>OW121846.1:29207326-31861838 GCA_933228895.1 Platycnemis pennipes
CTTAGAGCAGGATATAACATCACTGAACACTCTGTTAATAAAGGTCTTGGTGTTTAATCCGGGTTTATTTAAGCGCTGCCAGTGGCTTCAGGCTTTACATTTGAAATAATTGCTTTCACTTTTAAAGCTGTTTGGCCCCTTAATATAAGGAATGTGTATCCACGAAAAAGTCCATTCTATAATCTCAAAGGCGAGAGACATCACAAGAATATTTATTTATTATATTCAGCGAAACTAATAACTCAGAGATAAGAATCCACCTTATTTGATATAAAAACCTTTCTCGGAGCATTTCGCCACAAAATGGAAAGAGGAAAATTCCGTGGAAGACTCCATGCAAAGGTTGCCAGCCTTTTTACGAGCAAATAAGTAAACGTCTAACAATTAACGTCAAGTGTGTACTTTCCTCTTTCTCTTGAAATGTTGCCCTCATTAAGGAAACTCTTTTGCCTTACCGGATACACTCTGCCACTCTAAAAGCATTGAAAATATTACCTTTCTTATTAAGGTCCCCATTATTGAAGTTTTTTTCTTTTCCATATTAGTGTGGTTTTTTAAATACCTGTTTTTGAATTATCTTGTATCTTGTCTTTTTTGTGATAATATTGTATCTTAATGAGTTATTTCAATTTCCCGTATGGCTCTACTGATGCAGCCATAAAAATTTATGAGAACGTGATTCATAAATTGCATGTCCTCGAAGTCTACTCAAGCAAATGATGTGAAATTTAAGAATTGCGAACTAGCAGCAAAAACCTCAATGGAATTACCTGCTAATATGAAAAAGAGCAGAATTTCCACAGGGAAAGACTCATTCGCCTTTCCAGGTACTCGAACCTAGAACCGAGTTATGAAAAGAGTTTCATTGGTATAGTCTAATATATTCGACAATATAAAATATATTCTAACAATAGAGAATCAGAGTTTTTCTAGAATGTGAACTCAAATTTTATATTGATTATTTGTTATAGATTGCAGTACACTTTTCCATGAACTTAATCAATAGATTAAAATCAATCTACAGTTTTACGGTTTAAATAAAAAATGTAGAACAAATAACGCGTATTGATACATTAAAGTAGATTTTTCAAAGTCGTTCGAGTCATATTTACAAATACGAATCACGGATTGCACACTTCACATTATCACAGATGCTCGTCGATTTTGTCTTCAATTTTAGAGAATTTCACAAAGTATACCGAAAACCTTAATGGAGGTCTGCTCTGCATTAACGATAATAAGAAGAAAGCAGGAGTAATAGATTTTTAGTGCCATTATTTTATATTCGCAAGTTAAAAATTGCAGCGGTCTCTCAGAATTCACGTCACAGGTTAATGGTACTGTTACGAATATCTTCTTGATGCCTTTTGTTGACAATGCGCACATTTGTAGGACTTTATCCTAATAGGATATGCAGTCACTAAAACGTAGCTGCAGTGGCCTGAAAATGAACGCGCAAGAGAAGTCAAGGCTGGAAAAATTCGTAATGCCATGCTACACAAGAATGATAGAGATGAAAGTATCGACAGAATTATTAAAGAAGAGGTCTTAAGAAAAGTGGGAGAAAAGGGAAGTCATCTGAAAACCTTAAAAAGGAGACATGAAAACTTAATTAGCCATAACTCGAGACATGATGTTTTAACAAAGGCAATTGACGAGGGGCAAGTGAACGGGAACAACGGCAAAGGACGACCTCGCATGAGATATATGGAGCAAATAGAGAAGGATATAAATGACTATTTAAATTAATTTTAGGATTTATGACTATTATGGTAATGAACCCAGGTTAAATGCACGACTGCAAAAAAAATATTAGAAACAACATATGCATCAAACAAATGATTTAAACACTCAGATATTGGATATCCTTCTTAGATCGCACTTGTTCATTAGGCGTTTCGGGAATATCGATAATCTACATGTTTTCCTTATTAAATAATACTTAAATAGAGCAGGTACTTAACGTATCTTCGCCTCACAACGCCTCACAATATACTGCTTTCCGAAAACATTTCAAGGTATTTTCACGCATTTTTAACCACAAAGGCTAACACAAAATGACCATTCCAAATATGTCAATGGGACTTTTTGCATAATAAATAAACAAACTACATTATTTGAAGAAGCCGCCCGTCGACATTATGTCAGCCTGGTTTGGCAAACCAAAGTTTGCCGGTTTGAATCCCACATGGGGCTTAGATATTGTGTTCGTATTACGATTAAGCTTAGGAATAAACTGTTTTAGACGATGAAGTAAAGCCTAAGCAGTTGGAGCACCATAGGAAAACAATTCTACTAACACGTGCATAGAGAACATGATTTTGCACGAAAAACCCGTAATTTCACGAACATCGCCTCGCTCCTTGACTTTCAATGCACGGAGAATGCTGCCATGTAATTAAAATTGATGTATTTTATCGTCGTACATATAGTAGTAGTACTAGACAGCTTTTTGGTGCTTCATTGACTAAGATTTTATCGCACACTTTAACCTAAGATCTAAGATCATAATCTTAGAACAATAGAATACATCCATGTGAGATTCGAACCCGCTACCTTTGGGATGGGTGAATCTTCACCAATGATTGAATTGCGTTCAATTAGGATATATAGGTGCATTCTCAGGGGAAGAGTGGAGGTTTGTGAGAATAATGTATTCCAGAATCACTTCAGTCCACAGTTGAATTCATATAATATTTCAGTCGACGCAGACATATTATAGCAATAGAACTATGCTTGCTATTTCGGCCTCCAATCATGTAATAAGAATATACGCGTTAGCAGTGATCAAGTCTGCAGTAGCCAAGTATTTCCTAGTCCATTAACTTTCTTAGGCAAATTCTTTCGACAGTTGAGTGATACCAATAATAATGAAGTACGTAGAATTTTTTAACAGAAATGTCTTCCTTTCTTTGAATATTTTAGTTTCAGGGTCAAATCCTTTTTTGTTGCGTCTTACAACACTCATGGACACTCCAGATGAAGACCAACAGCAGCAAATTAACCTATATTCCTTAACTCTTTCGCTGAAGCACCTTCCTATGAATCTGAATGGATTATTCTTTGAATCATTTGACTGAATGAACTAAATCTCTTCAACACTCTACACTATGTATTTCTAAAGTGATTCACCCAGTTAGGAATGGACTAAGAGTGAAACATATTTATAATTACATATATGCAACTTCGTTGGCTACGACTTTTCGCTATAACTTCTTCTCCACCAGTATTAAACATTTGAGTTTGATGCAACTTTCATTCAGTAATGTAACCCCGCTAACCTAATATTTTATTTGTAAATTCAGACTGCAAAAATTTCAATCAATATGATTTAACGCTTTAACGCGGAGCGTGACCATATGGTTACGGTAAGAAGTTAATTTTTAATCACGAAACAATAAAATGTCCCAGGGCCGCCGTCTTTCGTACACGCTTTTGCATCGTTGCGAAGGGAATTTGGAAGCATGACAGACAGTTTTCAGACTACTATCATAACTTTTGGTGCTGTCAAGCTCGTGAGATCTTTCTCGTGCCGTCTAAGCTCCTCCTAAGAGATTTTCGTCTTGTGTAAGTATGGTCTTACAGAAATACTATGGTAACTGTATGTATTTTATTTAACAATATTAGCATGTTTAGGTTTATTTTAATGTATTTATATATTATATGATTTGTGTTTGCTATAGCAGATATATTATGAGTAGTTTTTCACAGGTGTGACCATATGGTCACGCTAGGCGCTTATGGGGTCAATTGTTTTGAAATTCGGGAGTCACTATTTTCTTATATTTTTCTGCATATGAAAATATAATCTGTCCTAATATGAATGTATCTATATACTTGTGCAAGTGTCAACCTTATTTTTAATTAAATAAGTTTATATTTTTGTACAGACTTGACATTGCTAGTAGTTCTTGACATTTTGGAGTATGAGGATGTAGATAAAATATAAATCGAGCCTCCAGATGTAAATGACCTCACGGTCGAAGACTTTGCCGATGAGGATGATGGCAGTTTGTTTGATAATCTAAGCGGCCGACAGCTCCGGTGCCCTGTGGAAGTTGTACTGTCCAAAGCATCAACGACGGAAGCTATCCCAGATCAAAAGGTGGTCACAAAAAGTATGCTCATGGCGAAGAAGTTAAAGAAAACATTGGTCCATTGGGAATGGAATACAGCGGGACTGCAGAAAACTATCTCTTTTTTTCCTCATCCAGAGTACACAGAGAATGCAATTTGATTCCAGTAGAATTTTTTGAATCAATCGTTGACGATAATATGGTTCATTTTCTTTGTGCCGAATCAAATAAGTACGCCCGTCAAAAAAAATGTCCACACCCAAATATAAGCATAGAAGAGATGAAAACTTTCATTACTATATTACCCTTGTTTGAATACAACAACGCTCCGTCTAAAAGATCATTTTGGGAAGCAAAAAGAGAAACTCACAATGGCCTAATTTGTAATGCTATGCGCAGAGATATATTTCTCAAAATGTGCTGTTTTTCTCACTGCCAAGACAGTACGATATCGGATCCAAATGATGAAATGTAATTTGAGGCCCTTCTTCGATATTTTGCCGGACAAATTTATGTCTAAGTTCAGAAGTTAACAGCATTTAAGTCATGGTGCCGTAATTAGGCCGTCATGTATGTAAGTAATTAATCCGAGGATCCGATTTAGCTATAAGATTTTGTGCATCAAACATCCAGCAGGTTATCTAATGTCATATGATTTTTGCCACGGAAAGTACCTATTATAATCCTAACACTTAGTATAAGAGTGATTTTGGTAAGGCTGCCACACCCATGCTCAAGATTTTTGATAAGTTTCCTGAACAAATGAAATTACTGCCATTTCAGCTATACTTTGACATTTTTTTAATGGATTTACTCTCCTCACTCGCCTGAAAGACTGAGGATATGGAGGTACAGGAACGATTCGCGAAAACCGAATGCCTAGTGATGTCCCAATTACTCCGGTAAAAACTATGAAGGAGACGAATAGGGGGTCTCTGCATAAGATTGCAAGCAGCGACACATTCTCAATGTTACGCAGGGTTGTCATCTCAGTTGTTGGAATCACATGGACGCCGTATGGAGAACATTTTACGGTTGATGTGAAACGATATTCAAAGGAACAGAGAAAAAGGATTCTTATTCCCCGTCATCGCACATTTGCAGCGTACAACAAATTTACACGAGGTACTGATCAAATCGATCAGAACATCAGAACAGAACAGGATTGGCATTAGGAGTAAAAATTTGCGGTGGCATCTCTTTACGTGGACGATCGACGCTACCGCACACAATGCATGGATCCTCGCCGATAAAGCTAGAAATAAAATGTCTCAGCTCGAATTGAGAAGAGAAATTGTTGAGACATACCATACAAGGTACCAAAATGCTCCTAAGAGTAGAGGAAGGAAGCCAGTTACTACAGGTTCAATCCAAGCCAAGTTGTAGACAGTGTGCGAATGAATGGTCCGTCCGCCCGCTACTTTAGTCTGTCGATGCGAGAGTAGAAAAAGATATTTCCGTGCGTTATGTAGATCTTCGATGTGCACAGAGTATGTTAAGTGCAACGTTGGATTGCGCAATGAGTGCTTTACTGCATTTCACACAAAATGACACCACGATAAGAAATAAGTTATTCAGTAATTTAGAACATTTTCCAATGAATTTCCTATGTTATTTTAAAACTTGAGTTTTGCTTAATTTCATTGTTCCGTAGTTTTTTTCATATTCAGTGACTTCGTAATGCGCATCGAGTTTTATTGGGTACTTTCTTGCATTTCGAAATGTTCGAATTGAATTAAAAATGAAAACATATGTGCATTTGTTTAAAAACAAGTTTATAATTACCAATAAATCACTAATGATTTAAAATTATATTGTTTGTCGGTGATTTTGTGTAAGATGAATAAACCTCAATATAATAAAATAAATCGTTTTCATTTGGAAAAAAATTGACCTCACAAGCGCCTAGCGTGACCATATGGTCACATCCCATAACTCAGCCATTTTGAATCCTATTAAGCTAAACATTTGTGGTACTTATATATAGGTGCTCTAAATAGTTATATGTAAAATTCAAGAAAATCGGACAAAAAAAATTTCCTCGGCGTTAAAGGGTTTATACAAGCATCACACATCAAGATCTCAAGATCCACTGATTTGAATTTCCACCCTGAAAGATTGACACAAAATAAATTTCGTTGCTTTCATATCTTTCGAGTCTTTCTCTCACGACACAGTACCTGCTTCGGAAGCAAATATTTGCATATATGAGGAATCATTTTTAAATATGAAAATTTGCCGGAGGCTCACACAGAGTCAACTTTACATTCTCTCCGAAAAAAGCTAACTATCGAATGTTCTCTAATCGCCTGCATGGGGTTTCAATTGCTGGTATGATTCAAATACTTATACAAGTAATTCAATGAAATTGATATAAAACACCTTCTTACCGAGAGGAAGTATTTTAATGTATGAGTTAAATACTTAAAAATAGTAACAATGAAAGTGACATAGACAGCCTATTATGATGTCAGAAAGAGTTTTAAATAATCAATAAAAATAATCAACAAGGGGCATTTTAACAACAGGCTCGCCAAAACCAACACAATTCCAGGTGCCGCCACTGCTAAATAAGTTGAATGCCGCATCTGGTTCTAATATCTCACTTTACCCCTAAGTGAGTCATTACCACCCTCGAGCTCTCCCTTGCTTGCTCTAACAAACTCCGCCCTCCCAGTAGAAGCTAAATATCTCACGAGCCTTTCCTATACTCGATGAACCACTTCTGGCATCTTCAAACCCGGCAGTGTACACGAGCGGACTGCTCGAGCCTCTTCCATAAATCCAAATCCTGAGGATGCTGCCTTGGAGGGTAGGATTCCTTTGGCCGATGAATGTCCGCGACGTCCGGAAAAGTGAGACGAGCCCTGCGTCTCCCATAAAGATTTCCAACACCTCCTAATTCAAGATGCCACTTTGGGTATATTCGGGGCACGCATATTAAGCTCTAATTATCCACTCGCCCCCAACAGAGTGTAGCAATCGCTATCCTTCATACCGAGAAGGGCCCAGAACCGTTTCTCAAAACCTCCGCCACCGTGACAAAAAACACACCAACGCCATCTTGCCCCTATCATGGCCTTATTTCTCAAGAGTTGGAGGAAATATTTAGGTCAACGTGCTAGTCTGTAAGCTAGGATTACTGGCCTCCCGCCGCCAGGGGTTTTTTAGTGCTATATCGCTTCTTCCTTGAGCGCAGTGTGGAGAGCAGGTCAGGTACAGTAATGTGTCTGTCGGAAGGGGCGTTAAACCGCCGTGCCCCTTGGTACTGATTACGTGATGGTTTCTCCTCAAATCCCCTCCTTGTCTTGGAAATGTATAATAACCCAAGTACTCACCTGCTGTGCACAACGTGGCGGTGTGGGTATTGACCCGGCAAGCCAAAGGTCCGTGGATCGATTTCCGGTCCGGGAAAAATGTTTCCTTTGGCAAATACCAACACTACCTTTTAGTAGACTCTGCAATGGGATGGAAGTCATGCCATTTTATTTAGATTTGCACCGTGGTTTTATTTAAATTGGCATAACTTGTAAAAATGTTCGGAACTCATTTTTGTCTTATAAATCATGCACTTCCGAGTTACTTTTTGGAAAGATTAACATTTTTAAGTCCATAGGATCAAATCAAAGAAGGTACAAGTATTGAAACAAACATGTTACAACTTCTAACCATTATGATAACCCATGCAAAAATATAAGTAAGATATGTATATTCCAGATATAAGGTGGCTAAAATGAGCTCATCAAATATTTTTCTTATTTACCAGCAGAAAAGAATTTTTGAAGATAAAATGATTCGGTTTGACATAAATGTCAATGAAATTGGTTATTATCATTGGGGAAAGCAACCAATAAAAATATATTCACCAAGATATGCACATATATATGGTGATTCTTTAACTTAACGGAAGTTAAAGCACGTTATCAGCGATGACAGTATTTTTTAACTGGCACGTATTCAGTGTCGAAGCATAATCCCATGGTAGACATTAAAACTTTTTCCAAGGGTGTAAGTCACGATGACCAGGGGGCATTAGTTGTGTGTTGTTGAATGCTTAAATTGTAATAAGTTCATCGGTGCAACTCGCCAAGGCTATCATCCAATTTTTCATAAAAGCATTTCTTTTAGAAATAATTCTGATAACGCATCAATGAAGTGTACCCCTTCCTTTACTTTCATTATATTTTCCAAATAGGATATTTGTACATAGGGTTAAAATACCATAGAAATAGTTTTTACTCTAGCTACTCTGAGAGGGTCAAAGGATCATTAAAGCTGAAGGTACTTGTATGTGGTCTACGAAAGTGTTTCGCGATACGTGCATAAGTTTTACTTTTCACAATGGTAGGGATACTTGATTACTGATGACTCAAAAGTACCTGACAAATGACCTCTAGACAAAACTACCGCAAATTAATAAGAAAGGAGAACCAAAGAATGGTAATTACAGATACAAAGGAAGGTAAAAATGTTTTTTGTTTATACCCGAACGCTTTTCCAATAGTATACTACATGACACGATCAAAGACGAGTCGATAATTTAGGATCCATAGCATCAACTAATCATCCCTAATTCAATCCGAGATAGAGATGATCTAATAAGCGTATTTTGCTTCAAGAGATTTGGTGAGTGTGGCTTCAGGCACATGCACATAATACCTCGCAAGCCACTACTAGGGAGTGCGGCAGGGAATGAACCATCAGCAGACATGCCTCATGAATCAGAGAGAATTAGGCTACACTACACAAAAAATAATCTTCCGTGTTCCACTAAGTACATGCAACTGAGAGGCATTGCGCCACCACTCCGAAGAAAATAATTAACTTACAGTTGAGACACTCGTGAAATACTTGCTATTATTTTCACCAAATTGTTATCACGGTTTCTCTCCACACTCCCTCCGTTCCCTCTAAATCTGGTCTTCAACAAAATATCCTCCCATCTCTGAGGCCATTGTGACTTCTCTCGTTGGTCGCTACATTGCTTGGTAGCACAATGAGGACGATGTTTTAGCCATTGAGTTCTCGGCCTAAAAATACCACTACTATGATTTTATTCTTGCCACCCTTATTCTGCTTTTCTAACTATCTGACACAAACCCGCGGAGTTATCAGCCAGCACCTCGCTTTCGATTCACTAACCCCTTGTTAAAACTTTGATATTTCTCTTTTCCCCCAACGTCAATTCATTCTCTCTTATGCATTCAAAGATGAAATACGTACGGAACACGCCACCCAATATGCCCCATACAAGGCCCAGTAACGAGTAAAGTAAAGGAAAGATATAAAATCCGAAGACTCGTGCAAATTGAGTGATATTTGAACATAATGAAGAAAAAACTTACACAATTTACCACAAAGTAAAATTTACTTTCAGCTCTTTCGAGAGCTCTTAGTACCAATTGTCTCTCGAAGATGATGCATCAACATTGAAACCCGGATTTTATTACATAATGTTCCACGGCAGGGATTCAAAAGTGACCTTAAAGACCGAAAGTCAGAACGCATTCACCTAAAAAATCTAATCTTTAATAATCACATCTATGGGTAAAGAAAGGATTCTTTGGCGTAAAATAGAAATCTTTCACACTGAGAAAGGTGGAGCAAATAAAAGTGCTGTAAAAGTTACGTAAACGTTAATATCATTACTACGGGAATCGGGTTGGTGTGGTGAATGAGAGTACTGGTCACCCATCTCGAGTATCCAGAACCAAATTCACGCAGTGAAAGAGATTTTTTCACTGATTTTCTGGTCTCTACTTAAGTGCTGTGTAGAGATCCAGGAAAAGGTGTTAAACCGTGGACCACTTGGTACCTTTTACGCTTTTACTGAGAAAGGGCTGTTGCTGACACCGAGATTCTCTCCACCATTCCTGAACTCCGATTCCTTATACGTTCCTTAACTCCACTCTTTACTGCAATAAAAAATAAATACTTATTGAATAGCTAATGATCATAGGGTGAAATGATTTTTTAAGTTCTTTTTGGAGAGAAATTCGAGATCAGTTCTCCGTCCTTCGAGTGAGGAGTTAAACCGTGGACTCTATGCGTCTCTTGTTAAGAGCAAGCTGTTGTCGACACTGGATTTTTCTCCAAATTTCCTCCCTACCCTGAAAATTCCTACTAATAGTAAATATCTCAACCTTCCTAGACGGCGCAGATAACCTAAATAGTGGTCGAGCGAAATAAAAGTGAAGTCAAATATTGCAGTGGTTCTAATCAATCTGTCTTCCTAATTTATAGATAACTGTACCGTAACCTAGATTATTGTAGTGGATAGAGTACTGGCTTTCCACCCCAAGGACTCGGGTTCGAATCCTAGCTGAGGCAGAGTTTTCATCGTTATTGGAACACTTTGGGCTCAGTACTGTGTCCATCTGATGGGACGTTTAACTTCAGTTCCTTGAAACATTTTCCTTCCTCCTTTCCTCGAAAAATTCCTACTTGTAACCGATTACCCGCCAATCCCAAGTGGCATAATTGATCTCAGCTGTCCTTTGCTTACCGCGAATGACTAACTAAACTCAAAATTGATGATTGAGCAAAATATTCACCTCTTTAACAAATTGGAAAAGTTGTGCTTTTTTTGTAAGCGAGGTAAGCTGACGCAGTATGTAGTAAGTAGTACGTAGTACAGTACGCTGACGTAGTACACAAATAGTGTATTAATACGGATGGTTTTTATTCTCCTGCCCATTTCAAGTTACTCCGAGTTTAGGGAGGGTTTGGTGGCAGTGCACGATGAGAGTGGGGGCGGGGCCAGCGTGACCTCGAAACGCCGGGTGCGATGATGGGACATCTCTTCGATTTACGGCGACCGGGTAACGCCGGGCCCTCTACCCATTCCTTCTTGGCCACTTCCTCCAGCGGAGCATCCCCGTCTCTCCAAGTCCCGAATGTAAATGCTCTCTTCCTCCATCCCAACGCTTCAGAGTCCTGCGGAGATGAGAGAATCCTATAAGCGCGCCACGGAGTCTTTATTTTTTTTCTCCCCACCTCCCTCCGTTTTGGGCGCAATATTTTGTCGCTCGGTTTTCCTGGAAAACTCTCCCATTCCAAGTACGCTGCGTCTCAAGGGTTTTCCACAAGAGAAAACATTGCCGAGCCCATTGGAGTGCGAGTCTTCCAACGATGCGATGAGACGTGTATGACCTGGTCTGTTCTGTCTCGAGAGCTTGATAAAATTGAAATGCATGCTGCGACTGTTTCTCTTCAGATAGGGGTGTGAAAATACTCCTATCAGCTTTGTAATTGGGGAATAAATTACATCCAATGAAAGTGTGTATCACTATACACGAGGCATTAAATTACGATGTTATGGGCAAGGTTGAACCGTGGAATTTGATGTTATACCAAAAGGAGTGAAACTTGCTTGCGATGCATTCGTTCGGGAAGTTTTCAATGAATTTATTGCTTTACTATGCATCTGCTCAATCGCTTTACATCCATGAGAGAAGGCGTATCTACTTCATTCTTTTTGCCACCCATGATATTCCAAAATGGTTTCCAAAATATTTGGTGTACGAAAAATCACTTAGCTTGGAGTTAACTAGATACCTTTAGAACCCAAGTTCTTCGGTTGGTAGCCCATTGCTCCACTCCCTAAGCTGCGAAGCGGTTTTTCATTGGTCGATTCTCTGAGAAATTGTAATGAGAATTATTATGGAAAAACATAAAACCTCATTTAAGACGTTTTCTTACATGAAAACATCAAACAGACATTATGTTTTGAAGAAAGATATTCATACCATTTGATCGAAAAGAAAAGCCGTCCTAAACACCACACATATCTTCGCAACGTATTACCACCGTATGTATTTATGTGTGTTTTTTGGGTGACGAATGATCCGAAAATTAATGAGGGACCGATAACACTTTCAATATCTTCATAAATTGATTTCTTAGTTACTCATTTTTAAGTATCTTCCAGTTTCATTATGCAAATTGAATTTCCTAAAATTTTCTCCCATACATAATCCATAACAAACTTTTATATTCAAAACAAGAAAAGAGATCAAAGCCGGAAAAAATATTTCCATTCACCCGGGTATTCTTTATATTAATAAAGAATAAACATTGATATCAACGTAACTTGTCACACATTTAAAGATTGGGTCGACTCGAATACGCTCTCAGTCCTCTTATTGGTAAAACTATTTATAAACTTACTTATCGTCCTTTTGTTGCATTCACTACGTTCTCCATCCTCATATTGTGTCCGAAAAGGTTGTTAAATGCTAAAGATTTCATCATACTTCTCCTCTATCTCAGTCCCCACAGTGCCTCTTCAATTCTAACTCAGTTTATCCATTTTATGTCCATCATTTTGAGACATTTATTTATCATGCAAATCGTGCGTCTGAAAAAAATTATTGTGTTGGGTCCGATATGCATTTGACTGCTCGCCAGAGGAGTAGAATATATGCAAGGAGCGTACATCATTGTGAGATAGTCACCAAAGCAAAGCTAGATAGGGCTGAAATGGAGTACGGATAAAACTGCTACTTACACAGGCTTCCCTTAAGTTACGTTGAGCCAGGATAATGCCAATAGAAAAGATTTTATGCTTCTGAGGTAAACTAAACTTACTAAATTAGGATAATTAAATTTTTAAACCCATTCGTATAGATTACTCTTCAATATTTCAATTTTTTCACCAAAGATAATTGGTTCATTGTAATGGGATGCATTGCCGAGAATTAACTCCATTATTACACTTTTTAATAAATTCCGACCAAAAATAATCATTTCTTTATTTTAGTAATGATAGAGTGTAAATAAATGAGCAAATGTTTTGTTTTTGCGTGAAAAAATTGGTACGCAATACTGTGGGCAAATCGCGGATCAAGGTAAAATTTCCTATGGAATGGAATGAAAGCACGTAACTGAGCACGTCTCCAAATGACGTTTGTATGCCTAATATTAACTAGAAATTGACACTACAATAGAGTTTAATTACAATGCATTACGGCAATACAAAATTTATAGGTAATTCGGGGAGTATTATTTTTCGATTAATAAACTTGAAGCCGATAATTAATATTGTTCCAGCTGTACGCTTCCTCAAATTAAGGGCGGTTATTTCATTCCATTTTTACCGATATAAAAGTTGCTTTAGATGATTACATTACCAGTGGACTCGAACTATTTTTTGTTGACCCCAATATCGTTTGAAAACCATCTCAATTCAACGAAGTGTGCTAGTGAAACACCAATAAGGGTAATTTATGCATGAACTATCGTAATATTTAGCTTTTAACTCTAATTACAGGAAACTGGACTGTGAAACTATCAAACGACGGACTGGATCACTCATAGACACATGAAGAACAAAAATTATCCTTCCACATTTCATGCAACAAATAATCCCCCTTGTTGCGAAACAGCAATCACAAAAATTTTATTAAAAGTCTGAAGACAAGACTTTTTGAGAGTTTTACTCACCATGAAAAAAGTAGTAGTAGCCACTGCGACCAAATTCGAGGAATGAATTGAAGAAATCTGTTCCTGAGGCGAGACAATGGCATTTCATTCCTTCACGCGCAACTGGACTATTCCAAGTTCATCCATTACACAGTTTCATAACAATAGGTATTTGACCTATTGAAACTCAGTTCCTAAAAAGTATGCAGTGATCTAACCGGCGGATCTGGGATGAAAATGGAACGAAACTGATCCAGATGCTATTCAATAAACAATAAATAAGAAAAATTTTCGCCCCAAGAACGGAAAACATCGCATCCGTAAGGAATACCCAAAATAAACAAGGAAGGCGATCTGCGTAAACTTATTCAGAGCCTGATAAATGTACAAATTAGTCATTATTAAATGAGTTTGGCAATTTTCCACAAAAAAATCTTTACTTCGACCGGTTTCGATGTGATACATCATCATCAGGTGATGTGATACACCTGATGATGATGTATCACATCGAAACCGGTCGAAGTAAAGATTTTTTTGTGGAAAATTGCCAAACTCATTTAATTATGTTATTCCACCATATAACGCCTGAAACGTCTCTTTTTATACAAATTAGTCATGTTTATATGCCACACTCCAAATATAGGTCGTAGTGCGAGTTACTTTATTAACAGCATTTATTATGCTTCATAAGAGACCAACTCTTTAGAATGGAGCACGTCACACACAAATTTGAGGTTTGCGAACTCGCCGCTAAACGCCTTAACGAAGTTTTCCGCCGACATGTACAACAGCATCATTCCCACAGTGAAAAAAAATCATTTAACTTGACCGGGGTTCAAACCTGGATCCCTCAAATCCGCTCTGAGTGCTTCCGTCAACTAAGCTGTCAGATCTTCCTTTTTCTTTCATCTTACTTTACACTATAAATACACAGGGAGGAAGGAAGATTTGGTAACGTAAACCACCTGGCGCGACTTCAAAACATTCGAGTTTGAATACCAGTCAGGGTGAATGAATTTTTTTCTGCGGGACACTTTTTGACGTTACATTCAATTTTTATACACATATCCTTAGTTTCAGATTTTGGTTATCAGGACTACAACGGTGCTGGTTATACCCTAACACTACGATTAAAACGGCAAAATTGCCTGAGGTGGAATTGAAGTCGGCGAACTTTGGTTACCTGAACCAGCGAGTTATAAGGAATGAATGAATTTTAAAGTCATGAAAGTATTTGAAATTCTATCGGTCTATCGCCTTAATCCACAGGTGTCAGAGGCTACATGTCTGTGGAAGAGATGTGCTCTCAAACCCAGTGAAAGGCACATTAAACAAATATTCAGGCTATAAAAAATACTTATTCTGGACCACTGTTTTGCTATTGAAACGTAGACAACACGTTTTTATGGTGACACATAAGGGAAAAGATGCACTTCTCACCAATCTTACTAACCTATACATGCTTGGGATGACATATATTATTATATTAAAAGAAAATCAGACTAATCAGTAATTTTTACTTAACTCTTTACTATCAACATACAGCTATCGTAAGATTGATTAAATTTTGCTCTCCACTCGATTCCATGAAACTATGGTTTTCTTTCAAGAGACTTTTATAAGCCAAATTTGGGATGATAAATGAAATAGGCTAAATTAAAAAAAAATTAAGTTGTTAAATATAGATAATGCCTTAATGAAATCATTAGATAGCTTCATAATTTAACTAGTGTGACTGCGTTCATTGAAAAATAAATGTGTTTTAAATACCCATTCACAAAGCGATAGGTACATACATCGGAAATAATGGACCATAGATTAAAAAATTGGGTTATAAAACTATAGAAATACCTATATGAAAGGAGGTAATAAAATATCAAAAATGCAATATAATATTAGCTATTTTGTATTTGACTTATTCATGGCAATAACTATGTTATCTTTCAATCATACAAGCGAAAAATCCATCTCATTGCAAAAAATATTGAAAATAACTTAATATCGTAAAATTGGTTATTCTATTTATCCACAATGGTAACGGCTTTCGGAAGTTTCTCCACGTTAGGGTGTCTCATGGTGACAACAGTTTCTTCAGCCATCCAGATGGCGTCTTCAGGTCATAAGCGACGATGCGTTAAATTTGGCCGTTTTATATTAGGGGCTTCGGGGTCGTATATAAGAAACTTGTCACCATGAGACACCCTGACGCGGAGGAACTCCAGAAGGCCGTTAGCCTTGTGGGTATCGTAATATATTAAACATTTAGTGTCGCTCATGAACATCATAAAGAATCCACAAGAATATGCTTACAAAGAATACTGTGCTTATATTATATTTATAAAGGAGACAAAAGTAAATAGTTTCTTGGCAGAAAGAAAAAAAAACCTTTCATAAGAAAAGTTATTGTTAACACTGTATACGTATCTGTAGTTTTTTTCATCGATCACATATTATACCATTGCTTTTATAGAACTCTGTGTATAAAAGTGGCTGAATTTAGCTAATAATGCAATTAGTGGTGGACAATTCATGAAAAAATGCCAACTGATACTTCAATTTGCTAAAACAGCAACAAAGCCAGATTTTATGAAACAGGGAAAAATCTTCACTGACCAAAATCTGACAATATTTTATTCAAGAAAATACTCCTTTTAAAGGAAAAATGTCAAACGTCACCTTCCGCGCACACCCTCATTTTCTGATGCTAGAACATTAAGAATGGCTTGGAAAATTCAGGACATCAACCCATCGGTGAAAGGTAAATAAATATTGGTTTTTGGAAACAGAAGTCAAGGAATAAGAATGCACAGATTCAATTCAATCAAAATACAATCTGCGTATTCATTCTGGTCTCATCACAATTGCATTGAATATGTCGTTTTCATTTTAGCGACAATAATCATATTATTTTAATCACGAAACCCTGCGTTTTCTTTCACATTTTTTATTGTGACTATAACACTTACGCATGATAGCATCGAAACAAATGCCTGTTGATAAATCCATGAAAGGGTTCTAAAATATTGAAGCAGCTGAAACGCTAATTACACTCTTGATCGTCCATCATAAAATTGGAAATACCATGAACAAATTGCTAACTTGCACAAACTGCTAATAAGAAACAGAGGATATTATTACTTGTATATTTTAAGTGCATTCTTCTTACAAATAATTTGCTTAATATTCAGAAGAGTCGACTATAAAATAGAACCTAATTTAAAAATGACAAAAGTAACTGATTTTTCTTGGAATATGAAATGCAGAAATACTGTTTTTACAACTGATAAATTCCAGCGTATCTTCTTTAACTGCTCAGTTCATAGTTCATAGTTCACTGCATAGTTTTCTCGTTTACTTGTAAACGCAGACTATAAATTTTTCTCCGTAAATGAATCTGTGATGCGGTCTCATGGATCTCCCATTTCACTGATATCGACAGCTTCCAATTATTGGGACATAAGAGGAAAATTATTAAAACGCTTAAAAGTAGATGGGGATGAACATAACGAAATTTGTTTTATTTGGAGGTATAAAATGATGGTACATATATGCAAATATTCTTTATTACCAAGGAAATTTATCGGTCCACACCTTTACGTAGCAGAGGAGTGGACCGATAAGAAATTATATTTTGCTTGATTTTAGCATTCAGAAATGTTATAACCTTCTCTAAAACCGGCAACAACGCTGAAAATTATGAATATCACTTTAACTCAAGATTATATATATTCTCGACGGACAACGTACACTTTCATTGACCATTATTGCAAAATAATAGCTTTTCCCATCAGAATTATTTAAAACATTCCCATTCATTTTTAATTCAATGCTCTAACACGGAATGCAGATAGTTAGTCCTTTTATCTTTGATGAAATTTACTCTTTATTTCCTTTTGAGGAATAAACTTACGGGTTAGAACGCCAGCACACTATATGCTGATTGGTTGCAACGCAAACTCAGGACAACCTATA
This sequence comes from Platycnemis pennipes, assembly GCA_933228895.1. Taxonomy (NCBI): domain Eukaryota; kingdom Metazoa; phylum Arthropoda; class Insecta; order Odonata; family Platycnemididae; genus Platycnemis; species Platycnemis pennipes. The sequence continues at coordinate 29,224,798 of OW121846.1, forward strand.
TATCTGATGCTCACCAAATACAAGCTTTATCTCATGTTATATAGTGTGGAATAGAGAAGTATTACACATTTGATTCACCCAGCGCTATACAATTCGTTATTTTTGAACTACAATGAAGAGGAAGAATTATCGAAGCTTCATTATCTCCCATAATGATTCGTACAAATATTTTGGAATGTCCTCGATTAAAATATTTGTGCATCCTGAAGTAGGACTGAGCCTCCGCAGTGAACAAAATTCCTCGCACAGGAAGTTATTGCTTGATATTGAGGAGTTAAGCAGAAGAGACTGGAGAATAATATATGATAATTTTGATACATGTAGTATTAAACTTTAGTCGCTAAAAACCTATCATAACTTCTTTTAATGTTTTGAAACGCAAAAAAGTGTTTTAGTATTGCAACTCCATATTATGAGCAAGTAAATGCTACCTTAGTACCTAAGCTGAATCTGTATGTTTGCCCCAGCAAGAGCTTCAAAAACGTACCTTCAACTGCATACTTGACTCCGGCTCTTTGTACTTAGCCGACATAAACGGTGACCGATCTATTAAGCACGACTGATCCAATTACAACCATTCCTCAAACACGATATTTGTCCGTGAGCAATTGCTCCCGTAGTATAGAATCCTGCAGACTAGGTCAAATGCGCCCGTATTTGCGTTGGGAATTCCGGATCCGGCTAGGGTCGCTCGTCCCCAATGTAGGGCAAAAACAGAGTGCAGTTCAGTTTCTGAAGCAATTTACTTTAAAAAGTTTCTTTTTCTGGCTTCCTATAGCCGGTTTTAATATTTTATCGTCACTCTTGCACTGGTTTAGCAGTTTTCTACTCTTCCAACTGGTCTTTCACTGCCTTCTGATTGGCCAGGACATACTGAATATTCATTGATTGTTCCAGTTGCCATATGCTCTTCGCCACTTCACTGAACCACAATACTAGATAAGATATATTTCAAATTGAAGGTAGGCCTACATACACCCACCTGAATCCTTCAGAAAGACGTTCTTTCTAAGGTGAGCTACCGCTGTACCTCTTGCACCTTGCGTCTGTACATTACTTCTTGCAAAACTTGGTGAGACATTTATATGCATTAACATAATTTGCTTTTATTAAGTTCGATATAATGATACCGAATATTTCGCTATTGTCACTCTTACGGTTATATACTACTTGTCAATTGCCAGGCACGTAGCCCGAAATTTGCTTCGGGGGGGCTAAGTCTTGGGTAACTTGTAACAAATCAGTCTTGCCCATTCGGTGCCGACATGTTACAAATATCTTCCCTTAATTGTCAGTACTTGGTATTTACTTTTACAGTGCCCATACCTATCTCTTCTCACTGGTAATGTTCACTGCTAAAATCAAAACAACAACATTTTTGGGAAAATTTTTCGGGATGGAGGGGGGAAGCACCAGAAGCCCCCCTGGCTACGTGCCCACCCATCGTTATCACCAATTTAGTTTGTACAGTTAGTACATACATGGGATCTATACGGGTAAGGTGTGATCAAAAAATTAGAGAATATTTGAAATGGATAGCTACGATAATTACATTAGGTTAAGGAGTTAAATGAAGAGGAAAGATAAGATTAAATTTCAGAACGTAGAATAAAATTTGGACAAAAATACACGTAAAATTCTAGTTCGAACGTTTTTCAATCACATTAGAAATACATAAAGAACGCTTAAGTATTACGATGGGTTTGATCAGAAAACCATACTAGAGAGAACGTAATAGACAAGTGATACGTCAGTAACATACCGTTGAAGTATTCTGCAGCAAATGATGCATGTTCTAATAATACTAACTCATACAAGCTAGGGAAATATAAATGAATGTTTTTAAAGAAATACCTGACTAATCTATGATTATAACATCACTATGTAAATACTAACCAGTTAGTTGTACTTGAATCGTAATGCATATCCAACATGTCTCCCATTATGCTCCAGCATTGTAACTCAGGTTTGCATGTAATCATTACACAGTCGGTGATATTTCAACACCTACCACACCATCTCGATAGTTTACAGGTTATAAAATAGATACCTCGGGGCTGAGCTGAAAGCCACAGCAGAGAAGTCAAGGCTAAAATCATTTGAAATGTGGTGCTACCGAAGAATGATGAAGATACAATGGATCGATCGAGTGACAAACGAAGAAGTCTTAAGTAGAGTGGGGTAGAAGAGATGCCTACTGAAAACATTAAAAAGAAGATGGGACAACTTAATAGGCCACATCTTAAGATACGATGGCCTGATGAAGACAATCGTTGAGGGAAAAAGGAACGGGAAGAATGGAAAAGGCAGGTCTCGTTCGAGACATATAGAACAAGTGACGATTGATGTAAAAGAGAAGAATTACGTCATTATTAAGATGTTGGTCGATAGAAGAATCGAGTGGAGGGCTGCGTCAAACCAATCCTAGGATTGCTGACCGATGATTATGATGAAGGTAGATACATAACTATCTCAGATACTAGCTACAGAGAATCTGTGTGAGGATGTGGGGAGTGAGAGTCACTTTCCTTCTCGATGGAATCGGAAAAATTAAGAAGACCGCAGCCAGCTGAAGTAGTCTGGCGAGAGGTGGGGAGATTCCTATGCTGCCGCAAAAACTGCGGCTTTGCAAAACGGCGTTGGAATGTTCAAGCTGGAGAAGCGATGTGCAAATAGAAAAAAAAACGATCCTTTCAGCCTTTTTTTCAGCGAAAGGAAAAAAAATATGGTTTCCGCAAAGAAACTGGATACAAAGTGTATTAAATTATTCTGGAAAAAGAAGAACTAAAAATGCACGTTATCTAAATGGAAAACTCTCGAGCAAATTTGAAATTAAAGGTATGAATTGGTTAAGGACAGCCAATCATCCATTCGTGTAACTATAGTATTTAGGTGCACTGTGAACAACACCCAAGTTTTTTTCGTTCGATTCCTAAGTTGCATGGGATATCCACTTAATAACAAAGGCCGCCACCAAAATTAATAGACTTGGAGTACTTATGGAGTACTTGGAGTACTTATGGAGCCACTTGGAGTACCTATGAACCTCGAGTCTCTGGAGACCCGAGCAATACAAAATATATCCACGAAAAAATTTTCATTTTTATTTTAATAAAAAAATAAAGAAATTAATTTCTGGAATATAAAAATGTTTGCACTATTTTCTATTAAGATTATTGTCCTAAATCAATATATACTGATATCTTACTTGGTTGGTAAATATTGTTACTAGAAATTGGTTTTAAAAGTCTAGGGACCCAGTAGGGTGATTACGTAAAATCCCGTGCTTCATAACGTCGCGCTCTGTAACGTCCAAAAACTTCGACCCCAGCGATTACGTATCTCTAGGCGAAGTTCTCAACGTCGGCGAAATCGAGGCGCAACCGAGAGTATGAGAAATTTATGCTCGCGTCATTATTCCATTCTGTTTCTCTGCGGTCCGTCCCTTCCGTTCCCTGCACGAATCTTTCCATCCAATCCAAGCCCAGAAAGCGGTCATGTGATCGATTTTCGGTAGCAGACGAACACAAGGGCTAACGATGATGAAGAATTCATTTATGGTTAAAGAATGCGTGATATTAAATAAATGGTGGCCAGCACAATGTGAATTCAATGCCTACATATTGTGAATGTATTACAAGAAGTATTCAATGAGTAATATATCATATTGGATACTGCTTTACGTCCAACCTTGAATACCAGTAGAACTAGAGTGTATTCAATACACATTATGATACGTATTCAATACCTAGGTAGGCTCTCATACCCAATTAATACGTATTGAATACACGAGGAAATATTCAGTACGTATTTGGATACGTATTAAATGATTGAAAACAACTGCAGTTGAGTCTTCATGAGGATGTATTCAACCACATTCGGTACGTAAAAACGTTGATAAGAGCTCACACTTTTACAGAGGAGCCGTACCCATATAGCCTAACGAACTAGGTAATACCAAAAAAATCGTTCTAGAATACGTGCATGGGTGCACCTAGTACCAAAATTGAAAAAAAATATGAATGCGAATACTAGAGGTTACATATTTATTATATATACGATTACACAAATTCTCATTCATGTACACGATATAATTACCTACACACACTATACTCCTCACTATAACCTAACCATCTACTTAATGAACGCCCTAACATGTAACTGATTTAGATATGATGACTAATAGTTCATTCACAGTTGAAAAGCCCGTAGAAATAAAGTTTCCAGCCTTTCTAACTAAATCATGTTAAACAAAAATACCGCTGCAGAGAGATAGCATTTAGGATTATTGCATTTTCACGTCATGTGTAGATAGCTCTAGTAGCTGACTACGATCGTACATCGATGTATTAAGGGACGAGATTATACTGTGTTACATTGCATATGTATTTATTTGACAGAGATGCCGATTATTTTTATGCAGGCTTACTCCAGGGATGAATGCGTATTGGATATCACATATTGGATTGTTGGGTTATTGGACGTTATAGCATAATATTATATGCTCATAAAGTAAGGCCTAACGATATTAATTCCGAGCCGTTTCGTTACCATATTATTTATCTAAGGTACAGCAGCAAAAGCGTAGCAAGATCACTGTGTCACATTTCTTGTTTTTTTTCATTACGAACCTGATATTATTGTGCAGTAACTTATAATAATGGTCGCATGTTCCTGAGTTATACGAGCATGTTTTTGACGACAGAACAATGCGTCTCAAAATATAAAACGTTTGAGAAAACGGTTTTCTGCAGGAAAAAACATTTTAATCGATACCAATAGAATGCAAAATTTAAAAATAACGATTTTCCTGCCCACCACTATCCCGAACACACCTGTCTCAACTCGCCGACCTTCCTCCGCGTGATGGCCATCGATGAGTTAGTTGCCCCCACTCGCAGCGAGCTCTCGGACGGGAGGAGGAGCCAGAGACGATTCGCTCGCTCTTGGCCTCGGATGATCCGACCCCACTGAGATCACGGGCGGAGGATGACCTCGAAGCAGTCTCGGTTTGAACCCGCTGGCCATCAACTCATCGCTTTGAAGTCCTGCACTGAGGGGGTTGCGTGGTGAGTCGCATGAGAAATTCCACTATTACTATTGGAGTACTTACCGACAATTAAGGTTGATCGTGCCATTACACGTAGATAGTTGTATGGTTGTGGATGTTGATAGAATTTTTATCGGCCGAGGCGGCTAAGGTGGTGACAACAGGTTCATCGCTAGTTCTAATTCCGCCAAAGGTATCAATTTTGTACTACATTGACATTACACATCGTAAAAAAAGATGCTTCATTGGTTTAAAAGTCGGTGACCTTTAACATCTAACGCCAAGGTTACTAAGGGAGTACTCTTGGGCTTTATATTCTGCAAGGGCTATGGTTGTATCGCACCATCAGACCAAAAAAAACATCCATGTCCTGCGTTATTCGAACCCGTGACCAATGGGTTACTAGGTAAGCGAATAACCTACCTGACTTCAAAGCCTTTCGGTGTACTAAGGTTTTCACCAACGAACGGAATAAAGGGAGGATGCAGAGAAACTTAGCATCGGCATGAGCCTACATTAACCGTAAGAAGCCGGACAGAGCAATGAACATGAATTGGTTAACACTAGGACGCCCGGACTTCTCGACATCATTCAACGCCCAAATGGGGTCATTTTGACCCCCGGTAATTAATAAGTTAATTTATCACAAGGCCTTTATATTTTTACATTTTTAGTGTTTTTTCATTAAATGATGTCCTAATTCTTCACACACATCGATTTTTTCAGTTCATTGTTGTAATATTTTTCTCGATATAACTATTTATTGAAACACCAACTTTGGGTGTTGGAATCATTTTCTCAATTTTCTTCAATTTCATTTTTTCTTGCCTAAAATGGTGACACGCAGTAAACAACAAATGTAATATACTTTATTTAAATGTATTTATTTATTGTTTTTGCAATTTTAAATGTTGAATTATGAATGATTTGTCCTACCAAAATTACAAATACCATCAGAAAAAATGTAAAAAAATTTAGTAGCCTAATGACAATAGCTTTCATCATCATCAGTATTTCAATCCCATGATTGGTTTACTGCAGCCCTCCATTATGCCCTATTTAGTGTTAATTCCCTCACACTTCTTAGTGTTAATTCCCTCACACTGTATGCTTCCTCTTTCACGTCCTTCTTTATTTGCCCCATATACATGCCCCTTGGTCTTCCTCGCGGGTCCTTCCCTTCAATCTTCCCGTCTAATATATTTTTAACTAATTTAATGTGCCTCAAGGTATATCCAATCCATCTGGTTCTTCTTTGCCGTAGCGTTTTCCACATTCTCCTTTCTTAATCTGCTCTTTTGTACACCCCTTCATTCCTCACTTTATCTGTCCATTTAATCTTCAACATTCTCCTCCAGCACCATGTTTCGAAGGCTTCAATTCTTCGATGGTCTGCTTTCTCGATTTTCCATGTCTCTGATCCATAGAGTACCACGCTCCATACGATAAAGGGGTTCCTTGTTTGCAGCCGTAGGTTCTTTGAGCACAGTAGTTGTCTCTTCTTCATAAAAGCTTCCTTAGCTTGTGCTATTCTTTGCCTGATATCCGTTGAGCTTCTTCCATCCCAGGTTATAGTGCTACTGAGGCAGGTGAACTTCTCCACTTGTACCAAATTCACTCGAATTGTGATATTTGCCCTAAGCTTCTCTCTTCCGCACACTAGGATTTTAGTTTTCTTCTTGTTGATGCTCATATTATATTCTTGAAGTACTTGGTCCATAGTAGTCAGGGATGCATGTAGGTCCTCTAGACTTTGTGCTACAACTGCGATGTCATCAGCAAACCAGAGCATATTTATTTCTTCGCCATTCACCTTGATACCCTTGATACCAATTTCCTCTGTGTCTCTTATTGCTTCTTTCAAGTATATATTGATTAACGCTGGGGAGAGGTTGCATCCTTATCTGAATACTTCATTTATTTTGTCTTCTATCTTCCTTCCGTCTTTTATTTGTATTGTAGTGACCTGGTTCTTGTAGAGACTACATTTTTTTTCTATCCTTGTAGTCCATTCCAATCATTCCAATAGCTTCCAGTATTTTGAACATCTTGTTCAATTCGAAGTTGTCAAAGGACTTTTCCAAGTCCACGAATGTCACATACAACGGCTTGTTTACGAGTATCATTTTCTCGGCCAGTATCCTTCAGCTGAGCAGTGCCTCCCTAGCTTCTTGGTTTTTCTTGAATACGAATTGATTTTCTGAAAGATTCCCTTCGATCTTCCCTTCCATTCTTCTGCTAACAATCTTAGTAAGTATTTTCGATGTGTGTGACAGCAGGCTAAAGGTACTCTGTTCTTCGCATTTCTCTGTCCTTGGCTTCTTCGGGATTGCAATCATTTCACGCTTCTGGAAATTCTCTGCTGGCCTTCCACTATCATAGATATCTTTGATTATTCCAAGGTTATCTATTGCTTTGACCCCGAGTGCCTTGAAAATAGTGAATGAATATTATATCAAATAGTGAGCTTACTTTTAGATCCACCCCTCCTAGTGTCTCTACTGAGATCATCAAACGGGTACTTATCGTCACATTCTGAGGATTATGTTTATTCTTCACAACTTTCAAATGTCAGCTTGCCGTCGGAATTGTCAAATGAACACTCTCCACAATCTGACTCATCTTATTGAATCTTATGCAGCTCCGCAAGAATGTCAGCAGAACATTATGCTGGTCTTTGAGAAATTTTTGATTACAGCTATCTTCAAAATAACGATCACACCACATATTCGTCCCTAGAAGCCATGACCAATGGGCAACAAATACACAAACTTCACTTACTGTAACTGTGAGAATGAGTTCTACGTTTGAGGATTTACCTTGTGGAAACACTCGATTGGAAAATAAAAACCACCTTGTACATTCCACGCAAAGGTTTTATAGGTTTATACCATGGTTTCGACAGTATCAATCTTGATAATGACATATATTGTGGGAACGAGTTTTATTCTCCACTCATCATCCGAAGAGAGCTAATCAGATTTGGAGTCAACTAAGTAGATAAATTCCATGCGAAAGTGGTAAACAAAATTGCATTCTCCTCACCCCACAGAGATTGACAATGTATGATGATGTCAACAAAGTAATTAGTAAATATTCCACATGTAAGCAAAACGAAAAGTGAGGACGTGATGGGGAAAGGAAACAAAACTTTTTTGGAAACTGATACGAACTTGGAAGATAAGTAACTGAATGAAAAAGATAAGATGACAGAGCAGTGAACACATATGCAGCAGAATGTTACAAAAATGCAAATAAAAGGACCTTTAGCAGAGATAAAGCGCGCAAATGAACGCTTGGGTCAAAATGACCCCATTTGGGCGTTCAAGATAAAATATAACTTAACTCCTCAATGGATTATTTTAGGAAAGTAAAAATTTATGTAAGTGAACACCTATTAAAATTATTAAAAGTCACGAGAGGAAATTCTGTTCTCTTAAAAAATGAGATCAAAAAATAAATTTAAAAATACGATTGGGTCAAAATGACCCCTATGGGCGTTCTAGTGTTAATATGGAAGCATGCTTTCCATAAAACACTCAAAAGGAGGCCAGTATAATAATTAATACTTTTCACCACTGTCACCTGGGCGACTGATTACTTCATGCCATTAGCTACTACAGATTTATGCAAACCTGTTAGACATAAATTCACTAGTGAACGCGCAAGTAAATATTGAAGTATCTACGCAGTAAGCACGAGTGCATCGAAATGTAATATTTATTATTTGGTTACGAATTTCCACAAATATAATAAATTATAATTCTCAAGGCATTCTAACTTTCAGTTACCCTAAGTAATTTTGAATTTCTGGGAGATGGCCAATGTAAATTTAATTAATCTTGCATGATTGGCTAAATATGTCAAAATTTGCTTACTCAGGATGTACGACAGAGAAGTTGATGGCTCTTACCAGAGCATTGCATGCAAAAATACGATATTTATATAGAGAATTGTACTCAAATAAGTTTGCACATAATTTGAAGCAATCAAAGTAAGAAATTGTAAAATGCATTTGGATGGCGTAAGGCAATAAGGCGAAATAAATTAGTACCTATATGATTGAATACCCATACTTTTCATTTTCATGGCCTTTCTTAAACGGAGAATACAAAATAACATACTGCATTTTCGTCAAGGATTCCTTGATATTTTATAACATCCATTTCTTTCTGCTGTTGTTGAAATTGCCACGCATACGGAAATTTCATGTATACCGAAATCATTTTTCCCTCGACAGATTTGAAGGATTAATGGTCAAGAGTTTCGAGAAGCAATAATTTTGCACACTATTCACTGCATTCGATGAATTTTTTGCTCTCAAAATATATTTCTAACTCCTAGATCTTGTATAAAACTTCAAACGTATATTGCAGTAACAGAATAGTCTAAAGCAATTAAAGAAAGTATATCTTTGGTAACGGTTTCTGTTATGAAGTATGGGTGGATAGCAGCTCACAGAATAAGGATAAAGGTACACTTTTACCTTCTTTGGAGGCTTCAGGTGAAAAATCCTTTCAGGTTCGCATCGCCATTAAAAAATGTGTATTAATATTCATTAGAAATATCTACATATAAACTCACAGTACTGTTTTAAAATAACAAAAGGCAGAATAAAAGGAAAATTTGTCGAAAGTGTCAGAAAAAAGTGCTTTCCAAATCAAGATTTAACTCGTATTGGCAGTGATGTAGCACTTTTTCCCAGAGAAATAACTAAATAATTATAACTTGAGTAAAGTATTATCAGGCTAGCTGATAGGAGACGTGAAAGTAGAACTGCTCAAACCAATACTAGAATTGTTTACTCATGGTGATAACGTTTTCTTCCTGGAATCAACGAAGAGAAAGGGTACTTAAATAGTAAAAGGCACAGAATGTATAAATGTGTTAAAATGATGGGGATAAAGCCCTCCCTCTCCTTTTTGGGATATTTCCTTCTTATTTAGCGTCGTAAAAATACTAGGTGATGAGACTTCCGTGTTGAGGATTAATAGCAATAGAACTTCATTGATCATTTTAAATTCACTCACATTTTTCCCGATACCAAAATTAACACAAACGCAGCACCATTGTTTAATGATATGATTTTGTTTCCATGATATAACGAAAGAAACTTGGCACTCTAACCATTCGCTTTCACCTTCTATATAATTTGGCACCGGTAGTAGGTTTCACATTCTCTTCGAGCTATCGACTATATTTTTCAAAAGATTCCTTTACGTCAACAAATGAACTTCATTCGAGGTTTGGTAACATTTTTGGTTTTTCATTTGGCAACAGAAAAAACGGTCTCATCCATGATACATATTTTCCACCAAATAGGTAGAAAAGCGGTGATATTCCTCCTCCTATTTCATTCTACCTGACATAAATAATGACAAATACAATCTGCTTTTAGCTTTCATTTTTATGTTACAGATATTTGGCAATCGTTAAGAGAAGTGCATTGAGTACATGGTGGATAAAGCCAGCAACCTACAACGCCACATAATATACAACGCGCAAATATTTCTTCGATTCAAGAAATTTGGCAAAGCAAGAACATCTAACATCTACATAGTACTCTGCAAGAAAGCATAAAAGTTATGGCAGGGGGCAAATCAACACCAAATATGCGCAGAATACCATGCTCAAAGATTATTCCTAGCTGTATTTTAGTTGAATTATAACAATTAGAAATAAAATTCGGAGTAAGCATGCATAAACATACTGTTAGTTGGGTAAGCCAAAAGTCTTAACATCAACATGAAATTAACTAGCCTACACATAGATAATGTTTTGTGCTAGTTATTGAATGTTTCCACAGAAATTCAGATACCTAATTGTATGAGGAAAAACAAGCATCTGAAACTGTCGAATTGGCGTTCCATTTTCTAATTTTATGTTTATCTTCCCGTCTACCATAGTATGCTGGAGCTTATATATGTTTTTAATAATTGCATCTACGCAATACTCTGCAAGCCACCAAAAAGTTGTGTGGCTAAGGGTGAATTCACATAATACATGAACAACCTATCATCCATTAAAAAGGATTAGTAATAACATACTAGTCTAAATTTCATAAAGCCTATAAAAATAGCTAAACAAAATATTCACAAGCGCTTGCGAAACAAGCAAGGATATCCTTGAGTTTACACCGCTAGGCCATCCTGACACCAAAATACCTCGGCATACCTCATAAGGATCCCATATACTGGTGGCGTATTCCAAATAAGGTCTAACAAGTGATAAAAATGTACCCCTGCAGGAATTTGAAGTGGGAGGCCAGTATAATATTATGTATCTTAATTAAAGCTGTATTTTGGTATACCGAACGTTGGTACACACTCTTATGCTGGATTGCTGGGTGATAGTTAAATGTAGACTAGTTATTTTTCCATAAGTATTTCCAGTTTCCACCCCCGTGGTTTCCTTATAAGAACACATTTACATCTACCTAGTACCCTGCGAGTCACCGCGAGGGTGAGCAGCAGGGGGTGGAGATCACCAAATATGCGCTACTGACATGCAACTAAGAGCTATGATGATACTACTACATTGAAAACAAATGCGATGTATTAGTTACATTCAATTAGATAGTTAGTATCTACTCAGTAATAAAGTGATTACTAGACAGTAAGTTGCCCCATAAATATATTTACCTGTATTTCCTTATCATTCATAGGAGGTTAAAGCATGCTACATGTACTACTGACTACTTGTTCAACTTTTTACCTGCAGTCAATACTTAGTGGCTTAACAATGTGGAAATTCATGGTCAAATAAAGAATCCAGCAACTATGTTTATTTCTACTTAAATTTATTCGGTAAAATTAGTTTCAATGCATAGGTGTCATCTTTAGGTACAGCTGTACCGAATAAATTTAAGTGGAAACATACATGGTTGTTGGATTCTTTATTTAACTTTTTACCTGCCTAATCCGTTTCTATGCTGCCTATTTTGCTCTCTTACGGTACGCGGGAAAAATGACGTTTTAAATCTATCGACGAGGTCTTTGCAAGAAAATATTGGTCTCCAGCGAGAGAGAAAGAATCAAACATATTTGTTGTAATTCAGAAGAAGACCGTGCTTCACCACAGTTCACGGTAATGAATGACAACCCAGATGTGAATCAAGGCATCCGCGTGACGTCTCATGCCCCATTCCTAAGTTTGCCTTTCCCGGGGCATTTCATAAAATACCAGCGCGCCCCGGGCGGTACCAACCTTATAATTTGTAGTCACTCATCTCATCTTCCTGAAGGCAAAAGTGGTAGAGTTCAGTGCCCAACGCTCATGGGAATATTACACCGTCCCTGAGACCCCTGCGCTAAATAACGGTTGTGAGAGGCCTCACCTTCGCCGCCCATTCGAACCCCTTCACCGCTTCACGGCAATAGACTGCTTCCCCGCCCAAACTCCTCCCATCGCACCCGGTGAGGCATTCCTACCCTTATGGCCTTTAACCTTGCCCCCGTCCTGCTTCCTTAAGCCTGCATTAAGAAGCCATGCGTGGCCAGTTGTTTCCCTCGGATGACGACGGTCAGCGCTCGGAGGAGTCACGCTTGCCGAAGCGCTAAAAGTGCACTCTATTTTGAAATGGAAGGATGTTATGTTACTCAGGGATAGCCTCCATAGGATAGTGAGCGGGGGAGGGGAAGTTAAGTCGCGATTTATGCTCATCAACTAAGTGTTTTCTTTCCAAAACGAAACTAGTAAATGGATTTAGTATTAACCGCAGGGTCCACGTCATTAAAATACTCTTAACAAATCTAGGAAAAATATCACAGCAAAAATATTGTTTTCCATCTTCTTACGATAAGTTTGGTGAAGTGGCTAGAGAGCTATCTACATCTACATCTACATGATACCCTTCAAGCCACCGCGAAGGTGTGTGGCAGGGGGGTGAAGATCACCAAGCATGCACTACCGACATGCAAACAAGCAACTATAGGGTCTCATGGAACTACACTGTTAGTATATATAGTATTTAAGGGATTAATACATGCATCATGCACTACAGACTACTCTAAAATATTTCCCTTACCTATCCCTTTGCTACGCTGCCTATTCTGTTCTCTTATACTACGGGGGAAAAATGCCATTTTGAATCTATCAGTACGACAATCTATCTCTCTAATCTAGTTTTTCTGGTCGAATCTAGCATAATACGCTGGTGTTTTTAATATGTGCCTAACATCTTCAGTAAAGTTATCCGATTGAAATTTCTCTCATAGATTTAATCTGTACCAAAACCTACGCTCTGATAATGACTCCCGCCCAAATTCTTTTATTAATTCTGAAACACTACTCAGTTTATCGTAACACCTTTTAACGAACCTAGCTGCTCTACGCTGTACACTGTCTAGTTCTCTGATCAAACCGAATTCATTCGGATCCCATACACTGGCTGCATACTCAAGTTGGGGCTTAAATAGTGAAAGGTAACGTTGCTCTTTTATCTTCTCATCACATTTCCCTAGCTATTATCTCATCCAGAAGCTCAGGTTCAAATCCCGGCAGTGGCAGATATCCCTTATTTGGTAAACTACATGCTAATCAATTATCTAAGAAATGACCATGTTATAGCCTAGTTGCATGCCAATAGTGCAAGTTTGGGATCTTTACCCCCTGCCACCACAGGGTTTTTAAGTTTAGAGTTTTGAATTCGAAGCTGGCCTTTTTGTCCATGACGTTTATATTGTAATTCGTTAAAATCTATTAAAAACGCCCTTATAATGCTTAATTATATATTGCAGAACAAGATTTGAGTGATAGGCTCTTCCCACGGATAGCTGGAAATGGTATTTCCATTCACGAATAAGAAGAGGCAAAATAACATATATAATAATTATATGCATTCATCAAAATATTTATATATATTTATCTACCTACCGCATAACCTGCCGCTTAGGTAGGTGTAATAGACGTAAAATTCCTGGCTATTAAATAATTGCTAAAATACTTGAGGATACTACCAATGTAGTTGGTTGGTTTTTTAGTGGAGGCGACCGACAGCTGAGGTCATTTGCGCCATATAGGATAGGTGGGTAATTGGGTAATGGTAGGAGTTTTTAGGGAACGGAGGAAGGGTGGAGAGAAACCCGGCGTCGGCATTAGCCTACTCTTAACGAAAGGCGCCAAGGGGACCACAGCTTAACGTCCCATCCGACGGACGGAGTACTGTACTTGAAATGCCCTCCACTAGGCACTCAAGTGGGGACCACTGTGGGTTTTCCACTGAAAAATCCGCCACTGCCTGGAATCGAACCCGGGCCCTCGGGATGGGAGGCCAGTACTCTAGCCACCACACCAACCCGATCCCCACCAATGTAGTTACACGTGTCTCGTGAATATATATTTAACATGCTTCCATAAAGTAGAAGCATTGTAGCACTCACTCAGTTACATAAAAGTAGTGCATGTAAAATGTAAAAAGGAGGGGTGGGCGGGGGCCTCCTGGAGCCCCCCTGGTACTTAGACCTCTCTAGATTCCTTGTGCCAACCCACATTTAACCTGCCCGCCACTCGCAGACAATGGACAAGAACACCGTGGTGGAGTGTGGTAACCCATTCAATCTCTGTCCCGGCCCAACGTTGCTTAACTTCGGTGACCTTAAGGGAACCGCCGTGTCAACTTGGCTAGGCCCTTGCCTCAAAGTAGTACTTACTCGGACTTGTATTTTTGCAAGCCTCCATAATTCTTTTCATTTAACATGGATGCCTGGCAATAGTTCACACCCCGCCACACACCCTGGCGATGGTTTGCAGCGTATTATGTAGGTGCATGTATAAATATCAAGTCTTACTCGAAGCATATCACCGGCCCATTACTTCACAAATGACTGCGTTTTCGTGGTCACACGAGATGGGAGTCGGCTGGAATCCAAAGGAGTTGTTGCCTTGCCGCGAGAGGGGGTGGCGGGGGCGGTGAGGAGTGAGGGCAAGGGAAAGGAATGCGCCGGCCGACGGGAGGGCAGTAATGAGAAACGCGGGTCGGGGGCGGGCGCTTGTCCGGAGATGGTTGGGCGGTAATGAGGGCCATCAGGGAGGGCCGAGCGAGGCAAAGAGGGAGAGAAGGGCAAAGGAGTCATCCGGCCGGCTTGAGAATTGGGTGCAGTATCTACGCTTCAAAATGTTCACTCAATGGGCCGTCACCGACTTACGGTCAAACCTTTTGGAGGAATAATCCGTGACCAGTGTGGAGTATTCACGTCATTCACGTCAAATGCATCAATATATACTACCGGAGATGAATTGGACAGCGTAGTGCCAACGATGTGATATGCAGAACTGCGTGTAGAAGTAGATTTTTCTCGTTGCGTGGCTCCCATCTGCTAAGGTTTCAATGGAAAACAAAATATTGTTTCTTACAACATTTTAATTGGTCACGCTCCGGTTTTCGTCGTGTCTCGGCATATTCCGGTGTGCGTAACCCGGGTCGTGACCAATACATTTTTTGTGGAAAAACGTCTTTTATTACCATATCAATTTTCCACCAAGCAAAGATAAACACAGTTAATTTCATGCTATATCTACAAACTAATCTTCAAGCCACCACAAAGGTGTGTGGCAGGGAGTGAAATCAGACCGAATATGGAGTACGTGCCACACTTAAAAACGATTAGTAATTCTATTCTAATCAAAGCATAAAAAATTAAAGAAATATTTAAATGTCAAAGCAAGGATGCACAAACATACTATTAGTTGGTCTAGCTCTATACCAACATGCAACATGCTATCCATTCATAAACTTGCATATATACTATTGTTTATGCTCACAAATATTCACATCCCTAGTTGTATGAGGGGGAAAAAACATTTTATAACTATGGGTTGGGAAATCAATTTCTCTAAATTTATGTTCATGGCCTAATGTACCATAGTAAATCGCAGTTGACAAAATGTTTTTATCGTCATCAGTGAAAATATTGTCTTGGAATATAGTTAAGAGATTGTCTAAATTTCGACCTACGGTGTGATAATGTTTCCCATTTTAGTTAATCGACTAGACCGGTTACGCTAATGCAATTATCATACCACCCCTTTGTAAATGATACCGATCTTCGCTGGATGCGCTTCAGTTCGATAGTTAAGCCTTTTTTGTTAGCATTCCATATATTTGCAGTGTACTCCCAAGTGAGGTCTAAGAAAGGAAAGGCAGCTAATTCCTGGTAAATGATAGTCACATTCAATAAATTTTTGTCTACGGTTAGCTTAATCAATGATTCTACGCGCGTTTTTACCCCAAGAAAGATCATGTGTCAGTCTTATTCCAAGATATTTCATGTATTCCACGTTTGTTAATTTGCTATATTTAATATTATGCTGTTAGGAGGAAAAGTACTTTTTATCAAAATGCATTAATACGCATTTTTTGACATTTCATTACAATTGCCATTTATTACACCAGTTTTCAACTCCTTCAAGGTCATCATCCAATGATTCTTTATCGTTTGGGCTATTAATTTCCCTCTACACAACTGATTCTTCAGCGAAAAGACAAGGCTTATTTTTTACCAATCTATTGATATCATTTATGCGCAAAAGAAACAGGAGAGGACATATTGACCTACTGTACGATACCAGTTACAGAGTCGACGTAACTACAACTGCCTGAGAGGTAAAACTGTCTAAAACAACCATTTGCATGTGATCATATAGAAAATCTTTAAACCATGCGTTGATATTACTGCCCAATCATTAGGGATTCAATTGCACAGGTTGTATCCTACGGGGCACCTTGAAATTGAGAAATAGCATCCAGTGGAATATTACTTTTCCAGAAGCTAAAATGTCGCGAGAAAAAAGTGCAAGTTATGTTTTACAAATCTGCTCTTCCGGAAGCCATGTTGAACATTGGTCGGTAAATGCAGTCAATAAATCCAGTCAGTAAATCCAATGCTGTGACAGAAGTGATAGTTATATTTTCCAGGACCATGCATGAGATGGACGCAAGGGGTATAGGTTACTGGTTATATGGCCGCTCCTTATCGCCACTTTTTTAAATGTAGGCGTTAGATTAGCAATTTTCCAATCCTTCGCTACGACGTGTTCGGTGAGGGATTAACTAAATATAAATTTGATGCAGAGTGACATTCGGCACCTTATCTCCATATGCGTGGGAGAGAATTTTATCAGGGATGTGATTAACGAAGGTTAAAATAAATATACATCGCACCTTGCCAGAACAGCATCTAAGGCTTGCCTCCTGGTTACTAAGGTTGGAAAATATAACGATTAAAACCATGAATCAATTCTTTTTCTAATTTATTTCTTTATAATTTACTTATTACCTTCGGCTTCACCTCAATTTTTTTTTAAATAATCAGTTCTGTAATTACTGAAGTCCTCTAAAATGCAAAGCCGTTGGAGGAGCATGTACCCCGCTTGCCTAGTCTATGGCCGATGCACATTCAAACTCGGAAGTTCAAATCCGCGACCTATGGATTAGTCAGACTGATTACATAGTATTCTACCGTGGTCACCAGTACTGCTTCGGGTACGCGAAGATGAAAGTTCTCCCCGTTCATAAGGTGCAGATTAATAGGTCTTAGATTAATAAGTACCGGTTGAATGGTATCATGCTCTGATAGGATTCGCGCTATACGTGAGGATAAAATAGTATGACATTCTTAGATTTGGGTAGATAGAAGAATTAGGCAACTAAAGCGATAATCACTGATGACTAAAAAGAAGGTTGTAAGCGTGAATGGGAGGGGACGGAAACTTGTTGAGAATCGTATTTTTACATTGGATGAACACAGATTGTAAAATGTTGAGTATAAAAAGGAGATCAAATACACTGCAGATGTATAAGACCCCACTTGACCTTATGATAATTACATAATAAAATATTAAACAAATGATAATGAAATATAAAAATAAATGCAATGGACAACTTTACCTAAAACCGGTTCAATACATACAATGATAGAGTTTACTGTCATTTCAAATCTCCATCAGTGGGAAATCGAGCAAGGGGAGACCGCTAAACCCTTTGATGTTTTCGACCGAAAAATTCGTTAAATCTTCTTTATGAGCAACAAGAAGGCTTGGGTGTTTTGCTTCCATATGATAATAACTTTGCTAAGTGAGATTAATAAGCGCGGTAAGCTTTTACGTTGATTTTATTTGATTTCAATTAAGTTTATTAGGCTGATATTATCTCGGAGAAATTTTTAATTAAAACTTGAAAGAGATATCCCAGAAAAGATATCCCAGGTCCAACACAAAATCCGGACAAATATTAACCTATAATGACGAATTTTTTACTGGGTTAACATCACATTTCTGAAACTTAATCATCCGGCATGTAGCCTCCCAGACATTTGCGGAAATAATTTCGCATCTCTATTCATTGGCACCACTATCTCCTGGAGGACTTCTGAAGCCATCGTTGATGGGCTCACTCAATTGAGAGAATCACATCATGAAATGGCGAAACGAACACTGCTTTGGCAACGGAAGGTGCGATTTAAACCCGAAACTTGCAACCACAGGATTCAAAGGTCTCAGACCTTTACGACCGACTAGCAGATGGAAAGCACTCGCTCGCATGAGGCCCACCGTGGTGTCAAGTAATTGCGCACGTGGTAGTCTTCAAACAGCATGTCCTTCGGGGCACGGAAATCGGCCTCCCTAAACGATTGCCCACGTCCACAGTGACTGATGACACCCTCTCCGGCCGCAGCTGTTACTTTAGGCGGCGACTCCTTACTTACCGATCTCTTTTTAACAAGCGTGAACGAGGCGGAGTGATGCAGTCCTTAGCGAAGCCGTGTCATCGTTAGGTAGTATGCGAGTCACGTCTACATTTGGAGCGTTTGAAAGTATACCACGCATGCCACAAGTGATGGAGAAAGTGGATGCATTATACGGCCCAAGTAATGTCTCGCGTGTTCGTTGGAGATCGTAATGCTAATGGGAGCATTACGAAATTCGAGCTTCTGTATGACCAGACTTTTATCGGTATTCCAAATACTAAATTTAAATCAAGTTTGTTTGGTGGCTTGAGTACTGGATTCCATGGGCTCGGGTTCAAAATTCGACAAGAGCTGAGAATTTTCATCCGTATACCGGTCAACACATGATTTGTCACATCACCGTTGTATGAGTTTGACAGTGAACACAAGAGTGCCACACACCCTCGCAGTGGATCGCAGGGTTTTAAATAGAGGTAGAGAGGTTTAGGGTGGAAATATTTTCTGTTCAATACTCCGTCTGCGGGTGCGACATTGTACTCCAGGCCGTTTGGTGCCTTCCGTTTAGAGTAGGCTGATGCAGGTGTATTCAAAAAAGTTTCCATTAACCGTCGATGTTCCCCCTCTCCCCTGAATTATATCTTGAGTATTTTCGATATTGCAACGTTTAAACGTGAATGTTTGCCTCACCACGATCGATGAGTTTCCTAATTCAAATATAGAATTCCCTATTTATAGTATTGCAGTGTTAAACGTCCATTTTGATCACATTTCTTAACGGCAACTAGAGTGTAAGAAAATTGTTTCGAGTAACATTGAAAATTACCTCAATTTCCTGGCGCTATCAAGATGCTGGAGAGTGGAATGAAATGCTCGAATTGGTGAAGCAAAGATGGGAAGAAATAGATCGTTAAATATGAGCTCGAGCTCAAAATAGTTGAAGGAAACAGTTTTCCAATTACCCCTCTGTTAGCGTCAATATATCGTTATCAGTTCCCGCGTATCTGATATTCAAGATATGTTCAAAGGAGACTACTGCCGCCCGTCCAAAAACGTGCACTTCTAGTGCTACCGTAGCTGTTCAAACATCCTCCGCTTACATTCCTATGGGACCCACTCAGTACGCCGCAAATATTGATAGATTCCTGGAATGTTTCTGGAAAAGGAAAACCGATCGTTGATTGAATTCTAGCAACGAGGTACAAACATTTAAAAATCAATCTATGGAAACTAAATGAACGACAAATACTAATTTCATAGTTGCGAATAGTGCCTAAAACTCCGTATACTAATTTATTTTTAGAGATTGTATCAAAACGATGCCCACACAAACCATATTATCATATCATCAGTGGAATAAACAGTTGTCTCATGCACTCAAAATTAAAGCTTTGAATTACATAACATATAGAGAATCGGAATACCGAAAAAGTGAATGCCAAATTAAGCATGGAAAAACATTCGCATTAAAACCGATACGTATGGACGAAATTTCCTGAACTTAGGTTAGGCTCTCACTAGATATTCAAAATGCTTTTCACGCACCAAAAGCTAATCGGTAAAACTTGTAAGAATCCTGAGCCTTTGATCAATATAAAAAAAGGCATAAGGTACGGGACAAAATGAGGTCATTTTACCAATATTCTACGCCTCAGATGCTTTTCCTGGCAAAATTAGCACAATTCCACCCCTCTTTTCACTGTAACCTTACCAGAGAACCAGTTTCTCCATCAAGGTCGCATAACTTATCGGGTATGTGGTAGCACGTCTTGATTCATTGATCATCTCTTGGTAATGTAAATACCCTCCAATAGTCATTTACTCCTACATATATCTTAATCTGATGCCTTATGATCGCTAACCTACTATTTTTCCTTCACATAATAATCCTGCTAAATCAATATCAGAAGGGAAAAATACAAAATATACGTACATCATATCCCTTATTTTACGCTTCACTTCAAATAATCCTTGATATCTATTTCCTCTTAGATAATGAGTGGGTATAGGGCTATATTTTTATCAATCCATTCCACCAGCATCCATTTGAGCGCAAAATCTCAAAGATTCCACAAATATCACCAGCACTTTGTATTACCAGTCCCTGCAAAGATTTTCTCGACATCAATAAAGAAATGGGAGCTTCATTAGCATCATTCAGACTTTAATATGAAGGTTGACTTGAGCGACGATTTCGGAAGTTGGCAAGCATACACATATTGCTTGCTGAATATAAAAAAGGTGTGAGTAAAACACTGAAGAGGCATACCAGATGCTATCAGTCGTCAGTTGGCGAGAGTGATACATAATCAATGAATGATCAGCTTGTTTTTCCAGAAAATGTTCATTTTACAGTACCGGTTTCTACACTTAATGTCATCAACATATAATGTCAGAACAACATTGTAAGCACTAAAGTAAAATGCAAGGGTCTCTGTATATATCTTAGGGAAAAGGGGGAGAATGTCTCCCGCGGGTGCAGGGTATCTGGGTAATTTGTTAGAGTGGAATAGGGGAAGGTCGAGGAGGGATGAGCTGGAAACATTAAAAAAGGGCATTTACAATTTTAAGATTTAAATTGACGCTCTCAATAATCTCTAACTTCCCTAAAGAAATCTACGCGGCTGACTACCTTTTAACATCATATGAATAACTTTAGGAAGAATGTTACCAGAGCGTGTAATTAAAATGAATTGCTTCGAAAACTGTGATTTTATGACCAGATTAAGTGCATGATTTATATTCTTTTAATATTTCTTGAAATTTATGCACATTTTCCCAAATATATTGCGAAACAATTCAAGCGAATTAAAATTCAAGCCTTTCTTGGGCTTTCTAGCCTGTCACGTAAAATTACTACATTTTACGTATCACAGTAGCTCTAATTTGCATTAAGTTGTGCATTTTTGGTGATCTTCACCCCCTCCCACACACCCTCACGATGGCTCGCAGGGCATTACGTAGATGTAGACGTAGACATAAAAAGGCGTTTTTTATCATATGTTTAACTTGCTCGTTCGCTCCTTTGTGCTATTTAGGATACGTGGGTCATTGGGTAGGAAAATGATTTTTTTAGGAACGCAGGAGCGCGAAGCGAAACCCGGTGTCAGCATTAGCCTTGTTTACGGAAGGAGCAAAGTAGACCACGGTTTAATTACCAGTTCAACAGATGTAGTACTACACTTTATGTACTCTGCATAATGTACTCAAGTTGGGACCGGTATACCAATAAAAATCTCTGGCATCTTCTGGAAAATCTTGTGGATTGAAGGCCACTACTCCAGCCACCAAACTAGCCCGTCCTCTCGCGTAAAATTTCCAGGATTTGGTGCTCTTGACTGATACGTTAATGGAGTAGGGAAATGTATGTCAAACATAAAGAAAACGAGGGAATTCGAAGGCGACTGAGAAATTGGGGAGTTTTCATTTCTGGACTTAAAGGTCATTTGTTACACGAGCGCCTCTCTTTGTTTTCGGTTTGTTTTTGGAGGGGCAGGATGAAGTGGAGTGGTATGCGTAGCAAAAGAGTTGACTTAGCTCACTATCAGTGTGGACCAGAACACCGTCAATCAAATCTCTGATCGGAAGGCAAACAACATCGCTCGCTCAAGTGTATCCATTTACATCTACGCAGTACCACGAAAGCCACAGCAAGGTTGTCCTGCAGGAGTTCACTCTACAACAGGGGTCCCAATCATACTTTTAGTAACCTATTGCCAATTTGACAGCTTCGCCAAATGAATTTACTCGGAAACTTGACAGACTGTTTCACAATGAAGCTTTCGGTGTCATGCTTTCCATTCAATTAGGAGATTTAGCCCTGCAATAATGCTTAAAACCAACAAATTTTCCAGGACACAATACAGGATTGTTCTAAAAAGCGTGACAATGTTGAAAACAAATGCACTTACATTCCGTACCTATAGAACCCCATATAGCCAAGCAATATAAGGGTGAATGTACTTTTTCTAGTTAACCGTTCCCCTGGAAACTTCGGTCATATTTGTTATAGCCCATGTTGTATTCGGAGAAAATGACAAATTTTTATGGTCTGTTATCATTTGTTTTTTTGCCTCGATTAGATGCATTTAAATAAATCTGACAATGAGCAATGAAATACGTATCGGTTTTACTGTTGTCAATATAGCAACCCCTCGTAAATTTCCGCAGGATATTGAAGTGCATAAATCAACGATCTGAAAATGGTATCCATCTTATCTATGATCGAAAGGTGACAATATAAGAAATAGGTTGAGGTAAAATTCTCGGGGTATCTGAGCAACTAAATTAGACCCTGACAAAAGCGGTGAAATGAGACTAAATGAGGCTAAATTAGACCCTGACTACGGTGTGTATTGCATTACTAATTGATTCATTTACATCTACGCAATACCCTGCGAGCCACCATGACAGTGTGTAGCAGGGGGTGGAGATTGATTGTGCATGCTTTGGGAAAACTCATTTCCACAAGCAAGACCATTACGGTTCTAAAGAAGGAGGACCTCGCGTGGGCGTATGGTGTTCCAAGGCTGGACTGAAGGCCATAGAAATATTCTGATAGGAAGTGTTTTCTAATATAATACAGAGATGTTTATGTCATGAAGTTAGAGTTCAAGTTTTTAACGAATTTCCTCATTTTCGCAATCTAAACTACCAAATGTACACTGAAAATAATTTGCTAGCAAATAACTGATAAACCGAACTACCTATGGCTCTTTTGTTTTATTAGCTCAGTACGCCGAGGCTTAGGTTCTGAAAATTTGAGCCATAATCGTGAAATATGACACATCGTCGAAAGTGAATATTTTCATGCAGCAGTATAAAGAATATAGTATATTTTCAAACACACCTTTTTATTTCCACTTTATTGAATTTTGACTCGGTCCAGGGACTGACTCCTCGCAGCGCAGCTTTGATGGTATCAATGATATCGATCCCTTGACGCACTGGTGCTTATCTCTAGTATGGAATCGACACCATAACCCGCAGAGCTCAACTCTTCAGCATTGAAGCTGAGAAAGGGATCAAAGAGATAAAATGATAGCATACTCTCAATTAAGATATGCTTAAATGCATTTATGTGCAAGTGACGTTCAATTTTAGATGTAAATAGAAACCTCAAAAACTTCACTGCATTTTTTGCAGATGCTTTTGTTCTTCAGCGAATATCTATCTAAGCGTCACATAACATACAAACGGAACTTTATATAAAATCTTGCCGGTACATGTTCACTGTATGTGCGTCACTGAATTTATTGATTAATACTCCATGGAGTAAAGCTATTACCGTTCGACTTCACAATCGGCAATCGTGATGAAATTAAGCTTATCAAATTTTCCAATGAATGCGCATTTCGGCAAATCCTATTTATTTCTCCTAAGTTTTTAGGCGAATTTTAACTGAAATATAAAAAAACCATGCATGATTTCCATGGACTGAAATAACTACAAGTATTGAGAGCTACTCCCAGCTTATAGCCAAGTCAATTTCGGACAGGAAAACGTTTTAGCAGAGAAATTCAATTTTCTTCTCTAGTTCCTTCGAAAAGTAAACATAGAAAGTTAATTTGCTTTAAATAATGTCTGGAATGAAAGTATAAGCTTGCATTTTGATTTAAATGTGCCACAAAGTGAATGTATTCTGAATAATAATTATTTTCATTGCTCAAGAATCTGTAACGTATGTCTACACTTCTACATGCTTCTAAACGATGTTGAATTAAATGTTAAGTATTATTAGGTAGTGATTCTGAAGGTCGAAATAAGCAAATAAAATTTCAATAGGTCGAAACTTTATTTGCTAAAATAATTTGATAAATATAGTTCCAGCATGCTCTTTTTCAACCTTTTCATAACTGAACGAAAAATAATAGATGACTAGTTAGTACTTATAAAGATGTTTGGGTGATCGGTTTTCAGAGGTTCTAACGTGCGAAACCAATGATTTCTGCAAGGTTACGAGAAGAAATAGGTAAACAATTAGAATTTTTTTCTTTTCCATCTAAACATGGGTTTTGAAGTTACTTAATCACACTATCATCTATATGCTTAAACATCAATTGAGGGAGCCAATGAATGATTAATATAGTGATTTTTCAGTTGCAGTTAAAAAACTAACATAACCATTCAGACCAGTAGAAAATTGACTGATTAGTACATTCAAACGCATGCGAATCTTCCTTGTTTTTTAATTTCCAACAAATATAAAACGTTTCTCCCAGAAAGCGCTAGTATACAAGTATCACCTTATACCATGAATAACAAAGTTATCGTGTACGAAATAGGTGGTGTACCTATTATTTTTGTCACTAAATCATTTACTCTTATTACAAGAAAAAAGTGAAATTGTGGAATAATGAAAAATTAATTTATTCCCTACTGCTTACAATTTGAACCAGCGATAACACTCAGATCATTCTATAGTTGGCTTAATGCAGGAAAGATCATGTAGGAAAAAATGAAGGACTTTCACCTAGAGAATGCCCTTTATCCCTTACTGAAAGCATAAGTGGATATATATAAAACTTTTAGGCATACTACTAAGTTTAACTTTTAATTGGCCGATTAACATTAATGACTTTAAAAAAATCATTGGAGGCAAAAGTTTCAAGGTTAGAATCCTAGATTCTATCCTCCACGTACATGCACTTGTGTCAGTATACATACCATCAAATTAAACATGAAGTATTTACTATAGTCGTATTTCACGATCGAGAGCGAGGGAGTAGCATAATGAATGAAGGTAATAATGGAGATCAATACGGCTTCTGCCTGAATTCTACACCGGTGAAATATCACCCAGAACCACTCATTTTCTCTGATTCTTTCGGCTCGGCTCGCGCGTTCGGAATAATCCGTTTTATCTGAAATTCTCGCTGCGACGCATTAGTCGTTTGTTTGGGCAGCGTGCATCAGTTGGCTCAGCTCAGCATTCCTCCCACTCCCTCTCCTCCCACCTTATCATTCACGTCCACGAGGTTGCTCATGTTTCATGCTAGTTATTTCAACATATGTGAAAGGTCGTTGCTACCCAAGAAATACCTATTTTCCTCTGAAAGCGTGCTATTAATTCATAGTCCTCATTAAATCCCAGGTCAGTGAGCGGTTTTCCACACGAGAGAATTTTAATTCATGATTGAAAACGAAACTGGGCAAAAACTACTGAATGTTAGTGTATTCAAAAGGCACCTATTAGCGAAGTGGTTGTATTATCATTTATTTTCGAAAACACCAAGATTAATATTTGTCCAGCATTGCTTGCACTCTTCGAAAATTTTCCACCTGCATCAACATCTCTACACTGCACCTATTACTGCATCTTCTAAGACACCCTGCTCAGTTTTCTCATACAAGTCAGTATTCAGCCAGTCAGACAGCAGAATATCCACTTCTCCACCGAATGGGAAAAGAATTTAAGCTGATATTATACGCCATTATTTATAATGCAATGATTTCAGTGATGAGAAAACTTACTTTTTGAGAGTTTACGTAGAGAACAAAATTGCAGAAATCGTAAGTGTAACATATTGCGTCATAAATATATATGTATATTAAAATGGTGTTAGATTTTGTAGATCTGTCATGAGTCACTTCGCGTTCAGGGCATAAACTCATGTTTAAGTAGCAAAGCAAAGTACTGCCGAGTCAAATATTGATTTTGATTGTCATATTCTATTGGCGACTATGTAAATATCAATTTGCAGTTTTTTATGCGTTACTACCAACTTTGTGTTTTAGCAAATTTAGATGAAAATCTTGGAATTCTCGTAAAAACCCATTAACCTATCAACGACGCAAAAGTCCCAAGTTTTAAAATAAAAGTTGCACTCCCAGGATTCATGGTTATGCACTTACGACAGCACTTGAAACTACATTGGACACGCATGGAAGACAACACACTTGCATGTTCTAGAATTGAATTCTTTCAAAAATCATGCGGCATTACATAAATATATATTTGAAATTTAGCATTTTTATGACGAAAGTTTACCAAATAAAAAAGGAAAAATAGGAACTCCGCATCCTGGATGCGTGGGTACATGATGAGACTGGTAAAATGATTATTTTTGTATATTAATTATGCAGTAATATCTACTTTTAAGCAAAAGAGAATGCCTGGCTATTTATGTAACTTCCGTTCATTTTTTTAAATTAACAAAATTGTATAACAAAGAGAAAACATCTATCGTACTGCTGATTTATATTGGATTCCCGTAGCCGTTGGAAGTCTTTTCGGTCATTTTTTATCATTTAAGGATTTCTTGAGGAGAATGTACGAATAATTTTGATTAAAACGAATAAAATCGACTTTGAAACTAATATAGGACCGCTAGTGTGGAGACTAAAATAATACAAAATATATCGTTCATTCACTAACGGCCAAAATAAAGGCTAGAAACAAATATTTTCGCAATAGATTTTTTTCTTCCAAAGGGGATGGGGAAACTGGATACCGAAAAAATTCTTGTCAATCAGGTAGAAATTTCCTTATCTAAACCTCAATTTTGATTGTTAAATATGTTAAATTACCGTCGAAAATGAAAGAGAGGTGTGGAAAAAAGAGTAAAATCAAGTGAGGAGAAACTTGACAAACGAGGTTTAAGATTCTTCTGGAAACATGAACTTGATATAAATATGATAAACACAACCCATGTACATTTTAAAATAAGTTTTAACACGTCACCAGCCTTGACCCTGAAGCTTTTCCAAGCACCTGCCTAATCACTAAAACCGGAAATACATTAAATTTGTATTTATGTTAGTATATGGATGGTTTTTCGGGAGTTTAGGTCCTTACGAAAACATTTTTTAACTTTTGGCCAAAGTTTCGGAAAATATATTAACTCCTTCTTCAAGGCTTTAAGTTCTTTAAAGGTGAATTTTCTTTTATCCATATATTAAAAAAAGACGGCTTTATCGTAATATCGACTTCCTACTAAATGGGAATGGAAGATTAAGGAGGAAGCGAGGAGAGAAACGCGGCGTCGGAATTAACATATTCTTGTCGAAATATGCCAATGGGCCAAAGCTTACAATCCCAAACAATGGACAGATAATTGCACTTGAAGTACTCTCCACAAAATACATACGTATAGAACGTTGAACCAATGAACAATATCTCCAAATACAAGGACTCGAACCCGGACCCTCCGGGGTGAGAATCCAGTACTCAAACCGCTACACAAAACTGATCTCTTTTTACTTGCAACCCAATCAATAGGGTAGGCAGGTTCACTTGTTACCTTTTCCTTTAACTGTAATTTATCGCCGAACTTCTCCGTCATCAAACTCCTTTCTAGGCGCAGGAATTGCATTTGCAGCGGAGTAACACTGGGAACCACTTACGCTAGCTCAAAATAGCCACGAGCCATTCCAAACGCTCACAATTCCGCGGCAGTAATTGTTTTTCCTTTTACGCTGCGGTAATGACTGTTTACGCGCGGACAACTCTCCCACTTCCAACCCGCTTTAGAAGTCTTCATTCTAAGTCCCATTCCACCGCTCCTCTAAAGTGGCACTAAACGGGTCGTGAGGCATCCGCGCGACTCCAGTGGGAAAAGGAGCCCTTGTCGCCCATTATTTCAGGGATGAATTGCGAGGGATACCATTCGGGATTGCCGCGACACCACTCACGACCCCTCATTCTCTCTCTCTCCCCCTCTCATTTCCTTGAGAGCTTCTCGGCGAATGGAACTCGTCCACTTTCACCTCGCGGCTCTCGCTCCACCGCGGTGAGATGCGCACGACCCTTTTAAAATACGCTCCCGATACAAAGTATCCGAGAGACAATCTGCACTGAAATGCGACTCTCTCCGTCCCAAGAATCTGGTCGTCAATCTTCCCTTCGGATACGAAATGAAATCTTCCCTAGGGAAACGTTGAACCACTCGGCAAAAGCCAATTCTATTCAAAACTATGTGTGACGGTTGCCCTTACAATTCGCGACTTGGCACCCCAACACATTCGTTATAAGAGTTCATTAGTTAGTTATTCGGCGGAGGCGACCATCGCTTGAGATCATTTCCGCCATTTAGAATAGGTGACTCTTTTGAAAGAGGGTGGGAGTTGTCAAGAAAAGGAGGAAAGGTGGAGAGAAGCCCTAATTCCGCATCAGCCTTTTCTTAACGAAAGCGCTAAGGGTCCGCGGTTTAACGTCCCATCCGACGGAGGGAGTACTGAACCTGATGAGCTCTCCACTGAGAACTCAATTAGAGTCGTGTATACCTATGAAAAATCCCTGACACTACCTAGATATAAACTCGGGACCTCAGAATTTGGGAAGCCATTGCTCCATCAACCCTACCAACATACTCCTATCCTTTTAGAGCCTTCCCTTCAAATGATAATGCCTTTGCACACAATGAGCTCATACAGATCAATATAGATTTCATTGGAGTTACAGGGAATACGATCAGAATGGCTAGTAGTTTTAGTACTTTGAGGGGCCTGACAGCAAACACCAATTGCGCCGCTTAGAAAATGGTTGGATAAGAAGAGTTTTTCAGGGAAAGGGGGGGATGGATGAAGTGGAACCCAGCGTCGGCATAATCCTGCTCTTAGCGGATGGTGCCGGGCAGTCCAAAGTTTTACGTCCATTCTGACGGACGGAGTACTGGACTCGATGTCCTCTCTGCGAGGCACTCATATAGGTACCGGTATAACAATGAAAAATCTACCAATTGCGGGATTCGAACCCGGATCCTCAGGATGGGATTTGAGTACTCCCGACACCAATCCAACTCGATATCCCCGGGATAGATATTCTTGGTATTTGGGCTTTTTCGAATTTCAGCAAAAACCAATAAATGTATTACATGTATGTGTGTGGGTATGCATTCGGGGAAACGACCAACAGATAAGATCATTTATACATTTTAGGAAAGTAGGATAACTGGATGGATCTGGGACATTTTGAAGGATCAGAAGAAGGGTCGACAGAATCCCGGTGACGGCACTAGCCTATTTTTAACAAAAAGTGCCAAGAGGTCAACGTTTTTACGCACCATCCAACGGATGCAGTAAGACGGAACACTCAAGTATGGATTGAAGTACCAACAAAAAATCTCTGCTTCAGTCACTGACTCGAACCAGAGCCTTCGCGTCGGAATCCAGCACTCTTGGAACCACGCCAACCAGATCCTCGTGTATAACATTTATTGAATCCTTCGGCATACTCATAAGGGGTGAACATTCCCGTATCTCTCATGCATGATGTCCATGTTAGTCCCTAATTGCGTTGTGACCGTTAAACTAAGTACGTGGCGCACGTTCAGTGATTACTCATCCACTGCCACACGCCCTCTAGGTGACTTAGAGTGTACTTACAGTAGATGTAGATTCCTTCCGTGCACGGGTGTTATTCAGGCTTCTAACCATTCGCCATGTTTCAGTCTTCTTCCTTGGATGTGCCAGCGTTTGAAAGAAGGTTTGTTTAGGCGAGACTGCGTTGATTTCCTTGCTCGGTTACAAAGAGCTCAGAGCAGAATACTCTCCGGTCGCAAAAGATCATTTCGCTTCTGGATGAATTCACGACCGTTCACGCGTCCTTGTTAGCTATGTCATGGACTGGAGGTGGTCACATGAGCACTTCTTCCGTGAAAGTTGAATCAGTTGAAGTCTCAAGAATACATTTACGGCTAAGTCATGTTGCTCGGCTTTTTTGTTCCTCAGCAACGCAATTTTTAAGTTGGGCATTCGAAAGCTTTCATCAGTGACTCAAATTTTCGCATTTATTTTATAAATAAGTGAAAATGAGTGCAGCAATGAAATCCCACAAATTTTTTCGTATTAATTCATTTATTACAATATTATAGTCAACATTTATTATTATATTACAGTCGATATTATAATTCATAATTTATATTTCTTTTTGTTGGGCAAGACTATTTCCTATGGTTTCTCTGTTACAAAGCATCGTAAAATTTGCACCGGATGCTCAATATGAGAACAGGTATTGATCTACACCTGCATCTATGCAATACCCTGCGAGTCACTTCAGGGTTTGTGGAAAGGGGTGAAGATCACCAATGAGAGCTACCATCCTACCACTGCATGTAAACAGATATAATATTATCGTGCAGTTAGATGGCTAAAATCTACTATGTAACGAAGTGAGAAGGCAAAAGGTATTTCTCTGCATAAATTGATCTGTATTTCCGTAGTTTGCATGAGTTAGTTAAAACATGTGCCATGCACTACAGACCACATTAACAATATTTCATATGCCTTTGATAAGCTGCCCATTTTGTTCCGTAATGTTACGTGGGAAAATCTATCGTTACGACAAATTATCTCCCTGATCATGTTTATTCGTTCAAACCTAACATAATACACTGGGGTTCTTAATATACATGTATATGTATATCTCACGTCATCTGTAAGCAAATAGACACCAAATTTACTTGAATGTTTTAACCTAAATTTTGACCTGCGATGACCATGACTTGATGATTCTTTATTTCAGTGAAAAAGGTGCTGTCCAATGATGGTAAAAAATATTCGTACAATTTCACCGTATTTATGTACTCTCTACATCTCCAAGGTTTAAAAATACCACGTAACCAGGCCCCAGGAATCTATATTTTTTACCAGCATAAAGAAGTATGGCTGACATTTATTTACATATTCATCAGATATATATCTGTAAGTTAATTAAGTTTATTTAGGGTTTTAAATATGCATATATTTTTGCATAAAATTTGTGCACATCGCTGAATGAAAATATTCAAATTATTTTTTGGAAAATGCCTATTTTTTTATAGTTTAGTGGGCCGGAAATTTCGATTGGGGATGAATGAAATGAGAAAACATTATGCAGATGGTTAGAGTGGTAAATACATGCCATAAACTCGAAATGAAAATGTGATTTAATTTAACGTACTATTCAATGAGTTAAATGTGGAAAAAATACTGCACTTTCGAAGAATTTTAGGCAGGCGACCAAGAGCTGAGGTAAATAATCCGATTTTATGACAGAGGCAGTAATATTTTCAGGTAGCCGAATAAGAGTGGAGGGAAACTTTTTTTCGGCATTAGCCTGCTCTTTGCGGACGGCACCTAAGGGTTTTATCCTACGGACGGAGTACGGAGACGGAGAAAAAATTACGGATTCCAAGATCCTACCGAGCAGACATCAGTATCACCCCCAGATACCTCCCGGAAGGGATGGATCACAGTTAAGTTGCTCCGCAGACATTATGCAACTCGTGACCGTCTTAAGGAATCAGTCGTCGATGGGAGAAAGAAAAACTTTGTATCTCCCCTTTTTTGCGTCCATTTCACTCAAAAACGGTCATTAACCGCAGTCCATGGATGAAGTCGGAAGAGAGTTGCCGGACCAGCCGCGTGGGACTCTGGGATGGCTAAAAGGTCTGGAGGGGGTGTAGGTGGCGGTAGAGACCGTTTTCAGCTGAGAGCCAGTCTATCTTTTGAGGTTGATGTATTCTTAATTTTTTTGGGGCGCTAGCTAACACGTCTCAAGCACTTGAGGGTCGATCGTGGCGGGTTTTCTTCAAGATGCGAGTTGAATCTAGGGGTGGAGCCTATTATTAGAAATAGTAGTACCACACCCGGAAAATCTAGGAAAGGAACGGGAGCCATGTGGTGCAATAAATGCCTCTCTGGAAAAATTACGCTAACAGCATTCATAAGAGCGAACTCTCCGCAAATGATGATTAAACGAAACGCTACTATCTTACCGTGCGAGATTTTTGGTGAACGGTAAGAAAAGCCTTGTGCGAAAAATATGGGATCAACCTTGGTCTGAACCAAAAAAGTTTTAAGAGGAAAAAAATCGATTCTCATGGAGGGGATGTGTAAAAAATGTCCTAATATTTCTCCCTTAATAATTTTTCCCCCTTTCTGGGCCTTTCCACGCGCGATTTAGTGCCCCTCTAAAAGTTTCTCCCCACTTTTAACGGAGGCCACGCTATCATCCCTACCTTAAGCCACTTCTTCCGCGACGGGCAAAGCAGTCATATTTCGATGTGGATAATTCAAAAGGCGAGACAAAAGCACTTGGAAGGTACTCAAGGATATGAAAAATACACAACCCTCCCTTCTAAACTTCTCATTCGTAATTCCCAAACGTGCTGCAAAAGGTGGATCCGATATTTAACGGCACGAACGTTATGTCCTTTCGGAGTTGGCGGAGCTGGTGATGATGCATTCGCAGCGGAGACCGGAGAACAGTAGGTACTATAGACTGGAGGTCTTATGGATGAAGCTATTAAGATGTCCCGAGATATGAGGGATCCTTGATTTGCGCGTATCCATGAGGGGACGAAGAGCTGGAATTATGAGGTCTCCTATCATTATCATCATTCCTCAAGCCTTATAAACTAAAATAAATTTAAAATTCATGCCTCAAATTTAAGTTTAAAAATTGTCATAATTTTGAGCAATCCATAACAGAATAAGAAAATTATGTTAAGAAAAATTTAATATATTCTTGATATGATCATACGTTGGTTTCTAATCCCTCTCATTTCAAGCCGGAGTCTAAGAAAGTACAAGCCTTCGTGGCACGTTTGGTAGAGTTCCTGATCTTTTGAGCAATCCATAACAGAATAAGAAGATTATATTAAGAACAATTTAATATATTCTTGATCTGATCATACGTTGGTTTCTAATCCCTCTCATTTCAAAATATTCCATGCATTTATTTCACTCGTGAGTCAACGTTTCAGGATAAAATCCTAATGACGCCACATAAGCCTTAGCTGGTAGCAAAGCTTGAACTGCTCAACATTCAGGGTGTGAGTGTCACTGCCTAAATATTAATACTTCATAGCTTCTGCATTACGGGGAATGCTTGAGAGAGTGGCAGGGATATGTGAGGAGAGACACTCATCTTCAATACTAATATGTAAGGCGCATTTGAAATGTATTCGTAGGAAAAGTAGACGGAAATATTATTTTTCCATTGAAACGCCTTGATGCTACGACGTATCCTCATGCGATGAAGTTGGGATGTAAACGAATAATTTCTACATTCCTCAATTTCCTATTTTTGATAGATTGTTCTCAAATAACGAGGCAGCGTTTAATCCAAAACACATCTAATGTTTGAATGGAGAGTTCAACAATATCAAAACGAGGAATGTTGAGCTTTGGGCCATTTGGTGCCTTCTGATTAGAGTAGGATGATGCATGTGTGCCTAAGACAGTTTCCATTATCCGTCAATGTTCTCCTTCTTCCCCGAAACATATCTTGAATAAATTCGATTTTTCAACGGTCAAATGTGAATGCTCGTCTCACCACGATCAATGTTTCCTAATTCAAATACAGTATTCCCTATTTGTAGTAGTGCAGCGTTAACGTCGACTTTGATCACATCTGTTAATGGCAACACGAGAGTAAGTTTCCTCAATTTTCAGGAGCTATCATGATGCTGGAGAGTGGAATGAAATGCTCGCATTGGTGAAGCGAAGATAGGGAGAAATAGGCTGTAAAATAGGAGTTGGAGTTCAGAAACACTGAAGGAAATATTTTTCCAATTACCTCTTTGGTAGTGTCAATATATCGTTATCGTTTCCGGCGTATCTCATTTTCAAGATGTTGTTCAATGGAGACCACTGTCGCCAGTCCAAAAACGTGCACTTCTAGTGCTTCCGTGGCTGATCAAACATCATCCGCTTATCTTCCTATGGGACCCACTCAGTACGCCGCAAATATTGATATGTGACAGCGATGTTTCTGGAAAAGGAAAGCAGATCGTAAATTAAATTCTAGTAACCAGGTACAAACAGTTAAGGAGCAATGAAAATCAATCTATGGAAGCTAAATAAACAACAAATACTATTTTTACAGTTGCGAATAGTGTCTAAAACTCCGTATATTAACTTATTTTACAGATCGCATTAAAACAATGTTCCCTCAAACGGTAACATCATATTATCAGTAGAATATGCACTCAAAATTGAAGCTTTGAATTACATAGCACGTAAAATAAAAAGGAAGTCCTCAGGCCTTGGTGGAACCTTATATTCAAACGCTATTCACGCATCAAAAGCTTATTGGTAAAAATAGCAAGAATCCCGAGCCTTTAATCAACATAAAAAAGGCATAAGGCTCGAGACAAAATGAGGTCGTTTAGCCAATATTCCACTCCTCACATGGTTTCCCTGGGAAAATGTACACAATACTAACCCTCTTTTCACTATAACCTTACCAGGGAACCAGTTTCACCATCAAGTTCACATATATTATGGGGTATGAAGTAGCACGTCTTGATTCTTGGATGATAATCAATGCCGGTGTCGGCCTTAGCCTTCTGTACGGCAGGAGCAAGGAAGACCACAGTTTAACGTCAAGTTTAACTGATGGAGTACTTTACTTTATGTGCTCTCCATAGAATTCTTAAGTGGGGATATCAATAAAAAATCTCTGACACTGCCGGGATTCGTACCCGAACCTTGTGGATTGAAGCGTAATACCCTATACCGATCCCCACGCCTAAAATTTTCACGATTTCATACACTAATTCATAAATGGAGTAGGGAGAGAAGTTCCCAACAACGAGAAAATGAGGGCATTTCAAGTGTATAGAAAATTTGTGAGTTTTTATTCCTGGATTTGAAGGTTATTTTTTACACGAGTTCCTCTCCTTGCCTTCTGTTTGTTTTCGGAGAGGCAGGATGAAGTGGAGTGGTATGCGTAGCAAAAGAGTTGACTTAGCTCACTATCAGTGTGGACAAGAGCACCGTCAATCTAATATTTGATTGGAGGACAAAGAGCATCATTTGTTCGAGTGTATCCATCTACATCTACGCAGAACCGTGAAAGCCACAGAAAGGTCATTCTACAGGAGTTGGCTCTACAACAGGCAGCACTATTTCCACGTGCTAAAGCATATTAATACCTTATTTCCAATTTCACAGTTTCATTAAATGAATTTACTCGGGAAAATAGGCAGATTTTTACACAAATCAGCTTACAATTCCAAGCTTTATTTTCAACAAGATTTTCAGCAATGCTAACCATCGCTTGACGAATGTCGAAGCAAGGAGCTCGGAAACTTTCTAATTTTACTTCTCCTACTAGATATAATTGTTTTTATTCATTTCTCTTTATGCTCATTTACTTTCACTCAGGTTTTTATGAGGTTCGTCGTTTGACGATCAATGAATATGCAACTAAAATTTTCAGTAAAACTCAACTTTATTTGGATGGAAATAAAATGCTCACTTACACACACTTCAGATTTCATGAGGTAACGATATGAATTCATAAATTAAGAGCTCATTATTCATAGCAGCGAATACAAAATTAGTTTTTCCAAGGGTACAAGTAATATTTTTAAAATTCATTTGCAACTTTGCTAGTCCCTGAGGGAAAATCCTACCAAAAATACAGAGTATGCACGTAACCGAAAATATTTTGGTTACAAAGTAAAAACTCCTTGTGTATTCAACAAAATCGCATGACGACCGGAAAGGGATGAAAACGGGTGCGAAACGCTTTGGAAAAATTAAACGCTCGATTTTGGATTTATTCTATGGGGAGGTGACGGGGTGCTGACATTTCAAAGATTGCTAAACCTATGGCAGACAATTAAATAATGATTCTGAAAATTTTCATATTCATTAAAAATCTTACCACGATGGTTTACTTTGAGCAGATCGACTCCCGACAGCAAACGTTCTCATCTTTCCGCAACGCATATGCTTACATCGATAGGGAAAGCATTGCGACTTGGGGGTCTACGCGAGCAGGAAGTTTT
Organism: Platycnemis pennipes; assembly: GCA_933228895.1. NCBI lineage: Eukaryota > Metazoa > Arthropoda > Insecta > Odonata > Platycnemididae > Platycnemis > Platycnemis pennipes. The sequence goes on from OW121846.1 coordinate 29,261,253, forward strand.
CCGAAGAAAAACAAGCACACCGCGAAGATGGAAACAAAACAAAAACACAATCACGGAGTTTGTCATCGTGACACTTCGATTATCCGATTCCGTGGGTGCGGGCTGGTACACGGAGCGAAGGAACACGACCCCTTCACGGGCACATCCCTCGCTCTTCCTTTGCGAGCGAGGAAGGGCTCGTCGATCGCATTACACCTCAAGTTTAAACAAAGAGACGGGAACGGGGAAAAAACGAACAGGAGGGAGAGGCCTCGCTTCATATTCTGCTAAACAAGGACACGGAGGTGCCTTGTGCAATCTGGGGAAACCGTTGAGCGGGGTCTTTGTACGAGGCCCTCTTCCTGAGAGGCTGGGGAGGAGACGATCGTGCGAGATGGTATGAGGGGAAGGGGGCACATCGATGCGGGGGTGGGCAGGGGGTGGGAGGAAGTTCGTGGGAACGGAGGAAGGAGTGGGAGGGAGGGAAGAGAGGAAAGATTAGGGCGAGGAGTTGTTAGAGGAGAGAGGGGTTTTGATGATGGTGGTGGCGGCCGCGGCGGCTGTGGGGGCCTTGTGTTTCGGGATGGGGAGGCGGGGACGAGGGCTGCCTGCCCCTTTCCCGTTCCTGGCAGGCCCAACACTCACTCCCATCCCCCCCTCACTCACAGGGTGGGGTGAGGCTTAAGGGAAGCCACTCTCGCCCACCTCCCCCTCCTATCTTCCCCCGCTTTCCCACGCCTCCGCTATCACGAGCTCTCGTAGCCTCCGTGAGGCGAGCGTGGGGAGTGGCGGGGGCCACCCTCCCGCCCGACCAAATGCCCCTCCCACGCACCCGGCTCCGTGCCCGGAAAAGTTGCGATGGCTCGGGAAACGAGAGGCCATTATTAGGCGGCGAGAAGGTTCGGGCTGCGCGAGGGGTCATCGCCAGTGGTTACCAGCATCTCCCGAGCTGAAAGGTGCCTTGATCCGGAAGGAACGATGCAAGAATCGGATTGAAAGGGAACGGTAGAGAGAAACCCGGCGTCGGCTTCAGCCCACTCTCAGCAAAAGACGCCAAGTGATCTCCCCTCTCGGTGGACGAACTACTACTGATTTGGTGTGTATAAAATTGATGGAGTTCGACGATACATTGTGGAATAATGAGACAAAATAAAAAAAACACCTGATTCGGTTTCCTAGCAATTTGCTAACATCCAATCAATTGTATTGTAATTGCAATTGTAATGTGTGCTTTTCATTATGAATTACTTATTGTGTTCTCCACTCTGCTAAGTTTATCATTTATTTTATTTTTGTCTTATTTTAATATGCAAATTTCAGGACTCAAAGTCCTCTCTTCCTATTAACATATTGGACGATAAAAAGACGATTCATGCCCCGGAAAGTGAAAATCCTCCCCGGGCGGGATTCGAACCCGCGACCCTGGGATCGGCCACGCAAAGAGCCACCGAGGCCGACCTAAAGCTGTATTTTGCTGAAAAACTCCTGCCACTTCCGGGATTCAAACTCGGGTTCTAGGATTAGAGAGTGTGTACTCCTGCCACAATACCATTCCGTTACAATTTAAGAAACCATAATCAGTGGCTTCAACTTAAATCTGCACCTGAAGGCGCCTCAGACGGGCAGGGGAGTGGGGTGATTGGAGGGGAGGGGGAAGAGTTCAGAAGAAAGCTGCGTCATTATTAGCCCTATGCGAGGGGCACCGAGGGGTCAACGGCTCAACGTCCCATTCGACGGAAGGATTGATTTGTGAAGCGCACCCAAATAGGAATCAGTAAAGCAACGAAAAATTTCTCAACTCCGAGAATCCAACCCTGAATGGGGATGTTGTGCTCTAGCCACCAAAACAACCAACCTCTCCCCATAGGGGGCAGGAAATTCATCGTGGTGCGCTCCACCTGATGACGAGGAGTGTGCGGCAACGCGGGCCGATAGCAGTGAGCCTTCGGGGTGAAGTAGATGGGGCGTGGGGGCGGGAGTGACGCGGGGGGAGGATCCCCCACGGGCAGCAACAGGGACGGAACGGATTGGGGAGGCTCGATCGTGTTCGTCGCGAATTGAGGCAGGACGGAGCCACTTGCACGTGCGAATCCGGGACGGTGGATACCCGATCGCCAAGACGCATACGGGCACCTGATTTCCTCGTCTAGTCTCCCGGAGGAGCTAATCACCGGAGTCCGGAGCTTCTGCCGCCTTCCTCCCATAGACACACGCTGGCACATTTGTGCCTACTCATGTGCGTCGCGCATTAGTAAACTCCGTCCTTTGGGTACTCCATCTGGCAAGGTTATATCGCAACACATTACACAAGACAATCTCTTAGACACACAGCAGTAATTCCCGAGGTGGGATTCAAAACCACGAACTCAGTGTTACCGGGACTACTGAATACTACTGCCAGTATGAGCCTTGGATTGTGGAATCATTTGTTTGATGCATTAGTTATATGCTTAGACTTAATTAAATCAAGCCTCCTTGCTCATCGTGGTAAAATCCTCGTAATACAATCCCGAGGTAATCTAAGACGTTTCCAATGAACAAAAAATTTTATGAAGTGGTCCATAATAACTAAGAATAGCTAGTGGATGGATAATCATGTATATTACAGCCTTTCATGATTTTCTAGCTTTCAAGCGTTTTGACAGCCCCCGAACCCCTAATATCGTACAGATTTAACCTACCGTGCTCTCTGCTTCTTGATGTGTTACCTAAAATCCTTTAATATTTTCAATTCTTCTTCGGGGTTTTTCTCTTTATATATACTCCAACAACCTAAGTGGCATTCTCTTTTCACTCACAATGAATCTGCTTTTGCTACCACACTGACATTTCTTTAGGCGAGTTTGTAATTATTTTTTATTCCATTATTTTCATCCTTTTTCGCCGCCATTTGGTCATCGGGAATATTAAATTTTATAATTTAATTTTATGCTTCGCATTAATGCCATTTATTACGACCTTGTCGTATACTAAACTACCGCAATACGCAAATACCATTTACTCGTCACAGCATAAACATCACACACCAAATACCCTTCACTTTCTGTAAGTTCCTCGATAACAGTCTATTTAACACACTCACAGTTTAATTACTGCCTTTCACAGGATATTAAATAAACCCCCTCTAACATGCTACATGCGTATGATACATTTTCTCAGACTCCCCGTCTCCGTCACAGGTTGGTTTCTCGCATCTACACAGTCCTCTCTTCAGCTGAGGTCGCTCCACTTCTCATTACTGGTCCTCAACTGTTCACAGACACTGTGTGAAGTCCTTGGATTTAACCTGCAGGGCTCCTGTTTATCGCCAAAGATGATCAGCGCTGGTTTAACAAACACAATTAAAAGTCCATGGTAACGAATAAAACAAAACTTTTAGTCAATTCCACACTTTTTTATATATCCTACCTAGGTTTCAACAACATTTTTGTCATTCTCAAGGTAAATTTGTGTCTGAGTAACAGCCTTATATATCCACCAGGTCGTTGGAGAGGGGGGGGGGGAAGGGGGAGGAGGAAAAGGAAGCAGAAAGGAGGGGGATGAGTGGGGATTTGGGAAATGACGGTTAAGAAGGGAAGTGGGGGGGGGGGGTAAGGTGAATGAGAAGGGGGGGAAGAAAGTGACCTTAGCTGAAAGACAGTAGTATCTAATATACAATTAAAAGTCTGACTGTCGTAAGCCCACCGTGTGACGCTCTTCATTGTTGGAGATAGACTCCCCGAGTCTACGATATGCTACCGGTGTTTCTGTCCCGAAAAGAGCTATCCATTGTTCTAAACTCCTTTTCCGCATCTCAGTGATCGACGCATTACAATATAGCGTCCAATTGTTGTGCTACAGTTTACTTCCTTTCCACACTGAATTTCACGCCGCTTCTTCCGCAATCATCTTACTCCCTCTATTTTCCTCCACTCTCACACCTTCCGGTCTCCGATAAATGCTCAATATCTTTTCACACTGTCAAACTTGATCATTTATGCAATACAAATCTATCCATTATTTTCTTTACCATATTGTGATCTTCCATTTTTAGGAGTTGCGACTGATTCTGCGACTGAGTCTAATCTAAGACTGACTGGATTGATTTAAAGTAATATATTTTTATCCTCTAAGGCTGATTATTTCAGGTATTAGCGCAAATAATGGTTTAATTCCGAAAAGATTTACTTATTTACTGGTTGATGTGGCTACAAAGCAAATCCTTGCTGTTCGTGCTACACTGCGAGTAAAACATAATAAGTAGGAAGTAGAACAAATATGGTCTTTGGAGTTCTTACGCATATTCTCCTAAGTGCTTTAGAAGGACAGAAGTTAATCAAATACTAGCTAGGGTGACTTACTCCTCGAATTATATCCGTGGAGGATTTTCCTAGATAAACTCCTTACGTAACTCTTCAAAACAAGCAACGTGCACGATGCTCTAGCAATTTCAGCAGGCTGGTATGGGTTGGGAAAACATCTTATGAACCGGCGCCGCTTGAAGAGTTCGTTCAATTTCAACATTCCCGAGCGCTCCCAAGGCTGCTTGCCGCCGGATCGCACTTAATGTTTCCATCGACGAGTCTCCCGGGGTGTTCCCCAACGCAAACATTCCAGTCAGCGTAAACTTCCTGAGAGATCCATAAGACAGAGTCCCTCTTGGATGTGGGATAAATTAAAGGCCCATCGCACAAGGCGCCCGAGTCATGGTCGGAAATAATTTGATCCCACGGTTATATTTATCAAGTTTTTCGGGCAAGGAGACGCGATCATGGACCCCTCCTTTCCACTCGAACCCTCACAAATAAACACGTTTAAAAATGCGAGGGGGAGAAGTCGAACGCCCTGCCATCTGTGGAGAATCATTCGTTCCAGGAAATTTTCTCTCAGAGGCGGAGGGTTCAATTCCTCCCACCGCCGCGCCCAGCGTCTCCCACCACGGCCCCCCTCCGCCCCAAACCCAAGCCCCCAACCCACACCCCCGACCCACTCCACCCCCGACCCCTCCAATCATTCCCCACCCACGCCTCCGCACCCAAACCCATCATCTTCACTCCCGCCCCCGCATTCTTTCCATTCCTTCCCCCTATCCTCTCTCCCTCTCTTTCTCCATCCCTTACCCCGTCTCGAGGTGATCCTCCGCCTCCACCCGAACGCTTCAACTGCTGCCCAAGGTCCCCCCCCTCTTCCCAATTCCCTGCATCTTCATACCCCTCCTCGCCTCCCCACCCACACATATGCCGCCAATTATTCACCCCTTCGCGCCTCCTACCCCACCCGCCTACACGACCGAGTTAAATCTTGCTTTTTCCCTCTGCCGACGTTTCCCCGAACTTCTCCCTCTCTCCTTGCCCGCCCCAGTTGGGGAGGGTATCCCTAAAGGTGGTGGCTCGTCTCCTGCCAACTCCCCGTCTCCCCATGGAAATAATTTCCCGGGGTCCCCTCCACGCCTCGCTTGCGACCCCACGCACACTTTGTCCTATTCCCCTCTCGGTGAGGGCCTCGGAAGGGTGAGTCCTGACTGAGTGGGGTCTCTCCCTTTAACTTTCCGCCTCCTCAACTTCCTGGCAAGAGGGACCCGGGGTTTCGTTTTCGAGGCCCGGTCGCGCAGGGTTCGAAGATATGTGAGTGCCATATCTATTAAGTGATGGGTATTCGAGTAGGCGAATGAATATAATATTGGACACAATGGTATCTGAAAAATACGAAGGAACCAAAGCCACCCATGACAGTCCCTTGGCAACCCAAAGGTCACGGCGTTGTGATTGTCCTATGATTAAGATCATAGGTTGAATGGCGCAATATAACCTCAACTGTCTGAGCACCAAAACTTCTTCCTTCTGGTATGAGTACCCGAATGAATAGATAATTAACTTAACAAGTTAATGAGTAGCCGAATAAATGCTAATATAAATTACATGAGGCCTCAATCAAACATGCATTCTTAACTACATATGTTCTTTCATTCTAACTTGCATTTCTTCTCAACCACGTCTGCTTAAATTCATAGTTGAACAATCCTGAATAATAGCGCTGAAATTAATATCCAACCGACCACGCGAGTACCTTGATTAATAATTGGGTGTCTGAATGAATACAGCTGCTTTAATTCAATCGCTAGAATACTTGGCTCTCATGTGGTTGTAACTACCCTCATTGCCTTGAGTATCCGTTACCTTGTAGGAAAAAGTCAAATACCAGTTTCCATCGAGGTACTTACGTACTTGAGGACGGAGATTCTCGGAATCTCTTGAATATTCGTTTGAGCACTTATATTCTTGTCCTTTTAACAGCAACCCTAATCACTTCGTAGATGCGAAATATGCCAGGTATTTTTTGATGGAAGTATACGATTCAGGTTAATAATGTATATAAAACCTAATATTATTACTTTGAAGAGAGGTTTCTCCATTGATCCTCTATAGTGGTGCATGGCCTTTAATAAATTCGAAAATTTTACATTCACACCATTCAATAGAAGTATATTTTCTAAAATTATGACAAAAATACGCCTCGGGGCGATCGGTTGACCTGCAGATATTTATCACTTAAACCTAAGGTTCGATAGATCGGGCGGCTCCCACTACAAGGGCTAAAATTTTATTTTCAGGACGCAAAAACTAGGCATCCAAGTATTCGTGGAGGTGCTCTATCCATTCATCCGGGTAGTTAGGCACTCACCCAGGTTCTCAAATATCTATGAATAGAAACAAATAACGCACTCGTACCATGCACAATTAGTACCAGACCCTCCAGGTGAGGGCCTCAGTCGGAGAGGAGACAACTGAGTAAGTCAGGGTCTCCCAACGCTCTTATTTAACTTATCACCTCAAGTTCCCTACGAGGGATGATTTGGCTTTTGTTGTCAAGGCCGGGCCACAAGGGGGCCACAACCAAGGCTGCCAGGGCCCCTGAGCCGGAAGAGAGAGGAGAGTCGAAAAGTGAATGGGGACACAGATTCCTCCCCCGAAACACATGAAAATTTACGAGCTCGAAGAATATCAGGATTAGATTAGCACTCCAATTTAATTTAGTGTTATTTACAGTCGGACAGACACGTTCAGTTCCGGTGACCCATCTCGTTACTGGAAGTGAACATTTTATTTTCGGGACGCAAAATGAGTCTCGGAGTAAATAACATTGGCATATGTAGTTAATTGAAATCATTTTGGTACTTAGATTGGCATTTGCTACGGAAATAGTACGTAGCGGTAGATGTCTTGGTTTTATGTGATCCAACGAATGAAGGCATGAACTTAAGGCTGAGGCAAATGTGACTTCGATACCCGAGATGGAATTCAAACCCGCAACTTGTGGGTTGCCATGCCGTAGCGTTACCTTTCTGCCTACCACGGTTGACACGTAAACACACCTAATTTCAATATATTGAGGATTCAATACTGTCTCTCTCATACAAGAGAATTGAATCGAAGATATATATTTGATTTTAAGGGTGAAAATTACGCTAACTTCTAGTTTCGAAGGTGAGTGGAATGATCACACCAAACACAGGTTAGGAGTCACTGAAACCACTTTTCATGGAATCCAAGCTCAAGGAGTAAGTTAATACCCTCAAGTTTAGTACTGGGTAAAATGTCCCAACTCCAGTATTTAGTGCATCTACACGTGTCAAATTGTGAGCCGTTACAAGTACAAGGATTGCAAACTAGCCGCGAATACCTTCCCGGTCGAGGTGGTTTTTTTCCGTGTGGAAATCATCTACTTAGAGTACAGTGCTCCGTCCGTCAAATAGGAGGTTATACCGCGGTCTTCTTGGCACCGGTGATTCCGACGACAGGTTTTATTCTTTTCACCCTTCCTCCGTTCCCCAAGAAACCCTTACCCGCATTCAATTGCCCACCTATTCTAAATGGCGCAAATGACTTTAGCCATCGCTCATCTCCCTCAAACTATAACTACTAATCTGCACTTAATACTATGCCAAGTAAGGTACACAAGCCCTGTGACCCTCAGATTACTAAGCTTGTACTTGTAACAACTGCTAACGCCAATTTTGTTTTAGCATTCCGAAATTCATAAAGTACAGGACCAGTTGTTCGCTTAACTCATTCAGAGATTTAAAGCAAGGTCATTTTTGATGAATAATTGACGCATATGATTGCCTCCAACCACCACACTATATTAGCTCAAGTTAATTCACAGCTCTAGCAGTAACCAATGCAAAATACATTTCTATCGTGCCGGGCACGGTTATTGATTCGGTCTCGTCAAAGGTGTGTTTTATAAATAAAACCGATCGAGGTGATTCCGATTCGATTGGAATCCAACACTCGGAGGAAAACTACGATGACGATACACCCAGCCCCACGAGCGCCCAGCTGTCTCATTAGTCGGAAAGATACGTGGAACGGAGAACCGCTAAGGGATGCCATTCGCATGAGGTGAGGAGGCCATTAATTATGCAGCAAGGGAGAGGGTTGTAATTACTTTGTCCTTTTAAAACTCTGCCCTCTCCCACCTCAGAGGCTGAGAGGAATTCCAAGGGACGCGGCAGGTAGTGGAAACGATCCCCTTACGGTGGCCGTGCGAGGAGAGCCCATGCCTTGAGGCTGTGGAGCATCCGACCACCGAAGCCTCCGCAACATCAACGCCCTCCCCACAGACTCGTGGGTGCCAACGACCTCCTCTCAATGAATCACGGCCCATCCGCTGTGAACAGGGCGATTAAGAAACGTTTCCTTTAAGAAAGAATCCCAGCTCGCCAATCGACGCCCTGCATCTACATGTACTCATCACCCTGCAAGCCACCTCGAAGGTGTGTGGCATAGAGGTGACTTATCAACAAAAATGCACTAATGTTTACACATGCCTTGGGAAGTGAGATGACTTTGAATATCACGCGGAGAAAACAGCACAACATTGATGTTTCATCCAACGTACAAGGCACTTTGTATTAAGTAACATTAAGGGTCATTTACAGCAAAATTTCACGTGTGTAGCAACAAAAAGCTACGTATTTTCCTCCGGATGGTAGCATTGTGCTTCTTGATTTCCTGTCATTAGTGAATAAACAAGAGTAATATGTTTTGCATGGCTGCATAGTAGTAGTGTTCTCTCTGTTTTATAATGCATGATTGGTGATGATACACCCCCTGCCACACACCTTTGCTGTAACTATCAAGGTGTCATGAAGGTGTAGACGAATTATTTCATCCAGATATGAATAAATCACCAAATTGCTCTATCCTATATTTAATATATTGCTAGATATCGGGCTGGAGGACGTGAGCGGTCGCGAAAATGAATCGAACTCGAGACTCCAAGTACACAATTTATTCGCGAGTTAAGTGATACAGCAACACAAGAGAGACCGTGCGTCTTCCGGGCCAGGGCTCGCATAACTATATGCCGCCTCCAGACAGGTAGAATGATCCCCTCCTCACGCATCCGTGAAGTCCTGTTCCGCTGCCCTAGACATTCACTCGTCCGCGCAGGTATTTCTGTATACTACACAGTGTACAACAATATACTACTATATTTCAACTAAGTACCCCAACCGTAAGTGGGAAGGCCGCTTTACACGATACAGTTTTTTGTACAATTTCTTGTACAAACTCTTGTATGATGAAATTGTACCGTGTAAAGAGGCAAATTATACAAACGCTTGTGCGATTGTCTGAATGACTGAACGGGAAATACAACCTGTTCTATTTCCATTCAGACAAACATACAATTTCGTTCAGTTTATACAAGCGTTTGTACAACAAATTGTACAAAAAATTGTATCGTGTAAAGCGGCCTGGATAATATAAATGTTAATACCAGTAAAAATTTGAGAAAATTTCGCATATTCAATCTCTCCCGCAAAAGTGATTTAGTCTTTTGCAGCGTTTTTGAAATAAATTATTCAGGGAGGAGCTTGCAAGTATTAGAGATTAAAACCATTTCGCTAATGTGCATTTGCGGTTAAGTAATTTCATTACTGTCAAATTTTCATACGTTGCGGCTGCGTACAGGGGTATATCAAAAGAAGAAGATAGGAAATCGATGGGCAAGAATTTAGATGCAATGCAAGAGTGGTGCGACCAACGGTAGTTAGAACTTAACCTTAAAAAGTGGGTGGCCATTAATTTTTGGAAGAGGGATAATTCAATAGAGTGATCCTATAGCATTAGTAACACGAAAATCGAAAGCGTTGAAACCATAAGGTTTGTCTGCGGCGCAACATCATCAGCCATGATGATGCTGCACCGCAGTGAAATCTACGTCGCATTAAGACCTATTTCTATGTGGACTTATAAATGTTTGTTTAATTTCTATTCATCATGTTAAAAGCATATTAATATCTCCATCATACATATTGTGGCAGGTTCAACCCCAGGATAAAATGGAACGTGGATGACAAGGTTGAGTGGTTCAAATGTAACTTATTCCTCACAAAGTAAGATGCAATAGTAATATGCTTTAAACCACAGTGGAGGATTTTGTTTAGGTAGATGATATAGATGTAAAGCTTTATGCCGTTATGAAACTTTGATTTATATTCGTATGCTATGCATTTTCAATCAAGATGTCATGGAAGCTTTAAATAATCTATTATAGTCCCATTTCCTCCATTTTTGATAGTGTACTTTACAAAATCAGGCTTTACCTTACATTCATCTTCAGTTGGAATTAATAATGTTGCCTATCACGCAATTATCATTGTTTATCTGTAACTTGAAAATGTTGTGGTACACCTGAAACCAAGCATAGCAAAATATGTAATCGAAAACGGTGAAAGTGTCACTTATTCTTTTTATTAACTTTTCAAGGTATAATGGTGTACATGTTGAAATATTCGTTGCGCCATAAAATTATTCCTTATGTAACATTAATAAATGTTTTATGAATAGGAAATGCCAAAGTTTTATCTTGTGAATGATTTTCAGGAAGTCAGGTTAAGCAAAGGCACCAATTAAAGGTGGATTCAAAGATTTACTTAAAGCCTTCTATCAACCTGATAGAAGGTTTTATTGAATAAAATTTACGCCTATGATAACTAGACCATCATGTATCATGTGTAAAATGCTACTAGTTGGTCACAGGTACAGCGCGACTGGAATAGCCTCTTGCACTTCTACTAGTTGATGTTAAATGAGCAGAGAAGGAGGCAAGGAGATGACACGGAAGATCCCACCCTAATCTTACAGCCACACAAGTCAAAAATTAAAGAGGGTCAGATCCAATCCCATGGTCGATACACATCGAAGAAAGTTTCCTACACGGCACCCAATTAGAATCAGGAATAGCGCTGTTAACTTGTTAACCTTGCTATTACCTGGGATTCAACGACAGCATCGAAGCGTGGGAATTTTAGGCCAGCCCATACAATGGCAGTGGCATGCCTATGGTCATGAACACCTAAGTACGCGGGAATCGTGAATTTCTCTTGCACGAAAACCATTTTATGTATTTCTAAGCATTCGCGCTGGAAAATGATCCCCTACGCTCTGGTAAAGATTTGAATTGCATTTAGCAAATACTCAAGTAGGATAAAACAACAAAATAATGCTCCAGCTAAATATTAAGTTGTTTAAAATTATATTGAAATTCTTTTAGGTATATATTGCTTGCTATCCCCCCATAAGAATAGCCTCTTGCCTTCCTTTTAATCTAGTCCACAGATAGTCGACTAAAGAAGGGTTTTGGAGACCCATATCCGGTGATTCCCCCATATAAGTCCTCTAACATTCCCTCTCATCATTTCAACTTTTCTTCCATGAATTAATTTCTCTGGATATGAATTTACTTATTCTAAATTTATCGTTAAGCCTTCGTATTTTCTGCCCACGCTATGCCATTCAGAACACATATACCGTACCTTTTCCTTACCCAGCCCTCTTGTTTTCTCACTAATTTTTAAGTTTCTCTCCGTTCGGACCTTTGACATGCTTTCTCAAAATACGTCAATAGCCTTCCGCCGGGTGAAATTTCAGACGTTTTCCGAGAAATCGATAGTAAATAAACAATCTAACAATTTAGTTGACTGTTCACTATGAAATGGGTCCTTACCTGTACCACAGGTGCTTGACAGATGCTTACAAATAGTGAGAAAGAATTTTATATCTTGTACCAAACAATGTTTGCGTCTCTTCTGAGACATATTGCTCATTCTCCAACATATCTCAATTCTGGGGATACTTACAGAAAAAGTATTCATCATCACCATAAGTCATCAATCCTCAGATCGGTTTGACGCAGCTCTATACTGAGTTCTTCTATCGGCTATTCTCTTCATATTTACGTAATTCTTCTCTTTCACATCCTTTATTACTTGTTCCACATGTCTTGCACGAGGCCATCTTTTGCCGTTCTTCTCTTACACTTGTCCCTCGACGATTGTCTTCATCAAGTCATCATGTCTCATGATGTGGCCAATCAAGTTGTCCGTTCTTCTTTTTAGAGTTGCCAGCAGACTTCTCTTTTCTCCCACTCTCCTTAGGACTTCCTCGTTACTTTCTCGGATGATCCATTTATCTCGGATGATCTTTATCATACTTCTGTAGCAACACATTTCGAATGCTTCCACCATTTTCTTTTCCGCTGCTGTTATTGTCCATGCTTCGCTGCCAAAAAAAAACACGCTCCAGATGTACGTTCTGATGAATTGTTTCCTTACTTCTACTCTTGTATTTCCAGCTGTAAGGAGATTCTTCTTTTGATAGAGTGCCCTCTTCGCCTGGGCTATTCTGCTGACTGTTTCTTTCTTGCTTCGTCCGTCGTTGGTTACTCGGCTTCCAAGGTAACAGAACTCTTTTACATCTTCCAGCTTTTGTTTTCCTAGTTTAACGTTGGTTTTGGCCTCTTCTCTCTTGCTGCACCAGTATCTTAGTCTTCTTCTTATTTATCTTCAGCTGATATGCTGATGTACAGTTCAGTACGGGTGGAGGCGGCTTAGAGCACGGACCCAACGGTCCGCGCCTCGGTCTCTAATGATGGACTACATCCTGACGACAATCTATTACAACCGTTCACAGTGGCTTTTGGTGATTGGTGAATCGGTTGTAATCAGAATGTCCATCATTGGAGACCGAGGCGCGGACCGTTGGGTCCGTGCTCTAAGCCGCGCCATCCACCCGTACCTCTCATACTCTTCTATCCTCCCGAGCTAGAGGTAACGTGTATGACTCTCTTTTGGATATTCGAGACGCGATTGGTTTAGTTCTTTACTCTGGATAAATTCTGTCTTTTGCACGAAGCTTTTGCTTTATTACTTGTTCCCGACACCAAGGGCAAGAACCCACAATTATGTTGAAGGTTTTAGTCCCCGTACTGCCATGATTACGATTAAATATCTTTCAATACTACGATTAAATATCTTTTACCGTCCCATAGGGATTCTGCCTAGGTACTGTGAGGCCCATTTGTATCACCTCACAGGCGTCGGAACAATCATACTATAATTACTGTAGTTCCAATGTTCTGTTGCCCACACGGCATGAATCAATGATTCAAAATTCAGTAAATTATGTAGTTTTTAGTAATTGGAGTTGGGTAATTAGTTACCTCAAGAAAGGAGAGATTGCGTGTTTTACGTTGAATATTCTTTTAAATACGCGATTAAATACAGTAAGAAAGGGCGATTTTAAATGCGAGTAATAGAATATGGAGAATTTCGAGAGAGTCCGATACGGGTGTTGGAGCTGAAGACATCGGCGGCGGAGTGGAGTGAGAGACCTGCGTCCACCTGGAAGAAGCCCGTCGGCTGAGACGAAAGGAGTGGGACCGGGACATTCAAAAACAGCACGGAGATGCCGCAGGCAACGCGGAGACAGCGCGACTGAGAACGCCATCCTCGCCATGGAGTTAACGGAGCTTGTCTGATGGAAGCGGACAACAGTGGTGCACAGTGCTGTAAGAAGAAAAGACTCAATTCTATTGTTCACAAGTTGGTTGGGGAAATTAGAAGGAACTTTGGCAGCACTATAACTTTGGGAATATTTTGGTGATATTGGGATTTACTTTGGGAAAAACATCGTCACGTTGTCCTGCACAATCGGAGGACTGATCACCCACCGGTGCAGGAGGAAAGCGACACCCCTAACAAAGTCGTCCACTGCGAAGGAGCCTGCCGTCCACTTCGAAGGCGATGAAGATGCTCCTGATTACAACTTAAGCTGCCTACAATTATATGGAAACTGCACACTTGTAGGGTATATTTCAAGAGAAGATAGAATTTGATGTGTTCTGCTCTTTTGATTTTGCACGGAAATCCATTTTATTTTGCTGCATTTTATTGTTCAAATCAATAGCCTCATCTTTTATGGGTTGGAAATTTTATTATTTCATTAGTTTCCAATTATTTAGGCCCGAAAAAAATCATTTATTTGGTACTCGCATTAATTCCATCAAAGAAAATGTTCCTGTTTTGATTTATTTTTGCAATTTAATGCATTACTTATGTGTGAAGAGATTTTTATGCGGTTAAAGGAAATAAATGGATGGGAAAGGGTTAAGCCAGAGGTCACGGTGTCTCGTGGTGAGAAAAATAATAAAATATGAGTAGTCTCAAAAGGAGACTGCTCAATTTGGTGAAAGGAAGGAGTATTATAGTGGTAGTGCTCACGCATATGGGATTAAGTGCGGATGTATGCGAATGGAAGCTTGATGACCTTAAGGTGGCTCCACCGAATTATGAAGTAGATGACATTTTTTTGAAAATTTCAGGACACATCATTTTTTGACCCTTCTATCAATTGGCAATAAAATAATTTGGCCTTTCCATAATATATTTGAAGCAAAAAGACGTTGAAAATTAGATATTTTATACGTGGCTATACGGCGGAGCATGGCTCTTGCAGTAAAATTTGCAGATTAATAATGTAAAGAGAAATTTCGTTTTGACGAAAAACTAACATAAGATGCGCAATTTTATGCAGAATTTAACATTATAAAAAAGTGCCTGCCTTACCACACTTCTTTATTTGATATTAATAAATATTTGCTCGAAAAAAAAGCTGAAAAGCCTTAGTTTCATGAAAGTGGCGCTACAGTTTGCTGTTATCATTGGCAACGGTACTTGTGACGGAACGTGCCTACAAGCTTATTTACCGACTTAATTTAGGAATATAACTTACCAAGGTCCTTCTTATATATTTTATGTAATTTAAATATTTCATTGATTATTGATATGGTGTAATTAAAACCAATGCTTCCAAATGGTAGCAGCGTCATTGTTGCCAAACAGTATTCAAAAATACGAATATTAATAAAATTCAAAACAAAGAGCTGTTTTTGCAAGGTTAAAACTAAGTAAGAAAATATTCAACCTAATTTAGAATACGTTATAGCAGGAATTAGCATGTATTCTCACTTTGTAAATTAAATGTGGCAACAACACATCAGTCATGTTTCGAAGTCAAAATGAGTTAAAAGAGCTTGTAAAAAATAGAGTTCAACTAGAACACACTATATAATACTCATACAATATTTATATATTAATATATACTCATACAATTATTGTGTATGCGTTATCACACTATAGATGAATTTTCATAAAGGCTCTTTTTCTGGATCGGTATTTATTCATTAAAGAACATAGCTCTTTTACGAGATATTGAATCGCGGAGTCACGGTGGAATCTCCTTAAACGGGAAAGACATATTTCCGAAAACATTCTAGTGACGTCCTCCACTAGAAAGTGCTGTTTTCGTGTTTCCCGTCTATATTTGGTATTTTCCACGTTAAATTTAGGAAGCGTCCGCGTACACTTCTCACAAGGTGGAAGGGGACATAGAGGTCCACACTGGAATACCTTTATGAACCCATCCGAAACGCGTAGAGTCGGGAGTCGGTGTTCACCTCGTTACGCTGCCGGTTGGTAGAGCGAGCCGTCGTATGTTAGTGTGCCCTTCCGGCTAATACTTTAGTAATACAAATACCATAAGCCGCAATCTTTCAGTAATTCACTAAATTTCAATCCGCATGGGTCAAGCTTCCCATAACATCTGTTACTTAGCCTTGAGGGAGACACCAACGCCGAAGGTAAATACCTTTCAGTATTTTATAACAAATATGTAGCGGATTGCAAGTCTTTGATTCCTGACAGCAAGGGCAAGAACCCACAAATATATATATATGCGGGTTCGATCCCCCGCATGATGACGCGGGGCCGAGTCTCTACACCATAATCCTTTTCCCCTAACATAGCCAAGCTGCTAAATGTCTTACCTGCTTTCGTTTGAGTTATTCTATTTTTATAGGCCAACCGTCATTTAGAATATTTGTTAAATAAGTGAGAATAAATCCTAGCACCTGCGAAAATAACACTTGTAAGGAATGCCAGAGGCAATTATCAATCAAAACATCTACTACGACTGCCTTGGACGCCAAAACGTTCAAGACATAAAATACATTTCCAAATCACCTTAGCGATTTGGTGAAAGGAGAAATATTTTTAAAGAAGAACGATAAAAGGTTATACATCATTCTAGGACCCTGAAGAGAGCACTCAACACTTTTACAACGAAATTGCAATGAACTCCAATGAACTAATTTGAAATTTCAGATAAGGAAGAAATAAATATTTCTGAGGAATCTTCGTCCAAACTTAAAAATCATGGCCAAGAGCATTTCAAGGCTTGCATTTCGTTGGATATGACGTAATACCTAGGATACAAGAGGTTCCTTTCCTCGAAGAACGACAAATACGGTATTAATTACAATCAGCAATACTGCAGTGATTAAAATCTCATTGGCATCAGCAGTTTATTTAAGTGCCACTGCACTTCTTTAAACTTCACTGAGTTGGCCGGTTCCATTATTGACTGCACGGAGTACTATCATAATATTTCTGGAAGCCATTTTCGTGATGTAAGGTACCTTATCTTGACAGACGCGTCATGTTCTCCCTTACTACCTCGTGCTGGTTGCGTATCGGTCCACAACGATACCGGATGCCGTGACGCGCATCAGCTATAGATGGGTCGTTTTGGGACGATTTGTTCCCAAGGAAGAAAACCGAAGGTGAACAAAATAGACTTCTTTTGGAAGGAGACGACTTAAGTAATGAAATAAAGGAAAGAACCGAGAGGATCCACGTGAAGGAAAGGACCGGAAGGATGGAACGGAAGTAGCCAAAGGACGCTCGTGGACGAGGGGAGAATCGGGTTATGAAGAGGAAATTGTGTCAGGCTTCATTATATAAGCAGTGGAAACGAGTGATTTCTCATTTAACTTCTCAAGGGTAAAATTGGCTTTACCTTCACCGCTCCGGGTTCTGTCGATAAGAATAAAATTAGTGAGTAACCGAATACTTCGCTATTCATTGCCATAGAATTCCTTGGGTCAGAAACGGATAGCTGATATGCATTAATTATCCTAATAGGAATGACTGCTGATGTTTAACATACGTCAAATTGTTTTCTGTAGGAGAGTTAAATGTTATCATTGGCAGGGCCACCGCGTGGGAAACTAAACATTTGCGAAAATTAATTTCCGGCGCCCCCAATCATGAGAAATAAATTTTGAAAAAATTTATTCCAGCAAAATTTTAAATTTGCGGGAGTGCCCACACCCACTATCACACGAAACGGTACTATCACTTATGGTGTAGAATGAGAACGAATTATTGGACCCCCTTTCTTGTGCTGAACGAGAGTGAAAGGAACGAGTATGACTGAGGAAAGAAACTATCATCCACTAGTATCCGCTCTCTTAGTGAACAACTACTCGTTCTCTCTTCCTGCTTCCCCTTAAAATGGAAAGGGGATGTATGTGGAGGGGTTACCCGCAAACCGGTTCCGCCGTTCAAGAACCCTACCCGAAAGAATCCAGACAAGGGTTGCAGTTTTAAAATTATTTATATTGCTAAAGCGAACATATAAAGCTCCCAAAAATTTGTCATAAAATTGTTCTGATACATAAAAAGGTGTCCTTATTCCAATTTAAACTGATTGCACAGCATGAAATTTTGTCTCTTATTCGATTCATAACATAAAATATAAGCAAGAAGATAATCATATAGAATATATTAACGTCCTCATAAACCAATGAATTAAAACACATATACTCTACACCTAAAGAATCTTTACGTACTTCTTAAAAAAATTAATTTCGTATAAGCCCCTTTATCTTTATTTTATTCCATTTTAATAAAAAAATATTAAGATATAATTTAGATTGACTCATGCATGCATGTTTTGGATGAAACATTTTACTACATAGTGTAATAAAATAGTTGTGTTGTTGCCAAAAGTGGCTAATTTTTCGCAATTGTTACCAAAAGGTTGCTTATTCTCAAAAAAATGTTACTAGTTGTTTCTAAATCTTGCTTATTGTCACAGGAAATTCACGAAAATTGCAACCCTAATTGTGCCTCACAAGACTCTTCTCGGTGTACCAATGTTTTTCTCGATAATCTTCAAATCATATGCTCACAAAATTTAAACGAAAGATACGTGCCACGGAGAAGGGAAAAATCACATCGACGACTCCAAGAATGCAAATTACGCAGCCTCTCATCCGAGCTGCGGTTTGTCGGAGGGGAGAGATGCAGAGATAAGTGGATTCTTACTCAGGAAAACAGACGCGGAGGTTGGACCATTATTGACTCAATGGG
Source organism: Platycnemis pennipes (assembly GCA_933228895.1). Classification (NCBI taxonomy): domain Eukaryota; kingdom Metazoa; phylum Arthropoda; class Insecta; order Odonata; family Platycnemididae; genus Platycnemis; species Platycnemis pennipes. The sequence continues at coordinate 29,279,773 of OW121846.1, forward strand.
AAGACTTAAATGTTTCTTCTTTCAGCTTACTCTATTATCATTGCTCTTCGTTGACCCCGTTAGCCAATTGGGGCATGGTTGGCGAAAATTTTTTCCTTCAAAACTCCATCCCTCTTCGAACAGTTTACATCGCATGAAAAATGCCTGAGAAGGGATATACCTCCCTTATGGTCACGGAATTAATATTGGTAATCACTGCGAGAGGAAAATAGCTGTTTAACCTTTTGCTAATAAGTAGGTAATTGACCATCGATGAAGCAAGAAATTGAGGATGTTGGCAAAATCTATAATGACATTTGTAATTAGCGATGATCTCTGGGTATTACGTAATACCATAATAGACTATATATTTAAGGCGACGGGGCAGTAAAGTGCAAAGGATTACTAGAGTAGCACCATCAGCTGGATGGTTATTAAGGACTTATTTCACCTTTCTGAATAGAGGAACAAAGGACCCAACAATTTCTCTCCGAATTATGAAATTCCTGAGAGTGATTTTCCCCAGAGGACATCTCAATCTTCACGCAGTAACTATCCTTAAATTTCCTAATATTCCTGAACAGTTTTCCAATTTTCAGTGTACGATAACTTCATTTAAAATTTGACATCCCTGTGAGTGAGAAACTGTAAAGAAAAATATTCCAATGCGTCAGCAACACACATTACGGTTCGTTCGGTGGAGACAACACAAAAAATGCAAAGGTAGAGGATGCGTTGACATAGTTCTTGGTCCTAAGCCTTAGGCAAAGTTTTCAATACCAACACGGCTTTCAGAGTTAATTACTTCACAAAAGATTTGTCGTCGCGACCAAAGGTGGAGGCGCAGTATATGTTAATGCCATTTTTTATTGCATACTGAATGTCCACGTACTGGAACAATTTAACATAATGGTTGCCCATTTCTAACAATAACCATGCCACCAATGTACTCCCATTTATTGATACCTGAGTAAACTTAAAATTGAATTGCCAAAATTATTCTTCCTAGAGCAGATTAAGTCATTGATTTTCATGCTTCATATTCTCATCCTTTTCCCTGCACCGATATTTTTCCAAGCTATCCAGGCATGAAAATGTTCCCTGGAACAAAAAACTATATTTTAAGGAATTGCATTTTGATACTGACAGACGAGTCAGCACTCCGAGTAAATGTTTAGACTGAATCAAGAAAGTCAGTGTATCCCCCTGTTTTTATGCAAGTGGTAGGAAATTTGATTCCAAATTTGCCCTTGTACCTTTGGTTTTTTTATCACTTTTTTCCATTCCGCATTAAAAAATTGTACGTACGCTACTGTACATATCTGGTACGGAGTTCTATTTATAGTTGGGTTGGATGACTGTTTGACGACTCTCATTCCCTAATAGGCTACCATACTTGAGCCTTCTCATCCTCAAGATATTAGTAGAGTCGATATGCTAAATACCCCATCCATTTTGGGAGCTACTGAAAGACTACATGGAAGAAAATTAGTGATTTGATCCGGCATTCCTCAAGCACTATCCATCCTTCTAAAATCTCTCACCACTCTTTTGAGACTTCCTCGTCGCTGACCTTCAAGAAGGTGTTCTTGACCAAAAACGACGGCTAATTGATGCACAGTGGAAGTGAAGAGGACTCAAAAGGGGCCGCCATGACACGAGAAACCATCTTTCAGCAAAAGGCCGTGAAAGGCCTTCGTCCCGGAGGCTGTTAATAGGACCCGGTCCTTGCCGTGACTTCATCCCGAGGGGAAAAAAATCTCGAGAAAACGCTCAATGCTAACTCTAGGCCCGATGGGAGAATATGGAAGCCATTAAGCTTTGAGGAAGAAAGTAATGAAACACGAGGACCCAGAAGGAAAAAAAAGACTACTTAGCTGGGCTATCACGGTTGTGCTGTCATCAGTCCAGTGTGAAAGGGGCGGGTGTAAAAGATACACTGAACAAAAACACGCTGGTTTTTGTAGGAAGGCGCTAAGCGAAGGGCTTCTTGCTGAGTATCCATAGGATGAGGCTCTAGGGATTAATAGCATGTTGCTAAAACCGCTGACTAATTGCAGTCTCCTCATTTATGTCCATCGCTAACACATTTCATTCTTGAGGAGGGAGGTTGTATCTATAAGCCGTTTCTTCCTCTATGCTCATGAATTATGAGTAATTAAACAGCCTGATAGTTAAAAAAAGTTTTTGAAGATGGGTAATAAGAAACACTAACTTTGGAAGAATTACAGTTCTTTCTATGCAAACATGGATTGTATTCACTCCGACCTCGGGTTCCAAAATTTCTAAGTTTAATCTCTTTTTTTAACTATCAATAACATTTATATTTTAATAAACAAATACTTTTCTTCATACAATCCAAAAAACCCACTAACTACCTAATACCCACCATAATTACATAAATATGTCTGCACATGAAATGCGAGTAAACTACAGGGTGAATTGAAAATTTTCAGGGTGAAAAAGTTCACCCTGAAGATGCCACCTGGAAAGGCCTCGTAAACTTGGTCGACAAGGTACTACACGCGGCTGCTCCCGAAAATGACTGATGCAGATTATGAATTATTCCTTTTCATTCATCATAATACACGCATCTCATTTTCACTAAGTGAAGTCTCATAGGATTAATTAAATTATTTCTGTTAATAACTGCAGGCTAGGCATGATGTACCAATGTTCGGGCTTCTTTTGTCCCAATTTCTCTTCCTTGTGGTTACATGCTGAATAGTATGGGTCAAAAAATCATTTTATCGAGAATCGAATTTTAATAGAGCTTAAAAGCTGCATGTTTATCAACGGAAAAATATGGAAAAAATAATGCGTTGGAAATCAGACGTAGTTTCCATTATGAGAGCTAACATTTTTCCCTAACTATCAGTTCACTGTTTTCCGTGGAATTAAAATTTATTGAGGGAGTTGCAAAAGTTCTAATAGAATTTTCACTTGCTATATGAGTTTTTTCCTTCAGTACCCAACTATTGAACGTGTTGCCTGTAAATGCACTACAAAATCCAACAAAATGATCCTGGGGTGACAAATTTCCCTCTAAAACAGGGTGGATGATACTTTATTGATATTTTCTCAAATTAAAGGTTGTTTGAACAATCTTAATGATACTACTGTTGAGCAGGGTTTGTAAAGATTTGGGACGAGACAAAGAAATCGTCCCAGAGACGAAGAATTTGCTGAGACGTAATTGCACGAATATTTTGGGACGGAGAGAAATGTGAAGATGAGGCAAAATTTTTGGGAGGAAGAAAATGTTGGGATGAAATGACGAATATTATGGACAGAATTGTGGAAGATGGAAAGAGATGAAAATAACGGAACGAAATATTCTGTAGAACGAGAGAAAATGAAAATTTCAGGAGAAGGAAACTTTGTGCTACGTTTTTCTCAATAAGAGAAAATTTTCTCACCTATTCTGAGAAAAATAAAAAAGAACCCTTTGTGCTATCTTCAGACAAACAGTGGTAACGTGAACGATATCTGATGCAATTATGATTCTTTGCGCAGCCTTTACTGTCGTTAAAAACCTGACATTAACCTCACAAGATGTTTAATAATTTAAGTCTTAACACAGTTATTCATAATATGCATATTTTTATATCCACAAATAATTCCTAAATAAAGTATGAGTCAGAAGAAAGAATAGTTGTTTGCTTTCAATTACTATCACAATAAAACGTAGTTCACAAAATGTGGAAATTTGATCGAGTGCTTATACCTATGCATATACACCGAATGGAAGGAATAAACTGAATGTGTTTAATAAAAGAACGTTAACGAGTAACCTCGATTATCTGTAGTTTAGGTGCTTCTAACACGGAATACGTCACGTATTATTCGTGTTACCCGATTATCCGTGATAATGAATGCTAAAGAGTGCACTCTGGATTTCAAAATAAGGACATGCAATATTATCTCAGATATGGCAAACTCCCGATTATCCGTGATAATGAATGCTGAAGGGTGCATGGATAATCGGGAGTTTCTTATATCTGAGATAATAATGGATGTTCTTTCTTTGAAATCCAAAGTTCAATTAAGCTTGCTAATTTTAGCTATTCTGTCCACGATGTGATCTACTAAACAAGTTCTGGAAGCGATTGATTGTGAGGGCATAACGAAAAATAAATGGTGAAAAAATGGTGTTTTCCGCTACATAGAGGTTAAAATTCAGCGTTATTTACACTGGTACATACATTTAATTACATCTCTTCAATGAGCTATTGCTCAGGGATATATTTGAATGCTTAGACGGACAGATGAAAGAATCTGCGTCCTTTTGGGGGAGAATTGGCAATGTTCTGCCTGACTGAGAATTTACCCATTCTACATTCCGAAGCAACTGAATTAGATGAAATCAATGTCAGTAAAAGTGATGTTTGTAAAGACCAGCAGTTACTTCTGGATATTGTCAGAGGTCCTAGAGCTCTCAGTTTTTACCAATATGTAGCATGTGTAAACCAGGTCTTACGTTTGTTCATTTTCCAAACAAGAGCTCGGATAACGCGCGCACGGATAATCGGGTGTTTAATGTATTTCTCTATTCCTTACGTGAGTTCACCGCATTCAATTGCTCTCCAGCACAACAGTTTCTCTAACATTCTGCGGGACCGTTACATTGGAGAACCAGCAAACCGATGAACACCCAAAGGAATGGGAAAGCGTACCTGCTAAGCAATGCCACGGAAACCTGAGAACCGGTAATAATTTCCTTACTTATTAGACTTAGTAAAATACTGGTAAAATATGTATTTTTTCTCTCAACATATATCCGGGTTTGTTCCGCGTAGGCTGGCAAGATGACGACAGTTTCTCTGACTGTCCTGACGGTGACAGATAGTCAGCGAAACTGTCGTCATATTGCCAACCTACGTGGAAGAAACCCGGGAGTATCAGAGAGCATGTAACCAACGCCACGGAAAGCTTCGATGAAATATTTTTTTGTAATTTTTCTCAAATTTTAGGCCATTTGCGAAAACTGAAGATCCAACGCATGGTTTTTTCCCTATTTTTTCGTTAATAACAATGCAATAACCCAGTTTTTAGCTCTATTAGAATTCGATACTAGAGTAATTGATTTTTCCACCGACCTAAATGCTTAACCGCTCGTGTAATTTATCGAGTTTGCATTCTTCAAGACATGCACATACATGAATTTCAGTTAAATTTGAATGTATGATATTCATTAACCTGATACTGGCATAGGAAATATTCATTAACAAATTCTATAAACAATAATTAATGTAATGAAGTATGGATTTTAATTTATTTGAACCACGACCATCTAAAAAATACCCTATTCATTTCTTTCATACTTTATTGAAGAAAATTATTACTCATTACAATCGCCGATAAACCATGGTAGATAAATTGTGATCTCAACTCATCCATAGGAAGGTAATTACTTTTATTATTTGGAAAAACCCTATCTCGAATGTCATTAGTACTATGAATGAATGGATATTTTAACGCGGGTTAGTACAACTTAAAAGGTGGCAAAATGAGTACGAATGAACATAAGAGAAACGTATGTCTTTCTATAACACAACCAGAGAGGAAAGTAGTCGATATTCCATCCGACCAAATGTGCGTTTTCGCAAGGCACACTCCAATGTCCGCCGTGGTTCCTGGACGAGTGTATATACATAATAGACTCGAGGAAAGGACTGCCCACAGGAAAAAAATGGATTGTGGAGTACGCACACTGGGAGTTTGAGAAGGGAAGCGAATTTCGTTAAAAAGAAGACAGAGACTCTACGCGGAGGGGAACGAATGTTGTTTAAACAGTGAAATGGAAGGCGGAGAAGAGGCTGCGCAAGATGTGAACTGTTTCCAGAAATGGTATTGGACAGGAAACGAAATTTTTACGCATTTTTTTAGGAGCAAAAGACTGAGATGGGAATGGAAGGAGGGGAAAAAGGAGGAGCGCTTCCATGCGAAAGCCGCTGAAAGACGAGAAACGATCATGAGACGGTTGCACGCTCTGGACGAGCTGTTGGACTGGACACTTAAGCTGCGTCCGTATACATTTGGGCATTAGTATCATTGGCCAATGGGGCAGCGGGCATGTTCCATTAGCTTTCGAAGGTTCCTTTAATGCACGTCGCTGACAGAGGAAGAGCATGAGGTGATAAGTGCAGCCATCATCACATGAATAATACCCTACAAGCCCGCGCAGAAGTAGACTTATTCTCAAGGATAAAATTAGAGAGACACGCAGTACCGCAGTGGTTAAAAATCTAATTTTTTGGCGTAAAGTGAGGAGCAATAAAAGATTAGATGTAATCTACAAGAATGATAAATAGGATAAATAAACATGATTAGAGAGATGGATCGTCGCATCGATATTTTAAAATGTTATTTTTATTTGCCACGCGTATCATAAGAAAACATTATAGGCAGCACATTTATGGAATAGGTAGCTATAAATATTATATTGACTACGAGATATGGGCTATATATTTCCAGAGCTGTCTGTAGTATACAGATATGTAAGAAATGTATGTTCCATGCTTATGGCTGGTTTCGCGGTGTGCCCTCATCACCCTTGAAATGACACACAGACGTTGAAACCATGCTGAGAGTTGATGAATGGTTGTTGGTGTAAAATTACAACATAATTTATTTACTATATCGCACTCCTGCAAAGTAACGACCGGAGGAATATAAAAACAGAATTTGTTTAATTGTATCCGTTTAATCAGGGATCACGGCCACATATATTGGGAACATACATCTTGTTACAATGGTATTACTGACTTGCTCACCTTTTTCCAACCATGAAATCACAAAATTCTTTTCAATTTTTGGATAAACTAATTCACGAGACTCTGCATGGGGATTACCAATTCCAGGAAATGCCCTTTCTCATGGTGCAAACAAAGAATGCTGCAATTAAATTTTTTATATGCTTCAATAAAATAATGTTGATTCATACGGGCATTTTTTCATCTAATTATCAAAATTATTGGGTGCCCGTTCAGGCCCTCGGTAACCAGACCATAGCCAACTCACAATCAGGTCCCACTAGTTCGTTCCATCCACTCCTGCATTCCCTTTCCTTTGGTAATAATTCGCAATGAGGGTTATGTTTAACTTCGTAACTATTAGAAATGTCTAATTTTTGCCTTGTTTCTCTTCCTTGAAGAATTATGAGGGTAGGTACCCCTTTATAGCCGAGAATGCTAAATCCCCGCACTTCATCTAGCAGCGGGGTTAAGGTCGTTCCCCTACTCTTTGCATCCTAACTCCTCACTGATGTTCCACGGTCATCTCCTAATCTCTTATCTGAATGTGATGAAAAACTTGTGGAGTTAAAAACCAGATATATTAAAGATCGTCATGTTTCAAAGCTCACGACTTTATCTAATTTTGACACCCACTGATGACTCACACCTACAAGAATAGCATTTCTATCTGCCTTCTACGATGAAACCCACTTCAAGGATGTGTGGCAGGAGGTTAAAAATCAGTAAACATGCGCAAAATGTATTCACTGATATATGAAATACATAAATCCTTTATTTTAGGCTCTAATTGGTGAAACTTAATGTTAAAAAGAAAAAAATTATAGACTTCTCTAGCTCATTAAAACAGCCAGTTTCTTTTCGGGTGAGGCTTTAGCAGTTCATAGTGATGATTAAAGTAACTTTTCGGGTGTTACCGCGTACTCAGGTTAGCCTGACGTTTCGCGACTCCTGCTGGTCGCTTCTTCTGAAGGAATGGTAATGCATGCCAGTGTGGGATTATATATATACACCTCAGGTCGGTGAGTTCGTAGGGAGAATAGGAGAGTGGGGAGAAGTTGAGGTAGAAAGTTTGTTTAGAACGAACATCCAAGTGTGATTCATTTGAAGGCCACCATCTCCATTGAAGTTGGCTTTCTGTTTTCTTATCACGATGGCCTCTCAAGATTTGAATTTGTCGACCCTGGTGAGAACTTTAGATTTTTCGAAGTCTACTTGATGACCAAGGGCCGCGTCCTCTGCCACCGCCGACTTCGAAGGCTGTCCGAGTCGAGTGGCCCGCTGATGCTGTTTTACCATCGTTTTAATGCTCCGTCCGGTTTCCAGTTTTAAAACGAGGGCAGAAGAGCATTAGCGGGCCATTCGACTCGGACAGCCTTCGTAGTCGGCGGTGGCAGAGCACGCGGCCCTTGGTCATCAGGTCGACTTCGCCCTCTTCTCCCTTCCAAACCCAAACCCACCGACCTAAAGTGTATATATACCAACGCACACCAGTATGCATTACCATTCCCTCAGAGGAAGCGACCAGCAGGGGTCTTTAGTTTTATTATCTAGCATACCACCTTTTGTTGGGAAGGGATTTAAAAAAATATTTCGATCATCTCCAGAAAAGGCCTTATTTTAATGCTGTGTATTTATCCTGCACATACTTAGTAACAAAGGTGTTGAATCTAGAAGAGAAAGAAAGAGTATTTTCCCATGAATTCCGCAATTTTGTGTCAGATAATACAGTCATAACTCCATTTGCTGACCGCAGCAACGGGCAAAAAACCTGGGTAGTCAAGATAGATATTTCGCGAATTTGACTAATGCACAAGGTGTCTGTTCCTGTAGGTGAGCGTCCCCGGATGCTTTTCCTTACCAAACCGGCGGTGGAAAGCGACGATCCATTATAAATTGAGGAAGAAATAGATTTATTTCAAACTTTTACAAACGACAATATAATGCAAACTCACGACCCGGGTTTCGGCGCTAAGCACCATCATCAGGAGTTTGCAGTATATTGTGGTTTGTTAAAGTTTGAAATAAATCTATTGTCATGGATTTTCACAAAGTTACGACTGAAAGTATCTCATTTATACGTGAGGAAGAAATGATAAACCAAGTGATTTAACTTGTTGTAAACCAGAAAAAGAAGGCCACGGAAGTCAGGTCGTTAAAGTGCCTCCCAAGCAACTAAAATCTCGTGCGTCCGAGTCTCTCCGAGGGCATTGCTGTGATGCTCATCCAAAGGTTAAACTTTGGACGAAATTTAACTAAATGGTGAGATATAACTTAAGTAGTTTTAGCAACTTGAAGGATTGTTCTAATAAAACAAAGAAATATTTCGTTTAACGCAGTTCCAAGCTGGGTTTTTCTACATATTATGGCTCTATATCCTATTTTCGATTTTAGTCAACGCCTGCAGCACGGAACATAGACTGAGGCTGTACCTGTATAGGCAAAAGCGACATAGGTATTCTGGTATATGAGTGCCATAGGTTTTGAATCCAGGCCCTAGGGGTGAAAAAAAGTGCAGTTAGCACACAAGTCTTAGATGCAGGCTTGGGCGAGTATTTTTGCAGCCGTTTGTTTCGTGCCAAGGAAGTACATTGGCAAGGTAACTTCTGGCTTTCATAACACTCTTAAAGATATCCACAGAGGTCTTCTTTAGGGATCCTTGGGTTGGAACATGAGAGTGAATTGGTGAGAACAACAAGTCCATTTCCGCCGTTGCATTAATAGTCTTTGTGATTTCGCCTGAAAAGGGTTAATAAATGGTTTTAATGGGTCATTGATAGATTGAGATTAAGGTTCACTTTTGGAGAGATCAGGTATATATGGTGGTTAGAGTCCTGGTGTACCCTTCCGAGGGCTCTGGTTTGAATCCCAGTTGAGGCAGAGATTTTTCATTGGTTTATCGGCTCCCATTTTGGTGCTTTGTGGAGTGCATTTCGAGTGCAGTGCTCCGTCCTACAGATGAGACGTTACACCGTGGACCCATTCACGCCTTTAGTTCAGAGCAGTCTTATGCCAGCACAGTATTTCTCTCTGCCCTCCCGGATTCATTTAAAAACTCCTACACTTATCAAACAACCCGCCTAATGGGGCAAAGGATATAAGCTCGGCTGCCTCCCCCGATTAACAAACTAGTTATTGGAAGGAAAATAATTTAGGCTTGTGCGTTATGGATGAAGCGGAGTTTTAGGGCTTTCTGGCTTGTCATCAGTCTGTCAGTGGGAGTTATTGGCTCAAGTTCAGCTTCATCATTATCGGTCAATAATTCTAAGGCTGGTTTGATGCAGCCCTACACTTGACGCTCCCATTAGCAAACCTCTACGAATTTAAATAATTCTTCTCTTTCACATCCGTCCTACTTTTTTATTATATTTTGTATTTATTATTACGGTTTTCAGAAGAATTTTTCTCAAATCCTCTTTGGCCTTCTTCGTTATTCACTCAGTCGAACCCTTTTATCCTCATCATTCTTCTGCAGAATCACATTTCGAACGATTTCAGCCTCCCCTACTCTGCCAATGTAATCGACCACAATATATTAATGTTTAAAACTGTCAACTAACGTATTTATATTTAAGAGTGGAGAGAAAAATTGGGAGACATCATTTTTGAAGTATCTTGTACGTGAGGAATTCTAATAGAATATAATGATTTATGGACTGAAAAGAAATAAAATACGAGGTTTATTAGCATGACAACACATGCATATACGTAAATAACGTTAACGTCCTTATATGGGAGATGGAAAACTTATAAACGGTGTGATAGATGAAAGATAGCATTACAAAACATGAAAACTCCAACATTTGCTTTGCTCTAAATTTCCCATGACTTTCGTATTGGAGGAAGTAACTATATTAATTGTGTATTCACTTTTGAAGGAAAAATTACAGCAGAAACATTAATTTGTATTCCGGAATAAATTTTCTTCATAAGTGGACCAAAAAGCAATTATATTTTTGCTTCAACTTGTGACAGCGTGTCGCGTAATTAATTGTGAGGACCCAGCTCTAAAGAACCCGGGCGCAAATCGAATGAGGCATGGTTCTCCGCGTGAAGGATAATCCATCAGGTGTGGCCTCACGGATGTTTCTCAAGGTGACTAGTGAGATTGGCCGTGCCACTTTGTTTTCAGGCTTACCACAATAATGCATTTCTTCCTTGAAGAATACCCAGCTAGACATAAGTTTCGCTCCGTAGTTTATCTTAATAAAAGTGGCAGATCATCAATTCTATTTGAAAAATGTCGCAGTTCAACTTGGCCAATATACAAATGTATGCGTGTAATTTTCAGGGAGGAAGGATCTGTAATGTACTGCATATGCTGTGAAAAATCTCGTGGTTGTCGTAATATATAATCAATATAAATAACGATGAATAAATGTATCCCTGTCACTAAATTTGAATCATGCCCATCAAAATATCATTGTAATGCCATTAGTTGATACTGGTGGTTGATGAATGGAGGTGACAATGTGCTAAGGTCATTAGCACCGTTTAAAGTATGTAGTAATATGAGTCTAGGAAGACATTATTCAGGGAATAATGGAGAGAAAAACTCGTCTTAGCCATTACCATATTCCTATTTTTCTATAACATTCAATTCACTGAAATTTTCTGTATGAAAATATTTCACAATCCACATCAATCACATTCATTATGCTAACTTGTCATATTGCTTATAATTTTTAAGCTTTTTTGTTGTTATTCTAATTGTTAGCTACATAATTCGACGATAACTTGCGCCATTGAGTATTAGGGGTAGTTGGTAAGTAATAGGCATTATTACGGGAACGGAAGCCGGTAGGAGAGAAACCCGGCATCGGAATTAAGTGACTAATAACGAGGGAGCTAAGGAGTTCGCTGTTTATCATCCCATACGAAGGACGCAGTGCTATACTAAAGGAACTCTCCACTTGGTACGCTAGTTGGGATCAATATTCCCGGCGAAATCCACCACGCTCGGGATTTAAACCCGGTGCCTTAGGATAAGGCGTCGGTAAACTATCTAATACATCAACCTGATCCCATGATTATCAACAATGATTATCCCAAGACCCAGGTGTTACCAGTACCCAAGATTTAAAGGACCTGAGAATAAAAAAAGAAATGCACAGCTGTTTCACCCAATGTTCTGATGACGATTCAAAAATATCTCTAATGCTCGTATTAAGAAGAGATTTCAGGGATGGAGGCGATGGTGGAATGGAAAGCGGCGAGGGCATAGCCTATTCTTAATGAAAAGCATCAACAGTTACACGGTTCAACGTCCCATCCCACGGATGGAATACTAAACGTCAAGTGCTCTGCACACAGCACTCAAGCGGGGACCGGTTTGCCGAGGAAATATCTCATCCAACACCAGGCTTCCATCAGTTCCTCGGAACGGGAAGCCAATCTTCAATTTTTGTTATTTAGTATTATATTTTTGGAGAAATAAAAGTCCTCCCTACAGCAATTATTGAATTAATGCTTCCAATTTCATAAACGTAGACTCCATTATTTATCCTGTAATAACACTTAAACATGTTCTTTTGTGGGCACACATGTACGGTAAATATTTATTGGAGATAACTGTTGATTGAGATTTATGAATAGGGTACTGGGCAATGTGACGATCATGTACGAGAAAATAGCTTTATTTTCCTTGTCATACATCTTATAGATTACGCTGCCAGTATATGGGACCTTGCGAGGTCGGTCTATATAAAAAGCTGGAGAGTGTGCAACTAAGATCGACAAGATGTGCAAAAGAACGGTACAATACTCATGTAAATGTAGAGTCTTCAGAAGAACTCAAATGAGAATCATTATCAGACCTTAGGTTGAAATATAAACAATCTCAAATAAACTACAAGAAAATACCTTGACCTATGCTATCTAAAACATTTTCCTAGCTGCCAGTTACCGACTACAGTAGACTGGACCAGACACATAAAATTAGGGAAATTGATTGCCGATCAAAAATATTTATGATACCTTTCTTGCCTTGTTCAATTTGCTGTAAATCTGATTGGCTTTAAATATATTCAACGAGATTTACACAATTTTATCAATCTGTAACCCAGGTATAAATTGGTCGGCATAAATACCCTTAGGTAAAGAAACTAATAGTACATTTATTCAAGATTCATTTAGGTTTTTGAACCTTTTTTATATTGATATAATTCAACTAAAATATTGCTACTGATCCTAAATGTACATGATAGCAGTACACAATTGACGCAAATTCTCTCCCAGAGACAAACCTTCTATCTTGCAAGGTATTATTTTAGATGTATTTGAGGGAGGCGACCGACAACTGAGGTCATTTGTGCCATTTAGGATACGTTAGCAAATGAGTAGACATTGGATTATTTTTAACGTAAAGGAGACAGGATGGAGAAAAAACCCATTGTGGGCATCAGTTTGCTCATACTTAAAGCACTAAGGAATGCACGGTGTAACATCCTCTCCTATGGGCGCAGCACTACACTCGAAGTTCTCTCCTCATGGCACGCAAATCAGAAATGATATTCCAATGAAACCCCTCCTCATGACACCTCATCACCTCTATCCCCGCCCTAATATTTGGAGTAAAAATCATTATTAGAATAATATGAAGATAAAATGGATCGACGTATGGTCAAGAAGAATGATGAAGATAACATGGATCGACCGAGTGACAAATGAAGAAATCATAAGAAGAGTGGGAGAAAAGAGAAGCCTACTGAAAACTGTAAAAAGAAGACGGGACAACTTAATCAGCCACATCTTAAGACACGATGGCCTGATGAAGACAATCGTTGAGGGAAAAGTGAATGGGAAGAATGGAAAAGGCAAGCCTCGTATGAGTAATATAGAGCAGGTCGTGAGTGATGCGAAAGGGAGGAATTACGTTAATATGAAGAGGTTGGCCGATAGTAGAATCGAGTGGAGGGCTGCGTCAAACCAATCCTGGGATTGTTGACCCATGATAATGATGTCAATAATATGACCTAATGTCGGAAAAAACCTATCGTGTTGTTTTAAGGCTTGAGTAGGTACTGACCTCCCATCCCTAAAGCTCGGATTTGAATCCCGGAGCTGGCGAATTTTCGATTGATATATCGGTCCTTACTTGAGTGCTCTGTGGAGAGTACCTCAAGTCCAGTACTCCGTCCGTCGGATGGGACATTAAGCCGAGTTTCCCTTGGCACATTTTGCTAAAGCAGGCTATAATGCCGACACACTTTCTCTCCCCCCTTCCTCGGTTCCCTGAAAAATCCTACCTTTATCCAGTTACCCACCTATCTCTTTGGCGTAAATCTTTTGTCGGTCGCCTCTCTCAAATAAAAGCAACGAAAAACTTCATTCCCTTTCGCCAGAGACATTTTCTATTTTCCAATGACGTCGAAATTGATATATGACATTTCTTCCCCGCACCATTTGATGCCAAGTGAAAAAATGAACACTTTGTGGGATTCTAGACGCAGGGAGAGATGCGAGATATTCTCAGAGGAATCCAAAGCAAACAAACGTGCGAAGTGGATCGAAACCATACACAAAACCACTCTCTTCCTTTGGCCTAGGGAGTAATAGATCCACCCCTTCCCTCCCGACCGCACTGCTTTCCACGATTAACCCCTTGGAGCCGGGCCCCGAAAATATCGCTTGGTATACCCTCCGTATCGTTTCAGTCTCCGAAAACGGTTTTCGGGACGGAATGGGAATGTGGAACGTGGAACGTGGACGGTGGGAGGAGGAGTCGGGATTGCGCTTGGAGGTGGGCACGCGATAAAGAATGGTGGGCGAAGGAGGAAACGAATGGTCCATTGCAATGGGGAGGGGGAGGGTTCGTTACTTGGGGTTTTGGGGATGAGTGGGCGTGCGCGGCAGGGTTAGGGGAGGGAGAATTAGGGATAGGGGGAGAGGAAATGAGGGAAAGATCCTAGGGTGCCCTTGCGTGCGGGGGGAAGGGACACCGGGAAGGGATTCGCAGGGATGCCAACTTGATTCAGATATCGCTTCCCCTCTCCCTCTCTCTCTCTCTTTTATCACCTACCACGTCACATTTGGCACTTCACCGAAATATATCAGTTAAGATCTGTGTAAAATCTGTCCAGTTGGATGATAATTTGCGGAGATAGCATGAAGTGGATATGGATTTATGGTATTTCCTTATTTTTATCGTCAAATTCGTTAATGTAGTCATGAAAGATATGAATTCATGATGACTCATTCTCTGAAGACGTTTTTAGTATTTTGAAAAATTCAGCGAACTGTGCAAGGTTCAATTATATAGAAAAACTGAGTGAGTGAGAGTTTGACAGTGAGGTTAAGAATATCATTTGATCCGCGGTTACTATTAGATTATTTTGAAGTAACCAGGTAAGTATATTGATAGACGATGAACACATTTGTTCCTTTTTTCATGCGTGTATTCACCCGACTATAAGGCAACCCTGAATCTAAGACGACCTTCCATTTTGGAGTACGTTTCAAGAGAATGTGAATACATCAATATCGTCATTATGCATAGTAGTAATAACTTTTGTAAGCATTTATTTTTTTCTTCCCATTTCTTCAAAATAATTTCTTAAGTACTAAATTTGAAACCATTTGAAATATAGGCGTTCAGGATTAAAACGTTCAGTATGCGATACCATAAATTTTAATCATGCATTCATGATAATAACAAAAATATGTAATTGGACTTTATGTTTAGGTGAATTTGTCTCCTGAAGTCACCATACAATTGTTTTACACTGTGAAGTTCGGTGTCGCGGTGTGTCCACACCGTGCTGAAGAGAAAAACTATTTCTCCGCGTCAGGCGTACCATGTACAATGCGTACTATATTCGACAAGATCAATAAGATTAGAGAGATAGATTGTCGTACCGATGCGTTCAAAATGTCATTTTCCCCCCAGCTATAAGATTACACAATTGGCAGAATTGCAAAGGGGGACGGCGAAATATTGTTAGAGTAGTGTGTAGTACATGATGCATGTATTAACAACTATTCCCTTTATTGCGTATATGCCAACCATAAAACTGCATGTGACCCTATTATACAGCATGTTTCTATGTAGAACCCTTGTTGCATATCAGTAGTGCACGTATGGTGATCTTCACCCCTGCCACACACTGTCGCAGTGTCTTGCAGAGAATTGCGTGGATGTAGATGCACCAGTTTTAGCTAAATTTAAATCCTTGTATTGATATTAAACATTCTCCACCAACTTTACGAGTTATCCGACTCATGTCGTGCATCACAACATGAATGGCAAACTTCCGATGAGTACGCACTAACTTCACTGCTTCGTGTGCTACATCATGGATTCGGCGTGATTTTACACCGGTGAATGACTTTTTGGTAGATGAAGCCTATTTTGTGATTTCTACATTTATTTTTGCCAACATTAGCCCCATATTCTTTGAATTGTCTTCTTGCGTCCCAGTTAGAGTTTGGCATGATACATGAAAAATCTTTAGTCCACCTCCCTTCGATAACTTGCCCTTTACGCTCACAATAACATGCATAATATGAAACGTACCCTGGTGAATGTAACAAATAGTTCCTAGAAATAAAAGTCGTGTTTCTTCCCAGATGATAATCATTTTGATGTACGCGCATGTTGCATGCCTAATTAACATGCATCTATCTCTCATAACGTGGAAACATTACATTCACATTAGGTTTATGGTAAGTTTAATGGCTAAAATACTGGTCTGTGACACCGAGGGTTCGGGTTTGAATCCCAGGAGTGAAAGATATATGACAAGCCGGCTCCTATGTTAGTACTTTCAGTAGTGTGTCCCGGTTCAGTACTCCGTCCGTCGGATGGGACGTTATACCATAGTCCTCAAAAGAACATTCGCCAAGAGCGGGCTAATACCAACGACGGGTTTCTCGTCACCCCTCCTCACTGCCCTTTCATTCCTATATTAGTACCTTTTCTCCCTGTCTGAAGCGATCTTCATTGTGTGTACAAACTTCAAAACCATAGATGGTGATGTATATAAGTGCACTCACCTGGGGCATGATTTCACCCTATACCATATACCATGGAAGTAGCCAGTAGTTGAGAATACAAATAAAACCAAACAACCGCTCACTGAGCTCTAAGTTTAGACAGAGATCGGTCCGCCTTGACTACAGTTCACACGCATTTCAAAGCTTTACAGAGTTTTATGGGATCCCTAGCTTACCATGCGATATTGACTCTCTCCCAATCAGTCGTCTGACGAAGAAGGGTACAAGTAAGGGTGAGCCATCTGAGCGCATTATTCCATTACGATAAATCAACTCGGAATTCAATTACAAGTCCAATGAGAGACGGGGGTACAAGTATTCGCAAGTTTTTCTCAGCGAGGTTGGGAAATGTTTCATTATTATGGCTTCGGAAAAATGGTAATAATGAAATATTCCGCATTTCTGAATTGGTGTACTTTTGTAATCTTCTGACTAAGGCGTAGCAAAAACCAGGAGAGGGAAATCATAATTGGGGGAGCAATAAGTTATGAGGCCATATGATTGATGAGGATAATATCCGAGACACATCTACGGAAAGTCCTTAATTTTCCCCCTACTTAATATCTGCACAGTGAGGGTAGCGTTTTCGGTTGGGGAAGAAGCGGAAAGATATCCGATGCACGTGATTCCTATTGAAATGAAACTAAAATATATATTTGCATAAGTTATAGTTTAAGCTATGCATAAAAAACAATTTTTGCGTTCAAGCAATAAATAAAAACAATATTATCGTCAAAATTAATGATGGAAAACCTTTTAAGCTCAGATAGTTGGATAAGCGGCATTTTAAGAAAAATCTTATTTATAATGCTTCCCAAGTAGTATTTTGTCTTTACGTTAAATATTTTACTGATAATGGTAATATTATGATAATAATTGAGGTGGATGGTTCACTCAGAGGATCGCTTTTTCGTTACCGACTACCCAAAAAAGGGCCCACATTCCTGAAGCTCAGTTACATGAGGTGTATTTGGGACCACATAACATAAACGAAACTCCATAGAGGTTTTGGCAATTAAAAGGTTGGTGCCCTCAAACAATTGGTCTCTGATAAATGGGTGATAGAACAGAAGCCCACGCTAATAACAGTTGAGGAAGGAATGACAGTTATGAATATCTTAAGTACCCATTTCCCAGTTGGCGAGTTAAATTTAAAGCATTAAAACCAAACGATAATGGCTCTTTTATGCGCTAATCACCGTATTGTTCAGAGATGTTGATAAAACCATCTGTTCTTCACATTTCTCAAAAGTAGGAATCCTTAACACATTCAACCCGGAATATTTCTAGTGAGCAATCATGAAAAACGGAAAGGTTTTTTCTCCACATTAATTTGGCCAGTCAATTAAATGTAATTATAAAATTAGTTAAAAAACTTTTTGAATAACAAAACTCGATTCTTTATTTAAGACATGAGTTCGCGTCCTTCAGAGAAGTCTTCAGAGAGGTCTTCAGTGAGGTCATCATAGAGGTCATTAACAGACGCGAATGCGCGTTTAATTGGGATTTAAATGGGGATTAGTTTCCCTTCCATATGGATACTATAAGATAAATATATTTGTCGAGTATTTCATGAATTCTTTCGTTTCATGGACCTATATGTTTGAACGATTGAAATTAGCTTTATCACTTATAGGTTAGGTTGGATAAAAATTTCTCGGGAAAGAAAGTACAGGAAACGGTAGATAAAGATAGAAGGGTCACCTACAATATTTCTAAGAAATCTCAAAGATCTGGAGTGCAGGAGTGAATTAATTATTATTCAAATATTGGATTAACAACTCTATGAAAATAAAATAAACTTACCATGAGAAGATATAAAGTATCAGGTGTACTTGTGCATAGGTCAAAAATACTGAGGACGCATTGCTAAAAAATTTCCACTCATGCGCTGTGGTGACCACAGCCTTCGAGGTATCGACGCAAAGTGGTCGGAAACAGAAAAATAATAAAAAAATTCTAAAGAGGCTTTTTTTGAGATAAAGGCTTGAAAGTTCACTCAAGTACACAAAAAAGGTTTCTGATTAAGAAAAAGTGCATCATTTGTCATTATTATTATTCGTTAATCAGATACAGGGGCTGACACATGATCAAATTTCCAAAAAAAACTACTGAACTTATTTTTCTCCGAATATTTTCCAAGTTACGTTGATGGTGACGTTGTGGAAGGAAGTTGATCGAATAAAAACTAGCACAGTCTATTAACACAATTTACCTTTACAATGCCTATGCTGTAAATATTTTTGAAGCATTTTGGTGCTTTTCCATTACAAAATGGTGGACGCTGTTTTCAGACCAAATGTTTCTATAAAGTAGATAAAATCTAGTGTTTTAGGAAGGGACCTGTCAAGTGACTAATATCAGAGCACTTGTTGAAAACTCATAAACACGAAACTGAAGAGAAATTAAAAATAAGTTTGCGACGCCGAAAAAGACTTGATTTTCCGACTGCGCGTCCGGGATCTGGCTCCGTGCGGCGAGGGCTGGAAGTGCCGTGACTCGCTTACATTGCTCAAGTGAATGGACCCTAAAGCTTCCAATTCGTCGTTTTTCAGCTATAATCATTGTCACTATACCCTACTGACTCTATATTGATGAAATCGCGAGAATATTGAATCGTACGCCCGGATAAGTGTAGGCGGGATCACGCTAACTTATTTTTCATTGCATACGCTCCGGTATCATACTTCTTATTCACGCCCTTCAGCCTTTTAAAGTGTGGAGTCTTCCTAGGGACATTGAAACCTTCCAGAAATACGGATTAGTTTGCATGTTTTACATGCATCCTTGAAATGAATGACAAATGTTTTTGATCACCAAGTGGTTGAATGGTGAACACCCGATAGGATTCTTGGCACATTGTGATTCAGTATGGCTAATACTTTGCAATTATTTTCGGTTATTATTTTACCTTTCGGGTATACTGCACTATTAACCAGTATTATTTGGCCATAAATAACATAAAAACAATGGCAATCTATTGCTATCAAAGTTTTTATTTGACTCTTGTTCATATTCGTATAAATTATGAGAGACTAACCTTTCTCACATGACATCTCAGCTTGGTCAGCATCACTTTTCCTCCAATTTGATATAACGTTTGATACCCTAGTTCGTATAGTGTTTGTTCCCATACGTAATTTAGCTGTCGCAATCCTTCCTTTCTCCTTTAGACTCAGTGAAGTTGCGAATGGCATTTAAGCAGCAGAGGTAAATGTTTTGAAATTTCGAAATTTGTCTTCTTTGGTCTATCTAAGAAGCGTGAAACATTTAATTTGGATAAACGATTATGCAAGATTTGAACCTATCTGCAAATACTTATCCGCAGGTTAACATCTAAATCTACTTAATACCGTGCAAGCCACCTCGAAGGTGTGTGCCAGAGGGTGAAGACCGTCAAATATGAACTACATGCTAGCAATTAAGAGCTGCAATGCCACTACTTCACAGAGGCATGTTAGAAATAAGAGTCACGTATAACTATATGGTTAGTATCCACTAAGCCGTGAAACGAGTATAGGTTGGAAAGGGTGTAGAGCGGAATTTTCTCAGAGAAAAAATCCACCAAGAACGGTATTCGAACCCGGAACCCCCGGTTTCCTGGCCAGATACTCTACTATTTATCCTAATAAGGCTTCCTTCTCCCCTGTGGATTTCTACTAGTAGAGGCCTTAAGGGACAATATGCTACGTGCCTGCTGTACTTAAATATCACAGGCAAGCCGAAGCCGTGCACACAGCATTGTCCACGAAGTTAGGGCCGCCTTTTAACACTAAAACTTGAACAAAGTAAATGATTGCGAACCAACGGCGAATAACATAGCGAAGCTATCCGCTGAAATGCACAATAGCAGAATTTCCACAGAGAAAAAATCCACCTTGACCGGGACTCGAAACCGGATTTACAGGTGTTTGATAAATGATTAAGTTCAAAATTAGGAAAATTAATGCACCCCTTAACCATATACTGTTTCAAATTTTGAATCTCTCATTACTACAGAAACGTTCTTCTCAGGGGTTAAGATAGGGCACTAAAAACCAATCCGAGTGTTATGATTAAGAGCTTGTGTAGCATTTATATGATGTCCTAAATGTAATCTTTTCATTGAAAATTCCAGCAAATACTCTTTCTTCTCAGTCAGTGACACTTTTTCTCTCTGTCATTTTACATAGAGCTCAAAACGTGATAATTCATAACAAGCCATTGTATAACACGAATACCGGAAGTGGACTGTAAAAAGGGCCAAGGAAGCCAGAGAAATTATAAAAAAATATAATTTCAATGTTGACCAATATTGGTTAAATTAATACAGATGTGTACACGTTAATAGATATACCGAAAAGAGGATTCCAATTATAATAATATTTCAAAACACTTTACGACATTACAATGAAAAGCAATACAACACTGAGTTGTCGTAAATACTATAATTCTCGAAAACGAAAAATAAAAAATTATTCCTCCCCTTGTAAAAGAATAGACCAGAAAAATAAAAATCACTACTGACCGACGAACGGAAAGCGCTATCAAAGGTGTTGGGGCTTGAAAAACTAAAAACACGAGGCCAAAAATATTTTAAAATCCTGAAAAGCCACTTGGGTACACTTTTATTCACTACTGCCTTGATAGAACTGAATTTTAAAAATTCATTAATCAAAAGGCTTGAAACTGATCACTAAAAATGCCTGTCCAGAATGACAAAGGATCTGCGGGTTCATAAATGTCCCTTTTTGCACATTCCTATTGGGTGGGCAAAGGCTCATGCTCGCGAAGGCTTTGACCTCGTCGGTGCATCTCTTCCCGCTTTCATAAAAAGAGTTAGGCGAAAGGAATTCAAAAGAAAAACTAGTGTATTCCTGGAAGGCATCATGGTCCCTCGGAAGACTCCACACTTATCAAGGGCTGAAGGGAGTGAATAAGAAGTATGATCCCGGAGCGTACGCAAAAAAATAACGCGATTCCGCGTAAACTTATCCGCTCACACAGTTCAATATTCTCGTGATTTCATCAACATAGAGTCAGTGGAGGTTAGTGACAATGGGTACAGCTGAAAAACCACGAATTGGATGTTTTAGGGTTCATGTTACTTTAGCAATGTAAGCGAGTCACGGCACTTCCAGCCCCCGCCGCATGGAGCCAGACCCCCGACGCACGGTCGGAAAATCATATGTAGTTTTCGATGTCACAAACTTATTTATAATTTATATTCATTTTAGATTTTATGAGTCTTCAACGAGTGCTCTGATTTAAGTAATTTTACAGGTCTCTTCCTAAAACACTAGATATTGACTACATAATATAAACATTTTGGCTGTTGACAGCGTCCAAATTTTGTAATGAAATAGCACCAAAATGCTTCAAAAATATTTGCAGCTTATGTATTTTAAAGGCAAATAATTGTGCTAATATATCGTGCTAGTTTTCATCCGATCAAATTCGTCCCACAACGTCACCATCAACTTAACTTGGAAGATAGGTATTCGTAGAAAAATGAGTACTGTAGTTTTTTTCTGGAAATTTGTTCATGTTTGAGCCTCTGTATCTGATAAACGGAGGATGATCATGAAAAAGATGCATTGTTCCTTAATCAGCAACCTTTTCTGTGTATTCGTGTGAACTTACAAGTCTATATCTCAAAATCTATTTTAGAATTTTGTGTTACTTTTTCGATTTCTGACCACTGTGCGACGGTTCAAAATTTCACCTCGGCTTCACTTTAAAAAAGTTTAAAAAAATGGAAATATGCTCCTAGGCTCAGCAATTTTAATTTCAGATTCCGCAACAGAATGATCCATTTACCTGCGGAACATTCAAGAAAAAAAGCTCAAATATACTGGTTCAACGTCACGTTTTGGAACGGAAATAATTTCCTTGACTTTTCCGAGCAAAGATTCCAATCGCGTCATCAAAGAGCGAAGGTTCCCAACGTACCTTGGCAAACAAAGCCTTTTCAATACTGAAACGAAACCGGGATGATATCTTCTCCGACCCCTCGGGCAAGTCGCCAGCGTGCCTTCATTCTTTTCGAGTTCCGTGAAGGATTTCTCGACGGGTGAGCTGGGAGCCGGGCTTGGGGATAATCATCTGCGCAAGTTCGTGCAGTCTTAAAAAAAAGTATCTGTTTTCACATGAAGATGCAAGCTAAAAAAAATACCCTTGCGTATTTCCGTGAATTTGAAGATTTCTTTGAACATTATTGCAGTTAAATCATAGATTTTTCGTGGCGAACCAACAGTACCTGAATTCGTTCTTTTATCAACGTCAAAATCGACCTTATCTAGGGTTATTCTCGTGAGGCAGAGCTAAGAATATTATATTACTTGATGAAAAATCATTATACCTACCTAATCATATATATCTTTTTTTATTGACCACAATTGTCTTAACGGAATATGCAACATTAATGAGAATTCAATCACATAATATGATTTTTTCTAAAACTGTGTTGACAGTGAAGAGCAAGTCACCAACTTTGTTGACAAAATGCGCCGCCCTCATTCATATTTGATGGAATTTGTGCTTCACATTTTTATGTCAAATAAAATGTTTGCTAGGTATTACCTCGCCTAAGGTGACGATCCTTGTATTAGCCGTTCAATGATAATCAGCAGACGGACCACCTAATTTAATTTCATGTCTTATCCAAAATCATTCTTGAATTCCACGGATAAAGGGTCTCTTCTCTTATTGAAATGTGATTTTTTTCATTTGATAATGTCAATGGGTAACAGGTTTTCTTGACGCAAGTCTTTGGTTAAAAATCCTGTAAAAATCATGTCTGGAGAACTGAAGCGAAAAAATTATTCTGATCGAGTGAAACCCATTGCAAAGTTAAATAAATTCAAAGCAATATCCTTGAAATTCACTGCAGACCAGGTGAAAAACCAATATTCCGTATTTAAAGGATAGGATATACTATCTTTTTGGCACAATAAAATATTTATATCGATCTGTAACTCAATTTACTGGAAGGTTAAGGCTAAACTAACAATCTTTTCCCTTTCCATCCGTTTCCTGCATTCTTTCACGAGATATCAGATGAAAAGTTAAAATTCAGAAAGCATTTAAATATTTTTTCAGAAGAATTTCAGAAATTTAGAGATAATATTGCATCATTATCAATTGTGTGAGCAAAGAAAAATGTTAGTAAAAATTCTGAGTTAACGTTTTAACATTTTCGAATTCCCCAAATAATCCTGCTGCTAATCATACATTCCTTTTTATTCCTGACAGTTTTAAATGACTGCAGTCTTTTTTTTCAATATACATCTTTATGTAATGATAAAAAGAATATTACGTACTCCGATATCACCACTGAGGTAGATATTACCATGGTAAAAGAAGTAAGAAATATCTGCTCTGATGAGACTTAAGACTGATACAACTACTGAAGCAAACATTAAGAATTCGAAATAAATGAGGGCACTGAGAAGTGAAGAATATCTTACTGCAGATTGAAAGTGCAGTGCAGTTTGACGTTTTCTACCACTAAATATGGTTATGAAAAAGAATCGAAATACCTCTATCTCCAATAGCGACATGTTGTCAAAATCAACATTAAGTTGTTGTATGCGAGATTATTCTTGCTGAAGTCGTAGTATAATCCTGTTCACTCCTTTCCACCAAATCCTCCAGCTGAAATGAAAATGAAATAATTATAGTTATAATTGTGCCATGAATGTCTGCCTGGTTATGTTGTTCACACAGTGAAATATAGTTTTCAGTTCGTTTTTTCCGTTCTTTTACTGTTGTGTTCTTTTGAAAGTTTTATTCTCGGTATTGCAAACGTGGGATCAGGGCACATTTCTTATTACGTAATATCAAAGCACTAAATACAGATGCACCAAATTAATCTGATATTATTTACTAGTTTTTCCCCAGCCATGATCAAGTTTCATCATCATGCAATGATGGAGCGACACATTTGGAAATTAAGAGTAGAAAAGACGCTCCAATTGCTGCTTACATGAGAAATAGTTATAAACAAAGACAAAACCTCTTACTAGATAACAAAGTAAGTAAATGGTAATAAATAATGATTAAGAAAATTTTACTCCAACCAGTCACAAGCGATCAAGATACTAACATTAAGAGAGATAAGAGAGAATAATATTGGGAAAAACGCAAATTAGGTAATGAGAAGTGATATGTATCGAGCAGCATATAAAGATATCAATATGCACACTAGTTTTATAATGGCTTGATAACGCATACCATCAATTGATTAAACCATTGATTGATACCATTAAATTTCTGTGAAAGAATACACTTCTGGTTTTAGAGGTACACTGAGGGACGAATGATGGGCTGGAACCCTGGTCGGAAAAGACTTCAGCCACGATCTCAAAATTACTGAACGAGGTATCATGAAACTGGAAAAAAGGCTGAAGTGCAATCTAAGGAAGATATTACTAGAGAGAAGGATAAGTGGGTTCATCCAAGGCATTTTAGCCGGTTGAACAATAGAATGAAAGATGGAATATGCAAGGGAATGAGTGCATAGAAGCGAAGAATTATGCTGATAAGGACAAGAACCTCAGAACGCATAGTAAGTTTTCCATGTGGAGTAAAGGCCGCTTTACACGATACAATGTTTTGTACAATTTCTTGTACAAACGCTTGTATGAGGAAATTGTACCGTGTGCAGCGGCAAATTGTGTGAACGCTTGTGCGAATGTTTGAATGATTGTACGGAAAATAGAAGCTGTTCTAATTCCATTCAGACCAACATACAATTTCGTTCAGTTTATATAAGCGGTTATACAAGAAATTGTACAAAAAATTGAATCGTGTAAAGCGGCCTTAAGAGAAATTTCAAAAATACTGGATTAGTTGGAGGATGTAAAATTACTGTTCGTAGATGTACAACCTTCGATGATACTTATGCCCGCCTTGAAACACTATTATTGCCAAGAGAGATGATTTAGGCAACTTAACATTTTACGAATAAGTTCATATAATTAAATACTTACTTTTGCTCTACCTTGGAAGCTAAGATTCAAGCCAAGTTTCAAACTACAATTAACTTAATACCTCATGATTACGTTTAGGTCGGTGATGATTCACCCCTGCCACACACTTGCGGTGGATAATATAGATGCAGCAGTAAGATGAAGTGACCTTTGCCATTTTCTTGAGGAAAGATGAGGAAAGGGCGAAGTCATCATGAATCACGGAAAATGCTCGCACACCTTGAACCCCAGAGTAAGACACCCGGGGATGAAATTCTCTCCGCACGCAGGCTGGGATCGGATTGAAAACAAATCCGATTCGTCGCCGGGCATCTAAGGAGTCTTTGATTCGAAGAAGTCAAAAACCCGGAGAGTTGGCTGCCCTATTCCGAGAGGGATGGATGGATATCCTCCTATGAGGTAAAGAGTCAAGGGACCCGAGTCGTTGCAGAGGGGTAAAGAGTCCCTCGCTTGATGGGATATGCCTCCCGAGTTGCGATGGAAGAAAAGACAGATTTCCCCTTTTAAGCATTGCCGGGGAAACGGAGCACGACTACGTAAAAGGGATGGGGGGAGGACTTAGGGGGCAGAGGGCCTCAAGGGAGTCGGCTCCCGGTTATGTGCTTTCTGACTCGAGCAGGGGGGGGGGGAGGGCGAAGGAAGGATGGAGAGGGTTGGTTGATGTGGGGGTGTTTGCCGGGGGGGAGGGAAAGGGCCCCGGGAATGGGGTCCCGGGGCCGAAGGGGAACGGAGGGAGGGGGTTGGGTCGGGCCATCTAAAGACTTCACCCCCGAAAAGATTTGCAATTCCACCTTGGCGGAGAGGCAAGCTTCAGGCCTTCTCTCAATAATTGAGCCGGGGCACTCTGGGAGAGCTTTACCATAAATCTTTGCTGAACGGAGACGCGGTCTACGAAATATTATTTGAATTTAATGCCGCCGTACAATAAGGCCAGCGATGCAAGAGGCGAGGCAACTATAGTATGAATTCTGTAGTGGCTGTATTTGTTTGTGGATCGCACAGAAATTTGCCCCTTTCTCAACCTACGCTTAGACTACCCTCTGGGGAGAGTCCATGCTCCCGAGCTATAAATTTCAGTCCTCGGCCGAATCATTTTTTAAAAATATATTTTGGTTTTTTACACGGCTTTACGCTTCACATTTCGTATTCCTGATGAACGGTACATTCAGAAACGTGTGTATGTGGTTTAGTTGCACTTATCCCAAAGGAACTTTGCTCCGTGTTCCCATGAGAAAGAATTTAAAGTCATTTTCTACAGTGAAATGAAGCTTCCCTATGTTTGAATAAGATGTAATTTTGTGTGAGGTAGCAGCAAAAATCCTGAATACTATCCCACTTCGCATGGAAAGAATTTGAACGTCAAGCGAATGGACTTGATATTTAACTACTCTCTAAGTAAACTTAGGGGCTTCTAGGGGCTTCTATGGGCTTCTAGGGGCTATAGGAGCTTCTACAAATCAAATTAGCATAATCTCAGGAGGATGAGACACTCATCAGTTATTTGTAATGTGATATTTATTCTGATAAATGTCAGCACGTCTGCGTGTGAATAAAATAACATATTGGCCGTTTGTCATATTTTATTATCAAGAGGCTTTGTACTGCCATATTATTTTTGCTTCACGAACCATGCAGTTTCTAGGATAAAAAATATTTCTAAAAAAATAAGAGCAGTGGAGTCTATAGTGAAGGCTAGATTGATACATGCCGGAATGGATATGTTCCTTAGCCAAGAATCGTTCCAATATTGTTTATCTAATGAGTAAAATGAATTTTGGCTAAAAGAAGATTGTACCTAGCGATTTCAGACGTCTTCAGACATTTTTTAAAGTATTTTTTTAATAGGATCTGCTGATAAGTTCATACTTATTTCTACATATTGAAGGATAACAACAAACACACTAAATATGAACTGCAAAACTCAAGCGAATACGAAATGCTTAAGAGGGCAAATTCTTAACTGAAGATTGAATTATTTACAGAACACGGGTCCTGGAACATTATGGCTCATGTTCACTCATTCGTATGTATGGTACGTTTTGAGTAGTAGAAAATCCACCGTTTAATTTCTCGTGTTTCATGATGAACCTTGCGATGATCTTAGTTCATTTATTTAAAATATCCTTATTTAATCCAACAGGTTGAAAAAAAAGTCAAGAGATCTGATGCAAGCAATTGCTGGTTTGTTATGTGCCATATCTGAAGGATTTCTTGGTCTCTCTGGGTTCTTGATCTCTGGCATGTATAGATCAAAATCGGAGAAGAATCTATTCAGCACATTCGCAAAACACCTCAATTCTACCAAATGCTACGCTAACGTGCCTTGCCGTTTTTTATTTGTTTATCTATGGAAAAAAATGTAAAAAGAAATAAAATAGAACGGATCCTTCCCTCCGAACAATCTGGATAAATATTTCTGTATGTGCTAGTCTAGTTTCGAATTGAAGTTAGGGAAATCAGTGATATGGGATCATTCAATCCGTCATTCATGGAATAGAATATTCATATTCATACTTATTTATATTTTTAGATATTGATACTGCAAATAGACTTATATCTGGTCGCATTTGTATAAAATAATATATTCAACATAATTGAAATAAAAGAGTGAAGATAAACTATTTGATCGGTTAAACGTGCATTACGCTACAAGTATTAACTTTGTCTTAAATATGCTAAACATTTACTACTAAATAATTTTAAGGATTTTGGTAAGGGCTCAAAGACGTCATCAGGTAGCTGTTTCCAATCGTGAATATCCCTATTTCAATACGGGTAATTTGCCGTGTTAGTTTTTTATTTCTTCAGTTTCATTTCGCATGGATGGTCATTTCCACCTACTTGATTTTTATCTATCTATGGCTTTATTTAATTCTTCCCAGCCCTTGTCTCGCGAGACAATCCTGTATACTGAACAGAGTCTGTTGATTTTACTTGTCATTTCAAGGGAGTTCCGCCGCAATATATTAGCATCTCCGTCACGCTGTCGACCTAACACGTACCTGGCGGTGAATTGGTTAGAATAGGTCATGTGTATAATATTTACCCCGATGAAATTGTCTCAGTTTGGTTATTAGACGGACATACGGATTCCACATTTTCGACATGGCACCAGTTTTCCCAACCATGATATTTCTGCGTGCAAATCATTTATCTACCTCGAGGATAGTGCCCTAGGTTAACAGAATTGCGTAAATGACTGCTAGATATCGGTGCAGTGGTTTTAATGACGAGGAATCAACACTCGATAGCTGTCATACAATATCGTTCCGGATATCAATTAGAATTTAACCATATATCTCCGTTTCCTTTTAATACATTTGCACTCGTAAAATAAGAAGCAACGCAGACGTGATTGAAAGGACGGAAAATAACATGAAATAGGCTTGGTTATATGGATTATGCCGGTACACTCTGCTTACATGTGATTTATAAATCCGAGTATTTAAGTTTGTTCCAGGCAATTCCTTGCTCATATGCAAGGGAAAGCAATTATTTATACATAAACATGCAATTAAAACGTAGTGTCACCCACATAACTTCCCATAATGTGATAATATTATTGTGCACTTTTATTGCTGTAAACCTTTGTGCATTGTACGTGCTATATGTTTGGTGTTAATTCACCCCCTGATACACACCCAAGGTGTCTCGAAATTTAGTCAGTAGACTTATATTTCTAGTTTAGAGTTAACTCCTGCTTAAGGGGGGGTTAAAGGGTGGCATGTAGGTATAAATCTATATTTCACACCACAAAAATACCCTCATCGGCGGACTCACCAAGCATAGAGTGAATTCCTAATCCGATATGAACTAGAAAAGCGAATGCGAATGATACGCGTGAGAGGGAAGCGATACCAACTGATCACCCTTGCCCCACAAATCAAGACCTAGAGGCGTGAGTGGGTGGTGATGCACTTCTTTTAAGAATACCATAGGATTTCTGGGCCGAAGATGCTAAGGTATGTACAAAGTTTATAAGAATCGCAATGAAGGAAAAACCTTCGGCGATGGAGAGGTGTGTGAGAAAATCAGGATTGAAGGCCCGCGCTGTGGAAGTCAACCAGGGGACAAGAGTGGAGCGTCCCATTCTACGATTGGCTCGATGCACTTGAAGTGCCCTTCCCACGACACCCAAGGGACCATCTGTCTTTTGGGTTCCTAACTTTTGGGTGTGAGGCAGCAGGGACCACCGAAATGTCGCTCCAAATTGAGGAGAGGGCGAGGTACCTCCGTCCGTGGAATAAAAAGGCGGAGTAATTCACGAATGTTTCACGGGGATGGATGTGTTTGGATGGACTGCAAGGAATCTATCAACCAAAAAATGAGTTGGCAATTTGTACAGTACGTAACACAGTGCCTTAGTCTTCTTCTCGGCGTGCTCCTCAACTCTTCTCGTGACATTTGAAATGCTTATCTTTTCCCTCCCACTTCCCAATTACCGAAAAGGCTACTGAATGAAATAAATCATGAATGCGCTCTGCTCCAAAGTGTCTGGCTCTGACGTTTAGGACGTTTCTTTTTCAACAAGAAAGAAGATAGCGACCCACGCGCTACTGTAAAATGAGGTCAGCGGGTTTGAAAAGTTAATTCTCCTTCTGAAATTATTGCCTCCCCTGGAACTTCTTTCGTTACTCTGCTTTAATCTACACGTGGGCGGGAAACAATACCATAATCGTTATCCATGAAAATGGTTCGTGAGAATTACGGTCACCTTGCATCAGAGCTAAATTTGCCGAAGTGTCACTTAGGTGAACTACGTACAGGGTTAAAAATTGTGTGATTTTTGGAATTTTCTCCCCAATTTATAATATTTGATGATAAAAAGTAAATGTAAAATGTAAAAAATAGCAAATGTTTTACTTAAGTAACGTTTTATTCTAGTATTGGGCGTCAACAGTTTAATACCTCGTCCTGAGATTCACTGAGGTTTTTTTATGCCACCATAATGGTTTACCGTTCGGAGTGATTCCACATTAGAAGTCATACCTGTACTAGCATGAATGTTCGGAGCCAGCAACAAACATTTATCAGATATCCTTATACATGCACATATATAAGCTCTAGTTATTATGTTTTTAGCTAAAAACAGTTAGTTTTTTAACTACGGCATGTGCCCAATCAGTAATTGATAGAATAAGAGCTTAATAAGAAAGCGCAACAAACTGCCGGATTAGCGCAACTACCAAATTAGCTGCCGATTTTATCTCATTGAAATTTATTTTGACCACTTGTTTTTTGTATAAAAGGAGATATTTACAGTCTTTTCAGCCGATGTCATATCACTATATGCATAACAGAATGTATATACATGATACCACCAATGGAGCTAACTTTCCCGAAGTATCACATAACTTAGTCTACCTCCAACAGGACGTGATCTCAAAGGTGTTAGAATACTGGCATTATAGTACTTTACAAAGTTTGTGGCAGGGGATCTAGATACCTGTCACCATGAGCATATGAGAATTTTTTCTGACGCTGTGAAAGAATCTGTACATTTTACGTTTAACACCACTTTTATCATGAATGTAGCGAGAGAAAAAAATTTTCGTCTCATATTTACGATGAACTCGACCGTAATTTGATAAAGTTTGGAAACCTGTTTTTACATTGCCGGAAAATAAATCGGCTTTGCATTTCCACGAGGAAGTTCCGTCGTAAAATGGAAGCCTTGCCATTTTTCCTTCTTCTCAGTCTCGAGAGAAATCCTCTTCTACATTTGCTTACATTGATTTTTACATTCCCAAGACATTTTTATGACAAAGTCGACATACAAATACATCTCCTAAAGGAGAGTATGAATCCAGTGCAACAAAATATTTATGGATTATAATCTAAGTAATTGTTGAAAAATAATAGCACTATTTAAGGATGCGTGAGTGTCAAGAAAAGAAATATTTGGTATGAAATAATGACATCAAAATACAGCTAAAAATAGTTAATTAACAATTAATGTGAATCTGTTAACTTCCGAGTGTGACATGAAATGCTGTTGTATTTAAGCTTAGTTTTCAACGCTTATTACTTTATTGATAGCAACTTAGTTCGAGGGAGACATGGTAATAAATTTTGTCATTGCCGTGGATTCCTTATTTCACATGAGTTTCCAGCTCTAGATATACAACCAAGCAACTTAAAGATATCCTTTAACTAAAAGGGACATGCGAGTGATCATGCTCAACTTCCAATAGTTGTCTCACTTGTTATCTATATCTACGACATACCCTGCAAGCCACCTCGAGGGTTTGTGGCGGGGGGTGCATCCACACCAGGGAGCTTAGTAGCTGACAGAATTACATGCTCCCTTGCCTATCTAACATATCATTTGTGGCGATTGCTCCAGATAATTTTGAAAAAAAACACGTGGAGAGAAGTTTTCTAGGATCATCTAATGGGTTGTTTAAAACTTAACATTTACCTACTCTTAACGAAAGGCGTCAAGGGGAACACAGTTTCACATCCTATCCGACGGACTGAGTGCTGAACATGAAGTGCTGTTTACACAGGACCAAAGTGGGCGCCAGTACACCAATGTAAATTGTACCTCACCTGGATGTCCAACGTGGGGTTTAGGGGTGGGAAGCCAGAATAATACTATTTGGGGGAACTTCCATCTTTCAGCTCGTAAGTGAATTTTATTTTAAATTTTAACAGTAAAAAAACCTAATTTCTCACTATCATGAAAAGGAATTCATAAACTGTGTATCGTCCAGGGAATCGTTGGAGTTCACTTGCTTGCAATTGTTGATTGTTCGTCACTATGAGGACTATTTACGGGTTCACACATGCTGAAATTCTCCTGGATGATTCCAGACAAATCATGTAACCCAGATAAAATGGCCTGCGCAGATCCATACAAAATCACCTGAGAAAATGTTTGCGCCTTCATCATTAGGAAGATATGGGGCACAAATATTAGGTACCATAATGCAGATCAGTTGCAGAAAATGGTGAAGGACGAATGAGAATTTATTCCTATAAGATTATGCCGGATTACAGTTGAGTCAATATCTCGGAGGCTTCATCAAGTATTCGAGAAAAAAGGGGGATGACTATTAGTCCAGTAAAAATTCTACCTCGCTTTCTAGATCCCAGTGCAGTTGAGGTGATAAATTCCGATGCTCAAGTGTACGAATTACTGAGTCTGTTAGAATTACGAAAATATTTAAATATTTTTCATTCGTTCTAAATTAAAGTAAATATTCGTCCTCGCCTAACATATCCTCGAAAATTCAGCAGATTAAGGGGAATTACGCCTGTATCCGTGCTAAAGTTCTAGTAATATTCATATATGTGTAGGACTTAGCGAATTGCGTTCACCAATTGACAACTTAGGAGGCATTAAAACCTTCGAAAAAAGTTTCGTTATTTTTGAAGAAGATCAGTTCCCTTTGGGACGTGGGTATTACTAATTTTACAACCTATTCCAATAAGTGCTCGTTGGGCATCAGACATGCGAATGAATATGCTAAAAATAATTAAAGATTGTTTTTTCCATATGATAAATATGTTTTCAATATTTCACTGCTTTCACTCGGAAAAATACGCGATAAAGAGTTATATAGATATTACAGACAATGACATAATGACATAATTTTTTCTCTAATTTGTGTTACGTTGAAAGGTAAAATCAAAAATACCAAGCGTTTTTGACGATTGTGCATCTTTGTCGCATGAAGGAGCATTGTTTAAACATACACAAAAAGCTTAACTGCAAAATTTGAGAGTGGAGGTAACCATCATCATGAACAAAATGAGAAAAAAAAATTGGTTAATACTACTGTGATATAACCTAGTGATGCGTTATTTGATCCACAATGGATATGTTCCACAAAGTAAACCGAATACTGCCACCTCAGTTCATAAACTTTATGAATCATTGTCATAATTTGAGGAAATAAACTCCTTTTTATATGAGAAGAACGATCTTGATAACATGTCGTTTAGTGTAAATAAAATAAAATAATGAAATTTATGTCTTGGATCAAAGTTTTTCTGAAGGATCCATACCACTATCATCATGTACAATCTGTAGATGTTACTTTCAATTCCCATCAAAAGTTACAAGCTGGAATACGTTCAAAAAAGTTAAATTATTGAACATATATTCTAAATTAATTAAATTTGAAAGTGGAAATACAGTAATAGCTCATCATCATCATCGGTCAACAATCCTACTGTCGTGGAAAAAAGTCATGACACTCGAGTTTACAAGTCAATGACAGTTGTACCCGTAGTCCCACATGAAAAAAAATTACATCAAAAATTAGCACATTTAATTCTGCGTTTAATTGTGGAAAATAAAAATTTTTATTTTAACTTGTTAAAATTTTATTGTCTGTGAAACAAAAAAAGTGCCGGTTTTTTCACCGTTTTAAACGGAATGCTCACTTTAAAAATTCATAACTTTTAAAGTATTTATTGGATTGTAACCAAACTTTAAAACAACATAAAGTAACTTGTTGTTAAAGTACGTACAAAGTTTTAAGATAATCAAAGTGTAAATAAAATTGTTCTTGTACATTTTGTGAAACAACTTTTTCTCAGTACTGCGTGGTCATATCGATACGAATCTTGTCCTGTCATGGAGCTTATGGTAATACAAGGCTAATCGGTTCTCGATATTCAGAATTTATTTAGTTGTTTATTTTATGTGCGCTTACATTTAATTCGGCGTTTCCATCAACAAGGGGAGTGAGGCGAGCGGGAGGAAGTAGACGCATGGCTTTGGGATTCCGTGCGACGTTGCCACGTTCGACACCATACCCGCGCTCCATGTGTAGAATCGTAGAATCCATACATTTTCGTTGCATTGTAACTTAAAACGATTTTCTTTCATTGCAGTGGCACATCTCTTCACCGTCTGCTGCTTCACCGCTTCACCGCTAATAAGCTGTTGTCATTATATTACATTGTGATGCTTACATTCTGCTGATGGCGAGGCCGAATGACCCGCTTTGTCTCAGCGATGAATCATTTGTATTTGTATGTCTGACCCGTCTGACCCTACACTCATTCTGTCGCCGATTTTCTTTGGATTAACATCTGACAGTATGCCTGCTAAACCATTGACGGAGGGCGAGTTTGCCATGTTTGCTAGTGCGATTTGTTTTTGTACGTACCTTAACAACAAGTTCCTTTATGTTGTTTTAAAGTTTGGTTACAATCCAATAAATACTTTAAAAGTTATGAATTTTTAAAGTGAGCATTCCGTTTAAAACGGTGAAAAAACCGGCACTTTTTTTGTTTCACAGACAATAAAATTTTAACAAGTTAAAATAAAAATTTTCACTTTCCACAATTAAACGCATAATTAAATTTGCTAATTTTTGATGTAATTTGTTTTCATGTGGGACTACGGGTACAACTGTCATTGACTTGTAAACTCGAGTGTCATGACTTTTTTCCACGACAGTAGGGTTGGTTTGACGCAGCCCTCCACTTGATTCTTCTATTAGCCAACCTCTTCATATTGACGTAAGTTATAGCTAATGCTGTAAAAATCCCTTTCCCTTGAAAAATAACTAAAGTTGAAAATAGCATTTGTCGGATTCAGTGAGTGATAAATTATTTTTATTAACAGCATATATTATGCTAATGAACAAGAGTTATTTTTCAATTCTTGAACTAATATTGAACATTTTAGTCATACGAAATAAGCGTTACTCACTGTAAACCTAGAAAATATCCTCAAATAAGTATGAAAACCGATATAAAGTCATTGTCAACAGTCATTTACACTTCTTTAGCTCCCTCACGAATACCCAAAAACGCTTATATTCACGGATTCAACAGATGGACCCAAAAACCGATTTCTAATAAATACAACTATCTTCCACAAACAGTCACTCCAACATACACGAAAGCATCCACAAGTTAGGGAACGAAATCGAATTCAGAGATACGGAAAACGACCTGATTCGAAAATAGACGTTTGATGGATGGGATAGTGAGTCAATATGAACATCAGACGACTGGCAAGAAGTAGGAACTAAGTGGGACAGAGTACCTGTGTAAAATTATCTCATTCGGTGATCATCCCTGAGGATGGTTACAGAGCCAAGGAGACTTCTCTATTCATACACTAAACCCAAAAGCGTGTAAAATTCACATGTGCATGGTGATAGCCTATAACATTTAGATCTTACATCATTTTCATTCTTTAGCGGCTGTCAATTCACATCAAAAAATTAAGTGGAAAAGCGTTAAAAGAGTCAACGCTCACATTTGAGGCCAGGGCTGCTCGGTACGAGGACGAACACTTTTTACACCAGGTCGCTATTTTGAGTACGGGAAATATAGCGTCAAGTTTTTCCTTCACCGAAAAAAAGTACAAATTAAATGATTCCTATGGGCCATTAACTAATCAAGATGTAACCATTTTACCAAATCGGAAGAGAATTTTAAGATTAGAATTCAGACAATAATTAATACTCGGCATGAACTAATATACTTAAGTCTTTGAAACACCCTCTTTCAACTGCGCTGGCACCGGAACTTAAGTCGGATATTTGGGGACCACCAGTATTTAAATGAAAAATGCTCGCTTTTCCTGAATGCTTTTGAGAGATTTCTTTACCACCATATTTCTTGTATTTTGACGCAAAAGTCGCTAGAATATGCACCTTATTTTTAATTTTGTTTGATTTTTCTCTACCTGACAATCGTGCTTAACACCATATCCACCAACTGTTGTTAGAAATGTATGAAAAACGGCATTAACTACCATTTGCATCACGAACAAACTTTTAATTATTCGTTGATAAATTCTCGAATAAACAAGCAATTTTTATCCCAAATAAAAATTCATTTATCCTCTAATTTCTTAAGCTTCATTTTAAACAGGAAAAATGTATTGAAAGGGGTCACTAAACTAAAAAATAAGAAAAATGTATTTAAAGGGGTCACTAAACTAAAAAATAAGGTAATTACCATTACTTAGTTTATTACTTCAGATCTTTGACTGGCTTTTGGGTGAGGGAAGCTTTCATCACGCTAGCTCCTTGACATTTTGAAAATTTTCTTCTTAAACTATTTTTGCATTGGGTAAAATCTATCTCCATTCGAATCGTGTTTAAATATTCCCGACTTGAACTGACATCCTCAGTGTTGTCGACTTATCGGAGGAAGAGTGATTTCAATTACCCTCCGCGTACATTGCATTCAGGCGCCGCAAACCTTTCCGTTAATACTTCTCGCCACTGTACATACACATCGCGCCCAGATTCGTTCCCTTTAGCAATCTCCCTCTTGCCGAGACTACGCTTCTTTGCCCCTTGGACTCTATACCCGACGGAGACCTAAGACACTATCTGCTACCCTCTGAATAGAGTCGACTGGAGGGGCAATTTGTCGACAAGATTACTTACGGGGTGCGGAGAATGCAGCCGTCACGCTAGTGGGGTGGAGTGGACGCTGTGATGAAAGACCTTTCATTCGAATCTCTAATAGCATTACAACATTACCACACCACATTCATGGGGTGCAAATTTGAGGGATAGAGTAATTGCTTCCTATCTCGCGGGTCCCTGTTCGAATCGCGACTAGGTTAGGGAGTCTCACTGAATTACCTGTCCATAATTGAGTGCTGTTCTGAGAGTCTGTCCAGTTCAGTACCCCATACGCGGGAAGGAACGTGAAATCGTGAACACCGAGACGCTTTTAGTTGAAAGTCGTCTAATGCCGACGCGGGGTTTCGCTCCACTCTTATCTACCCCGTACGCTGAAAAATTCCTACCTCCAACCAATCACCCACCTCTAATGGTGCAAGTTACCTTAGCGGTTGTCATTTCCAAATAACTTACTAACCATAGTCATTGAGCATGCATTTGTCACGTAATCTGCTAAATTATAATAGTTTTTATAGCTCACCGAACATATTTCTGCAGGAAATACGTACCTCCGACCGACTGGGCTCCATTGAAAGCTCTTCACTTTCTTCAAGGGTCTCGGACTTCCTGTATAACATGATACATGCACCGGGTGTTGTTGTTGGAGACGTTCTTCTTGGCTCACATGCACAAACACAACAGGGCACACTATATATACTGCTGTTTGCCTTTCAGAAGTATCTGAGATCTTGGTTACTCCCGAGTCTTTTAAGGGGAAAACTCTTCCAGAGAAAAGAAAGAAACACCAGTGACGCAGAATACTCTTGTTCCTCTTACTTTACCGACACCTATCTGCTTTCCTCCTTCGACTGTTTACTCACTCCAATATACCCTTACTTCCCCTTCCTTGGTCCCCTCACGCTCCTTGCCCATCAAGGACACGGAGGATGAAGTTTCATCGCGTTGTTATGTGGGGGATATGATCAGTCTAATGAATAACACACTCTGGTATATCCTCAGCAGTAAACTTGAACGGAGAGGTTCAATGCATTAAAAGATACTCCATTATCTTCTTCGATTACCACCAATGCACACACTATGCGTTCACAATTCAGGGAAAAATTGTTTTCCTCGCTAGGCTCATTAAGAAAATACCCTTTTAGCTTTACATCCCGAATTCTTAAACTCATCTACACAGCAAAGCTGAGTTGAAGTAGATGAGTTTGCCATTTGGTTTGGTATAATTAAAAAAATACACTAACTGAATGCTCAGACAGTGCAAAATATTCCTCGTCGGAGATATGTTCCCCTTTTATTTACTTCATAGTTTATTTTTTAAACTGATTAAAATGTAATTCCTTGTAAAGGAGGGTGCCCTCTGAGTTATTCCTTGCCACAATGCCTTTCAAATGGTTCGAGAGTTAATCTGTAGATGGCAGAGGCAGATTAAGATTTGCATCCACTGTCTCAGGAGATTTTTATCCTCCTGAGAGTTTTCAGTCCATCAGAGATCCCGAAAAGAATGACCACCACTTCGGATTTCTTGGAGATTCGCAGGGAAAATCCGCAAATTTTATTTTAGACTCCTCGCCGCGCCACCAACTCTCAAGTCCTGATCTAATGCTTTGCCCTGACCGCAGGGCACGTTTCCATCCAATTCACACTCCGCTCCAATGACTTAGGCCCGCATTATCCCGAGCCACCCCAGCAGTTTGAGGCGAAGCACCAAGTGCCGAGCACGTCATCTCTAGACCGTCTCCGTGACAACCGTCGTCTCTTCCTCCGCGCCCGGAGCGACGCCTGGAGGGTGCGGCGAGAAGGGCGCCGTTAATGGCGCGTCTGGAGCCGCGTTTCCTTCGCCCACACGCCGCTCTCCGTCCCATTGGCATCCGATCCGCTTCAATGCACTCGCCGCCTCCGGGCCCCGTAATGGCCTTGCACCAGGGGGGCAGAGCGAGGGGAGGGAAACGGGTCGGGGGACATTTCGCAATCCGAGAAAATCAGCGGAGCGGAGCGAAACAAGAGTTTCCCTCCCCCTAAGTGCAGGGAGTGCACGGGGCATCCTGCACCCTCGCGAAAGGGCCCCTTCTCGCCGACCCCGGTAACACTCCCGCCTGCCCTCAAACTTCACGCGGGTCCCTCCCGTAAATTTTGCGCCGCCGACGCTTCTCCATTGTCTGCAGTCCGCGATGTCGGGAGGTCAAAGTGGTTTCTGATTGGTTCGCCGCCACTTTAATAGCTTCGAGCACTCGAGGAATCGTCGACGATTAAGGGTCGCTGTTAACGCACCCGGTCAAAGTTTCCGACGAGACTCCAATACTGACGGGTAACCTAGGTGCAGATCTGAAGAAAATGACTCCTTTAAAATATACCATCTCCGTTAACAAGGCTTGTGTGTGTGTGGAAGGAGTTTGTGAAGCTCCAGAAATAATAATTCCGCCATCATTGCCAGTGTTTTAGCAAGTGTGTTTGACTACAACTCTCCACACTTTCGTATTCTTTGCTCATTTGCAAGGATTACGTTTCCTTGCCCACTATCACATAAATTACAATCTTAATCTCGCCACTATCTCATCAATTGCAATCTTCATTTGACCTAACGACCCTCCCCTCAATAACTCATGGATACCGGGCTAGCGTAGTGTGGAGTACCGATTCCCTTCCTGAGGGCAGTGGATGGAATGCCTAGTACGGCAGATATTTTAAATTAGAATACCTGTTAATTCTTGAGTTTTTTGTGGATGGAACTCCTGGTTAAGTATTCCGTCCGTTGGATGAGGCGTTAGACACTCTGTTTCCTTTGGGCGCCTTTCGTTATGAGATGTTTAATGCCGACTTTGAAATATGCTCAAACGTTTTTCATTCCCAGATAACTACCCGCCTTTATTCACGTTCCTCCCTCCTATAGTAAACACTGCAATTGCAGTTAGCTGTTGGTCACCTTCGTCGAATAACTGCAGTTGCAGGCTAAGATTTGCGTAATTTTAGAACATATCCGTTACTCACTACAGAGGATTCATTTGCTGGTCGGAAATCAATTAAGGGTCGTGCAAATATTTTCACCAATGAAACAATTTCTTTTAATTCTCTTCTAGGAATACACAGTAACGGATATACATCTACATAATACCCTGCAAGCCACCATAAAGGTGTATGGCAGGGGGTGCGTATATTCTCCTTAGTGCTCACAAGGTGGCTGCCGACTGTCGAGGGCATTATCGCGGTCAAAATCCGTTGGATATAGAATATAGTACATTTATTCTGGATTCTTCGGGAATAGTGGCTGGGTGAAGTTGAATCAGGGGTATGCATAAGCTTAATCTTAATGAAAGGCTCCAAGGGCTACACACTTGTGTGTCGAATCCGACGGAGAGGTTGGTGACCGTAAACTACCCTCCATCCTGCTTAGCGATCCAGATATGTCTTTGAAATATATGTACCGATTTTTAGGACGGGCCCTGGGAGTGCTTTAATTAAGTATGTACCTTCACACGGAAATAGTTAAAACTCCTCTTTAAGCTATTCAAATAATTTTCTATTACCCCCAAAGGATAGTGGAAACCCCAAATCCATTAAAATACTAATCTATGTTGATATACATTATTTATCATTATTATTTTACACCTAATACCTCACTGCCTGCAAATTCAAGTTCTGTACATTTTAAGCGAAAATTGTTCGTTTTGTTCCTATTGTTCTTTCACATTCCGTTCGGATACTCTATACTGCGTATCAGTAATTGGAGGCGTAGGTGAATT
The DNA here is from genome assembly GCA_933228895.1 of Platycnemis pennipes. Classification (NCBI taxonomy): domain Eukaryota; kingdom Metazoa; phylum Arthropoda; class Insecta; order Odonata; family Platycnemididae; genus Platycnemis; species Platycnemis pennipes. Next base: position 29,320,563 of record OW121846.1, read on the forward strand.
CTCCATACCTTTGAGACTTAATTTTTCAAATAAAAATACTTACCTCTATTAATAGCCCAAGAGGAAAACTTTCCGCTAACGCTAAGCTACCCAAGCGATATAAATTCCGGGTATTTTCTTTTTCCAATTCGCTCACACGTATTATAATTTACCCACGTATTTGCCCTCCAAATCCTAATGATACTCTTTGTTTTCAATATTTAATCTAAATGGTATTTTCGTCTTATTTTTAGCTTTTTTCTCTTAAAATTAATCAGTGTTCATCTCAGAGACGATCATGCCTCCTATTTCCTCCTCCTGCTGTCCGCTTTCACAAATACTTTCCTCGATTTCATTCTTAACATTTGATCTCGGATATATTTTTGAAGTCTCTCTGTAAATATTCTCTACATTACTTCTTCCTGCTTGTGATCCATTTCCTACCTAATCCTATCCCAACCAAGTATACTTTTTCTATCTATTCCCTATAACCATCTGTATCAGTATGATACTCTCCAAAATGCTGATAAGTCCACGCAGGTTACAATGAGTCACCATCAGGAACATGTGATTTCCAATAAAAGAGGATATTTTGGGGAAGAAAATGATCATAAATTCGAAATATAAAAAAAAATTTTGACATCCTTAATTTATTGGTCGTGTACTCTTCGTGGATCGTACTGATGCTTGGAGAATCGTAGTGATCTGTTTTTTTTAATCCCGTAAGCCCGGATTGGAATCCAAAAGGTGTCGGAGACTTCTCAACGGCATACCGATCCCTACTTCAGCGTTTTAAACGAGAGTACCTTATGATCAGGCCGTCCTCCGGGTGAAACTTGCGGGATGTCATTTAGTTTTTCACTGAGTGTAGGTTAATGCTGGCCATACCACAAATCTACCAAATTCATGCACTTAAGAAACTCATATCTCATATCTGGTGTAGGTTGAACCTTCTCCAGAGACCAAGTTGTGTAAACCTGAAATTATACGCAATTTAGGTGCCGGCGATCAATTTATTCTATTGAAACCCCGAACTTTTTGACATCAGTGCCTTTCTCTTTTATCTTGGAACTCAAGGAAATTTATTTTCTTTTGCTTTCGACTATTTAATCCGGTTGCTAACAAACGCTGGGTAGGCTACGCAAATCGCCCCTATCACCCCATCTCATGAATGGCCTTAATTCTTATTCACGGCTTATAGATTATTGCCGTTGCATTTCTGCGCTGTTGAATTGCAGCGGTGTTGCATTACGTGCTGCAATGTTTTCGTTTTTCATTCTGTAAACATCTCTTCATAGGTTTTTTAACAAAAGCTTCACGCAGGGAATCGGGTTGATGATGTGACTAGAGTACTGGCTTTCCACTCTGAAGGTCGGGTTTTGAATCTCGGCATTGGGTGAGATTTTATTGGTTTACTGGTCCTTACTTGACTTCTATCTAGAGAGTACACAAAGTGAAGTACTCTGTCCGTCTTACAGGGCGTTTAATCGTGGTTCCCTCAGGGACTTTAGCTCCTAGTGGGCTAATGCCGACGTCGATTTCTACCCGCCACCTTTTCATGGTAAACGCAATTACTCTCCTGTCCTAGTGGCGCAAATGACCTTGGCTTTCGGTCACCTCCGGTCATCATCAGTCAACAATTCCTGAATTGATTTCACGCAGCTCTTCGCTGCTTTTTCCTATCGGCTAACCTCTTCTTGACCTTGGAAATCATGTTCATATAGTCATTCTCTTTCCAAACATTCACTGCTTTCTCTCTATGTCTCATTCATAAAGTCTTACTTTGCCAGTTTCCCCATTCGCTTGTCTCACAAAGATTGTCTTTATCAGTCCATTGTTTCTTAAGATACGGCTGATTAAATTGTCCCGTCTTCTTTTCACAGTCTCTATTCTCCCACTCTTCTCACGACGTTTTCGTTTGTGATTCGAAGCATGGGTGTAGTGTAATTTTGCAAATTTTTTAGAGAATCATTTGAGCGCACCGCGCAGCGCAATTCGTAGGAACACAGAGGGATGGGAACATTAGAAAAAACTCGCGTGATCCGGCGGACCCTAAAGTTTGCCCGTTTCCACCGAAGAATGGACTTTTTACACCTCCCCGCCACGATCGGTGTTAAGTGAAACGTGAAAGGTTAAATCATCTCATTCGAAGCGAGAGCTGAATAGGTACCGCAGTAAATAAATAGTCTCTGTCGCTTTTAAAAAGTGCATTATTCTGACCTCGGGAGGAAAGAGAACTCACTTTCCGTTCTCTCCCACGTAGCTCGAGAGTGAAGGTACTGGAGCAGGCCCGAATTGATAAATTATCTGCATTCCTCCCGGATAAAAATTGCAGGTTGGAATTTTCTGCGGGAGGCATGAAAGGAAACAGTTTATTTCGTTTCGTTACACTATCTTTAGTTTTTTAAAAGCTTCTACATCTTGGTTACCCAGGCCACGCAATCCAAAAACACCCATGAGTCCTGGACACGCTCCAGTCCTCACGCAAGTTCCCCTCCTCTTCCAATATGTAGTGGCCTCAGCCCTTGTTCCTTCGAGTGGAGGCCCACATCTTCTACAAAGCACTCCGCCCACACACATCTCAAACTCCAGGACCCGCGGACCCCTCTCGGAATGTAAAAATGATCCCCTGAGTGGAATTCCCTTTTACATTGGGCCCACACTATCTCGGTATACGGGATAAATTTGATAAGGTCAGAAATATTGATTCCATTACCTATAAATTAAAATTTCTTCTTCCCTCTCAGACTTCGCGACTATGGCAAAATCAAGAGATATAACTTCAAATAAATACCCTCCGTATCAAAATGCGTTTGTACACACTGATCCTTAGGAGATTAATACCATAACGAGCATTCCACAAAGAAAAAGCATTTTCTATTATTACCTGAATTTGAACCCGGTTATGCCTAATATCCGGCCTATTATTTTCGGAGGTGGATAATATTTTATCAGTGAAATTGTCGCTACAGTTACATAAATATCAGGGGGTAACTCCATTTTTTTTCGCGGATAGTTTGAAGTAATTGAGTGTAAATTTACACAGATTGAACCAAAGGCAAAATGGATGTGATGAGCATAAAGAACGCCTGTTTTGAGCCTTTATTTCGTATCAAAATAAGCCATTAAATGTTCATCATGTGTTCGTAATTTTTCTTAAGTATTTCTTTGCATCTTTCGACGTGTTGCGTAAATTTATTCTTATTTCAAGATTTTTCTCTCACTACAATAATAGTAATCACTCATTCTGTAGGAATAATACCATTATTACACACAGGTAGTGTAGATTAATTGGCTATTCACCCCCTGTCTCACGCTTTCAAAGTAGCTTGCAGGGTTCTCAGTAGATGTAGTTATAATTGTCACGCCCGTGTGATCGCCCCAGAAATCCTCCAATAATCATGGAGTCTTGTTGCGGTAATCAGGGCACAGTTGCAGATGTGGGTGCAAATGTAGGCCCGAGAAGTAGGCGCTCAACAATCCCCTCTATTCCCATATCCATTCCCAATAAGCGGAGAAATAGAAGGCGGTGCAAGAAAATTAAGAGCGATTCTCTGGTAGCATCTTGGGTCCAGGAGTAATGAGACAAGTCCAAGGTGTCCTCTGACGTGAAAACTAAGTCTTCGCGGGAGAGAGAGGAGGGAATAAAATCATTCGAATTGTCTTCAAGTGTTATGGGAAACGATTCCTGGAGAATGCAAACGTTTCTCAGACACGGAGATAACACAGGCTTTGGATTGAGAAATTAAGACGTTATCTGAGTGTAAACGTCTTCCTTATTGCTCATTAAATGCTGAATAAAACAGCTTTCTTACAAATATAAATATAATTCTGTAGAAGTCTAAATTGAAAATATAGTTTAGCGAGAAAGAGTATAAGAGATTTTAGCATAAAATAAAGGCTCAGGTTTGATTTAAATAAACAAATAACATATTAAACAGGTTATGTGTGGGAGGTGACCGTAAGCTAAGGTTGCTTCTGCAATTTTTAAGGGAGGATGATTGGGTAAGGGTAAAACAATTTTCAGGGAACGGTAAAAGGTTTAAGACAAGCTCGGAGTTTGCATTAGTCTGCTCTAAACAAAAAGCTCCGGTTTATCTTTCCCACCGACAGACTGAATACTGAACTAGAAGTGCTCTCCTCACAGCACTCAACAATTTAAATATCTCTTGCGTGGAGATATTTTTTAGTATTTGAAGTATTGAAAAACGTTAAAACGGAAAAATTTGATCTTTGAATGTATTACAGTTGTTACATTAAGGCCAAAATGAAGGCAATCTTAGGCAAAGGAAGACCTCATATAGGATATATGGAAAAAATTGTGAAGGATGTTAAAGGCAAGAATAATGCTGATTCGAAGAGGTTAGCCGATTTAAGATTTGAGTGGAGAGCTGTGTCAAACCAATCTTATGATCCTTGACCTGTGATGGTATTGACAATTATTTGAATAAGTGGGTGGAAAGGATAAAATGACGATTGTAAAATAGTCTGAAAAAAACGTTTTTGGAGAAAGTGCTAAGCTAATTACAGTATGAGGTGTGGGTGAAGTGTGTACTTGTCAAAAATATTCGTATTGATTTATGAATGTTTCAAAGACATAAGTAGTAGTAGATGATTGGGTTTTTGTGCTTTAATGGCTGAGGCTATATCATACTGTTTTACCTAATTTCCTGATTTTCGGATAAGCAAAGCATCTGACGCGAGAAATAGTGCGTACGTGCATATGCATGTATATTGAAAATGATATAATGATCAAAAAGAGAAATTCGGGAGAAAAAAGGCAGCCTATTTGCTACACATTCACCAGGGGAGAAAAAGAGAAAAATTTCCACTGAGAAATCCTTTGAATACATTCAATTTAAAATGGAACATAGGATGAGAGAGACAGCCTAACAAATTCAATTAAAATTTCCTTTTTGCGCACGCCATAATCAATAGACCCGGTAAATATGCTAATATACAGTTACTCCTGACCCCTCTTCATCACCTTCCACACATACATGAATCACGGAGACTCCATAATCCCAGAATACCATAGGATCGGGTGAGTACCGACCTCTCATATCAAGAGCCCGGGTTCGAATCCTGGAATTGGCAGATTTTTCCTGTGGTAAACCGGCCTCATCTTGAGTTTAAGGTGGAGAGTACTTCTAGTTCAGTACTACGTGCGTCGTATAAGATGTCAAATTGTAAACTATTTATACATAATTCATTTATAATTATTAGAATAATCACAAAAGGGTTATTAGTTGGCATTTTATGGAAATTATTATGGCCATGAACAATTCAACAAATGGGATTTCCTCTATTTGCATGTTGGACATTTTGAGTTATGAAGGTCAGTGCTTCCTCATTCATACTTGTCACATAATAGGGGTCAATCATGCAAGTGAGACGTTGCAATCATCGCTTCCACAATGTACTACACTTAAAAATGTAGAAGAAGCCAATTTTTTGAAAGAAATCCAATTCATTAAAATTTTTTCTGCTGAATCTTTTACTATGTGTTTTCAAAAATATTGAAAGTCAGATGAAAATAATATTCTGAACTGATAAGGTTACATGGCATGCTAATCTGTCAATTTGGGCAGGGATTATGCATGTAAAAATATTACGTGGTTTACAAAGTTGCAATTAAATGTTATAATGGATTTAACGGTGTCAGGAATGTTTGAGCTATCCATTTTCTCTACCCGATACCATTTTGTGGAATAAGGTTAACGATAGATGGCAGAACTAGCGAGATGCGCTCGTTGGTGGCGGAAATAGGCGCAAGCGAAACCGTATTTCCCCCAAAAAGTGTTGCGCCCGAGTCCTCAAGAGTCGCCCGCGACGGAAACCGCCCACCCGGAGTGACACAGCCCAGCCGCAAATCGCTTCTTTGTCACTCTTCCGGTTCATTTCTCTCCCCGGCCCCATTTCCCAATTTTCCCTCTCACGGTCTTTCCATTGGCCACCCTCCACTCCCCCCGATAGGCGCCTAGCCTTCCCGCACGCTGCAACCCATCTCCACTCACCCAACGTCACACTAACCCACCTCGTCGACCCTCCAGAATCCCTTTCCCTCTTATCCCCATCCCCCAGCAGCTTTCATCTCTTCCCCCACGAGCCCTTCGAAGGGAAAGACCTATCCGGAGCTCTCTCTCAATGGCTGGCCTGCCCTGCGCCCTTTTTTTTTGCGACCTGTCCTCTCCTCCCTCCTGCATCCGTCTTCGCTGAAGACCCTCAAGGGGTCCTCCTTATCTTCCGGAGGAGGACTACGTTACCCCCCGTCTCCTACTGCCCCCGGCCCGTTAAATTAAGCGGCTCTGGTTCCCAAAGCCTCATCCCTTACCCCCTCCCAACGGCCACAGTCTCAGAGGGACAGAGTCCCCCCTCCATTACAATGTATATGAGCCGTGCTCCAGGAGTGGGTTGGAAAGGGATTTTGGGAGGCTCCCGGTGGTTCTATCCCAATGACATCGATTGTCTTGGGCCGGTTCGGCCGGGAGACGACTCAATCCTCGGACTGTTACACTTGCATGGCGTACAGGGTATATCGGTGTAAGAAATCCGCTTCTTTTAGATCTTAACGTAGGTACGCTCGACCCGACGTGTAGCAGTGTACGTTCTACATATACGTGAAATAATGGGTCAAGCGAATCGTAAACTGGGATTCGTGAAAATAGTACTGAGTAAATGTGACGATCATGTACGAGAAATCAGCTACTTTTCCCTTGTAAGACCTCATTTGGAACATGCTGCCAGTGTATGGGATCCCTACGAAAAAGGTCTAAATAATGAACTTGAATGTGTGCATCGAAGATCGGCAAAAGATTTGTAGTTAGCGTAACCAGTCTATTAAATGAATTAAATTGGGAATCATTGTCAGGTCGCAGGTTGACATTCAGACATAATCTCTTAAACAAATTCTAAGTCCTTATTTTCAGTGATGATGTTAAAAATATTTTGCAAACACCAACTTACTACGGCTGACTGGACCATAATCACAAAATTAGAGAAATTGATTGCCGAATTGACAGATTCAAAATGTCATTTTTTCCTCCTACAATTAGGGATATGAGTAACAGTAAATACATCCAGTACGAGTGTAGCAATAGATAACATTGGTAGCTCCATGTTGGCATAAGGACTTGAAGTTAACCCAACTAACAGCATGTTTTTGCATGTTTGCTTTTCTATGTAGTGCATGTTTTGTGAGAATTCACCCCCTGCCACACACCTTTTTGGTGGCTTGCAGGGTATTATGTAGATGAAGATAGATGTAGATGTATTTGGGAAATCATATTAAGGAACAATAGGTATGATGAGAAACTACGTAGGATCCAAATAAAGAAACCAACACCTATGTGCATTTCCACTTAAATGTATTTGGCACTACTAGTTTCGACGTATCGGCGTCATCATCTGGTTGAAACCAGTAGTGCCAAATAAATTGAATTGGAAATTTACATAGAGGTGTTGGTTTCTTTATTTGACCATGAATTTCCTCATAGATACGCCGAAAAGTATTGAGTGGATAGGATTCGTACGAAGGAGGAATTAGAGGTTGTGCATATGATGCCAGAAAGATTGCTGAACGGTATCTACGACACTTTGATTAGATATTTGAGCTGAATTAGAAATGCTAATATGGGGATCGCTATCAGAACGTAAGTTAAAGTTTGACTGATAATTTTAACAGAATTAGAAGCTGTTGATTGTCGATGATTCTGTAGATATATTAATAGAGCCCGCGTTTTGCGCTAACTTTACGTTTTGCGTAAATTTACCTCCTGCCACACGCCTTACAGGTTATTATGTAGATGTAGATGCACAAGAATTGAGAAATAAACTTTCGAACCGAAAAGTTACATATCATTTTTCCTACAAACAATAACAGCACATTATAGGAAGCGAAGTAAAAGGCTAGGTACTCGAATATAGATAGAGTAAACTCTACCGCAAGATGCACATTTTAATATTGCTAACTCATGCATGCTTGGGAAGTATAAATCAAAATATTTAAATAGATTTTATGTACACACTAATCATTTAGTTGCAAATGTCTCGTAAATTCTTATCTAACATGTTTCCATAACGTTGGTAGTAGAATTGTGCCTCGTTGTTGCATGCAAATAGTGTATGTACCTTAAACCCCCTCCCAATTACCCTCGCTGATGCTCGCAGGGAAATACGTAGATGTAGTTAAATACCCTGTAAGCCATCGTAAGAAGAAATAAGCCGGAATGACATGGTCAATGTACGTGGGTTTTCGGACAATGGAAAATTTGTGTTGACGGTTCTCAATTGATATAGAGAAATCTAGATAATTTAGCTTACGATTGGACTCTTTTTCGCAACAGAAGGAAATTTTTTTAATGTAGTATATTCAGAAGTAAAGTAAACGTGACGACCTGTGTCGGTCCGGAGTACTAAAATATCATTCACATATATACCAGAAGTTTATTCTCGGGATGAAACAAATTGTGTTCGAAACGGTCCATAAAAATTTCTGCAAGCAAAGGAAAGATAGGCGATCCCATTGCTAGGCTATTCGTCATGGTATAAGAGGAATTTGTATAAGAGGAATTTGGAACGTGAAGTAATTTTGGTTCAGGCAAATTGTAAGGTGGAACATTCTTGAATTACGCTGGATTGAACATTGGCTTCCTTTAATAGTTCCAGCGCTATACTTATGGTTTCTGTTACAGGCAATTTCATAAATAGGTTCACGATGTCAAATGAGACCAACTGAGCGTTTTTGGGAACTGGATTGCCTTTCACTTTTTCCACCAGTTCTAGAGAGTTCTTGATACCTTGTCTGGATTTAAATTCCGTAAACTGAATGGATTGGCAACATAAGGCCTGAGCAACTGGGCTACTGGCTAATAGGTTGAAATACCACCCACCCGTTCCAGTATCCCCCCGTGATGTGGATCTCCTAGCAGTGGACTGTGGCGTCGCCCTTAACTATACCACCCCTAATCTTATGCATATTGTTGCCCACGAATTTCGCGGATTTCAGTCGACCTCAAACCTTCGTGGTCCCTACAAAGTTCTGAAAACGGTGAAATCCATTCAAAGACAAATCCAAGATGAGAACCTCGTCCTTCAAAAAGCAGACAAAGGCAATTGATGTGATTTAAGAAGGAAAAGAGTATATTCGTAAGTGACACGATTTCATCAACCAAACTGATTCGACTGTATTACCCAAAGATCCGACAAATAAATTTCAGCAGTCTATTAGAGATGCTCTTCGTTCAACGAAAGAACTTTTTTCCCAAATGTCACCCCCTATTTACCCTACACGAAGCCATTGCCTCCGCGTCTTTATGGACTCATCAAAATACACAAGCCGAGTGAACCTATCAGGTCAGTAGTTTCGAGTATTGGAGCTCCTGCCCACAATGTAGCCCAGGCCTCATGTCATCAATTCGCCTCAAATCAATATAAGGACGATGATGGTGATGTCATTGTAAAACTTTGTTTTTGCTGAGCACTCAATTATTATATACTAATGGGAAAACTTTATTTAATTTCAAACCTCAGTAGCCATTTACGTTATGCACGCGATATAAAAAATCCGTGTAAAGTACATACCTTTGTGCAAAGTACATTCCAGTTATACCTTGTGTCCTTCAACGTGATATTTGGAGAGCAAATAAACTGCATTTATGTTTGAATGGACCCCAAAGGAATAAGCAATTAATTGTGCAAAGCGATGTATCAGTGTGCACTTGGTATGCACTACTGACCCGCAAACAATCTGTAGTAAGTGATTACATTACCAATTTTGCTGTTATGACAGACAAATTAATCCAGGAAGCAAAGCACATTCACATGCAATACAAAATCTAATTTCACACTAAAACAATCGGGACAGATGCTGGCCTGATGTGTTACAAATATTTGTGGTACCATACCTTACGCATGAAGAAGAGTCGAAAAAAAATCTGCATTCATCTGTTGTAAGTAAAACTCTCGGAATCATGGAAATCAGGGAAAATAAGCAAGAAAACATCTTACATGCATTGTGCACGGAGAATTGTTGAACACGCATTGCACCTCTTCTTTAAGGGCGTTAAATGGTGCATTATTACAATTAGTTGCCATGGAAAATTCCGAATGCTTTGTTCGTATTTTGAACTTAATTAGATTCGATGTGTTAGCAAACTAAAATAACTGTGTTACGTAGGTTAATATGTATTACGTAAAAAAAAGGGGGTATACATATATGCATATTGCCAGTAAGGATGTATACATTATTGCCAATAAAAATATATACAGTTACATTTTTCACTACCATCATTCATACTGTCTGGACAATAATATGTCAAATAATGGGAGTTAGTGTAGAAATTTTGATGGGAAATAACTTTTTATTAAGTACAGGAAAATGAAAAACATACGTATTAAGACAATGAACGCGAAAAACATTAACGATCACTAGAGCGTGGAATCAAAATTCGTGCTTTCGGAGAGTTGGGTAGGACTTGGGAAAGGGTAAAGAGGTGCGCGAATATTTTGATCCAAGCTGAGCCCCAGTAACGTAAACAAGTTATCAAGGATAGTATGCTCCTCCGTAATACATATCGCGCAACTTGCCCTGGAACTTTAATGAAAAACGTTAAAACCTTCTAAAAATATTATATAGTGAACTTTGTGAGTGGCATACGACATTAATTTCTGAGTAAATCATTGCACCTTTCATTACTTACACCAGCAACAAATACTTCCCGATATTTTTTCTTGATTTCAAAAATGAACAAGATGGAACCATAATGAAATTACCAAGAACTTGTTCTCCTAATGAAATTAACAAGAACTTGTTCTCCTCTGTACTATATTCCAAGCAGTATTTTCCAACAACCACGTTGCTTTTCACAGGGCAATTTTAACTTTATTTCTACGTTTCATTACCGTGGACTGGCTGTCAGAAAGACTTCTAATCCGAGTCAAAATCACTCTGGAGTAACTGGGAGCTTATTAAACGCACAGGGAATTGTTTCTTCTCTGCGGCTATTGATTAGCATTGATCTATGATTGGCTATCACGGGGAAAACCCGAGAAACCGCTGCCATCAGGGGATCAATGCTGCGAAAGGCCACGAACCAAGTTAATCGCAAAACCATGCTCCGGGCGGGACCCAAGCCGTGACCTTTGGACTGTAATCCAACGAGTTCATTAAACCACCAGCCTAACCGGGGTGGCTTGAAATTAAGTTGAAGTTTAGGGAGCCGAGCGTAGCACGCAAAGAGTCGGGTCTTAGTGGTCGTGTGATATAGCTGGCAACTTGCCCATTCATGTTGCCGGATAACCTATGGCTTTTCCGAAAGGCCTTGGGCACAGAAACTTAGGACGCGACCCAAATTTGAGTTGTAGGAGTTTTTCAATGGGTCGCGCGTAGATTTTTTTAGCGAAAGAGCAATTTTTGTGCGACGGAGCCAGTAACTATTCAAACGATGGCTGAATTGAAATTCATATTTAATTGCCAGATTGATGAACTTCAGATTTTACGGTCTTTAGGAAAGGTTCGCATTGGAATTCATTTATTCCGCGTTTTATATGGGAAAGTGTATGAAAATTTTGTCTTCTGCATGAGTAAATTGCGTTGTTACCAAGGTTGAATGGATTTTTCCACGTTCTGAGGAGAACAAAAGGAAAATATTTTCCTCCACTTGAACTTGAAGACATTTTGCGACCTTTTCTTGATCTCCCGGATCTATTGATTTCCCAAAGAACGAATGATGGCCTGGAACTATTCTTCCAATCTTGAGATTACGCAGTGGTATATTTGTCACAGCAATCTTATATTCGTATTCGGCTCTTCGTATTCATTCAGATTTCATTTAATTTCTGATTTCGGCGTGGTTAATTTTTTACTGCATATAAAACTTTTGGGCATCAAAAATGGAGAGCATTTCACATAATAAAATCCCAATTTTCTCTTCTGCATGTTACTGACCTTGTATACGCCATTTCTCCTTTTTTCCTTCAAGAATTCCAACCCCCTTATTTCTACTGGCCTATGAGCAAATTCAACTATTGTTGGTCACCTACATAACTACTACTAACAAAATAAATAAAATATATAAGTAGTCAGGAAAGACAGAGAGTTCATATGGTCTACTACCGACTAGTTCCACTCAGAGTGTAAGCATACAAGCCTCATAAAATTTAGCCCCCTTCCACAAATGAGTATTGGAAAACGTTTTATACCCAAGAGTCAAATCTGTCCCTCAGAACAATTGGGCTCGTAGAAAGGGAACTAATGATAATGGGCGTTGAGAAGATATGTAAAAATAAAATGATAAGCTCACATTAATTGCCATGCGAAAAAAATCACCTGGACATGGAATCGTACCACGGACCTTTGCCTTTCCGGACCACTGCGCAGACGACTACGCTACCCAGGATCCCTAATTCAAACGGTAATTTCACCGAGGTTCAAGGTACTAGATGTTGAGGTCAAAATACATAAAGCTTGATGAAATTATCACAAGAAATAAATTATTGTAATACACAAAATTCTTCTGAAAGCATCACCGCTTCAGCGAGGCATCTTTTATAAACAAATATTCATAAATTAAGGATGATGAACGAATGGTCGAATGAATGGTCGAATAAGTCGAATGCGTACAAAGGAGTGTTAGGTACGAGGATTATGATGGTTGATATATGTCATTGGTAAAAGGCAGATAAAATGGATTAAACGAGCTACAAGGGGGAAGATTGCTTTGAAGGACGTCATATCGGAAAAAATGTTGGGACAGCGAGATAGAGGGATATGAACGGGGAATTTGGATAGAACAATGGCAGTAAGGAAGTGTATGGAACTACTAAGAAGGATATCAAATGAAAAATAGGGTTCCTGGAAAGAGATTCATGTCTATCTAAACCTACCATAACCGGCGAAATACTAATTAGAATTACATACACATCTACGCGATATCCTTTAAGCCACTATGAGTGTGTGTGTAGCGGGGGGCGTAGATCACAGTTTAGAATCAATTATTGCAGCTTTGGAACTTTTATCTGCTGATGCCTATGTATGCTTTTCCAAATAAAATTACAAGAGTTTAATTTTAATCCTCAACTTATTACCAGAGCCACGTTACTTAATAGTTATTGTTGACTAGCTTCAGTTTATCAGATATACGCAATGATTAGTCGGTACTGCAGCGTGCAGATTACTTATGTAGCTGCTCAAAGGTGAAATGAACGAGTCCACAGCTCAAAGGATATCACATTGATTATGCATAAAACTTGTATTTTAGTCATTATTGGGCGCAATTTTGGACGTGTGGCCAACGATGTAGAAATTTGCATGCGTAAATTTTATTATTCAAAAGCGTGCTTCCGTATCAATTTTTAATATTCGCCTCCACGCCGCGCCATTTACGGACAGTGAAATACCTAATGAAATAGATGTTTCTGCATGATCTCTTCTTTAAATGAATAAGAAATAAAAAGTCAATTGATAATATATATCATGCATACGTACAGGCAGATCATATATTAAAAGCAAAAGTTAAAAAAAGGTTATCATTAGAGTAGAAAATTTGAGAAAGATTATTTTTTATTCAAACGAAGTTCCTTATTAATATGTCGGCTAATGGTAGCACGAAAAGGAATTTCCTGCTGATATTACTTGAACTCATTAACTCACACGAACTGGCCTAGCAACATTCTGCTAGGGAATGATAAGAAGGACGCCTGTGCATGTAGATATAGGTTATTCCGCCTACACGCAAACGGATATGAGGGAAAGTTGGGATGATTCTAGTAATTCAGCAAGAGCCTATAATTTGTAACAGGAAAATACGTGGGGCACTAAAGGCAAGTAAAGGGGATCAAAGGGAAGGTAAATTTGGAGAGAATAACAGGAGGGGAAATTATGTTGAAAAATAATGTTGAAGTAAAAGAAATATTCCAAAGAAATTCAGTCACGACCGACTCTGAACAAAATAACACAACACATCACGCGGTTATTACCCAGACCCTTCCTGCTATATTTAATATCAAGTTTCCCATCCTCAGGTAGAACCTCCCCACAAAACGGAGCCAGCGCATGAACCCCAAAGAGCAACTCATCCTATGCCTAATTATTTGACGCTCCGTATGAACACGCTACCGCGGCATTATTAAACGTGAAAACATGTTACTAAGCAAGATGGTGAGTGGATAAAATATTACGAATATGAAGACCGAAAATTTAGATCAAACTGAACTAAAATATTCTCGTAGCTATGTTGTGCGCGTCTGATCTGCACCCGAGAGTTCCTCCTTCGAGGTTGCTTGACAATGCGACACAACAACGAAATGAGTTTCTTGCCCTTAGTGTCGGAACTGTCAGAATAAGTACACCGTACTGATTTTCTCAAATTTTATATGCTAGCCATCTAATACAAAGCTTAGGGGGAGTGTGTTATGAACCTTACACGCGGAGAGCCGAGAGAGAGGGAATTGTGGGAGTAGAGCTTGGTTCTTACCACGGAAGCTAGAGCGGCTTCCGATAATGGATCCCTGTCGACCGACCCCACATTAGGGAATGAGTTCCCGATCTTCATGATCTCCTGCACCGCACTCGGCAGCATTTAAGCATGTATATAGGGCCGAATGAAGATGAAACTTTCCGTCTCTTAGGAAAAAAATAGGTTTGTCTCCCGGACATTCAAGCTCCGCAAAAGGTGGAAAATTCCAATGAGAACAGGAGCAGTGGAAAGGAACAACCTTTTGTCCTTGTTTTGATCTCTTTCTCAATCCCCAAATTCCAACTCACAACATCTATGTAAATCCCCGAAACAGGCTGCAAGCAAAATGGGGATCGCGTTGTTTCAGTTGCGATAGTACTGAATTTCCACCCCATTTTTTCCAAATATCCCCATGCGTTTTGTGTGGATATAATGCTTCATGTTCAGTATTCCGTCCTTCGGTTGGGACGTTAAACTATGTGCCCCTTGAAGCCTTTCTTTAACCGCAGGCTAATATCGACACGGGGTACCCCTTCACTATTTTCCATTCCGTAATAAATTCGTAGCACTACGTATATATTGTGAGCGTAGCAAACGCCCCACTGTGGGCTGAAATCGAAAAGAAGATAGTCAAAAATCATATATTCCCTATTTTTATAGATAGAACGACGAAATATTCCCAACTATTTTTGTTTAGGCTTCTAAACATAAATTTTACGATATTTTGCCAAAAACTTATCCGGGGCGCGCCCTATCAATCACCTCCCATGAATAATGAACTAACTAGTTTGGTTGCAAAATAATCTCACTCGCTAAGTGAGTAAGGTGACACCCCCAACTAAAATCATCGCGATTTGATTTTCTGCAGGTCAGAACTTTGTAGGAAATCGCAGGTGGCCCAGGGAAAGAAACTAGACTCCTAACCTGAATGTGTAAATTTCACACGCCATTGGCTTAGTACGGGGTGAGCTCTACCCTCACCTTTCAAAGATCAACCTTCGGGTTGAACACACCTTACTATATTAAATCACTATAGTTTAGCTATTTTCTTTGAAAGGGTCGGATTGCCATGAATGGATGGTAAGTTCATCGTGGATCTATTGATGACACACTTACTTTTAGAGCAGGCTAATGCCGATACTATGTTTCAATCCATCGTTCTTTGGTTCCCTCAAACAGTTTTTCCACCTTTTTCTAGCACACAGAGGCTGGTAGCTCAGCAGACAGAGCAAAGGGCTGCTTACAAGAGGTCCCAGGTTTGAATCCCCTGAGGATGCCATTGGACGTGACCTGGAATAACCCAAGGGGAGGGATCTTTCTAAGAAACGGCAGTCTGCACAGGAAAAGGAACTGTCCCCCGTACCCTGAAGTGTGAATTTTGCACGCCGTTGGGCGAGGCCGGTAGTTGGTCATCTCTTCCCTCACCACCCAGACCATTCGAGTTTAAGAAAACTTCCCATTTTTAATTTCTTTTAAAGGCGGAAATAACCTAGGCTGTTGGTATAGCTAATGCTGTTTGTTTTGCGGGATGTGGGGGACGGGTTAAAATTTACAATTATTTATCCCTTCAACGATCACTTCAATGAAGTTTGGGTTCTAATGCAGGTGTAAAATAGAGATAAAGATAAACTTTGGAATTTAATTTTCATGGATTATTAAAGCTACGAAATTTTTCCCAATTGCATTGCACCCGACAAAGAGGAGTTCATTACGTTCGAGGGAAAAGACTGTTTGAACGTCCATCTATCCCCAGAAAATAAATTATGCGCTTCAATCCCTGGCTTGTCTTGGATTGTCTCACTTGCGGTGAAAATAATTACGCAGCCAGGTAAAACAGTTGGCACAAAAAACCCTACTTTTATATTGTTGTATTGGTGAGCATCAGATTGGAAAAAGTTTTCTCCGCATGAATTCGCCACGTTTCCCATCGCTAATGAACTTGTATTAGCCTTGAAAATATCTCTAGTAAGCTAAATTAAGCTGGATTTTTAGCAGTTTATTGCTAGGTTTCCTATTCATTTGATATCCGCATATATATTGGACCGCTTTGAAGAAATTCTGAGGTTCTTACAATTTGACGTCGGGTCCACCATGCCCAACCGCTTGCAGAATGATAAGTTCGCTCTCATGTCCGAGGTTTGGAACAAATTTTTTGAAAATTGTTAAGCCTGCTACATCCCACGGCCTTAACTGTTGATGAGCAATTATACCATTCAAAAGACAGGGTTAGGATTCCTCCAGTTCATGCCCGCAAAAGCTGACAAATATGGGCAAACGTTTTAGTTGCTGTTGACAAAGACTTCAAGAACACGTTGAATGCGTTTTATTGCCTTGGCAAAGATAACATTCATGCTGACAACTAGCGTCTGGGCGATTATATTTCTGAGAAGTAGACTTCCCCATATGTCTGGTCTGTGCAAACATTTTGAAACAATTTTGATCTTGCTGGAATTAACGCCCGTGTAGAGTACCATAAACTAAACCATTCTAGAATTTACAGAGGGGAATTTTGGCCAAACATAACCCTTTCCGAAATTTGTCATCATCATCCGTTAAAATATGAATACCCATAAAAATACTACATAATATACTCAAAAACATTACATTTGCTAAGCAATACAATCAAAAAACAGTGGGGGTCAAAAATGACCCCTTAGGCAACCAAGGTTGGGCGCAACCTTCAGGAATTGTAGTGTTAAATTCATAATAAATGTATGCCCTAATAAATCATATTCAATCAATGCCTAATTACCTATATTTAAGAGGTTATAATCTCCATCCATGCATGGCGCGAATTAAACTCTCCAAGATTTGGCTACCTAGACTTTCAAATTCACACACTACCTCAGCAATATTTGTTGTCTGTATCAAAATATGCTGGTGAAAAAATAATTTTCCTAACTATCCTTTCACTTACTAATCGAGGTATGTATTCACAAGCAAGCACTCTAATAAAGGAATATAATTATGGAGTTAAAATTGAATGTCAAAAGTGAAGATATTTATAATAAACTGGAAGCTACACCAATATTCAAATTATAAGTAATTCAAAGGTTTTACAGAATAAATGTAAACATAATAAATACATTTTATATCAAATACATTTGTTTGCAATGCACCAAAAAGTAAGAATTTATTCGTCAGCAGCCAAAATATTTTTGAACACTGGACTGAATTAAAGTGAATATGCGCTTTAATTCATTCAAGTTACCTTTATTTTTAGTTAAATATTTAATAGCTAATTCTGATTTTATAGGCAGTAAAAAGCCTATAGATTAGCGTGCATTGAAAGCGCACTAATCCACTGGTTTTGGACTACATAAATCCGAATACTATTACCACTTTGATTAACTATATTTTTCCTCTCGCCGGTTCATGCTCGATTTTAAAATTGCGTAAAATCATATTTATAAATAGAAGTTGTATGAATTAAACCCTTGAAGTTCCTATAATCTGGCAAAATCAATGCATAACCAGGCTGCGCTTTCATAAAGACATGCGATGGAGCAGGGTTGGCGAAAATTTTAACTCAACTTCAAAATTTTCGAGTTGCATGTTTGGAGGTATATTAAGGGTAGCAGCCGAGACAAAAGATGTTAATGGGAATGAACGATGCAACTTTCATCAGTTGAATGAGCATTAAACTTTCATTTTTAGCGCAACTTTTGTTCACTACCTTTTGAAAAGTGCTAGAAACCATCCTCAAATCGGCTAATTTATCGCGGGCTACTTATTTTTTGAAAAGCGTTCTGAAGTTATTTCGGAAAGTAAGGAATGAAAACATTTCAATTTGAATGAAGCTAGATATTTTATTCATAAAAATTCACCACCATTGTATTGAAAACTGAAATATTTATGGAATCAAAGATGAATTCGAATTGGATGCATTAAAAAAAAAACTTTTATATATTCCTGTTCATTTTAGCATAAATACGAACTTCATTTCTTTACCTTTTGGTGGTGCGGCTCATTTTGATGCGTGGTATGAAATGGCTTTTATAATAGATAAATAAAATTAATGAATATTTTTTAGCAAAAATAGCAAATATTTTTCACACTTCGCTAGGTAAATTCTTATGGTAGGAAATTGGAGGGCATGATATTCTGAGAAATAAATTCAACCGTACAACCAAACAGAGTTGATAAAATTGTAACAAAAATTTGAATGAATGTAACATTAAATGCCCTATTGAGAAGAACCAAGCCGGCCGTGGTAACCCGGTTGATTATTACGCCCTGTGTTGGCGAACCAAAGGTTGCGGGTTCGATCCCACCCAGTGCATGAATTTTGTGTTTGTTCTAGGATTAAGATCTTAGATTACGCAATGCCATTTGATCTTAGCCGTTGGAACACATAAATCCGAATACTATTACCACTTTGATCCATATCCATCCACAATTTACAGGTATCTGTGATATCCAGATTTCACTACAAATTTTCCAACTTACCACCGAATTGTTTCTTCACTACCCTTACTTGCAAGATTAAAAATTGATAACCCTAATGCCTACTGGCTTAGGGGGACTATTAGTACGTTCATCGAATATCCAAAGATTCATCGATTTGGTTGTCAATCATGGGAAATAGCTAATGTAATTATATGGATTACGAACAAAATACGAAATTCTGGTAAACACTCACTGTGGTGACACACTGAGGATGGAAAACACGGACAATCGAAGATTTTTCAGGTACTTCCTATTTATAATATTTCTTATTATCTCATTTTTTGATAAGTCTGAGGTACTGCCACATTTAATGAGGTAATGAAGGATATTGAGGGGTGAAACGGAGGGAAGGAATTCGAGGAAGAGAGAGAGTTTCGTAGAAGGGGAGTAGCAGCAGGGTGTTTAAGGAATGTTTGGGAGCGGGGGGGAAAGGCAGGGTCATAGTTTTCATATTTATACCAAGTTTTCCAAGGCCTCGAAGAATGCATAATATACATCTACGTCTACGTAATACCCTGCGAGTCACCGCGAGGGTGTGTTTGGCCGGGGATAAAGATTGCACAACATGCAAATTTGAACTATAACGCTGCTGCTTCATGAAAACTTGTCTGATATAAAAGTCACGTTCAATTAGATGGTTAGTATCTACATTAATTAACAATCTACTAAATTAATCTACATTATCTAAATTAATGAAGTGATTGCTGGTAGCTAAAGTATTTTCTGATATATGTATTTTTATTTTTCTAGTATTCCCTGGTTAGTAATGTTAAATGCGCTTCATGCAGTAAAGACAACTCCAACAATTTTTACCTACCTTCCAACTTGCTATGCTGCCTATTGTGTTCTCTTGTGTTACGCGGGAAAAATGACAGTTTGAATATATCGGCACGACAATCTGTCTCTCTGATTCTGTTTATCTGATCAAATCTAGTGTAACACGTAGGAGTTTTAAATACATGTACATCTAACGTCATCTGTAGACAAGTCAGCTTCGAATTTACTTAAAAGGTTTAGCCGAAATTTGAAGAAGGTTTGATTATAATTACTAACCTAATTCTTCGATTAAACTCATAACATTAATAAAATTATCACAATAGCCTTTAACGAACCTTGCTGATCTACTTTGCACACGCTCTAATTTCTTTATTATACCTTCCCCATTTGGATACCATACACAAGTGGCATATTTTAAATGACGACTGACAAGTGTTAAGTGGCATTTTTCTCGTATTCTGTCATCGGATTTACCTCTAACTGTTTCTACCTAATCTACAGTTCGCTACACTTGTTATTTCCCTGATGTGTTTCCATCATAATATGTCTTCAGAGTTGGTGACTAAGTATCTAATTTTACCTTAGATGTTTTATTTTGTTTGATGCTATAAATATTTTGGGGGAAGCTATTCTTTTTTTCAAAACCTCATTACCGTGCATTTCTTCTATTTTGTTTCGAGCAGCAAATATACAAAATAATCACAAAACGTATCTAAATCCTTTGCTAAAGACTGACTGTCATCTTCATTACTAATTTCCCTTTACACTGCTACATCATTGGTAAAAATACGGAGATTACTATTTATAACTACTATATTTAAGTCACAGGCGTAAAGGAGAAATTCAATGGTGCCTATCATGCTTCGCTGAGGTACATCCGACGTAACTATTACCTCATATAAGCTAACACCATCCAATACTACCCTTTGAAAGCGTTTATTTACGAAGTCTCCTATCCAGCATATTCCTTTGATGATTTGATCTACATCTACGCGATACCCTGCATGCCACCGCGAGGGTATAAGGGGTGAATATCACCAAACATGCACTACTGCAACTACATGCAACTAGGCTACCACATAGAATCATGCTATATAATAGGGTCACATGCAGATACATGATTAGTGTCTACATAGTAAAAAAGGGATTGGTGACATTGGTGACATGCTGGATGACAGCGTAAAATTAATATAATTTCAGGGGAAACGGTGAGTTGCGATGAGTGCTTTGATGAAATTGCGGCCTTATAATTTGAGATTTCAGCTCTAAAATACAGTAGCTAAAGCTTTAAAACGCTAGAATGGTATTGAGCAGTGTTTGCTTTCTTATTGTCTGGAAATTCATGGTGTTGGAACGAGTCCCAACGAAGCTCTCAAGGCAATAGTTGGTAGTGACAGCAGCGCTTTGGGTGTTGAAATAAATGAAGGACATATCGATGTGTGTTACCGATTTAATTCAAAGGTGAAAGAGAATTCTGGTGGAATACACGTGCGTTTTGTGCACTAGCACTTGAAGGACAATTTGTTGGCCAAGCGCAGGGTTAAAAGGAGCTTCTCCACGCCCCACCTGACTTTGGTTGGGGTACCACCGTTGAAAGTCCTGTGCAAGTTATTGAAGCCCTTTGTCCTGGTAGACCCAAAATCTTTAAAGCGGCGAGGGATCTGAAGAAAGCAAAGAACTGCAAGTATGTGGCTGCGTGGCGGAAAAATCCACCTGAGAAAAGCGGAAAAAGAACCAGTTCATGTCGTAACATGCTTAGATGACTGAAGTATACTTTAGTTTTTCTCTTTGTTATTTTTTTCTTATTATGACTTTAAATGAAAGGCTTGATACGAGTTATTCATTAACTACATATGGAAAAGTGATCAAAGTTCAACAAAATATACTCAGCATGTGAAGGAACTTTGGCTCTTTTTTGATCAATCTTGATACTTTATTGTTTAAACCTACAATAACAGTTCTGATAGAGATCTGGATGAAAGGATGTGAAATGAATGCCTATAAATAGCTGGTTATCAAAACCTTTTCCAAATGCTGTGATGATAGTCAAGCCAATGGTATCCTTTTCTCTGTGCTGGAAAATATTTCTTGTCGCTTAATCCCGATCACATTATCTTCTACGGGGGAAAAATTACATTTTGAATCTATCGGCACGACAATCTCTCCAATCGTATCTATTTGATACAGTAATACCCTCATTAAAATAATGACGATTGGGAGAATCATAAGAGTACGCGAAAAATTTTATGTAACACGCGACACACTGCAAATTTTTCCATTTTTCCGGTCTCCTTCGCTCAGGCCATCGTGAAAGTAACTGACTCTTCTTCCTACCTATTCAAGCACGTTCTTTTGAAACTATCAGTAAGCAAGACTTCAAACCCAAAGTACGCGTGTTTGAATCCCACTTGGGTATAGATGTTGCGATCGCCTTAGTTTTAAGAACTTAGGTTAGAAGGTTAACATTCAAAATTTGGTACTACAGAAGAATGATGAAGATAAATGTGATGTGAAATGTAGAAATTACAGAATTATGATGAAGATAAAGATACATTGGCCGAGTAACAAACGAGAAGATCTATGAAGAGAGGGAGAAAAGGGAAGTCATTTGAAAACTTAAAGAAGAGGACGGGGATAACTTAATCTACCTTATCTTAAGAAATGACGGCATGATTAATACAATCGATGACAAACGCGTGAACGAGTAGATTGGCATTGACAGGTCTGACTGAGATAAATAGAGCAAGTAGTGAAGGATGTGAAAGAGAAGAATTTTGAAAAGATGAGGGGTTAGCTGATCGGAGAATTGAGTGGAGGGTTGAATCAAACTGATCTGAGTATTTGACTGACGATGAATAGGTTAGATACTGCGACATAAAATTATTCGTTGGAATACATGAAACATAAGACTACTGCTACAACGTATAGCAATGGTATAGCTCATAAATATCAATTTTAAGGTAGATAGTCGTGAGAACATCTCAGGGCTGAGGCAAAAATGACATTGAGACTAACTTCTGAGTTGATGTTTATCGCTCTGCATGCGACTGGTGGCTGTTAGCATCGAGTCGCGAGGGGAAAAAACTGGCCACCATCTAGCGCTTGGCCCGACTCGGGGAGATGATTAGACTCGACGCGAATATATTAAGCGCGGCATGCCGGCTGCCCGCCCTCCACACCGAGTTACGGTGGCGAGGCGGCTGCGTCGGAATTCTTGATCGGTTACCGGGAGGGAGGGATAAAAGTCTCCGCTACGAAATTGGGACGATGTCCAAGAGCAACGCGATGGGAGACGGGGGAGTGCCCCAGAGTCGTGAGCAAGGGGTGGTGGGGAGAAGGGTGTGAGGACCCTTGACGAGGTTAGGGTCGTGGAGAGAAAGGCTTGGGACGAGGCTCCCGGGAGATGAGGCCCTTCATCCCGGGTCTGCGAGGGTGGGAGGAGTTGGGAGGGATAGTTGCTCCCCCCTCGCCCTCCTCCTTCCCCCGTTGTCCTTGTCTGCCGAGGGGAAGGGGCTCGGTCCCCGGAATGCGACGACGGGGAAGTGGAATGCAAGGCGTGAAACAAAAGGAAAAATGGATGGTGGCATTAGACAAAGGAACAGGGCCGGGGCGTGTGGTTGTAGTGGCAGGGAGCGGGGAGACGGGGTGCGAGGGTGATGATGACGAGGTTGGACGTAGATAAAGTGAGGCAGTCGGATGAGCAGCTTCATTACGGGTGGGGGGGAGGTTGGGTTCGCGCGAGGAGAATACACGAAGAAATGTTGGGAAAATATATGCCGGCTGAACGGCAACAAACCCTCATTACGGGGCTTCCTCAGACGTGCGCACTCCATGACGGTCCATCATTTGATACGGGGAGGGAAATGCGATCCTTAGGGAAAGGACAATTCTCCGTGGCGTAAGGAAAAACGTCCTTTAGAATTCATTCCTGAGCTGGCAGGACGAGAGCAATATGGCTTGCACATTCGGAAATACACATAACACTACCTATTATTGTAGATCTGGAAAATGCACCAAAACTTGACCGAGTAGGTTTTGAGGCAAGAAATTATTCTTTCATCACGACTTTGTGCGGGGAATGAAATCGAGGGAGAATAAACAATTAAATGGGAAACATCAGAATCACCATTGCTATTTTATAATCCGTTACATCATTAAACGGTACGTAAAATAATGGTATAACATTGTAACAAGGTTTTTATAAATCTGGGTTTACAGAACACAACAAATACATGCTTGAGAGTATTTATTTCTTTTACTCAAGAATCGGTTTCACAAAAATGATTTATACCAATCGTCATAACACCTGCTAAATTTATTAAGAATAAAAATCAGGATCCAGCCTCTTTGCTAAAAGAATCGGCTTCATCATACGCTGAAAATATCTTGGTTAAATCACATGAGTTATTAAAGCTCTATATTTTCCCTCGGCATCTAATTTGATGTTCCTTCTTTTAAATTTTATTTTACCCCCTGAGGCAATATTATCAGATTTCTTTCTATTGCGAGTCTAACTTGTTATAACTGAGCATGTTTATGTTTTAGTTTATATGAGAACGGGAATGCAATCCTCTCGTGATAAATCATTTCTAATTCTCTAATTCTATATGAAAGACGTTTATTAGTTGCAATAATCTCTTATCATTACTTGCATCTTAATGATGCAAGTAATGATGAGGTATTATTCGGCAATTTAAAAACAATTTACATTGCTTTGGAAGATGAAAACTCCTAAAAAATCTAAAATATGAGCTTTATTACGACAGTTATATTAATTCCTCTATTTATGATTTTGATATATGATTCGAACCAAGGAATGTCACTGTGATTATTAGCAAGCGGATTTAGACGTGATATAGTGGATCATGCCAAAGTGACAAAATAAATCTCTAACACTGTTAACAAAAAACCTTTTACAATAATACACGTCGTATGACTTCTACATGCATTTCGACGCTGAATCATTAATTTATAATAATTTGTTTCATTTACATCGCTAGCGGGTATAATTGTCAAATACATCTTAATGATGACGATGATATAAATATAGAATATTATACATTTTTGTGGACTGCGTGTGACTTTCACTTTGTGTTTCGGTCAGAAATGACATTACAGTGAGATGGCAACATTTTCTCACATAGCAGTAACACAACCTGAAGATGAAGCTAAGTGCCGAAGCATTGGTAGTGAATAAATACTCGTGTAATATAAGAAAGTGTTTATTTACTTCGATATGTGAATCAATCATGCAAATCTTTCATCGAAGTCTTTCCCTTTTCCCTTCTTAATAATGCGGCTAGAGAAATAGTCACGAAATAGATCCTTAAATGTATTTCTTTAATTATATATTTATGTTTTGAATTCATAATGTACCGATGATAATTTTTTGTGTGTATAACAATTTTTTAAGAGATTCGACATGTATTTTATAACGTTACTCTTGAAAATATCGTGATCAAAATTTAAATGAAATTTCCCCTAAAGGTTAGTTCATGGGTAAAATTCATATTGATATCAAGATATTCTATGATTCATTCCTTTAAAATAAGGTTTTAAGAAATCTGTTTGTACGTACACGTATTGACTTTTATGACAAAAGAAATATTTATAAGATTTAGAAAAAATACACATAAAATGAACAAATAAATATACAAGGTATCTCCAGTGGTCCATGAATATGTTGCGTAAAGACAAAGTGCGTTTAGGTTCAACAGAAGAGACATTTAGATTTTTATTCCTTGAGATATTTTTTTTGGATAAAGTTTCATTTCATATCCCAAAAACGATTCTAAAAAAGTTCAAAAATGATTTCAAAATGTCATGATTTATTTTGGTGCCATATATTCATATTGTCACAACATGAATCCACATGTTTGGGGGGGTCGTGGTCATCTAGTGAGCAGAGCGCTGGGATACGCACTAAAAGTTTACGAGTTCAAATCCAGGGGAAGCGTCTCCTTACACCAGCACCTAAAATCCTTCCTGTGCGATCTTTTGATTGTTATAATTCAGTGCGAAATCGCTGATGGCCCTGGGAAAGAAACTTTTCCCTACACCTGATTGGTATTGTTCAAAAGTTTCCTCAAAAGCCATCAATCAGAAATCACCGACATTGACAGGGAGAATATCCATTCTTACGATTTTACGAAATAAATGAACAGGAAAATGTATTAAAATGTAGAAACTATGGATACATTTACCCAAATGCAATCAAAAAATACACTTCATAATGTTTACATGCGGAACTAGTTTCGAATCATAGTCTCAGTTCTACGTTCTCTGACTATAATAAGTCAGTCTAGGCCCGGGTTTGAATCAATGTAAAGGAAGAGGTTTATCACTGGCATTACGGCCCTTACTTTAGTACTGTGTAGAGATTACAATTTCAGTACCAAGTCCTTCGGAAGGGACGTTAACCGTGGATTTCTCGGCGTCTTCCGTTAAAATTCCTAGCTGTATCCAATTACCGAACTATTCTAAATGGCAGAAATGACCTATGATATCAGTCACCTCTTCCAATAACTGAACTTTCAGCTGACCCGAATATTATGTACAGTGTAGACGTAGACGTTATTTCGTATGGTACAGTTTCGCCGGCGTTGCAGTCGACTTCTTAAGGTCGAAGTGTCCTGAAGACGACCAGATGACTGCATCGACACTTCGACCTGAAGAAGCCGACTGCAGCGCCGGCGAAGCTGTTGTCCCAGGAAACATGGACCAACGCGGAGGAAAACCCGGAAGACCCGTCATTCCTAAATTTTCCCGGCAAACTAAAGACCCGTGATTAAATAACCGGTCCAGTTGGCCTTCAGAAAATATCATCTCGCTTATATAACATCACTTTTGATAACATGCTCCTTCTGATATCATCTCATGTACATCGTCGTATGTCATCCGGGAATCAGCCCAAGTCATTTGTTTCTTTTTCACCCGCATCCGGTATTAGTTTTTTTACCGCATTTGAAAACTTTAAACTATCTCATTAATTTTTTTATGTTCGTGAAAGCTTCACCAAATTCAACGGCCTCACTGCCGCTGACTCCCTAACTGCATTTCAATGCCACATACTTTCCTCCTGACCAGCCCACAAGTCATTCATTGAGTCTCAATGGAGCAAGTGTAATCTGTATCAAAGCTTTGACATTCCCTTTCCAAACCCTGCCATCACATCATGTTTTCATGTGCCTGCCATCCCTCCATTGTAAAAATTTTTTTCGCCTTCACAATTCCCTTATTTCTACGTTTCCCTAATTTCTTGCCAAATCTTGAGGAGCGTTCCACCTGATTTCACATTTTCCTTTCCGATCAAATATTTGCCCTTTCACTCTCATTTTGTGAAAACCAATCACCTTTCGTTCGGAATGGCTTTTCACCCCTCCCTTTTAGTTCTTCGTCGTCCTTTCAAGCGCTTTCAATCAACTGAAATCCCACGCCCGAATAATTCAATATAATTTTATAAACCCCTCCTGGAATTAGCCTTATCCAGTCAAAGCCCATACGCATGAAGGAATGCCGCCTAGCTATTTCGTTCCAATTGTCGTGTTCGGCGATATTCAATACATAGAGAGAAAAAGGTTGACGTTATACTGTAATCCGTTACGATATCGTTTGTCCTCCACTAACATTTCCTGGGTCTGTCGGAAGCTCATGATTCTATTGGATGAACTGTTCGGTACTTGTGGCCAGTTAAAAATCGTGAGACAAAAGTACCACCCACAGAGAGGCAACGAGCCTAAAACCTTGAAATTCCCGAAAATTGTCAATAAAATTCACGTCCATTGTCGGGAATTAAGAGTCACTGCAGCAAAGTTAGCAAGCCTTTGACTATTTATGACGAGGATGTGAGCAGAAAGGTGAAGAGTTGGGATCAGAAACTTAGTGAAGAAGATGGACTGAGGCCAATGATGTGATATCTAGATTTAAGATGAGGGCTGCGACGAAGTTGGAAATCATAAGTCGAAATTTGGAACAGAGACAAATTCGTTTGGGACAGTTCCAAATGGTAACTTTTTATTTCCATCCCACTACCCTAATCCCCTCCTCATCGCAAGCAAGGAAATGTGAACGGCGGTCAGTTCCTTAATAATGTTTTGGTATTAAATTACAGTTCACTACATGTTGCATACAATGGAGCCGCTTCATTATTTTTTTATCTATGAAGACAACAGTATATCCACAGAATTTAAATAACCTGATAGGATTTTCTGCCTTTTGGAACGTTATTCATAAAAAATGTAGCGCAGAGTCGCAAAAAGTCATTGAATATTCGAACCTGAGTTATATTTTGCCAAAAGCAGAGTCCATTGGCCCTTATTAAATAGTAGTGGGAACTTAGTTATAGATAATATTTTTGGGGAAAGATGTATAAATGATAAAGACCGAAGTCTGATTCTTTTATCCTTCGCAAAAACTGCCACGGAGTGCACTGTATAATGTCGCATCTGTCGAACGGAGTACCGAACTTATAAGTGCCACATAGGCAGCACTCATGTAAAGACCGTTATTCCATATCTCCTTAGAGGAAGACGAATCCGTTTCTGACCGTTTAGAAACCAGTACTGCAGACCCTAACCACGGTGACCCATTTTCCATCACTTATTCTTGTATTTTTCAATCAGAAAATTAAACATCGACCCCAACAAATGGTGCGGAGCTGTGAGGCTTTTTATCAAATTAACGCTTGCCGCAGTTAATCGGAACCAAAAAGAATTTTTCTATTTTTTCACCAACTCTAAAGGAAAAAGAATTTTCTGTTATTGTAACTAGAATAAAACCGAGAATAAGCATTGCCAAGTTTCCCACTGGGTGATGGTGTTATGCGGTGGGCAGAATTTGAGAGAGAGAGAGACACCGAGAGAAATACGCGATTTATGTTTCTATTTTCACACCTTTGATGGAATATTTCTAAATTATATTTCCTGTTGCTGATTTTAGCTATGCTTCTCTTACTCATCCCTCCACCCCCCTTTCGGGTAGACTAACAAAAGACTAGACCGGGTAGACTAACAGACTGGCAAAAAGTGCTCTGCTCCTTCAGAGCACATTCTTCCCGCTATGTGAACAGCTACTGACAGAAAAACTTGAATATTGAATTTTTCACACACTTTATTAAGTTTCTAAACCCTATCGGTATAGATACCATGTGTCATTAACAAGGGTACTCTAGCATTCTCACAGTGGCGAGCCCTTATATGTACTCACAACGAGGGAGGGTACATAGGTGGTTGGGGTACCGTTGAGAGTATGATAAAGAGGGAAAGGAAATGTGTGTTACGGTAAGGATGATGGGGGAATGCTTTTTAAAGGCGGGACAGGTACATGATAAATTGGGGACAGATCGAACGATACAATTTCATTTGACAATTTCGGTCCCAAAACCTTAGATGCTGATACTATCTCAAAGTTTTGTAAAAAAATCCAGATTTGCCCCTTTGTGATGAACATATAAAATCTCTACTCTAAAATCAGGCATGTGATTAAAACTAGATAAATGAGATGCAAAGACTGACTTGTTGTCATCATGAATAAAATAATTAAATGTTCCTTTCTCCTAATGTTAAATCTTTTACCAGTTTGTCCTGTATAAAAACAATTGCAGTCTTGAGTATCACATCTTAAAAAATACATTCCACCTTTGTGTACAGGATTAAAAACATCTTTATAATTTAAATGCAAATCTCCAATATTCAATCTGGAATAAAAACAAACCTTCAAATTAATATTACGAAATATTCTATTATTAATACTATTTGAGATGAAGTTTCTTGTGAAAGGTACCTTCATCCACTTCTTAACGGAGGGAGCAATTTGAAAAAGGCCTGTGGATGATGAGACAGAAACCTTCCTTTTTGGCTCCTGAGAAGTTTGTCAATGATCGCTAGGAATGTAATGGTGTTCAATTCCTTTTTAAATATTCACCTTCAAGCGGAATAGAAGTCGAACGACTTAAAAAAGCTGCAAGTAGGTATGTGAGAATAGTGGTGGTTAGTGTCATTCGGTACGATTTCATCGGAATAAGTACTTTTACGGTAGATAGAGTAATAATGATTGCCATCATTGAAATAAATAATTAATTTTAAGTTAATAATAACAATCTCCATTGCAAAACTAATAGCTTGATGTAAGGAATTGAGGAAGACTAAAAATTGATCCATTTGTCTGAGTCCTCCTCAAACAAATCGCATCGTCAACGTATCTGCAGTAGTAAAAAATATTTTTGGTAAGCGAGTGGTTAGTAAATAAATTAGATTCTAAATTTCACACGAAAACATCGGCTAGGACCGGTGACCGTTGAACACATGGCTAGGCCGCGGCGTAGCCACACGGCCGGCCGTGGGTTGAAACTGGTGAGGTTTGGTAATTCAATAAAATGTGCGAAAAATACATCGTTCAAGTTTTTCTTTCAGTATGTTACTTTTTCACAAAGCATTACCTGATTCGATTCAATTTATCAGCAGACACATTTGTGCTAAGAAGAGCTCATTCTCTCAAGAAGCTAACCACACCGGAGGAATCACCGAGGACCCTGGGCGAGTGTTCAAGAATCTTCTTCTCCGGCTAACATTCGTTCCACAACCCGCCTTGGTCAGCATCTTGCGCATCACATTTTGCCATAGACATTCGCTCGCCCCACACCCTCTCTCAGTGTCACGCGTCAATCCTCCCGCAATGCCTGACTAATCGTTCGGTCATAGCTGTAACGTGTTGTCTACTAGTTCGCACCAATAAAAAATCAATTTTTCACCTCTTCCTTTGGTAATTTCATCTTGAGGAGCGTCTCACACGCCTAGGGCAAGAGCCCACACTTGATTCTCTTGGTGCCCGATGATAGCCTTAAGACCAATCGTCGGGTGCTAAAAAGAATTCTGGAGCTGGAGTCATTCGCAGAAAGCTATTTGCGCCACGAGGTGGAGGAGGAGAAGGGAGGAAGAGGAGGAAATGGAAGAGGCGGGAGGGGAGCGGGACGAGAGGGAAGAAAGGGTGGGGATGGGAAATTGAGGTGAGTTTATCGGAAGGGTTGGTTGAAGAGAGTTGGGGGATGGCATGTCACAAGTGGAGGAACAGGGTCGAGAGGGGACAGGGCGGAAAGAAAGTAATAAAAAAAAACTTTGGTGAGGGATTCAATACATGGTGGAATGGGCATTTGGAGAAGTCCCTATGCCACAGCCCGCGTGATTCAAACAAAGAGCTCCGCTACATTGCTCCCAAATTAGATAAATCATCCTTTTTCAAAAATATGCGCTTCCAACGTTTCAACTAACTAATTCATGCAGTATCCATGAATAATCCATTAAAAGACAAATTCGATTTAAATAAATAAAAAGGAACAATAAGTGTTTAATTCAATTCACGTGACAGTGGATGCCCTGAGAAAATCCATAACTGTGAATTATGATACAAAAGCACACGTCATGCTATATGTGCAAGGGTAGATTCTATAGTTTTTGGCTATTTTTAACATCAAGGCAAGACTTTTCGAGAAGAGTTGAAATAAGTTTATTAGAAACACATCGCTTGTATATGAATCTCAACATTTGGTATTACGAGCAAGTACTCGTTTTATTTTGAACTATATATTAATTAACTATTTAGAGAAATCATTCATCGTGCGGAAGATCAATTAAATTCCATCCGAAGAGTAAGGATGCAATGGATGATTATGTTTTGGCTATGTTATAGCTACGGCAAATACCAAGATACCTAGCCTAAGAGGTGAAACGAGTTCAATAACCAAAATGTTATAGTTCAGTTCGTCTCGGTTTTCATGCTCCCTCACTGCAGCTTATCATATTATATGCAGATTTACATGCATTAATTGGCTTCAAATTTACAATCAACCAATGACAATAGGAAAGCATTCATTATTTATATTCTTTTGGAAATAAAAAACAAACATGTTGGCAAATATTCACTATACTCTCGGTAAAGAATTCATTCCAATGGCAAATGTTCAAATATGCGAGATACAATGAAATTTAAAATAAATTAGTGCAAAATAATCAACGAAACATTTCTTTGCTTTTTAATGCATAGATTTATCATAAATAATGTGGATTTTATCGAAGTTGGTTGCATTTTCAAGTATGTTAAAAATTCGTGGATCCTTAGTATATAACTTCGGTCCAAAGCAAAGGAAACATCTTTTAATAATAGAAGACGTCACAATTTTCTAAGGAAATCGACCAATCAGACATTTGTGTTCCATCAATTTTTGAATATTTGTCGTTAGCCTTGAAGCGATCGATGACTATTAACAGGACACTAAAGTACTAATACACAGTATTCACAAAGGTAAGTAAATAATGAGCGTACTTTGGTCTGCTGATTGTCAAACACAGAGGTCAGCAACCGACAGCGCATGGCACTGTGAGGCTCTTCGGATAAGTAAGTTTGGCTTCAGTAAAGTTTAAATTAAAAGTTAATTAAAATAGAACTATCCTAGTCTTAGGGATAAAAGCGTACTTTATCATCAAAAATGGCAACTTTAAATGGTGCCTTAAATAAGAAAATAGTTACAAACCGGACGTACAGGCCCATTCTAATGATGAAGTGCAATTTAACAGCTCATGCTTACAAGGACAAACTTTGGGTGCATTTTTCGTACTTTAATGAAGATATAGCGAATTCTATATCTACCAATTATGTTACTTAAAATTTGTATTGTTTTTAAAATATATTGATGAATCTCCAATAATATTAAATATCTGTTTGAGATTTGAATATGTAAATCTTGCCAAACCTTGGTATATGCATACTGTATTTCACAAGTTTTTGGCGTAAAATAATGTGGTTCCTCATGTTGAATAATCTTCTCTTCATGATGAAAACTGAATTTGTATCTAGCAAGCATTCTTTGTTTGAATTCAGCATAAATTAAGTTTATATGAAAAGTACAAAGCAATATATTTCGAGAGATCGATGCTGTGATGGCGAGTTCCTCCGGAAGCAACGCTGGGCTTGCGTTTGCGTCAACGGA
The DNA here is from genome assembly GCA_933228895.1 of Platycnemis pennipes. Lineage (NCBI taxonomy): Eukaryota > Metazoa > Arthropoda > Insecta > Odonata > Platycnemididae > Platycnemis > Platycnemis pennipes. The sequence goes on from OW121846.1 coordinate 29,353,203, forward strand.
TGTCGTCGCTTTCCAGAGAAGAATTTCAACAACTCTCGGACCGGAATCCCGAGGAAATCGGTGCCCAAATGGCATCCGAGACGAACTCGTCGTTTTCAAGGTGGGAGATAATTACGGAGGGAGGAGATTGAAAAAGAATGGAACGGAAAAGAACCAGGGGCGGAAGTGTGAGAGCGGAATGAGGGAAGGTGACAATTTTGCGTTCAGTTGGGGGTTGCGGGGAGACGAGTATGGCCAAGACCACAAAGATATACCTCAGTGTATATCTCAGTGGTCTTGGTATGGTCGTGGATGATACCGGCCACAGAGGTCGATTTTTTCGTTGTTTTTCCTCTTGGGGAAGACGACCGAAATCTGAGATGATATGCACCGTAGGGAGTGTGTGGTTGAGTATTTGGATTTAAGTCGATTTTTTTACATGGAAATTTGGTGGGAAAAGTAATGGGTTAGCATTAACCTGCTTCACTTATGAATTCGATTTGGACACTGCTGTGATATATATATATACCTAAAATTAAGGCAGCAAGATAGAGGGAAGTGACAATTTAAGAGAGATGTACTGTCGGACCGATGGATATAAAAACTCGTTCTCTCCACGCACAAAACACGAGTAAAAGGCAAAGCATATTTCTATCAAATATTTGCACAGCACACTTCATTATTAACTACCAACATTTTATTCAGCCAATCTCAATTTTACAGTTGCTGTCTTACCACTTCCTGTCACGCGATCACAGGGTAAAATATATGCAGATTGAGAATCGTCTAACCGATAGGGTAGGTTTTGAAATATGGTGTTTGAGTTTTGTTAAAATGTATTAACCGAGCGATAAACAAGTCCTGAGATGAGTGAAAAAAAGGGAAATGCGGAAACTTTGAAAAGAAGAAAGATTCCAATGAAATCAAAGAGAGACTTCAAGAGTTAGTATTTATTGGGGAAGGGGAAAGTTCAGCATTCCCTTCCCATTCAGGGTGAACAAAAGTTGAGTGTCCCTTAGCTTAAGTGGGGTTCATGGTCGCTAGGTAGCATGAGGGAGTAGGGAAGACCCTACTTTTTGTTGGTTGCGTTTGCTGCTGCATTTGAATGATGGGACGACTCAGAGGGAGCGATGTGCCTTTAAAATCCAAAGCCAGATACGAGCGCAAATTCTGGGAAGCAAAGCGGAGCCGCAATTACGAATGCGCACTGCAGAACCTACTTAGGGCTTGGATTCCAACTCAAAAATAAAGAAAAACACGGAGAGGCCACGTGACTGTTTGGGTTTATGCACGGCATGTCTTCCATAATGCTCTCGCTATCGAGATATGCACTGCAACAAATAAAAATTCTCTCCCGAATTCTTTAGCAACCAACACGAAATTTTTCCGGGATAAACAACAGAATATCTTATTCTCTTTGGACAGAATGATGCTGGCTCCAAGTTAGAAAATGGAGCATCGAAGCCATGAATTTTCAAACATCATCATCAACATGCATGCATGCAGAGTATTTGGCACGAAACTCATAATATTTGAAAACTCGAGGATGCGGAAGATGAAAATAGTATGCAGATGCACAATTATCTCCAATTGTATGACGGAAATGAACCTTTCCCACGAACTGATTCAAAGAAAGATTCTTCAAGTCAACCGTGTTAGTCAATTTGGTCCGGGCTCGAGTCCAGTCAGGGATATTGGTGCTGCGTTTCATCCAAGAAAAAGTTTGGTATCCAATTTACGCTCTCTGGTGCAAAATAATCTTTGCAGTAGAAGTCCTAAAACGTAATTCTACTGCTACCAATTCCAAAAAAAGTCAGTGGTAGAGATTTAGAGAGAAGAATTTTCATCGATTCATAGGTGTCCTCATTTATAGTGATACGAGGATAGCACACTGATTGTGGAATATTCAGTCCGTCAGACGGGATGGTAAACCTGACCTATTTGCATCTTTCGTAAAAGTAGAATGAATTTAATTACTGTTTTATGCCCTCATTTCCCTAACCCCACTTCCCGAAAAACTACTACCACCTGTTTAATTAGAATTAATTTCAGTAATTTTAACCATTAGAATTACCAGATACCAGAATTAGTTCCTATGTAAAAGGTAATATCGAAGCCAAATCATCTCCATAGAGTACCAATTTCATGAAGGAATTGACGTACATTCTGTACCTAATACCCAGTGTTTCAAAACGTTTCGCGACAGATGTTGTCTCGCCGTGTCTTTGTGCATGGCAGATGCAGTGACTGGGGGTCACTGAACAGAGGTAGCGCCCCGACCACGCCGGTGAGCGAGTCGGTGAACTGTACTCGAAGGGTGAACGGGGGAAGGGGGAAGCGGTGAATTGAACTGAACTGAACCGGTGAACGAGTCGCTCACTCCGTGCGACCCCACCGCTCTCGGGAAGGAAGGGGGTGGGAGGCGACAAAGGGTGCCTTTGCAGCAGGGCCATAGTCGAGCTGCCCCCCGCCCACCCGCACGCTGATGGGAAAGAAACCTTTGAGCTCCGGGGGCAGGGGGGGGCGTGGGAGTCGTTACTCTCCCGTGGTCTGTCGTGCGAACCGCCGAGCACGTGGATGATCGGCCGGCGATCGCTCCGCAATCCGACGGAGTGAAAAGCCTCGCTCAATCGCTCGTGTCGGGAAAGTCGACGCCGCTCGTGATCGATTCGCTCGGTCGCATCGCTAATCTTTACTCCAAGGCAACGGTGAGCGAGGCTCGAGAGATCGACTTTTCATATCTCAAGCCACGGGAACATCCAAAATGTTTGTTTACCGATGAAGTGGCGCGGCCATTGTGTAAACGGGCTCTCGCTCCAATAAGGGAATTAGACGACGCTATTAGCGGGACGGATTATGCATCACCGAGCACGTGTTTTGGAATAACATTAATTTTGCTGGCAATGCGGAACTCTTTAATTTTATTTCGGTAACTTTGCAAAAAAAAGTTCGAACGCAAGCCGGCCGCAATTCCACAGAGGCAACGTTGGTCACAAGGTATCTAAGAGATGTGATAAAACGTTTTTTTCTCACCGACTTGCATTCATTCAATGTCATGAATGTACATGTACTAGCATATAAAAAAGTATTTTGACCGTTCACTAATTAAAAATAAGTTCCGTGAAGTGAATGGAGCTCATTTGAAAATGCAATACAATAACGATGTTGATAATTCATAAATTTACCGAATCAATAAAAAAATTAACATTGTAAATTGTCACTTCAAAAAATTCTTCATAATCATATTTTTTACGCATCCGTTATATATTTCCATTTATTTCGAGAAATCATAGTATTTGAGGAAAATAACAAAATGGGATTTTTTTAACGGTATCCAATATGCATTCGAATAACTTAGCGGAAAAAAATGCCCTCTAAAAATTAATGGGCTGTCTAGCGTTGAGGTCAATTGGCAAACGGAAATTTTACTCGGGTCGTATTCAAAGCTTAATTTACGGCTTAGTTGAACACATTATGCTCCAGTCCTATAATTCAAGCAAATGTTCACAAATGTGAGACCATCTCAGTTGGTAAAGATGATTACTATAATAATCTTTCGTTGAATATTTACCATAAGTAAATGAAAACGACAGTTTAAAAAATTGCAAATAATTTACTTACCTTGAAAAGCATAAATTATGATGCAGGGAACTACAGCTACTGAGGTCCAAAAGACAGAAACATGCCGAATGAATTCTTTGACAATGTAATGAGTCAATTGAATAATAAGTTACAAGACGTTGAAGACTTTTTAAATTGGTAACTTATTCGATAGAAACTGTTAGAATCCGCACAAATATTGCCTTGAAATATTAAAAGTATAGATTACTGGGGCAGTAAGCTCGTACGATGGTAAGAGTTTCACAAAAAAAATCATCTGCATGCTTTAAGACAGTTTTGTTTCACACGCCATGTTTTTCTTTGCTTTAAATTATCATCAATTCATATCCACCGTTCTACTTTTCCCGAACACATTATATGCGCTGCAATAAATGCACAATCTCTCATTAATAAAGTTCATGAAAACTGGTGAGCTTTTTGCATAAAATGAAAAACGAATATCAATATCACTTCCCATGCATATCAGAGAAGATGATTCCCGATGATGATACCACTTCTGCTCATCTTATGCCATCGGTTTAGAGTAATTGTCTAAGTTTTCTCGTTGTGGTATTCTTGGTCATTGATTTCAAAATTTCGTATTTATATACTGGTATTTCGACTACTTGGATTTAAGTACACCCGAAACAGCAGTATTTTTTAAATAATGTGCAAACTACGGTTTATGGGCACTTGTTCACTAAGTTCCGTCTCTTCGACTAGGGGAATATTCATAGCCCAGCTGGAATTTAATTGACTAACAATTGTATACCAGTGATGTAACATCTATTTCCGCCGCGAAACCTATCGCCCTATCAACTGACCCATCAAAATTCCAGAGGATTAATTGAATGCATCATCGGTGAAGGCTGAGGGTGTTACCACCCTGTAAAAACGTAGATCAAGCAAATTGTGTTTGAACCAAGTTCAAACACAATTTGCTTGATCTACGTACTGATGACGCTAGAGCTTGCAATACTGAAGAGTAATCATTAAGTGTCACCTTGTCTTACCGCTTAGGTCATGATGTTATTGGGGTTGGTTAGAATGACTGTTACAGAGAGGGAATTGGGGAGTAAAGTTCAGAAATAAATCAGAAACTGATTGCGGAAATGAGCCAGAGTGGTTTGATACCTATCACGCTCATTCCGAGGATTGGAGACTTAAAATGCAACCCATACAACATTCCATTGGGTTCCGGTGTGCCTTCTTAAAAAATATGGCAATGCCAGAAATTGAAACAGGGTCCTCGATATCGGAGGACAATACTTTAAGCACTTGCAATATTTGCGCTCTCACGCAGTAGAATTCACTTCTTCAATCAGACAATGATTTCAATGCGTAAAATTGTAGAATATCGCTGTAATGGAACTGCTTACGACACTTTTTGTTGATGATAAATTCCAACTGCAACCTTGATTCAATTTACGCCGTTGCTAGGTTGCATAGGCTCACCGTAACGATCATTAAAAATTTGACAAGTCACGAGCAGGTGATAGTTGTTCGAGGTTAGGCCGTATTATAAATTGTGTGGGCCGATTTCTACGTTCCACATGACTGCAATCCTATGGGTCAGTGCTGCTATTGTCTGTCTTAAGATTGTCTCTTCCTCTTCTCACATGTAACTTTTCCAATTTATAGCGTTATTTACTCGTTTTCTGTAAGACAGGGACATATCTAATCAGCTACGCCCTCAAAAAGTATCTGACTCATTTTTGGACCAAAAATAATCGATTTATTAAGTGAATATAAGAATATTGAACAAGTTATCAAATTAGCATATATTTGACGCGTTTTACCCATAAATTAGTGTCAAACCATAAATCATCTTCACCAAATCAATGAATTACCACTAATTGACATATTCAAGAATCTACGGTCTTGCCTACGCGTTCAGTGAACAAAATATATACCTTATTTTAGGACTTTATTCTAATAGTAAATGAATTACTTCTCAATTGGATAAAATATTGACGGAGTAGACGGATATACTGATGATTGTGGGCGAATCCCATGCAATTTTCTTTCTTCCATTCCTATAGCGTTTTCCATCCTGAATTTTTTTGGCTTTTCTATGCCTTGGGTACTATTAAAGTGGATCCTTTTTATTTCATAAATACTGACTTTAATTATGCCGTCAGTATTTTGAACGTTCATTTCTCCTCCTAAGTTCTATTCTGTTAATAAAAAAAATATGTTATGGTTTTAAATTCCTCAGTATCCAATTAGAACCCCTGCATCCGTCATTCTTCCATTTACTGACTTTTTAATCTACAATATCGAATATGGAAAATAGTTCCATGTGAAATCAGTATAAGGTGGGATATAATGCATACATATGATGAGATAATACACAATGGCTCAAGAGTCTGGACGGTAACGCGTCGACATGGAAACCTTAAACCATTTGCTGATTAGAATCCTGTTTTAGGGATGAGTTGGTATTATACGTGTAGACGGTGAAATGTAGTCTTAAAAGTCAAAGTTTTCTTTTGAAATTCCTGTTGTGTGCATTGCTTTTACGTATAGATATATAATATTCAAGGCAAACATATTTTTAACTCAATCAACTTATGTATTTACATAAATGCACACAGGTAAAACAGACATAACAAAGTCAGCAATTTTCAATATTTTGATTCATTGTCACTCTTTTCAATTGCTTGGCGCTGATCAAAAATTTGATTAGCGATCAGAGTTTGAACCGAGTTGAAACACCGTGTGGTCGTTCTTCATATTGACAACGCTAGAGATTATATTTCAGGGTAGCACTCTTTGAGTGCCACCTTGTCTTAAAACTTCGGTCATTGCTGTTATTGGGGTTGGTTGGGACGACTGTTGCTGAGAGGAGATTCGGGAGTGAATGTCAGAAATCAATCAGAACTGATCACGGGAAGGAGCCAGGGTGGTTTGACATCTTACATGTTCTTTCCGAGGATTAAAGACTTAAATTACAATCCATAAAACATTCTAGTGTATTACAGTGCGCTTCCTAAGAAATACAGCTGTGCCAGAATTCTAAACAGGGACCTCAATATTAGAAGCACATCAAAACAATTGGGATGTTCCGCTCTCAGAACGTAGATATAATTTCATCAATCAGACACTGATTTAAATGCATAAAATAGTCGGATAGTATTGCTTAAGATACTCTTTTGTTGATGATAAATTGCAACTAGTGCCTTTATAAAATTTACACAATCGCTAGGTTACATAGACTCTCCGTAACGTTCATTAAAAATTTTAAATGGCACGAACAATTGATAGGTGTTCGAGGTTTGGTCGTTACATAAATACTGTGGGACATTTCTACATTCCATATGGTTGGACGTACCGTTGGGATAGATCTGCTATTTTTTGTCTTAAGATTGTCTCTTCCTCTTTTAACGGTACATTTTCAAATTTGTAGCAGCGTTATTGCTCGTTTTATGTATCACAGGAGTATCGGCCAATAAATCGTCTTCACCAATTGAGTATTACATTGAGTCTTACCACTGATTGGCAAACTATTCAAAAACCTACTGTCTTGTTTACACTTTCAGTGAATAAAAAGGTGGCCATTTTTCGAGTGATTTTAACTTGGGAATATCTTAGTGCTTGCCAATTTCACACAGACATGAGACATAAAGTATCTCAATGAAGGAGACCTATCCGGCTGCATTTATATGTGTTGTTTAATTAAATAAAGGAATCAGAAAAAATAATTTTCTCAAGGTAACATAGTTTTTCATAAACATAAAAGCCAATAATATCTAGAAATAACAATGAGCACTTTATCAGTTGTTCAGTTTTGCAATAGTTGAAGAGCTATTATTTCATGGCTCATAGCATTTAAAGAAACATTTAGTCCTATAGTAAATCAAGCGTGTTTTCTAAAACGAGTTTCAACGATTAATAACAATTGTAAATGAATGCGTAAGGTGAATGACTATCACTGCTATAAACGTTGGTGATTAGTAGTTAAATGCTGTTGCATGCAGCAGTAAGGAACTGTCTAAAGAACCTTTGAGATCACGAACCAAGGCAAGCATATCAAGAGAGTCCATTAATTGTTACATTACGAGGCAATAGATTCAAACCTAGATACTAAGCTAAGATGTATATTTCGATATGTCGACAGCTTTCTCCTGTATTAATTAATCATCGTAATGCTTCCAGTGTACAATGTTTAGTACAGGTATTTGCATCCCGTTGAAAGAAATGGTGAGCACGCTGGAGATGAGTGGAATTTTACTGCAGCAGTTTTACTATCCTTCTTAATTATAGCAGTTTCTCGGTGAGAAACGATTATAAATGCCAAATATTATCTTAACACTCTTGAGTTCTGAAGTTCTTTTAATGGTTTCATAGGTGAAATATGGAAAATCCTACAATTTTGGCTGTATGTGAAAAAGTCATAAATGAGTCCGTCTATTTAATTGCATCCAAAACTTTGAAGTAATTATATGCAGATAGAATTTGATAACAATAAATTGACATTAAAAACCATCTCGTGCATATTCTTTAAATACAAATTCATTGGACACGAACTATCATGACTTGAGTTACTGTGCCACAAGCGGCTAAGCACAAGGATTAGAAAATAGTTTGAATCACACACCAATTATACTAAGTAACTTATGATAGAGCTAGCAGAATGATTCAATGCAGTATGATTCAATCTGGTTATCAAGGAATTCCTATAAGTGACTTGAAAATTATAAAAAAGCTATCGTTCGACTTCATCGAAAGACAGGCTAAATTAGGAAGACAGACATTCAAAATTTCAATTTGAGAAATAATACCTTAAATTAAGTCAAACACTGGTAATAATGGAGTCCTCGACGGAATGATGGGTTTACTAGGGATAGCTGATTGTTGGATTCGTAAATTCAATTATCCTTTTTCTTAACCCATTTTCGGCCAAAGGTGCTAAAACAAACCATCTTTGTTTTAGTTAATTACAAATTCATTATGAAGAGTTCTCCACCTCTTCTTTTATTTATTATTTTATAAGGCAATAAACTTACTTCACAAGGTGTTTTATTTTTAATTGTAGTTAACGTTCCTTTGTTATTGATTTTTAAGTTTGGCTAAATTCAGGTTCAATGATGGGAGATTAAATAATTTTTTATAAAAATGATAATGCATGCATATGAATAATTGAAGTCGCCAAAATAGAGTAATCATAATCCCACGTCACATAATGATTCATTCAATCATTTATTTTGTCATTGAATAAAAAAATTGTTTATTGAATATAATGATGCGTTTTTGTACGTTTGTCGAGAGCAGGGTATAACGGCAGACAGGTTCTGGAAGGAAAGATTGGCAACCGTGGCCTTATAACTGCGTATAACATTATGTAATAGTGAAATGGCATCTAATTTATTTAGAATGCATAAAATGCTAAAGTCAAACTGACAATCATAGGTTTACACATAATTTTTATATACCGAGTGCTCTGAAATGCATCTGAGTTGCGTCGGATTTTTGATAGATGATGCGAAATGATCATATGGAAAACCAATATCAAACCGTAAGCAGTTGTATCACATTTTATGGCAGTTTTTTACCAGAGCTGCCTGATATTATGCTTGGAAGATACTGCTTCTGCCAAGCAGCTGGGTATAATGATGTGTTCATGGGGGAATGTAGGAAAGACGCGCGACTCCCTCGACTCCATCCGGGAAATTCAGCCTGCGCAGAATTCCTCGGTCACTCTTATTCCTAGAATATCAGGCGTAGAAGGACACTTATGTCACCGTCAAACAATTTGTTTTTCCATCCCTATTCTCACCCTTTCGGCGATATGCCGGGTGGGTTTTTCAGAGAGCGCGTGGTGGTGGTACCGGCGCGAGAGTGTGCAGTCATAACGATGAAGATGCACAAGGATCTTCGTTCTCCAGAGACCGCAAGAGAAAAGAGCCCAAAGAATAAACTGGAGCAATTAGGATTTCAGCTATGGTGTCTCTGTTCTTCCGAAGGGTACCTTTTCTAGGTGTTTCCAAATGGAGGGGAAAGGGCAAACCCTGATGGGCTGCAGTTAGGTTTGGTAACTCAGGTTGTTTCAGTTTTCTTGAAAGTTATTCCTGATACATCGCATCAACGAATTTTATTGAAAAATATTTTTTTCTCCTAGTTTTGTGCCTATCTTGAAAACTGATATTTTTTGCAACTTGCACGGTTCAGGGAAATAGTACTGGATTAGTCTGCCAGAAGATTCAAAGACCATCGGAAAAAACCTTGTGGACCTTTGGTTATGCATATGATGCAGAATCTAAATGTCTGTTGTGAAATGGAATTATAATTCAGTTGTCATTGTCGCAAGCAACAATAACCCAGTTTTTCCACGACGAAGTGAAAAAGATTTAGCCGAAAGGAGAGACTTTTATCCCCCCACATCATGTGATAGGGAAGTACGATAAGTAGGATACGGTGGAGTAGACGTTCACGGCAATGCAAATGCGAACTACATAGTAAAAATAAGGGGAAAGAAGTGGTGGTGGACATTATTTATTTAGCAATTGGCCAGTGTATGTACAAATTCCTGGAAAATATACCGACAAGCTACAGGGAATAAAATGTCAAAAGTTGAGTTTACATCGTAAGTTGAACAATGAAAAGAACGTCTCTACGGCTGTATACAAAAAGCAAATGAAGAAAAATATCCCAAAAGCCGTATTCTTAAGGGGGCAGAGGAAAAAAAAGGGGGGAGAGGGGGAAGGAAGGAGTGTATACAAAGTAAGGGAGCTCTCAATCACTTGAACAATATCAAGCATGCAAAGAAATTTAAAGGGAAGTAAATGGCACACTCGCACATACACTCATATTGTTACAAACAATCGTCACAATCACAATCAAGGGAAACAAGATAAAAATATAAAGGAGCAATGACTCATCACTTAGGTTTGTATACTAAATACAGTCACATTCGTGAGTTCAATCGCACACACAAGCAGAGTTTACGAGGATTTCTCCAACGCCAGTGACCCGTCATGCACGCAAGATAAAAATAAAAGTGGGGGATAGTAAGTTGAATAGAATTAAAAAAAACAAATAACTAAAGTAAATAAAATGAAAATGATAATAACTTTCAAGTACTTATTCACGTGGATTTGCACACGATACACAGTCACCCGCGTGATTCTCATTCACACATACACATACATGCATGGCTCAGGGACTTTTTCCTCAATCACGCACTCGGGTTTGTACATTCACAGAGTAGCCCCTCTCGTGAATCATATTCACAAACACAATAAGGGCTTACGAGGAATCGTCTTCGCCAGTGGCCTGTCACATATACAGGGAAAAGGAGTAAGGATACCCAACGTCAAAAACTTATCATATGTTGCGCTGACTCAAATGAAAAGTAATAAACTAATGTTGGTCAATGAGCAGAAATGTCATACAACCCAAAAATAGGTAGGCTATCGCGTATGTCCTTACCAATGATCGTAAGAATTGATAAAGTAGGTCATCTAATTGAGAAAAATGAATCCAGGAGAAGGTACAGGTAATGCAAAACTCACACAATATTCACATGCCTAAATTGTACCCCTGCATCCAAAATATTTTCTTGATTTTAACCCATAAAAAGGCCACAGTTATGAACACTTTGCTTTCCAAAAATATTTTAATCATTCAAATGAAGTATGTAAACTATTATAAAACGTTTGATTACTTGAGTTATGACTGTAAATGCAAATAAATATAGCCAAATAAATTATAATTCTACCATCACCTCAGCACCCAAGAACTGCCAAAGGTGCAAAAACTCAACATTATATTTTTAGCATAAACAAATTTTTTTGGCCATCAATTTTGATATATTTTATTTTCTGTTGCAAAAACTGAACATTATATTTTTAGCATAAACAAATTTTTTTGGACATCAATTTTGATGTATTTTATTTTATGGCATATTTTGAGAAGCAATATGAAGAAAAAAGTTGAGTTTTCAGTGTAATAATGACCTTGGCCGGAAATGGGTTTTAAATATTTTTTTAAACTACCTCTGGAATATGAAATCTAAATAAATCTAATAAGTTTAGTGGTGATAACGATAATATCATGTTGTCAAAATACAGGGAATGTAAAGTATCCTTCTATGAAAAAAGGGGTAAAAATCAAGTGGACATTATTGCGACAGGAAAATCATTGCCAGAAAATAATAACCATTTTAGTGTGAGCATGCTTTCATCACTTAATATTATTGATTGAACTGGAATGTTAATTAATTCCGAATGTGGAGATTAGCTCTTAAAAAACTGTCGAGAACTTTCATTAGGCTAGATAGAAGTGACCTTTGCATATCCTCTTTCTCTCCTCAAACGAATGACTTTCAAATCCATGACGGGCAGCACAGAAGGCTGAGATGACTCTCCTGCGCATGCGAAATCAACCAAAATAATTATGAATTGGACGATAGGGCGAAATTGAATTTCATCCTTAAGAAAAAGGAAAGGACGAAAGAAATTTAACTGAGCTAATTAACTCCAACCAAGGCTTTCAAGGGTTGGTTTTCCTTGTATTTTAAACGATGTTTTTTATGCATCTCATTTGGGAAGGAAAACGAAGAAAAAATTCTTTTATAAACTCCGAGTTCGGACAAATAAGAAGAAATGAAGCTCGTTGAGATAAAAAGGTCATCTAACGAAGCCAGCGGCTGGATTTAGAGAGAAAGGGTCGATGAGCATGCTGCATACTCTCTGTTAATATCAAGGATTTCCCTACCATTGTTTATTAAGGATTCCGTTTAACAATAACTGTGCCTGGTCTGGAGCGATTTACTCTAGGTGAGTCAGGGTAGAACCAATGACAATTGCCGTACGTGATATGAATATTTAAGCAGAATAAGCCACTCGCATTACCTATGGTAACGCTAGGAATATTCCATTGCCCTAATTTACTTTTTTCCACTAGGATTGACTTAGGGAATATATGAGACGTAACTGAGCCGTAAAAATCCTGACACATAGAATAAAAACGGTATACAGGTTATGAGAGCGCATAAATTCGTTCTTTTATCCTGTAATTAAACGCACGGAAATGATTTACTATTGTAACTAGGGAATTGCCAAACAGAAATATTTCCTTACAATTCGTTGCCTACACTGCATGAAAAATATTGGAATCAAATGAAAACATAATAAAAAAAGTAAGAAGAAAATTATTTGCTAGATCTTTGGAGAGAAAGGGTAGATGAGCACCCTGCAAACTATCTGTTAATATGAAGAGCAATGATAAGTATGAACTCCACTGTAGTTTGAAATAAAAAATGTTAGAGAGCTAGAATGATGTAAGAAATTATATAGTCAAACAAATATAGGGCCAATAATTTTAAAGTATATTACAAATATCTTCACCCAGGAGTAAATAAATTCAATTTTAAAATCACAACTGTAAAGAAAACACATTTTTTACTTTTCCTGATCCCTACTTTTAATAATTTTCCTGATTGCAGTAGGGCCTGTGTACTTCAATACTCTTTTGAATGTCAACAGTTAATACTACCGCTGCCAATCTTAAAATGAATACCGCGCCCTATACCTACAAAGTCAAGGCAATTGTATGCTCTACTTGCATGACTTGCATGATCTTTTTATATAAAAAACAAAAATATTTGTTATTGAAGCAGGAGTACGGTTTTGTACGTGCCAAGTATCGTCAAAATGAATGTTATTAGCTATAGTTCTCTGAGAGCATTAACGCTATAGGTTAGTGAAAATATTATTGAAAAATTGATGAGGAAATGATGAACGACTACGAAAAAAACTGCTCCGATCGATCCTGAATAGAATTACTTCAATTTCATTATTGTGTACCGATTACTATTACCCGTAACTAAGCTATTCTTAACCATGATCTTACCCGCGTTTACGCTACATATCACCAAATAGTTAGACCAACCCATTTACACCGAATAGTGTTTGGTAAATTAGTTAGTTCCAGCGTCCGGATGGAATGCTGCTTTATAGAGGGTGGGCTGACATAAACTTGCCAGGACTGGGATATAGGTGGGGGGGGGTGGGGCTGTGAGATGACAGAGGGTGAGGAGATGGAAAGGGAGGAGGGAGGAGTTCAGGGGAGGAAAGGGGGTAGGGAGACCATGAGAGGCACCAGGATGTGAGTGGGAGTGAGACTGGGAAGATGGAAGCCTGGTGTCTCCTGTTGAATGATGTGGGCCAGGCAACGCTTCTGAAGGCCCAAGTGATATTACAAGGCGATAATATTTCTGAAGCCACGGCACTCTCATCTTGAAAGGCGTCGAGCGCTTCCCTAGAAAGCTACTTGCTTGTGACGTGGAAAATGAACCCGTTTTCATTTTTGATGTCCGCCATAAGCGCGGTAATGAGTAATAAAAATGAACCGCCGCGCTGAGAACGTAAAGTCAGGTTGGAGCGAGCGGGTGTGTTGAATGGTTTAGCGGGACGTGACGGCTTGGACTGCGGCGTGGTTGCCGGTGAGGACCGAGCCTAAGGCGTTCAATAACGACCTTCTTGAGCTAGAGCCAGGCTCCCTAAGAGACTAATCCAAACAAAAATTTAAGTGGGCACAAGGATTGATTAAGAATGAGCCCTGAGATTCTCAAATTTACTGTAGCCCAAACGCGGAGAAAACAAAGTTTGATAGTGACCCTCGGATGGAGAGATACATGATATGCAGCCATGAGCTATAACAATATTTGAAGACTAAAATTTTTTATGGAAAAGTAATCAGATGAACGGCATTATTATGGGGAAAATTAATTGATGGCAAAGGAATGACTGTCTCAGTAGATGTTGAAGACAGTTCTTTCAAAAAAGCAATTTTCAAATAGAAACAACTGATATTTCAAATTAATGTCTAATACACCAAGAAAACAGACGGGATAAAAATATACCTTCCTTTCTTTTCAGTGTTTTTTTTCTCAAGTGATTCCCTTAAGAAATATATTTTATCATGCAATTATATTAAAACTGAATAGCTCCATTCAAATATTCCTATGATAAGGTCAATGCGAGAATGTGTATGACTAAATATCCCGAGATTACAATCAATATCTGCAAATAGAATAGGCTAGCACTCGTTTCCTGGCAACCCCTTTAGCCTAATGTCTTGCAAGGTATTTGAGATTTACATGAATTTTTCACCGGAATCTGATTTCACTGCATGTCATATCACGGGTGCGAACATGCAAATATCGCATTGCTACCGTATTTCTGGGCATAAATCTGGTTACGGAAATGATTAGAATGATGCTGTAAAGTCATTTATGTCCTGATATCCAATAAATGAAGATATAACTTGAGAACTAAATAAGCTGTAGAGGAATGTAGCCCATTTTATAACAAAATTCAATGAAAGGGGTTAATAAAGGAAAGAGGAAAGGCACAGAAAGTCGTTGTATTAGACTATCCCAAGAACTAGGTTGGGAAATCCTAAAGACTAGAAGAATATCCGCAAGATTAGAGCCACTTTCGTCACCAGCTCTTTAGAAAAAGCCAATTTTTGAAACACCTTCTTCCATAGCGTATCCAACTTATCGTCACACAACACAGTCAAACCACTGCCGAACATTTTCAGTGAACAAATGCCGGAAATAATAATTTCATGTCGCGGAATAGAGCGCCAGTTGAAAAACATAAGTAAAAACAAATCACCAGGTCCCGTTCAAATTTATTCTAGAATATGTAAAACATTAGTTTCTGAAATAGCCTCATATCTCGAAATAATATTCAAAAAACACTTCAAAACCAAACATTACCCAAGGATTGGAAAGTAGCTAATATTACACCTATTTTTAAAAGCGGAGGTAGGGAAGAACCTAGTAACTACAGACCCAATTTACTCACCTAATCTCTTGAAAGGTATTTGAGCACAATGTGGTCAGTTCGATCATGGGGAATTTGGGCAGTCAGGGATTTCTCTAAACACCCAAAATGGGTTTCGGGTTGCGAGACACAATTAGCTTTGTTCGTACACGAGATTTTTACACAGTAGGCAGCAAAGCAAAGGGATAGGTTGGGGGAAATTATATTGTAGTCTGTAGTGCATGATGCATGTATTAACAATCATTCCCTTTGTTACTATGTACATACTGGCCATCTAATTGTATGAGACCCTATTATGTAGCATGTTTCCATGTAGTAGCTTGTTTGCATGCCAATCGTCCATGCTCGGTGATCTTCACCCCCTGCCATACACCCTCCAGGTGATTTGCCGGGTATCGCGTGGATACAGATGTACATACTTGAAAATGTCTTATATCACGATGTCGAATATAACGTATTTCAACCCCCATACTACATCAGCACGATACGTAGAAACTAAAAATTGAGAGAGAACAGCCGTTCGACTAAGCGATACTAGAATTCGATTTTTTAATGCACAGTACACGGCTACAATGCAACCAAAATATAAAGATATATATTCATCACAATTGATGTAGATATCCTACACAGATATTGCATACTATACTTCATAATTAATCAACAAAGTTGTTTCATCTATAGTTCAACTTCTTCTCTGGCGACCAACCATTCCCTGCCACACCACCTTTCGGAGGCTCTCAGGGTAAAATGTAGATGTAGATGCATTTTTTATTTGGAGTATAGGTTGCAATGCATGTTATATTACATATTGACCTTGCAAATAACGTTTAAAAATCCTTTTTCAAGGATTATCATAACTAAATATTTCGGGTCGTATGAGGGCATTTAATTTGTACCTAAATCGCTATTTAATACACAAAATCGTTAGACGGTCACGAAGAAAGAACTAACAATTAGCGAAAAATTAATCTCCTAAGCAGAGCCATCACTTATAAGTTAAAAAATAAAAAAAACGCAAAAGGGGACCACCCACGGAACGAGCGGCAGCAAAGACTTCTACGTCGTCCACCTCCTTTCCTCGAGTGTTTTGGCGCAAAAAACAGGTGGAGTGGGGAGGCCTATACCCACAGCTCCTGCGCATCCTGTAAATAGCCCAAAATAACTGAAATTGAAATTCAGCAGTTAATTTTCGTATACATTTTGGTGTGAATAAAGGTGTGCTAAAGTATATGTACTCACAAATTACGATTTAGGTGAGTACGCAATGCCTTCCGAAACACCCTGCATGGAGTCTACAAATCGCTTTCATTGGTAGAACCAGATGTGTGTCCCGCATTGAGATTGGGCGAAGGAGCTGCGCAATCTCAATTCTGATTGGACGTAGGGATGACGTACGAATTTTTCACAAGCCCACTCAAGCAAAAGGGTTAGTGACATCAGTTTCTCGCGATCTACGCGACTACGTGACGATCGAGGAACGAATAAATACGGGTCTTTTTTTTTACAAATTCGATCAGATTCGTCAATAAAATAATATGGTGAACGACTCAATTTTGGTGACAGAAGTTCTATCATACATCTGATTAGAAATATGGTGCGATGTCGCAAGGATCCTCAGTGACGAAGGTCTTCATTGAGCACAGTGCCTTTACCAGCGTGTACCATGGCCATCGGATGGGATTCGGCCAAGAACGTCATCACTTTGAAGCATCGGGTGTGATCAGCGGTGACCTTCAGGCCGAAGCACTTTTTACAGCATCTAGTCTAGCTTCAGGGCCGCTTTGAACAGCATTGACAGGACTATTGGGAACGGTCACCGGGGAACACTCCCCTCATTTGAAGCGTCCCCTGGAGAAGCAAACGCCACGGCCAATCGGATACAAACATCCACGCCTTTTGCAACATGGGCGCCAATCTCATTTACACGTCAACTCTCACAAATTAAACCATGCTGGTGCTCCCGGAAAGGAGAACTACGGTGAAGGGCCGCGTACGTTTGAAACGACGAATTAAATCATGCTCTGATTTCACGCGAGAACATTAGGAGCATTAGGAGCAATAATGAAGGAAGAGTGTTTTACATCCTCTGCTTCCCATTTCCACAACATCGTGAATGGTTCAACATTTGCTATTTTGCCTCCCGTGTACTAGTCATGATTAAAGCACCCTTCCTATTTACTGTGCTCAGAAACATACCCCGTCAAAGCTGCCCTATGCACCTCTCTAAGTAGAACTAACGATCCCTAATTCGCGTGGCAATTTTACCGAGATTCAGGCACTAGATGTAGATCCTGGAATGGGCGCAGTGGCCCGGAAACCCAAAGGTCCGTAGTTCGATTCCCGGTCCAGGTGAAGTTTTTAGAACTAACGATGACTGATGCGCAACCGATATAGATCCTACTCGACTTCCCAACTCCGTTTTTCAATACAACATCAGCTCATTCAGTCTTCTTGCTCTTGTCTGACTTTGAAACTATATTTTCCTATGTCCCGGAATTTAATTCTCACCCTGAGTTGATCCAACAGATATTGAACAATTTTTTGGCCAGTGCCACCTGAGTCTTATGTTAAAATATCCGTCTCTCGCCAGTGGTGCGAAGCTTGGAATTTTTCTAGTGACATTATTCCAGAAAGTACATACAAAATAAAATCTTGCCGGCTTTAAAATATTTTCCCCTAGATATTGAGAAATAAATTTGCAGTTTCACGTTTTAAAGTCATATGCCAACTTAAGCATCAGTCTGAGATTTAAAAAATATACAAATGAATTTCAACCGAGTCTGACGATGCGGCACTGCGGAGAGTTGTCAAGCTTTCGAGTTCTAAATTAAATCAATCAATAAAGTCAGTCTGATGCCTTTGAAAGAAATGGTGACAGTCAAATAAAGTAGCAGGGATACAGCTATTGTAGGATTTAATAAAAAGATAGAAACGTGAAAATTCCTTTGAAATTTGGGTTCCATAATACTCATTCTTTGCCGGAGCGATATTATCGAAATTTACGGCTCTTCTTGAGCATGTTTCTCTTTTTGAACATCTAGTCTCTAAGAAATAGTTTAAAAATCAGTACCCTGTACCTTTGGCAGCAGAGGACGTGTGCTTAAACGCAAGGTGGGATAAAATCCATATTAATCCGAACGAAAATGAATGAAAGGATATTACGAATAAAAAAACTTCGTGAATACTTAAAACTAAATTATTTCAACTTCAAATAATTAGCATTGTGATTGATTTTCTATTATTGCATATAACAACTGCACACTTATATTATGAATACAATTAAAGTCAATGAAACAAATTTGGTATTTGTTTATGAATACAAACTTAAGTCTTGGATCTTTGAAAATTTCAGAATATTTTCTCGCAATAATATACAGAGGCAATCATGTTTTTTTACATGTATGATTGAAATAAATGTTTGATTCAGTTTGCTTAATAGGTTTATACCTTACATGATATTCCTTGAAGAACACACTTCCTTACTTTGCTGTTTGTATTATTTTATTACAATTTTTAAAGCAAAATGAATGACGCGAAGAAGCTATTTTACAAACAAGTTTGAGCTAGGTGGGCGAATATTTTCACACATAGACTCTATCACCTAGATGCCGAGAGGCGTAGATCGCAAAATTGAGAATGTAACCTCTCGAAGCGGTAACATTGCCACACCCATTACCATATTTTGTAACCAGGAAAAATACGCTTTCCTCCTACGAATTTCTTCAAGGGCAATGTTGCCCATAGTGTGGTTCAATACCTTCATCAAGAGAGGTATCCCTACCATTACCCTTACCATCTCAATGATTGTTTTGTTCTAGTAATCAACTAAAAGTCTCATTTTGTTAAGCATGCTATCCGCTTCTATCCTTATAACATCATAAAATGAAGACATCTGTGCATTGAATCAAATTTATTCCGGCCCATTGATCCAACAACTAGTGTGTAGAATGGATTTTGATTTTTCCCTAAATGGCACACTACAGTAGTCAGAAGTCAACAATAACTTACTTCTATAAGTCATCCATAGCTATCAACATTTGAGTACCCTTTCTGAAGAGCATATTTTTTTTGGCTCTACGCATGTAATGCTCACCGAACGTTCATCCCATACCTCCTTGAAAATATCTAGAGTGCGTATCCAAAAGCTCTGATATTGGTTGTATTTGAACTGTTTCAGTAGGCGGAATATATATGGCTTTCAGTAGGTATAAATTTTTCATATGATCTATCTTTCTTATGATAACTATCCGAGCATTAATTTTTAGCATTAGATGATTTGTGAGTGATGGTGGACGAAGTGGTATCTAAGGGGTTTTTATTACTTTCCCTTTCCTTTAAAAATTACTTTTTGGACATTCACTACCTTAGGAGCATCTGTTTTTGATTAACCCTAATTCTTTGTTTAGAACGCCATGGGATTTTCATTGGAATATACTAGCAAATCAATTTTAGCTTAGTAAGTGTGAGGGCGTATCTTATTTAATCGGTCAAATTTACCTTTCCCCAAATCTGTTTTGCTCCAGGGTTCCTAGAATTCTTCGGATGTATCACCCACAACAGAGAACTCACTATATACATATATACAAAGGAAAGGATAACTACATAAATAATGATTGCTCCATAAATTTCTCACCCAAACGTATCGTCTTCCCTTACGTTATAGACTTCAAACACGATGCATTCTGTATTCAATTCTGACCTGAAATTGTTGGATGATTTGATAAAAAACGAAATGAGAAGCACTGCAATTCAATGGTGTATTAACATAGAAAAATATTTCAATCAATATTTAAATAAATATTCCAAATGCTTAACATTTTCGTCCGTTTGAGGAAAGTGGAAAGGAATACTCGGGGTTTTTGAAACCTACAAATACCATAAGTATGCACTAATAACAATACGAGGCAATGAATGCCCAAGATGAAATCGTTTATCCACTGCGGTGCGCTTATCTGAAGAACACCGTCATTACCAACGATTAGTGCTCCAATTATGAGGTGACAGATGGGTTCTACGTGAATTCCTTTGTAGAGCGTTCATCCATTCGGATAGTAAAATCCATTTCAGCCTAGTCTTCCCAAGATCTCATTTCAATTGTGTTTTCAAGTCTTTACACGCAAATATAAGTACACGCACTAAACATAGCGCTTCAAGCCAGGAGGAAAGTTACAATCATGGGATTGGAAAGATAAGTAGAAGGGGCATTTTAACCTTACAGCCAAATCTTTAACTCAGCTGTCAATTTACATAGGGATTATAGCCTATTGTTGCAAATTAGTGCCTTTCTGTGACATTTGGAAGTAGATCACTGATATACAGACGATGCTACACTCAGCATGATAAAGAGATGCGGTTTATCCCACAGCGTGTTTAAATACACTCAAAGTGTATTCATTTACTGAATGATTTCAGTTGCTTGTAAGGGTAATATTTGAGATTTGAAATATTTCCTCAACATCAAAACACAAGAACATAAATATATTTTGAGTCAATAATGAATTACGATGGACTGATGAAGAAAATTGTCAAGGGAAAAGGGAACGGGAATATTAGAAAAGGCAGGCCTCGTATGTGATATATGGAGCAAGTTGTGCAGGACTTAAAAGAGTAAATTACGTTATATGCAGAGGTTGGCCAATAGAAGAATTGAGTGGAGGGCTGCGTCAAAACAATCCTTGGATTTTTGACGGTTGATGATGACTCCTAAAAATAAAGCATGAAAATTAAGACAACAAATGCACGTATGTAGTGACTCACAGTTTCTCCTATGGGGAACAGCGTGGAGCCATTAGGTCGCAATCCAAGAGACACATTTTCTGAGACTTCAAAGACAGTAGTGATGTTTTAGGAAAAAATAATCTCTCAATTGTGACTGAAAACATTTTTCACAGTTTGACATCCAAGTGACGTGTTTAAACACACTGTGGTAAATTATGGGTTAAAATTATTGAGGTTCCGTATTAAAAAAAGATCGACATTACTCAATATGAATTTATTCGTTGGTACTACACCGCAGCATGGACAAGGCTTGACTGGGCTGACCCAAGCAAAAAGGCACCCAACAGGCATAAAAACAAAAGAGTAGTGAAAATTCGTCTCGAAATACTCATCAAATCAGCTTCAGCAATACAAACTTTTCAATATTTTTTTTTTCCTTAACACTCCCCCTAAAAGTTTACATTGCTGCAACAAACAACAAACAAAATGAAATACATCAAATATCAATAAACATCTCTTTTGCTCAAATTGTCTCTTACTTCATCAATAGCAAAATAAAAATGAGAAACAGAAAGGAAAGCTTACAATCCAAGTAAATAACTCACTTTCAACTTCAAATTAAAGTTCACACATGCCCAATAAAGAACGCAAATTTTCAAACTGCACTCTAGGAACAGGCTTAGTAAAAACATCTGCAACTTGCCTTTTACTTGGAACATATTGAATTGTTAATTGTCCTTTTTGGAGTTGTTCACGAACAAAATGATATCGCACATCAATGTGCTTTGACCTTTTATGAAATTCAGGGTTTTTAGCAAGCTTAATAGAACTGTTATTGTCACAAAACAACACTGGGGGACATTTTAATGGGGAAATTTCATCAAAGAGTCTCTTCAACCAGACAGCATCCTTTGCGGCTTCACTAGCAGCAATGTACTCAGCCTCTGTGGTTGACAGCGACACACACTGTTGCCGCCTGCTGGCCCAGGTGATGGCACCACCACTATGCATAAACACAATGCCACTGACTGACCGCCGTGAATCAGGGTCGCTGGCATAATCAGCATCACTGTAACCAACTAGTTCCCCCTCAGTCTCAGATGAACTGTATAAAATTCCCTGTGACAATGAACCCTGCAGATACTTCAAGATCCGTTTAACTAGACCCCAATGTCTTACCTCGGGGTTATCAAGGAACTGGGATGCATAGTTCACCGAGAATGCTATATCTGGCCTAGTAGCGACAGCCAGATACATCAGGCAGCCCACAGCCTCTCGATATGGTGCACTAGTTGTCTCAGCATCCGTCCTTTCCTCTGCTTTCAAATACTGCTCAATTGGTGTAGAAACTGGATTTGCTTCTGCCATCTTGAACCGCTGGAGCACCCCCTTAGCATAAGAACTTTGGTTGATGAAGATTGAACCCTCTGATTTTTGTGTAATATGTATGTTCAAGAAGTATCCCACTGGTTCACTAGTGATTTTAAACTCCATTTCTAAACGTCGCATAAATTCAGTAATTCTATGTTTATTTGACGCAGCCACAAGTCCATCATCAACGTAGATGACCACAATCAATTTGTCACGGCTATCTGTCCCATAAAATAAGCAAGGATCTGCCCCACTCTCACACAGCCCAAAGTCCTTGAGAACTCCCTTAAAGCACTTATTCCAACACCGGGGGGATTGCTTTAGCCCATATAAACTTTTATGAAGCTTACAAACTCTGCTAGTGCCATCACTAAATCCCTCTGGCTGTTTCATGTAGATTTCTTCATCAAGGACCCCATTGAGAAAAGCAGTCTCAACATCAAATTGTGCCAAATGCATGTGTTCCTTGGCAGCAATACTTAATACAGCTCGAATAGTATCGAACCGGGCAACAGGGCTAAACGTTTCACTGTAGTCCACTCCTTCTCGCTGGCTAAACCCTCGCACGACAAGCCGTGCCTTGTATCTATTAATTTTACCATCAGCTGCACGTTTTATTTTATAAACCCATCGATTTGAGATGGGTTTGCGATTACCTGGTAGGGCAGTCAAGGTCCAGGTCAAGTTTTCCTTCAGTGCAGACATCTCTTCCTCCATAGCAGTCTCCCAGAGTAATCGCTGATCTGATTCTATTGCCTCAGAATAGCTCCTTGGCTCATTAATCTCAGCTAACATTATCTCGATGAGGCGTTCAGGAGGCTTGATTTTCAAACGATCCCGTAGGTTTCTCTCACCTTTATTGGTGGGTTCATCGACACAGTCCTCTTCAGGATCATTTGAGGGCTCCAGCTCAGAAACTTCCAACTCGTCATGTGTGTACGTTGGAAATAACGTCAGCAGCCCTCCACCAGTCTCAGGTTCAAATATGACATCACAACTCCTAACTACCTTGTTTCCAGGCTTTACCCATACTCGAAATCCATCTATATTCTCAGAATATCCCACAAAAACCCCACACTGACTCTTGGAGTCCCATTTCTTCCGATGGACTTTCGGTATGTGAATGTAACAGTTGGTACCAAAAACACGGAGCTTGTCCAGATGTGCTGTCTTCCCTGTAAAAATCTCATATGGTGTTTTTCCATCCACACTGCTTGGACCTGTTCGGTTGAGAACATACACAGCTGTATTAACTGCTTCTGCCCACAATGTTTTAGGCAAATTCTTCGCTAATAGCATAGTGCGAGCGAGTTCAACCACAGTTCTGTTACTACGCTCTGCACAACCATTTTGCTCAGGCGTATATGGATTGCAGACACAAAAGCTCACACCCATCGACTTTAACAGTTTTTCTACGTCATGGTTGACAAACTCCCGGCCACCATCGCACTGGAATATACGTACAGGTCGTCTACATTGATTCTTTACGATCTGCAACACTTCTGCTACCTTTTGCACAGTTTCCGATTTCTCCTTAAGAAAGTAGACCATGCGCAGCCTGGAGTAATCACATGTAAAGCATACAAAGTACCGTGCTCCACCCAGTGACTCACACTCCATCGGCCCACAGACGTCAGCGTGTATTAACTCCCCTGGTTCTTTAGCTCGCTGACTTCTTGAATGAAAGCTACTCCTATGCTGCTTACCTTGAACACAAGCGGCACAGAAGTTGTCATCTTCAGCAACTTCAATTCCTCGTTGTTTGAGAAACTTCTGGACATGTCGTTTATTTTGATGACCAAGACGCTCATGCCAAATTTGCAGTGTATCTTTCGATGCTACATTCATCTCTTTGGCACCTGTTACTTCAAATTTCACCACACGGATATGGAGTCTAAATAATTGCCCATACCGGACACCGCAAGCTTTCACAACATCGTCTTTAAGAAATTCACACTTTGTCTTCGACGACTTAAATGACAGGCCTTTATCAAGTGCGGAAACAACAGAGAACAAATTTCTCCGGGCCATGGGTACATATAGTACATTCTCCATACGACACGGTAACCATTTACCGTCAACACAGGATTCAAACTTGATTGTCCCTTTTCCTAGTGCATTCATTGTGGATTTGTCACCAATAAATATTTTCAAAGGCGTTGCAAACAGTTCAAAGGAAGAGAACCACTCTCTCTGGTTTGATATGTGATCGGTGGCGCCGGTATCTACAACCCACATATCACTAACGGACTCTGCATTCAAAATTTCACTTATGAAAGCCTGATCAATCTCATCATTACGGTCTGAAGCACTATATTTATTTTCCACTCTCTTATGTTTCGAAGAAGGGCAATCCTTTTTCATGTGTCCTAATCCACCACAACCATAGCACTTGAATTTCCTCTTTTCTTTTACTTTCTCTCGCGAAGATTCCCCTTTCTTTCTACTTGGACCACCGGCAAAAGTGGAACGATCAGTTTTTCCCTGAAATTTGGGTCTTGCTGTCATCAGTGCTACTGTTTCTTCTTTCCTTTCAGCTCGTTTCGAACGACGCATATCCTCACAAGTCAACACTGCCACCAAATTCGCGAACGTCTGGTGATCTTCAGGTCTCGCCCACCATGCCTGTTTTAGACTCTCATACTCGTCGGGCAACGTGTCCAATAGCTTGACCATCAGAGATGACTCATCCGGCCTTACATTTAGCTGCTGCATTCGTAGGACTAACCCTTCAAACCTCGCGATGTGCGTCACCATATCATCAGCGAGGCTCATGCTGAAGCCAAAAAACTCCGCCTGGACAGTGTGAGCAGCTTGTTTGGTCTGTTGTTCAAATACAGCGTGTAATTTGCACCACATGTCCCTCGCTGAGTCACACGCGACGAGAAGAGCAGCCACTTTCGATTCAACAGTCCTTACCAGGACTTGACATGCCGCTCGATCTGCCTTGTCCCAAACTTTATACGCTGCATCATACGAAGTTCGCTCGTTTGAGGATGAATCGCCTTCCACATGTACTGGTTTACTGACCTCTCCAGTACAAACCTCGTATGCATTTTCAATGCCTCGTAGTATGTTTTTCTCAGAGAACTTCCAAATCGTCCAGTTCTCATTACCGCGTAACTTCTCGATTCCATGGAGCTCCATGCTTTGCACTTAACAGCAAACAGTTAATTCACAAGTGCAACCAAGCAAAATATCCAAACGAGAACGTGGCGCGAAAAAACCGCCAACCGTCACGATGACTTACGCGAAGCGAAAAACGCAACTTAACTCGCGAAAACACGATTGAAAACATCGAACACTATTCATACAACCGAGAAACCACGCTCTGCTACCATATTGAGGTTCCGTATTAAAAAAAGATCGACATTACTCAATATGAATTTATTCGTTGGTACTACACCGCAGCATGGACAAGGCTTGACTGGGCTGACCCAAGCAAAAAGGCACCCAACAGGCATAAAAACAAAAGAGTAGTGAAAATTCGTCTCGAAATACTCATCAAATCAGCTTCAGCAATACAAACTTTTCAATATTTTTTTTTTCCTTAACAAAAATGGATTGTTGCAACATGGGGATAATTGAGTAAGCGTGAATCAATGCACATGTGAGGCAAAGTGAAAGAAGGACAGGTATACAAAAATTGTGGAGAGTAAAAAAAACCTGACCTGCACGAAACAATAATTTCCAATACATAAAATTTAATTAAGCAATTCAAGGCATAATGGAACAGTGGGTTGGGACACGTCAACGTATTCAAGATTCTTTTTTCATATTTTCGTCTGGTTATTGCCTCATATCCAAAAAAAACTTTGATAAGGGCTGCAGTGTATTACGTTAATGGTGGAGCACTTTTAATGATTTTGCTGATGTTTCCTTTGAAGAGTTATTCAAAGTTCCTGTCTGTAAGTTCAAAGTTCAAAATCCCTGACTGTAGGCCAAAACCATGCAAAACAAGCGTATTTTCTACAGTAACACATTAATAATATTACAAAGACTAATTTTTTAAGCAGTTTTAGATAATTTTGAAAAATAATGAAAAAAATGAATTAACGTACACTGGTTTATACCTAATTTGTAATTTAACATACTACTCAATTATACTAAACTAAAAATTAAGCGAGCCGAAATAGCAACGAGAAATTTGAGATATTAACTGAAAACAAAAATTGCCATATGCTTTATTCCAAACACTGTTCCTAAATAATTTGAAAATGCTTCAAACACTTTACCCGTATTTAAGGCTTCAAATGCTCCTTCTGAAGTGCTTATCTTAGCAACTGAATGACGTCATATTTCCAATGGACAAGAAGCAATATAATTCGTTGAGCAAAATATTTTCAAACATTTCCGCTGTAAAAGTGTGTCGTGTTGATAACAATATATATACGGGTTATATGCGTGAGAAACATTCATGTCATATTTCCAAACAAGAGCTCAATTCTTATGAAGAGATATTAGAAATTATCCCATGGCCACAGGATGCAGGATTAATCACGCCCAATGAACGTATTAGTGGTGTGCAATATTAAATATCCAAAGTTGTGAAGGACATTTCTTCTCGCAAGACAGGAGAAATGCTAAGAGCACTGAAGTGGAATTCATTTTTATATATTTCTCTCAAGAAAATTAGATAACCATGATAATAAATATGTACTCATCAGTTTGAAGTAAATATAATAAGGATTAGAACATCTAACGACGACAGGTTGATAAACGTGAATGGGCAACTTTTTTTGGATGCACTATTGGTTCCTCACAAATTACAGTTATAAAATGTACAATTCCCACTAATTCAGTGTTGCTATCATTGTTTAAATACTAACTATTTAGTTGCACGAGTCTCGCGAATGCACATCTAGCATATTTGTATAATGTATTGGATTTGTACCGCTTAATTGCAGAGGTAGTGCAGGCACGGCGATATTTCAACCCCTGCCACACGCTCTCGTATTGGCTCTCAGGTTTACACGTAGATGTGAATGTTAATTGGATAACTGATTCCAACTACTTTTCACTGCGAACCAGTGAATTTGGAGCTCATCTCAACTCGATCATAAGTTTCCAAGGTGTCGAAGATTCTTCCAACACAGATGTCTACCTCCGCTGTCACTCTTCACAGCGCGTCCACCCTCATCCCAATTCGTTCCAGGGACCGCTCCCTCCCGAGGCGAGATGGAACCACCCACGAGCACTGCAAAGGAAAGTCGTTCGAGATGGCGCCACTCCACTGAAAAGGATCCTCTGTGCATTCTCCAATGACATCTCTCATCCCTCTTTACGGTATCTCGACGGCGTACGAGGTATGGCTGGCCGAGTTTAATTAGGAGCCAGAATTATATCCTTATTATTAAATCTCCAATCGCTCCAATCCGTGGACCAGAGTTCAAAACCCAGCAGTAGACTCAGATTTTTCATTGGGATACCGATCTCTGCTATAATGCTAGGTGAAGAGCAGATAAACCAACGGGGAAATTACTCCGAATTCTCGAACCTTTGTCTGCATGGCACCAAAGTCCATAAAAAGACCATTATTTTTATACCGTTCGAAACGTAGGGGATTCATGGGCCGAAAGGCATAAAAAAACTATTCAAAACGTTCGAGAACTGCCGCGTACACATAACTTCCAATCGTTGCCGCGACCAATCTCTCTTTTAACCAAACTCACCCGTCCGTAAATTATTACGCATGTGTATGGACATTAATTTGAAGTATATTATTCCTATAAGATTATTGCTGTTTATTTCCTCACCGGAGATTGGTATTTTTGCCCATGCATGCAAAGGAACGCTCAGATGCACAGCATGAATAATCGCATAAATACGTAAATACCATTGCCAAGAGTGAGATGTGAAATAACATGTTTATTATTCCAAATTTGCTATATAATGAACGTCATCTCGTAAAAAGTTTTGATTGCCCAAGGAAATGATCTTAAGAAAAAAAATAGTGTTTTACTCGAAGGTTGGTTTTTGATAGCCGAGGGTAAGGCTCATCCCATACTAAGCTAGTGACGTGTGAAATTTACATATTCAGAGTTGAAGGGCAGTTCCTTTCCCTAGGACATCTGCGATATCCTAAAAATTTCTGGCGCACGGGATATCAGATATTGGGGGGGCTCTCCAGAGAGGATTTTGCCAGGGTTTTGAACCCGAGATATTTAGAGATAACCGTAATTTTAGGAGTTGAAAGGAGCTATTGGAAACGTGAGTGAAGGTGAGAATGAATGGGGCCGGTATAGAAGTGTGTGAGGGGAAGAGATTTGCGATCTCACAGAAGAACTTCATTCCTGCGCCCCAGGAGAACTACCTCGGTGAGAGAATTAAGAAACTGCGCGCCAAAGTTTTAACTCTACCACCTTAGTTTGGAAGGTAGAGAGTATTTGTTGGTATCTCGGTTCCAGATGAGGGGAAGTTAACTACAAATTTACTAGCCAAAGCGATGAGAGAGAATAAGGGGAGAAAACAAACCTGTTGACGTACAGACACGCTTTAAAGGAACTGGGGGCCTAATGTAACTTTCGGAGACCACAGCGGTTCTCACGACTAGCAATGCCGAATGAAAAGTGATCGGTTTCTCTTCTGAATGAACCATTTAGGTATTTATTAGCTATGTAATATCATTTAGATAAGTTGTACAACAAGCCACTACACTGAAATTTATACCAGATATTTGGTCGTTGACAAATCATCCGGTGTGAATCGTATTTTCTCTGAGAATTCCTGTGATTTTCAGTGAACACTCTTTACATTTTGGCATCGTTATCGACAGACGTGGTGACGAGCCCTCATTTTATCCACGAAAAGACAGCACTTTATTTATTTTATATCTTCCCAATGAATGGACAAAATGATACTTGAAATTGTTAGTAGAAATTTCCTTGCTACTCGCTGAACCAAAGCACAAAAAAATCACAGGTCAATGATTTTGAAGAGTTAAGATCAAGATATTTTGTGAGTCATTTAATGCCATAAATAAAAAGAAGAAATCTATTATTTAACTACATTTCGGGGCTAAATAACATAGAAATTTTCAGGATAAAACGTTTCGTGCAATCACGTAGTGTTAAAAAATAATATTTAAAAATCACTTCAACTAGGATATATACGTAAGTACGATTATGAACGTGTTGTGAACCGGAATCCAAAATGAGAGATATTGTCCAAATTCTAGCATTAAATAAAAAAATTCCCTACACAACCTCTGGTAAAATATCGGTAAGCATTGTTTGGGCCAACCTATACAGAGAACACATGGAGTTTCTCGTCAAATATTCCAGGAAATGACGTGTGATATAGTGTTTGGTTTCAAATCAATATGCTCCCATATCGCGCATTTTCTCCTGTGAATGACAGGGGCAGCTATCCAGAATTTGTTCATGAATTTCACTCAGTGAACGTTAAAAATTAGCGAAGTTATTTGCACCGGAAATTTTTCGCCTTATTTGAAATGTAATTTGACCAATGTATATTGAATGCCTAACTCATTACCATAATGAATGTGGTTTCAAATTGTACGGGAGTTAATTAATTTAAGTAATGTATTTATTCAATGAAACAATAAATGAAAATAGTTATTGCGAGTTTAAAATGAACATTTACGATGAAAAATTAACAATTTAAAAAATTTGAAACTCACTAAGGATTCAGGAGCTTTTTTAATGCTAATATTATATTTTTTTAAAGTTTTATTTGCTGGATAATGTGATAGGCACGGTTTTCTCCTGATTCTCCTGTCAGGCATTGAAAGTTGTGAAATACGTAAATTGAGACACCTATTTGCAGATTTTTTAATGATAACACTGTTTTAACTTCAAATTACTTCTAAGCATCGTTTTATAGGTATAAATGTTTTCTTCTAGTAAATTCTACTACTCAGGTGTCAGTAATGTTCCTGCTAGTTGATTGATATGGCAATGGAGTATGATGAAAAATGAATGGTGCGCGAGATTTCTTACAGATTTAGTATAAATCATAGTGTTTTGGACTGTCGAAAGGAATCAGATCTTTTAAGAAGCCGTCATCAATATTACTGTCGTAAAACTTTTCTCTCGGGCAAAGATGCCAATTTTTAGAATTATTACTTATGCAGATGTGTGAAAATATCAAACATTAATTGCATTGTGTGCTTAAGCAGACTCCTCGTTAATCCGTTTATGAAGAGGCAGGTTTATGTTTGAACCACACACGGTGCATCAGTCTATTACGCACAGTCTGCTGCAATATACTGCCACTAAATCTACTGGCATGGTTTACAACGTATATACATTTTCATGTCGAAGATTATCATAATAACCTAGCATATAGTTGACAAAGTATTACACCGAAAATGGGCACAAGTGAGTTGACTCTATCATGGCACACTATATTTGAAAATTTAGACCAAAGAGTTCTTGAGGATCCCATGAAACAAAACACCACCAACATTTATTCTGATATTTTTGGGTTGGTAACTCAGCTTTCTGGACGGTCAAATGATTACTGAAAACATTGGTGACGTCCTTTTAAAGCACCCTTTGTCAGTTGATTGACCATTTCCACAAACCTGCTTTAACTGGATGATTGTAACAGCTACAATTAGACTACAGAAAGTATTGACTGAATAGAAAACTTAAGTATGAAATTCCAAACGACGCATATATGCTTCGTCATTCCTATATTTGCAATGTATAGATATTTATATAGACATATAAACTTATATATGTTATATATATATCCACATAATAATAGTTATTCTGGGAACGCTACTGAGAACTACAGTTATTTACGCCGTAAATGGTATGTTCACGTTTGAGTGTAGGAAGACATTTTTCAAGGGAAAAATGAAAGCTGATGAGAAGAAACCCGGTACAGGCATGAGTTTACTCTTAGCGTAAGGTTCTGAGGGGTTCACGGCTATACGTTTTACGGAGCACGTAACATAAAATACTCTCCACACAGTACTCAAATAGTCAGCGGCAACAAAATGAAAATATTTATTTGTCCAAAATTTTCAACCCAAGGACCTTAGGAGCATGGCCATGTAAGGTATCCACCCGTTTGCCATACTTATTATGGTTTTGCCATGAAATAGACAATTCTGAACTATAAATGGAAATTATTGTTTCTTTCTCATCATAATAAGTATATTGTAAATGCCATTATTTACATTAAAAATAATTTTGCAAGAACTATTTCCCTTTCGTGTTACTTTACAAACTATTTTTATTACTTTTAAGTTTGTCTCCGATGCAAAGCTCGCAATCACCTTTTCCACCACAGCAGTGGTGAGCAATGCAGAAAAATGGTTCGTATGCCCCAGAAGTCAGCAGTATGAAAGTTTCTAGCTAATATAAGGAATTTGGCCTGCGACAGCGCAAGTTGAAACCGCTAAGAAATTTTTCTTTTTTTGGATATGCGTAAACGCCGATAAAAACTGCTTTGTCTGGAAAAATATCTACGCTATTGAAAAGTAAGAGTGACGGACTAAAGATTTAGAGTAGTCATAGAAAATTTTAGCGAATAATTTTCCTAGCTTGGTCAATGAGTTAAAATAGTGATTAAGCTTCATATATAATTTATGTTGCGTAATACTAGAAAATATTATCTATTTATGTATTAAAATTGAAGTTAAATTTATATATTACCTGAAATTCACTTTATAGCCCCTATTAGCATGAATTAACACATTTAAAACAAATCGGCAACAACGACTTCTTCGTCATTTCAATATCACTGGCATATTTTTTCTGTAGTAATGGCAGACATTCTAATATTTTGATGGCTTAGACGGATTTATATCTTCATATTAATACCTTTTCATTGGACTGAAACACGTGTAAGAATTAATTGAAGAAATGTCATACGTTTGCAACATCAGAGCATGGCTTGCTCCTCAATGACGTCCAATCTCTCCATTCAGTGCATTTAATTTCACCTGGGTTATTGGAAAAAAAGTAGTGCAGAATAAGGGTTTCTGCCAGCTAATATAGATGCAGGACACTTTTTTTGAATAAGTGTTGCAATGTGAAAAAATAACGCGTCATGCATTTTACGATTCAAACTCCCTAATCCCTCTCTAGGGATAATTTTAGACCAGCCCCCGTGCCACGACAGCCAAGTTCCTCACTAACAAAGCAGCAAAACTTGAGGCAGAAATCGTCATACGTCTCTAGAGGAGGTACAGGGCACACCCGCCGCTGAAAGGAGGGGCAACCGGGAGGGGTTCGGGCCGCTTGGCGGTAGGGCGCGGCAGCAAAGGCAACAGCCAGCCGCGACGCCCCCTTCAACCCCCAACTCCGCGCGTTTATTCTTCCCTAGAATCGCAACCCTCCATCCCCAGCCGGCGGAGTCTTTCTTTATCCCGGGAGATGGGGCGGCGCACGGGGGTGAATAGGGTCGGGGAGAGAGGTTGAATGTGGTCTGGGGAGAGAGAGGGAAAGGGTAGGTTGGGGCAGACGGAAGAAGCGGGGTCCCAGGAGTTCGATTGTGCTTCGGCAATGCTGCTCTGCGGTGAAAGGGAAGTCTTTTTGATGAGAAAGACGAAGCAAAGAAACGAACGCTCGCGGATGCGGAATGGGGGGAGGGAGGGGGAGCTGTTTTTTGTCCTCTCTCCCTCATCCTTTAGAGCGAGGACAGAAGACGCGGGTTTGCAGAAAGGAGACCCACTCCATCCTCTTCCCCCTTCTCCCGATGCACCATGATCAAATGTTGTCCTTCCATTAGCGCGAAGCTTAGAGATAAAAAAAATAAAGTATTGAACGTTCCGTAACCATTCGCATCTGTCGCACATTTACACGCGTGTTTGGCTATGTGTCTATTCAGAGAAGATAGCCGGAGATGGTGGAAAATCAATAATAGAATATAATAAATGCTAAAAATATGTAGGCGTCGGAAAGCATAGCAATGTTTTACTCTAACTGAAATAAACAGCGTAGCCGGATGCGGTAACTAGGTCAGTAACACGCCAGGCACATAAGCCAAAGGACGAAGGTTTCGATTTCATATTGGCATGGACGTTGAAATTGTCTTTGTATTAAGCATGGAATCAAGTTAGGTTAAATGGTACTTCACACATTTAGCCGTTAGAGCATTATAAACCTAATTATTTTTATCAAAAGCGTATTACGAGTGTAATACTTTGATGAGAAAGTAAATCGTAGAAGTAGTGGATTAAGAAAATTAGCTTTACTGCTTCAACGAGTAACTAGTTGTTTGAAATCTATTTCTTCTACGCTTGAAGATGACTGCAGTTGCTTAGTACCTACAGATTGACTTAAGTTGTTTCTTGATAGAAACAAAACATCTATCATCCAAGGGTTATATCCATACTTGAGAATCAGGCTGCCAGGCGAGTGAACCTGGATTCAGTAAGATTCATGAAATAAATTTGGCAAAGTTCGGCTCGTTCTTTTTTCATAAAGACTTTCCGCGGAGGAGAGAAAGATTCCAAGGAATCTCTTTTCCCTCGCTTCTGGGCATCGATCGCAAACTTCCTCGTAGCAGAAACCCCGCACGAATTTTTAATATGGCCCATTTAATGGAAAGTTGGAGCGATTCAGCCGGCCAGAAATGTATTTACACGCCTGGAACAACCCTTTCAAAATACATGGTGACCTAAATGAGAGGATCAGGAGAGCATAAAGAAATTTTTACTTCTAAAGGTTTTTCGGCAGCTTTTGAGTGATCGGCAATGGCCACAAGGATTTCACATTAATGGCGAATTAATGGGTCAATAACCAGGCGCTGTAGGATAAAACCAATGAGTCAAGTTTACGTGCGAGTTTTATGACCAGCTCAAGGTACTAGTTGAAAAATATGTCTCTAGTGCCGAGAAAAAGTCCACTCGCCATGTAGCAGAAGAGACGTGAAGTTTGAATCACTTATGCCGATTTAAAATAACACTAACTTAAGTTGACAAGGAAATGTAATAGAAAGGGATCATGAGAATTATTTTCCTTTATGTACTGTTCAGTTGTAAATGGGAAACCTTATCGTCGCAAGGTCGAAAAGAAAAATTGGTTAAAAATCAGTGATGGAATGGAAAGATACAGTTCCTGGCTGCTGAAAAAACTCAGCAGTGTTAGAATCAACGAAAGGTAAAAAACATTAACTCTACCACTCACTCACTCAAGTTATTACTATCGATAGCTCAAAGAAAATTATGGAAATAAACTTCTCTTTTCTCACTAATGTCATCTGATGAATCTAATGCACGAAGCCACTTCTTGGTAAAAGTGTTTATCATATATATCTTGTATTCATTATGTTATACATACTAGTATTATACATGAAGCAGACATATACACCATTGTATCTTGAAAATTACTTAAATATAGTCTCGGGAGGAGTAAATTGTATGCTGAACAAGAGCTAAGCTGCCACGCTGTACTTCAAATTTTAAATAGTTCATATGCTTAGGTTCAGAGGCTGATAGTTGGGTTTTTTTGGAGAAGGCAGTTGAAGAGGCTGAAAACAAATGTTCTTGGTCTCTCAGGTAGTATTGCAAACCAATATCAAAATTTACGAAACAAAATACCTTACAAAATGTGATGTCGTAAATAAAATATTGATATATATATAAATCTGAAAAAAATCTTCAATTCTACCCTGTGGAAACTTAGAACTTAAGAAGCATGATAAAAGAGTCATTTCTTAGGAAACAGAAACCCATTCATCAAACTCTTGAGCATTATGGGTAGCGTGGGTTGAAGTACGATGAGAATCAAATGTAAAATAAGAATGAGAAATGTTCATTCAATTCGTGGCCAATCAAAGTAGTCTCGGATGCTGTCAAAGTAGCAGCACTAGGGGACTTCCGTAGGAATCACGACACCCTATTGGCCAAGGACTTGAAAATTGGAATGTAAGGCCAGTAAATAATATATCTCTTCAAATTTGGTGTAGCATGTAGATTCAGAACGGGAATTTGACATACTACATGAGAAGTGACCAAGCAAACGGATGAAAAGGAGGGGGAGTAGCTATGCCTAATTAACGTAATGTGGCAACAGGACTCAGGACCAACTGGACAGAAAACATCATGTACATGCGGAGACAGGATGGGATTTCAGTAGGGGCTTAGCGAAACGGCAGCCAGATTGGAAGGTCGTATGACATCTTCCGAGCAATGAATAATTTTTTTAATTAACAAATAGCCGAAAAAGGAAGCAAAGGATGGGAAAATATCCCTAATTAGACATTGAAAGACTAATGGATGAAGTATGAAGGTAGCAGAAAAACAATATTGTGACTTAAACACTTAGAAAATCATATTCGAATGATAATACACCATGGGGGAATCATATTCAAAATTTTTCTGCCACAGCGCTGAAGAGACTGGAATTTATGAAACGAATTATGAGAAAGTGTTCAAGTGAAAAAGTAGAAGAACTATATTCTTCCTGTCTTGTAAGGCTTCACATGAATTGTGCATCAATCATTTGAGATCTATTCAATAACGACGTAATTCGGAAACCAAACAAGATACAAAGGAAAGCACAAAGTTTTGTGAGAAATTCCAATGAACGCTTTCTTCAGGAAAACTTAAATTCACGGATGGTGGCCTACCTTCCCCATCTAAACTCCCTTTCGTCGACTCGCAAAGCAAAAAGCAGATGCAAATGAACACTGGGAATAAAAAAAATTCAATGGCACTCGTAGAATGGACTTAATTTACCAACCCACTGAAAGTATTGACTCCCCAGTATTTCCACTGTTTCACAACACCTACTAATGCGCCAACAATGTTCACATAACAACACGTAATTGACGACGATATGTTAAAGCCAAGTAGAGGTGCTTCTGGTGTTAGTTCGGTAATATTTGGATTTGAATTTAAAGCACTCCACGTCCTAAGATCTTATCACAGTCTCTGATGTAGCGTAATACTAGTTTCAATTTTGAGAATAACATAACAGACTGTAGACCCGAGACTAGATGTAGACCTGTCAGTCTTGTTGGCCAAGCGAGCATGGTTTCAACTTAGTTGCCCAGGACTGCTTGGAGATAATATTTTGATACCATAATACACTCTTGTACATAATTCCTCCATTGGCCTTACCAGTCAACAATCCAGAGGGCACTGACGAGAAAGGAAACGGTGGAAGGTACTAGAAATATCCGCTAAAGGTCAAATATCCGCCTCATCCTAACTGAAGGACGACTTAAGCGAAAGTTAGAAAAAGTGTTCTCTTCTGTGCGGAATGGGAGACTAGAGTGGGTTTACCAGCATTTTCCATGCTTCTGAAATATCCGAAGATTAATGTATGTTTCAAGCGAATGTGCCCAAAACAATTGTGGTTACCTCAGTGGATGGACGAACGGAAGTGTCACGGTGAGAGACAAATGTTTGAAGGGTGCAGAAAGAAATCCTGTGCGAATATTCTTCCCACTCACGCACCACCATTTATTTTTCAACATCCCGCACCAATGTTGGTACTTCCTTTAGCAGAGGGGGTATTTGCTCTTGCTCGATGCTACCAAGCGAAATGATTTCTTTGAAAAATTCATCGGTGGGGCGAGTGGAGAGAAAGAGGATAGGGAAAAGAGATTCTGGTGCAAACGGAAAAGGATTATAGGGCTTGGTGCTGAAATGGCAAGGAAGAGCGGCGACACCGCGATGTCACTAACGGAAAAACGACGGCCGAATTAAAAATTCACGCGTATTTCTGATTTATAAGGGAGGAGCAATTATACCGTATGCGCAGGATATTCGGAAAGAATTGGGTGAATTAATGCAGGGAGGAAACTTGCCAGAGTTGCCAGTGAGACCTTTATCCATAGAAATGAGAAAATTAATGAACGGGCTGAAGTGAACAACATAAAAGAAAATTGGAGGCAATTTAAATGATTAATAGGGTTATCGTTAATTTAGTTACCCGAGAGGTGTTCCTAGAAAGGCAAAGCACCATGTATTCTCATGGATAGACGTCTCCTAATTAAAGATATGGAAACGATTGCACCAGTGAGATAGTAAAATAAAGTAGCGAATGGAAAATAGGAGTGTATAATCCGGTTCAAATCCATGAAATTAATGTTTATGAATGAATATACTTTGTATTCTTAATGCAGTGCATAAACGTTTTTTTTCGATTACTTGCTTCTTCCTTTAAATTTGCTAATAATGATGAAAACCTCCTTCTTTTCATTCTTCTGGTGGACTCCGAAAAAAAACTAATAGTAATTCAATTCAGTAAAAACAGCTACTGGAAGTGAAACCAGGTGAAATGTTCCACCGATTGAAATCTTAGAATAGTTCATTGCATATTAAATTGATTTTAATATGAATATGTACATTGTAGTAAAAAATTTTATGACTGTGCATTAAATTCTAAATGACAGTTGTTTTTTCTAGGAAAAATATCATCTTCTAGTAGTGCGTTATCATAAAGCAAATTGTGCATTTGATATTCCCAGAAACCACGATTATATTTTTTAAAAATTCATATGCTTTGATTGCGGATTGATATAGTTCCTTTTATCTGGAAGGAATCATAACTAATAATGCAGTAGCAGTAGCGTTAACTTTATTTTTGAGCAAAGCAAATTATTTTAGACCCAGAAAATAGCAAAAATCATACTTCATGATTTTAAGGGTTATGATAATTATAGTCAATCCCACCAATGAATTTTAACTAAAACAAAGCAATTTATGGGCTTCAAACTAAGAAGTTCTGACGTTTTTTTGAAAAGTCGTGCAAAAGAAAACATGCATGAATGTGCAAATATGATTTGGAATTAAATTTCCGCTTACTTGAGAGAAAATATCAATTGACGCGAAGTGGTAAACGCATTTTTCCACTGGGACACGATTTTGATTTAAATATATTCTAGCACTTACTTCTCATTACAATTCAGAGACTGCCAGGACCTCCTCTTTCTCTCAGTTACTCCTCACTCCATGAGCATAGGCCGTAAATCTTAACGTTTTCCTTCCTGGTGACTCTCATTTTGTTCTTTGCCCTTTGGATGTATTTTCTATTGCTAGTCCCCTGTTATAGTCGTTGCGGTGGCTAGAAGAGAAAAATGTAGATTATATAATCAGTGGACTGCTCCGATAAATACGGAAAATCAAATGAATAACAGTACATATATCGCAGTTTCATTATGCTTAGCTTTATGATTAGAAATACTGGGTGAAGAAGCACAAGCATTTTGTCCTCTTCTTTCTGCCAAGGAACACCTTTTGCTATTATTGAAAACCTAACCATTAATTAGTAGTTAATAGAAAATAATCTCTCACCGTTAATTATTTGATTATTTCTATTAACTGTTAGGCTATAGTTATAAACTCACACCCTGAATTGTTTGCACAATATAGTTATTATAGCTGTAGTTACGTAAGGGGGGAGGCCAACAACTTCGAACAAGGAAATGAGGAAATTTATTGTAGGTGATTTATTGGGTTGAGATGAGAATTTAGCAGGGAAAGGTGTGAGTTCGGAGCGTAACCCAGCGTCGCGACGTTGTCGGCATTTCCGACAGACGGAGTACTAATCATGAAGAACTCTGCACACAGTGTAGAAGTGCTATACTGGTACACCAACTCCTTCCTCTAAGTTAGACGTTTCATACTAATTTAGAGAAATGATATTATATTCTTTTTTATGCTCTAATGGAAAAAGATGGCTCTACATGGAATCTAGCAAAATTAACGAAGTGAGTTACCATCATTAAAATATCTTACCCGACCGAGTCACTGTGGCCTGTATACTTCTTCATATAAATGAGTGAGTCGTATTTCCCTTCTATTCAACAAAATACATAAGAGTTTGTTAAATCCGTTCATGAAATGTTTTAACGTTTACTAAATAATTTTCTTCAATCAGACTCCGATTGAAATTTTTTTTCTTACGATGTTCTTCTGAGGTTCATGATTTACATTTTTTTTCAGATTTCGGTCATCATCATCTTCAATGCCCTCATTTTTACGTAAAATTTCGTGGAGTTCTGAATTATTGCGTGCAATATTAATATAAAATATATTATTTCTTTTCTCGCAAAGAAAAACCCTAGCACGCATATTAAATGACAACTTTCTATACCTTAAATCTAATGTATTGTAAAAAAATAGATGGCGTTAAAGTTCGAATTTTAATAAATTTTTTATTACCTTTAAACATTTATGAAATTACACCACTCCTATCCAAGCAAAAACTATTTTATTTCTATTGTCAGGCTGATAATACAAGACACCTTATGTATTCGACAACTTTTAATGGAACTTAACATTAGATATGTTTAAAAATAATGCACAAAACTCAAGAATATAAATATCAATCCTTACATATGTGTCATATTGAAACATTAATAACATATATTTTTCATGCGCTTTAGGCACATGTACTCCTTATAATTGATGCCATAAGGTTTCGTTTTTATATCATTTTTCCTTGGACATATTGTACAGTTCCCTCTTTTTGCCGATTCCGTAATATTCCTACGTTCTGTCGTCTAGTGAATAGTTTCAGTTATTTTTCTTTTCGAGTGATTTACCAAATGAGTCAGCGCTGCTCGTTTTCAGATTTTCATTCTTACTAAATTGAAACCAATGTCGCTTAAAAATGTCTGCGAACAATTTGAGTCCATGGGCATTTGGAAAGATATAACATATGACCATTTATTCCATTAACAGTAAAATTTTGAAAACGAGAACTAATGGCCACCGCCTGCACCGTCTAGATGCTGAGTACGTTCCGCGCATTTCATCTGTAGTACCAACGCCTGCCTTGGAGAAATTATGCATGGTGATCATTTCTGGCTGCAGCATTTACCAGACGTGTTATCAATTTTCCCATCATGAATCATTGATGAGACTAAAATTACATTTCTATTATCATGGGACGTATGAAACGAGAGTCATGTCCTCTATGAATATAAAAGAGTTACTCTTTTCATTCCTATTCTTTACATTCAACAACTGCGTAGGTATTTCCTTTTTCTTCTTTCTTAAAGCCCCACGGTAAGTGGTGTTTTTGACTGCAGTTCTTATACTAATGGATTGCTGCCATACCAATTATCTGCAGTCACGATTCTTCATGTAACCTTCTGTAGTTCTACCTAAATGTATCACAACAGCATGTTGCTTTTAGGGTGGCAGCATGTGGCTTTAAATGGGCCCTCTGGCTCTATCCCAGGGTACACTCCCATAGTTTTAGTGTGCGTAGTTTTAGCATCAGTTGGTACAAAAATTTAAATTCCACATTTAGCGGGATTATTGGGTATGAACTGACAAAATGCGCACGTTCCTCGAAATGAAACCAGCTGTTCGTATGTTGTGTTGAAGGTTCTGTCTATTAATTTTCCTCACAGTATTTCAATAATTCAAAATTTTCACGATAAGGAGTAAATTTGTCTAACTTCCGCCGTTGCTGCATGTCGTTTATAATATGTAATCGGATATGCCGATGCAAAAATAAAAATCCCTTTAAGCTCATTGTTGAATAAAATATGTATATGAATTCCCATACCCATTTGATCCTAGAGATCTTGGACATTTTGTGTCCTGAGCGGAGTGATCCAGCCAATTCAAGCAATCCAATGACTGATTCAATTTCACAATCATCGGTGAGTCTAGCATCGCATTCTCTCTCAAATGACTGGGAGATACGTGAAATTAGAAAATTTGTAGACACTACTACTGTCGTTAAAATAGTGTCGTTCATCAACAGCAAGAAGCATTCGATAGGAGAATTTGCACTTCTAGCGGAGCCCAGCGTTCCCTCAATGCCGGCCACAATATTTACCGAGCGGATTCTTACATTTCTTGCGGGACGTGTTTTGTTCCACAGTGAGGTGCCATAGTTACCAAGTATCGGAGCAGCAATGACTGATAACTGCCGAGGTTGAAGAGAAAAGTTGCCATCCGGTGTGCCATATTGTTATGATCCAGTGTCAAGATCTGAGGTGCATACTACGTCGTCCTCATTAGCAGCTAAATTAACTAATTCTTCTTCCAAAGACATGTCTAGCAGAAGATAAAGAATACGATTTCTTTCTTCTAGGAGCTCATCTTCTAATTATTTTTAACCTGTACCATTTTCATTTTCTACCAATACTGCTTAGACCTTGCCAAGGATAAAATATCAGGGATGTCTTTTGTCCACTTCCTCAACCATCTTATCCCACCTACGACCAATCTATACCGCAGTTTCTCTTGATTTATGCTGTATCGTAGGATATGATGAGGCAAAATGATCAAGTATTGTATAACAAATAGCTGCAATGACAACTTATTCCTTTAGAAAAAGGAGATTCTACATTTAATTTTCGTAATAAAATATTAAATGACTATCACAATAATATATTTTTTCTCTAAGTGTTGTATTTTTCTATAATTATGGTAATGTTTCAAACACTTTACTTCTCATCTTTCTTTTAAAACGCAATATTTAGCACAGAATATCATAATTTGCGAAAATTCACACCATATTCAGAAAAATAGGCAAAAGTGTAGTACTATTATTAACAATATTAAACCCGAACTCAATGTCATGGTAATGTAAAAATGCCCATGCATAATTTTAAAACATTATATATAGAAACTTTAGCTGAATAAACCTCAAAGAGGAATTTTAGCATATGGAAGCCAAGGAGAGAAAGTAGCAAGGTAACTGTGACCCAATGACGTAAAAATTGCAAATAAAATTGAAAATATCGAGTACTTAAAATATTTTAATTTGTTGTGAGTGAACCCCAAGTTTATTAAAGGTACTGAAAGTATAAAAAATATTCATTCCGCAGTTAAAAAGTTATAAGCTATGATAAATGGCGCGGGGGTCTGTTTGACCCCCGCGCTCCTACTTAAGGGTTAAACAACGCCTCCCTTCACACAAACAAGTTTTTACCCCAACTGTATATTTTCGGCATGTATGAACCCATCCGGATTCACTATTCTACGTGATGAGGAACAGGGTACAGTTCATTCGCGTTAATCTGACCGATGATAACTCACGGGAGGATCATTTGAGGAGTGTCTATCCTCCCTCCATGCGTCATGCACAGCAAGCAATTTCGGTTCGGACTCGTAAATGTTTTGCACATGTCTCCCCTATCTATGGTGTTGCCACCCCTATTCTCAGAGTTAGACTATGCTCGCATACGCAATAGGCTACTGAGTGTTGTGTAAGTTAAGCGAATGGTCAGTACTTGGTTAAACCCAAAACAAAATTACGACTGGGATTGAGTTAGTGTGGAGGTCAAATTTTGGCATCTCATACCGAGGAACTAGCAATGGATGATAGTTTTCAAACTGACATATATCTGACTGCATTTTGTTGTAAATTTTAACTTGCAATTAGCACTCCGTCCGTCGGACGGAACGTTTAACTCTCGACCCAACGGTGCCTTTCGTTAAGACAAGGCTAACGTCTACGCCGGTTGTCTCTCCACCCTTTTTCATCGCCCTTTCCTCCCTAACCCCGTACTTTTCCTGCCTGTCGGCAGCGCATTCAAGCGCGTGGCACACTTTAAATTGCACAAATAATGACCCTCCTCTCCCATGCTCTCCGGCCGCGGTCTAATGCATCCTAATGGTGGTATTGTTTTATTACGAGACACGATAAAAACTACAAGAAAAATAGGCGCGAAGGTAGCTGAGAGTTCAGTAATTTGAAACCCAAGGTGGTCCTCTTTGCAGGAATGCATTTTAAAATGTTATCGGAAGCCAATTAAGATCGTCTAAGGTGGCACCGACTGAAACATAAAATAGTTTGGTCATTACGGGAGTATGTTGGAAAAGGTAAATATTGCAGTATTGAAGATCGGAGAATCATATTAAATTGGCTAACCGTTGCTGTAGTTATTTAGGGGAGGTCACCGACAGCTAAGGTCATTTGCGGAATTTAGGATAGGTGGGCATTTGGTTATTGTAGTAATTTTTCAAAGAACGGTGGAAGAATAGTGGGACCCAGAGTTGGCATTAACCTGCTCTTAACGAAAGGCACTGAGGAGTTTTCGATTTTACGACCCATCCAACGTACATAGCACTGAACGTTCAATGTCCTAATACAGCACCCTGATGGTGACCGGCAATTAAAAATCGCAGCCACTTCTGGAATTCAAACCCGTACCCTCAAATGGGAAGCAGGCACTCTTACCACCGCATCAACCCTATCCCCATTGCATTAGCCAAGGTTGCATTTACTATCAGTAGACCATAGTGTAAGTTGAAAAAGAAATAGTCATTGATTTTTTCATTGATGCATGGCTGATGATTGACATGAAACATGCCCTAGTATGGATCATATTAGTGAACTGTTATCAACAATTACGGAAAAATCGAATTGGCTAAATGTGTGAGTGCAGAAAAGTACAGAAAAAGGATAATGGACTGAAAGAAGGAATAATGACACGTTCTGAGCATTGTGGAGAAATTAGTAAGTCATTGTTGGAAATTAGGACGGGGGGAAATGAAGAAATATTTATGGACCATTGGATACCTAAAGCAGTCATCGAAGGTAAATGCCGAGAAAGCAAGAAGGAGATAAAGAAAATGTATTTCCGTTAATATGAGGTGAGATGTGGTTTGAAGGAAAGAATAGGATACTAGTTGAAAGGAATGGAAATAAGAGTATGGATGCTCTGTCAAAACCTACATTTACCACTAGATAAAATTAATAAAAAATGTAATTACATTTAATTTTGCACGACATCGTTGCTGAAGGAGTCATACATATTTATTTGTTTAAATTATGATTTAATAATAAATTTCAAGTGCCTTGATTCAAGAATCACATATTGATTAGTTGGCTAGAATGTGGACTTCACATTCGCAGAATTAGGTTTGAGTTCCTACATGGGAACAAGTTTTTCTGCATCATCCTGATTCCTACTCAGTTTTGTTTATATTTTTACTACCCTTTTCACGGCAGTAAGTAATGAAGGCTAAGGTACGATTCAACTCAAGTTACGAGACCCTTATTTGGTTGGCAGTATGTAGAAAATTAGTTTGGTTTAGACGGAGAATTACGTGACTAGAGCCTGTAATCAAAATTACAACGAACTCTCCTGGACACCCCAAAACCTTCGATCATGTTCACTGTACAAGTTAACGATTTCATA
This sequence comes from Platycnemis pennipes, assembly GCA_933228895.1. NCBI lineage: Eukaryota > Metazoa > Arthropoda > Insecta > Odonata > Platycnemididae > Platycnemis > Platycnemis pennipes. The sequence goes on from OW121846.1 coordinate 29,397,713, forward strand.
TATTCTACATTTGAATAATATCACAAGAGCCACGGCATGGGTGCGTTGCAGGCAGTAACTATCATAAGACATTCGTTTGAAATAAGGAGATCAAATCCCAATTTACTTACTACAATACCATTTTTTTATGCCCAACATATCTATAATAAAATGAAATTCTCTTAGGAAATAAAAAAAAACTTCACTGGCGATAATGTATCTTTGTATAGTATAATCCCAGCTGTTAGAGCACTAGAAGCAAATCTAACTCCAAGCACTCTCAAATAGGAAGAAGAAAGTTACGGCATAAAGGTTGAATCTGTACGGGTGATTGTGTACGCATATTTTGACAAAAGAAGAAAAGGGAGGACGTACGAAGTAATATTGCTGTGATAAAAGGTTTCAGAGAAGGAAGGTGGAAATGACAGGACGCCTGAACAATGTCACACAGCAAACACGTACAGCAGGGGCACTAGTGCGTATAAAAGCCTCCCCACAAAGATTTCCACGCCACCCCGCTGCATCACCCCCAACTGATGCACTCCAAAGATCAATGTTCCCCCGGAACGAGACAAGCTATGTCATACATGTCGTCGGCGTCACTTCTATTCACTTCATTACACCTCCCACACATTCTTTTTCTTTCCTCTTTTGAGCTGTGAAGCCATGGCATGTGAAATTCACACATTCAAAGTAGGGGAACCAGTTCCTTTCCCTGGGCCACCTGCGATTTCCTACGAGGCTCTGATGAGTATAAAATCGAAGAGCGAGGATTTAAGGTGGAGCAGGCACGTAGCCAGGGGGTTTGGGCTTCAGTCTCCGCTCCCCCAAAATTGTCCCAATAAATGTTTGAACCCGGCGCCCTTCGGTTGATAGCTAGGCGCTCTAATTACTATGCCACAACAACCCAGTAATAGGATTAAAGAACGAAAAATGAGCAAGAGTGAAGCATGGTAGAGGATAAGGATAGGTACCTGTTGTTACTCTTAATCCTTAAATTTCCTGCACTATCGCAAATATAAAGCAGTTAACTAAATGCTACTATCCCGGAGTAGGAATGGCAAACCAATAACATCTACATTAATATATTACCCTATGAGCCACCTCAAAGTGCATGGTAGTGGGTGCGAGGTCATCGGCATTTCAGCGTGGGGAAAAGAGAAAAATGTCTGGAAGAGGAAGCTGAAAAGGAGGTTTCGCATTTATAAAGGAACTAATATCCCTACTTTGGTGCTGGAAAGTGAAAGTGAAAGAAAATCAAATGAAATCTGAACAGGACTAAAGTCCAGATTCAGAATTAATTCAATGTTTTTCAAGAATCGACGTTCAAGATTCTCAATATGTTTTTTAAAGGGGAATTAATGATACAGTTCTCTGCAACCTTTCCTCTACCACTGAAATATACCCTTTTTCTTTACTGTTTACTCATTATAAATAATTTAGCAAAAACCTTACGTTTTAGTGATGCGAATTATCACGTTTAACGTTGATATAACTTTGTGAAATGTACGGATAAAATAAATGCGGAAAGCTACTGTCACCCTAAAAGACAATCAAGATAAGGAACGTGTTGCAATGTTGGAATGCATGACGAATGCTTGAAAATACAAAATAAATAATAAATTGAATATATGACAAATAATATCGGAAATTAAATTTAATTCAGTACTAAAATTCTTTCAATAAAACCATACATTTGAGAGAAATATGGCTTCAGATAGAGAATACACTTGAGTAAATTAGTGAAAAAATAATCTTTCAATGATACCAAATAAATTTGATTAATTTGCCTGGCCGCAATTAGCTGCTCAAAGGTCATTCTACACAATTAAAGCAAACGGTTCATAATCCAGTAAATATGATAAATAATATTTGTTGACACTTAAAAAATGTACCGCAACTTATTAACTATTCTAGATATCAGGCCTGGGTGCTAAAGCATATGCTATTCACATTTTCAAGTTAACATAGTGCCAAAATATAAGCACATATAATTCTGCAATAACAATATAAATTTGCGCAATAACAATACACAATTGCGCAATCATTTGCCATGTAGATAAAGGAATGAAGTCAAGGTATCTTCATCATATATCGTGTGCAATCTCAGATTTTGATGCACAAAATCTGAGATTTCGGGCGTGATTGAGTGGAAACGGAACATAACAGTCCTTAATAAATGAGCAATTACCTCTATGATACGGTTTTTTACGATCGGATTTCAGGACCTTAATATGCTGTAACAAGCGAAACCTGGTCATCATAAATCATATCACAGTGAGAGTTGCTCATTTTTTCCAGTGAAGTTTAGTCCAGATGTAGTAGATTGAAATAATAATATACTACTATTCTAGCAATTGATTTATTCCACACTAGGGATTATAAATACATTTCAGGGAAAATAGAGAAATAATTTAGTTTAATATGTTATTAGTTAATACTTAACATTATAATAATGGCAATAATCTACTTTTTAGTTTATCGCTTGCATGACATGTTTCGTCAATTAAGAATCTTCAGGTACTAAACTGCCTGTACTGTTCTGTAATGCGTAAAATTCACGCAAATTTGTATGTTAGTGGAACTTATACATTGAAAGCGGTTTACCTACTTTTTCTTTCCTGATCATATATACTTTCGTAAATAAGCTTCAAAGTCATTAACGTCAGATCTTTTATAAGAATCCTTTCCCAGAATTACCAATAAATCTAGGACTTATTTTAACCTATATATTTATGCCTAGAAATCAAACAATCCTGCAGAAGACGTGAGTTATTGACATCAGTGCCTATTCATGCTGGAAGATCAAGCACATTACTCTTTCTCAGTGAGCTGTCATTTGTCTCCAATAACCCAGCAGCTCATAATCCCGATTATAAAAGCCTTTCTTCGATATATTGTAAGAAATTCCTGACACCCGAAAAATATATGGAAGGGGATACGAGTTCTTATCTTCTCAATTAGAGCCGGTACTTTGATGAATTATTGATCAACGTGAGGACGGTAAACGGATTTCTCAATTCCTTTGCGGATCCTAGGAAATAATCTTCCAGCGCAAAGGAGATGTGCAAAAGGGGGAGAGTTGCATTCTCTCCAAGCGCTTGTCACGAATTATTACGTTTGGAGATGTTGAAGTTCAACGGGAGAAATGAGAGAAGAAAACCGAAGGCTGTGTTCAGCGTAGAAGGCCCGACATCGAATTCTTAATCTCAGGTTCCTTTTCCGACTCTTATCATCAGGCTGTATGTTCCCCATTATCGTTCACACATTGATCTTGCTTCGACGTCAGTCAAGAACAATTTCATTCTCTTTAAAAACTCTTCTCACCTTACTAGCTGGAGTTGGAGAGCAAATGTGAAGAGTTGCCGTGTTTTAAATTATTGCCATGATTTCATTTCATTCGCGAAGATTGAGAAATTGAGATATGTGACTAGAATTTAAAAAAATTAGCTACTTAGAAGGTGAACTAACAGCTGCGAACAGTAGCTGCGAATCCAATCATGCAAGAAAAATATACCAATAAGACCAGTTGAAAATATGGAAAATAAAAACTAGCGCATTATTAGACACTGCCGAAGGGCTTTTTGACTTGGATCATGGAGGTACTAAAAACTATTCAAGTACACATAAATCTACATATATTTCTCTATGTGATTTCGTTGCCTATGTCGAGTACGCTAAGTAACTGAAAACTTCTTTACATTGTAGACATTTGCAGTTTTGATCGAGCGTGTTTAACCTACCTCCTCTCCTCATCTCTCTTCCTAGGCTGGGGGTTTTTGTAATCCCCCTTTCTTCCCTGTTTCCGTGTTATTTTACGGCTTTAAGAAAATCTTCTTGCATCAAAGAAGAATTCGCGAAGATTGAGATATTGAGCTATGTGATAAGTCCGTTGAGATTAAGATAAATCCATTGCTTTCCAAATATAATTTGAAACTGCTGCAAGGAAAAATTTCTTATTAGATAAACGTAGGGATTAAAAAGAGAGATTTTATGAAATGCATTATTTACAAATGCAACCTGTCACTCATTTACGTTGAGGAGCACATCCATCATATCAGATTACAAGCTCTTTTTAGGGTTATACTGCGTCCTGTGAACCCAAATGGCAATAGTTATCTTCAACTCATTCGTATCGTAAATTGAATATACTTGTACTAATACTGAGGACCATTTGTTAAAACGAATATGCCAATTCATCGCTTTCTTCTTTTTTCTCTAGGTGCTGAAGAATATTGATGATACTTCACCAAGGGAACTTAAATCTTGATTGTATTATGAATAAAAGGGAGATACTCCAGAGCAATTCCATTTTGACTAGAGAAGGAAGATAGTTCAATTTTATTCATAATTCAAATCTGATACTGCTAGATATATTTCTTCTCCTTCACAGCATTAAAAAAATAGACAGAAGCGACAAATCAAGAGGGATCAACTGTTGGATTAAGAGAAACAAAAATTCGTTTTTTCCCTCGTAAGTATATGACTACGACGCAGCAGTGCATTATTCTTTCAAATGCATGACAAATCATAACCCAGTATTAATGAAGCTCACAAAATATCAATGTTCTCTCAGTTAAAAGTCAATTTCACAACTGACGACCTACTACCACCTTCCACACGCCCTTAGTATTAATAGCGATTTAAACTCAAATGAAGTGAGTCTGGCCGGACCGGGTAGTAAGGACTATCTCCCGCAGTACTGCATACCAAAATGCCTTGAGTTAAAATCGCGGCACAATCATGAGAGTTGTGTTTTCTTTAAGATGAGGATCAGGATTAAGGCCACTGAAAACATCCAAAAAATGGAAAAAACTATCCTGCCGTGAGACATTATGTTTTGACGATCGTCACGGGAATTGTGAATGAGAAAAGGCATAATACAAGGTGAATATGACATAATACGAGTTGTTTGGAGAAGGTAGAGAAGGATATAAAAGGGAGGAATTGTATCAAAAAGGTATATTTAGCCGATGGGAGAATCTAGTGAAGCTCCGTAGCAATGATGAAAGGATAAATTTTGCTTGGAGTTTCGTAGTTCAGGAAATTGAACACCTAATTCTGCTATCCATTGAGTCATTTCTCACTCATTAGTTGCTGCCAAGCGAATAAAACTGGCAGGAATGATGATCATTGAAACAGGGGCGTGGATATGGGGGTCGAGGGTGTCTGAACCCCCCCACTAGACAAGAAATGCTAAATAAAATAAGAATTGTAAGTAAGTACCTAACTAGTAAGTCTGTAAATCTTTATTACCCGCAAATTCCATATTATGTGTCAGCAAGGTATCATACGATAATTTAAATTCCGATTGTTGTCAACAACGCCCCTGTACAAAATGAAAGGAAAAAAATGTCTTCTGCGGTAAACCATTACTGAAGCCGTATAACGTCAAAAGTTTGAATTTAAAAGTTTAAAAAGTTGAATTCAACCGCAGATACATTTCACTCGCCCTCATTTTGACTCTATCGAGACAGAAGGGTATTCCCTTCTCACAGTACTTATATGCAATAGTATTTTAATCTTAGAACCTCCATCAACTCAAGTACAACGTATTGTCATTTCTTTATAAGACCATACGCCATGATAAGAGGTGGACAAGAAACTTGGACAGTTATGCGCAGTCTTGTATGGCGTTTTCAGGAGATGCCACTTCTTGTTATCTGTGGTGTTCTTGCGCTCAATATCGTACTGAGACTCATCCCGGGGGCGTTCATGAAAAAATTAACGTAGACATTTATCCGTCTTTTAAGAATTTATAGCAAACGCTGAGCGCCTAGCGTATTTATTAGCTGTCGGCGCGACATATTACGGAGTAATTTCAAATTCGACAAATGGTTGCGCTAATTTTTTCTGTGAACACCATCATTGCAGTTTTCATTGAAATCTCACAATAATTGTAGGAAAAAAAGTGATAAGTCCTTCATTTTATCCGCAGGAATGAAACGAATGTAAACCCTGAAACCTGCTGTTGACTGTGAGGTGCGTAAATAATATTTTGTTCACAGTTTAAATTTATTTAGGTCTTATTTGCCGGTGTTAAGTCTTACTTATGTTTGCTGTTTCATTTTATTAACCATAATGAACCCAGCGGCATCTAGAAGACCAATTCAAGTTTCAGTTAAATCATTTTTGAGCATTGACGTACCAAGACTATGAAGACATTATAGAAAAATGTAAATACGTTTTAAGTGTACAACCAAACAGTTGCAGTTCTATTCCTTTCGGTGAATCCTAACAGCTCGTTCAGATGAAAATGTAGATTCAACTGTTATTTCATCACATGCACCTCCTTTGCTTAAATAATGACGTCTGTCGTTATTTAAGCAAAGATTTAAGGATGGTGCCTATTGTAAATACTGTGTAGCTTTTTTAAAGCTAGGAGCTGGAGTAAAGTCTCAAACTCTTGGTTTTTTATGTAATAAAAGAATTGATAACTGGCGGAAAGCGATGGAATGTTTAGACAAACATGCAACTCACGATTATCATCGTAATTGCATTCATAATGCAGATTGCTTTTTGCCTGTGAAAAAGAATCCTGCAAAGTCTATTGAAAACCAGTTGGACAGTGAAAAACTAAGGAAAGCAGAACAGCAATAAATTGATACCCAAAATTGAAACTATTATTTTGTGTGGAAGACAAGAACTTGCTCTAAGGGGAAGGAGGGATTATGGTAAGATAGATTGTTGGGAAAAGCAGGATAATAATGAAGGGAACTTTCGCGCTATATTAAGGTACCGTGGTAATGTCGACTTTGAGTTAAAAGCAGCTCGAGAAGGTCCTGGAAAAAAGGGATAAGAACACAAGCCCTACCATACATAACGAAATCATTGAATCGTGCAATACAATAGGTCACAAAAAACTTGTTCAAAAAGTGAACTGATTAAAGTGTTTCTCTCTTCTACTTGATGAAACTACAGACATCAGTGGGAAAGAGCAGGCTTATCTTTGTGTTCGTTTTGTAGACTTGGATGTGCACATTCTTAGAGAGGACTTTCTGCAATCCATTTCAGGTACTGATTTAACTGGAAGAGGGCTAGCTTTCTAAATGCTAGAAAATTTGGCTAAATTTGACATGTAAATGCAATACCTAAGGGAACAAGGGTACGATGGGGCCTCGACTATGTCAGGAAAAATCAAAGGAGCTCAAGCTGTAGTCAGAGAGAGTTACCCTTCGGCGCTCTACCTTCACTGCTCAGCTCACTCTCTCAATCTAGCTGTGTCAAAATCTTGTGAAGTGCAAGCTATCAGGAACTACTTGGGAATCATAGGGACTGGCCATACCTTTTTTGTGTACCCAAAAAGAAAAACGGTGCTTTTAGATTGTATTGACAAATGTGATGTACCACCTGCTGCAAAAACTTTGAAAAGACTTTGTGCAACTCGTTAGGTTGGGAGATTTGATGCAGTGTCTGACTTTTTATAACTGTTTGACCCATTGATGGAAGCACTGAACACTATATCAGAGTGGCCAAAAGATTCATCAGACACATCAAAAGAGGAAAACTCATTAATTTGCTCCATCCCACGATGTGCATTTGTCATCTCTGTCTGAGTGACAGCCAAGACTTTTGGAATAGGTCTAGGACTAAGCAAAATTCTTCAAAAACCTACCCTATATTTGAGAGAGGCTTTGAGGTTAGCTGAGGGAACAAAAAAAGAAAAAGTAGTTATGAGGGCTGGTGCTATTATTTGTAATATATATTTGGAATTATTTTTGAAAGTGCATTTTGAAATTCATCCAAGTTCATTTGAAAGATATTTGTAAAAAGCTGGATATCATCAACTCAGTTCCACAAATGGTAGGAGTACAAAGAAACCAGACAAACAGACCAAACTATATTACCCATGGTCCTGAAAAGTGCTTCAAAGTGGCATTACATCCCTGTTTTCGACTGTTTCAAAGCAGAGTTGAAATATAAGATCGCTGAGCATAAGAGAGTGCTATCAGAATTTTTATCACTCTTCATAGAATCGAATAGAAGTGATGTGATTGTGAAAGGTGATGAACTTGATAAGTTTAAGACCTTAATTAAATTTTATACAAGAGATATGGAAGGTTCTGTAGAAGATGTTGCTTCGGAACTCCATTTATGGAGAAGGAAATGTATCAAACAAAATCCAAGACCCACATGTGCCATGAGTGGACTCCATGTGTACAACAAAGACATGTATCCAAACATTAAGACTCTTATGCAGATATTGCTAGACTTTCAGTGTCAACTGCCTCACCCGAGAAGTCATTTTCCACTGTGAAAAGGTTTAAGACATATTTGAGGAATGCAACAGGCCAGGCAAGTAAAAATAAAACTTTGTAAAAAGAATCGAAGTTGTTCCTAAAATTAATATCGACAGGCAAGACATAGAGAAATTTCTCCATGTTAAAATTCAAAAAACTTAGGTGATTTTTCATTTTATACATACATTGTTTTTTGTTAACACAAAAAAAGAAAAATATTAGGATCATATTTTTTCAGCTTTATTCATAATTGTATTTTCTATCGTTCCAGACAACACTAAATGGTTTATCACTCTTTTCAATCCACTGTTATGAACCAGTGACACCTATGGAAGTTTTGACCTAGCTAGAGAAAAAGAAACTGGACATGGCATTATTAAAGAAGATTTATAATTATCGCATTTCAAATACCTTTGTATAATTAATAAGTGTTAGTTCCATGAATGGCACTTTCTCTTTTTTCTGGCTGCATATTTTTGTAAAAAACACCTTTTGATTCAAACCTGTATCTATTAGAAATTGGCATATTGGGATTAAGGATGGATCGTTTCAAGATCAGGAATGGTTACATGGACAATCTTGGATGGTTATCATGGACAACTCTTAAAAATCCAACAGCATTCAATTATACTATAAGATATTCTTATACTTCATTGAGGACTGAACCCCCCTCCCCCCAGAGAAAAAAATATCTACGTCCCTGTATTGACACTACCTCACCATAATGAGTGATATTCCCATGCCAAACATCTATTGGTTTACAGTAAGACAGCTTAAAAAGCTGTTGTATTTTCAAAATGCAGTGCCTGCAGATGAAATAGCAGAACACCTGAGATAGAAAACTCAAGAGTAGGAATATATTACATTCATACCATAGAGTCATGAATACTTAGTAATACAGCAATCTTTACTCTGCGATAAAAAATTAAAATATAAAAAGATGAGAACGATGACGAAGGAACACGTATAAATACCCGGCGGTACCAATATAGCTTTTGTTTTTTACCCTGTATTCATTTTTAATTAAAGAAATGAACGTTTGTGACGGCTACTGCCGCTGACGCGAATCTCACGGAAGCTTATCAGGAACCGGATGGATGTCACGAGTTTGAAAAAATCTTCAGGATATCCGTCCCGCCAAGAAAAACGGCACACCTTTCAAAGCCTGAAAAGGACATCCTTGCCTCATGGAACATATTTTTATCCACCATAGCACACACTCTAGGGACATCGCGATGACGTGGCTAGGTTGAACTCCAGCGTCGGAACAATAGGAGGTAGCAAGTCACTCGCCATTGATCGGGCGGTGAGGACATCTTTCGCGAAGAGGGAGAGAGGAAGCAAAGAGAAAAAAAAACGTTCACCACAAAGGCTCCCGTCCCCCCAAGTCGACTCCTGGAGTACCAAAGATACGAAACCCGCACAGAAGGGCTGGGATGGGGCTAGTGATGGACGACTTGAAGACAACGAAAATTTAGTTTCTTTTTCTTTCTCGAGTGAAAGAAGCGTAAAAAATATTTTGCGCAGACAATATGCATAAAATTTTTTTTCTGTAAATCTGAAAAATGACGACGTGCTTAAAATTTACACTAACGTAAAAATGTAATTATTTTTAGCAAACAAGAAAACTATTCCTAAGGGCACGTATTAGTGGTCTTCGTTGATTAAGGATTAGATGAGGGGATTATTTTCAACAAAGCATGGAATGAAAAGGACTTGGCCTAGGACAACTGACTATACACGTTTACTATATAAACTCTTGTTTGGGGAGCAATTATTCCTTATCTTTCACCTGGTTGGGAACAAATTCACCGATTTCCATGAAATAAAAACCTATGAGCTTGTTTTTTTGTACCTCCTGGAATATAATGTAAAGATTTTTGGTTTAATTTGTAAAAAACGTATTAAAATAGAAAAAGTACAAATTCAAAAGATCCAGTTTGATATCAGATAGGGCTTAAGACGTTTCTTTATGATATTTAGTTGTATTCATGGTAACGAATAAAATAAAGCCTTTATTCTATTCCACAACTTTTTAATAAACCGACCTAGCTTTTGACAAATTGTTTAAAACCTTGCGAATTACAATAATTTGTTGAAACCAAGGTCGGTTTATTAAAAAGTTGGGTGGAATAGACTAAAGGTTTTATTTTATTCGTTACCATGAATCCATTTTGATAACTGAAATAAGGATCTGCATCTGGAATTAGACCAAATGAAGAAAAACTTTTAATTGAAAAAAAAAATTAGCGGAAAATTAAAATGTCAAATTAAAAAAAGTTATTTTTGCCCTTCAATAGATGGGAGGCAGACAAGCATCTGAGTGTAATTTGAAAGGGGCGGACTGGGATGAGGATGGGGAGGGAGGAGGGAACGGGAAATTAGAAAAAAGCCCCACGCGTCACAACACTGTGGGTGGGTGGGGTTTTGGCGACAAGGCGAAGCATCGCGGGGGTGGAGCAGCCCAGAGCTCTCCCGTAAACATCCGACCCCAAAGCTAGCCTCCTTCCTGACACCGCGGTTGACCACAACTTTCCCCCGCTACCCATCACCACCATTGCCCACGCAAATCCTCCATTCTCCGAAGGATGGGAGCAAGACGGCGGTAGCAACGAAGCATACACGACGTGACCAAGTACAACGAAGGACAGTGGGCCACTCATATCCGCAATCCACATTGAAATAACCTATTTACAGGAATCTTAGTCTAATACGCCGTATTTTACCCTAACGGACTGCGGTATGAAATAAAGCGTGCCATAACAAGCGCAAGCAAAATTTTTCACTTCAATCAAAGTGATTCATTTGGATATTCATATTTAACAACGTTACTGTGCGAGTTGCAGTTTCATCAACATTTTTCTATAATTTTTCCTAATATTCTTTGGCGATCAGAAGACGTAAACATCTTGTGCAAATCACAGTTTAATCTTTTACATTAGGCTATTCCATAAAAAAAATTCTCATATAATCATTTAGCGTCTACATTTTCCAGGAGGATATATTCATTTATTAGATTTCCGTTACCATCCCGCACTTGCTGGTCATCGAACCTACGCGGGAATAGCGAGGAGTTTTCAACGTCTCCCTCAGAACAGTGTTTGTAGTGAGTTTAAGAGCCGTGGAGGGCACCACTTAAACGTCACAAAATATAGTCAATCCCACGTTGCAATGGGCCAGAAACAGGTCTCTCACACGAAAGAAAGTGAAAACAGCTTTTCCTCTTCCACGGAGGTTTTCTTTATGCATCGCGGTGGAGAATGCGCTTCGGCACGCAGCGCCCTGTCCCATCCACAACTCCACCCGCGACTCGGAGCACAAACATTCAACAAGACAAAGGGCTGCTTGTGCACCGTCGTATCGTCATTAGGGCGGAGAAGGGAGAAGAAATCTTTCACTGGGTGCATCAAAGAAGAGATGAAGAAAGAAGAATTTCCAAGTACCAAGTTTCGAGTAATACTAGTAGGTTTGGATTTATTGCTGGATCATAGGCTAAAATACAGATTAAAATCTCCTGCAGAAAATTTAGACCAACATGTTGTCAGATTTTTTTAAATTTATATAATGGTAGATAAATCACGAAGGTAAAATGACATAATTAGATTGGATTTCAGAAAAGTTCAAAATTAATGTTTACGGGGAAATACGGACAATAAAAGATTTATGTGACGACACCAAGTGGAAAATAGAATGAGTATTGTGGATTACTGACTAGTGTTTTTAATACCTGAATGATAGCAGGAGTAAATGTAATTCTTTAATGCATGATTATGTAAATTTCTTGAAATGAGTTAACTCATAATGTCCAATCAAGACAGTGATGGCTTTCAATGCAGTATTATACGTGAAAATCCTGCATTACAAGGGAATGCTGTCGGCTCTACCTTTACTTCAAATTAAATCCTCTAGTAAACAAGGCGGCTTCATTATCAAATTAATCTAATTTTAAACTGCCTTTATTTGGGACACACTACACAAATAAAATTGTGTTTGCATAACAAGTATATAAGTTAATGTTTATAATAGCTATGCACTATGCACTTTAAATTTCAGGTCTCATGCAAGCGTAAAAGACTTAAAATCCACACAACCAATCACAGCTAATAACAGATTCAGATAATACGATCGCGTGTACTATTTTACCTTATTGTATGCGGAATAAATGGAAATTTTGAATTTTTTCTCATTTTCGGTTTCATTAGATTCATCTAACTCATTACTTAGCTGAGGGCATTGCCTAAAATGACAGTTTTTTCTTCTACTCAGTAAACCAATGTCATGAATTTTTATGTTCATTTAGGATCATTTATAGTGAAATTAAGGCAATTTTTCACTGCCTAAAAATACATATTTTAGGTGTTTATGACTTTTTCTGCTGATTTGCTGCTATTTAAGGGCGTAAAAAAGCAATATTCTTCACAACGTCTCCAAACTTCTCTTTCTTCTTATTTCAGTTTCTTTCTTCTTCTTTTTTAATCTATCAAGGTTGAAATAATGCCATTAAACATGCAAGAAACATTATCTAAAGTATTATTATATAAAGAGTAGGTAAGTAACTACGGTAATATTACGTGATCCGTATATGCAATGGTTACAATTGCCAAAAGCTTCTTTTTGGAGCTTAATTTTAAGAATTTTAAGCTTTACTTTAAATAGATACAGCCCGAAGTTGCTCTGTCTTTACAGCCAGTATTGATAACCATGGGGAACATGGCTAAATACTGTATTATACTCAACAGATTAAATATTTGAAATACGTGAGACATGTGACAGGAATAATGTTCACCTCAGATACATCAGTTTGAACGTCATTTCACTCACTTAAATGTACTCTATTGCAACCGAATTTGCTCATCTTTTATACTATGGGTCAATTCTGTCTATAAGAAAATTAAGCCATCATGGTGCATGAGTTGGTTTTCTATAGGAGACAGAATATCTGTATGAAGAAGCAAACTGCATTCTTGAATCCAAGCTGTAGAGTTATATTTCGGTCTCGATGCAGATCATACGTTTATCAGATGCAATTTTGGTTAACTACCATCAATCATGTCATCGCTGGAGGCAATAAGTCATTCCATTCGACATACATTTTAAATCGCAAATTTTTCAGAAATACCATGCTTTACCACCTCAGATTTCAACTAAAATTGGTAAATATATACTAACAATACATAGCTAACAGGCTAACATGCTAACAGGCTAACATACTAACAGGCAAATATATACTATACCTTCCTGAGCCAAAAGCCGTTCCATGTTTTGTTAGGAAAATGTTTTGCCCCTGAAGTATAGGCTGACACGCATTGCGTTAAAGAATAAAAATCGTGTTTTTACACTATTTTTCTACATGCTGCAACAGACTGATTTTACATGAGATACACATGTAGAAGGTGTCACTAGAAAGCATATCAAGTTAACATGTTATTAGAGAAGTTTTAAATGTACTTTTCGCCAGAATAAGTGCCTTTTTGTCGCCATAAATGCAACTTCCAAAATTCATTTTTTTTCACAAGTTTAGCCTAAAATTACAGCAAGAAATAATTTTTAAAACTGGCCAGTTCTTCTCACCGTAGCACTTATACGTACCTAGTGTATGAATATATTAATAATACTAATAAGCATGGAATGTAAGCATTTCTCACTGAAAAAAGAGCACTTGAATTTAAGAAATTTGGAAAAGTATGTTCATAGGAGCTAAAAAAAAGTCCATGTGGGACAGGGTTTAAAATTATGAAAGCATTTTTTTATAAATTCTTTATGTTGACCCTATTATATGCAAAAAGAATTGTTTTGTGTTTATTAGGGGTTTTGAAGATATGGTCGGTGTAAAAACAGTGCTCAACTCCCTCAGGGTGTGTGGCAGTGGGTCAAAACACCAAATATGCAATGCTTATATGCAACTAAGAGCTAGAATGCTGTGACCAGGCATATTATATTAATATTTAGAAAAGCTTTCAAATATTTTGAGCACCTTTCTGAAATGCGGACGTAGCAAAACTCAGAGGGAATATTTACGAAAGGTGAACTTCACGTATCTTAGCCTAGCAGTAGCATCTCTTACGCCAACTTAGAGATATTGAATTCTTTATGACATATCTTTATTTATTGACACGAAATTGATATGACATTTATCTTCTCAAAAACACCTCGGTATGCACCATAGCAAGAAGTAGAAACTGGAATTTCCCATTATCGCCCATAACGCTTCAGCTTTCGCCGGACGACACTCCATGTCTCACTCCGTGCGGTACTCTTCTTGCTTTTCTTCAATGTGCAAGTGAAGCTCTTTTATGCCAATAACGTCAGTGTATTGCTAGCATGAAAACAAATTGAAAAAGCTGTAAGAAGTTTTATTTTTATGGCTAATCCCGGGACAATGAATGGAACGAATGTATTAAAACTGATCGATGACGGACATAATAAACCCAATATCAAAATCTCGAGAAAAATTGAATAGATGCTATTCAATTGGAAAAGGAATTTATGTTAAAAATAAAATAGTGAATTTAAGAATATAAAAATTGTTTTCGTACCAAATTTGTTGCTTGCATCTGTCATATGATTTAAATATCCATTGCGAGATATCTGGGATGAAGATTAATCTCGTGAAAACAAAAACTTATAGATTCCCTTGGAAAAACTAGTAAGAATGTTATTTAAAAATTGGCCAACGTCCACTTCCCTTGTGAGTTGGGTATCATAGTCTATTGAATTTTAAAAGCACAATAAGTTATCGAGATGTCTCAGGAGCCACACAAAGTAACTGTCGTCTAAATATCATTGCCAAGAGAAATCATGCTCAACCACGAATCTTGTGCGACTATATACAACCCGCTGGAAAATGTCCATACAAATATTGACTGGCATAGGCTTCAAAGGTAAACGCATATGGAAACCCTCAGACTATTAACACAGATTACCATTAAAGTGAAACGTTATCAATCCCTTATATGAAAATAGAATTATTAGAAGAGCCTTATTAGAATGCTCGGTTGGGAATGATTATGAGAAAGGAGGTGAAAATTTTGTCTAAATCTTGTGAGCAAAGTAGAAGATGATTTTTCTGTTACAATCATATTGAGAATTAGCGTGCATTAGTGTCATTTTTTTGACATTAATACACGAATTTGACCATGAAACAAGATTAGGGAAATAGATTGCCATACAGGTATTGGCTTTATACAGATACTAATGTCGTTCTTTCCACAAAGAATTATAGATCATAATAGACAATATAATGAGTTGCTGGTCAGTATTGGTAGCGTAGTTTGAAGTGTCCGACTATCGTCTTCTAATTCTAAGAACGATAACAATTACTGACACTAATTGGTATTTGTCTGACCAAAACGTTTTTTACTATTCATTTTGATTATGGGTCTTAGTGAATTTAGGTGGATGATGTTGATGTAGTATTCACATTGCAATGATGAGCCATAGCCCGAATCGACTTTGAGGCATGTAAAGTGAAAGTTTAAAGCAAAATATTCATTTGATGATCAAAATGGAAGCTTCATATATTACAGAGACATATAGTCTCATAGATTGGTGATGAGCGAGTCAAATATCGTGGCTGGTTTTGCGATTTTTTTTTTAATTTTTGCAAGAGAAAGAATATGGATTTCTACGAGAATGGCTCCGTTTTAGCATTCGATAATATTTGTAATATTTAGCATTCGATAATATTCGATGTCATTTAGTACCTAAATAGGTACTTTGTTTTCTGGTCGAATCAGTGTGAGGAGGCTATCAAGTAAACCTGTAGATCTAGATATGTACTTATAATAGGTGACACATTAACTACAACACTTTTCAGCGAACATGAAGGCATGCGCTCTAGATTTCAGTAAGGAAATCTCGGCTAAATCTAGTTTCCGCGTTGGGAACTCATGCAAATAAGTTCGTAGCACCGATGGACACCAAACTACATTTTGTGGCAAGCATACATAAGAGAGGGCTTTTGTAGGTTCCACTGAATTCTTCACTCCATATATTGGATATATTGGTTAAAAGTAATCTCAAAATAATGAATTGGCCTCCCGTAATAACTGGTGATAGAGGCTCTGTACCCTGGAAATAATGAAACTCAGAATGGTATTTGCCTGTACACTTTGGAGAAGCCTAAGAATCTGCGTGCCATTTGGTTCATTTGGAACATTCTCTACTATTTCTTGTCGTACAACACAGTAGAGCATCCCTAAGTGCAATAAATAACTTCTTATAAAAATGTCATTTTCCATGAAATGATGCTCTGCATCAATACCGGTCACAAATGCATAATTTTTATATTTGGCACCGCTAAGTTTTACATATTATGAATCATAAAATTCATGCATTGTGTCACAGAGGCAATTCGGCATTGCAGCCGAGCAATCTGCGAATGAATTTCCTCAAAAAATGCATTGGTTATGCGTATAATTTGAGAAGAAAGTTCGGAAATTGTTACTGACATTTCAGAAACATCGGTGTCAAATATACACCTAATATTTTGGCTCATAATCAGCGAGTAACTAGCCTGGCCTTGGGCTCTAACCTGATTGACTAAACTGAAACAATTATTACAGTTATCAGAATATTGAGACGCGTTCAGTTTCTCCAAAAAGATGACAATGTTCAAGATTATTTTCAGCTGCAAACAGTTTATTAAATTATTTTATATATATTATCGGTCATAATATTTTCATCATATTATCTACCACAAATTGCAATCATTAAAAAAATCATTCACATTTATGGTCGATCACCTCAATTAATTACCGGAAAATGGTATCCGATAATGATATTAGCTCTGAAAATTAAATATTATATTCTGTAAATTAATATAAAAGGTTAATGTCGCATTCGTGGGGAGAACCGACGGTCGGACCCTCATTAGTACTCGAAGCAGCTAATCCGCGACCCTTCCTCGAGATCGAAGCTCGTAAATGACCCAACCATCATTGCGGGAGGCCCAACCTCAAAAGTTGACCATTTGCACTTAAATATACAATTTAAAAGTTTATAAATTTAACCCGAAAGTATCATATTTATCGCATAGACGGAAAAGAGACGACGAAGTAGGTTTTTTGAACAGCATTGTGCGATAAAATTTAACGATTATTGAAAAAAGAATGATATTTCCCATAGCGATTTGGCGATCGCCGGAGGAATTGAGAGGGGGCACATGGATAGGAGAGGACGTTTATCGCCGTAGGAGGCCCAAACCAACTTTAGCCAAATAAAAAGTTGTGGTTCGTTGTCAATGGTGATTTATAATTCATTTTTGATTACAACAGAAATATATAATTAAGTCATAATAATTTTTCTAACCTTAGCATCCAGTGGTTTTTTCATTGAACATTACGATGGAAATATTTTTCAAATCTCATCATATATACATAGTTTTATAGCAAACTAATATCCGTTTCATCAAAGGTGGAAAATATTGGTCCATTGCCCAAATCGACTATGAGGCATGTTAAGTTAAATTTTAGAGTGAAAAATAATTTTCTGATCAAAATGATCGCTTCATATATCACAGGGACAGATTCTCATAGACTAGTGAAGATTCAGTCAAATATCGTGAATGATGTGGCGATTATTTTGTAATTTTCGGAAGAGAAATTACATGCATTTCTACGATAATGGATCTGTTTCAGCGTTCGATAATATTTGACTAAACTACTTTGTTTTCCGGTTGAATCATCGATAAGAGAAATGACTGATCCTTGCATGCTTCGCTGATATAATTGAGTATTTAGCATTTTTGGGGCTTAGCTACGCAAGTGCTAAAGTCAGGAAAGTTGTGAGGTCAAAATCATGGTTTCCTCACTTGCAGTATTGCACGTGGCCAGGTATGTACTCTTTTTGTTGTGGACTGACGGGCTTTTACGCCAGTGCCATGAAATATGATATCATTGAAATGGATGATAACTGCATCTAAATCTGATGAGCACGTTGCAACCTGCTGCAGTGGTGGAGGTGAAAAAATACGTAACCATTTCTACGATGACTCTTGAAATATTCCACATGCTTACTTGAGTACGGATACAAGTGTGAATATCAGCTTTATATTTCTATGAAAAACGTAAATATATATTTTTGTAGTTCAGAAGCTATTCAGTACCCAAGAAACCAGCGTACCATTTAGATCCACATTGAAATCTAATGACTACCCTACAAACCATCTTGAGGGTGTGTGGTAGGGGGTGGTTGGGTGATTCCATACCAACGACCAAACATGCACTATGTACAAGCAGATGTAATGAGAGATTACTACGAATATAATACGATAAACATGAAAAAAAATCCACTTTACATGCGCTGCTCAAAGACGCATTTGAGAAACACGTGAAGTATTCACATCAATTGCCATGCCAAAAAATTCACCTGGATCGGACCTTTGGCTTTCCGGGCCTCTGCGCAGACCACTATGATACCCAGAATCCCTCATTCGCATGACAATTCTGCGCAGTGTACCCGGAAAGCCAAAGGTCCGTGGTTCGATTCCCGGTCCAGGTGAATTTTTTCGCATAGCAATTAATGTGAATTTCCCCACCGCTCACGCGGTAGGCTTGAAATACCCTACACCACAAGTATTCATTACATGTACATGGTTAGTGCAGACATGCCTAGTTTTTCAAATATCTTCCAACTTAATTTTAAACTTAGCTCTGTAATTTTTGCTTACTCTGCATTGTGTGATGTATGTATCTGCATGTT
The DNA here is from genome assembly GCA_933228895.1 of Platycnemis pennipes. Lineage (NCBI taxonomy): Eukaryota > Metazoa > Arthropoda > Insecta > Odonata > Platycnemididae > Platycnemis > Platycnemis pennipes. Next base: position 29,416,633 of record OW121846.1, read on the forward strand.
TATATTTGGGAAAATTTATTTGTTAAAAACATCATGGTGTGAGAAACCTTGGCCATCCTATGATCGCGAACTCGAGTAAAAAAGTAATTTTGTATAGCATATCTTTAATGCAGCCTATTTCTCTAATAACTTCTGTGGTCCTGTCTGACGAAGTGGTGTGGGGACATAATACTCTCGTAAGGTTTCCTCGTCTGCCCCGTACCTATGCAAATCCTCAGTCTAGCCTGCTGGCTCCGTGTTTGAAGAGTCTATCATCCAATTGTTTGTAACAACAAAGTTAAACTTACACTAGATAAAAATCTTGTTTTGTGGATCAGCGAATATCTAGCTTCCTACTGCTCAAACACCATTCGATACAATACATATATCTAGAACAGTACACTATTTTGATCCGTTAACTCCAGAGATTTCATTCCTCCAAGCAGATTGAGATATGTAGTCTCTACTCTAGAGATACTCCAAAGATTTCCATTCATTTCGCTCCAATTCACTGAGGACCTATTTCTTTTTACACAGTGGGATTTGTTTGCTGCAGGATGCCGCGTGGACTCAACCCCTTCATTTTCCTTCCTCGTACAGGCACTCGCAGTCTAATTACCCACATGCATTCCTCGAGCTTGGAGAAAGGAAAGTAACTCCACGCGTGATGCGAGTGAAGGAAGAACCGTCGCGACTGCGGGGTGACGCGTCGCCACACAGTTTGCGGGGAAAAATAAATGGGTAGACGACACTATATCATGGAGCGAGATCGGGCTTCACAATATCCTTGTCCTCCCAAGCTATTGTCTGAATGATGAATATGGATACTTATAAGTAGGTTTAAAAAATTAAGAGTAGTTAATATTTTTCAACGAGCTAGATCACTTTGAGTGGCGCAGCGAAGATCGACAAGATTTGTTTGATAATCATGTAACCGTAACTAAATTATGAGAAGAACTTAAATGGAAATAAATATGAGAGCACCGGTTGATATTAGGATATAATCATTTAAGTTACTTCCAGGCAATACTTTTTATTGATGCTGTTTAACACTTTTTTAACTTCTTGTCATCATGGTAGATGGTACCATAAGCATAAAATTAGGAACATTTTTTACAAAAACCGACAGGTTTGAGATGCCATCCTTTCCTCGTACTGCTTGAGATGTAAGTAGCAATAATTTATTAATATTCAATAATTTATGCTCAATTTTAGATATAGAGAGTTGCATTTCGGCATAAAGAATTTTAGATAACCTACTAACAGCACGTTTATTCATGCTTACTTAGATCTATTTTAAATTATTATAGCTCAACTAAAATGTAGCTACCAATCATCTTTAATATTGACAGGTAGTGCATGCATCGTGACATTTCACCTCCTTTCACACCATTTATGCGGGCTCGCAAGGTAATATGTGGAATGCATCATCATTGATAGTCCACACATCAACGCCGCAAATTACAGACGGACATTTGAACTAGAACTAGATGTATCCTACACTCAACTCTCATGAAGGGAAATGATTCCACTAAAAAATTTAAACACCAGCCAAGATTCAAATCCGAGAACTCAAGATGGCAATCCAGGACTGGTGCCACGATACAACTCACATCAGCCTTATTCCCCTTCAAAAATAAAGAATAAGCGTGACATACAGACTCGAAAATGAAAGGTCGGAAAAACATCCCATATTTGGTAACTACCAGAAGCAGAAATATGCTCAGAGACGGTGTGATATATTGTTGAGAGCCAGCTCATCATTTGCAAAAAAGAGTATTTATCAGTTTGATTTACGAGCATTGTCACGCTGTGTTCGTTTTGTGCCAAAATATAATCATTCAAACATTAGTAATTTCATTTCATATTTAGTCATTTGTAGGAATGTGATTCAATGCTTACCCTAATTATCAAATAAAATTCATGCAAAAATTCTGCTGGGTGTTCATTAGTTCCTGATGACAGTGGTAAGCTCAGAAAGAAGCGTAATATTCCAATGTATTATTGTTCAAATGGGTTAAAATTTCAATTTTTTCAAAATTAAGGATTAGGCACAAATTCTTGATAAAAATCAAGTCCGTGCAGGAAACCAGGAGGACAATAGCAGGGACACCCACAAACCATACTGGTATAAAACAACGTAACGGATATAATTTTTATTTCAAATTACGTTAAATAATTCCATATCTTAGTACCTATCTTAAAGTGACTAGAGAAAAGAAAGAGTGAGTGCAGAAGAGAAAAATTCTGCAGTGGTTGTTACGTCTCTTTCCCTACGTGGAGAAAAGCTGGCGGGGAAAAAAGAAAAGGGATTGCTGGGGAGAGTCTTTGCGGTCCCTTAATGAACGAATGAGAGCCTTAGGGCAGGGAGGGACGGGTGAAGAGGATCTGGGAGGGTGACGCGGGCCCTGCTGGAGGTCTGCGGCCGCAGAAAGCGTGACTAGGGCCTCAAGATTCAATCCTCCTCAATTCCCTAGCCTGGAGGAAGACTCCATAGTCCACAGAGTCGAAGGAGCAGGAAATTTCACATTCTCTGGCACTGACTGGGAAAAGGTAGTAATTTCTTTAAAAACCAGCCAGGGAATGAGAAAAAAAGTCCGTCATTGGCATTCCAGATGATTGAGTAGAAAAGAGACTTAGCACGTAAATCCTCAATAAATGATTACTGGTTGGCATTTGCCACAAACTCCACCATCAAAATGTTCTCAGCTCTCCAAAATTTCCGGGCGAGTCTTACGGTTCGTCTTTATTAATACCTTCAGTTATTTTCTTACGTGCTGTAAATTTCCCGAGACTAGTGAGGCGGAAAGTGAACTTTTTTTGCAATAACATCCACGGGACCTGAGAGAATACGCCATACTGAGAGCTTTAATTCTCACTTTACCACTGTGGAATACCGAATGGCAGGGAAAGGAAACGGAAATGGTTTAGAATTTTGGCTTAATGTTGAAAGCTCTGCAATATTGTGAACATTTGAAATGAGAATCTTATGGTTTGTTTCTATTAGTGGTTATTATATGGAAGGGAGGCAACTTAATAGAAATTACTTCTTTATGAGGAAAATACTATCATACACAAAACAAATAACATGTTGACAAGGATTTACTAAATAAATTAAATACAAAATAAATGGCGATAAGATTAAGAACGTGATATTGGGATTGTAATGAACCTTGCGTGGCCGCATGCACTATTAATATTTAACATATATTTATAGTATTTCCTGTATATATCCAAGCATTCTGGATGGAAAGCTAATTTGAAGTTTGTCTCGCATGATATTGAAGTTCATCTTTCACTCAGAAGTGAAAAAAAGCATAAATACATGCAAATAATACTTGTTCGGTGATAGCTCAGCTACTGCCGCACTCGCATCACGTGGCTTGCACGTTAGTCAATAATTGTTGATATCATTTAGATGTCCTATTAAAAATAACGTTGACTTGTTGAAACCGGTTGAGGTCATCATAAAGTGCCAAGGATTACTAATTGATTCGTTCATAACTTGTTAGTCGTTACAAAAAATGCTTACTGTGTTGGTCGAAGATGAGACGAAGCATAGCTAAATTAAATATTTGAACGATGCGAAATTAGTAAAATTATATATTCAGTCTCCAATATCTCACAGTGGAATATTTGTCACAACTTTTCCGGTGACTTGAAAATAGTGGTTGGAGTCGTCGTAGAATGAGATTTTCATGTCATCTAAGTATTGATATTTTATTTCACCATGTTACTCACACTTCATCCTAATAGTCAGGTATATGTAGGCACGTCAGTACCATGACATCCTAGCAGTCCAAAGTACGAGGAGTTGACTTCCGCATAGGAATTCCGCAATAGGAATAGGACCCGCTAAGAATTAAGCTAAATATTTCGTTAAGTGACACGCAGTAACGTAACTGAAGTGTTTAGAGCATCAATATAGGTCATTATGTCTCTGGTAATCGCAATAAAAACACAACACACCTGAGGTGATATTGGAAGCTCAAAACCTTTGATGCGCAATGCGTGGTTGAGTAGAAGTAGAGAAGCCTTCAGTTTTTAGGTGCTCCAACGGCTAAGGAGATATCGTATTATTTAATCGAAGATCGTTATTCTTTATTTATCATGACTTTCATGGACTGGGTGAGTTTCGAAGCCACGATCTGGTGAACATGAATGACCATTTGGCTACCACAGCCAAACTATTGTAAATGAGACTCAAGACTTTTTTCCTCTGAATATTTATGCGTTGTTGAAGAAATTTGGACATACAAAACGTTCATTATTATTCCGAAAAAACATACAAAAAATTAATATATTGGTTAATTATTGAAGAACAGACAAGTTATATGAGGAATATATGCCAAAATCGTTTTTTGAGTTTGGTTGTCAGTATCTCTCGGAATTTTAATTCTCCAGTAAATCAAATTAAAGACTTATTTACTGAGATAAATTAAAGTAGGGCATGGCCTGTGACTATTATATGAATGGAATTTAGTGACATGGGTAGTAATATGTACGAAGGTTGACTTGTTTTCAATGATATTAGAGGGGGAAATATAATGAAAGGGAAAGCGTTCACTAAATTGAGGGATCTTGCGACTTGAACACAAAGCAAAACTTTAGGAGAAGAGAATTTTTACCTTGCGTCAGCATCGTATAGCTACTAGACATGGATAATAATGAAAGATGATGAGTGACTATCAAAGGCATTTGAGATGCGAGTATAGAAAAATAGAGAAGGGGAGATGGAAAAAAATTAGAAAATTGAAGAATAGGCTGGGAAGAAAGACTGGCTGACTGAAGAATAGGCTGGAGGAAATTAGGGAAAGGTTGGATAGACCCATAAGAGGAGATTTTCACTGACCTTGAGTAGTATATGTATAGCATGCAAAAAAAAAAGATTTGGGAAGGAAGTTAGAGGAAAATAATACGCATGGGGTGTGGGAATGAAGACGCCTATTGAGCGGAAAAAACGGAAAGGAGTTTTTAAATACAACAACGCTTTTGCCCACAGAAAACCGACCGGTAATCCAGAAAATCGTACTAAATACCACTTTTCAACTTCAGTGATCACTGAAGGACAAGAATGACATAAAAAGGGCAATTATTTAAAAACATAGGATCGGAAGGAACCTTTTTCCATTTCCCCGGGTAGATAAAAATACTAACACTCGGAGTGATTTGCTGCCGCAGGTGAGTTTCCTCCCAACGTACGAGGACTTTTCATATGCCTTTTGCGCAAATATTGTTTTCAGTTTTTCACAAACGAAGTATTGGCTTATTTTCCGCGCTAGGCAGATTTTTTGTTCTGTTCAGGACAAACTTTACTCTTAGCCTATACTGTGCAAAGCAGAAAAAACATTCTCCATGACAATGCCGTTTTACGATCTCTAGAGCTTACCAGAGAACCTTCCGAAGAAGAGTTTTAGAGGATTTCAATCCGCAAAACAAGTTCCCTCGCGCGAATGTTATATTGACGAATAATTTAGGCGCACTTGATGGAATACTGAAAAATAAAAGTCGCAGAGTATCACCATTGATGCTTCCCGTCTGATGATGTTCAACGAACAAGTTCGTAAAAACAGACTTTTCGTCATCGTTATATAGAAACCGCTTCTCAGACCATTTTATCGCAATATTTGTTTCTCCGAAATCTCTTTCGATTCTTAGGAAAGTGATTCTTCTACGTTATTAAAGCAATAATCCAGCAGTTTCTCATATCACTTAAACTACAGCGTTTCCGAAGGCAAAGTATGCTCCAAGTAAAAATGCGCAATAAGCCATGTTCATATTTGTTCTGACTCTCAAAACAATGGTTTACTTTCATTCCATTTTGAGAGTTGGAGTACTTAATTCCATAATTTAAAATCACTATCCATACAAAGTGCTTCAGATAACCAGCCTTTAAGAATAATTGAAAATAAATGTACCTTGACTCATGCCTCCTTGATGTTTATCGGCGCCGTCATTGTTTATTAATGCCTCAGACAAACAGCCTCCTTTTACTGGTCATTTCTTATTCACATTCCTCGTTTCTATTTATGCACCATAAACCAATCATAGCTATTCTTTCTCTTTCCTGCAACTCCTTTTGAACCAAAGGTAAAATCAGATTGGTACGATATTGGGTGCAATCAACTCAATTATAAGGTAACTACAAAAATCATGATCCGGCCTCATTAATCAATGAGAAAGGAGAATTTGATTTGCATTTGCATAAAACCCTATGAGTCATTACAAAACTGTGCGGTGAATAAACACCAGACATGTAATATAATCAGCATAACAAATCCAATATAGCTCCTAAAGATCTGGCTGCTTTGAGTTGGATTTGTTATACTTTTTCAGCAAAAGCAATAGATTATAACAAATGTATCACAAATTATATCAAATGTCATATCACGGCACGGAGTAGGCTGAAATATTGCAAACTTTAATTGATTTAAGAAGGAATACATCGAGTTTAGCCAGATTATCAAATTTTGAGGGATGAGTTTTTTTCATACTGTAACTTACATGTAGTATGAAAAAAACCTCATTTACTAATAACCGTCTGCCTTCGGTTGCAATAGCGAACCAAAACTGGAATGTGCACCTACGCAATACCTTGCATGTCAATAAAAGAGTACGTGGCAGGGGGTATATTAACAATAGAAATGCATAAAAACGAAGATTTCATGTTTAAATTTAGTTAAAACGTTGCGGGTACTTTTCTTATCCAAAAATTCACATCCATTCTTTTAGTTCATTGTGTGGTGTAGTGACGGTTCAGCTACGATATTGAATTTCCATCGCTAAAATGATCTCATGTGATAGGCTCATATTGTCTTTAAAATGAGCTGATTGAATCCGTTTTAAAAAATCTGAAAAGTGGTCTTTTGTACCATAATCAATTTTGTAATTTGAACTGTCATTGAAAATTAAAGTTTATTTACATTTGCCATTCTCCAATTGCTGCCACAATTCCATTTAAAATTTTTCGAGTTTAGTATGCACAAAAGCTGAGGGAAAGGGAATTTTCTCAATGTTTTTCAATATCAACTGGTACGAGATTACGTGAAACAAGTGCATCCATAAAAATATATTTATGTACTTAGGCGATTCACTTGTTAAAAAAAATATTCATGTTCAGATCCAATTACATGACCCATACACATAAAACCCAATCCTTCGCTGATTATTCTGATACCTTTACTGTATATGGTATTTAGCAGAGTTGTCGATATTCTCCCCACGTCATTGCCCTTATTGCTGAGAATTAAGTCTGTATTCCACCTTAGGTCTCATATCACATATTACCATTTTTCTCTCATTTTCGAGAAGTGTGGCGAATTCAAAATACATTTCTAATTTATATTTCCTTTAAAAACTTTTATATCATGAAATTTAATACTCAACTTATTCACATTCATAGGACATTTTAATACGTGCTTTGAATTAGAATTTTTTTACCCCGTTATGCAGTAGCGTTCTTCAAATTTCTCTTTCTATTCTACCTGCAACGTGTTTCTTCTCGATGTACCGATAGTCATCTGCTTTTATGCCAAACATCGCCAGTTATTTTTTCCGCCTCATTTTCTGTAGGATCCTTCCACTCTCTTTTGGTGTTTTTCATGTCGTCAGATTACTCCTTCCATGGTATTTCCTTTCCTATAGAGGTTACTCAAAACATGACCTTTCCTGTGCAATGAAAAACTATTATCCTGGTGTATTCCTCTCCCCAATCCCAGAATGTGGATTATTTATTGTACACTAAAATGAGAGCGGACATTTCAAGTTTTCAGTGTATTAACGGTAAAGAGGTACGGCTCATTTGGGAACAGCATCGCAAGTTACGTATCCAATGCATTTGCTCCAGATACTATCATGTTGCGGTTTTATCGGAGTATAATTGCCAAGTTTTGTACGACAATTTTATTTCCTTCACCCAGCCGAACTACATCCACAGTGATACCAAACGTAAGCATTCGGCCAATGTTCAATTCATCCAGGCTATATTATTCAACTTTGAAAATACTTTTACAATTAAAGCGCGATTCATATGAAGCATCAAACGAGTTTTAGACTTAAAGAGAAAAAAAACAATGACATTCTATAACAACAGAATGCCTTTTCTGAGACCCCAGTAATTTTATCGGTAAGATAAATCTAATATATTTTTTGATACAATTTGCGTATCCTGTAATTAATCTGAACAAAAAATTACGTGTTTTATAATTATATACGAAGACATTTTAGTATTACTCAAACTCTTGAACTCACAACAAATTATACATTCTATAATCATGAAAATTGCCTACTTTTTTCATGAAGGAATTCCTCCTATTTCCACGGATTTCGATTCTGTCGTAAACCAAGGGGAACCTATTCTTTGTTCCGGATTACATAATTGCCTTTTTCTAGAAACAATATAATCCCCACCTACTTTCATTATGCCTCATCCCGGTACTCAGGGATTGAGGCTCACCTACGGATAGGGATAAGTGTCATGCATCTCTTTCCTTGTCACTAAAATTAATAACATGTAGATTGCTGGATAATGTATTCATTTTCCAATGGTTACCACCAGCCACTACATACAATAACATTCTGGATTTTTTCCGTAAAACACTCCCTCAAAATTTTATAATTATAATGAACTTCATTGTAATTTCAAAGCATTAAAACATATTGGATACCTACTTTATGTGTTGTTACTATCCAGAGGAGTAAATTATTAGCGATTCTCATCATATTCTAACTAGCTAAATAATTTGGTTCCTTTCTTCAGTATAGCTGCCTACCTGACTTCAGCCTGAAGATATATCCTGAAAACTTTCTGCAACTGTTCGTCTACAGCAGGATTAACAAATGTAATGTGAAATGGAAACGGTTATGGAAAAGCATTCGATGAAGGAGTTAAATAATTACCAAATACGGTTTTACAATGTGGTTGAGAAATAAGAAGAAAATATCGTGACGCGATGATTATGAATACTATTTTACCATAATTTTGAGAGCCACTAGAGCAAAGAGTTGATTAGACTTTTTTAAATACCCCTCTCCATTCAGGATGATTCCATCTTATAACCTAGGCCAATTTTGTCATCAATTTATAACAAGGAGCCACATGACCACATTCAATGGTTTAATCAGAATCCATTCCTCTTCTCTCGGTGGCATTACAGACGGTTCTGGTCTGATTAATAGTCGAGCAGCCGCGGCCTGGCAGTATGGTGGAGGCACCAAAGCTTCCCTTGCCCGCATTTCAGAATAGCTGCTCTAAGCGTCGTTGTCGGTAAACGTAGCCGTGATTATTTGGGCAAAATACTCCCACTACACCACAACAGGATTGGCAAACCTTAGAGAGGTTCAGTGTACCACCATTAACTCGGGATGATGGAAAAAAATCATCCCCCAAATTAATAAGAGTGTTGATAAAGATTTCTTTCACATATACCGGAGCAAAGATGGAAGGTGCTGTTTATAGTCTAAATAAAATTCCACCAATGTTATCACTTTCTTTCTGAGTAGAATTGCCACAGTTCGCTTTGGGAACGGACTTGTTGCTATGTTCTGAAATAGGGCCACAGTTATCAAGAGCTTTCAATAACTTAAAAACTCCGTGGGAAATGACATGGTACAAGCGGTGTAGAAAGCCTCCCTATCGAGTTTTATTGTGACGCTATGACAAAATCTTTTTCTCCGAGACTATGATGAGAAACAATATCACTGATGCGAGTCGAACCCTGGAATGTCTTTGACAATTTACCCCATAGTCATGCATATATGACGTGACGTTTTTGACGGGTCATAATGTATAAGCAGACATCTTGTACTGAGTACCCTGTATTGAGTCATCTATCAGAGAGCTAAATTCAATTTTTATTCGGTTGAATGTTCGGTTTATTGAGTCTTCCTAACGATTTATTGCCCTTATATCTTTTTCACTGAGGCAGAGATTAGGATTTCACTATACACAGAATTCCAAGGGGATCGGGTTGGTCTGGTGGCCAGAATACTGGTCTTCCATCTCGAGGGCTGGGTTCGATTCCCTGCAGTGGCGGATTTTTCAACCTTGAGTGTCTAGTGGAGAGCCAGTGCCAGGGAGGGTTCAGTACTTCATCGGTCGGATGTGACGTTAAGTCGTGGTCCCCTTGGTGCCTGTCGTTAAGACTAGGCTAATGCAGACGCTGGGGTTCCATTCTTCCTCCATTCCATGACAAGCTCCTACGAATACTCAATTACCCACCTATTATAAATAGCGCAAAAATGACCTCATCTGAAACTTTTAGTAGTGTTTCACAATTAATAAAAGAATTAGGGTGGGAATCATTATCAAAGCGTAGGTTAAAGTACAGATTAAATCTATTAGAGAAATTTCAATCGGATAGCTTTACTGAAGATGTTATCCACATATTAAAAACACCAGTGTATTATGCTAAATTCGACCAGAAAAATAAAATTAGAGAGATAGATTGTCGTACAGACCAGTTGTGACAATCACTAAAGATTTATCGTGGGGGAGACACATCCGGGAAATATGCGGCCGAACGAAGAGAAAACTAGGATTTTAAAAACGAGTACTTGGAAAATGTGATGAGAAGACAAAAGACCGATGTTACTTTTCTCTTGTTAGGCCCCATCTTGAGTATGCAGCTAGTGTATGGGATCCTAATGAATTAGGTTTGATCAGAGAACTAGACAGTGTGCAGCGTAGAGCAGGTAGGTTCGTTAAAAGGTGTTACGATAGGTTGAGTAGTGTTTCAGAATTAATTCAAGAATTAGGGTGGGAATCATTATCAGAGCGTAGGTTAAGGTACAGATTAAATCTATTAGAGAAATGTCAATCGGATCGCTTTACTGAAGGTGTTAGGCACATAATAAAAACACCAGCCTATTTTGCTAGATTCGACCAGATAAATAAGATCAGAGAGATAGATTGTCGTACCGACAGATTGAAAATGGCATTCTTCCCTCGTACTATAAGAGAACAAAATAGGCAGCATAGCATAGCGACAGGGAGGAGGATTTTAGAGTAGTCTGTAGTGCATGATGCATGTATCAATCCTTTAAATACCATAGATACTAACAATCTAGTTGCATGAGACCCTGTAGTTGCTTGTTAGCATGTGAATAGTGAATGCTTGGTGATCTTCAACCCCTGCCACACACCCTCGCGGTGGCTTGCAGGGTGTCGTGTAGATGTAGATCTGTCGGTCGCCTTCCCTGAATAACTAACTAACTGCATTCCGAGAAAAAAAGGTTTCTATTTTTCCCTATAATACCAGTTGTAAGAAATAAAAAACTGATTTGAGTTTATCAATAAAGCAATCAAGTGATAAGTGAATCAATTTGATCATTGCACTTATTTTGGCCCATTTCAGCCGTGTTTTAGCCTAGTGTGTAGAGCGTTGGGCTGCTAACTGGAGGTTCCGAATGCAAGTCTCGGGGGAATACTTTTACGTGCTCCAGAAAACCCCCTCTAGGGTCATGGTCGGGGAGCCGTATCTTTCCTGGAGACCACAGAGGGCACAGGGAAAGGAGCTGGCCCTCTACCCTGTTGTGTGAATTCCGCTGGACATGGTCAGTACCCTCGCCGACCAGACCAACAGTTGGGTTGAAGACAACTCTATACCCGCTTAATGATATAAGCTGACTCATAGATTACTTTTGATGAAAGTAACTTAGCATCCATCAAGTCCGAGTATACTTAGAATTACTGATGTTAAATTTACGGACATGAGAAGAGATTTCCGTTCCCAGATTATCCTAATTATACTCGAATGCGTATTGCACCTATAAAATTTCCAACACAGTCATCCATTTTTAACTTTCGGTAAACTATAGTTGCAATGGAAATCATGAAGGTTAATCGTGTGGACTTAATGGAGCATCTAAAGAAAAAAAATGGAAGCATATTTTCCGAGATCGTGAAAAAAGAACAGCTGTAATGGGACTGGGAAACTGGGGATAAATCCCAATTTTGGCTTCCCAGGAGAATTGGGGTGGATGATAGCGATCCAAGAGAGGAAGGCAGACAAATGAAGGGGTATCCGAGATATACCGGATTAAAAAACAATGAAGTGTATGAAATGCAAAAAGCAAAGGCTGGCACCGTATTTAGATTGGGACAAACCAATTATGCATTCAAACACCACTCATCACTAGCATCAACTAAATCTATGCAATACCGTACGAGCCACTACGAGGATGTGTGGCAGGGTGTGAAGATAACCCTCTAATTACAAGGAACTAAGAGCTAAAGTGCTAATACTACATGGAAACCTGTTAGATAGTAGAGCCACGTGCTACGAGATGGTTAGTATCTACATAGCAATGAATTGAATACTGGTTTTAATGGCATTTCTCTACATATATTTATCTGTATTTCCCTAGCATACACGGTTTAGTGCTAGTTAAATACGAATTAAACACTACATCTACTCTAACAATATTTCACACCCCTATGCATTTGTCATGCATCTTATTGTGTTCTCTTATCATCCTTACATACGCTATTTTTTAAGGTCCGCCATTGTTTACTACAATAAATTACTGTTAAATTATTCAGAGTGATACTCCCTATATAAGTATTGACATCGTGCTGTCTAATGATAGTCAAGGAATGTAATTTACCATTAATAAAGGTGAAATGTGATTTTCATGGGAGGTGTATGCCATGCACTTTCCGATTTTATCAGCAACCTTCGCGATAGGTCAAACTGGCCTTCCAGTGGAGCTATTTAGTTCACCAAATGTAACTTTCACCATGTAGACAAAATAACTGCACCACACCTACGTGACAATGCACACTTGTTTTTTCATTTTAATAAAGGAAGGCAATGAAATAATTCCTACTCTTAATAAATTTTAGGGCATTATTTCAGTCCACTGATGATCCAATTTAAATATTTCATATTATTTTCAATATATAACGTTGTCCAAATCTTGTCTTCACAATTTATTTAGCCAGTGATTTTGGAATTACATCATGCGCTATAGAGACAAAGTCCTTGGAAAACAGATTAGAATTAATAGGGTAATTTAAATGCTTTCAACCGAAACCTCCTTCTAAATTTGATTCAAAGTTTTAGACAGACTACTCCGCGTACATTGTCATATAATTCAATATATAATTCAATAGAAGTTTGGTATTTTATACTAATAAACAATCGCAAAATCATGGTAAGCATAAATTGTTCCCATGGTTCGTGCACGGACATCAGACAAATACAGCGACTTGTGAACTGAATGCATAAGTTTAACGAGATACCAGACAAAGTGACTTCATGACATCCGGCGAGGCTTCATTCCTAGAATACTACTTAGTAACAAGGAAATTTGCTTGTAATACTATTCGCCTAGCTTAGGAATGGCCTCGCTGGATAGAGGAAAGACGATGTCGAAATCCAATGTTGAATTCTCAATTCTCTGAAAAGCGGGAGCTTAATATCAAACCTTGAGCTTGATAGCGCATTAAGCGCATTAAGGCATGAATACTTTGGCCTGAGTCATTCCTTGGAATCTTACATAAAATATAAAAGGATCAACAATAGAGCTTTGAGATATCTTAGATCTCAGCAGACATCCTTCAGGCCATCTGTTCTCCATTGCTCCTAACTCTACTAAAGTGGAAGTGTAAGACGCACTGCATACATCATCATCTGGAAATGATACGATAAAACACTATAAAATGAAAATTCCACGAGGCAATTGTTACTGAAATGCTGAATACTGAAGCTTACGTTGCATGATTCCGTCATGAATATCCGATGTGCTTGACGAGAGAATCAGTGAATTGTGAATTTAACTTGGGAGTGGACGTGAAACTCTGAAACGGGATTTATATGATACTTGAAAGGGATTACGTCAATTTACCCGCATTACGGGAACAACGTGATGGGAGTTGACTGGGAGTCGTGAACAAATAATCGGATCCTTCAGATAATCTGAGACGGTTGCCTGGGTACGCATGAGGCCTCACTTGCCTCAGCCGAAGATACGTACCCTCAGGGGGGAGAGAGGGAAGGGGAGAGAGAGAGGCACACTCGACCTGTAAACGGCAAAGGGGCACTCGCAACAATATTTCAAAGCGGAAACCGGCGTGGGAAGCTCTTCTTCCCCACTCACGATCGATCGTTCGCTGCGAACGCGGAGCGCGGAACTGACTCTCCCCGATCCTCCGAAAGTGTCGAAAATGTTTGCGATGCAAATGCGGGTATTATTCGCGCGACAGGTATCCACGCTCTAAACATCCGGGGCGAACGTGCAAGGGAAATGAAATTTTTCCAAGTTAAGTCGAAGATCTGGTACTGCAAACATTAAAAGCTTATTGAGAATATGCGAGGTATATCTCAATTGATATCTCCGATTTCATGAGATACGATGTGTTATTTCGCGGGATAGTGCATGCATTCCCAGTTGGCTAAAAATTAGTGCTCCCTGTGAGCCGGGCCGGATAATTCATGAGTGCCTGGATTCAACGCATTCAGACCTCTAATAGGCATGTAAAATTTATTTTACTATTTTATATTATTTAGCATGCATTAAAGTGGATGATATCTTTATAGCATTAGGATTTTATAACACAAGAGACGCTTTCGTCAACCTAACCTGTGTGCTCGCATGATCGCTATATTTTTATTGCGCTCAAGATGGTGTAAACGTGAACGTCTTTCTTAAAAAATTGTTTGCTGTTACAAGCCTTTATTTTTAATTAACTGGGATGCGTTTTGAGGACCAGGAGTGAAGTGATCTGTGATTGGGTAGTCTTGATGAGCGCGCATCATGGATAAATGCTGCAAGAGCGCCTAAAAAGGAAGCACAATCACAGACAACGCCGAGATTAACTCGTTAAAGCACGAACGGAGCATTCCTCTCTTTAGATTCCTCTTCTCCCGGAATCTTGCGTATAATGGCAAGTCTCTCCCGGCGAGGGGTGAGATTCTCCAAGAATTAGAAGCTTATTGATCCTTTGAAATACTCGAATTTAGTTTAGCCATCACATTTAATATTGGAAATATGTAATGCAAGGGCGTTTACTATCTCTATATCTCACCTTCTCCGCGAATTTCGCGTATTCTTTCATTTCCTCTCAACAAAAACGACGATGCAACTACACATTACATTTTTTTACAAGTTTACTACCCAAATCAAAGCATAATCAGGCTGCACTATTAAACTTAATATACACTTTCCAATTCAATAAACCAATAAGAGCTTTTGTTATGATACTGGCTTTAATATCCACAGTAACTATGTTACGAGTGATCAAAGTGAAATTCAGATTACTTTTTATTTTCTCATTTCCTTTATGTGATAACTAAACGAAGATCATGATTTGATCTTTTTTCTTTTTCTAGAGTGTGAAAATATGGCGCACAACAAAATATATTTGAGTGACCGAATTTATTTAGTGTCCTCGTTTGCTAATTTCATCAGATATTCATTCCAAACACTATGCTTCCGGAAGCTTAACCAGCTTAGCTGAGCATTTCATGGAATGGACCACATTAACACATCTTTCCTGGGGTAAACACGTACGTGAAATAATGGGTCAAGCGAATCGTAAACTGGGATTCTTCAAATGAGTACTGGGCAAATATGACGATCATGTACGAGAAATCAGCTACTTTCCCTTGTTAGACCTCATTTGGAATATGCTGCCAGTGTATGAGATCCCTACGAAATCGGTGTAAATAATGAACCTGAAGGTGTGCAGCGAAGATCGGCAAGATTTATGAAGGGACGGTACGATAACCTTATTAGCGTAACCAGTTCATTGAATGAATAAAATTGGGAATCTTTATTTTATCAAGTTGTCAGATCGCAGGTTGAAATTTAGACTTAATCTCTTAAACAAATTCCAAGACAATATTTTCAGTGATGATGTTAAAAATATTTTGCGAACCCCAACTTACCATGATAGACTAGACCACAATCACAAAATTAGAGAAATTGATTGCCGAACTGACAGATTCATAATGTCCTTTTTTCCTCGTACAGTTAGGGATATGAATAACGGTAAATATATGCAGTACGAGTGTAGCAATGGATAACATTGGTAAACTGGGATGTTATTAAACTGGGATAAAATTGGTAAAAGGGGAAACTCATTGTTTTAGGACTTGAAGCTAACCCAACTAACAGCATGTTCTTGCATGTTTGCTTTGCTATTTTTATCTTATTTTAAATAGTGTAGTTCAGAACAGTATATAAATACTAATCCTTTTTTATGCATGATATATAGTGTTTTTTTGGTGAGAATACACCCCCTGCCACAAACCTTTAGGATGGCTGGCAGGGTATTATGTAGTTGTAGATGTAAGATATCAACCCTGCTCACCAATCTCATGAGGCAAAATATTAATCACAAGAGCTTCTTTTTGACTGGTGACCCGCCCAACTTAACCCTATCTCCCAAGTAGTCGTTCTTATAACGGATGTGACAACCGCTGAGGTCATTTGTGCCATTCCTGGATACATGTGTGATTAGAAAGATCTGCATCTAAATTTTACACTACAATTATTACAAGTATGTGAGGCAGCAGGTGTACCATAAATACAAAAAGTGCAAATGTACATTTTACATCATGCAAGCATTCAAATGTGCTAGTCAAAATCTACAATAAATACTCTAATTTTCCATTTTATCCTCGCTTTAATCTATTTCTCACCCTACTTTTGCGCAAGTAAATAAATTTTGAACTCTGTTTAACTATCTCCTTTGCTGAACTCAATCTCTCTCGTTTTATCTTCATTATCTAACCCTCCATAGTACGCAGATATTCTTACATGTTTTTGTAGCATTTTAAGTGATTTTTTCGCCTTATATTTCTTCAGGAGATGTATTCTATATTTTAACCTACGATCTGATAGTTAGTCCCTTACCCATTTTTTAATTAACTTTGATGCACCAATAAACTTATTACCACACCTTTAAACAAATGTAGCTGCTCTTTGCCGCACTATCAACTGTTGACAAACCTAATTAACTTTGATGCCAAATATCCGCTTCATAATCAAGGTTAGGCCTAACAAATAAAAAGTAAATCCATTTTTCATCTTCTAGTCTCGTTTACCTAGTACTCATTCAATAAATCTTAGATTCCTCTTAGCTTTATGTTATATCTCACGGCATTGTTTTCCCTACGATAAATCTTTATTAATCGTGATAGTCACGTACTTTACGGAGTCAACGCTAACGATTTCGTAGATTGGGCTGGACTTTCATTTGGAAAGGAAGGAGGTTTGAGGGAAATCTGTCGTATATATTAACCTCCTGTAACGCAAGGTGACAAGGGGTCCACGGTTTAAGACCCCATTCTGGGCTACTGGTATTCCTTTGGTGTGCCTGAACGGATAGTTAGACCACACACAATGTTCTCCCCTATTCACTAACTGACGATCTCCATGGACTTGGAGCCATAGTCCATGGTTACGCCACTCGCCTTTTCACCCTTACTCTTGTGGCAACAAATTCAGCAGAGAATCCGACCGTTTTCTCGAATGTGGCAAGCACTAAGATATAGTCCCCCTGTCCTGAACCCTCTCAAGCTATTGAGGAGATTCAGTTGATGTGAGTGAGACGGGCACTACGTCCTATTCCATTTGTCAATAACTGTGAAGGAGGAGACGTGAAGTCAGATAATTATTTGAGCCTTGTGTAATTCTTTCATGTAATATTTTGGAGGGTCAAACCGTGTTTCTTTTCATTGTACACCAGAGGGTTTACGCGTGCCATGGTACGAGGGCCACTTATCAGTCTCTCTTTTGTTGTAATGCTAATTGGTCGTGCAATATATTGTTTAATGGAAGTCTTGTGTAAACTGTGCTTACTCGTCCTCATGCCTGATGCCAAGCCTACTCCCTCCTAGTTTGAATTACGTTTTGCTTTGGACTAGCCGAACACGAGTCGAGGAATACCCCAAATCCTTTATTTTCAAAATTATTAATGTGTGTCGGTCTGCGCCTTTGGGACTCATCCGGGCGAGTTCTGGGGAACGCACGGATTCATTACATATATTTGGCCCCGGGTTTGTGGATTTCCCCGGGAGACAGAACGACTGAGTGAGGCACACCACCGCCGCGTGTAGCCCCGGCGCCAACCGCTCCATTCAAAAGCACATTCAACGACGGCAAGAATTCGAGCAACCTCTCTTACTCTTTCTAGATGTCCTTCCCTTATTCCTCGACGCGGGGGCGCAATTTGCCGCACCGAGAGAGGAGAGGAGGGATCCGGGAGTTGGTAAAAGAGGTGCGGCCCCTTCAGTCTCGGTCGTTAAACCGTGAGAATTTGTTGCAGCGTCCACCGTCGACAACTTGGCCTTGAAGTGGTGCAGCGTTCATTGTTCTTGGCACCGCAGTTATGAGTCGCCTACCAAGCTGGTGAACTCGACGAATTCTCCAAAACCAATGCGTATCTTGCCACAGTAAAACCCCGATTCCGGAATTTTTCCTACAAGAGGCTTCAAGGCAAAGCCGATAATGGTGAATTCGCGATGGGAATAAAGGCGAGTTCATGAGGCTTGGTGCCTTCAGCGGGGAAGTGAGGGTTTTAGCCGAAATCACAGACTCTTGTACTCTTTAGAAATGAAACGTCCTTAAAAGTGACGAGTGTGGTCAACTCCGAAACACCTACGTGACGGCGGAAAGACAAGTTTCCTCCTAAGGGAATACAAAAATTTCGCCATGCGTTTTAGCTGGTTTCACTAAACTTTTACAGTGTTCACTTAGTGTAGGTTCCCTTGTTAGACCTCTTTTGGAATATGCTGCCAGTATATGGGATCCTTAGGTAGCTGCATGCTGTTGTAAGGACTTGAACGTAACCCAACTAACAGCATGTTTTTGCATGATTACTTTGCCATTTTTATCTTTTCTAAATAGTGAAGTTTAGACTAGTATATCAATGCTAGTCCTTTTTTATGCATGATATGTAGTGAATTTTTGGTGAGAATTCACCCCCTTCCACAGACCTATATTGGTGACTTGTAGGGTATTATGTAGATGTAGATGGAGTTTGTTGACATAATAATTCATAATTTTTAATTAATTGAATCAGTGCTAAGGGATAGGCGGTTAGCCGAAAGCAACAAGTTGTACACGTACATTACTAATCAATTTCGTTCTATTCACCGTTTTTTTCTCTTCAGGATCTTAAAAGTGGACATGCTCGCGCAGTGGGTACCGCGGTGGACTAATCATCGAATATTTTGCGTATACATTAAGAAGGGTCTTTGAAAGGTAGAGAATTTATAAATGGTATGATATTGTGGCCGCCAGATCTTTTTGGGAAACATCAAACGAGAATGAAACTGCCTTACTCACAGTGATGCTTGATTTCTTTACGTCTCAGGATAAATATAGTAGAGTAGCATAGCCTCACAAATGAGAATGACGATGGAATGAAAAAATGAGAAAATGGAAAGGCAAATCATGAAGCTAATAGTTTTCATATACCATAATGGATGATTTCAGAGCCGTACAAGAATAGAAATTTCTTGCAGCCAACTCCCAGCTTATGGATAATGGATTAAAATTGCTAAGCAACCATAATACTATGTCAAACTAAAAGCTTGGTTGTGACTTCTTTTTCAAAAATGCACTCTCCCACAGTAAAAGCTTTTTCATCTAATGCTTTCTCCTTCTTGTGAGTGTCTCTCACGCATTTAGCGGAGAGCGAACTTTCATTTCCCCTCCGGGAAAATCTATGGAACAACTACACACTTTGTTGCTGAATCGGTTGCTACGCTCCTGAAAAATGAGGAAACTTGAAACTTCTCTCTCGACTGAGGCCGCCGACATTTACTTGGCGTCTATTTTTCTCTTCTTTCGAGGCATAGGGCCATGAGTTTTTTCTAGCATCGAGGGGTGTGATGCCTCATAGTAAAAGATGGGATACTTCTTCCATTCAGGTGGGCTTCCATTGCCGATGAAAACACTTGGAAAATTGCTTTAAAAGACTTTTTTTCAAGGATTCAGCATCTTCCTTGCGGCACACGGATGGTGCAATCAATTTGTAACTCTACTTCACAAATTAAATTATAAATTAAAACATTCAGAAGCAATAATTTCGTCGTTAAATATATTTGACAAAAGGACAAGATTTTAATGACGATTCCATGCTTTGGTGAATCTTTCACATAGACCAAATTGCAACGATGTTCAATACTCGTGAGGCAAAGATGACTACCTATGATGCTGACTATGGATCCATATACAACAGCCCATTAATCTTTTGATTTTTAACTTGCTACGTGAGGTGTAAAAAATCCTTTCATATGACACAACAATTGTAAATTTTTTTAAAATATTTAAATCACCACGTAAATTAATAGTACACCGAGAAAATTCACGATGGATTGTGGAGGAGAACCCTCCTGGAGTATTCTCGTGCACGTATATTCACAAGTTTGGTGTACCTGTTCCATTTATTAGCGGAAATTGCCCCAATTTTTGTCATGCTACTTTGCAAGAGCGTTTTCGCGTCTTCTTGTGTGTAATCCTATTAGTTGTCTGGGGCCGAAATGCCACTTTACAAGTGGAAATCCGCATTTGGAGTGGAAAAAATATAAAACTTGAAGCAATCACGCAAGTTATCTCGCCTTTTCTCTCTTAACGTTGCACTGAGCTAATGTACTGTAATATATATTTATGTTCAATGACGGCGTACGCATAATTCCAGTGGCTAGAAAATATGGCTTCTGACAAAATGGCTTAGATTTGACTCCGGGAGAAGACTTTGGACTCACTCTGTTACGCCTAAACTGTGTGTTCCTGCGGTTGCCAGATATTTTTTGGGGAAACCACGTTGTGTCACCGGGATCTGTATTTATGGAATACCCTGAAAGCGACCGCGAGTGGCTGGAGAGGAATGATCATCATTCTTTTAGTACCTGCATGCATTTAAAAGGTGAATTACTATAACTTTTACAGAAAAATGTGCGATCTGTATTCACAAGGTGCGTACAAGAAAATAATTGGTATATTCGGAGAAATATAATAATTGTTAATTTGTTAGACATATTTTACTTGATTCACGTACCAATTTTTCAAGTTTTACCTGCTTATTTAGTTATATACTTCTCAATGGATTCTCTTTTGTTTACAGGTATATTGGGATTGGTTACTTCCATTCTATCAATTAATCTATCCCAAAGACATTCTGCCCAATACACGCTGCACATACGAAATAATTAGCCTCCCCAACCTGGCGAGTGAATTTCACCCCTGGTGGGTTTATTACAATTCTGTGAGTTCTACTCTCACGAACCATAATGATTCGAGTTTAAAATTGCGGTTTCACATGTATAATCCTTACTTATTTGTTATAGCTCGTATATCAGCATAGAATCAACTGATGTGTTTATGCAGCGAATTAGATGTAGTACGCATCCACCATCGTATTTTAAAATTATGTATTGAAAACGGAAAACATCTAATAAAATATTACTATTCAAGAGTTAAAAGAACTTAAATATAAAATATAAGCCTATCTAAAATATTAATAATTAACTATACGTACTTTCCATAGAAGGCGTGAAATAAAGCGCAAAATAAATATTAGTTGCTGACAGAGGGGTTAATCTTTCAGTATAAAATTCAACAGAAACAAATACCAATTAGAGGTACATTGAATTCTTGATGCAGTTCCATCCAAATAAATTATGACAATATGAAATATAGGCGTTGATATATTATCCTGAATTCAAGAGTTTACCAGCTGACTATGGTTCCTCTGCCTATTTTTTTGTAATTTCCATCATGATTTTATCAATTTCTGAAATAACATCTAAATAATTTGACATTTTCATAGGCAGAAATAATTACGTAGAGTGCAAAATATATAACATAGCAGAAGACCGAAAATTCTGATAGGAAAATTTAGACGATTGGGATTAAATTTACCAAAGTTTGAGGGGACTACTCGCAACAAAGTTTTGTCAAGGAAATATCATTTAGGATTTGGAACACATACTATATGGTTTTCTTCTTTTGATCCCACCAATATTGCTGAAATTCTTGTAAACCTGTGGTATTAGTAGATGCATAGATCATTAAAACTATTATTCTGGCTGTTCGGCGATAGAGTTGGTGTGCTGACTAGAGTACTGGCCTCCTATTCCGAAAACCTGGGTTCGAATTCCAAAACTGGTGGATATTTTATTGGTATACCAGTCCTTACTTGAGTTCCTTGTTGGAGAGCACTTCGAGGGCAGTCATATGCCCGTCGGATGGGCCGCTAAGCCGTGATGGTTCCCTTGGTGCCTTCCGTTGTGAGGAGGCTAATGCCGACGCCGGGTTTCACTACACTCTTCCTTCATTACCTGAAAACTCCTACCAATACCAAGTTACCCACCAGCCTATGGCGTAAATGGCCTCAGTAGTCGCGGATCACTCGCGCGTTATCTAACCAGCAATCAATTTATTAATATTTAGTTACGAACCAGCTAGTTTCACATGATCCTTATACCTAAATATTTTCCCTGAAGTTACATAGTTATCATAGTCATAGTTACATATAAGTAGTCCATGTTTTGTTAACTTCACCCCCTGCCAAATACCCTCGCGGTGGCTCACAGGGTATTACGTAGACGTGGTCGGTCACCTCACCCGAATAAGTACAGCAACTCCAGCTATGCTTTCTCCTAGCAGCTTATGATGCATAATGGAAGTGAATATATTAATCTCTATACCAAAGTAGCGTAATTGGTTTAAGTAGTAGCTGATCTGGAGAGAAATCTGACAGCATGGGTTATTTACACCCTACGGAATAGGTTGGTAATCACGTAGAGATAGGAATTCTCCTTTGAACTGAAAGGATGTGGAAAAAAACCCGCGCAACCATTAGCATGCTCTCGACAAAAGAATTTGTGGGATCATCGCCCTAACGACCCATCCGATGGACGGAGTACTGAACGTGAAGTACACTTCTTAATGCGCTCAAGTAGGAACCAGTATATGCCAATATAAACTGTCCCTTCACGGGTTAGAACCCTGACCCTAAAAATTGCAATCAAGTAATCTAGCCACCGGAATAATCACAATAGTATACACCCACAAACTCACCTCCAACACCCCACTTGAATTCTATGGGCATCTGTCAAATGGACGATCACGGAATCACAGCACGCTCAATCTCTCTATCCACCGATTCTGTTTAAAGCAGTGGCGTTGCTTCACCCGTACGGGTAGCTAAAAGAAAAAACACTATTGCCACAACCATCAGTGCGAAAAATTCCCAGCAATGCTCTGTGGCGTATTTGGGCGTTCAGTGCGGGATGCGGGGCATAATTTGCTGCTTCTTACCCTCCCTCACGTGACAGCTCACTTGAGTGCTTTCACCCACATCACAACAGGAACTCCATCGTGAAAATGGGATCATATTCTTCTCATCCGACTTATTTTGTCTGCAGCCGGTCGATAGTCCCAATTTCGCATCCGCTTCCCCATTTTGGAGCCCGGTCCGCCTGGCTCTGAATTATTACCGCGTCTTCCCGTCATCCCGTATTCTCAGTTGGAAAGGTAAATGGGATTCGGTTTCAATGGGGGGATGGGAGGACCGAGAGAGAATCCTTGATACGCCATCAATATTTCACGTTATTTCAAGAGCGCTCATGCAGATTTATAACGCGTGTATGAAAAAATAACTGAATGTACTCTCCTGTGTCTGAAGAAAATACGTTGCGATGACTGTGATCCGTTTTTCCAAAGTGTTATCCTTGGAGAGCTCTTGGGGGCATAGACATTGCTAAACCATGAATTGGTCATTGGGATATGTAATTGAACAGAGACATGTGGTACTTACGGATCCGGATATCTACAAATTTTGTCGGAAGTAGCACAACTATTGTTTACTCGTTGATACTACATGACGGAAATTTTATAGGCGAGGGAACTAATTTACCGGATTCCCTTCCCAAGCGTGCGGGCTCTACATGTCGCCAGTAGCAGAAATTTTTCAATGGCATACTGATCCCTACTTGAGTGCCGCATGGAGAGAACGTCGAGGGCAGTACTCTGTCCGTCGTATGGGACGTTAATCCTTCTTGGACCTCTTGGTACATTCAGTTAAGAGGAAGCTGAAGCCAACGCCGAGTTTGTATCCACCCTTCTCCCGTTTCCTGAAAAATCCTTCCTCTAGCCAAATATCCCTAAGTGGCGCATAACATTTAAGCTGTCGTCAACCTGTCCCGTATAACTGAAACTTTGCCATATATTCTTATTTCTGACATTCTTAGAATTTTGACGGCGGTTTATTTATTAAAGTTCTGAACAAGTAATGGAAATTATAGTAATATAGAAAGAAGTAGGTGCTCCATGTCATATCACCATGTTTATATCCACCATGTAACATTGCTAAGCATAGTATTTAGCAATACATAACAACCGTACTTGTGACAAAATTTGAACCGATTAACTTTCAACTGCTCGACTGGAACTCCATTGATCTGACCACCATGACCGGTAATACGTCTCTCAGATCATGAAAAACTGTGTACAATCTTGCTAATATTGAAGAATAATTACAGGTGCTACAAATTTAGAAAAATTAAGCATGATACATTTGCCAACAAATATATTTCATAAGTGACAGTGTGGGGAGCATTACATATAGCAGCGAGTAGAAGTTTGCTTCTCAGAACCTTTTGCCAGAAATATAAACTATTTCAATGATGGTTGTTATTAAACCAGAGGTTTTCAATATAAAAAAACTTTTTTGGATTAAATCTCATATCTTTTGATTTCACTGTTCACGTTTTCACATTTCACGTAGCTCTATTTGAGTTCGGTTTTTAAACCTGCTAGATTTAAAAATATTTTAAATATTCTATTTGTCCCAGAAAATAGACGGTACCTGAGGTCCATAACTGCATAAAAACTATTAAAATCTTTTACTTATTCAATACAAATTTTACAGAAGCTCCAGAAAATTAATGAAATAACATTTCCTGCAGTCAGGTGCGTTTGAAATGGGAAAACTGTTTTTTTTTCTAACTAGTGGGCGCCTACTTTAGATATCTTTTCTCGGCTTCAACTCTGTACATATATCTTTTCTCACCAATAAATGCAATGATATGAACTTCAAAGTCCGACTAAAACGGAAAATGAGTGTTGTAATAATTGTGTCCTTTGCTCGGTCATTTGAAGTAGTCTTAATTATATTTTCATTTCGCAATGGCAAAAGAGTTAGCCATTTATTAGGAAATATGACTGGGAGAGAGAAATTAAAATTCGGTCATATAAGTTCCATCATTGCTCCCGAGAGAATTATCACAAGAATAGTGTGTGCAGACATGCCCAGAGGCATTGTTCAATGCAAAATCACGTGGAAATCCGCTGTGAAAAATCGTTTACCAAGACTGGGATTTAAGCATAGGTTATAAAATTAAGTTGTCCCTTAAAAATTATATATTTCATTATCAGAGAAATTATCTGGTACTATTTTCTTCAAGACCAATTAACATAATGAACAATTAGTACGAGCAATGATAAAATTAAAAAAGTATAATTTTTACACGATAGATTATATGAGACCAAAGACTTGGTATATTTATTTTTTTTCTATTCCCTTTTGTGTTTGGTAAGCTTTTATTTGCTAGACTTTTTAAGCTTAAAGAATTTATTGAAAATACAGATGGAGATAATCCAATTTAAAGTCAAAGGTAATAAAGATAACCAAATATCTAGAGAGCATACTTTGTTTGCATGCATCATTTCAAGTCTAATAAATTTTAATTTATAATGCTAAATTATCTTTAGTGAACGTTGTACCATTATAAACATTTTGCAACGCGCATTATACTATTTTGGTAATTTCATACTCCTCTTTTTGCGTGATTTTTATTAACCTCAAACAGATTTTTTCTCGCATTTAGCAATGTCAAAATCAATTCAATTCCATTTGAAAGTGGGTGAGATGAATCGATTCTCTGTTCAAAGTTCAATAATTTCAACGTAACGTATTGTAGTACATACATGCATTGATAAAAAAAGACTATTTTTGCCCTATCACTTGAATATCTTCAACTGTATAGAAAAGTGGAAATCGACCGATAATTTGTTCTTAGGAGAATGTTAAACCAGCGTCAGTCAATAGCATGAAATTTCCAGGGTCTCTCTGCTACGATACTAATGACATATGCACCATTATTTCTTCGACGGAGAAATCCAAACTCGATCGTTTTGCCTATCTTCGATGTGCCTAGGTTCTGCGTAGTTAAAATCCTAATCAGGTCAAATAGTTATGAGCCACGCAAATATAAAATCAAACCAGTTAAAAGTAGAGTTTAATAAATGAATTATATCATCTCAGGATAAGGCAATACTTGAAAGCTCTGGACAACCGCAGGTAATCTTATTTTATGTCCAACGTTTTGGACCTTTGCAGTGTTTTCCCCGTGAACTATCATACAATGGGTATGAGTATTCAATAATAACGTCGGAAAATAGTGTTTACTCTCTAAGAAGCAAAACAATTCCCAAATATTAGTTCACGTATCAATTTATTTCCTTTGATGGCAGAATTTAGTCATAAACCTGTGAACGTTTTGAAGATGAAATCATAAACTGATAGTTACGTAGTTATTTCAAATGTATTGAGGAAAAATAGGTCAACTCTGGCACGGATAAAATACTGTCCAATCAGTGTCCACTGATTTGAGCAGGTGATAGATTTCAAATTAAGCGATATGCCGGCTATTTTCGTCGCTATCGACGATTGACACGGTGACTGACAAAAACATTGTGAGGATGGTAACACAGTTCGCACGATTTCGGTTGCTTCTCAACGCAGACGGTTTGGTATCTCGTATTTTTCCATTAAAGTCCTTTAAAATCCAGGAGGAATAAGGACGCTGGGGTAGCTTAACTTAGGAAAGAATTTTTCAGGAAACCAGAGGATTCCGGGTTTGAGTCCCGAACATAGCGAAATATTTTTCCCTGTTAAAATTCTGCTATTGGTCTGAGTGCCGAAGGAAATGATCTTCCATCACTTTCTCAATTGGTGAGTTAAATTCACAGATCAAAATACGGGGTATTTTGCTCACCCTTCATTACATGTGGATACTAAAAGGATATATGAACCAGATCTACTCCTATCGGGTTTAGAGGATATTTCCTAGTGGCCTCTCAGGAATTGAACCAGGAACCATTGTGTGCAGTGGGCTACTGAATGTTATACCAGTCTACTTTAGGTAACTTAATGCTTTTTCCTGCATCATTAACTCATATCTATGGCACTGCAAGCCGCTTCAAGGTTATATACCACAAAGTGACCCCTAATCTTGCATGCGCTCGTGTGGAATACGTTTTTCCAATGTTTGTAACTCTTTTATCGTTTTTAATTCAGGGATAAAAAACGTAATCCACAAATGAGGCTACTTCACCTGAACGGCATCAAATGCTACGGTCTTGCAAAAAAATTGTGGATTACTGCTAAATGTGCGAGGAAATTTCAAATTCATGGTCTAAATTATATTCGGGATCGGCAAATCCCAAAACAGATTACGCGTAGACGCTGTGATCCCTTCAACCAAGTAGGCGCTATGTACCAGACACCTCAGAATCGGATTATTCCAATTAGCTATGAGAGTGGCATTGATCGAGGCTTCAGTCAAACAATTCACCAGCCACTTGGCATTGCTGACCCCAAAAAAAAAACAAACATGAAAGTATTTGGTAATTGCCATCATAGGGCATATCAGGCATTGTATCATATATTGCACCAATCACATTTCAAAGGCACAATTGAATTGACAAAAATGTACCTATTATTTCTTACATCCGAATTTGAGTACATAGTACCGAATAAAAATAAAACCTTCAGTCAATTGCACACATTATTAATAAACCAACCTACTTTTCGACAAGTTTTGTCATTCTCAAGGCCTTGAGAATGACAAAACCAAACTAGTCGTATCCTAGGCCGGGTTTTTGAAGTTGTGTGGAATTGGCTTAAGGTTTTATTTTAATTCGTTACTATGAATATTTCAAAATTCCATAAAGTGACGCGTTCAGTCCTATCTGATATTCGAATTTGAGTTTTTTTGTTGGGTTTTCAGCCTTAAATAATTTACTCTGCTTTCAATTTACATAAGGCATTTATTTCCACGTAAAAAAATAATCTCAATGGGTACAACATAAGAACAATTGCTCGGTAACAGACCCGGAATCAGACTGACTCGGCCACATGAGAACACACGTGACCACTCGTCAAAAAGGTGCTGCCAACATGAAGTGTGTTCTTGGTTATGCTGACAACATAATAGATTTACAACACAGCATTTTTACGGCTCATTTAAAATATTTCATGCTAAGACAATTCAAGGGAAATATATATTATGGTGAGGTTGTCAACTTCCCAAACAGAGGTCCCGGGTCCGAATCAAAGCATTACTGAATTTGCCAAAGGTATGCCGGTTCCAAATTGAGCGCAGCGAGGAGAGCATTCCAAGTGTGGTTCACTGTCTTTCTGCAAGGACATTCGTCATGCCTTGACACACGCGTGATCATTAACAAACGTGATATAATTCATTAAAAGCTCTATTTCATTTAAGGGTAACTTAATCTCAGTCCCTTGAGAGCATTATTTCATGGATATTATAATCATTGTACATCAGGGTGGAGTGAAAAAAGTCAATATTTTATTTTCGGAAACGGGTACCCTTCAATGACTGTGTATGAGACCTAGTAACAATTCTGTAAAATATTTAATTTTTTCGACGTCATCTTGAGTCTGCACATTAGGCTTAAAGTTTGAAAATTTTTGAAATTTTTTGCATTTTTACAAATTTTTTTTAAGTACTTGAAACAAAAAAAAAACCTGACGGGATCTAGAGAACAAGCCAGTAAACCACTAAGACGGTTTGAAATCCCGAAAATAAATTTTGGAGCATCAGAGTATGTCGATATGATTGTTTGCGATGATGTGGAAGTGACAGAACCACCTCTCACAAGTCATTTGACAAATCAGGGTTTGCAAAGGTTACTGGAAACTGAGAGTGTAAAGATAGCTTCTGAGTGCACTCTTTTTGAACTCCTATCACACGCTCAAGCGGTAGAAAGAGCCGTCAAAGAAGTCACTGCTTCCTCAAAATTGGTCTGTGATCAAAAGGAAAGAGAAAGCTTAATCAAAACTAGAATGTTTGATAGAAATATCCGTCCAATATATGACACAAAGAAACAATTTACCTGTTGAAGACTTTTATTAAAGATGTAAATAAATGCTCTCATGGTTGGGTGGTTGGGAGGGCATGGGTGGGACTCGAAGTGCAACCACCTCCCCGTGGTGAGTCCTGCGTAGTTTAATATGAACTAGCGAAGAGTTGCACAATGCAAAGTTGATTAACGAAAGCTATATAACAAGTTTTGATAAAAATATAAGAGGATATCAGAAATTATAAAACGTTAAAAATATCAGAAATTTACGAATATTTGGATAAGTTTAAGCCTCATGTGCAGACTAAACCACCGCCTAAAAATATTTTTTTAAATCCTGTACTTATTTTAGGTCTTGTTCAACTATATAGTGACTACCCGTCAGAGTTTTTTTTTGTTTCAAGTACTTTAAAAACATTTGTAAAAATGCAAAAAATTTCAAAAATTTTCAAACTTTAAGCCTAATGTGCAGACTCAAGATGACGTCGTAAAAATTAAATATTTTACAGAATTGTTACTAGGTCTCATACACAGTCATTGAAGGGTACCCGTTTCCGAAAGTAAAATATTGACTTTTTTCACTCCACCCTATTGTACATAGTTTTAGTATGGAGCCCTTCAATTAGTACTCCACCAGTCGGATAGGAAATTAACCTTTACCTCCTGGTGCCTTTTGTGAAGAGTAGACTAATGCCAACGCCGGGTTTCCCTCCATCCGTTCCCTAAAATATTCGTTTACCCCCAGGTACGCTCTATAATAAATGGTGCAAATAAACTTCGCTGTGGGTAGCTTCTACCGAAAAAATACTGCTACGACTGCAATATAAGCTAGCTATACAGTGGTCTACTTTAAGTCAATTATAATCTCTGTTTCACGCTGAAGCATTAACATTCCGTAAAACCGAGCAGAGATCTCTTTAGCCGTATTGGACGACATTAATAGTCACTCAAAACCATTTAACCACTTTAAGTGCAGAGGGTAAAAATAAAAGTTTAAGGTACATTTTGACGCTCAGTGCATAGTAAATGATGGATTGATAAGATATTCTACGAGAGATATGAAGAATCAACTTAAAAAGTCAGGATCGAACGAAATTACGATAAACTGTGTTAACCATTCAAGAATCCGATATTTAGTACTATAAACGTCATGGTTACGACTTCACATTTCAATTTGAGTGTCAATCATTGGACAACGCATATACCCCGGGCTCACATTTGCATTGTCCTAGTAGACTCGACCAGCCGCTGATAATAAGAGACGCTAAAATGATGGCTGAGAAACCCATTTTCCTCAGTCCTTAATGGGCAGGAATAAAAAATAATAAAAATCTGTAATACCATGGAATCCCGTGAAAGTCCACTTAATTGCCGTGCAGCTGTGGCTAACCAATTGATCGGCAATAATCCGGATCAGTAAACCCCTTTCAAATCAATGAGGGTGGATGCAACTGCGGTCGATGCAGTAAAATTCATTTCACGGAGGAGGCGTGGCAAATATTATTCTAATAGCGGCAGTGGTGCAATATTGCGGTACCATTTAACCACCTCATTAGCCTACAGAGGAGCAGCTGCTCTCTAATTCTCTCTAGTTGCTTTCATTGATTTGTCACTATATGAGCTGATATCCTAGGTTTCATCATGAAAATGCACAGGTTAAAAAAATGTAATCCAAAATTTGCTCTTCCAAATTTCGGACTAAAGATTAATGTGTGAGAATATTCGATAGAGATTTGAATGAGCCTTTTATGAGAGATATTGTGTGCCATAAACCTTGGAACAAAACTGAATGCAAGGTGTTAAACTAGGTTGAATATTCTGAGTCCCTAGAAATTTGTAGTGCATCCATAAAATTACTAGTTATCTAAGTCTGAGGTGTTGAACTAGGTTGAACATTCAGAGTCGCTAGATATTTTCAGTACATCTATAAAATGCCTAGTGGCCTATGAAATTCAATTAATGGGAAATTACCAAATCTCATTTTGCATTATCCACTAACATAGGCACAAGTAGGTTCTTACCATAGTAGGAATAATTTGATAAACTTCGTACGGTCGTGAGGTATAGAGAACAGAAAAACCTATAGAGTATCTACCTCCGACTGATTAATGATACAACTTTTCTTGCACAAACATTGAGGAGATGAACATATTTTAAGGTATGTTCCTCTCCTGAGGCGTGAAAACTAAAATCAAGTTTGCAGGGTCGCCTAAGAGGCGTTTTTCTCTCAGAGGGTGTAGAGAGAGGAGTCACTGGGTCGTCCCTGAGCTCAAAATCTATGACACCAGAGGTCTAGGATCAGTAACTGTGCAGCAAGAAAAAGAACAAGTCAGCAAACGTCTCCAAGATTACTTCTTATAGGGCTGCATTCAATGAGTGAGATTTTTCAAAAATTTAGTTATATGTGGTGAATGCCAACCCTAATTGAGATTGCAGTGTATGGCAGAGAACTCTGATGGCAGACTGATCAGTTATCAAAGAAACTCATGTCTTACTCAACCCGGTATTTCAATGCTGTAGACTAACGTTCTCAAACAAGCCTATTGCCTCAAGGGTGATTGAGGGCTTCCCATCCATGGCAAAATAATTGTGAACTTCCCTCAGAATCTTGTGTTAAGCAGCAGATTCAGATGATTGGGTAAGCCAAGAAGCATCTTGCTTTGCCATAGTGGAGATATCTGAATCCGTGTGAATGTTAAGAACCCTTGACATTTGCATCGACTTGAATTTAAGGAGCTGAAGGATTTCCTTCTGAAAGTAAATGCTAGACATGATGTGGTAGTTTGCTATGAATACCCTACATTGTATTGTTTGGGTTTTTCACCTGCAGAAAAAGATTAGAATTCAACAAAATTTTAGATAGTAATTGATCGCTAGTAAATCCGGCTTTTTCATTATATCGTGGTCGTATTCCTTCTCCTGCCTAAACATGATGACAAGCACTGAATCAAATATGTATATCTTCCAGTAATCTTCGATTAAATCACGTAATATTCCTTAAAAATGCCAAACATTTAGCATTCAAAATAAACTGTTGTCTCAAGTTTCTATTTTTTTCCAACTGTCTTGATACATTCAAAATTTTTAGCCTGATCGATTTTCCATTTCCAGTATTCCTCTGCACCTATTCTACTCACGGGAGAGATCATAATTCGTACAAGAACAATTTTTATATATTCTGCCCTCTATAAATGAATACCTAAGTCCGGATATGGAAGAAAAAATTGGATCAAGGAAAGGAAATAAAATATTGATACAGCAGAACAAAAAGATCCCTCGCATTAAAACTATGAAATTTATGTTATCATATAATAATTATTTTCGTAGTACGTCATTTACGGTATGACTGTATGCATTGCGCATATTGCATTTCGTATTACGGCATAGATTTATAAATATATAGTAGTGTGTATGGATAGTGTAAAATTAGCGGAGAATGATTACAGATATATCTGTATGAATTATAAAGTTCTTATCGCTGAATTCCAAAGGATTTATAATTTTAAAAGTTTTTAAACATGAAAAAAAGGTTTTTCATTTCTGACTTTCATTGCATTAGAAATATTTTAGATCAATCTGTAAATAATTGGGAAGTTTGAAACAAAATGCGTTACATTCACACACCCAAAAAATTATATGCAAAATCAATGCAAATAAATGTACTACATCGGGCAAGCATTATTCCTTCTCATGCTAGGGACAACCGTTCATGGAAAGCAATCGTTTATAATAAACTAAATAGGCGTAGACCTATCACCCAAATACTTTCGAGTTTCAGCCAAATTCCAAGGAAGAAGGAAGTTCAGTTCTTGGAGGCTCAGTAGTCGAAAATGTTGAGCCTTGCTGCTGATAGGTGGGGAAGGAGAGACCTATCCGATTTCCATACTAATTTATTTGTAAGAGAAGTGCCTCATTTATCGTCCTAGGCCAAACGCCTGAGTATATGTACCCAACCGAGCACATATGCCCTCCGCAGTTGCTCAGAATGCACGTACTATTTCTCTATCGTGACCATAAGTAGGCTTATAAAGGCTGCCGATGGGACATAAGGGGAACTGAGTTATGCCCCACGATGTCAGGCCGGGGGATTTGGAGGAAGGAGACGGCAAACATAATTCATGGATGCATTAATCCGATTTCCCATGGCGGGTCCCTTCACCCCCACTCCACTAGCGAGGACATCCCCAGACTCCTCGTCTTGCCCAACCTCTTTTCCTCCCAGTTGCTCCTAGGCAGCAGCCCCCCACCCCACTCCCCACACGTTTTCTTCCATTCCTCCTTCCAACCGATTCTCAATCAAGATATTTGTGCCGCAATTACTGCTTCGCCGACTCTGTAGACTAGCGAGCTATCTGCACGTTTGAAGGAAGGCCGCGAACCTCACGCACATGTTGACAATCGTACAGCAATTGCCAGAGGTATTAGAATAATATGCTATAAAGGTATATTATTCTATATTATTATGCTTAAAGGCTCCTGGCAATTTCAAAAAGAAGACAGGACAATCTCATCGGCCTGATGATGAGACGAGGTGCCCTTATAAAGGCTACCATCGAGGGGCAAATAATGGAAAAATAGTAGAGGAAGAGCTCGCATGAAATATGTGGCGCAATCGGTTAAGGCTGTGAAAGAAGAATTATGCAAATAAGGAGAGGTCAGCTGATGAGGGAATCGAGTAGAGAGCTGTGTCAGTCCCATCTTACTTTGACTTATGATGATGATAACACAGTAAATATCAAAAATGTGCTTTGTTAATATTTCACAACACCAACGTAAGGTTGCGTTTTAATTTGACAATAAAATATTTTTCTTCTGCCACAATGAAATATTTGTGTGTAAAAATGCATGCTGCTGACATTATAAAAATAAAACCAATTACATTGTTATATAGACTAATCAAACCATTACTATTGCTATTTTATATATTTGATGATAAATGAAGAAGTAATGACAGTATGTCTTGGGGTGATAACAGAAAAATATGAATGATATAGAAGAAACATATGAAAGAATGCAACACAAAAAAATGGCTACATAAAAAATTCAGTCGCTTGAATAATGAGTCAGACGTTTTCAATCATAAGAAATAATTTTAAATTATGCCTAGTTAAAAGAAGAAACGTAGTTTCTTTCCTATTTCCTTGAAAATAAAGGCGCATCTTCCCGGTAAGAAGTACGGCAGTGCCTGTGGTATTAGTTTGTGTGGTAGCTACCAGACCAACTAATTCAACTTCAGTCAAAGGGGACGTTGAACTGTGGACCCAATGGAGCCTTTTATTACGAATAGGCTAACGCCGATGGCAAGATTTTTGTTCACTTTAGCTCTATTTCATGAAAAATTTCTACCTCTTACCCAGCAAATTACCTTTCCAAAATAGCGCAGAAGAATTAAGCTGTCGGTTGCATCCCTCTACAAACTACTACTACTGCCACTGTATCTGAAATAATACACGCGTTTTGTTCTAGGGCCCACGCATACAAATTTATATGTAGATGATCAGTGTCCTCTTAGTTTGAAGCTGGCCAGCAGCTATGCTTTCGTGAGTAACAGAACATCAATTCTGTATATTATGCGTATATGATTGCATTAATATACTGCTGCACAGGAAATCTCCCGCGTAACGCTCGCCTTTTTAATTTTCGTCCGCTCCATCACACGTGGGCTCGATGCCTAAAGCGTGGCAGTCACGGGAAATGGAGCCAATTAAAATCAATGCGCCGGATTTTGGGATCCGGATTTGATTTCCCTAATATCAATTTCCCTCGTTTTGATGGACGGAGGCGGTCGGTGCTACGCCGTGACTGTGATGGAAAATTGACGAAAAAATAGTATAAGCTCGTACAAAAATTCGTGGATGCTTAGTCGGAGGTTTAAATAACCGCGTTCCCCTTTGTGGGAAATACATAATTCATGGTTACCTCAGTAAACTGGTAGAAAATATATTGCATAAAAATCGGGTATCGGATTGGTGTGAGAGCTACAGTACTAAGCCTTGCACCTATCCTTTCTATTAGTATACGTCCCTACTAGTGCCGTGTACCATTCACATTGAAAAGTGTATTTGAGGTAAAACTATCTGTAATACTGAGGCTAAGTCGGTGGTGACGGCAGAAGAGCAAGATTGGAGGAAGAACTTGCAAATATTTCCACAGATTACGAAGATCAAATACATTGAATAAGAAACTAATGAAGGCCTATGGAGGGAAGGAAAAAGGGCAGCCTTCCAATTCAGTCCTTTGTGTAAAGGAATAAATAACAAGGGAAGAGGGAAGAATACAACCAGGAGAATCCCTTTGTAGAAAAATTAATTCTAGGCACGAGGTAAAAATTTCCTTACTGGTGGAAACACAAGTCTGTGAAATATGAAAACATTGAAGTATACATTTAATGCAAAAATGTTTGTAATACTGCCCTTGCCCTTGTCATATGCAACAGCAGAAATGTAAGATTGGAGGAAGCATTAGAAAAGTAGTTCTACGGATTAATCACGAAGATCAGATGTACAAAACAAGAAGCTAATGAAGGTCCACGGAGAGAAGAAAAAAGCGGAGCCCCAAGATAGCGCTGATAAAGAGAAAAACTAACATAAAAGTCCATTGGTTTATGCAGAAAACGATAAAGGATACAGAAGAATCGTCCTACGTAGAACCGTGCGCACCACCTTGAGTGTGTGGTGAAGCGTCACAGCGATCCTGAGCGTAATTTGAACTAGGCATAAGTTACAGAAATTTTTAGTAAAAGCAGAGAGGTAAAATTTTTGTACGCCTTTTGCACAGAATATCAGAAAATGGAAATATTATTATTCAGGGAGTATCTTTAGGCTAACATATTGTAACGCGTGTGCTTTTCGTTTATTTTGAGCTTACTCTCGCAAGCCAAATCGCCAAATCCCTTTTCCGTGGCCGGGTGTAACATCTTGCTGGCAAATAAAAAGTCATACTGCATTCAAAAAGGTAAGAATTTCTTCAGCCATTGCCTACACGTGGTGCAGAATCTAGGACTTCTATAGACGCAACGAAAGACGCTCCTAATTCATGGCTTGCGTATCCTTGCCATGAGCTTTGAGGATCTTTGAAGTTTTCACATAAAAACATTTGGACTGCCATGGATACAGGTATAAAGGCATATTTTTCTCCACTGCTCACTTGTTTTTTTCTATATTGATTCAGCTATATTTTGATTAATCGATTGTCAATTATAGTTTATAATACACTAAGGTAGGAAGTTTTGCTAAGGTTTTGCTAGTGTCCCTAATCTTCTTTGCATTTAGTTCACCCAACCCTCCCATTCTTCCGCTATTTCCCCTTTCAGTTCAGCAAATCTCCTACCTACCTTCATAATACCCTCCCTTTGACTTCTTAAGATCCATACACATTGCTCAAGTTTCTCGTCAGAAGATCTCTTTTAGTAAACGCTCGCTAAGCCAATACAAAATCTCTCGTAATATCATTACTATAACACCCCCATCCGTTTAATATACTGCCTCTAGTACTTAATACCCAAATGAAGCGAAATGAAACAAGTGTTACCCAGAAATAAAACAGCTTTTTGAAAATTCACAATATATCATTTTGTGCAAAAAAATATTTTTTGCGTCGTAAGGCCATTTTAAGCATTGATTTGATCAATCTGACCGATTTGACTTCCATTAGAATGACGATAATCAATCGACTTCAATTTATTCCAAAATTGTACAGAATATCTCATCTTGTGGTGCTAAAAACTGCAGTATTAAATTAGGAATTCACTTTTGTATGCAACGAGTGATTTGCAGAAGTGTATTGAAAATAATATGTACGAGTAACGTTTCTGCTACGTCCGAGAAAATTAATTTAACTCTTTTACTAAGAGCCAATGAGTATTTGAATTCTAATCAATAATCTTGGCTAGCTATATTTGGGTTATATTCTATGTTTATAATTAATATCTATTGTAGCTTCATTGCCAAGAGGAACGTTTTTTGCCAGAATGCGAAACCAAAAATATATTGTGAATAGTAAATCTATTCCGGGACATATTTAGAGTAGTTTTGATAGTGAAAACTTGTCCGGCTTCCGACTTGTTAACGAAAATTTAAACCACTATATTCAGCAAATTACTTCTACCTTGTCTTTTTCGGACCTATTCACGAAATACATTCAATAGATATCATTTGTTTTCAGTATATGTTAATCAATATCTCTGTTGCTGGATGACTGGCCAATCACAGAGTTTGGGAGGTGACAAAAAGAGTTTTCTCAGGTGTCATCAATTTTTATACATCAATATATCCTACATTGTAGTTTCAATATTTTGAGAGGGCAAGTGGCCTTACATACCACACGAGTTGCTAACCGGTAAAATGACCATACAAATAAAGGTCAGTAAATAATTTGCAGGCAGAAAAATATGCACGGGTATTTCTTCTAAATTTTGCATGCTCAGATAACCTTGTGAATACTGTGGGTAGTGGAATATATGATATGAACGCATTAATTTGTTTTGAAGATCCTAACATTCTTCCAACGTTTTGCTTACTATTTACAAATATTTTATATTAGTTTGTGATGACACCATTTTACTTGTGAAAGAGTCGGTGACCCCAAACAGGAAGCTTTGTTTCCTAAGGGGTGCCTATATTCCTCGATTAAATGAATGGACAATGATGTATACTTTAGCCATTTATATGGGGAAGAAAATTATTATTTTTATATTATTATTATTATATTGATCCGGCTAGTACCAATAATTTTGACCAGCTAATATTTCTCTTTTATTTTTCCCCTCCGTTTCTCATAGCCTCTCCTAAATGGAAAGATTAATCCTATTTTCCCGCCCCTTACCTTTTTTCTTTCTTCAACCTCATCATTTCACTTAGGAACTATCTGGTTTTAGCCGCTAAAACGTCGTATTAAATTGCTACGTGATTATGGTTGGAGTCTTGACTGACTCCTATAATAATTCGAAACTAACGACACTCATACGAAATCTATGCCTAACCATAATGCGTATGGTTAGAAATTCATTTGAGTGATGGATACAATGTTTATATTACATACGTGAATATGAGATAACATTAAATCGGAATATCTCATCCCTTATTTTGGTTGATTCTTATAATGATCTTGCTATGGTGATATGATATTTCATCATCATCATAAGTCATCAATCCTCAGATTGGTTTGACGCAGCTCTCCACTGAGTTCTTCTATCGGCTAATCTCTTCATATTTACGTAATTCTTCTCTTTCACATCCTTTATCACTTGTTCCATATATCTTACACGAGGCCTTCCTTTGATATTCTTCCCTTCCACTTGTCTCTCGACGATTTTCTTCATCAGGCCATTATGTCTCATGATGTGGGTGATCAAGTTTTCCCATCTTCTTCTTCGGGTATTCAAAAGACTTCTCTTTTCTCCCACTTTTCTTAGAACTTCCTCGTTACTTACTCGGTCGATCCATTTAATTTTCATCATTCTTCTGTAGCACCACATTTCGAATGCTTTCATCCTTACTTTTCCGCTGCTATCATTGTCCATGCTTCTCTGCCATAAAAAAACACGCTCCATATGTACGTTCTGATGAATTGTTTCCTTACTTCTACGCTTGTATTTCCAGCGGTAAGTAGATTCTTCTTTTGATAGAGTACCATCTTCGCCTGGGCTATTCTGCTGACTGTTTCTTTCTTGCTTCGTCCGTCGTTGGTTACTCGGCTTCCAAGGTAACAGAACTCTTTCACCTCTTCCAGCTTTTGTTTTCCTAGTTTAACGTTGGTTTTGGCCTCTTCTCTCTTGCTGCATACCAGTATCTTAGTCCTCTTCTTATTGGTCTTCAGCTGATATCTGGCCATTTTCCTTTCCATGGTTATCAGCATCTTATTCAGATCCCTCTCTGTCCCTGCTATGAGAACTATGTCATCAGCAAATCGTACCTTTCGATAACTTTTAAAAAATTAATTTTCATTTTTGAGAATTGAAGGCATGGTGGGTTAATCGTTGTAACTGGAGGTCAACTAACAGAAGGCGTTGGAATCGTGTCTTGAAGAATATTTCACTGCTCCAGATAAATTAAATACAAGAAAACCAGTACAAATTTGGACATGACCACTGAGTTTTTTTGAACCATTGAAAATGAGGGGGTAATTGGGCATATGAAGGCATTTTTGAAGGGCCAGAGTTTATGACATTTTAATTTCCCAACCAACGTGTGGAGTAGTGAAAAGTAATCTCCCACGAAAGGGGGCAAGAATTGCTTCAGTTTCAACTGGTAACTCACAACCCACATTTTTCGTCGAAACTAGTTTACAAATCTATTTAGATCCCGGTCGCTTCCCGTTCACATTCCAGTTCATTGATTACTCATGTCAATAAAGTATCGGAAATAAAATTTGATTCTCAGTTTTAAATCAAATCTTCAAAACAAAATGAGTCGTCAAAATGAAAATCACCGCATCTATATAGTTTGTCCGACAGCATTGACAGTTCGACAGCCGATTTCGATTCGTAGCTTAACAAATCGTAACTCATCCAAATGAAATTTTATTGAGTTAACCTTATCTCCCTGTACACAAAACTTATTCACTGCTATCCTTTTCAACTCATAGCATCTACAGATCCAATAAAAGTCTGTTTCTATATGAAGCCAAACACATCAAAGATAATCTTCAATACTCCTTAGTAGTGATCTCAAGCGTCTCTCCATTCACGGCGATCATCCGAAAGATTTTTATGGCTATGCTTTGCAGGTGAAGGTCATCTATCATCAGTGCCTTTTGCGAAAAGGGACCTCAGCATGGAATCGATTGTGCAGAGGCAGCAATCGGATCACAGAATCACCCGTCCCGAGAAGTATATTTTACTCGAGAAATCCTGAAATGGTTGATGGCTTTGTGAAATATTTATAGCCCCGCGTTTGAAGTTTTTGCATCCAAAATTGAACTTATTGAGCTTTATGTGGGGAGGGAGAGAGAGAGAGAGAAATAAAAGGTTGTTGTGCATTCAGTGGAGAGCCACACATAATGATTAAACGCGGGATCTTTTTTTATGCAGGTTTGATTCTCAATAGTGGCTTTTCCCTTCAAATATCAGTCTTCAGAATCCGAAATTCATTGCCCTTTTGCAAATATAGCGTCCGTATTTCGGCGTATCGCCCCCCCTTAATTCTTTACTTCCATATATTAATTTAACAGAAAACGATTTTATCACTGCCATTTATTATTATCTCAAAAATGTATATTCTCTTCAAACGATTTCATTATTTGAGATTTTATAAAAAAAACACTATCATCTTGGAAGCAACAGCTTTGTTCATTTCTGCAATTTGGGCAGAGGTTAAAATATTTTAGGGGACGAAAGAAGGGAAGGAGAAACCGGCGTCGGCATCAGTCTGCTTTTTAAGGAATTGTTCGAATTCTTAGTTAGTTAACCCTGGGCGATATTCGACAGCTGAGGTTCTTTCCGCATTTTAGTAAGTCGAATATTTCAAGGAATGGAGAAAGCGTGGAGAAAGGTCTGACGTCTGCATCAATCAAATATGCCTTTAACGAAAAGCGCCAAGGGGACTAAGGTTTAACTACCCATCGAACGGATGGATTATTGCATTCGAATTTCTCTCGACGCCGCAATCAAGTAGTACCATAGTACATTGTACTCATATGATTTAAAGGAGTTTCAATTATTGATGGGAAGGTGGCCTAGAGCCAAGTACTTTGCGTTGATAAGTAGGTATATATAAAATGAAACAGAACCAGGAATTCGACAAAATATCGAAGAAGATTGGAGTGAAATTCGGCGTCAACATCGATAAAAATGAAAGGTGCTAATGGGTTCTCAGTCCAACGTCACTTCCAGGGCATGGAGTGCTGAATACACCCTAATTACCATCCACGAAGCACTCAAATTGGGACCGATATTTGAGCACTAAATTTATGCTACGTATTGTATGAATCCTGGTACTCGGGACGAGAAGCCAGTATTCTATCCACCTAGCTAACACCATCCTTTATTCTACATTTTTACTCCACACTCATAACGAAAATACCGTTTCCAATGCCCCAATCAGTGGCCAAATACCTCCTTTATAATACTAAGATAGGGATGAGATATTTGAGGATACTGTTGAGAACAAGTTGGCAATCAACGAGTTACCCGATAAGCTCGAAAACATCTCGGTTCTGAAAGAGGTGATTGGCCGTAAAAAGCTTAACCCGCCACCCATCCCTCGCAGTGACGTAGCTCATCTGCAGAGGGAGCTAAAAACCGAAACATTCTGAGGAAATACAAAAGTGAAGAGAAAGAGATCCCAAGAAAGATCAATAAGACAGGCCGAAATATAAGAAACATTACACATCGGTATCACAAACGCTTGTATGTTTTTCAAGTATCGTCGTAATTGTGCAGAAAACTCGCGAAAACACAGTGGAAAAATTTATTGAATCCAATGAGTGGATAATTATTCGTTGAAACACTTGAGTGATCAGAAGTGTCAGTGGAAGAGAGTTTAGTACCTTGGAAAGCTATAACAACAAAACTACAAAAGTGATTCCTAAGCTGAAAACGAAAACCAACTTTCTGGAGCAAAGCCAACTTGGATAACCTATTATCGCATACGAAGAAAAGGATCTCAATTTTTGAAAAGAGTGCTTTCTGTAAATTTTAGTTCGGGTGCTTTGTAATATAATTGAGCAACCGTGCGATCGTTTTAAGAAATATTCAATGAAATGAATCGTGATTCGAACATCTGAACGCAAACTCTCTGTTTTCAGATCTCTTTTTGAAAGTGAACATTGTGGACAATTCACTTCGCCAATTCTTTATTTAAAGGTGCAAGGTCAATTAACATTTTCGTATATCCCTCAATTCTGTTTGTAAATAGTTTTCAATTATCATAAGTATGTTTCATGCTCACTGCTCCTCAACCATATCCCACTCCAGTCAACCCAAACACTCAAGTAAACTCTCAGCTCTTTGAGGCAACCTCCTCAGAACGGAAAAAGTTCTCCGACAGGACATCCATGAAGGCGTGTACGAGATAAAATGCAACTGCGGCAAATCGTACATCGTCCAAACCTCCAGGTCCCTGAAATTCAGATTGGAGGAACATCAAAGGGCCACCAAGAAGAAACAATTCCGTCTCTCCGCTGTCGCAGAGCACGCCTGAACAGCTCCTGGACACAGTAAAAGTTTTGACGATACCAAAATCATCACTTAGGAAAAAATATTTTCCTCTGCACATACGGGAGGCAATAGAAATCTCCAAGCACCCAAAAAACTTCAACAGGGAAGACGGCTACCAACTCTCTAATGCTTG
The DNA here is from genome assembly GCA_933228895.1 of Platycnemis pennipes. Lineage (NCBI taxonomy): Eukaryota > Metazoa > Arthropoda > Insecta > Odonata > Platycnemididae > Platycnemis > Platycnemis pennipes. Next base: position 29,459,028 of record OW121846.1, read on the forward strand.
AAAGCGTATTTTCAAGCCTAACACCAAGCAGAGCGCAGCGGACCCAACGGCTAATCAGAGCGCACCGGACTAAAATTGAGCCTTATATAAGATGAACTATTTTCCTGCTGTTATCCCTTTGGACCTGAAGATACCGACTGGAATTCCGGCAAAACTGTAATCCAGCAGGATGAATCAACGTGGGAGGGACCCGAAAACCCTCGAGACATTACCTGAACACCGCGAAAGCCTTCGCAAAAATAGTTTCGAATGGATTTCATTAAAATATGGGTGTTTTGAACGCGTGACTAAATGTACCATCGAATCTTTTCCAGGAAGTATAACTCTCTGATACCCACCTGTTAAAAATTATATGCCTAACGCAAGAATATGTTTTTATACAGTTCGCTGATGCATTGGCTATCCAGCTGCGTTATCATCATTATAACACAGAGAATTAAAACGGTAAAATGGGGGCGTTTACTCGTAACCGAAATCGCAATTTTGTACACGAAATCGTTAGATGGAAACGATAAAAGAATTTTAGTGAAAAAATTAATCTTCTAACCACAACCATTCACTCATAAATCAAAAATTAAAATAAGCAAAAGGTGACGCCCACCGAAAATGCTGCTGTGATAACATTGACGTCACTTTCCTCCCGTCTTTGACTGCTTTCAGGGGAGAGGGAAGGGAGTGGAGGGGGGTTCTCGGAAGGTCTGCTCGCACAGAAGCTGTCGAAATCGCTCCCATTGGCCGAGTCAGCTGTGTCCCCCCCTTTGCGATAAGGCGAAGTAGCTTCGCGGGCTCAGTGTGATTGGACGAAGTAAATATACGTCAGAGGTTGCACCACACCCACTTTTCCGAAAGGGTTAAAAACATCAGTTTTTCGCCCCTTATAACTCGGGAAATAATTGTCGGATCAGGAAACGGAAAAATACGTGTCTTTTTATTTTACAAACTCTATCAGATTCGGCAATAAAAAAATATGGTAAACGACCCCATTGAAGCAAATTAAGTAAGGAGTGAGAATAACTTGTTTTACCATTACCCTATCTTTTACGTAATTTATAAACCGTTGTGAGTCATTATATGGTTGTGGCAGGCTGCCTTTGGTAACACAATTTGTGGTTCATTGCGTGTTTTGTTTTGCTTCTTAATCTACTAAATCGATTGTACATTACTAGGCAGCACATTAGCACTAGGTATTAGAGGTTATGTAGCTCTGCAGTGGCATGCATCTACCTGTATCGGCTTCAGAAAGCTATTTTGAGTAGAATGGCCTTGTATTTGTTCGGGAATTGGATTTTGGAATCAGGTAATATCTCAAAAAATGCATCCATTATGCATGGAATCACTGACTTTCCTTGTGCATTCATCATAATGATAAATGAACATATTAAAAATCAGTTAGTCTGCTCTGTATGGATTGGACATCCACACTTCTTTTCTAATCATGGCATTGAAATCATCAAAAAGGTTGAAAGTTTGGTTAACTCCGGTGAATAATTGCCGTACACGTTTTTTAACGGTAGTGATGGGCGAAAAGTAACTAATTGTTACCGTCGTTTTAGTTATTCACTCGGATCCAAACAAATGATTACTCAAATTGAGAAAAACCGAGTACGATTACTTGTGGGAATACCTACTCGTGGTAGGAATTCGGTACACGCATATATGGGTGCACCGAAAAGCAATCAAATTCAGTTTAGGTGCACCCATATTAGTGTACCGAAAATTAATTTAGGTGCTGATGAATTAGGCATTATTACTGCTGTATTAATTACCATCATTATCAAGACATGATGAAAGAATAGTTAGAATGGTTAGGACTTTCTTTGTGAAAAAAGTAATTAATTTCTGGTACATGACAAATTATTGCACTGGTTAAATATCCGACCACTCTTCTAAAACATTTACCCCATCACACGTACGTATTGTAGTACATTTACAATGAAGTAGGTATGGAATAAGACATAAGGCAAAAAGGAAAAAAAAATCCTCAACAACCTTGGTGGCATGTTAAAAAAATTGGGAATTAAAAATATCCCTCAGCCGTAAGAACGCATGATGCCATCACCAGAAGTTTTAGCGTAACAATTTTTTCAAATTTTTTCTGCGGAGATATTTTCAAGAAGATTTTTTGAATGCATTAATCCGGGTATGGTTTTCCCCGTCTTCCCATATCAGCATCAATAATTAAAAAAGGGTTTATGCTCTTTATTACCCACAGAGCGTCTTCTGAAAAACTGTGGTATCAAATGAAGAAGAAGGAAACACTTCGTCTACTCATTTCAGCCAGCTCGTTCCCTGAAAATAGGCAACCAAGGTTGTGGAAAAACAAATGAGAAATGAATCCCTAGTAACTACTAGATAGTAGCAATAACTTTGCGTAAAAAGAACGAGACCTACCAATTACCGAAAAGTACCTATCAAGCCTATCACTTTTCAACGGAAATAGTTCTCCTACAGAGATCAGGAGATGACGGAGCTGCGTTGACTTTGTCTGATACTCTCGACGTTTCGGTATTCACTTAATTTATCACTTTATTGGCTTAATGAGAAAGCATTGTCATTATTTTCAACAATAGCATTAGGTTTCTGTTTAGCATCCATCTTACTTACAAAGTTCACTTGGTTCAGTTGGTTATCACTGCCTTCTATTGCAGTGATAACCAACTGCAACTTGAGCGGTTTTTCCTCACCCCCTAGCCTAACTTGATTCTTTCCCTAATCCTAAGACAGTCACAACACCATTGCCCATGCTGCAATTCCTACTCCCAACTATCGGGCTGTCTGACGCATGTACTACCGAGGATATCCCATTATTATAATGTCTAAGGTTATATCGCTCCATCTACCCGAATACCTTAATACAAGACAAGCAGGATATCCACGCCCTAGGTATCCTGTTTGGAAAAATTATATATTATTTTAATTTCTGCGATATTTACCTATTTAGACGTATTAATGAATCCCTCTGGAAAGAGCACTTTGGCCCTATACCCTAGGAAACATGACATAATTAAGACATAACACGCTCATACGTGCGCTCATATGGTAGTAAAAAATCCACTCTGGCGGGATTCAAACCCATAACCTTAGGTTTGGTATGCGAGGGGTATACAACGCCACCATCTGTAATACTATCCATGTCAAGGTATCTACCATTCTTTTACCCTTATTTTTGCATTGGGTAGAGTTGCATTTCACGACCTCTACCCGTGCCATAGAAATTTAAGAAATCCACGGCTGAGGGAAGTCTTCTTTATTTTCTTCCCCCTTAATAAAGCTATCCAAGGGAGTGCACGAAACTCTTTTACGAGTGGCTCAGAGAGAATAGTGAGAGGCAGTCAACTTTTACTTGGACAGAGTCATTTAAAAGAGGAAATTTACAAGCATCATATAATAAAGAAATCACAATAACCAGGGAGAGACCCTTTATTCAGGTTTCGTTTTTGTTTATTTTTCTATAACACCCCGAGGGGTTTAAGTGTCCGCAAAAGAGGGCACAACCTTTTGTTCTCCGAACCATTCTTGCATCCCCATATTTTTTGCACAACTAAAATTAAAAGTCACTTCGAAAATTCCTGTACTGGAGTTTGGAGAGAAGAATGTGTCAGCATGGTCATTACTACTTCTCTAATTACCTGATGTCATATGCGGGAACTACCCTTGGCAACCCTGCTAAAATATATATTCCTTTTTAACATTATTAATTTGTGTTTTCAATGCACTGACTTGCTGTATCAGTTAAAAAAACGTAAAATTCATTTTCAATGAAAAATCTGTCAATGAAAAATTTATAATATCCAGGTATTTGTAGGGAGTTATTGTAAACCTTAAGTACAATTTTGGTGTAATAAATCAAATTGGAACAAGGATATATCATTTTAATTTTAATTTTCCTTTATCTTAAAAGTATGACTTACTTTCTCACATTAATCTGACCAATGCTGAGATTATATCATTAAACTTCACCTGATAGGAAAAGGTTCACTAGAACCGCCGTGGGGTCATTTTGACCCAAGCGGCTTAGTATATTTGATTGCTGCTCTTAGAGTTTTTTATATTGTACCATCATAGTATATGCCTTTTAATCTTTTATAAAGTCTAATCGAATACTGTTCGAGAGAAAGATATATATTTGCAATTTTCTGAAGTACAATACCAATACCCCTCGGATCGCCAAGTGGTCAAAATGACCCCTAAGTCATTTTATCTTTTTTTCCAAATTACCGACTTTGTTGTAGGTGTAATTGTTGTAGAATACTAAGTATTGTCTCTCCTTTGCACATGTGCGGGGGTCCGTCGGATCACAGGACACGATGGCTGGTTTTTGTTCTCTACGGAGCTTGAAGTTTTCATCACCATTTCATACATAAGGGGTGCATCCGGTGCGAAGAAATTCGATCTGGATTCTTTGTCGTCGAAAAATTGGGGATTGCAATTCGTAAAGTCAACGATGAGACGAAATCGGTTCCGCGAGATTATGAAATTCATTCGCTTTGATGATAAAACGACAAGGTCACAAAGACTTCAAGTTGACAAGTTCGCCCTCGTGTCATTTGTGTGGAATGGATTCATTGAGAATTGCAGAAATTGCTTCGTCCCGGGAGAAAATATGACCATAGATGAGCAACTTTTCCCCTCCAAAGCCAGATGTCCATTTACGCAGTTTATGCCGAAAAAGCCAGACAAGTATGGGTAGAAATTCTGGTTAGCAGCTGACGTGAAAACGCGGTACGTTCAGAACGCATTTCCATACCTAGGAAAACATGCTGAACGTCTGCCAGTAGTGGCCCTTGGTGAACTTGTAGTCTTGAAATTGATGGAGCCGTATTTTGGATTGCGACGAAACGTAACCTCGGATAACTTTTTTGCGTCCTTGGAGCTGGCTAAAAAGCTAAAGAAGAAATCCACGAGTCTGGTTGGGACAGTCAACCGAGGGAGACGCGAGATCAAAAAAGAGAGATGTGGTGATGAAAATGGCAAAAGATCCCCTGCATACAACAAAATTTTATCGAACTGAAGATACAACCCTAACCGTTTACCAGGGGAAAAAACAGAAAAATGTCATGGTTTTCAGTACCCTGCATCCATCTGTACCCGTAGAAGGCTTGGGAAAGAAAATGCCCGAGACTATCGACATTTATAACAAAATGAAATTTGGAGTTGATGTCATAGATCAAATGCCGCGGCAGTACACCGTCAAAGCACCAGCGCAAAGATGGCCTGTACACACTTTTTACAATATTTTGGATTTGGCCGCTATAAATGCCTATGCTCTGTCCAGGAAATTAACAGGCGAAAGTCCGCAACGAAGAGAATTTATCAGAAAATTAGCGGAAGAGCTACGCGAAAAACACATTACCAATAAAGATGCAGACGACTCAAGTGAAGAAGAAGAGGGGGAAGAGATCCAGGGACGCACACGTAAAAAATGCCAAATTGGAAGGTGCAAAAGTAATAAAACTGCAGATATATGTAGATCGTGCAAAAAATTCGTTTGCGGAACGTACTGTGGTAAAATCAGAAAAACCTGCCTGAACTGCATGTAGAAGTGCTCTGAAATTGTGATTGCAATTAATTTAAATTATTTAAATAATAATAATAAGTAATTACCAGGATTTCAAAAGCAAAGTTTGCGCTCATGCTGCGTCAAATTTATAAAACCATGCCAGGACTGCATGCAACTGTGTAGCTAATTCACATTGGAATTCCATAAACATTAACAATAATTGATTTTTAAATAAAAATCAAAAATATAACAATAAAAGATTTATTTTTTATATAAACTCTTGACACCAGAATATTATTAAACTGAATTTAGCCTTTAATTGTTAATGAAACTTGAAAGGGGTCATAATGACCCCTTGGTGGTCGGAGGGGTAGGGAGAATTCCGGCGGTTCTAGTGTTAGTGTAGCCGCTCCCAATACTCTCTGGTTATCTTAATGCAGATTAACCCTCTAGAACCCAAATTATGCTTGAGTGAGATATATTTAGTTTTTTATGTTTTTATTACTTGTGATCATATGAACCCATTAATACGTTTTTTTTAAATTCCCTTACACGCAGAATTTACAACATGTTGCTTCAGAGCTACATTGGGTTTATAGGTCCATGCTAACTAATGAAATGCGGTCTGTTGGTTATTCAGGGGAGGCGACCGACAGCTGAGGTCATATACGCCATTAAGGTTAGATGGATAATGGTAGGAGTTTTCAGGGAACGGAGGAAGGGTGGAGAGAAACCCAGTGTCGGCATTTGCCTACTATTAATAACACTTGCCAAGGGGACAACGGCTTAACGTCCCATCCGACGGATGGAGTACTGAACTTTAAATGACCTCCACTAGGCACTCAAGTGGGAACTGGTTTTCCACTGAAAAATCTGCCACTGCAGGGAATCGAACCCATGCCCTAAGGATGCGAGGCCAGTATTCTAGCCACCACACCAACGCGATCCCCTAATGCAATGCGACTTTTATTTTGAACCCATGAACTTTCACTCTTCATAAAATTTGTTACTGTCTCATAATACATAATCTCATTTTATACAGTGATGTGTATTTGATCATTTTACCAAAGATCCTACAATTAAATTTAAATAAGTTGAATTAACATATCTGAGAAATGAAATGTTTTTTGATGAATTCATGAGTTTTATTACATTTTATATTGTACATCAGGATTTAAAGTTTTAAATGTTTCTTCTCAGCAAAGAATTACAAATAGCATCATTTGTTGTGGAATAGTAAAAAACAATTTTTTTCAGGTGTAAAACATAAATTTGCATCACATTTTTTGCATTTAACCTGCGTAAACCCATTAGGACAAAATTTAAATCTTCCCTTGGAAGAATACTCAGGCCAGTGCAGGTGCCCATCGTAGCGGACATCATCAACTGGTCTTGCAGCGAATAATTGTCTCTTTGGAGCTTCTTTTTGCTCCTCCGTGGAGCGCCGTTTTCTATTTTTTCCTTTACCGGCTGTTGTTAGGGCAGGTGCAATACTAGCCTGAAATCTGGCTAGGGAGTATTCACAAGCCGTATTCTCTTATTCTTGATGCCTTGGGTACAACAACCATACGTTCACAGTAGCCACATTGATGCACCAGAATATAATTCTGGAGTACCACTTTACTGATCTCACATAAGTTATATATAGTTCAATTAACATATCAGCTAGATCAACACCACCCATGAAATGGTTGTATTCTGTCACCACTTTACGGCAACTTATATCTAATGACTTTTTTCAGATTCACTCCATCTCTTGCATTTTCCCTCTGGCTCAATGGCTATATATGTGGACACAAAATTAACTACTTTTCTGTCGTACCTTCGCCATAAAGCCATACAACTCTGATATTCGGTGAAAAGAGGAAGAAATTAGTAAGCTGCTTTGAAGTAATGATAACATATAATGGAGTAGAGGGCGGGTGGTTGCTAGTGTAGTTGCTACAGTACGGCTTAGTGTAGTTGCTACAGTACGGCTTAGTGTAGTTGCTACAGTATTCACCAATCAGCCAGAGGTACCATTTTCAAACCCCAGTAGAATTTTTCAGTGATAACCACTCCCGACTCGAGTGCTGTATAGGAAGTAATTACAGTTATCCGTCCGTTGCATGGGATGTTAAGGAATACACCCCTAGGCCCCTTGCTTTATCCGTTAAAATACCGAAATTGGGTCACATTGACCGAGAGCGTAAAATATTTTACTTTTTAGTGTATTGACTGCTTCATTTTCGCATATTCATCATAAATGTGTTCGGTATTCCTATGAGTGAAAATTGACTTCCATTCACGCATGGCTTTAAAGTATTATACATTAAAGTATACAAAGCTTGGGTTAATATGACGCGAACTTGTCTTTGGTAAATGTCCCTAAGTTCCATTTCTTATAGAAAGAACGAGTTGTTTACAATGAAAATGATACCAGGACCTGTCAAATAGCCCGTTCCTCCCAGTCCATAAGTTGCAGTTTGGTGTCGATATCAATCGAAGTAGTCCACGTAACTAGGCGTTTCGTGGGAGGCGTATGAGGGGTTAATATTGGCGTTCCAAAGATTGTGAATAGAGGGTCTCTCGCTTTAATATGGACCCGACCCGAGGCCCCTTACTTACAAAGTTCACTTGGCCCCTTAAGTTGAGAGCAGTACTGACGCAGAGTTCCTTCGCCATTCTAGCCAAAATTCAATCATACACGCATCCTAAATGATACAAATAACCTCAGCTGTCCTTCATTTGTCCCGAAGAGATATTACGCTTGATTAATGTCCTTGCTTCCAACACGCATTTCTAACGCTTATACAAGAGGATGGCGATGAAATCAAATGCTCCAACCGAGTTTAATAAAGGGCGATTATTCCTCTACTGTCCTTAAATCTATTTTTCTAATTCCGAGAAAGGCGTTGAAGTAATATTACGAATACGAAAGAATATTGAAATGCTAGCATCAAAGGAAATAACCTATTTGCTGTGTGAATCAATTAATAATAATTGATTAAATACACTGCCATGCCATAACACAAGTTCCCAACTTTTATGTTTTTAATGAAACAAGGCTCTTTATGGGCTTATCAAGGCAACTGAAGGCAAACTTGATGATTTTCCAATAAATAGCTACTTCATGGCTTTGACTTTTGTCCGATTTTCGAATGTTCCAGTAATTGATTTTTAAAATTTCAGAAAATATTTATCACCATGAATACGTCCAAGTGCCCATTCCAAGAACCATTGTCAATCACTCATTGCCACTTTGTATGCACAGTTGGAAGCATATCCAGTCCCTCATATTCATTTATGATAGCAAATTCAAAATTCCCATTGTGACGTAATCAGATATTTCCTTCAATGTGCACCGGCGTTTGTCATCGTTACTCCCTTCTATTGGAAGAGGGAATCTTTTTTTCTACGGTGAGGGGATCGGGTGTCTATTTTTTCGTTACCATGTTTACTTACATTATATGCCTATTCAAGTCTTATTGAAGATGTGAATCATAACTCGCTAAAGTATGTAAAATTCAGTTTTTTGACATTCTTTTAGAATATATTGGTCTTCTGGTTGATTTCTGATAGCATTAATTAATTATTTTTCGGAAATGAAAGCAGGACTGATAATGCAACAATGGCTTTAAAACATTTAGATTACAATTCAGGTGACAGTGAAATTAAAACAGTGAAATAAGGAAAGAAAGAGATGGATGCTCTTAAGCTAAATCTAATTGTAAGACACACCAACACATATATGTAGAAGAGGAATGGAAATGCGAAGCAAAGGGAACCTTGCAAAATGAGCAGCATGAGCAGCGTGATGACATACAGAAATACTCTAACGAATGTAACCACATAAAAGCATGAATTGAGGAAATTTTCAGGAGGGATATATGCATTACAGAATCAACTGCTATCGACAAAGCAGGAAAATTATTACGGAACTAAGTAAACGTTAGAAAATGTGAAATAATAGGCAAAAGAAATTTCATACAACGAGGTTAGGATAGAGAAGACACTGACATAAATAGGGCTTACATAGTTGCAGGAATATTACATTTCAAATGAACTTCTCCAAAATGAAAGAATTATGGCTGTATTGCTCGTTATAGCTAATGTAATGGGGTCGTTTACCATATTTTTTTATTGCCGAATACAATAGAGTTTGTAAAATAAAAGGACCCGTATTTTTCCGTTTTCTGATCCGACAATTATTTCCCGAGTTATAAGCGGCGAAAAACTGATGTTTTTAACCCTTTCGGAAAAGTGGGTGTGGTGCAACCGCTGACGTATATCGACTTCGTCCAATCACAACTGAGCCCGCGAAGCTACTTCGCCTTATCGCAAAGGGGGGGACACAGCTGACTCGGCCATTGGGAGCGATTTCGACAGCATCTGTGAGAGCAGACCTTCCGAGAACCCCACTCCACTCCCTTCCCTCTCCCCTGAAAGCAGTCAAGGACGGAAGGAAAATGAAGTCAATGTTATCACAGCAGCATTTTCGGTGGGCGTCAACTTTTGCTTATTTTAATTTTTGATTTATGAGTGAATGGTTGTGGTTAGAAGATTAATTTTTTCACTAAAATTCGTTTTTCGTTTCCATCTAGCGATTTCGTGTACAAAATTGCGATTTCGGTTACGAGTAAACGCCCCCATTGCTACATTAGCTAGCTTTGTCTAATTTACTTTGTGTGCGGAAGGAATGACGTGACGTGAGATATACAGGTGTTAGCTAGCCAGCCTACTTAAGGAATACAGTAAATATTCAAAGGATTAAAATGGGCATAGAATGATTACCTAATAAAAATAAAGTTTTTCATTCTCAGGAGTTAAAAATGCATGGATATACTTTGAACTAAGAGGGTATGTGTATGCAAGCGCTAGTAAGGAGAATGTGGTGTGTCTTGTATAGCATGGGGCAAATGAGGAGAACGTTCTACCATTAGATTTTGAGATAATTCAACTTCTGAGGTAATAGCAAACCGTCTTATGCAACCTAATACTAAGACTAATCTTCAAAGAAACAAAAGACCCATCAGCAAAGTGGGATCGCGAGATCTTTGAGTTTCGAGACTGGTACACCGCATACTGTTGTCAGCAAGAAAACTGATTGTATTGCTGCAAGTAGCATTACAAAATAGTAGATACTAAAGACGAGAGCTCTAAATGAGGTCGTATTGTAAAAACACACCAATACGGAAATAATTTATGGAGCATGATGCAATCACGAACCTCGGTGGGATAGAAGGAACTCGAGTGTAGCAGTAGGCCCTTGAGACATGTCTTCGGTGACTGATGGTAACAGATGAATAGAGTGAATGATGACCATCAGGGTACTAGATAATATATAAAATGTGGATCGAGGAATTTCAAGGGGAAATATAAAGGAGGCTAAAAAGTTGGACGGAATAAAGACAATAGACTGAAGGTTTAACTCTTGAAGGTTACGAGAAGTATAAAAATACTGAGCAAGAGGAGAGAATGTTGTTGGAAAGCGTGGGGGAATTAGAAGGTATAAAGAAAGTAGGAGCATAAGAATTAATTTTATGCGTCAGGAATGACTGCAATTCCCCCACCGAAGGAAGGAGGACAAGGGTTCGTTAAAGAGCCATCTATCATTGGAAGGTTACTTTTGTTAAGTCATTGATTGTTTCTAGTGTTATGGATGCAACAGGCAAAAACCATTATTGACATCTTCTTATGTGCTGAATGTCCGTTTAAACCGATACAGTTTCTAAAATGGAGCGAAGGAAGGAAAGAGGGCAAAAAACAACCAGAGAGTCGTCTAGAGCCTGCTCCAAGCAAAAGACGCCAAAGGCATGTCCAATTTTCCATTTTTAAAGCGATTTTTTCGTGGAATTTGCCCATATTCTAGGTCACTATGTTTTGAGTCTACTTTCAATGCAAAATCTCGAATTTGTAAAATGCATCTCTAGTCTGTGCAGAGACAAAAAGCAGGCGGCTGACAGGTCAATTCTCTTCTCTTGAATCTCTAAATCTTCCCACCACAAAACGATGAAACCAAATCCCTAAATGAGAATGGGTCATCATCACATTCTAAATCACTCTTTTGTGACGTCATCGTATCGCGCAGAGTTAAACGATGGGAATTCATATACTGACGTGGGATGAACATCAAACGCAAATGCATATCATAGCCTAAATACGACTCAGAATATCTGCCAACATATGAGAGGGACATGAACACTAAAGCGCTTTTCGAGTACAATACGTTACTATAACGTTGTCTGTATATATAACAGGAGAACATACACTGAGGGGAGGATTAAATGTCTACGTTCCCAGAACAGGGCGTGCATATGACAGGGTAACAGAAAAAGTTTCCTGGGCTACTCTTCCGAACATGGGAAACGCTGTACAGCAACTTCCAGTGAAAACACTCAACTAGGGACGCTCAAAAAAATAGTTTTGCAAGAATGAGAAAACTATCGTATTCACTCGTTCAAATATAACTGGAAGTGAATGAGTGTTGAGGGAAGAAAGGGAGAGGTCTGATACTGACACCGGTTTAGTGCAAGCCTTAAGATATGAGTGAAATAAGAGAAAAAGAGGTAGGAGCAGTCACTCCATAAGCATGGGAAAGCATGCAATGATGCGAAGAGATGAAGAATAAGCAGTAGGTAGCCAAAGCTGTACTACGCAAAAGAAATATAACACATGGAAATACAAAGATTGTAAACAATCCGTGAATGCCTTATCGGAATTACCCACTGATTTACACAATAGCAGAATTTCTACAATTAAAAACAATCATTCAACTAGACCGGGACCCGAATCTGGGACACGCCAGATGCAAATTTCGCAAACACATTAGCAAATTCACAGAAAATAGCCCTCCTCCATTTCCATGCACTAATTTATACAATTTCTACGATTCGACGATGCTTCACGCATTACTTATGTACGTACGCAAAATTGCCAGTCGGAAACTTTCAACAACATTAATTACATAAATTTATTTAATTTCTTACTAATCAAAATAAGAAATGCTGTTTCCCCAAGAACGAAAAGAGAATGTAATCTGATTCATCGGATTTTCCAACGGACGAAACACGAAACTTGAATCGCTCTCGGGGATAGGGTTGGATTAGTGGCTGGAGTACCGCCTCCCATCCCAATGGCCTGTGTTCGAACCTCCACTGGGCCAGAGATTTGTTATTGACATACCGATCCCTGCTTGAGTGTTCTGTGGGGAGCCCTTTGTATCCGGTACTCCGTCCGTTAAACGGGACATATAGCCATGGGACGCTTCGCGCGTTTCGACGCGAGCAAGCTCATGCCGACGCAAGGTTTCTCTCCACTCTTCCTCTGTTCCCTGACAAAAACTATAGCTCTACCCAGATACCTATTCAACCTTAATGGTGCAAATGACCTCAGTTGTCTATCACCTCCACAAAATCATCCATCAAATCACAGCCTTTAGTATTCCTCAACATTCGCCACTCATGGAACGGAATTCCGTGGAAAACTTGCCAAAGCCAAATCGGAAACAGAGCTCTTTGGGATGGAGAGCTCTGCACTAGGCACATCATAGCTTCATCTCATTCTTCATCTTCCACCAAAATTATTTCTGCAATCATCCACTATAAACAACGCAAATAGCTTCACCTGCCCTGCTCACCCTCAAAAATCAGACCCTCCAATTTATTTATTTATTTGATCATCGTTCTCCAGTTGATTCCTATGCCATCTAAACATGAGCATTTCCAGTCCAATCACAGATTTTCGATCTGCCTCTCCCTGCTTGCCTTCAAGACGCACTTCATCTCATCACTCTGTTGGCGACGACGCTTTGCTTCCGCGAGCGCCCATTATTCTAAACACCTCCATGCGCTCCACACACTTCCCCACTGGAATTTAGACCGCCTGGAACGGTTATCCTCATCCCCGGAGGCAAGTGCAGTGCTTGAGAAACGACGGTCGCCACTCGAGTAGTTTGAAATCCTCCCCTCCTTGGGGTCCCTGCATTTCCTCACGAAGATACTCCACGGAGAGCGCTTAACAATTGGCGGACGCGACAAAGTGGAAGCGATAAGTGGCCGACTCCCCACCCACACGCGGGCTATCGCTCGCGAGACCCTCGTATTCCGAGGACGTGGAGTTAAATCGAGAGCCCTTATCTTCCACACCCATATTGCTCCAGAGATTTTCATAACCACGCAGCTTGAATACGGAATGTTCCTTCCGCTACTCCAGTATATGCTCGCTCCCTACTTCCCTCACGCCGAGTGCATCCGCGGAGTCTTGTATGATGATATGTGCTTAACCTCCGAGCTGGACGCAGACGCCCACGAAATCTGGGCAAAGTGTTCCGGAGTAATGAGCACAGTAGCCACGTGCCTCCAAAAGGCATGGATTTATCTCTTAGCCGTAAAGAACTCTCTGTCTGAGGAGCGGTTTATGCACTGTAAAGAAATATGTGAACGGTCGTGCATACTTCTCACTTCTCCGTCTCCCTCGACTCGACGAGTCTTCTATTAAGCTACGTATAGTCTCTTGTATCCCTCGTATTCCAGCCCAAGATATCTAGTCTAGGTTACACGGAGGGTAAAGCCACGGTAGTGAAGTCGGCAAGGCGCCAGCCTGAATACAGAGAGGTCAAGGGTTCAAATTCCGCTTTAGGCATTGATATCGTGTTTGGCAAAGAGTTGAGCATGGGATTAAATTAGCTTTGATGGTCCGAAGTAATCTATTTGTTGCATTTTCGTAAGGTTCAATCCGATTCCCAAAAGACTGCGTGGTTTGCTAATTGAGTGATCAACTAAGAAGTCAGCGTCATCACTTTATCCGAACAATGAAAAAATTAAGAATATTTCAAATAAAATCTTCAACATTTATTGGATAGGCCTTACTCTGCTTTTTACCCAAACATTCGGCTTAAACTTGTGATAACTGAGGGCCGAAACCATTTATCACGACAGTTTTTTATGCTAGTTGCTTTTTGGATCGCTGGATCAATGCCATATTTTACGCCAAAATGAATGTTACGAATGACCTAAAGGTAAATTCGTGAACCAAATTATCGTTTTTGGAGACACCTTTCATCCGTAATTCGAGTGTACTCGGCGTGTCCCAGTGTTCAATTTTGCGTGGAGAGCGGGAATGCGATTGCATGGAATTCAGGCAATCAATAATTACCACTGCAAAACTTTTGCAGTAGGATATGGCACAGTTAATTCTCCTAACCCACTTCATATTTGAAAGAGCATAGGCTTACGTCAGTCGAAAATTGTATGACGCATGAACATAACTGTTTAGAACATCACACCTTGCATTGTTGTGTCATAACCAGCAATATTTCTCTAATATTTGGTGGCATTTGTCTCGATTTATTGAGTGCTAGAGTAGAGTCAATATTGCGTGATAATTCGTCACGATTCTTTAACGTACAGTCGTTGTTAACTATGGAACTAGTAGTTACGTCGCAGACGATAGTTCATCGATCAATAAAGTAGGTCGTGCCACACGAAGATATCACCCCCTGCCACACCCCCTCATGATGATAAGATATATATTACATTGTAACCCGAGGTAGATGATTTTACGGGTGCCAGATCTTTCTGATGAACCATAACTGGCAAAATAATAGAATCTCCCACCGCCTTGATTCCACTCTACGCTGGGTTTTACATAATGATCTGTACCTTATCAAACTGAGGAACTTCGGGTTAGACACTGGTTTATAATGACATTCAAATTTCATCGTTTACCTGAAACTTCATGATGATATCTATAAATTTAACATAGGAAGTAAACTGAACGACGCATGATGCAGTTTAACAAGAATAAATTATCACGACGTGGATTGTTGAAAAACATAATTGTGAGGTACAAGATTTTGTTTGGTGAACCGAAGGACCAAGTGATCACTCATTCAAGTGCGTAATGAAACAATAGGATAAAGTGATCACTAATTTCAGTAACACACTAATTAATAAACGAAACCAAAAATAAAAAAATATAACGCTTTCACAAAACGATAAATAACCGGACAGTACCTAAGTCTCTGCTTCACGGTGAGCGCTCCTGAGCAGGTAAAGGCCGGCCGGCGGGGGGAGGGCGGAATATTGGCACACGCTTATGCCCTGTTCCGGGAGCACTTAAATCAGACATGAGTTGCGTCCGAGTCACTTCACTAGCTTTCACCGACTGGGTCCGACGCCCCAGCCGAAGAAGTTCCTATAGAGCCACCAAAAAGGCGCCCCCCTGAGGTAATCTGACCGTACAAGTTAGGACAAAAACGAAACGAAAAGAACAAAACATACCGGCCCCCTTGGTCCCCTGGGACCAATAAACAATAAGAAGAGAGTGAAAGAACTAATTGAGGGGAATGGGAAAGACCTAGGTTGCAGGGCGGGTAAGGGTACCTCCTCGTGTGCGCAGATATACAACTCTGACGACACCATCTCTTCCTGGCGTTGTAGCATCTATCCGAGCGAGAGTCCAGCAGAGGGGTGGAGGTTAAGAGTTGTAGATTAGCACCAAATCTCCGATCTTCAAATTCCTTCCTCTTTCGGTCCACTTAGAGCGCTGCTGGAGGGTATGCAAATATTATAAATGCCAGCGTCTCCAGAAATGTTGGGAGAGGGATTGTACCTTTTGCCACCGAGTGAGTCTGTTTAAAGGAATGTCCGAATATCGTTCTTCCAGTACGGCCAAAAGAGAGCTTCCAATCAGAAAGTGTGTTAGAGTGAAAGCTGAGACTTCGCGGGGAACTGTCGAAAGCGGTGTTAGAGGGCGTGAATTCAACATTGCTGAGGAAACCTTTGTGGAAAGGGCGATGAATTCTTTCAGCGTGAGAATTTGTTTCCCAATTACTCTAATTAGGTGATATTTTGCACGTTTGATGGCACTTTCCCAAATACCACCTTGATGGGGAGCTGCCGGTGGGAGAAAATGGAAGTTTATTTGGTTCTTTAGTGAGAAATTAATCATTTTGTAATGAAAATCTTGGCATTTAAGAAATTTCTTCATCACTATAGCTAATTAAGCTGAGGCGCCATTAAAGTTCGGAATAAAAATCCGTTAAATCCGTAAAAATCATCTCACTTGATCATTTGAACGCATACTTTACGTCGGCCGCAAATAATACTTTGCTCTTACCCAATCTCACGGAAAATGTGATTGATAGATCTATATCTTTTGATGACCACAAGTTCTACTACAATCATATTACTCCCGAAATCTTGAGCAAATATGTGTCACGTTCTAAATCTAATGCCACTGGTGTAGATGATATTCCCATAAAACTTATCCATCTCTCACAATACGCTCTTTTACCGTATAGCCTTAATATATTTAATTTCTCATTAGACCATTCGGTATTCCCCTCAATATGGAAAAAGGCTTTAATACAAACAATTCCGAATGTAAAAAAAACCCGAAACTGCCTTCCGACTTTCGACCGATTTATATCCTGTGCGCTCTGTCGAAAGTTCTAGAGAGAATTACTTTTCGCCAAGTCACATAATATTTAATGTTAAATGGGAAATTTGACCCTTTGCAATCAGGCTTCCGTAAAGGTTTCAGTGCTCACACTTCTCTGCTGAAAGTTACTGATGACATTCGACTTGCTATGGACCACCGTATGCTAAAATTCTAGTCCTTTTTGGCTCTAGCAAAGCCTTTGATCGAGTGCACCACAAGCATCTCCTACAAAAAATGACGACACTTAACTTATCTTGTTCAGTGCTTACTTGGTTTGACTCCTACTTGGGTGGCAGAACTCAAACTGTCATGGGCCCTGATAATACATTGTCCACATGGGCACCAGTCTCCTGTAAAGTTCCATAGGGGTCCGATCTGGGACCGCTGCTTTTTTTCCATATTTATAAGTGATATCTCCTACTCAATTAAACACTGTAAATACATGATATATGCTGACGACCTACATATCTACATTCAATCACCTCTAGACAACATTGTGGAAACCATCAGGTCATTGAACGAAGATGTAAGAAGAATCAGCAAATGCGCCAATGATAATTCTCTTGTTCTGAATTATTCGAAAACAAAAGCTATAATTACTGGAAATAAAAAAACTTTTAAACAAAATAGATAAAGCTCAAATTCCTCTACTTATAGTGAGTAATTCTAACATGCCATAATGTCATTGAGTTCGTAATTTTGGAATCACTTTCAATACCAATCTAACTTGGAACCATCACATTATTGACATCTACAATAAAGTTAATACATATATCCCTTTATCAGCTAAAATATTAACGGCACCTACTTTCGATCTCGACCCGGAAAATTTTAATTTTCTCCTTGATTTTTCCTTCGTTTGACTATTGTTGACTAGTCTTCAATGACATCCCTCAAGAACTAGACCAAAAATTACAAAGATTACTTAATACTTGTGTCAGATTTGTCCTGGACCTTAGGAAAGATGCCCAAGTGCCCATTTATTTAGTTTTGGCTGCTTAAAACCTAGCGACAGAAGGAAATAATTTTAGGGGCTTTTCTTCTCTCTCTCTTCCAAGTAAAAACGCCGAAATACCATGTGGAAATGTTTAAGGTTAGGTCAGATATTACATTCAGGAAATCCCGCTCGGACTACAGTTCTTTATGCCATCCCACAGCCCGAACTAATGTGTATTTTAATTCTTTCCTAATCACTGCGTCTAAATACTGGAATTCCCTGCCCCTATATCTTAAAAGATTGGGGTCCTCACACACATTCAAATATAAACTGTATCAGACCCTGCTTAACAAATGATCCTTGTAATATCTCAATTCTTAGTGTATCTCCATGTAACTTTCTGGTTGTGTTTTACCTTCATAAACCAAGGCCGTTTTATTATTTTTTTATGTTATTCTTGTCAATATTTTTGTAATAAATATTCTATTCTATTCTAGAAAGACCTCTCATGGAGACAAAGCGGGTGAGTGTAGCAATGAAGGGATCAGAGGATAGGTCAGTTACCACTTAGAGATGGACAGCCTTAGTGGAGAATCACAAATATGCATAAATATGCTTTGTTAAACTGCATTCGTTTAAGGTGATGGAGCTTTATCTGGAACGGACTTTATCTGGAACGGCTTTATCTGGAATGGTAGAGGCTCTGGTAGATTTCCCATTAAGGGCGGCGCGGCGTATTTGTGGGCTTGCGGTAACAGCGCAAACATTTGAAAATTCTGCTTCGTGTTACCGAGCGACCTGATAGAATCCAATACTGCTTACACAAAATAGATTGTATAAGTCCTGCATGCAAATAAATTACATGATAATAATCAATGAGTAGGTTCACGATACGGTGTGACTTCGGTAAAATTATGAGATACTTTGCATCGTAGTCCAAGCGTGAATGATACAATATTCCTCCCGCTCTGAGCAGTCCATCCTTATCTAGAAATGGGGAAAGGCGATTGATCCTCAGGCTATAAGGTCGATTGTGACAAAGCTGAGTAAGATCTTCCTTGAAGCAAGAAGTTTGTACAATTCTACAAATGATGGTTGCAGCTCTTTTCAGCTCTGCAGATGAAACGTGATGAATCCTTTTAACTTATTCACTGAGGGAGAATTGTGACAAAATCGCATAATAAACGCTAGGACGCGGAACAATTTTGTCCATAATCAAAATCTCGTGAGTAAGTTCCGTTCATGTGACTTTACACTTACAAGTACATTAAGAGGAGATGGCAGGATTTCAGGTAAGAATTCACCTTTGATTTGAACGAAATGAGAGATAGGTTTTCCATCATGCAAGCCATTTCGGTCCCTTCCACCAGAGGTTGTTTGCAATAAGCTGAGAAGGGAGAAGTCCTCTAGAGGCAAAATCAGCTGGGTTTTTCCCTTGAAGAAATGTGATTCCAGGAATGCGACGGAGTCCATTCTTGGATTTGGCTCACACGATTTGCAAAATACGTTTTCAAACGATAGGGTGGTGCCTGAATCCAACTTAGAACAATAGTGGAGTCACAATATGCATATGCACTTTCTGTAGTCATCTGGGGAGAAAGTTTTAAAATGCAATGATATAACAATTATGCTAAGAGATGAGATCCGCATAGCTCCAAACGCGGCAAGAATATGCGTTTTAGTAGGGAAACACGAGTTTTAGTGACCAGAATGGACATCTTTGTTGATTGGTTGTTGCTTGCACTTCGGACATAAACAGCAGCGCTGTATCCTTGTTGAGATGAGTTGGAAAGTCCATGTAATTGAATGGAAGTGGAATTCGCAATGAGTAGATTACTTTGCAAATTATGTTGGCTAGGAGTGGGAGTTCCTTTAAGAAGTCATTCCATTTCTTTATGATTTCTGTTGATAACGGAGTATCCCAAGTTGATCCAAGAGTCCAAAGCAATTGCATTAGAGATTTCGCCCAAAAAACAACAAGGGCTATCCAGCCACAAGGATCATAAATTTTTGCGATCGCTGACAAAACTGACCTCTTCGTAAGTTGCGGGTCTTCGATGATGATTCTGTAGGAGAAGGTATCGGGCAATGGGTCCCATTGTATTCCTATTATTCTAAATAATTGGTTTTCACTTGAATGGAATGGAATGGGCAGTTGGTCTTGAGGAGAAATACGTTCTAACAAAACCGTTGAGTTACTCGACCATTTATGAAACTCAAAACCTCCGAGGCGAAGCAGATGCATCAATTCATCTTTGAGGGCAGAGGCTTCTTCGATGGTATCTGCACCGCTTATTATGTCGTCTGCAAACATCTGGTTCTGGAGGACATCCGCTGCATGAGGGAATTTCTCTTCTTCATCCCGGGCTAATTGCTGTAAGGTTCTGATGGCTAGGAAGGGTGAGCTCGTCATGCCGTAAGTCACAGTTGTCAGTTTATTCTGACAAATAGGTTCCGAGGTTTGTGGTCTCCAATAGATTAATTGGCAGGGCTGGTCGTCTTCATGCAGTATTATGTTGCAAAACATTTGTCTTTTGCAACACAAAACACAAAACATTATGTCAAAGAAAAGACGATAACATGTCCTCTAAAATGCAACAATACATCAAAAATATTGTTCTGTGATTTGGGTCCTGAAAGTAAGATATCATTCAGGGTAACATTATTAGAAGTACGAGCACTAGCATCAAAGACAACTTGGAGTTTCTTGATAGAGCCTTGTTGTTTAAAAACCCCATGACGAGGAAGAAAGTAATGTGGTGAACCCATGGATTTGGATGAACACTGAGTCATATATCCTGAATCTAGATAATATCGTATTAAATCCGTGTACATGTTTTTAAATTTCGGCTGTGACGAAAATATCTTCTCTAGAGAGGGAAAACGTCTTTTCGCCATGTCAGACGATTCTCCGAGAGTTGGTTCCTTTTAAAGGGAAGTCGGACGACGTACCTTCCTGAGGAGTTACGTTTAAAAGTTGATACAAAGTTCCCTTCCGCATATAGTTCTTCTGGCGAGCAAGAGTAGTAAAATGGTTCCTCAATTTGTCAAAACTGTTGAATAGATGAATGGAGATCCAGATCACTGGTAGTCAGTAGTACTACATCCTCATCCAGATCTCTTGAGTCGGATGTAAGACGACATGATCCCATCAGGACAAATCCAAATATCGTTTCAAATCCGACAGGCATATCAGGGCCAAGGGCTAAGCGTTGTCCTGTTATGGCATGTGCAAAGAGATCAGCTCCAATTAACATGTCCACCGGGGAAGGAACATCAAATGTGGGATCTGCTAAAATAAATGAGCGTACCTTCTTCTTGACCTCTGACGAAATTGGTGAGCGTGGTTAATTCGAACTTATTTGGTCAACAATTTGCACAGGGTGAGATCGGACTAGTGAATCTCCACTAAGCGCATCGATATTTAAGTGAGTGATTCCTGCCTGTTGTTCGCACGTACGCTTGACATAACCCACTAATTTGGTTTCGGGTCCTGTTGCGTAGTACCATTAAAAGCTGTGCGCCGTGTTCGGATATACAGCTTGTTTTTGATGCGTAGTCCAGTATTCCCCGCGCTACGCAGTAATTGCCTTGAGTGGTTGAAAGTTTTACTGGTGTTGTAGCGAGAAGTACTGACGTTGTTGATTGGGCGGCTGAAAATCCAAAAAATGTGGTGGACTGCGCATTTTGTGATGGCGGGCAGGATAATGGCGATGGTTTGTTACTCTTCAAGGACGAACTTGCAAGTTCAGTCTCATTAACTGTGAGAGACGCATCGATATGTAGCAAGGAGTGGTGCCATTTGCCACATACTCTGCGTACTCGCGTACATTTACAAGAACTTAACGAGTGAGAATCCCTTAAACAATAATTGTTTAAGGGATTCTCACTCGTTAAGTTCTTTTATAATTATTATAGCACCAGCCTTTAGAACGGGCAGATGCACGGCGTTACTCGGGGGATAATCTGGAAAAGGAATCGCAGCCATACTCGTTGTGATCAGAGCTACTGCGAAATTTGCATATTCCTTTGGCTAACGAGAGAAGCGTGACATTGGTGTTACGTAAACATGTGCTACCTTGTGACGGCTGTACACAATGACGTCGAATAGATGCAGCCTCCAAGTGAGAACATCCTTTCTCTAAGAATTCTATCACGTCTTTGGTTGAAGTTATTTTTTTTCGTATTCTTCATGTCCCAAAAACGACTTCTACTTTACGGATTCAGCTTTCGAAGTAATAGCATGAACAAAAGTAGGCTCTCAGAAGTTATATCATATCAAGACCATTAAAGCTTGCGTGTTTTCAAAGAATTCATTCAAGTAATTACTTATACCTTTTACAGTCATTGATATTAGGCAAATCTATAACGTTGCTTACATGATGACACACTAAGCGCCGTACATTTTGGTATCTTTTGAAAAGCAAGTCCCAAGCTACTTGATAATTTCTAGCTATTTTTTGATCTGGAAGTCGATTTCCAGGTGGTGTAAGTGCGATTCTATCAACATTCTCTTTCATGTTGATAGTTATGCCCTTAATACGATCAGCTTTTCTAGTGAAGGCGATAAAGCACATCTTGCGGGAGAAGAAAGGACAAACGGCTAATTCCTAGTTCGTACGACGTGGAGGGGTTGGTTGGTGTCCTTGGTGGCTTCGCCGTGGGGTGAAAAACGGTCGTCCGTTGGAGCTTCTAGAGATAGGAGTGTGCACATACAAAGGAGGGGAGATAGGGGGGTGAGAAGACTGACTCGGGTGAGGTAGTAATATAGGGGCCAAAGACATCCCAATCGCGGAAAGAATTGAGCCCTCTTAGACCGCCACAGGAGAACGATTACATGTAAGTATTGCACTGAGTTATAAAACAACCTTCACTTCTATTGCAAAATGCACAGCCATACATAAGGAACATTCAAACAAATATCTCAATGACAAAGGCGTTAATCTGAGAAATAATAAGATACAATGACATAGAATAACTGTATAATCCAGGGCATAGTTCAATATAATGAAGGAATGGAAAAGTACGTTATTAACGAAATCCGGCCCGAAGGATCAAAATTATGTGGGATACAAGATTTTGTTTGGTGAACCGAAGGACCAAGTGATCACTCATTCAAGTGCGTAATGAAACAATAGGATTAAGTGATCACTAATTTAAATGACAAACTAATTAATAAACGAAACCAAAAATAAAAAATATAACGCTTTCACAAAACGATAAATAACCGGACAGTACCTAAGTCTCTGCTTCACGGTGAGCGCTCCTGAGCAGGTGAAGGCCGACCGGCGGGGGGAGGGCGGAATATTGGCACACGCTTACGCCCTGTTCCGGGAGCACTTAAATCAGACATGAGTTGCGTCCGAGTCACTTCACTAGCTTTCACCGACTGGGTCCGACGCCCCAGCCGAAGAAGTTCCTCTTTGAATTGAAGCACCAAAAAGGCGCCCTCCTGTGGCAATCTGACCGTACAAGTTAGAACAAAAACGAAACGAAAAGAACGAAACAATAATATTTTCAGAGACTGGATAAACAACGTATCAAAAAAGTGACTCCTGCCAATGCGTGACTACTTTACACGGAGTGACTGGCAACACTTTAGTATTGTGCAGCGCAATACAGTGGTTAAATAACTGCCTACCCTACAGTCTCTATATTACAGGCCTTCCTCGTGAGTATTCCACTTTATTTACCGTGAAACGTTTTGATGCAATTATTTAAGGCACAAATTCCACAAGAATCAACGTATCTGCAATGACTTTTGTCATTCAAGATACAAAACGAAAGAAAAACATTTCTGTCGCCACAAATAAATTTCTCGGCGATTATTCAACTTTCACCGGCAAACGTTTGCGAATAAGATTGATAATTCATACCATATTGATAGGAGTTGCTCCTTTGATCCGCAGGTTTATTGTGCAAACAATACTTTGTATGAATTTGGTTGGTTGGTTGGTTGGTTGGTTATTTAGGAGAGGCGACCGACAGCTGAGGTCATTTGCGCCATTTAGGATAGGTGGGAAATTGGTTAATGGTAGGAGTTTTGAGGAAACGGAGGAAGGGTGGAGAGAAACTCGGCGTCCGAATTAGCCTACTCTTAACAAAAGGCGCCAAAGGGACTACGGCTTAACGTCCCATCCGACGGACGGAGTACTGAACTTGAAAGACCCTCCATTAGGCACTCAAGTGGGGACCGGTTTTCCACTGAAAATTCCGCCACTCCCAGAAATCGAACCCGGGCCCTCGGGATGGGAGGCCAGTACTCTAGCCTTCACACCAATCAGATATGAATTCGGTCATTCTGCAAGAAAATTTTAGACCACTCTGGAAATGGAAGATAGAAACGTAAGAATCAAAAAATGCGCGAGGTATTTCAGTTGGAGGTAAAGACATTGGATTGAGTCTTGACTTAAAAGGCATTACAATTAGTGACAACGATGTTCTGCCCCAATGATATTTTTAGTATATGCTCTCGAAAAACTTATTTACATGCACTTGGGCCAAGGTGGTGATAACACAAATAACCAAAACATTCGTGCTACTAATGTCTAGATAACACGATAAATTTTCACATAGGTATTTGGGGATCTTTTAGGCTATAGCTTTCATGGGCAGGTAAAATGATAGCTCGAGCTATCATTTCTGCCCCTCAGTCAGTCATTTTCAGTCTTTCTGAATCACTTGAAACTTTGAATTTCTATCATTTACGGTTACGTGTTTTTTTACAATCAACGTCCGATTTCTGACGACTGCATTCTACATTTGCTCCCGTAAGCTCTGGTTGGCTGCCTTTTGGATGTCTGTACGTCTACCGGGAGGGAAAAATGGACCCACTCAAATACTGAGATAAGAGAAGTGAGCCCTTATCAGTTGAAATATCCCTAAAACATCATTTTGGGTGCTCCTTTTTCAGCTGTCATCTGAGCAGTCATTGTAATTGTCCCTGAACATGTCTGTGAAAAGTGATCGTGAGATTCAGGCTTAAATTACGGCATAGAAAATATAAATTTTCAAAGACAGTTTTGCTGCAGCGATTTCATATTTATGAAATTTTCTCTTTGGTGTAGATGCAGTAATAATGCACTCTATGAACACTTAAGCGCTCCTATTTTATCCGCTCACGTGATTTTAAGAAACGATCCAACAACAGCCATTGCAGCCAGTCATTCAGTTATAATGGGACACAACATAGATGATTGCTGTATTTTTAAACAATACTGGAGCTATTTATTCCGTCCCTTCTGCTTTTTGAATTCTAATCCAATGAAATATCAAAGTCCTTCGGTTTCGCTGCCTATGGGCTTTACCATAAGATATGGCATGATCTTTGATGCCATAATTTTTACAATTTATAATATTTTCTTGCTGAGCTGATATTTGAATTGCTCCTTTGAAAAAGCATTGTGTTTACAGCCAGATCTGGTTGAATACAATGGACTGCTATGATAGAAGGAAGTGCGTGATCTCGAGCTAAATGTAAGGTTAGTTGAGGAAACATTTCTCTCTCAAGAGTAGACTCCATCATTTTTATTCCTCTGACCAGGTGGTTGTTGAAATAATTTTTCATTTATATTTACATTTACTTTCATTTCGTCATCATTAGTCATCAATCCTATGTTTGGTTGGACGCAGCTCTCCACTGAGTTCTTTTATCGGCTAATCTCTTCATATGTATTCCTCGATGTAAACATTGAAAATTACGGGAGACAGTGCACAGCCCTGTCTCACTTCTTTCAGCCACTTGGTTTTTATACAACCTCAGGATAACTCTTCGATCATTGTAGGACATTCGAACACCTATCACAATAACAAGCATTGAATTTCACTCCAGGTTACCAAAAGCCTTCTCAAAATCCACAAATGCAATGAAGGTTGGTTTGTTTTTCTCCATTCTCTTCTCTATGAGCAGCCCTAGGGCCAGTATTGCCTCTCTTGTACCCTTAATTTTTCTGAATCCAAATGGATCTCTATCCAGTGGCTCCTCAGCTTTTCGTCCTATTCTTCTGTATATGATCCTTGTCCATATCTTCCATGCCTGAGTTGTCAGGCTTATAGTCCGGAAATGCTCTAATTTCTCCACTTTCTTCTTTCAGGGTATAGGAATTATGATGTTTTATTCGAAGTCCCTGGGTATTTCTCCTTTTGAGTTCATGTCGCAGATGGTCTTGTAAAGATGGGTTAATGTCTTCTCTCCTGCATTTTTAATTTATTCTGCAGGAGTATCATCAATTCCAGAAACCTTATTTATGCCAAGGTCCCTTATTGCTGCGTCAAATTTCAATCTTAATATTGATGCTCCCATATCATGCTCTTCGACTTCGCTTTCCTTTCCAATCACTTTCGTGCTGAGATGGCTCTTCATCCACATTTCTCTAGCTTTCCCTACATTGCGGCTTATTCTTTCATTATTCTTCAGTAACAAAGTTGACTTTCTTCTTTTTTCGCATTCTTGTACTTTTTTCTTTCTTCAATCAGGTCTAATACTTCTTCCGTGAACCATGGCTTTTTCCTGGCAACTTTTCTTCTTCAAAGTGCTTCCTTTGCGGCTTCCTCTAGTCCAGATTTAATGTTTTCCCATTAATTTTCCACTGATTTCTCATTCAGGTCTTCTCCTATGATTTTTTCCATGCTTTTTGAAATTCCTGCTGATGTTGAGCCTCCTTCAGTTTTTCCACTTGTCATGCGTTCCTCACTGTTGGCATTTCATTATCACTAAATGATGGTCACTGTCGATGTCTGCACCCGGGTAGCTTTTGTAGTCCTTCACCCGGTTCCTAAATCTCTTCCTCACTAAAATGTAGTCCATCTGAAATCTTATTCTGTCTCCTGGCATTTTCCCAGTATATCTTCTTCGGTTGTAGTTTTCAAGCAATGTTATTTTCGTTTATTTTGTAATTTGTTTTGAAAAAAACTAATCACTATACTGTCATATCTCAATGTATTTTGCCACCAGTTCCTTTAGGGTTGACGACTCAACTCTTTGTGGCATAAATAACTAATTAATGAATCGTTAAATGTTGAAGAACAGGAGATAAGCATAACCAAGTATTTATTTTTTAGAATTATTCAACAAGGACAGAGCTATTAATTCAATTTAATGTCACGACTTTCTTAATGAAAGCTTAATCACACAAAAATGTTATATTATGTTAAAACGATTATATAGATGGGTATATAATCATCCTTATTTATATAATGTAGAAATAAACCAAATATCAATAATTAAGTTCTCCAACCCATATAAGTTCCCGGATAGCACTATCGTTCCCTATATTGAAGACAAATATTTGACGCAGCAGATATTGTTCATATTAGGGGGAGATGACTGAAAACTAAGGTTACAAAAGTTATATAAGTAGCCATTAAATGAGCAGGTGAATTATTAGTTATTGGAAAGACAGGTGAAATAGTACAATTCACAATGTCTCTCATTACAACTTGGAATACCTCATAAGCCCATCTAGGAATAACTATTTCACTTATTGGCAAACTGAGGAACTGGTTCTTTCATGACCTGAGTGCAAATATGCATTCCGTATTAGCAGCCCATGTCACACATCAGTACTAACGTTAATGCATGAAACAAAAATTAATGAGGAGGAACAATAAAGAGAAGAATTTTCCCTATTTGTTTATACAAATTGAGTGCAATTCTGGTCAAATAGGCAGGAAGTGTTATCATATTAGAGGAATCAAGCTATTGTTTTTACGCAAGGATATTTGGGAATGCCACGGTCTTAGACCCCTAATATACTTAAAATTAACCGTTAAAAGGAACTTCTTTGCCTTCACCAACTTGATCAACTCTTGAGTTATTCGTCTAACGTTTTCCGAAAAAATATCATGAAAATAATTTAATCCAATATATCCTCTGAGTCATAAATAATGACTTCTTTTCACTAATTATGGATAATAGTGCATCCTCTTTTGCTTAGTGGGAACAAATGTTCCTGAATATTTCATGATCAAAAAACACCCCTAGCTCTTTCAAAATTAACGCTCACCACGGTCCGAGCTACATACTTACCGCAAGTTGATGAATGGAATGCAAAAAGAACAAGACGATTAATACTGGGATATTCTCCCATACGTATATTACGCATAACCAGGGTATTTTTGCCAAAGTGGTGCGTAAAACTAATTACAATAGAAGTAAGGTTATTGCACGATTGCTTGTCAAGAATTATTCATTGAAAAAAGAATAAGATTGTCATATCAATGTAGTATATCATTCTAGTTCTATAAATTATTCGTAATCTCGCAGCATTAAACGGCACTTTTAGATATACAACAAAAGGATGGGTCGGTTCCACATTTTTTCGGTTCCGGTTCCGGTTCGGTTCTTAACTTCGGTTCTCGGTTCCGATTCTCGGTTCCAGTTCTTAATTTACCACTTACTTTGCATTGCTCAATGGTAAGATAAAATAATAAATAATCATTTTCAGAGACATACTGCTTGAAAAAGAATTCTTCATAATATTTTTGTGTTTATGTAATTTTAATCCATTTTTACCCTATATGTGAAAATACTTATAGAACTCAAGCACTTTTGGTTTTGGTTTTGGCCATCCATGGATGGAGGCGGTCGCCCGCCCAGCAGACGACGGGTGACCGCTTCTACTCGGCCATTTCTCCGTTAAGGCCACATTCGTGACACTTCGGAAAAGTCCGCAAAAAAGAAAAAATGTCTTCAGGTTGTGCCTCTCTATTTATCTCTCGCACACAGGTAGGTGACCCTCGCCCGTATTTTGCGACCGTGTGCAGGCCTTTACTAGTTACTGAAGTATTCCGTCTCTTAGGAGACACGATTGGACTCTTCCCTCGAAAATTTATTTTATGCCTCTTTTCCGCATGCTTTTTCAGGTTAGGAGTGGATTTACATGCACCCTTGGAAATCAGGGAATGACAAATATTACGCTTTGCGAAATTTTCATTTGCTGCAACAACCGTGAAGTGTTTTCACACTTCGGAAGACATTGCGAAGGATTCAACCGCGTGAGTAAATTAAGGCGTAATTTCACCAGCTATCGATATTTTTAAAATATCGATAGGTATGATATAATATCGATAGGCATGCCGTATTTCGATAGCACTTCATTTATCGACATGCTACTTAGAAAGCATTCATCTGGGCCTGATATCTGGGATCTGGGCACATACGAAGTGCTAACAGCGCTGATTCATATGCCATGGCTCTTGATGGTAACTTAGCACTACCTTGCGCGGTTGATTTTTTCACCATTGGCTTACATCTCAGTTAGACCATCTGTGTGACATGCGTTGACATAAATTTACGTGTACCATTTCCGTCGTTTCAAAAGATTATGCTTTCCTATTTCGTTTCGGAATCTTTTCGGGGTCTCCAATGCCGTGATTATATTTAATGGCGATACGTTAGTTATGTATAGAGCGCGGAAAAAAGTCTTCAATTTTGAAAAAAAAAGTCGCCTAAAAAGTCACCAATATTTTTGAAAAAAGTCTCTCAAAAGTCTAAGTTATTTCCGTAACAAAGTTGCTGAATTTAACTGAATTGTTGGAGAAAAGAGCCTAGAGATGCTAGTCCAGGCATTAGGGGATTTTACTTGGAAAAATTAAAGGTAGTTCTGGAAATTGATTTATCCTATTTTTTTTGGGTCGCTGAATCCGAATTTCTAACTTTCCACCAAAAATTCACCCCGCACCCCCCCAAATTTTGAAAATAACACTCAAAAAATCGCTTTTTTAGTTTTTAAATCGTTTCGTTTTGATTTTGGGAAAAACTAATCAAATAATCGGAAAGTAGACAATTTAAGCAACAAAAAAGGTATTTTAACATTTTGACGTAGAACTAACAGGGGAGGAGCGCGCCCTGAAGCATGCGCCTCGGCGTCGCGGGGCTGTATGCTCCAAGTTATGCAACCCCGCTTAACCACTCACGTCGTTTATATTCGCTCTCCCGTCTCCCCATTGTTCATTTTCTTCGAAACTCACCCTCCCATCTCCGTGTTCTTCTATTTCAATATCTGGAAATCCCCAGCACCCTACCTCTTACTAAAAAGGCATTAGATGACAAAGAGGGTGGAAGTACACTCCATTGTAAAACCTTGGAAACGGCGTTCTTCAGTCAAATTTAAAGGGGAAAATTTTATAATATACAATACAAAACAAGTTTTTACATAGAATAAATAATGTTATAAGGCAGTTTAAACATGATTCAATAGTTCAAAACTTAGTTTTCTGCTCAAGAAATACCGAAAATGAGAAAAAAGTACTTATTTGTTTTCCATTGTACAGGTCAGGACCCCTATTTTCGGGGAAGCTGAGGACCTTTTTCTCTTGTTTTTCGCGATAATTTTAAAATCTTCTTCTCCGCTTGATCGCAGCCGAGGGTCCAGGTTCATCTATGTATCATCAATGTAGGCTCGTTTAATGATCATCTGCACACAATGTGACGCGTTCACCTCGTCGGAAATTCTAGATGATCTTTCATATAATTGATACAATTATATGAAAGATCATCTATCATTTTACCACTAATCTCCTAAACAAAAGCGGAGTGCTACCATACAGTGTAGCGCTGTCGGCTTGTCAGCAGACCACCCGGGTTCAAATAAGCTGGTTCATAAATAGATCAATGCATTCTTTCAGATCAATCTATCCCTTTGTGAAGTCTTTGGACACCCTCAGCAAAAAAACTCGAAGTGCGAGGTGGCCCAGGGAAAGGAACAATATGTGAATTTCACATGCAAATGGATAAGTACGGGGTGAGCTTTACCCTCACCTATCCAAACCAACCTTCGGGTTGAAGCACTGAGTGAGTGTGATTATTTCATGAACGGTGGAGCAATAGAAAGAATTCATTGCCGTTTCCGGAGCTATTATTAAAATTTCCCATTAACAATTGTTAGAAGCTTACATTTTACAGTACATCTCTGCTCCGTGTAGTACCTCATGAAAAACGCAGATGCGTCCAACACACAGTTGACCAAATGTGATCACAACAGCCAAATATTAACTTAGTCATGCGGTTTAAATAAAAAGGCCCATTAAAGTCTCTTTTAATCAGAAAAGTCCCGTCACGCCAAAAAAGTCCCAAAAAGTCTCTAAGAAAGTCATTAAAAACTGTTTTATTTGAAGAGATTGGTGAAGATTTGTATTTAAAACCACAAAAGTCCCACTTTTACAAAAAGTCAAAAGACTTTTTTTCCGCGCTCTGGTTATGTATGATACGCGTAAGATAAACCGAGTGTGCACTTTCAACCATGGTTTTGTCATTAACAACATATTTCTCATAAACTTAAATATTTAAATTCGTATGTTACTGCAAATACTTAGTTACACTCTCCCATTGGAAGATAATAGCAATATCAGCTTTTATATGCCACATGTGCATTTTTATTCACGTTTCATGGCACAAAAATTTTTTAAAGTTAAACATGACCAGTTAACCCAACGTTTTTGTAATGATTGTCCATTTATAGTCGAGTAATTAAGAAAGCAGAATGGTCAACGGAAACGGTTGATAGTTACTTGGCTGAACACGACCCTTGCATCAAGGGAAGAAGAAACTTGATAAAACAATTTAGTTGTAATTGACCGCATATTGTGGGTGCCTTTCATTTCCGGCTATCTTTGCTCTGTCAATTTTTCAAATAGTCGATTATCGTCTGCTATTTACTGCGTGGCGAAGTGGACAGCGTTCTCTTGCATGAGCAAAGTTAATGCTATTGTACAAATGACGAATAATTTGCTGACTTAACGAAAGAAATGTCCAAAGCATGAATGAAATCTTCAAAAACCTATACACTATATTATGATATAATTTACGAAAATGATATGAGGGCTCGCACCTCCAAAGGAGGTGGACGTAACACATACATATCAATCAGTATATCCTTATTACGGTGGTATTTCATCACTTGCTGGAATTGAATGTAATAAAATAAATCATATGGTCTTTTAACGACTGAATTAGAGTAATTCACGGCAACTTTGAAACATCTAAGTACACTATTTCACCAGATTTTAATGTGAAGCCTCCGCTTTCAGAGTGTGAGTAGGTTTCAAACTGGTTTTCGCGCCAATTATTTCGGTACCGATTCTTTTTGGCCTCGGTTCCGGTTCCGGTTCTAAGCTCAAGAACCGGTGGAACCGAGAACCGAAGAACCGAACCGGCCCATCCCTAATACAACATAAATAAATGTGAATATGCTGATACTAATTGCTGTTGACATGAATTCCATTCCAAATGCATCAACTCGGATAAGGAATAAAAAATTTAAGCATGTTTTTGAGGGAAATGTATCCCATGAATAACCAAATATTGGCGAAAAAAGGTTGAACGAGAAAACGTCCAGCTCTGCGCAAACGCTTCAATCGAAGGCCAGGATGTATTTAATTGGAAATTAGCATTAGCGTGTGTTTCATCATAAGAAAATGTCATGGCATAAAAAAACTCCAAAATCAAATCTTTATTGGAAAAATAAGTTCAAATATCGATAGTGGATGGGAAAGAATGTGCTATCCACTACCGATTCCAGGAATAAAGAATGCATCGTCGGAGCTGACAGAACTCCCAAGCAGGCTTTACTTTAATTCGCAACTCTTTTAGTCGTTGCAGCGTACCCTACTGAATTGCCATCTCATGCCCCAGAGGCTTAATAAAAGTATTTATTTTCTCACCATATTTTTCTTTCCTGTTATATGACATTATCACATTTCTCCAAAATGCAGGCTACCTTCTTCTTTATAGACTCAATTCAGAATGTCTAAATCTTCCCAGGTTTTTGGCGAACTTTGAACAAAGACTGAAAATATGCGTCGGAGATTGAGATCCACGATCTTGCAAAATGAGAGAATAATTCCATCGGTTTGGAGGCTACAAAATACGTTCTTCCCACTCCAACTACAGCGTCTACAAAAAGACTAGTGATGGGCAACTTAAAAAAAGAAAATACTTCGAACATTTTGTTTTTCTTTCCTAGCGATAAATATTTTACGTCAAGAAAATGCAATAAAACTGTATTATAATAAACCAGAATAGTGACGAAGTACTCAACTTTTATGTTAACATTAAAATTTACAAATGTGAATCAAACGATCCAAGGAAACTCTCTGAATGGAGCACTTACCACTTAGTCTCTTGAAGCGTAAATACCGTCGAAGGAGTCTGTGAGTGTAAAATACGAGTAAGTAATAAGACGACGCTTATTTATTCTACCTGTTAGCTCTGTCTGCCATGATGGCTTAAACTTCAAATCAAAATCAAATCAGAATGCGACAGGAATGTTTCTCATGAGAAATCCTTTGTTCCCAAATCAAGATTATCTTATATAAGACTTTAAATGACCTCTATGGACTTTATGATTTGTATCAATGCTGTCCTATTACAGATTTAATCACACATAGTACGATTTAAATGCATTCATTATTATCTATATGTATTTATTTTCCCATATCTATTTAATTTTGCCAATTTTCACTAACTCTGAGACGATATTAACCGATGTCCTGGCAAAGAAAAAGATAATGATGTTTCTTTTTCAGCCATTCGCCGATTTTAAGCGACTTTATTCAAAATCTTCGGGTGAATCCCCGATTAGATAAATGTGATTGAGGCACAATGTACCGTCTTTTAAGCTGAGTTTAATACTTGTATCATTTATTGGCCGACCCACTTGCGCTCACTGAAGAGTTTTCACGATCCCAAAGTCTTTTTCGTGGCTCCTGTCAGAAAACATTTTCTGGTATGCATTATTTAGATTGATTTGAGCTGTTTGCTCAATCGATCAATCAATTTCATCGCGGAGCAGAAACAACCACCTTGATAGTTCAGCAATCGATAATCATGGTTTGGAAGAGAGTTTAAAAATACCATTACGGTGTAAAGTACACAGTCCATTGTTTTCCTCCGTGAAAAAATCCATTCCCCTCAGCGTGGGTCCATAGTTGCGTATCATATTCGGAGAGGGGCGTATAAACTAAACATTTATTCTCTCGGTGTAACGAAAGGGTAACCAGAGGTTCCGAAAATACCGAGGCCACGGTATTTTGGGTACATCTGGAGGTTTGGTTGGAGAGTGGTTTTTGGTGTGGCTGGAGTATTAGAACGGATCTGGGAGGGAGTTATGGGGAACAAGAGGGGTGGGGATTATAGTGTTACTCAGGGTGAGAATGGGAGGGAGGAAAATATGGAGGAGGAGGTACTGTTCTCTTTTATCCGCCACGAAAATAAGGGATACGCTCACAAAAACACAATAGCCCTGCGTCCCGGACTCGACAATTGATTTTATTCGGGCAAGGCCATTTTTATTGTTTTGGCGTCTCGAACGGAGATAGGGGGTAAAATGCGATCATAAATGGGTTGTCGGCGCTGCAAGCAGATATAATGGTGCCAAGGCGTAAATCATCGCCGTTGGAAGCCGCTTGGAAAGGGTTAAACAAGCGCAAAATACCCATGCCTCCTGCACCACTCGTAAATGAGCGCCAAGCATTAACAAACGCAGTTGGGTAGCATAAACTCACTTTTAGTGCTCAGAATATGACTCGGAATGCAATGAGCAGCTTTGTATGACTACAGAGACTCATGCGCCCGCGGGAGCAGCAGCAACACAAGAGAGCAACGGAGAAGGGAATAACAGCCCCTGTTTTCAGCGACGCTCTAGTAACTGAAATTCGTTAACATATCTCTTTCATGTGACCTTATGTTCATCATTTCACGATTTGCATCAGGAAATTCTCTTAAAACATGGACTACAGTAGGGAGCCCTGCTCTCCCTAACAAATTACAGTATCTACACGTCATGTACGACACATCTGTTTCAAGGGTTACGGTTCATAAATTTTAATTAGCTGGTAATGAACGTAACTCGAATGCAAAGAACTTTTGTGCTTGGATGCTGACATCATAAAATATCCTGACAGGAAAATGCTATTTACCCATCGCCATTTGCATAAAACATTTTTATCGATACCTTCACCGTAACTTCAGTGTGGAGAGTATCGTTCCTGGCGCGGAGTAGATTCAAGCATCGAAAACTCTTTTCTTTATTTATTTATTGGAAAATTTCAGCAAGGTTTACTTTGTGATTTGTATCGTTCTGGAGACTACGTCCCGATTTTCATGCACTAGGCTGTGTTCGTTTTGGATTAGAGACGTATTTTTTCTAGCATTTTCTCTTAACCTTTCACCTTTTGAGAAACTAGCTTTTGATTAGGCACCTGAAAATGCAAATCATTATATTTAGCTTCTTATGAAAATAATAAAAGCTCCAAAAGGAATTAGAAAAATATAAAGTATCTCACGTAGCAATAACTTCTCCGCATATACCAGTCTTAAGGCACTTTTACACGGTACAATTTATTGTACTAAGGAATGTACGAAACTGAACGAAATTGTATGTTTATCTAAATGGAAATAGAACAAGTTCTATTTCCCGTTGAGTCATTAAGACATTCGCACAAGCGTTCACACAATTTGCCGCTTTACATGATATAATTTTCTCATGCAAGCGTTTGAACAAGGAATTGTATAAAAAAATGTGCCGTGTAAAACGGCCTTCAAAGAGGAAGAAAAATGCAATGCAATCCTTGCGACTCTCCTGACCTGAACACATGTCCGTATCATATTTGCTTTTTTTACTTAAACCACAATATCATAAGGGTTTAATGAGCATACTAAGGTTTGTTCACAATATCTAGACTAACTTGAATGATGCATTGCCTGATCTTCAAGGCAAAAACCACTTCCTACGCGACAATCAAATAGAACCCGTTGCCATACAGTAAATAATGAAACGGGTTGGATGGCAAAAGGGACAGTTTTGTCTCAAAATCACCCCAATTACTTACCCCAATTACCACCTTATTATTATTATTAATGAAAGCATCATTTTGACCTGAACATCTCGGCCAGACCACTGCTTCAAGCGCTAAATATTTCCATTCAAAACGTTGAGAAAATTCTAAATTATGCCCAACATAATTTCTGCATAGAAAGAAAGAGGATATATGGATTTTTAATCCAAAAGATTTTCAGTGCTCATGCGCATGTACCCTTCTCCATGGACTACGCCTTGTCGTGGAGGGATTGAGGCTTGCGTGCTCCCGTGACCCCTAGAGAAACACTGGCGGGAGTAACTAATATTGCTCCTGGTAGGGTCACCCATGCCAGACAGGTTGAAGGGTAGGAGCCTGACGAAAGGTAGTCCACGTACCGTACTTGCAGCGTCTGTTCCTCAGTGAGGCGGCTGTGAGAAGGCGTCTGACCCCAGTGGGGCGGCCTAACAAGTGATGGTGTCACGTTAAAAACACTATTGAGGCAGGCAACGGGAAACCACCTCAATTAAACTCTCCCAAGATCACAATGGACTTGAACAATAGAGAATTGAATCCTGGCAACTACGGGGCCCGGGACCAAATTAGTGGAACGGGTGTCGTGCCCGGCAGCAGGGTAAGCAAGGACTCTGCGGTCGTCATCTCACGAAATCCTTGCACGAAGAGAAAGACAGCAGCAGCGGCAGCAGCAGCGGCGGCGAAGAATAAACCAGAGAAGAGAGCAACAATGCTAAAGATCGGGACATGGAACGTTAGGACTATGTTAAGGGCAGGAAAACTAGAGAACATTAAGCGTGAAATGGAGAGGGGAAAGATCGATTTGTTGGGACTAAGCGAAGTAAGATGGAGAGACCAGGGGGACTTCTGGAGTGAAAAGCACCGGGTTATATACAGTGGAGGGGAAGAGAGCCAGCGGGGAGTAGCAGTCGTTTGAATGCAACATTAGGAAAAAGGGTGTTGAATGTGGAACAGGTAAGCGATAGAATACTAGCTATCGAAATCAAAGCTAAGCCGGAAAATGTAGTCGTAGTACAGGTTTACATGCCGACGGGGGGGCATAGAGAAGAGGGAGTTGACGAAATATATGACCAGTTGGAAGAATTAATGGGGAAAGTAAAGGGCAGGAAGAACCTAATAGTTATGGGAGATTGGAACGCTGTAGTAGGGGAAGGGAGGGACGGAAGTGAAGTCGAGGAGTATGGTCTGGATGTAAGGAATGACCGGGGCAAGAAAGCAGTGGAGTTCTGTATGAGGAATAATTAAGTGATTACAAATACGTGGTTTAAACACCACCCTAGGCGTAGGTACACGTGGAAAATGCCGGGGATATTGGAAGGTATCAACTAGACTACATCATGATTAGGCAAAGATTCAGGAACGGCGTAAAGAATTCGCATAGTTTCCCAGGTGCAGATACCGACTCCGACCATAACTTGGTGGTGATAAAATGTGAGATGAGACTAAAAAGGTTGAAAGTAGGAAGGAAAATAAAAAAGTGGGATGTAGGAGCACTGATTGGAGGGAAGAGGAGGGAATACCAGGATATTGTGGATAGATTTTTATGAGGGAAGAGGAGGGAAGAGGAAAAATAGATGAAAGATGGGAAATGTTAAAGATGGGCATAAAAGAAGCAGTTGAGAAAATAATAGGAACAGTAGACGCTAGGAGGATCAAGAAACCATGGGTAACAGCGGAAATGATGGAAAGGATAGACGAAAGAAGGAAATGGAAAAATGTAAATACAGAGCTAGGCAAAAGGCGTTATAAAGAGATTAACAACAGGCTTAGGAGAGAAACAAAGATAGCAAGAGAAAAGTGGTGGAGTCGGCAATGCGAGGAGCTGGAGAGACTCAAGAGAGAAGGAGAAATAGGTAGTCTGTACTCAAAGGTTAGAATGTTATCGGGAATCAAGAAATGGAAAACGGTCCCGTCCATCAAAGACAGAAAGGGAATATTAGCAATGGAGCCAGAGGAGATCCAACGTTGTTGGAGGGAATATGTTGAGGAACTGTATGACAGCGAAAATAGGCCTAGCAACTTGGACATAGAAGAGGAAAAGGACGTAGATCAGGTTGACGTGGGCCCCGGAATACTGGATAGTGATATAGAGAAGGCAGGTAAAGCGGTGGGGGTTGATAGCATCCCAGCTGAGCTTCTGAAAAACCTAGGAAAAGGGGGAAGGGACAGATTTTATGAACTTGTTCGTAGAATATACGAGGAGGGGGCTTGGCCGGAGGATTTTGTAAAAACCGTGCCGATACCTATACCGAAAAAGAGGGTGACAAAGGAATGTGAAGACTATAGAACGATAAGTTTGATTTCTCATGCGGCAAAGGTAGTGCTTAGAATCATCAATAGGAGAATGGAAAAGAGAGCAAATGAATTCCTAGGCGAGAAGCAGTTTGGATTTCGGAAGGGGAGGGCCACTCGGGATGCGATTGCAGTGATGAGAACACTAGTGGAAAGGAATCTAGAATACAATCAGGACGTATTCGCGTGCTTTGTTGATTTCGAAAAGGCGTTCGACAGAATGAGGTGGGACAAGTTAATGGAAATATTGCGGAAGATAGGAGTAGACTGGAGAGACAGGAGACTGATCCGGAATGAATATATGGCGCAGAAGGCGCAAGTGAGAGTAGCAGATGGAGAATCGGATTGGGCAACAATAGGGAGGGGAGTTAGGCAGGGCTGTCCTTTATCGCCGGTACTTTTCAACATATACTCGGAGGAAATGGTGAGAAAGGCTTGGGATGAACTGGAGGCTGGAGTAAAGGTCGGGGGGAAATTGATAAAATCAGTGAGGTTTGCGGATGACCAAGCGCTAGTATGCCAGTCTGCCCGTGGCTTGCAAAAAATGCTGGATGCGTTGCAGGGACAGTGCGAAAGATACGGGATGAAGATAAACCAGAAGAAAACGAAAGTAATGAGGTTTTCAAGAACAAAAAGGGCCAGTATAGCGATAAAAGTGGGAGGTCAGAAGCTAGAGCAGGTAGAGCAATTTAGCTATCTAGGTAGTGTGTTGGAAGAAAAAGGGTATAGCAGCATTGAAGTGAGAAGGAGAATTGCATTGGCAAAAGAAGCCTTTACTCGTAGGCGTGAGCTAATGACAGGGGCCTTGAGTAGGGAAGTGAAGAAAAGACTAGTGAAAAGTTTAATATGGAGCGTTGCACAATATGGGGCGGAAACGTGGGATTTGCGAAAAGAAGATGAA
The DNA here is from genome assembly GCA_933228895.1 of Platycnemis pennipes. Classification (NCBI taxonomy): domain Eukaryota; kingdom Metazoa; phylum Arthropoda; class Insecta; order Odonata; family Platycnemididae; genus Platycnemis; species Platycnemis pennipes. The sequence goes on from OW121846.1 coordinate 29,497,914, forward strand.
AATAGACTTAGGGCTTTTGAAATGTGGGTGTGGATAAGGAAGGAGAAGATAAAGTGGATCGAAAGGAAGACGAACGATGAAGTGCTAGAATTGGTAGGAGAGGAAAGAAATTTGATAGATGACATTAGAAGGCAGAAGGTGTGGATGGAAAAGGTAATAAAAGGGGATGGTGTTTTGAAGGAGGTGATTTAGGGAAGAGCGTTGGGTAAGCGGGGAAGAGGGAGAAGAAAAACGGATAGCTTGGATGGAATGATAGGTGGCAGGAGGCATGAGGGGCTGAAGAGGGATATCGTGTGAAATTTAGGGGGTGGGAAGAATTAATTTTCCATTTAAACCTACCTTCACCGGTAGAATACTTATAATAATAATGCGCATGTAAAAGGAACCAAAAAAGGTACTACGTTTAATAATTTCACCCTAATCTGGCTATTTTCATTGAAGCTATTGTATTAGGGCAAAAGCATAGACTCTTAGCCTGTTTTCATTTCCTGGGTTAGACTAATCCTACTCCATTTCTGGTAAAATCGTCGGAAAGAGCTTTCTGCAGCATCCGCATGTATTCTCCAAAATTTATTTCATCATAACTTGCTGCTGCAATCATTGAAAAATTGTTGCTGCAATCATTGAAAAATTGTTGCTGCAATCATTGAAAAATTGTTGCTGCAATAACTGAAAAATTGTTGCTGCAATCATTGAAAAATTGTTGCTGCAATCATTGAACATTATTTAATATATTAAGTTAATTTTTGTCCCTATACAGTGCCTCAACGAGAGCACATAGATGTCCTTGTCACCATGAATCAATTGTAATTGTTTCATAAATGAGTTCTATGCTGAGTAAAAAGATACCTCAATGACAGTGCATCAACTGACAAACAGATTCCATTAGCACGTGAAAAAATGATCCGACATGCATATCATTGGGGAGCTATTATGGACACCAAAGATAGATATGCATGGATGATAGTGTCCGAGAAATTCTATCATTTCACATTGAAAGATTGTGCACATATCGAATTCTCCGGATCCTTCGGATGAAGATTCAAGGACTTTGCGACCGTAGAGATGATTCATGATAGTCGGTGGTTCTGTTTGTGGGGAAATACAGATATTTTTATAGGCATCTTTTTTATTTTTTATGTTTCGGGTTGGAGTAATTTTTATGAAAATATTCTAGAAGATAATTTGGGTCTAAAGATGAGAATATATTGGACAGAAAATTTCAAATGGTAGGAAGCACTCTGAATTATCAATCTGAAAAATTAGTATGCCGAATGACAAATTTCATAGGATACAATTTGAGGAGTAACATCTATAGTGTTTTCCCTGAACCATATAATCATGGAAAAACCAGGTTATGGTTACTTAACCCTTCCTTGCCCGAGGGGGTATTTTAAATACCCCAAGCCTTGTAATTTTTAAAGAACTCTGCATGATGAATTAGTAAACAAAAACGGTCCGAGGTACTTGTTTCTAATACTATAATGTGTTATTATTATTTATAAACAATGAAAAATACATTCAAATCCGCTTAATATCTTCTATTAAACTCTTGGGGTAGTTAGACTACCCCTCTTGGGCAACTACGTCTCAGATATATTTTCAATTTTTTTATGGTGAAAGCTTTCCTTGATGTATTTTGAGCTCTAACGTTTGCGCTAAAAGTAATTTATTTCATGCAGATCTTTGTAATGCTTGTGGTAACCTCGAAAGGAAAAACTGCTGTACTATAGCTACTCTGATAACTGTTTTTACGTTCGTTGTTGCAAGATGATGAGATGAAATGTCTGTTTTCCCCTGCAGAAATTAATTTAATCCGATATAGTTTTCAATGTTCCACATCGTAATGAATGCAGCCACTCAGATTTAAGTGAAGATGACAAGAATGAACCGAGGTTTGAAAGTGTCTCAGAAAATGAAGAAGATGATGCTGTGGAAGAAGAGGAAGAATTCTGTAATGAATTTGATTGTGAATCTGAATCAGAAGACGAGGAAAGAATTTTGGAAACTGAGGAAGATTTTTTCACAGCAATGTCAGGACTTAAATGAAACGGAAAACCGTATCACGTCGGTCGCACAATAGTAAGCAACATTGTCAAAGGAAAACCTGGATTGACTGATTGCAATTCAGGAATTGAGAGTTTCAAGCATGCATTTTTATTGTTTCTGGCATTAGATATATTAGAAATTGTATGTGTTGAGACAAACAGAGAAGCTGGTACAGTGTGCGCAAAATTCAATAAGGATCATGCCAACAGTGAATGGAGTGGTAAAACGTGACAAAGGGAGTTACTTGTTTTTTGGCATACCCATTGCTTCCAGAAAAGTTCATGGGTGTAAAAACACACTAAGTGATCTGTGACTATAGGATAGGCATTTCAAATTTCTTTCTTTAGTGCTGTAATGTCAAGAGAAAGGGTGAAGATCATTCTTAAGGTCATACAGTTTGACGATAAATTAACTCAAACACAAAGGATGGAAAATTTATGCGAAAAGCTGGAGGCTATTAGGGCTGAGTTCGATATATTCACGTTCCCTTGCGTGAAAAACTTTTCTCCAAATACCTATGCACATAACAATAAACGAACCGCTATCAACATTTCGTGGTAAATGCCCCTTCCGTGTGTGTATAAAATCGAAACCAGGATGTTATGGGATTAAAATTTGGGTGTGCGGATGTTATGGGATTAAAATTTGGATTTCCAAAAACTGCTTACATTTTGAATGCACAGGTCTACTTAGGGATATGTTGGAATATTCGGGAGGTGAATCAACGGCAGCGTGAAGTTCTGGACTTGGTGAAACCATATCTTGGAAAGGGAAGAGGGTTCACAGTGGACAACATTTTTACGTCATTACTCCTTTCTGAGTCCCTTCTCCAAAAGAATCTGACACTAATTGGTACATACAATGAGGTTGAATAGAGCAGATATACCCAAAGGGTTTCTCTCTAATAAAATCTAAGCTGATTTTTCCTCTATTTTTGGTTTTACCAAGAATGTGACTTTGGTCTCCTACGTACAAAAACTACATAAAAGGCATTTTATTCGGCATTCAGCATCATGAAGCATCGGTTAGTGGACAGCAGAATAAAATGAAACCCGATAGATAATAACAGCACAAAGGGTGCAGTAGACACTGGGGAAAATATGATAAGAGAGTATAGTTGAGTACGAATGACTAGAAGGTGACCACTCAGGCTATTTTTTTAAATATTCGACATGCCAGCATTGAAAGTCTATATTATATGGACTCATAAACATCCAGAATGAAATATCATCTGCAGGATTAGACGGAAACTTTTCTTACAAGAGCTTAGCATGGCTCTCGCAGAACCCCTTATTGAGAAAAGAGCATCTAACAGAAACGGTCTGTATTAAGTAACTGTTGAAGCAATGAAATATTGCGGTATAACTTTTAGGGCGCCAATGATGAAAACAATGAAGATGGCAACAAGTTATCCTCTCATCTTAGGTGTGTTTTATGTCCTCGAAAATATGACAGGCAAAAAGATATTTGCACATGTGTGAGATGCAAGGCACATGCTTGCAATGTACATACATTCATAAGAAAGGTATAAAAATCGTTGAATTCAATAATTGTATGAAAGAGTATGTATGTATTTATCTCTCATTACAGACAAATTTTCATGCTCATTATGCTCATTTTAAATTTTCAAGACTTTCCGGCATTAAAAACATTGGCAAACTTATTCAGAAGCATTTATCAAAATCATGTTACTATGTCACCAAATAAAAATAAAAATATTGTCCTAGCACTATAACTATGTATCATATTTACAATGATAATACTAAAATATGAGTACATCTACTAAATACAAATTGTGTTAGTATTTTTTTTCACCCCTAAAGCGTATTAGTTACGAAAAACACTTTGGGGTAGTTGAAATACCCCCTTAGGCGACGGATGGTGAGAAATACCTTGGGCATGGGAGGGTTAAATGGCTGTTTCCACAGTCACCATTTGGCTTTCAGCTGATGATTCTCCAATTAGTGGCCAAACGGGATTGACATTCAGCAGCCACGATTCCTAGAATGGAATATGATACGGACATGTGTTCAGGTCAAGAGAGTCGCAAGGATTGCATTGCATTTTAACACAGTGTAGCAATGTTAATGGCAATACCCATGATTATTCTCTAATATTCCTGTATCCCGGATTCCTGTATCCAGGTAAAGTGGTAGTTTTTCTGTATAATATCCCGAGGATTTTCCACCCTTTGGGTAGTCATCCCAACCCTCCGGAATCAAATCTTTCGGAAGCTTTTAATCAAGGAAAGGCGGCCAACTAGCTGGTTGAGCCCTGCATCTTCCATTGTGGCGTTTCTAGGACGAAACTATTACATATATTCATTAGAAGGAGGAACTCTTGTCTACTTAGGTGGCGTGGCCAGTTCCCCGAGAGGGATATACCGGCCGAGAGCAAACCAGCGATGCCGACCAACGACGACGATCTGCAAGTTGAGACTCGATTACTGCATTGTCCTTCTTTATTCCTCGGGAAAGAATGGGTCAACCGGCTGGAGCGTAAGACTCCTCGAACGTCGTGGAGGCCAGAGACGGACCTTCCTATTTCCTTGGGGAAGCCGGATGACTGAACGCACGGACGGAAATACGACTAGCAAACGCTACTCCTCATTCCAGTAGTGCCGCCCTTCTGGAAGAAGAAAAAAAAGAGAGGAAGAAAGTTAATTCGCACCACGAAAACTACCGCGATACCCGTTCTGAAATTTTTGCGCCGACCACAATGTGAGTGAGCAATGAGCCTCAGTGACACAATGATATTTATTATTATTTACTTTCATATTATTCCTTTTAACGGAACATATAATTCCCCCTGTATCATCAAGGGATTGGGAAGATTAAATACCATCCCTTTAGGGTAGAGACCCAAGGACTCCAATATGAACAGCCATTTTAGCCCATGCCATATTCCAAATAAACGTTGAACTATAATAGAGTTAAGAATATTACGTCTGCTTAGTAAGGTATTTAAAAAAAACTCGAAGTCAAAGGTTAAATTCTAAAAAAACTTTAAGAGGTCGCTAGCTTAATTATTTTGAAAAGTGTAAGCAATACAGATCGCTGTAAAAATACTGCTGAATTAGAAAAAGAATAAAGATTATTTAACTACTTCTTTGTGACTCCCGGAAATACCAAATTTGCCATTTTACTCACCGGAAAACATTATGCAGATTTTTGTGTGACAGTTTAGATTCCCCTTAGTTAAAATGTATTAAGTAATGTTTCTTTTTCAAACTGCTGATTTGAAGTGATTCTACACTGTCTACATCTTTTTCGTAAATCTTAAGAACATACAATTTTTGCTCGGCAAATTTGCCCGTGTAACCACCGTGGACAACAAGAAAAGGAAGAGGGGATCGGGTTGGTGTGGAGGCTAGAGTACTGGCCTCCCATCCCGAGGGCCCAGGTTTGGTTCCCGGCGGTGGCGGATTTTTCTGTGGCAAACTAGTCCCTACTCGAGTGCCTAGTGGGGGGCATATCAGGTTCAGCACTACGTCCGTCGGATGGGACGTAAAGCCGTGGTCCCTTTGGCGCCTGTCGTTAAGAGTAAGCTAATGCCGACGCTGGGTACCTCTCCACCCTTCCTCCATTGCCTGAAATTCTCCTACAATTACCCAATCACCCACCTAACCTATATGGCGCAAGTTACCTCAGCTGTCGGTCGCCTCCCCTGAATAACTAATTAACTAACTAATAAAGAAAAGGATGAAATATTTTTGACTCCTTTCAGGTGACCGCCGGAAATAGCAAATTTGCAACGTTTGCCGTTGGAAAACTATATGCAGATTTAGATGTCATTCTACCAAATATTTCAGCACGCGACGATATTAAGTTTTGGTATATATGTAGATCTCCAGCCTAATCAATAGCCACCCACTCCTGTGCTCAAATCACCACTGTGAGCCATTAATATCCAGTCCCGAGTATAACCATCCACTGAAATGAATGCATCACTAAGTGATCCAATCTGACTTCCTCTGCAGAGTATTGCACGGTGACGGGTGACATACAGGATATACTGGTCCCGTGCGTCTACTCTACGAGTTAGCCTTCTCGTATCGAATATAATGCAGTTTGCCGCCGTAAGAGTACCTTGCATATAGCTTGTTCTAAAGTGATTGCCAGTCAGTTGCCATATTTTAAACCTTTCAAAGAAACTGGAGTTTTTTCTATCATAAATACAAATTTACGCTGTGGGATTTATAATGCATACTTACAATATCATAACCGCGGTAGAAACATCAGAATCAGGCCCGCCTGACAGCTCCAACGTGGTGAGTTCAGATTTTGCCTCGGACGTGGATGCTGTCGTTGTTCTAGTTTTAACATTAGATTTGACAAAACGTCAGCTAACTATCTATAACAGAACTGTACCTCGCAAGCATTTAATAATAACAACCATGGATATATATTTTCAAGTAGTCATATTTCAATTCATATTATGAAAAATAATAAATTTAATTTAGCATTTATAAATTATATCAAAGTCACGTTTAAATTGCTGTTATTGATTTAAGTCAAAATCTCTCAATGAGAAACGATGACAGTTTTATTTACCGATACCAATATATGCAGCCTTAATAGTTTTGTTTTCACGTTCAACTTAAGTGAGGATCTACGACTGTGTAAATAAAAAGACGCAGGTGGCTCGCAATCTTGCTTGCTGACTTTTGGTTTAGACCAAGGTTGAACAAACTTTTGAAACGGGAAAGGCAAACCAATCCCTAAAACAATCCAGAAGTTTTCTCGTGCCATAAATATATTCTTCCGACTATATTGATTACACGATTCAGTAGAAGTATTCAATAGGAAACTAGTGATGGATAAAAGTCCGTTTTCTTTATTCATACCATATCGAAATAAAGTTGTGGTCATAAGAGTGATTTCATAGGTGACTTGAGGTTTAAATTTACAGGCCGCTCCGAGGGTTGGAGTCATCAAGGTACTGCTGTAATCTGTATGAAAAAAGCACATAATCTCATCAACATCATCATCATCGTTCAACAATCCTAGGATAGGTTTTACGCAGCCCTACACTCGATTTTTTTATCGGCCAACCTCTATTGACATAATTCATTTCTTTCATATCCTTCAAGACCTATTCGATGCATCTCATACAACGCTTTCATATGCTGTTTTTCCCGTTCACTTTTCCCTCGACGATTGTCTTCATCAGGTTATCGTGTCTTAAGATATGGCCGATTAGGTTTTCCCGTCTTCTTCTAAGAATTTTCAGCAGGCTTTCTTTCTCCCATTCTTCTTAAGACTTCTTCGTTTGTCACTCGATTGATCCATTTTATCTTCATCATTCTTCTGTAGCACCAGATTTCAAATAGTTCCACCCTTCTCTTCTCCACTGCTGTTAAGAAAGATGTTCTAGATGAGCGTCGTGATGAATTTTTTCCTTCATTTTAATCTTGTATTTCCTGCGGAAAGTAGATTCTTCTTTTGGTAGAATGCTCTCTTTGCCTGAGCTATTCTACTGACTATTCTTTCTTGCTTCGTCAATAGCTGGTTACTCGGCTTCCCAGGTAACAGAACTCTTTCACCTCCTCCAGTTTTTGCTTCCCGAGTTTAACGTTGGTTTTGGCCTCTTCTCTCTTACTGCACACCAATATCTTAGTCTTCTTCTCGTTGACCTTCAGCTTATATTTTCATAGTAATTAGAATCTTTTTAAGAGCCCTCTATGTCTCTGCTTTAACTGCTATGTCATCGGCGAATCGCAGCATGCTATTTTTTTTCTCGGTGGATATTTACTCCAGAAGACTTCTCTTTGATTTCATTGATGGCCTTCTCGAAGTATACATTCAAAATTAAGAGTGACAGTCCAAAGCTTTGTCTCACACCTTTCCTTATTCTTGTCTCTTCACAGCTAGGCTCATGTTTTATCACAGATACTTGGTTTTTTTATAAACTGTGGATAATTCTTCGGTAATTGTAGGACACTCCAATTCCTTTCAGAATTCCAAGCATTAAATTCCATTCAACGTTGTCAAAAGCCTTCCTAAATCCACAAATGCAATAAACGTCGCGACGTCCACATTTAATGTTTTCCCAACGCTTTTCCACTGATTTCTTAATCAGTTCCTCTCCTAACTTGTTTTCCACTGCTTTTTGAAATGCCAGCTGAGGTTGAACCTCTTTCAGTTTTCCTACTTGCCATATGTTTTTCACTGTTTTCTACAATTTATTGAATTTTAAATGGCACTTCATCATCACTAAATTGTGGTCACTTTTGATGTCTGCATCGTGGTAGATTTTGCAGTCCTTCACTAAATTCCTAAATCTCTGCTTCACTAAAATATTATCACTTATAATATGGTTAATTAATTTTCTGATATAACCTCCGGAACCATTTTTAATTACTATTCTTTCAGTATGTAAAAGTGTTTGAAGATAGAAACTGTGGGAGCTCAATTGATTTTTTTTGATTCGTACAATTAAAAGAACAAAAGAACAGCATGTGAAAACTTGTGCTTCCATCGCGATATAAGAAACTAAAATCTCTGCTGTCAGGAGAACATATATAATACAATTATAACAAGAATTAGCAGCACTAAAAATGAAAATGTGCATGAAGATTTAATTTTGATAAGTCGAAACGACAAACTAAAAATGTAAGAATAGCCACGCATTTAACCTTGGAAAAAGATTAATTCCTGATATAACTATATTATTTTAACTTACAAATAGTATAATCGTTTATATTTCATTATAGAGCTACTGGTATGATGCCACTTACCTATTAGAACTCATCTCGAGCTAACTTATATTTACTAATACAACATATTTAGTTTTGTTTACAATTAAAGTGAAAGATATGCAATTGCATAAAAAAGCTGGATATTTAAATAAATAGTGTTTGATCATAATAACCTTAGAACTGTGGACTCCATACTCTTGAGATCTTTTGAACTTTAATTTATATTGCCGCAATACGTATCATATTAGGAGCAAAAAATAACGTGAACATGAATTGCTCATAATTGTTACCAATTGTTTCAAAGCCCCGAGGATCTTGTTTCTGCTATCCATCAGAATTTTTATCTCTAATTCTTTATCGTCACCGTGTAAAAGAATATGAAAAATATATAAACAATTTATTAGTCTGGAGTATAATATAACTTTCACAGGTAGGAAGTTTCAGCTACTAAGGTTACGTCGAGGTGCGAGATCATGTCCTTGTCCGTCACTCATTGAAAAATATATACAAAAGTGGTTACACACACGCATGCATTTATCACGGTGTATTAGCAGGAATGCTAAAAAATCTATCATATTGAATGACCCGTCAGCACAATGAAGTTTTTAGTCTCTCAGGGTTGAGACTTAAACATATTCTAGACCGTCATGCTTATCCTATATCCCTGGTATCTGTAACACTCCATCGCATCAAAATCATATCACCTTCGAAAAAGAGTTAAACAAGCGGGATAATTGAAGATTATACACAATCAGTCAACCACACGGCAAAATGAATTATATCAAAGTTGAATGAAATCCAGCAGCTTAAGAAATAAATTTAATAACTACAAGTTACCAAAAGATAAAAAGGACGTATAGGGGAATAACGGGAATGGAAATGGTCCTGTTTGGCAAGTAATGTTAAACCTGGGCTGAGTCTGCTTAGTTTGAAGAGAATATAATTAAATTAATTCATATGTAAACATAATATGAGTGGCAATGGGCACTAGGAAATCAGCGTAGGTGGAGAAGAGTATCGAAGGCATGGTAACAGGTTAGGAGCTCGAAGATCGTTTAAAGGTGACACTTTTCCTCCCTTCCAAATTGCAGTTTTCGACATGAGCTACTCGGAGCTGACACGTAGCCAACACTCTCGGAAGAGATGTCTTTTTCTCTATATAAGTCTATTCTGTATACGTCTCAATAGCAACCACGGCAGCAAGGAACGGATTGTCTCACTTATGCATCTCCAGGAAAGTCTCCGGTGCTCATTTTACTCCTTTTGCGCGGACCCGTTTGACACTCTTGGTTAATGGATATCGATTCCTGTCAATCAAACAAACTCCTTGGAAATAAAATTCAAATTCAACGTACAGTGGTGAGGTACTCGTACTTAGATGCTCGACAACGAACGGTGGCTACTTGAAAGATATCGATATACGATTTTAGGTCATGGGAAATGCGGAGAGCTTTGAGCAACGACCTCCTCTGATTCAGATACCTATTAGTCGTCAGCAGAGACCTTAAAACGTCCAATATTTACATTAATTTCCCATCGTTAAATCTGAAAATCCTTCAAAAATTCTAACAAACATACCTTCCGCTGTATCCTGCAATATATCTCTCTTCTGGTGGGATAATGTAAAGTAAGATGGCTTAATTGAGAAATGGGAAACTTTTGAAGAGAAATATTTCCCTTAATGTGATGAAAGGACATGGCATGGGCTAATACCACTTTATCTCCATATAAATTATTGACGTGATTATGGCCGCAAACAATGAGTAATTGCCTTGATCACTCATGGCTTCGCGGATTATAATAATAGATATTGCAGTCAAAGCACAATAATTAAATGATTATTAATATGCGGAATATTCCTGAGTTAAATATATTGATTCCATCTCCCATTTGGTATTCTCTTCAGCGTTAAAATACATGTTTTACTTCTCCCTCTTCTCTCTCTCTCTCTCAAACTAAATGAGAGGATTCATTTTCCAAAGATATGTCGATATATGTTAGCGGAATAGAAAAATATAACTATTACACAGCTATATATCAGGGTGGTGTACTTTCCGAAGCAGTATTTGGGTTTAAGTTTCCCCAATTTCTAAGATCAAATGGCACCTGGTAAGCTAAGATAACACTAAGTGTTCAACAAGCAACATCAATGCCCCAGTCGGGATTCAATTCCGCGGCCTTAATTTGCTAGATCGAAGATTTACCAAGATAACTACGTAGAACGATATCATTTCTTTCTCTTCGTACAAAGAGCACTTTTTCAAACTTACTCTGGCAGTGATTTTGGATTCTTAGTATATGCACGTAATACCCTGCAAGCCACCGCAAGGGTCTGTGGAAAGGGGTCAACCATCATCAGGTACGTATTATCAGTTAGAGAGAATAAATTTGCTCTGACTGCTATGCAGACATAACTAGTGCGTGTAAGTCCACGAATAAATTACTGATATACAACTGAGAAGCACAATTTTACCATCTTGACGAAATAATAGACATGTAGTTACTAGATACTTGAGATTTTGGCTTTTAGTGAACTAAATTGATAGTTCACTAAATTTAGTTAAATTCACTAGTTACGAAATAGTAGACATGCAGTTACTAGATACGTGAGATTTTGGCTATTAGTGAACTAAATTGTTAGTTCACTAAATTTAGTTAAATTCACTAGTTACGAAATAGTAGACATGCAGTTACTAGATACGTGAGATTTTGGCTATTAGTGAACTAAATTGTTAGTTCAATAAATTTAGTTAAATTCACTAGCTAGGAAATAGTAGACATGCAGTTTCTAGGTACGTGAGATTTTGGCTTTTAGTGAACTGAATTGTTAGTTTATGTAAAGTAATGCAATTGTTAAATTAGTCAGTCATTTCGATAAATGAATTATGTTTTTGACTTGTTTCCATTACGCATCTCTGTATTCTATTCTAAAGTAACGTCCATTTGACTACAATCAACTTACGCTTCGCAGCCAAACTTTGATCGTGTGGCATGCACTATAGCAATGGATTCCATGGCGGTATGCTATGATTTCCGCCCGTATCAACGTATTTACGAGGATCAAATACCACTCTCATGATTGCCCGAGTGATTTCTGTACTGCAGGTTGAATGATGCTGTGTGAGACAGTAAGACGAGAATAGAAGGGGGCAAACGGAACGAAGGGCGTAAGGAATAGGATTGCAATCCTCCTGAAATTCACTAAGAAAACTAAATGCTGTTTTGATGGGTGTAGCATGTACGGTGATGGGATTAGAAAGAGCATTATGGCATTCATAAAGTGAAGTACAAATAAATTATTTCTCAGGAGCGTCTGTGAAGGAGTCTGATCTGAAAAGGACTTCAGAAGGAAGCATGCCTTGAAGTGTAGGCGTGATATTTTACCAATCGCTACTATGCTCCACCCAAAGTCTGTAGACTTTCTGATCAATAAAGCTACAAACTGCGATATTGATCACTATTTGAGACAAATACTTTACTTTGAAATAAAATTTAATAACGCTGAAAAGGTCATACTCGAAGTTCCAAATGGGAAGAAACTTTCAATGTTCACTAATAATTTATTCCTCGGAGATCGGTTTCGTCTCTAAGGCGATATCGTCTGGCACAGTTTGGTGACCTCGCAAAAGGGACTAGTTTAGTGTACTTGAAGCATTAGATCTATTCCGATCATATGTGCCAAAGGTTTGAAGCTCTAAACAAATTTCTGACTTTTTCTCAGTTCTAAGCTACTCTAAACATAATAATGTAATAATTTCGCAAAAGAATTTTAGCGTTTACTCAATGGATTTCTCGTTACCGTGCATTCTTCATAACCAAGGGAGATTTTCTCTTTTGAAAAATGAATTTTGTTCATCGGTGCCTTTTGGTCCTAATCATGGATATCTTGTTCATATTGAAAAAGGCATCCACTGAAAAATATATTAACATAAAGTTTTCAATTAAAAATAGTAATGACAATTGCACTCCATTATTTCCGTCGTTCGGTGAAGGAAAATTTCAACTTCGTAATCCCGCTCTTAAAATATCAATCTTGGCTCACCTGACATCATCTTGCAAAACATGTATGGTAAAGGGCATTATAAAAGAATGTTTTAAATTGGTTTCCTATGAGGTGTAGGGAAGATATGGAATTTGGATAGGGAAAGGGGTTTTTTACTGGAAATATTTGGAGGGTTAAGAAAAACTATTCTACATCTACCTCTACCTATACACGATACCCTGCAAGCCACCGCGAGGGTGTGTGGCAGGGGGTGAATATCACCAAGCATGCACTATTCACATGCAAACAAGCAACTACAGGGTCTCATGCAACTAGATTGTTTGTATCTATAGTATTAAGGGGATTAATACATGCATCATGCACTACAGAATACTCTAAAATTTCCCTACCTATCTCTGTGCTATGCTGCCTATTCTGTTCTCTTATAGTACGAGGGAAAAAATTCCATTTTGAATCTATCAGTACGACAATCTATCTCTCTAAACTTATTTATCTGGTCGAATCTAGCAAAATAGGCTGGTTTTTTTAATATGTGCCTAAATTCTTCTGTAAAACTATCCGATTGAAATTTTTCTAATAGATTTAATCTGTACTTTAACCTACGTTCTGATAATGATTGCCACTCTAATTCTTGTATTAATTCTGAAACACTACTCAACCTATCGTAACACGTAACACCTTTTAACGAACCTAGCTGCTCTACGCTGCACCCTGTCTAGTTCTCTGATCAATCCTAATTCATTCGGATCCCATACACTGGCTGCATTCTCAAGTTGGGGCCTAACTAGAGAAAAGTAACATAGCTCTTTTGTCTTCTCATCAAATTTTCCAAGTACTTTTTTTATAAATTCTAGCTTTCTCTTCGCTCGGCCGCATAATTCCCGGATGTGTCTTTTTAGAGTTTACTCCTAACTACGGTAAAATCGTTTATGTATAAAAGAAATAGAAGCGGACCTACTACACTACTCTGGGAACCTCCCCATGTGACTTTGATTGTGTCCGACATGATACCATCTATGACAACCCTCTGCTCTCGCCCACTTAAGAATTCTTGTAGATAACATATTTATACCAAAACTCTCGAACTTCAAGATTAATTTATCATGAGGAACTTTAGCGAACACCTTTTTAAAATGTAAAAATATCGCATCAACTTCAGTACTGTTTTCGCAGTAGACTAAAATATCGCGTACGTGTAAAGCTAATTGTCTCGCAAGATCTACCTTTCCGGAACCCATGTTGGCTGATTATGTGCAATCCCTGACTATCCTAATGCCCCATGATCGAACTGACTACAATGTGCTCAAACACCTTCCAAGGGAATGACGTGATTAAAATGGGTCTGTAGAGTCTAGGTTCTTCCCTATCACTGCTTTTAAAAATAGGTGTAATGTTAGCTACTTTCCAATCCTTGGTTACTGTGTGGTTCTTTAGTGTTTTATTGAATATTATTTCTAGATAGGGGACTTTTTCAGAAGCTAATGTTTTATACTCTGGAAGGCATTTGATCTGGACCTGATGATTAGTTTTACTTATATTTTTAGCTGCTTCTCAATTCCGCGACATGAATTTTTTATTTCGGGAATGTTTTCGACGGTGGTTCCACTGCGTTGTGTGACGATGAGTTGAATATGCTTTGGAAGACGGTGTTTAAAGAATTTGTTTTTTCTACACTGTTGGTGACTATAATTCCTTTATTGTTTTTAACGTATAAATAGATATATTAAGATAGTTTAGCGGATAATCTTTTAATCACATCTTAAATATCTAAATATCATCCCATAAATTAAATCATATTACATCATATTATATTTATATTGTTTCATTTCCTGTACATTTCCTGATATTCACACAGACTGAGTCAATTAAACAATATTTGGCCTCAATTCATACAAGGAAAAACAATTAATCTAAAAAGGCATTTGTGGCCGTTTTTTCCGATATGAGAAAAGTGAAAAACTGCTCCATTAAACCAATTCCTTGGCTTCATAGGATACCACTAGTGTTTACCTGATATCATTGATGCTTTGTATGAAAAATTATTGATTGTTTGGGCATCAAGTGCCTCAGAAGTAGGTCCCATTGAAAAATAAGTAATATCTTGCATTGGTACGTTGTGGCAGGATACTGCGTTACTAATTGCTCGGTGGAAGAGTTATAATCTCTATGGAGATTCCTGATAAGTAAAATCACGGGGCGGGGCTGGAAATCGATATAGTTGACGGTAAAAGAGAAGCTAAAAAAATGGGTATTTAAAAATATAACTTTCATGTTTAAGGTACTATGATGATAATCATCATCATTGGCCAACAATCCTAGGATTGGTTTGACGCAGCTCTCCACTCGATTCTTCTATCGTCCATCCTCTTCATATTGACTTAGCTCGTCTCTTTTACATCCTTCACAACTTTCTCCATATATCTCATATGAGGCCTGCGTTTTCCATTCTTCCCGTTCACTTTTCCCTCGACGATTGTCTTCAACAGGCCATCGTGTCTCAAGATGTGGCTCATTAAGTTGTCCTGTCTTCTTTTTATGGTTTTCAGTAGACATCTCTTCTCTCCCACTCTTCTTAACACTTCTTCGCTTGTCACTCGATCGATCCATTTTATCTCCATCATTCTTCGGTAGCACCACATTTCAAATGCTTCCAGCCTGGACTTCTCTGCTGCTTTTATTGTCCATGCTTCGCTGCCATATAGTAGAATGCTCCAGATGTATGTTTTGATGAAATGTTTCCTCACTTCAACGCTTGTATTTGCAGCTGTAAGCAGAATCTTCTTCTGGTTTTTTTGCTTGGGCAATTCTTCTGGAAATTTCTCTTCTGTTTTGTCCATCGCTGGTTACTCGGCTTCCCAGGCAGTAGATCTCTTCCACCTCCTCGATTTTTTGTTTTCCTAGTTAAACATTAGTCCTGGCTTCCTTTTTCCTACTGCATACCAGTACCTTAGTTTTCTTTTTATTGATCATCAGATGATATCTGGTCATTGTTCTTTCCATATTTCTTAGTGTCTTCTTTAAATCTCCTTCTGTTTCTGTCATGACTGCTTTGTCATCGGCGAATCGTACCATGCTGATTTTCTCCCCGTGTATATTCACTCCCGGAGACTTTTCTTTGGCTTCTTGGATGGCTTTCGCGATAGCGTTATGAAATATTCGAATAATCACTATGATATCACCTAGGATAAATTTTCAGTTTCAATCTAAGACTGTTTATTTTATTAACATATTCGCCGTGCATGATACCAATCGGCGACAAACTTTTCAGAGAAATAATTTATTGGTCTATGTGTCTGGTGGGTTGCTGCATCTTTTCACGCATGACGAATTTTTCAATAAGCATATTAAATTGGTATCCATAAATTAAGACTAGCTTAACATTCTCAGGAGTGAGGATCTTGGATTACTTATAAAACTTTTTCGATATTTATCAACCTAGCTGCCTACTACAGCATATGTTTTCATTGTGCTAGGTGTCTTTTAGAAGGGTTTACGAACATTACACAGAGCCTTACACAGAGAGAAACACTTTTAATCATTGTAATGTCGTTATCAGCGTGGGCAAGGAGTTCTCACCAGGTATTCCGGAACAGTGAACCCTATCAGTTGGAGCCGGGAGTAATCATTCGCCACCCTATTGAAATCAGGCTCTGGAGCGACGCCAAATTCGGCAAATCCAGTGCCAAAGCTGAGGGGATGCAATGCGCTCATTGATGGCCCGGCCTTAGTCATCCAATTAATTCGTTCCGAGGGGCGCAAGTTATAGTGTGCTCAGGCTGTGTTGTGTTTACCCTCCATGATAGATTCGAGATAGACGACGGGGAATACTCCGTCCGCTCTCTAATTAATTCGGACATGACCGGCGCAAATATTTTCTCCGCGACGAGGGCCAGGATGTGGGGTTGAACAGATATCAGCCGTCACCCGTTTTCAAACCCTGCCTCGCCGAATAAGTGTGTCAATAGCTCACGAGTGTGCTTCTACGGTCCCGGGACTCGTGTAACTGAAGCGTGGACATCAATGGAGGTCACTTCGGGGCCCGGCCCATCGGGGCGCGGTGGATGGACCACAAAACACACAGACCTACCTCATCCCTTGCGATTACTGCCACTGCGGATATTCCTGTACTTCAGGATTTCATGACCGACTCGAAATTGGACGCAACCTAATGTAAAGGAACGAACAAATCAGTTCTGCGCGTCAACCGTGTAGAAATAGTCGAGGTTTTGGAGAAAAATACATTTCTGGACCGGAAATAAAACTAAGGACTATCGTTTTTCCAGGTCATGGGTATCACTATGTGGGGGGATATTTAATTCAAATAGAAATCCGGATGGAAGTTTTCTTGTTTTAGTGAATTGTCAAGCCACCTTATTAATTTCTAAACTGCACCACTCAAAATTGTCTAAATTTCCGGCTCTTATAGTGGTAGTAACATATTACTATGGTTTGCTTACTGTGTATTGGTTAGTTATTCAGGGGAGGCGACCGACAGCTGAGGTCATTTGCGCCATTTAGGATAGGTGAGTAATTGGACAATGGTAGGAGTTTTCAGGCAATGGAGGAAGGGTGGAGAGGTACCCAGCGTCGCCATTAGTCTATTCTAAACGAAAGGCGCCATGACTTAACGTCCCATCCGACGGACGGAGTACTGAACTTGAAATGCCTACTATAGGCACTAAATACTAGGCACTCAAGTGGGGACCAGTTTTCCACTGAAAAATCCGCCGGGAATCGAACCCGGGCCCTCAGGATGGGAGGCCAGTACTCTAGCCATCACACCAACCCAAACCCGTTACTGTGAATTCCTACGGGTAGTAAAATTTGCCCGCGTGAACTGAGGATACTCAGAAGCCAGCTCCCACCTCACTGGAGCCAATCTTGATGGACAGCGATGATAATTGCAAGCTAACTCCTATTTGTCCTCCTAATATCGAATTTTGAATCAAGAATCCAGATAGCGTCATGATCTGCTCACTGGTCCATCAAACCAAAGACCAGAAGTCCGATTCATTGTAGTGGTGGCATTTTTTCTGGAGATAAAATATTCCGCACTCGGTACTTCGTGGTGACGGTAACAATGTCTTCTGGTGAGGTTTCTTTATTCATGAACCAATTAATACACTCCCTAAGATTGATGTTAATATCTCTCTTATACATGATGCCTTTCTGTGGCCACGTCCTTAGGAGTGCCACCATAGAAACTTCAGGCGGTATGGGTCTCAGAATGCTCCCCTATGAAAGGGTTAGTTATCAAATCATTTATGACCTTGTTCAAATATGCAACAATTCGAGCCTTGAGTTTGAAGGCAATATCTACATATTTTGATCAACAGTGATGCGGTATTATTTGAACGTTCCATAGAGGTGGGTAATTTCTTATGATAAGTCTTAGGAAATAGTGAACACCTCCATCCCCATCCCTAACTTCAATTGTATTGGGCCGAGTGCTAAGTGCCGATTCTTATCTCAAGACCCATGTTCGTATCCATGACCGTGGATTTATTTGAAATGGTGTTTTCTTCCACGGTTACACCCAACAGAAGAACGAGCACGACTTCATTATTCTAGCTGTAATTTACACTCTATCACGTGGTGGCGTTAGCTCACAACGGAAGAAATCCCCTGGGACCATTTCCAGGTGAGGTATCGAATAATTCCAATAGGTCAACTCCATTAGAGATCAGTCTTCGTTGAGAAATTGTATGAGGAAACAATACGCTTAAAAATATTTTGTTATTATCTTTGGAAAACAAACACGAAATACGAATTATTTATTCCACGAATTTCTCTAAACTGACGAAATAATTTCCTTGAGGAGAAATTCAGAGCAAGAGCATTCAAAACCTCAAAAAAAGTAGCAAAAGTATGCGCTTCAGAAGTTTCTTGGAATGAGAAAAAGGGTAAAATAGGGAGTTACATGAGAAGGCTTATTCATCTGATCATATCATAATCATATGATTATATATGGGAAAAAATCATATAATTTTTTATGAGACAGATGCTTCCAAAAAAATACCTTTTAATAATGAACGACAATAGAATATCAATTTTCCACACTATTTTTTCGGAGACTAGCTGTTGCTACAACACACATTAGGTGGATTTCATTTTGGAAAGTACACCATCTTGATAACATCATTTCCTTTGTGGATTACTATTAACAAAACTCGATTATAATAGCATTTTCCAGGAAATAAATTTTACGAATAGTTAAAAAATAAAGGCAATTATTGCATACAAAATCATTTAATTCAAAGATGTGTCTTACGATCATGTAACTGAGAAACGTAATAAATAAAAATAGGCATGTGAAATTACGTGCATACGTTACTCCTAAGTGATGCGTAGTGGGGACTAGACATGATATGAGTGATAGTATTAGGTACTTTTGAGCATCTTGAATGCAATGAAGTCTCTTAATGGAATTTTAGGCACTGGCTTGAACCTCTGTTTATACTCAGTTGAAAACTTTGCTCAACCCTTTGCTCAAGGTTGGATTGGTTACTCAGTAGCTCACCCAGTTCAACTAACAAGAAAGTCGTTTTACATTCATGCACATAGGTGTGGAGTCAAACCCTCTCCCTGTGCCAATTATAGTTTCCCAGAAAGACCTGATAACCTCAAAATAACACAGATTTTGCATAGATGGACTTTTACAAAGGCGTTAAGGACCTCGGAATAACGGATTCAAACTCAGGACTTCCGGTAAGGAGCCCAACGTACTACTCACTGCGCTACAACGCTGTCTAGGGATAGAAAAAGTATCTGCCATGAAGTTTAAATTAGAGAATGGAGAACATCAATCGCTCTCTGCAAACGATTAGCTGAAAACAGATCCCAGCAGCCAAAGAATTACGCCAACCAACTCCTTCATTCAACAAAAAACACAGATAGGAGAATGAAAGGGATAAGTAACCAGAGTGGAGCGAAAATAATCTTGTCCCTCTGCTAGCTTTGCGCTTTCAAAACCCTCAACCCCCAATTTAACTTCGGTGAATGACTGAACCCTCTTTTTACAGTACTCAGCGTACTTGCTTTAAAACCCACGCTTACCCTCCAGTGCCTCCATTCCCCTATCCGTTTCGGCAATAAATGAATGTCGAAAGCTTGCATACTGTGCCCTCCCGCACTCTCTCCCTCCTCGTATTGCTGCGTGCATGAGGAAGAGTTCCGAGTCATCCGTGAACCAGAATATCATCCGCAGCGTTGAAGCCGAGTTCGGGAAATGGAGAAATTTACGGCGGATTCCGCGAATTTCCTCTTTTTTCTCCACGATGACTCCGCTCCCGAATGCATTGGGTCGTGGCTCGAGAGCAAGACTGAGCTATTCGCGCAATGAATTTCGCATTGGGTGACGGCCCTTTGGCTTTTATTTCGGAGTGACGGTACCCAGGGTCGGCATGAAACACCTTGCCCCCCCTTTACTACATCCGACTCTTAACCCGGCCCCGCTATCACTTTTCCATCAAAATGTGGAGGGGATCCGTGATATTTTCGGGAAATGGCTCATCCCTATCCAGAATCAAAAACGAGGAGAAAGTAGCGGAGCTCGTAGTATAAAACGAAAAAGGTTAAAAGGCAATGGATGGGTAGTGGTAAGAAGGTTTGAAAAGGTAAGGGTTCCAAGGAGAAGTCCCTTATTTAAGTCCCTCAAAATGTCCCGCATTTCGAAAGTTCTCTTCCTCGGGTCATCAAATTCCCTTGAATTAGTTCCTATTTTAGGGTCAACTCGTCCACAAGCCTCTTTGATACCAGTGATCCGCAAAAGGTTAGCCCCACACAGATAAATGCCCGATTTGAATTTTTTCCTTACTATCTTATCTTCGCTACCTGTTGCAGTCGATATGCAGTATCCTTTCATATAAACACTACGAAATAGATTTTCATGCTTAGTATTTGCACCTGACGGTTATCTTACCCGTGTAACCGGTTTTTTGGTTAATGTACAGGTGGAAAGATTTTCCGTAAAGGTTAAAAATATAATTTAAAAACCCTAAGGAAACATGTTAGAGTAGACCACATGCTTCTTTAAACTTGAGGGTTAATCTTCACATCACTTTTCAAACCATCACTGATTATTCACTTCTTCTTACTTCATTTTGGAGAAATATTACCATTGGTAGAAATTCGTATTTGTAGAAAAATTATTTCGTATAATGTTATCTATATATATAAAAATGAATGTATGTGTGTGTGTGTGTGTGTGTGTGTATGTCCTTTATGCATTACTACACCATTCATCGGATCGCCATGAAACTTTGGGAAGTTGTTGAGTACATTCCCGAAAAGAGGACTACGGAATCGATATTTCAATATCGATACTTTATCGATATAATATCGCTAAAGTATCGATAAATAGATACATTATTGATACAAAATTGAGGTGAAATTATTTAGATTTTTAAAAGGAATGTATCGTTGCAATACCGATACTGTATCAAATGTATATAATGTGTTTGTCCTTTATGCATTACTACACCATTCATCGGATCGCCATGAAACTTTGGAAAGTTATTGAGTACGCTCCGCGAAGGTTTCTACAAAATCGATATTTCAATGTCGATACTGTATCGATATAATATCGATAAACTATGGATACATCGATACATTGTTGATCTACAAAATTGAGGTGAAATTATTTAGGTGTTTTTTATCAAAGTTTTATAAAGTATCATTACAATATAGATACTGTATCGATACAATATTGATATCTTCATGCATTACCACAACATTCATCCAATTTCCATGAAGCTTTGGTTAGTTGTTTTGTTCACTCCATGAAGGTTTGTACAATATCGAGAATACAATATCGACACTGGAGACGGGATGTGCATCCCATTGAACTTGCAATTCATTGAAACACTCACGTGCAACATATTCAAATCATCCGGCATGGGACAAATATTTCAGAAATGCCAACTTATTGCTTGGGATGAATGCACAATGGTGCACAAAGCATCGCTCGAGGCTCTGGATCGATCATTGCAAGATTTCCGTTGAATCCTGAGACCATTTGAGAAAGCATTAATATTGCTTGCACGACATTTCAGGCACACATTACCTGTAATTCCTCGATTGACACTAGCGGATGAAATAAATGCTTGCCTGAAATATTCTACTTGGTGATGACATGTAAAGACGTTAAAATTATATACAAATATGCGTGTCCAGCTGCAAAACAATCGATCAGCTGAGATATATTGTATACCCATAATAATTGTGAAATTAAACATACTTTAAACGTGCGCTTTCCATTTAACCAGATTGAGCCACAGCAACGCGTGGCCGGGTCAGCTTGTTATCAATAAAACGTTCTTTAGCATAGGTAGTTGGACCCGCCATATCTTTCTTAGGTTAGATCATTGAAATAAAATAAGAGAGGTTGATAGTAGGCCAGAGGGCTCTAGAATGTTTTTGCGTTAAATTGGGGAAAAAATAAACAATTTAAATCGAAGTTGCGGGAAGATAATCCGTTAAGATTAGCCGTAAGAAGGGTTTTTCTGCAATAATGAATGCAAGTCTAAATTTGTAATGCATAATTAAAATTGATTTCGATATTACTTTAGCTGATTGGTACGTAACTACATTTATTTTAATATTTTCAAGTTGACCATCTGATTCTAGATTAAAACATAAAACGATATTGCATATGAAGTTGTTCTCATACCGCGATAGTACATTTATGCAGCTTAACTGTAAAACCGGAATTGTAGTTACTAATATAATGATTTTCACTCGACGGTAGTACAAGAATAATACTGTCGCACACAACCACACACAGTTATTTTGGCTAGAAAGACACTATCTGCAGTAGACAAAACTGTAGAGTAGATAAAACTATCCCTATTTTAGTCAATTCATTTCATTGTAGATGTTACGTGTTCCATGATATATTTATCATATAAAACTTTTCAACGACCCTAATTTTTGGGTATCAATAATTGATAGTAATTTGAGTTTGATTCGATTTGAGTAGCAACACAATAAACACAATTAGGTTTTCCGTACTTCAACAACTAATACTATTTTGCACTGTACTCTTTGTTAAGTAAAAGAAAAACAGAACAGTAATTTCCGGAGCGGAATTCAAATCCGCGACCTATAGATTGCAGGACAGGCACGCCACCGACCTGGCTATCGTGGCCAGCTCCCAATTCGAAAAGACCATTTAATTGGAGACACAGATCTGATAAAAAGTTTTAAAATGCTGATACCGTTCTTCGTTAGTTACGACTAGAACCTTTTCACCCTTGGCTGACGTGTATTGCGAAGGTGATATGTATTACGCTACATTCACTCTTGTTTAAATGGGGCCCAGGATTAAGGCACTCCATCCCATTTTCTCTCAACTTCGTCCCGAGTTTTAATCTTGAGAGCCTGGAAATACTTAGGGAAGCGGCCAAAGAGTGCGTGCTTGGGATTGGGAGACAGGGTTGCAAATTCAAGAGAGAAAAAGGGTTGAAGAGCAGTGGGTAGGGGAACTGTAGTGGTGGATCCTTGCAATGGCGTGGCTCCTGTATCAGGGACACGAGGAGGGAAGGGCTTTTGGTAACGGGAAGAACGGGAGAGGACTCGAGTGGGAAAGGGGGAAGTGGATTGTTCCCGGGGATGGAGGTGGCGAGGGGGCGGGACGTAATTGGACAACACCTAAATTTCATCCTTATCGGCCACGCGTTCCCGCGTGTGCGCCTCGCAATCAGCAGAATGCGACGCGCACTTTAATTACTCCGCGAAGGCACCAAAAAAAGACGAAACGATCCGCGCACCTTTTCATCCCTTTTACTGTCCCTCGCCGAGGAGAAAAGTTACCGACTGTCGCGGGGAAACTGGATGAAAGTACAGTGCGGGAGTGGAACGTGAGGGAAGTCCTGTCTCCGGAAAATCGGAAGGTGAAATTCGGGAAGGGGAACGTGTTTGAAGGTGGCCAGGGCACTGGTATCCCACCATGCGGTTCCGCATTCGATTATTGGCTATGCTGGATTTTTTATTGCTAATCCGGTCCCTACTTGTTGCCACACCACATTAGAGGAAAATATAGGGGGATAGAAGTACCTCTAAACAAATAAATAAAATATGCTATTAAGGCCTCATTATAGGGAGATAATTCATAAAAATAAAGAACCTTCATTGAAAATGGTGCGTTTAAATAAAAAATAAATATCGTGTACATGGTCAACTGAAAGGAGGATTCTTCATATTTATGACTGTAAAATATGAAGGAGCATATTTCCATTGCAATATGATGCGAAAGGTAAAGATGATTTTCATTTGCACATCTAACACTTTAACGTCATAACCATTATAATCGTCGGTTGGTTGGTCTGGCGGTTACATTACCAGCCCATATTCTGAAGGGCCTGAGGGCCATTTGCGGGAGTAGCAAGGATTTTTCTCCAGTGCAGATGATAAGTAATAGATGTGTTGACATGGGCAGGACTTCATGGGCAGGAGCCGCCTATAGTGTGGGACGTAAACCGTGGGGCCACTAGTTAAGACCACTCACTCTAATACCGCCTAATTGTTTCTTTCCAGCCTCGCTCCATTTCATGAATATTCCCTATCCATACCTTAAAACCATACTATGGTGTGCAAACAAAATGTCAAATTTCATATTTTAGCCTTCACTTTTCACTGTGAAAGTAAACGATTTCAGTCCTATTTGCGCCCCATAACGCACTTTGTTTTACGTGATTGCGAATAGTTGCTTACCAGATTAACATGGGCGTTGCGTTTTGTATTCTATGATTCTACGCTATGATTTTATCATAAATCACCATATGTTATGATAGTATTGTTGCCTTTAGGTACAAGTTTAAACTTTTGTTTAAAGTTGTACCTAAGTTCTAAGACAAGCAAACATCTGTGCTTTACTAGGATTGGAGGGATTCAAAGAACCCATCTGTATTAATTGTCTCATTATATGGTTGATTGAACAAGTGTGGTTCTTCTCCCTCCCACAGATCTTTAAATAAATTTCAATTAAAATTCTCCAACTGCAGAGGCTCTATTACACCGGCTTGGAACTTAAACCTAGGACAACTCAAAACTGAAAATCCTTTTTATGATTTTTGCTTTATACATATTTTCAAAATTCAAAACCTCAACCACAGATATACCGACGGGAAACCTGGCTACCGCAACATTTTCATAAATAGTCCATAACTTGGAAACTAAATGTAATAACAGAAAACTTACAGAGAAATGGAGTAATACGCAGTAAGTTACAATGCTACCCGCCGGTAAGGTAGGGAAAGCAAATACATCCATCAATGAGAAGTAAGAAATATTACACTCTACGAATTCGGAGGATTTGAATAACTGAGGATGGCGTGGAATTTGGACATAATGCTGACATAAATGTCACAATTTTTCGCCAAAGAGAAAACTTTAATCACGACATAGGTTACCATTTCATAATGAGGTAATGTAAATAGGGGTTCTGCAAAGTATGCTCTAAGAATAGTAAACATGAACCCAAAAATGAGGGCAAATGCGCCCTTAGGGGGAGGACGAGTTTAGCATTAGGATGAGGAAAGTAACCCGTCATACCACTGCATTACTAAGACCGGTAGTAAAAAGGCATTTCGAAAACCATCATGGTGATTACGCTGCTTTCGTAGTCTTCGAAAAAACATTTAATAGGGAAGCTTAAGAAAAGTTCATGAGATCGCTGAGAAATTTAGGTGGACTGGCCTCAAGAACATATGAATATGCATGTAGAAGGAGTATTCATGTGGAGTAATACGTAACAGAATTGGGGAAGAAACTTGCTGTAAAAGCATTAGTTGATGGCAAATAAATCGGTTAGGTTCACCAACAATCAAGTGTTAGAAAAGGAAACAGTCGAAGAATTGCAATAGCAGCTAACGCCTTAAAACTTCACTGTGTTAGACAGTCTACTTGGGTTAAATTCTGATAAAAAAACTAGGATTTTGATATTCTCAAAGGAAAGGCAAACTTTATATTTAAGTGAGAGGGTGTGGTGTAGAGCAGGTGAAATGCTTTGACACATGGGAAGCATTTTGGACAAGGGAGGGCATGGAAGTAATGATGTAATGAAATGAATAGCTTTGCCTTAAGATATGAATACAAACAGATAAGACACTTAATAGAGGAAACAAAGTCCGACGAGATATGGAGGAAATTTTCCATTCTAGATAAATGAAAAAATCTAAGTGGACTTCACAGCAACTTTTATTGGGACGACCTAGGTTTCTACATGTAGTGTCATCAGCAGGTAATATATAATATTCGAACATCACTTATATACAAAATATCTAGGAGGGGAGGGGAGCGGGAATAAGTGAGTTGGGGAAGAGAGTGGGGAAGGGGTTTGGGGTATTTTGGGGAAAGACACTGAGGGGGAGCATTTAGTTGTCCATATCATTGTTTCAAATTGTATCACTGTGGGACTGGGTATTTTGGGAAAATCACTGAGGAGGGGGACACTTAGTCGCTCATATCATTGTATCATTGTTTTACAATGTATCACCGTTAGACAGTTCATATGGTATTGCACTTATATTGTCTTCCACTATTTTTGGTGCAGGGTGATTAAAGGGATGGAGAATAATGGAGAGTGGGAGGGGAGAATATGATCGTTTGCCAAGAGGACGTTGATTTGTGGTGGTGTATGATTTCTAGGGATTCAAGGAAGTCCAAGCTTATTCCACCATTTTCTAAGTGCAGGATATCTGGAATGAAGCTCCTATGGTGCTTTTAATGTTTCTGACGCAAAAATTGCGTAGAAATATAAACAAAAAGTTAGAAAAAATTATAACAATGAGCACGGAATCGATTGGGTATGAAGAGAATGATAAAGGGTACAATGTATGCTATGAAGAGAGACTGGGAAAAAGCCAATCTGAAGAGGATGTAATTCCAAATAAACTGAGGTGATAATCAAATATTTACAGAATATGCGGTAGTATCAATTCAACTGCATATAGTGTGTATATTGTAGGTTACAAAGTGGTTTCAATCCAAAAACCCTTGAATAATAATCTGTTATTCAACATCCATGGGAACACTTAACTCGTATATTGAATTCCCAGGAGAAAAAAATATCATGAAGCAAATCCGCTCCATAGCGATCATTTTGCCTTGGAATGAAGCCATTTTCCAGCATTCAAAATCGCAAAACATTTGAAGAGCATTGTGATTATTTTGGTACATTATACGATGCTTGAAAACAAAGCTTGTATGTGGAATAGTGGGAGCCCAAGTATTAAGTTCGAATCAATTGATTTTATAATTATTTAAGCCAAGAGCAATTCTTGGTACCCGAGATCATTTGTTCATCTGATACCTAATGGCCCACCGCTAATAAACAAGCCCATAATCTAAAACTGGGGATTGAACAGCTCTGAACGACCCTTTATTAATTTTGGAATTGCACGCTAGATCCCCAAGTGTTGAATATGTACCTAAAAAAACATAATGAAGCTCCTGCATTGAAAATCTCTTTCCAATAAAAAATTTCAAGTCCAAAAGATATCACTTTACACTCTTAGTGCAAAATTAGTATTAATAGAGCGCTAAAATATATCCTAGTATCCATAAAAGCTATGATTTATTTACAGTGTATTTATATATATATATATATATGTATATATATATATATATACCATTCGATAATTTCAGAGTTATAGTTTGCTCTAAATAAAATTGAACTGTGACGAAAGTGAGATATGTTGTAGCAACTACTGGTCTCCATATAGTCGTTGTTATAGTATTCCTCAACAAGAATAATAAAATTCGAATAATTAGCTAAACGTAGACTTAAATATCAATAAGAAAATTATCGGATGGTATTTTCAAACTGAATTAATGTAACGTGATGAGACACCTAATGTGACTTCTCATAAAAGTTTATAGTTTGCTCAGAAAATGAATAAATAGAAAAGTGGCTCAGGAGTAGGAGGAGGGCTCACTGCTCAACCCAAGAGATGGTCTGATTGGTGAGGTTAGAGATCAGCAAGTATAACAAAGGCTAACTGCACTCTGAAATTCGCCCATCAGGATAGGGGAGCCAGTTCCAAAGGGACTTAAACCCGGAACCTCTGGTCAGCAGCCCAACACTCCACCAACCGGCCTACCACAGTCTGCCAATGTGTGTGCTTTTAAAATACTATAAATTAAATACAGTACATAGTTCATAAAAATTTCAGAACACTAAAAATTTCCAGGCAGGATACTTTAGAGAATCAAGGTGTGAAGAATGGCGATTCCCGTGAGAATGAATTCATTCCCATTTCTTTCAGTCTTAACTATATTTAATCTTCTTTTTTCGTACCTTTTACAGATACACAGTGAAATTTGAGAGTTGCTTTAAAGGTAAAACCGGAACCAGATACCAACATATTTTTTAACCAGAATTTTGATATTGTAGACAATATTTTACAATAAGAAGATGTTGACCAGCTACGCTAATGTGCAAGTAAGCCATCACCCAAAGGGTAAAATCAAACAAGAGACGAGTTAAGGATAGCATACCCATCAACATGTATTGAAAATCATTTCCTCTTAATACCTGCCCATAGGAATCACATGTTCATAAATATCCATTAGCAATAGCATTGGCATAGTGATAGCTATATAATTAATATCCTAAATTTAAACCAAAATACATTGTAAGCAACAAATTATGAAATAATTGCTAAATTAATCTAATATCGATAAGTAATAAATAAAGTGCAAGTATTCAATATTCCCTTTAATTTTTGCTGCATTTATTTATAAAAATATATTGAATATAAGTGAAATTTATATTTCCGGAGAAAACATCAAAAGGAGTATCATGACTATGAAGTTGCATGGTCTAAGAGATGATTGTTTCTATGAATACCGCAACTTTGATGAAGGAAATCGATGGATAAAACAGAACGAAATGGGGTCATAAGGGTCCTTTGGATTGAAGGCACAAGGGTCAATCGTGACGTGAGTACTTAAGTAAGAAAGGAAAGACCTTAATTGCAAATAAAAGAGCGAAATTAGATGTGACGGAAATAGTGCGAACAGCATATTTGAGTATCTGTAGAACCCAAGAAGACATTATATAGAGAGAAAATTAATTAGCATGTAAAAGAATCAATCCGTAAATATGATATAAATTCCACGTTACAGCCGCTAGTTATTTTGATTTTGGCGCACCATGAAACACAATTCACATATCATTACTTCCATGGCAAAACAAATCTAGTTTTAGCTGTATTTTCCATGGAGGAAATGAATGGTACTGTGGGTACAATGAGGGAAAGGAGAATGAAATCAAGTGCAACGTGATGGAGCCATATATTTGTGCTAATCATATTGTCAAGCTCTTTCGAGCTAAATAAGGACGCAATTATAACTAATAGAAATACTTTCAGGAGGAAATAAACGTGGAAAGATATTTTTTAACAATGTTTCCATTAATATCATTTGCTGATATAAATATTTTCAATTCATTCTTGTATTAAGCTCAATACAAATGCATGATAATTATATTGTTTCATGCTAAATTAAAAAAGAATGTTCTTCATGCATGAAATTATTTCTAATTTTCATTTTCAAGCGATAGCTGTGAACATAAATTTCAAGGAGAGCTCATTGAGTGAAGGAAGTATTCAACTGTTCATATTCTATTGCTTGGTCAAAGAACTGATGTCGATTCATTTTATTAGAAAAAAATATTTACGCTGCCTTTTTAGGCAAACTGCAAATTGTTGAGCCTCCGAATGATATTTCAAATTTATAAAATATGCTACGTTTACTGCACGTACGTCAAGTTTTCTTATATGCCATCCTTATCAATTAGTCTTATATATGGAATCACTCTCGCGGATGAGTTTAAAGCCACCATGATGATGAAGATGATGGTATTACAATAAATGTAATATTTCTCCACAGTATACTTCTCTATCTATATTCAGCCGAGTCCGAAGAAGTTCGTCAAAGTTTGGTTGGAAACTTAACCGTACTAATTAATTGCGTTCTATTTCTATCGTGGCATACACTATTTATGTTTCTCGCGTGAACGATTCAAGTCATATTTACCTACTCTATGATTTAATGGTTGACAGTAGGATAGAAGCTTTTTACTTGAATGAAAATTTGTCACTCTATCATCATAATAATCCCATGCAACCCACGACTGTCCTTCAGTTTATTACGCAGCTTGCAAAATTTTGAATATGAGCTTTCACTGAGGCCGTTAGTTCTGTTTCTGCTCAGGGAAAAGCTAATCAATGTGGGGTGAATATTATTAAATGCTGGCGTTCTTAGAAGCGGCATCCAAATGTTAATATGAAAAGGACATTGTCCATTTTTAACCACCGAATAATCACTCTTAACGCAATTTACTGATTCATCACTGATTTCTGAGTGCTATTTTATTGTTTGTTGTTTTGGTGATGAGTTTCGGGCAGTTTGGCAAACTAGTAAATGATCTCGTGTAGTGTCACCCATTTTGTAGCTTGTTCGCAACAAAGTCCAAGAGAAATAGCCAGTGAATATGTTTATCAGGTAATCAAATTTAGTGGCGGAATACTTTATACTTCGAATTCATTTTGGAGTGAGGTGGCATTTTTGAATCCTGCATGGAAATATGGTATCTGAACTCGAAATATTATTAAAAAAGAAGCAAAAAGGACAACGAACATAAATACTAAAACTATTTTGCGAGCATATAAAAGATGGTGCGAATATGATGAGTAGTTAGTAGAAACCTACGGTGAGCAAAAGGGTATGCGGAACGCCATAAAAACATCAATACCTTGTTCCTTGTAGTTATTCTGCAAATACATAAAACGTGTCGGATCTCTCATCCGCCGCATCGCAAAAATACTATGGCAAACATACAGAATTTCGGCGCCAATACTCTATTCCACCGGATATGAAGGTGCAGTGAACCACTGAGCCATAACTTACGTGTTTCACTCACGGCGATCCCACTTAAGTTCACCCAGCGGATGTTATCGCGGATATTCCCAGAGGAGCACGGAGGTGAACCAAGACGACATTTTCCAGGGAGCTGCATAACTGATGATGACGAGGAAGATATTGCTGACTATTCTACAAATGCTATTTGTGACGGCATCAGCGCCCGCAGCTGCCTGCACCATTACCCGCTCCGATTCGATGGAAACTTTCCAAGCCACCCTCTTTCACCTCCTTCGCCCCCGTACCCTGCCTCCCCAAAACCCTGACATGGAGCCGGCGTCAGCAGGGCACGTGTCAGAGACAAAACTCCAACACGTTTCTTCTTTTCTCCCCAACTCGCCTCTCCATTTCTTCCATCTTTTGCCTCCTCATTCCTTTTCGGCGAGCTGCTGGCGCAAGAAAAAGTTTTCACCTCCACGGCAACGTGAGAGAGGCCAAGGTTCATTTGGCAGAAAGCCTCGCTCTCAAAGTCGTACCGTGTGCCCTGGCGATAAATCGCAATTTATACGTAGCGAACCATTGTCAGTATAATCCCTTATCTACATTCTTTCTCAACAGGAAGAATCTTACGGCTGAAGTGACTGGGTGGTTTACTCGCCAGGCTGGTGACTCAAAGGTCGCGAGTTTAATTCCCGCCACGGGTGTCAATGCTGTTTATTTTATTGTGGAGGGCCTTTGAGTACAAAGTACGATTTAACCTTAAAACGTTAAAGCACCTAAACCCCAAGTTTAATGCGATGAGCATCTTCCACTCCTCAACCTAACTCACTGAGTTAAAGTACTGGCCTGCCATCACGAATATCGAACTTCAACAGTGGGGATCAAACTTCAACAGTGACAAAGAGTTGCAATAGTATATCGGTCTCTGTTTGAGTACTGCGTGGAGAGCATTTCGAGTGTATACTCCAACCGTTGGTTACATTTTTATACTGTGGACCCCGGAAGTATTTTGCTTAGAACATTAGTGTAAAGAGTGAACTCCTTTAAATCGAAAGATAAGTGTTGTTGACATCATACATGGTTATTTAAACAACCTCATAAACAAAATCACTCAATAATAATGATTTCTAAAGCAAGAGTTTATTGATACAACCGTAGATAATTGTGATGAGAAAAGAGAGGAGAGCGATAACTCAGTGATCATATCTCTTCTAGAGTATGTAGCTTAGATTTCAGAATTGAATATATCGCACTGGAGAGCAGCTACTTTTGAAAAAAGATGCTTAAGAAAAACCTGCGTGGGGTTATTTTCTGAGAACCAGGTGTCTGGGAAATTGCAGGCAGGATAAGGAAGGTAACTGACCCCCTTATCCAGACGTGTGGTTTAGTGAACTTTTGGTGAGATCTGCTCTCACCCACCAACGTCGGTTACTATGCAACTTTAGGTTTAGCTATATGCTAGAAGGATAAGACATGGGAATCAATTTCATATTATGCGTAAAATTTAAAAGCAAATGTTTTGCACAAATTTTAGTCGGCAGTATTTACAAAAGTTTTTAAAACACAGGTATATTCAAAACGCTAAGGTAGTACAGATAAAAGTAAGAGAGGTTAAAAAGGTTCTTTTAAGAGTTTTAATTTTTCCGCATCAAAAGGGTGGCAATAATCAATGTAATCAAAGCTACCGTGAAGATAAGTTGCTTCGGTAATGCGTATCTCAAAGTTTTTTGCACGTTTGACCTAAAAATTCATAGCACATATGTGCAATATTTTTAGCCGTTTTTTCGTGTAACATTGGACTTTGCAGTGCCTATTCCGCAAAACTTTAAAAAGTAATCACTTAAGAAGCAGTATTTTAACCGTTTGAGCATGTATCTATTGATTGGCTTAGATTATTCTCTCCCTTATACACTCTTGTACGGTACTCAGTTGATATAGGTACCACCATTCGAGTAAACACAAACGAACATTCACCGCCAAAAATTTGGATTCAAATATTTATAATTTATTTTCCCACCAAGTGTGTCTAAATATGTATATGCATACATTGAAAATTTCAATCACAACACAATGTAAATATTTAATTTGATTTATAACAAAATGAGCTATGTCTCTTACTTTATAGGGTACTCAATGAGCATACAAGTGTATCCTGCGTAGATTCGGCCATTAAGCCTCATGAGGTACGAACGGTGGAGGGTTATCATGAAGGAAAGTGTATTCCCTCTACCACCACCCGCATGCTACTTGGAAATACGTCAATGGCACTTAAGAAAAGAGAGGGAAAGAGTCATGAAAATCCCAAATACTCCGTCGACAAATATCGCGAACTTTGAAGCCCCGGAGGCAACCAACCCGGATGCCGACACCGCCCACACGGAAATGTATTATGCAAAAAGCGGGAGAGAGGGAGGGTGGGGAGAGAGGGGGGGGGGTAAAGCAGGTGGCGCGCTTAGGCGTTGAGACGGGTGCGGGAAGGATGTGGGAAGCGAGGAGCGGGTGTTACGGGTGCGGGGGCGTATGGAGAAAAGCGTGGGTGGGATCGGTAGTCTCTGCGAACTCGTCAAACCCCCGATATCAGGGCATAACCTCCCCACCAACTTCCTCCCTGTGAAAACAAGGGGCAAAAGTGCCAAGGGGCCCATTTAAATACCCCAGGCATAAACATTTGAAATGACACGCGCGCCGCAAACGAAATTAGAATCGGCAAACAACAGCTTGGTTGGGGTGTGGAAGAATTCGCAAAACGTGGAAGATGCTGATGTCCTTTGTACTCCGACGCCCTTTGGGGTGAGGGAATAATCCGTGAGGACAGATATCCATGCATTTTTTTGAAACATGAGCGAGGCAAGAAGCAAAGTGATTCTCAGAAGCATGGCCTGCCCATAATATGTACTCTGCAATCCACCTCAATAATGTGTGGCTGAGGATTCGTTATCACCAATCATACACTACATCTGTATCATCTTAAACACTAAGTGCATGCACAAATGTTTACCTGCTACCTGGAAATATATTACCGGGAGCATCCTGCGAGACTAACAACAAATTTCACTTCTTACACCAGATGCATGGAAACATGCATGAAATACTGCTAACACGATTAATGCTTTTTATCACAGAAACTATTACACCATGAAAATAGCATAATCCTTATCTTCATCTCGTCTATTGTCCTTTTCTTAATCTAATTTTTTTTCGATTTTATTTCTGAGGTAGAATAAGGAATTTTTATAAGGGTTTCTTGTAGAGGCATGCATTGATGTCCTCATCGTCACACATTGAGCGAGGGAAGAAATAATGTTTAAATGCTACTGTGATACGTTTATTTCTCTAATCATATCTAATTCGGCCTGTATGCCAATGTGGTGAGACACTTTCATAATTCTTTTGGTTTCGGAGGTAAACTCGTCCATCCTGTACCTATAGAGAAGCCTTCGTCTGGCTTGCTCTTTTCACAAATCGAGGGTCTCTCATTGCCGGTAGCAATAAAGTTATACTTACTCCTTTTCAGTTACACTATCAGCCTGTTCTTAACGAAAGTCACCAAGGGGTAGGGTTTAAAGTCCCATCCATCCAACGGAGGACTATGCATTGGAAAGTGACCCAACCCCTCTTCTTAGTCTGTTTCAATATTTGTGCAAATAACAAAGTTACTACACATAATTATTAGAAAATGAATTGTAACCGTGAGAGATAAATATGGTAGAGTAAGCATCTTAAAGTCAATGAAGTGTATGTGAAAACATTTCCCTCAACGTTCTGTAATTCGGCAGAGTAGCAGTGAGGACGTGCAGAAATTCTGAGCAAGTCCAACATTCGCTAACCCTCTTTTTTCTGAGCGGAGGCAGTTTTTGCGGACGTTCCAGCGAATTAGGTATTTTCCTCGATAATCCCACGCAGTCGGGTCCCAGGCCACATCCCTTTAAAGTACGCATCCCCGCGGTCCAAACACATGATCAGACTTGGGTCTCCGGCGAGGGTATCCGAGGAGAAGAACTTCCGTCAATGGCTCTTCCCGCCGCTACCCCACCGTACCGACATCATCCACTATTCAAAGCACTCGGCCACTCTTTGATGAAAACAAAGACGGAACTCTACGCCCACGGATGGTCAACTGCTGGAAAAAGGAATGGCGGGATCTTTTTGAGTTTTCTATTGACGGAGACAATGGATAGAGGTGGCTGGCACAGCAGAAAAATACTCCGAAAAAAAGTGTATTCTACACTTACCGCAGCTGTTGAAATCAGAGAGGGCACTACGAATATCTCTTTCTCAAAGACTTGCAATAGGTACTTTGAGGTTATCAAGGAATTAAATTTGAAAGAGTAGAGGTCAACTACGACTAGTGACTATTTTTCTTTTTACTTTGTGTTCTAAGTACTTATTATCGAAAACCCGAGCCCTACTTTTGCGCTTTGTAGTGACCGTTTGAGTTCATTGCTCCGTCCTTTGGGTGCGATGCAAAGCGGATGTCTTCTCGTCGTCTTTCATTTCGAGCGGACTAATACCTGCGCCGGGTTTTTCTACGCCCTTGTACCTTTTCTCATTCTGAGGCGCCTATCCATGAGGAACAGGCTTGATGATCACAGATAGAGCATGAGGAATGTTTCCCGCTGACCTTGGCAGTCAAAAACGCGCTGCCCTGGCAACCCAAAGGTCATGAATCCTGCCCTTGGCATGGATATTCTGTTGGTCCTCATTTTGAGGCCTTAGTTTCGACGATTTAATATACCCTAAGCCACTAGAGCACTGACAATCCAAACAGTACCACTAGATACGTTTCCCTTTATGGCTTCATGGTGCAAGTGCTTTTACTGAGGATCGTGGTGGGACTACTATCAAATCAATATATTTATGCTTTAAAAGACACGATAACGTGTACCTATCATGGAAATATAAAATAATGTTGCCGGATTATTTATCAGCCTCACTTAGTTTTATTGTGCATGAAGTTTTTCATTTGATATGTCACAAATTCTATGACTGCTTAATTTTAGGGAAAAAAGAGGGTAATAGTTTTACTCAGAGAACACGAATGTGCATAAATTACTATTTCACATTTAATTGACCAACAAATGTAAAATCTAAAAATTCCTTCCCAGTAAATTTAAAAGGACTTATCATGAATAAAGTTACAAGAACTGATAGCGTTCAAGTTTTGTAAAATATAACCTCAGAATTGCACTCAAACTGTTGTTCTCTATATCAGATATATCTCGGTATAGAAAAGTAATAACGATATTTTAATGTACAGCCCCTGAAAGAAATTGTGAAAAAAGCATGCATGCATAAACGACGTTTCACTGAAGTTTGTATCGAATATTAAAGTGCTTACCCGAGGTGACTTACTACTCATGCTAGCGTCTATCATGTGAGAAAATTTCTACCGCACTTAAATGTTTCACCAGTTATGTATAAGACAGCTTTTTGCTCCTATATTTTTATTATGTATGAAATTAACAATTGACAATACATCTCTTTGCAATTCCATAATCAATAAATTATTAAAACTCCATCAACCAACGCTCAAGTCCTTCCTTGGCAGCATGAAAAGCTTAAATTTCTCCTCAGGGATTTAATTATGCCAGATACATCTCATCATCTAGCCACTTTAGTATTTTATTGCGTTCGTGCCTTTGCCCTCATGCTACTTTGACATTTCAATGTCAATCTTGCAATCGTTCTTTATTTACGTCAACCTCTGCTACGCTGTATCTGATAAAACGATTTCAACAACAAAGAACTTGAGTAAGCCAGGCGTTTCCAATCTTGGCTACTGCACTTTGCGTTCGATTAAGAATCTTCCTATTCCAATACCTTCCTCATTCCTTTATAAACCTACAAGGAACCTTAATGGGATTTGAAAAATCTTTCTTTGTCACGATAATTAATTATATAAAACATTTCCTTGATATGCACAAGACTTAGTATAATATGATTCATACCGTTACATTAAAAAAAAATATTTTCTTGCAACAACTATGCACCGAAGCGCACGTTGGAGTTATTCCCTCCCGTTTCGTTGAGTGAATTTATCAATGTCCGGCTAATTTGTTTCAGGCATCCCTAGAAAAGCGTGCATATTATTTAATGTTATCATTATATGATCCCAATAGCATTTCATTCGATCTTAACAGCTCTCAATTTTCCCACAACATATATCTCGCGTTTTAAATATTTCCGTATGAAGGGTAGACACAATATATTATTATAAACACATAGATAGCTAAGACCAAATTTGAACCAATAGTGAAGAAGCAAGAATTACTAAGGGAGTGAGGAAAGGCCATATGCACTCTCTCCCGTAATTTTCAATGCAAAATAGGGAAAGCAATAAAGGTAATCAAAGATAAGAAGACTACAGTGGTGAGTATTCACTACAGAAGTGAATACTCACGGGGGAAAATAAGCACGTTGCAATCCGCGAATGACTTGGTGGCCATGGCAAAGACATTTACAGCCTTATAAAAGACTCTAGTAAGCACGGAAAATACTGATCACATAACATAAGAAGATCAATAAAAAACAATATTAATGTAATGCCTTAGCAGAGAGAGGAGGCCAACACTTATGCTAAACTTAGAAATGAAGAGTTAAAACATATGAAAGAATATTGCTATATACGAAGCCGAATGACTAGCGATGTGTGAATCAAGAAGTATTTTGTCAGAATGATAGACCATACAAATAGAGCATTATATCAACAAAAAATCTACTCCCAGCTGGAAATTGAGGTGTGAAAGTGAAGAAACAAATCATCAGAACATATATAAGGAACACGCTTCTTAATGACAGAGAAGTATGGCCGATAACAGTGACTGAGAATTCAAGGCTGAAAACATTCTAAATATAGTGCTACAGAGGAATACTGAAAATAAAATGAATTAACCGAACGACTAACAAAGAAGTCCTGAGGAAAGTGGAATGGTACAAAAGTCTACTAAAAACCTTAAAAAGAAGACAGGAAAACTTGCTAAGTATTCTCGACCATATCTTGAGACATGACGGCACGGCGGAATGAAGGCAATCCCCGTGGGTCAAGTGAAAAGGAGGAATGGTAATGGGAATCCTAGAATGGAATGCGTGGATAAAGTTGTTTATGGTGTGATAGAGAAGTGTAATGCAAATATGAACTACCCCAGCTTCGATGGATAAAAAGGTGATATCATGGACGAGACGTATAAATGGAAAAAAATTTTAAGGATGGAAAAAAAGGAAATGTATTTGGTAAGTTGCAAATATTCGATGGTTTGAATGGAAAGAGGGAAATGTAGTTCAGCATATTTTCCGTCCATTATGTCGATTGCTTCGAGGTGAAGGGAGAACGGGGGATGATGAAGTGATTATCGGAGAGGGGCACGTCACACTCTACGCATGGTGATCATCCGCGGTGAAATTTATTCTGGCAAGCCTTCCGCGGGTTGCCCCGAGCCCGCAGACTAATCCTCCTCTAGCTGAAAATTTCACCTGGATTCGAGCCAATCGACCGAACCATCCGGGTTGAGCCTCGTATCCCACACACAAAGGATCACGCCCCGAACGTAAGAAGAATCCTTTGCAGTTGATTTCGACTTTCCCGCAACGGATTCAAGCTCGCGAGACCGTGAAAAAGCTTTTTGGTGGCGCCGGGTCATCGGAGGCAGTTAATTCACTGCGAAAGCGAAACGTAGAATCACGTAAAATCACTTGATAGCATCGAAGGCGGATCGCCTGCCTCCGCCGGGCCGCAATTCACGTAAGACTGAGCTCTTACGAAGGCAACCCACACAAATGTTACACTGCAGTTGGCGGAGAAAAATTTACGGCATAGTATTCCGCGGAAGGTAACAAAATTAACTTCCTCTGATACTAGAAATCGGGTTTCAAGCATATTCATGAAGTACGATGAAGTGAACATCCGCAGAGCTCAAATATGCGCAGAAAATATGGCGTAAATAGTCTCGAAGTGGAAATGGAGCCGGCTGGTAATTAGAGATACATAAGCTATAGAGTACAACTCGGTTCCCTGCTAGCAAACAATTAGCATAGGGACGAAAGGGAAATATATAAAAGGCCATACCTACCTTGCTAATATTTGCACTGGAAAGCAGTGAGATTATTTAAGACAATAATTTGACACTGGAGTAGTTCCGTTCCTTATTACTTGAATGCTAAGAATACATATCCGCATTAATATGGCAGGAAATGAAAAGATGTAATTGCAATCGATTTGAGATTAAAAAATGGCCGATAATGGCATATCCTAAATGTGAGATGAGGTAGATGATACGTAAAGAAAATAATGATTTTAATACGAATGATCGCTAAAGGAAGCTGGTGATATCATCAGAGTAGAACAAGCAGATTAATGAATGTCGTTCTCTATATATCATTCTGAAATCTGTCAAATACATCACTGACTCAGGATTTAAAAGTAATTTCATTTCAGGCATAATATCAATAAGTAGGATTGGGATTTCAGACGCTCTTAGAGTTATAATTTGAAAGCTTCCCAGAAGTTTTTCGAAGAGATGAGGCATATTTTGCCTGAAAACTTTATAGACTTTACAGTGAAAAAGATATACAGACTCCGTATTACGTTCACGATATCTACCAATGCGTTTATTTTTAAAAGCAGATTCAAGAGTGGGCAAGTCCTATTTCCCCCTTCTGTTTCCGAAAATAAGCGTTTTTTCAAACTATATTTAGCAACGAGACCGACTCACGGCAACTTCAGGATTTCAGTCTCAAGCTCTATTGAAATGTGGGCAGCAGAAAAACTTCGACTGCCTGTGACTTAGGAAGTAACCATCAAGATCAGGTCGTTCCCTAAAAATCTAATGACTTAATTTATGTTATTCTTCAAACAAATATGCATTGAACATATAACACTGATGAATTCCAAATATTACACTTTAACGAGAAAAAGTATGGTAATCATTGCACTAAAAGTGTACAAGTTCCGTGTGGGAGAAAATTATGGCAATATGCCACAGATCTATTCAAGTATTAAAATCATATTTTGAAAGAATATCAGAGCAGGTATTGTTAAATGGGATGAATCCATGAATTTTCTCTTCCTTATACTTTGAGCACACAAAGCCAAAGTGGGAGATACAGGTTCCTCAGCTAATGCCTTGAAAAGATTTCAACTTTTGATAAAAGTTATAATGGATCATTTTAAACGGGTTTTAAGGCATATCTCCAATTATAAGGTAATGCAGCTTGGTAAAGTTCGCATCAAAAACTGCAGGCAACCCAGAAATACACCATGGAGAACAAGAAATTAATCATAATGAATTGATTTATGCTATGAAATTGCATCGGCGTAGACCCAATTCTAAATAACCCTAATAAAAAACCTCATGCCCACATTTGAAATTATAGAAACGGTTTCCGATGAATCGTCCGAAATGAAAATGGGTTAACGGAGCTGTCCGGTCAAGTACATTGAAGATATTTTATTTTCCTGTATGACGCCTGGATTCGATAGTCTTACAGCATGAGTTGATTGACTTTATTCTGGCACGTGCCATAGGGCTTGACGGGGGTACAACTACGGTGATGAATGATAGGGTG
This sequence comes from Platycnemis pennipes, assembly GCA_933228895.1. Classification (NCBI taxonomy): domain Eukaryota; kingdom Metazoa; phylum Arthropoda; class Insecta; order Odonata; family Platycnemididae; genus Platycnemis; species Platycnemis pennipes. Next base: position 29,538,092 of record OW121846.1, read on the forward strand.
CTGTAGAACCTTTTAAATTTTTTCTCATCACATAATTGCAACATGCTATCACGATGCACTTGCGGTATGTTGCGGTAGCATTGTCCTATTGTATAATTTCTTCTCAGGAAGGACATTATTACAATGACATTTTCAGGCCGGATCCGTTGCATTTCATTCGCTCAAAACTTAGTCTACTACGTTTTTCACCAATATTTATGAAGTTTTTCATCATTATAACTTGTTAGCCAATACTTGTAGCCAATATACAGGTAGCAAGCGCACTAATGTATGTTAGTAATGAGATTATGAAGGTAGAGTGTTTTGCCTAGCAAATCCAATGGCAATGTGTTTTTCTGTTCATTTTTCAATGCGTAAAATTAGGGACACCACAAAATGATAAAACAATAGTCAACTGAAGACTTGTAACAACTAGTACACAGAATTCAAGGCATGTTTACAAAGTAGTAGTGATTAATTCAAATCACAAAGGGTAACATATAGTAAGTGTTTCAATATAATGCCTCGGATCAGCTTTGTTTCTGAACCCCTGTTGTTACGAGTGCCACTTCAGAAACAATGTGGAAACATTATAAACAACATCAGAAACAAACAAGACCACTTGAAACCTTGTGGGAGGGCTGTTGATCTCTGAGCTCTCCAGGTCGACATGTACCAGATTAGTACACAACATTGATTTCTTTGCAATCGAAGAATGATTGTGGCAAGTATTAGGGATCAATGTACACGAAGACAATCAGTATTGGATTACAGCTGAGTCCATGCGATTACATCGATATTAATAAGATAAACCACCTAAAGGTGTATCTTTTCTGCATATATAATCTACACAGTAGTCGTAGTAACACAGTAGAGCTTGAAAATTTCTTCTACCAACCAAAATACTGAATATTGACGACGTCACAAAATTTTCGTTAGTTTAGTTGGTTGATAGTACTTAAAAATTATGAATTATTTTATGGCATAGGTATGTACTAAAATATACTTTTTTGTCACTTAAAGTATGTCCCTATGAAACTCTTTGACTCAAGACAATAATATATCATATAAACATTGACGTGCAAAACAGTAAAAAAACGACTAAAAAAGTGACGATAAATTAAACTATCGGCCAGACGACAACGAGAGTTCCAGTTAGAATAATAATGAAATTAATAAAACTGAAATTAGTCATGATAATTCAGATCATACTTATGGTATCGAAACAGCAACTTAACTAGAATAATCTATCAATAAAATGAATAACTTTTACAATAACACAATATAAAATAACACTGGCAGGACCCGGGTTTCAGTGCATGAGCACCATCTTTAGGTGAAGTGCCATGGTTGATATCACCTTTTATACAAGGCCATAAGAGGGACGGGAAGAGAAGAGGGAATGGAGGGGGAGGAACTTAAGGATCGAAGTTAATATGAAGTTGAAAGGGAAAATTGTGTCACAGCCTCAAAGGTAGGGGAAGGGGAGGAAACAGAGACTTATTAAAGGCATTGACGTCCCGAAGTCTTTTTAAAATTTCTAATTGCTCTATAGCATTAAGCTCACGTCGATTATTGTTAAAATGTAAAATTCTAACATTAAAATTACTATTTAGTTCATTACACAGGATGTGTTTAGCAAAGTCACATCTGTTTTCACAATTGTTTAAAAATGTACAGGAATGTTCTTAAGTCCTTGCATTTAAATTTATAGTAGTTTGCCCAACATGCATACTATTACGGTCACAAAAATTCAATGCATAGACACCACTTTTCTTCTTAATGTAAATTCTGTCCTTACACTGAACGAATAAGTTCTTCAGATTGTATGGGCTTTTAAAATAAATAAAATAATCGTCCTTAGGAAAAAGGTGAACAATATAATTAGAGATATACAAAGTGATACCGAATTACGTGATACCAAATAGCACCATTTCCTCTTATCATTACATTGACCAATTACGCCCGAGTGTATTTCTCTCAAATTGATTTTCCTCTGTATTCTGGAAATCAATTTGTCAATCAAATTAGGGTTATAACCATTAACAGAGGCTATTTTTTTAATTATACTGGTTTCTTTATTGAAATTATCTTCTGTCATTGGAACATTTAGAAGGCGGTGCATCAAATAATTGAAAGCTGAGATTTAATATCAGTAGCTATCCCTAAATTCGGATGGATTAACATGGACCGTGTAGGTAGGTTTTCGAAATATGGAAAAGGTATGACGATCTTTCGTAAGTGAAATGCTGCCGTCTAGAAAATTTAGGTGTGATTGGAATCGGATTCACATGAAAATGAAATATTGGGATGGATTTGATCGAAATATTCTGTAAAATTAACCAGTTTATGGTCAGTACCTTTCCATAAACTATAACATCATCAACATATCTAAACCAATAAACAATAGAGTTTAATAACTGGTTGCCAGAACAGAATTAGTGATCTTGCTTTAGTTGAATACCCTATTTCATTCCTCGGATAGGACCACTTGGAATGCTGAGCAATTACCGGTACGCCAATCTATGGCACATAACGTCATTAAGGGTACAACAAATAGAGTAGTCTTACCACCTATAAATATAAATACCACCCAGAAATATTTACCTATACAACCCGATACAGGCATTTAAACACTTTTTTGACGACTCCTTAATCCCATTACACCGTATGTGACAATTCAGTTTCACATAGTTCAGTTTATGAATCTGGCAGCGAAAAGGGTGATTGCGAACAAAATAGAGTAGATGGAAGCCCTAAAATTCTAATGACATTAGAGCATTTATGGTTTACTACGTAATGCATGTCATTTCCAATAAAAATACTTTAATTATGATACTCTCTGGAGTACAATGCTATATTCTCCAATATTTAGAGCCGCCATGGGAGTAAGGCGATTCAAATATTTACATACGATTATTCGCTTTGACGATAAAACTGCGCGACCCGTACGCCCGTTCCGTTAATAACTCCGTTATTTACATGAAAAACCTCTATTGAGTAAAATGGAAAGGGAATTGTGATGGGTTTAACGCTATAAAATTAACTCCGAATACAACCCAACAAACAATCGCTTACTTGTATCATATACCTTTTAATCTTAACATCTCGCCCACCCTTGAAGCTTCATATATCATAGGGTCCTGTGGCTCCTTGATGAAAAGAGAGTGCTTTTGACAAGGTATTTTCTACCTTATTCGCTATTATGGCACAATTTTTCATGCTGAGGACTTTCATCGGTGCTTAAGTCTTTGCTCAAAAGCCTTTAAACCTATAACAATTTACAATTTGCTTATTTAAATGGGATGTGTCCGTAAGAGCAAACCAATATCAGTGAGATGGGAGCCAATCTAAGAGATTAAAATTGGAAACCCATTAATTATAACGTTGCAGCACTTTTATGCATGTACAAGACTTACTAATTCCTGAGCGTTCATTGTCCTTTTGCACTGGCGCGCGTGCACACTGTTACATCAGCGCCGATTCGCAATACGGAATTCACGACGCGAATATATTTCCCTTGATGAATTTGCATCAAATGGATGAGAATGTTGCGGGCACGTATCGCGTAGTCATATTAAAGTTTATTTTTTTCCCTCCGGCAGAGAAGAGAAAGAAACCGCCGCGAACCGCACAGCCGGAATGGGGAACGAGACACCGAATTTCCCACTGGAGCAAACGCCGTCGCGACAACTCATCCATTAGCCCGGAATTAATCGATGACACACACACACACTCGCACACGCACAATCCCCCGGAATCCGCACAAATTATAACACTTTATACCAGGGCAATGAAAATGGTTCTACACGGAGGACATCCATAACTTGCATCGCGCTATCGAACTCATTAAAATAAAACAAGGAATTGGAAAGCCTGGGACAGAACAGACGTCCGCAAGGTTTTCTTTTTTATCCCTTCCCGCTCCGGTACGTACGTCATGGTAATGGAGAATCTATGTTGACGGCATAGTTCCCACGGAGAATTTGCATGAAGCGGATGAAGGGCTCTCCCGATACGAGCCAAGTATTAGATTCTTGCCGCGAAATGGGAAAAGGAAGCAACACGGAGGCCCACCATCAACGTGGAAAGGACAGGGACTCTTAGTATTTCCCACGGGAGCCACGCTCCCACCCCGAATCATCCATGCGCTCGGAATTAATTAACTATATTTTCGAGCGTGATACCGCAATATTCGCGCGGCCGCGTGCGGGGAGGTAGGGCGGGGTAAAAACAGATGGAACGCGGAGCAAGAGAACGTAAATATATGCCGGTTCAACGAGTCGGCGGTGGCGGGGTTCCGGATGCAGCAGTAGTCGCGGCCAGCGCGAGCCTCCCCCGTGAATGCACGGGGGAAAGTGGAATGCCAACACACCGCCCCGAGCCTTTGAATACCAAAGAGCTCAGGCGGGTGGGGACGCAGCGAATTGGATGGAAAAGGGGCGCGTTCGCCCGTCTCGCACCCCCGCTTGTACCCTGGTTGCCGGGGGCTGTGACGGGGGATGTGACAGCCGAAGGGGGCAGAAGGATGAGCGCCAAGGGAGGGAAACCCAGCCATGTGGCCGCGCAAAATGGCATCTCCCCCCTGCATTCCTATCCAACCGATTTCAGTCGCAATGCTCCAAAGAGACGAAATACATAAGACGAAAGACCTCCCTATACATATATATATACGAATTTTACCCCATTTATACACACACTCTTGCAGGGAAACGCACACGAAGGCAGCACAAAGCATTGATGATGGTCTAGTCATAGATATATTGGAAGAGAGCATTCACTAAAGTTAACACTGGACGGAAATAAAAGGAAAAATGGAAAAAAAGGAAAAAGTAAAAAATAAAAGGACTCCGGGATTAGGGACCTCCGTCAAGCTCATATTTTTGTTGGTCTCCTCTATCGAGTCCTCAATAATGGCCATATTTTCCATCTCGAGCCATTCCTTACAGCTTTCTACAACTCCAGTTTAATTCTTAACTTGTTTACTTCATCTGTTCTACTCTGGATTTCCCTTTTTTATTTTCGATTTATCCTTTATTCTTCCATTCATTTATGCATTTGTTGCCACTTGTAGTCTAGTGATTCTGTCACTGTTTCTTGTCTATTCCACCTGCACAACCTTCATCCTTCATTATGACACAGATTACGGATTGGAGGTAACTGTAAATCATTATGATGTACGGGTAAGAAGACGTTATTGGAAAATGCCTGCATTCCTTCCCACCCCCTCCTACCCAGTTGCAGTCGCGTACCCCTCTACCCCCCTTACTCGTAACAGGTACCTGCTATCCTATATATATCAAGCTTGAAAAATAGGAGTGGAACTTATTCTGCCCACGATTGAGGCATGATAGGAGGTGGTGAGAAATGAAAATACTCATAACTTCATTGTTTGAAGACATAAAATTATAATTTAAATTGCAAAATTGTTTAATTTTGAATGCCCATTAGATGCGGACAGCAATTTTCATCAGACACTTCAGAGTTCAAAGTCAGGGTATCGCGCACCCTTATCTGCGGAAATAGTTTCGGAGGTTATTGTCGAAATCGTTGTTTTATCTAACCTAACTAGAGGTATATGATTTTTCTTGAGAACAGCGCAACAGTTACAAAATATCGACCGACCATCATATTGAACTTAGAATAGTTTTCTCGCAAAATACTTCATAGACATGGTGAAAACTCCATTGTATGAAGAAATAAAAGTTAGATCAGAAGATCAGAAGTTTCCTATGTGTCCGCACACCTTAAAACGCGAAAACCTTGACCTTAGCTCCTAGAATATGATCAGTGTACGGATGAAGGTAAGCGAAATAAAGCTCGCAGTTTTTATTCAATATGTAAGTAATTTTTTTCAGTCATTAAATTCATTTCTTCCGCCAAGCATTCTCATTAAACTCCTTACCATGAAAAAATCATTCCCCTTGGCCTGGACTCGAACCCATACCCCCTGCTTTCCGGCCAGGTGCTCTACCAGTTGAGTAACCAAGGCGTCCTATTTCTCTGTGGAAATTATAGAGCTATAAAGGAACAATATGTTCACGTTAAATTGTGAATTTCTGTGCAATGTTGTGCAATTTCAGTGGGTAACGCCGCTAAAGTATTCACGGCTACTACGTGACCTTTGAATTCCTCCACCATGTTAGCTTTGAGGTACCGAGGAAGAAAAATTGTCCTCCCTTAGAAGATAATTTGATCTATCACCGAGCTCTTCTATCGTTTCCCTCTAATATATCGCTTTTCAACTGGATATTTCACTTCCTTCCCTCCGAAATAGCTCTGCACTCTCTTGGAAGGGGCGAGCTGTCGACTCAATCCAGCTATATAGAACAAAAAGCATTTCGTATAGTCAGTGGTAAATCTTCTAACATGAAACGCATGATCTGTGTCCTTACCAATTATTAGTATTGGAACTACAAAACCACATTCCGCCGTTTTGATGGTCATCTAAGGTTATGAATTTCTACAAAGTAAAATTTTTTAGCAGTTTTGTTCAAAAATAATTTGCCATATTCGGCAAGGAATACGAACATTTCCAAGCATAGTTGTGATCTCTACAAGTGCGCGGGAGTGGGAGCATGAGTTCGTGGGGATTGAAATGCCTAGGATGACCTTGTCTTGATTCCGGCAAATGACTCCTATGTAAAAGAAAGAGACCTAGTAAGGCTGAAAGTTATGTAGATGGAAAAACAGATGGAAAAATGAATGTTCACACCTAAAATAAAAAACGCACAATGACCCCATTTTAGCAGCAGACACGAAGATTCTATTGTTTCACTGAAGATCCGTTCCATTAACTTGAATATGTGGTAGGCAAACTATAAGTTTTCAACGATAACTAGATATTCCACAGAGAAAAAAACATTCGCCTTGACCGGGACTCGAACCCGGACCCCTTAATTACGGCTAGGTGCTCAAGCAGTTGAGCTACCAAGACGTTTTCTTTCTCTGGGGAAATTCTAGAGGCTTTAAAGGAACAAGATGTTACCGGACTGCTGGACATATTATGTCACTAAGCAGCCGAAGTCGTGCGCATGGCGTCACCGTCTACGAGGTTAAAGCCGACATTTAAACACTAAGGCGCTTACTTATAACCAAGTGACATTAGTGTGATTAGTGCACTTCAGTGCATCGTGTAATTCAGCGGGTAACTCCGCTAAAGTTTTCGCGGCTAGCTCGCGAGCTTTGAATTTATTATAAGTTTTTAAGTGATTTTGTAAATAACGACGCACAGAAGTTTTTTTGCCATACTGAAATAATATAATGAATATTCTATGAATAATGAGAGTTGGACAATTTTCGCTAGCCATTTATATGTTTTTAACCAAGCTGATGTTAACCATAACCTTTTGAACGTGTATGGAAAAGGTGTGAAGCCCTATTTTGCAGAAAATTTTGAAATTATGACTCATGCTAAAGGATTTGAACCGAATTACCATTGCTTCAATCTCTTTCAATCACATATATTTATTTCAACCTTGTTTGTCCGTCATTGTAATCCACAAGTAATGTCCTTATCTCAGTCCGTTTATGTTTAAATGGTATAAATAATGTGTCCACGGAAAATAATGCAATTTTAAGACAGTTATGAATGTTGCAATTGGTCGGGGTTATAAAAATATTGTAAAACATATGGACTATTTCATTACCCATATAGTTTCATTACGAGTTACGGCTCAGAATTCAAATATTAAAGGCATGTAATCCAATTATTATTTAAGTACTGCCTTCTGCTATAGACAGCAAAATGTTAAGCTTTTTGACTCTGTCTCGCGCATAAATTTAACAAATCATGCATTGAATTCTATTTTCTATGAGAATTCACCTTCTATGCGAGGACTAATCCGAAGATGCACGCACGAATAGTAATTATTCCGCGCCGCCATATTTATCGAAGCAATCCCATTCTCGAATAAGCTCGATTAAATCATTCGCCGTCTCTAATTTCACCTGCGTTCTGTGCCGTTCTTGTTATCATTATCCGTTGGTTTCGTTGAAATCACTCACTTACAGAACTGCGCTAATCAATATCCAGTACAGTAATTTCACTTGATGAATTCGGGCAATCCGAATATGGAAAAAGCCTCAATTTCCTATTCCCTTCTAGCCTACTAGGAAGAAGTCAACAGAATGAAAACGTTTAGGACGGAAAAATTTTGATTGTTCTTTATTTATTTATTGTATGTTCCCAGTAATACCGTGAACGCAGAGAAACAAACATCAATATTCAATCTTTCAAATCAAGCATTCCATCACAAAAGACACTCCTTCAATGAGGGAACCTGAGGGGACAGCGTTCTTCTATGTCCTCTCTTCAAGCAGACATAAAACGATCGATATTTGAGGAATGAACTATAACATGAACAATGATTCGGACATTATTAGGTACATAACTCTCTCTCTCATCTATCATGTGTATCGTTAACATTCTTGTGAAGGGTGTCTAAATGGTGATGTATAATAAATGTTCAATTTCCTTCATTGGTCGTATAACGACCACTACTAAGGATAAAAATATTCTTCATAAAAGTATGCCTGTAAGAGAAAATAACCTAGTGAACTCCATACAGAATTTTATTGAGAGGTCTGAATAAAATTCTATGTGGAATTCACTAATTCATTTTCATTTCCCGTGGTGGATAACTTCCGCAATATGTCCCCTGAAAAATATCTTAATGTCTTCAAGTGTTTTCGCAGAGCAGGTAATATTGTCGTCAATGTAATGTAAAACGCCATTTCATCTTTCAAAGTTTCTATTTCCCCACAGTTGAGCCCTAAATGTGCAATTACTGCTTTCCACTAGCATTAGTGACAGTAGTAATAAATGGTAGATCGTTGCGAGTAAGAAAACGGTGTATAATTATGTGAAACAGGTATAATGGTAAAAGAATCGCACCTCATTGGTTACTCCTTCAGGTGGCTGTACTAAGGTGAGCGCCCCTCTTTTCGGTAGATCTCTGAGCAAGTACTATTTTTTACCTGGTGCACTAAAATTCTAGTGATCTTTGGTAGGTTAGATCAAAAATAGATTTGAGAGACTAATCGTAGAAAACTAGTCGTATAGCCGAGGTAAACTGAGGGAAAACAGGCTTTAGAATATTATAATCTTGCGTATAATTTATAGGAAAACAATAAGTCAAACCGAAGTTATTAGAGAGATTTTAATGATATCTGTAGATTTTGTGCGTTTTGGCATATTAGCACTAATCATATAAAGTGACATTCATGAGTGTAGTTTTGTTCTGTTTTACCTCCTTGCATGTGGTACAAAAGCCCTGTATATCTTCCAGATGATATACAAAGGATTCTCTAAACGAGTAGAACTGTATGTATATTAGCGCAGGCACATGGTGCCTGCGCTAATATACATACAGTTCTACTCGTAAAAATATAATATTTGGTGATTATTCACCACCTGCCAAACACCCTCGAGGTAGCTCGCAGGATACTCTTACCATAATTAATTAAGGCTCGCAGGATATTTGACCTTCAATCTCCAACTTTGAAGAATATTATCTCAGTTATCTTTAATAATTTGGGAAAACCTACTACCAGAATGTAACATGGTGTCTCCCCTCAAAGCGCATTTTGCATATGTACTCCATAATTTCTAGTGTCATAGGAAATTTCCTTTTCCTAATCAATTAGGTACCATTTCTCATAATGAGGTTCTTAATTATTTCTTATTAAATTCATCTTCCAACCCTGGGTCATGATCCTCCTTCGCAGTGAGGCATGGAAAATAAGATCCGTAATAGTAGCAACACATAAACTATTTTAAATACGGCATTAAAGAGAATAATGAAGATTACATAGATTGACCAATAGATCAACCAATGGGGGCGTTTACTCGGAACCTAAATAGCAATTTTGTACACGAAATCGTTAGATGTAGACGAAAAAAGAAATTTAATGAAAAAATTAATCTTCTAATCACAAAAATTCACTCATAAATCAAAAATGTAAATAAGCAAAAGGTGAAAATGTTGCCGTGATAACATTGACGTCATTTTCCTCCCGTCCTTGACTGCTTTTAGGGGAGGGGAGGGGAGTGGAGGGGGATTCTCGGAAGGTATGCTCGAACAGATGCTGTCGCAATCGCTCCCATTGGCCGAGTCAGCTGTGTCCCCCCCATTGCGATAAGGCAAAGTAGCTTCGCGGGCCCAGTTGTGATTGGACCAAGGTGGTATACGTCAGAGGTTGCCCACGCCCACTTTTCCGAAAGGGTTAAAAACATCAGTTTTTCGCCGCTTATAACTCGGGAAATAATTGATGGATCAAAAAACGGAAAAATACGGGTCTCTTTATTTTACAAACTCTATCAGATTCGGCAATAAAAAAATATTGTTCTTCTGGAAAATGGCCACGGAAGGCCCCGTATGAGATTTGGGGACAAGTGTAGGATTAAATGCAACTGTGGAGAACTACATAGATATGACAAGGTTAGTCGACTAAAAGAAATAAGAGGAGTGATGCGTCAAAACAAACTTAGCATTGAAGACAAGTAATGGGAGACTGTTATACTGACTGTTATGTTATGTTAGGTGCCATTGTTGTATTTCTTCAAGGTCACATGCTCCCTTACGACAGCTATATTATTTTTTCTTTGAAAAATTCTTCCTACATATGCCTCTCTCTAATCTCTTGATGATCCTACATCCCAATTATGTTCAATACTTTTTTCCAAATCCCGTCAGAATTCAGTCATTGACCTGATTTCCTTTTAACCTTTGCACGCATAATTAGACTCCTTACCATTTTTGAACGACTTTTTATTTCATATTATCCTCCATTTTCAACAAATATTCTTAGTCTGTCTCCACCATATAGGATTTTGGATATTAAAAATTTCCTGTCATTTTCACAAAACTCTTTTGATAGCTTTTTTCAGGCCAAAACTCGCCGTCCAGTTATTTTTAGCCTGGCAAGGCGATAAAAAGTTCATATTACTTAACCCCCGGGTGGAAAAACATGAGAAATTGTGTGCTTGATGAGCTACACTAAAAAATTGTGGCTCTCAAACTTCAAACTCAAGGAGTATTTGGAACGCAGAGCCTTCAATAAGTTCACCAGAGGAGCTACTTATTCTCGATGGGATGAAAATATCACGTTTCGCTGTCTTCGACCTTCACTTGCAGATACCATAAGATGGAGCATTCTTTTCCTTATTTCTGCACACACAAGGAACGATCAAACGATAGGTACAAAGTTATTCATTTTAACGAAAGTAACCTCAGCCAAGTCAGAATCAACGATCTGTAAATTATCCAACATACACATGTACACCCACACAGTAGCCACCTAGCCACAACAAGGATGTGTGGCAGCAGTGACAATGCCAGACATGCCCTACCAAGTAAGGATATCATAATACACGGGAGGATGCATTATCACACAAGCCTATGGGTGACAGCGAAGCCAAAAGGGGATGTTTGGGAAGGATTAAGCCCCACATACCCTTCGTTTTTTACGGCTTCTTAAATAAACTTTATGTTAATGTTTAAATTTAAATTAAAGTTTAAATTTATGTTAACGATGTGAATTAAAACATAAAATAACAATAAAATCCTGCAGAAATTTCATCGTATTCACATCTTTTAATCCTCCTAAGACAAATTAAGTAATTTATTAATGGGGGCGTTTACTCGGAACCGAAATCGCAATTTTGTGCACGAAATTTTTAGATTGAAACGAAAAAAGAATTTCAGTGAAAAAATTAATCTTCTAATCACAACCATTCACTCAGAAATCAAAAATTAAAAAAAGCAAAAGGTGACGCCCACCGAAAAAGCTGCTGTGATAACATTGATGTAATTTTCCTTCCATCTTTGACTGCTCTTATGGGAAGAGAAGGGAGTGGAGGGGGATTCTCGGAAGGTCTGCTCGCACATATCCTCTCGCAATCGCTCCCATTGGGAGAGCCTGCTGTGCCCCCCCTTTGAAATAAGGCGAAGTAGCTTCGCGGGCTCAGTTGTGATTGGAAGAAGTCGGTATCCGTCAGAGGTTGCACCACACCCACTTTTCCGAAAGGGTTAAAAACATCAGTTTTTCGACGCTAATAACCCGAGAAATAATTGACCAATCAAAAAACGGAAAAGTACGGGTCTTTTTATTTTACAAACTCTATCATATTCGGCAATTAAAAATATGGTAACGACACCATTCGTCAATACCCCTGGTAGTGGATGCCATTACGTAAAAATAGTTCAATGATAATCAATTTAACTTCGTATGTTGGTTCTTTTTTGCCAGGGCTCACATTCCTCTGTTTACTTGACGCCTTTTAAAATGCATTATATTATTCATGTTACCACTCTAAGTTTTACCCTGCTCAAAAAAACCTTCATCGATGAGCAAGCGCATATGTCTGTGCCGAAATAATTGGCCGACCAGACTTCTCAAAAGAGCCGTACTGCCGCCTCCATTACATTGTAACTTCCGTGTGCCCCACCGTATGGGTCAATTAGGAATGGTGGACGAATGGGTAGAGGTAGGAATTATTCAGAAAAAGGCGGAATGGGGAAAGAAACACTGTGATTGCAGAGAGGAGCCAAGGGGTTCACGGTTTTACGTCCCATCCGACGCACGGAGTACTGAACTCGAAGTGCTCTCCACATATCACTCAAGTAGAGACCGGTATAGCATTGAAAAATCTGTCACTACCCGGATTCGTACCCTTGCTCACAGTTATGCACAGTGATAATGTTCTTTTTTAGGTGAGGCTCCCTCTAAAATACCTAGATTGAGCCTAAGGACAAGCAGCTCAACAACATTAGTATGCATTCATTTCAACGGAACAACATAATGCAGTCTCTATTCTTGCCTAATTCTTCAAAATAAAGCACTGAAAAAACATAAAATTTGGGTTAGAAGCAAAAACGTGAAAGTAAATAGAAGGCATGACACAAGTGAAGAAGAGCATTTTACATATTGCCGGTCAGGAAAAAATGGCTAATGAAATAATAGATAAAAGATAATTCATGATGTCATATGCCAGTTTGTGGTTACAGCTTAATGCCCACAATTGTGAGAAAGAAGTAAAGGAGAAGAATTACACGCAAACAAATCTGTGAGCAGAGCACATGGTATAATATATAACAGGACCGAGAAGAAATAAGTGCACATACGTATGACAGCAAGAAGAGAATTTAAACGCTTAAAATATGTACGAGGCAATTGAATATTACTATTTAATTAAACCCCTTCATTAATCATATCAACTAAAATGACATTTTTCCAGCTCTCAAACGCCTGAAATATTTGAACGATGTAATTATCAAAATGTATATTTTAAATCCCGGATACTCCCACGCCTCTCGATCTACATTAGTTCCTCGACAATTCAGAAGCACATGGGCCATTTGGATCCCGTACTGCTGCGGAGAAATATCAGATCATTTGATACACAACGAGGCCTCTTTGTACTGCTAATAAGAGGAAAGGAATGAAGAATTTGATAGGATGCTTATCAACCCAGGTGAAGCTTCCGTTAGACTCCTTGACGATGCATTATCGTAGGGAGAAAAAATAAGAATATACTGTAGTGCACAAAAGAATTACGTACCAACCAAATTCAAGCCGTGGAAATAGATAATTCGAGGTTCACATTTTCAGCACCATTACCTGTAGTTCCTTAGTTCATCCTAAATGTTTCAAATACAAAAATGTCCTCGTATTTTGTGTTTCCGCGTACCTCTCACTCCGGAAAAAGGTAACATTGATACAACATGTCATCCATGGTAGTCATGCGAACTATACACCAGTTTGATAACCAAATGGACATGGGTTCGAATCTCGTCTCGATAACGGATATTGTGCTTGTCTTAGTTTTGGGCGTAGGTTAATTGCTACCATCAATCCTTATCCTTTGGAGTACTAAAAGTAATTTTAATACATTCAATATTTTCTACTCCCATATAAACCTTCCATGCCGGATTCCTGATCTTCCTTTTCCTTGACATTTCCCTCCCAAATATTTGCAGTGGAATCAAAGTTGCTATGCATACATTAATTCAGAATTGGTGCATATGAATCTTTTCTGTTATAAATTTCTTCAGGGGTAATACACGTGGAAATTAGTTACTAAATATGATGAACTTTGAGTTTATAATAAGAACATTAAATCAAACTGGTATTTTAGCCATATGTTGATTCGTATGTATTGCAATGCTTAATGAGACGGATATTACTCGAAGCAATACGTTACGCTTACAATATATCTTCATTGTACCACGCGATAAAATGCAGATACTAATTCCATTACTGCTAAAACAAAAAGCGAATGGAAGAAGTCGACTGGACGCCATTCTAGAGCTCGTACTTCTTGTGCTTGATTAGGGAATGTCGTAGGGAATATCAATCATGAAAGATGAGAGATTTAAATCCATAAATTGAATTAAAACATTTTTTCCATTTGCGTCAATCAAATTCTTCAATTAAAAAAAACGAAGAGACCGTCAACTGATAAGATTAACATTTGCGAGAGCTGATTGAACAGTCTCAGGCTTGATGTCAGGAAGAAAAACATAATCGATTTATCAACATTCCCACGAAAATTGCGACCGCTGTTCTTTCGATTAACGATAAAATCTCACATTTAAACAGTCCTAAAGCTGTCTCTCATGCATGAAGAGAATGCCATCCGGAATCACTTTCCTTTAAAAACATTTCCCAACTCATATCCCAGGGGAGTCTGATATTCGGAGAAAGGAGGAGTTGAAGCCCATATTTGAGATACTGAAGATGACCATATGATCACGGACCAATCGCAGGTAAGCACTGTGCCCCCTTCAAGCTTGACATACCGCCCCGGGACTCAATAGGGGAATGCCTGAGCTGGCTGCTTGATATTAATATTTGGTGGGTAAAAATATTTCATATCCTTCGTCTCAATAATGCATTCCTGGACAAGACTAAAATCCCTCGGCAATGATACATCATCGATTGCTTCTAGGAAAGGGAGAAAAAGCCATGCACGGCAGTTATTTTCATGGGTAAACAACGATCAGGGAACCCAGAGTGCTCGGAACGGAAATTCGCCTGCCAAAATGGCTTCCTGTACACGAAATCAGGGACGGCGAAGCGCGCTCAGGTGCCTCTCCTCCCTTCCACCACGCTATGCCACACGGCATCCTTCCCCCCTCCTCCCCTCCCTCACCCACCCCAACCACGCGACGTTAAAAATATCCCGTAATGCTCTTCGGAAAAGGATTCACTTTGTTGCTTCGGAAATTAAATTTGAAATGAGATCCGCGAGAGAATTTTACGGATTCGCCCAGCGTTTCGTGTTCAGGGGGTAAAATCCCGACTCTCTCGGGCGGTCGTCTCTCCGAGAGTTTGGGAAGGGCAGAAAGAGGGTGCAAGGAGGAGGAAAGAGGGTGCGGGCATTACGAGGACACTTACTGCACGGCTGTGAGGTAAGCGAAAGGGGGCGATCCCCTATCTCCCTACTAGGTGTTGACTCATTTCCCAGTGACAACGTGGGTCTTCCTCTCCTCACCGATGCGGGCTTCACCGTCTGCCTTGATGAGCTAGCTGCCCATACAAACTGGTTGTGCGGAATAGGAAAATGGGGGGAAAGATCCGGCATTTGGTTTCGGGATGAGAGCGAAGGGCACCGAGTTGGCTCACTTTCGGAGCAACTGGGTTCAAATCCCTGATCATTCGACCCTCACCTGAGCGAACCTGAACTCCCAACACCGTTCGCGTGCACGCGCTTGTTAGTGTGTATGGTGGTATACATTAGTCATCCTTCAGAGTGAGGTGGGAATATATCCACGTCGTTAGTGATGAAAGGCAAAACTATGATTAATAAATAAAACCGCATGATGGAAAGACAATATGAGCAGTAGAGAAGTCAACATTGCCAGGAATAAAGTGATCTTGTAGAATGATAAATCTAAAATGGATAAACCCAGTTACTAACGAAGAAGTCGTGAGAAGGGTGGGAGAAAAGATAAGTCCGCTGAATTCTTTGAAAAGAAGACGGAGCTATCTAATCGGCTGTGTGATGGGATATGATGGCCAGATAGAGATAGTCGTCGAGGGAAAAGTGGATGGGAAGAATGTGAAAGAAAGACCTCTTATGAAATATATCATCATCATGGGTCAACAATCCTAGGTTTGACGCAGCCCTCCACTCGATTCTTCTATCGGCCAACCTCTTCATGTTGACGTAGCTCCTCTCTTTTACATCCTTCACAACTTGCTCAATATACCACATACGAGGCCTGCCTTTTCCATTCTTCCCGTTCACTTTTCCCTCGACGATTGTTTTCATCAGGCCATCGTGTCTTAAGATGTGGCCGATTAAGTTGTCCCATCTTCTTTTTAAGGTTTTCAGTAGACATCTCTTCTCTCCCACTCTTCTTAAGACTTCCTCTTTTGACACTCGATCGATCCATTTTATCTTCATTATTCTTCGGTAGCACTACATTTCAAATGCTTCCAGCTTGAACTTATCTGCTGCTGTTATTGTCCGTGCTTCGCTGCCTTACACTATTGAAATGGGAATCATTGTCAGATCGCAGGTTGAAATTTAGACTTAATCTCTTACACAAATTCCAAGGCAATATTTTCAGTGATGATGTTAAAAATATTTTACGAACCCCAACTTACTATGGCAGACTGGACCATAATCATAAAGTTAGAGAAATTGATTGCCGAACTGACCGATTCAAAATGTCCTTTTTCCCTCGCAAAATTAGAGATACGAATAACGGTAAATATGTCCTATCGGAGAGTAGCAATGAATAGCATTGGTAGCTGCATGTTTGTATGAGTACTTAAAGCTAACCCTACTAACAGAATGTTTTTGCATGTTTTCTTTGCAATTTCTATCTTTTTTAAATAGTGTAGTTCTGACTACTATATTAATACTATTCCTTTTTTATGCATGATATGTAGTGCATGTTTGGTGAGCAATCACCCCCTGCCACACACCCTTGTGGTGGCTTGCAGGGTATTATGTAGATGTAGATGTAGATATACTACAATGCTCCAGATTTAATGAAATATATAGCGTGTTGAAAACAACATGAAAGAGAAGAATTATTTAAAGACGAATAGGTTAGTCGATAAGAGAATCGATGGGAGAGAGGAGTCAAACCAATCTTAGGATTGTAGATTTGAGAAGATGATGATGGTGATGACGCAAAATATTAGTCAAAAGTTGTGGCAAATTAAGCCATCTATTGTGAATAATCACCGTTAAGATTGTATAATATGATAAAACGTAATACGCAAATGAAAAGTTTTGTTCATTCCAAAGTTTGGTCTGGTTGGTGAGGGAGGAGGTAACCACATACCAACCTCCGTGGTGAGCTAAGTTCCCAAATGAAAGTAGGGGGACCAATTACTTTCCGTGGATCGCTTGCGTTTTCCCAGCAAGTTTTGGTGCCCATAAAATGGTAATGCTTGGCTTGACACGTCCAAAAGCCACTCCAGGAATCAAAACTGAGACCTCCGGACAGGAACCCAAAGCTCTGCCCACCAGGCTACCATGCTCTTACATTGACTATTATTCCCAGGAACATATGAAATCCACCATTTAATCACTTACTTCGGTTTGTGCAAAAATATTTCCCTTCCTTCACGTTGATCCTGGAATTCAGATTTGTGACGTTCTCGTCATGAAACCCAAAGGCTTTAGGTTAGTTCTCCGCCCGGGATTGGATATTTTGTTTGTTTTTGAAATAAGTAGTCCGATTTGACGGTGACATGTTCGTTTCGTCTTTGGAGCAACGAAAATCAAAGTGTATCCAAATTTCTCATTCTGTTATTCGTCATGGAATTCAGACTTGTGACGTTCTCGCCAGGAAACCCAAAGGCTTTAGGTTAGTTCTCCGCCCGGGACTGGATATATTGTTTGTTTTAGAACTAAGTAGTCCGATTTGATGGTGACATGTTCGTTTCGTCTTTGGAGAAACGAAAATCAAAGTGTATCCAAATTTCTCACTCTGTTATTCGTCACCAAAAATTATAAATAGTATTAAGCTTAATTTTCTAAAAATTCTCGAAGTTCATGGTTAAGAAAATAAGCCAATTAATATACTCCAATATTATTATAAAAAAGTACGATCGTAGTTCAAATACACTATCAAACCTTGAAAGCAGCACTCATTAGTTGAAACCACGGTCGGCCTTCCTTTCTAATAGAGTGTGAACATAATGCGTAAATTATTTTATCAATTATGATTTCCAATTTCTTTGAAAAAGCCAGAACAATAATATGGCATTATTTTGTGCTTTTTAAATTATCTGTATCGTACTATTTGATACATTGTTTATTTAGCCTGGGTGAGATAGGATGAATTCATCCTCTCTGACCCCCGCCCAGGGCTGGCTTAAGTGAGTGATTGCTACAAATCTACATAAAGAAACCACACGTATTTTCGCCAGTCATTAAGCATAAAACAATATGCAAAGAGTTTTCAACAGGAAACACGAATTCCCTTTGCAATGGCATCGATTTCGGATACCTAATAAATGTAAAATATATATCTACATCCTCCGACTACCCTGTACGTCACCTCGAGATTGTCTGGCCAGGAGTGAGTTATCACCAATCATATACTACACCTACAGCACTTTCAATTTCACGTCCACTAATGATTATAGATGCTGCTTAAATAGAGATTATTATGTAGAATATGTACATCAAACTACATTTCTCTTCACATTCAACATGTATATTTATAGGAATTTTTTTAAAAAGTCTATATTTATATTAATGTGTCATACGTAAAGCTTAAGACCATCAAATATACACCATTCTAATCTAAATCTTTGATCTATTTGTTTTATCTTACTTAAATATGCACTCTGATCTTTTGCATTATCTATATTAATCTGATTCACATTCGTGCTTGACAGCATTTTTAAGCTATGGAAATTTAAATTTCATTAAAGCATCTTTCTGCTATATAGCTTGATGTTTAGATGTGACTGACTAGGTGGTACAATTTTTGTCAACGGCCATTGCAGAAACACCATAATTTCTAAGTATCATCACATTTTCAAATATGTAAAGAAAGCTCTGTTATACGTGCAGTAACTAACCTACTAGAATGCGGACCCATTGGGCAATACTTCTCGCTGTGGTATTAGAATCGATAAAATTGACTAGCTAAAAAGATCTCAAATACTCGAGTAAATGGCTGAAGTTATGTTTCCACTACGTGACGTTTTGCCTTGGAAGACTGAGCACAAACCTGCCGGAGAAGTACTTCTAATGCTAGAAAAAAGTATATATTGAGACAGTCTTTGTTAGTATCCCTCTATCATATTCCTACGCCAGTTTTAGGGCACTCCCTGAGTCTCTTCTTCAGAAAAATTTTAATGAGGACCGAGAAAAACAAAGATGGATATTTTTTCGCGCCTCCGATAAATGAAATGGCCGGAGGAGCCGTAGTAAAACTTTTATAGCCTGCGTGGAATACCGCTCCCCAAGCTCTCGGCACTAACGTCGAATAATCTACCCATGCGATATATACCGCTTGATATTTAATAAGAAATCCAAGTCCCCAGAAAATCCACTCAAAATATTCGAGTGGATCTCTCGTGCCTTCCTCACTCGAGCGGCATTTATTGGTGAGAGCCAACGGCTCAGAATGAGTCGCCGTTCCAATGCAGAGCCCTCTCGGAGGTGATCCGATGTTTTCCCTTCCAAAACAAACCCTTCCCTTCTCGCACCCCGCCAACTCCTTCTGCCCACACCCGCAAGCCATTACGCGAGTCGCGGTAAAATGAGTGAGCGGGTAACCTACCCCACGGCGGTAGCGCAGTAAAATATCCCGTTTCCCAGGTCGTCAAAACGCAATTACTCGGAATCTCGTCAAAATCAAGCAAGGAATAAAAGTGGCTGGCAAAAAAGGATGGGGGCGAGGGGAGAAATAAACTCACGGGTGAAATGAATCTCTCGTAAAGATCATCGCGATTCATTTATAAAGTTCTGCAGGGAACGACGCTCTTCGCAGGAGAAATTCGATGCATGGGGGAGGGTTTACACGACGTGAAATCCTAGCCATAAGACTCTGACAACCATTACATAGAACGTTGACTTTCCCAGGTGGCCCCCCGATCATAATGCAGTATACAGCGATGACTCTATTTCGCGCGACGACATGCCAATGGATAAATGGGCGGTCATTGACGTAATCAGCCATGAATGACGAGCAAAAACATATAGTTCCAAGAGTAGACCAGATTTTAGGAGCTCCAACGGCTGAAGTTAAATTTCACCGTAAAAGGTAACTCAGTCCTCCGTATATCACTGAAGTGTCGATGTCAAAGACGAGGTTCAAACACGCAGGAGCTCGATTGTCTAGCGTGCGCGTGACTGGCAAATGCCAATAGCAGTGGCAAGCATGGCAATTCTTTTAAGAATAAGATTGGTCAAGAAGTTAACATTAGTGTACAAATCCGTTGGCAGAACAGACCTACGAACCTAAGAACCTACGAACAAACAGAGAGGCAATGTTTCATTTATCTTTTAAAGTTTTCAGCAGAATTCTCTTTTCTCCCATTCTTCTTAGGACTTCTTCGTCGGCCCATTGTATCTTCTTCTTTCTTCTATAGCTCCAAATTTCGAATGCTACCATCCTTGACTTCTCAGCTGCTTTTATAGTTCCTTGCCTCATAGTCATAAAAGTAGATTCTTCTTACGGTGGAATTCCCTCTTCGCCTGGGATATTTTACTGACTATTTCCGTCTTTCTTTCTCCATCGCTTCTTACGGCTTCCTAAATTTCAATGCCTTTTCACTTCCTCAATTAATTTATTTCCAAGTCGTTGGTCTTGGCGTCTTCTCTCCTACTGCACCCCATTAACTTGGTTTTTTTTTACTATCAGGTGATATTTGACCATTGTCTTTTACCCGTTCACTACAGTACTCTATTAGGCTATTGATAGCTCCACAATAGGAAAGATACAACATAACAATAAAAATAGGGAGAGAGACTGCCGTACCGATAGATTTAAAATGCCATTTTCCTGCGTACCGTGAGATATCACAATAGGCGACATAGCAAAGGGACAGGTAGGTGAAATATTGTTAGAGTAGTCTGTAGTGCATTATGCATGTACTAACAACCAATCCCTTTATTACTATGTAGATACTAACCATCTAGCTGCATGTTACCCGAAAATCTAGCATGTTTTCATTCAGTAGCCTAGTTGCATGTCAAGAGTGCATGTTTGGCGATCTTCACCCACTGCCACACTCCCTCGCGATGACTCGCAGGGTATTACGTAGATGCAGATGTAAGCCTCTTACTGTCACCGCTATGTCATCCCCGAATCGCAACATGCCGATTTTCTCCCCATAGATATTCACCCCTGAAGCCTCCTTCTCATTCATTTCATCGATGGCTTCCTCGATGCAGGCATTGAAGAGTAGGGGTGAAAATGCAAAATCTTACCTCGCTCCTTTCTTCTCTACAGTGTGGTCCTAATTAAACAGTAGCAGCTACCTGGTTTTTACACTAACTTTGTATAATTATACGGTCTCTGTGTAGTATACCAATTCCATTTAGAATTCTGAGCATGACATCCTATCGACTTTTCAAAAGGCTACTCCAAATCCACAAACGCAACGAAGGTTGGTTTTTTCTTCTCCATCCTCTTCTCTATAGTTAGCTTAAGCTTCAAAATCGACTATCTTGTACGTTTTACTTACCCTGAATTCAGATTAATCTTCATCCAGGAGCCTCTCAAACTTAGTCTCAAGGCTATAGTCCCAAAATTGTTCACAGTTTTCAGCCCTGTTTTTTTCGGGAATAGAGATGATGATATTCTTATCGAAGAACCTGAATATCTCTCCTGTGGAGTAAATGTCATGTAAGTCATTGTACAGCTGTGTGAATTTTTTTTCTCCTACATTTGCAAAGCACTCGGCAGTAATATTGTAAACTCAAGCAGCCTTATTTACCTACAGATCCCTAAGGCCCCTTGCCGCTACCTCAAATTCAGACCTTAACAATGATCCTGTATTGTGAATTGTCCTTTTTAACTCCATTTTCCTCTTTGATAACATTCGTTCTGAGATTTGGTTCGCTATGTTATTGTTATAAATAATCGTTCCATCTGTTTACTTTATCTTCATTTTTGATTAAAAGTTCTCCTTTTTTGTCCCTCATGACATAAAATCTTACACCTTGGTCCTCGAAGTGATTTCGTGACATCTTACAACAACTTCAAAATTTCCATTGGGCGAGTTTGTTTTTTACACCTTCGCATAAGTATTTCAAGCATACTTCACTTTCCTTTCTCACTTAACGACCTATTTCATCCCTTATTGTTTCGTAGCAGTTTTTCCCTTCTTCATTTATCGTATTTAAATAGTTCTCCTCTTTTCAATATGGCCTGTGTTTTTCTGTGATCCATGGCTTCTTCACAAATTTTCTTCTCTTCAAAACCTCTTCATCGGATTCCTGTAGCTCGTTTACCGTTCTCCCAAATATCATCCACTGATTACGCAGTCCGGTCCTTTCTATCTTGTTTTCCACTGCTTCATCGATGGCCAGGCAATGTTGAGTCTCCTTCAACTTTTCAACTTGCCATTGATTCTTCATGGTTGTGTTCAATTCGTTGAACTTCAGATAGTATTTCATCATTATGAATTTATAATTACTACCAATATCTGCAACTGGGTGGTTTTTGCAGTCTTTCATCTCTTTCTTTAATCTCTTTTACTCTGAAATGTAGGCAATTTCTGTACCTTCTTCGTCTATCTTCTGGCGTTTGCATTTAATATCTTATTCGGCTGGATTTCTTACACAGTGTACTTCTCACCACCAAGTCATATTATTCGCATTATTCTAGTGATCCCTTTGATCATTGTTCTCAATCCATACCGTCGACCCCGGTGGCTGTGAAGTCCAGTGCTCGTCAGCTTACTAGGTCGCAAGTTCGGATCCCGACGAGTTTTTCACCCCCACCCAATGAATGGTTGTGTCTGTTGCACCTTTTGATGAGACATTCACTCAATAGGACATGCGTAATATATTGTTCAGAAAAAATATGTTCCTGCTATATTTTCATCTTGACCTTCGCCGATGATAGCGTTCCAGTCTATCAAAAGAAAATTTATTAAGTGTCCTTTTCTTCTTACATTTTGTATTACTTTCTTGGTATAATCATAGACATGTCCCCTCCTTGTCTTCTTAGTCCAATGTAGGCACGTAAATTGGAAACTTCTTCAAGACACTTCATTTTGCCGATTCCCAATCCGTTAAAGTTATTTACCCGAATTTACACCCTCAGGTGCACCAACCTTCCGGAGGCCCAAACAGATCTTACATTCCATAATTCTACCCTAAATTACTTATTATATTTGGCTGCTATACTCTATATATCCCCGCTCGAAGATCCAAATTGGGGACTTGTTCACCTCCGGAATATTTTACTGGAGAGGGTTCCATCACGTCTTGATTGAGTAAAATAAAGGTGTGCCTGTGACCCCTTGGAATAATAATGTGGCTCATTTTCCGTGCCTTCTACATCGCAGTACTTCAGCCGTTAAAATAAATGTTACCATATCTGAAGTGAAACGAGAGGTGCTGTGTTCTCCACCATTCACCCACATAGAGAAGAGGTGCTCCCCTCTCCTCGGGTGATGAGAAGCGTAATAGTTGGCGCCCTCCCGTCGCCAAGTCACGGCATCTTCAGAGTTTCTGTATTATTTTATGGCCTAACTTACCCAGGGATAGACAAATACCCCCTCGATATGCCGTCGCTTTTTGTCCACGACTGCTCATTCGACTAGTAAACTCGATTATCTCGCAGCTAACCTTTATATCCAGAGGTTGACCCACCATCCGCATCCCGGTGGACGCACTCGGTAGCTTTAAACTCAGCCGCGACAAATTTATTTAAGAATCATTATTAAATTAAGGAGTTTAGTCAGGTTTGATGATGAGATCCTGTGTTTCTATTGAATTGTGCTAACACTTTGAAACAACTAACGTCTTCCATTACCACATAACTATTTTCTGGACCGGAATGATTTGAACCCTGAAGAACATTAGGGAATAAAAATATATTTCGTTCCCAATGGAAAGCAATCTCTTCGTTGCTCATCTCATATTCCACTTTTATGATTCTAAATATTTCAAATCATATTCTATTAATTTTACAGGATGTGACCCGACAGGTAATCGGCGATTCTAAATAATACCTTAATATAAAAAACACTAATTGACGCAATGCAAGTGATGGCGATGTTAAAAGAGCATAACACCAGTTTCAAGTGTTATATTCCTTACGCAACTACATAGCATCTACCTTCAGAGCTATCACGAGGGTGATCGGTATGGATTGATATATCACTGTACGTGAACTATTTATATGTTAATAAAATATATAATGTTACTACATTAAGGAAATATGTTAGATATGGATTCACAAGATACGTGCAACAAAATTGTATCAAAAGATTGATGTAATATTTTTCGTCGTTTCTTAAAACTTTTTAATTTAAATTTCCCAGCATGTATGACCATGTATTATAAAAATATGCTTCAACAATTACGGCTGAACTGAAAAAAAGTCTGTGCGCGTCAAATATTCTCTTTCTTTTTTTTCATTTTAAGCATTCCTCACTTTTACCAAAATATGCACTTGATTTTATCCTTAATAAAACTCAGGGTACCATTAAAGTTCGTTGTATTCCTTCCATAAATCTCGCTTCTCTTACACGTTCCTATTCCCTACAGCTGAATTGTCATTACACACACACACACAAAAAACCCCAAAAAAGGTCTAGTTGCTTCCATTTGTAAGAAAAATATTGATGCTCGGGGTAGATATAGTGAATAAGATCTGGATTATAGGTGAATGAGTACAGTTTGCTCTTTGCACAATCTAGTCAATCCAAATATTCGATTCTCTACTTGTCTTCCCCGTGGAATTTGAGGTTTCCGCTGGATGGTCAGTATTGCTCTTCTTTCTGCATCAACGTTCATTACATTTGTAGCCAAGTTTAAAAGACAAACAATTCTTTCCACACTGTTTCACTCCGCAATCACTCGGAAATATTAATACAAGTTGCACCTCAGAAATCCATTTCTCCGTCCCCTGTCGAGTCCCGCAGCACCAAAACACTCTCAACGATTGCCTCCGTCACAACCATTATCCCGAATCAATCACTTAACAGTAATATAGCAGCATTTCTGGAATATCCAACGGAGTTGGATTAATTTCTCCGTATTACATAAGCATTAATCTAGAGACAAGCACAAACATCTATGCCATGGACAGATTATAGACCGTGGCTCTTATGTTAACAGACCTGGTTACTGAAACTGGTTACAGCCTCATCTTATTCTTTCGATGCTGAGATCATTTGTACCACTGGAATGAGAGAATTTAGGATGAGTTAAGAATTTAGGATTTGTGTGAAAAGTTGAGGAGAACCCGACGTCAGCGTGCACTGCTTTTCGTGAACGGCACCTAGGGGTCCAAGGTGTCCCATCGTTTAACGTCCCATCCCACGGATAATGTACTGATCTTGAACTGTTCACCTCAAGACAATCACGTAGGGACAGGTAATCAGCCCGAAAAATCTGCCACAGATGGGACTCGAACCCGTGACCTTGGGATGAGATCTCTGTAATGCAATCAATAGTGCTAGACATCAATTCGATATTGGATAACCACGGTAAATAAAACAGTCCATGCACTATTTTCGCTGTGTACTAATAATGAAAAACTATTTTTA
This sequence comes from Platycnemis pennipes, assembly GCA_933228895.1. NCBI lineage: Eukaryota > Metazoa > Arthropoda > Insecta > Odonata > Platycnemididae > Platycnemis > Platycnemis pennipes. The sequence continues at coordinate 29,563,787 of OW121846.1, forward strand.
AACATATACGTGCCATCATCATCCATGACACACTTGTGAGTTGAAACAAAGATCGATGTTCTTTATGAATGCATAAAAAATTGTACGTATATCATTTACTTCCTAATGAATACACAGCAATCAAGCCAATCCGGTCCCCCTACTTCATTCCAAACATAATATCTGATTAATTTCCCTATTCAAGGTACTGATGAAGGATTTAACTCGATATTGACGGAAAGGAGACTACATGCTCGGTACCCTTGAGTATGATGCGATGCATAATCCTCTGCTTGATACGGGAAAAACCGAAGCCTCGACGTGAAGCTCGTCGGTGGGTCAAAATTGGTAACGTAACCTGTTGGGAGGTGATTCAGAGGATTAATGCATCCATGCAATGTCAAAAAAGACAAGGCGCCCAGACTGACTGAATGTTGGTTGAAAATTCCGCACCCGTGGAAGCGAAGGACGGCAGAGATTTCGGTGTTTCTTGCGAAAATATATGACGGCGAATGGCCCGGATGCAGCAAGTTTTCAAGTTCGAGGTTTATTTATAAAAGAAAATCTCTGTGGAGATGAATTTGAAGTTCCTATACTTTTGCACCTACTATACTATCACCTTAAACATGACACGTACGAAAAGGTATGTGAGGGGAATTTATTAAAAGCCATAGTTAAAGATGGGAAACACTGAAATTTACGGAAGTTTAAGACATGTTTTTGCCAAGAGAGAGTTTTGAAGTTACAGCATCCGCTACGTTTCATCGAGGGAAAGTTAAGTGAGAAACAAATTGATGTACGTCTGTAAAAATATAATATAAATTATATTTAGTAAACTATTATTAAGTAATATTTATAATAATAAATAAATCTGTAAAAATGAAATACATGTTAATCACCAACAAAGTTTCGAAAAAATTCTGCTACTCTACAGTCAGCATTCTGCTAATTGTTAGCAACTAGCCATTAATTTCCTTATAACATCATAACATCATTATCTCTTCTCATGTAATGGAAGAAAGCGATTGAGATTCTTATAGGTATCATTCGTCTATTACCATATCTGTCGTTTCTATCATCAACACTATCATTCATATCAATTTAAAGTAACCCTTTTTGGTTGGTTGGTGGTGTACAGCCAGCAGAATTCCTTTTTTGCCTTTTGTCAAGATTAGCAGTCTTCATTGATAAAAACCACTGAAACTTTATTATTTCCTTAAGTTGGGCAAGTTTTTTTTACATTTTGTCGCATTCCCTATTATTTTATGCCACGCAGACCCTTGCAAAGTGCATTCACTCAATTTTGTACATTTTTTTGAAATTAATTTAAATTTAAATTAATTGAAATCAGAAGGAATTTTGAAAATATTCAGTCGTGAAAATGATTCAATATAACATTTTTATCACAATAGTAAACAATGTTATAAGGCCTCCTCCATACGTGTTTTACAAATTTCACCGAATATTTTCAATGTGTAACCAAAAAAAGGTCGCGCCGATGGGGTTTTGATAAGCTGACCGATAATTTAAGACTGTTGCCTTCAGTTTATTCCATATCGAATTGTATTTTCATTTCCACAACGGAGCAACTGATTTCAGGTAGGGGAAGTTGGGGAAATCTGGGTACGTGAGTCAAACCGGGTACCCTCCAATTCCCTTGAATAAAACAGGTTTATAGTAGGTTTATGGCACCCATAACTAACACTATGATTATCCCTTACCATTTTACCAGCCATTTTGGTTGTAGGAGGACATTTGCGAACGTTTTATGTTCATTTAGAGAAATCAGCTCTAAAATATTTAATGCTAATACGATTAAATTGCTGGTCTTGAAGAACTGTTAAGGAGGAGATCTTATTGGGAAAAAGCCGGGTAGAGTTGTGTGGGGCAAAACCAGGTTTCAATTGCTTGGACTGGATTGGGCTGGATTTCTTTTCTCCGTATCGCATTTGAGTAACATGCTCATACGATTTAGTGTTTGAGAAATCTTGGAAGATTGTTTCGCTAGATATTCACTAATATTTAAAATCCTGGTTAAACTCGAATATGTGGGGCCGAGTTCAGGATGGGTGGGGCTGAAGCTCGTGAGGGTCCTAATCAGCAACCTTTTTCCCAGCTCAGAGACCCAACGCCGCGCCGGCCGCTCTTCTCGACCCACACAGCGGGAGGATTGGATTAACAAATGCACTGTTATTTAGTAATTTTTTCACTTTTTTGTATTGTTCCACTTGGACCTAGGGGACATGAGATCCCAGGCCCCTTCATTAGCGCACAAAGTAATACATTTAATATAAATCTTTGCAATACTAGTGGGAACTTCGGAAAGAAAAACCAGCGAGCACTTAATGGTTTCGGCTTCGGATTTCGGCTTGATACTGGCATACAGAGAGTTAAAGGAAAACATAAGTTCGAACACGATTAAAAGATGTACTCACTCGTACAATTATCGGGAGTACGATGAAAATATTAATTTGTTGTTATATGATGTAGTTGTTAAAGTTAAAATTGTAGTGAGCACGGTGGGTTTTGGCGAGGGAGCCTCCCGCTGTGTGGGTAGAGAAGAGCGGCCGGCTTTGGGTCTCTGAGCTGGGAAAAGGGTTGCGGATTAGGACCCTCGCGAGCTTCAGCCCCACCCATCCTTCGACTACCTGAAATCGGCCCCACATATTCGAGTTTAACCGCAATTTTCCAGATATGAGCAAACAAATATTGAGTACTTCCCATGCCAACATCTTATGCTCAAGCATAGCCAAACTGATCAGAAGGGCCATTACCAGAACTCCTTTTATGGATACTGAAGAATAAGTATTGGAAACCTCAGGAAAATACCATTTCAACCAGGCACGTAGACATAAATTTTCTTCGCGGGGTATAGTTCAGCGTAGTATAGCGTTGCTTAACTTGGAACAAATCGGCTTTGCCCATTCGTTCCCGACATTGACAAATCCCTTTCCTTAATTTTCAGTGCTTGGTATTTACTTTCAGAGTGTCCATTCCTATCTCTTCTCAATGGTAAATTTTACTGCTTACCTTGTTATGAAGCAGTAAATTTTACCGGCCACAGAAGAGAAGTTCAACGCATACATACATATCAGATTGAAAATAACAATTATTAACCATACAAATGCATAAAACAAGTGATCACGTCTCAAGACGCGTATCACTTGAATTATACGCATTTTAATCAGGATTATCATGCCCAGTTTCGGGGGGAGCGGGGGGACTGAAGATCCAGAAGCCCCGCCCCTGGCTAAGTGCCTGCTTTGAGCAGAGTCGCAATCCCAGATCACTTATTTACTCCCGCTGGTACAATTGGCCTTCATCAATGTGCATAAATTCATCCGTATGCTTCACCAATGTCATGAAGCCTATGAACAGCGAGTGAGCTCATTTCAAAGTCGAAAATAGTTCCAAACAGGAAATTTCTTCAAGTCTCCATGAGATCCATCAAAATGTGAAAACATCCCAAACTAAGAGGAAGAGACCACTGAAGATGAGCCAATATTCCAGTCATCATCATTTCGAGGCAATAATGAAATTCAGCCATATACTTATTTCAAAAAATAATCAGAGGTTATGCAGTTGACAAGAGGGAAAGATAATAATTTTCTCCACGATTTTTGCAACAATACAAACTCAATTCTTGTATATTGAAATAAGGTACCTTTTCGGGAATTGTTTGCATGACTTAGTGACTGGAGTGCACTGATATGCATTTAATTGCTCGTTCCTTTTTCAAACGTGATGAATTGGAATTTTGTAAGCTCAGAAACATATTGTCATTGGTATCTGGTTTTACCCTAAAATAATTGGATTTCAAAGGAGGTTATATATATATTTTTGATCAAAATGGGCAAAACTTCAATAGAAGAGATACATAAAAACTCTTATACACCTCATTTCCTGAATTTTGGTCTGAAAATTGGGTTGGTACATTTAAAATATTTTGGTACCCGGTTTTCCCTAATTTCCCATACTTATTTGTCTTTAATGTTTATTTAAATTAGGTTATCTGTAATCGTAAGTTCACTTTGAATGGATTTTGTTGAGTTTAAAATTTATTGCAAAAAAAACCATTTGCATTAAATGCATAACAAAATATAATCATGGATTCTCAAACAATCAAAAGTGATTTCAGGGGGATGCAAATACATATCCTTTTTTTCGATGAAGCCTCGGACTTCTCTTTTTCGACTCTATTCCTTCGTTATCCCAGCAGACTTCTTACTTCCTACCATAACATCCCCATGGTTAATATATTTCACCATTTTCCAGTGTTTTATCGTTTTCAAAGATAGTTTTGATGGGATATTTGCATACTCTTTTGTAGAAGGTGGTATTCGAGGGCAGACACGACTCGCGGAAGAGGATTATTCTGCCGGTAGGTGTTATGCAATATACTTAAGGTACTTCCAAGGATAAAATGACTCGTAAACAGACGAAAAGGTGGTTTTACAACGTTTTTAGAGTACCATGTACAGAACAGCCGAAGGTGCCTTAAGAAGTAATCACAATATGTTCCAACGCACGGGTTATTTCATAACGGGGATAGAAAAAACGCTGCTTCGTTTGATAGGGTTGCGTGATGTTGTACGGGGGTAAACAAGTGCTTAACGGGCTTTCCATAAGCTACAGTAAGGTGCAAGTTTATGACATCTTGTAAACCTTAACTGCCAATTTTTGTTTAGATACGTAAACGTTAGTAAAACCTATAGTACAAAAAGTGCATTAGACAAGTAACTAAGTTGTATAAACAATATTACCAAAAGCATTACTATAGTCTTCTTCTAACCTTAACCCGTTAGCGAAGCATTTTCATACCAGCTAGGCACTGCGTACTCTTTCGTGAAAAGGAGGGATATTAGGCTGATACTATGAGCTCGATAATTCATTGAAAATCACTATTACGATTAAGACACGATTCCATTAATATAACTAGAATTCCACCAGTTAGTTACCAGTGCCAAAATCATTTTACAATCGAGAAGAAGGTCAAATGGAATCAAAAAGAGGGAATTGAATCGAGAAATGTAACTATGAATAAAACCTATTAAGAGATTTTGTTGAATAATTGAACTATTTGATTCTGCATAATTGAAAATGTTACATACTTGGGTGACATAGCTCTCATAGCAGATACAGAGAAGGAGCTGAATAAGATTCTAACAACCATGGAAAGGACTATGGCCAGATATCAGCTGAAGATAAATAAGAAGAAGACTAAGATATTGGTGTGCAGCAAGAAAGAAGAGGCGAAAACCAACGTTAAACTAGGAAAACAGATACTGGAAGAGGTGAAAGAGTTCTGTTACCTGGGAAGCAGAGTAACCAACGATGGACGAAGCAAGAAAGAAATAGTGAGCAGAATAGCCCAGGCAAAGAGGGCATTCTTTCAAAAGAAGAATCTACTTACAGCAGGAAATACAAGCATAGAAGTAAGGAAACAGTTCATCAGAACATACATCTGGAGCATTTTTCTTTACGGCAGAGAATCATGGACGATGACAGCAGCGGAGAAGAAAAGGGTAGAAGCATTTGAAATGTGGTGTTACAGAAGAATACTGAAGATTAAATGGATCGACCGAGTAAGTAACGAGGAAGTGCTAAGAAGAGTAGGAGAAAAGAGTAGTCTGCTGATAACTCTAAAAAGAAGAAGGGAACACTTAATCGGCCATATCTTGAGACACGATGGCCTGATGAAGACTATCGTCGAGGGAAAAGTGAACGGGAAGATTGGAAAAGGCAGGCCTCGTATGAGATTTATGGAACAGGTTGTGAAGAGTGTAAAAGAGAAGAATTACGTCACAATGAAAAGGTTGGCCGATAGAAGAATCGAGTGGAAAGCTGCGTCAAACCAATCCTAGGATTGTTGACCAATGATGATGATGACATACTTGGGCAGTCTTTATTAATCATAATCCAAAATAGTTCCACCTCATGCCTCAAGGAAGCCTACGAAGTATAAAAACGACGGCCAAGGTTATGTTTGTGGCAGTAGTAAAGTTTTGAGTCGTAACATACTTATAGTCACGCAGCTTGGGTGGGAGTCTGTGAAGTCGGAATAATGAAACATCACTGCAAGAAAATTAAAAATATTAAGAGTTTGAAGTTGACAAAGCGGAAATACTACTACGCACGTTCAAAACTTGGAACGTGAGTAGTAGTATTTCCGCTTATGCATAAGTGACTTAGACTTAATAGTTATTCCGCTTAGACATAAGTGACGGAATTCAAGAAATTGCAGAACATATTTAACATTCAATTCTTCTTTGGAACATTCATGACCATAATACAAAAAGGATAAAACTATCCCAATGCCTAATGCCTGGTGGTGGCACTAAGGGTGAAGATTATATGTGAATGTGGGTTAGATATAAATCCAGAAACCTGACATTCAATCTCTTCCCTTTGAGCTTGATATATCCAGGAAACACGTGGAGAAAACTTTGGATGGTTAAATATTTCCAGGCCCAAATTAAGCAATAAAATAATCCAATGTTAATAAAATGTAGAACAATATCCAAAACAGACATTACCACTTCCAAATTTTTCAAAGTAACCATCGAGCACCGCACGTCATTAAGCAGTGCACTCAGTACCATAAATGTAAGCGTTTCTTCAACATAGATACGATAAACGTATATTTAAAGAGAGCGTTATTTTTACTTGCCGTACTTTTATCTCCTGGACTCAACAACTAAAACTGATGAGTTGGGCCACGAGTGATTGATGACGACGGGTGACTTTTTCATACCAGCTGATTGGTCTAACCTACTATCATTCTAGTAAGCACTGAACATTTTACAACCAGCGTTTAGAGAGACATTAAGATTTTGGAAACGTAATTGGACTGAGAAAATCTTTGTTTTCCGGCCTGATAGTCAGCCTACGGTTGTAGTACACTCACTACACTAGGTTGGTCTCCAGCGGGGTAAAACGTACAGATTTCATCCATAAACCTTTCTCGTTACTTAGTGCAAAAAAATAATTTACTAGGAAAAATATGAATAGGATAAAAGGACGCATAAAATAGTATAGTAAATATAAAATGAGAGTGGCAAACATGGTGATGATGCTACTTTCAGACCACCACAATGGAAGAAGAAAAGTGAAAATTTCTAATTTTCGATTCATTGACGCATAAAAGTTGGCTGAAAATCTAACTAATTAACCTCCGTGTTTACACTAAAGACAATGCTATAACATATTGAATTTTGATTTTATTCTGTTTCAGAAACAATGGGTCTTTTGGTGTTTTCATCAGTAAAACAGCAATCTCAATGAAACTTGTGGACCGAAACAAAAATGAGCCTGAACCACGGACGAGCTTATAAAGGATTTTTTTTTCTTCCTGAAATGAAAAACGGTTAACGGAAAAGTGAAAAAGAATAGTGGCCCAGGTTATACAACACAAAAAGCAGGGATCCCTAAAAAAACGCAATTGTGTAAACGCCCTTGCTTCCAATTACTGCCGTTACGCCAGCGACGAAAATCTAGTAAAAGGCCCGTGGATTACAATTTTCGCGCTGATCCCTTCCCACTCTCGCAATACACATGGATCTCCATTCCCAGCGATGGAAAATTTCAACCTAGTTACGTCCGGTGCTCACACTTTTTAAGCTGGATGCACATTAGAGCCTGAAGAATGAATACACATCTAAACTGCAATTAATTTTCAACGGTCACGTACACCTCTTTCCCCCATATTTTCTCCCTCCTTTCCTCAATAAAAAATTTCCACGAAAATAATTGAGACGAAAAGTCTTCAGACTTTACTCTTCCTCAATCCATAAATCAATTGTAAGCTAAATCCCAATTCTCCATTCCAAGTCAAGCCTTCACTTTGTGTCAATAATTAGAATCTGATAACATATATGAAGTCTAGATTCAAATGGTGTGAGTAGCGTGCTCAAACCAAAAATCAATGGTTAGTTAAATTCCAATTCCTTGCTCCGAATTAGTCATTCAAACATTATAACCCAACAACAAATATGAAGAATGGATTAAAATATTCTATGTTCAGAGTGCTTTATGGTAAAGATCATCCCATTATAAGGATTTGAAAATTTTGTTCTCACGTAATCAAAGGCAAGAGCGATAACTGAGTACTGACAGCTAGCAGCATAATGAAGGTAACCTAGCGCTCACACGGCCAATTTCCAACCGTGGTAAGGCTACCTGGCTAAGGCCTTACCATCGTAAAAAGCAAATAGTGTAAACGGGGCGTTCCAGAAGGGCCGAACGGGAGGGGGGCGGCGACAGGCGCCTGTCGAGCCGCGCTGCACGGCCTGGCGCCACCCATGGCGCCAGGCCTCGAAGCCTAAACGGTGCGAGATACGCAAAAACCGACGAAATTATTGCCCATAGGTTCATAACTTAGCGTGTTTACCACTAAAATGACAGTTTTCGCGAAATTGTACGACAAATTAAGGGTGTTGGTATTTAGGCCCCTCTCGCTAAATGACTTTTGGATAATCTTCAAAAATCTTTTTTGCCTTTCTTTGTACACTCGAGGGTCATCGGCATCCGACTGACGTTTTTGAAATTTCAAAAAAATTGTCTTTTTGGGAGGGCCTAAATTATCGTCCTTCTCTGTGTTGAGGAAGAACGGGAAGAGAGCTGAGGTGGGGAGGGGAGGTCAGCCTGAAGAGATCCTGTCGCAACCACTTCCATTGGACCAGTCCCAGGTGTGAGTCCCCCATTGTAATAATGCGAAGGAGCTTCGCGATCTCAGGTGTGATTGGACGAAGTGGATGGCGTACAAATCCTTTGCATGCTTACTTCTCCGAAAGGGTTAAAACCATCAGTTTTTCGCCGATCATAACTAGAAAACTAATTGACCGATCAAAGAACGGAAAAATATGGGTATTTTTATTTTGCAAACTCTGTCAGCTTCGGCAATAATATATGCGGCAAACTACCCCTTTGCCATAAAATCTATTTCAGCATAGGCATAAGAATGTGAATGGAGTTGGATATGGTGGTAGATCAATGCTTGTTTTTTTATTTTTTCGAAATCGCCGGTGTTCGGATGTGGAGTGTGCTCGTTGGCATGTGCAAAAGTCAGGTTATTATTCGTGGTGCGCCATTGAACGACACGGTTTTATTTCCTATAGAGCAATCAGAAACGTAGCGTAGGTTTCTTGCTCCGTTGATTCCTAGTAATGAAATGCGGTGCTAAACCCATGCACAAATCACGGCGTTTTCTAAATGGTAATTTGCGTTTTTCATGTTTTTCACAAAGAGAAATGAAAGCGAGAGATTGTAGCTCTGCACGAATGCTAATGCAAAAGTTGTTCGGGTTCTAAAATAGCTTTTCAAATGTAGAAACCCCAAAAAATATTATACTATTTTATCATCTGTGTGGGCAAATGGAGCAATAAAAATTCGGATTCGGGTTCGTTTGGTGGCTAGAGTACTGTTCTCCCATTCCGGGTGCTTCGTTTTAAATCCCGGCAGAGGTAACTTTATTGGTATATCAGTCCCTACATTAGCGCTTTGTGGAGGACACTTGAAGTTCACATACTTCATTCATTAGATGGTACGTTTAGCTGTGAACACCTTGGTGTGTTTCTTTAAGATCAGTCTAATGTTGACACGAGGTTTCTCTTCACCTTTGCTCCGTTCCCTGAAAAATCCTGCCTCTATCAATTCAGCCGCCTAGCTTAAATGGCGCTAATGATCTCATTGGTCGGTCCCCTCTGCCTAATAATCACTACTACATCTGTATTTAGTATAATGTTTGAAGGACGTTAAGAGACAGTGGTTGTATTTCGGTAGCATTAATGTCTGATGAGAATAAATTCCTTCATAGGCAATTAAATAATTCATTTTTTTAATAACTCTACAAAAATGCATCAAAAATCCATTCGTATACACATTCCAAAATTTATCTAAGAATATTACTAAGGTTTTTTCACATTATTTTTTGAATTCATGAAGCATTACATGTTTTATGTGGAGGTACACTCTTGTCTTCCTGCATCAGGTAAATTGATCAGTATCGATGTTATGGTAGGTCGGGAGAATCAACTGACAACTGCTGCCATTTGCGCAACTCAGCACAGTTGGCTGTTCGGCCAAAGGTAAGAATTTTTTTGGGGAGCGATGCAAGGGTAGAGCGAAACGCGGCTTAGTGGTGGCATTATCCTAATCTTCACGAAAAGTGCAGAGAAAGAGAAATCCACCGTTTCAACGTCCTTTCCAACGGATTTGTTACTCAATCTGAAGTGCTTTCCACTCTTTATTCAAATAGGGACTGGAATTCCACTGAAAAATCTACCATCATCTGGACTGAGACCCGGGTCGTCAGACCACTATAGCGACCCGGCCGGTACGGTAGTCACCACACTAGACAATTGCTTATTTCTCATTTTTTCGAAATCATAGGTGTTCGGATATGGAGAGTGCACTTTGGTATTGTAAAACTCAAGGTTTTTATTCGTGGTCCGTGATTGAAGTGTAATGAGTGTCCCAAGGGACCTATATACTTAAGTTTTCTTTTCTCGCAGGGACGAAAATTTCGTCTCTTTTCACGTATCTTGCCGCGTTTAGCTGCCACGGGGCCCGTACCGACCGGGGGACCCGGGCTCTCGTACGAGCCACGCCGGCGAACGGCCGTGCGCTGCGATGCTCCTCCTCCTTCTCCTTCCCCGTTCTCGTACCCTGAGTTAAAATAGGAAAAAATTGGCAAAAACTATTGGCATCGTTTTTACTCTTAATCCTGCAGAAAAGCACATTTAAAACCAGGTCAATATAAAATACCTAATAGCCTTGATAATCCCGGAGGTCTGACTTGCTTTTGAGGAGAGAGCTCTACGGATCACAAAACGATGTGAAGATGCTGGTCTTCCGGGTTTTCCTCCGCGTTGATCCATAATTCGTGGGACGACAGTTTCGCCGGTGTTGCAGTCGGCTTCTTCAGGTCAGTGAAGTGTCTTCAGAAGCCGACTACAACGCTGGCGAAAATGTAGTCCCAGGAATTATGGACCAACACGGAGGAAATCCCGAAAGACCAGCGTCTTCAAGCAAGACAGCCCGCGTAAGCCTACACAAGGATTTCACAAAATGATGTGTTTACATAAGGGACGTAATTTAAAAAAATATATATTTTTGAAAATTTTAGCATTTAGGCATTTAGTCCCCTTGGGAAACTTCTTACACTTCAATCACGAACCACGAAAAAAAAAACTCAATTTTTACAATGCCAACGTGTACTCTCCATATCCGAACAACAATGGTTTCGAAAAAATGACAAATAAGCAATTGTCTAGTGTGGTGGCTACCGTACCGGCCGGGTCGCTATAGTGGTCTGCCGACCCTTGGTTCAGTCCAGACGGTGGTAGGTTTTTCAGTGGAATTCCAGTCCCTCCTTGAATAAAGAGTGGAAAGAACTTCAGATTGAGTAACAAATCCGTTGGAAAGGACTTTGAAACGGTGAATTCATCTGCACTTTTCGTGAAGATTAGGATAATGGGAATCCAGACGCTTGAAGTTCAGTACTTCATTCATCAGATGGTACGTTAAGCCGTGAACCCCTTGGTGTGTTTCTTGGTGTGTGGATGGTAATTCAGTGTCGCTTGCCGCCACTAAGCCGCGTTTCGCACTACCCTTGCATCGCTTCCCCAAAAAATTCTTACCTTTGGCCGAACAGCCAACTGTGCTGAGTTGCGCAAATGGCAGCAGTTGTCAGTTGATTCTCATGAACTACCATAACATCGATACCGATCGATTTAGCTGATGCAGGAAGACAAGAGTGTACCTCCACATAAAACATGTAATGCTTCATGAATTCAAAAAATAATATGAAAAACCTTAGTAATATTCATAGATAAATTCTATGAATAGATAAATTCCTACATAAATAAACGGATTTTTGATGAATTTTTGTAGTTATTAAAAAAATTAATTAATTAATTGCCTAAGAAGGTATTTATTCTCATAAACATTAACACCACCGAAATACAATCAGTGTCGCTTAAAGTCCTTCAAACATTATTTATTTATTGTTTTTAATTTTTACCCAAAATATAAATATACTTACAGGATAAACAATTACTATCGAACAAGATAATACAATATTATTATCTTGTACTAATATAGATGTAATAGTGATTATTAGGTAGAGGGGAATGACAAATGAGGTCATTTGCGCCATTTAAGCTGGGTGGCTGATTTGATAGAGGCAGGATTTTTCAGGGAACGGAGCAAAGGTGAAGAGAGACCTCGTGTCAACATTAACCTGATCTTAAAGAAACACACCGAGGTGTTCACAGCTAAACGTACCATCTGATGAATGAAGTATGTGAACTTCAAGTGTCCTCCACAAAGTGCTCATGTAGGGACTGATATACCAATAAAGTTACCTCTGCCGGGATTTCAAACGAAGCACCCGGAATGGGAGAACAGTACTCTAGCCACCAAACGAACCCGAATCCGAATTTTTATTGCTCCATTTGCCCACACAGATGATAAAATAGTATAATATTTTTTGGGGTTTCTACATTTGAAAAGCTATTTTAGAACCCGAACAACTTTTGCATTAGCATTCGTGCAGAGCTACAATCTCTCGCTTTCATTTCTCTTTGTGAAAAACATGAAAAACGCAAATTACCATTTAGAAAACGCCGTGATTTGTGCATGGGTTTAGCACCGCATTTCATTACTAGGAATCAACGGAGCAAGAAACCTACGCTACGTTTCTGATTGCTCTATAGGAAATAAAACCGTGACGTTTAACGGCTTCCCAATAATGCAATTTCATTAGCGTGATTATAACTAGAGAAATGGTGAAATCGGGACATGGTAAAGTTGGACTCTGTATAATCAATCCATTGATTAACGGGAATAGTTCAATTACGTGGAGCCACTTTACTGTGCCCTTCTCACAAAGAGATAAAATCAGAACAAGGCTGTGCCAGTTCATATCTGACACATTGCCTTTCTGAACAATGACTTTTTAAGTGAATGTCCAATTCTTTCTCTAAAAATTACCTTAATTAGCGTTTGGGGAAGCCGCATTCATGTTTTAGCTCAAGGATAGTTCATGCATGCATAAGGATCTTTGATGTCACTATGGAGTTCACGACAAAGAAGTTCACTACTAGTTAGAACGAAAGGATTTCCTGTTACGCTCTGTCAGAGAGTGAAGACAAAAGCAAATACTATTATAATGCAATGAATGACGCAATTTATTGACACACATAAGGTTGACTCTTGAACAATACCGACTATGGGATACACTCAATATACGTTTGAACATGGCGCTTTTGTGTGCTCATTGTTTAGCAGTATAAATTGCTTTTTCTCAAATTATTTCAGTAATTACCTTAAAGGTAAACCACTAAAAGTAATAAAACTCAATGTATGTCATCTCTAATAATACTACCATAAATCTTGAGGATGGTATGATATGGTTTCAAATGCTTAACATTTCAAAGATTGTTTCTGGGAGAAAGGACTAAAACATACTTGGTTGCATTTTCCACTTCATGATACATAAAACATAAACATAAAATACGGTGAGAATATGAAGTACTCATAAAGATAGTTGTTGCATATTGTATTTGTTTCACAAGTATGAAAAATTGAGTCTAATTTGAAATTTTCATTCTTATTTTTGAGCATATGCTCCTAAATGGTTCTAAAAATATTTTTAACCAAGAAAAGCTTGAAAAAGTAGCTTTAACGCAACCTTTTATCTAAGGAAGAAAAAACTACTGCATCAGTATGGGAAAAACGTAAAACACAACAGTTATTCAGTGAAATCATTAAATGCCATTTTGATAAAACGTAAATAAAACAAGTTTTATATATTGTTGAAAGCTATGTTAAGTGATTTTTAATGCTACTTTGAGACGAAGCAAAATTTAATAATAGAGTATTTTCATTGCATTAAAAACTGAACACACAGGGGAGCCAATTTCGACATGTCATGTTCAGTCAATGATTACTATCATGAGAGATATAGCTTCAATTGGAAATAAAATTGGAAAAATCTCTCAAGCTTAGCTTCTCAAATACTGAAATTCACTATGGATTCTCCATCGGTTGACTGGCCATTTGAATCATTTCTCCAAAAAGGGTGAAATTGAACTAAATATCTCTTCCCGATGGTAATATGGAGCTCTCAACTACATAAACCGCACAATCGCATGCTTTTTTTAATCATTTCTTTTTATAAGTAATAATTCCATCCATTACGGAAATAATTTGATACGCTAGAGAGAAATCAATTTTCAACTCTCAAAAGAAAAGCATATAAAATGGATGATGGCTTGGATGATGACTTTTGCATTTATGAGAAATGAAATGGAACAGAGCTATTCATTGAGAGGTTCGAAATGTGTTTGTGGCTCCCACGTTTGACGTAATACGCATTTCTTCTTCAGTTCACTAACTCAAAATTAAGACAAGAAATTCTGTCATCATTCGATAGGTGATAGATAGATTGCATTATAAATAATTCTTTTGTACTTATACAAACTAAAAATTATAGAATAAAAATTTTTAATGTATTATAAACAAGGATGGGTAGTAGCGGACTACTGTAGCAGCTACGTTTTTCAGTAGCTATGGCGCGATTAGATTTTTTTAAGTAGCTCTAAATGTAGCAACTACAAAAATTTCATTATCTTGTAGCTATTCTCAACAGCTACTTTTCCAGTTCACTCGTTGATCTAGGAAACTTATGTCACCGAAGTAGCATGATAAGTCGCTTCTGCCTCAATAGCAGCCTTTACTTTCACGTCGCTTTGAAATGTCCACACTTTTTACCTGCTTACCCGTCTTCTCCAAAATATTTTACTAAGTCTGCTGAGCAGGTCCCTTGAAAAGCTGATATGTTGCAGTGTTAATGAGTTATAATATTTGGTCGGTCACGACTGACAGGTCGTCAGCGCATTATGCTGGCAAAGTAAACAAAGTCAATATTTCACTTTAGCTTGGATATCGCGTTCTTTGTAGGATATTTAAAAATGACTCAAAAATAGTATTTAGAAAGAGGAGTACGTTACAAACTAACGCTTCTAATTATACCCCAGAAAGTGTATTCGATTTCAGAAAATTGAGGCATAAATTTCAGATCCAGCACTTCTGGCATGGATGTCAACTATCATTTAGGATTTAATTTATAATGAAGTTATTTTAGACTGTGTGAAGTGTTTTCCAAATTTTGAGAAAATTTCAACTTCATTATATTGCTACTGAAATGGAGCAATGAAAAATAATAAAAACTTTTTTCCCCTTCCATGAATTTGCAACGCGAAAAAACAAATGTTTTAATGCGAGGAAACTTCCGTAAAGTAGTATGGCTAACCGTATAATGCTACTATTTTAACAAGTAAATTTCACAACCCCCCCTACATTCGTAGTATTTTGATAAAGGTGTTAGGTTTCTTGTACTACAAATATTTTCCTTCGAAGTTGATCAAAAACAACACAGTGAAACCTCAGGCAGTTATTTTTAAATATACTTTGGGGTGCGCTTCGAAGAGTACTACGCGCTCAACCAAAGTATAGGAAAAATCATAGATTCTAATTCTTCATCTATGCCTTCCAAGCCACCGCAGAATAAACGAGAGATAGTGATCGGCCAACAGTTTTCCCCGGGAACCACAAGTGTAAATTTTAATTCCCCTCCTTGCAGCATCCATTGTTTTTTAATTAAAGTAAAAATCACTTTCTTTAAAATGCACATTTTAGTTTTAATTTCAATTGTGACGAATTTAATGTGATTTAATTTACAGTTAACAATAAAAAAGTTTCTGAATTAAATTTCGTGCACATTTGATAACATGTTTGTTTATTTTAAACTAAAGTTTCTGCGTCGAGTACGAACAAACATATTTAATACCATTATGTCCATTTGAAAACCAAACTGGTTGGAACCTTACAGTAGTATTCTTATCTTCACAATTTCTAACCTTGTTTACATAATCGCATTCCACTATACTGTGTGGGAGTTCTACAAATATTTATAGCTTCGTCAGAAATTGTGGACTTGCAGAAAGTATCTAGTACGAACTGTATCTAGATCGACGAGAATGTATCTAGCCTATTTTACGAATGTTGAATTTTAATTTCTTAAAGCAAGATTTCCACGGAGAAAAAAATATTACCTTGAATCAGACTCGGACCCGGAATTTACGGACACATAGGTATCAGCGTTCACTTCCATGAAGGCTATTTGCGGCTACTATTATAAGGTACCCATCGATCAAATCATATTTGGAAGTTACCACTGATATGTCCAGTTACACACTTCGTAATCCTTGTTTGCTATTCATTTTGAATATCTATAAACTTCATATATATGGAGCCAAACCCATAATATTTCATTTTCTGGGTTTCAGATCTTTCTAAAAACCCAAGTAAGCTGCCCTCAAACATGATATGTGATTTCACACGCCGTTTGGCATAGAACTTGGTGAGCTTTACCGTCTCCGACCATCCAACCTTTGGGTTGAACACAGCCACTGAAATCAAGCCTCCATTTATGAATAAAATAATAAAAAATCTGGGTTTATCGTATTGTATCTGTAGATCATATCATCAAAACTAACCTGAATAACTCTAACGTGTACAGAAAGTCGTTTTTCTCGTCGAAAATCTGCTTGGCATACGAGGATTTGACGATGTATCCAACTTACAATGGTTCGACTTACGATCTAGTCTTTTACAGCGTTAATGACGCTGTTCAGCTGGATAACGCTACTACGCACAATGTCGTCAGACTATAATCAGCAGTGGCTTTGACTACATTTATTTTCTTTTGTATCTTACCTGAGAAAAACTTCGGTCCTGTAAGGCGAAAATCAATAAGGGTAAAGGAACATGAGTCTAATGAATCTACGAAAAGTTATGAATAATCGGCTTATGTCAGAAATCAATTTATTTACTTTATTTATTTTATTTTCGTCTTATTTTAATCTGCGAATTTCAGGACTCAAAGTCTTCTCTTCCAATTAATAGATTGGACAATACGTACATCCATGCCCCGGAAAGTGAGAATCCTCCCCGGGCGGGATTCGAACCGGCGACCCTGGGATCGACAGGCGAGGGATTTTCCCCGCCGCCACAGGGGTCGGCAGGGTAAATTTACGACCGGACTGTCGGAACAATACGTAGTCGTAAGTCGTAGCTCACTGTCATTATAATAATAAGGCATTTTGTCTAAATCATGCAATGCTAAAGCTTGGGTTAAAATCATGCAAAAAAACTCCCTATAGACCATTTCAAATGACAGCTTCCACATCATGGGTTTGATCAGGCTAACTGGACAATCTGTCCCGTATTGAAGACACTCTGGTATTCCGAGGGAATCGGGTTGTTGCGGTGACTGGAGAACTAACGTTCGTGTAGTACTAGTCTCGCATCCCGATGGCTTTTGTTTGAATCCTGGCAGTGAGAGAGATTTTTTAATGGCACACCGGTCTTTACTTGAGACCTGTATGGAGAGCATTTAAAGTTCATTACTCTGCCCATCAGATGTGACATTAGATTGCGGAGTACTTGGTGCCTTTCGTTAAAAGCAGGCTCATGGCCTACTTTGGACGGACATCCGGTATCTCTTCACAATTACCCATTAACCATAAATGTTGACCATGTCCTAATTTGTTGGTTATCTCCCTCGATTAGCCTTCTCGGATTAGTCGAACGTGTTCCTCCCAGATTAATCGCACGCTGGATCGGCTCCTTCGAGCTTTCCCTGCCTTTTCATGTTTATATTGACTCCTTAGAGGCCAGAGGTGCAAGCGGAGACGAGTTTAGGATGCAGATGAGGAGTGTTTAAGAAGTTGAGAAGGTGGTGTGCGGGAAGGGGAGCGGGGGAGAAAAGCTTTTACGTAGGCACGGAGCTCCCTCGTGGGCGTAAAAGGTTCCTTTGAGAGAGGAGAAGATTGCGAAGAAAGAGGACAAAAATTGTGAGGAAAACAAAGGAAGGGGAGGGAGAGCTTTTGAAACGTAACGAGTTTACTCCTTCCCTCCACGACAAGTGCAGGTGACATCCATTTCCACGAATCTCAAGCGAGGGATTGGTAGAAGAGGCTGTAAAACGACAGCGAAGATTGCCATGAGATGCAAAAATTTTTTAACCTCTTCTAAAATGAATAACGTGTACCATTGTCTTTCAGTTACTTTTGTATATGACAGACAGCTGTGACCCTAAATTTAGCTAAATTTTTAACGTAGATCAAAATAAAATTAAGACTCATTCTTTAACGTAGATTAGAAGTTGATCTTTTTTCCGATGATGTATAAATACATTAAAAACCGTCACGTATTTTGCTAGACTTGATCGGAAAACAATATTTTGGAATAAGGATGTTGTATCGTTGTACCGCTGGTACATTCAAAATGCCATTTTCCCCGAGAACTGTAAGCGAACAAAAGAGATAAAATAACAAACCGATAGATTAATTTCAGCAGAGTTAGAATTTACTGTAGTACATCCAAACTATCAACTCGTACATAGTTTGGAAAGATAAATTAATATATTATAAGAAATGTATAATTATTTTTTAAAAAATGTTATATAACTATGCACATACTCACCGTGAAGTTGTGCGAGCCTCGTGAACGCTTAATTCCTTAAGGTGGTAGTATCACTCCTCTTTTGTACGTAAGGCTCATAAATTGTGATTTTTCACTCTTAACAAACATTTTTACGTTACTATCCAAACCAAAGTCAAGCTACAATCAAGGTTTTATTTATTTACTTACTCCACTGCCGAGATTTCATCCTTTTTTGGGTAATTCAAGTATATTCCGGGACTTAAATGGACTTCAAACTGAAAGGGTAAAAGCACAAGGAAAGAAGGTTAAGAAGGAGGAGAAGGTTAAAAAGGAATGTTGGAGAGAAACTTGGCGCGTGCCCGATGTTAAACATGGTCTTAACGGAAGGTGACCACAGGGGGAACACAGCATAACATCCCAACCGTCGGACATAGTACTTTATTCAAAGTATCCTCCACATATCTTTAATTTCGGGCAAGGTAATCCATGAATAATATCTTACATGGGAGTTCTGGGTGAGAGGCCACTACTCAAACACACCAACTCAACCCCACCAAGGTCTTTGGGAGTTGTGATCACCATTTAGCCACCGATCCCAGTCACGATTTTCATACACGGTGAACGTAATAGACGCGTTCGCAATTTTTTTCTACCACACACGTGAAGTCAGCCTTATACTAAATAAGACAGTTAATTCATATGTATTGAAAATTCCGTCAGCTATTTAAAGATAATTATCCCAATATTATTTGTAAAAAAATAATCCAGTTTATAAATTTGCTATAGCGCGTTGACACAGTGTGTAGCGTGTAGTGCTGCTGACTGTAGGTCCTGGGTTCAAATCCTATTAAAGGGCATCCCAGGCATATCCTAGGTTTGATAATTTTTGGGTAACAGATCTTTACGACAACCATAGGTGGAAGAAGGAAAATAACTGCCTCTATCTACCCTGATACGATCTCACTCGAATATTGACCTTAATAATTTGGAAACCATTCCCTTAACAACCAGATTAAAATTTGGGTTAGATACAGCCATTACTTATTTTATCATTCAAAATGATATTATTATGCATCTAAAATCATCATCACCGGTCAACAATCCTAGGATTGGTTTGACGCAGCCCTCCACTCGATTCCTCTATCAGCCAACCTCTTCATATTAATGTAGATCCTCTCTTTTACATCCTTCACAACTTGCTCCATATATCTCATACGAGGCCTGCGTTTTCCATTCTTCCCGTTCACTTTTCCCTCGACGATTGTCTTCATCATGCCATTGTGTCTCAAGATGTTGACTATGTGGAAGAGTTGCCCCGTCTTCTTTTTATTGTTTTCAGTAGACATCTCTTCTCTCCCACTCTTCTGAAGACTTCTTCGTTTGTCACTCGATCGATACATTTTATCTTCATCATTCTTCGGAGCACCTCATTTCAAATGCTTCCAGCCTGGACTTCTCCGCTGCTGTTATTGTCCATGCTTCGCTGCCATATAGTAGAATGCTATATGTGTATGTCCTAATGAACTGTTTCCTCACTTCCACGCTTGTATTTGAAGCTGTAAGCAGAATCTTCTTCTGGTAAAATGCCCTTTTTGCTTGGGAAAATCTACTGGCAATTTCCCTTTTACTCCCTTCATCGCTGGTTACTCGGCTTCCCTGGTAGCAGAACTCTTCCACCTCCTCGATTTTTTTTCTTAGTTTAACATTGGTCCTGGCTTTCTTTCTCCTACTGTATACCAATACCTTAGTTTTCTTTTTATTGATCTTCAGATGATATCTGGTCATTGTTCTTTCCATATTTCCTAGTGTCTTCTTTAAATCTCGGCGAATCGTAGCATGCTGATTTTCTCCCCGTGGATATTCACTCCCGGAGACTTTTCTTAGCATGCTCAAAAATGTAAATTTTGATAGTTGCCATTCCATCAACTCCAATAAAATTCAGTACGACGTATTAAAAACACGACTTACTTACATCGCTTGGGGTCCCATTTCTTATGAAATAAACGTATCCAAAAGCTTTACTTTATTCTTAGATATATTAAAAAGCTGTATCCTGGACTCAAAGCTCTATACACAATGTGTTGTTAACTCGAAAAAACTAAAACCTTGGATGACTGATCAATTATTGAAAAAAATGACCGTAAAAACTATTTACTAAAAAGGTGCAGAAGCATCTTCATAATGAGGAGTTAAGAAAAAGAAATGTTAAAATTAGAAACGAATAGTGAGCAGACACAAGAGAATCTGCTAATAGCTACTATATGAAGCAATTTGACAGGTGGAAAGGAAATGCAAAATAGCAGTGGAATATAGTGAAAGAGTTAACTGGCGAAAAACTAAAGGATTCTCACATGCCAGAGTTAGTTATTAATAATCAACTTCTCTCAGATCCTGCAATATTAGAAAAAGAATTCAACAAATATTTTATTAGTGTTTTCGAGTCCACCAAAACAATCTCTTTTCTGAGCCTGTTATCCAACATCCCAATCTTATACATCCTAGTTCAATGCATCTAGAACCAGTGTCATCTTTATAAATTCGTAAAGTTGTGAGTTCTCTTCAGTCAGGAAAATCCGCTGGTCCAGATGGAACAAATGGAGCAATGCTAAAAAAACATAATTGACCTCATTGTTGATGCTCTGACCCATATTTTTAATACAAGTTTTACTCAAGGAGAATTTCCCGATGAACTAAAGAAAGCCATCGTTATTCTCCTGCATACAAAAAGGTGACCGACGCAATATAAGAAAATATAGGCCAATTTCATTGTTATCTGTTCACTCAAAAATTTTTGAGAAACTAGTTAAAAAAAGGCTTTTGTCCTACCTGGAAAAACAAACATTTTTAAGTCGCAACCAATGTGGGTTCATAAAGGGTAAAGAATTAGAAGGTGCCTTAGAAAGCTTCATTACACATGTCTACAAGGCAATCAATTCGAATAAACGCTGTCCTAAAATAAATAGTCCTGTCCTAAAATAAATGTCCTAAATAGTCCTGTTCCTAGCTATTAAAAAGGCATTAGTTACTATAAATCATGATATATTGTTGGAAAAGTTAAGTAGATTAGGTATTCGTGGCACACCATGGAAATTGTTTAAGAGTTATTTATATTCCCGCTCACAGAGTGTACGGGTAAATGACTGATTGTGTCAGTGACTATGAAACCATATGTTCAGTTTGCCACAAGACTCAGTGTTACGTTCAGTACTATTCCTCATCTATGTAAATGACTTATGTAATTGTAAATTTATCGGAAAATTAATTGCCTTCGCTGATGATACTGCACTTATTCATGAAGGATCATCCTGGGAAGAAGTGAGACTAAATATGGAATCAGACCAAGTGTACTAAGCGAATGGATGAAATATATAAAAATTATTATTGAGTGAAAAGACAAAATTTTTTTGTTTAACGTGTGTAATCTTTTCTCAGTTGATTGGCAGCTAAAGTATTATAAACTAAATTGTGATCGAAAATTTTGTGCTAACTGCATAAATATTGAACGTGTGCCTGAATATAAATACTTGGGAATGACTGTAGATCAGCATTTAAAGTGGGATAAACACATTAACCGAATTTCGAGGGAACATAAATTTATCCACACAAAGTTTTATTTCCTTCAAAATATGTCCCCAGCAATTAATTAATCAATTTATAATGCTTAAGTGCAGTCTAAACTAAACTACGGTATATTCTGCTGGGGAGGTGCCTATAAAAATTGGCTCAACCGATTGCTAATTCTCCATAAAACAATAGTGAGACTGATTGTTACAAAATGTCAATTTGAACCATCCTTCCCCATTTTTGTGGATTTAGATTACTCTCTTTACATCATCTTTACGTTTACAGAGTATTGAAGTTGTTCTACCACAGAAGTGGTAATAAACCTAAGAACGAACCAAAAACCAATATATAAAACCTAAGAACTACAAAAATGCATATTTTTCCCAAGTCCAATTTTTCCCTGTTCAAACGTTCATTTATCTATATAGGGCCAAAACTATTTCTTAGATTGTCAGATAATATAAGAGATACAATTAGCTTAAAATGAATTTTAAAAAGAGTAAAAAAAGGTTATTTGATGCAGAAAATCCAGATGTGTTTTTTGTTAACACTATGGTTAATACTCACTATAATCTGTATGCACAACAGGTTGAGATATAAAGACAAACTGCTATGTTTTTTCTGTTAATGTTATGTTACGTATCCAGTCGCAGTTCACTTACCTTTGTTCAATTATTCTCATTGCAATTTGATTTTGAGGTATCCCAAGTACAGGCTATGCCTAAAAGGGATTCCAAATGTATCCTTATGTAAAAGAAATGTAATATGTGATTGTAATGTTGTTTCATAGGATAAATAAATATTATTATTATTATATTATTACTATATGAAATTCCCATAGAGGACCTGCTGGCCTTCAGCAAGGCGATTGGGCTTTATGGGTGATTTCTCTCTTTCTCTAAGGGTGGTTGGCTCAATGGGCCTAAGTGCCTCCAACACAGAACAATCTAATCTAAATCTAACTAAAGCCGTTAAAGTAAATGTTGCCACGCCTATAGTGAAATGAGTGTCGCTTTACCGACCACTGTGGTCTCCACCTTCACTCATGTGAAGAAGAACTGCTACCTTGTCCTCCGGGTGGTAGGAAGCAAAATTGTTGGCGGCCTCCCGTCGCCAAGTCATGGTATCTTCACAGGTTTCTGTATCATTTAAAGAGCTATCTTACCCAATGATAGACCAATACCACCTCGGAGTGCCACCGCGTGTTGTCCACGACTGCTTACTCGACGAGTTAACTCGCTTATCTCGCAGCCAACCTCTATATCTATAGGTCAACCCACCATCCGCAACCCGTAGGACGCACTCGGTGGCTTTAAGCTCAGCCCCGAGTCATCTAAAATATGGACAGTAAAAAAGAATAATCAGGAATTTCAAATGCAATTTTATTCACGCAATGATTTACGAATTTTATCCAGGTAAACGTGCAACCGACATTTTTGGAAGGTAACGCTTGCACCCGGTTCTAGCGCGAATAAAACTATAAATGTATCAATAAGTTTAACTTTTTCATTTGAGAGGCATGAATCCATTCCATAAAGTTATGTTCAAACTAAAAATTTTCTTGAAAGGAATTTTCAATTAAAAATGAGTAAGTTACTGAAGATTACTAAAAAGTAATTGTTTTGGGCCGCAAACCAAGCAAATCAGACTAAATGAGAGGAATAATCGAAAAAAATTGCAGATTAATTCGACAACAATTTAAAAAAGTGTATTACAAGTTTAAAAAAGTATATTCTCAATGAAGGACAGAATAAAGATGCACAAAATCTCAATGAGTGAAATAAAAGTTGGGTAAGGCCTGCAGAGCAGGGGATAGAGGCCTGATAAAGATCGTGCTGATGAATAAACCGACAGGACCGGGATATTACAAACCCAAAAAGTGACTCTTTAAGAGAACTGTCTCTAAATACTGGCAACGACAAAGTTATGAAAGGGGATCGGGTTGATGTGGAGGCTAAAATATCCGCCTCCTATCCCGAGTGCCCGTGTTCAAATTTTATATGGGGCAGAGTTTTCACTAACATACCTGTACCCTTTTGAGTGCTGTGTGGCGAGTGCTTCAAGTTCAATACTTACACATATAGTGATATTCAATATGACAGGCTTACGTTGCCTTCTTTCAAGTACTTACGCATGATGAATGTCCTGAATCTTCCACCGGCTCTATTTCAACCTAAACAAAATAAAATTACAGTAAAGGTTTACATTAGTAAAAAATTTGGCTGCGATAATATAGCTTCAGCAATGCCATGGTTGTGATAATCCATGCAGAATTTTTAATAACTAGCCAGACTATTGCTAATAATCAACTAAAGTCTGGGATTTGTATTTTATTTGGGGATCGGGTTCGCGTGGTAGCTAAAGTGCTGTATTTCTCTCCTGTGTTCATATCCTGAAAGTGGCTGGAAATTTTCATTGATTTACCTGTCCATACCTGTGTGCTATGTAGAGTGCAGTTCGAATTCAATACTCTGTCCGTAGGATGGATCGTCAAACCGTGGAGCTCTCGGTACATTTCGTTAAGATAAGATTAGTACCGACGCCGGGTTTCTCTCAACCCTTTCTCCGTTTATAGATATGTTTCTACGCGTAACCAAAATCAGTCTAGCGTGGTGCTAATGGCCTTAGCTTACGGTCACCTCCCCGAAAAACTAACGTACTGTTTGTAATGTGATGCGACCACCTAATACTATATCCATTAAAAATAGGATAAATGCCGACACCGGGTTTATCTAAAATCTTCCTCCATTCCCTGAAAACCCCTACCTCTACCCAAATAACTACTTATTCATAATAGTTCCAATAAAAATAGCTGCTAGCTGCCTACCCCGAATAACCACAAGTCTTCCACAATAACTGAGTCATGAAGGGACATATACTGAAACAGAACGTATAGGAGAAATGAGAGTAAGATGTGGATGTGGAGAGATCACTGATATTTCGGCCACAGAGTGATTCAAGGCTCTAAAGCAAAACAACCACTTTCAACGCAAAGTTTTAAGTGAATCGGGAGGAGAACTTTCATTGGAAATGGGAAACACACCATAATAGAAACATTTTTCCTATATTTAAACGTTTCAAGTGCTTATTTCTCTTGCTTCTATCTTGTAACACGACAACATTTTCCCATCATTCCAGATGCTTCCAGACCATTTTCTATTCAAGATAAAGTGCTATCATCCTGGGTAAAAAATATTTGACGAAAACAAGGTCTCTAATGGGCTTCAATTGCAGCGTAACCTTCGTCGGAATGTTGCCATGATAGCGAGGCGGTTCAATGAAAATATTTGGCCAAAAGATAAAGGAATCTGCCGTGAAATTTGATGGTGAGACGTGACTGAGAGTAAAAAGTTAGGCTTTTAAGTGGATGGTGCTTCCGTTCGCCACCACTTTCATCAAAATTTTACGAGACTAGCCTTTCACGTAGCCAATATCTGCAGGCTTATTTTTTGTTACTTCTCTGCCGGTGTCAAAAATCAATCACCTCTCTGTCAACTTGTAAAATTACAATGGGAGATTTTCTATCCGTTATTCCGGTCCTTAGCGGTCATTATTCACATGCATTAACCCCAGTTTTTGAGTTTTTGGCAGTAATGCAATACTATTAAATCCTTGACCGAGCCGTAGGTATCCCAAATTAGTCTCGTGTTCCATAGGATATCATGAAATATTCTACGGAGACGTAACGAGGAAGGCGTTTTCGGTTTGTGTCTACAACGACTGCGGTCCTCAATTTGTAAAGGCCGTTGTACACGGTACAACGTCTTGAAAAGAACGTACAATGCGCTAATTGTATCGTGTACTAGGTGTTCGTATAATTTCTTGTACAAGACATTAGATCATGCTCTATATTATAGGATGAAACCGTCCAAGAGCCACTCCGTAGCTTCTGCGCATGACATGTGATGGTAGTGATGCGTTCGTTTAGTATTCGTAAGGTTGGTGTTCAGTGTTTGCGATCACTTTTATTCCTATTAGCGTGACAAAACTTTCATTTTCGTTGTACATATGTATTCTTTGTTGCTTCCATATTGTGAAGTTCGTCGGTCGCGTTGGAAGTGTTCTGCTTCCTAAAGGATGAGTTGGACACACTGCTAAATATTAAACCTCAATGAAATTAAGGTGACGGTATTGAACCACAAATAAATATGTGCAACAAGCAAAAACATGATGTTTGGAGATTTTTTGATGGTTTGATGGGTTTAATGAGCCGATGAAAGACTGTAAGTAACCAATAGTATATTTTCATTTCATTAATGCTAGGATTAATGGTAGCAAATCATTGTAACCCAGTAACTATGGCAGTATTTTCAAATTAATATCGTCATCGGATGTCGTTATTCAGCTGTTCGGCAGAAAACGATATCTGCGCATGTTATTGGCGCACAAATTGCATGAAATCTTGATCACAAATCGTGTACGACCGTGAACCAACTTCTTGTACAATTTCTTGGTCAAATCTCGCCGTTCAATTTATGGTACAATATCTTGTACAAGAAATTGTACCGTGTACAACGGCCTTAAGAATAAATCTTTTTCTCTACTCTTGAAAATGGATAGGCAATAAATTGTTGCGATTGCTACGATATTTTCAGTAAACCAAATTAATAATGAGAAATATTTTTATCATTGAGACCCGAGACAAGACTACATATCGATAGAAGAGAATTATATTTGTGTTTAATAAATGATGCAAGGGAAGAATTGACGTGATCCTCAGGATCCCCTTATGCTTGCTTAGAGTAGAAAAAACTGAATCAATCTTGACTGCTTGGTGTTTCCATTTCCACGGTAAACGCTCGGAAAGAAACTGTAGTCAATCACTGGCGATTGACCTTGCGCTGAGAGAGTATATAGCGGGTAGTGCATGATAACAAGAAAGGTAACAGCACATGGCTATTTAGTCTCCGAATTGGAGACTATGGTCGACTGAAAATCTAATGAAGGAAGTTACTCCTTGGTGTTTAGCTGCCAATTATTGTCGTTTAGTCCAACTTCAGATCTTAAATAGAAAAAACTTCAATTTTTATTTTATTTATGATTTTGAATTGCTTTCAAGGAATTCATTCCCAACATACTAGGCAATTGCCATCCATCAATGTGAATTGATAGCCTAAGAGAACTTAGGTACTCATGTAAATTGATCCTTAAATATTATTGTTTACTTGTCACCTTGACTCCCTGATGCGAAATTTAAGGTTTTTGTCCTTGATATAGGTTAGGTTACGCTGTGATTTACTTTAGTAAATTAATTTTTGCCTTACGTAGAATTGTAACTTTCACCTCTTTTTGAACTAGTCTCAAGAGTGTTTGTTTTGTCCATTTGTCGTTCCATCATCTGCGCTCTCTCTTGGTACATGTGTGAGTTGATTCAAGAGTTGTTGAGTGAAATTCATTGAAGAAACTTATTGTGCACTCATAGCGGAGTCGCGCTCATTATGTAATCTATGAACGTCACCTTCTCACGTGGATAGCAACAACCGATTCACTCACCATCCTGACCACCAATGGTGCTTCTAAACAAACCTCTGAATAACATGTGTCCCAACTCTACAATACAATTTAAAACGATTAATAAAATGTTGAGTTTTTCACCATTCAGATGAAATATATTTCAGATAGTCTACCTCTATTAGCGAAAGAACTGACGCGGCCATGTTCTGCACGTAACTTATGACTGTCTACTAAGCAAATGCTATTTATTAAACCTGGGGTAAGAGTTGGCCGCTGTGAATAGGTCATTGAGAATGCTGGCCTGGCAACTCAGAGGGTGAGGCTTTGTACCCACGTCCAGGTATACATAATCGTAATACTCCGCGAGCCACCTCAAGAATTTATGGCAGAGGGGGTTGGAACAAAAGTCTTCTATCAGCAATCTGATGTTCACATATCATCGTTAATTGTCAGCTGTATGAAGACACTATTTTTTCGTTGTGCTCGTGAAGGATATGCGGGAAAAGTGAGTTTTTAACACTTTTTGTTGAGGTGTTTATGTCTTTTATTATATTGGCATGGCCAAACCTACTAGCAAAGCATTAGTCCCTAACAATTCTTTATTTTTCAATGAGGTGCTTCTTTATCTCCCTAGAGGTCTTAATCTCGCATTATATCTTCATGTCTGGTGAGTTTCCCATTCTGAATTTTCTAATAAATCCGTTACAATGATATCTGCCATAGTATTTTTTCACATTTTTAACAGATTTTCACTTGATTTAATTAATTTCCCTCATCGACCCCCCTTTATACGGATCCCTAATACTCGAGGTGGCCTGACTAATGAATACAAACTTCTCCCTCGCTCCCTCGTCCTACGCTCCCAACACTCGTCTGATAAAACAGAGCTTCCAAAGCGCCCATACGCATACTCTAGAGGTAGTGTATATTATAATATGTTAGCTATTGGACAAAGTGAAAGCCGTACATGTCGACTAACAGAAATCAAACTGCTGATTTTCAAGTTGTCACCGTATTTTGATATTGACGATATCATTTCATGATGTAGTTATTTGGGAATGAGGCCGATAGCTGCTAACACTTGCATAATTAAGAATGGGTGAGTATTTTGGCGTAAGCATCATTTTTGGGAGTGGAGAGAGGGTGAAAAAAACTTAACGTCGACATTATCCTCAACTGAACGAGGTAAAAGGATCACTGTGACGTCTCTCCCATCCATCAAAGTATTTCACCTGAATTTCTCTCTAGATGGACCTTATATTAGAAGTCGGTTTTACCTGAATAATCTCTTCCACGGCCGTAATTGGAACCCAAGCCAATGGTATGGTAATTAACTACCCTGATTGTCATGCTTATAATGGTATTTAGAGTTAAATATAAACATTCATGAGGCAAAAATTCTGGACTTAAACACTACATCAACGTCATATGCAAGTTGTCAACAGAGTCTATATATAAGAGCAGGGAGAGAAGTCTAGGAATCATCTTATTTGTCATACTACCGAAGCACGTTTGGTTATATTTTACAATATAATCTAACCAAAAGAAGCTACTAAGATCTACAACTACAGCTGCTGGAATTAATGTAAAAACTTCGCTCCAACTTCAAAGGAACGGAAGGTTTTGCTCCCCCGGTTAAACGCCATCTATAAGGATGGCAGTGGAGCAAACGTTTTCACAGACTGACAGAGAAACTCATTGAATGAAGTAATACGGTGAAGGATAAGAAAATGACAAGAGATATTGTCTGTGAGTTTATATTTCACATGATATTCCGTCAGACATGGAGCGAATTTCTTTGATTGGTTCCTTTCGGCTGACGGATCACATTTTCACCCTCCCACTCGCGATCAAACTTGTCTCCCATTTCCATGGCCCTCCGCTCCGAGTGACGCAGAAAATAAATAAATGAACGAATAAAGAGGTTTGTGCGAGTATTCACGGCGTGGAACAAGGTAAATGCGGACGGAGACGGGGTAGGGGGAAGTATCCATCGACACACCCCGCCTAAGTTTCGCAACCTGTCAACTTCAGAACATTTTCCCCGAGGCGATTCGCCCGAGATGGGAATTCCGGATGACCTAGCCCAGCCAAGCGTCCCTTCTTCACAAACCCACCCACACGCACATCACATGAG
This sequence comes from Platycnemis pennipes, assembly GCA_933228895.1. Taxonomy (NCBI): domain Eukaryota; kingdom Metazoa; phylum Arthropoda; class Insecta; order Odonata; family Platycnemididae; genus Platycnemis; species Platycnemis pennipes. The sequence goes on from OW121846.1 coordinate 29,593,434, forward strand.
CTGATTCGAAAGCCTGAAACGGCGTGAATGGCAAACTGCCTGAATTATTTCGCATCTGTACCTAGGAGAAGAAAACCTTGTAAATTTCCTCGCAACAAATTTCCCTCCATGGGGATACAATGAGCTTGCCATTCACCTGTCAAGGCATCCCCGAGACAAAGTGGTGGAGGTGAGTCGAGGAAGGGTGGTGAAGTCACGCGACATCGCCCCCCTCGGCAGCGGATCCTTTTGAAGCCATCCACGGAGTCATGAAACTCGAGCAGACGGCTGATTTAAAATATATCCTCCTTGGAGGGATTCAATAATGGATTAACTTTGATTAATATCCGTCGCCATAATTCACTGAGTCATGACGGGCGTGGAAAAGTTTTCAGCCGCTCCACTCCAACACCGGAATGCTTACGGTTCTCTCCCCCAATGCTCAGTTCCTAGGCGGGAAATGATGGGAATAGCTGAAGCAATAATGCACGCAGCAGATGTGCCGCGTGCTAAGCGATACTCAATTCTCCTGAATGAGACGGGACTGTATTCAGCGCAAAGTGCTTCCACGGTAAATGAAATGGCGTAACGTGACGCATTTTCCTCCCCATAAGTTGTCGTGCATTAAGTTGCTGCAATTGTCATAAAGGTGATACCCGTCATGTAACTGAGTACAATTTGGGCATATAATGGATTTTTTATTTTCTATTTGCTTGTTTCTCCTAGATGAGGCATTCAATTATCTAAAAACTGCCTTTTGTTTCGTTTTGTCTTTCTATGCGAGGAGTTTCGTGAATTCAAATGCATTTCATGCCATTAATTTTCCTAAGTTGTAGCCATAGGCTATTTAAATTGGAAAAATTAAATTACTTTGATAAAACGCTTATTGAATCAAGAGCCAGGAAATACTATACGAATATTTTAAAAGCTGAAATCATCGAGAAAGAAAACACTATTTGAACAATTTTAAGAGCTTAAATCATTACGAATTTTATTCGCTATTCTTCAAGATAAAGTAATAATCAATGCTACGGTAATAATCTCAAATGAGCACCATAAGTGTCCAAACTTGATTTTCCATTATTATGATAAGCCAATGCAGAATATGGACGATTCTAATGGGAATGTAGGTAGGCAACTGCATTTTGTATGTAGCCAATACAGGTACACTGTTATTTCTTTGGCAGTTTCCAGTGATACGCATATTCAGCACGAAATAAATATCATAGCTTCCTTCTTGCTTAGACAGGCATCTATAATCGCCTCACATAATCGAATCACATAATTGCCTCTTAGCAGCTATTCAAGTAACCATAAACCTTAACGGAATTTAACAAGTCCCACCGGGTTTTCCATACATATTCTGATTCCATAGACAAACCTTCTTCATGCAGATTCCCTCTTTGCCCCTGACACACACCTTTCTGGTGGCTTGCAGGGTATTATGTAGATTTATAATTTTGTAAAGTAAATTTTCTTGGTTTAATATTCCATAGAGATCACTTATGTTTTTTTACTTCCGAGGATATCTCCTTTGATACTTATCATCTAAGCACTTCCATCTTCTTTAATCAAATCAGGGTCTTCACTTGAGAATACTTGTTCCCCATTGGATTTGCGTCAGTATTCCTTGCTGTGTTAATAAATTTACTAGCTACTTTGTTTAAAATTTCTTATAGGATGATGACTGGTTTTAGCAGGACTTGAAGTAATATTTTACCATTGAATCTAATTACTGTTTTTTTCAGTGAAACCAATAGTATCATGCATCGGTACGTCCAAATCATTTCAGTTGTGTATTGCCATTCGGTATAGAGCATGTTTGGCTAAGATACCTCCACTGTCATGCACGCGATGCCGGCTTCACGAATCTACATCGCAAAATGGCTTCGCGGGGGTGCTACAAAGTAGTTAAAGAATCCTCCACTACCGAACACCATCACATTTTTCCCTTGCATATTCATAAGGCCATAATGTAGTCTCACTCTGCAACCATTCATACCATCCGTTTTCTACAATCTTGACTCCCACCCACTGGGATGTTTACTGCTCCCACAGGAAATACTTGTCTCTCCTATTTATTTCGATATTAGTTAGTATTTTAATTTTTTTTCAAAACGTCAGCCGCCTTTCCCTAGCTCATTAAACGCATTTATCCTTATGAGAAACAAATGCAGGATATGGATGATTCTAATGAAAATATAGCTGCCTCTAAAGAGGAGATCTTCTCAGCTATATATTATTATTATTTCTCAGAAATATGGATAGTGCGTAGTGCATTTGCTGGTCACACCGTTTCACAAGAAGTTAGTTATGCGGGTGAGGAGACCAAAATCTAAGGTCACCGCCATTGGATACGGGAAGGAATATTCCTAGGAACGGAGAAAGAGTGGAGTCAAAACCGGCGTCGATATTATTCTAATGTTGACGAAAAGTACTAAGGGATCCATGGTTTAACATCCCCTCCGGCGGACATATTACTGAACTCGAACTGTTTTGTACATAGCACTCAGAAGGGGATCGATAAATCAATGAAAAACCTATGCCACTTTCGGGATGTGCACCCACGATAGAAAGGCAGTACTTTAACCACCACAAGAACCCGATCCACAAACATAATATCAAACCCAGACTCCTATTAACTAATAGAAATGGCCTGGCTCGTTAATCCAAATTCTACATGATTTTTCACGGCTATGGCGTTGCTGAAACTATATTATCACAGCCAAATGATTCATTCATTTAAAACTATACCATAATTTTAATTAGTACACGTTGAAATAAAGCAGGTGAAAGAACCGGGGAATTAGGCATGCGTAAGTACTTGATGCACCTCAAAGTAAGAGCGCCATATTTAATATTATTGCTAAAATCCCTCCATAAAATATTTCAAAAGTTCCTTATGGATTAAAATTTGTAATATCATATAACTAGATAATTAACTCACAGTAATCTTTAATTTTTGTTTTCAAGAAATATATCTTCATGTAATTGAAATTTGATGACATCTCTAATTAAAATATGCATATGATAAGTAAAGCCATAAAGCCATAGCCATAGCATTAATATAATAAATAAAGACATGAATTCCAGTAAAGAAAAACCATATCTTATATTTACTTTAGCAGGATTATTTCTGACGGAAATAATTTCACTGTATTGACTGTTTTATTAGGAAAATGGTAGTCAAACTTTCTATAGGTGTCTACTTAGGTGAGGGCAAGTAAAAATCTTATTGAAAAAAATATCACCGCCCACTTAGGGACCGATTGATGTCATTAGTTACTCAATGAGCTGCCGTACAAGTGACCGAGCGAAGCTAACCTGGGGGAATAATTATCGTTTACTTCGAGCTAAGAGTGGAAACCGTCAGTGATTCTGAGAAAAGTTTCTCAAACGTCACCCCAACGGAACTAGTTCTCATTCATTCTCGTACCACTGTAAAGCGATAAAGAGAAGCTATTATTAACCTTTCCCCCTGCAATTATTCGTAATTGGGTTTCCTAAGGAGCACATATATTCCTGACACCATTCCTCGCCGTCATCACTGAGGCAGTAAAGCAGTCACGTTAATGCCAGCAGAATATCCTTGTCCACCCTATTAATTCACTACATTAGAACGAGAAATATTTTTACATAAATGTTAATGCTATAGAAATTTCCCACTCTCCTTTTTATACCCCTGTGATATTTACAAAACTACAAATAAATTTGAAAGTTGAGCAATGAATGCTTGTTTGTTGCATAGACAATCACCCCTTAGCATTGTTTTATTTACATAATCATAATCGGTCAATAATCGTAGGATTGGTTTGACGAAGCCTTCCATTCGATTCTTTTATCCTCCAAATCTCTTCATATCGAAATGTACGATTCATTTACAAAAATATTTTTCATTTTTATGAACTTTAGTCTTTGTGGACGCCTTAATGTTAACACCACCTATAACAGACGCGGATAGGGAAATAAAGCTGCTGACGGCTCTTAGAGCAATTTAAGGGTTTTATAAGTCACGCAAACTCTATACTCAATAATGCTTAGATCTGGCTTAACTAGTACGAAAATTTCAGCTACAATGCTTACGCTAGGAAATAAATACTTTTGACTCTATTGTGAGAGCTGCGAAAAATACTGTATTGTAAGTATTCATGATTGTTTTGATTTAAGTTGTACTGGAGGCAGTCCCCATGAACTCTCACCATTAACCATAAAGGCAACATTGGCCTATTCAACGCCCTATCTCATAGGGGTCGCTCTGCGAGTACTCCTAAAGTGTAGCTCGCAAGCCAACTCAAGGGTAATTAATTCCCAAATAATTCACCACATACGTATATATATTACGAGATATGTTACTACGTACTAAAAGAAGCGTGTTAGTTAGGTGATTTGGGGTAGGAAATATTTGGCTCGTGAGCTAATTGTGGCTTTGGAGTAAAATTTTAAATAAAAATAAAATAAATCGCTGTTTCAGTAGCTAAAGAATCGCAGAAATTATAATTATAACTACTGATACCAAATTGAAACTGTCCATGAAATAAAGAAAACAACGACTTTCCAACCAGATTTTGTGGAAGATAATTTTCATTGATAAAGCGGCCTCTACTTGACTGAACAGATCTTAGAGTTCAGCACTCCGATCGCCGCCTGGGACGTTAAATCGAGGAGTCTCAGTACTTTTCGTTCCGAGCAGGCTAATGCCAAAGCTGAGTTTTTCAAGCATTTGTTATCATTCGCAAACATTCGCTCCATATAAATCATTCTAGGATACAGCTAATGCCAGGTAGCAGAGTTTATGTTTGACTAAAGATGCATAATGATCTAGCCTACCTATTCGTTATTTACTATTGAGTTACTTACCCATTTTGGTCTCCTATTAAGAGTGGGAAGAAAGAGTTTTTAAGTACATCCGCAGGGCACTCGACTCTCTTTTTTCAAATCAACTTGATCGAAATATGAAGTTTATTTAAAAATAAATTTAATTTCATTTGAAAACAGACCAAGGATCCAGTTTAACAATTTAACATCATCCACCTAATTGCCCCTTGGCAGCTATTCAAGTAACCATAGACCTTAACGGAATTTAACAAGTCCCACCGGGTTTTCCATACACATTCTGATTCCATAGACAAATCTTATTCATGCAGATCCGACATATCAATGCTAAAGCTCCATGAGTTACTTTAAATAATCGTACCTGCATCAAAATGAAACACTTTGTTTTCTCACGTATGAACCAGATGCTATCTCCACTCTGTCGATATATATCTTAATAGGAGTAGTCATTGAGGGTTGGTGACCAACGGCTAAGATAATTTTCATTATTTACGATAGGTAGGTTATTGGATAAAGGTAGGAATTTTTCAGGGAGCTGAGTAAGTGTGGAGAGAAACCCGGCGTTGGCATCTTAACGAAGGGCGCGGAGGCGATAGCTGTTTAATGTCACATCCGACGGCCGATTTTACTTCTCTAAATGCTCTTTACACTGCACTGAATTGAAAACCGGTAAGAAAGGGCTTTTAGGGTGATTCAGTACTCTAGCCACTACACCATCTGATATATCTAGAATGAAATTTTTTTAAAATCGATATTCTTCAACTAAAGCAAAGCAGCCGATCTTGTTGAAAATTTAACTTTCTACCGTGTAAATAATAAAGGGACGTTTATAAAGCCCTTCCCGGATGTAGAAGTCCCTTCGTATGATAGTTTACCTCAGAGACCTTGGATACACGGGCTTCCCTGATCATGCATGACACACAATACATATCATAGCTATTAGTATTTAACTAAAAAACAGAATAGACTGAATACTTAATCAGAAAAAGGAATCAACTTCATAAGAATAACTGGATTTTAGGGGTTTCCGCGTTCATTTTGCGGGATGCCAACACCCGAGACGGATCAAAATAAATCCCATTTTTTCATGCCACTGTGCACGGCAACTGGATGGACTGTTTGATGTCCCATTGTTTTCTTTTGCCCTTTGTTCACTTCAGTTTCCTGGCCACGTTGGATTAAAGCTTCCATCATTCATTCACTACAGTGGGAGTAAATCGCGTCGGAGATGTACCCAATGCAAATCAATCGAGGGAAAGCTTTGATATCTCTTCGCTAAGACCGTGTATTCTCTTCATTTTCGGCTATTCACTATTTCCCCTTAGAAAGAAAAATCGGTGTAAAATTTTCCACTTCGGGTTTTAAACTCCATCAATCCCCAAATTTAAATATACCGTCATCACTTTCATCATTTCTCCTGGGATTGCTATTCCCTGGGGTCCTCTCACAACACAGGGAAAATGTAAAAAACACAAATCAAGATTTTAAATCAAACGCAACTTTTTCAATGAAATTATCTCCAGGAGAGTGTAGGGGTTGAAAATTTTGTTTATATGCAAGACTCCGAAAGTACTAGGAACCCTTGTCAACGTTAAACAATATAAGCTAACTGTAGAAGAACATGTGTTTGACAAGCTGAAAATATTTACAAGTGTAACGGAAAAATCTGGAAGCCGAAAAATGTCCTGGCTAGCATATTAATAGTGAGCCAGAAAAAAATAAATTTTCTTTTGTTAATGCAGGATTTCACAACACAATCACAAATAACTGCTTCGGAAGGGGAGCAGGAAAAATTATTTTGCAGACAAAATTGATAAAAACTACCTTCCGACCGGTAATATACCGCTCAAACAATAATGTGTATCTCTCATTAAACAAATTACTGCAGAGGAGTTAAGCAGTAAATTGTCCACGTTCTCAGAGGCTCAAATTCAAATTTCTGCTCAGCCCATATATTGGCAATCATTAGGATTCTATGTGATGCAAGTTACTATAAAATCCTATCAACAGCCAAGTCAATGCTCATTTATATCCTTAAGGGTTTTTTGCAAGGAATGAAAAAACTTAAAACACGCCAGAGACAACGCTTCTTTGGCAGATTTCTTGCACGTGACATTTTAACTTACTTATGTCATTATTATTTTCCCTTTAATACAAAAACAGGTCGAAAATGCATTGTTATTTTCAAGGAAAAACATTTTATTTAAATTGTTTTCCAACAGAGGTACCCCTGGAGAAAAATATCTCCTCCTGGGGTATCTCTGTTGATGAAAATCCAATAGATAGATCTACCTGTCTAGAGTATCAGGAATCAATTTTTGTTTATTGCTAATGATAAGTGATAAATTTTCGAATATCGATCAAGTCAAGCACTAGTACTAAAAGGTATATGAGACAAAAAATTGCAGATTTACGTGCAGCATATTAAACATCTTCGCCTGATGTAATGACTCATATGTAGGGTTTCTTGAGAATGCACGACCAAAATTAGCATACGTAAAATTATAGTGATACCAAAAGAAAGAAAACTCATTCACCCCAGTTACTGACGAAGGAATATTTTCATCTCAAACATTGAATGAAATGAATCTTTCTCGCTTCAGTGGGAAGTAAATCTTGACCTGTACAAAGTAACCGCTTTTTGCTCAATCTGAAAGTATATAATGAAAGAAAACAGCATAGAAAAGTTTGAACCATACATGAATTTTGAAGGGAGGGAAGGCGCTTACCATTAAAAGAAAACTTAAATCTTAGCATAAGTGCAAGCATTAAGAATTCTGCAAGGAAAAATATGCGAGCTGGCTTTAAAACAACAGGAATTCTTCGTGGACTTTTTGGAGAATCTAATCATAAATCTACGATCACTCATGTTACATTAAAGTTTTAAAGATTACCTAGTATTTGTGACCCCTGTTGAGAAGGGATGTTTATTAAATTACGAGTATATTAAATTCAAAATAGGTCCACGATATTTAATTAATGGTGAGGAGAAAGCAATTCCAAGAAAACTACTTGAGAATAAAGGGGGAACTCTCTCCAAGAATAAAGGGAAAATTGACCCTTGAGAAAAACCAAAGGGGACTAGAGTTAATATCTGACATCGAGGAGAGGACTCTTCCACAGTGTGACAGCAGATTAACTTGCCTTCTTAACACCCTGGAAAGAGGCCCCCTCACTCAAGGGGGTATTTCATTTAACCCGACGTGAATCGAGACTTTTTCAAAACATTTGAACCCAAAAATTATTCATTTAGAAGACATATCGATGCAATTGGCACAATATTTTAATTAGTATTAGTAATCATGGGGTTCCCACACACACAGACATACTCCTTCTGGTCACCTCACGGTAAAGTATGAAGACGTAGACGATGAGTACACTCTTTTGAAGTGTTTACTCAAAAAAATAATGTAGCATCTTAGCAGAAGGGTATTTGGGTACGTTTTCGATCGCAGCAGGTAAGCGCCCTCATGATTGGATACTATTCAAAAGATTGGCAGCTAGCGACGTTTGGGACTTTAGTTTTGTTGGAGTAAGAATTTATTCACGAGCACGGGTTTAAACAGTAGTGAACTTGTATGCTCTCAAGCGCTCTCACTCGTAACAAGTCCCTTGCGAACTTCTCATGACTAGCATAAACAATTAATGGGGGTTGAGTGTGAATGAATAGATAATTTGGCATTTTTGACAAAACAACGGTCATGTGACTCCACATTCAACAAGCGTTCGTTTTTTCACTCCACAAATAGGTCAAATAATTAGTTTTATTAGACAACTTAAATTGGCATTATCTTCTTCTCCAACTGGTACCCGGCGAATATTTTCTTGATAGTCGCCTAGTATTTGTCTTATAAGCCTCTCTGTCTTCATTTCTGTATCTAAAAGGGTCACATAAGAGCAAAAAAGATATTTTTGTTATGTTTTGCGCGTGCAATAGTATTAAAAAATTTGACAAAACTTACTTGGATCTTACCTGTGATGCAAATGATGTAGCTATCGAAGACAGGCCAGTACCTGACTTAACAAGTATTCGATGTCGTCTATTTCGTATAAAAGATACTTCACGCAATTCAACGCGTCTCTTGCCCTGATTTCCTAGGCTACACCTAGTGAACTTTGACCCCCTGCTCAACAGTTCAAGGTCACATAATTCCTAGAGGGACTCTACCATCGTATTGGGTACTCTTAGAAGCATATGATTCGACATTGTTGTTGCCTAGATTCACTGTTTGTCACCCCTGTGACCTTTGACTCATGACTAACCATTGAAGGTCAAGGGATGACAAAAGGGATCTGAAAGCCTTACCATCGACCATGCCACCTTTTGAAACCTATGAATTGATACGTTTGTAGCCTCGATTCACTGTTTGTCACCCATGTGACCTTTGACTCATGACTAACCATTGAAGGTCAAGGGATGACAAAAGGGATCTGAAAGCCTTACCATCGACCATGCCACCTTTTGAAACCTATGAATTGATACGTTTGTAGCCTCGATTCACTGTTTGTCACCCATGTGACCGTTGACCCATACATAATCCTTGAAGGTCATGGGATGACAAGAGGGATGTGACTGAATCTTACCATCGACCATGGGACCTTTTTAAATCTATGATTCAACAGGTTTTTACCGGGGATTCACTTTTTGTAACCCTTTCTTTTGTGACCTTGACTGTGCCCTTTCAGGTGTCACTGTTGCCTTTTCGAACTCGAAAGTTCTTCCATCTTGTTCCTCTTGCCCAAAAATCTAATAATTGAAAGTTGCACAACATAATTCTGTTCTTATCTTTCGAATAATTTAACATTGAAAGCCTAGAAGGCTAAATTAGGATCTTTGGTAGGACCTTATTTCTGGAGTCAGAAGTATGATTTATTAAATTTGACTTAGTTTAAACAAAACTTACAACCTATTTCTACCTAGGTTCCAAATTTTATCCATGCGGTATGAAAAAATAACACACGATTGATGGAAGACACTACGTAGAAAACATATAGGTTAAAAATATATGTGAAACCAATATATTCCCCATGCATTAAATATATTGGTTTAACATATATGCGGAATCCATATATTTTCTACAAATGTAACATACATGAAAATTGCCACATATCTTGAGGTCATATGTGTTCCACATACGGTGAATATATGGTCATATATTTCCTATATATGCCCCATATATGGGCTTCAGTGTGGGTTTGCATACGTGCTTTGCCTTTTTTATGTTTTTTAAATTGTGAAATTTAAAAGAGTATATTATTACTATCCTTTTATACGCATGATATGTAATGCATGTTTGGTGAGAACTAACCTCCTGCCACACGCCTTTATAGTGGCTTGCTGGGTATTATGTAGGTGTAGATGAATGATGACTAGGGCCCAGTCCGTAAACCATCAATCTCGGAGCCGTTTGTTCCAGTCTCAAATGCAGGAAAGAGTGTTGCGTCTGTCTTGCGTTTAGAAACTTAGGTTAAACTGCATGAAGTAGTTGCAAAAGAATTCGATATTTTATGTGCTCCATCCGCTTAGGACATACCGTACCATCTAGCCCCACGTTGAACTTAGAACAAACATAATATATAACCCCGAGGCAAGATACGAATCCGTGACCTTTGCATTAGAAGCCCAGCACGTTGCTTTCCTGTCTATTGTGGCCGTCTTCGACGATATTACCGCAACCGTTGTAGAACCTATAAAACGTACAAAAGTCTGCTACCACCAGTGGACAGCAATCCTAAGTACGCAAGAAACCACCCAAGATGTGCAAGAATGATAAGCATGTAAGTATCAGTGAGGCTCTATTTACATATACGTAATACCCTGCGAGTGTGTGGTAGTGAGTAAGCGATCACCATACATGCAATTAAGGAATCAATATTACTATTGCATGGAAATATGATTTCATTTACATCCAGGAGACAAAAGCTAAATGATTAGTAACCACATAGTAATGTAATAATTTTTGATTATCAGTATTTGTCTGAATATTGTAATTTGTAATTCCCAAATGTGCATCAGTTAAAGCATGTTTCATGGACTGCGGACTACCTACTTCGACCATTTACTTTTTCATATTTCAACATCTGACAATATTTCATCCACATATAACCATATCCAAGTTTAAGTGCTGTTCAAATATAAAATAGTCACTTGATACCCATTCGATTTCAGTGAAAGGCAGAAGAAAGAGGCCAGCGGTGCAAATAAATATCCATTTAACGGAAGAGCCACGAAAGGCCGTTGATATGAACCTCTCACGGAGTCAAAATGTTGGAAATCAGCAGACAAGAGGAGATGAAGAGGGGGGAAGGGCGGCCAACGTACACCTTTCTCCCTTCGGTCCCCGAGGGAGAAGGATTGCGTAGGGAGGGAGGAGGTACCCCTTCTCCAAACCCTGGACGTGGGTCCGTCCGCTAGGCCTGGAGGAGAAAGAGAGAGGCTTTGTAGGGGAGGAGGGAGGGCCCCTGAGGCCCACATCTCCGCTCTTGCTCCGTGGCAGGGCCATTGCAGTCTGAAACGCACACACACAACCTCTCTCGCTCACACACCGACTCTGCAACACACGCACGATCCGCGGGGTTCTGGAGTCACGCGTCGCTGCCCACAATCCCCTTCGGGAGGGACTCGGAGCGGGGGCGGGGGTGAGAGAGAACAGTGGAGACTGGGGGTGGACGTGGGGGCCGGAGAAGGGGTTCGAGGGGGCGGGGGCTACACATGTGGTGCCCCCGAACCCCTGGGATGAAAATCATCCATCGGTGGGGAAATGCCCCGCCGCAGCTTCCCGAGGGGTATGGGAGAGGGAAAGGGATAAGGTGTTGGGAAAGAAGGGTTTTGCAGGTGTTTGCCAAGGTGGTGCTGGCAGAGGAGACCGTCGAGCAAGAGGAAATACAAAAAGCGCAAGTGATGAGGTTGAAGTAGGGGAGGCGGGTCGGGTTGACGTAGGGATTGAGTGTAGAGACCTGTAGTCTCTCACCCTCGGTCCTCGTAGTTCGAATCCTGGCAGTGAAAAATAATTTAGATAAAAATACCCAGCTTGAGTGGGTGACTTATAAGTAAATCTTTTTGTGTTCAGTACTCCGTCCGTCGGATGGGACGTTAATCTGTGGCTCCCTTGGCGTCTTTCATTAACATTTAACTAACAGTGCGCCACGCTTCATCTATATCTAAAAAACACCCTGCAAATAACGGAAGGGTGTGTGCCAGGGGATGAACTATCACCAGGAATTTATTTAAATCAAGAGGTCAAATTCTACGAGTATGTTAGCTACTTTATTACGGGTTTTTACTATCCTTATCCTTGTATTATAATCAAAAGCAGATTATATCTCCACCTACTATCCTGCAGGCATACAAAGGTACCTACTTGTGAAACATCTGCAATAGCTATTCTAATTTACCAAAAGTTCAGTCCTATGTTAGCTACTACAGAATGGGTTTTTTGTTAGCCCAAATTATTCCTAATTATATTCAAAAGTAAATTAAATTAACGCTTGCTTTTATGTGTACGATATCAAATATAATTTTCCACAAGTGGCAGGTGTAGTTAATCTCCGCCCCTTCTCCTTAATCTTCCATTCCTATCCTTATACTTACATGCCTTTAACACTTAGAGCGTGAAAGCATGAGGCGCTTTAAAAGTGTGTGGACTTCGAAAACTCATTTGTAGGAAGGTAGGAGCCAAGCCGTGCCTCTCGCACAATGCTTGCAATGTGGGCGGGTTGTGCTGACGGTGGGGGAGGAAAATGCTTGCTAGAAATCCGGGGAAATGGTCCCCAGTTCGTACGATCCGGGAGAAGGAATAGGGATGACGGGGAGACGAGGCGTGAATGGGGGAGGCTGGGATTAAGGCTGGGCGGTGGACCGTCCGCATGAAACAAAAACGCACGCTTGCCTTCTCCTAGGGCGAGGGTGCTCGAATATGATAAGCGTTCCCCTTTTACGCGAGGCTTGAGGACTCCGCCACGGCGGATAGGGCGCATTATTGAAGCATCGCACAGGCCGGAAAGTCGGTGGAAATATCAGTGCGCACCCCGTGTACATGAATAGAATTCGATGCATGATTGTTCTCTCGGGTAAGAATGCAACCTCGCCTTCGCTCCCATTTTTCCTGAGCCAGAAAGCTACCATGGAAGACGTGACCTGTGCAGCCTTAGCAAAGAAAAGAAAACATTTGTTTCATCTTCTATCTCAAGGAGGAGACCAGGTTTGTGGGGTAAAAATAGCACTAGCCTCCCATCACGAAGATACGGGTTTGACAACCAGCAGTGGTAGAGTTCTGGGAGGATGTACCTTTAAATTCAGTGCGCTGCCCGTCAGATGGGATGTTAAACCGTAGACCGTTTAGCGCCTCACTTTATGAGTAGACTTACACCGACGCCGGGTTTCTCTCCATAACTCCTCCGTTCCTTAATAAATGTCTACCTCTACCCAATTAGCCAACTATTGTAAAAGATAAATATGACCTTAGCTATTGGTTTCCATTGCAAACTGCTCCTACAACTGCTCCATTTCAAGTAATATTTTTGTGGAGGTTAATCGATATTTTACGCAGTATGCACTTCATATATGTTCTTTTACTAACGCGTAATTCATGAATATTAATATTTTCCAACAAGAGCATTCAAAATACCGGCAGAATGGGTGTCTTAGGAATCCACTTTTATAGGTTTTAAATTTGCTGTCATGGCACCATGCTTGCCAATTACGACTCATTTATATGTAACCTACACCCACATTGTAGGCTCAGAGATACAAAACGACGGGAAAACGTGTAATCTTTTCTATAATTATCTATATGACTTGAATTTTTTAACCTTGACTGTTTTTTATATAATTTCTATATTGACTGTTTTTATACGAGTCGATGCCTCTCCTTCAGAAAGCCACCCATTTTTGGCTGAAGAATGTGTTAGTCCACGTCTTCCTATTAGATTATGTCCCTCACTCATAACGCCTCTTTTACTGCATTCCTTGTTTTTTCATTGTTTTCAATCAAACCTAGTGTATAATTGAATCAGTATTCGTAATATATGGCCATGGTATATTCTCAGCATGAGTTCTCAATAAGTTTTCTAAACCTAAGGCCCGCATTTCTTTTTGTAGCGTTCATAAAATTGCATACAATTCAAAAAGGACAAAATCGCGTGAACTAGATTCTCACCATCATTCTAGGTCTTCAGCATTGCAGCACATTCATTACCACGGACTGGTTTTCATGGGGCATCTTCGACGCTCTGACTTTACACATTCAACAAAATTTTGTTAATCTCTGTTAGAGGTTAAATAATATCTTGAGATATCGGCTTTAAACTAAGATGTTTTAATAACGAGTCACAGACACATCCAAATTCCATTTTACAAATTGAACGACTGACAGAGAGTTGACAACAACAATATAGATAAATAGTTACTGACATAAATAGCAACATATTTTGCCAACCCATATTTATGTATTAGATTACAACTCTAACACCCTCACTTAATCTAATAGGTATATATATATATATAAATAATTAAGATTCTGCAACCAGTGCTTTCTTCCTGTCATATGGACCGTAGCTCCGGAGTCGATGAACCAGTCAGCTTCACTCGCGATGTGTTTGGCTCCCAAGGCTGCCACAGAGAGAAGAGTTCTCTCCTTTTTCATCACCGTACTCGGTACAGCTGTCCTTGTGCAGTCCTGGACCCATGCGATGAACCGCTACTGTGTGTCTCGTAGTTCCATCTGCTCCTGCATTTGGCTCTAATGTGACCAAATTTCCCACGTTTCTAGCCACTTGCACTGCTTTACAAGATTGTCGCCCAGAAACCCCTTTACTTTTTGCCCACAACGCGGACTCGTCATTTTGGCCCCACCGACTGTCCTGAATTAATTTGGATGTGTCATCTGCGGCGTAGCCTTCAACGCAACTCCACAACCCTACGTGCACTAAATACATCTTCATTTGGAATTTCCAAATATTGTAATTGTCCCGTCCATCCAATTTTTCCAAGGATGGCAAACCAGTTCCAACTGACGCCTCAGCCATTTTTCGCTTTAACGATACGATACGAAAAAAAAATGCACTCGCGTAATGTTGCAGTACTATTGAAGCACAACTGGTCCTTTTCGGTCGCCTGGGCCCATAACCTGTTAGAGGTTAAATAATATCTTGAGATATCGGCTTTAAACTAAGATGTTTTAATAACGAGTCACAGACACATCCAAATTCCATTTTACAAATTGAACGACTGACAGAGAGTTGACAACAACAATATAGATAAATAGTTACTGACATAAATAGCAACATATTTTGCCAACCCATATTTATGTATTAGATTACAACTCTAACAATCTCTTTACATTTTCCCCTGACTTTTTTCTCTATTTAGAGCTATCCGTTGTCTTTCCGATTCATAGCTCTTAAAGGCATTCGCTAATTTTAAAACTGCCACCAAGCATTCTATCTGTACATATCTTAAGCATAATTTGGTTCTATGATTCAAAAATAATTTAATATTTTAATTCCAAACCTATGTGAATGAATCATTCTATTATTAAGTTTCTTTATTTACGAGTCTATAAAGAAATTTTATTTATTATGCTCTAATTTTCACTTTCACCGCACGTAAAAATGTAATTTATTATCACAGCAGTTTTATATGTTTCTATTCGGAACATTCAATCAACTACCGCTGAAAATACTCTGGAACGATTGTGTATTTTCAACTCCGGTATCTTCCGTTTCACATCCGGAAAAGAATATTTCTTTGATGCCTCAAAAGAGTTTTAAAATACTGAATTTCAAATCAAGTGTTGCCCTTTTAACCCCCCATTCGTTGAGGCGAGGCTGTACACTATTATAAAGCCGGAAAAGCTTTCTATGAATGCCCGGAGGAGCCGTTCCACAGTTTTACTACTTCTGTATGCCTCTAACGCCGGAAAAGTCAATTCTAAGTCTGTCTCTCAACATTGCCTCACGGTAGCTTCTACGCTGACGTCGCCAGGTGAATGTGTCATCTACAGCACGCCTATCCCTCCGTATAACTTTACCGGTGTTTTTTCGTTTGCCGTCACATTTTCTGATCACCAACTTCCAAACACTCATCCCATGCTAGCCTTCAAATGCAGTCTCTGTCGCCCATTACGATTTCTTCGTCATGAAATCATGAAGAAAGATCATCTACATATACATTATACTATGCAAGTCACCGTAAGAGTGTAGGGGGTAAATTCACATCAAACATGCACTACATACCATGCTTAAAATAGATTAATAAATACGTTATAGTCGAAGCATATTAATTAAAAACGATTTAAATACCAAAGCAAGCATGCACATGCAAATACCTACGCTATCCATTGATGCACTTCAGTTTGGCAACCAATTATTTTAATTCTACGATCATGGTCCAGTCTACCATATCAAGTTAGAGTTCGTAAAATGTTGTTAACGTCTTCAGAGAAAAGGATACGATTAGAAATTTATTTGCGAGATTAAGTTTAAATTTCAACTTACGGTCTGATAAAGAAGCAGGTATTTTAGTTCATCTAATGGATGATTACGTTAATAAAGGTATCATACCGTTTCTTTTCAAAGCTTGCCGATCATCGCTGCATACACTCTAATTCGTTATTTAAGCTAATTTCATAAGGGTTCTATGTAATGACAGCGTATTCCAAATGAGGACTAACAAGGGAAAAAGTACCATATTTGTCGTACATGATCGTCACATTTACTCTGTACTCTTTTGATGAACCCCAGTTTACGATTAGTTTACCGAGTGATTTCACGTTCTCCTCAATAAAGATAATGCTTCAATCTTATTCCAAGATATATTATAATCTCCACCCATATTAATTTGATTCCTTATGTTTAAGAGTTGGAAGGAGATCTACTCTTTTTCCAAAAATGGATTACTACTCATTTTTTCATATTAAATTCCAACTTCCGTGCATCACACCAGTTTTTACTTGCTTCTAGGTCATCACTCAAAAATTCTTTATCGTTTGGCTTAGAATTTCACTGTGTGCAACAACGTCATCGGCAAATAGACGAAGCTTAGTTTTTACCACCTTATTTATATAATTTATGCAAAAAAAGGAACAAGAGAGGACCTATGGCACTACCCTGTGGCACACCCGAAGTGACTTTAAGTGCCGGAGAGGTAACAGCAAGTTACATGCTGCTGTATTTTGCTTCATCTACTACCACACACATATGTCAGCATTCTCCCGTGTCCACCGAAGAGCGCGCTGGGTCCACTCTTTTATCTCGATCTTTTTTCCACTACTCCCCTGCTCCCCATATTTTAGACAGTTCATCTTTTGCAATCATCGTCACGTCATATAACCGTTGGTCTCCACTTCATACCACCCATACATACCACTGTCATCACTGCGATACACATCAGTATTAAGATTTAAATTTCTACAAATACTACGTATAATGAACAGGTTCCATATAGCTAATTACACCCTACTGCTAGCTGCAATTCTAGATATTTTATCATTCTTTTATTTGATTATCCTTTCTCACCCATAGTCGCAAATAATTGACCTTCCCATCTCATAGAAGTCCCCATTTAGCTTTATGACTCCATCTTTCATATATAAATTTCTTTAAAGAGATTAATAGTCATTGCGTTTTTCAGAAAAATGAGGCATAAACTAACATAATATCAATCGTGGTAGTCACTTAGCAAGAGGTTTTGAAGCAACTAAAAAGATTTTAATGATGGATCGAACGGTACAATAGTAGTAAATAGAATTCGGAATCATAACTAAACTATCAAGGTTTCATCGTGCGTCAAACCCAGCTAAATACTAAGCATCGTCCAGCGATGAACAAAACACCCATTCCCGTAGCGGGATTCGAACCCAGGACTAGAACCCAGGAATAGTGAGTTTTCGTACAAACGCGTTGCTGACCTGACTTCTACGGGCGGCTCAATCAAAACAAAAAGCAAAAGCTAATTACTTGTTTTTTAATATTATATTATTATTATATTTTAGAATATTAGATTATTATTATATTTTAGAATACTATATTATTATTACACTTTATAATATTAGATTATTATTATATTTTAGAATATTAGATTATTATTATATTTTAGAATGTTAGATTATTTTATTTTAGAATGTAATATATACTTTAAAAGTGTGTATTTGAATCATCAATAAAAATACGCGTGATTAATTAGAGCATTTGCCTGACAAAAACATCTCACCCACGCTTCGGTTTCCCGGAAGACTTCGTCAAATTCAATTCCATAGCGGATCGCAAAATGCAAATACAATTTGGACAGTGCATGATCGCGTCCCTTAGGTGACCTTCGCCTGCTGTAAATGCCGCGCCTCGCAATCCATCACGACGGCCCGACTCAAAAGCACTCGCACTCACAGTGACAACCGGGGGGTGATCCACGACATTAAATGCTGGAAGGGAAATATCCTTCCACCCGCAAGCTAATACCACACGATCTGTTTAAATGTCATAGCTTGTCAACAAAAACATATATTTCTTCTCCCATGAATATGCAAGCACTCAAAAGGTTTCTTCGCACGAAAGCAATTACGGATGATGGATGGAAAACACAGATATGAACTTATATCCTCATAAATATTTTTCTTCCTTAGGTTTCAAAATGCATTATTGTAAACATGATTTCTCTTTCACGTAATTTCAGCTCTCACAGCTCCCTGCCTGAACTATAGTACAAATAGCATGCACATATCTTTCAATGTCTTGATACAGAAAGTGATGAGGGAAATTAAACGTACTTAAATCCATATCATTCCATTTCATTCCGAAAAAAATTAATTTGCATTTTCAAAATTCCTTTTTTATTGTAGTGTATGAGACTATGGAATATATTTTATGTTAAATTTAATGATTGGATAAATCCGCATCACTCAGCCTACGGTCATAGTGTTTTCATACGTTCCCGCTTTGAATATTTTCCTATTTTTTTCATTCAATTTTATGCCTAAAGCTCACTAATATTTAAAATATACTTCATACTATGCAATACATTATTACGTATCATGTACTTTTCCCTGAAAAGAACTTAAAAATTATGTATGAAATTTAAAAAACGCAAAACCACGGTGCAGCAAAAACACCTGAGAGAAATCCGCTAATAAATTTCACCAAATGATGAGTCGCTGCTAGCTGTATCGCCAAAACTATGATTACCTTCTTGGTAACGGAAAGCTCGATCCTGTAGAATCTTCATTGCTTATCGCTCTCCTCTCATATCACACATTTTCAAAAGCTGCATCGTTTCAATTGAGGTACACAAAGTAAGCGACCGCGCTCGTCTAACGTTGATGAACACACGACACCTCCTGCTAATCACTGATTATAAAACCCCAACAAAAATTGGTACGCAGCACAGCCATTGCCTATCTTAATGAAGGGAAAATAACGAACGTTATCACACCCATTCGCTTTCCTCTTCCTATAATCATTTCGCTTATTCGTAGTCAGTCGCCCAGCCACGTTCCATGCCCTGCCTCACCGTGAAATCTGGGAGTCTATTACGTTCACGCATCGCCGCGCATCCATTTGATCGCTTCGATTGAATACGCACGCGGGTATTCGTTCATTACCGCCGCAATCACCTCCTGCACGAGGTGAGGGTGGGTGGGAGGGGGGCGATGTATGCTAATGAGCGCACGTGGGACGCGAAAGGGAGGGGCGAGTCGGAGGGTGGGGTGGTGGAGTGGGCCTCTCTCACAACACCGCGTGACCCAACGGGCCCCAAGCCGCCCTTCTGACCGCCTCCTTCCTCTCAAGCACACCTCGCGTGACACAGGACCCACGAGTAATCGCGCAAAATGACCGACCGGCCGAGTATAGTAATCGCGCGCACGGCTCCTGGTGCACTCACGATGCGAGAATGTGTGGAAGGGTACGACCCACCCTCATATTTCATGACACCGGGAATTACCAGCCACTTCAGCCACCGGCCACGTCAACACAAATTTCGCTCCTACCCTTGCGGACATTCTGTCTCGCTATATTTGTGTTACTTTGTCTTCGACACGAAGATTGAAAAAACTAGGAGTATTGCAATTAGGAATCCGTTTTGAAAGCATCAACTGTTGACACTAATTCCTTTCCGTGAACTCTAGTTAAACTTATATACCTCAACAGTTAGCACCAAATTATAGAATAGCAATATACTGCTAGTGGAGCATTAGGAATGGGCCACCCTCACAATTAACATTCGCAACGTCGTGCATGATTTTATACTAATTTAATCTTGAGAGAAACACAACATAGATGTCCAATAGGGGAATCGAACTCACGGATGTGTTGTTTCCAGGTATTACGGACCTGATTAATGGGGCTGGCAATTAGAATACATATACGCGCACACATAAACAAATCTTGAATGTAGAAGCAGAAAAATATGTTAATTCTTGAATAAGGTGATATTAGAATGAAAATGATGTCGAGGAAGAACAGCAGATTAGATCGTTCTAGGATTATACCATTAAATATTTGATGAAGAAGGCTCCACTGATCCCTAATCTCCTATCGTATTCATCTAAGAATCACATCAACCAAATTATTCAGACTATTATGGAAGCAATAAATTAATGAAATGTGTATGAATATTAGGATAATGTGTTTTATCATATATTTCAGTTATAATTATTAATCTTTTCAAAATTAATAAGTAAGGAGTGCAAAAACGAGAACTCACGGAAGAGCACTGGGCCAGGGATAAAAATTGGTTAAGTAAGTAAAAGGCCTCGGGGTTGAGCTTAAAGCCACCGAGTGCGTCCGCCGGGTTGCGGATGGTGGGTAAAGAGGTTAGCTGCGAGATACGCAAGTTAACTCATCGGATAAGCAGTTGTGGACAAAACGCGGTGGCACTCCGAGGTGGTATTGGTCTATCATTGGGTAAGATAGGCCTTTCAATGATACAGAAACCTGTGAAGATACCGTGACTTGGCGACGGGAGGCCGCCAACAATTTTTCTTCCTAGCACCCGGAGGACAGGGCAGCAGGTCTTCTTCACATGAGTGAAGGTGGAGACCATAGTGGTCGGTACAGCGACACTCATTTCACTATAGGCATAGTAACATTTACTTTAACGGCTGTAGTACTGCAATGTGGAAGGAAAGGGTAAACCACCACATTATTATCCCGAAGAGTCGCAGCTACTCCACTCCTTTCTTTCTTATCATGACGTGATGGAACCCTCTCGAGTAAAATATTTCGGAGGTAAAATATTCCCCTATTTGGATCTCCGGGTGGGGACTACTTGAGAGAGTAAATCAATCAAGTGTGATAAACATTTTAGGGTCGGTACATGGAACGTGAGATCGCCTCGTACCTGCAGAAAGCTGGAAAACCTAAAGGTGGAAATGCAAAGAATGGACCTCGAAGTATTAGGAATCAGTGAAATTGGATGGCCCGAAGAAGAATACTTTTGGAGTGGAAGTTATAGAATTATTCACACTGGATCAAAAAATGGTAACGCTGGAGTTGTCATAATGCTCAGGAAGAGTGCAGAACTGCGCGTGAAGACCTTCCTGCAGTACAGTGAGAGGATAATGGTGAAAATTGAGACCAAGACAACAAATTCTATTGTGGTACAAGTTTACATGCCTACATCGGACTACGAAGATTAAGAAGTGGAAGAAATCTATGAGGATATCACTGAAGTAATAAAGCAAGTAAAAAGAGAAGAAAACTTAATTGGTTTAGGAGATTGGAACGCTGTGGTTGGCGAAGGTAAAGATGGAAGAATAACAGGGCTTGGAAAATCTAAATTAGAGAGAAGAAAGACTTATAGATTTCTGCACACAACACAAGTAGGCACACAAGCTAACACATTGCTTAAAAACCACCAACGGAGAACATATGCCTGGAAAATGCCCGGAGACAGAGGAAGATTTCAAATTGACTACATTTTAGTGAATCAGAGGTTCAGAAACCAGGTGAAGAACTGCAAAAGTTACCCGGGTGCAGATATCGACAGTGATCACAACTTAGTGATGATGAAATGCCACTTAAAACACAAGGAATTGAAGAAATCAATGAAGAACGTGTGGCAAGTAGAGAAACTAAAGGAACCTCAACAATGGCTGGCCTTCTAGAAGGCAGGAAAGTGGAACGAAACAGAAGGAAGTGGAAAACAAAATAGAAGAGGACTTGACTGTGAAATCAGTAGAAAAGAGATGGGGAGAAAATCTAAATCGGGCTACAGGTAGCAGCTAAAGAAGTTCTTTGGAGAAGAAAAGTTGTCAAGAAGGAGCCATGGATTACAAAAGAAGTATTAGAAGGGATTAAAGAGAGAAGAAAATATAAAAATGAGGAAACTGAAGATGGGCAAAAAGCGAGAAAAGCAAGGGAAATGAGGATGAAGGATCTATGCGAAGATGTACAAAGCAACCTCGCAAAAGGAAATGTGGAAGTTGCCTACAGGATGGTGAGAAATCACTTCTGCTGCAAGATGTGACTGCATCAGAGACAAGAATGGATAACTCTTATTTGAACATAAGGATAAAGTGAAGAGACGGAAGGAATACTGGGAAGAGTTGTACAATGGAAGCTATCTTAGACCGGAAGTCATCGAAAAGGAAAATGCGATAAGGATGAATTGGGAGCCCAAATCTTAAGATGAGAATTTGATGCAGCTGTAAAGGATCTGAGGATAAACAATGCTTCGGGAATAGTTGATATTCCTGCCGAACTAATAAGAAACGCCGGAGAGAAGACGCTTACTCAAGTGTACCAAACCATATGCGATATGTACTCTACTGGAGAGATACCCACGGACTTTGAAAAGAACATCATCATCCCTATTGCCAAAAAGAAGAGAGCTGAGAACTGTGAACATTTTAGGACGATAAGCCTGACGACACATGCCTCGAAGATATTGACTAGAATGGTCTATAGAAGAATAGAGCGGAAAGCGGAGGAGTTCCTGGATGAGGACCATTTCGGGTTCAGAAGAAACAAGGGCACAAGAGAAGCGATATTGGTCCTCGGGCTACTTATAGAGAACAGGATAGAGAAGAATCTACCGACGTTTGTTGCATTTGTAGATTTAGAGAAGGCATTTGACAACGTGGATTGAAATATGATGCTAAAGGTTCTGAAAGAAATTTGAGTATCATACAATGGCCGATGAGTTCTCCACAGCTTGTATAAAAACCGGTGGCCATAATCAAATCAGGACCCAGCAATACAGAAGCAAGCATAAAGAAAGGAGTGAGGCAAGGATGTGTACTCTCTCCCGTATTATTCATTGTGTATATCGAGAAATCCATCCAAGAAGTCAAAGAAAAGTCCACGGGGAGAAAATCGGCATGCTACGATTCGCCGATGACACAGCAGTCATGGCAAAAACGGAAGGAGATTTAAAGAATACACTAGGAAGTATGGAAAGAACAATGATCAGATATCATCTGAAGATCAATAAAAAGAAAACTAAGGTATTGGTGTGCAGTAGCAGAAAGGAAGCCAGGACAAATGTTAAACTAGAAAAACAAAAAATCGAGGAGGTGGAAGAGTTCTGCTACCTGGGAAGCCGAGTAACCAGCGATGGACGAAGTGAAAGAGAAATTGCCAGTGGAATTTCCCAAGCAAAAAGGGCATTTTACCAGAAGAAGATTCTGCTTACAGCTGCAAATACAAGCGTGGAAGTGAGGAAACAGTTCATTAGGTCATACATCTATAGCACTCTACTATATGTCAGCGAAGCATGGATAATAACAGTAGCAGAGGAGTCCAGGCTGGAAGCATTTGAAATGAGGTGCTACAGAAGAATGGTGAAGATGAAATGGATCGATCGAGTGAAAAACGAAGAAGTCTTAAGAAGAGTGGGAGAGAAAAGATGTTTACTAAAAAAACATTACAAAGAAGACGGGACAACTTAATGGGCCGCATCCTGAGACACGAGGGCATGATGAAGACAATCGTCCAGGGAAAAGTGAACGGGAAGAATGGAAAACGCAGGCCTCGTATGAGATATATGGAGCAAGTTGTGAAGTAAGTAAAAGAAAGAAGCTACGTCAATATGAAGAGGTGGTCCGGTAGAAGAATGGAGTGGAGGGCTGCGTCCAACCAATCCTAGGATTGTTGATCGATGATGATGATGAAGTAAAAAGCAAAAGAGTTGCCTATATAAATAGTAAGAGGAGGGAATGGTTATAAATAAAATAACTGGACTAAACTTGAAGACGAAATGGGCATAAAGAACTCATAAAAGAAAGGATTTCGTTCTTTCCCAGCGAACTAATGTTGTAAATACTTCAAGATTTGGCGAACAACATTCCCATGGTCGAATAGGCCGCCCTCACAACTTGCATTCGCAGCGACATGCATGATTTTATACCAATTTAATCTTGAGAGAAACACAATTAGGAAAGAACAAGTAGGAAAATAGAACTAACGAACGTGTTGTTCAACGCCCTGATGGAGGATTTAGCCATTTAAGCGTCGGCAGCAGACCTGACTCGGTGGAAAACCCGCGAAGAATTTGCAGAACATAAAAGAAACTTTAGGATTCATTTGGAAGGTTGAAGACTTTCAAAAAAATGGCGAAAATAGAAGGCATGGATATCTTATTATTATTATTTTTTTAATTTAATAATTTATGATGCGCACATACAAAGCATAGAATTAGTTTCCGTGTGTACATAATAATAAATATAAGGAATATATTACATCTTTCTGTCTCACTGTTATGCAATTCGTCTTATGCATTAATTAGCAGGTAATAATTTCTGCTTCATTAGACTAACAATCGTTTGTACATGAATGAATCTCTAATTGTTGCCATTAGTTAAGCAAACCCAAGTGAAACTAATAATCTGAGGGTTCTAAATAAAAGAAAAATACGCAAGTATTGGTTCTTTTGTTCTATTTCCACAAATTAAATAACGGTATGCAAAATAGGTTCCTAATTTTCTCTTTAGGAGTTATAAACAAATTAGGACTCCACCTCAAGGAGAAAATTGTTTTTTTGTCAACTTGAAAACGTTATCACCGAAGTTGTCATCATAATTTACAAATGACCAATACATTAGTTTTATGCAGAGCTTAAACTTTTACTATAGCAACAACAATATACAAGATACTTTGATTATATCAATGAAATGAATTCAGTCTTATGCTATGTTTATTTTACTTTTTCCACGTAATTAAGTAAAAATTATAGTCAAGTCACAACAGATATGTGTATAAGATGGAAATTGAAGGAAATGCAAATTAATGCAGTGTTTTATGGTTCCGCTGACTGCAAGTAGGTAATGGAGTTGCGTGAGAATAAATACAGGTTTGAATGGCGCGAGTTTCTTGCGAAGAAAGAGCAATAACCGTACGTCACAATTATCTCTGATGTGGATCAGAATGATGGCTGTGGAAAATATTTTCCTCTCGCATCTTGAAATACTTCCCCTGCTTCTTGCTCTCTGGTCGTGCATTCTCCTGAATTTATGTTCCCTTAAACCTCCCAACTATAGACATTTTGCTCCAAGCCCAACACATACTTCATGCGGACGGAACCATATCAACACAAAGCTCCCCCTTACGACATTCAGAACGGAAACTGAAGCCAGAGAAATTACCTGCACAGCACACAAATGAAGGCAGAAGGTGATGCAAATAAAATTTTACCTTCGGTTAAACTAGGCTAATGAGTATATTTACTTTCAACCCACACTTCTCAAATTGTTTTATAGCTATAAATGCATTGGAATTTAATGGGGTGTAAATATTCCAGCAACGTTCATTTCTTCCCAGTAGCAATGACATGCAATAAAATCATGATTGCGGATTAGCTGGACATTCAGGACAGTATCATATATCCTTAATCTTTCAAGAGATTGAATGCACTTCTTCAGAGGTTAAAGTGAGGTCAACTGAAAACAAACAAGCAAACTGACTGAAATGTGAGAGGGTTCATTCAGCTTTTTTATGGTGAAAAAAACCAATCATCTCTAGCTTGGGTGCTATATTTACCTACATGAAAAGGTCATCAAGAGGAACCTGTATTTCCGTGAAAAATCCGCCAGTTTCGGAATTTAAACCCTGGCCTTCGAAATCGGAAGCCAGTACACAAGCTACCACACCAATTCGATTCAGATGAAATATTTTACATTGGTTAACTGATCCCTACTTGAGTGATGTGCGGAGAAAATTCGACTTCAGTACTTCCTTCGTCCAATATGGCAATACGGCACGATAAGCCGTGAACCCATTGGCGTCTTCCGTTAAGATCAAGCTATTGCCAACGCCGGATCTGTCTCCACCCCTATTCTTACTCGTTGTCCCTGAAACTCCTCCCTCTAACAAATTTACTGCCATCTTACGATGGCGCAAA
This sequence comes from Platycnemis pennipes, assembly GCA_933228895.1. Taxonomy (NCBI): domain Eukaryota; kingdom Metazoa; phylum Arthropoda; class Insecta; order Odonata; family Platycnemididae; genus Platycnemis; species Platycnemis pennipes. The sequence goes on from OW121846.1 coordinate 29,619,577, forward strand.
TTATCTAAGCTGTTGGTTGCCTGCCCATAGTAAATAACTAACTAGTACAATATAACCGTAAGCATTGCAGTAACAAAAAATGCGAATACTATAGCTGAATTTGATAAGAGCCGAAGGAAAGAGTGAGGGACGCAACAGATGACTGAGGAGGACTGCAAGGGAACAGTTAAGAGTGGCAATTCCGTTCCCCATCATCCCATCGCAGACTGAATGAATTATTGGACGCGGACCGAGGCGGAGGAAAGAAGGAACGAGAGGGCTGACAAGGGGAAACGTCAGCCGCCGTCTGGGCACATCCTGGTCTCCCCCTTTCTCTCTGGAAGCGAGGAACACAATAAAAAAAATCGAGGGCTAATCTTTCAAAGTTCGGCATAAAAACTTTATGTCGACTGTTAGCTATCGTAGTTAACCGTGACACTTTTTTTTATCGCACCCGTAGAATGCCGACGCTCCCCGCTCCTCATTTTTTCTAAAATTCAATTTTAATTCAAGGCACTGCGATATGACATCCTCGGGACAGTATCTGGAAAGGGGGCGTGGCTGCAAGAGTTGCAGCGGGTAAGTTGAGATATGTTCTTTGTTTTAATTTCCTCCTCCTTCTCCCCGACTGGGCACGCCCGAGATCTAGCATTATCGCGGATTACGGCTCAATTTTTATGCCCTCGCCCCTGCAGCTGGAAATTTTTCGAATTCTGGGATCTTAATGAAATTCCGTCGAAAGTCATAAAGGTGCAGGCTAATGGCAGTTCCGGAAAAAGTGCTGGTTAAGATACCTATCCGTTGGAATGGCTGAAGAGATTTACGTGATTAAACGCCGGAGTGGGATTCCGGGAAATCTATGAAAAAATACTTCGAATGCCAGAAGCATCATTTGCTGTGTATGATATTTCAAAATATGCATTTCGTCAGATTCCACGTCAAGAGTACTCTTTTTATGACTGTACCTTTTCGCAAATTCGTGTGATCGAGTAGAATTCCGACTACTACGTCAATAAATGAACGCGTGACGGAATTCGGTCTCTACTCCTTTCTGTGACAGATATTTTTGGAATTCGAACGTGCACAATATTGACCATTCTCAGTCATTATCCTATATCCTCCAGCATCAGTTACGAGTCACAGAGGTAAAATATTTCCTAAATTTACGGCAATCCAAATACCGCTTTTGTCCCAAGAATTCCGGGTTACTGAATTCTCGTCATTTATGAATGCGTGTCAGCTAAATTAAAATTTGGCTCGGTAAGAAAATCACGCGCCGTATCATAGTGGAGATGCACCAATGAAGTATTTTCTAGTTTATTCATAAAAATTAACTCATAATTTGAATTTAGAGTAACTTCAGTCCTTTTAACGTGTCATAAAATTTTTCTCCACCAAAATTTAATAAAATAATAAGTCAGTACGAATGGTTTAGGATAATCTACAAATCATAATCAGAAATAAACTCGATGGAAACTTGTGTTGCTTCAATGAACAGTTGATAAATCATAATGGTATTTCTATGCATAAATTCATTAGAGATGAAGCCAAGTGTTGCTATTGGAGCCTAAAAAGCGAAGCTCGTGGAAACTTAAATGTACGTATTAATTTAGCTAATACTAAATAATCCATCGGATATGTAATCGCATGTCATTTTAATACCATTGAGGAAAACTTAGCCAACTGTCATTAATCCATCTCTTTCCCTGCCATTAAACCGTGTGCTTTCCTTACGTACTCCAAATAAACATTGCCTACGTACTCCGAATGTCTGGGTTCAATACTCGACAGTGGCTAAGGTTAATCGGACGAATTTAGTCCGTCCCTATCAGTTTGCTGTGCAGAAACCGCTTCCCGTTCACTGTTCCGTCCGTCAGAAGGACGAAAACCATGGGAAGACCATGGGCTGCTGCTGACAAGAACAAGCTGCAAAATATGTTCTCGTATGGCCAGCCAACCCGCATCTCTGTTCTGTAGAGCGCCAATCCTTTGGCACAGAAACATTTTTAGCATTTCCTTATGGATTGTAAACGACACTTATTTGGCCACAAACTCCGCTCCTTTTTCAGCTGATCTATTCAGTTCATAGTGCACCTCACACTTTTTATATCCGTGATGTGATGCTCATAAAAACATAGTTTTTCTCATTCTAATTTTATTTCAAGTTTAACAGGATCGAATACTTAAAAATACTGTAGTTAAAATATAACCGGGGAGTAAGTTGAATATGGTAGATAGGGGACAACACAATTATTTCTATGAATATTTATGATATAGTAAGAAAGCGGTTTGCACGAACGCTGAAATTAAATTACTAAATTTTCTGAAGCTAAATAAAAAGCTTGTTGTGAAGTCTCAATAGTTAAAACTCAAATGTTATAATTTCAAGTACAGTCATCACCCAGTTAGATTAGATTTTTAGGCACAATAAATCCTTCCATTAATCCCTATCTTTCGTACGACTTCTTTCGTTCCGCATGCCTTCTACCACTTATAGTCCTCTTCAAACTACTTGTTTTATTTCTCCTTTCATCCCGCTTACCCATCATTCCTCCCCCATCATCTCCTTCGAAAATCCCTCACCCCCCTCACAATTTAAGTTTACTCCTTAGGCCCAGTCTTAATTTCCTCAAGGGATCAGATTGGTGCTGTATTTACACACTGGCCTCCCACCTCGAGAGCCTGGGTTCAAATCCCAGCACAGGTGGAATTCGAAGTGGCTTACATAAGTGCCTAGTGGAGAGCACTAGTTCAGTACTCGGTCCACCCGGTGGAACGTTAAGCCGTGGTCTTCTCGGCGCCTTTCTTTGAGAGCAGGCTATTGCCGACGCCTGGTTTCTCTCCCCCTTTCTCCGTTCCCAACCTACCTTTATCCTATCAATTTCTGGCGCATATGACCTCAGTTGCGAATCCCCTCCCCCTAATCACTACTACTAAATGTCCTCAATCAGCTTCCATTTTTCTCTCCTAATCTCTCTAGCACGTTCTCAGTGATCTTTCTTACTACAATCCTGATCTACCCCAAACTCATTTACACCCACACCTCAAAGGCCCTAAGTTGTTTATATTCTTTTTCTTTAAAGTCCACATTTATGTGCTATATACTTAAATTGAAATTTGAAGCTTTCACGTAGTGGAAGGATTCCATAATAGCAATGAAAAGCGTTGTGACTTCCACCATTTTATTAAACGAACTATTTTATTTAGTTCGTTTAATAAAATGGTGGAAGTCACAACGCTTTTCATTGCTATTATTGTGCTATATACTGGCACGCTCCGTGCTTTCGTCACAAAAATGGTGCCTAAAACAGAACCAAGATATGTCACTTCAATATACCTTCATGAAAAGACCTTCCTTTCATATGGTGATGAAATTGTGAACTGTACATTTAAAGAGATTAATGTAGTTTGAATACAAGTTACCAAGAATAGCATTCGTTGACTTAGCGACCTCGCATGGACACAGGAAGGTCCTATTTCGTTTGTTGTAAAGTGGTTTTCGTGGTTTTATGCATTTTAGCATGAAACATTAAATTAATAATTCGTGTACGTGGGTAGTATTCTTTAACATTTCTATTCGTGTTGGGCAAAGGTGAAATACGTTGTCACAGATCCGCTTCATGTAATCTAATAGTAGTTTTGTAGGTTAAATGGGGAAGTTTACAATATTTTTATTGCCGAATCTAATAGAGTTTGTAAAACAAAAAGACCAGTATTTTTCCGTTTTTTGATCTGTCAATTAGTTCTCGAATTATAAGCGGTGAAAAACTAATTTTTTAACCCTTTCAAAAAAGTGGCCGTGCACGTGACCTCTTACGTCATCCACTTCGTCCAATAACAACTGAGCCCGCGAAGCTGCTTCGCCTATTCGCAATAGGGGACACATTGCTGACTCTGCAGGTATCTAAATCTATATCTACGTAATACCCTTCGAGCCACCACGAGGGTGTGTGGCAGGGGGTGAAGATCACCAAACATGCACTAATGATATGCAACTAGGCTACTACATGGGGACATGCTAGATCATAGGGTCACATGCATCTAGATGGTTAGTATCTACATAGTATTTAAGGGATTGGTTTTTAATATATGTATATACCATGCACTACACACTATTTTAACAATATTATGGAGTACCTGCAACACCTCCAATTAGTTCTGATACCGAGAAAGACACATGGCAACTTAATTATAAAGGGTTGCTCTTGTAAAGGTGTATTTATCCGGGTAATAGAATTTTGCTGAGTGCGTATTTACCCCGGTAATAGAAATCTTAGATATTCTTTATAACATCGGAATGTATTGGATTTGTATTCATATGTCAAGCAAGTGTGAAATATCCTTTCGAACTGAAGTATATTAGTGTTTTTCTCCAGTGCATTACGGATAGAGATTGTAGTCTAATTATTTATGTTACGTATTAGCAGTCAACGAAGTAAAATTCCCCAAGCTACTTTTCCAGTTTTAGATAGCTCTTAGTTATACACGCTAAACTATTTAAAACATTCTCAGGCTATGTTTATTCAGGTACTTTTCGCCGTAGTATATATTTTCCTGGTTTTCTTTTAAGTATTTGAAACTCATCAACATCTCGCTATCAGGGCCAGGGTTTTTCTTGCAAAATGTATTTAATTCTCCCATATAGCATTCCTAGAGGTAGGAAGATAATTAAGAAAGTAATTGAGATAATACTCTTGTGTTTTCCGTTATACACGCATAAATTGAAATTTTTTACCCGTGCATATTATGAAGAGTGACTTGCACACTATTGAATTTCAGTTATTAGGAATGGACGCATTAACTCATTGGTTGCCTCAAGGACATTTCATTTCCTTTTATTGGTGTTAATGATCAAATTTACAACGTGATTAAATCTTTTTGATAAATTTTCCGTCAATAATTCCATAGGTCCAATTATGCGGTATTCCTATGCGTTGTACTTACATTCCTCAAGGAAGGTCAACTGAAGAAGAAGATTTAGCGCCTTAACTTTCCATTACTACAAAAAACGCAGCAAGTATCTGGATAAATAATGCAATAATTGTAATGCATATCTACATCTACGTACAGGTATACCGGTGGCAAGCCCGGGGCCTGTCTCTCAAGCGACAGGAAGGAGTAGGAGGAGAAACAACCTCGTAAAAAAATCTGGGTCCATCTGGCCCAGATGGTAGCATCCTGTAAGGGCCCATTTCCAGGGCTACGGTGGTGTCCTCAACGGCAGTGAAGGCGGAGAAGATGGACTTCGGTACGGCTAAACTGGCGGAAGAGGAAACGGCACTGACCGGGGCAAACAGGACAGAAACTACTGCCTCATGGTTTGAAGAGGTATATTTGGAGGCTAAGGGAGACAAAACTGGCAGAAAATGGGCAGCCGGTAGGCTCAAGAGGAACCTCCTCTCCCAATGGGAGCGGTTGCGACAGGATCTGTGCGAGCAAACCTTCCGATACCCCCCTCCACTTCCTTCCCTTTCCCTAAAAGCAGTCAAGGACGGTGGATAAATGACGTCAATGATCTCAAAGCAGCTTCTTCGGTGGGCGTCACCTTTTGCTTATTTTAATTTTCATTTATGAGTGAATGACTCTGGTTAGAAAATTAATTTTTTTCACTATAATTCATTTTTCGTTTCCATCTAACGATTTTGTGTGCAAAATTGCGATTTCGGTTCAAAGTAAACGCCCCCATTATAAATTATATGATAATCCACTTCCAGCCACACTCTTCAGACGTAGCTTGCAGGGTTCTTTGTAAATGTAGACAAATATATGCTCGCAGTATTTCATCAATTTCATTTATAGATGCCCATAAGCCTCATATTTTGTTCCTATCCGATGCCCTCTTGTAAATTTAAATTTACCTTACACCTTCACTCCATCTATTCCATTTCTTAGGTATCGCTCCCTCAAAGATTATTTCAAAGGATTTCCTTAGACAAGCACTCTTTTCTACTCATCTTATTCATTTCGTCAGGAATTTCCCCATCTTTCATTTCCTGAACGGTAACTTAGTTCCTGCATAGTTGAAAGGTAATTTTTTAGCCTCTGTAATCCATATAAGTTTTTCCAGTTATGTGAACATCTTGTTCCGTCGTGCACTGCCAGAAGCCAAATGCAAGATCCACCACTCAACATTTTTCTTTATCCCTCAAACTACTCAAACTAGGGCAATAAGGTTATTCAAGGTAGCGTCTTCAATCATATTTCCCTTGATATTTTTGTATTTTCTGCTACCATGGACTTATACTTAAGATCATAAAAAAACTCGTAGAACATGTAAAAGGAATGTAAGAGAACAAAAACTTTTTTTCCGCTGAAGAATTTTAACTTCGAATATTTCATTGCATTTAACTGATTATCCCACAGGGCCATGAAATTGCACGATATTCTTTCAATGAAGTCTTCTCAAAATGAGTCATACCCTGTGCATTCATGCTTTTTATTAAGAACAAAGTAATACTCGGGTAATATATGTTAAGTAAATGTTATGCATAAATTGGTTTATTTATCTTAAATTGCATGGATTGCGTTAAGTCAAAAAATAAAAAGACATACGTAAAGCGTTTGGTAATACTTTGCGACTAACCCCTTTCATAAAAATATAATTCTTCGTGTATGGCATCGAGAAGAAAGACCAAATAGTAAAAATACCTAATATAAGGTTTAAAAATACCTTCGGAATATAATAGCTTTTTTTAAATTAAAAATTCTGAATTTAAAATCCACAAGTATGAAGATATTACCTGAAAAGTAATACAATTTATTTTTAAAACTTCATCCAATTGAGCCCATTTAATACCGATAACGTAAGTTTTAACTTCTGTCTACTGGATATTTTGAATAACCGATATGAAGCATAATATCATTGGAAAAGATGAGTCATCAGCATGCAACTTATTATCAAATTTTTATACGATAGTAGCAATTGTAATTCTTAAGTACCTTATTAATATCCTAATTCACTTTACAGTTGGTGACACTAAAGCAATTTAATTGATACTTAGGTGTTTTACTGTCAATTTATTCATCTTGCGATTAAGCCTTTGAAGTCAACATGGGGTCGTATAGGAACTAAAACCCGAGTCCATTCCCTGGGATAATATTTCACTCTTCTTCATGGAGTATGTAAAAATATATAAAATTGATTGCCATAATGGCTCAAATCCACATTTAAGTAACTTGGTTTATAGAGTTCATCAAGCTTGAAAATGGGTATTTGAAGCTCTATTTAGTCGTTTTGCCATCAGAGCAAATTATGTTGAGCCAATTGCGTTGACCACATACGTATCTCATGGGATTTACGAGTCAAGTCCTTAACTCTTTTCACTCTTCCTTCTAAGGAAGCAACCAGCTAGAGTTTTTTTCATTCCAGAGATGCGAGACAAGCAGAGAAATAATAGGCAACTGAAAATTAGGAATTCGTCAATTATCGCAATATAAAATTTCCGATTAAAGGTAGTTGTTTTGAGTCGGCTTGATTTGGTGGAATATCATAGCGAAAGGAAAAAACTGGCAATTTTCCACAAGAATAAGGATTTTTACTTGACCGGTTTCGGTGTACAACACCATCTTCAGGTGGTGAAAGGAAACACAATGGTGTACAACACCACCTGAAGATGGTGTTGTACACCGAAACCGGTCAAGTAAAAATCCTTATTCTTGTGGAAAATTGCCAGTTTTTTCTTTCGAAAATTTCCGATGTTTTCATTACAATTTTTCTACCCCTTGTCCCTGATAGTTCCAAAACTGGTACAGAGACTGTCTAATCTCCTCATCCATTTTCATACAGGGTATTTCTTCTTTCGAGCTACTGAACATGGCCTCCTATTGTCCTTAAAAAAGCAAATGATTATATCAATGAGATAAAATTATCATCCCCCACTGTAATATTATCCAGTTTTGTTTCATAACAACGATTTCCAGGCTTTTTTTCAACAGGCACTGTTTGAGTAAATACGTATCCCATAAGATTTTCGAGCCAAGTCCTTAAACCGTATCGCTATTCGTTCTAAGGAAGCTACTCTTTTGCGATTCTTTTACGCCAAAGAGGTGATATAGATACAAAAAAACTAATGAGAATTGCACAAACCCATTTCTATTTATGAACAGTAGTCAGGGTGAAAAATAAAATTTCCTCAGATTGGAGATCAAATTTTGCGCAAGCTGGTTCATTTTTTTCAGCTTTACTCATACTCTAAGTTTGACTAAAGACACTACTCTTCCCTAATATTTCATATTGATCATTGAAAATGTCCGTTCAAAGGAGTGTCGTAACCAAGTGGTATTTGCGAATAATTTCTTAAGTTATCATTATGCATGAAAGAGGCCAATATGAGTTCAAACTTTGCCGCAAGGAATTTTTGGAAGTGAAAATTTCATCCTCCATCGGACCTATACTTTCCAAAGACGGTTTGGGAGCTGTGAAAGCTTCGCTGGATAGAAATCTAGCTACATTTCCCTCGCACCAAAGGAACCGAGGACTTTAATAATGAAAATCCGTACCTACTTATTCAAAGAATCTCATCGAAACTTGGTATTTTCCGTGTTATTTGTTCGCGACTGGTCCCCTCCCCCCTTCCGACGCTTCGCGTTCACCCTTTTTCCCTACCTATCCACCCAGCCCACGATTCCTCCCTTTCGGTATCTACCCCTTCCCCCCCCCCCTGTCGGTGTCACATTCACCCCTCCAAACCGTCCCAACACCCAACCGCCCGGCCTAATCAGATGACTAAATCTCGGCAGGCGGAATTTTGCGAATGAAAAATTTCCATCCTCATCGACTGCATGAGAGGGAGAATGCCACCGACGCCTCGAGAGGAAAAAGTTGGCCGGCAGAGGAGTATTTTTTATGAATAAGGGAGTAACGTGATCAAAATTGAGAATGGTTCCCTCCAAACTTCTTTGCTTCACAAATGACGGAGAATGACGAAATCCGGTATTCGATGAATAATCGTCGTATGGAGGTGTTTGGATGAAAAATGCTGCCCTACTCGGGAAATGATCAGACGAGTTGAGCCAAGAAGATCGTAGGACGGTGCGTTGTTATTTGCGGACACGTTTGTAATATCTTATCCTCTAACACAATGAAAGAGCACATGCACTCCTCCGTTAAAAATTCACAAATAAAACAATCTTTATCGGCCTCGATAAATTGTCCGGTAATAATAATTAAGGTTTTGTGTAAATGAACACATTTGTGGCGAGGTAATGGTGAAACTGTAGTAGTAAATTAAATCTGCTCTCTTCAAAATATTGTTTCAAAGGTAAATGATTTCTATGCACATAACATTTTACTCAAATATGTCTTCAGTCATTATATTGTACGATTATTTTTCTATACTTTCCTAAAAATATCCCGTATGTGCCTATTTATATGATAAATCAGTAAATGAATATTTGCACTAATCATACTCTAATTAAGAAAGCTATCAATAAATTCTCTTTACAAAAGGAGATGCGGCTGCTGTAGCAACTGAGCTACAGCAGCTCTTACAGCTACATATGGCCTTAAGTTACAGATAGCTAGTGAGAGGAAATATTCGATTTTATGTATATCGATGAGAACACTAAACGATAATTACATCAGGTTTGGAACAATCAGGGACGGATGGAGAAAAAAGTGGAAACATTTCAAGAAAATCTAGAGATTGGCATTTCAGTATTTTCGGTGATTTAAGGAAAAAAATTAACGGACGCTTTTGAGTATTCCTTAAAATAAGATTTCTCAAAATAGAGTAGCATTTCACAAAAATCCATATACTTCAGTCAAAATTGTAACAAATCTCATTATGGAGCCAATCCATTATTGTCTATATATTTTTATGTTAAGATCCTACTACGACGCACAGCATCCGTAATGATATGAAGTTGATATTTCAAAGTATTTTGATATGAAATCATGCATAAATTTAATGTTTAAACGTATTTCCTCTACTCAACTAATTCAACAAGCCCAATAGGCTTAAAGGCTTGGGTCACATAATAAATGTTTTTTTTTTCTTTTTCGCTAATATTTGACAATTGCTATAAAAACAGCAACCGTCATTCCACATGGAAGTTTACAAATTTTCACGAGATAGGATAATACACTCTGCGCCTTAATCGCTAATCATCCGTCTCTTTATGATTTGTTCGTTAACATTGGTATTGTAACAAATAACTTAGCATAACTGATTGCATTTCTAAGGTATTGTCTTCCACGAGCCTCGATTATTTTCCTCATGCAGATTAATTCCATATACATTTCTGGCAGAAAACTTTGTCACTTATACATGCATTCCTAAAGGATATCATGTATTAGAAAAAATAAAGCTAACAAGAAAATTTGCCACATATTTTAAAATAAAGTGGCTCTCTAAATCAATTGGATAACATTGTAATATTTTGATTTTTCGTTATGCACGACAAGGAAGTAGGATAAAGGCTTACTGGACCAGAGGTCTGTGGTTCGATTCCAAATCCAGAAAACCTTTTTCCACGGACAATGTTCAACACCTCCGACTAAATTTATAAATTTCTGGTCAATTAATACTCGCACAAGATTAATTACACATTGAAAGAACTGAGAAAGACTGTGAATCTCACCAGTGATAAAAAGTCGTGTTGAAGCGGAATCCGCTAATATTTTCATCACCAGCTGGAGCACTACATTTTCTGGAGGAATAAACGTCCTGGAACGTTCCAAAATCAAAGAAGTGCAAATGACTCGACAAGGTGCTGATTAATTGAAAATATCCTCACCTGTTAAAAGGGCTCAACCAGCTCCACATATTACTCCAAACGGAGCCAGTAAGCACGCATTTAATTTTTTTGTAAATAAGTCCATCACTCCCGTGTACAAGCCACCATTGTCCCGTCATACACTGAGCATTAATTAACAAGAGCATCAGCACCGAGCAATTAAATTCTAATCACCAAGCGCGGCCCCACTATTAATTTTACGAGACAGAGGAGAGAGATAGCTGCGGCGATTGCAAATTCCTCTCGATGACGAGCGGCCGCCGCTTCAATCCGCATCCACACGACCCTCCCTTTATTGGATCGGGCCAAAAGAAACGTTCGCTATCCTCTCCATGCAAGAATCGCGGATTTCTTTTTTTTTTCAATTTTCAGGCACTCGGCAGGCTGGGGAACCTTGCTTCCTGCGGCAGATGAGTCCTCCGGCATGCTTCATATAGTCCGCTTGCCAATCAATTATCCCCTAATGCAAGGAGTGGTGCTTCCGCGCGGGCACAAACACAACCGCGTGCATAACCTCTCCGCTCCCCTTCGGCCACTCTTCAACCCCGACGCGGATCAAAACGGGTATTTTTTTCCCTCCCTCCTTCCCTCCCCCGTGCTCGCCGCATCCAGACCTCGCGTCCCTCGCGCACACCCCACTCAACGGATATCGCCTTCCTCGTCCGGATTACCGACCATAGCGCTTCGCCCTCGAGTCCGAGAGCGAATGGAATGTTAATTAATGGCACTCGTCCGCCCGTACGCTCCGGATGCTTTCAGTCGGGATGTGAAGGGAAGGGAGGAGGGGAACGGAGATCTCGGGACGCGTACAGACTTTGTGGAGGTCGGTACGGGAATGGGACTGTAGCACGGGACTGGAGAGCGACACAGGAAAGTGAGACAATAAGACACCGAACTGGGCAGCGTCAATGGGAAGGATGACTGTGCCACCAGACTGACATTGATACTGAAGGTTGATACTGAAGGTTGATACTGAATAGCAGCACTAGAAAATTAGGCTGTACCAACGGACTAGACAGCGGGATTGAAAAGTAGTACTGAACAGCGGCTCTAAGAAGTAAGACCAGACTCGAAAGCGGGACTAGGCAATGACACAGAAGAGCAGTACTGGAGAGTACATCTACTGCTTCATAATACCCTGCGAGCCAGCATAAAGGTGTATAACAGGGAGTGAATTTTCACCATACATGCACCATTAGAAGCCAAATTGTAGTCGCATTATGGCAATTTGATACAGATTTAAGAACCGAAGGAGCATTTATTAACGTGCTGAGAGTAAAAATAAAAGTACTTAGTTAATTCCACAATTTATTTGGAATGACTCTACCGGTTTCAACCTATACAGGTCATCAGGAGTAAAACACAGAGAGAGAGAGAGGTACGTGAATATATACCCGCAGATTGTGTAGGGGGTGAGGGGAAGTTTTTTTCAAAAAACAATGAGAAGGAGGTGGGGGGAAGGGAAGGAAGAACAATCCAGAAGGAACCAACAAGGGCAAACCGCATTACACTGTGGAGGTGGGGGAACCGGTACGAACAACAAGGGGGAGGAGGTTGAAGTAATTAGGTCATTAAGCAGATGGTAACCATTGCATTTAGATAAGATACGATTTCAAAGTTTTCTAAGAAGTCCAATTTCATACCAATGTCACATACATGTCAAAGCTTAGGATAAAAATCGGATGAACGATCCTCGTCAATTTGATGGTTGGCGAACATAGACTTTTTATCTCCTTTGACAAACGAATGGAAATGTTCCGATTTTCGTACATTTAGTTTCCTTCCAGTTTCGCCAACATACATGGAGTTGCAACCAGGAGTATCACAGTTCAACAAATACTCACCACTTTTGTCATATTATCAATCTTGTCCTTAGAATTAAAAAACCATTTGCTGAGAGTCACAGAATTATAAACACAGATTTTATATTTGTTCATAAGAAAGAATTTAAATAATTTATAAGTAAGACACGGAATAAAGGGTAACTTCACCCACTTGGAAGGAATAATCGGGGTCGGGAAGAGAGCGGTGGATTGATTTATAGCGAGTTTACGTCGATGCCGGGTTGCAAGATTATCCACCAGTCGTTATAACCATTATTACGGGAAATGCATTAACTAGTTTGTAATTCAATAGAAAATTCATCGGGAGAGAGGGGTATTGACAATAGACGGTGTAACATAGAATGGAAGGCTGCCATTTTATGGGAATGGTAATGGATAGAATCATTAGGAATTATGGTGTCAGTAAAGAGGTTCTTAAGATAAATTGAGAACTCATGGCTAGTGTCCTTTAAAGTAATGGTTAGGTCTAAGGAATTAATCTTATCGAAACCTACTTCCATTTTGAATTCAATTTTACTGTCTAAATTCCACCAAGTACACTTGCCGACCATCGATTTTATTTAACGTGCTGTTAGTTGATTTTCTAAAGGTCTATATACCGACATGCAGCTATCTGGTCTACCTATTGATAAACTTATGAATATATTATTGAATTTAATCGCAGTAATTCATATCCCTAATACTACGAGGAAAGCAAAACTTCTAAGGCGGTTCGGCGATCGATTTCCTTAATTTATTTTATGGCCCAATCTACCATAGTAAGCACGAGTTCACTACTCTCCAGAATTTGTTATATTCTTTTGTCAATTTGTTTGTTGAATTACATTATTTTTGTTTTGTTAAAAATGTGGTTAATTTCCGCTACAATACCAATGAAAAAATTCTGGTTCTGCCGCAGGGATTTGAGCTTAGGCTTTCGGGATAGAAATCCAATACTCTAGCCACCACTCCAACCCCATACCCGCTTTCTTTTACTAAAAACTTCATTTCACGAGACCTCTTGGCTACGATTGAGATCAATATCGGCAACATTAACCGCAATTAACAACCGATAATGTAAAACTATCTCAGGGGCCTGAATCGAGATCACTGTAGCCGTTCAGATATCGGCAGTGGGGTTCGAGAACGGGACAGAAGGCTGAATGCACCGAGGGACGGGAGTGGGACTGGATCGGAAGTGTATCCATTCCTATTTCAAACATTTTTAATCCAACTCTGAGCGAAAATTGGAATCGATTGGAACTCAAATAAAGCTGCTGGGAGACGAGTTGTTGCGTGTGTCAGTCGTCACGTCCAGTATTTCCACAGGGGTGGGAGGAAAAAAATGATCAGCGCCTTTCGCAGGCGACGGGGCGTGTTACCGGCGGATCGACCGGTAGGTGTCGCTTCCAATGCTGTCGGCGGGCGTGGCGGTGGCCTCCGACGATGGCGGATTTGATTTTACCGGATTTCAGGTCGGGCCGGGGGAGAAGTGATGGGGGTGTTGGGTGGGCGGGTAGGGGCCTTTTTGGCTCCCAAAGCCCACTCGCTCACTCCCCTCTGCTGCGTAATGGGGAGGGGACGCTCTCCCGGGACCGAAGCCCTAAAAAATTAAGAGTTTAAATCCTTGTTTACGCTGGAAAGGGATTTTTTTTCCTTTCCGTCGCCAGAGTTCCGGAATTGCGTTCCCTTGACAAGGGCTCTCGTTCATCTCTCACTCTGATCTCTGAAGAAGTGACTGGAGCGGAAATTTTACCAAGATCTCTGATTCTATGGCAACAAAATTACTCCAAGGAAAAACTTCAATTACCTCAGGTCTCACTGTGTGAAAGTGATGAATATTCATAGCAGATTAAAACACATTAGCGCATTTTTCACAGGTAATTAACCATTCGTCTAGTTTCACCGCACTTGTGGAAATATTTTTCGTACTTCCTAATACCGCATTGAATCACACTATAAAAAATATGTGAAAATGTACTTCAGTGTTGTGCTTTGTGAATACTTCATGGCAGTTTTCTCTATGTCAATTGACATGGTACATATTAAACGACATAAGATTCGTTACAATCAACTCACGAAGATCTCTCTCTCATATATAGCAATTATATCGTCTCATTATTTTCCTCCGTAATGTTTGTATTTTATGTACCAAAAATGAATGTATATAGAAAGAAACAATTCCTTCAACATGGTTTACCAGCTCACTAGGAAAAGCAATGCACGGCTAGTCTGAATCACATTGGAAAGGGTTTCATTTGAAGGAAATCTTCTTGGGTCTTGCACCTAGACCTCGGATCAGTTATAACGTAAACGGATATAGAAGTATTTCACAATTCCTTGGCAAGAATATATGCAATAGGCCCTTTCATCATTCCCTCCATCAGTTTTTATACGCTATATATGTGTCCTATCTCATTCTGAAATGTCAATTATCTGTTTAAGTGTTTTGCATGCAGGAACTTTAATTTCTAATAATTTGCATTCTCGAGATGATAATAAATAAAATGCTCACAGTAACAGAATTTTCGAAAGAAAATTCTTGAAATTTTACTTTTTTACTTAAAAGTTACTGACGTATGGTACAGTAATTTACATAAGTCTATCATATACAATCCATTAAATGAGCGATTTGAACAGACCGACCATTACAACATTTCGTCACAGCTATAAATGATGATATTTATTTTATTATTTCAGTTAAGGATGACGAATGAAATACTAAGAGTAGTGCACTTGAATAATAGCTCGGTGTTTCAATGCGTTTCATGCCTTTAACATTTTGTAGTTTATTCGCACTTGAAAACTTGCCTTGAAACCGTATTAGTATAAACCAACTTCCATTGAATTGGAACCGATATTTGAATCTATTCACGTAATAGAGAATAAGATTCGTTTTGATTGCGTGTGCCTTGACTAGGTCAAGTAATCTTCTACGACGAGAAATGCTTTTATTTTTCTGCAGCGCATGCTCGGCAGTTCATTCTATACATTGTCCATTGAAAGTAAATCCTATGAAAAATAAAAGTTGCAGAAAATGAAGTATAAAGCGAGGAACAGTACTCATTTAAGTTGTTACCCTTTGAAGAAATATCTAAGATACAAAAAATATATTGTGAAATTTTATGCATTCGAGACGGATTTCGTTTAAGATAAGTGGGTAGTCCAAGAATACTGGCCAAACGACAGCGTAGGTTCCAAGAATGCATTCTTTCCGTCCTATTTCCTGTAGACCCTTCCCGCTAAACCCACAATTTCATCATATCCTTTACCTCTATTACTTTGTCAAACATTCCACCCCTAATAAACAGGCAGTGCCAACGTGGCTTGTAGATTCAATGCTTGGCCACTAGAGGCACGACTGAGTCGTCAACACCCTTTTGCAGATGACGATACGTAATAATACCATTTTTCTTGTTGCTAATTAAATAAATACGTGCTTTTTTAATTGAAGCATTTTATGCTGCCTATAAAATTAATGGTCAAAAAGTGTATCTCATGAACACCTTTTATCAATACGATGCAAAATTAATTTTTAAAACGTATCAACTGCTTAAGGGCTTCCTCATAGGAGAGAAAAAATGAGTCATCAGACCAAAGAGAATAGTTCCTCTACGCAATTTAAAACTTTCTTTGTAGGACATGAAAAATATGGTACACATAGTGATGTGGTTTTTATGGGGGTTTCTCTGTGATGTCGTGGTTGTCCACCAACGTTTCCCCTCCGCTGCTGGAGGCGTCTTCAGGATAGAATAGGTATGTCTCTGCGAATCTCGCGGGTATTTATATGGGTTTGGGTAGGTGGGGTGAAGGGTGGGAGGGGGTGGGGTTATTACTCTCGAACATTCTGGATTTTGAAAACAGGAAGTCAGGAATTACTTATTCTCTGCCCTTGGTCCCTGTTAAAATTTATCTTATATTTCTGAATCTCTATCCCCTCCCGAATGACGCGAGTTCGGAAATGTTAGTCTCCGGATAAGACCTTCACGCAGGGGATATCTATGGTGTGCCCATCACTGGCGTGTTTGGCGACTGCTGAGCGTTGAGAGTTCTGAAGTCTATTGGCAGCGAGATGCTCCTTACACCTGGTTTTGATCATACGTCTCACATATGCTTTATGGCAAGTTTGGAATTTAATTTCGTAGACACCCTCTGTTTCCAATTCATCGCGTCCTTTAACGCTGCGTCTAATATTCCGGAGTTGGCTTTTGGGCTTGAATAGAGTTTTTTTTTAAATTGTATTTGGCCAAAATTCTTGCAATCCGGTCCGTCACCCATCGGATGTATGGCAGGAAAGCCTTTTTCGCTGGTTTGATTTCTTCCAGCGGTGACTTCGTCCTTTGTGTTTCTTTCCCCCTGATGGCCCTGTCAATATCACTCTTTCTTTGACCATTGTCAAGTAAAATCTTTCTCAATGTTCTTAGTTCACTTGATCGGTGGTCGTCATTGCTTAAAATAAAAGAACGGTGGACCATAGTTTTCAACACGCCATTTAATTATCCCGGGTCATGGTGCGAGATGGCATGGAGGTACGTATTAGTGTTTGTGGGTTTTCGGTGTACCGTAAGTCCCAAGGATCCGTCATCCTTCCTCATAATGAGCACATCCAAGAACGCAAGCCTCCCATTCACTTCTACCTCTTCCGTGAACTTATATCGTTGTGTCTCTGGTTTGGATGATCAAAGAAGTGCTCTAATTTCTCCCTGCCGTGAGTACATACCACAAACGTAATTAGGTAAAAGCGTAATTAAGTAAAATAATGTGATCCTCAATGGAGAAGAAATCAAATCTGAGCATAAAATTAGAAAGACATTATTTAAAAGATGTAGAAAAATTGTATGCGACGGGTATCATTTTGGAAGTAGGTTGACGGAGTAACAATGATTTTAGATCAAGGATTACTTCACCCTGCTGAAAAATTCCGTACACATTTTCTACGGAACGTAAGGTATTCTACAGAGTTTCTGTAGAAACCTTTCCCTTTCTACGGAGTTCTACAGAACAAATTCTACGGAACGGAGGGACTTCTGTAGAAAGTTGTGAGGTCGCACTGGGTCTACGGAATTCTACGGAAAATTTTGCGAGGCAAGTTCAAAGTTCCGTACACTGCCCGAGTATTCCGTAGGAAGCCCGAGATGCCTCTACAGAATATCATCCCGGCATCCCTTTCGGCCATATCCTTAAGGAAAAGCAGACATTTCAGAAAAGTACGATATGGAGATCAGAGACGTTAAGTTCCGGGACATTTACGCCCGTGATATGATAAAATAGATATATGAAACCGTATATGACACTTAACTAAAAATAATAAAATCAATTATGAAATAGAACGTAACTTTAAAGTTGAAGTACTAACGGCGTTAAAATGGCCAATAATCATGATTTTCATGAAAACCAATTTTGTGACACGATATGGGAACGGGTATTAAATTAAAATATGTTGTTAAATATATCTGCCGTTTTCTCTGTAATCACCTTTTTCTTACATTTACTCGGAATATAAACTGTACGACTTCATTACAGAGAGATATCCTTTTACGACCGCTGACTTTGTCTTTGAATGTTTTCATGAGCGCACCGTAAACAATATAAATTGATGTAGGATGGCGATAATTCATTAAAATTTTAACGTGTAAATGTCTTTGACAAATTTATTCAATCCAATAGAATGTAGCGTTTACTTAAGCAGTTGCTGTTATAGCATTTTATAGATATCTATAGATATGTTTACAAAATATGAAGATGAGCAAAGAGATCAAAATCAATCATATTGATTCAATTAATTGTTCATTTGTGCAAAATACAATTGCATTCTTATGTTTTGCCTCCTTTGTTGTATTACTTGTCAAATACCACTTCGCTGAAACATATTATTATTTAAATTCTATTCTTCATAACGACATATCAAAATAAGATCATGTAAAATACTGTTGGCATCTTCTCTTTTTCAATAGACATGACTACAAAAGTTATGATTGAAAATAAAGCTTTGATGCTTTAAAATGATAGATGTTATAACATTGATGACTTTAATAATGGGACATCTAGAAGAGTGGGCTTATTTATATGAAACTGATCATGTTTTTCTGCATCTCTGCCCAGGTATCACATTGTAAGGAATTTTCTTTAATTTTCAAGATAGTACTCAGATATCAAATCCATGATAGGATCCATGGATCCTAAGTTTAATATTGCTATGACTATGTGAGGGATTTGTGTCATGTTATAGTGCATCCTGATGCAATGATGCTTATGCCAATCATTCACTCCAAGCCTATTATCTTCAGAAGAATGGCATTTTTTACTACCCTTACAATGAAAATATTTATAATTATAGGTTATGTTCATAATCTTTTCATGTATACAAAACCCAGTCAGCTATATATGTACACATCAATCGTGTTTGTAGATTACATACATCTAGATGTATGGCTCAGTGGTTAAGGAAGATTAAGTAGGTAAGATATAAAATGGAAATAATACTTGGCAAATGCGTGTGATGATACTACGTGAATGAGTTAATACAGTGTGATGAGCAGCCTTGATATTTTTTAACTTAAGGAAAAACTATATTCCTTTGGAACACCTCAGAGGAGTATTCTTATAGGAGCTTCAAAAGAATGTGCAGTGTAGTTTTTTCCTTCCATGATTTCTTGCACTCCCTATATGCATACCTATGGCAGCACTCAATGGATTAACTGCAGTTACCTTCATCCAGACATTTTCCTTTTTTCACTTCTATAGTGACTGATGTCATCAACCTGTAGATATTAGTTAAATGCTGGGAGGATTTTTACATGCATGTTATACACATTATTCACTGAGAAGCATGTTTATGACCACATTAGCAGGAAATTTGTGTGTTGCATCATGCATCGAATTACTCCCTTTATAGATCATAATGCTTCAAAATTTATGTTTGAATTGAATTTCCATATTTCATTGTTTTGTAGTACCTACCTAGGTGTAGTATTTTACTATATGCAAGTCAGTATCATGAAGTTGACAAGGAGGCTGTCTTAACCATTAGGTATACATTTTTAAATTGAGCTGGTGCTTCATCAAAAATACATTTTCCATCAACCTCAACAATGTTAGTTGTAGTAATTTTCATCCAGATTTCAGAATTTTAGCTTTTCATAGCTGTAACAGGTGAAACATCAGCTCTGATTAGTGGCGGGTAAACAGTTAGGGTAACCCTGAAGCTTGACCTCTTCTGTAACACTCTTTACAATCCGCAACAACAGTTATAAATGGTTATGAGGCTACACAGGGGCCATGAAACTCATGCTTCATTAGGGTTACATGAGACAGACCACTGTATATGATTATAGCATAACATTGAATTCCATTTCCAGCACAAAACATACAAGAGGATGATAGGATCTGGTCATTAAAATAATGAAAGAATTCTATTTCACATGGAAGATGGGAACTTAAATTCTTAGCTATTATTTTTAAGAAATCCTGAGGTTTGTATAATGAAAAGCAGGAGGCAATTCATTTTTTCATTTCCTGTAGCAAATTATTTGCAACTATGTTAAGCTTGCAACACTGGGCGATAAGCCACATTTCTTGAAATGGATTTACTATTATTCCTTAAGATTTCAAGAAAGAAATGTAAGGATTATTTTCTATAGCTTAATTGGTGACTTCTTAGCCCTGCTTTCCTAAGACATTCCAATCATCAGGTTTTGGTTTTAGGGTGCTTTTACATCTAAGATCATTTATGCACGATCAAAATATTCTTGTATGGAATAAATCCATAATGACTGGTATTTTTTAACTTAGGCATGTTCATATTTTGGGCTGTCTCATGTTACTTATTATTTTAAATATTATTTTGAGATTTAGGAAGCCTATGAAAACTTATGTCCATTTTAAATCTATTTATTGTACCAAACTGGTGCACATCAGACCAATTATAATTAAATTTAGGATATCCTTCATGTGGATCTTGATTAACACTTGAAATACATTTTCACCGTATATTTTCATAATACCACTTATGATAAAAAGTGGTTGATAGTGATCTTAAACAGTAGCATCTGTTATTAATCTCACAGCCTTTTTTGTAGAGTAAAATATTTTTTAAAACCTCTTGAGTTGCCTAATAGATCAAGGCCATACAATATGTGAGAATGATAATATGCATGGTATGCATCATATAGGTAATTATTTGGTCTCAGTGGCTTAATTTTCATCATAAGCTGCAATGATTTAGGCAGCTTTTTACAGACACCAATGTTAAGTTCATTCCAAGTTAACTCATGGCCAATGATAACCCTAATAATTTTACAGGCTCATTCATGTTAGGGTACATTGAGCGAAATACAAATAAGATTTTGATTCTCCAATGTGTTATTTGAGGAGAACCAGTTTTGAGGGGGAAAAAGAGATTATGTCTATAATGCAGTATCAGCAAAAACTGTTTAGTATACATGACACACACTCCTCAGTAGTAGTGGGTATTTCCATTGTTATGAAGTACCTGAGCTCTATCAAATTGAATTTGGGTTCAGTAGCTGATGATGACCAGAAAAACTGATTGGCATGTGCAGCATATCTCTCAAACTTTCTAAGACTTCATACATCCTGTTGCCGACCCCTAGCTGCAATTCTAATTAAAGCTAGCTAGCATATTCACAAATTGTGCTGAAAATAAGCATGGATTTGATTTGCTGTGAAACAAAACGTACTTATATAGAAGTATTCTTATTGACCACTTTATTTATGTAGTAATAGTAATGTGTTTATATAAAGGTTTGTAACAAGATATTAATATTTTTCTGTGAACTTTTTTTTCTCTCTGTTCTATTCTAAGTCTGTTCAAAAGTAATTGAAATTTAAAAACTTACATTGTGTACTAAATAGCCCTGAAGAAGCCGAAATAAAGAGGCGAAACATTGGCACAAATTGGTGTTAAAAAAATGGCCAAACAACTCCATATAAATTTATATGGATGTGTAATATGTGTTAACACATTTCTATTGCTACAAAACGTACTAAAAATATCATTTAGTTTCTCATAATCATTTTAGTTCCAACTAATCATCTATAGTATATCGGTAAAATGACCACATTGCTAATAATTATAACATTAATGTTTTCAATTTGTCTTATTTGTTGGAATTTAAAATTATTTGGAATGAGATCCTCATGACTCCCCCCACCTGCCCAAAAGTACTTGAAACCCCTTCTTGAAAGACTAAGCCTTATAAAATATGGATATAAAACAAAAAACAGGTATCAAAATATTTTAAAATAGGAATTACTACATAGTTAGAAGAAAGAATTATTAAATACACGAGAATATAATTTGAATAGCGATTTTAATTTGACTCTGGATAACACCGGATGTTGGCATGAAGCGTCCATCTTAGTTTTTTTGAAATCTGTGTCAAGAAGACTCTCCTTGACGTGTGTACGTCGTTTATGTATTTACTTTCGCACCAATTCGAGGAGTGTTGTTTGTTAATGCGTGTTGAGTGAAAAACCATGAAATAGTGAAAAGAAATTATTGGTTAAAATACGTCAATAGGCAAGTGGGCTGCGGCCACGGTAAGGATACCGAATACCTCGAAAACAAAAGTGGGGATTGATCCAGTTTTTTGGCTTTCGCTAAGTCACGACGACGCGAAAGGAACGGATACATTTGTGATTTGAAAATCATCATTCCAGGAGGTAAGTTTTGAACTGAAATCTAATACTATCTACTATTAAGGAGAAAATGTCCACTCATGACATCGTTGAAAATGTCATTTATATTAGGGTATGTGTTCTTAATGGTTCCGTTTTCTTCGTAGATGAGACCATTGTCATTATTCCTTCTCGCGAGGTTCTGGGACTACGACCAATAGGTTTTGTTATCTCTGGACATACAGCGCTGGAGACAAGGTGAGTTTATTTTTTCTGTAAACTTTAATTTGAGCGCTTTTTATATTCATGCATAGTAATGATAGTGTGCCACTTACTGACGGAAGGCCGTTGCAATATAATGTAAAGGAGTTACTGAAAATTAATTGAAGTGAACTGGCCCAGCTTTAAATTATAATTGATTGAAAGATGACATGTTGTTATGACAAAATTTAAGTCTTCTGATTGTTCTTCTTTCAGGCCTTTCTGTGGATGAACTACGGAGAATATGGCTGAAGAACTTATTTATAATTAATATATACAGTGCAATTCCTCAAGGAAATGTAAAATTAATGACAGATAATAAATACAGAGGTAAATAGATGAGTGTTTAATTTATTAATTCTATTCTTTTTATATAACTTATGTACTATCAGCCCAAATATCACCCGGAATTATGCTAGGAATGAGTGATTTAGAAAGCTGAGCAAAATAGTGTAAACAATTGCCAATGTACCTTTAGGAATGCATAAAATACGTTGTAGAATATCTATAGATTGCTCTAAGGAATCTGTGCAGAAAGCTAGGGAATATCTACGGAACGCCTTAAGGAATCTGTACAGAACGCTAGGGAATATCTACGGAACGCTGTAAGGAATCTGTACAGAACGCTAGGGTATCTCTACGGAACGCTGTAAGGAATCTGTACAGAAAGGTAGGGAGTTTCTGTAGAACGTTCTACGGAATTCCTTAAAAAAGTGTTTCAATACTTTAAGGAATTTCTGTAGAATGGCCTAAGGAAATATTTTAAGGAACTTCTACGGAATTTTTCAGCAGGGCAGTTAACATAACCATTACTAATTAAAAGAGAATTTCTGTCCAGGACCGTAAGAAAAATTTAAAAATATAGTTAGAGCTTGTATGGATATCTATTACTTCAGGCATCAATTCGTGGAAGAGCACGGTAATATATAAAACTTTTCGTATTTTTACACCATGATTTTTCAATAAAACCCTGCCTAGATTTCAAAGGGTTAGCGTCATCTCGAAAGGTTAACCATAATTTATCCTTAGTTTTACTAAAATATATTGGTGAAAAATAACAACAATTTTTCTTCATTATCTTGTACGGAGTAGAACTTTTTAGGGTAACGAGATACAGGCTTTTGGGAGAGAGAAAGGAAATTGATTGGAAGCTTTACAAATGTTGGTGTGGTAAAGAAATAGTAAGATTGGACAGAGTAAAAAGAGCAGGAAAAGTGAAGTGTTGAGCTTAGTGCTTGATGAAAGGAGGTGGTGGATATTAGGAAAAAAGTGAGGGATGGAACAAGTAATTATATTTAGGTATACTGCTAGTTAGACGATAAAGGGATAAAAGTCAAGGCATTTTTGGTGGCATGGAGAGAGGTCGAAAATTTGCTGATTCGAAGAGATGGTGCTGGAAGGGAGAATTTAGGCAATGGATATTGAAAGAAGAGTTTGATTTCACCTTCAAAACTTATATAATATTATTTATTAATTCCGCGCTAAGTAGAAGATTGAAAGAAAGCAAAAAATGAGATATATACTGAACAGCATGAACCTACCATGAACAAGTTAAGGAATTAAGAGGTAGAGGGAATACAAGCCAAAGGTGTGATAAAAACGTACTTTATCTAAACCAATAGAGTGGAGGAAGGTAAGGAAGGAGATTGGTTACGTTTTAATTTTTGGGTCAGTTTCCAATTACATTTCATTTTTAAGTTCAGAGAAAAGTAGAAATGCTCCAAAACACCTACAGTAACCGATGGACAACTAACAAAATGTAATAATATTATCTATCACTAAATCTTTACCACGGTAGTTTATATTTCTTTCCGTATTCAATTCATCACAAAAACGGAGCAAAAAACTCAAAATTATTAATGAAACTCAAAGTTAATACTTGGCGGACAGAAATAAATGATGAATATTTGCTAAAGTAGGACAGAAAACTATCTTACAATAACAATACTTAAAAGGAGTTCTGACTTAATTGTACCTTTCTATAAATGTAAACAATTCAACTCTATTTTAACAGCACTAAATGCTCTGTTAATTGCGCAAACTCCATAAGAGGGTGGTATATATAAAAGTTCTTTGAGCATCATCGAACAACTTCGCCAATATAATGTAATATTAACAGCGTGTAATAATTAGCGTGTATTTTTTGATATAGAGGTTTTTTAGAACCATTTAATACATCGTGGCTTTATAGATCGTTTTATGCACTGAATAGTTGTATAATCTAGGAGGTTGGGGCATTATAAAACTTCTATTGCCACTACTATACCGAAGTTTTCTGTACCATCTTTGCTGATTCTCCATTAACATAATGCGACGCAGGTCACTCTAGAGCGAAATGTTAATGTATTAAAATCTAACTAAGTCATGTTTCAATTTACCAAGTTGGCACTTTGACAGTAAAACTCCGACTATTTTCCAGTAACCCATTTCAATTTTTTTAAATCCACCAAGAAAAGCATGACTTTTACTGAATTTAGCGTAACAATATCAGGGCCTTAACATTTCACAAATGTTTCAAATGTCTAAACAATCAAGAAAAAAGACCTTTCATAACCATAGCAGATAAATATTATCAACCTTTTAGAGTTTACTAATACATTGTTTGCAGGAAACTCAATCAAAACGTCTTACTTATATAGCTCCCTTCATGCGGCTGAGAAATTCAATACCACACGCAAGAAAGCCGAAATTGTTCATCCGAAGATTCTAAACGTTATGCCATGTTGGTGATTCGTTGCTTTCAGAACTCCTAGGGTAAGTATGAGGTATAAGAAAATATAAAAAGTATTAACAAGGTACATATAAATTAAGGGGTCCTCGAACTAGTGTTCTTCTATGCCTCGGTGATAGTAAGTGTAAATTTAGTTCTCTCCGATTCAAAATGCATAACTGGTTATGCTTTTACCCCTGCCTCACACTTGCTTCATTTGCTTGGTATTATATGCTTGTAGATAAGAGGACAAAGTAGATGCTTCATGTGTTCTCGATAATGACTTTATCATTGCAGTACTGTTATTGTGTAGTTGAACTCTTGTATTTTCCCTTCATGAAAAAAATATATTAAGAAATCAACCGATCATATTCTTCGTAGAGCGATTAATAATTTGTACGTAATAGCTAAACTTTACATTTTCCACCAATTTCCGCTGTTATTGCGAAGCCTGGAAACAGAAATGAAGGTTTTACTTCCGCTCATTTTGATGTTGATTTTTCATCCACCCATTCGCTTAAAGAAGCTCTGCTATGACTCCAAGCGTCAAAATCCCGTAAAAGAGTTACGGTATTTAATGAATAAATGCCAATTCAGAAAAATGCTAACATGGAACTTCATATAGCGTTTCATAATGCACACAAAATAATTTAATGAGTATGCTATTATAGTTGTAGTAGCATTCCATTCTTTGCAAGATCTTTTAACCTATAGTAAACTGTATCTGAGGTACTTTATGGAACTGATTCATATCGAAAGAAAAAAGCGTAACCATATATGTGGGACAATTAAGTTACGCTTTTTCATTTCTATCTTTTAACCTATTTTGACTTGGGAACATGGCTGACGTTTTGTTCCTACGTTTAGTTTCCCACAGAGAGAATGCACGCTAAATTCTACTAACACTCATAATAATATGGGTTAAATATTTTCTCATTTAGTTTTTAACCATTCGCTAGTAAATACTAATCTTTTGAATTTTATTAATGATAATATTTCGGGTAAATAATTTGGCAACACTGACTCTGCTGCTGCTGCTACTATTTGGAACCGTTGGTATTAATAACACCATGCCAATAACTAATAAAATATTTAAATTACTTAAAAGATAAGAATAGCCTTACTTGGGTATACTTCTAAATTAAGTCCGTGAATAAGCTCGTAAACACGTTACGACACAAGTACCGTTGCCAATTTTAACAACATACTGTAGCGCCACTTTCATATAATTAGGGGTTTTCTGCCTTTTTCAAGCATACATTTATTGATGTGAATTAAAAAAGTGAGGTAAGGCCAATACATTTTTATACTTAAAATTAACATAAAATTGCGCATCTTATATTAGTGTGTCGTCAAAACGACGTTTCTCCTCGCGTTATTAATCTGCAAATGTTTCCGTAACAAACACACCATATAACCCTGCTGATTTAAACGTCTTTGTTCTTCAAATGTACGAAGGAAGGGCCACGTTACTTAATTGCCAATCGATAGAAGGATCAAAAATGATATGCACTGAAACTTTTACAAAAAAGATATTTACTTCATTATTCGGTCAATCCTCCTTAACGATGTTATTATTCTATATGCTTCAATATTTAGGTCGAATTTCATAGCAGATATGAGCGGGCGCTGCGTTTTTCAACGTGCAAGAGCTCGTCGGGAAGATTTCCTCCGCTACCTGTCTAACTTTAGTGCTTCGCCCGCCCCAGTCCTTTACAACACTCAGGAGGTGGTTAAACCCATCCGTGGTAAATTCCTAACCTTGCAGCTGAAGCACTACTGATAGCGAAGGATACAATTTTAGTATCGGGTTTCGCCTTTCCCTCGATGACATTGGATCTCGATGGACAGAAGCTGACCACTGACATTCTGGGCAACTTCGAGAACTACAACCTGGAAGGATAAATGAGAAGTTGGAATGGACGAGAATGGAAGAGATTATATGCACAATAATAGAATATATCCAAGAAAGTTATTGATGCCAGCTAATGTTGGAATTCAAATTACTGAGTGCAATAAAATCTTTCAGCACGAGCATCGCTAGCGGATTTGTGCGTATTTCTTTGTTTTCAAATATTCTCAGCCTGATTCCCTCAATGCGAGGTAGTGTAAGTACAATTGTACGAGCTCAAGGTGGGAAGAAAATCATATTGTTTTATTGATACCTATAAAATCCAAAATTGAACTGGAAATGAACGCACGGCCATGAATACTGGGTCTTACTTGCATTCTTTGGAACACCAAAAATACTAAGGAACAGTCCAGGAAATGAAACCAAATATTTTTAAGGCGCTTCTCATGACAAGTCAATCACTAATAAAAAGCACCCTCATTCTGTATCCCTATTGCTCGCGGATATGTATCTGTGCGTCGGGCCCAAACGTCTATTAACGCCAACAGCCGGAAGCAAGAAACCGAAGATTCAGATAAAGTTATTGCGCTGTACAGGGATACGTTAGAAGTTTTATACATTTATTTTCGATGCAATATTGTGATAAATCATGAACTCTGCTCCGAAGCTGGCCGTGGATGCATTTGGAATTGAAAGTGATACATAAGTATGATCCTTGAATCTTCACCTAATATCCTTGTAGCTTCACCTAATAAGATCTATAGGAATGGCAAAAGCATTATTGCCCATACTACAGAAGATCTAAGGATCTCCAAGCAGTAGTTGACGAAGAAATGATAGCTAAAATTTCAGATTGGAACATACTGAAAAAAGTGGCTTTTCACCGTCAAAAACGGAAATTTGCAATTCATACGCTAGAGACTGCAAACAGATAATTTAATTAAATAAATAACGCTCTCTAATAAATAAACGCTTGATTTTAATACCGAATAAAGCTTCAGTTTCCTTCCTACAATTCCAAGTACTTCGGTTGCACGAAGGAAAACCTCTCAAAATTCTCTTAGAAGATCCGAACGACTGAGAAAAATAGTTGAAACGAATCAAAATGCGATATTTATTAATGATAGACATGATTATTCTAGCATTATCTTAATTATCTTTACTCTTCCTAATTATCTCTATGTTAACTATCTCTCTAATCTTATTTACTTGGTATAGTTTAGCATAATACGCTGGTGTTTTCAATAAATATCTAACATCTCCAGTAAGTTCTCCGTTTTGAATTTCAGCCATAGGTTTTAATCGCGAAGCTTGTTCGCGGAGGAAGAGCGTTATCATTTCAACAAATAAAAACACTTTTGAACCTTCCACAGTTTAATAAGACGTATGAACGGTTTCTACTGTTAGGCCATCATCAGGAAACACTGGAGATGTAGTTGTGACACTGCTAAATTAATCGTAACACCTTTTAACTAAGCATGCAAATAAGAGATACCATGCAATGCTAAACATTCAACTCAGAGCTAACATGAAATGCTGACCATGCTACAAAGAGGTACCACAACAGACTACTCTAACAATATTTCACCTGCCTATTCCTTTTCTATGCTCACTATTGTTTTCAGATGGTACGCGGGAAAAATTGTGTTTTAAACCTACCGGTATAGCAACATATGCCTCTAATCTAATTAATCAGATCAAATCTTTTATAATACGCAGTGGTTCTTAATACAACTTCAGTAAACGCATCCATTTTATATGTCTGCGGGTGATTTAATCAGTACTTCACACCTACGATCTGATGATGGTTGCCTCCTAATTTTACTATCAATTTCGATGCAATGCTAAACCTTACAATTTATACTAGAGAACTTGCTGTTTCAAAACTGGAGAATGGAATAAGAACATCTGTGAGACTATTCGATATGTTCTCCACCAAGTCCTTAGAGCAATTAGCTACATCACCTAATAGAGGGGAGCAACATTTTTCTGGCAGCCAAAATCCCACCACGAGTGACTAAGATTGAGACAGTCGGAGGTATCGGTGACAAAAGAGTACTTCTGCAAAATTCTCTCCCACTTTTGACAAGAATTTTAAACAAAAAAGTAAGATTTACACCTTTAAAGAGCTGACTTTGCTAACTAAAAAATAACATACGAGATTCCTTTACGGAATTTAAAAAATCTTCTATATACTTATATAGGGAGGGTTGATGGAAGCCGTTCCTCTATACCACGCGCTCTGGAATCAATAGATATACCTATCCCTAATAATTAGAAAAAAAATGCTGAACCAAGGTGGTAAAATGCCGAAGTGAGAAAATCACTGAAATGACAGCGAGTTTGCCATGCAAAAATGAAAAAAAATAGTAAATGTATGCCGTCCTATCTACATCCACATAATATCCCGCAAACCACCGTGAGGGCGCGTGGGAAGAGGTGAAGATCACTAAACGTGCAATACTGACATTATACAATGATACTAATTCATGGAAGCAAGTTAGGCATGACAAACACGTGCAACTACAAGAAGAGAGTGCAGGAGGAAAACAATTAATGTACTGGAAGAGCTGTAAGGTGGTGATTGTGGATTGGTTAAGGGTGAGATGCAGCAAACAGAGATCACCGATTAGCAAGTCTACCAACATCGGTCGAATATTTAAGTTAAAATTCCACCGCTATAATCAGGTCGATAAACAACTTGTCAGGTAACTCAAATGTGTCCCTTATGGGCCATGGGGGGAACGCTTCAAGTTCAGCAGAACTTGAAGCGTTGATGCTCCTAAGTTTAATTTCCTTTCTACGGCGCTTAAGTGAAACCCATACGAGAGAATCAAGATTCGGGAAGAGACCAAAATGAATTTTTAAACGGAAAGCATGGGACGATAAACGTCAACGTTAGGGACCGGGTATAAATTAAGATTTTCGGAACGTCCATAGTATTTCGAAGGGTTGCAACAAATCAATCTTGTCGGCTACTGGAAAATATTAAAATTAGGGGTGACAGTAGTTTATTGTCGCTAGCGTGAGTCAACAACGAAGTCTTTCCAAATAATAATTAATGAGCTGAGCAATGCTGCAGGAAGTTCACAAAGAGTTGCAAATATTTTAAGAGCACGTGAATATTATGAAGCCGCAAGAATATTGAAAACCATGAATGGAGAGAAGTAATTACCATTTTTACCCTTGTATCTTCGTTGTGATAGAATGCTACATAATGGGATGATACTACTTTCTTTTCATGAGATAAATATCCGTTTTTCAATCTTAAGAGCGCATGATTAATTGCGCGAGCACAGCGTAATAAAAAATTTAACAAAAAAATGGCCTCTTGTAACAGTGTTCGAAAAATCTAAAACAAATTCAAATAGGCGCGCATATTCCCAATGCGGTAATGCACTACTTGTGTGTCTTTAGACCCCATGCCCCTCTCCTTCTATTTTCGCGAAAAAAGATGTTCTGCAGCATTTTAAAGTGAATTCGTAGCAACAGTGTACGGTAGCGTATCGAGAGCTGATGGACAGCAAGCCAATTCATTAATTTGCGGAACTGGATGGCATAAGATTAGATTTGAAAACAAACTAGGACGGTGCGTAATGTGATTAAGGATGACAGCAAAGCAAACACGGACGATGTAATTCACCCACCAATCGAGAATATGGTCACGTTGCTTTTTTCTTGTTTGGAACTTTATTCCATGAAAGGTAAATATTATTGAATCCCAGCATCGGTTTATATTCCGCACGCAACACATCAAATACACTACTTTTGGCCAAGGATTCTCTCATCATTGGCAAACGTTAGGAAATATCGAAAAGGCACCTCGTCCCAAAGCAGAAGGTTCCGACGTCAGCGCACGTAGAGAATTCGGACCTTGCTACGGAGTTCAAAGAATGGTGCAATACTGCAATAATTTTCTCAAATACTGTTCGTTTGGTTTTTATGTTATGATTTAGCCCAAAGAGATAGCCTTGAGAACAGGAGTGTCACAAAATTTACCCCTAGTTGCGTAGGGAAGTAGATATTGCATTGGGTCGTTTCACGTCAAAAAACGGGAAAACGGGTAGTTTTGCCCCGACGATCTCCAATTTTCAAAAAAATTGTTACACATGTTTCCTGTTGAAAACCATTTTCCCCAGTATCGAGTTTATCGAGAGCTATAGCTATTTTTTTATCTATAGATATTTTTTACAATTAAGCTCTTAGCTTTATGTCTATATCTCTTGATCTAATTGAGCTAGAAATCTCCAAAAAGCTTTTTTTATTTGTTAAAAGTTGACAAATGATATTATAGGGACATTAAAATTTACAAAAGGTTTTTGACGTTTTTCAAAATGTTTAAACTTTTGAACCCGATTTGCAAAAATACGTACCCCTTCGATTTCGCTAGTTTTTTTATGTATCAAAGGGCTATGTGTCCACTACAGGTAAGTGAAATCATATCAATGAGCAATTCATTTGCAACGTCATGTGCACCGGTTGCACCTGGCGTAACACCGAATGCTGCCGCAGTTCAAAATGCAGGGGAACCTTCGCGGGAGCTCAGCCAATCGCCCTCGTTGCGCCACGTCATGCGCTAGTCAGTGTTGATGAAGTGTCTCTTTTTACCAAGATACCTAAGGAAAAAGCCATCAGAATCATCAGGGACAAATTTGACATCAATACAACGAATTTGGCTGAGATATGCTTACAAAATCCTATTTCAAGTGGAAAGGATAGTTCTATGAACCGATAGAAGGATCATCAATGGGATCTCAAATCTCTCCGGCTGCTGCAAATATATACATGGATCATTTCGAAAAGACAGCGCTGGAAAACGCCATTCACAAGCCATCAATGTGGGTTAGATACGTAGACGATACGTTCGTCATATGCAAACATGGCAGAGAAAAACTAGAAGAATTCCACAACTTTCTAAATACAATAGACGACAACATCCAATTCACGAGAGAAGAAGAAATTGACGGGAAGCTCCCCTTCCTCGATGTTCTCGTTACGAGAAGAGAAGATGGGACCCTGGGCTATTCGGTATACAGGAAACCAACCAACACCAACAGATTCCTTCTAGCCAGTTCGCATCACCATCCATCACAAATTAGAGGGGTTAATGGCCACTATGATCCACCGATCAATCAATCTGAGCAATGAACACCACAGAGAAGAAGAATTGAATAAAATAACGGAAATCCTCGTAAATAACGGGTACGAAAGGAGAGAAATACAAAAAACAATTTCGCGAAAACTAAAATCTTCACCTCGACCATTAGACGAAGAAAATGTTGACAAGAAAAAAGCATACCTGCCTTACATCAAAGGGACCACCGATACGATAGCCAGAATCTTACAGAAGTATGACATTAGATCTATATTCAAACCTCGAAGGCCAATTAAAGACTTCTTACGCAGCGTAAAAGAAAAAGATATATTAGAGACGGAAGAAGTCTACAAATTAAGCTGCTGATCGTGTGATAAGGTGTACGTAGGAGAGACGGGCAGAACAATACGGACAAGAATAAAAGAACATGGAGCCGCCACTCGACTGGGCCACTTCGAAAAATCAGCTGTCGCAGAACACGCCGCCCAGGACACGAAATCGACGTGACCAACGCAGAAGTCATAGCAAGGGAAAAATATTTCAAGACGAGGTTAATAAGAAAGGCCCTCGAAATTAGGAAGTATGCAAGAAATTTTAATAGAGACCAAGGACAAATGGTAAGCTCATCCTGGCTTCCAGTTATTTCGAGAACCAAAAGAAAAATCGAGAAACCCCCACCTCCACCACCGTGAGAATATAAATCTACGCGCAAACCAAGCAATGTCATTACCCTGAGGAAGTCTTCAGCAGTGGAGACGAAACTGTTGGTCATTTTTATACTGTGACGCGGGTTTACCCAAAACACAACGACGCCGGATATCATGAACCGCGAAAGTTTTAACAAATTAACGAAACGCCTGTATGGGGAGGAACTTCGCCATCTAACCAAGAGATTTGACAGTTTGCGCATTAAGAAGATCACCTTACTGAACCACTTACCGTTTTTTTTGAGATGCAGAGACCATAACGTAGTACTAAAATTTCTAACCCTCCGACATCATCTTAAGTCTTATCGAACATCCTCGATTTTGAAGAAAGACCTACTTCGTGCGGCAATTCAAGGGATTAGGAGAGATTTTTCTACACCTACACATTGCCAACTCCCTAAACAACGCACATTTTGACCAATTAGATCGTATGACGTGGCTTAATAGCGCTACCAAGGATGAGAAATTGAAGAGGTCTCAAGGGAAAAAATTCCAACACTTAGCAGCAATGCAGAATAATGACACCGAAAAAACAGGACAAGAGATGATCGTAAACCTCTCTGACTCTATTGGACGAAGGGACGACTGCAGTGTTAAAAAGAGCGCTGAACTTCACACCAAAAGTTGTTCCAGAAGAAATTATCAGCCACGTAGAAGCAGTCATCAACCACTTACCGAGAGAAGAGGCTGAAGAAATCAGGCAGGACACAGCGAGAGTTCTACGTAACGTGAGGAAGCAACCACCACGACCAAATATTACAAGAGAAGAGAGGATTGAATTTCTCTCTGGCCACAATAAATCATCACTCTTAAACCATATCTTCTCACCACATTTCTGGCATTGTTTTATTTTCATAGTATGACTTGATAAGTTAGTCATAAAATTGAATTCGATGCAAAATACTCTCTTCAGCAACATTCAGCAACAATAAATTCATAATAGTATGAATTGCTACAAAGTCATTGATTGCATCAACTCTCCCATGCCCTTGACCAGCGGCGTCGGAAGTAGGGGGCAGAGGGGGCATTCGGCCCCCCCCCCCAGAATTTGCCCCGAGCCCTTGAGTAATGAGTCTTCATTAATGAAAATTAAATTTCAATTGTTTCCAGCTTGCCTTTTCCCGTCTGACGCATATCATACCACCTTCATATGCACTTTTAGCGGAATTCTAGTCTCTACCCCCTCCTATCAGCAAATAAATGCTGGCCCTTTTCATAGGAGTCGGTCCCTTTTCTTAAGAGCTGGGCCCTTTTGAAGGTTGGCCCCTGCCAGCGAAAATAGTTCCGACGCCTCTGCCCTTGTCTTAGTCATTATTTCAATCCCATTAAAAATGAGTACGCTTTGTCTTTTCTAATGCTAAGTCCACCAACAGCGGTAATAAATTGTAGGTGTAGAAAAATATTAATGTAATTCAAGGCAAACTGTTTCCCATTTACATATTATTCAGATGCACTGTAGCAGGCACAATTTTTGATTATAGTACACAGATCTCTAAGATTGTTTGACCAGATTAAGATAAATAGTAGTAACTGACTCCGGTTTTGGTGATCCAATGATTAAGGCTATATCGCACTATCTAACCCAAGTAATTAATCAAATGTGATCACAACATACATGCCTGGGGTGGGATACGATCTCGCTACCTTGCCAGGGTGGCACGTCACCAATCTGCTACCACTGCTGCCTCTGATATACTACAGATGCAGCTTTTTTTTATCATTATAATAGTGCTCTCTCGATCAAGGTCGGTTTATACGGGCATACAAATCTTCCCAAGACCATTATTATATCATATGATGTCCATCCATAGTTCCACATACTTCCTACTTCACTATTCCAATCAAACTACCCGTTTGTCTCATCTACCCAACCCGCTTACCCAGCACGCTTCCCTTCTTCATGTCCACAACACTCCCTTTTCTCTTATTGCCCGATCCATTCTTCCATTGTCTTTTCCTAAAACAATTGCCTTTTCTCTCCGATCGTCCTCAACATACTTTGGATTCTCCGTACCCACATCTCTAATTCCAACAGCCATGATGGACACGGTATTGATTAAATAAATAAAATAGTAGGCATAATTTATTTATGAAAAGGTTTCAAAATAAATGTTGCATTATATAGAAAAAAATGCTGTAACTTCTTCTGCAAACTGTTTCCCATTTACATATTATTCAGATGCACTGTAGCAGGCACAATTTTTGATTATAGTACACAGATCTCTAAGATTGTTTGACCAGATTAAGATAAATAGTAGTAACTGACTCCTACTAGTAGTACTCCTAATAGTAGTGGATTCTCCGTACCCACATCTCTAATTCCAACAGCCATGATGGACACGGTATTGATTAAATAAATAAAATAGTAGGCATAATTTATTTATGAAAAGGTTTCAAAATAAATGTTGCATTATATAGAAAAAAATGCTGTAACTTAGAAACCAGGTATTCATTCTTCGTTCGCTCCATTCACGAGCATGACAGCATCGTATTATTTCAATACCCTTCATTTCAATTCATAAAAATAACTTTCCTTCTTACTATAGTACCTACCTACCATTGCATATGTTAACCTTGATTAATTATTATGAATTAACCAAAGTTACCAGGTATATGAATGCATAATTGATAGTGAAATTTTGGGGATTTACCATATTTGAATGAACTAATCATGAATATAATTTATATTTTTTATTACCAATACCCTAATAATATGTTTCTTCCATGTGTGGTGTAAGTCAAAATCTGTTACATGTACCCATTGATATTCACAGTACTCCCTGGTGATATTAATAGTAATCTCTGCATGCATGTAATACCCCTTGTGATAACTCACTCCCTGCTATACACCCTCCAGACAGCTCACAGGGTGTTCAGTGTATGTAGAAACATAAATTGTTCCCCATTGCATTCAGTAATAAAGAACCACGGTAGAGGGACACATGAATGAGGAGCGAATGACGGAACCCTTGACTGTATTGTGGAATTGAGTGACAAAACCACTTCCTCGAGGGAGACGAAGGGCTCAGAAACCACAGAATTTAGGCGCCGGGTTCATGCATGTATGCACTATTCACGCTACTACCGAGGTCACGAGTCTCAGATAGTAAGTCCCCCGTGCCCTCGGTCCAAAGACGCTCCCTTCCCCGGCCTCCTTTTCAAAGAGGTCTCGTCCCTTCCCGGAGACCCCCGCCGATATTAAAAAGCCAAGGGCGTCCCGTCCCGTAGAAGGGATAGATAGGGTGCAGGGAGGAGGAAGGCCTTGATCTGGCCGGAAGAAAAGGAAGCCATCGCCCAAGCGGCAATCCCTCCCGACCAACGAGGTCCTGTCAAAGGTATTTGCATGCCCTACATACAACCTCCACCCCTTCTGCACAACCCTCACCCTGTCCCCTGCCGCCATCTCATTCCCTTCCCATGCCCGTAAGTTATGGTCCACGAAGCACGAAAGAGACTCGTCGTCTACGAAGGGCCCTCTCACACACGCGCGCGCGCGCCTCGCTTTTTCATCCCCATGGGGGAAAGGACACCCAGACCTCCCCTCCCAACCCCACACGGAATTACTTTCTCGCCACTTCCGACGTCTATCTCGCCTGCGACGACCCCTTTTCCATCCCCCCCTCCGCCTCCAGTCCCTTTACACCCCGGACAGCACAAGGTTGCCTTGCACAACCCTCACAACCCTCTCCCGCCCTTCCCTCGACGAAGGGGATACCCCATCTTCCTTCTTTTCCTCCCCCTCGGGTGGGGGGTAAGTTGGGGGACACCCAGGGAATCCGGAAAAGCGAGGTTGGGGAGGGGTCTGGCTGCAGGGGTCCCGCTCGCCCCCCTGCACAGATATCACGCACAAGATCGCGCCACGTCGGATGGAAAGAGTTTCGTAACTGCCGAAATCACAGCCAAGCATCCAAGTCGGGAGACGGGGGCGTTGTTTTCAATCCCACTGACCCCACTCCGCCTACTACAGGCAGCCCCCCTTTGCGTCCCGACAGCCGTTCGGAACGCTTCGTCGAACGAGCGGTTGGTACGCCGACTGAACTCCGTGTAGGAGCCGATTCAGGGGGGTTTCGTCAGTTTGAATGGTTCGGGGGCGTGTAATATTTTCGCCTTCGCCCCGTCGGAAATCATCGTTCAGGCATCAAGTACAGCTATCCTTACCTTGATTTTATGCTTGGTTATTATGAAAATATACGTTTGTAAAGTAGGTGGATGCAGCAATTGTTTTCACAGGCTTAACATGGATGGGAATAGCTATCGGAACGAAGGTTCAAATTTAGAATAAACCTTTATAATAACTGCGTAGCAAATCTGATCGCCGCTGACGTTACAAATATATTAGGAACGCCACCAAATTTCTTAATATTTGGTCTTTGAAACAAGATAAAAGAGTAAGATTATCGTACCGATAGATTTAACATTCCGTGAACCGGGTAGGGTCTGGCGGACCCCAAGGAATATGTAGGAAAAACACTACAAGCATTTAAATATTAACATGCCTACTTTATCGCTTCGTGTAGCTGGAGTAGTGACCTTGCCATATCGTACTGCAATGGCGGCTAGGTTTTGCATCAACGTAGCATTAAAGCATTGTTAAAAGGTGTTACGAGAGGATTACTATTTTATCAAAATTAAAAGTAGAATTATGTAGGAAATCTTTTTCAGAACGTAGTTTAAAGTACAGATGAAATCTATTTCAAAAATTAAAACGGATAGCTTTACAGAAGATGCTAGATGCATGTTAGAAAACCCCTGCGCATTATTCTAGATTGGACCAGATAAATAATAGTAGGTAGATAGATTGCCGTACCGATAGATTCAAAATGTCATTTTTCCCGCATACCATAGGCGGCATCGCAAAGGGAAAGATAGATGAAATATTGTGAATCCAATGAACAGCATTTTTACATGCTTACTTTGCTATTTTTATCTATTTTTTCAAATTGTGAAGTTTAGGCTGGAATATAATTACCACTCCTTTTTATGCATGATATGCAATGTATGTTTGGTGTGAATTCCCCCTTCCAAGCGCCTTTATGGTAGCTTACAGGGTATTGTGTAGATGGAGATATATATTGAGTAGTCTGCAGTGCATGATGAATGTTTTGCTTGATTAATGTAATGTAATTTGCATTACTAATTACGCACTCATGAATGCTTGAGAAATGTAAATTAAAAATATTTTAAGTAATACCCGATTGATTTGTCTTATATTATTACGTATATACTAATCATTGGGTCGTGTCTCGTGATTGCGTATCTGATATGTTCCCATTAAGATTAGGTAATTCACATCTTAGATTCATGGATGAAGAGCATACACGGCTATCTTTCACCCTTACCTTTTACAGCCTCGCGTTGGCCCAGGGTATTACGTAGAGGCAAATGTTTTAAAATTTAAACCTTGAACAAAGTCTCAAGGCGTAAAGATGTCAGAATTATTTTTTATTTAAAACAATAATAATTGGTGATTCACAATGCTATAAACAGACACGCGTCGTTTATATTTGAAACTTATAATTTTGGTGCAGGAAACCGCCAACATATGGCCATTATTGTACAGGTGAATATTAGGACATAAATAGTAAATATGCAGGTATATCGTCCCATTGGATGGACCGAGCATTGCACTCGAGGGCTCATCACTCGGCACACAAGTATGGACCGATATATGAAAATAAAATTCTGTCGCTGCCGAGAATAAAACCTGGGACCCCGAGAAAAAAAATCAAGGAAGGTGAACGTAGGAACAACTCCTGCTCGGAGTAAAACATAATCATCAGTCCTAACCAAGCAGTCAAAATTATGCTATCCACCTGATAGTGGCTTATCCCGCGCTATGACACAACTTACAACATTCGCACAAACAAGTACGCACAAACTACAAAATTGCAATCACTCCAAAAGAGGAAAAGAAGTGCGGTGAGGAATATGATAAAATGGAACTTGTTCTGGTATAT
Source organism: Platycnemis pennipes (assembly GCA_933228895.1). Taxonomy (NCBI): domain Eukaryota; kingdom Metazoa; phylum Arthropoda; class Insecta; order Odonata; family Platycnemididae; genus Platycnemis; species Platycnemis pennipes. Next base: position 29,658,337 of record OW121846.1, read on the forward strand.
TGTATCATGTCTATTATATATACCGATTGTTTTGTGATCGGGAATAATACGTAGGAAAAGGATGGAATCAAACTACTTGAAAATATTTGTCCATTATTTTATCACTTTTCTCAAATCTGAAGATGTGGTGCGGGAATATATCTGCGTTTACGTAATATCTTGCGAGGGTGTGTGGAAGGGGGGAAGATGACATTGAGATCGTAGACGTAGAAGAGAGTGTGTGGCAGAGGGCTCTTTGTCGCATTTAATGGTGCATGTTTGGTAAACTTTACCCGCTGTCGCACACCCTCGCGGTGGCTCCCAGGGTATTACAAAGACGTAGAAGTAGATCACCAAACATACACTACTTACATGCAACTAAGAGCTACGATTGTGCTACATCAGAGATATATGCTAGATATAAGAGTCACGCGCAACTAGATGGTTATTATCTATGGATAGAATTATATCTGCTGAGTTGCACTGCAAATATAATCTTACACCGAGCAAAATGACTACTTGGATTTGAGTTCCTATTTTCACATTTATAGCTTAACTAAAATGTCCTTGCCAGCAATAAATCTCGCATGGACATGAAAAGTTGCAAAAATTTGATGCAAAGCATAACTTTTCCACTGCTCTCGAGAAAAAATTCCACACAAAGTTGAGCGACCAAGTGACCAGCAAAGAAGTGTTAAGAAGAGCTGGAGAAAAGAGAAGTCTGTGGAAAACCTTTTAAAGATGACGGCATAACTTAATCGGCCACTTCATGAGGCATGATGGTCTGACGAAGAAAGTAAGGGAAAAGAGAATGGGAAGATTGCAAAAAAGGTCTCGGATGAGATTTATCGAGCAAGTAGTAAAGGAAGTAAAAGAGAAGCATTGCATATACATGGAGAGGTTTGCCGAAAGCAGAATCATGTGTAGTATTGCATCTATCATATCTTAGGTATTGTCCAGTGTTGATTATGAGTAGGAAGGAACAGTATTTTTACCAAAGAAATGGCTGTAATTTCCTGTCGTCCTGTACAGCCACCCTTGAGCGGGTGGAATCAGATGACTTGGCCTCACGCCTCCCCCATACCCTGGACCGAGCCCTAAAAAACCCTTCCCCACAGCTTTTCGAGGAGTGTGGGGCTTAGAGGGGTGACCCTCGGTGAAAAAATTGCCCCCCTCCTGTGTCTCCCGAGAGGAACCATCGTCTCCCCTAATGCGGTCCACATCTCAGACCCCCCACAAATCCCTCCCTTGCATCGCAAACAAGCCATTCTTCTCCCATTCAGTGCTGCCAATTTAAAGATTTTATCGCCCTGGATCTGGCGTATGTCACTCTCACCACTTATCGCAAAGGGGTAGCAAGCGGGTGAAAACTATTATAAATCTAAAGAAGAGAGAAAAAGATAAATGCTTGCCTGAGAGACGGGGAGGGTTATTCGGCAGACCATTATTGCTGAGCGCAATGAGTCAGGCGTTAAATGGCCAGTAAAACGGCAGCTATGTTGTCACAATGTTGCTGCCGCCATCATTTACAACAGACGAGCGACTTGTTTGCGCAGGCACAATGGCTGTCAGCGAAAAGCACTCAAGGAAACGCTCAGAGGATCAAAGAACAAACATCATCATTCATTTCAACATCATTCACAGCTCGCAAGGCGATGAAGTCGTGTGCATGAAAGTTAATTAAGACTTCGGCTACGAGGCAGTGTGATTTCAGATAGGCTTGATGTGCTGGCTATATTGCTGGTTCCTAATCCAGAGAGTTCGGCTTCCAATCCCGGCAGGGTTAAATATCTTTCGTTTCTATAATGGTTCCTACCGCTTAGTGGAGTGTGGAGAGCACCTAGAGTTCATTGCTCCGTCCGTCAGACGTGACTGTAAACCGTGGTCCTTCAGAAGCATTTCGTTTAGATCAGAATAATTCCAACTTCGGGTTTCTCCCCACTCTTCCGCCATTCCCTGGAAAATTTCTTCCTCTAACAGGTCTTTTACCTATGCTAAATGCCATAAATGGCAACAGCTGTCAGTTGCCTATTCAGGTAACAATGTGAAAGAGTGATTGCAATGGCGAAGGCACCAACATATTTGATAGTCGGGCAATGACACGTAATCGTTGTATCCCTCAACAATATACATTTACAGAATGGTTTTCATGACCTCAGGCGCTTCGGACATGGAGGAAAGGTAAATTATGAAACATTAATGAATGGAGGGGTAAGAAGAAAGAAATATGGAGGAAGGAATTCAGACAAAAACTGACGACGATATTAGCCATTGAATAATTAAAGTATCCTTGGGGTGCGAAGTTTTACATCCCACCCAACGGGTGGTGTACTGAATTTGTACTCTCCAAAGTGACCGGTATTTCACAAAAACCTCTGGCAAATACCGGGACTCAAACCAGTGCCCTCACGATGGGAGGAATATATTCCATTCACTGCCACAATTCGATCCATTCACAATAACCACAAACTTAAGCCTCCCTTTTCTAGTGTTATAGATCACGTATTATTTCCCAGCCACATAAACGATATCACTAACAATATTTCTAGTAAATTATGATCATTTACTAATGATACGCCCATGGGGAAATAAGTAAACAATTAGACTATGAGTCTTTCATGACCTTTTTTTCAATGTAACCTTGGATTTTCATTGTATTAATTCTTTGTGCCAATGCTGTGTTGTAGGGCTTAATATAAAATGCACCGTAATACATTTCTGGCAGTAAAGTCAAATGTTCCAAATGGAGACGTAAAAAGAAGATACTATTACGCACTCTTAATGCCATCTCTGGAATGCACATCAAGCATTTGGGATCCAATGAATAAAGCTCTGTTTCGGGAACTAAATATGATACAAAGGAAAACACATTGCAATGAAAGTGAAAATGGAAGGTACGGAAAGTCGTCAATCGGCTATTTGAAGAGGAGGAGAAGCCTTAAAAAAGGTCGTTCGCAAGGTTGATGTTACTCGAAAACTGCGAACAGTAAGAACTGGAATCTGGCGCTGCAGAAATATCTCTACCCCCATACTATATCAGCAGAATAGTGAGATGCAACAAATTAAAATAAATCGACTGTCGGATACATGAATGCGTGTTTCCCACACTACGATACACGATTACAACGCAAATAAGTTACAATTGTTCCCAACAGATTACACACTATGAATCATCATCATCGGTTATCAATCCTAGGATTGGTTTGACGCAGTCCTCCACTCGATTCTCCTATCGGCCAACATCTTCATATGAAGGTATTTTTTCTCTTTTACTTCCTTTACAAATTGCTCCATACATCTCATCCGAGGACTGCCTTTTCCATTCTTCCCTCTCACTTTTCCCTCGACCATATTCTTCATCACGCCATCGCGTCTTAAGATATGGCCGATTAAGTTTTTCCGTCTTCTTTTTAGGGTTTCCAGTAGACACCTCCTTTCTCCCACTATTCCTAAAACTTCTTTACTTACTCGGTTGATTCTTAATGCCTTTTCTTGGATTAACTTGGATTAACTTTATCTTCATCACTCTTCGGTAGCACCATAGTCCAAATGCTTCCAGTCTTGACTCTGCTGCTGTTATCATTCATGCTTCACTGCCATATAGTAGTAGCATGCTCCTGATGTATATTCTAATAAAATATTTCCTCACCTCCACGCTTTTATTTGCAGCTGCAAGCAGGATCTTCTTTTGGTAAAAATGCCCATTTGGCCTAGGCAATCCAAAGGACAAATTCTCTTTTACTTTGTCCATGGCTGGTTACTCGGCATCCCAGGTAACAGAACACTATGCATAGAAATTTTTCTTTAACGATGTGTTTAACACTAAAATTCCATTTTGCGTCTTGCAAAGAGAATTTAGATGAAGTAGAATTGGATACCTGAAGTAAACAAGTCCCTGAATGAACATTTATCTTTAGTAGCATGAAGTGTAAAATGTCAGTATAAATATCTTTCGTTGAATGTGATCGTGAACGAATGGCTTCGTAGCCATAAAGTTTCTGTTTGGGTACAGTTCGGTCACAAATATTGCAAGTGAGATGGAAATGACAGCTGCGCACCCTCCCCTGAAGGCAAGTTCTGTCAGCCAAATGCCCACTTCCTCATCTATTTCTCTGACGTCAGTCATTTCGGACTTGTATTAAGGCACATTCTCCCAGATTTTGAGTCTGTGCAAATGTCGGAAATACTTTCATCACATTTGGAATCGCTGTCAATGAATGTGATGGTGGAGCCGATTAGTTTCTGCACAAAAGACTAATTCTTGAAGGTTAATTAGCGATGTATCGCTCAATGACAATGTATGGTGTGCCCTTAGGACGAAGGGAGTTATCACATTTTGTCACCCAAGCGCAGACAAATATGTATTTAAAACGCCGATATAATAAGTAAACCCTGAAGAAGGCAATGCAGAAAAATTGACAAATACTACTTAGATAATTGAAATATTTCGTTGTCACCTGTAAATGACCGAGAGTGAGAGATGTGCTCTCAGTAACGGATCCAGAGCTTTTTAGACCTAATTAATGGAGCTGAAGAAAAACGTCTAGGGTAGTTTACCGGATCAGGTTGTTTTGATGGCCGTAGTTTTGATACTCCACTCAGGCATCATCCTCAGGGTAGTTGAGTGCCGTTTTGGGCATTCTTGGATTCACTTTATTTGATTCCGAAAGGTTAGGGGCCACGTGATCGGATTTATAATCGCATCATGATTGCTTTTTTTGGGAGGCGACCCCATACTTCGTGGATAGATCAAAATTCTTTGTTCCCCAGAGCGAATAGCGAGGTCTTTTACAATTAATTATTAGAGACAAAATGGAATTACGATTATAGAATAAATATTTTGATCAAAACTCAGGGTTCTCGAACAAAAATCTGGGAAACCGGTGTTAAAGAGAATTTAACAGCGGTGGACTTCCGATACTGGATGGGTCCGGGGTAGTCGGCTCACCCTCCTCACCAATCACGGGGCAACTGGCCTTTCGGGAGAAAGTAAAAGATATGCTAGAGTCTCCGAAACAATACTCAACTACCCTAGGAATGATGCCCGATTGCAGTAACGAAACGTCGGCCATCAAAAAAACCTGACCCAGCGGAAAACCACAGTTTTTATTCAGCAATCTCGTCGAGAAAGCACGTGTTGTTATAGCATTGAAAGAGTTTTGTTGGAAAGAGAGTCAACCGTTGAGCTATTCAAAGGTTATTATCAGTATTTCTGAACAAAAGTTTTATTTAAGTAAACAATTTCAATTCTCAACCTTTTGTTCTCAAATATTCAGCACACCTTAGAAGGAATTGATTTTGCGCTGCAAAGTATGGTTTATTCATGCGCATCTACTCGTACATCACATATCCAGAGCGTGACACACGAAAAAAAACTTACCCGTGAATTTTTCCCATTCATGCTTATTAAAAACTGCTCACATAAACGAAAAATTAATTACGGCAAAATAATTAAATTAGCATACAGGAAGCGTGATTATCCTTCAAGCATGCACAAAATATATCTAATAATTGACCTAAGTAGCTCTGATTCATTTTTTATTATCCGAATTATTCGAATAAGTGGAAGCGGTACCGGCTGCACCTGTTCGGTAGAGCTATTCCCAATAAATTCATTTCCATTGATCTTAGAAAGTATATATTTAATAATTATTTAATGGGAAAAACATTTATATAAAAAATTTCACGGAAAGTTTTAGAATGTGGACATAAATTTAAATTTTCAGTCATATGCTGCGAGATAAGCGAGTTTACTCGTCGAATAAGCAGTCGTGGACAAAAAGCGACGGCATTCCGAGGGGGTATTGGTCTATCCCTGGGTAAGATAGGCCTCTAAATAATACAGAACCTGTGAAGATGCCGTGACTTGGCGACGGGAGGCCGCCAATAATTACGCTTCTCATCACCCGGAGGAGAGGGCAGCAGCTCTTCTTCACATGAGTGAAGGTGGAGACCACAGTGGTCGGTACAGCGACACTCATTTCACTACAGGCGTGGTAACATTTACTTTAACGGCTGTAGTACTGCGATGTGGAAGGCAAGGGGAAACCACCACATTAATATCCCGAGGAGTCGCAGCTACTCCACTCTTTCCTTTATTATCAAGACGTGATGGAACCCTCTCGAGTAAAATATTCCGGAGGTAAAATAGTCCCCCATTCGGATCTCCGGGCGGGGACTACCCGAGAGAGTACATCAGTCAAATGTGATACACTTTTTAGGGTAGGAACATGGAACGTGAGATCGCTTCGGACCTGTGGAAGACTGGAGAACCTGAAGGTAGAAATGCGAAGAATGGACCTCGACGTATTAGGAATCAGCGAAATGAAGTGGCCCGAAGAAGGAGACTTTTGGAGTGGAAGCTACAGGATTATACATACAGGATCATTAAATGGTAATGCGGGAGTAGGGATCATGCTCAGAAAGAGCGCCGGAATGCGTGTGAAGAGCTTCCTGCAGTACAATGAAAGGATAATAATGGTGAAGATCGAGACCAAACCTGTAGATACCGTGGTTGTGCAGGTTTACATGCCTACGACTGACTATGAAGATGAAGAAGTGGAATACGTATACGAAGATATCACGGAAGTTATAAAACAGGTAAGAGGAGAAGAAAACCTAATTATTTTAGGGGACTGGAACGCTATCGTCGGCGAAGGTCAAGATGGAAGAATAACTGGAAAATACGGATTGGGAAACCGAAACGAAAGAGGAGAAAGGCTGCTAGAGTTCTGCACTCAACATAAGTTAGTGTTTGCCAACACATTGTTTAAAAATCACAACCGCAGAAGATACACATGGAAAATGCCAGGAGACAGAAGAAGATGCCAAATAGACTACATTTTAGTGAAGCAGAGATTTAGAAACCAAGTGAAGGACTGCAAAAGCTACCCTGGGGCAGACATCGACAGTGACCATAATTTAGTGATGATGAAATGCCATCTAAAATTCAAGAAATTGAAGAAAACAAAGAAGAATATATGGCAAGTAGAAAAACTAAAGGAGGCTCAACATCAGTTGGCATTTCAAAAAGCAGTGGGAAACAACATAGGAGAGAACCTGAATGAGAAATCAGTGGAAGAGCGTTGGGAAAACATTAAATGTGGACTACAGGAAGCCGCAAAAGAAGTTCTTGGAAGAAGAAAAGTTGCCAAGAAGAAGCCATGGATCACGGAGGAAGTCTTAGAATTGATTGAAGAAAGAAGAAAGTACAAGAATGCGAAAACTGAAGAAGGGCAGCTCTGCTACAAAAGAATAAGGAACGAAATAAGTCGCAAAGCAAGGAAAGCTAGAGAGCTGTGGTTGAAAAATCTTTGCGAAGATGTACAAAGCAACCTTGCACTTGGAAAGGTGGAAGCGGCCTACAGCATAGTGAGGAACCACTTCAAGGAACGGAGCGCAAGAGGCAATGCCATAAGGGACAAGAATGGAGGAATTTTGATTGAAAACGAGGACAAAGTGAAGAGGTGGAAAGAATATCTGGAAGAGCTATACAATGGAAAAAATCTCAGCACAAAAGCTATTGAAGAGGAAAGCGAAGTGGAAATAGATGATATGGGGGCATCAATATTAAGATCGGAATTCGACGCTGCAGTAAGGGATCTTCGGATGAATAAGGCCTCAGGTATTGATGATGTCCCTGCAGAACTAATTAAAAATGCAGGAGAGAAGACATTAATTCATCTCTACAAAACCATCTGCGACATGTATTCAACAGGGGAAATTCCAAGGGACTTCGAGAAAAACATCATCATTCCTATTCCCAAGAAGAAGAGAGCGGAGAAATGCGAAAATTTCAGGACTATAAGCCTGACGACACATGCATCAAAGATACTGACCAGGATCATCTACAGAAGAATAGAACGAAGAGCAGAGGAGTTCCTGGATGAAGATCAATTCGGATTCAGGAAAAGTAAGGGTACAAGGGAAGCAATATTGGCCCTTAGGCTACTCATAGAGAAGAGAATGGAGAAGAACAAACCGACCTTCATTGCATTTGTGGATTTAGAGAAGGCCTTTGACAACGTGGATTGGGATTCAATGCTTGGACTTCTGAAGGGAATTGGAGTGTCCTACAATGACCGAAGAATTATACACAGTCTGTACAAAAACCAAGTTGCTGTAATTAAATCTGGATCCAGCTGTGAAGAGGCAAGAATAAGGAAAGGAGTGAGACAAGGCTGCGCACTGTCTCCCGTAATTTTTAATGTTTACATCGAGAGAGCCATAAATGAAGTCAAGGAGAAGTGTTCTGGAGTGAAAATCCACGGAGAAACAATCAGTATGCTACGATTCGCTGATGACATAGCTCTCATAGCAGAGACAGAGAAGGAGCTGAATAAGATGCTAACGACCCTGGAAAGGACTATGGCGAGATATCAGCTGGAGATCAATAAGAAGAAGACTAAGATATTGGTGTGCAGCAAAAGAGAAGAGGCGAAAACCAACGTTAAACTAGGAAAACAGAAACTGGAAGAGGTGAAAGAGTTCTGTTACCTGGGAAGCAGAGTAACCAACGATGGACGAAGCAAGAAAGAAATAGTGAGTAGAATAGCCCAGGCAAAGCGGGCATTCTTTCAGAAGAAGAATCTACTTACAGCAGGAAATACAAGCATAGAAGTAAGAAAACAGTTCATCAGAACATACATCTGGAGCATTTTTCTTTACGGCAGTGAATCATGGACGATGACAGCAGCGGAGAAGAAAAGGGTAGAAGCATTTGAAATGTGGTGTTACAGAAGAATGCTGAAGATTAAATGGATCGACCGAGTAAGTAACGAGGAAGTGCTAAGAAGAGTAGGAGAAAAGAGAAGTCTGCTGACAACTCTAAAAAGAAGAAGGGAAAACTTAATCGGTCATATCTTGAGACACGATGGCCTGATGAAGACTATCGTCGAGGGAAAAGTGAACGGGAAGATTGGAAAAGGCAGGCCTCGTATGAGATACATGGAACAGGTCGTGAAGAATGTAAAAGAGAAGAATTACGTCACAATGAAAAGGTTGGCCGATAGAAGAAACGAGTGGAAAGCTGCGTCAAACCAATCCTAGGATTGTTGACCAATGATGATGATAAATCAAGGTGAAAGATTCTTGAAGTAATTTGGACACTTGATCACTTTTAAAAATGGATTGAGATTTGAAAGGAAATATAAGTCATATCAAAGTATTATTTTCTTAATTTCATGGATGCTTGGGAAATTAATATAGCATCCATAGTTACTACGCGTACCCAATTACACTTAGTCACCATAATCATGAATCTTGTTCTGTAAGCATGGAACGGTGCTCTGAACTACACTCGACTTACTATTCCAACTCTGAGAACCGAACGCTATTCCCTTTGAGTGAGAAATAATTGTTATTAGCTTCCACAGGCCATCTAAAACTGATTTATGGCGATAAGAAATGAAAAATTTTGATTGGTCGTTTGAATGAATGGGGAGAGTGTTACGGGGGGGTTTGTATCGTTAGCGTTTGTATTTCATGAATTTTCCTCAAATGAGGACACCTCAGACCGGGAGGAGATGTATATGAATGAAATTGGAAAGGAATAAGGGAATGAGGTGAATCAGTGTCCACTTTGGCTGTCTATTAACCAACGCAGCCACGGGGTTGGGCCACGTTTCATTCTACGGGCAAAATAATGAAATTGTAATGCTCTCCGCCGGGATTGCTTTAAAGGATTTCCAATAGTATCCGGATATCCAGATCTTCAATAATGCATATATGTATGGCATGTATATCTTTGGTAATTATTCAGCTATCTTATCACACACCCTCCAGGTACCTGGCGTGGTAATCAGTTTACATAGATGTAAATAAAAGTGGAAGGTAAATCTTTATTGCCTCTGGATTAGGAATATATTCATGGCTATTCGGTAAAGGTGACCAACTGCCTATCTCATTTGCGTCAGTATGGATCGAAGGGCAATGAGAGAGAAATCAGAATCATTGGGGGTGGAGAATAGGTGGACGGAAATTGCGCCGGCATTAGCCGACTCTTGACGAAGGGCACCTAGGAGTCCGCGGCTTAACATCCGATCCGATGGACGGAGAACTAAACTCTAAGTACTCTCCACATGGCACTCAAGTGAAGACCGGCACGCCAATGAAAAATCTTTGCTATTGCCGGTGTTCGAACCCTGGCTCTTGGGATGAGAGCTCAGAACTCAGAACATTAGGACTGTGACTCAGAACAATATTACTCTCACTTTTCTTATCTACATTTGAGTACGTGGTGACATCTGGTTGGATCGGGCTGAACTCTCTATTCCGTGAGAAATGTTTCCTTTTCTGAGGAAAAAATAACGATTGAATACAGGAGGAAACAAAGAGAGAAGAGATTGGAAGGAGGGTCAGGAACACGAGGGGAAACTTCATATGGAATTTTTCTGAAGTCGACCATGTAGTTTGAAGACTGGCATGCGCCGATCCACAAATTTGGGGGAGATGACGGAGCCCGCAATTCTTCTCGGGAAAAAAGTGAAACGGAGCTGGAATTTTGGGTACGGGGAAAGAGACATTCCTTCCTCCCTGGATCCGGGACCCGCCGGTGAGGGACACACACAAATTGAGTCATCCGTCGGACCGTTAGGCAATTTTCGGCTATCACTTCCCCAATCGGGATCTTACAACGGGAGTCCCTACTCTCCCTCATCAATAACCATTCTCTTTAGCTATTGATACGCCCTCCATGAAAAGGGACTAGAACTTGGGTTTTTCCACTCCCTCCCCCTCAAACCTCTCTGCCACTCACCCTAGCATCGCCCCTTACTTCGTCCTATCCCGGACCCCGAAAGTTTCTCTCGGCTCATCAAATATGGGCCTCCTCTCTCTCCTGGAGTTTGCTCCGGAGTGAAAGCGCCGGAACTCGGGCAATCCTTAAAATGTGTCAGTCACGCCTCCACTCCGGGAACCCATGAAGCAAAGACCCTGTCGCGGGCCTCACAAGGAACGTAATGGAGTTCGCCGTCTCAGATCGCAGGACATTCGTCGGGAGCCGGAAAGGATCTGACGGACCTTGGAAGACTAATGAAATAGAACCTTTTCGTGCCGGAAATTTTCAGACAATTCGAAAGGGCTAACTGGGTCTTTTCATGTAGGACACGTACTCATACTATTATGGTCATACACTAGGTAAATTCCATTAAAGCAGTTTCTTTTTGCAATGGCATGGTCAAAAGGGTCTCTGAAGTGCCTAAACTGCATTATAAACTAATTCATTTCAGCAAATACCCAACCAATTAATAAGTGGATTGGGTTAGTGTGCAGGCTAGAGTACTTTTCCTATTGCTACGACTACTACTATTAAACAAATAGAATTACGGATTTGTATGTAGCATCATATATATTGGATAAGGAGAAAAATGAGAATCGTAGGTGGGCAGATCGTAATATCACGACCGATGGAAAAACACAAGAAAAATATATTTAGAAACTTCCCCGAAGGATAAAGACTCCTAAGAAGGCCAAAAAAGCGATGGATTCACAAGGTGAAGGGGGATCTAAGAAAGACGATGCGTAGAGAGAAAGATGCGGAAAACCGAGTGAAATGGAGCGTACTTGTTGGCGAGGCCAAAAACCACCTTGAGTGGCCATGGGAGAGACATAATGATCGTTTGGTTGCCCGTACCGAATTATTAGTCTTTTTTTATTATTTAGTTGCTTAACACTAGAATGACCGGGGACGATAAATTGACCGTTCGCGTTTTTCTTTCGCGCACCACTTCGTTATCTTCAGATTTATGAGGCTGAAGTTTTTTGACTTTTAATATTTTCAAACAAATAATGCAAAAATGAAGTTTTTGGGGGGGGGGGGGTTGCTCAAGGTCAAGAACTTTTACCTACAATGACCGCGAGTGGTCAATTGACCGTTCTTGTATTTTTTACCATTATTTAGATCTCTTTGTAGATTTTTGATGTCACTTGTGTCAAATATCATAGCGTGTACCTTACCACACACGTACATTACTCAAGTGCACCGATATTTGATTCTAATATGTCAAACTTCCACTACATCTCGCCTGAATCAGTTGATTTTACATTACTCAAGTTTGACATTCATGTCTTTAAAACAGTTTTTACATATGATTTTACCGTTTATGTGAAGGAGAGACTCGTTAGCAAAATTACAGTATCTAGCGTCGTAAATAATCGCTACTAAATATTTTATGGGCAGTGGTGATCACTTCTTTAGCTGAAATGTGCTGTTACGTTTGTGCGTAGCTGCTGGTAGCCAAGCCAGGCGCCGCCGCACCCCCGCTTCCCCTGCCAGCCGCACCCCCACTACCCCTGCCTGCCACGTAGCCTGCAGGGCTACCCGTGAGAGCCAGGGGAATACCCTTTTGCGACGTTTTACAACTTACATGACGTTCTCTGTCACGTCATCTACGCTGTAGTCAAAAATTCGCTTAGTTCAGTCCCCACTGCGGTAGGAAAGAGCACGATGGCTCGTCGACGTGGGCAGACCGAGGTGGAGATCATTCAGGTGCTCAAAGATTTCTCGCCCTCCCAATCACAGGCCGCAAGTGACCGTAATGACGGGTCCGATGACCCGGATGGTTGTTCAGACGAGTATGAACCACCAACCTTCGACAAGTGAAGATGAGGTCAGCGAAGAAGAGCAGCAGCAACGGAATATGCTGTAGCTTCTGGAGTCCGTGGACAGCGAGCTGGTCGTACACGTAAGTTGGAGTTAGAGATTTAGTTTTTTACGGTGTGGAACCTACTTTTGCTTACGCAATGATTCACAATAAACTCTGTTACAGGAGGTGCTGCCGCTGTTAGAGGGGGCTGCGGGTAGCGGACGCCGAGCTCGAGCTCGTGCTGCTGCCGATCGCGTGGTGCAGGACGTGAAAGAATTTTGAATGAACAAGTTTCGTAGCAAATATTACATTTATTTTCATTTTTGAAGTTTTAAAAATTTGACAATGCTACGGTAAAATTTCACATTCTGTTCCTTCTACTTCGCGCGCTCCTGACGACGGCAACGTACTGGGTGGAGGCGGCCGCTGTGATCGCGGCGATGCTGCTGAACGTCGTGCCCCAGGAGGCCATCGGGAACGCATTCGTGGCCACACGAACCCCGTCATCGCTACGCCCTCTGCTGCTGACGATAACGAAGATGCTGATGACTATGGAGACAGCTCTGGAGATGGTCATGCTGGCAACCTACCGGAACAAGCAGTCGCTCCTTGGATGCGTCGCAAATACAGTCTCCGGGCCGGGGCACGCCGATGGCCTGTCCACGAGTTTTACAATATACTTGACTTCATCATCATCATTGGTCATCAATCCTCAGATTGGTTTGACGCAGCTCTCCACTGAGTCCTTCTATCGGCCAATCTCTTCATATTTACGTATTTATTCTCTACGCCTAACATAACACTACGCCTAACGCTAACACATTATTAGAACATTTCTACACTCGTTAGAAAAGAATTACGAAGGGAAAACGTACGAAAGAGCGCAAGAAAAGGGCGAACGGTCAATTGACCGCTGGCGGTCATAGTAGGTATGCGGCCCACCCCGATCATTCTAGTGTTAACTAACACGTTTCACTAATAAAGAAGAATTGTGGCTAATTAGCTGCAGGAATGTAATGCATGCATGGTGATTTTTCAACTCCTGCCACACTCTCTTGAGATGGCTTTGACGGTGCTTCTTACATGAATATGCCGGACTCTTTCCGCCACAGATTTATTCATTCACACACAGCACATGGAGGGTACCAGTTATTTTAGACCCCCGGGTTTTTTCAATTATTACATTAATCAATCAATAAAAACATAGAAGTACTCAACTAACACACCTAGATTAAAATATTTTAATCAATATTACACTAACATCCACCCTGGAGGCAGGATTCCAAGTTACCACCAATGCGTTATCAAGCCTACGTTTTACCGATCGTGCTACCTCGGCCGGCTTGTCAAAACGTGATCACAGGTATGTTATTAGAGTCATATTGATCTTTCTCTTCAAATCTTAAGTGACTAAATTCTCCTCATTGCTCTCTCGGTAAACACTTTCATCTACATCTCTATGTTCTACGTACGCTCATCTGAGCAAAAGGCGTCATGGAGTATACCGCTTAGTATTCTCGCAAAATGACGTAAGAAGTGAAATTTACTGCTTTGATATGTGTTTCCTTGGAGGATTTTAAGTCCAGCATCACTCACTCACCAAATACCCAAACTTTTCTACCCCTGGTGGCCATGCGTCTTAGTAATCCTCACCGTAATTGACGGACAAATATATTAATCTAGGTAAATACTTTCTTCATTGCCTGGAAAGAACTTTTCATATTCGTTTCGTATACTCATTCTCTTCGACATGTAGATTTCATGTATCCTGAACTTTCACCCACGGTCTAAAAAATGAAAGAACATTAGTGGACCAGAACGTGAAAGAAATATACCCATACGGCTGATAAGCACTCATATTACGAGATATTATCCCCCTGACGCTCTCTAGATTCGCTGTCAAGAGCCAATCCCGGAATACTATTAACAATAATACATATTTACGACCACCTGGGGATCAGAAACTCTGTTCCTTAATGGTACTTATATCTCTATTTCCAACACAAATTCTGCAGTGAGGTATCAATATATTGGAGAGAATAGTAATTGCCTTGATTGATTTTCTTTTATGGCTTCTGTCCAACAATTTTTATCACATAGATGGTATAATAAGCATGAACTCGATTATCTTACCCAATACTATCCGCTGCTCGCAATGCTCTTTTCATGAATTTTCACCGTTATGAATGAACAAAAGAAAATGTAAAGCATTTATATTATAACATCTCTGATGAATACATTAATTTGAGGCAATAATTTCATTTCTGGAAAATAAGTCAATTACCCTGTTAAAAAGAATTCAAATATTAAAAAATAATACCAACACTATACATGAGCATGCAAGAGTTCTAATCCTTGCAAGGTTGTATTTTTTATGCCTTCCAATCAATATTATTGAGTGCAAAAAGCTACCCTAATGGCAAGTAGTGCTGCATTCATAATTCCTAATTGGTATGGTCTCGGTAAAAAAAGGCCATGGTGTTTTGGAGGATAGTGAAATGGATTCCAATTCTGTGGGTCCGGATTCGAATACAAGAGGTAATAGACATTTTTCTCATCAAAATGCCAATTATTCCTCTAATTTATTTGTGATATGAATTTCAAGTTCAGTACCTAAAACCTCATGTGTGAAGTTTAGCCGCGAAAACCTCTCATCTTCGGTATCACCTTGAAGGGCATTTTGCCGCATAATACACGACCGCAACTCAAGCAGAACCTAATTATTATTTAATGTTTGCAAATCAATCTCCATTTCCCAAATTTTTTCCTCTTCCTTTCTTTTTCATGAAGATGCCAGTTCAACGATTGGTGACTTAAGTCACATCGCCTCGCACACAAGTGGCGGCTCGTTGTTAATTTCGATGTACCACAGTGAAGAAAATTTCTAAAGCTGGTGGTCTCTTCTTTGCAGTGACTAGTGCTTACTAAGAAAGTTATCCGGTTTTCCAAAAGTTTACCGATATTTGGTAACCACATGAACTCTTACATAACAGTTTTATTTAATTAGGGGAGACGACAGACAGCTGAGGTCATTGGCATCATTTAGGATCTGGTGGGAAATTTGGTAGAGGATGAGTCTTTAAGCGAAGGTAGGAAAGGTGGAAGGAAACCCGGCGCCAGCTTTTGCCTTCTATTAACGGAAGGTGCCAAGGGGTCCACACCCAACGTCCCATCTGATAGACGGAGTACTGGACTCAACGTGCTCTCCTTGCATCATAAATTAGTGACCGGTATACCAGTGAAAATCTCTGCCATTGCTGGGATTCGAACTCGATCTCAAAGGATTTTAGGCCAGTATTCTACCTACTACACCAACCCGATCCTCCGTTTTCGATGTTTCATTAGCCTTATTGGTATGGAAGTAGTGTTTGGTTCAAAACATTTGAAAAGCTATATTAAACCCAACTAACTTTCCCCTAAGCATGCGAGCGTGTAGGTTACCGTAGGTTAAAGTAGAGATTAAATCTATCCCAAAAATTTGAATCGGGTAGCTTTACTGGAAATATTAGGTGCATATTAAAACACCAGCTTCTTATTCTAGACTCTACCAGATAAATAAGATTACAGAGATGGACTGCCGTACTCATAGATTCAAAATGCCATTTTTCCCCGTATTATAAGGAAACTCTATAGACGGCATAGCAAATGGATAGGTAGGGGAAATATTGTAGAGTAGTATGTAGTGCATAACGCATGTATCAACTACCATTCCCTTTATTACTATGTAGATACTAGCCATCTAGCTGTATGTGACACTATTATGTAGCATGTTTCCATGTAGTAGCCTGCTGGCATGTCAATATGTAGTGCATCTTTGGTGATCTTCAACCTCTGCCACACACCCTCGCGGTGGCTTGCAGGGAATCGCGTAGATGTAGATGCAAATGAAGTATAATCATTCATCGTCATTTTCCACAAGTGGAAAACGTGAAAAACGCCCGTATACCTGGAAATCAATGAAAAATCTTCGCTACTGCCGGGATTTGAACCGAAGCTCTCGGGATGGGAGGCTAGTGCCCATTTCACGAAATCAACCTGATCCCCTATTGGATCATCAACGCAGCACCGCGAGAGCTCCAGCTGCGGCGTGTGTAAGGGCGTTCGAAAGCAAACGACTCCGGAAGAAGACAGACCGGCCCCTTGGGATATAAAATGTGGGGAAAGAGGTTATATATTTAACGAACGGACTCATTCGGCGCTCACCACGACCGTGTGCCTTGATTATTTTTCGAGTTTACCTCGGGAGAGTGGGTGGTGTTTTGAGAGAGAGAGGGATCCTCATCTCCCGCCGCCGACCGACGTCGCCGACGCCCTTTCAACGGGCCCACTTGCCGAGGCGTCGTCGCACAGGGGGCGGGTGGGTCTGGAAAGAGCGAGTGAGTCATTGGCCGAGATGAAATGGCTTTATTTGATGCCGGGGAGAGCCCCCTTCGTTAGTTTCCGATTTTCTCGTGCCGCACCGGATTCTGCATAGCGCCCCGCCGGAGCCTTGATTCGATTTTCGAGAGACCCCGGCGTGCACCCAAGGCGCCCCATCCCACTCCGCCGTCTCCGAAAAGGACATCCCCCACCCCCTCCCCGTCGCGAACAACCCCCCTCTCCCCCGAGTGCCATCTCTCAAAGCCTCCTCCCTTCCTCCCCTTCCCCCCCAACCCCCACACGACGCCCACTCGATTAAAATAAAAAAAAAAGAAATGCGCGGGGCGGCTACAGGGCCGGGACGGAGGGAAGGGGTGCGCTCCGCAGCTCATCTCCACTCCCAATCTTCGTCTAATAATCGGGGCAAATACGCAGGGGAGGAGGAGGCGGGCGATGGGTTTTGATGACGGCCCCTCTCCAACTGAGTCACGGGCGCTCCGGAGTCTTTCAAAGGGTGGGGTGTGTGCGGACTGGGGGAGATCGGGGAAGTGGCTTTAGTGAACCTTCCGTGCCGGGGGTCCGGGTTCATTGCCCGGGGGAGAACGATTCGGGAGGAGATAGGGTTTATGTGCAGCGTTACCATTCGTGAATTTTTATTAATATGCTACTATGTTACAATATAATAAACACTACCTCAATCAATGTATTCAAAAACCTACTATTTAACTATGCAAAATAAAATGAAAATAAAAACATAGAATAGGAATCAGACATAAGTAATCATAATGCATGATACATCGTATAAAAAATTGAATATTGAAAATTGAAATGGATTTATGTAACCAAAAATTTAAAAAACATTGTTGCTATTCACTTGTATATTTGTCTGAATGTCATGTAATGATTTGATATGTTTATGTTTAAGGTATGATTGTTGCAATATCTAAGGTATGTGATATGTTAAGATAGTAAGATTGTTATAATAATTTAAGGTATATATTATAATATCCGTTGTACTTACATCCTGTTTTATTTTTTCTGTAAATTAGGCAAATCAGATCACAATTTAAAATCTCTTTTCATGAATCTTATATATTAATTTATATCATATAAAACTGATCCAACTCTTTTTTTCTGCATTTTGTATGTTATGTATTATATTTTTTTCCTTGCAAGAAAATTATGTTATGATGTAAACTACTACCCCAAAGGAGCAATCGCTCCTAGGTCAATAAATGTTTTTTCTATTCTATTCTATGTTTGAGAACAATTCCATCTTCAATCGTTGCCATAAGACGTGACAAAGTTGTTAAAAAATACAAATTGTTGCTAGCATTTCCATTGGCACTAATTGAGCAGTATGATATTTTTGTTCCTAATTCAGTTCATACAATTAATATTTAAGCTAGAAGATAATTATATAAATAACGTCAAAGTCCTCGCATACCTATACAATAAAACTTCTTTGACATATATGCTGACAGCTTTTATCAAATGGTATCTTATGTCATTCGTTTAAATTTCCTTCTTAATTACAGGGGACAAGAGCGCCTCGACATGCGGTAGAAGCATGGAGGATGGTCACCCATCCAAACTCTGCCCGGGCCCAATGTTGCCTAACTTCAGTGGTCTCACGGGAAACCCTGTGCCAACGTAGCTAGGCCCTTGCCCCTCTAACCTTTGCGTTTTAAATAAAGGTATCTCCTTAATATTGCATTTTTAAGAGTAAATTTGGCCATATCTACATTGCATGCTCAAAAAACCCTTCCGCAAGGTATAATATAATTTCTGTTTCTAAAATTTGTATTACTGGAAGTCGTTAAATATATCAACCAACCCCCACAAATTGCTTACACATAAAAAAAATTGCCGACTGCTACTAAAGACTTTGAATTTAGCAACTAAGTGGCTGAAATGGCAACTCTGTTGATGTGGTGGCTAGAATACTGGTATTCTAACCAGAGAGCCCGGGATTGAACCCCAGCCATTGCAAAATGTTCTCACTAAAAATCATTCCTATCCTTTGAGGCACTTTGAGGTGGCAGGGGGTGAAAGATATCGTACAAGCATTAATAACAAGCAATTAAGTGGTACAATGCTATTATATTAATGAAGCACGTTAAATACAGAGTCATAAAAAGGTCCAATTAAATGATAACTACATAGGTAAAATAAATTGGAGGGGTGGACTGGGGCCTTATGGAGCCCTCTGGCACTTAGACCCCTTCATATCCATTGTGCCGACCCACATTTAAACCGCCCGCCACTCGCAGACAGGTGACAAGAGCGCCGCGACATGCGGTAGAAGCATGGAGGATGGTCACCCATCCAAACTCTGTCCGGGCCTAATGTTGCCTAACTTCGGTGGTCTCACGGGAAACTGTGTGCCAACGTATCTAGGCCCTTGCCCCTCTACTGCATAGTAACGAAATAATTATTTATTAATCAATATATTGATTCTTATTATATGGTACCTCAAGTGACGTGCTTCGTAGCCGTCATTATATTTGGGGAGGCATCCGACATCTACAATCATTTGCTTCATTTACAATAAGTGAATAATTGGCTACAGGTAGGCTTTTACATGTCACAGAGGTATGATGGTGAGAAATTTGGCATCGAGATGAGCCTGCTCTTATGAAAGGCGCCAAGGAGGCCACGGCTTAACGTCCCACCCGACGGATGAGGTAGTTGCTCTCTACAAGTCATTCAAATATGGGCCGGTTTGCCGATGAAAAATTTCTGCCACTGCCGGAATACAAACCTATGTTTTTGGTATAGGAAGAGAGTACACTAATTATCGAAGACATTGGATTTCTTCCGTCAAATGTGACGCTCTGTAGCCAGGTTAGACTCAGGTCTTTCCGAAGAAAGTGGCTACTTCCAGCCAATTACCCGCCTCCAGACAACTACCTCTTTGTTAGAATGGCCCAAGGTATTGTTGGTTGCCTGCCCTAACATCAACAACAATAGTTTAAGGTCCGTATGGAATAAGCCTTTCGTGAGATGTGACGTCGATTTGGGAAGACTCCGAGAAGAAAATTTCCGTATGTATTGGCGATGCGTCCTATTTAGTTGTCATCAAGTAAGGGTTCACCCTCCAAGGCAATAAAAATTAATTTTACCGTGACGTCCATTATACTTTCAGATACATGATATAGTGGTTAACGAGCCAATTTATTCTAGAAAGGTATACCCATACTAAGCACGTCTTTGGACAATTGAAAAAGCAATGCAAACAAGAAAATAATATATTTTCTTCTATACCTGCACAGGAAAGACAAATTACAAAGAAAAGTAAGTAAAATAAGCGTACCAATTTCGCTTTGAGCCATTGTTCATAGAATTGCAAAAAGAATAATCTTTGTGATTTTTCACAAGCATTTTTGTATAAAATTAACAAAATGGCTCTTTTCCTTTTGTAACGAAAAATAAAAGATTCACTAGAGCTGAAAGGTTTGGTTAAACATTACTGACTGATAAAACTCAGAGTAGGTACACAAATTAGCACCAGTAAAGGAAGTGTATCAGAGAGAAAAGGAATTGGTGAGGGCTCCAAAGTAAGCTATGAAGAAAAATAAGTAGCTGCAGTTATTCGGGTGAGATGGCTGACAGCTGAGGTCAGTAGAATCATTTGGGAAATGTGGTTAATTCGATTGAAGAAGGGATTTTTCTGGAATGGAGGAAAGGTTGAGGAAAACCCCGCGTCGGCCTGAGCCTCTCTTTATGTTTGGCGCTTTGGCGCCCACGGTTTTACGTTCCATTTGACGAATAGGTACAAAATTTGAAGTGCACTAAATACAGCTCCCAATTAGAGACTTTGTAAGGCTATACTACTGAAAAGCTAAAATTTTGAATAAAATAACGCAAATTTCGTGGAGAATTTTGAATGAAGAAGTCCCAGCAAGGAAGCCGTTAACATGAAAAGCTTAAAATCATTACCACCCGGGAACAATGAGTGCTTCAAAGCTTAAATATCGAATCCTTTTGAGGCGATCCAACTATCTGAGTACCTTTTGGATTCACTTTGTTCTAGAGTTGGCACTAGTGGAGTTTGCGTCCCCAAACGACTTCCTGATACGCACACTTAATGCGGTGCTGAGTGAAAACAAGAAGGAATTGCTGAGTGCTCTTATCTCCATTAAAATAGGACATTGAAAATTAATTTGTCGTTCCCATTTGCCTTTCCGCATTCACGAAAAGCGTGAAGTGATCTTAATTAATCATCAGTTGCATCGCACCCGTCATCACATGTAGCGCTGACACAATAGTTACACGGAAGTTCGTGTCAGATGTGATCCGGTATAATGCGTGGTATAATGTCTCTTTGACATTATGAAACTTTCATGCCCATTAACTGTATCTCACCTCCTATTCGCTTTCCTCTGAAGACTCGGGGTTTTAAGGAAAGCACTTTGAGTTGGCCATTAATAATAAGTTCCAATTGCAGGCCTAACTCCACTCTGCTCAAGAACAGATGCCTCTTTCTTCATGTTAATTGCAATTTAAATATGTTCTTACTTCTCATGTCACCCAAAATTACCCTACGAAGTGTTCGAAGTATAAGCCATACTAATTAGATACATATCATATTTGAACACTTAAGAAAAATGGCAAGGCAAGACCTAGTATGATATTCATACAGCAAGTAGTAAAGGATGTGAAAAATTATATTTTTGATCGTGAATAGGTTATCCGATAGGAAAATCGAGTGGAGAACTTCGTGAAACCAATCGTAGGATTTTTGACTGATGACAATGATGATGGTGTTTTTATTACAACGGCTATGGTTATATTTCGTTACTTGCTGAAATACATTTGTTACTAGCAATAATAGTTTTAAGTTTTTAACCGGTATTGTGGTAGCACAGTGGGTAGTATTTTGATGCTGCACAGAAGTTTGGAGTTCGGAACTCGGGAGGGTCACTTAGGCATGTCCAATACAACCCAAGCTAGGTTAATTTATTGTTATCATATTTTTTCTAGGAAACCGTTGACGGCAGAACGATAAAAACTGCCCCCACCCTGATATGTTAATTTCACACGACGTTGGGCATAGTATTTGGTCAGATTCACTCTCACTTACCAGACCAACCTTCGGGTAGAACACAACATTTTGGACATTACCTATTGTCCTGTCGCGATGTACCATTTCCACCATATTTCGTCTTACAATTCATCATCCACTAGTTATTAACTATATCTACATAATACTCTGCGAGACACCGCAAGGGTTATGCATCGAGAGGTCAAATACTATGCTATTTACTCTGATGTGGTTTTTTTAGTTGTCCAGAATAACTAAAAATAATTGCTATTTTTTATAGTATTAAAATATTTTCGTATGCACTACTGTAATGAAAGCCATAACCGTTGAGTTTGTCATCGTATATAAAGAACTACTATCATATTTTGTCGATCATACAAAATGAAATTAAATACACACATACCTTCATAAAGTAATGCAGAAATAATTGTGAAATACCTCTTCTAACTTCTACCTCGTATCTTCTTTGTAATCTATTCCTGTCCGCAAACGTGCGGAGATAAATCGGATATTTGAACTTCTCTATCTCTCCTATTTCTTCTTGTTCTTACCAGGCATAGAACTTGAAGAGTCTTTAAATATATTTTTCATATTTTCACAAATTTTAATCGAATTTCCAGAAACCTATAAGGAAGAATTTTTTACATCTACACAGTATCCTGAGAGCCCCCTCAAGAGTATATGCGGGGGAGAGAGTCAACACCAGTCATATATTTATGCCAGGAAACCGAAATATATATCAGTAAATATATATTGAGCTTGAATAAATTTAATTCGCCTACGAAATAAGTGTTTTTACATGCAATTTTGCGGCTTATGAAAACAGGGAAGTGGCAAAATCCCATGCTGTTTACTCGAATATGGTTTTTTTAATAGTTGAAAATGGATTATTATTCAAACACCTCTGTTATGGATATAGAACACACTCAAATACTACAATTTTCTTAGCAGTCATGCCTAAAATGAAAATGGCATGCATTAGTCTCACATCTAAAATCTACGCTTCAAATCCTGTAATTAGGATGCAGAGAGATCCTCAACTCTAGGGTCTATTACCAACATAGGCTTACATAGGCCTACATACACTTATGTAGAGAACGACTTCACCAAAAATTGCTGACACAAGTTTTGATCTCCTATATTGACTGAAGCAAGAGACAGGGTAATCCATTTTTGTCGAATTCATCACCGATTGAAGTCTAAAAAATATAAGTGAGGAATTCAAGATATTTAAATGAGACTACAAATATATATCCCGCAGGATTAAATATTTCCAGATATATTCTTCAGATATGGTAACCAGGTGGATGATACTCCTGCCGGTCACAAAAAATATAGGCTGGAACTTAAAAATACATTTTTCCCGTGCACAATTAGGGCAAGATTACGAAGACGATATCAGGGAACATTAGGGGAAGTATTATAGATTTTTGACTGGTATTTTTACATGATTACATGTTATTGAGTGTGCTTAAATCAATATTTTGCATGGATGATACTCATATCAATATTTATTACTTATTAACACAAAAAATACCCCGTATTATATTTACTAACATTGGAGGAGTAATCTTGATTTAACTAAATTAGTGGTGATGATTAAGCCCCTGCCACTCCTTTCCTTCGATCTACGGGTACGACTACTACGACACCCAGGGTAGAAACATATAATTATATATGTATGAATCCCACCTTGGAGATGGATAAGTCGGTCCTAACATTAACCTTCGCCTTTGAAAGCTCTGATACGATAAAAACCTCCAAATAATCCGATAATAAATCAATTCATTCAAACATCCACTGCATTCAAACGGATCCCAAATGAGTTAAAGTCGTTGAAATAGAGTTAGAGTGGTAACAAGCACTCACTGAGCAGAGTCCTGTTCTCCGAAGCCAACTCCGGAGCGGCACATACCGTTTTCTCTTCACCCGGTTGAGTTTCCGGCGTTCCTTTTGCCAGCATTTTTTTCGGACTCATTCCGAGCAGTACCTACGCCGCGCTGTACCCACAGACTCCGACGTTGTTGCTTTTGGTGGACTGAACAGCGTGCGCGCCATTGAATGCGGTCACTCTTTGACACCAGGTCTGCCTGCGTGAAAGTTAGCCGACTCGCAGGCCGTTCAATTACTCCAGTTCCTCGGAATCCGCGCCAGTGCACAGTGTTTGAATTTCCAATCCGAGGAGCCGCACTCTAACTAAGACAAGATTAACACGACCGCACATCGCTGTACTTTAGCCAACTGCCGACCAGACGAGACAAGTGAATGGACTACGAATTCCAATGAAATGAGGGAATTAACCTGATTTTGTGATTAACATGACAGGTAAATGTACCAAAAAAGATCGTACAAGAAAAAATAATACAAAAGGGGCGAGGAGTATATAAAAGAACGAACCTAGGAATTTATGGGGAAATTTCTGTAGAAATACCAGATTTAAGCGTAAAAAATATTCAACTTCAAAAGACAAATAATCATTTGACAAAACAGCATGCATAAATGTCACTAAATTAAACCAACAGGGTGGATATATACTTGAATAACAGTTAAAATAATAAATAATAGAACCACTAGTAGAAGTTAGCTTTCAATATCTTGGTGGCCGTGATTATCTTCCTTTACACTAAGAAAGGAATCACGCCATCATAGCTCTTAACATCGTGCTGTAGCATCTATACTTGGAGAAAATACTTGCTTTGTTAGTAGAAGTAAATTATTCTACACTATATCAAACTTACAGCTAACGAATCACCCAAAAGTGGAATTCAAATTAACCTGAAATTGGGCCATTGAAGCCAAGCTCTTATTTCTTTAGTGATTGTTACGACATGCTTTGCAACGAGGTAGGAAAATTGGCCACATCTAATACAGCTGGTTTACCACAGTTGCTAATTCTAAGCTTAAAATTTTCGAGGAAACTTACTGAACAAAATAGAATCTCCCTAGTCAATGCTTAAATGAAGATTCTTTGGGTACGAAACGTGAAAAATATTACGCGGGCGCAGAGGGTAAGCACAGGAATATATCAAACTTGCTTGTGGAGCCAATTCCCGGTAGTTTTGAAAATGGTGGAGTAGGATCGATGCTACGCAATGAGTTTACGACATGTAATTATTTCTAATACTGTGTTAGTTAATTCATGACTGTGTGCTTTATTTTGCATCGGATAATTCAATTTTTTAATTCCAATTTAATACGCGCCGTTGTATCACACCTTAACTTTAGCATTAATTTCATCGCGCTGATCAGTTATTCTCTGCCGTTCCGTCCAGCCCTCCTTACTCTCCAAGCATTTAATAAGTTGGTCCCATGATTTCCACCCCCGTTGCAGCGGACCCTTGGTGAAATCCTGGCGTCCGCACCCCCTCGAGCCCTCCCTCACCACCCTCCACCCCCAAAAGCTACCTTGCACGAGAGGGCAATCCCTTACACGCTTCCCCGGCCGACTCCGTCTCCCCGCCTCCCCCTCCCAGCAGTCTCTCCTCCGAGGCAGGGAAGCCCCTCGCTATCTGTTGACGGGCGAGTGCACCAATGCTTTCCATTCTCACCCCTTCGCTCCGAAACGAATTCACCCTTTCTCGATTTTCCCATCCCCCTTGCCCCTCGGCTACGCGGCCACCCCATTGCTCTGCTGCTCACATGCTCGTCTCCCAGAGCCTTTTCAGTTTTCACACCAGCCTCGTGACTGCGCAGTTTGATTCATAGAGAAATTCGTAGTGGAAATTACAAGACAGGAAAGGTATTTGTTGTTGAATGGGTAAACTGCCTAGATGCATGAATGACTGCGTGGAATTAACGTTTCGTTTATCCCGCGTTAAGATACGCGCAGTGTAAAATGCATTCCACCCTAACTCCCAGCTGCCTGCACGCTCGTCTCCCAGAGGTTTTTCACGCCAGGCTGGTGATTGCGCAGTTTGATGCATTGAGAGATGCGTATTGAAAACTCCATGGCAAAATGGATATTTATTGCTGCATGCGGAAACCGCCCAAATACATGAATTCCCACGAGGAAATTAACGCCTTGTTTTAATTATTAAGATATGCGCAGTGAAAATTGCATCCTATGAAGACTGTGATTACGATGTAAACTTCACAAATGCATGATAGACTGTGGGCTCTCATTTTTCACACATTACTTATGTAATAGCCATGACTTTGGTACCTGAATGACAGAGAAGTGAAGATAATTTACATCGATTTTTGGTTTTATTACGGCAGTTTTACACGAGGTTCATTACCTCATTATCTGATGCAGCGCTATATCTGTTCATTTCCTGAATCAACCAAGTGTAAGAAAAATATCCGGGAACATGAAAGACACCATAGAGTTGAATTCGTCTCCTATTACTATTGTAACGTCGGACAAATATTACGGGAGACAACTCATTTCAATAAAGAAAACGCTACTTCTCAGACTCTCCTTTATTCTTCATCTCCGCACAATATCAACCACCAATCAAGAACACAACAATCCACCGCTTCACTCCCCCAGCAACCCACCAACATCTCCCAAACAAACAAAACAAATATCAGACGTTACACTATGCATGCCTTCAAACAGTCAGCAGCAGACATGCTCTCTGATTCTCCCACATTCAAAAGACATCCTCATCCGAATTCATTCGCATTCAAATGCATACGCATCATATCATTCTATGCAAGGACCGAAAACTTATATGAACGTGCCCTATAACAGCAGCGTTTTCTTTTGCACATATATCGCTTTCTGCCCATTCATATATACCCCATAAAAACGTCGTGTGCAATTTCTGCAAAGATAGAACGCTTGCTCATGCCTATAACGCTAGCTCCGGTGGTGGAGAGGTAAAGTCCTCTCTGCTTATGCTGGTGTCGCGGGTTCGAGTCATCCCTGAGTGGGTTTTTCTCAACCCAGGGCTCTCTCAGGATATATCAAGCTCTGTTGGTTCAGCCCCAGGGAAACCTGATGACAAGCCAAGCCTGTTAGAATTCCATGGTTTTAGGTACAAACAGGATCCGATTAATCCGGATAATTAAAAACTATATTGATTGTTACATTGATTAAATATAGGAAAAGATGGTAAGTTTGCCCTTATTATCCGTGTTAAATTCTTGGCGGTGGTAGCAATTTATTAATTCAGAAATGATTTAATATGTTGACTTCCTCCATAAATGATGTATTATGTATCCTTTCAAATGTGCAATTAAATATTACGATAATGTCCATGTTTTTCACAATTCAAATTTAAAAAGGCTAATTTTTACATTGATGCAGATATTTTCTGCTTAACAAATGGGCGGAGAACAATATGCTGATGCTAAATAAAAATAAAGCTTAGGCAATTACCATAGACAGCAGGAATCTGCATTCCTAATTGAATTTAAATCACATTTCCCAGTGTGGTGAAAAATAAAGTCGTCCCTTACAAAGAGAGCGTGATAATCTTGAACTAAGAGTTAGCTTATACATTTAGAGTAAACTCCCAATTGCCACTGCTAATGACTGGTAAAGGGTGCGCGGATAATCCGGAAACACGGATAATCCGACGTTTAGTAATTTCCGGTATCATTTATCTATGGTCCATCAAAAATCCACATAAAATAACACAATCTCCCAATGAATAGATCCTCGCCCTACAAAATATGAAAAAATAGAATCCCGTAGAGCTGCCATGGCCGCAGTTAAATGTTCGCTAGCCTAGGGTGGCGCCATCGCACCAGTCCGTAGGACTGCAGTGGAACTCACTATTTGAGGAAAAAAGAAAAGTTGATTTACCTTTCAGAACACTGCCGATAAACTAAATGGATTGGCAATAATCGGATAATCCACAGCCCGGATAACCCGCGCGATAATTGGGAGTTTACTGTATTTTGAACATTCATCAAAAATTGGGAATAATAGGTATAAGTTTCACAATGTAAATAAAAAAGTCGTAGCCTCATTCAATTTCATTCTTCGCATATGTATACCTTTTTTGTTTCTTCTTTTATATTTTGTACTGCTTTCAACGAAAGGCGCTAAGAGAACAATCGGTTAAAATCGGACTAACGACGGATGGATAAGTGAAATTTAAAGACTCTGCGTATCAAATATAGATTTGATTGGTAAATTATTTCATTCATGTATTCCGTGATTAGCAAGTAAGCTCTCTAGGAACTACGTCAACCCAAACTAGTTATTTTACTAACATTTCACTACCCACCTATCATTCTTTTTGTCGCCAATGATTTCAATTGTCGATCCTTCCACCACGCCCCCCCCCCAAATAACTATTGAACTACACCCATCAACCGTTTTGAAACTACCTTCCAAATGGTGCCCACGCGACACTCGTCCATCTCGAATTTCACTCCATGAAGGCACCAACGCTTTCTCTTGTGGCTGATGGGAAAAGTGATAACCTTCCCCTTCGAATTCGGGAGAGACGTTAGGATTCCTTAGACCCCGCCGAAAGTTTTCAGTCATTCCCGGACATGAATTCAACGGCTGATATGCGCCTGCGACGACGTTCCCGCTTCCACGCTACTGAGGGGTGTCATTGATGACGAAATTGCCACGAACGTTCGGTACCATAAAAATATTCTTGTTTCTCAAAAATATAATCCGTGGGGATCGAGTTTGTGTGGTGGCTAGAGTACTGAATTCCTATCCACAGGGTCCCGGTTCGTATCCCAGGATCGGAATCAATTTGATATTAGTACCATCGGTTACTGGTATCATTCCAGTATCCCATCCGTATGATGGGATGTAAAACCTTGGCGCCTTCCGTTAAAAGCAGGCTAATGACGACACCGTATTTCGCTCCACCCGCCCATTCATTTCCTGAAAATTACTATCTTAATTGTCGTTCATAACTCCCAAACAACAACTGTTATATTTAGTTGCGGGGGGCCAGTACTTTCTGGGATTTAATTGTCGTTATTTCGCGAGACAAATAACGTTAGTACTTATCCAGGGGAGTCAATCGGCATCTATAGGCATCTGTACCGTTTGTGATGAGCGGTTAACTGTGTAGATTTAGGATTTTAAGGAATTGAAGAAGAGGAGAGACAAAGGCGGCATATGTACCTGATGTTAACGATAGGTGGCAAAGGGGCCACAGAGTAACGTCCCATCCAAAGGACGGAGTAATCTCCCCGAACTGAGCACTGCACCCGCAATACTTTCCATAAATCGCGCAAGTGAGCGCCAATGTAATATTTCCCATCACTTAATTCAAAAATACACGATACATAAAATATTTTGCCATAAAAGATAATCCAGATTTTCCTGGGAGCAGCATCCGAGGTGAAATGACCATCAAAGTTATTGAACTAAATTTGAGATTATAATTTGCAAGTGAAAATCACTGCGATTAAGAATAGTATAAGACTGATACGAACAAAAATTCCGTGTGCGAAAGAATGATTGATCCCTTCCTGTTCATTTTTCTGCGCAATTAATGTGAAACTGTTATAAAACCTACCTTTACATATCGGTAAATGTTCATTATTTTGAGTTTGTTCTGGATAAAAAGTGTAAAATGCGTTTAAATCCGTTGACTCTTTTTCCTAGTCTGGAGTACACCTGTCCGCTAGCAGCTAACGCTAATATATATCCTCTCGTGCTTTTAATGTGATCACTAAAGAGTGATTTTTTCATCAAATTTTTGCTAAAAATAAACTCGACATCCCACAGCCTTTCATGTGCGTCCTCAGAAAGGCCCAATCATCTCGGAAATCATGCGCTGCGGAAAAATGTAAGTATGAAAGACATGACATGAAAAGAGGCGTTTATTTGGTTATATAACCGTAGACAGTCGAGCGAATTTCTTTGGGAAGGTGGATTTTTAAAACTTTGAATGGATAACATAAATATTCATACAGTTTTGGTTGTACATAAGGTATTTTTTTTATTTTTAGTTTCACAGATTTTTTTGATGTTTTTGTGAGAGGGATATTACATTTTTCGACTATCGTAAACCATATTTCACATAAAATAAGGTGAATCAATATTTATAATGGATATAGTCATTGAACGCATTAAATTCAAAGGTTTTTTGCTCTATGCATGCATTTACCTATCTAAATAAGCTATGTTTTGTGTCCATAAAATAAATCACAATGTAGGTATAAGTTGCAATTCTTTGTTATTAATCCGTGTGTAAATAAAATTTTAATTGTTAATGTATTATATATTGCATACTGTTTCTATGAGAAGGCTGGTTGGTTGTTATAAGCGTTGTCAAAGTTTTAACAGAAATTGTATTTAAATTTTGTGTAATGGTTTTATTTTAACTTGTATATAGAAATTATTCGTATCATTATTGATTTATTGTAGAATCTTTGTATATATAATCTGGACTTTGTCTATTGCTGTTAAGGCCTAACCACAATAAAATCTTTTTTATTATTATTATTACCCTTCCTCTATAGAGTGAAAAACCAGAGGCACATTAGATCAAAGACATATCACAAAATTGAATCAACAATAGAATTTCTGCCATAAAGAATCGCATTCAAGGATTGGAATAATTTAAGACTAAAATAATTAGGATTGGAATAATTTAAGTCCGAAATACATTCACATTCTACTATGAATAGCATTTATAAAGCTGCTGTTGGTAATTGATGCAGAACAAAATCTTAGGTGTATTTAAGTTAGCCAGTTATCATAACCTCTGAAAATGACCTCCGAATAATGGTGTTAAGAATGAGGTATACATTAGCAATGTGTAAAAGAGAATGCTCAAAATACTGCATTAACCTTTATTTTGAGACACGATTCTCGTCATCTCTACCTATACACTAAAGCTGATGACATTGACTACTGACCTTGAGGCCTTGAATGCTGAGAATCTTGGAGGAAAGGTTTCAGAAGCTGCACTCCACTGTATTTTATATTTTAAGATGAGCACCACAAACTTGCTGAATGTTTGCTTTAAATTTGCTATCTCAAAATGCTGAAATGGCTTCCATTCTACCTTTGCTAGGCTAAGGATCAAATCCAATAAAAGCAACAATATGTAACACCTGGTGTCTCTATACCCTGAAATATTGTGTTGCTATAGTTTCCAATTTCCAATGATAAGGGATATGAAATAATTTTATCTTCCTCATCAATTTTCTGCTCTCTTTGACCCTTTCGCGTGTCTACACTCCTTTTATTCAGTGTTCTTTCTATTTTTATACTTTTCGTTTCTTTTATACTGTTTTAATTCTCCATTTCAAAAATTTCAGTGGCGTTCCTTCCATTTTTCTATTCGATTTTTCTGAAGAACATTTGTCCGTAGCCTATCCTCACCAGATATTTCCATGCCCGGTTTTAAAAGTAAAATCTTTCAAGTAGCCATTTCCGGTCACATTAAACTGCCAAACATCTCATTGTCATTTTCAACTCCTCTTTATTATTACTTACTCCCATTCTTTTCCGGCTCACCTCAATATCTGAATGAACATATCCCTATCACTTAACATATTTCTATTATCGATTTTTTCCACTTCCAGTATTATTAATAGTTAAAGCTTAAATGTACGGTTAATAATAACGCGTAAGCGTTGAAACTGGTTGGGTTGAGAAACATTGGGGATATTTACAATATTTTTTCACTATCGTGATGAGTCTATTTCAGGAAGTACAGCCGGAAGCAGTTGATGTGTTACGCTTCTCGTCATGTTCACTTTGATGATGGCATTATTTGTCGAAAAGTTATTATCACCTGATTATTTCGTTATCGTTACGTAAAGGAACAACGCCCATAATTACAACGCGAGTTCTTTTTCAACAAATTGCGAAGTAGTAGTACGCATTTATTGTCTTTTAGATATATTACTAACTAATGTCCATGCTCTACGCTCGTCATTCAAGAAACACTGAATAGGTGCCTAAAATATCGTAAAATGCCAGACAAAATAGTATGAATTTTTGAGAAAGAATAAAATGCAAAAGGCATTTTGAAACCTGGAGTTTAAGTCATAAATTGAACTAATTTGCTTTACCGAAAAATTTTTGTAATTTCCCAATGACTATAAACAAAATAGGCGGCTGCGTGCTTTAATTTTAATATATTTTCTTTATCAGGGAAGTGTTTTTTGTATTCAATATTCACGAGTATTAAAAAAATTAAAAATATAACATTATCCTAATTTATTCCACCCTCTAGTATGCTACATGTGACACGAGTATGAAAAATTGGTACGATATGCATTGTGCCACAACTTCTTCCATCTAAACGGAACGAGGAAAGAGATAGTTGATGACCAGACCGCAAACGACTCCTCTACGCGCTTGACGGTTTTGTGATCTCTATATTTTTGTGCCGAGTTTTGCACCACCATGGGTTTACGGAGCCTGAGCTACGACGTTCGCGAAAAGAAATATTTTCGCCCTATTGAAAGGATCTGCCTCCACTTACCTCCGCGATTGAAATATAGAAACTCCACTGGAGCATGTGCGATACCGAATTTAATTTCCTTTGAAAAGTTTGCGGAACTTGAGTTACTTCAATCCTCGCACTTCACTGCCTCGCGCGAAGGTAGCAGCTCACAAAGGCAAACACGGTAGTGATAACAGTAGCAAAGCCGTAAAATTTCCTCTCGTGTAGAGGGAAATTCTAGAATTTTGGCCGGAAAGGAAACATAAAGGAAAGCTCGAGGAAAGCAGCTTCCTCGCCTACAGCGTGAATATCGATGGAATCTTGCTTGACTATCGGGAAGTGCTATGCGCTCGGGGAGTTAACTTTTTCGCGCGTTCAATCTCGTGAATCGAAGGAAGCAATCAATAGTTAAATTACATATCATATTAAAATTAATCAGTAAATCTCAAGTTATATTATGATGGCATAGGACTTTAATATAATATTATTTACTGAGTGTATACGAAAGTTCCTCTGAGTAATATTTATAATCCATGCAACTTTGAGTCAAAAAATGGAACACCAACTTCTAAAACCATTATTGATTCAGTGTTGATATCTTGACATTTAACAAGAAAAAGTTTAATTCCAGTTTTGTAATCTGCATATATTCATCGTCAAAGATGGCCGAGGTACTTCAGCTTGCATTGCATTCGTTATTTTGTATCAATTTCATTCTACCAAGAATTCGAAATCACTTCTCACTGCTTGGTGGATATTTAAGGAAGCTACAGGAAAAAATATTTAAATTATGCTCACGGTCCTTTCGTACTCGTAACTCGATATCGGGGGAAGATACTTGCTACCGATGTCAGTCATAAATCACTGCTTTCACACCGCCGCGCCGTCTACAGGGAAATAAAGTCAGGGCTGAGGAACCGCAGCTGAAGTATTCTGGCACAGTTAGGGGGCTACCTGAAATCTTTTGGGGTGACAATCCGGAGTAGTGGACGTCTATCCATCTAAAAGAAGCACCCTCCTCACCCCCACATTCACGAACGCCTCTCCGAGGGAAGGAGATGGGTTGCAATCACCCCTTTTAACTCAACATTCGAATCCCATGGAAGTCTGATCTCATTAGTCTACCTATCCCAGTTTGCTGAGCCTGGTGAATCATCTCACCTGCATCTCCCTACCTTCCACAAGAGAGGGAGAGGAATGGGGAACACGACACGTGAAACTGATCTGGCGGGAATCGCAGAGGGTATGGGGCATGATTGGGTGGGCCCCCGTTGGGGGAGAAGAGCGGGGCCATCCCACCCCCCACATCCCCTCCCACCTTTATCCCTCTCGCCCTGCTTCACATCCGCTCCCCATTTGCTCAGGGTTCTCCTACGCACGCGTGGGTGACTTATAATTAGTTCAGACGGACTAATATGGTGGAGTTATAAGGTCTCGTGGCTTACGCCGGATCCCTGCGCTCTAAATTCTTTCTCGAACAGGTTAGTGAAAATCATGTTCCCCTCGAGACCCGTACGGAAGGACGATAATGAAATTAGCCGTTTCGGAGGTGGATGTGGGGAAGGGGAAAGCTAGTTTTGGAGATTGTTAGGGCGTTGCCGGTTCCTGAAGTCCCGCCAACAATCCCCTAACTCCTATGCCGCCAGCGCACTCCATCGTGCACATGATTCACGGCTCGGGGAATTGCCGAGATGCCGTAATTGCTCCGAAATTTATTTGCGCACCATCGCATTGCATGTCTCTAACAATTGCGTCGGATTACCGGCTGTGTCATTGCTTTCAGCGCCACTCCGTCAATAATTAATGGCTTAATGGCTCAAAGGATGCCACGAATCCCAAAACAGCCGCTAACTTTTGATACCAAGGAAAATATTTTGTTTCAGAAAGAGAGTAAATTAGGCTTGGATTCAAATATGGCTACCCATACGCGAGAGTAAATCATGGTTATACTTTTGCCTCGGGCATTATGACAAATGACTTCGTAGGGATGCTCTGCCAACCGCGTTCCATCTGGAATGTACATATGATGTAACGCATCATTGTAAATTATACCATTTTGGACTCAGAATAGAAGTAGTTGCTCTGGGAGGCGCACGACAGCTGAGGTCATTTTCACCATTAAGGATTGGTGGATAATTACGGGAAGGCACGAGTGAAGAGGAAGTAGGAATAGAGTGTGAGAAGCCATGATTTGGCATTAGTCTCGTCCAAGAGACCCCCGAGTGCTCCTTCCAATATAACTTCTAATCCGGTTCACGGGAGATCATGCTTTAAGCACACACACTTGCAAGCCACAGGGCGTTTATATATCTCTTTAAATCTGATAGCAACCTAAAATAACGATTCCACTAATTCTTTTTAGCAATACATTTACCATATGCTTCCAGCATAAGGGCTGCTGAATTTTGTCCAATCACTTTACGAGGATGAAGAGATACTGGAACATGTTAGATGATTCATTACATTATAATGCGTATCAAAATACGGGAAAATTTTTAGTAATGCTGAAATAACTTCATTGCAAGCGTGTTTAACACCTTTTGGAACCCTATAATGACACAGGAGCATTGATGTACTTAAATATGACCATAAAAATTAAGGAAGAAACTAATTATGGGGCAAATAAAATAGACCTCTTTCAATGGACGACTGGAGGCCAAAATAGGTGACACCTCAGCAGCTCATTCCAATCCACCACATCAACTACTCACATACTTCTTAAAAGTAATATATAATACATGTAGCCCGTCTGTACAACACTCTAGGACTAGACGCAAATCATCTCAATCATTACATTATAAGTCTACACACCCCTACAGCCAAATGGAATAAAACACCTGGAACAGTACCAGCCTCAAAAATAATCCTCTCCAATTGGATATCTTTGTAGCTTGTCAGAGGGAGTTGGGTAAATATAAGCGGGAAATTCTACCAAGTTTAAAATTCGCATAAACCTGCGAAAGGCCTCTAAATCGACGACCTCTCACTAATTTGTTTGCTTAGTAATAATCTCTTTGGCATAGGATTTGATCAGATCCATGTATGTTTATAATATATGTATATGATTATATAAGGGCCTGAACCACGTTCATGCTGAGTTTTATCAATCCCACTTTCTTACATTAATTTCACCATTACTCACTTGCCAACGTGGTATTCTAATTTCAACGCAACTAACATTATGATGCAAATGAGAGATCATATTAGCATTAGGATGACTAATTTGAGTCCTGATAATTTATTTTCCGTTCCATGGCATACAGCTTCTTATCGATAGAGTTCTTCATCACATACCGCCGGGGATCAGTATTTATTTGTGAAATCAGCTTCTCAATGGGTATTAAGGTATGATGTAAATGACATTTGATGATGAAAAACTCAACCAGGATTCAATCATTATGGATTTGGGTCAAACGGAGCTAGCACGTAAAAATATACGGTTTACAGCAGAGAGCGAGATTGAGATGGAGACTTCGTACCCATAGGCCGGTTCAGAAAATATCTGGAACAAAAAGACCGTAAAAATGTACTGTAAACCAAGTCAATGTCAACTAAACAAAATAAATGTAAGTCAGTGCGATATGAATGTCTAAGACCGTTACTTAACTCAAGAAAGAGAGCTTAAAGAGATGGAAAAGTATTGCTATCCTATCTGAGAAGCAGAACAACCAGCGATGGACCAAGGGAGAAGATTGTCACCACTAGTTATCAGAGAAGCTCAGGCAAAGGGGGCACTTAAAGAATGAGACGTATTTAAGCTAATGGAAGGATTCTTATGAGGAAGAAGGAAAGATGGGGAAGAGAAAAATTACGCCAGCACGGAGGGGTAAGCCAACGGAGGAATCGAGACGTGTACAATCAATTTTTATGACCGACAACTAGCGATGATGAAATCAAATGTAGTATTCGGGTATCTTCGCAGTTGATTTCAATGAATAAGTGCTTTTTCCCATCATCACAATTAGATACCTTGCGTTAGTGATTATGCACTTAGAATGGTATAATCAATAAAATTCTGAAGGTCCAGTATGTTTCATAACAGTAGAGATTTAATCATATATTCGTAAAATTTTATTTTTACCCTCAGATTCCGTGAATGTCCCTGTAAAATTTGTTTCCTCCAAAATTATTTTGTTTCAATTCTTCCCCTGGCTTCACGGAAATGGAAATATGCACGACCTAGCACCGTATGATAACAATTTAACACGCCATCAGATATGATTCGACTCAACCTCAACAAGCCTTTCATTAACTCCTCAGTGGCTGTCACTCTGGGGAGCTTAAAATAACCAAGATCATCGGTGCCATTTAGGATAGTTGGGTAATTCAGAAAGGGCAGGAATTTTTTGGGAACGGAGGAAAGGTTCAGAGAAACCCAGTATTGGCATTGTTCTACACTACAAGAATGTGATCAAATGTTTTACGTCCCATCCGACGGACTGAGTACTTCACCCGTATTCTCTCTACACAGCACAAAATTAGGAACTGGTATACAAATAAAAACTATCTGCAAATGAAACAATTTGAACCCAAACCCTTTCTTAAGGAATCCAGTACTCGAGCTACACAAAACCGACGCCCTTCCATTGGCTGAACGAACACTGGTTCACGTTAAAGATGAGATTGGGATCAAGCAATAGTGACGCAGTATCGAAGCGTCAATGCCATCCAGTGAAATACTGGCTGAAAACTTGCAACAGAACCATTGAAAACTCGAAAATCAGGAAAAAATGAAAGAAATGAAAAATGAGGCTCATATTTCTTGTCTAATAAGGTGTCCCGCAGTTTTTCAATCCGTACAAGTGCTTTGTGAGAGATGTCTGACGCTCTTTTATAACATCAATGGTGCGCAAATAGACCTTATTAGTAATAATACCTTTTTATTCAATTCTGTGAATTTTTTCTCACCTAACGAGTACCCCAACGCTCGCTACCGGCTGATGTTTGCCCAGCATAAAAATGTAGCTAACAGACAGCAATTGATTCGAATGCGATGGAAAATTGAATAACGGTAGAGAGAATCTAATATTCGAATAATATTACCTGAAAGTCATCATGGCCTGCCTCCATAGATCTGCGTTCATAAACCTCAAATGAAGGTCGTTAAATAGCTCACAAGGCCCTCGCGGCACCTCACTGTTT
Organism: Platycnemis pennipes; assembly: GCA_933228895.1. Taxonomy (NCBI): domain Eukaryota; kingdom Metazoa; phylum Arthropoda; class Insecta; order Odonata; family Platycnemididae; genus Platycnemis; species Platycnemis pennipes. The sequence continues at coordinate 29,695,782 of OW121846.1, forward strand.
GGTCAAGGCAAAGTGACGGGCTAATCTCCACTCTGGCCGACTATCTCAGGCAATCATGATGTTATCAGGGTTACAAAAGGAAGCTATGGACTTATCAAGCTCAATGAAAAATTTTCCAAAGAGATTGCATTGGGTTTATTTTCCAAATTCATCTCTTTGCTGCTCATTGCCGGTGAATCTTGCTTGGTCGAAGCCCCAATCAATCAAACAAGCAACCCCCATCAATGAGGCACCGTAGGTAGCGGAGTGTGAATTGGTATGCAATTCAAGTAGAAAACAGTGTTTTCCTCGTGCCTTTCTATGCACGCGAAGGTGTGCACTTTTATAAAATTAGCGACGAGCGACTCTTTATCCTCTGCTGCAAACAATAATCCTCTTGAGGGAATAAAGTAAAGCTTTCATATTAATTAAATTTATAATAGCATCATTTTTACCCTCTAAGCATGGGAAATTCACCAATAAGGAATTTAAGAGTGCATGGTTAGCGAAAGAAACGGTATTGTTAAAAATGAACTTATATCAATCTTTAATATGGTTCCAATAACCGTATTTATGAATGCCACAGTCGGGAACATTTTAAACCCGAACAAGAACGCCTAAAAAGGTAATTTCTCCAAACCCCACAAGACTAGATGAATTTCCACCAGGAAATTCAGCTATTGCGAATTTTCAGCCAGTGACTCCACTAAGGTATTCGCGGCTAGTTCAAAATCATTAAAGCAGTAGGAAGTTTAATTAACCATGTAACGATTAAAGGAATAGTTCGCATAAAATCTCTCTGAGGCTTAAAAATACTGATCGAACTTCAGGAATAAAGGAAGTTATCAAATCAAGATGTGTTTCACGTCATGAAAAGTTAAGGTCTAACCAGGTCTAAGGTCTAAAAACGGAACAAAAAATATAAGGGATAAAGTACTACCGGGTGAAGAAGAATTGCTCCAACAAAATATCAATGGTAAGGAATTGAAGTGGTCGTGAAAACATTTAACACACGTGAGTTACCCTTCATATGGATATATACACGAGAGGTCACATTCATTCACAGGGAATAACCTTTGTTTTTTTGTTTTCATCTCTCTCCCTCTTCCTCCTTAAATTACTGCTCACTACAGGTTAAATTATCAATAAAATTGTCTTTTACTGTTTTGATGCAAGCAGAAAGCCTTACTGCTCAAATTCCTCGCCATATTCCGCAATATTTCCCATCAGTTTTTATCACAAATTCGATGGGTATACGCTTTGAATATGGTAAAAATTTATTGAATGTCACACACAAAATATATCCTATTATACCAAGTTGTTTAAGAATAATATAAGACAACACTGAGAAAAATGGAGAATTTTTTAAATCCATTTCCAAATATATCTTGCAATGCATAATTATCTGTAACCCTTGAAATGTGTTTGAGTACATGGCTTATGAGCTATTGTCTACTACATGATTTGTTGATATTGTCTACTAATTGATTTCGGTAGTCTGTTTCGTGATACATCGGTGCAGTGACCCAGTGGTTGTTGGTTTGAATCCCTCCTTGGGTATAGTTGTATTAAAATCTAAAAATTTCGTTAAGACTAACGGTGCAAAATCACATCACCACCTTGGCACCTGGAAATTTTATTTAACGTTCTCAACAACATTAATAGTTCTTTTTGTCACTTGTACCGCTTTCTCTCTCCTTTCACTCGAAGGTTAACATTTATATATTATTTTATATTACGTTGTATTATAGCCACATAATGGTGAGATAAAATCAAAATTTAGTTTCTAAAGTGTATTGCATGAAATGGAAAAGTTATAATATCTCTGTCAAACACAGGCTTCTGCTCCATCCTTTCATTTGATGTATCAATTGGGTTGATAATTACAAAACCGAATTCTCCCCCAAAGGGAAATTCTCCAATTCTCTGTATCTCATTATTTTCGCTGGGGCAGAAAATCTAACGTTGGAACTGCAATCGGTAAAACATTTCGTCATTTTACGCTTTTCTCATCAATTATGTTCCAGGGTAAATCACTCCCAATGCAAAGTGCGATGAAATTCTGCACCAATGGCTTTCAGTTCGTTTTTTAGACTGATACTCACTAAAATTTTGAAATCAATGCTAATTTTCAGTGCGGAAAAGAGAAATAATGGACAAATTCCTGCTGCCATGGAAATAAAATTCCGGAAATCGGACCGGAATGCTCTGGCGCGATAATGACGATAGATGCAATGGAAATGCAGGTTCCACCAAAAATTACAGCTTATGGCAAGGAAATCCTTTATTCAGATTAATTGTTTTACAAAAATATTTACGACAAGGAATTCAAAGCTATGATATTTTGATTGTCTTTTAGTGATGTTACCTAACGCATAAGTCAATAAACGATAGGTTATTTAATTTAATAACATTTAATTGTTGGCTAGATATTATTTGATATGTCTAAATAAGGAAGCCAAAGAAATAAGGCACATTTAAGGCTACACTATACAGCAATGAAAATCCCGCGCAAATCTTGTTTTCATAGCCTTCGGCCTGGACTATACTTTATAAGCATAACTTCATGATTAGTTATAGTACAATAGATCTGAGTCATCCATTCAAAAGTCGCCAGGCATTAATAAATCTACTAAATATATTCTGCATTCTTCTTTCAGAGGCTGACCACATTGAATAATTTTAAATCATCAAATAAAATAAAGTTTCAATGAGCTATATTTCACCACCGACGATATGTCTAGTTGAAGATTTTTCTGTGTATGCTTCAGCCTTTGATGGAAAATAGCCTTAATAATGTATTATTCTTACACGAAATAATAAAAGATAAATAACCATACACAATTAAATTAGTGATGGAAGATGCAATATTGGTATAACAACCACAAGGCTTAAAATGAAACATAAAAAATTTAAATAATGCGATAAACTCCTCTTGATGGAGGCTTTTATTATTGCCGCTTACATGTCAATAATTATAAATGATAAAATTATGAAAATAGCATAATAATTAGTTATGCATGACGAGTTGTAAAGTCATTTAAGAAAGCCTCACTGTGGTCATCAATAAACTGAATTTCTCTTTCTACTACTCTGTCAGACAAACAAGATAGTTAATTTTGTACACTTCGCATATAATCCTATTATGTATTAAGTCCTTTTGCAAAACTTTGTGATGATATGAAAAAACATTATTTGATTTAGGTCTCTTTTATTCTGTAAGGTGGAATAAAATAATAAGAGCTTCTTAAACTGGGAATTATAATTCATCAAAAATTTGGATTTATCTGATATCCAAAATTTTGGTGATATGCTTTATAAAATACATTCATTTCCACCATTCTTTGGATTGAAGGAAGAAATCCATCATTTGAGAAGATATCAGAGAATTTATTTCATGATAAACTCTGGCTGACATTTCATAATTGACAGCAGCAGAAGCGATATCCAACAGTGCATTCCATCTTACATATTGAAATGAACGAGGTTGTTGACGAGCCCTACAAAACCAATATCGTTTAACTCTTCAATTTTGAATAAATGAACACTCCCATATTTGCATTTACATGTACTTAATGATGCCGCTAAGGAAAAACTAGTTGTACCTCTGTAGAATAAACATTGTAGAAGTCACAAAGTTTATTCTGGATAGCAATGATGCTGTCCTTCCACGAAGTCACGCCTGAGTCCATCAACTTGATCTCCGATATTTACTTCACTCCAAAATACAAATTGTTTATTTATTTCATACTGATATACACATATTCTATTTCAGTGTGAATTTAATCTTGAGTGAACGAAGTGTATCTTTCTTTCTACCTTTCAGGAACCTATTACCTCGTCAATGTACATTCCATGAAATAACACGAGAATGAGATTCAATGAGATCATGTCTTCGGCATTCTTCTCCAACTATTTAATACATTTGATCTCAGTCCTGGTTTGGCAGTTCTTGACAAGAGCATTAAATTCTCTATGAGGTTATCATGCCTCAAGATGATTTCACATGGTTACTTCGTCAATCTATTTTACAGAGGTTTTACTTCTCTCCAACTAAGAAGTTCTAGGTACTGCTTTCTTATTTGCTCATTATTTCCAATTAATCATCCATATAAAGTGCAATGCTCCAAATGCTTTTAGGCATGTGTTTGTTGCAACTATTACTTCAAAGCCTTTCTGTTATTCAGGCCTATGCTATACATGTACGCTCTGGCTTTCTTGCCTCCAAGTTAGTGTTTCCAGATGCTAGCTTCTGTTTCCAGATGCTAGATACTTTCTGATAGAATGCCTCTTTGTCTGTGCTATTGAACTTAATATTACCTCCTTGCTTCGCCTATCGCTGGTTATTCTACATCCCAAATATCAGAAAAATATTAGTCTTCAAGTTTTTGTCTCTCTGTGTAACAATATTGGTTATACTTCTACCAAACTTTTACATAAAATGATCGTAGCTCTTCGTATATCATTAGGTCCATAAAAAGGGCGTGGTTATAAGAATAGCGACATGGCAAATATTGATAATGCACACAACTTAAACGAGTTAATTATCAATATTATTTTTTTTGAGCCATCTGGATTTGTTCTGAGTGCAAGGTGAGAATTGGCAGGATTAATTCAGTCATTTTAATCATGATTCGCTGTGTTGTGTGCCAAAAGTCGGCCCGAAATACCTTCCACATCTCTTGTTCAAAGTGCAACCGCAACTTCCATGGTCATTGTGTGGAGGACCCTCTGTCCAGAGAAGAGATTGATGGATTCGTAGCCGGTGGCAAGACTGTTGAAAGTAAAGTAAAGTCATATAATGATATTTATCGTCTGTTTCATGAGCTAAAGTTGGATTTTGAAGGGATTGAGAAAAGGTGATTTCATTAATAAGTTGCATGACAGATTAGATGTAAGCATTGAAATCATTGAAGTTCTGGGGAAGAAATTGAGCGATTTTACGATTGAATTGAGTATTTAAAAGAGGAAAACTATTTCCTTAAAAACATTATTGCTAATAACTAAAATCGCACAGTTGAATTAAAACAACGTATGTTAAAAACAATGTAGAAATCCCCGGTATTCTTTTTTCTCAAAACGAAGACCTCCCCACGATAATTCAGAAATTTGGTGCCTCATTACTTTGAGAAAGAGAACAGCTTTGACTATTGCTTCCGGTTGGGCATTAGTCAAATGGAGTGGCCGGCGGGATTTAGGTAAAGTTCCATAAACGCCTAGATAAGGAGAAACTTATAGCTCAGCCCAGAGCCAAGAGGAATTTCTCAACGCGGCATACGTTCATCAATGGCATTCCACCCTCCGATGTAGCAGTATACTTAAACGAGTCCTTGCGTTTGGAAAGACGAAAAGTTCTCAACGCTGCTCGGGAAGCGAAGAAGACCAAAATTTACGTATGCCTGTGGATTCTCAAAGGGAAAATTTTGGTAAGAAAAGCAGAAAAAAACCTGCAATTGCTTTACGATACATAAATGATTTAAATGAGTTGTAGTGATTATTTTCTGTGTTGTTGGTGTTTTGATGGATTTCCCAAAATAAAATAATGTCTGAGAACTTGATGTTATCGATCAAAATATTAGAATCTTGCGAACAAATGTTTACAACTTCATAATATAATCAAATAACTTACCAAAAAGCCTCATATAATATTGTTGTCAGAAATATGGATTAAAGGTTGTAAGATAAAGGATTATTGCTAGCAGGCTATCATGTATTTGCTAAATGTAATAATGAGAAAAGATCAGGAGATGTTGTTGTGTACGTGTCTGATATATACTCATGCTGTAATAAACCCAATTAATATAAAAAATACTGTGATTTAAAAACGGCTAATATAATAAAATTAATAATAGATTTAAGCACCTATCTCGATTTTATTGTTATCGGTGTGGACAGATATCACTTTCTTCAAACTGAATTATATTCTGCGCGAATTATAATTAGTTCTGAATAACTCAACAGATAGAGAATTATTATATATTGGTGACATAAACTCATGCACCTTACAATCTAATGATGTCTTTGGCTAGATCAACTCATTTTTACCTCTACCAGAATTTCTAAAACCAACAAATCATATATAGGCCATTTATTTTGTCTGAGGAGAGATAAATTAAATTATGAAGATTACACGATTGACCAAGGCTTAACAGATCACCATATATTTGCGTGTAAATTAAATACCAACACAATTTACACAATGCAAAGGTGTCGGGTGCAGCCGTACACCAAAAGTGATTTACACTACCTGAAACATCTGTTGTCAAAGTGTTACTGGAACGACGTAAATTTCGAGAATAATGTTACAGATCCTTATGGTGTTTTTATAGATCGGCCGAAGTCCTGTAATATTCAAGCAAGAATCACCACAGAAAAACTCAAAAACTACAAACTGATCCGAACTTGGATAACTTTTCACCTACATAATAAAATTAATAGGAGGAATTTATTGCATAAAAATGCGAAATCAACGTGATAATGAAAAATTGACCCATTATTACAAATGACTCAAGCGAATATTAGACCGTGATATTTATGAACGTAAAAAGAAACATTACAGGGACGTATTTAATGCTGGCGACACAACTGAGCAATGGCATCTATTAGACTCAATCATTGGCTCTAAGCAAATGGACGAATATATAGCAAAAATTGAGCCCTGCGATAATCAGTTGTTAGTTGTAATGCAAGATAGAGCTGATGAATTTAACTCTCACTTCAGCAACGCTAATAAGTTATCAAATAGTGATTCAAATGCGTTTTTCGTTAAAGAGATTGCGTAGCCATTTTCCTTCATTGTCAATTTAGGTATGCAAACTGGCACTGTCCCATAACAATTGAAAACTGCTATAGTCATTTCAATTCATAAGAAAGGAGACAAATTAAAACTAAATAACTATAGACCGATTTCCTTACTTCCGGTATTTTCTAAAATACTTGAAAAAATAATTTTAAAAAAATTAAGTTTTTTTAAATTATCATTTGTTTTAGCAGCAACAAAGTTATTCATGGGTAAATGTGCTGAGGATGCGCTGTTGCAGTTTTGCCCTAACTTGTGTAAAGGACTAAATATTGTTATAGGATTAAAAAAATGTTGTGGAATCTTTTAACGCATTCAACCCGGAATATTTCTAGTGTGCAATCATGAAAAACGGAAAGGTTTTTTCTCCACATTAATTTGGCCAGTCAATTAAATGTAATTATAAAATTAGTTAAAAAATTTTTTGAATAACAAAACTCGATTCTTTATTAAAGACATGAGTTTGCGTCCTTCAGAGAGGTCTTCAGTGAGGTCATCATAGAGGTCATTAACAGACGCGAATCCGCGTCCTTCGGTGTCTTGGCAACGCACCTCGGACGCGCATTCGCTTCCGTCGGGTTGAACGTGAGTGATTGCTCTATTCACTACAAGGACTACATAGTTGGAATAAAAATATAGGTCTGTATATTGATATTTGCAAAGGCGTTGACTCAGTACACCATGATATATTATTAAGTAGATTAAAAGAAATTGTTGTAAGAGGTACCTATCGTCTATAATATTTTTACAGCTATCTTACAGGTAGCTGTCAATACATTTGTATCCGCAACTGCTACAGTCAAAGGGCACTGCTTACCTGTGGCGTTCCACAACGGTCGGTTTTAGGCCCCATATTGTTCTTAATTTACGTAAATATCGTATGCTCAGAAAATTTAAGGTCAGGTTAATTGCTTTTGCTGACGATACAACTTGGAGTTACTCGGCCAGTAGTTATTATTCTTTGTATCAACATAGGCTGGCAGTCTGACTTGCTGTTTTTCGTCAGTTCGATTATACTGAGTCTCAAAACTGATCATGTGTTTTTTAATCATAAAAATGTTACAGATCAACCAAAAAAGTTTTATTTCAGATGCGCGATGTGTGTGTGAATGTAAATGAACAATTATGCAATGGTTGTATTGAAATTGAACATGTAAATTACATTAAGTATCTTGGTATAATCATGGACTAAAATTGTAATTGGAAATATCATATAACTAAACTTAAATCAGAATTAATTACTATGATTAGAAAATTTTATTTACTAATATATTTACGTCTTATGTCTGTCGCAAGAATGGTTTATTATGAACTTGTAAATTCTGGATTACAATATGGTATCTCATGCTGGAGTGGTGCTTACTTCTAGAACATTACACCTTTGGTTCTGGAACAGAAAAAATTACTTAACGTTATGGCATGTGTAACATGTACAGAGCAATTTTTTTCCTTTATTTAATAAGCTCTACATTCTACCTCTGAGACATCTGTTTGTTCATAAGGTGTTAGGAACACTGTCCAACTATAGCGGTGAAAAGGTAAACCTCAAGTTTACAATCTGTGAGTAAATTATGGTATTGTTATACCTAAACCAAATTTTGAATAGTTCCGACACTCTTACTCTGAATCCCAAAATGTTTTGTACATTATCTCAAAACATCGGATCACTAAAAAATGAAGCTAAGTTCTATAAAAACATTAGGGCCTGGTTGTTCAAACAGAAAGAGGTAGAATGCCTAATTAGAAAGTTTGTGTAAGTTTATATCTACAAGGTTAACAATTTTTTTTTCTATTGTGTTTATCAGTGTTACAAAATGTTGCTAAAAATTCCTGAGCACATGTACACGTGAATATTGAAATACAGCAACGTCATCGTATTATGTATTTAGTATACTTAGAAGTAGTGTGTTTTTGATCTTGATATTAGTTTGTGTAATAACCCATGTTTACTTGTGAAAGAGTCGGTATTCCCAAAGCAGGAAGCTTTGTTTCCTAAGGGGTACTAATATTCCTTGATTAAATGAATGGCTATTTAAGTATACTTTATGTATTTATATGAGAAATAAAGTTATTATTGTTATTTGTTACCATAAGGTAACTTTCCCCTCAAGTCTCCGACAAGCATCAGGCTTCGTAACAAATAATTTCATCAAACTCAAATTAAATGCTCGTGTAAATGATATTATTGCATCATTTACATGAACTTTTAAGAGTTGAAATTATTATAAGATGATAAATCAAATTGTATCATACTAAGTATCTGGGTTCTCGAAAATCTGGGTTTGAATATCGTGCAAGATGAATGATTTTTTCATCGTGGTAATCTTGCCATATCAAAGATAAATACATTCTGACGAATATAGCCTACAGTCTTTAATGCACTGTAGTTATTTACATAGTCAATATGGCGCGCATATTTGATGTACCATATACTTTTGAATTCAAATTGAACCATAAATAAGCACAACAATCAACCTAGTACTTCATAATAATGAAGTTTTTTTAGATTTCTTGGGATACTGTAATTACATCATTGAATATTACAATGTGTTGGGTAAAATTTATCTCCGTGGTATAACCTGGAATTAAAACGTACTCAGGAGGCTGCGATACATTGACGAGGAGAAAAGTCGATTGCATCACCTAATATCAATACTGATCACATTCTATATCGTCACTATCACCAAAATGTCATAGGGTAGATATCACCGCGACCGTCACTCCTTTCCTCGTTCCAATCCCTCTTTTCGGACTCCAATTCGAGCACCTGACGCGTCGTGTTTTCAATTCCCTCCCACGTCCCTAGCCATATCTCTTGGCAATGTTCTCAGCCCGTTCCATGCTCCTTTTCCGAGAACCCTCCCCTCTGCTGGCCTCGTGGCTATATCACCTCGAGAAGTAAGACGCCTTCAGCGGTGCCAGACGACAAGGACATTTCCGAAGTCGACGTGTGTGAAAACGGAGCAGAGAGAGCTCTACATTCCTCTCATTGCCTTTCGTGTTACCCTCGAGGGCGGGGTAGAAACGAGGCCATGGGTGCATCTATCCCACCATCTCTGGCCCTGGTCCTTTCATCTGCTACCCGAAGGAATTTTCTTCGAATGGTCTTGAATCCACACCTTTTTGCTCCGTCGTTCACCTGTCAAGGGGACTCAACAGCTGGTTTTCATTCCGTTCCTTCCCTACTCAGTCCAATGAAAGAGTTAGAGTCACTCATTGCAATAGGAGTTAGCCTTGCGGGAATTTTTAGTGAACATTTCATCAAACTGTCATTGCTAATCACAAGTTTTTACGTTTTTTTTGCATCCGGACTATTCTGTTGGTCTACATACCCCTGTCAAGATTCCACTAGGCAATTGCCTGTCATCAGGTTTCCCAGGGGACAAACATCCATGCCCTGGTTGGAGAAAAACCCACCCAGGCGGGACTCGAACCCGTGACCCTAGGATTAGCAGGCGAGGACTTTACCTCGCCGCCACCTGGACCGGTTGCTAAGGTTTTGCCAATATGTCAAGGTTTTTAAAAATGAGCTTTCCTGTTTGTAACAGAAATATTTCAGTAGTTCAAATGAATAAGTAGCATTTTGAACGGAAGGGCAAAACTTTTGTTTCACTTATGACGCTTTCAGACGTCTCTTCTTGGAGCTGGGGAAAGTTTTACCGTTTCTTAATCAGGCTTCATTACTAAGTGACTAAATTTAAATCAATCGCTCCAAATAAATGGGGTAAGTAAAGATCAGAGCAGAGTAAATATTGGGATTATATCAGCGTAAAAATCTCCCTAAGAAGATATATGAGCATAAATTCTTCCAGCTTTTAATGACGTAAATGGTGTATTAATTGCGAAGGTTTAAGAGTCCCGAGTTAAAACCAGATCTCATTAACATTAGAAATCATTAGATTATTTCGAGAATAAACAAACTTCATGTTTCTGTATCATCGAGCTTCTGTAGGATGAATAATGAAACTAATATGTATAGTAATTTTTTAATTGTAAATTTCAGAAGAAATTATGTTTCATGGACCAATGACTTTCAACCAGTTACACATTATATTACGACTTGAACACATTCTTGTTCTACGAAGAAGTAGTGTACAAGTATAAGGGATTTTTTTTATGTTTTCCACAAAGTGAACGTGATGATTTAATTGTCATTTCATTGTCTTCATGTCAAGTACTTCTATTTTTAATATATTCTGGAATGAATGGTAATTGAGTCATTTCACATCAAAAATAGAGACCATGCTCCGACCATTTCCAATTTTCACAAACATTGGTACATATATTTCCTGTTCGTGTATTAGTAACTGTGCCAAACCGATTCCCCAAATATCGAGTTTGTCGAGAATTATAGCTTTTTGTTATTTTTAGATTTTTACAATTAAGCCCTTCGCTTTATGTCTATATCTCTTGATCTAATTGAGCTATAAATCTCATTAAAAGCTTATTTTATTTCTGTAAAGTTGATAAATGATATTATAGGGACAGATTATAATTTTTAAAAAGTTTTGAAATTTTTCAAAATGTTCAAACTTTTGAACGCGATTTGCAAAAATACATACCCCTTCGAGTATTTTTTTATAGATCAAAGGACTATGTGTTCACTATAGGTTTCTGAAATCATATCAATGCGCAATTCATAATTTACTGCTGCGTAAAAAAATCCGAAAAATCGCGTGCCGAGTACCGAGCGGCCCAGCGGCGGATCTGTTTTCTGTTTGCTCACCACTGCAGCCTTTCGAGGGTAGGGGAGGAGGGGAGATTGGGGTGGAGACGAGTCTATACCTGAGTGAAAAAGACCTGAGAAAAAATTCTGAAAGGGAATTATGCTGTGTACCGGGTGCCACACAGTAACGGTTACAACACCTCCTAAGGGATATCTTCCTTTAAGATTTGGCAGTTGTTACTTCAGCGACCTACACTGTGGTTGCAGGTATTAAAAAAAATACCAACTCTTGCCACACTTATATTTGGTTTATATTTAGATACGAAGCTATGTTTGGGTTCACGGTAAAGATACATATTTTGAAATTAGCTGAGTAGATATTTAAGTGCACCTCGAAAGTCATTAACACATATTTGAACCTATAAGCAGTCGAAGTTGTTGGAATGAAGGTTGAAACGACAGTGTTTCAATTTCAACCTTCATTCCTACGATGAAAGATTTCCACAGTGTTAAGCCTGAAACTATTAACCTGTCAAAGTTGGTTTTCTCAAGTCAAATTTCCATTAAAGAACTACCAAAACTTTCACAATAAAACAAATGGCAAAAGATGTACTCGACAGAGTTCATTTTTGTCAATATCGCTGAGCAGCAGTAAGAGAACTGAAATATTTCAAAATATATTCCTAGGTTATGCAATTTCGGAATAAAAGTTATGCCCAATACATAATAATTTCATCACGTTTCCTTTTCGAGTAACGCCCCCGATTTTACCTATCGTTGCCGCCATTAAGCCGGATATTGTCATTAAGTCTTCAAGCAGATGGTGTCACTTGAAGCAGGAACAGCAGCATGGCATGACCGGGTTTTTCCACAGACTTAGCGAACCGCTCCTGGAGATCTTTCCTCGTGGTTTCCAAATTGGCTTCGTGGCTTCGTGGCGAAACGAAATGTTTTCTTTTATATTTTCAGAGGTCCACTCGTACACTTGCCAAGGTTTCTGAATTTGTTGCTCATGAGGTCGCTGAATGCTTGCACGTCTGGCTAGACGCTTAATTGTGCCACCAAGGCCGTCACTGAGCCCTTTCGCATGCGACGTAGCATAGAAATGCCATTCCGCTGGAATGCCGAAATATTCTTCAAGTCTGGTCACGTTGACCATGTTGTACCTTTACATGCGACTAACCTCTCGATTAATCTAGCAAGGTACTCAGTTGCTGAAAACTCGTTGTGTGTCAGCCGTGGTCCAGAAGCACGGAAGCATTGAAAGTACAAGCCCTTTTTCATTGACGGTTGATGAAATGTCGAATTTTTGGACCAATACATCTTCTCGGTGATTGACGATTCTCCTAATGGCTCTAAAGTCTTGTTAATAATTACAAACCTCGCTTTATTTGGAGAATATGCACTTCCACTACTATCGGCGATTTCTTCAACTTATGGGGTGGAGGAGGACGATGTCTCCTGGCTGCTGGCCTAAGCCGCGCCTCGCAACGAGGCTGAGCTCCCGCGAAGGTTCTCCTGCATTTCGAACTGCGGAAGCATTCGGTATTTTGCCAGGTACAACCGCTGCACATGACGTAGCCCTGCTGCAGCTGGCTGCAATAGCGTCATTATTCTCCAAAAACTTGAGAACTCCTATTGAGCATTGCTTGCAAAGCTTTTGTCTTTCGATAACCCCATCCAGAACTCCAATACACCTATCGTACGCGTTTGAACTCACTTCACGTAATCCCGCAATACAGAGGTTCCGATGTAGATTCAGAGGATTACAACATGTTGCCTGTTTTTTGGAGTAAAATACTCGGAACTGCTTATCATGCGCTTCACATGCTATTGCTACGTCTCGCACACCTGACCTCACTTCCAACACATGCATCTCCCGCGACGGCAAGTCTTGAGAGTAGTTTAGAGCACCATCAGGACACTTCTTATTCAAAGAACTTCCAATAGAGCAATGCCTTGAAGACGGCGTAACGACTCAGTACGCAACACACTGATAAGCTGGGTTGGGTTGGGTCTTTCTAGTACTAGTGTACAGAAGACACAAATCCTTTGGCCGAGACGGGCATAGACCCGTCTCTACCCCATTTTTCCTTCCTCCGTACCCCCGGAAGGCTGTAGCCAAGGGGACTACCATGTCATATCCGTGGCTGCAGCGCTAAGCAAACAGAAAACAGATTCCCCGCTGGGCCGCTCGGTACTCTGCATGCGATTCCTTCAAAAATTTTGACACAGTAATTTATGAAATGCGCATTGATGTATTTCAGTAACCTGTAGCGGACACATAGCCCTTTGATCCATAAAAAAACTAGCGAAATCGAAATGGTACGTATTTTTGCAAATCGGGTTCAAAAGCTTAAACATTTATTAAATCTTAAAATAACAAATAGCTGAAACTCTCGATAAACTCGATATTTTGTACACATACTAACACACGAACAGGAAACATATGCACAAATATTCGTGAAAATTGGAGATGGTCGGGGCAAAACTTCCTGTTTTCCCGTTTTTTGACGTGAAATGACCCAAGATTCAGCATCTTAGCAGAGGTTTTGTTCCAGTCTAATTTCACAAAAAGAAAACTATAAAATTAATGAACAGAAAAACGCAGTATCTAGATATACCTTGAGTTTAATCATTAAATGTAATACGATCACTTAAGTTCATAATAAAAGTGCAATGGAAATTGTGTTTAGAAAAAAGAATAAAGTGGTTGCAGCAACAGAAATTCTGCTGTCTTTAACTGACGATTACTTACAGTGAAAATGGATGCATGTGAAATTCATATCCATGGTAGGCATGGAAATAACTCTAATCCAGGATCGTTATCAAATACTTTGGAGAGGGGAAAACCTTGGTGTGTATTTTGCATCTGTGTTGACAAATATTTTAGGAATTTATCGAACTAACTTAAATATTTTATCGAGTTGAAACCCTTATGCCGAAGAAGTCGTTGAACATATTAGTCAACACAATGGTTTTAAATACTTTGGATGAGAAGATTCAATGGTTCATATGAAAAGTTTGCTTTTCTGTTATTTATTTCTTTCGGGAGCTTTTATTCTTTTAATAGGTTCCTGTATTGTAATGAAAAGTATTCATACAAACAATCTTGTTAGAAGGAACAAGAAGCAATGCCATTAGAAAAATATCTGCTCCATTATAATTAAGAGGCCCAGAGAAACGGTTAATCCAAGCGTTATTCATCCATATAAATAGGAATTCCTCGAATGGATGAAGTGAAAGGTCTCTTTTTTGTGAACAGTCTCCCGACTTACAATCTGTGTATTGCGTTAGATAAATTAAAATAGGTACAACGAATGTTCATCAAATTTTCTTCTTTCTCACAAGCATTTCTCAGAATAGAATAACCTTTTTTTTAAATTACTTTCTGAGGCACTCTAATTAGCAATGAGGTTTTATCCTTTCATCCAGGAAAACGCTACCAACAGCCCTGAGGAAAGACAGTTACACTCTGAATAGAAAAATTTGTTTCCAAAGTGATCCAAACACAATACGCGCCCTATCTACCATAATCTCAAGCCTAATGTTAATAACAACAAAAAATCCAGTACGTTGTCGGAATTGGAATATAAGGTCGATAACCTGTTTGACCGACGAGTTACCGACCGGGCAAACTAAAACCCACGGAAATGTAAGGTAAATACCCACGTTCAAAGGATGAACAGAAGTACTGCTTGTTGAGAGAACTGACAACTGATAGAATGTAGGAATGACATCACACAACAATTTGCATGAAGGACGATTAGCATGGAGAATTTTAAGATGAAAAACATCAGTCTGAGATGAAAATCTTGCGTTTTGGGTATTTCGAGTGAGTCATACATATGAAATTCCCGTGTTATAATGAATGATAATGCGCAAATATCGAAACTCGATATCTACAATGATAAAGTAACCCATCGCTAGTATTCGCAAGGTTTATGCAGAATAAAGTACCTTAGAATAAGGAGAAGTCAAATTTATAATGCTCTAAGTCAGCAACGAACTCTTTCATCGTACATACCATTAAATATGCCTTTTAGTAAAGGAATTACCTTGAAAGTTATAGATTCAATACTGAAAACATGAAGGATTTATATTGATTTGTGTGGAATATGGTAAATAAAATGTTTTTAGTGTTAGCTTAGTGGTATTCCATCGTTAAGAAACTTTTTCTTTCATCGACTTAAACAATATTACGTTCGACACGAAAATATGATAGTACTGTGAGTATAATTAATACTATTAACCCAATATATTCAATCATAGTGGAAGATAGAACAAAACCATAAGGATTAATTTAATTATTGTGGTTATACTGTTATAGATATTAAGAAATTTTGACAAACATATACTCACGGGTGACAATATTTCAGAAAAAATTCATGGCGCATTGTAAAAACTCATGTGATTTCAAGTTTCATGCATGTGTTATCGGGATAAAAGCCAACACAGTGCAGCAAAAGCCGCGGTTATTCTTTCTGAATCTAATTACTTCAAAGTTGGCTCTTTCTCCACAGAGTACGCCCGCGAATACGATACCACGAAATTTAGATTTTTTGCGAATAAGGCTCAATACCAATTGTTTAATAATGTTTTCCATTACAAACGCCCTTAATGAAGAAATCGTTGATATATCATCTCGAGAGCCAGAGTAGGAATACAGGCATTTGTAGGTGTTTTATTAAAATACCGTTCATTCCATGAAAGGCTTGTGAAGAGAACTTCAGAATCAGTGATTTGTTCACCAGATGGCAAATGAAAAAAATTAAACTATCATTGTGATTAGCCCTATATTGATGCTGTATTTCTCTCCTTCCTTTCTCCACCTTGAATCTTTTACCCCTAACCTAAATGTTCTCATCTTATGAAGAGTGAATGGCACTGCTTCCGATAGCCTCACCAAGTAGTAGGAGAGATGTAAAATCATTTCTCGTATTCTAATTGCAAAGTAACGAGTGTAAATGACAAGAAAAGTTTATCTGATACTAATAAATTGATGGTAAAGAGACTACACTAATCATATTGTATATTTCATGAACATAACCTATCTCTCTGCTATTTTATCATAATCATAATTTCTACTGAGACTGATTTGACGCAGGCTTCCAGGCCTCCTAGGTCAACTTCATATTGACATAACTCTTCCCCATTACACCATTCACTAATTGTTACATACGGCTTAATCGAGAACTTCCCTTGCAATTTTTACATTTCACTTTTCCTTCGATGACCAAATCAACCCTAAAAATCCTTTTCTGCATTTATCCACCACTTGACCGCAGTTGAAAAGTCAATAACGCGTCGGCTTAACAGTATAATGGTCACAAAGTCGAAACTCATCTGTGGTATTGAACCTATCTACTTAAGATTAAGCATGGGCTTATGCTAGGTCATACGGTGCGATACATTTTAGCAGATGCAGCAACCTGGCCGTCAGTTACGCGCTAGCTTTGAAAAACCCAAAGGTCACGGATTGATTCAAACTTCACCCAGGGCACGGATGTTGTCATTGCCCAGGGATTGAGATCTTTATCAGATGAGCAGATCAGGATGGAGCAGATGAAACCCAAGACTACTATTATTATTGGAGCAACCTATAGCCTCATTATACGTATCAATTGAGCGTAGCACACATGTATATGCGTATATTTGGCAACCCGTAACATATCTCACCAGGTCAGGTGCGAAACAAACCTCATTAACAAGTGAGTGACTGTACCCTACAGCTACCAATGTTGGCAGGGACTGAAACGAGCATAACCTCATAAGAAGAGCATAACCTGTTACAACCTCAAGAAAGTCCATCGCCGCAAAACACGATGCTATTCCCTGATTGTGCCAGCACGACTGCACCGACCCAAACACCCTCCGCCGCCCACATGTTGGATACACCGCTCCCGTCAAATGTGTCTATCCCAAACCGATGGTCAAACGGTGGTGCCGAATGCGGTGAGCAGCAACTGACTTCGCGGCGAGGTTTCATGGTCGGCGGTTGGCCTCGGGCCGGGTACGCCGCCGGCGGCCGGGGCTCACGGCGGTCACCCTTTGGGTAGGTCGCTGCAGCCCGGCCTCCGCCAACACCCCCTTTCCGGGAATTCACTCAGATCTCCGGGACTGCTCGCCGGTATGCCAGTATTCCGCCACTGTGCAATACCCTTGGGAAAATGGAATTAATGCACCACTGATGAACACGTGCAATCACAACTTTCCATCGGATGAAATTACTTCAGTAAAAAAGTTTGTTTCGGTTCAAGCAACATCAAATTCAATACACATTAATTGCCATGAGAAAAAATTCACCTAGACCGGGAATCAAACCGCGGACCCTTGGCTTTCCGGGCCACTTCGCAGACCACTACGTTACCCAGGATCCTTTATTCCCGTTGTAATTTTACTGAGGTTCAAGGTACTAGATTTTGATCCCTCGCGGTCCATCAAGGATGGCAACGCAAGGGAGAAAGGGCTTCAATGAAGGCACGACCAATGGCAAAAAGAATCTCGTACCTTGAACCTCGGTAAAATGGCAATGGGAATTAAGGATCCTGGGTAGCGCAGTGGTCTGCACAGTGGCCCGGAAAGCCAAAGGTCCGTGGTTCGATTCTTAGTCCAGGTGAATTTTTTCTCATGGCAATTACTGTGAATTTCACCGCCGTTCACGCGGCAGGCTTGAACTATCCTACATCAAACTCAATGGATTATGAACGGCCGATATGGTCTTCCAAAGGCAGAATTCGCCACATATGACGAATAGGTACACCGAGTTGCATCGACGTATACCATCCAGTAGGGGTGATCACTAGATTGTTAAATCGCCAGCTTTATAGGGCACCGGTTCGACTTCTGCGTGGTCTTCGATGTTGTCTCGGACTGCACATTTACGGTGTGAAGCGCAGCTAAGTGGCTCTACAAGCCGCTCGAGGGTGCATTGCAGGGGTTGCATTAAATGCACAAAGAGCTCTTATGGATACTATTCTAACAAATTAGATGTTCCTTATTGACATATGTGGGTGCTAGACTTTCAGTCCACTTTTTATGGTCCCATCCGACGAACCAGCGCAACACGAATATGGGCAAGTATGAGCGAATTACAATGAATTATCTACCACTTACGGGATACGAACCGTGGCCCCAATGATTTTAGTCTAATCAGCAAGTCAACACAATCCTCTTCTTACGTGTTTTTACAGAAATAATCGTTAGTTTCCCATTAATAATTTTATAAATATGACAACCACTACTGCAAGATTTTACTAGCGGTATAGCAGGATTAAAAAGTAGTTTCCTACTTCTCCTTTCACCGGCATACAACCGGGGATATTAACATTAGATGTTAATTCATACATTTGACCCCAAGCAATATATACTATTGGTTTTGGTAATGACAGGCATTTAGACATTTGGACTATCAATGTTTCTGACTACCCATCACTGGAACAATTCTCTGTGCATGCGGAAGAATATCTGGAAAAGACTTTTCTTTCGAAATCAAGTTCGGATTTTGTTCTCCCATAATCGGTGGAATATTTATAGATACATTTCATTCAATATGGGACCAAAATCTCACGCACCACCATTGGTTCTCTTAGAGATGATGAAGATGAGGATGCTTATGAGAGCACAAACCTTCCTTTACCCAACACTCAAAAACTATGGAAACATTTTTGAGATTTTGTTCCACATTCGGCAAAATTTGTAAAAGAATATTTTCCACGTTCAAACCAATTTATTGCTAACATTTTATATCTTCATTTTTTATTTTTAAGTGATCGTGTAAATCGAGTAAAACTGATATAAATAAGAAATACGGTCTTAAATTCCTGCATTATCTCTTCGAGCTTGTGAGAGTATCGTCGTGGTTTGATATCGTCTGCTATTTAGGCCTATTGCACCAAAACTTAAAAATTAAAGGTTATTTATTCCATAACTCAGTTAGGATTAGCAGCTGCTAAAATTAGCTGCTGTTTTTAATTCTAATATGGGTTCGCAGTGGCTGTTAGAAACTGCTAGTAGGAAATAGCAGTTTTGCTTACCCTTATTTTATGGGAAGTGAAGGAGTTTTTAATTATTGTTTCATTGGGTACAATGGCGATGACAGCAATAGTTAATTTGTGCCATAAAAATGACTAAAAAATACATTTTAACACTCCCAGCTATGATGAAATTGACTGTCTGCGGATTAAATTATTTTTGATAGCGCTAAAACTCCCAATGGTTATTATCAGAGGCATTAAGAAAATGGCATGTTTTAATTAAACTATTAGACTAAGAATAAAAATTTCTTTTAACACCGATGCTCCCCTTTTTTCACGTAGCCCAAAATTGTTTTTGAATGTAGCATTATCATTTACTTTTATTATCCGGCATGATGCCAAGGTACGGCTTATATTTGGAAAAAGAAAAAAATGCGGCATTTTTTGCAAAGTACACTCCTTAAATGTCTCCATTATGGAGGATGATCTCTTCAGATGGAGGGTAGGCATAAAAAGTTTATGGTACTCTATCACAGTTTTTTGGAAGAAACTTCCCAGCAAGTAATTGAGAAACACTAGATCCAGTTTCACCCCTTTTTGACCACAGAGAAAGCAATGGCCTATTCATTTACACTTAAATAAAATACCATGAATAATGACTGAGGAGCAGGTGTACCAGATTTTTTTCAAATAATTGTTATAACAGAGAAAAACTGGACACCATTAAAATCTAAGTTTCTCTTTTCCCCAAACGAGCTCAGATATTTATCCCGCAATGGTGCACCATTTTAAAATTGACGTTAGTGACTAGTGCCGCCTTAGCGGTTTGATTCCCATGTACCTTGAAATAGCTTCTTAAAGGGATGTTCTACTACTGGGTAGATATGTGTTTAAATAGCATACCTAATCATTTTATACGGAAATTATATTCTTCTAATTTCCGTAATGAAAAAATGCCACTACGGTAAGTTTCAACAGTAAATTATATAATAGTAATTTGAGAAAATATCTGTAGCAACCGTGAGGTCACCGATTTTAAAATATTTACCATAATATAGAAAATGTTATTTATTTTTATTCGAGTTTGTATTTTGTAAGTTTGTATTTATTCTAAAAGTTTGCATGCAATGTATTTATTGAAATACAAGTGATGGGGAAATCATTTGTAGCATTTACTGAGGAGGAAAAAGAATGAAATCGAAAATCTACCTGGGAAAAAAGTTAAAGGAAACAAAATAATGTACAAAATGATATTGAAAATTTTTTTGGAAGTTCCTGAGGGATTTTCAATGTAAAACCATAAAGATAGCGTCTTCTTAAAAGTATTACAGTGCTACAAGTTTTATAAGATTTTAGCATTTGTATAAGTAAATTTGCTGACGAAATTTTTGCGATTTACGTTGAGTTATAGATTAATCCTATTGGGGTCGTGGTGGCCTAGTGGGTAGAGCATTGAGCCACTGACTGGAGGGTCCTGTGTTCAAATCCCGGGCAAGAAATTTCCCGGGCCTTTCTGGACACCCCCATCCATTCGATTTTCTGCGTGTCAGAACTTTGTAGGAAATCGGTGGTGGCCCAGGGAAAGGAACTGGCCCCCCTACCCTGAATGTGTGAATTTCACACGCCGATGGCTTAGTGCGTGGTGAGAACTACTCTCACCTATTAAAGACCAACCTTCGAGTTGAATCACTGAGTGTAATTAATCCTATGTTGCGAATTAATATCCCAACACATCCCTTATTACATTCATCTACTTGCCTCTATAGGCATTGCAGACACGTGACCGAGGACTCATTTAATTTTTTTTTAATTTATATTATGAGCTGAAAGGTTAATAATCTAATATCAGCAATACATGTTGTAAAGCAGTTAGAAAATGACGCAATTTTTTTTACGATTACCGATATCTAAGATAAACATTTGGAAAAACTTTGCACAAATTATAAGCATGTACGCCAAAATCATCGTATGTTAGAATAAAAAGAGATTTCTGAATATGATCACTCCTACATTTAAAAAGACAAACCTATTCCCAAGGCGTTGCAATCTTACAAGTTAATGAACAAGGTTATTAAAGTTTACATCTCATGTCTATTATAGCAATTGTAATGTCAATACTTGTGCTCAACAGAGGTACATAATAAGAACGAATTGTACAGGGGTGGAAAGATTAAAAAGGATTCAGCACGGACCTAAATTCCAGTATGTTCGCCAACGTTTAACACCCAATTGCCCCGTATATCACGCCCTTGGTCTCGCCCGTCACCCGCCCTACTCCGCTTTGCGGAGGCGTCACTGAGAGGGTTTTCTTATCTCCCCGCTCACCGATAAAATTCAGGATCCCACCCTCACAGCTCCGCATTGGGAAGGTGGCTGTCCGGGGTCCTACATTCCGTTGACAGAAAGGGAGCCAGGATACGAGAGAGGGAGATACACTCACCACCAAATCAACACCTTTCCCACACGCGATGCTGACAAACCAGAAGAAATTCCGTGTGAGAAGTGCGTGTGGTTTGCCAACTAAGATTCGTTAGCGAGATGATGAAGCGAGGGAGGACTCGATTTCTTGCGCGAACCATGAAAAGGACTTTGGTACTTCCGTCGTCGAGATTTCAAGATGCCAAAACATAAAATAATTCGTAGCGATATCTATGATGGCAAAAAATCTGTTCCAAAAAATAGAATGAAGTGTAATGAAGAAAATAATTGATTATATTCAACTATTATTTTTTTCATTAAGAGGATTGAATAGGCATAGTTGCTAGAGTACTTGTCAATAATTCTGAGGCTTTTGTTACAAACCCGGAGAAAATTTTTTTCAAACTTGTCTTTACGAGGACATATTTTCTACTAGAGCACTTCAGTACTCTATGCATTAGATGAGAGGCCACATCGTGGAAACAATGTCGTCTTAAGTTAAGAAAAGTCTTGATCTGGTGCCGGATTTCTCTGGACTCTTACTGCGTTCCATACAAATTCCTAATTTTGCCCATTTACATAACTATTCTCTATGGACAACATACTCTCAGAGTCAGTGACATCAGTAGCCATAATTCGCTTTGAGTGATGGTGCTTAGCATTAAATTTGGCTCTAATTATGTCGCACTGAACCGTAGCAACTTCTTAAGATGTTGTTGTAAAAGAGGTTGTGCTAGGCAATACAGAAATATTCGGCAATTTTCTGGCAAAAAGGCGGACATTTTAGCGCGATAAATTTTATTGGCAAACTCATGGGGCATGTACTAGCCACTAAAATACGCGGCCGCCGGGAGAAGGTAGCGAAAACCAGTAATTACTCGAGTTTGCATTTCCTTTCTTCGGCCACAAGTGCCTGCCATCTTGAAAAGCATTTTATGGCACGAATTCCTGGGGTCACCAGAGTAGGAAGTTTCCAACTACTGCCCTCCCAACACATCCCTCGCACATTATGCTCCCTTCACAGAAAAACCAACCCTTCTTCCCACCTCCCCAACTCCCGAGGTCCCCGCATAGCCCCCACTCCCCAGCTTGCCGACACTTGCGCCAGGAGCCACAACTCCCGCCCACCTGTCCCGACCACCTCGTCGAATTCCCACGGCTCGGTAGCACCTAACACACGGGTGCGGCCTTAATGAAAGAGGTAGAGGGAATCGTGTGCGGGGATGGATGCGGGACCCGCCCGTGTCACAATCTAGCTGCTGCCCACTCCTCTCGTCTCCTCCGATAATATCAAGTCCTTTCTGCTGTTTCGATCGCGTTATTTTTCCCCTTGGTCAAACGAGAATATCCTACGTCCACCCCCACCTCAAATAGTTCCACAAGGGATGATACCCCATCTATTCGTAACATTCAGAGGTTCCTTCAAATTAGCAAAATACAATGCGAAACAAATGGATAAAGCACAGTTTCTTTTTGGAGAAAAACTTGATGGACAGCTAATAATAGTAATAAGTATTTGTTGGGGCCATAATGTGAAAAAACTGCTCCTTCTTCACTCTAACCTATCAATTATATTTATGCATACTTATAAGCTTATTTAATAAAACTCAAAATATCATTTTTACAAGACTCTCAGATTCTCTAAAATTGTCTCTACCTTGGTTAATAGAGTTATAGCTGGCCATATAAAGGCCAATAGTTTAATCTCAAATTCAGCACAGACCTTTAGTTACATTTAGAACCATTTACCTACAGTGGAGTGGATTAAATGTTCTCGAACCACTACTGAAAGCCGTTATGTGCGTTATACAATATCTGTGTCGTTCTGGACACATGAATCTTTCTTAATATAGCGGCTATGGTGAAGCGTTAGAAGAGGACAGAGGGTCATGATTGCTACTCCTACAAACTAGTTCTTTCATTCATTCTCATGCTACTCTCCATCTTAAGAGAAGACATCTATTCTTATTGTTCCACTGTCATTTATCAGAAGTCTGTTATCACTGTTTTCTGAACCCTGAGCTGCGTAAAAATAAAAATTTAACGACGAATTATTATCTTTTAAGAACTTTTAACGACTCTTTTCTGACCCACTGTCTTCTTCTTAGTAGCTAGCGAAAAATCATACCACCGATACTAAATAATTAATTTCAGAATCAGATTAGGTTAGACGATTGGACGAAGCGTTAGTATTTGGAGGACCTTAAAAGCTAATGACACCTTAAAGATAACAATTTGCTTTGGTAAATGCTATAATTATAACAGACGAAAAATTTTATGTATTTTAAACACCATACGAGAATCGAAATTATATCTTAACATTTGAAGGCTGGTCACCGTTTAACACAAACTGAAATAAAAAGTGTTATTATTCATTTGAAGAAATACGATCTGTTTCATCAATTCTCATTTGAGTAGAAAATTTGTTGTATATGATTTGAGGAATCAGGAGACGGATCAGATCCCGGATTTAAAAAAAATCCTTCTGCTATTAAACTATATTTCTATCACTTTAGCAAATGCAAAGGAATTAGAGGCAGGCCATTCCTTTGCAATGCTAATTCAAGGCGACATTTGATCTCTGTAAAAATTTGTAGTATTTGCTATTTTTACCCAACAAGGAATATTATCTATATAAGAGTTAATTAATTGTGGAGGTCCCCAATCGCAAAAAAGGTACCATTGTTGTTCTACCACTGTTTATCTGCAACGCAGTGTATTCACATGTACGTAAGGCGACAAATAATATCCTTTTCCCTCCAAGAAACAGCCCTTTTTGTACTATTTGCAACATTTTACGACTGAACCAGATGTGCACGTTCCCACTTTATTCACCAAATTAGAGCAAGGCTAACACGCTCGATTAAACCCAGAATAATCAACTCCCTCCGTCACCTTCAGCAATCGAGCACTTACCATAACACATAACAATATTCCTGCGTGTCATTTGCCGGGATAAGCATGACAGACCTTTCTTGAGCCGAAAAATTCCAGGTCGCAATAGATTGATAGTTGCAATACAAGGGTTGTCATGATGCAACTGAAATTCGCTTATAATCTGGCCTTCTCCTGGATCAAAAGTATAAAATTATAAATATTATTCCGAATCCCTAATTTAAGAAAATATTTACGAATCAATGACAAAAATGGCCATCCTTTTCCCTTCAAAACCTCCCATAATATACACCATGAATTGAACCTTGAATAAAATATCCCCGTAAACCCCATTGCATAAGAAGAAAAAAATAAAAACACACCTTCACTAGGGATCGTAGTTAACAGATCATGATTAAAATATTTCCCTATGATGCCTTTAGGCTCACAAAACGGAGTCACAATAATTCTCGTTAATAAGCTTAAAATTTTAATTACACTCAATTCAATGAAATTAGTTTTTGTTTCACTCGAATGCTTTCGACTCATTTGTATTTTACACGAAATTTTGAATAGATGATACGGGAGAGAATTTTTCGTTCGGAAAGTGTGCGACAGAAAAAATATTCATCCAAGCCAATATTTTCTGCGAAGTAATAATTTTTTCTTGCAGAGGATTGACTTCATTTCCGATGGAGGTATATCATAGGGTGAAGTCGTGAGAGTAAGTCGAGGAGAGCGGTAACGTTCTTGCCAATCGCGAGGTCGTTCGTCGTAGCTTCCGATCGGCGACCCACACCCTATCCCTGCATCCCTCTTGACACCCATTTCGACCTCCATTTAAGCCAGAGAACCGCCACCTCCTTTCTTTCCTCCCCCTGACCCGCGTCCACTCTACAGGACCCTTGTCACCTGGTCGACTTCAAGGCTTCGTCCCCTTGCGGAGAAAACCGCATCTGCCCCACGCTGCACCCCTCCGAATTTATCTCTCTCCATAATTTATGCGATGGTAACAGTATTTCCGCACGTCTAAACCAATCTCCTTCCCCCTTACCTTGTAATGATTTTCCATGAGTTGCCACGCCTGTGGGAAATGCGGTACCCGTGACCGAAATAAGGTTAGCTCTAAGATATGATCTGGTATTACCAGCAATCGTTTAACCTAACGGCATCTACAATGCTGATTCAGGAGAAGCATATCTCTTGCAGTCTGATCATTACTCAATGGACGAATACCTCGCTGGTCAGATTTCTCAACACTTAAAAAGCATATTAATTTATAATGGAAAATAAAAGAATGAAACTTTTTTAGGCTCACTTTATATTTAAATAGGCACGACCCGGGTTTCATAGCGTAGATACATCTTCAGGTTACCTTGTCGTGCCTATTTAAATATAAAGTGAACCTAACAAAGTTCCATTCTTTCATTTTTCATTATGGAAAGGTATTACATAGTTAAGCCTGAAGTTATCAGCTACATATTCATTTAGTTTCCAATAACCTCTCCCTGAATAAACATATTTTAATTCCAATATGCAGGTGGAATTAGAGAGCCACCACGTTTTTGGGATAAAAAGTAATAAGTGAAACCAAATTTCAAGTTCGGTAAACAGATAACCTTAGCCTAGGAACTGCTCAATCTTGATATTCGCAAAAATTTTCAAATGGTATTATTTCTAACGCATCGATCATGGAAAATACTGAAAAAACATAACTTTTCTGTCTTATCGCCTGATTAATATCGTGATATAGACTCATCTTTTGCATAAAAGCATTATATTACTTCTAAAATATATAATAAGGTAGCAATTAGAGTAATACTTAACTTACAATAAATCTGAGTTGTATTGGAGGTGAAGTCAAAAAGTTGAGTGTAAACAAGATCGCCAGACTTGTCTCTCTATCTTTAGGACGTGGCCGACAGAAACAAGGAGAAAATAGAATTTCCACAGTGAGAAAAAATAGAAAATATCCTCCTGGAAATAATAAATAAGAAAAGAAAATATCCACATGAACCTGGAACACCCTGATTTTAGGTCGGGTGAGCCAATTAAGCTAACAAAACCTTTTAATCCCCTTTGGAACTCTATAGATCTAAAATAACAAGAATTTACCAGCCTGCCGTACATTGAATAACACTGACTATCAATATCCGTGCTCAAAGCGCCACTATCCATGAGTGTAGGAAAGGTTTAAACACTAATATGTTTGCTTAGAACATATTCAAAGATTGTGAGCAAGCTTAGTATAA
Organism: Platycnemis pennipes; assembly: GCA_933228895.1. NCBI lineage: Eukaryota > Metazoa > Arthropoda > Insecta > Odonata > Platycnemididae > Platycnemis > Platycnemis pennipes. The sequence goes on from OW121846.1 coordinate 29,722,746, forward strand.
CATAATGGAGTCACCCACTGAAATGAACATTAGCAGGATTTCCACAAAGTAAGAAAGAAACAAGGAGAAATTACTGTAAGCAAAAAATAAGAAACTTATGGTAGATGCTAAAAAATAACAACAAATCTCAGATGTGGCTTGGTCAACAATATCCGCTCTACGCTCCTCTAATAATTATTAATATATATTAATTTATTCTTTATTTAATAGGTTTTTGCAAGTTTTCCCAAAACCTCTCAATAGCTGCACGCTCTCGTTTAGCTCATTTAACTTAGCATCTTCCTCAACTTACATAACCAAAAAAGAGAGAAATTGGTAACACGATAGTTGAGTGCTCTAGTAATTGGAATTAAATTTATATTCATTCTTTGGCTATATGTAATTTTCATTGAATAGAGGATAGTTAATGAAATATAATGTATAATCTAAGCTTGTAAGACACTAATAAGTTATCCATCATACCAGCATGCTAAATAAACTAAATTTGGACTATAATGGACTATATATAATTGTGACCCGTGCATGGAAGACTACCGGGTACACATAAAATAAATTATAGGTGTAGCGACCATGAAGTCGAAAACAGAGAATGAGCCCCTAGAAGACAATGTTCTTCGTGAGGTAATATGCTTCGTTAAAAAATAAATATCGTCCAATCCCTCACATTAGAATCAATATAATAGTAAAAATTGTTATTGTTTTCAGTGTTCCTGTTTCACAAAATATTCTAACTAAACGATAACTATTTTACTATATTTTTCTATCGCCCATGCGCCTGCAAAATGCAATACAACATACGTTATGGTGTTGTGTGTGGCTTAACGTTCAGGATAGAGGGCTGTCAATTATCGCGTGTTTTTCATTTCATGAGTACTAAGTGTGAGATATAATAAACATTTTGTGATGTTAAGGCTCAAAAAAGGTAGTTACAAATACCATTTATCATTTTTTAAAGTATTTGGCATAAAAGCCATTAAAACGTAGTCGGCACACGACATATTGTTCATTTTAAAGCCTCTGTTATAATACAAGATCAAATTTGATATTGACGTTTAACTCCTCATAGATGCAAATTCCATATTATAGTTGAAAATTTTCAAAAAAAAATTAAGGCGGGCCAGGAATAGAAACAAAAGAAAATTTCGTCAACATAGTGGCAGATAACAAAGGCTGGCAAGTCTCAAAGATTCACATTATGTTTTTTATCTGTTAATTATGGATACAATAGCTATTGTAGCGGCCCCTTTGTTTGATAAAAATGTGGACTAAGCCAAAATTATTTTGATATTAGGAGTATTATTCACATTTTTTCTGGTTTCTCCACATAAAATCTAAGGCTCCTTCGATTTTCAAAAGCAATTGTAGGTAATGATTGCTCAAGCCATTGATTTGATTGTGCCACACCAAATTTTACTTGCTCCAAGCTGAATTCCTTCCTTTGTTTTCCACTGAATTGATACAAAAGTTTTACTTAAAAGATTTTGCTATTAACGCGTTTAAAAAATTAGTATAGACAAAGATTATCAGTTTAGAAAGAAGCGTGTAGTATCTTTGTTGGTAGTATAACATAATGTCAATATCTCTTTTTTGTCTACCATTCATATGATGCCTTTGAAAAACCTACGCTTTTAATCATTTGAACATTCAGTTGCGATGCTTAACAGGGGGACAATTGAGCACCTTGGACAGTATAGATCTCCTCTACCGAATGCTTATTGCTCCTATATGAAATACATTTAATGCAATCATGGATTACTGCAAAAACCTTATTTATATAATATACATCACTTATATACACCTCACAGAAAAATTCCATTGCCTAAAAGGCCGCCTAAGATCGACATATTTTGTATATTACCGGTAAAAGTAAGGCTTTTCTGACCATACAGTACGACTGTAGTTGATATACCTATAAAAAAAATTTTCTACTTTTACAATAATCCGAATTTTACGAATAGGTGTCATTTAACGTTAATTTAAATATAAACTACTTTAAATTCTCGTAATGTGCTATTATATTATGTAATTTTTATTTCATCGTCGCTAAACAATGCCAATTCCCAACTCTGAGCCTCACTTCGGTGAAAATGCATTAAATATATGAGCTGTCATTAGGTGACCACCATTGCATCTTTCAAATAATGTAGACTTCGTGGTAGTTACCTTCATGTAAGCCAACATTTTTATCTCAACTTTTGATATTTGGAAATCACGGGGGAATGAATGTGTTTACGGTTATTATTAGGAGTCAATCTCCACTTTTTCGCAGTCGGGACGTGAACATGATATCCACCTCACGTGCTGCTGCAAACACCAGTTGTTCTGCGCGGGAGAGTTGATGCGATCGACCCGGGATTACGATACCCGCCGATGCTATTCAAAATGTTTTACCGTTCTGCTACACACAGCTTTGTCCCCCTCTCACCACACGCGACTTTAGTTCGAATCTATTGATTATCCTTAATGAACTCCGCGTTCGTTGACAGCAAGAGGGGGAGTATTTGACGGAGGTGGGTGAGCGGAGCCTCAGCCGCGCGCCGGGGTTCCGCTCTGCAAACTCCCCCGCGGGCTCGGACGAAGGGGCGGGCGTCCGGGCATGGGGAGCGTGGTCCGAGGAATGACTGGCAGGGGGTGACGGAAGGGGGAGGCTCGCTCCACGACCTGGGCGGAGGGGAGGAAATGACGTAGGAGAGAGGTGTGGGCGTTTGCGCAGGTTCCAGTGACGCCGGCGGGCTGGAGGATGGGAGCGGGAGTGAGAGGGGAAGGAGTGCGACTATCGGTCGAGATTCGTCAAAATCGAAATTCACACGGGGACTTCGCGGTAGCCGGGAATGTGTCCGGCTCTCCTCTTCGCGATCTGTGGTAGTGGGGGCCTACCGGAGAGTGGTGGGGGAATTGGGACCGAGTTTTTATGAGACCGGGACGGGAAGAGTGTCTCGCACTACTTTCGGGCTCACAAAATACTTTTCTTTTTCAAGGGTGCTAAGGAAAAATTGGATTGACAATTGCTGACAAAGTGTAAAACACGGATGGAAGAAAAAGGAACGCACAACACTCCGTCTCGCAATCGCGTTGCGAGGCTTATTCATATTCTTGTTCCCGCTGGGCGTTTTAAGTATGCATAGAATTGTGAATGCAGAGGAGCCTGAGGTAAGGAGTAAAAAATGATTCGATTCTCGAGGGGAAATGAATATCCTTTTCTCATAGATCCGGTTTGGCGCCACCAAGTCAAGACGGGTCCAAATTTCGCAGGTGGTCCGTGATGATCATTGGCACACCCATCAAAAGTAGTCTCATTTCAATCCCCCAACCAGTTTTTTTCTCACAACTTTCATTAGTTTCCTTATACCGACACATAATCAATTAATTGGTATCCAGGAAATTGAGAATTCCCAAAGGAGTGTATTAAAAATAATATTTTTATCGTAAATATCGCACAAAAAATATAAATTTGCTTTCACAGATATATAAATTCTGTAATATACCTATGTATCCTTTTTTCAAGGAAACTAAATTTTTATATCCCTTCATTTTGTAGTTAATGATATTGTGTATAGTAATCGAGGTCTTTCGAACAATACAGGCCCTTAAATCTCGGCTTATTTCCATGCACAATTTATGATTAAATTTATTTTACGTTTATATCTTATTAGAACGATGTTTACCTAACATTATGAAATATTTAAAAAGCATATTAATTAAGGGCAAGGACGCATGAGTTCTATATATAATTTCAATATATATTGGTGCTTAGAATGGCATAATGCACCTAACAATGGAATACTGTACTTACAATGCAGTTGTTAAATAAATATTTGGCATGATAGACTGAATGCTGAACAAGTAGCGTTTTTCAGGTAAAAAAAATATGTCACGTTATTATTGTTCACTCATTTTTTATTGTAAGGCAGTGTTTTTTCTTTTTTCAATCATAACCTTTCGATCGGATGTAAAAATTAGAAGGAAAAATCAATAAAATGCTACTTCTACATAGCAAACTGCATGTATATAAATAAATCCTTCATTGATATATAGCTTTCAATAGCAAACCTTTTGTTTCAGAACATATGTTACTGGAAACGGTATACATAAGATATCTGGATTGAGATTTTTTAGTTTCAGTCATACTGAGTAGGCCCAGGTTGACTAGACGTAGAGTTTATCCGGAGAGAGATTCATTCAGAGAGATTTGCCTAAAGAATTAATTAGCTCACTCCATATTATTTATCACAAATTATTTTTTAAATCGTTAACCTAACGTATTAAGATATGAAGGAGTTGAATGGTTCAAGAGATAAATGGGAGCTGTATTGACTGGGTTTTTAATGGAATGAAGGATGAAGAGTATAAAGGTATGAAACATTCAGCAATTATTAATTCCTGAAGGCTCGTGAATAGTAGATCATTCTGCAAATATTACAATACTTTTGTACTCAACAAGTTAAAGATTTCTCTCGAAGACTTCACGGTCACAGGATCAAAACGAGCAGTGCACGGAGATGAGAGGTCTAACGCGCTGGTGGATACAATCCCCTAATGTCTAATTCATCATCCACAAAGCAGGAAATATGGTTATTTTATGAGCCCAACGGAAGCTATACACACGGTGAGAGTTCATTGAAATGGATTGAGAGTATACACCTAAGTCCAATCACATAAATTCAAGGACAAAAAACCAAGTCATGTTTGGTATTTGGTGTTCCGGGAACAATTTTCATTTTTTGGAACATAATTTATTCATAAATGGCGAGATATTTACAGATATATCCTTCTACGCACTGCTTATAGTAATAGCTTTGGATCAAATACAACATTATCGAAGAAAAGAATTACGTTACTTAGTGGAAAGGAATAACTATTTATTCAAATGAAGACATTGAAGCCAGATACTATCCATTGGACTGGAACGCAGGAAAAATGCAGCTTTTTCCTAATGACTAACAGCATGTTATTATGTGTGAAATGGAATCAAAAAGCAATGTCAATTAATGCCAGTAAGTAAATATCTCAGAAGAGGTCAGAGTTAATTTCAAGCTTTATGTGCTCAGAAGCTTCATTTATATAGGCATTCGTGAATTGAAGTGACTTAGGAATAAATATCACTTAGAACCGTTGCTAATTTTCCATAAAAACTCCTCTTTCACTCTTCTCCAAATTTAATGACTTCGTTTCTTATTCATTTCATAGAAACCTTACGGTAATAATAATTTTAATGATTGCCGCAATAATCACAACAAATACTTTAACTTTTGAGTTGCTGAACTCTTCATGCCACTTTAAAACTCTTCAGTCCCTTTGAAATATTTCAAATCATTTCAAATATCTACTGTAAAAACCCTTCTGGAGATCTTACACGATCACATCGGAATCATAGCTGTCCATACTGCCTGAGGTTTGAGACTTCCCTTCTCATTGGGTAACGAGATGTCCGTCTTTAGAAATAGAACTACTTCAGGAACAAAGTTGTGCCTAAATATTCCGTCAAGTTGGCCAGCTTGAGCTGCAATTGGGTCAAGTGAGAATCAAGTTCACAGTGTATGCACGAACGGAGGATTCGATTCTTTTGTTTCCTGTTCGTAGCCGGGAGACTATTCCATTTCAACTCAAGAAAATCCTTTCGGAAGACGATATGGATTGATACTGCTATTTCCTTTCCGTAGCACAGCGAAGGGGGATCAAGAAAGAGTGACCCGTTGCGTTTTCCCATTCGACTCAAGATCCCTCTCCTCAGCGGGAAAATGAACTTCTCATCCGCTACACGTAATAGACCTTTTGTTCAGCCAACGAGAGGAACCCTTCCGTATCCTTTCCGGAGTATTTAGAGCAGAATTTCCTACCTCTCTAAATCAATCTCTCCTATTCTTTCATGAAGCATTCGTTAACATTTAGAAGTAAGTTCTACTCTCTTAGCTCTCATTACCCAATGAATAAAATCCGTTTCCTGCTTCCCCTAGAGTACATTTTTCGAAATTTATTCTGCACTCACAAAAGAGATAATCACTTTCCCTCAAACGTTGTTCGTGAATTAATTTTCCAACGGAGAATGAAGCATTGCCTGAGACTTTTTTTATCAGAGAACCATATTCATGATTCACAAATTCTGCCTCCGTTTCAATGTACTTTTTAAAAGAAGGTACAGGTCTGACCACGGGACTATTTCTAAATATGCATGTGTAATGTAGCTTATCAATGTTGTTGAAAAGAATCAAAATTGCTTTCAAGGTTATGAGAGAACGCAGGGAAACATTTAAGACGCTGACTAAAAACCGGTATGTTCCTTAAATTTATTTTTTTTTAGTTTCATTCGCCGCATAGCTAGATCAGGTTTTAATTTGATTATCTCTTTCAATATGCATAAAATTACAACGCGTTTAAAATTAATTTGACTCACTTGACATGAATTGTCACTTATTACCAAATTACTTCAAACTTGGTGAAATGGAGACATGACATTAGTTTCCCTGACAGTTTCAGATCTTCAAAACCTTCTATTCTTGCGTGATGTTAGTTTTCACAAGTGAAAAAATAATCATTGAAATTTATAGGATTAGATCATTTGCTTTATATCACAAAATTTAAAAAATAGTTTTATTACTTATTTGCCTTTCATAATGTTCATATCACTGTAATTACTGAAAATATTCTGGTAATGATTCTGAATTTGTTATATAGATATACTGAAAATTTCAGGTTATATTACTACTTAAAAATAACAACAAGTGTTTCCATATCTCGTTCCAAGAAAAACTATAAGCACTTCCTGCGATAAGTTTTAGTAAGCTTTCTTTCTAAGAAATACCGTCTCTAAAGCACACAAAGCCATTCACCTGAGGTTATGTTTTAATGAAACAGGGGAATTCGACGCAATCAAGTTTTACACCGTGCATTTTTTATTTAGGCCTAACTACTCCATGCGAGGAAGTAGGCGGGGCTTGCAATGAGATGGAGAAGCGGATGGAAGCCTTCGTGAGGCAGAGACAATGGCTAGGCCCTCCATTATGGCCTGCTCGACACCGGACACGGAGTCAACTTGACTTCAAGTTACGGAGCAGTAGCATTTTTACGAGCTCGTGCTGCGTGAGATAAGAATGGATTTATGTTCCGTAAGCAACTCCTCCTCCCGGGTTGAGTTTAGTCATGTAGGGTCCTGAATAGGTGGAGATAGCGGTCGTGCTCGCATTTTGAACGCGTTCAATGCCTAAGGTTTGTCTGTGACCTGATTCAGGCCAGCAAAAGCTACGCAGGCCAGTCAATTTGAGTGCACAAGCATGAGTAAGTCATGCCCAGCTGCAGCTGGAGGCATACTTAGCTGGACTAAATATTCCCAAGCTTATTCACATGCAAGAATTGATAGTTTCCCTCTCACAAGCTATTATACTACCCCTCGGCGTCCAATTCTAAGAAATTGAACACCACTTCTAAATAATGCTTCCACGGAATGAAGTATTTGAGGTACTAACCTGAGGATTATCTATTATTACCATTTCTTTGGCTGAAAATGAACTTCTATTCAGAATATTTACAATATTTCTAGGAAAAGAGGAAGCAAATTGGCTGGCCTAAAATTCAGTTCTTTAAATGAATTTCTTGTGACATAAAGTAAAAAATATCTCTGTTTATCTGCGAGGTAATTGAAATAGATAATAAGATTGCTTCTGATTTAAAGTAGCAAATGAATGGTTGTAATTAAATAAAATATTCACTATCAATCCAATACCATTGAAAGGTGGGTATTATATTTTCCTGGCTGGCCATTATTATTTCACAGGATGTAAATGACTTAAACATAAGCATATACCAAATTAAATCCTTATTATGCCAAAGAGAATGATCCAGATGATTAAAAAGTTTCAAAATGAGAATGTTCATCAAATCATGGACCGATTATTTATAAATTATCTTTCATTGTTATCATCATGCCCAAGACATGCGACCATGAAATTCCAATTACTATCAGCCTATTCATTTGCGTTACCCGTATAAAAATTTTCAATAATTTCACGGCTAATAAATGTAACGATTCCAAAATATATTTAGTATTACATTCTTATATCCACAGTTGAAGTAGGCAAATGATGAGGAATTAGTTAATGGTTAACAATAAAATTTGAAATATTAATATTTCAGACTAATTCATTTTTATGAAAAAAATTATTTTCATTTAAAAAGTTAAAGAAATAAAAATAATATGACATAACTGATGTTCAGTTATGACGAAAGTGTGTTAAGAATACCAGAGAACGTGATTTCATTACAGGAATTTAAGAAGTTCATAAGTTAAATAAAATCATAAGGTAAATAATTAAAATACACCTTAAATTCATCACGTATGTAAATTTAAACAATAATAGCAAAATAAAAACAATTAATTTCATTATTCCGCTGGATGTTACTTCTAAATGTGTGCTTAAGTGGTATAAAAACAATTCGTTACGTTTAAATCACGATTCAACACAATTCTAAACGTTCATAATTTGGGGATATGCGTTTGCTAGTTATTGTTCTCAAAGTACTCAGCCCGATGAAATATATCTAGGGACCAAATAAAATAAAATTCACGCCGGCAGTTTACATAAGTAACCTTTTATAGAGAACGGGATAGGGATTAAAGCAACGGCAATGTGAAACAGAGTGATTACGCTGAATTCTCGAACAAAACTTCAGAAACATAAAAAATATATTGTGACAGCGATGAAAACCTAGGGATATAAACCTGTTCTAAGGTTTCCAGGCTCTGGATGTAATAGTTTACGATCATGATCCTATTGCATGAAGAAAATCGTGTGAAATTACGAAAAGTTACCCTCTTCTTTATTGTTTGTACAATACAGACGTAATTACATTAAGCGATTACGACTAAAAATACTTGAAAAATTTCGAGAAGCAAATGGTTACGAAAAAAATTTCCAATTATGTACCTCTTTTTATCGTCCCTTCGTAGATACAGACTGTAAAATAATGCCACGCCATATTTTTGGATGGAGTCTACCCAGCAGGGGTGTTTTTTGGAAGTTACTTTGTGGACAATTCACCAATTTTTTTTCAATGCCTTTCGTTGAAACTGAGGATCAAGAATCCAGCTTACATGTCTTTCCTAAGTGACATAGTATGGGGCTGACATAATGGAGCCGCGTCAGACACAAGCCAGAAACAGATAACTCTCGGCTTAGAGTAACCACCCTTTGTAGGTGCTTCCCATTTTATACCAAGTATTGAACTTGTTTGGAAATTTATAGAAGCTATAGGTACAATAGGAATTCACCTACATATATATGTATATATATATAAACCTACAAATAGCACTCATATTTTGAAAACTTAATTTTTTACTGTGTACCCCTTCACTTTTTTATCTGATTATTAAAATAAAGTTTATAATTCCAGACCACTGGGTTTTATTTTATTTTTTCTATAGAACAGGTCCGGTGACTTTTTGTACATTTAAGAATTTGGATTTATTTTCACATCATCTCAACCTAGATTTCGTTCCAGTTCATTTTCTTTTCTTCCGTGGGACCTCAACGAGAGATGTTGAGTACTGCATGCCACCAGCAAACTTTTATCGTCACTCGCCAGCTTGACCCACGTCTCCGTAACTTCAGGTCACCGCATCATCTTCCCTTTAGTCACCCCTACGGATTCACCTCCCATCTCACGTACTGAGGGAGAGAAAAGATTTTCTTCGCGTACGACATCTTCACAGCTTTAATTTTCCTTCCTCGCCTCTCAAAAAACAACCATATTTCTCCTTTCGCAAATCTCTGCTTTTCTTCAAGCCTTGCCCTGACCCTTTAACATCACCCAACACTCTTTTTATGCATTGTCAAATTTTTCTTTTCCCTCCGTACCATATCTTACTCGCTTCCAGTCCTTTATTGACGCAGCTGTGTTCCATATCATCCAAATCTTGCTGGCTCTGGCCAACATGGTCAGTCAAAATTAATTTCCCTCCAAAACAATGCTCTCATTTTGCCACAATGTATTAAAGCTACATTCACCACTTTGAGGTGACCTTTTTTATAAGTGCGTTTGTGCCACTGATGATAGGTGGGGAATAGGGGAAGGTAGAAATTTTCCTTAAAGTGGAAGAAAGAGACAAGTCATGCGTCAGCATTAGCCTACCTAAAAGGAAAGGCGTCCATAAGATCTCAATTTAATGACTCACCCTATAGATAGAGAACTGAACTTGAAGCTCTCTTCACACAGCACTCAAGTAAGGACGCGTATGAGGATTAAAAATATGCCTCCGCCGGGAATCAAACTGGAATCCCGTAGAATGTGAGGACAGTATATTAACACTCCACCAATCCACCAATTCCAAAATATTTCATTTAAAACTTTAATTCAGAAAATATTTTATAGTATTTATTTAAGTTCAATACAAGAAGCATTTTCTCGCAAATGAGTTTTTTACGCTTGCTATTTGTCAGGAATTAAGGAACTTTTTCCATCGATATTTTGCTATTCGCGATAAGGTTGCCAAAACCACCAGCCTTAAGCACCAACTTTTAGTTTGCCGTAATCTTAGTGTTGTTATTCTCGGGATTTTCTAAAAGGTAATGCAACCTACTTTTGAAAGCTTTGCCGCCTAAAGACTAAATTCTTGGAATTTGAAATTCACTAGACATTTCTGAAGATAGGTACTTTAAATTTCTTTGCCAATATAATAAATTTAATAATCCAATGAAAATCAGTACAAATATAAAAAAATATATCTTATCTGCACTTAAGGTGGAAATTGAGAAGGAAGTATTTTCTGATGCCTATATGTATTACATAATTTTCCAGGTGTAAATGACTGAATGAATTAAAGTTCTACTAGCATTGAGATTAAAAATATATTATGAACTATATTAGGTAGGTACTTATTAACGTGTGGAGCAGCATACCTAACTAGCCTTCGAGCCTTACGTCTTTATTCCATTTCCACTGCTGCCTGAATAAACTATTCACTCCCAAAAATCGGAGATGTTTTCCCATTTTCTAAGGATCATTCCATTTGTTTGACTCCTACACAGCTCATTTTCCCCATGTATTTTAAATTTTTGCATGAGCATAGTAAGACACGAACCCTTGATAAGATTAGAATCTACTGAGCCAAATGTAGACGCCTAATGCTGTAATTCCTATCTAATTTGCAAAAAGTCTCATTTCAATCCTCCCAGTCTCTGAATTCACACGGTATTTGCAATTTTTTCTCTCTGAGCAAACCTCCTTCATTCACATCTCACTTCCATACGAATTCGATTAAACGACTCCGGTAGAGGCGAAATTTCATATTAGCCAACTCCTTGGTGCTCTGCACGACTGCAAGGAAGGCAATCCTCCCAAATTGCCTCTCCCCCATCCCTGCCCTCCCCCCAATCCCAGCACTCAACAATGGAATCGGCACCTACGCGAAAGGGGGAGCAGTGATCTCCAACCCCTTTGCATCCTCTCTCCTTCCGTCGGGCGAAAGAGCGACTCGCCCACCCCCTTCGACAACTCGCTATCAGCGCCTCCGCCACTCGTGCCCGCAACGACTGCCGAACTCTCCCCTTCCACCCCTTAGAAAGAGTCCCTCCACCCCAAGGGTGCGATCGCCGCGATGAAGCACGTCCCACCCCGGCATGCGAGCCCACGGGGTCCCAGAAACCCTTTCTGTCCCTACACCCCCCACCCTAACAACCTCCTTTCGCCAAGCCGTGCTACGAGTCCCATTCGACGCAACTCCACGGCCCTTTTCAATGCATTTGACGACGTCACCGCCCACCGTCCCCGCCATAGCGGCTGGGCGAGGCGGGCAGGGGTATTATGAGAAAGACAAAAGGGTCGGGGGACATCGATAGGAGGGGTACGCGCGATGAGAGGGGGGGGGGCGCGGTCGGTCGGGAGGCAGGCATTTATTTTGTCCTTTGAATATTCCCTCCACTGCAGTCGGGCTCACTCGCCTCCCTCTCTTTCTCCCTTTTTCTCCCTCGGTCACAAAGGTATGCAGAATATTTGTGAAAGGTTTCGCCTCGTGACGCGGGATCCCGGGAGGTAACTACGTTTCGAAATCTAATGGCGCGCCGTATTTGAGCTCAGTTTCTAAAGTTTTGCCCAAATGCTGAATAACGGTTCATTAGTTTTTCTCTCTTTTACGGAGACGGATGGGCGGGGGGAGGAACTGGGAAATTTTTCAGCCGACGCAATCCTCGTGCTGGCGCGCCTTTCATAGGAAAAGGTCTTGCCATGCCAACACAACTTTGAGGGCAATGGCATTATAAAACTTATCCCATTCATTTTAAACTATGCCTACGTATATATACAGAAATATATATACATAGGTATAGTTTTAAAAAAATAGTGCTCACACACACATGCATACATATATATGTGTGTGTGCATGATTATCATAGATAAAATGAATACATATATTTTTATATTTTCATATATTTATATTTTCGGTCACATTCATTTGACCAAATGAGGTATGAATTAAAGGTAAATCGGTTGAATTTTAACTAAGGATTAGGCATTTACGGCTTTACAAGGAATTCAGCCCTATCGTTTTAGGACATCGGGACGCCTCTGAAACAAGAACTTCGTTAATAGAAATAAGAGGCTCATTCAAAGAAGAGTCTCATAATAAATGGTGAACAAAAGGCAGCCTACGTAGGCTATGTTACTTGATGAGTAGTATGGAATATATTTTAACTCCTAGAGAATTCGATGCAACCAATCGGGGTGCAATAAAATTGCTGACGAAGTAAATAGTTAGATACACTACCCACTTTTTTCGCAATTCAAAAATACGTGTGTCGTCAGTCCGCACGTACTTACCTTACCGACTGGTAGAGAACGTGGCAGTCGGAGAGATGAGGTCTCCGAGGTAAGAACCTTGAAGATTGAAATATAAAAACATTTTAAGCCTGAAAAGACGTGGCATCATATGGTACTGAAATTCAGCATCAGAGAAATTAAGTTGATAACTGATCTTATCCTCTTTTGGAAAGAGGAATTTCCGTCATAAATTGGCAATAGGATGAATTTTTCAGCTAAAAATAAAATTGTAATTTTAAGAATGAGTGAATTTTAACAATGATGAACTAGCTTGAAAATAGAATGTAGACAGGATATTATATTAGGATGAAGTAGTGTGCACGATGAGTGGACTTATTGATTGAGGACTATTAAGCAGGGTAATTCAAAATGCGAAGAGAAAAAACACTATTCATAGTCTTAAATTTTTAATATATAAAACTGTACACTAATGCCGTAGTAGAACAGAGTGATATTCAAGTGTAGCGTAAGAAAGGATCTTCAGTGTTCACATAGTGTAGCTAAAATTGCAGCCTGTGTTTTAAGGAAATGAATTATTTGGCTATTAAGTCATAACAAGGGCATGCCAGATAAAATCACTGAAAAGGAGTCATACAGAAGGATAGATACGGTATCCACGAATACGTTTCAACTGTCTTACACCTCTTACTATTTCTGAGACATCGGCAGTCCTAGGAAACGCCACGCAAATAATATCGTAGCACTAGTTGATGAAGAACCCTCGTGACTCAGATTTCATTTGGAAATTATGTATCTTCTGCCCAAAGCAAAGAAAGGAATTGTACACTGATAGAGTAAATACAAAGTATTCCAGTGATTAAGAGAACCCTGATATTAAATATAAAATGTTTATTTCCTTCAATTCGTCGTTACCTACTTCAACATCTATTATCGAGTCCGTTTTAGAGTAAAGGTGAAATACCTATTTGCCCGAAACAGACCTCATCACTTAAGTTGTGAATGCTGTGAATTAGAGAGAATCACCGTGTGTTGGGGAGAATACCAAAATAAGTAGACCAATTAGTACAGTTGAGAAAAGTTAACATCCATTTTTGCATCTAAGACCGCCTGCTTAGGAAATTATTATGAGGAAATGGTCATATATATTTGGAATGATTGTTATTTGTTCGACGTGAGTTTCGCGACGTAGATGCTTCATGGTAACAACAATTGGGCGCTCCTCCGCGGTGAGTATTTTATGGGAAATTACAGTTTTTCCCAGCTACCTTGTTGGCATCTTCAGATCAAAGGTAGCGATGCATGGAAATTGCCCATCTTATATAGGGGCTCGGAAGACCTATGTTCGCTTCTCATGATCTGGGTCGTGATTTAGATTGTTAGGCTATAGAGCTCTCCTTCATGCACTTGAAAGATTGTACCTGTCTGTGTCATGCTAAAAAACTAGTTAATTAAAGTACATATACATTGTTTATTAGCACGGCCAGCATAAATTAAATTGTACGCATGATTTGATACGTAGGTATCTCTAACAGAAAGATCCAGACAAATAAAAGTAGAATTAGCATGATTTCCATTTCGTGAACACTGGTTGCATGGCAAAAGGCATAATGAATGTTTTCTACTTTTTCCAGGTAATATAAATACGATTATCCTGGTACTCATAGCCTAAGAATTTGAATCGCACCATTTAACACCGGCTGAATTCTAGAGCAAATATATGAGGTGGGATAGGAACTCAAAACCATTGTGTTACCACTACGATACTTCATTATCCGAGCTACCCCGACCGGTTTGCGCTTGCCTCTGTGAGTTACATATAAACAACCTCTCCAGCACTTGTATAGTCTCTATCCATACAAGCGTAAACACCAGTTATAGCTGAAAATAATGATTTTATATCGCTCCTCTGTTTATGCACTTTATTCTACCATTGAAAATCTTTCCCTTACCTCGAAAGGTGAGGTTGGACTGCCACAACATAGGGAGTCATCTTTCTGCTACAATCTACGTACACATCTGCTTCGTATCTGCATTCTGAAAGGAACCAAACAATGAGATCAAGCCGAAAAACAACGCAACACACATGCATAAGCCTGGCGCGTCAAATAGCTTAACAGATAGCTAATAACAATGGCGTTCATAATGCAAGAAGTGAAAAGGGAATAATGTAGCATCTTCCATTAGACCCTCTCCACTAACACTGAGCGTAATTGGCAAAGAGAGAGTATTTACAACCCTCGCCAAACCGGGGAGACGAAAGTAATTTTAGTTAAACACTTGTTTGGAGAATACATATAAATTACAGTAGTTGACGTAATTTTTTCAAGATATTTTTCTCTGCAAGTAATAATCAAACAAAATATCGTGTATTCCATATTGAGATACTTTATGTAGTAATCACATTCCCATCATTATATGAATCAAGACTCCAGCAGTGCATATATTTCATCAATACAAGTTACAGAGTCATTTTATTTTATCCTCACCTTCCAGTGAAATCCATAAGTATTTGTTTTTCTTAATGTCGGAAAAACATCCACTTCGAATTATAGCTTGGTTTCGAACGTAGGTGTTCGTGCCCACTTGTGAAGATTAGTGTTCTTTCGGATCCCCCCCACACTTTTACTAATTAATTTATAGAATATATTGAATACATCCATTAAATCCATTGTGTTATTACGTAAAGATATACAATTACTGTGACCCATCCTAGCTGGTACCAAATCCTATTTAGAGCATAGACTTCAAGTTCATTTAGGCCGCAAGCCAATTTCGGTTGGTGTTGCATGTGGGCAACGGATAGGAATTTTATACGTCCTACTGCGAATAATTTGCTCTCATGAAAACTCTGACAGTCCTCTCATTACTTGCAGTTGAGTAATACTCGAAGAAGTGTAGACGCTAATACGAAATTGAAAGTTATGGAACCAATCACGCAACGCAAGTATGCGAGTGCAATTGAATCGTTGAAACAAATCTTTATGCCCCTTGTTATGATGAAAATGCTTTGATAAATGACATTTTTACGATATGATATTATGGAATTACGTTTCATAATTTTTTTTCAAAATGCTTTTGCCTGCAACACCTTAAACGCTGAGTTTGGCGAAATATTAATAAAAAAACAATTTAAATTATTGGCAGTGGGCTCTGAGGTCCATCAATGAGCCTTAGGAAAGACGTACTGACGATTTTACCCTCATTTGTGAATATAATCGGTGAGTTACACATAAGAAACTATTTTTCCAAAAGCTACATAGATAACTATTTGTATAGCTGCAGATAACTATTTCCAAAATATAATTTGCCTTAATACAAGCAAGCCATTAATATTCTGAAGCCACGGTTGGCCAATTTAAAACAAGATATTACAATACTACGGGCGTGGTGGCCTAGTGGGTAGAGCGCTTAGCTACTGATCGAAGGTTCTCGGGTTAAAATCTGGGTGAAGCCTTTGGCCGCCTCTGAACGAAAAATCCTCGGAGTGCGAGGTGGCCCAGGGAAAGGAACTGCCCCCCCTACCCTGAATGTGTGAAATTCACATGCCTGTGTCTTAGTCTGGTGTGAGCTCTACCCTCGCCTATCAAAACCAACCTTCGGGTTGAATCACTGAGCGTGATTACAAAAGTAAACCAGTAAGCTGTAGTCAGTAAGAGACAAGCGTTAGAAGTCCATGATAAGAAGAAACAACTATACTCTCCGGTGCATAATGCTACTAGAGGCGATAGATGTGGTTCTTCAGTAACTTCAAGAATCAAGAATTTCGGTCTAATATTTCATGCTGACTTCTAAGATAACGAACACATTCTTAGGTAATGATCATGTTCACTTAACATTAGCAACAATGATTATGCATATAAAAGACCAACCACAATTTGGCACCAACATTTCAGTTTCCCTTTAACTCAATTCCACTCATTTTTACATTCTCCCCGAATGCGTGTAGCTTTGTGGCGGATTTAAAATAAAAATTTTAACATCAAGGTCACATGAAAAATTATAAGAGAGAATTGAGGAAGGCATGAATGGACAAATTCATGTTGGTGCATGCAAAAAATACATGAAATATTGTGTGTAAATAATACTGATTTAAGTCAGCAAATTGAGACATTTGTAGTTGAATCCATACCAGATCAAAATCATTCAATTTAATATCGGCAATCATTTTGAAGACATTTCCTTGCAGTTTGCTTCGGGCCTCAATACGAAATGTTCTTTGGGAACAAGCTGACAAAAATAAATAATCTTAAAAATGCATAATTTAAGTTACCGTGTCTCATTTTGTAACAATTTAAAACTTTAAAAACCATTCTCCATATTTAAGACTTCAGAAAACTTAAAATACAACCTATACGTCTCAACTTATTTCTTGAGAAATTGTATCCTCATGGGGCAGTTATTCCATTACGTTTCAGGCCAGGAACATATTATTGAATAAGCTCTCTTAGAATAAGCTCTCTCAAGCCGTTCAAACTCCATATACTTTTCCAATCTCAGAATCCTATCCTCAATCGCTGCCGTAGAAGTCTTTATCCACCTCCCTCTTTAGTATCTAACATTCACCATGACAGTTCACACAAGACCATTAAAATAGGCCCATGTATAAAAATTGCTGTATGTCTTCCTGAATGTTTGAAATAATTTTATGCTCCATTCACATTAAATTTTGAGAACTCTTTCCTTCACGTTTATGCTGAGAGATTGAGTTTCAATAATTAATTGTCTTCTTTCTATAAATTATACTCAAACTTGAATAATACTTCTCTCAATATTCTTGCCTATGAACCTGGAAACATCCATTTTTATTAGTTGGCAAGTATCCCGCTAATACTATTAGTGCGGCTTCGGGAAAATCTGAGAGTTGACGAGGAAATTTATATTATTATAATAATACTTAATTCTTGCAAATTATACTTAAGGCACTTCTTCCATCAAAGGAAATGTAAAACATTGGATAAATTGGTGTTTTCGTAAAAAATTGGCTGATGGTAATTCAATGGTTCTCTTCAGTCGAGTCACATTCCACCGTTTTCCACTAAATTTGTACTGGGTTTTTCGGGGAGGTGAGGCCATTTTCGCATCTAGGATAAATGAATACCTGGCTACAGATAGAAGAACTACATAACGAATGAAGAATGAGTTCACGGTTTAACGTCTTATTCGGGGGATGAGGAACTGCATTCCAAGAACTCTCCCCACAGTATTTTTGTGTAGACTCCTATACAAACAAAAAATTTTGGACAAAACTAGGATTAATAACTGTGCCATCAAGATAGGAAACCAATGTCAAGGTCACATTATCAATCCCATTCTCCGGAGCATCAAAAACTATTGTGAATATCTTATTCCACGAATTTCCTGGAAGGAAAACCCTAGCATTATATGTAACCTATACTCCGGGTTTATAACGAAACAGTGGCGTTTATATTAATTTTCACTCTCCAATTAACGATTTAATGTTTCAAATGGCAGGGAAAACAAAGAACTTGCAGTTATATCTTCACGGCAATGACATAAGGACTGTAAATCTACTGAAATATCAGTCACTGCTGATGTTGAACCCTGGCCCTGAAATTGTTGACCAGTAACCTTGTCAACACTCCAATCCGCTCCAAAAGCCCATTTCTGTACTTGATTGACCATCTAGCATTTATGGCATTGATTAATTTATACGACAATCCTGAACTTGTATTAATCTGTAGTTGCCAGTTTGGCTACGCGAGTTTGTAGAAAACTACGAGCTGCGAGTTGTAATCCCCTCCTCTTTCAAGGATGTTGAATTGGTCCTAGGATTAAGCCCTTAGGTTATACAATGTAATATAACCATAGCGGTTGAAGTCCCTAAGATCCAAGGCTATTACCAACTTCTGAATAACTAAGACTATTCGGAGTCATTCAACTCATCATGTCCAAAATTAGCCGATGTCCGAAGTTTTTCCACCCTCAACATCCGCGATGCAACATCGCGGAGAGTCCAGACCGGCGCTGAGTTAGATGCAAGATCTGGGGACTGTCCTGTAGAGTGCGCCCACCCCAGAAATACATGTGAGACGACCAATTCTCGTCGGCATTATCCACTCATAGCACGGGAGATTCCTCGGAGGGAGGCAAGAGAAATGGAATTGGGACGGGGAGACGACGGGCGTGGAGGAGTTTCGGGTCTCTCCACTCTTTCGAGTCTCGTTCAAGCCGACTCAGCCTCGCGTCCTCATCTCAAACCTGCGCCCGGCTACCGTTGACAAATTTGGAGCTCCAACATCAAGGAGAGGCCATGTGGGCATTTTCGACCCCTCCATGAATTTGTCACTGAGTGCAACTCGTGGTGGCTATTACCGAGGGGGCATTTTATTTCGGTGGTCTGCAAGGGACAAAACGGATGAGGTTGGGAGGAGGCGATCCTGAAGATCATTTACCCGAAAAGGGAAAGAAAGGGCAGAAGCATTAAATCCGTGGTACGGGGCAAGACTCACGTTTTGATCGAATCTCCAGCTTCAGAGCGTGCGAAAAAACGGAGGGGTCATCCACTTCGTGTGACAGCTTTATATATTGACTTGGAGTCAAAGCCGATAAATGTTAGGCACTTACAAATAAATTCTGATCCTTACTTCAGAAAGAAATTTAAAGCTGAGAAGTTTTCCTAAGACAAACATCTACATTTAACTTCGGCTTAACCTCGTGGACAGTGGCGCCTTGCGCACGACTACGGCTGCATTGTGACATGATATGTCCCGCAGTCCGTTAACACCTAGTTCCTTTAAGCCTCGTTGATTTCCACAGAGAAAGAGGACGTCTTGGTAGCTCAACTGGTAGAGCACCTGGCCGGAAATCAGGGGGTCCGGGTTCGAGTCCCGGTCAAGGCGAATGATTTTTTCTCTGTGGAACTCCTTGCTATAGTGCATCTACATTTATATTACCTGCTAGCCACCACAAGGATGTGTGGTAGAGAGTCGTAAGCCAACAGTTGTAAAAATCGTATTGTGCTGAGAGAAATATTTTTGTGAACTGGTAATGAAGTGCGGTGCTTAATATTTTGAAAGAATAATAATTTTCTCTGCGTTGTACTCATGAGTGTGCCAGGGTAAAAAATAATTCTTTTATCTCTCAGTATGATAGTTAACCTCTCATATAGAGTGGGGGTGGAAGAATTTCTGTGCTATCAGATTCGAACCTGTATGACTAGGTTCTTCACGTAGCATTAGTTTTACAAACAACCTACTAGTCTCTTCGGTTTTCTAACCTTACCCTTCCATTTGCCATATATATTTGTAGGTAACCTACATAGAAACCTCTTGTTCACCACGAAAGCAGAATTAGGTATAGATTGCCGTACAGATCGGATAAAAAATACACTTTCCCCGCGAACAAAAAATATTCACGATAGGTAAACGAATAACTGGGTTGGCAGAACAGCTGAGAATTTTGCGTGGGAAAAATCCAAAAAATCGGCCTCCTGCGGCGAGCGAGGAGGTTTCGTAGAATTTGGTATTGACTCTTTGGAAGATAACAGAAATAACTCCATCATGTAATTAAGTAGTACCCCTGAATGCCTTATGCAAGCAAAACAGTAACTACATGAAAAATCTTAACCAAATAGTAGAAATGATATTGCCTCGAAGTCACTTATCATATGGCCGAGTCAGTTACATGCCTAATGTGTATATTTTTCTTTCTACGTAAAAATGTCTGGGTAATACACGACTTGCATAATTTTTTCAACTATCAATTATTCAATGTAAGAGTTTTTTCCGACATTCGAATTTCCCCACAAGCACATTTTTTTATGTGTAGAATTGTCCCATGCAAAATTCCACCATAATGCAACTCGCATGGCCCGTACAAAGTAAGAAAATTTATTAAGGCCTATGATGCATTTCACCTTTTTTAATTGGCATTGATAAAATAAAATTTCAAAATTTATACATATTTGTATGCTCTTCTACGAAAGGGTCCGTTAAACAAGGGCATGTTATGGCATTGCATTTTTTGTTATCACTCACACCTTACCACCCGTAATGGAGATGGCTCGCAGGGTACACTGCAGAGTGAGATACTCCTACAAGCTACGGTGGGTCGATGACTCCTTTTCCGGTCAATTTTCCCATTAAAAACTACGCTTTTTGGAGTTTGATATGACAATTGTCCACCAGGTCTCTTGAAAGAAATGCAGTCGTAACCTGGCATATTTGCTAACATATCGTGAGTTACGATCTTTAACGACTTCCGGATTGGGAATTAAATGACTCCTGCTCACGTGCTCCGAGATGTATTGATTGCTCTTCACCTCCAATTAAATCGGGCGTCAAATTCTCAGAATTCACTTGAAAGAGGTCAGCTCCCATTGAAAACAAGGAAACGGGTAACCTAACCGCAACTACGTCGCATTCACTCTCTTCCACGCTGATGAGTTGTCAGCCAAATATTTGCGCCTCATTTGCCTTTTGATCCACTGCACTTTGAGTGGAACCTGAATGAATTGTCCCCGGGGGAATTTCATTTTCAAATGGTGATGGGTCTACTTCCATGCTGTCGTGTCCTGGCGAGAAATATATAGTAATTCCAATCCCCAACAATCCACCGCGGGGCAATCATTCTGCATTTCACACGTGATGGACTGGACACTTTTTTCCACGATGCAACGGCAAACTAATTGATTCCGCTCCATTCCCTTTTTTTTGCGGGGAAAAGCTCTGCTAGTGACTGGAGGCCAATATCTCGAGCTGTTCGAATTTAATGCTGGCTCCTCAAATGTTATTTCAAAATCTACACTGTAACTTCGTTCTTCAGGTGCCCAATTTTGCACCTCAGAGGAAATCGTCCACTTTCAACCACTTTTTGTCTGATTAAATGCAAGGCACACTCCTTCTGATCACCAATTGCTGGAGAAAAAACCTGTAGAGGGGATCCAGATGGACCCCGAAGAGCAAATGTAGCACAGGTTTTTCGCAAATGGGGAAATAAAATTTGGCTTTGTCAAGGATTTAATTACCTCGGTTCCGGTACTCCGGACACCACTGGCGAGATGATTTAGGGCAATTTCATTCCGCAAGCCATTTTACTAGTGATCGTTCATTTAATTCTTTTGGGAAGTTATTTTACCTCGTAATTCACGGCAGGTAACGTCTAACTGAGACACACAAATAGAAAATACGTTTAACAAGTATCCGTTGGTGAAATTGATCTGTTCTCAACCCTAAGATCAATGAAAACTTTTAAATGATCTTTTCTTCTCTTCCGGCGTGATTCATTCATTACCTGAACTAACACAGCTTGGTAAAATTGCATGTATTTGGAGCTACGCGCTCTTTTTAGCTCTTAAAATTATAATTATTTTGCTGCTCTACACAAAACCTCCCAGCCATAGGAGCTTTTTCACATTTATAAAGATAATGCAATATTTACAGAATGCATAAAAGTAAATATCCTATACTTAATCGCATTATATTGGAACATACATTTCTTCATAAAAATCCTAATCACTACTTCAATCCAAACAAAGTACTATAACATACTTGCTTTATCCTTAATATTAATAGTTATTAAAATAGGTATACGAAGGCCTCTTTTTTTGACGTGCGCATCTTCAAAGAAAAGTATCTGGGAATGAATATCCACGAGGAGAAAATCAACATGCCGCCATTCGCCGACGACATAGCTGAAACCTAGCATAGCATGACAGAAACAGAAGGGGATTTAAAGAAGACATTAGTAAAGGGCAATGGCCAGGTATCACCAGAAGATCCATAAAAAAGAAAACTAAGGCATGTAGCAAGAAAAAAGAAGCTAGCACGAATTTTAAACAAGGAAAACGAAACATTCAGGAGATGGATGAGTTCTGTAAACTGGGAAGCCGAGTAACCAGCGATTGAAGAAATAAAAAATAAATTTCCAGTAGAATTGCCCTGACAAAAAGGGCATATTACCGAAAGAACATTCTGCTTATAGCTGCAAATACAAGCACGAAATTGAGGAAAAATGTCATCAGAGCATACACCTGGAGAGTGCTAATACATGGCAGCGAAGCATGGACGACAACAACAGCAGAGAATTCAACCCAGATAGCACAGGTGCAATCGAATCGTTTTCATATTTGCATAGCATCCATTGACAAAAGATTCGCGTATACCTAGGGTCAATTTGTCAACACGTACCATCCATTTGCCAACTTAGGACGGACAAGATATCGACCATTGAAATGTCGTCTACGACCAATATACGAAGAGATAAGAATGTGCAGGAATACAATATGGCGAATGCTTCCAAGGTTTTATATGCCACTTTCAAATGTAGATTCCTGTTGGCTCTTATTATTCCACTTTATATATTCATGTGAAAAAAGTTACCATTATAATTAATATTTAAATTAAATTAAATCATGCGATATAACGCATTATTTCCCGAGGTCCGCGCACACCATCCTTCCTCCCTGGTTCACCACTCAGTAAATGAACCACCTAGGAGCAATTAGCGTAAGTTATCTCACATGACAGCGTTAAGATAAGTACAAATTACTTCGAATCTCCGGAGCGGCCCAAGGTTTAGAATGCACCCGTTTACGCCTCTCGAGTATTGCAAAATCCATAGGTATTTATTCGCAACATTAAGGATCATGTGGCAAACGAGTTGGAAAAGTTGGAAAGATGCAATGAGCGGAAATCCGTAAACGAAGTGGACGGGCTCAGCGTTCCATTGGTCGTTGCTACGTGATAGTCTTCCGCGGTAGACGGAAATTAGATCTCAACCTGTGTCCGAACGGGATACTTTTATCAGAGACAAAGGATATACAGCGTACCTATCTCTTGCAATTATTTAGTTTGTGTTTGAAAAATATGTGCATCGGTTAAACTCTCACATTATAATTGATTTATTATAATAATTGGCCAGCGTGACCTTGTAATACACGCTCTTCATTTTTTTTAATTTACGTAACATCAGCTGCACTCCTTTTACAAGTATCCGAGGTGGTGATTTACAAATAAAAACTTCCTTTTGAGTTGATGTGCTCAGTGTCTTCCCACACCAAATCCTTCACGTATCCTTTTCTTTAACTCTTTCTAAATCAGGCAGTACCCATCAATCACGCACCCACAAATTTAGCCGCTGCATCAAATCTTTTCACGTATGACGCGCTTTTGAGATGCCAATTCTCAAATCTGACTTGTTGCCATACAAGCAAATGATACCATCACCAGTGTGTAGAAGTCATGATTATTTTCTCTAGGCACAATAAATTGTGAGCCAAATGACGGATTACGCCGGCTGCAACACCGTAATGGGGTCGTTTACCATATTTTTTTATTGCCGAATTTGATAGAGTTTGTAAAATAAAAGGACCCGTATTTTTCCGTTTTCTGATCCGACAATTATTTCCCGAGTAAGCGGCGAAAAACTGATGTTTTTAACCCTTTCGGAAAAGTAGGTGTGGTGCAACCTCTGACGTATATTTACTTCGTCCAATCACAACTGAGCCCGCGAAGCTACTTCGCCTTATCGCAAAGGGGGGGACACAGCTGACTCGGCCAATGGGAGCGATTTCGACAGCATCTATGCGAGCAGACCTTCCGAGAACCCCCCTCCACTCCCTTCCCCCTCCCCTGAAAGCAGTCAAGGACGGGAGGAAAATGACGTCAATATTATCACAGCAGCATTTTCGGTGGGCGTCACCTTTTGCTTATTTTAATTTTTGATTTGTGAGTGAATGGTTGTGGTTAGAAGATTAATTTTTTCACTAAAATTCGTTTTTCGGTTCCATCTAACGATTTCGTGTACAAAATTGCGATTTCGGTTCCGAGTAAACGCCCCCATTGTACGAGATCAAAGCGTACTTTTCGGATACTACCAAGGATGAAACAGAGAACACTCGCGGTAGCGATAACGTAACATTCTGGAGAAATACTCTTAAGCTCATTTCCACCACAGTTTCTAACGTACCACCACGTAATTGCATCGCACTGAAAAGAGTCCGAGAGAACTGACATGAACACCGACTCCGTCCCCGAGACTATCAGTAAAAAAGACGTTCAGGTGGTAAAGGATGCGATTCCACTGATAACTTAGCAGTATCTTGAGGGCAAAAAATGGAGGACCATGGACCGAAAAAACGCCTTCTCACCCCACATGACATCCCGATAACGTCATCGTGATTTCAGCACTTGAATTTTGCGGTACCATTTGGGTAAATCCTCCCTCGAGAGAGTGAGAACGATGAGGGGAAACACGTGACGGAGAGACGTTCATTTGTTCAGAGTTACCCAGAAAGTTCTCCTCAGATTTGTCCACCCGCGTGAAGTGAAGAAAACCGCGGTAAAAACAAGAGGCGAGAAATATGAGGACGGAACTTGACTTATGGATTGCATCAGCGAAATAAAGTACTTAAGAGGGTGGCTTTTCATTCGGTAAGTGGACTTAACAGCGAGGTGGGTATACGGCGTTCTTGATTCTTAATTTTTATAGTGAAACTTCGCGACTTCCAAAAAAAAACGAATCAGCCCTGATTTAGGTGGGGATGGTTGGAAGCATCAAATCTTCAAAGAATTTTCGATTAGAAATTAGGAGTCAAATTTTTCTTCGCAGCACTGATTAAGAGGCCAAAGTATGCTCTGTTGGAGATGAAAGAGATGTCAAATTTTATGACCGGGATTGTGACGATGATATTTTGAAGTGGAGGAATAAACTTTCTTCTGCAGTGGAGTAGAGAATACATGTGAAACTAAAATTGTGAGCATAACTGCCAATGTTACATTTCCGCGATACAAATATGATTACATTGACATGGAAAATGTGGAACTATGAGACAATAAGTAAACTCCATCATATTTTATAAACAAAAATTCAGACGCTATAACCTCTGGACTATATTTTTGCCTAATGTAGCCTAAAGTGCGAATAAAATGCCATAAATTGAACCAAATACTCTGCACCTGCTCATTTGAATAAAAATAGATAGCTTTGCCAATTCACGTGTGTTTACGCTAACTGCAAATGCATGAAGCATTTTTTTAGTCTCTCTAGGTATTTGTTTTGATATTTTATGAAATAAATCAATTAAAAAACTGTTTTTGTAAAAAAAAACCTTTATGAATCTTACTGCTGATATACAAGCTATAAAAATGAGCAAATCAGTGTAATTTTTAAATTTTTTTCAAAACATTCATATTTGATTATATTTCACAGAGGAAAAATACATGCGGTTGATCTCTCTCACACTGTTGAACATCATCACCAGCAAGTCCCCTCCACACCACATTGACAGCATGTTGTAGGCACGTTATTCTGAACATGTATACTTAAAACCCCTCTTTGTTACAATAGAGCTCTAGCAGATAAAATGGAATCACGCTGTTCAGACACTACGAAGTTCAACTTTACAGAACATGTAAGGAGGTGTTTAAGGATAGAAATACTGCACGCAAGAATCTTACGTTTAATAATATATTCATACACAACATGCCTAATATCTGCATTATCCGTGCTATTGTATACCCTTGCCTACTCTCGGTAACTTCGTATAACTCCATTACTGTCTTTTATTTTGCAAGGAAATAATGACATTCGAAACGTGTATGTCCGTCATCTTTCTGATTTTATCTTTTTGAACATAGATACTAATTAGGTAACTTGAGATTTTTATACATATCAAAGCATCTTCATAAGAGGCCTTCGTCTTTAAATTTCTGTAAGATATTTATCTGTTCTTAAATAAACGAAGTTGTAATTGTTTCTAACCTAACATCCCTAGTAATTTGCGAGTCTACTAGTTCTATCTGAGTATATTTTTTATGTAATTCTGTCATCATGCCATCTATTATGACAATAAATTTGTGCTCACATAAAATCATTAATTCTGCATATTACGTTTGTGCTCATCTCATATTTTTCTAACATTAGCATAAATTTATTTTAACACCGCTATCGAATACCCTGACCCACCCTTTATAATTTAGTTTGCTTACATAGGAAGTTGTTGGCCGTGAAGAAGTGGCCAAATTAGCCATTTTAGCTCTTTGTAGCTCTTTATTAGCCATTTAGCTCTTATTAGCCATTTAGTTTGTTGCACTGGGTACAAAGTCTTAGAAAATTCGAATGCCCTATATTAATTATGTCCTTTTTTCTCTCTAATACTGCATGATACCAAACCGATACATCTGACTATCCGAATGTTAATGGAGGGACACAGTTATCTCTCTATCTGAACTTCTTTAGTAGTTTTGCATTTCTTTGGGGGAGCGACCGACAGCTGACGTAATTTGTGTCAGAGAGGATAGGTGGGTGACTGGAGAGAGGTAGGCTTTTTTAGGGAATGGAAAAAGGGTGAAGAGAATCGGCGAAAGTGTCGGCATCGGCTTCCCATTAACGAATGAAACCAAGGGTTCCACGGTATAAAATCCCATCCCACGGACGGAGTGCTATTCATAGTGCTCTCCCCAAAACACTCAAGCAGAAATGGTACACCCTTGTTGAATCTTCCATTGCCGGGACTTGAACCCGGGACCTCTGGTTGGGAGGCTAGTACTAGACCTACCACAATAACCCAACACCCTGAGTTTCTTTAACTTTGAGCATTTAATTAGACATACATACCCCTCTTACAATGTTACAGCAGCATTAAATTTCCATAGTGATCCCCATGAGTACACATAAATCTCCGCGTAAATGTTTTTCGTGGATGGTGAACAATCAAAAGGTCAGGGATTTGAAACTTCGCGCTGTACATTCCACACACACTTTATTAACTTCAACCTTGGTGTCGCCCTTGATAATGCATATCAAGGTCTTGATAATGACATTAACATCTCAAAACAATGGTGGAAGTAAATAAAGTGTGTGTGAGGAATGTACAACGCGACTTTTCATTTCCAATCTCGTGGTTCCACAAAGTATCTAACGTTAAACTGTGAAACAAAATGTACTTTAATGAGGATTTTTCGACATGACTTTCATCGCGATGGAGTAATACATGGCAATTGATGAAAATTAGTCTAGTGCCCACTTACTATCCTTTTGAGAACCGTAATAGGGAGTTAAAATAGAGCAAAACTTCACTTATACGGATATGCCTATTCAGTTGTAAATTGCAACACCTTATCCAATTAAAAAGCTTCGTTACGCTTCCGTTCGTTAAGACTCTGCCTCAATGCGGTAAGTTTGAGAATGTGAAAATATGAATAAAAAGGAAAATACTATACGTACTGGGAGTCTCATAAGTGAGATGGCCACAGTCACGGGACTTCGGGAGAGTAGAGTTCAGATTCATAGACAGTGGAACGGCTGTCGAGACCAGGAATAGGGGGAGTAGGCATAATGCTAAGTGAGAACATGGGAAGAAGAATCAGTGGTTATGTGCAATATCTAATCAAGAAGAGGACGTGGAGGCAATATATCAAGACTTGGAGGAGCCGATGCTAAGTGTAATGAGAGAGGAAAATTGGCTGATTATAAGGGATTGGAATGCAGCTATTGGAGAGAAAAGGGGATAGAGGTTGTAGAAAGATTGAGGATTGGCAAGAGAAATGAAAGAGGAAGTCAATTTATGGAATTCTACTGAGCTCACCGGCTTGTAGTAACTAGAATCTGGTTCAAAAACCATGTCGTTGATGCTCCACCAGAAAGTCTCCTGGTGATTTAAGATTACAAATGGAGAATACTCATTACGTTCCTTTTTACAATAAAAATCTGGACTACTTATATTCCATGTTTAAACCCAGGTCTGTTTCTGCATTTAGGCCCTCTGAGATTGAACCTAGTTACTTCATATGCCCAATACATCGCACTAATACTTACTTTAAATCTTTTCTAATCTCTGGCTCAACTCTTTTTAATTCGTTCCATTGGTCAATAAAATAACTTGCAACCTGCCCAATTTGTAAGGAAAAACAGTTCATCTATTGTTTCAATGAGGATTTATGCAGGTAACCCCATTTTGTATAAATTGTATCAATTTTAAAGTATTGATATAGAATATCATTTTGATATATTATTGTTATAGTTGCTGCTTTATTACAAATTATGACTTTTTGCCAAATTTCCTTTGTGCATATGCTATAAACTAAATAATTATCTAATTATCTGGCATATTTGGGGAAACCCAGAGCATAATAAATCATTCATTCATTCCCCTTCAATCACATTTCCCGATCAAGGAAAAACTTTCAGCTTTGCTTTTTCAAGTCAAATACGCCATCAATTTTGTTTAAACCCAGTTGCCCTTTTAGTTGAAAACTCTTTTACTAGTAACATGAGAAATCTTTGAATCTTATGAATATGATTTCACTTTCAATTTTGAATAGAAAGGAAATTCGAATGTACGGAAATAATTTATTAAATGCATAAAGCACGTTTTATTTTATGTTTTTGGTGCAAAACATTTTTAAACATTGAAAATTACCAAACCGCAAGTACTTAATCTAAGGTATAATGAGTATCATTCCGGTTCTTAGGATCATAAAAATTTGGAATAAAGTATTTTAGTCTTGATTTTAGTCCTATGATCAATCACTATTTCTATTCATATTTATCAGACCATCTGTGTGAGTAATGATATATGATGCGTGTGTATTTCTTCGATAATCATACGAAGCCCTTGCGCTGATAAAGCTAGGTGCCTACATTATATTTTCCAGAGGCGCACGCCAACAGGCGTCGAAACTATGGCACGGATATGGGAGGACATGCGGAGAACTAGCAACAGCTTCTTCCAACGTCTCTCCCTTTAGAAGTCAGCCTGCCAGCCTCGGATCATTTCACCGGGATCTTTTTTTTATTCTCCGCCACCTCCGATGGCTGGGGATAGGGGCGCTGAGGAAGGCAACGGTTGTCGAGAATGCGCACTCTGCTGCCAACCGCCCCGGGCCGACGAGGCCGAAGAGTCACACCTGCCCACGTCAATCCTCTCCCGTATCTACCCTGACGGGGAACGAAGTAACGCCTCCCAATTTCCGCCCCCGCTTGAAGCGCTCACTTTCCATATTGCACGCACTCACTCCCCCCTCTCATGCAAGAAGAGCCAGCCTCCGAGGTGAGCAAGAATAAAACGGGTGAGTGATCGTCAAGACCGCGTCGATGTCCCCATGCATGCAGGATTCAAATATTTGTGGCCGGGCGACTCCCATGCGAATTCTCGCTGAATCCATCCTTTCGCGTCTCGGGATTCCATTTCGCAGCGGATTGTTTTAGGATCTGGAGAAACTCCTGTGTAACCTTGTTTTCTACTTCACGACAGTACTGCAGTACTTCAAAACATCTCCTACAAAGTCTCGTGGGGTTTGAACGATTAATTGGTCCAAATATATTTTTTGCCATAAATGTCGTGTCATTTTATCGGGGTTAATTTTGCATGAACTTCGAAATTTTCCATAGCGATGGCCCAACCCATGGCGATATAGTTCCACAAATTGGTGACGAGAACCACACATTTACTCATTGTATTCATTTGGCAATATCGAAAAGGCAATTAATTACCGAGAAAGAATAAATAGATAAATCCGTTGGATTAGTGCTGTGGGTATGGTACTGGCTCACGCAGTGCTTGCGTTTGGATTTTTGTAATGACAGAGTTTTCAGTCCGGTTGCTGCTTGCATATAATGGGGTGAACAATCCAAGCGTAGTTTATCGCCTGTCAAATGAGTTCCTTTACCGTTATCCTTTACGAGCATATCGGGAAGAATAAACATTTTGCTGTAAGAAATGAGGTTAAAAATTGAAGCAGTTTAAGGATGGCATGCATAGCAGGAAACACCCCTTACATTATTTGTTTTCGCAAAAGGTTATAAAAACAACACATAGATAAAAGTGTGTTGTAGATGACCATTATGTTGGGACGTGTTTGATGTGAGGAATGAGAAGGGTGAGGAGTGAGATTAGTATCGCTTTTGAGAAATACATTAACCAGCGGTGAATAAAACGTAAAAAATTGCAAAATTCTTAGAATTAATGACACAAAAATAACTCTTTAAAAATGTTTACATCTAATACAGGAGGATCTTGTCACATTTATCATGGAGGCATGATATTCTTAAGATGTTACTTGTTTAGGAAAGAGTGAATGGGAAGATTTATTTACGAAGGCCTAAGACGAGATATTTAGAGTATGTACCTAGGAGTATGAAGTAGAAGTGCGAATGCAACCTGGCTTGTTAGAACGAGAATCCTTCAAAGCTAAGAAGGTAAAATTAAGACCTATGATCCATGATTTATTCATAGCCGCAACCATATTTGGATAAGCTTCATTCAGGAAAAAGTTAGGTATTTTGTAGGCATTTACGAGTATCGCATAAGAATTTTCTCTTGTAAGTAATAACCATAGTATGTGAAGTGGTAATGTCTATGGGGAGACGATACATTAATGGAGGTAGTAAAATGGTAATCAGATTTCATGCCTGATTCTCACTTCTAAATATCAGGTGCCAATCGAATAACCAATCGGTCCAGGAGGACTTTTATTCCTATTATATTTAGAAAAATAATTGATTACAGGCAGTGCAACATCTCATGAGTTCGATAAGCTGGTACTATTTTCAGTGGTAATCACTTCCCCGGCCGCCTGCTTCCTTTGATTAACTGTGCTACTTCAAATTATTGGATTGTCCATGGATAGACATATTTAATAGATGATTGCATTTCATTTGTCTCTCATTGTTGTTTTATTCTCATTTATAGACACGAAGTCATTCACATGAGCAATGAAAGAAAATGGGAGCATTTATCCTCAGTAATCTGCCCTTAAATATCTTTTTGAAAATGTAAGCAATACCCGCCCTGCTTGCTACTCATGACAGGGGTTATAAGTCGCTCAATATGGGGTGAAAAGGGAAAGAAGTGTGGAGGGCAATGATATGATATGAAGGTATTTACTGCGCATTGCATAAAGTATAGAAGAATTCTGAATACTCACTAACGCCGTGAAAAATATTTCCACGGTTTCATGTAAAAAATTGCCTATTAAATAACATTTAATTTATAAACAAAGCATGACCGCTAACCAAGGCTGGAGTTAAAGCTGAATATTATGGCATCCTTCTCATTCAAAGAAGATTAGTGATGAATTTCGATAACGGGAAAGATATGAAAATTGCAGAGACACAATAAGATAAAACTAAAAATTTGGGCCAGAGATTGTTTTTTGTCCACTTTTAGTCTCTAAATTAGTTTTTGCAGATATTTGCAAAAATTCACTAGAAGTAAATGAAAGAAACAAAAAATAAAATGTCTTTATTATGGATTCCACATGTTCCGCGGGTCTTCATTTTCGCTCGCGCGAACCATAAGGTTGTAAGGCTGGCGGTTATCGGCGCTGCAGATCCCGTCGATCGTAAACTTATTTATAATCAATTATTTCTATAAATTCCAGATCGGTCATTTAATAGTTTTAATTCCAAGTACGATAATTTTAAAAGGTTTACAATGGCGTGTGCTCCGAGTGGGAAGCAGAGGACGACTGGTTCCACGGCATCGTCTATTCCCGCCCAGCGTCTCCTTCCACCGACCGCTGCGACGAGCCCCAATGGAAGGTTGCGGGAAAAAGAAGGAGTATCGCACTCCCAAGGGTATGTTCCCTGGGTTTCCCCGAAAGGGGGAGAGGCATTGTTCCCCAAGCAGCCGTAACCGATCTCGGCCCGGCAAGTGTCCCTCGGACGCACGTGGGCGCTAATGGCCCCTTTCCACGGAGAAGGAGTAAGCCGGGGAACATAGGAGGAATGCAACGGAACACCATATGCATTCATAGATCATCACTAGCACTAGCACTGCACTGGACGTAAGCGGTGTCCAGGTAGATTTCATGAATTTAACTGGCATGGAGATAAAATCTTTTTGTCTATTCCACACTTTTTTAGTAACCGACCTAGGTTTCGACAAATTTTGTCATTCTCAAGAGAATTCGTTATTCGTTACCATGAATAGTGTAACTAAATTCCACAAAGTGACGCCTTCAGTCCTATCTGGCATGGAGATGATCAGTGCTAGAAAAAACTTGACCGCCATTAAATATTAGCAGCGCAAAGAAATGGGTCCAAACATTTTTATAACAAGTTCCAATATTTGTGCTCAAAAGGTGAAACAGGTTAATGGATCCAGAGCCTACGTAGTAGCGCGGAAAAAGTAATTTCTCGGCAGTTGGTAAACTTTGAATGAGCTAAATGCTACGGACATCCGTCTGGAGTTTTAACACCTTGGCAATAAGGGAATGGCACTACGCACTTCCGTGAGTCACGACCGCAAGCTCGGGATGAAGTTTATTTATTTTCACTTAAAACGAAGGTGCAAGCAAATACACCGTTGAGCCATTTCCGGTGCACCCGTGGCTGGGAAAAGATTCGCGCCACCGCAGCGGAACTGCTTCCTTTGCGTTCTTCCTCTTCTACCTTCTTCGTACGCTGACGGAAGAGAGTTAATGCTCTACCATCTGTTTTCACTTCAGCAAATTCCATGGGGAATTGCAACAGATCATGGCACAATAAATTTGAAAAACGAAGGAACAAAAGGATATTTTTTATTTAAAAAACAATAGAGGCAGAAAATTCAACTCCGCCGGAAGCGCGGGAAAGGATCCAAAAAAAAACTTCAACGGATAAATATCACTGCAGCCACAAGCGACCCTAGGATTTAATCCGAAAACTTCGGCTTCCTGAAAGTGTCTCCCCAATGGATTTGCGACGACTGAACCCGATGGACTCCAATCTATATCACTCTAAGATAAACGTGTCTAGGCTCGTAAATCAAATGGTTTCACTCATTAACATCCATTTTCTCTCTATTTCCTTTTTTTTAACTACTTTTGTGTAATCATCCATTCAACTCCATAGTTCACACCTAACACTATTATTGATACAATTTAAATACAATTATCAACTATTACTACATGAAATACTTTCCTTAAATCAAACCGCCAGATTATGTACTCATCAGTTATGTTTATATTAATATTTTTGCATTTATGTTTACATCGAATACAACAAACATGTGAACTGGTCTCAAAATTTATTTTCATCTCATGTAATTTCTGATTTTGATTTTCGTGTTAAATATTTCATAACATATTACGTTTTGAACATCATGGACAACATAGGCATTCTCCAATACCTCTAATACATAGTTTTACAGAAAAAGGTCTTTTGCATTCTCCAATCAAAGAGTCACAGATTCATTTTATGCACCGAAAAAATAACGGTTTCCGTCGTGTTATGTGCATGAAGTTTGTTTTACTGATCCAAATATTGCTCTGTTTGCATAGACACTAATTAATGAACATAAACGATTCTACCTCCACACCTCAATTAAGAGTATAATGCCTACTGTGGTAGCGAAATTAAGAGAATAATGCCTATTGAGTTAAAAAGGATGACGATAAATAATGGCCAGTAATGTTGCAAGCTGTCATTCTTATGGCAAAAATGAGGCATTTAATTTTCGTAAAATATTTTTATTTAATCACCGCGTACTTTGCATCTAATTTATCGTATATAAAGTAGTCAAAAAAGCTTAGGATACAGCTTTTTTGAAGTAGATGACATGTATTTTACCATTACAATCCATACAGTGTGACTATTACGAAGAAAGTTCATTATGATCACGTTTTATAATTTTACTCAATATTTAATTCATTAACACTCCTTTCTGTCATGTTATAATATACAATTACTACGTTTATTATTAAAATATTTTATTTCATTGTCAAATATGATTTTTTAAATTTTAGGTTTCTAATATTCTGTCTATAAGTGTGGTTTTCATATTGCAAGAAGGGAATGTCACGTAAGGCATTTGACACGCTGGCGGAGGCTAAAAGTTGCATTTGTTCAATTTGGGAAGGATATCTGGCCATTAAGTCCTGCTTGTACACTTCCTATTACTAAAGCTTTTCATATACGGGTAGAAGCAGTGGCAGACTTTTACTCGTCAATATGCGAAGCTGATGAAGGGAAATTCAAGGAGTACGGAACAATAGCACACCGTGGTACACAGATTGGTAATACACCTGCCAAAAGACACAAGTTTGCGGGATTAAGTCCACTCTCGGGTATTTTTTCTTGTTTCTAGACGAAGTCTAATATATTTAAGCTATGCTACAGGGTGTTACCTCATTAGTTATAGCACCTAAGTCAATTCAAAAGGGTAAAGAGTACTAAAAACATATTATTAACTTTTGAAAATAACTTATTTGTGTAAATGTATGTATAATTATATTTTTGATGAATTTCAGCTATAAGGTATGCTCAATAGAGCACGGAGGTGCCGATATTCTTTACACAAATATTTTATTTTCAAAAGTTAATAATACTGATATGTACGTGCATGTAAATACACACATGCATTTGCCCGTTTATTTATTCCACATTCTTGTAGACCTATGATGGATGCACAACGGCAGAGAATTCGATGTCAGATGATACCCTGTTCCAACTTGTCACGTCTGTTGTGGTTAACCATCCCCTGCGAATGGTTAACCATGGCCGTAGCATCGCACAGAAATTGCTTTTAAGGGAAAAAGGATTAAGTTCCCGCTTGAATTCGGGTAAAACTAAGCCAACTATTCATAAGACTGCTCTGGTTCCCTCGATCCTCCTTACGTCTTCAGAGGCGTCGTGAAAAATGGAAAGCGCAAACTCAATGCCTCAATCATTACTCCCTCCCGAATCATTCCACCAAGTCCCGTCTCCGGGGCGACTCTCACCGCAAGATTTCAAGGGATCCGCACGTGGGTAAATAAAGAGATGGGTAGGATTCCGAGCGTAATTGACTACTTGCTTGTCCGGCTGGCTGTAAGACCACACACCGGTTCTTCCCCAACACGAAGACGGGCCCCTAGCCGAATGTCGGCAAACCCACCCACCCCTCCACATCTGCACCCGCCACGGACCCCTCGCTGCACACCGACCGCACCCGGCCTAGGAATGCCTTATTGGCTGATTTATTAATGAGAGGGAGGATGAGCTTGAAGGCCCGTCGGGCGGATGATATCAGCCGACCGGGCTTAAGTGCTCTCGCCTTTTTTTTTCGTCTCACTCCGTCCGAAACTCTCGTTTCCCTCTCCTCCCGCCTGCCGAAACATCTCCCTCATCGTCTGCCCCTTGTGCGGTCGAAAACTACGCCCCTGATCGTAACTAACGGACGGCGAAGACTCATCCTAATAGATGTTTCATGGATTATCTCCGAATGATTAATGCAACGGCCTCTTTCGGCTGCCATGAAGCCCACCGTGGTAGGCCGGCTGGATAATAGGGCGGATGAATATTCCGTTTCGTCAGTCGGTCGCTCGAAATATTTTCTCTGACCACTCGGGAAACGGCGAGAATTCCCGCGCTAAGGGATCTGTAGAGTAAACATCTAGGGGTGTCTATGGAAAGACGCCCAATCGCTTAGAAATTTTGCGAGTAAGCATATCACCTCCCTCACAAAAATACAGCATTATTTTTTTGAAAATAAATAAATGACTGAATTATTGAACTTCTCTTGATACATCTGCTATTGATAAGTATAAAAAAACTTGCATAAAATATAGAAGATTTTCAGATACTTTTGACTGCAACATTTTAGCTATCAATATTTCCCTAAAATAACAGCTTCATCCCGTATTCAGTGATTTCTAAGCCAGCAAACTATTTATATTTCATCTCACTTCTATTCCCATCTACATATGAAACGCTGCTAGAAATACTTTGTACCTGTCATTCAATAAAACTATATTAGGTTAAATTCCCTGATAGTCGGATGCGGCGGTAGAGTAACAGAGAATGTTACGAGTTCTCACGTCAACGAAGCGTGTTTTATCCCAACACAAATGAGAGTGAGTATTATATTTCGGGCTATAATTATAAACCCGAAAGTTGATTCATAGCCATAGTTAGCTAGCCGATAGTTGATTCGTAGCGAAATCCATTGGTTTTACAAAATAACTTTTCCACAGCTGGTTACTAATGCATGTTCATGCGAAGTGTTTAAGAAAGTATCTTGTTTTCCCGAACATTTGTAAAAGTCAATACCAAGAGGGCAGTCCACTGATGTATGTACAGGAGAGAGAGGAAGAGAAGAAAATATTTTATTTCATACTTTTAATAAAGTTTTTAACAAAATTGAAAATATACTCAGGATATATGCAAAAGGGTGAATTGGGGAATGGCTTGAGCCAATCTTAGACAGTGTTATGTAATATTTATAATCATTCATGTAAGTGCTTGAACATCAGTAGGTACATATACAACCGATGGCAACTGAACAAAGTAACAATTTAAACTATGTTTTCAAGTCTTCAAATGTGCATCTACATCTGTATAGTACTTTGAAAGCAACCGCAAGGTTGTGACAGAAGATTCACGTTAAAAATTAATTTGAAGAATAAAATACATAATATACAGCTTTTAACCAATATTAGCGATAGTTATTTTCGGATTGAGGCCTTTTAATTTTTTAGGTAGAAGATAGAAATGAATATTTACCACCCTGAGGACTGGGTCACCGGGGGCCAACAGAAATGAACTGCTACTTTGAAAAGAATCATGACTAGCTCCTTAATGTGAGACACATAGGCCATTTGGAAAACTTAGAAGTAGTTATGGAGGGGGTGGTCATCAAAGGTTATTTGCACCATTTTTGAATAGATAGGTAATTGGTTGGAGGTAGGATTATCAAGGAACGGAGGATGGCTGGAGGGAAATCTGATATCATTACTGCCCGGTTCTTAACGAAATACGCCACGGGGTTCACGCTTTAATGTCTCGTCCGACGGACAAATACTGTACTCAAAGCGCTCTCCACAACACACTAGGATAACGACCAATATATTACTGGAAAATGTACCATTCCCAGGATTCAAACCCGGGGACTCAGGATGGGAGACTAGTACTCTAGACTCCGATCCACCCTTGTGACTGAATCAGTGAAAATTTTGCACTAGGAATTCGGCCATATTTCCATTTAGGAATTCTCCCTTCTTGCCTGGGGTTAGTTTTTTTTAGGGTTTAAATCAAGAATAAGAGAAAATAATATCCTCTCACGCATATGTTAAGGGATAGTGGAAAAAATTCATTAAAAATAATGTGTTCAAAAATTAGTTTTGGAAGTCAAATTGCCGAGGGGAAAAACTGATTTTAACTAACGAACCAATTTCTCTCCACTAATAACAAGACAAAAATAAATGTAGTCCGAAGAGCATAGGCCATATTTTGGACTCACAACAGTAGTCTGCCTCAAGACCAACTTTATATGTATTCTCTGGCCCATATTGTACTTCATCGTGGATAAAGGGTTTCAAGGATATAGGATGAAAATCAATAGGGAAGAAACTTGGGGAAAGGGAGAAGTTTAAGTGGAGTTGGCTGAGCCGGGAGCCAGCGAAATTACAGCAATTGCAATTCCTGTAAATGCTCTCTCAGTAAAGTGTAGTTGGTACCGTTCCCAAATACCCCATTAAGTTAAAACACAATAAACCATCTGAAATGGAGCTCTAATTTGAGTTCCAAGTCGGATCCCATTCTTCACTACAAGTAATATTTTTTTCTGAGAGATTACGTACAGTTTAATTCTTTGGCGCTTTGTTGTGAAAACTGGACTGCTACGGCATGAGGCTAGGAACATCACATTTATTATTTCCTCTAAAAACTCAAAGGAATCGGAGCATATTAGCTTTTTTGAGTAAATAGGCACCAGTTTCGAAAATTCTACGCTTTCATGTTAACCTACGGCTTAACGGCGCTGCTGAGCTGCTTTTCCCCCATGGCCTTTACTGAAAAAACCAATACAAATGGCAATAGCTCTTGAGTTTTCATTAGTGATGCATACCTACTTACGATTTCGGTGATCCGAATGTTTGTAAGCGCTTCGCTCTTAAAAATGAATAGGAGTGGACGGAATGCCATAAAATAAAATTGTAAATATTAAAATTTCCAGTAAACTTTGCCGTTAAAGGAAGGTAGTAAAAAATTATTTTCAAGTGTGAATTATTATATTTATATTTCCAACCAATTAAGCCCAAGTGCGCCCAAGTATCAAGCTAAAAATATATATTTTTACTAAAGAAAGATTTTAAAATTCAAACCCACCAGACTGGTTTAAGCAGATCAGAAGAAGTATTAATCAGTGAGTATCCCTTTGCTGCGTTTCTTATCCAACGAAAAATACTACGCCAAAATACGCTGAAGAGGATAAGCATTAAGAATAAATCCAGGTCACACGGAGAATGCCAACGATAAATCGTTTTCAATTCCGCATAAATATTGAACATAATTAGGGGTACTTATTGTTGTCTTCTTTGGCTCCCAATGCAAAAATCAATAAAGTTCCTTTTCCCATGTCCTCATCTCAGGACTTAACGATCACTATCCGAGTGCCACCACGCCATGCATTTAAATGTTTCGCCAAAATATTCACCGCGCGTGGTTTCATTTGGCCATAGCCGAGCGAAGAAACATTCATCTGCTCAAGCTTTTCCATGCAATAAATATTTGTAACGGCCCAATGAGAGCACGTTCTGCAGATCTAAAGCTTATGTTCCACCCCTTGGATAGCGTCCAGGATCTGCGTGGTAACGATATGATCATCGCCTTCCCATTGCTGCCTCTGAGGACATAACATCTATCAAGGATGGGGTAGTGGCGCGGTATTGCAGCAGCATTTTTTTAGCAACTATAGCGTGTTGTAATTTTTTAAGTATCAGTAAATGTTGCAGCTACAGACATTTCAGTACCTTTTAGCTGTTCTTATCAGCTAATTTTCCAATTCACACGCTGAGCTATGGAAATGAGTAACGCTGAAGCAGCAGGAATCGTCGCTTTTGTCACAATATCACCCTATACTTCTATGCCGCATTGGAATATTTTTCTACACCCTTCAGCTGCTCACCCCTTTTTCTTAAGAGGTTTTACGACCTTAATTGACCGAGTCCCTAGGAAAGCCTTTTTTCACCTCTTTCTCCAGTACCTCAACACTTGTTCCCCCATCCCAAACCTTCTTGGTTTTTCCCAAGGCACATTTTGTTTCTTTCCACTAATGAGTGGGATTGTTAATCGCACGCTGTGCGTATCCAAATTCCGTGGTAACCGAAACCTGCCGGACTGCACAATTAACAAGAATGAATGCCGCCGTCCCCGTTACGAGATTCAATTCTTCATAATTAGTTCTTATTCATATGACATACTGCTTCCATCTAATGAAGAGATTGGTGGAAATAAATACTGATCTTATGGTATTACTTGACGTTCTAGGTTTTTAGAAAAATTACGGGTTGAGAAGCTATGTATATCAGTATGTATATCAGTAGTGCTCCATTCATTTTTTTAGTTACCATGGGTGACATTAGGCAAAAAAGAAGAGGCCAAACGTGTAAAATTGTGCAAACAATTTTATGCAGGTAAAGATAAATTCAATTGAAACAGCTCAGTGCTCTTCGGTGAATGAAATCAAGAGTTTATTTGTATTAAATAATTTACGAGGTACGTTCTTGGAAAGTCATGTCTCGTGGTTTTTAATCTCGCTGTTAGTAAATTACTTGGCCCGCTTAAAGGACGAATGAAGAAGATTTTTATTGAGCATAACACATCAATGTCAAGAAGTGCGTTTGTGGAGAGGATTTATTCCGAAGCAAAAAGAGTTAATCGCACGATGAGTATTAGATTCAAATTTCGAGGCGCAATTGCAACTGAAAATAATTAGAAATATGAAGAAGAGTACTAAAGGATTTCATTTATTGTATAATATTTTTGAAATACTACTCCTATGCTTCTGATACTATCACTTTATATGGGCCATCATCAAACAATCTTTCCACCGAAAGCTATGAAATGTTTAGATTTGACATTTAATCAACAGGCTTGCTTTTATTTAGATGAGTTGGCTCCTCTGATTTCTCTGTGTTGGCTCCTCTGCTTTGAGTGCATTGTGATTAGACGTCATAGATACTGCTGTTATTTTATAATCAAGTATAAGGGAGGCTGTTAATCTATCATCATTATGTGAGAAAGTACTAAACACTTCTTATGCAACTGTTAAGAAGAATTTAACTGTTTCATTTTATTGTAACAACTTTTCTTTTGCATTATTAATCATGCCTGGCCTTATAAGTATAGATGTTGGACAATATTTATCTATTTGTTTAATATACTGCTTTTTTCTCCTTATTCCTCTCCGTCTCATTTCTCAAAATCATTCCTCCATCCATCTTCACGACCACATATCAAAACTACTTTCTCGATGTATTCCCACAAAATGTTTGTATTGGAACCGTATATTCCCACGTCCCACACCAACGACCAACGACTTTGGATAGAAAACTAAAATAATTATTTCGTAATTGATTCCATATAACTTAAATAAAATTTCTTGAAACTTAAAATTGTGCGGCTCAACGTAACTCATTAGCTGATGAAGTAGTTCAAGCTCTAGTATTTTGAGAGGGTAATTAAAAAGTAGCTTAAAGTAAATGACAGCCATTTTTTATGAGTAGCTCTAGTATAGCAGCAAGATTTTTCAATCTGTAGCTATTTAAGTAGCTGCTAATTTTCTGAGGAAGAAGCAAAAAAGAAGCTAGCTAGACATTTTTTTGTAGCTGACACACATTTATAAAGAGCAAGTCCGATGCAATTTTTGCGAATGAAGATGATAAATCTTAGTAAGCCCAATGATTCAGGTATTCAAAACATCACCCAGCTTGGGTATATCTTAACGTGTCCAAACTCCTCTACAGGATTCTAACCAGAAACCCCCGGTCTTCAAACCAACTCTTTACCCACTAAGGTTATCCTTAGGTCGTTCTTATGATGCAGGTTCTTAGGTTACTGCGGCGTTTATTAGTAGAAATTCGTATGATTCTTCGATTTTTTTACCGCTTTAATTGGTTAGGGTGAACACAGTTATACTAGTGTTCCAAACGGCGTCTTCAGGTCAAAGGCCTTCGGCAAAAGCAACGCTCGCGGGGAAATCCTCGAAGAGCCATGCACAGTTCTTAAGCAAAAGCCATAAAGCAATAAAAAATCAAGCAATAGCAAAAACTCTTCCTCCCTTCCCTTTGAAAAGTTCCTGGGCATTTCCTTCCCCTTTCCAATTCCCTCCCGTTCCCGATGCCCCTAGAATCTTAAGCGGAGAGTAAGTCGACAATGGGGGGATGGTGGGGAATAGACGGGTCCCTGCAAATCCCTGGCTGAGTATTTAATGAAGGCCCCAAGTTTGTGGAAACAGGAAATGTCTCTCGTTCGGTCCCCGGCTAAATAGCTCCATCCCTCGGCGGGTGCTTCACAGGACAGGTGCAGTGGTCGGGAGGGAGGTGTGTGGAGGGAGGCGGTTACAAGGGCCGGGGGCGGGACCAAAAGGGGTCCGTGGGAGGACGGCAGTGGTCGCGTGGGTGGCAGCTAGAGGCGAGGAGGGCGGGAGTGCTAGCGAATTTCGAGTGACGGGACGGGCAATCTGGAGTTTCAGAGGGTTCTCGAAAGCAGGAAGACTGGAGACGGGAAAGGGACCCAACTCGTCTTTTCTCTCTCTCTCTCCCTCTCTCTCTCTCTCCCTCTCTCTCTCTCTGTCTCTCCTTCCCTTCCACTCCCTCCTGGCCGTCGGCAGCCCAAACGAACGCAATTTCATTAAGGCACCAATTGTTTCGAAGAAAACGTTCACAAAACTCGGCTCGTTTTTCTCGGCCGACAAAATACACGGATGCCCCAAGTGCTCGCCCTTTTTGCCACACCCGCTTGATCTTAATAACAGCATCCGAGGATTTCTTTGGGCCTCAAAAGTCTACGAATTGACTTTCTGTTTTGTTTACTCACTTAGGTCACAACGCTCTATGCAAACACTTCTGTTTTATCACCGTAGAGTATAAGGTTACCGGGTGGGAAACTTCTGGATAGCTTCAGGGCCCACTCACAAGTCTTTCCTCTCCTCGAAACTTGCGTAAATTGGTTTTTCGATAATATATTACCACTTAAATGTAGCTCCTATTTGCTCAGTGTTGAAGAACATCTTTCAAATAAAGGTTCATAGAATTTAGATTACTAACTCAGCTATACATTCATCTACCCTCTTT
Organism: Platycnemis pennipes; assembly: GCA_933228895.1. Lineage (NCBI taxonomy): Eukaryota > Metazoa > Arthropoda > Insecta > Odonata > Platycnemididae > Platycnemis > Platycnemis pennipes. Next base: position 29,765,507 of record OW121846.1, read on the forward strand.
GGCAAAGCCCAAATATTTCTTTAAAAATTATGATAACGGAATCAATGCTTCTTTATTGTACGGGCCCGGTACCTGCGTCCCAAAAACTGACACAAGTTATGGAAAAAAGACATAATCATATAGTTGCATATGCGACTAAGATATCTAGGGTAAGACTAAGATATAACATAAGAATGAGGGCTGCTTGAATGTACACCAAATCACAAGTTATCTTGGGAAATAACAACTTCTTTTATTGTGTAATCCCTATATGATTTATTAGAATTGAAGATATAGCAATGAATATTAAAAATATAAAAACGATAGAAAATGTACAATAGCAGAAATTCCACAGAAAAAAATCACCCCCTTGACCGGGATTCAAACCCGGATCCCCTGGTTTCCGACCCTGTCAGGATTTTTTCTCTGTGGATTTTCTGCTATTGAGCATTTCAGCGGGTAACGCCGTTAAGGTTCTCGCGGCCAGTTCGCGGTCCTTCAATTTGGTAGAAAATTTCTCAAGCCAAAAAATCTGAATTTGCATGGAAAGGGCATTTATAAGGTGCAATAGCATACAATGTAATATCAATCCGGATTATACATACACTACGAATGTAGTGTTTGGCTAAAGAATTTCGAGAAGTAATTTTAAAAGCTTTATAGGGGTAAGCTAATGGTAATAATAAAAATATTTTCGGAAGGTTAAGACGATATTTGGAATAAATGCATGATACAGATACGTAATCAAGGGTTACTAATAGAGAATCAAGGTAAGCGACTGCATGATGGAGAATCAGGTAGATCTCGTTTACCGTAGCTTTAAATCACACCAGTGAATGATGCATTAAAAGAATTCTATGAAATTATTTATTTAGAAATGTCAATATAAAGGCATTTAAGTGTTCGGAAAATTTAACTTCGAGAAGAATGAAGAATGAGGAAAATATAGCTTCTTTAGTTAGAATAATGCAATAACTACTGAAAACATGGTAGAATAAAGTGACAGGAATCAATCAGGGATAAATTATTTCCAGACGAAATAAATTCAATTAATTAGAATACCAAAGGTGACGCTGAATATTCACATAAACTTGAAACATAAAAACATGTAGTAATTTTCATAGGTTTAGAAAGTAGTTTAGATGAAAATGAGCTAAGTTTTTCGTGCAATAGGAGAATCGCTCCATCAAAACGGCATTTGCGAAGAGAAAAAGATTTTGATACTGGGACCCCAAGTTAAGACGCAAGGAAAAGGTCTGAGAAAACTTTTATATAGAATGTAGGCTTGCATGGTAGAAAGAGAGAGAAAAGAACACCAAGGGAAGAGAATGAGGCTGGATTGGGTCCCTTTGAGATGTGACTTTTGAAATGGAAAGAGGAGGCAAGGGGAACAGAAAGAATGACAAACGAAGAGGTGTTAGCCATTGTAAAGGAAGAAAGAAAGTTTCTAAAGGGAAGTTAAACCCAGATGAGTAAGGGGAGGGAGGCTGAATAGAAACCATAGAGACACTGATGTCTGTGATGAAAGGGAATAGGCTAGGTAAGTAGTAAACATATCAATACGTAATTTAGACAAAACAAAAGGAGATAGAAAGAATTCCTTGCTGTTGGACGAAGTAGGGGTAATACAATTTTAATACCGCATTTCCACATTTCTTTAGTAATCAGCCAGACATGCAATCCTGCGATGATGAAAATACATCAGCTTAACCTATGATAATCTAAGTTTCTGTTGACGAAACATATTCAGGGTAATTCCACCAGAAATCAACCAATTTTATTAAAATTGGTTGCTGAACCATTTATAATTTTTTATATTTTTTACATAGATAGTTGTTTCTATATAGACTACAAATCAGTTCCCGCTACATTCTTAGAGCAAACCATATCCGAAACATGGGTATTATCGCATGTGCCGGTAGAGTAAAAATGTCACTTCTTGACGTTAGAGAATATTGCTACTATTTGCATGTTTTTAAAGTTAAAGCCACCATACTTATATTTATACTTTTTAAAAACATTGTTCTATGGAAACAAGAGAAAATAAATTTAAAAAATATTCAGTCATAAACGAGGGCATCAACTTTCCGCATTAAAACCTTGTTTTTTCCCTGTTTTTAGGACAATCATTCAAAATCGGGACCAGATATTAAAACAGATTCATTAGGGATTATTACTCTAGGTACACATGTTTCACAAAAACAATACTTGGTTTTGATCATGGGTCCCCTTTACCCCCCAAAACAAATCCAAAATGGATGGAAACTCAAAACGTTGACATTTTCAAGGTCACATATCTCAAAAGGGGGATTTAGTAAAAATTTGAAATTCTTAGGGAACTAACTTATCATAATATCCTAAACTGACTTCAAATTTTGAGTTGATATTCCGAAATTTTACGGAAATTTTTTTTGCAGCAGTGTAATATTTACATTATAAAATGTCCATATACTTTTGTTCCCTATATTAATATTGCTACTTTCAATCTTATATTTCAATCAATTTGTTTTAGCTTTAGATATTTTTGTTATATTTCTATTATCTTTTTGTGGTGATATACTACTTGAAACACTGGATGGGGTGGGAGAGCATATAATAGACAATCAAATACTTGTTTTCATACACAGATACTGTTCACCTATGTCCTGAAATCAAAGTTGGTTTCTCTGTACTTGCCCAGTTACGCCCAAAGTGGTGAGTGCTTACGGGATCACATGGAACCCATACTGTTTCCGTTTGTGCTACACATCAGAACGTAAAGCTAATGGTTGTGGGGGATAAAATTTTAGTTCCTATAAAGATTTGTTTAGCTCAATGGTGTGTGACATGAATAATGAAGTGTGCAAGCTTGGCAGTTGCATGCAGTGTCCAGGTTCTCAAGCAGTATTTTCTGATGAGGATGAACTGCTAGGAGGCGAAGTAAAATGCGTACTGTGGGTTTATACGAATCGCTGTGATTTTGTCACTGTGATGGATACAGCTGAGGATTTCAATGAAAAGCTTATAGAAAAACTATGTATCTTTAAGCAACACCATTATATTGAAATCAGGAAGGAGAATTTTTGAGGGAGAAGAAGGAAACTTTGACAGATAATGAATGTATTATTTTTGCGGATTTCTCGGAAAACTTTACATTTACTGTGCAAGATTGGATACAAAGTATCCACTTGGTAAATGCTCAGGCAACCTTGCACCCATTTGTAGTTTATTATCGCGATGAAGGGAGACAAAAACTGTTAATATGTGTACCGTAAGTGACAGCCTTCAGCCAGCACAACAGCAGTTTATACATTTCAGAAGTATGTCATTAATAAAATTAAAATATTGACTCAAGTAACTTAAATTCACTACTTTTCGGACGGGGCTGCCGGCCAATATAAAAAGAAGAAACGTTTTACTAACCTCTGTCTGTCACCACAAATCCGATTTTGGACTAGATGCAGAGTGGCATTTCATTGCCACTTCGCATGGGAAGGGCCCATGCGATGGTATAGGGACTGTCAAGACGGTGACTACCAATTATTCCTCAATCAAACTATTAACGATCATATATTGTCACCTGAAAAAATGTTTCCATTCTGCTCCAGCGAAATAAAGGTCATGTCCCAAGTGAAGAATGTGGTACATCTCTTTAACAACGATATGGAAATCCTCTGCAAGTGCCTAAAAGTCATTAAACTCACAAATTCATGCCAAAAAACAAAGAAACAATACATGTTCAACGAACATCATCATGTTTTGTTCCGTGAGATGTCTACCTCTAAACTGGCACTTGCTGAACCAATGAAAAACATTGAAATAAATGATAATGTTGCTTGTGTGTGTGATGGCAGTTAGTGGTTGGGCATTGTGCGTCAATATTGTGAACAAAATAATGATTTTAAATTCATTTCTTTCACCCTGTTGGCCCAGGCACTGCTTTCAAACTTTCACAAAATGATGAAGCTTGGGTGCCGCATCCTAACATTCTACGAGTTCTATCGGCAAACGAACTGACTACATCCACTGGATGGTCACACAGAATATCAGATGAGCTTAGTCTACAAATCAGCACCATGACGAATCCCATTAGACATGTATCCACAAACCTGTGAGTTACTAGCAACAAGTCTCTTTAAAACACTGACGTAGTGGTTTGAAACTATAGATCAAACTACATGTAGAACAATTTCCGTCAAATTTCGGAAGGCTGTCACACCTTTGACGGCTTGTCATGGCTTTGAGTTTCAACTCCAAATTTGAAGTCAGTGTAGGGTATTATGATAAGTTAGTTCCCTAAGAATTTTACATTTTTACTAAGCCCCCCTTCTGAGATATGTGACCTTGAAAATGTCAAAGTTTTGAGTGTCCACCCATTTTGGATTTATTTTGGGGGGTAAAGGGTACCCATGACCAAAACCAAGTATTGTTTTTGTGAAACATGTATACCTAGAGTAATAATCCCTAATGAATCTGTTTTGATATCAGGTCCCGATTTTGAATGATTGTCCTGCAAAAAGTTAAAAAACAAGGTTTTAATGCTGAAATTTGATGCCCTCATTCATGCCTGTATATTTTTAAATTTATTTTCTCTTCTTTCCATAGAACAATGTTTTTAAAAAGTATAAATATAAGTAAAACTACATAAATGAAAGACACTCACAAAGATAGTTTTCCGATATTTCGGTGACCACTACCACCTGTCTAGAAGGAGAGGAGAGAACTGACTGAGGGGGCAAAGCAGGCCGAGGAAACAAGTGAAGGGTAGAGGGAAATGGGGAGGGAAAGGGTATGAGAAAGTATTTGAGAAAAAGAGAGAAAGACAGAAGGCTCCTTTAAAGAGCCCTGTTAATTCCTGTTTTGCGGAAAGCATGGAAGAGCCAAATTAAAGATTGCTCCAATGTTTTAAGTTGGAGGCGAGACGCTGAAAGTGGGAGGGAGGCCAGTATGCCCATCTTGAAACAATTACTGAAGTTCGGTTCGTGGGAGGAGGCATGTATGGCTACCGGGAGAGAATAAGAATGGGAGGAGGGGTTATTGCAGGAAGAGCGGTGACCATTCACGCGGATGCATAGCGGGGTAGTGGAGAGGCCGATGTAGAAAGCGGGACAGATTGGCAGAGTAGAAGGTAAACAGTAGTTTCAGAGGTGCAGGAAAGTGAAGGCATGGAGGGAAGCGAAAAAGGTATTTTTCTCTTACATATAGGTATTTTTCTCACTGTCTGAATGAACCCATCCATTTGTCTGTAGGTAAAATATTTGCCATGACATTTGAAATGTTAATGATAAAAACTTGCATAGTGACATTTAAAAATAAATCATTCACATCCATTTTTTCTTGGCCTGGAAACTAGATATAATGCATCCGCTATTACTGATGATGACCAAATGTTTTGATTTATATTTGGTATAAAAATTATAATTTTTTTCCATGCATGGGATAACGATCACCTCACTTGCTACTCTGAATTGCAAACTACGTAACCAAATAAGCAAACTATGCTCAAGATCACGCTTATTATTGGATCGGACCTGAATGAAAAATATTGTATACATTAGATCAGATAATCCATAGCTAACCATATTTTGAAAGCGTTAAAATCGTGAATATAATTTTGTTCCTGTATAAAATTGGGTTGTAGTCAATTTTTGGATTGTGCAAACTGTTTGTAAACATACAGGGGCATGAGTTTAAAGCGTATTTCAAGTAATTTTAGGATACTGGAAGGCTTTCCTAGAGAGGTGCCTAAAATGTAATGGATGTAGTTGCTCCACCATAGTGATCGATATGAGTTTACGCGAAGTGAGGCATTCAAAGCACTGGGATCTGTAAACGAAGTTCCACATGACTCTAATACACGTGTCAGAACACACCAGAAAATCCAGTAATACACACTATTGATACCTCATAAATTTTTTTTCTCAATGCTCTTTCAGGTTCTCCGAAAAAAATCACCAAGATAAATAGTGTTAGAAAATCAGAACATTCCTCGTGTGCCCGAAAAATCATTGGTGAATAAGATGGTTTCTGTTGATGAACAACCTATCAACATCCACAGCATATTTGGGGAAATATAATAAAATATAAATATCGATAGAAAAGTTCTCAATTCACAATTGATGGACACATAAATTGTACCTTCAATACACGCAGCTCAAGCTCACTACTTTAGACTTTTCATCAAGAGGGGAGTGTTTAAGCAAGAAACGAAAGTAGTTTTTGGGCATATTCGTTAAAAATAGAGGAGAGGAGTTACAAAATATTATTATTCTCTTCTGAAGTAATTGGGTACCTAACTGAGTTTCAGTATATTACGTTATTCTCATGGTGACATAGCACTGCATTATATGCAACCTGATGATATCAGTGAGAATACGGGATCGTACTCTTATGTATCGTAAATGATGATGCAATAATTTTAGTGCAAATTTTTTCCCTTTTTCTAAAAATTCACCTCTTTCAAGGAAGAAGGGACTGTGTATGTTGAATGATTAGATTTTTTGTTCTATTAATATTTCAGGCTTATAAGACGTGGTTCTTTTACCGGAGTAATTAACGGGATGCAAAATGACCATAGTTGTCGACGCACCCTATAAATATAAACCTAAAAAATAACGGAAAGTTAACCTGCGTCTTAAATGGTATTATGCTGTCTGCCTTATGTATGTTGCCTGAACTAGGATGAGTCGAATATGTCACTAACTCTTATAAGCTGGAAACGACTCTATATAACTCATTTGGTAACGGAACGAATCTAACGACAGTGAATCCTTTCTCAGCTTTTAGCCAATTTATTACTTTGAGGACACGCTAAATAAAAAAAATAAAAAAACACATTTTTATGCTGTTCACGGGTCTAATTAAAATGACAATATATGTTTCAATCCCTAGATGGCATCATTAGATATAATTAATGACTACAGCTTGAAGTTGAAACGTAGATTGCCATTTAAATGAAATCATTTGGTAAGAAAGAAATCTATTTTTATTATCATCCCACGCTTTGATTCCGCAAATATACAACTAAGGGAGTAAGATTTCTACGATAAATCTTTAATTTTTTGACTCGTAATATGATATCGTAATTTTGACCTCATAGATTTGATGCAAATTGAACTTTTTTAATTCCCTTTTTCTTTTTCAACTTGACCATGTATCCAATTCATTTCCTCCTCAAAGCATTTTGAAGTGTGCTCCTTTAGTTTTAGACAAAGTGAATACTGGGAGGAAAATTGGATAGGTTTGAGGACTCCCTCGATTCCGGGTCCATTGAGAATTCATATGCCAAGAACCATATAGGAGAGGTATTAGGTGAAGGAATACGCGCTGGCTTCCATGCTGAGGCTTTTAAGCCGCCCCTCAGAGTATGTCCCAGTTGCGCATTTACTCGTGTCAAACGCTCAACAAGACCGACTTCCTGGGCACGATTGAGTCATCATTCTCATTGTGCCAAATTTGCCTCTTATGTTTGATAATACATGCTCTCTTCCGGGGGAAGTGAGCTGCAAAATAAACTGTTGTTGTTGGGGAGGTAGGCTACGTCGTCTCTTAAATCGCCTTATGTGATCCATGGACATTGACCTTCTCCTCTCCAGTTCCCAACAGCACTGAGAAATTTCCAAATTTCATCAGGTGCTGGTCCAACTAAAATTACTATCGGACTATTAGTGTAGAGAGAACAGAAAATAAGGAAATAGTAGAAAAAAATCGTCAAGAAACAGCGTTTCACACGATAGTTATGGCTAAAAGTGCAATAGGCTTTTTATAAATCATTCTATGGAGTATTCAATCTCTTAGAAACTATAATTTGCGCTAATTTCAATATTTTAATTAGCATGTTTGTTTTCAACATCCCAGTGAAAATGACGAAAATTTCATTTATCCAAATAATTGAATTGATAGCATTGTCTCAATTCACCATATGTTTTTCAATTAAATGATTACGTATAAATACAAGACGGTCAGTTTATTTTGTTCAAGGCAGACCTTTCTTTCCCTAGCTGCCTTAGTGCATTGTGTTCACCCAATGAAGTTACCAGGTATTATGCTGCAAACTGAGAGACCAAGAACTCTGTGTATAATTATCCAATTCTTTTACCGTATTTTATTATATATATACTTTAACGTGTTTTCATACTTTCGTCACGCCTGAGACCAGCTTCATTGTTATTTTTATCTCGCACTGCGAATTTCCTGTGAACATTTATGTAAATTTATCTACATGAAATTTGTTTTCAGCTTCTAGTATTCTTCTCACAAGCCATATAAGAGGAGGGTTCTCTGAGTTAAACATTTCCAATAGCGAAAAATCAGTACTATTTATGAGGTGGGGATGAATATTCACCGAGTTATTATTCCCTTTATACTTGGCTGTTCAACGCCTAGCATGAGCAGGAAGGCTTCGTTGAGGACGACGGTGCGCTGCGAGTCCCACGAGCTCGGTCGACGGAGGGGCGCACCTTGAGTCCTCCGCCGATGCACGCACGTGTTGTTCCCGCCATCCCGCGGACACCCACCCACCTCCCCCGTCTAATAAAGCAGCAAGCTCCCCCGGAGCCCCGTCAACCCCGCACCCAAAGATTGACAGCGAAGCCAGAGAGCCGCTCCCCTCCCGCGAATCCTCGCCCGGACCGCCTCCTCACTCGCCGGGGCTGCGGCGGAGGGCGTGGCGAGTGGGGGAGCAGGAACCTGGGAAGGGGAAAGAGGGGGTGCGGCACGTATGGGGTATCGACCAAAGCCGCGTACGTGCGGGAGGGGTGGGCGAGGCGGCGAGGGTGGGGGAGGAAAGCAAAGCGGTTGAGATGCGAGACCCTGGAAAGCGATCGAACCCCTTTTTTTCCAACTGTCCCGCAACTTCCCACCCCCCCTTCCGCACCCTCTCCCCCCACAAGATTCGAATGCAAAAATGGATGGGGTGACATCAATTTCGCTCGCAATCAAGTGCTCCCGGCATGTCCACCTGAATGGTACGCGTGTACACCTGCATATGTTTATGTACACGATCGTACATGCGGGTGAATTTTCCTCTCCAGTAGGAGTCCCTCAAGGACCCCGCAGAGGTCCGCAAAATTGTTCTCTCTCCCTCTGTCCCTCTCTCTCACCGAATATTGCGAGTTGTTCCTCCGCCGTGTTGCATGTCGCCACCTCCCCCGTTCCCACCCCCTTTGTGACATTTTCCATCCGGACGATTGCATTACAGGTCACTCACAGCGTACGATTCAGCTCACTTATCAGTTAAGGGAGTGGAAGGCTAAGGGAAGAGATGAATGAGGAAAACGGAAGCTTCACTTGAATTGGAATGGATTGTCATTGTCCAATGGAATCATTCGGTATTCATGTCTCTCCCCTGAATTTTATTCCATTTCTTCCATTGGAAAGCGCCGTTGGTGAAAGATGAAAATGATCCAGTTCAATGGCTTCATAATCTATAAAAGGATCCACTGCTGTCAGAAATATATGTCTAGTCTCTTCCCGCGGATAAATGAGATGCGGAAAACGATGAGGCACCTCTGTCTACTCAAGTGATATTGATGAGGATTTTTTCGCTCTAGAGGGAGAAAAGGCAAGGTCTTAACGTTCTATCCCACTTCTCACATATTTATAGGCAGACAAAGGAATTGGTGAGAAAAAATGCATTGCGACGAGATAAAACATGCTTCAAATGAGCATAATAATTTCCAACATTTGATACATACAAATTTAATTCTAATTTTCATAAACTTTGCAAATAGTGTGCAATTAATGAATGAGATGTTGAAGTGCACGCGTCCATTTAAAAGCAATAACTGCAACAATAGAGAAAAACGCCATCAAAAACTATCGGATAACAATCAAAATGTTCACTACAGCATAATCTCTTTTAATTATTCTATGAATTATTCTTCATTGTTTCGAAAACCTTAAAACAGCCCAGGACCGATTCCTGAGAAAAATACTTACCGATGAGTAAATATTCCATTGAATTAGAGATATATTATTTTTAACCTCACTTTTAATACTTTTTCCAGTCCCTCTTTATCAGCTTATCCATTTGAACGATTACAATCGTGGAATTAATGATGAAATCACGACAATGCTAATTGGTACTGTATGCCTGAGGGAGCTGAGGCAAGGGCATAGAGAGGGAGGGACAGTGGTTACGATAGCATGGGAGAGGGAAATCATTAAAGCTGAAATATCCAGAATCAACTCATCATGGTCATAGCGGCTGGAAAACAATTATAGTGGAGAGTATGCATGAAGCACTTCTGTCACACTTCCCAGGATATGCGCGGCAGCGTTCCACGTCATTTGACGAAACGACGTAGAATAGAGATTGACAAAAGCTTTCCTCTACTTCAATCCCGATCATAACAATGGACAAGGAAAAAGTGCCACGAAATGAAGATGAATGTTTTAAATGATGTTTTATCTCCAGGCATGGAGTGTAACCCGTGGCGGGCATTCAGGGATGGGAGAGCACACTCATTCCCCCGAAATCATAATCTCCGTAAATGGCACCTTTTTGCATGTCACCAGTGTTTTCACCACAATCGGTGGAGAGGATCGGGGAATAAAACAAATACATTTTTCGCATCGGCATCTTTTTTCTGCCTTTCCACATGAAATACAGACTAACGGTAATATTAGAAGTAAAAATTATTTTATTTGTTGGCGGTCGCCAGAATTTTTGCTGCGATCGGTCGACAGCATCGGTAAACACCTAACGCGCACTTTTTCATCAGGATCTCTCTCGTAATTTTTTTTCCTCTCTCGTATGAATGCAAAACAAAATGATCGCTCGTGAAAACATATTTCGTTTTGCGGAAAGAGGCGTTTCTGGCACTCACACTCGTTACCCATAAGAAAAAACGCGACCGATCCGCTGCACGTAACGCTCAAACTGAATCCTCCCACCATCATACATACCAACTCCCAATTCCAGGAATCTGTACATGTGGATATTGCGTGAAGATTTTAAAGCGTGACACGAATGCACTCTTCGTACTGAGTTAATTAAAAGTAGGCAAAGGGCTGAATCCCCTCATCCTCGTGTTCCCGATTATCCCTCGTCTATCGCACATCGGGACCTCCCCACTGGATCCATCAATGAATTTCTTACAACCTTCAACGGAGTCCGAAAATAAAACCCTCGTTTTCGTTCCCTTTCTATGACTCCATCCGCTCACCCGGGTTTGCTTTCCTCCTTTCCCGACCCCCGACACTCTGGCCGTGGTTTCTATTGTGACAGTTCCCAAGCCCCTCAGGGACATGTAAATCCCGCGGGACATAGTCCAATTACGCGCCCCGGACACAAAGGCGCATTTCCTCGCGTGCCACAGGGACCCGAACTCGAAGAGAGGGGAAGAGGGATCCCTCCACCCACCCCCGCTCCCCCGATCTTTGATGGAGACAGAATGATGCCCTTCGGCCAGCGGCTATCGACTACGGAGATGTGATTCTCTAATTACGCTCTCCCTCTCTCTCTCCCTCTTCCTCTCCCCTCGTCTATCTATCCCTCTCTTTCTCTCCCCATGCAGTTTGCCCGTCTGTTCTGAGCACGACATGTTTCAGAGGGGGAAGAGGGAGGTGACGGGGCGTGGGCCGTATGGTTGAAAGCCAGGACCGCTTTTCAATGCCCAGCGGCGAGCTTTATCTGGGTAGTTTTGAATGGGCCTCGAGTATGTGGAGGCAGTGATGTCAATAGGCTTCATTGCACTGGAGTGTAGACTTGAGGAGGGGAGGGCGTTAAAAAAATTCGTAAGACTTTTCCCGCAAATTATTTTCGTCGGGAAAGTTTTTTGCAAAGCTTTCCGTGACTTAACCGCCGGAAAATTCCTGTTGATGAGATTAATGAATAGGTAGCACAGAATGTATCCATATTGCTTGATTTAAAAAAAAAGACTTTCGAGGCGACAGCAGATAATCACAAATTCTTAATGCTTCTAGAGTTTACGTTCATTAGCGAATACAAAGCAATTTTCAGTGACACTGAGGATGCAACAAATCGGGCTCTCCCGGATCAGAAAAAATACACTGTCGTCATTGTCTGCGGATACGACCGTCAGCTATGGGCTTTTGTGCCATTAGGATAGGTGGGAAAATGGATAGGCATAGGAATTTTTTATGGGACGAAGGAATTGCAGAAAAAACATGGCGACGGCATTAGCCTACTCTTAGCGAAAGGCACCAAGGCGTCCACGGTTTAACGTACGACGGAGTACTATACATGAAGTGCTCTACCCGCAGCACTCGAGCGGGAACAGGTATATCAATTAAGAATATCTGCCACTGAGAGAACCCGAGCCCTCAGTATAATAGGCCAATAATCCAGCCGCCACAACAACCCGATCCTCCCTCAGAAGAAATTATGTCGATAATAGCAGCAACACAATAACCACTTTCAAGGCCACACTATCACTCCTATCAATCCTAAGATTGGTTTGATGCAACTTTACACTCAATTATTTTATCGACTCACTTTCTGTTGCTTCCATAAGTTTATCCTTCCACATTATTTTATAATGAATCCATTTATTACATACGAGGTTCTTTCTTTCCTATTGTTTGTATTTACTTTTCCTATTACAACTGTTTTCTTTTCATTTCTCAATATGATCAATGAGGTCAATCCTGCCCTTTCCTAAAAGTTTTTTTTTCATAGGCCTCTTTTTAACCCTTGTTGAACGTCTTCGATTGCTATTTGGAGTATACATTTAAGATCATAATCCTTAGTAGAGTTAACAAGCCACTTATTCCGTAGTCACTGTAATTAGTCAAAGGATTTGATCTGATGCCTTTTAACCTGAAATTTGATGTAGGCGTCCTAAAATGATCTAACTTCTTGGTAAAGAAGATGAATATTTCGCAATTTAAACAGAGTGCCTTTATGGATTAACAATTGATTTAGATGAGAACAAATGGATATTTTGGACGGAAAGAGCTGGGACGGGGATAATGGATAGAACAAGTGTTTCCAGTAGTACGTGGGAGAACGTGCATGGTTCTTCCTCTTCCTTACGCTCGTTCAGTGTATGTTCATATAACTTGCAATCAGCTGGACCGTTCCTTTCATAAGGAAAAATATAGGAAGATAAAAATGAGAGTTGATATTACTTATGTAATTCGCCCATTCTTTATATGTGACTGCAAGCATTGAAAACCCAAGTGAAATAAAGATCAGTGAGCATATGGAGAATTAAAATCATCTCAAAACAAAATACATGAAAATAATTAGTTATTAATAGCTCTAATTCAAGTTAAGCTCGGATACGTGAATATATTTTCGAACAGTTATTAGAGCAAATGTATCTGCACATACTTCAGTCCAGATAAAATCATCTTCTTCTGGCAATATAGGTTTCGTGAATATGAGGGGTTGGTATAAATAAAATGAAAATGAAAACAGAATGCTTCACATGAATGAGATCAATGAAAACGCACTTCAAGTAAACAGTCATCGAGAAAGAAATGCGGAAAAGTATATACTTATGTTAAGTATATACAGGCATAATGAAATAACGGGAGTTGTACATAGATGTATGTGCAGATATATTTAAGATATAACGAACTTATTGCTATTTGTAGCGAAACTCTAAGTAAAAAAGATTTGAACTTTCCCCACTTGAAACTTGATGTACAATATTTTTAGTTGCATTTTATTTACGAAAAACCGTAGTAACAATGTGATCAGCTTGCCATTTTGATCGCAGATTCTAATACTGCCTCGAGCCTATATGGTGTGTTTTTCTAAAGATTTAGATTAGAGAGTGTGATATAGTCTTAGCAGTTCGAGAACCAAAACCCTAATACCTCTACTTATCTACCACTGCACTTCTTAAATACTGTCTGAAGAAAATACCAACTTATAACTGTATTGTAATAAGTAACTAATAGCTCTAAACCCGCTAAATATCCCTGAACAATCCTTTGAATACAATACTATTTTATTTTGATCAAATAATTTAAGTCATGGCCCAGAATAAATGATCGTAGCGTAGTATAAAGCTTTAGTATAATTTGATACAAATATTTGCATTAATCAGGTTAGTAAGGATCTGCAAATATTTATTTCGTAAGACTTGACTGTGGCATTTGTTTAACCCTAGAGTGGTGACGCCCGGTCTCACAGACCGAAGATTAAATCTCATCGGTGTCTCAAGCGAAGTATATAATGTTGCAGTTTATGCTTTTCAGTAGCTTCCTATTTTACGCTGCTCTTCCGATATATGACCCAAAAAATCACTTCGTCAAAGTAAATTGTTACTTACTGCTACTTTCGGTCTGTGAGACCGCGCGTCACCACTCATGTTCCGAAATTTTATTTTGTTGCCGGAGTGGTGACGCCCGGTCTCACAGACCGAAAGTGTAACATTGATGTATCATGAGAATAGATTACAATGATGCCGCTTTTACCATGCTTTGGATTCCAATTTCAAGTCTTGGAAGTTACATGTACCGTATATAAGGCCAAGGAATCCTTTTTCCACGAGTCAGTCTCTGTGTGCACGCAGTTATTAGACATGCTTGTGGAACGACGCCGCTGTCCAGGAAAATCACCCGTGCACAACGACACTAACAGGTACGTTATTAATTTTGGAATGCATTCATTTGAAATTGCTTATTATCTTCACGTAAATAATTAATTTTACAATATATATACATTTTTTTGGTTTACACTTATCTCTGATTCATAATAACTGAACGAGATGAATGGCATTATATGTAATTACTTATAGTTTTATCATTATCTCGACAGGGTAAATAATCGGCCCATCTACGTTTTTTTGTGAATCTCCTTTTGCAACTCTTGCGACAACTCAGACTGCACTTATCTCACTTGGTAAGTACGCTACGCAGCAATTTCACTTTTGCATTTTTATACCTTATGCCGTACATTACAGTTCCATGTGTTGCGTCCAATTTTCCTCTAAATGTATGTGAACATTTTTTACTACCGAAATTAGTTGGAGTAATGAGTTATGAAGAGGAACATCAGAGGGTGTCACGGTTGCTGTCCGAAGTAGAGAGAGAACCACAAGAATCCCTGCATTTTGATGACGACGACGACGATGACGAAGAAGATCTTTTGGAGGTGCGAGAAGAGAGCAGTGACTCCGAGCAAGACTGGGACATGGACGACGGAGCAGCAATGAAAGTGGATGATATCTTCACCGGGAAAGATGGGACCACCAGATGGAGAAAGAAGGCACCAAAACAAAGCGTAAGAACGCGTCCAAAAAATATAATTACACAATTACCAGGGCCTAGAGGAAAAATGAAAGGAATAAAAAGTTCTATAGAATCATGGCGATGTTTTTTTGACAGTACAATAATAAATGTGATAACCGATTGTACTAATAAAGTCATCGAAAAGGTTTCTCCTAATTACGGGCGTAGCACGTACGCAAGACCTACTAATGTTCATGAAATTGAAGCACTAATGGGAATGCTACTGCTTTGTGGTATCAATAAAAGTAATCACCAAAATGCCGAAGACCTCTTTAGTACCAAAGGCAATTCAATTGAAATATTTCGTCTTGTCATGTCACTTCAGCGTTTCCGATTTCTGCTGCGTCATCTAACTTTTGATGACAAAGAAACTAGACATGAAAGACGTAAAGTTGATAAGCTTGCCCCCGTGCGAGAGATATTTGATTTGTTTGTTGAAAACTGCAAAAATAATTTCAGCTTATCTGCCCAGGTTACCATAGACGAGAAGTTGGAGGCATTTAGAGGTCGCTGTGGGTTTCGTCAGTATATACCTAATAAACCCGCCAAATATGGAATAAAAATATTTGCTCTCTGCGATGCTAAAATGCATTACACGTCCAACTTAGAGGTTTACGTTGGAAAACAACCCGAAGGGCCGTATTCAATGGACAATAGAGCACTTGCCGTGGTTGAACGCTTGTGTAAGCCAATTTATTACACTAACCGTAATGTTACCATGGACAACTGGTTCACTAGCATTGAGCTTCTTGAGAGACTGCTGAATATCTATCAGCTGACTTCAGTGGGCACAATCAGAAAAAATAAGCGCGGCTTACCACCAGAATTCGTTCAAAAAAAGGGACGTACAGTGAAATCATGTCTGTTTGGTTTTAGGAAAAATTGTACATTAGTTTCGTTCGTCCCCAGAACAGGAAAAAATGTTCTCTTGATTTCAAACATGCACGACAATGACCAAGTGGATGCAATAACTAAAAAACCTGAGATCATTTTGACCTATAACAACACGAAAGGTGGAGTAGATATAGTGGATAGGTTGTGCGCTAACTACAATTGCGCTAGACCAACAAGGCGTTGGCAAATGGTCGTGTTTTATTCATTATTAAATATATCAACAATAAACTCTCAAGTAATATACACTATAAACAACAAGAAAGAAAACCTTGTACGGCGTAAATTTATTGAAGGAATTGCATTTACCCTGATTGAAAAACATCTTAGGAATCGTGCATCTATGGAAAACATACCACGAATCACTCGTTTACGGATAAATGAACTACTGACCATTAAGCCATCAGAACTACCTCCTAATCCTACTGAAGGGCAGATTGGGCGCTGTAAATATTGTGACAGTAAGAGAAATCGTAAAACGCGATACTCTTGCAAAATTTGCAACTCATTTCTCTGCCTTGAACACGTAACCTTGCTATGCGAAAGGTGTTATGCCAAAAATGCAGAAGCCTTCTTTTGACATTGATATTTTTGAAAAATGCCTGATTATGTATGATGGAATATCTTTTTAATTTCTGGCATGTAATGTAAATCAAACCTATTGTTAATTATCAATACCTTGTATCGGATTTTTTGGTGTACTAATGAAAAAATGCTAATGTATAAATATTTTTTTCCTGTTAACATTCAAATGAATAAAAAATGAAAAACATTTTGTTTGTAGTGAAAATGTGAAATAAATGTTTATAATTAGCAATGCAATTTTGTTATTTAAAGCTAATTCAAGGAAATACTCAATTAATCTTCAAAACAGCATAAGAGACCACATCGGTCCAGGAGACCGACGTCACCACTCATGAACCAAAAATTCACGTCACCACTCTAGGGTTAAGGAGGTACTGACAGCTAAGGTAATTTGTGTTATTAGGATATGTGCCTATTTGATAAGAGGAAGGAATTATTCTTAGTGATGGAAGGATGACGGAAAACCCGGCGTTGGTGTTGCTGCTCTCAACAAAAAGTACCGAGGAACCCATGATTCAACATCACATCCGATGGACGCAGCATTGAACCCGAAGTGCACAAACTTAATTCACTGCAATAGGGACCAGTATACGACTGAAAACTTTACCACTACCGGGACTCGAACATTTGTCCTCGACCTAACTTACATATAACTTGTACCGTTGGTGCAATCAAAGCTATTTTACGTGCAAACGCATTTATAACGACTTTTAAAAGTCAAATCCTAACAAAAACATCCCCAAATATTATTTGAAAATCCTTAACCTTACAGTCACCCGATTTTCAGGAACGAAAGATCAGATAAGATTTTTCACGATGCAAGTCATACCTTTGATGTTACCATGACAGATTATTACAAGCGCAATTGATTTTTTAGAAGAGAAATATGAGAAAATTTTTGTGGTTTTTATCCTCTCTTATAAGCTTTCATCTTTCATCTTGTACAGTAAAAAGTCGATTAGCAGTTAATATGCTTCGAGTTGGCTGTCATTTTAAATATTCAAAAAGATCTTAAATTTCCTTCGTGCACACCCACTTCACTAAAATAAGGAAGCACGATGAAATGAATTTTATAAAAGCGTTTCTGTTCCACCGTGGCAGCTAGATTCTCTAATAAATTTCTTTTTAAAAGGAAAAGGAAATTTTTGTTTTTATCGATCCACTTTTTATACAGCTTTATAATTCTTTCCCCTAATACCCTTTAGTTCAAAAAGGGTGCTTTAAAAATGTTGAGTGGGTTCTTCATACAGCGGTGAAGCATTTTTTTCAAACAAGGAAGTCTGCTTGTATACCAGTTTAATCCACATGAATGGCAACTGCAGCAAATTCTGAGAACTCTCTTTATTGATCTACGGTCAAACTGATCATCAAGGGACAATATTTTTCATAGGGTCGTTAATTATGAACGAGATAATAGTGTACACTTATAGATAAAATTCTATTCTTTCCCTTAAAGTCATTTTTTATGCATGTATCCCAATTATATACATCAAAATCTATTATCATGTTCATTTACATCCAAAATGAGTAAATCTTTCCTCGTTCTCAGATAAAAGGAACATAAAAATATCATCGAGGATTTTTGGCCAGTCGAACACATTTTGGCCAGAAAATGCAGTAAATGGTCCACACTTTTAATCTAACCGTTGCAAATATAAAGGGAATAACTGGAATAAACGGGTAGGGGCACGAAATAAAATTTATCAGTTTTTCACGCTCTCTATCAACTGGAAATAGCCTTGTCTTGTGTGTGAAATCATATCAAAATAATACCATATTGATGGTTTATTTAATAAAATATTTAATGCACCAAAAACAAGTAATTGTATAGGCATAGTTTCAAAGAGGAACGGAAATAATTTAATTCTATTAGAGATATTTCGCTTTCAGCCATCTTTTACAATTATAATAGCAGCTTTCATTGCATTTTGAGGATGTATTCAAAGCATTTATGGCCATATCATCAAATTCAATTAATATTTTGTTCATCAACCGCAATAGCTACATAAATAAATGTCGCCGTATAATACAGAAATTCCAGTTTTCATGATTAGCAGCATATAAGTGAATTTAGACTGGTGTAAGTCATTCTTAATGGATACAAGGATAGCACGCAATATAATAATTAGATATCTCTATGCACTTACTCTCCATTGGAAGGTACTACAGCAATCGTGTTTAGCGATAGTCCCTCGATTCCCCGACAGGAAGGCAAGAGCCATTTTTATGAGATCAAATGGATCTAGTGATTACGCATAGTAACTCACACAGTGTAATGGTAAACTATGTTTTGTTTTTCTAAGAAATGAATGAAGAAGAAAAGGTTAATACTAAAAAGTGATCAAAAAGAAAGAAAAAACGTCATTGAATATCCAAAATTTTGCAGCAATTCCAAAGAAAACATTGCCTAATTTACTGACAATTGAAGTTAATCCCAGCGCGTCTGCTATCTGAACGAATAGTTCACTTTAACTACTTCCATATCCAACTACTTAGTTTAAAACTGCTACAACGAGAATCAAACACCATCCAGAACTTATATAAAATGGTTTATTTGTAATTTGGAAATCAAGTAAAATGATTTTGGTTGGTTAATTACTTGACTTATATAATTAATTTACTTACACTTATGCACTTATACAATGAATTTAGGCATACAAAATGCTAAGAAACATCAATACTTGAGCATGAATTTGCGAAAGAAAATTATCTTAATGCAAGCATATATGACCGTAATAACAAAAATAAACGTATGGAAGGAAAAAGTGTAGAATATTTAATCAGTTATTAGTAGTTAATTATCAAGTATTTAATGTAATCCACGTAAACATGGATGCTTAAATCCAAAGCAATATTTCATACTTCAATGGCATTAATCATTTTCACCACTTCTTTCCCAAATGTTTCGCCCGCATTAAATAAATATATTGATGAAATAGATAATGTTCTGCCAATACATAGTGAACCTACAGTGAATGTATCTTACCGAAAATAAATTATCAGCTAATTAATAAATAAAAATGTGCCACCATTGGTGAAACATGAGGAGTGTGACACAAAAATAATGTTTTCTATCCGTTTCAAACTTGAGATGGCCTAATGGAATAATTAGTGAATTATTTATTGTAATTATTTGGAGTTAGAGTATCTAGAAATGGAAAGTTTAGTTATGTGTTAATTGAATGGTGAAACGTTGTTGCTTGACTTTTCATCGAATGTTATGGAAACTGATGAAATAAGTAAAACATATTTTTATTTATGTATTTTTCGTTTTTATGAAACAAATGAGGGCGTTGTGGAAGGGTCAAATAAAGGACATTTAACATATGCAATTGAATGTTTGGAATGGTTGTGTTAGCTGATATATTTATCAGTATTGTTTTGCTTTTTGCTGCTCGATTGTATGTTATGTACTATTCTTAAACTGTTATACGCGTTTGACTTATGATTTTAATCATTTCAAAAGAAAAATCTCTTCAATTCCCTTTTTGAGGTTTGCATTTCAATATGCGTCATAAATTTGCGAGGTATCATTTTTAAATTGAAATTCTTGAAATTTTTTATAAACAAAATTATTGGGTATTTTTATGTTAAAATATGGTAGACGACGTTATTATTATAGAACCTGCTGACAAGTCATTTGGTTTAACAGACATATAAAAACATTATTACGGGAAATATGCGGATTTCCGGAGAGAGATGTGCGCGTGATACACGATTGTGTTAACTAAACAATCCAACTGAGAGCATGCTTGCTCAACCCCCTGAGGCTCTTAAATACATTACGTGCAGGATAAATTTGAATAATTTATGTGTAACCGCTTTTATGTGAATCGTAAATAAACTATTATTTGCATTTAAGAAGATTAATAAGCTAATGCTCCCGTAATATTTCTATGCAGTCTAAAGCATATTTTCTGCGCATTTATTCCGTTCCTCTCTCCCTCTTTTCACAACTCACCATATTTCCGCATTTCGATGCGATGGGAATTGAATGGGCAGAATGGGTCATGCGGGGGTGACTGTCACGAAATAAATTCTCGCCACCATGCCTGAAACGCTCTGGTCCACGCGACATGACGTTCGACGTTAATACCGAGGCGCAGAAAAATAGTGACATACACCGCAAAGGGCACACGTATTTGTTCATCATTCTTCAGCACCACCATCTATCTCCCCTGACAGGTTTACTATCGGTTTTGCAGGCGTACGAAATGCCACAGATTATTGCAGCCGAGAGAATTGAAAATCCCCAGTGAACGTGATTGAGAAAGATAGTAATGACTTTGCCTTTCGATGGAAGCCCCATTCCAATCGATCCACTCTGCCATCAAAAATCTGATCGAAGTACCTCATTTTAAAAGAGCTGCCATGTAAAACTCGATGCATTTGAGTGAGTCTATAGTTTGGCACTGATAATTTTGCAGGATTCATTATGATGTTTACATTAATAATAATTAATGAATGCCCACATTCGCTAGGTAAATGTATGAGGAAATCACAGCCATCCTCCAATCAAAAAAAAACTCCACCGCCCATTTTCACCTATTAAATTATTCACTAAAACCTTTGGAAACTATAGATATGAATATAATGCCAAACAAACTCATTTGTATACAGTCGACCTATGGAAGAGAGGAATGAAATCTGAAAACCAGGGTCCGTTCGACTTATGTAAAAGTGTTACATTGCAATATTTTTAAGGAACAATAAAGAAAACAGAGACCTAAATTCATTTCCACATTTAGAAGTAACACGTTTCCTCAACCAAACCAGCATCGAGCAAATATTGAAATACCTATCTACTCTAGAAAGTGTCAATAGACTAATGGGATCAGGTTAGTGAGGTGGTAGTACAGGATTTTCATCCCAAAGGCCCGGGTTCAAATACCAGATGACGCTGA
The DNA here is from genome assembly GCA_933228895.1 of Platycnemis pennipes. Classification (NCBI taxonomy): domain Eukaryota; kingdom Metazoa; phylum Arthropoda; class Insecta; order Odonata; family Platycnemididae; genus Platycnemis; species Platycnemis pennipes. The sequence continues at coordinate 29,787,055 of OW121846.1, forward strand.
GATTTTTTCATTGGTATACCGGTCCCCATTTCTTGGAAGCACTTAGAACACAGTACTACGTCCGTTGGATGGGACCGGATTCCCCTTGGCGCCATTCATTAAGAGCAGGCTAATGACGATGCCGGGTTTCTATCCCACCTTCCTCCGCTCTCAGTCAAATGCCACATTTCCTCAATTATCTACCTGTCCTAAATAGTACAAATTAAGTTCAATAAAATGAAATATAATCTCAGGAGAACTAAATAACTGAATATATTTAGTATATTATACGAGCAGTCTATTAAAGTTATTTACCATCAAGCATACAGGCATTTAATATTTGACAAATATACTACATTGTTGGAATTTTTAACGGAATATCAGCATAAAATTATATGAGAGTGGAAGGTATTTAGTTGTTAATACAAGCCGTAATGTGTAAAACAAAGCAAATAAGTCATAACTCTACCCTGGGTTAACTATCAAAAATTATTAATAAAATTACGGGTGCTTCTTCAAACTCGATATTATATTTGACGACTGGGCTACTAACTTATTATCCAAGACTAAGTAGCTAACTACAGGACGACATTTACGCCACGCCATTTCATTAAATTCATAAGGGATTTTCGGTGAGTATATTTTTTTCATATTATCTGAGTACTGCGTGGAAATTAAATTCTGTAAGCTGGTTGTAGGAAATGATAGCATGAGGCTTTTCTATGTGTGTAACTAATAGTAAACCAGATCCAAATTCACAACATAGGTAAATTCCCAGCTTAAACTGTGAACGGCCAAAACAAGTAATCATCATGAGGACGTTCTACAAACAAAATTATAATAGCCATTACCTGCCAGGGGATATCCGCTGCATTGTTATTTCCTTACACAAATTCTTTAGCCACTTTCGCAATGAAATTGATTCAAACACGGTGTAAAATTCTCAAATGAATCATGGTGCTCTGATTTAAAGACCGCTCCTACACAAATAAATTCATTATTGAGTTTAATTAAACATTACAGCACTAATATCATGAGATGACAGTAAATTACTTCCAATACGCAAAAGAGAGTTTAAATTTTTCATAGAAAATTTACTGTTCACTGATATGTGCTTTTTGACGGCGCCTACCCATATTGCGCTCACTACTGCGTTTAAACCTTTTACACCCTTTTTTTATGCTTCATCCTCAAGTTTCACTTTGTAAGAGCGTGACAGATGGAAAAATTTCCTCTAGCATTATATTGGTTTCGCTCCACTCCCTTTTCGCTGAATTTCCGCTTAAGTTGACGACGAACAAATGAAGCTGAGCGACAAAGGGGTTTCCTTTTGTTCAAGTCCTCATTGTCTCCTCATCAATAGTCCGAACCGGGAGAGTGGCGGGGAGGTTGGGGAGGAAAGGAAGAGAGGACGGGCTACGTAAGGGGACGCAAAGAGATTGCCTATCCCGCTCGTGAAAGAGGCGGGGGCGAATCTTCCGATCAAAACTCTCCGTCCACCCCTTTCGCCGGGACGCTCCGGGGAGTTGGGGAATGGGTGAGGGGCTCGGCAAGACCCACATTTGCATCTGGGTGGGCTGCGGCAAACCCTCGCCCGAGGAAGGACTCGGCGCCGGAGACGTAATTGGGTCCCTACGCTATTTGATCCACCCCCTCGGTGGACCCTTGCTTTTTTTCATCCCCCCGTAAGATGCGAGAGGGAAGTAAACAGGGGTTGACGGTAGAGGAAGGGGAATGAGGTTGGCAATGTGTCTGGCACCACCAAAGAATAAGAATCCTTCTCGTGCAGAAATGTTACTTGTTCTGTGTCATTACCATCAATGGTCCGCCCGTCATGTTAGGTTACATGGAAATGAGTTATTTCCCAAATGGAATACGATTTCTTGCACACAATAATATTCTTCAGCTACGAAATACAACTCATCATAATCCAAAATAATACTCAAATTTTCTTTTTCTCACTTATCTCTCCTCTGCCATATCCTTCAAAAATATCACCATCTTTTTACCTCTTCTACCATTCGTTCTATCTACTCAACAATTTTCTTCCTCTCCTTCTCCACCATGACCAGTACCTCCTCTTCTGTATTCTTTCCATTTCATCTCACCTATTCCATTCTTTACCCAGTCTTTCAATAATTACCAGTGTATTTTAATCCTCATTCCTTGTAGCCACGTTTCAGCGACTCTTAATTCTGCGCTCCGTTCCAGCGTCTTCATTATTTTTGTAACATTTCTGCTCAACTCCTCGGTTTGTTACTTCTCTTCTACCAATAAACGTTTTTCTCTGTGGAATTTGCTCATTTTGCAGTTACTAGAATGTTACGTTTCCACTCAATCACGCCTCAGAATTTGTTCAAACGATAAAGGAAAAACTTCTTTATTCGAGCCTATTAAAAAATTCCGCTTCCACTGATAATATTTCTCATCATCAACATTAACAAAAGAGTTATGGAAACATTGAATAGAACATCTATCTAATGCACTATCTTTTCTAGAGTTAGTTCTTCATTTTTACAACCTTCTGCTTCTTTTCTAATGCGTAACCACTATCATCTCCGTTTATATCTTCGGTGGTCTTCTCTATATACCTGTATTTTCCAATTTACTTGATCCTCGAAGCTTACTTTCCAGAGATGAGCCCATTAATATTGACAAATTTAATGCACAATATCAATATTTCTTTGTCTTTCGGCCCCTCTCCCATCCTTTACCTTAAATTCTCTGTCATTTTGCATCTTTCAGCTGTAGCACCGCAGTTAAAATTAATTTTTATAAGCATTCCTGCGGTGGCCATATCTGTAGCGCGATTGTGTTGCTATAATTGTAGCTGTTGTGACTGCAATCACTCTATTAACTGAAAACAAATATACTGCTATATTTCTATTATGCAATGGGATATTCTGTTGACTATTTTATTCTTACTTTTTCCAACGCTGGTAATTCTGCTCCCCTAATGAGCAACTTAAGCCCATTCTTCAAAGGTTGTTTTTCCAAGTTTACCTACCTAGTCCCCTCCATCTATTTAACATTGCTATAAAAGAGGCGATAGATATAAAATGTTAGCTCCAAATATTATCGAAATACAATATGCCAGTAAATGTCATAAAATGACAATATAGTTTTGGTGCATATTTGTTACAGCCGACATTAGCAAATCAACTTACCGATAATCACATTTTACCGGCTAACAATACAGTGATTCTTCATTAACTGGAAAATTAGATGGCTGGATGTCTCTCAACCATAACCATTCCCGTTATTTCGCCAATTAGGTTTTGGGGGTAAAATAGATTTTGAAGATCGAACAAGAGGTGTATGGAGCAATAAAAGAGAGTAACAATCCACGGCTTAAGTCAATGACTACGCATTGATACTGGCGAAAAGGCACCAGCAGCACTGCACACCAGGTAGTTCATCGTCAACTCTGTTTAACGTGAACTTCGAGTTCTCTCCCCGCTAAAGAAACTGCCAGGACCTAACAGAAAAAATCTCTCCTGCGAGGAAATTCCAATCGAGGCTCTCGGAATGGAGGTCCAGTATTCCGGCAATGCACGACTTCTGCACCAGTTAGTGAATATAAGGTTGATGATGAGACAATTAATTGATTAAAATATATTAAAGGCCGTTAAACTTGCCACGCACCTTTTTATGATTTACCACAATCCTTCGACCTCGGGAAAAAATTCCCTTCACTAACGTGCACCACGACAAAAGTGAATCATATTCAATCACAATTTACGGCATTTTTCTACTCTACGTTTCATATTTATGTCAAAATATTCCTATCTTGCACGTAACTGCGTCCAAATATGTACCATACTCGTTGGTGAGGAAGTGGTGGCAGTATTCAGTGTGACTCGGAATACAATGCCGGGAAAATGACCGGAGTGGTTAGTGGAGCACAATATTTGCCATTAAACTCGTTAGGTGAGGAAATGGAACTAAAATTCTATTCAAAAATGTAAAGAGGAAAACAAATTTTACCCACTGAACGGAGTCCACCAACTTCCGCCCATCATCGGTGACAATGTAGTGGTTCAATAATGGATTCATACGTTAAAAGGCCATTTTCAAATTTGGGGCACTTTACTTCAAGGGAGTCATAGTCCATTTTATTTCGTTAGGAACTACCCCTTTAAATCCAGGAGCTCTGGAAGCAATTATAAAGCCATCGCGGGTGATATACATGGAAAACTTAAGGATGAGTGCTATAAATGTGATGGGGATGATATTCTTAGAGAGTTCCGAGAAAAAAATTGCAAACAGATTACGACAGATTTACAAATATTAGTGTGCACTGGAATTTACTGGAGACATAAACTTAATACTACAGTTTTCTACTATATTGGCGTCATTGATTTTATTTTCGAGTCATTTGGCTCCAGTACATGGGGCACCGGAATATGCCGGGTAAAGTTTGCATGTCATTAATTTCCTAAGCACAAAGTCGTAAAACTCGGACAAAAACTGCTTAAATGGGAAGATGAGAGAGAAGACAAAAGAAATAGATTTATGGCAAGATGATAAGTTTGCTAGGTGAGAGAAAAGATGAAGATATTTCAAGTGTGTCAGAACTGCATGCTTAATATTTATCTCGGGGTGGTATCACTGTACCTCTCAGTTACATGAAAGTAGTCCATGCACGGCGTAGTATTTTTTGCATGCCTCAAAAGGAGTTGGTTCCTGTAGAAGAGCAGAGTTCTCTCTTAAGGAATCCCTGGTGATGGATCAGCCCCTACCACACACCATTGCGGGGGCTTGCAGGATATTTTGAAAATATAAATGAATCTGAATGCAGAGGAAGTACAGATTCAAATGAGAGGGTAAAATTCAGGGGGCATCAAAAATATCACACTGTTCGACTTGGCCTATGAAGCTTCACCCGGACCACCACCACCACCTGGTTTAAAATTCTACTGTTCTGCCCACAGGAGAGTTATGTTGCCAATTAGGATGAAGCAAAGCTCAAATTCTTACACCGTCAATGGCTAGCATCGTCACCATGTCAACCAAAAGGTAAACCAACTGATCGGATCCAATTCGACACAATTCGAGCGGTGTAAAATATATAAATACGCATCCCCATCTTCAGCTTTAGTTTTTCTGCATCCTTTCTTCTTTTTTCTCCTTTTATGGCTCATGAATATATTACATTTGCCTTTGTCGTACCTTGCAGGATAACGTGTGTGTGTAAAATGAAGAGGAGGCCGAGTTGGTGTGGTGGTTAGAGTACTGACCACCCCGAGGACCTGGGTCCAACGTCCTCTTTCTTTAGGTTAAGGTTAGCATTTAGTGAAGTTGCACGGTGTGACATAGCATTAGCGATTGGTGTGCCAAAAACTCAATATATATAACTCTTGCTGTCACCTCCAGAATTTGATATTGCAGGAGTATAGAGGCATTGCCATCGAATTAAAAATGTCTCATTGAACAACTAACTTTCTAGTTGGTGCACGGTGAGAAAGAGAGGGGGTACACCAGGGGTGAACGTTCACCGCTGTCCGAGAAAATAGGGCCCGGTGAGAGGGATGAGAAATGAAGCCAGCGCACCAAGAAAGGGCCCCGCATTACCATTCGCATCAACAAACCCGCGCACGCGTTTCCGCCGGCCCTCGCCTCCGATCCCTTCCCCTCGAAGTGACGGCATGGGGGGGACTCGCAGACGCAATTCGAAGGAATCTTATATTACACCCCACGCCCCCACACTGGAATCCCACCCCCAGGGGCACCCGCAAGCCCCGCGAGCGCTCCCACCACTGCTGCCCCCGGGAGTGAAACTGCGCGGAAAGAAGTTGCAGGTTGATATGAATTTCCCATCGATCTTCAAATGGGAGGAAGGAGTTGGTACGGTGGCTAGAGCACTAATCTCCCATCCATATGGTCCGGATTTGAATCCGGGAAGTGACAGTTTTTTCACTGCTATACCGGTGTCTACATGAGTATCTTGTAGAGATCACTTTCAGTCCAGTACTTCGTCCGTCGAATTGGATGTTAAACCTTGGACCCTTTGGTATATTTCCTTAAGAATAATGCTGGCATTGAGTTTCTCTCTAAATCTTACTTGTATCGAGTTAACCACCTTTCCCAAAGAGCACAAATGACCTTAGATGTTAGTCACCTCCCTCGAATAAATAGTGTAACTTCATGTAGTGAGTGAGGTAAAAATGCCATTACCATTCATGCAATGGAAAAAGTCTCCTTTACTGAGAATCGAACAAAGGATCTTTCCTTGCCCTACCATTGTGAAAACCACTACAATTCTCCGCTAAGATTCCAGATCCAAACACAAGCCATATCAAGATGCATAGGAATTATTTCTCGTGGGCCACTCCTTTGCAACAAATGGCACTCGTAAGGTAGAAACTTAGCAGTCGGAGAAACCGAATGGCACTCGTTTAACTATCATTCCCGGGATTGTATATCTCGGGAATCAAAGCTGACACCGTCGAACTAAAAGCATTTACTTGAATGATTGATTTTCAATTTTGGTGTACGGTGAAGGAGATAGTGAGGGTCTTCAATGAATTCACAATGCACTAGGAGAGAAATCATCCCACGAACAACGCCATAAACAACCCACAGGGAGTTATTTTGGCTGCCGTTATGAACAACGTTTAGTGCTGTCAGATATATCAAATAAACAGGGTATTTGTACCAGGCATAATACTGCGCCTTTAGCTTACAGAGCCAATATGCAGATCATAACGCCAACAAATACTTACGACCTCTAACCCCTTTTAAGAAGAATCCTTGGATTCATTCGATCTTGATTCAAAGTTCAAATACGGTACACCATATATTTAGTGGTAGTTATTCCGTGAAGTCGATCGACAGCTATCATTAGCGTCATTTAAGACAGATGGGTCATTGGGTAAAGAAGGAATATTTCAGGGAATAGAAGAAAAGACGAGAGAGACCAGGTATCTGCATTATCCTGCTCTTTACAAATGGCGCCAAGGAATCCACAGTTGAACGACCCAACCATAGGACGGAGTACTGAACCGGAACTGCTCGCCACTTAGCAGTCAACTACTTAGGGATCGGTATACCAATAAGCAATCTTTGCTACACTCTGAATTTGAACCTGGGCCTTTGGGATGGAAATGAGGTATTTATAATAATCGGTATTTTAGCAAATAGACATTGTTTTAGGCATCAAAGTGATAAAAATATTTGTAACGCAACTTCTGCACATAATAACACATTCAGCAGTCTCCTGCAATAATATTATTAAATTTAAAACCATTTATCTACGAATGTTATAATACTCGTTTTATTTTGGAAAATAATATAGTAGAGCACTTTGGTAGAGATGGAAGTGAAATCTTGTGTCGTCACTGGTAAACTCTGAGTAAAAGGTAGAAGAGGTCCGTTAATTACCGTCGCATTTGAAGAGAAAGAGTGTCTGTAAGGGTAGAGTTACGGAACTGAATAGCTTCCACATATGTATTCCACAAAAATCTCCTGAATAATCTCTTACATTTTTTGGGATTCACGCACGAGCTTTTTAGATCAAAGGTCAACCAAACAAAGCCAATCCCATCAACGCCAACATCATGGCAAATCCCATTCACAATCCATCAATCACTTTGGAGCTATCCTTCGCCAATAAAATAATTAAAGAAACCATACGTAAGCAACGCCCACCCCATATAAAAGGTGACTATTTACGGCTCACTGTGTATGATGCCGTTTCTAGATGTAATTTAGTGATTATCTAAAAATTTCGTAAAGTTATTCAACATTTAAGTGTGACAATATATCAATTTCATTCACTTATTTAAATGTACAAATAGCGTATTGTTATACTTTTGACAAATTTGAATATAGAGCTGCATTCTCCGCTACAATTCAACTTTCAAACCTTAATTAGGGCAACAGCTAATGATATCCTATATTCAGCAACGTATTCAGAGTAGTAGTTATTCGTGGAATACGACCAAAAGCTAAGGTCATTCACCCCATATAGCATAGGTGCCTAATTGGATATGAGTAGGCATTTATCAAGGAACGGACGAAAGGGAGTGAAACCCGGTGCTGTTAGTCTACTCTTAACAAAAGTGCCAAAGGAAAAAAGGCTTAACGTCCCATTGGACGGAAGGATTACTGGACTCGAACAGCTCTCCACAGGGTACCCGAGTGAAGCCCGGTATACCAATGAAACAAAGGCGTCTGCTATGATTCGAACCAGTGCCTGCGAGGTGCGAATCTGGCGCTCTAACCACCATAATAATACGGCATCCGTGATTAAGAAGCTCATATTTGTATACCTCCAACGCATTACTATTTTTATCGTTTGTGCATGTGAAACACAACTGAAGGCTCCCTAAAAACAGGCTTATTGCCTTTTTGGGTGCCTAACTTCCAAATTTTCTAGTTGTAAATATAAATTGTATTATGTAACTGCATTGGAATGATAAATTATTATTATTAACTTTCTGTAAAGTAACTTCCACCTCCGAGTCTCCGATTAGCATCAGGTTTCGTTGCCGTCATAGTTGCCGGAGACTCAAGAGGGGTCGTGCCTACGGGTAGCCGCGTCCACCACCGTCAGATACGTGGCTACCCTGCATTAGGGTCATGCGCACGAAGCAGGCGGAGGGACCCGAGAAGGACAGCCTTCTGCATTGCACCTGCATGTCTATCCGCTCGCGCCCTGCACGCTGGGATGCACTTAATATTTTCAACAAGTGAGCTCTTGACACCACCTACGATGAGGACTACCAGTTTCACAGAGTAGCCCGCATACATTTGCCGGAGTTCGCACAGCAGATCTTGATATTTACTCCTCTTTTCTATCTCCTTCGCTGCCCCCACTGCTCCTACCTAACATTTCTCACTCTATCACCCCCTTCAAAACACCCTCGCCCAATATTACCCGCTGATCCACTCGCTCTAACTTTAATTTTTCAATGAACCTTTTTCCTTCTCCTACCAACCCCATTGATTCTTTATTTCCTTTGCACCAACCTTGCTTCCTTTATTATTTGCCACACCCACATTCAGAGGTAAAATGTCTATATTCATCCTCCTGCTCTGAAGGCCATGTTTCGGCACCGTTCTACGCCACGCTCCATATCTAGGCTTTTCATAAAGTCAACCTCTTGCAAGTAAACGCCTCTCACTCCAGTAAATTTTTAAGATTGTACCGTTACACATGTTCCGACAGCAGGGTTACCGTGAAGAGTTTAGCCTAAGCTTAGTCTTACGATTGTCATGACTTTGATGCCCGAGTCGGTATACAATTCCGCGACCCCTGGGCTATATATGCCGGTAAGATACGCCCCTCCTACTACCGTGGTAGGTCGGTGCTGGCATTACATGTTTCGTGGGTCCACGTGTAAGACATTCCGCGCGAGGGCTCGTGAGCAATGATGGCTGACTGACCCTTTTCCATCTCTGGCCAGAATTGGGGTTAGGCCTGCATAAATAATGGTGCGGCAAAAGTTTTCCAGATCCGAGATCCTCAAAAGAACTTCATGAATGAAAACGGAGGCTGGAATTTTGGTCGCAGGACGCTCCTGAAAAAGTCTTAGGGATGGAAGATTCTTACAAGATGAAAATGAATAGAGACCTTAACCTGGGTTGTATCCATCATTCCTCTCCTTTACTGCCACACAAAATGATGCTACCAATAAGACTTACCAAAAGCTTACATTAAGATATAATGAAGGTCACAAATGCTCGTTGAGCCCACAGCGTGTCTGTTAAAAAAATTAATAAAGATACGAAAGCTTGGTACGTATGATGATCATAATACCATTCATTGAAACGTCATGATGACTTACATCCCATACAATTTTATCACAAAACATTCCTTAAGCAGAAATGCAATCTGATACTGTGTGGGCACATTAAACTATCCAATCCCATAATAAATGCTTCAGTGTCGGTGATTTAACACCATGCCTTCTTTTACAACTGAACGTAATAGCGCCTTTCCAGATTGAAATTTAGAATTAATCTCTTAAATAAATTCCAAGATAATATTTTCAGTGATGACGTTAAAATATTTTGCGAACCCCAACTTACTATGGTAGACTGGACCATTATTTAAAAAAATTAGAGAAATTGATTGCCGAACTGACAGATTCAAAATGTCCTTTTTTCCTAGTACAATTAGGGATATGAATAGCGGTAAACATGTACAATGTGAGTGAATCAATGTATAGCATAGGTAGTTGCGTTTTGGTATAAAGACTTGAAGGTAACCCAACTAACAGCATGTTTTTGCATGCTTAATTTTCTATTTTTATATTTTTTAAATAGTAAAGTTTAGGCTAATATATTAATACTAATCCTATTTCATGCATGATATGTAGTGCATGTTTGGTGAGAATTCACCCCCTGCCACACACCTTTATGGTGGCTTGCAGGATATAATGTAGACTTAATAATATGAAGACCGATTCATTATTACGCAATCGGATAAAAAAGAATTAATTAAAGCATCAATTGAGGGAAAATCAACCCTATTCTGAACTAATGATAGCTTATCATTACGTAAGAGGGTATTATAAATGTAACATTATGTGGTAGGAGCGAAAAGAAATATTAATTTACTAAAATATATAGGTAGCTAATTATACAAAGCAAATAGTTTACAGCAAGAAAGAATCTGTTGGATTCTCACCTGCCACCAATTAGCCTGCGTGAGGCCGCAAACTTGCTTAGACTTCTCTTATGCACCCAGTGCAGTAATGACCCACCCTCGTATCTCAGCAATAGCCTTAAGGCTCGCATTATTTCGTTGATCTCCGTAAAAGCTCTTGAAATGAGCTCTCACAGCCTATGCTTTCAGAAGAGATATTGCTACTCCCTAGTAAATATACAGGGAAGATTTTAACATTTTCTCTCACCTATCTTCGCGGAAAATTGGAACTAACCTACCTTAAAAACGTCGAGATAGGAGCGGGACGTAATAACTTCACCTCCTCCGTGTATCCACGGAGGTAGTGGAATACTAGAGGGACGTGTGACGTGACAGCGGTTTGAGATTGAGCTGTTTATTCTCAATAGGTTGCGAGGCGCCGTGTATATCAGTACGCGAGACTTTTTTAAGTAGAGATACCCCAAAAATCTATATTCATCGGTTATACAGAATAGAGGACGGGAGTCGGCTTCGAAGTCATTATATCGCCTCCACCTCACCAATGCCCTCTTGGACACAAGAGTCCTCTGACATGATTTCGCATTCACGTTTAGAGCCGTGCATTCACCTGCGGGATACACCGGTTTTGAACAGCTCCAGACACGCCGAAATAGTTTCCCGCAACTCTAGTGGCTTACCTCCAGCCACGATCGCCGATGAATGTATTTCGAGTCGGAAGCGGGTACTCAAAATCCCATGGCTGAATGCCCAGTCTAACACGAGTGTGTTGCATGGTATGTGTGGTGAAGCACGGGGTGGCGTGTTTCTGCACGAATGTGCAGCCAGCGTAAATCTGAAGCCGTCGAGGTTTCCGCAGCTCTGTAAACTATGATGAAATCATAGGCGGGGTTGCCTTTTGATTTTGCAGTGGTTCCTAAATTAAGCTTCAGTGGCTTCCATCTTCATCCACTGGTGATATTTTCAAGAGATTTTAGGTGAAAATGAGACGGTACATGCTAGTTCATATAATCAGGTAGGTGAACGGCCAACCTGGCAACCACTTAGGTTTTAATCCAACCTAAGGCCTTATATATACTTATATAGCATTCGTCTTAGTGTGAAGCTTGGTGATAATTTTTTCTATACTGTGTGATACAATATTAGCATTTGGTGCTCCTTGATTCTTGATTCGACTCGACCACACTTTTGTTCAGATTGGAATAGAGTTTGATAATTTCATCGTATTTATTAGGTAAGCCAAGATCAGATGTTCAGCAAATACAGGGCAATAAGAAGTATACCACAAGGCATATTTTTGGTGACATTTCTCCATAATTTTTCGAAAATAAAATTTTCTGTTATTTTTCGCCAAGAGAAACCGAATATTTTTTTTTCAAAATCAAGTAATTCTATACTTTAAGGCGACTGCTACATGCATTCACTTGATGACAATTAAGTTAATCTATTAATTTTACATTAGTATTACTACAATTACTATACGTACGAAACCATTACGTGATTATAGACCACAATCCAAGCAAGCAAAATATTTTACTTCAGTTATTTAGGACGTGGTTCTCCCAATTAAATTACAAGGAATTGAGAGGACGTGTTGATGTAAGAAGAGATGTTATTCCTTTGCAACCTTTTAATGAGAGGTGTGTAATTTATCTACCATCATTCATCACAATCAGGGATATGCCGTAAAAGCGCCATCTTCCAGGAAACCAATGAAGCTTCATTCAAATACAAATCTACTACCTTCACATTTCATGGCATGAATAAGTACAATCTAAAACAAACTCTGGTTAAGGTAAGGTTGGAATAGCAATTAAATAAACATTCTCCAAAAGTAAAAGCTGAGTGCCGTAAAATCATCTAAGGGAACTAAGCGTTAAAGCGTAACAACTACTCCTGACGCAGAATTGGAATTATCTGCTATTGCATGTGCAGAGGATTCAACGAACACATTACTCAAGCAAGTAGTCAAATCAGTCTATATTTGAAGGGGTTTACAATTTTTTTACGATACTGGCTGGCTTATTCACAGCTCATTGGTGATGATACAAAATATAAATTCCATATCTGATGCGTAAGATGTAGCAGGTGCTCACATATTTTTACCCAAAATCAAAGGCTAAAGAAAGGAAGCATATGTTCCTAATGCAAACTTGATAGGGATTGTGAGTTAGGAAGTTAGTATCAGTTTTCGCTCTTACGGATGATATTCTCTATTAAGCATAGTCTACACACTTGAAGAATATTTGATCAAAGCAACGAACCCATGGGATAGCTACTTTTGCCCTGTTGCAAGCCGCGCGAAATCACGCAGTGGTCTATGTTAAAATTAGTAGGAAAAAGTTTTAAAAATCTGGAGCTAGGCTGGCCTCCAATCCAAAGTTAAATTCAACATAATTTATATTGCTTCTATTGTATGCATCCGAATTTAATTGAACTACAATAGTTTATCGATAGGACAGATGATTTGCTGAACAGATATTCTTAGTGAAATATTTTTTCCCAACTACAATTATGTACACAATTTTTTCCTTTAATTTCATGAATTAGCTTATTTGGATGGTAAATCTCCGAAACTTACGGAGTTCTGGTTTCGAGTCCAAGTCAAGGAGAGTGATTTTTTTTCTCAATGAAAATTCCGCTAGTGTGTTACTATTTATTCACTAAGCATTGTTCATCATCGTTATTACACGAGCAAAGATTATAAATTAGCTGTGCCTTTCTCCCAACTTTAGGGAAAGATGAATCTCCCTGTTGATAGAGATTCGTAACAGTTGTACGACTCCCCCCTCATGGGTTACGTAATCTACGGATGGTCCCTAAGACAATCTACATTCAAAGGACTTATCCATCTACCAAGTTATACTTTTAGGGGGATACATTATGGTTCCTGCTATTCGAAAAGTTTCCTCAGAAATTTTAAGATGCATGCAGTTTTTATACTTAGGCTTAGATTTGGAAAATATACGAGTTCTATAGATACATTTACGTTCTAAGGAAAAATATTGGTTATTGAAGTTTTAGAATAGTCACCAAAGTATATGGGCTTTGTCGCTGAAAGGATATAAATCATATTGGTTGCTTTGCTTTATTTTCTGTCAAGCAGCATTAAATCATGGCATTAAATAATATCAGCATTTTGTCAAAGAGATATAATCGTCTATAACCTACGCTCCTATGACACGTCCTTAATTCACTCAGCAAATACCTTAGAATCATGCACTATCTCCGTCCAAGAGTTTCGCAGTTATAGCGACTTAGTCAAAAAAAGTTGCTTCGTGTGGCTGTAAAGTATGCCAAGTATGCCAAAGCATGGTAAATATTTCACAAAGGTAGCTATAATCAATTATCGAGGTAAATAAATGAAAAGTATATTTTAATACAAATAAATACGCAATGCAGCGTAAAATTATCGATATTTTCCTCAAAAAATAAAATACAATGTGTTGGCACCAGTCGGGAGGTAGGCCTTTCATTCCCTACCTTCCCTGCTTTAAATTTCCCACCCTCTCTCCTTGGGCGCTTCACGGCCATCATTTGTTTATTCAACTCGACTACGGTCGTATGTACTCGACTCGACTGATATTCGATTGTCGAGTTTTCGTCTGCTACGAGAGTGTGTCCGGCTGCAGTCGAGAGGTGGCAGAAGTCAGTGTGTGTGAAATCGGCTTCTGGCGTGACGGGTCAGTCGTCGGCCGTCAGCCCAGTCGTGGGTCGGTTCGTGGAAATGACGTCCTCTCGTCCGGAATGGGCGAAGATAGACCAAGGTAAGCGCCCATGTCCCTTGACCTATCCCCACTCCCGTAATTATTTTGCTCTCCCATTACTTTCGTCCCGGTTTCTTTTTTAAGCAGTACCCGGCTCGTTTAGGCTTGCCTCTCCTTCCTATTTTTCTTACATCTACACGATAACCTGCAAGCCACCGCTAGGGTGTGTGGCAGGGGGTGAAGGTCACCAAGCATGCACTACTAGCATGCAAGCAAGCAACTAAAGGGTCTCATGCAACTAGATTGTTAGTATCTATAGTATTTGAGGGGTTAATACATGCATCATGCACTACAGAATACTCTAAAATATTTCCCCTACCTATCCCTTTCCTATGCTGCCTATTCTGTTCTCTTATAGTACGGGGGAAAAATGCCATTTTGAATCTATCTGTACGACAATCTATCTCTCTAATCTTATTTATCTGGTCGAATCTAGCATAATACGCTGGTGTTTTTAATATGTGCCTAACATCTTCAGTAAAGCTATCCGATTGAAATTTCTGCAATAGATTTAATCTGAACTTTAATCTACGCTCTGATAATGATTCCCACCCTAATTCTCGTATTAATTCTGATACACTACTCAGCCTATCGTAACACCTTTTGACGAACCTAGCTGCTCTACGCTGCACACTGTCTAGTTCTCTCATCAAACCTAATTCATTAGGATCCCATACACTGGCTGCATACTCAAGGTGGGGCCTAACTAGTGAAAAGTAGCATCGCTCTTTTGTCTTCTCATCACATTTCCCAAGTACTCTTTTTATAAATCCTAGCTTTCTCTTCGCTCAGCCGCATATTTCCCTTATGTGTCTTCCCCACGATAAATCTTTAGTGATTGTTACACCTAAATATCTTACGGTTTCAACGTTTTCGATCTTCGTGTTATTAATTCTATAGGATCGCTCTATCGAATTATTCCTCCTCCAAAAATTGATAGCTACACACTTTATTGGTTGAGTTCTAACTGCCATTTGTCGCACCACTCTTGAATTGCATCTAAATCCTTGCTAAGTGATTTCGTGTCCTCTTCGTTTGATATACCCCTGTACACCACCGCATCGTCTGCAAAAAGTCTAAGGTTACTACTAACTACGGTACCCAAATCGTTTATGTATAAAAGAAATAGAAGCGGACCTACTACGCTACCCTGGGGAACTCCCGATGTGACTTCGATTGTGTCCGACATGATACCATCTATGACAACCCTCTGCTCTCGCCCACTTAAGAATTCTTTTACCCAACATACAACGTCTTTATTTATACCAAAACTCTCTAACTTCAAGATTAATTTGTCATGAGGAACTTTATCGAAAGCCTTTTTAAAATCTAAAAATATCGCATCAACTTCAGTACTGCTTTCGCCGTGGACTCGTGATATCGTGTACGAATAAAGCTAATTGTGTCTCGCAAGATCTACCTTTCCGGAACCCATGCTGGCTGTTTATGAGTAATCCCTGACTATCCAAATGCCCCATGATCGAACTGACTACAATGTGCTCAAATATCTTACAAGAGATTGACGTGAGTGAAATGGGTCTGTAGTTACTAGGTTCTTCCCTATCACCGCTTTTAAATATAGGTGTAATGTTAGCTACTTTCCAATCCTTGGGTACTGTGTGGTTCTTTAGTGTTTTATTGAATATTATTTCTAGATAGGGGGCTATTTCAGAAGCTAATGTTTTATATACTCTGGAAGGAATTTGATCGGGACCTGGTGATTTGTTTTTACTTATGCTTTTTAACTGCTGCTCTATTCCGCGACATGAAATGTTTATTTCGGGCATTTGCTCACTGAAAGTGTTCGGCGGTGGTTCATAGTGCGGCTGTATCGGCCCCGAGTGGGTACACAATGAGTAAAGAATCATAAACGGCAAGTTTGAATTAAAGATAGGTAGTACGAAACCTTGATGGGAAAAACTTAACCTATTGGAGCATCTAAATGCCATTAACACTACTGTAAATGCATGTAAAGCGAGAATTACGTTTTCCCATAAAGTCACAGTAAAATACGGTCAAAAAATGCCAATGAATGCAAGGAGCCAATGTGTTCATCTTTTTAACGTCATCTATTATGCCATCGCATTTGTGGCGTAAGAATCAGGATGGATAAAGAGTTATATAATTATGATCAGCAAAATGACTCCGCATCAAATGTATTTCCAAATTCCTTTCTTGGAATGAACTCTGCTCATTGCCCGGATTAAGGGTTTTTTAAAAAAGCCTTCTTTTCTCCGGGAAATTTATAGTGAGCGGAACAAGCTTTATCTGAAATTAAATCAAACTTAAATTATTTTTTTTCTTTGTCATTTTTAAAGAGGTTGCACGTATATGTGAAGTCATTACTCATAGGCATAGTCAACACAGCATACTAACTCACAACTAAGACTTTATTGACTTTTTTCATTCACTACAAATACATTTTGAAGCCTTATTGCTTAGTTTTCAATTATACATGAGATGCATGACCTTCAAGTTTTCAGTGGATAGCTCATCTATATTAAGCTCTATACCTATATTAACTTGAGGCCTATATCAAAAAATGATTTTTCATTCCCTCCATGATTCAGGATATATATCGGAAAAAATGTGGTAATGCACTACACATTGCATTGCCCCATACCCAGGCCAATGAAAAACCGCAATGGGTGAATCAATGATTTATTCATAAAAATTCGCTAAGGTACATCAAAATAATCGTAGAGCCTGCCAGCAAAGAAAAAATCCGGTACATCCAGCCGGCGTATAAAATGAAATATGTTGATGAAATCAGGTAACTTGGAAATTGCTTAGCTCATTATTTTAAAAATTTTAACTCTCTGGTTGATCATTAAACCGAAATGGAGAAAACAGGAAATAAATAATGATGCCCGAAAACTTGTGTAGAATTGATTAGAGCAATATTTTCCAGTAATTCATGTATCAGAGAGCTTTTTGATGCATATAAACCGCGATCTTAATGTAAAAATGGGCACAGCTTTATATCAATGCGGTAATAGTCCAATTCTTTCACGTATTTGACTTTTATTACATACTCTGATTGGCACCCATGGAGTCATTTTAGGTTTTGCTGCCTACCTCTAACAATAGCTGTGACGAAACATCTTTAGTTTTCAATGTGAAAGATAAGTTCACTAAATGACCGTAGGGAAGCTCACGGAGGAACCACTAAAAATTCTTCCCGTGTTGCTATTCAAATGAGGATATCATATTGTTGCAAAGTGAGGCACTAAACTAAAACTTGAGTATCTTTGATTTATATAATTATTTCAGATTAATCGTGTAATTAATACCAATTTCCATCCCTACAGAAAATGTCGCCAAGCAATTTCTAAAAAAAGAGCAAATCCGGGAGAGATAGAGGGAGATTCGTCAAAGTACGGGTTTTCCAATTAAATTGATGGATTAATAAACACCCGGTTTCAAAATATACGATGTATTTTATTCACGGTAAGAGAGAAGAGAAACTTCTTACTCTGGAAAATTATGCTCTTCCGTGATTAATTCTCAAATCTAAGCTCGAATTCCATTTCAAATACCTACTTATTTGTTATTACGAATAGATTTCATAATACTTTTCCTAATTACTATTTCTTTTTCGGTAAATATAATTCTTTTTCATCTTGAAACTCATTTTTAAGGTTATTGAACCACTAAAACCTGTCACACTCCCTTATGATGGCACTAGGATCACGTAGGTGCATAGGAATGCACGTTCAGTAAATTTTCATCCCGTCACACCCTGTGCACCTCTGAAGGTGGATTGGCATAATAATTAAAATAATGATAATTGGGACGAGTGTAGGGTATGCAAGGTAGGATGGGTGCTTCGCCTTCCAACCTGTCATTTGTTTATTGCCTTTACACTTCCAAAGATATACGTGGGCTTTCTTCAATTCTTGAAACTTAAATACTAAATTTAAAACTAGGAATCGCACCTAATAATCCTTTTCCAAAGTTTCTTTTTTCAGTGAATATTATTCCTTTATCATCCGCTGCTGTGCAGCCACAGAGGTTGGAAAGTGGCGCCCCCACACCCGACTACCAAACCCGAGCGCTGCTTTCGCA
Source organism: Platycnemis pennipes (assembly GCA_933228895.1). Taxonomy (NCBI): domain Eukaryota; kingdom Metazoa; phylum Arthropoda; class Insecta; order Odonata; family Platycnemididae; genus Platycnemis; species Platycnemis pennipes. Next base: position 29,805,481 of record OW121846.1, read on the forward strand.
CCTGGAGCGAGGGAGATCATGCCGCACCCCAATAAAGAGCGGCTCCCCCGATTTCTCAGGCCTCCGCCGCTCATCCCTCACTTCCGTCTCTCGACCCCCGGAACACCACCCCCGGAACACCATCCCCGCGCGCAGACTCCCGTGGAAGGAATCTCTCTTGCCCCGGCGGACGCGGACCGGGTGTCAAGAAGGAAGAAGACCCGCCGGGTGCTTGACGATTCCTCGCACGAGTGCCACCGCCCACAAGACGCCCGCCGCACCACTCAGCCCGACCCCCGGGCACCTCCCGCACCTCTATCTCTCCGCTACCCCCTTCTCCCTACAAGAACGATTCCTCCCTCCCCCCCTGCACCCGTCCACAATTTGCTTGGGAAATTTACAGCCACCTCAGCTTTTTTTTCCTCCTTCTCCCTCCACCCCCGCAAGTCGCTCCGTCCACCGACGCACCCAGGAGGCGTTCGATTCGGCACCGCGGCTAACGATTGCCGGGTCCGCTACTTCAGGCCCTGGCGTGGTCCTACACATCCTAGATGGCACCTACGTCAATCTATCCTCAAGTTTGCATAACCTCCGAAATTCCAGGGGCAAATAAACGAAGGGGGATGCAAGCGTTAAATTAAATGCTTATTACCATGCTGTTAAATGTACTAAGGTAGTGCTAATGAGACTAATATACTACAGAACGTTAGGGTGGCTAACAGTTATAGCAGCTACAACGTATGTCCACAAAATTACATATTTAAAGACGATGAAAAACTATCAATATATTTATGCATATTTTAGCCACCGAATTTTGGTAGTACTAGCGAAAAGTGCCAGCGTTAACATGTAGAATTTTGTAAAACCTTGTGGAAACAAAAACAAATTTTAAGTTACTTCTTTAAATATGAATGAAATGCTTTTATTTTACTAAAAATGGATTAATTGTTGTTATAATATTCTGATACATAGCATAAAGGATAAATGTAATTATTACAACAAAAATGTTTTTAATTATGGTCTATGCTCGTGACGATATATCGGCTCGTGGGACTTTTCACCCTTGGAGCAAAAGCCTATATCATTCTCGGCACTAAGAGGGTTAAAAAATATCTATTAGTTTTCAGAGAATAATTGCTATATTTTGCTAACATTTGGCATCCAACTTTTTTAACATTTTTCAACTTAATTTTGTTAAAATTTGGTCACACCTTATCAATACCTCACTTTAGTCTCGGGGAGTATTCCACACCCTGGCCGATATGTGAGAGATCCCTGCAGGTTTTATTCCAAGAAATTACACGATAAATGATTTAAGGTTTGCGTGATCATATTCCTTCCACTCTTTCTTTTGCAGCACCTTTCTCAATTTAGTCAGTAGGAAGGGATTACTTTATATTTTCGTTAATATTTTTTGCGTGATAGCCATTTTGCAGGCAAATATAATTTTACTGCCTTCCAGTGTTTTCGTTGTCTTCAGCATCTCTTTTAGTAAACTAAAAAAAGTTGTGCCCCCGATCTATTGCCAGAGAGAGCTAGAAACCTTTCACTCTACTCATTGTATTTCTTCAATCTGTTTTTTGAAAAACTGAACAAGATTTCAGTTAGAAACATTAAATTTCCCAACAATAGTCAAGCAGGAAATTCTACGTGAAATCCCCAAGAAATAAATTCAAAATTTAGAATTATTTCTTTGAGTGTATTCCGCGGAAATACAGAAGCACATGCACCATTAGTACCGTGATACATGCTAACATGTTCTCGTACCTCTCTTCCTTGTCCTTTTATTAATTTTTAGCATGGCGTTTCCTATTCGATCCATTTTGACTAGGCATTAGACTTAAAAGAATAACGGTATCTCACTGAAGAGTACTTATAAGTTATAAAAATACTGATCCAGCTGTACCAAAGAAAAAATACTAATATACGAGTAGTACCCTGATTGATTAAATATTTTTATGAATTTAAAATATACATAAAATCATTTCTTCCGATATTTCGTTGAGTTTACGAAGCCATAAGAAGCATTATCCAATTTATATCCCCTGTTGTACTTATAGTCTTTGCGGCCTTAGATGGCAGTGACGCCATCGAAATTGATGACGACACATCAATTTTCCCCAAATGAGAGAAGGTAAAAATCACACACATTGCCAAGTTTTTTGCCAACTTACGAGGTACAAAACAATTTACTGTCGCTACACCGAATTACCGTGCGGGAACTTCAAGTCATTTGAAAGGGAATTATTTTCCATGGCACTGTAATGCATTATTAATGGTTTATAGTATAAGATTTTAACGGCAATGGTAGACAATAATGTAATTGTCTCACGTCTTGAAGGGATGCTTACCAAATACTCAACTACGTACTCTTATTACAACAACCTCAACCTTCTCCCTGACTATTCCCTCTTGCTATATGAATAAAGCCACTGTCTCTCCTTGCAAATTGTTATGCAAGTGCAGAAGCGACATCAAGCTTACTGAGGAAAGCAAGCAGATCAAAGCTATTATCCCACGAGATTGCCTATTACAAGTTTATTGGCATGGAAAAACTGGCTTCAGGAAGTTAACACTGAAAAACACACTGATACTGGGTTCAAACTTTGATCCCTATGAATCTGATAACTTGACCAAGAAATTAAAATATAGTGAAATAGATGTGTTAAACCATAACGATAAATCTTGGTGCACCTACATCCATCTCTTTAGTTTGCATTAGTCTATATGCATCTTGTAATGATTCCCTCACTCGCCAAGCTGATTCTACATTTTAAATTAATTTGCTCAGAAATTCTACGCTGAACTACAGTCAAGGTTTCTACTTTGTATTAACACAGTTATTCCTCAGAAAATCACGTTCACACTCAAGGCATTCTATTCATCATGGGCATCAACCACATAGGAACTACTCATTTCTAACGATACGGCTTACAAATTTACTTATGACACTGATTATCATTTTATTTAGAAAAATAAATTCAATACAACAAAATCACCAAAACATTTACGTCATTACAACAATGAGAATTTGATGGACACGGTAAATGTTTTTCCAACACCACTTATCTCACGGAAAACACCATGGTTTATGCTTTTTCACTTATAATGCAGTGCACAAAGACTTATCACACTATCTTTGTAACTTTGGCTGCATCAGCTGTACTTTAATATCAGAGCATATATCAGAGATATACCTGTCGTCACGCCGAGCACAAATTCGTACCACACCGAAGCAAATTTTACTGTTCTTCATGCTAAATCCCAACAAATCTACTTCCTACCATTTTTCGTACATTAAATCAGCATCACAAACATTTATTACACATTATTTGTTATTTTCTAGGCCTTTGTCAGAGGAAAATAGAAAAATATGAGAGCACGTCACGAGCTCTGCACGAGTGTCTGCTTTACACATTGACATACAAAAATTCTAATTTTAACATCACTAACCACTCCAAGTAAACAGCAGTGGTATTACATATGACTCTAACACACAAATTATTGCTCATAAATGCTGAGCTCCGCAGAAAACTTCAAGAAAAACAAAGTACACACCACACGAGAGGAGAGCTCACATTTAGCAATTTTTGTACTAATTTCGCCATCAATGACACTGCCGAGGTTCTTAGTTCCTTGGTATAACTCACTCAAACCTAATAACTTAAATGCATGACACCTTTTTGTTTGATTCACTGAAATTGGACTTTTTAGTGAGGTATACTGACTCCGGTGTCCCATGAGAGATCACTTGCACAACTCGTGGTGAATACGCTTTTATAAATAAGAGATCGAGGACGCCTTGAATTTCTGACAAAGAATTAACGGGAAACTAACGGAAAATAACTTCACTTCCAAAAAAATATGGTGGTAGAATATTTAATTAAATAAAAACTTTGAATATACACGGTAAAACGTTAGTCAATTGTTCATCAAACTGTGCGAGAGAAAACGAAGCAGAGAGCATTCAAAATAATCTGGCAACTCAGCGGTGTGACGTCACTGCCAAGATATAAAATACAGACTATAATTGAGACTTATTTTTTTAAATCTGCAACTTAGTAGGGAAAAATACTCTCAAATCAGCAACCCGTAACACATAATATAGCATTGAGGGGATCTTTTATCACGAGTAAAATCATTTTGTTTAAGTCACTATATTTGCAGTAAATTTGATATAAATGCTGTAAATGTTACTATTGGTGCGTTAGGGAACCGGTTTAGTACATAGAATAAAGTGTATTCTCATCTACAAATTATAGGTTTCATTCAGGCAGTGACAGAGATTTTTCATTGATGCAGAATTCCCTAAGATTGGAGTGACGAGAGCACTTTAAATTCAGTACAATCCGTTAAACCGTGGGCCCACTGAAGAGCAAGCTAATTAGCCTGCTCGTAAAAAGTTTAAGAGCAGGCAAATTCCGGCATCGGGATTCACTATCCAATTAAGTACCGTCCTTAATGACCCAAATGACATTAACAGTCGGTCATCTACCCGGAATAACAACTGCTGGTAGGCTTTAAGTTCATATTTGGCGAAACCTGTACTTATAGTGAATAGCTATTTCTGCTTCATGTTTTTATTACACTGCATTTTATTTACAATTCAATGCATATAACATTACATGCATGCATATCTCGCTAATGAATTATTTTCGTCAATAAGTGACCAATATCAGATGAAAGTGGTGAAAATTTATCAGTAACCCCGTGATTCTGATTTCAATTCTGGCTATCGCATAATACATAATAATGTAAGGTACCACCAAAGAACGGCATTTTATTGCCCAACGCTAACTTTGATAATGACACCAACCTTATTAGCTCAATAGTTTTCCTATTTTTCTCTATATAAATTCAACAAAAATTTGTTTCAAAGATGTGTGTTAAGCGATGTGATTCCATTTCAAAACATGCGCTAGAAAGTTTTTCCTACACGAAGTTTCTCCTTCAATGAGATTCTCTCTATTGGTGAGGATACTCATAGCATCAAATTTTTTAAAATTATTACAAAATTCAAGCCTGTTGCCTAAAATGCAAAAGAAACAATATTTTAATGTCTATATAAATGTTATATACTCCGTGTTTTTCGAGTAAATGTACTTGCCTCAGAGAGAAGCTTCTCAGTAGATACTGTCTCCTCATCCTCCACAGTACAGGAAATTACAGTAGACTAGGTATGTAGATGAGGTGATATCGTAACGTTGCGGTAGAATGCGAATGGCACGAGTTCGGACATACAGAAATAGCTCCGTTTTGTAGCGTATGGTCTTTAATTGCCGAGTCAAGTACTGCCATCGTTAGTTAGGTCACTAAAGAGCCCATCTGTCAGACCAATCAATACGAGCTAGAATATAACCTTCAGCGTCACTGATAAGTTAAGAGGAAGCATCGCATTATTTTATTTTACACGGTAATATAGTCTTTTTACTATTGGAGACTAATGGAGGATATTTAAAATTAATTTTACTCCTGTTTTGGCGTCAATCAAGTTAAAGAAGATCATGCTAAAAAAAGCTTGGTTATCATTTCATATAATCTTTTATTGTTGAACTAAGTCAATAAAATAGATATATTATGCGGTTATTTTAATATAATTCAATGTGCCAGTATCGACTAATTAATCTCAAAGATCAGATCACTTGAAATTAAAGATAATGAAGTCTTTAACGATACTCAGTGCTGCATATGTCACCTCAAATCTCAAATTATTTTACATAAATGTAAGTAGTAGCATATCGTGAATAAAATCGTGTCCACAATATTCAACTCGACGCATTAATACGAAACAATATATTTGAAAACTAAGACGATAGAAAAAGTAGGGATCATCATTAGACAACCTCTTGGATCATTGGGGCCTGATTCTCTTGTTTGAGGCCTCGTTACACTCGATATCATTTAATAATTTTGTATTTTTTTCTTTTGTTAAGTGGTATAACTTGTTGAATATTTTCCTGCCTGCACTGAGTGCATGAAATTGCTTTCCCTCCTCTGGCATTATTACACAGCACATGCGTCATGCATGTACTGAACATAATTGATGCGTATAATTTACGTCCATTATTAATCACCTATTGGTAGTTTTTTCGAACATTCTCATTATTCTATCCAAAAAAAGTTTCTGAATCAAAATAACATTCTAAAAATGTATCTCAATCCATAAAGTCAGAATTTAAAATGCAGGGAGGGATCGTACTACTACTACTACAACTAATTCTCAATTTAACAAAGGTCAGATTGTTAGTTTCCTTGTCAGATGTGACATCCTCTATAGAGCTATATCCTATCTATTTGAAGAATTTTGACCCGTAGGTGGTGCCGGAGAAAAGTAAGATGGGTGATCAGTTTTTGGATTCACGTCATACTCGTCTGCCTTCACAGAAAGAGGAAAATTAGATCATGTTTGTGTCCCAAAAAAGAGCACTTCAGAGGTGTGCCGCGTCAATAAATGTCTCTGTCAGAGTAAAAACTTCAATATGCGTCACGCGCGGCAGAGGGTTGAGGGAAAAAAGCACTTCACCCATTTTACGAAGAACTGTCTCGGTCGCCAATTTCAGTGCACGCGTGAAACTGCACCGGGCGAAGAGGCGATGCCAATGTAGAAGCATTACAAACTTGGGAAAATGGGTGATATTAACCCTCACCGAACCAATAGAAATATATTCAATTAGGTGGTGTAACTGGGAGTACGCCAGGTATATTTACACACATATGACCTGTGATAACTAAATTATTGGTAACATTTCTTAATAAAGGTTCGAATTCTAACACAAATTGAGATACCGACACTTTTTGATTTCGATAAAACTCAAGTAGTTAAAAAACGATCAATTCAAACTGCAGACAATCGGTGGGCGGTATGTCACATGAAATCGTTTCGTATTTTATATAAATTTCAATGAAAACCATCACACCCCTTGCCCTAGACAAGTTATTACAATTGGCTATTGAGTTATAGCCATTGATAGATAGATTAAAATGTAGGTGGAGGTACTCCAAGAGTCCCTGGGGCACTTAGACCTGTTGGTCCATTGTGCTAACCACCATTCATGAGATCACTCATACAGAATTATCGCCCGGCTAAAAGCCAAGAGGTCTCCTATGAGGATCCCCTTAATTTCATTGGGTAGTTATAGCCATTAGTTTTATATAAATCAATTTCATCATATTTATCCAAATTTCGGTCAAAACCATAACATCAGGTTGATCACATAAGCTGCTTAAATGTAAGAGAAAGAGTTCAAAATTACTTCTCACGCTTATAACAATTTTTTGTATAATTAAAGAAGCTTTTTTATATGAAACGACTTATTTATATTTTGAGAACTCATTGGAAGGAAATTCATAAATTTGAAATATTTTCCAAGCTAGTAAGAACAATTACTGGGATTTTTTTTCTTTCCACATAAGGATTTTTCCCTCTCTTACCCACAAGCATTTGTACTTTTTACTCGTCTTTGCATCTTTGGCTGCATTCAACACCAGTCTTATTCCTGGACACAGCGCCTCATTGATGCACACAGGCACATCCGGAACTTCCAGGTTCAGATGTCGAGGTGAGAAGTCACATTTTACTCTTAGCTCAGCTAGGAATTCGTCCTTAATGCGTTGTTTGACCAATTTCACACTGATTCCCCCTCCAGTTGCACTATCTGGCCTGTTTTTAAATCGGTAGCATTTATCTATGTCTTTGATGCTCATTTTCACGCCCAACTCAACCCCTACCTTACACACAACAACTGGAAGGCTTTCAGGCAATATTGGGATTCCGTGTATTTCGACCGTATTGGAAAGAATCCGTTGTTCTAGCTCAAGTGAACTATTTCACTGAATTGCGAGTGGCTTTTTTACGAATAAATTCTCATTGTGACGAGAGTCCACTTAAACACTTCATTTGTCCAGTCATTTTCCTAAAGACTCAATAATCTTAAGCGATTCATCCAACCTTTGGTACAAATTATTGATGGAATCCCCTACATTGGATTCCGTTATATTCATATATTTTTTATCTCCCTCCACAGGCGTAATACCTCAACACTCGAAGTATCACTAGGTGCGTTCCAATGATCATCAATCTCCCGATCCAGATTCATTCTCAACCTTCTTGCCTGATACAATCACCACACTTCCACTTCAATCAATTTCCATCTCCATTTCTTTAACCTATCGGTACTAGATGCACATGGTTTATTTATAGAAAAATGACAAAATTCAACTTAAATCCTTCTCAGGGACTAATAATGAGTGTAAACAACTCCGGAACTAGCTTTATTTTACCTATTTCTTTCAAAACGTCTTCTGATGTCCTGCAAACATTTTTCTCTGGGGAAATTTCGATGATTTCAGGCAATTAATAAAGGATGTTCCCGCGGCAAAACAAATTGCAGCCATTTCTTTCGTGTTGAATTCGCTTGATCTACTAAGGTGACAACATAAGCAACTGGTAAAATGCCAGAAGATTTCTTCATTTGAACGTATACCCAAACATTTCCAGCACATATGACCGGGTAAGGAATACACACTCCCCGTAGTGCTTTCTGATTGTTTGCCATTAGCAATCTCGGATAAACAAATGATTGTTTAAATGATCAGCTTAGTTATGATAACGAGTTATCTGAATCAGACGCTTTAGGAGTTTTTCGTTGGCATTTACAGCTTAATTGAAACGCAGGGAATGTAGGCCGAAATGACAGCCGTAGATAATTATAAAAGTAAATTTGTGTTTTTGCGAGCTGAAATATCTGCCTCAAGTTCCGGTTAATTAATATAATATGCGTAAAAGCAATTACTTTATGGTGGACAATCTAATTAAGGTGAATGCATGCTACAGTCATTACGAAATGGGGAATGATTGGAGCGAATTGCAGTGCAGGACATATTTGGTAAATTGCTATGGAAGTATTTCCTTGATAGGTCGATGACGTTATGTGGCAGTGATGGGCATATTTTATCTCTGGAAAATTAATTTTTGCGCTTCCTGTCCAAAAACCATCATTTGACTGACAAGTTCTGTCCTTGCATTTTTTAATTGTGGACGGAATTTCCGAAAGATAAGTAAATTGAAGAATTGAAATGTGGCCCTAGCCTTTTTTGCTGGTTTTGAATATATTTGAGATGAATTTCTCGTTCGCATCATGTTTTTTCTCCAAAATGATGACGGAAATTGTTATGCCAAATCCAATGATTTCCAGTGACACAAATAATTTGTGATTATGATAGTAACGAATGAAACATATAAAACGTTTTAAATTACTTTTCTGCGCCGTCAAATTTTATTTCGACAGTTCATTCCGCAAAAATATTTAGTTTCTAAGGTGATTTAACATAATCACGGTATATTCTCATGATGCCACATCAAAAATAGCAATAACAGATAGTGGGCCAAAAACGGCAAGACATACGTCATTTGCGCCATTTTTTACTTGCATAGAGGTTGGAGTTCAAGGACTAATTTTAATTCTTATTATTTCAATAGGTGTTTATGGAGGCGAGATTGAAACTAAACTTTATGGAATGGAGGAGGGATGGAGAGAAACTCGGTGTCATAATTAGCTTCCTTCTAAGATAAGGCGCCTAGGGGCTCACAGTTTAACGTCCCATGTAACGGAGGGAGTACTGTCCTTGATGCACTTTCCAAATAGCACTCAAAAAGGATCAGTATACCAATTACAAAAACTAAGCCATTGCTGGGATTAAAACCTTTCCCTTCTGAAGGATTACTTCAGCCTCCAAACCAACCCACTCTCTCTAAAAGTAATGAAATTCATGGTGTTGGTGTACGTGGGAGCGCCAGAGAAACTTACATGCATGCGTTCCCGTCGCTAATTTGCATGTAAGACCAAAAGAGAGCTTTTAATTTGTGGAGAAGAGAGGCTTTCGCCGAGAAATCCTTTGAAATTCATTGTCATCCCCCCTCCGCCCCTCAAACTCATCCTCTCTCTCCGTTCGCCTCGACTGAGTGATCGCATCCTTTGGCTCCACACCATTTCTCCGCGTCCGTAATTTATACCGGGTTCCCTCCCCCGCCCGGTCGGAGCGCTGGGAACAACCCGCGGACGGAGGAAGGTCGTGCTCCGACTAAGAAACTCCCTGAACCGTGTCAAAGGGTGTAGCGATGAGAATGCCTCCTCCTCCTCCTCCCCGGTTGGCAGACACCGACTGTGTGTGTTGGGGAAGCCGAGGCGGTGTGCTGGGAGGGCCAAAGCCGACGGCCGCCTGCACCCTTGGCATACCCAGTTGTCTCTCTCGCCACAAGCGGGAGGGCGAGGTGGTGCAGGCATTTGCCCCACCCAGGTTGACATGGGGCAAAACCGACGAGGGCCCCACTGGAGAGTGACCTACGCTAATTTAGCCGAAATTTTGCATATCTACCAAATATCAGGGGCAAAACATGGAGGCAAATATAAGCCTAAATGTAAATGTTTATAACATTGCTATCGATAATAATTAAGTCGTTAAAATTAACCTTCCTTACTGAGAAGGGTCTATATTATTAGTACAATTAATATTTACAGTATAAGGACAGTCAAATTTATAATTAAAATATAAAATATACGAAGAAAAAAACAAATGTTTACAAAGTTAAAAAAACCATTTTTTAAACATGTGGAATAGTTTCGTAAACTAATACTTCGTATGCGTCAAAGTTAGGTCAACATTATAAATACTATTTATATGTTGAGGCCAATTTTCAGTAAAAAATTATCGGACAGAAAACACCGTGCAAAGTTCTAAGAAATGTTTCCCTAAATTAAATGTTTTTATTTAAACAATCATTTTTAAAGGACGAATGCAACATTAAAATGTGGCATGACGTGACATATATTTTCAAAAATATTTTTAAAATTCAGCAACAAATATAACAGTGGCATTGAATACGTATTGAAATGTTTTTATAGGGATCGGCGTGGATTGGAAAGAATTGCCTTCGAAGGGCCATATTCAGTCGACAACGTCACTCATCACAAACCCTTGGATTTTTTAACGCGGCTCCAAACTATATTCTTCTATCAGTTAAAACTGCAATGATAGCAAATTTTTTCTCTAAGATCTGTGCTCTGAACGGCCAGCTACTGCATTGAAAAGTGAGGTGGCTTAGCGACTGATCCCTTTGAGATCATTTTTAGGATATATTCACCTCAACAGTTGCTTCTGTGCGGCTTAAATTCCGGAATAAACGAGCCATCCTTGATGGACCGCGATGGTAACTGAGATGCTCAGCTCCCATTTCCTATGGAGCCTCAGAAAAACTGCAATTCGGATTCGGAATCCTGGGTACCGTGGTGGTGCAAACGTGAATCGAGGGCCCTTGGCAAGCTAAAGGTTCGTCGTTCACTCTAAAGCCCGGTAAACCTTTTTCTAAATCCAATGTTTAACAATTCTTTAAATTATTTGATCTTTCTCTAGATTTTAAAGTTAATTATTTTGTCTAAAATGTTTCCGATTATTCTCAATGCGATATATGACTAACATTTTTGCGTTCTGCACATAGTCCCGGACACCCAAAAGTCAGTTGCTGTACTCCTGTCCAGAAAACCTTTTACCTCAGGCCTGCTCTTTCTTGTCTTCCAGAGCGATAGGTATATTATATCACATATATTAAACCTTTTCAGAGGTAAAATTTAAAAAATGAAGAGAACCTCACTGAAGAGCAAATAAAGAAAGCAATATATGTATTTTAAAAAATGTATAGAAAATTTATAAATAATACATTTCAAATCGCAAATTATCGCAATCTCATAGTTACCTACTAGTCATGTTTGTGAGACTATTTTAAAGCAGCTTATCACCCGATTCTTTTCTGGCCTAACTCTGGACGAAGTTTTTGTTTCCGCATATTTCACGTCTATATGCAAATCTCATCCGAGGTCTTCTTCCTTAGTTCTTTCTCTTTACTTTTCTGCCAAGGTATCGTGCCTTAATGATATTACAATACGTGATAATGATTCTTCAAAGTTCATGGCGTCATCATTTCAGCATTTGACACCATGCTAATCCCGTCCCGGGGATTAAAATTTAATCCCGTCTTGTAACGAAAGGGCAGGGTGATTCTTTATTTCACAGAAATTGACTTAAGAGAAAATAATATATGATAAAGAGTTTTTTAAGTTTAGTAAAAGTCATTTTTACGAAAGGAAACTATAAAAACTTATTCCTCATGAAATATTTCAATGAAATTGGTGCAGTCATTGAGGGTCTATAGCTTCTCTTCGCAACTATGTCACGGAATTCACGGAATTAGTGTGAAAGGTCGCTTGTAGCTCTATATCCTCTATTAATATCTTCGGTTCATGAAAGCCACTTCTCTACTAGACGGTGGGTTTGGGTGATTATTGTCAAAGAATTTGGTTAAACTTAAAAGGAGGGGAAGTCAGTGACAGGAACTTAATTCATATTTGCAGTATCAGTTTCGTGCTGCCAACAGTTTGGAAAATATAACTTTGCTATAACATTCATATATTTTTATATAATACCAGTTTGTTTATTTAATAATAAATTCATATAATATAGTTGTGAGATAAACTTAAGTATTCGCCAATTTCTTAAGGAAAATTAAGTCTCCAATTACTTTCCAAGCCGAAAGTCAAAGTAAAGTCATCCAAAAATATACAAGTAACATAATACTTGACCCAAATACTATTTTTCCAGAAGTAACATTTGAACTTACAGGGGTAAATCACTGCTTCTGTTTTTTAAACGAAATTATTACCTCTAGCATTTGATTGAAAAAGACCTCATTTCATTTTAATAGTCATAATGAATCTCAGTGTTAAAGAATATATAGTATAAAATCATACTGAGTTAAGTAAGAAATCCAAAGGCATGCAATGTGAAAAAATGTGGGTTAGAGAAAATAAAATCTCTTCAACCTCGAAAGAACCATACTATGGTATCAAAAGTTTGGCCGAGAGGATTTTCCAAACGGTTGAATGAAGACGACTTCAGCAAATACTAATTAGCTGGAGAAGAGTCGATATACAGTCAAAAATCAGGGAGCCAACAAGAAAGGAAAAACCTTAGAGATGAAAACGCACAAGAAGCAAGAAAGAAAAATCCGTAATCTATGAATTTTAGGCACCCAAATGAATGCTTATGTGCGCCATAACAACTTTGGCAAATTAAAGAGTGCAAAAATAGATATGTCTCTTCCAAAATGAAGTCACATCAGAAAAGTCAATTACCTGAATGGGGTATGCGAAAGCCAGAGCCGTGCAAGCGTAAGAGTGGACATGAAATGCAGTATAGGGCTATGGTGACAATCATTGAATTGCAAGACTGATAAATAGCAACCCTGACGTGAAACAATGAAATTATGGAGTGACGGAGAGGGCAAAGGAAAAAATTTCCCTCCGATAAACCTCGTGCAAGGGTCGAGACAATTTTGGAAGGTTTTCCCGACAAGACTCGGCGGAATCAATCGCCACACATGACATGCGTGAAAAATATCACCCATTCCGACGATCCCCAGGGGATCAAATTTTAGCGCCCCATTTGATTTTTGCTCCCTCTTTTGTTTCCCCCTTCCCGCGTCGCGGCATTCACTGGCGAATGCCGCCGGGGAGGCAAAGGATCCCACCAACGTTCCCGGCAACGGATGGCGTCGGGAAAGGTTTCCCGCCCAGCGGCGCGGAACCCAATGATTTCCCTCGTCTCACTCACTCCTTCCCCCAACCCCTCTCCCCCTTCCTTCGCAACCCTTCCCTCCGGCCACCCCTAGGCTCCAGCGAACCGCCTGGGAACGCCGTGTCTCGCGCACCCGCTCCGTCGACACCGGCAGCCTAAATTCGAGGCGTCCTCCGAGAAAGGAGGCCGGAGCACGTTCATGCACAGATAATGAAATGAATTGCCAGACGCTCCCTTCGTTTGGGGAAGACGGGAGAGGAAGAGGCCCCCGACCACATTTCCTCAAGTTTCTCTCGCCTTCTTCCTCCCTTCCCCAATTCCTCCGCTCCCCCTCCAGCTCCCCACCTCCGTGCTCGGATCCTTAATCCCGGAATTGCCATGCGTTCATCAGGTGAAACGCAGTATCCACGAGCGCAGGCAGCCCTTTGGATGTTTGTTTACTCCCAAAGACTATTCCTTTTCCAATCTATCCTCTCGTGTGTTCTTCCCGAATATTGCTGCCCGAGTATTTAGAAGCACTCGGTACATAATACCGAACGCATTAAAGCACCGAAATTGAGTTCCGGACGCGGAGTTTGTTCAAACATATTCCTTGTTTAGAACAATATTTACTTCTCTCCCACCACCAGCCTAAGAGCGTGCGCAAATGTATTCCACGGTTGTTCAGCTTGAAGATATGGGGGAAAATAATATCTATGCGTAGAGCTGATAATTCACATCCCATGGTGAAGCATGAGCAGATGTAAGAGCAGAGCTGTAAAAGGTGAGAATAAACTTCATCCAGACAGCGTGTATACTTAAATGTTGGTAAGGTAGTAACTATCTGTTTGATAACACTGTTCTGCAAAAAAAAAGTTCAAAAAATGCTCGGCTACAATTTAGGGAGTTTCTGGCTAATTTTGGGTCCCTCAATCCGAAAATGACCTCCATTTTTTTCTATCACCCTCCATTTTCACGAGCAACCCCTAAATTGGGGAAACCAACCCCGTATCTAAACTTATCGCTTTTCAAGGGACTTTTACTAATGTTATCTGCTTCTGATTAAAAAAACTGACGTTTTGAGGCTATCAGGGTCATGAAAGAGACAAACTTGACTGGAGTTGAAAATATTTAGGGGGTGAAAATCGAAAAAAACCTTAAAAAACCATTGAAATAACCATTTTTCTTCGCTTTTTATTGCATATGATATGGTAGCTAATAGAAAAGTTTTTAAGGGATGAATACACTGTTCACCCCCCCCCCCTTTTGTAAAGGATTAATATTACATAAAATATAAGAGGGGAAGAGGGGGTATAGGAGGTGGTATAAAGAGCTGCCTCAAAAATCTGGATACAAAAATTAAATTCGTTTATAAATTACGTACTTGTGAGGTAAGAAAACAATTCAGTGATTTTTTCCAAGTAAAAATCCTTAAAGCAATGTAAAAAAATAGTGCAGCTGTATAATTTTACCTAATGGGTTGTTCGTTTCCTTTTGTACTGCTCCTCTGGAACTTTGAGAAGATGCGCGCCCAAAAGACATCTCCCAACATACTCGGTGTCCATTTGCCAGCGTACCTTTTTTCCATGCTCGCGATTTCTTGATGGAAGCGTTCCCCCTGCTCGTCTGACACTTTGCCACAGTGTGCTGGAAAGTAGTCTAAATGAGAGTGCAAGAAGTGGACCTTCAGTGACATATTACATCCAAGTGACTCGTATGAAGACAGAAGTTCTTGAACTTGTTTTCGATAGTCGGCTGATCTGTTGTTACCCAAAAAATTGTGACAGACGTTGGAGAATGCCAGCCATGCTCTTTTTTCTTTTCTACCTAAACTTTGAACAAAGGTTTCGTCGTTAAAGAGTTTTTTTATTTGAGGTCCCACGAATACACCTATCAATTTCGCGTCACTGATCATCGTAAATTTCGTTTTCAAGTATTCAAATCCTTTCCTTTCTTTATTCATAGCTTTCACAAATTGCTTAAAGAGGCCTAATTTTAGTTGGAGGGGAGGAATAAGGATTTTACTTGGATCCACTAAAACCTTGTTAGAGATATTTTTTTCCCCGATCACATGACTTTGACGCAAGGGCCAGTCTTTTTGCTTGTAATGTTTCGCGTATGCTCTGCTGTCCCATTCGCAAATAAAACAGGGATGTTTTGTATAGCCTCCTTGTAATCCTGCAATAATAGCTACAACATTCAAATCTGCACAAATATACCATTGGTGCCTTGCGATTTGATTTTTTCCAGAGCTCTTTCCAAATGTTCGTAGGTTTCCTTTAAAACAGTGGCATATCCAACAGGAACCGAAGGTAAATCGTGGCCGTTGTTCAGTAAAACAACCTTTAAACTTGTCTTCGACGAGTCGATGAATAGCCTCCATTGGTCTGGATCATACGTAATTGCTAATTCTCTCATCAGTCCTTCAATATCAGTGCAGTAAATCAGATCATCATTTTCACCATCCGTTGAAAAAAATGGAGTGAGGGTTGACTGTCTGCCTCTGTAATAAGACACATTCACACCATCGGCCAAAAGATTCCACTGCTGTAAACGCGAGCCAATAAGTTGTGCTTTACACTTTGGTAAGTCTAAATTTCGTATTAGATCACTTAGCTCCTCTTGTGTTATTGGATGAGGTGCCCTTTTTTGACTAGTCTGGGGTTCTTCCACATCAGGGCTGTAATCTTCATCTCCGCGGCTAGGACCTGCTTCCACTCCCGGTGTAGCTTCGTTCATTAAGACATCAGAATCATCGAGGGTGTAAGTAGCTGGAGCTTTAGGGATCACTATGCTTCACCGGGCGAATTGCTGACGGTACATTCGGATAAATCATTTGAGCTTTGTTTTTTTTTTTTTTTTTGTAAACCCCATAGTGTCGGTTTGGCAAAAATAGCAATCCGTTAAATGGCAAGTGGGTTCACGCCAAACCATTGGCACTCCGAAATTTAGGGAACGATTTCCCCCGTTTAACTATTCACAAAGACTTCTATTACAACCACTGAGACCGAATTTAGAGGCCCACGATTTGTCTTGGTCACCAATTTTACACCCGAAATAAAGTTCATAACATTTCCGCACAATTGCAGTCATCGCTTTCCTTTGATCTTTAAACAATAAATCCCCACAAATGCAACATCATGAATTGGGATGATTTTTGCAAGATCGTGGCATGATCGCGAGAAAACACTTTATAGCTCGCAAAATAACACGCTAAATCGAACACACCACTAGAAAAATAAAGAAAGAACTTGGAAGATTATAACCCGACACGCACGAAAGAGAGTGACGTACTGAATAGACCACTGGTTTATTTCATAGATGAACATCAGCAAGTGCGACTCCCAAGACACATGAAGACACGTTACAACGTGTCCAAGCGTGTCAAAACATGTGGTGAGTAACTTTTACAATGCATTTCCCAATGTATTTACAATGTATTCACAATGTATTTACATACAATGTATTTACAATGTATTTCCCAACGTTTCCCAATGTATTAATTGGAAAGGTCTCAGCTCTTACTTTAAAAGTAAGGAGGACAACGAAGTCCATGAGCCCCCAAACGCTGTTACAATAATATTTTGACAAAATTGATTTGTATCCAGATTTTTGAGGCAGCTCTTTATACCACCTCCTATACCCCCCCTTCCCCTCTTATATTTTATGTAATATTAATCCTTTACAAAAGGGGGGGGGGTGAACAGTGTATTCATCCCTTAAAAACTTTTCTATTAGCTACCATATCATATGCAATAAAAAGCGAAGAAAAATGGTTATTTCAATGGTTTTTTAAGGTTTTTTTCGATTTTCACCCCCTAAATATTTTCAACTCCAGTCAAGTTTGTCTCTTTCATGACCCTCATAGCCTCAAAACGTCAGTTTTTTTAATCAGAAGCAGATAACATTAGTAAAAGTCCCTTGAAAAGCAATAAGTTTAGATACGGGGTTGGTTTCCCCAATTTAGGGGTTGCTCGTGAAAATGGAGGGTGATAGAAACAAATGGAGGTCATTTTCGGATTGAGGGACCCAAAATTAGCCAGAAACTCCCTAAATTGTAGCCGAGCATTTTTTGAACTTTTTTTTTGCAGAACAGTGTAATTGTTCATCAAGGTTCTCTTCATTTAGGATTGGAAAGCAGAGGATAATATATTCAGCATATCATGCATTCATTGCTATTCATATTATATATTCATAATAGTGAGTAATTCAATTTCTGTGGCAGTTAAAACCGGAGAATTACGTGATTGATATGATAATTAAGGCTGTGTACGGCTGGAGGAATGTAATTTAATTAAGGTTAACAACATGAAGCAGACGCTCTGTGTCATGAGGAAAGAGAAGTTAAAGAAATGAGTAAGTTCCAATTCAGGATGACATAAAAGTCAAAACATTCCCTCATCTACTAGACAAACAAAATTAGACTTTCTTTAAATCAGCCATGCTTTCTAAGAAAGACTTTCGTGGTGCTATCACTTGAAGCAAAGGTTCTTTGAAAAATCCGTAGATTTAATGACCAAGAAAAGGTAGGGAATGTTTTTTTTCTGAAAATTTCACGCTCACCTAGCCTGTATTCCTCTAATATGTTCAAAATAACTTTGAAGGACGAATGAAGTATGCACATAGCCTACAATGGAAACAATGTGTTGATATCAGGAGAAACTTCAGGCATAATTTCTGCAAGCCAAAACTTTTATGAGTAATTGTGGAAAAATAATGCAAAATTGACACAATTTGATAAGTTTCCCAATCAGTGCCTCAAACAGCGTAGTACACCAACTAAATTTAACCCCATGATCTAGTCTTTGCGAGGAACTGGTTTGGAATATAATTCTCAAAATCGATTGGAATATGATTTCCGAATCGTTTCCGAAAGTTTTTTCTGAATAATACTGGAATAGGTGAATAATTTGCCTTCATAAGGCATTTATATCGAAAAGAAGAAGAGATGCTGGATGCAAATTTATTCGGATTCAGGAAAAGTAAGGGTACATGAGAAGCAATATCCTTAGGCTGCTCAAATGGAGAATGGAGAAGAAAAAACCGAATTTCATTGCGTTTGTAGATTTGTAGCAGGCTTTTGTCAAAGTAGATTGAAATTAAATGCTTAGAATTCTGAAAGAAATTGAAATGCTGTATAAATACCAAAATCCTTCGTTGATATAAAAATCAAGTGGTTAAGATAAAATCTGGACCCAGCTGTGAAGGGGTAAGTTTAAGGAAAGGAAAGAGACAAGGCTGTGCACATTCTCCTATAATTTTATAATGATATGATGTTTTGCATTCAGAAATCCATCAATGAAATCAAAGAGAGGGCTTCAGGAGTGAATATCTACGGGAAAAATTAGCATCCTGCGATGGATCGCTGATGACATAGCAGTCACAGCATATACAGAGGGGGATTTGAAGAAGATTCTAGCAGTCATGCAAAGGACAATGTCCAGATATAAGCTGAAGATCAATAAGAATAAATCTAAGACATAGCAGCAGCAGGTAAGCAGCAGGAAAGAAGAGACCAAGACCATCGTTAAACCAGGAAAACAAAAACTTGATGAGGAGAAATAGTTCTGATACCTGGAGCAGAGAAGTCAAGGGTTGAGGTATCGAAATGTGGTGCAACAGAAGAATGATGATGATTAAATGGATCGACTAAGTGTGCAACGAGGAAGTCCTTAGAGAGTGGGAGAAAAGAGAAGTCTTATGAACATCTAAGAAGAAGATGGGACAACTTAATCGGCCACAACATGAGGCATGATAGCCTCATGAAGTCAATCGTTGAAGGACAAGTGGATGGGGAAAATAGCAAAGAAAGGCCTTGTATGATATACATGGAGGATGTGAATGAGAATAAATATGTAATTGTGAATAGATTAGCCGATAGAAGAATTCAGTGTAGACATGCGTCCAACCAATCCCAGGATTGCTGACTATTGATGATGAGTACATCTGCGCTCAGAGATAGGGAAAATAGGAGGTTCGAAACCAACGCTCAGTGTACATCACGATCTTTCGCGGAAGAGAGTTCCATTTTCCTGGCTAAAAATTCCTACAGTTCCTCGAGATCAAGACAGTAAACTTATTAATATTAATCCATTGGTAATTATTATGAATCCTAACATTTAACTCACAGTATCCCACCACAAACCCCTGGAAAAATAAAAATCCCACCACTACCTCCGAATCTCAATCACGCTTTTGTTTTCTGCAGGCGCAACATTCTCCATGCACACTTATTTCGTTTGAGTGGACACGCCTTATGATATTTTTATAATCAAATGTACTGCACAATAGAGAAAAATATCTCTTTTCTAATGCAGATGAAGCCGATCCAATGCCTAGTTTCAACTCCTCACCGTTTTTTTAAATCCTGATGGCCTAGGATAAAGTTCGTTCAATCCGGGAAAATGAAGATATCTCGCTATCAAAAAATAGACATCAATTCTAAAAAAGGATTGACACTGCTCTCAACTTCATTTTTCTACAGTCTAACATTGTAATATTTAGAAAGTATTTCTTTCTTTTTATTTCGTTTACAGCTTTCTCCATGCATCCCATGGGAGGTCACCCTGTGCCATTATTTGTCTCATTTACTCTACCCTCCTCGGCACTCTTCATCATAATTTAACCTCATCACTACTATAGCACAACATTTTAAATATTTACAATCTTTACTTTTCTGCGGTTTTTATCATCAACGCCTTGCTGCCATAAAAAACATTATGTAATTTGAAATTAATTATGTATTATTTTTCAGTATTTTCACCTGCTGAAAATTTCCCCTTCTAGTTCAATCATACATACGTCTGAAATATTCGACCAATTGTTTCCTTCATGCTTCACTACATTACTATTCCAATTACCAAATGGCTGTTTGTACTACCTCTTAAAGCATTTATGAATATTTACTTCATAAAATTAAATTGAAATATGTTTTACCATGCAGATACTCAGCCAGGATTCACCCTCGAGTTAAGGTAGTTGAAAGAGGTACACAGCGTTCCCAGAAATCAATAACATTTCACCCCTACAAGCATTTCATTACCGATTGTAATCATATTCTTGGCCTCTGTTCTCCTGCTTCATTATTGCTTTCCATTTAATTACCATCAAATAATACCTCGTCCATTTATTTTATATGCTCGGTGGTGTCTAGAGAGGTTTGACGTAGGAAAAAGTGGAGCAGGTAGGAAAATGGGAGGGTTTTCGGCGGATGCGACTCGTGAGAGACACTCCAAAAAGTGATTCCGAGCACGGTAAGTTGATAAAGCCGAGATTATTCACAAGAGAATTGTTTTATTTCACCCAGGAACGCGACACAGGAGTCTCAAGAATCAATGCGTGAGCTGGACTTGAAAGGGAAATTAAACCCACAGTGGCCAGTGGCACCAGTGGCACCACATCTTTTCTCATTGACTCCTTTTCATTCATTCATTTGAGAAACGCAAGCACCAACTCGTCAATCAATTAATTTTTTCTTAAATTCTTGTATTAAGTTCTGGCGCGTTTACAAGACTTAATTTTTCACATGGCAACACTCAACCTGATAAATTTGGACGTGGAAATGTCCAAATTTATCAGGCAATAGTATATAAAATATGAAAACATGGGCTTAGCAAAGAATGTATTTGCCCTACGTTATTACCATTTACTTTGCAATTTGATTACTCGATCATAATTTTTCACAAATATATCGTCATTAATGGTTTTCGGCAGCAAGAGTTCAGTGCAGCGGCAGTTACCTGCAGTTGCACTGGAAAACCATCAATGACGACAGCATTCGCTGCGAAAACTTACATACCGTTTACACAAATATTTTCACTAATACTTCTTTATACATTTAATAACACTAAAATAGCATCACATAAAAGTTTTAATTGCTTTTTTGTAATTATACATTTTTCATTTACGGAAATCAATTGGCAATTAGATTCGTAACACTCGTAGAGAATTTCCTCCATCCGCTGTGACAAACACGTCTCCATTCGGGAACGAAGCGAATCCCGAGTCAACCAAATATTAGCTACCAGATGAACCATTTCAGAATGCGACCGTTCCTTCAACCATATAGAACTTGGGTTTTATTTTAAATATTTATCCACCAGATCAAAAACAGTCATTAATTAGCATTAAGGGACGAAATTATCCATAACTTCAGAGCGAGCAGTGACTAATACTAGTGAAAAGACACATTAATTAGTCTGATGTAAGGGTAATACCAAGCTCTAGACCAAGTATTAAAATGAAGGGAGTATTTTAATGAGATTTTGCAATCTGATGGAAGAACTACGTGGCCATTCATTTGCTTGTTGGGCATCTATCTGCATATCAATCAATAATACAAAATCAAGCGCTGGGTTATCAACAGAAAGTGATCACAAGCAGCAAATCTCTGTTGATTGCTAGGAATTTCCCTATCTGTCTTCAATAAGCTTACTTCGAAACATATGGCACAATTACTTGCGTTGATCATTTGATTGAAAATACGGCCGGGAGACGAGATCGTGTTTGCCATGTCTCCGACGCAATATTTACTTCATCAACGATGAATAGAATTTCCACGAGAGTCGACACTGAGCAAACATTGTAGTTAACGCCCCACAGCATGTTTTAAATCTTGAGCAAAGATATGCACACGTATCCAATTAACCTTTTTCTTTGATTACCTTGATGGATTATTTGAAATCAACGGCGCATTTATTGTTTTCCATGTACATTTTTAACTTGATATTTACTCGAATTTCACAACAAATATATAATTGCGGGGGCCTGCGGAAGTCAGACGAATATTGGAATACGTGTGGATCAGGGAAAATACATTCCCATCAAAAAGGCATGCGCAGATAACCGAGCAATCCGTTAGGTCACCCCATGTACACATATTTATCAACCACTCAATTCAACAATGCATCGATACAAGCACATTACGTGCTAAAGTAAAACGCCCACACTCAATGCCACTTTATTTTCGTCACTGCAGAACTTAAGTAATATCGCAAGTAACACACTCACAAATTACTGCAGTGTTAGCAATGGACGTAGTAGCCATGGTGCTGAAAATATAACAGATTTTAGCGATAATTATCATTTGATCGTTAATCTTAAACTATTTATTTTCGTTGTTTACTTGTCTTTTACCATTTTTCCTCTTTTTCAAAAAATCCTTACGATCGCTACATCTACACAATTTTTCCAACTAAGAGTTACCTAAATAAATGAGACCGAATTATTCCCTAATTTTTCGTGAAAACTACTGATATCAAGCTGGTAGCGAACTCCTGACAAAGTTCGTTTAGGCACATTTAAAAATCAGAAATACGGTCAAAAAGAAATCTCATTAGACTACTGAATATTGCAGAAATATTCCAACACAAAAAAAAACTAAGACTAGGAGGGCCTAAATCTCAAGAAATACTGCCGCAGAACTAACATTTTCACGTTCACCTTTGAGCCCTTAGAAAGTGATTCACTTCCGAAACTCTTAATTTAATACACTTAACACATTTTGACAGTCCTTCTGGCTTCTTTAATGGTGAATTTCTATAACAAAACATTACGATCGAGACCTTAGACCTTGCGAACTCCACACAAATCCCCTCCTAATTTGACTCCAGTGGCATTATTGATGCCCAACCCTGCCCCCGGCTAAGACATCAATTTAATGTAAGTATGCTAATTATGCACGGTTCCCGTGGGAGGCTACTCTACTCTCCGGCGTCATCACAGGCACCGATTGGAAGCGTGGCTGGGAGATGAGCGGAGGGGCACTTGGGATCCACGAGAGCCTCCAGAGACCCTGCAAACGTTGACCCTCTTCGAGAGTAGGGTGCGTTGAGCCAGGTTCACGCACGCCCAATTACATCGCCGGATTGAAGAGTCGTCAGAAGTGGTGGTGAATGCCTCTCGGGAGCACGCCGACGATACACCGTTGTTGGAAAATCAACTAGTACTGATGATTGGGAGCCATATCAGCTTCTCGTCAATCATTCACCATCTTCCAACTATGCCACGAGAGAGGAATTGGATCTCAGCCGATTCCGAAGCTCAGACTAGATGCACCAATAAGAGTAGTAGTGGTAAACTTGTTTTTTTTTATACTCCAACGACTAAGGTTGTATCGTGCCCTCTAACCTAGTATCTTGATCATAAAACAAACACAACATCCATGGTGGGTTTGAACTCGAGATTTTTGGGTTGCCAGGCCCATGCATTACCGATCTGGTTACCGCGGCCGGCTTATATATACCGTTCTTCACAAACTTGGCTGGGATTATGGATCGTTCTTTTGAATCATAGCCGTCATTATCAATTAATAAAATCCCCCCTTGAAAGTACAATACTTGCAATAACTATTCCAAAATTAATATTTCTCTCTCTCTAAAAATTAATTTTAGCAATTTAAAGCACCTAATGCAATATGAACGGTAGAGGATCACGTTCTCTCCAACTTAAGTGGAATTAAAAATAACGTTTAAGCGACGCCTAGAGTAATCCATACACGTGTAATCGAGCCCATTTTTCTATAACCTGCTTTCCCTCAAAAGTAATTCACTCTCCCAAGGTTGTCACATGGAAAAGAATAAAATGATACATTGGATGGAATTAAAATAGTTTCACCTACTTTACATTCGTCTGTACCCCAATTCTAACCACAGATTTCCAGCTTTACTAGTCAAATCATTCAGGTCAATTACTTTCCTGTGAAGTGGTGACTGGTTGTAGGTAAGTCCCAAAATCTGGAAACACGTACCTTGAATCCTTGTTAAGTTACTTTTGTCTGCGAAAATGTCTCATTTCCACCTTCCCCACTAACTGCGCGTGCGTTTTTTGGGTGTTCCATGTCATTTTCCCATTCGTATCCAACGTCCATATACACATGCAGAATATTTATATTTTTTATCTAAAGTAGAATGTTACCATAACTCTCAGATGGTGAGAAAATATTAAACAATCTTTACGACTGAGTAAAATACCACGACTCTTCTGATCATTCAGAATATTGTAGGTACATTCTAAGTATTTACATAACCTCCACTACGGAATTTAACAACGTTTGGTACAACAAATATGAAATATAAAGTATGACAACCTCATTTATTATGTTTTCCGTCATAAATTGAGTACAACAAATTACTATGGAAAAATAAATGAATATTTGAGACGGATAAATTGCTGTATATTTGCTGGCCGCACATGAAGCAGCCTGCAAGCATTTTGGAGAGTCATAAGTTCTAAGTCTAAGAAGTGCAACCAGTGCTGTTACTAATGTTTCCAATTGTTTCAAATATTAGATTGATGATTTTTCTGAATAATCTCAGTAACACACAGATGCTTACGACATGTTATATTAATAAATCTTGCATCTTCAAAAAAATGCAAGAGGTCAAAATGAGGTTGCCGTTTTTACCATGACTTTGCATTTCATCTCCCGACACTGAAATAATATATTTGCACATTATTTATATGAAAATATATAGATAAATAGATAAAAATACATTACCTCGAAAAGAACTCGAGTTCACAATACTTGGGAGCAAAAATTTGAAAATGTTAAGTCTGCGCATATGCAAAATGTCTGTACAGTAGTCCAGGCACCCAAATACATTCACGCGCATGTAACTATACCATTTTTAATTATGCTGAACCACGAAGTGATAAAGCAGACATATAACAAAATAAGGTAAGAATATACAATACTCATCCATAATAAATGTTTACTTTCAATTTTAAAAAAAGCTTTTACACTATTTGGCAAAGACTTTTTCCAAAGGGATATGTAATTGGTGAGGTGCTATAGTACTGCCTTTCCATCCTGATGTTCCTGGTTTGAGACCAAGAAGAGTCCAGTCCGTTGTCCGACCAAGATGGTGGCGATTGTTCATTTGAGAATTGCATATGAAAATCATTTATTCTCAGGTGAATTGCACTCAGAACACAATTTCAAATTAATAGTAGAACCCGTATTGTTATAGTTAAAATAAGTTTTAAAATAATGGCATTAATTAATGCCTGATAATGGTTCACTCCATGCCTGTTGATACAGATTAAGTGCTCTACGGAGCAGGGTGAGTCGTTAATCTAGGCTTCCTTAGCTCCTTTAGTTATGAGCAGGTTAATGCCGACTCAGAGTTAGTATCCACCGTTACTCCATTCCCTACATTTCCTAACGAAACTTCCATCTTCCTAACTGTCTTTAGCGGCCAAAACAATCTTATCCGTAGGCTGCCTTCACAAATGACAACAACAACAAAGTTTTCAGAATAAAAGTGTTTAGAAGTGTTATGAACATGCTCAGGCATAAACATTTCTGTAATTCTATGAAAAAAGAAGGTATACCAGGAGATTAAGAGTAAAAAACACTTCATCGAGAAGTATATGTATTGCAACATTTGAATACCATACTGAGTATTCTACTATGCATATCCACAATGGTTTGGCAATCACATTTATCTAAGAGGAAAAATTAAGGGTTAAGACACGGTATCAAATATTTATGAGAAAACTTGCAAGCGTCAAGATTCTTCTAGCCGCATTTTATGGCCTTCCAATGAAAAGGTTCTTTTATGCTGGAGACCTCACTTTAAGAGAAGCCGTATCTTAGTTCATCACACCCAATCCGGTAAGGCGCTGAAAACTGCATTCAGACTCTTCTTTACACCTTCGACGATGGCAAGTTTTAGAAGGAAAAATAAATAACGTCCTCAGCTTACCATGCGAGAATGCCCGTACATATTTTATAGAAGAAGAGGTTGCTCGTCAGTGGAATTGGTTTATGTTAGTGGAATAATGATGGACAATTATGAATCTCCTATTACATCCAGAGAGATTGTTGAAATGAATAAGGAGCGTCCAAAACACTGATAATGATAATTCCATCACTAGGCAGGAAGCAACAGCATAAAATATTTTTACCATGATAGCATAGAAAAAATTGTCCCCCATAAAAGAGTAACTTCCAATTAATAACTCATTTCTCAGTTTTCGACAGTGTATGTCATAGATAATTAACTACATTTTTTCAACACAGTTGGGTACTTTGTTTTTCCACCAAATAATTATGTTACTTTCATAAAAATATAAATGCGGTTCATACTTCATTATGAAACTCATATCAAGTGCTAATACTCAGTGATGAGATGTGATGGGAAACATCAGTTTGCATTTGACGTTTACAATTTGGCCAAAATGAAGAAGACTAATTTTTAAAAACTTTGACGTAACAAATGAATTTTTTAGTCGCTTCATTTTATTTTATGAATACTCCCTCTGTAAAATAAGACTAAAGAATGTCATCACCATTTTTATGCTCGTAAAATTAAATAAGTAAATTGCATTTTCTGCCCGTACAAAGCACATGCCCCCAATAAATAGGGCCATCGAACGGTTAAGCTCATTAAATTCTATCAGCAATTAATATCCTTCATTATTTAAGTCGAGTCCAAAAACAATATCCTAGGATCAAGAAATGAAGTAAAATTTATATTCCATGATAAAGCAAATCATACTACGTTAATTACGGTTACGCGTGTTTTTATGAACTCTAAATATTCTTTTAATCAAAGTGCAAAACTAACCATAAGAGTCGAAATTGGTAAACGTAGTTATTATATGGGAAATTTGAAAATTAAAAATCGGTTGTGAGCATCTGATAGCACTTTCCTTCTACTCAAAATAACACGAGCAGAGTTACGACAATGCACATTCGAGAAGGGAGATCCCTTCAAAATTATAACAATACTACTTCCCAATAAATCATTATTGACTTCAATATCTCTTCTTTGATATGGCGTATTCTCCGCAGTATTCTGCATTATAGTCTCTCGTTTCTACAGTTCACAATATTTTTGCTGCTGGACTTAGTCGGAGCATTAGCAATGAAACGGTGGCATCCTCTGTGGCATTTGGAAACTTGAATGAGGCCGTTTGGTTTTAAGTCACATGCACGTGCACGGTAGGTTTAAGATTCGCGCCACGTACGTACGAACAGCATCTCATTCTTATGATGCAAAATTTATTTCCTAGGCGTATATTTAAGTGGCATGAAATTCAACTTCCATCTCTGTTGGCCTCTCTGCCGTATATCTTCCAAATCTACAGCAGGGGAGAAGAGAGAAAAATCCAGGGTGGCAGCGGTTAGGTGCTAACCGATAATGTTGGAGGATACAGCCTTAATTTACGCCGCTGTCTCTCAAGCATGTCGGCTCTGGTTTAATACCCACGCACATACACGCCAAAAACATGCAGTTGATGTCAAGTATCACGATCTGCACTGTATCAAGATATTTTGCACAAATGAGTCCAACGTTTATTTAAATCACATGAGTTTTTCCTGTAATAACTGTAAGGTAAGACTATGAAAAACTGGTTGCGTGAAGATTTCTCGGGTTCTCCACTGGGATAATTCGTCCATGTCCGCCATGGACATGAACGCAATAACCCGGAGGAGGACCCGAGAAACTTTCACGCAGCAGATACGCCGGGAAAGCACCAGATCTTTCTTCATGAATAACTTATTTCTGCGCCAATAATTAGTTCCAAAACCGGCATGGATTCAGTCCGCGTTGAAAACGAAAATTGTTAATTGCCCATTGCTAAAATCTTGATTCTTAGTATGAGATTTCTCTCCATGGTATTCATTGCCTATTTATTTACTGCCTGCATTGCGATGTCGCGCTAATGTTTACCAGTTGTTACTAGGAAATTAGCTACCGGCATTGTAGTAGGTTCTTTGCTTCATTTTCCCGATTATTGTACGTTTCAATGAAAGTTTTTGAATCACTTGCTAATGAATTAATGCCTGAAAAACGCTGCAAATATATTGTTACTCGATTAAATTTAATGTATTTGAGAAAATATATGCTAAATCCTTCAGCAGCACATTGAAAGCCATGCATGTCTTTTAACCGCAAACCGTTGAACCATCTTCCACCAACTGTACACATGTGACTAGTTTACTGTGAAATATACCGTTTACACAGTCTGCGTGCACGGACTACATCCAATACCAACTTCAAATTACGGTTCCAGTTTGATAGGCCCGGAAGCCCCAACCAAATTAGAATGGTAGCAACTTGACCAATAAACTGAACGAGTTCCGACCTCATAACCAATATGGTTTGGCCAGAACAACCCTTCATTAATTTCGATCAACCAAATGCTGACAGATTTTTACACATTGTACAAGGTAAGCTAAATATAATAACACCATGAGCTGTGATTTTAGAGATCCGTGGAAACTCTGATAAGACCAAAAATCTATGTTATCAATCCTAATTACCTCCCGGTAACTTGAACCTACTTTTACATTGTGCCTTGCTGTACGTAGAAAAAAAATCATACTTAAAACCCTCCCTGGAGTGGGAATACTACATGTCGTTGGGTGTACTATTAGATAGGTACTCTACCTATACCAACCAGACCAATCTTCGGGTTTAACATGATTTTCTTATCTTTACGATCCATCCAGTACGATGGGGTTTATTGATAAATTTTTAAAATCCTCAGTTAAAACATCCGATATAAAAATCCTGAAAGAGATTTGGTCTTCAGTCTTTAACCAGGAATAGGGTGGTATTACCAATCAAATACTTCCGATAATTTTGATGAACTACTTGGCACTGGAAAGTTTAAAGGAATGACGGTGACCACTGCTCCTAAGTACTAAGGTAGATTTCTAACTGTTACGCCGTACCCCACATGAGTGTCACATGGAGAGCACTTTAAGTGTAAATCTCCATCCGTCGAATGGGACGATAGATCATGAATACATTGGCGAATTTCGTTGAGCAGGCAAATGCCGACTACAGATTTCTCTCCACCCTTCCTCCATTCTCTGAAAAATCCTGCCTCTATCCAATGACCCATGTATCCTAAAATGACGCAAATAGCCTAAGCTGTCCGTCTTCTTCCACCAATACCTTCTACTTCTTCACAGGAACGGAGATGGTGTGACCAAGTCTTTTTGCGTACAAATAGAATGCTTGAAGATGGCGCAATTATGGTGCTATATTTAATCCCTGAACTGAACGCTCCAATAATCTCAATATAGGTTGATATGGGAACGTGTTTCGATTCCCGCAAAACTGCAGGTAGTGTGCAAATATTGAAATCACAGAAGGCGACACTAGAGCCCCTGCCCGGAATCAATGGGGAAAGGTTGCTGTAATCGGCGGTGGGGTTTGAGATTGGATGACTTGCGACTCATTGTTCGTTAATGCATTGTGTGAAATCGATTCCAGATGGTTGTACCGCCTAGCTAGATGACGGAGAATAGGAAGCCGTGGGGGATAATGCAAAATCCAATTACGTGAGAACACGTGAGGTGGTATGGAATCTACTGCGGAGTTATTGGATTCGTCAATGAATTGCATGCATTCAGTCACTCTACATATTTATGTGCATTGCATGACGGAAATCCTTTGCATAGGATTGGGACCTGTGACTTCACGTCACTAGCTGGAATATCATGACACGTGAAAGATTTAGATGTGGACACGTTTCAAGACGGTGGCTAGACATCAGTAGTCAATTGGCAACTGTTATCATCATGCTACACATTCTATATAGCTAAGCATATTACAAAGTAAGCGTCTTAATTAAAAGGCATGTAACTTGTACATAAATACATTCTCTCAATAAAAATGTATTAGATCATTATAATTCATTCATAAAAGGATCCTTTCGTTCATTTCACTTCCCTTAAAAAAATGAATCACAGCATTCACCTTCATATCCCGATACTTACTATGCTCCATCAGGAGGTACATACTTCTTAACATCGAAATGTTCCCTCACCTATTTCACCAAACTTCTCTCCATAATACCACATGAAAACACTATTTTAGATTCTACATAACTTTGAGTATCGTCTCCACTTATGAAGTTCAACTCTTTTTACAATTGTATCTAATTTGTAGCTTTCGGTTTTTTTATAGGCTCTAAAATCAGTTACTCCGAGACACGTAACCCTCGTTCGCAGGAGAATTAATAAAATGCATAGCTTTTCTATGTACTCTGCCCAATGTGCGAATCAAAATAAGGCCGACCAAAAAGGGAGAGGCAAAAAATTAACATTCAAGCAAGTGAGTGTTCAAACATAGAGAGGCCAAAGGTCTCGAAAGATAAACATTCAGGTAGAGTGAGAGAGGAAACGGGTAAACTGACTTCATGATTTTGAGGTCCCGTTGGAACAGAGTCAATTTGGAGCTTTGGAGTTCTCTGCTGAACAGTTTTAAAGATTCTTTAAACATATCTTTGAATTTTCCTGGTTTGGTATTTAAGGATTAAATGAATATTTAGTCATAAGAATTATTTATTGATAGTTAATTTTTGAGATTCTTTGCCTTGATTCTGCAATTAAAATCTATACCGGAAACGTTTCATCCTGATGAGAATGTGGCGCTGGAAAAGACTTCGCAAAAAAATAGAATTAAGGGTAAGAAGGGTATAAGAACGACCATTAAAAACATATCGGCTCGAACAGCAAAGATTATGCATGCACAGTATCAAAATACTGAGTGTACAAACTATTCTCTACGCCAAAATGATACACGACAGTAGATAACTAAACTGCAAAACAGTTAGGAACGACTATTATTAACTCCTACACCTACGATCAATGCCGGTATATCTCGCCACAAGACCAGTTTGAATATTTTCTCAATTCACGTGCCTAAAAGATGGGGAGAGCTAAATGATATCCCACTTTGAATAGCTCTCTTAACACACATGGTTCCAATTTGTGCGTGGTAGAGGATAATTTTGTATTTTTATCAACACCGTAACATTACTCCACTATCATAGGTTAGAACATGTATATATATGGGATGCGTTGATGGCTTTGGTCATTTGAACTGCGTTTGGACATGTTTTTTTACGGTAAAAATCAAAATAAAAGCGATAAAAATGAAGGTAGGGGCTAAAAATAATGCATCAAATTATTTTAAATTATATTGTGAAAAATTAATACGTCTACCTTGTTTACCAGTCAACGTGAAGTAATTCCACAAAGCCATCAGACTCTTTTCCTTTAGTGTGAAATATGTGAAGATTTTTTTGGTACACTTGCATTGTAAGTCAAGGAAAGTATTCGAGAAGTTATATACATGTAATCTCACGAGTTGAATAGGAGTCTTAATGCAGCTTCACATGTATTGCGAAAGTGCGTGTTATGAACAAATGCATCTTCTTCAAAGACTTCTGTCATAGTAAGAACTCCAACCTGCAAGTATATTTCAATTCCGAAGAGTCATATAATACTGTCAGAAACATCGTAACTCTAGCAAATTTCTCTCAAATATATAATTCCATAGTCGTAACCATTTGGTTTTCCTCCACGATAGTGTGACATCCTAGTGGAAAGGGATCGTACATTCACGATTGCATCCTAATATATTAGTCAGGATTATATAAAGCCTCACGCGCAACATCATATTATAAGCATTCCCTCAGAAGGTGTTTTACACCCAAAGGGGCTCACCATCATCTCATCAATCCGATGTCCTTCCATCACGGTTAATTGAACTGTACTTATTCTGGTGTACTTGGAAATACTTCGTAAAATGTCTAGCTTATCTGTTATCTGGTTTTTTTCCAGAAGCTATTCCATTTATTTTGACAAATACGTAATGCTTAGATCTATGACGACTTACCTTTTTGCAGGATCGGACTGTTTTTGTGTGATTTATCGGATCTTACGCAAGACGGTATTTCAAATACTTATTTAATTCCCGTGATGCTACTATCCAGGCGATAGAAGTGGCGTTACTTATAAGTAATCTTGCCTGGCTCCGGCCTTTCAAGTTGACCAGCGGAAACTCATTTCAGAAAGGACTCTGTGACAGAAGAAATTTTTAGAGGTCTCTCATCTGGAATTGGACCTGATCCAGATGAATTGTTTGATATAAATAAAAAATAATTCCGGCAATTCTTGGAAAAGACGTCTCATTTTTTCATCTCCTGTTTCTGAGAGATAAACTCTTCCATGCGGTTTCCAAAATCAAATATCAGGAGGTATTAAAACGAATATTTATCTTTCCCCCGGAGTGCAAATGTCCCGTCATGATCCTTGAAAGCTTGAGTGGAAAATATTTACGTAGCATACCCTTAATACTGTGCCAAAAGCCGTCAGGATCAACAAATTAATTCTATATTGTATTTCTTTCGTAGTGAGCATCGAATTTTTGAACAATTCATCGAAGTTGCATCCAGTGTCATGAATTTACGACAAAACTATCGATGGTCGTTTCCGGGGTAATTTTGCTTATTTAAAATCCTCCTGCCTTATTGTACCTTTGGCACCGGTTTCACAAAACTCGTTCTCCCAATATATCTAATCAATTTGAGAAAGTCTTTTGAGCTTGTCCGTCGAAATAATCTAATTTGTATGTTTACGATATGAATGCTTGAAGTGAGACCCGTTTATATATTCCCGCCCTGAATCAGCATGGTAAAGTTAAGGGGTTGAGTAGAAAATCAAACCTTAGTTTCATCATAAAAATTCTAAATCACGAAATGTTCTATCATGGAGGTGAAGTATTTTGTGTGCAAGGCCACATAAGCTTGTCCTGTAACCTAGCTAATTTTAATTCGCACAATGAGGTTATCCAAGAAAAAAAAACATTGCATTCTTCTTAGAGACATTCTCCAAATAAATACAGCGGGCAATTTAAATTCAATTTTAAATATTGAAGGTGAAAGTGCAATTGGTATTTATGAGAGGCGGCGGTGCATTAGGGAGAAATTTCCTCATAATTGCAATAAAATTTTGGGTGGCAGAGGAAATTCAATAGTGACGTTTCAAGTTAGATTGATTCAACTTACTCCGGCTGATTGCAAAAGGTAACTTGACTTTACGTTGCTGTAGGAGTAAAACGTATATATCATGCGTATTTTAAAATAATTTTTTTTATTGGGTATTCCCCATTATATTAATATTATAACATTCGGTCTCAACACCATGTACATATATACCGAAAATCCTTCAAGCTCACCCACTCCGCTATTGACAAATATCAGATATAAAACATCTACACCTTAGCAACCTAATTTCCATTACTCCCACTCTCTCTAATCTCACTCTCAGACACATGCATCCGATCCCACAGCTACATTTTACTTTATCCTCAGCATAGAAATATTTCCAATGGAGATGTTGGCGCCAACTACATAAGTTGTCCACCCTGTTTTCCTCCTACCTCCGCCTAGGCTTGCCGTTGCCCATCAATGGCCTCCGCCCTAACCCACCCCCCGAATACCCCTCACTTTGCCTTCATTCGCACAGTTTTTAATCTTCCCTTCCGCCACATGGCCCCATAGCGTTGACGGAAAGTCTCTCGTCCCCAGAGCGACCTTCCTTCGAGTCAAAACTCAACCCGTTTTTAAAGTGATTAACCTCTCGAATGCCACACTCAATGACATATAAACATCTATTTTAGCGAAAGGAATTTCTTCTTTCCCCTCTTCTAGAATAAACATTATAAACTTACTGGCCATTATCGTCATATTCTGCCGTGACCTTTGTTGGCGAGTGTTTTGGAATGAGAGACAAAGCCTGCAGAGCTAACCGCCTATTGATTGTTCCATCACTAAATTCGGTCCTGCATCCACGCAAGAACCTCCAGCCATCTATCCTAACCACCATACAGAAATCTATATCATACTTCTTCCATATAAAAGATCTGGTAAATCATTCTTTGTCGCCCTCCGTCCATATTAGAACATCACCAGATCCGAGGGGATCGGGTTGGTGTGGTGGCTAGAGTACTGGCCTCCCATCCCGAGGGCCCGGGTTCGATTCCCGTCAGTGGCGGATTTTTCAGTGGAAAACCGGTCCCCACTTGAGTGTCTAGTGGAGGGCATTTCAAGTTCAGTACTCCGTCCGTCGGATGGGACGTTAAGCCGTGGTCCCCTTGGCGCCTTTCGTTAAGAGTTGGCTAATGCCGACGCCGGGTTTCTCTCCACCCTTCCTCCGTTCCCTGAAAACTCCTACTATTACCCCATTACCCACCTATCCTATATTGCGCAAATGACCTCAGCTGTCGGTCGCCTCCCCTAAATAATCAACCAGATCCGAAGCCCAAGACTTAAAAAATTGATGGCTAACCACATTGTCATTACCACCAAAGTGGATAAGGGCTTTTTGGGAGTTATTTCAAATGCTAAGGATTGCACTACCGAAACCGTTCGACACTTTGAAGACACCTTAATTTACCCCCCTAAGCTATGACCCCAACCCCTAATATTAGAAGAAATATTTTCATTCCTCTGCCAATTTCAACCCGATGAAGGCCTCTTCTCGAAAGACATTTTCATATACCCTCCCCCAAACACTAGTTCGCCAAGTTCTGCCTTCTTCCTAAAAACCCCAGCCCCAACCAACCCCAGGGCTGCCTGTAGGATAGTGAGGGGCATTTTTTTAAGATGGAAGATGTCCTGGTATTTTCGTTTAGCATTGAAACATTATTTTTGAAGGGCGCCTTGGGTTTATAGGCCTTTATGAAGTGCAGATTTTAGGTTGTCAAGTTAATTGCAAATTCGGTTCCCTCTGATAAAGAGGGAGTTAAAGGTGGACATTTTTCTGTGGAAAGGGTGGCAGCTATTACGATGAAGATATATTAGTGGTGGTTGGGGAGGCTTTTACGAATAGAAGTGACCAACTTCCCATTTTGGAGACAAATGTTGACTTCAAGGGGAATCGGGTTCGAGTGGTGGCTTGAGTACTGGCCTCCCATCCCGAGGGCCCGGGTTCATTCCCGGTAGAGGTGGAAGATTTTTCAGTGGAAAATCGGTCCCCACTTGAATGCCTAGTGGAGGGCATTTCAAGTTCAGTACTCCGTCCGTCGAATGGGACGTTAATCCGTGGTCCCCTTGGCGCCTTTCGTTAAGAGTAGGCTAATGCCGACGCCGGGTTTCTCTCTACCCTTCTTCCGTTTCCTGAAAACTCCTACCATTACCCAATTACCCACCAATCCTTAATGGCGCAAATGACCACAGATGTCGGTCGTCTCCCCTGAATAACCAACCAACCAATGTTGATTTCAAGCGGTGATAGAAGAATTAGAGGACTTAGAGGTGAAAATAAGGGAGAAGGAAGGGTTAACTTCGATCAGAAATTTTGTTAGAGGTTGGTGCTTATAGAAAGATGTCGTCAATATAACGAAGCCATAAAAGAGGTTTTAGTGTTTGGAAGTAGAAAGTATCTACTAGAATTGAATAGAATAAGGCGATATTTATGAAAAATTGACATAGTATAAGAAAAACCTAACTTTGTATTTTTCACACTTTTAGTGAGAAACCCTACCGGTTTCGACACTCCCGAGTCATTGTCAAGGGTGTTCTGATATTTACACGGTGGCAAGCTCTTATATATACTCCAAATGAGGGATAAACTGCAGGAGTGGTTGAGGAAGGTTAGATGATGTGTGTTTAAGGTCAGGATGACGGCGAAATGCTTTTTAAATGGGGGACGGGAACATGATACAATGGGGATAGATTGAAGGGTACAATTTCATTTAACAATATAGGTCCCAAAGCATTGGAAACAGATACAATCTCAAAATTTTCTAAGAAATCCAGCTGTGCACCTTTGTCATGAACATTTAAAGTCTCTACTCTAAAATCAGATATATGATTAAAACCAGATAAATGAGAAGCAAGGATTGTTGGACATGGAGTTGCTTATAAACGGCACCTTCGTCCATTTCTTGTCTGGGAGAACAATTTGAGAAAGGCTGGTGTATGATGAGGTGATCAACCTTCTTTGTTTCCTTTTGAGAAGTTTGTCAATTACAGAAGACTTACAACCGTTCCTGAACGCAAAGAGTCCATGTCCAACAGTATTAATAGAATATTTCGCAATGTAAATTTTAAGCCTTGTTTTTACTCTAGAATGACCATTGAAAATTTAATTTTTAATTCTGAAGATGTTTTTAATCCTTTAGACAAAAGTGGAGTATATGTGTTAAGATGTGATACTCAGGACTGAAATTGTTTTTATAAAGGTCAGGCGAGTAGAAGTTTTAACATTAGGACAAAGGAACATTTTAATTCTTTTATTCATGATGACAAGAAGTTAGTCTTTGCTTCTCATTCATCTGGTTGTAATCATATGTCTGATTTTAGAGTAGAGATTTTAAATGCCATGATAAAGGTGCAAAGCTGGATTTCATAGAAAATTTTGAGATTGAATCTGCTTCCAATGATTTGGGACCTAAATTGTTAAATAACATTGTACCCTTCAATCTATCCCATTGTATCACGCTCCCGTCCCCCCTTTAAAAAGTATTTCCCCATTATCCTGGCCTTCAACACATGCCATCTAACATTCCCCAACCACTCCTCCTGCAGTTTATCCCTTATTTGGAGTATATATAAGGGCTTGCCACCGTGTAAATATCATAACACCCTTGAAAACGACACGGGAGTGTCAAACCGGTAGGGTTTCTCAATAAAATTGTAAAAAACAAAGTTAAGTTTTTCTTACTATATATCTTCTAGAAGGCTCATGATGGCGTATGCCGGAGGCATTCTAGTTCCTATTGTGGTACCTTTCGCTTGGCGTTAAAAATTGCTGTCGAAAGAGAAATTACTTTTTATTTGGACCAATTTGTATAAATCAAGAAGAAATTTATTGGATAAGATGAGGAATAGGGCGAGTGGAGAGAAAGTGGCGAAGGGTAGACGATCCATCGGAGTGGCTGATGGAGGTTTAAAACGAGGAGGCTACCAATAGAGCGTATGACGTATGACCTTAGGTTTTTCCGTCTTCCCTGAGAACATGAACTGTGTAAAATCAAAAATCTAAGCTTCTACTCGGTGTTAATAATAATTAAAATCACTTAAAAATTTGTGACTTTCACTAATTTATTCAACCACTCACCACCGTTTTCGGGTGTCAAGCTATCATCAGGCATACCTGATGATGCCCTACAGCCAAAACCGGTGGTGAGTGGTTGAATACATTTGTGCGGGTCACAGCGTTTTAACTCATTTTTATCCACTGTGTAAATTAAAAAATGGTATTTAGGGAAGAAGACGCATCACTAATTGATTTTTCCCTGTTTCCACACAATCTTGTATTTCTTCAGCTGCTTTTACAATTATATCAATAACAATAAGCTACTATGTTTCAAAACTCTAACAAATGCTTATTAAACGAAATTATGATGTACGTAGATGATTGTGTGGCAAGAAATATAGCACATGCATCATAACCCCGCAAAGAAAATGACTACATAAGAGCGGAAATTCCACAGCGAAAAAAGCATGCACCATAATCGGGACACGAACTCAGAATCCCTGGCTTTTGGACAGAAGCTCTAAGCAATTTAACTACCAAGGAATCCAAGATCTTTCGTAGATAGATCGCAATTCTTAATTTTATATTAAACTACATAGATTTATTGTTCCAGCCATGTCACCACATGTGTGAAATGAGTGATTTAGCGGGATGAAATTGTGAAGGTCCACAAAAATAAAAAACGACGTCATAAACACGTAACATTAATCGCGATTCACCGCTAAGTATATGAAACGTAGGATTATCATTAGGCTGTAAAGATGACCGCATGAATACCAATTAAGACTCATTAATTCCAAGCCATGAATTCCTCCTTTCCGCTCTCTCTCCCTTGGGACGTTGCATGTGGCGATGCACGTCAGAGCTATTCCGACCTTCTCGACGGCTAGGGGGGAGAGCTTTGAAGCAGGGAGAGAGGTGACCTCTCTGTATGCCCGCTAGAGTGGGAGAGACTGACTCCTCTGCGTTAGAAGTGATATGAGCAGATTGGGAAACTCTGTATCATTACACAACGCCATCTAATGAGTAAAGTTACTCCTTCGAATGCAGAACATGTCCACGCCTCCGTAACTTGAGATCCGTTCAACCTCAAGGCATCCATCGTCTGCCTTGTCTTCACCCCATGATCATGCGCAGACTTGGTTGAAACGCGTCATCTTCATTAGCAAGTCGGAAATTTCTCAAGGCAAGGCATAAACTTATGGAAATAGGGGTCTTTGAGAAGGTCAAGCCTATACGAGGGAATATAAGCAGAGCGCCGAAAATATGAAATGTAGAACTACCCACTGAATGATAGGTTCATTTTCTCTTGAAGAAAGTACCAGAGCAAAGCGAAGAGCAAAGAGATTGTTCCATATATCTCGAAACAAATGCTTCTCGATTGAGCAAGATATGCCATCAGACAATGAAATGCCTTTAATAAAAAATTTATTAACGCTAGAAATATTGATGACGTCTTTGAAAGCACTTTATTCTATGAAATTATAAGAATGTAAACTCCTTTAACGCAGAAATCTGATAGACAAATATCACTGCATTTCATCTGAAAATGTGAGTAAACTACATCATAAGAGCAAGATCGGAAAAACAAAACACTCTTCGTGTCATCATTTGAACAAATTTCGCACAAAAGCAAGGGCAAATCATTCTCACAAAATGCTAATACATCAGTTAATCACACCCAATATGTTTGTTACTACATTTTTAATCAGTCGATTAGGGAGCGATGCCCAGCCAAACTTAGATTACCTGGCCACATCTTCCAAGACCATTATCTCTTCAGAGAAATCTGAAATCATC
Source organism: Platycnemis pennipes (assembly GCA_933228895.1). Taxonomy (NCBI): domain Eukaryota; kingdom Metazoa; phylum Arthropoda; class Insecta; order Odonata; family Platycnemididae; genus Platycnemis; species Platycnemis pennipes. The sequence continues at coordinate 29,844,659 of OW121846.1, forward strand.
AGATGGGTTTTGCCTTGAAATCCCTACAATTTATTTGAAACTGTTAATTTAAATTACGTACGATAGTTGAGAACTTTCGCCACGCCATATACGTGAAACATACGTGGAGTAAAACGCTTACTTGAGTAATTGTTTTTGAAAGATACGAGGGTTCAAAGACGTTCAAACCATAGCAAACCCGTTTCTGAGGTCAGGAAACAACGAAATATTAATTTTGAATTATAACTATACCGGACAATTATTATTTTTCAGAGTATTATATTGTTAAAGTAGCTAGAATACTGGATTCCTATCCCTGGAGTCCAGATCCCAAACCCGGCAGTGGCAGGGATTTTTAATTACTAACCCCATGCCCACTTCCTCTATATCTCCAAAGTATCCTCAAACCTCCGTCATGGGTGTGTCTAAGGATGAATCAACATGCATAAAAATAATGGAGACATGGGACCTGTGTGGAGAGAACTTGACGTTCAGTACTTCATTCGTTAGATGGTGATTAACCCGAGGAACTATTTCTTTCTTGTGAATCCTTTTGTTTAAAAAAGTCTAAAGCCGACGCTGAGTTTCTCTCCACCCTTCATCACTTACCGAAAAATTCCACCCCATTCCAATTAACCACCAATCCTCATTGGAGCAAATAGCCTTAAGTGTAGATCATCTGCCCAGAAGAGCTACTTCTACTGCTAACGTTCTAGATTCTTTATTTGACGTAATTTTATTAAATTATCACCCGCGTTATTATCCTTCAAGGTGAAAAATGTTATAAATACATGAGATAATTCCCCATATTTTATTAAATGCTTCTCATAAGGAACCGCGATGAATGAGATGGATAAACGAGATGATCGGTAGCTCTCTCCAACCACCGCTGCCATGAATAAAATCGGCGTTTTCGAAGCCAGGCCGCTTTTTAATTCCCTGGGCATTTTTATTTCGGAGAATTCACAAATCCCATCATATTCAAATATTATTATTTCTAAATAGTTGGAATGTAGATACTTTGCGCAGAAGATAACATTTCACATTCAATGAAAACCAATTTCGATTTATTACTTCTTATAATATTTCCTGTATTTCCACTGCTCCCAAGTGGATAAAACTAGAATTTTTTAGTAAACTTAAGCCGTGAAAGAGCCTTGTGTACATTGCTCTTCTTAATTATACCTCTTTTATTTAAATATGTCTACATCCGTATTCACCTATCATTTCGGCCTTCTTCCACAGCTCTACTTGGATACATCTTTATTTGCTTAACATTTTTTTCATCCTACCGTCTCTACTGTTCTTTAGACTTAATGATAAAATTGAAACGTGAACTCATTAGTCCATATTTAAATCCTTGATAATTTAACGTTAACGATCCGGTACCATCCAAAATCTCAGTACAGTACAAGTAACTAAGGTACTTTTTATTATTCAGTAAATTCCCACGCTCATTCCTATTTCCGGTTTCCCTCATTGTTTTGGAAAATCATTTTTGTAAGGTTTCGTTTTAATTCATTTCAAATATCAGCACTGATTCTGCAAAGCATATAGCATCACCAGTTTAATATCTCACCGAAATCATTAGTTTTCTCCTACCGTTAATCCTACTTAAAGTTATAGCTATCTTCACTTTTCATTTACTCTGATTTATTAAAAAAAAATAATATGGATAAATGAAAAGACTAAGTGAACTTCACAGTAAGAGCACACACATCTAATAAATCAGAGTGAGTGATAAGTAAAGCTAGCTATAATTTTATTATTATATTATTCCATTAGTCCAACACACATCTTAATGTGGAGTTCACTAAGTCTTTTCATTCATCCATAACGGAAAACTTCCACCATATCTCGCCGGAATTTGTTTCCTCTACGAAAAAAATATGGTGGAAGCCTGTCCTTACTTTGCCATCATCTTAATACACAAACTCTAATATGTGATCCATTTTCCTCAGTAACGTAGCATGATCTATGCACGTACATATTTCGAATTCTTCTCTTATCAACCCGATGTACTGCTAAGGGGCAAAATATCGGCATAGGCGGTGGCAGAACCTCTCTCGGATAACCGCGTTCTATAGTGAACTAATCAATAAAATTATCCAGATAATTTTCTTGAAGTAGATGCCCTACCCTAAAGAAAACCAAGTACCAATTACTCTCAAGCGCAATAATACTCTCTCACACCTTTAACACAGTAGGGCCACTTTTTCCATATGCTTACCTCACCTGTATTTTCGGGAATCGAGGAAAGAGCTGGATGACCGAGGGGTCCCAGATCTCGCTCGGGCTCAGACCTTGGTAGGGTCGAGGCGGAGGCCAATTGTATCCCACGTATTTTACTCCAGTGGAATCATTTGGAGAAACTCCGGCCGCTCCACGTACTCTTTCCCGTCCGTATTGCCATCGACTAACTTCTGTCGTCGATCCTCGACCCGCCCACCTCCTCATTTGCGTCTCTCCTCAATCCAGTTCTCCTCTTCACCTCGCGGAGATCACGGGTCGAAGACAAGGAGGCAAGATACGAGATTCTGATGAGAGAGAAACGTGCACCTGGAGTGGAGCCCCCAACTATCAATATCTAATCTCCCTAGTTTGCCTAAAATTCATCTTGAGGGTTCGTGGCTTGAAACCAATCTTTGCCAATCCTCTACTGAGCTGCATGCAGGCCAAAGTTACGCTTATAATCGCGGGTTTGGTTCACCATTTATTTCCCAAATGTTGAGCGATGATCGCACATAAATAAAAACTGTTATATGAACGTGTACGAAATAACTGCTAGTCAAAGAGTGGTTTTGGGTTAACCATACCTGTGCCACGTCTGTGGCATAATTTTACGCAAAATATTCCCACGCTCTCCCTAATTCGTACCTTGTTTCATTTCTTTCCGTTCTTAATACGATTAATTTACTTAATCATAGAGCATATTTGAAAAATACGGCACGTAAAATCCATTACGACAGCAAAATTCCAGATCGACTGTAATTGAAATCCATTGCGTAATTAAGAAAATGGGATGGTTGAAAATAGTTTCATGAGTCTGCAAATTTAAACATCTTTCAGTCACTTAAAGAAAAGGTGAACGAAACACACGGTCGTTTCCATCAAAGAAATATCCATCTAGGCGAATAGAATTGAGGTTGGTAGTATTAAATGTTTGCCTAACGTTTTTTTAAGGAAACGTCGAGGCTTTTTAATATGCTGAATGTGCAGAGGAAGACTTGGATGAAATGAAAATACAGACCTTATTGCTGAGGTAACCTCCAAATAAATACCTCCACGAAATATATTCATCACTTCTGGAACCATTGAGATGCAGCAACGGTAAGAAGGATGAGGCTTGAAAATCGTCAATAATGACACATAACTTTCAGCCAAATGCTTAAGTGGAAGCAGAGGATCTAAATTGCAGCCTCGCTCGAGGAAAGGTAAAGAGATCCTTTTTTATTTCTTTTTCAGGCCACTCGTGAGAAAATTCTCAAGTTTGTACGCCGGCATTCCGTATCTCCAGATATTTCATCGCAATTTCGAGAAGGGGTACACGATCACGGAAGGCACTGCAATAATGCCGCTGCACTCAACCGCTCACGGCAAAACTCACGCTCCCGCGTTTGATCGATCAACGGGATACGTATCCCATTTAACACATTCCCGGGCGTGAATAAAATATATCGATTTTTTCGGTCCGGGGGCTTGGCCGCGTGTGGAGGGGATCGTCGCATCTATCTCCAATGGGGGCACCCGGGGACGCACTCTTCACCGCTCTTCTCAACGACGCTACCTTTCGGATGTTATTCGCGTTCCGAATATATACGTTCGAACCGCCCCGAAGTCTCATTAAAGTGAGCGTTACCGCGGCCCACGCGGGATAGCCTGGACAATATATAGCAGCCAAACGAGCGTTTTGCGCAAAACCGCCGGTTTCTGTTTGCCGGCCAGCCCTTTTCCTAATTTAAATGTATAAATCAAATCATTCCCTTATGTCACAGGAGGGAAATCGTGTAAAAGTTCCATTCATTTATTGCACAAAATGCAACCAACTATGGTTTCGGCACGTTATGGCATCATCAGGTTCTTGGATTCACAATGTCACATCCTTATATACTTTAAATTGGGAGAGGGGAAAGGGGAATAGGTGTGTAGAGGAGCAGCCTCACGAAGGTAAATGGAGAGGAAGAAGAAGGGGTGAAGGGGATAGGGGAGATCAGTATCTGACCTTGCCTTTAGTCCAGTCTGGGATTTAAAACAGAGGAATGGGTAACGAACACTAAAAAGCTGGACATTGCAGCTACAAATTTCAAATTGCTTCACAAAGTCCGATTGTGTCCTCAGTCAACACTATGTAAAGCAACAGCGTCAAATCACTAAAATGTTTAAAAGTACTCGAGTGCTTAGCTAAGCATGTTAACGCATCCCCATTATTTATAATAAGGAGGCATCTTTCATTACATATAAAAAGTTCGTATTCTCTATGTCTCGATTCCTCGTTTTCCTAGCTTCCTTGTATTTAAACTTTCATTAGTTTTTAGCCTCAAACTCAAGCTTAAGCTTTAACCTCAATTAGGAGTACCACTCGCCTCTTCTTAATTTTTTTCGAGATCCTCTCATCTCTCACCATCTCGACAACTTTCTCGTTCAATATCCCTCCGGGACACATTACGGCATTCGCGTTTGCTCCTGCTGCCTTCAAACTAACATTTAAACACCTCCATAACCTTTTGTAATCCTTTTTCTAAAGGGTCTAAATCTTATGAAAATAGTTCACCACGCTCCACAGTGAGCTCTTTACTAGCCTTCTCTTTATAATTCTTTGCAGAGGCAAAAGTCCCTCCTGATGTCATTTGTCAGAGCAATATCCGCCTAATATATTTAGTAGTTCGCCATCTTGAGATTCATCATGATGTCTCACGAACCTTTTACCTCATCTACCACGTATCAATCAAGGATTGAGATCCGTTAGAAGAAAATATCTTTTCGAATTGCGTAATAAGCTGAAGAAAAAAAACGAAGATAGGTTATCTTTGCTTCCACTGGAATACAATGCCTCGTCATCCGCATACCTAAATAATAATAGCAATTAACTGTCGTTCTTTGGGGTGATATTTATAATTTAATAGTCCCTTTTCCACCTGACCCCACATCATTAATAATTACTATTTTGAAAATGAAACTACGGGCATAAATAAATATGCTGTTGAAATAGAAATGACGATAGAACATTTTTTCGATAATTACAGCATGTGAAAAACAATTGACTAGCTAACTGCAAATCGAAAATAAAGTGAATACTGACATCTCTTTTCACTCTAATAAAATGTGTATGAAAAGGAACACTCCGATGAGGGGAAAAAGTAAGATAGAAGTCTCTAAGAAAAAAATTTGTGCTCTCTGTTTACGAGTTATATTATTGCTCTCATGTATCAACAGTTCCACATAGTTGTCTTTAGCTATTTGAAGTTCTTTTAAAGATTTTCTGTGATGAAACGTTTTTAGCTTTTAAATGAAGCTTTGTCTACTCTCTATAGGCAGTTAATGTGAAATTTTTGCTATATATGAGAGTTCAATGATGGGGAGATAATAGGTAATGGTTCTCTAGAGTGCATTTTATCCCTCTATGCATTCCCTCTATGCATTTTATCAATAATGTGGAAATTATTCGTGAGATGTTGTGGCGCATTGGTTTTTAGAAATTGGTAAAGCAGAGCTTGCAAATTTACTGATCATCAAGACTAAAGTTTAAGCTATAAAAATTTATTTATAATCGTCAAACTGTTGAAGAAAAATGAGAAAGATTTTTGCTCCTCCCAGTGCATTTGCCAATATGCACTCCTGTGAACTTATAAAAAAAAATATATATACTGATTACCTTTGAGTACTTTTTATAACTTACAAGGGTTATGATTAGCATGATATTCTGTTGAATATACCTAAAAATATTAATTACCTAAAAAGGTGAAAAACCGAATAAAGCGTGAATATAACAAATCCCAGCCAATAAAACAAGCCATTCAGACTCAGGGAGGAAAACGACGTCCTATATCCCGTTATGCCAGTTTATCTTCAAATTTAATGCCAAATGATCAAGAAAACACTAGTATAGAAGTGCTCACCTTATGCTATTTGAATATTGTGAAATAGCTGTCTTTAAATAATTTTACATATATTTACCGATGCCCATAAGAGAGAGTTGGGAGACGGAACCTTCCACTGAAGCAGTGCAATGCTATAAATATTAGTGGTAATATAAATGTTGAGTAAACCCTCCTCTTCTAGCAGGAGACCCTAGATTAAATTATCGAAATTAACTTTCACAAATCTCGTCCATTTCCTTCGCACATTCCGTACATGATTACAGATACAAGAAGCTATTGAGTTTAGAAAAGTACCGAAACATCTATGCTTTGAAAAATCAAAGGCAAATCAATTCAATGAAATAATTACTTGCACTTTCGGCTTAAGTCAGATCGACCAACACTTAAGAGCAATAAATTTGAAAACATCGATTGTTAATCCACTGCTCTGCATCCCAGAGAACTTGAATGTACCGGCAAGAGTTATTTCAAGATATTCCTACACTTTTTTTCCACATAGCATAGTTGACAGCGGAAGCACACTGCACTTTCTACAATCCGTGACACTATATGCTTAGCAGTTACCTTATTCCCTCGCTCTCCAATTGCTCTATATTCGCATAGATGTCTCAGTTGGCGGATTAATATTTTTTCTTGCAGTTTTAACAGAACCAAATATAATCACCTCAACAGTTTTATCAGGAGTTATGGGACCATTACGCAATAAATGATGATAAATATCTATCGAAGAGTCCTTAGAGTCCTTCATTTACGTGATTACTTCATTGATAGAGTAATTCATTCACGTGATTTACTCACACGGTCAACCTACTGAAAAAAATAACGAAAAGGTTTATTAATTGAGTGTGGTTCATAAATGTCAATGTCTCTTTGCTCCTAGATGAAAGACTCAATGAGTGAAGAGGGATAAAGCCACAACAATATCGATGATACGTCTTGGAAGTAGGTAAAGACTGCTCTCCAACAAAAAAGGTAACACTGCATTTCGAAGGAAAACACGAGGCAGCCTTTACTAAAGAATAAATAGCGGTAGTATTACCTATATTTTAGAATCTCCAATGGCTAATTATATATATCGTACTATCTAGTCTAAGATATTAATCCCAGGACAATGTATAATATACATGTCCAACGTGGGATTATAACCCGCGACCTTAGGTTTCCAGGCCGGAACGTTACCGACCTGACAACCAAGGAATCCTACCAATCTCAAGGATCATTTCAACATAATCAGATTAAATAAGTTAAATTTCCAATAGAAATACTTCCCTTACGAATGATTTATTAAATTGAGGGAGACGTTATGATTTCCATTTTTGAGTTCTTCACAGATAAATAGGCCTTGTTATAGTCATAAATTAAGCAGTCTTTTACGGACCACTTAATCGCCCACTAATGCGCAGTTAACACTTGACATCATTTATTAGGGCTCGCATGTGAGAAAAACAAAGGAATGGAACTGCATTTCATAGCATCCCATTTACCATGGAATGACCTAATAAATACTGGTTCATCAAATTTCCATAGCTATCATCAGCAAAATATTAATAATTTCAGATGCATTCCTCAAATTATCCAATATTCATGGCATCTATTGTCAACATAATGTTTATCATGCAATACATAATGAAACAGCCTATATGTCTGAAAACATTTTAATAATAGAGCTGAAACCTGGTTATTTTCCGCCTCAGTTGGCTCGAGTCAACGGGTAATTTTCCCACTATGCTTGGTAAATTATGAAATTTCAACTGGATGATTGTTTACACCGAGAAAACCACATGAGTTTTGTTAATACTTCCATTGGAGATGAACTAATAGTGGGGCAAAATTGGATTTGCTCCGTTTCCTACTAATGACGATATCGAGCATTAAATTCTAAATTAGTAAATTCAGCTTTTAAAATGAAAGCACTTTATTAAATACATGATGAAAGAGACCAAACCTCTAAATGCACGTGTTGGCGTGCAATCACATCAACTAAATTTACAGCATTGTTTGCTTAATTTCAAGTACTTTATGAGTGTTCAACCAACAGGAATGGTAATTTCATAGGTCTACCAACAGTTGAACCTAGTCTATTCCCCCAAAATTTAGAGCTTTTCAATTTTAATCCACCTGACAAATGGACAAACGAGCTGAGTCCTCTTGAACGAAAAAATAATAAAAATGAACGATCGTTGAGGAATGATTATGAATGTCTATTTTAAATAAACACAATTTAGAGGTCGGCTCCCGAAATTGATTTTCATTCGCTTGAGCATTCTTTCCGGAGAATAAATTTTGAAAAATTTCCCCACGAAGGATTACCAAGCTTTATATTTGCATTAACTCAACGGAAACAAATTTCCTCATTCCGCGGATGAAAGGGAATTAAAATGAATATCAAGTACACGGATCAAAAACTAGAAACTTTCTTTCCCGAAAACTCTGGATTCCTGGTTCATAAATAAAAAGCATCATACACATTAGGTTGGCCAGGGAAAATGTTTGCTCCTTTGAAAACCAAATAATGAGAGTTAATGATTCTATACCACGATTATTGGTATTTTCATTGAAGAACAGGCAAATAAAGTGAAGTGGTCATTCAAAAAAAAAACACATTCATTCTCTGAACGCTAATATTATTTCGCCTGGCTAACGAAACTTTAAGTAAAACGAGTTCACTATTTTCCATAACCTCTCCAATCAATATCTAAGGCTAAGGTAACAAATTATCTATTTCTTCCCTGCCGTCTAAATAGAACCAGCAATTCCATCCTTTAGATCTATGCAACATTGAAATAAGGAACGTTCCTGAATTCTCGCCGTTACAGCTTTTTAGACATCATATTATGGCTGTTTACCAAAATTTCAAACTAATTAATTAGGGGGTTATTTTTACCCCTCTATTTTGAATGTATTTACAAATTTAGGAACGGTAAGTATAAAAATATTCATTAGCAGTAGTATAGTTTCAACCCTGTACAATAAAATTTTAAAGAGAGATAGATTCAAGAAAGTAAAACACTCTAAATACCAATTTCAATTTAGATTGCTCTTTAGCATCGTAATTGTCAGAAGGTATGGGGTCTTATCACCACTTATAATTAAAGTTGCAGGCTTAAATTTCTGAATCTCTTTCACAAGAAAAGAGTTACAACTTGATACGTTCCAAATTAATTCTGCCGACCATGGTTTCGACATTCAATGTCACCATCAAGGTTTTACTTATTTACCTTGGTATAACCAAGGTTTTATTTTTTAACCATGGTTTCATTGATAATCATCAAAACCATGGTTGGAAGAAATAAAAATTGGAACGTACTAAGTTGTAATATTATTTTCCCGAATATTTCCAGTTTCTTGATCAGCGTTCAAGGTAATTCTGAAAGGTATATAGTAATGAGGTCAACGTAATTTTATATTAAGTGAGAGTATTCAGATCCGCAATAATGAGTTTTTTTCATAAGCATCTTCCTCTATGAGAAGGCTATTCAAAGTTTAACATCTGAAACCCTACGGCATGCGTTATTACTTGAAAGTTTCCCAGGTGATAGTAAGTTGATAATAACTCTTGATAATATTGAAAGGCCCAGGTTACATTAGGCCGCCAAACATTTTTTACGCTTTAAAACTGAAAAAATAATGTATTAATAGAATAAAATATTTCAAAACTTTCAGCGACGCTGATGGCTCAGTTTGAAAAGGGAAGACAAACTCTGAAGGCTACCATGAAAAATTCTAACATTCTCTATCTTGTTTTTCAGCCAAAATTCCCATCTATCGATTGCTCCTTTTGTGAAATACCTTTAATTTTACAACTTAACATGCTACAGTAACCTTTTAATACTCATGCTTCAATTATATTCATTTTGGGGTAGCCTAGAAAACTATGTAATTACTATCAAAGTATAAGTTACATAAAGCAGATATTCTACAGGCAAAAAAAACATTCGCCTTGACCGGAACTCGAACCCGGACCCTTGATTTCCGGCGACATGCTCTATCAGTTGAGCTACCAAGACGTCCTCTGCTCTATGCTTTTGGGATATTTCAGCGGTTAATGCTGTTAAAGTTTTCGCGGCTAGTTCGTGAACTTTGAATAAGTTACTTAAGGCGATTTTAGACGCGAGCTAAGCGCAATGAATTGTGTTATTAATTCGGTTACTTATATTACAATCTGTTTATAACGATGATTAAGAAGGAAATCAGCATACATGTTCTATAATTCGGCAAAAATCCATTATTATAAAACCGGAGATGTTTTTACATTCAGCAAAGACTGAAAATTAAGAAAAAAAACCTGTTGAGCACAATTTATCTATTCAAACAAAAAGACACAATTTACATGTGACCTAAGGCAATTTAGGTATTTTAACGTATAAACACTTTTGACGACTACCTTCCACATTCTTCAGCCAGAAGAGACTAAAGGATAAGAATAAAGTAAGAAACGGGATAATGCGGGAATGAGGTAGGGTAGTTTAGGGAATGGAATGAGACGAATTCTTAGAGGGTAATGTTTAGCACGGGAGGTTCGAGCGGCCCAAGAGCATAGATAGGAGCAACCTTACGAGTTCTCATCTCTGTTGTGGCAGCATCGGTAAGTGATTCCGGAATGTGATAAAGTCCAGGTTATGAATAGTGTCACAATCGTTGAAAGGGAGATTGTAGGAAGCAACATTGGTGGGATTAGGAAAGTTGAAGAGGGTACCAGGCCTGATAGAATAATGGTGCTTGTTTGTGCGCCAGAAAAGGGTGCTCTCACCATTATACAGATAAATCTCTATATATTAGTCGTCATATATTGATGTAAGCGCATGATTTTGGAGCGTTCTTCACCAGTGTGCGCACCGACTCATCCCCTCAATATCGGAACATATCGGAGGGAAGGGTATAATTCTAATGGCAGTCAAATTTACGCGGTGCTTATCACACGTGTTGCCTGCGCCTCAAAAAAGCGATGTGCTGAGCGGAAGTCGTGAGTGACGGCCAAGCGCTAATCTCCTTCGATGGCGACCCCGGGCGGTGGTGGGATGGGCGCCCACGCAGAGACGTGTCCGACCGCTATGCAAACGAGCGACTGAATATTAAAGCGATCCGTCATTTTAGTTACGAAGCTAGCACGGCGAGAAGCGCGAGAGTGACTTCTGGACAAGTTTTGCGGTCAATGGAGAAATTGACAAATAGTCATAAAAATTAACGTCCCCTTTCCGGAGAGTTGGAGGGGAATTTATGTTGTGCACTTTGGAAAAAAAGCGTGGCAAGTTCATCATTAGGTACACTATGGTGTTGTGGAATATAATTGCGGTAATGCACCAAAAATTACTGCTTTATATATTTCGTTGGCATATGCCATTTTCGAGGCTCGCATGATTGTGATAATTATTAATTATGCATCAAGGACAATAACTAATGTGTCATTTTTTCTGAACCCTCTAAACTAAATGATAAGATAAACACACCTTGGAATACAAGGTGCTGTAGCAATACAGATTAAGTCAAGTATATTAACTTCCTTTGAGAGCAGCGAAAGGTAAATTCGGGTTTTATTGTACTAAAATTAAACATAAAATCTTATTACGGTGCCTTGGGCAATAATAAGCGGGTCCAGCCGAGGTTAGCATCCGCTATCTCAGGATTGCGAGATAAGGCCAATTACTTCAGTATCACAGAGGTGGGAAAATATAAGTATCAGCCACTGTTTTTCAGATTTTAAAAGTTAAGCGAGGAATGCTGGTTGTACATCTAAGTGAGTTGCAGCACCTTACATAATGAGGACAAGATAAATTCGGTTGCATTCCACTAACTCTTGTAAAAAAATGTTGATTATATTGATTAAGGTAATTTCTTAGTTGGGGGTGGTTCAAATTGCTGGTTTAGAAACTTGCACGGTAGACAGGATAAGATTCAAAATCATGGTTAGAAATTTTTCAGGTCTATGAAAATTTTTCAGGTACATGAATGTTACAAACTTCCGTAATGAAAACAATCTAGATCACTGCTATCTGATTGAAGCTTTTGCGATCTGGAGTACAAAAAGAGACATGGAATTGTGGCCACTGGTTCTTTTTACAATTAGAACTCCTGGCAGCCGAATTATACAATTACGCTTGTACATCATCTGCCAGTCAGAGGGGTAGCAGTGTGTTTTCTGAAGAATATCGGTACTTAATTGAGTGCCGTGTGCTGATAATTCAAGTTCAATGCTCCGGCCTTCGGACGGGACGTTAAAGTATACATTTTTTGCCACCTTTCGCTAAGAAAAAGGCGGATTTCTCGCCAATCTTCCACTGTTTCCTACCTCTTCGGCAGAATCCATCTAATTTGAATGGCGCAAATATCCTAAACTCTTAGTCACATCCACTGGAAACAGCAACAACACCAATCACACCAGGTAAAGTATCCACGGCCTACATAGCATCAATTGGATGGCATGATGTTTCAAAAGTTTGTGAATTGCGGTTTCTAGCAGGGAAAAGTCTAATTACCCGTCCAGCATCCTCTGAGTTGCCAATCACAAAAATTGTTCCTGTTAGAGGCGTGAGGCGTGCGGAGGAAACATAGAGTAATGGGCAAAAGGGAGTGGGAGCATGTTTCCGTAATGTCTTGCGGGCGGGAATGGCATTTGATCGTAGTTCAAATCCAGTGATGCCAAGAAATTATAAACTTTGCTCAATCAGTCGTCGAAGGTATGTATATAATCTTCGATAGATATGAATGGACCACCAATCGCTATTACTCTAGAAATGAAGGTGAAGTTTTAGGGAACCTTCTATGGGAGTAAATATTCATGAACGCAAATAAAAGTCGGGTTCGTATTTTTTCTTTCAAGATAGGTTTATGATTTATATATTATATATGTAAATACTTGTTTAGCTATCAGCGTAGGCTCAATATTTCCTCAGAGTAAAGGGCCCAAAGAATGGAAATTTTAATATAATTTGATCCACTCGATGTTGGTGACATAAGATATTTATATTTTTGTTCAGGTGAATTCATTGGCCAGAATTCATATAATGGAGGGAAGACAAAATGTAATCATTGAATTGACGCCTTCTTAATTCGGAAAACGGTAAAAGTGTCCACCTTCCTTCGATAGGAGAATTAAGGAAATTGGTGAACTCAGATACTCCTATGTTCATCGCCGATAACGAAAGATCGACTAAATCACTGGTATACAATTGTTGGTAAGTATAAGCCACTTACAATAGAATAACTCCGACGTTGACTTAATTTTTCAATTTATAACAGTATACAGTCTTGTTACCTCTGTCGTAAATTTATTTTCTATTAAGGAAAGGAAACGTGGCTATGCCCTTGCCCAATTTTAACCGTCATTGTAGGAATATTTTTAACCCCTGCTAATGGACATAAATACTGAAATATTTGTAATAGTCAACGATAGATACATTCTTCTAGATTACAATATTGAAATTTGAATATTATTTGACTAAATCTATGGCTTGTTCGTTGCCTAAGAATAAACAGCAAATTTACAGTATAAGCAATACGCACAACACAAAACTTTTACAGGCTCCAAGCATCACTTCCAATATATCACTTTTGGGAGCCGTATTTGGGATAAATGAATATTTCTTTCAAATGCAGTCCCTTTATTGGAATCAGCCGTCATTAGGCTATAGATTATACTTTAAAACAGACGAAAAAGCGGTACGTTTTGTAACTAAATTATATTTTTGCGAAGAATCACGGCCCGGATATTCAGCATAAAGATGATACAAACATTTATTTTCCTCTAAATATGCTGCAACATGCAATTAATGGATCTTGTCCCACCTGAGCTGCGGATTTTCTACGAAAATCCAATTAATTTGTGTGCCGTAAATGTTTTTGAATGAGATTGCAAAAGGAGTGGGTGTTCACTTGGAGATAAATGGCAAAGAATTCGCAGACAGGTGATAACCCTCTGTAAACCCTCGTAACTGATGTTTTAACTCTCTCACCTCGTGCTGTTACTATCGTTACTCATTAGCTCACTATATCCGTTACAATGTTCTATTTTCCTTGGGGATTCCCATCTATTGTCCCACAAGATGCGTATTTCACTTCATAAGCTCGAGGTAGTCAGTAGGTATTCATTACTGTGAGTGAATAACAACATTGTGTAGCGTACTGTGGTTTTGTTTGCAAAAAGATTGACGCAATGGCGAAAATACAGAAAAAGCTTATAAGGTGTGGAATGAAGTGCCTGATATTTGGTGCACACGAAAAGTTCGTGGGTAATGTTTTCCAACTTATGAGGAGATGATGAAAATGTCTTTGTACTCTCGGTACATTCAAGAAGAAGGTGGAAATACCGATACATCTGTGCCGGGAATCCGGGAGACGGTGTCTTACGCCATTGAAGACATCTGGAATAGATCCGCTATACCATTTGTCGGACATAGGCAAATTCTGAGACGAATTACTCAATACCATGGAAAATACCGCAATATTCTTCGATCTGTCAACAAGAAGACCTTCGTTGATCTCAAGCGAGACTTTCTTCGTCACGTGTGCCAACTTTTTGATGTTATGGCATGTAAATGCTCTAGTGGAACTCATTGTGCTTGTGGCAATACCACCAAAGTGCCATTTTTAGAACGTGATATCCTTCAGGACCAGAGAAGTGATAGAAAGCTGATTATCGGTGCCATTGATGTCCAGGAAACTAAAAAGATGAAAAAGAAGTGGAATACGTTAGAAATAAAAAGATCATCATAATGTTCCACGCTACCTGGGCAAGAAGTTTATGAGATTTGGGAAGACTCAAGTGAAGAAACGTCTGCAAATGAAGAATTACGCGACGAAAGTGATGCTGATGATTTTTGTAAAAAAGGTGGGTGGAAATAATTTAAATTTGTCTAGATTTACGTCTGCCTCTGGAAGATTCTGTATATCTAACCGAGCTGCTGCGGCACTCTAAATAGTAATGCTTACTCTGGCTCAATTGGCCAATCGTTGAGCAAATGCGACGGCATGCCAGTTGTAAAATTCACAAAAATTAGTTCCCTGATTCCTACCATCAATACAGAAGACATGAGTAGCGACCAAACATACCTGTATGATATGGCACGTGCTATTTCAAGTGGAGAATGCCTGGAGAGTTTTTCGGCGAGAAGTCCGGGGAAAATGGTTCATTCTAGATGGACCACAACAGCAAATTGAATTTTTAGATTATGTGTTTCAACCGAAACTGTTTCAAAAGATCTGATGATATTGCATGGTTGGGAAAGTTACCACAAAAATTAACTGATTAAAGTTAAAGTGAGTTAATCTCTGTAAAAAGTAACTATTTGAAGTTAATGGTTACTTTTCTGAAAAAGTAACTGAATAAAATAAAGTGTAAAAAGTAACTTTTTCATTTACTTTGGCAAATTTGATGCTGTGGTAATAGAGGCATTGATGGTTTTTGCTCTGTCAAAAAACGTGAACGCTGAAAATTGTCATTGTGATTTCTTCCATCCGTATCCATTTGTTTAAATAAATTGGGGGGGGGATTTTCGTTGCAATTCCATATGATGTCCAGAGTGTTGTTGGTCAGGTTTTGTAGTGTCATCTGAAAGCATTCGGCGATTTTTCTGAGGTGGAGCTCCAATTCCGGGATTTTTAAGTTGCCGTGAATGTAAGACTTTCTGACAAACCATGGTGCGTCTGTAATTTGCCGCAAAAGATTGTTCTGAGCAGTAGAAAGTTCCTTAAGTTTAGTTTGTGATATCGATCCCCACATTGCGATGTAAAGTATCCATTCACAATTGTAAAATTGTAGTGGAAACGGCTTAGTCATACAGAATTAAAGTAGATGCTGAGGGTGTGCCTGCGCACCTTTGCTCGCGATTCACTGGGCATTACTGGGCACGACATTGATACGCATGTCACCGAGTAAGGCATACGTAGACTGGCGCATTGTAACAAAGACGTTAGTTGAATCAAACCCTCCCCCTCGATATCCGTCATAGGTTTTTAGGTGGCCCTTATTTCTCGGCTTCAACTATGTAGTATTGACAAGATGATGCCACCGCGTAAGGCATACGAGCCCTCCGACATTGTCTTCGCGTGGTTTCGTGTTTTCTCGTCTGAGAAAACACGAAAAAAAAACATTTCGCGTTCCTAAACTTTGGCGGTGACTCCTCTCAACCCCGGTTTTGTTTGGATGTATTCGTCTGGGCCTATTCATTGCATTCTTGGACAACTACCCTTGCATTCTTAGATACCGTTTTATTTTCCCATTTGCCTGTTGGTAAGGCTTTGCACACAAATTGGACAGGTTGATATTCACCAGAAATTAAAGAAAAAAATTAACTGAAATTAGTTTTGTATCAGTTAATTCATAATTTTAACGATTAAAAGTTAAACGTTAACTCTTAAAAAAGTAACGATTTAATCAAATAGTTAACCAGATTTTTAACGATTAATTTTTTTAATAGTCAGTCACAGCTATGTGACATTGGCAACTTTTGTGATGAAAGTATACGCTCCCATGTGGTTCGCGATAAAATTGAGACCACAATACACGAAAGGTCCGAAGCATATCATGAACATGATACAGTTCATACAAATTACGCCTTTACTTAATCATTCAGGGAAACGCTTTTTTTGCTCACCTAGAGAATATTCAGCTTGAAATGCTAGTCGATGAGCGAAGACCGATCCTTGCAATGGCCATCGAAAAAATATTAAAATCAAGAGAAAATCAGGAGTTTATGAAATTCGAACTTCCAAATTTGAATTTTAATGCACAAGATTACGTCTACTTAGTTGACTGGGAAACAGTTGAGGTAACTCAACCATCTTTAATAACTAATATGACCAGCACAAATTAGGGAAACATTCTGAAGGACGGGGCTTTGTTTAAAGTACCCCTATTTCCATGCCACAGACAAGCAGTTGAAAGGATGGTACAAATGATTACGGTGGCGTCAAAACCCGTGTGCAGTCCAAAAAGCAGAAATGGATCGGCATCATCATGCATCAAAGACCGAAAACATCCTTCAAAATTTGAAAATTGAGCATGGTATAATGAAAGCGAGTGATAGCCATATACTAACAGACGTGCCCCATGGAAGGGTGGTTGGGGGGGCACGGGTGGAACTCGATAGTAGCCACCTCCATGTGGTGAGTTAGGGGTAGTTCCTCCACGAAACTTGCAAAGAGCTACTTAAATAAATACTTGGTGATCTGGCTTTACCGTTATCCTACCTTGATTAACTGATAATTTTGTGGTAATTGCTCAACATGCATAAAATTCATCATCATAATTGAGGATAGTTTTAAAACGTTTAACTTTTCCGTCTGTTTTAAAGTATAATCTGTAACCAAATGAAGGATAAGACATTAATAAAGGAACTTTATTTGAAATAAATATTAATTTATCCCAAATACGGCTCCCAAAAGTGAACAATTTCAAGTGATGCTCGGAGCCTGTAAATTTTTTTGTGTTTTGCGTATTGCCTATACTGTAAATCTGCTGTTTATTCTTAGGCATCGTATAAGCAATAGATTAAGTCAAATAAACTTCAAATTTCATTATTATGATCTAAACAAATTTATCTATCGTTAATTATTACCAATATTTCAATGTTTGCAAGAAAATATTCTCCATAACCGTTTGTTTCCCATTTCCGCCTGAATTTTCGCTAAATTTTAAACTTTGGAGCTCTGGCGGCAGTGGTTAATATTATCCGATTTCGAAAACATTTTGCATGCGAGATCCAGATATTGGTACACAACTTTTCCGCACAGGGAAAATTTGATCCGGAAAAATAACCTTTTTTCGGCCCACCTTAACCTACACATCCTGGAAATTGCAGATTGCACCCAGATGCAGGTGGTGCAAAGGAGAGAATTAAACCACATCCGACATCTTATGTGGGTGTCCTGCTGAGATGAGGACTCGAAGTAGATTATTATGATCACCATTGATGCAGCCCAGGGAGGTTAGGAAAATCCCAATAGGGGACTTGTTGTTAATAGAAAAGTTTGAACTGAGCTCACAAATTCGAGCCCCATCCTTGAGATGGACTTCAGCTAGACACTTGGTCTAAATGGATAATTTTACCAGAACGGTGGTTGGCCCCTTTGACCAGGAGGGCTAAGTGTCATGGGACCTCCTTCATAGGAATGCTACCGAATGCATAATCAATCAATCAAGGAAAGGAAACTTGAACATTTGGGTTCCATAGATGCTAAATTGAGTTAGTGAAGTCAATAAAAAGTGGGATTGTAACTCGAAAGGAAAACATAAAAGTACATGGTAGGTAAATGTTAATATTTTCTGTACGAGTGGGTCGATATGACATAATACGGCAGTAGTTGATCTAAAATGAATCCACTGTTTAATATTTAATCAATCACCATGTTACAACCTTTTTCAACAATTTAATCACAAAATAAAACATCGAGTCAGAGCCCGCTGATGAGATAATTCTCAGCTATGAACATGTCGTTGTGTCTTTTATCAAAGCAGATTAGGAGCATTCTATTTTCCCATCGTGACTAAGATTTCTTTTAAATTCGAGTTTTACGAATTCCGAACGATAAAACATGGTGCAATATTTCCATTAAACTACGTCTCCTCAATCTTCCATACATGCGGTAATTTTACTCGAGTGCTCTACGATAGGTCTAACCTCTTCTTTCATCTCCCTTATTCCTTCATAAATCCATGCATTTATGCTATCATTGTTAGCTCGGAAGCCTACATTATCAGTAGTCATATGCAGTCCACCCTCTTCATTTTTTCTTCCGATATTGCCTTTTGAAGAGGATTTGGAGTTAGATTAAACACAATATTGACTCTTAGTTTCAACCTCGATCGTGCCTCAATAAGCCATAATTCATAATTACAAATTTTGTTAATGTCAAAAGACTATGAAGAATTAAGCTTCAGATGCATGCAATAATAAAAGTATATCTCATATACTGACTCGTATTGTGTATTTCAAGTCGTATTATCTATTCCTATAATGCCACCGTTGAATGCAATTTTTGTTGTTTCAGCCTATTTCACTTCTTCCATTATCACAGTAACCTTCACGAGACAAAATTCCTCCTGAACATGCTCAAGTATTTTAAACCGTAGGCACTCGTTGACTTTGTCGCCGTTCTCTGAGATATTTCTTTGTGTTCCAATGTCAAAAATGTTTTTTTTCATCATTTGTTACTCATCATGATACGAATCCTCCTCAGACTACTCTGCTCTGGGGATGCGTTGTCCGGGGTAGAGCGCCTGAGTTGCTTCGCTAGCGCAGGGAGAAACTGGGGCAGGGTATGTCTCCAGGCGCTCCGAACAAGTGAGGCAGCTCCCGCTCCGGCTGGCAAATGGGTTTAGTTATTGCGGTGCGTCATTGCTGAGCGCTGTGTCGTCGGGCGACCGCTGAGCCCACATCGCGACGCAATCAACAGATGTGCGCTTCCCCCGGGAGGGGAAAATCGTGGGGTGTGGAAGTGGCGTGGAGGTGTGGGGCTCAGGGCATCTCGCTTCACCTTGTGCTGTGGGAGGTTGGATATAATGACTGCGCGAAGGATTCCCGTGAAGACAACGGCACGTACATATTATCTGACATGAGAACGAAGGCGGGAACCCGCCGCCCCCGAGTCCATTTGTAACCCGTGCCAACGGTAAGAATTGCGGTGAGGTATTCATCGACTCCATGGAGCTTGTGATTTCCTGGATCGTAGACATCGTAATTTAGTCGGGTCTCAGATATGTACTTTAAATGCTTAGGATCTTGCTCCATGATGACAATATGGCGTCGAGTTTTGGGAAATTGCTTGAGTGTTCATTATTCAAACTTACATAAACATATGTTGCTTTGAACCGAATTAATTTTAAGAGATTCTTAATTTACAACCGTCATATATGAATTAAAGTTCAAATATCAGCTGTAGGGATAGAAACAAATAGGAATAAAGACAAGTAGTAGTAATTACCTACGGCTGAGCTTAAAGCCACCGAGGAGGTACACCAGGTTGTGAATGCTGGGTCGTCCTCTAGATATAGAGGTTAGCTGCGAGATAAGCGATTTTAATCGTCGAATACGTACGCCTTTAAGTAATACAGAAACCTGTGAAGATTCGTGACTTGGCGATGGGAGGTCAACAACAGTTATGTATTCTATCACCCGCAGGAGAGGGTAGCAGCTCTTCTTCTTATGAGTGAAGGTGGAGACCACAGTGGTCGTTACAGCGAACTCCACTCTTTTCTTTTTAACAAGACGTGATGAAACTCTCTCCAGTAAAATATTCCGTAGGTAAATTAGTCCCGAATTCGGGGCTCCGGGCGGGGACTACTCGAGAGAGTACATCAGTCAATTGTGGTAAACATTTTAGGGTAGGAACGTGAGATTGCTTCGGACCTGTGGAAGACTGGAGAACCTGAAGGTGGCAATGCGAAGAATGGATCTCGACGTATTAGAAATCAGCGAAATGAAGTGGCCCGAAATGGAGACTTTTGGAGTGTAAACCACAGGATAATACTCACGGATGATTAAATGGTAATACTGGAGTAGGGATAATACTCAGAAAGAGCACCTAAATGAGTGTGAAGAACTTTCTGCAGTACAACGAAAGGATAATAGCTGTCGAGATCGAGACCTAATATGAAGACACCATAGCAGGTTTACAGGCCTAAGACGGACTACGAACATGAAGTAGCGGAAAGCGTCTACGACGATATCTCGGAAGTTACAAAACAGGTAAGAGGAAAAGAAAACCTAATTATTTTAGTAGATTGAACCGCTGTTGTTGGCGTAGGTAAAGATGGAAGATTAATTGAAAAATATGGGAATCGACAGCGAAAAAGGAGAAAGACTACTGGAGTTCTACAAACAACATAAGTTGGTGGTTGCCAATACATTGTTTATAAATGGCAACCGAAGAAGTTACTTGGGGAAAACACCAGGAGACAAGAAGATTCAAATAGACTACATTTTAGTGAATAAGAGATTTAGGAACCATGTGAAGGACTGCAAATGATACACTGGGGCAGATGCTGACAGTGACCATAATTTAGTGACAATGAAATGTCATCGAAAATTAATAAAATTGAAGAAAACAGAAAAACCATCAGAAAGTAGAAAAACTGAAGGAAGGTAAACATAAGCTGGCATTTCAAATAGCTGGGAGAAAACATAGGAGAGCACCTCACTGAGAAATAAGCTGAAGAGCGTTGGGAAAATATTAAATTTGTACTACAGAAAGCAGTAAAAGAAGTTCTTGGAAGAATAAAAGATGTCAAGAAGGAGCTATGGATCACGGAAGACGTCTAAGATCTGACTGAAGAAAGTACAAGTATGCGAAAAACCACCTTGCACTTGGAAAGGTGCAAGCTACCTACAGGACACCACTTCAAGGAACGGAGTGCAAGATGCAATGCCATAAGGGACAAGAATAAACAACTTGAACACAAAGAAAGAGAAAATGAAGACAAAGTGAAGAGATGGTAAGAATATCTGGAAGAGTTTTACAATGGAAACAATATCAGCACGAAAGTGATCATGCATTAAAGCGAAGTCGAAAAGGATGATTTGGGATATTAAAATCGGAATTTGACTCAGCAGTAATGGACATCAAGGATGAAAAATCTTCTAGAAGTGATGATATTGCCAGAGAATTAATTATAAATGCAGTGGAGAAGACATAAGCCCATCTTTAAAGACATCTTTAACATGAGGAGGACGGAAATTTTGCTCAACCTTGAAGGCCGGAGGGGTCAAATTTGACCCCTCCGTTCTTTGCCGACTGAGCTATTCATTTCATGCGATTTATCGTATAGTATTAATGACTGATTACGTAATACTTGTAAATAAGGACTATACTCCCATCAAAGGTATTATTATAGTATCTCTTTTCTTTACAATTTATTATTATGATATTTCTTTTATTCTTGTGGGAAAACCATAGTAGGGACAGAGGCCACGGTAGAAAATTTCTCTGTCGACGAGTCCGCCCTCTAGCTGTGCTAGTCATCGACTGCCTTCTGAAACATTTACCAAATGGTAGGTAGTATAAATATGAGCACAACTCATTGAATAAATGTAACCGCCATCACCACTCAGAGACAACGTTGTAAATTGACGCTCACTGAACATCAAAAAATTTGCACTCCGCCAGCCGGCTAAAAAATTTATCAAATTTCAAAATCGGACGACGCGACCCAGCGAATGAGTTAACTTCAAATTCAAACAGTATACACATTAAAAGTATGTACAAACTGTAATAAAATCAAGTTTCAATTTGGAAACTACAGAGACTGATATTTCAAGTAAAAGTCGGTGAGGAAATTCAACAGAATCATGTTGACGTGGCGAAAGAGTAAAAATTGGGCATTTGAGACATGGAAGACATAGTGAGTAGAGATCTTGTTGCATTAGGGCATTCTTTAGCAGTTAAAAAAACTCCT
This sequence comes from Platycnemis pennipes, assembly GCA_933228895.1. NCBI lineage: Eukaryota > Metazoa > Arthropoda > Insecta > Odonata > Platycnemididae > Platycnemis > Platycnemis pennipes. The sequence goes on from OW121846.1 coordinate 29,867,123, forward strand.
TCATAGTTTTAATTGCAATAATACTAGGGATAGAAGAAGTTTAAAATTGCAACACAGCGAGGAGCAACATCTGCAACCATTAGAAGCCGCTCTATTTTGCTGCACTAATTTCCTTGTTTACCCTCATTGGTGATTAGAATCTTCTTTTATTCTTCTAAATAGGCAATTATCGCCATGCCATAATTGTTTTTAATATAGAATAAGATTTTGTATTCCACTATATCACCGTTTTCTTATATTTTTCACAATCAGCCGCAAATGGAATTATTTTTTTAATAGGGCACCAGATCACGATCAGTCATTCCTGTTACCCGACACTTGCGAATGTAGCAAACACTTAGTAAATGTTTATTGGAATCTATATTGAACAAGTACCTTATCACATTAATTAATTAATAAGAGTTAACTAAGACTATTTGCAGAAGTATTTGTTGTCAGTTAGCTATGACTCGGTGAACGTGAAAAGATCTTTTGGATAAACCCAACATTGGGTCATTCCTCTGCAAAAGTGTTAGTTAACCCATTTCTGAGAGGATTGTACTTCAGTAAAGTGAGTTTTAATGGTTTCTGGGAAAAATTAAAACAATTTATTTAAATATGTGCTCCTTTATGGCAATTGTTTCATTTCAAGTAGCCTTTGATGTCGTGCTAGTGTTGTCATTTTGAACAGGGTTTAAAATAATATATGCTGATCACTAGCCGAAGTATTGTAAATGGTTGATTGGTCTTGAGTCGATTGCGGCGATGGATATTTGTATCTCCATGTACATGCTAAATGTGACATTTGATTGACTAAATGTGCATTTTAGGAAATGACGTAGCCAAGCATTTCATATATTTTCCGTTGCGTTGCAAGGCAAGGGATAACTTTTTTTGTTGGTGACATATTAGTTTCTGGGGTCCCTCTGACCTATGCCCTCCCAACCCCCTCCCACTAATATTTCCCCCTTCCCTTTACTCACCCCTTGCTCCTTAGCCTCGCTTTCCATAGTTCTAGGAATGGCCGCCTCCGCCTAGATCCTCCTACTGCCGGCCGCATGGGTTTGATTCCACAGATATTCACAACGTTCATGAGTTTGCTCGCTTATATTTTTTCCTGAGCTGGTTGCTGGGCGGATGAGCCGAACATCAGTACCAAAGGCGTTCTGCAATGTAAACAGGTATTCATTTGCCTAGGAGTTCAGATTCCTGCAAAAAAAAATTTTTAACTTTTTGGCATATTAGCTTATTTTATTCTTACTTCTCACCGCATTTAAGAAAGAAAGGGTTATTTGGAAAGTAATTGATATTAGTGACCTCTTACAGAAAATAGTACGGATTAATTGTAAACTTTTCGGCCAAGTAAAGGAAGCATTATAGATTGTAATCATGCTCACTTTTCTCATCAACTAACTAACCGAAGAATTTATCGATCTGGATAATGAATCATATTTGTAGTCATTCTTTTCTCCGACTATTACTATCAAAAAATCAAGGAAATTAAATATATTCTTAAAGCCATACAAACAACCAGCTAGGCGCCTATTTATAGATACCATTTTAGGAGAAGTTGAGTTTTTTTATTTTACAATCCATCATTCCGCAAGCATATTGTTTCATAAATTTCATTGGAATTTAGATGAAAAATAAAAAGAACGAGGTGGTAAGTATAAACGGTGTTTACATATTTTTTCACACTTGAGAATTTCCTTGTCAAGCATCTTTTTTAATTTGTTTAGCATCGTGAATTTCCATTCTCAGAGATATTTTCGTAGCTTTAGAATACCTATCTTATAAATGTATCTTCGTCGTCATATCTACATCCTCAATATAACCGTTTCATTAATGGTATTTTTGTTACATTCTGACACATACTAGTTAATAACGTGCCATTCATTCATCCGCCGTTCCCATAGGATATTTTTCATTCCGCAGTTATATTTTTAAATTGCCGGAATAGTGTCTATAGAAGCAGAGAAAGATGCCAAATCAATTAATTTAAACGTCACAAAAAGAGAGATTTGAAAATATTACAAACCTTAAAATTTGGCTTAAACCTTAAAAAAGGTTTAACCTTAAAATATGTATTCATTATCACAATATAGATGATTTCAGATCACATGATTTTTCAAAAACTCATAGATATAGAAAAATATAGGCTTCACCTCACCAGCATGGATCTACAGTCACAAATATGGACTTTAATGGTATTAATCTCACCAGTACGTATGAATACAAAAATAATCATGATGTCTCACAAACATGGATTCAAAGATCATATTAGTGGCAGATATACAAATCATAAATGTGAACTTATACTTAATATAGTGCCCACAAATACAGGTTTAACCAATTAAGTATGGACCTTAAACCATGAATATAGACTGCAAATATTAAAATCACAAATATACCGCACAAATATAGATCTCAAATCACAAATGTAGGCTTAATAAATCGCAAAATATAGTGAAATCATGCATATGATTTTATAATCAGAAATATAGGTTTCAACTCATCTGATATAATTTACTTATGATGTCAACAGCGGAGTGCACAACAGATTCATGGTAATGAGTTTATATTGAAATAAATCATTCTTCTAAGCATTGGAAATATAGATCTATAAGAATTTGAGAATACCTAATGATAAACTTCAAAATCGATTTCATAATATGAGGAATGAAATAAGTGCAGGTAAAACAAACGAAATGGGTATTCTTGACGTGCGACATGGCCGCCTGCCTTAGAGCGGTTTCCGCTATCATAAAGCCGTAATCACTCTTCGTCGAACGACGTTATCCGTTTTTCTTTACCAAGCATAGTTCTTCAGATATAATGATTTCAACATAGCGATAGTTCCCCAGTGTTGCCCGCGAACCTCAATGCGGTCCTTGCCTTGCCCAAGGTTGCACCAAGTACCTACCGTTTCCCGTTTGTCTCTATCCCGAATAGTTCCTGAGATACGACGGTTTTAACAGAGTACAGCTTCCCTATGCGTCCCGCCGGCATAGAAACGACCCTCGTGATTCCCTGGGTTGCAAAAGATTTTTTTCATGTTTTCTAGGCCTACTACCCATGTCGTTAACATCCATTTGTTTCATTGATGGTGCGAATATTAGATCGGAATTTACGTAGTTTAAAATAATAATTACCTCACGGAAGTCATTCCTTTCATGCCACATGTCAATGTTAACTTCACTATGAATATTTCTGATATTCCCCAGCGGTAGATTTCTGTACTTTCAATTACCAAATTACCGTACCAGAGCTGTCGCGTGTACGAAATATAAGTTAGGAGTTGTCTGGTTGACAACTGTCGCAGGTACCAGATGCCCGTTTACGAGAAATATGTTACAAGATGTCGGTTACGGAAAGTAGTTATGACTTAACGTTATACTCTTCATCATTACGCAAAAGTAAGTAATAGTTGGACTCTGGTGAGTCTCAGCCATGTAGGTATAAGCGATTGGGAGATGATTTATTTAGTTTGTGAGAATGTGGTCCACATAATATGGAATGAATGAATCCAGAATTACCGATTATACTTGGGTGAAATCTATTTTAGGGCAATATATTGAAGAGTGGTTGATTTTTATAAATATACAAACCTTTAACGCTAAAGAGTGTTTACGTAATGAAGTAAGTGTTGGAGAAGAGAAAGAAAGAGTGGAGTTTTGTGGAATTGCGTTGTTAGTTTTTCTCTTTTCCATTATAGAAAAATTCCACCAAGTTACCCCGGAAATAGTTTCTTATACTGATGTAAGCGTTCTAATAATCTAGCCATCATTCTATTAACGGTGGTCGTTTTTCAGCTTGATCTGATTTCTGTAAGGCTCGAGCAGAGTTTCTTGGGCGATGCAGTGTGATACCTTGACATAGAGAGATAAATTACAAATTTTATGCAAGATAAGCTCTGTAGCTAAATATGAGACTACGGCTGTAAGAAACGTACGCATTTCTGTTTACAGTACAAAAGATACAGTTTTGGAAACCGGCCAAATTTTGTGTTCCAGAGTAATTTCTGCTCATATGTATTCATGATTGCTGTTAAGTAACCCTTTCCCACAAATCATTTACTATATTTTCTTTCGCGATGGTGGATCAAAAACTGTTTTGGATTGGCCTATCGGTATTGGCTAAAGTTATAGTGTAAGAAGCTTTAACTCCACTTCAGATGATGGAGGACTAAGAACTATCAGTCCATTTTTTCAAGAGTAGTGACCGTCAGCTGAAATATTGTGCCAATTCAGAATAGGTGGTATATGGGCAGAGGTTTTATTTTTGTGGAGAAGGAAGGGTGAAGAGAAACCGACGTCAGCATTAGACTGCTGCCAGATAGAGGTGCCATGTGTTCCACGGTTTAACGTTCAATCCGATGGACTAAATTCTGACCTCCAATTTCTCTCTACAGAAGCAACTACGGAAAATCTTTAGTACAGCCAGGATTTGAATCGAGAGCTCTCTAAATTGGAAACCATAGCTAAAACCGAGCAATAATTCTATCCCCAAATACTGAAAAGTAATAGGAGTTGGTTCTCCATTTTTTTCAAGGCATGATGCAATTTACGCATTAAAAATATAAAATATAGCATCACATTTTAGTTAATCGATAAATGTTACTAAGGTCACACGGTGAAGCAGGTAAAACATGGCATTAAAAGGCCTTATCGTTTGTTTATCTGCCGAGTCTTTTCGGGCTTGGTATTACATATTTCTTAAATTAAGCACTGAATTCAACTCAACCTTAACACATTGTGTTTACGGCAGTTAAAAAAATAAACTGTACCGCATTTTATTCAAATATCATGCGTTTTTTGAAGCCGTCAAAATCTTGAAGCTCTGAGTAAGTCTATGCTCGCCAGCGTAGCCTATAATTCCGAGCGATATACAGGCATCAGGGATTATAGGAAAGCTTTCACGTGAAAAACGCATTGAAAAGTTGTTTTTCTTTGTCGCCCCCTAAAGCATAATCCAGTCTCTGTGCCTGTCACGGATTTGCAAGCGTGCGAAAACGTCAGCGCGAGTTTGCGAATATAAAACCTACGATGGCGCCCTGGATCCCCTCGCGGACATCCGTGACAATTACTAAGCATTCACGTAGAGAGTAAAAAAATGACTGACGAGAGGTGCGCACTCGAGGTCCGCATTGCTCCGGGGATACGAGGGTGGGAATTTCTTTATTGCTGAACTATTTCCCTACGTCCAGCGGACGAAGCTGACTGCAGAAAAGGGAAATTAGTTTGCGGTTTCTCACCGAACGCAATAGTCTTATTACATTTTCCAAACGGCATTGGGAACGCCAGGAAATAAAGTGCCTCGTTGAAAACCATATTTTCTCACCCGGTTGCTATCTACCGACTCAGAGGCTGAGCTTCCACCCATAGCCTTCCTTTCGGAGAGGCGATTCGTCGCGGATGCCGGTAGGGGAGGTGGAGGATGCAAGGTACAAAGAAACTCTCCGTACACACCGCCTCAATCGCTAACTCACCAGTTCCTACGTAGGATATGTATATAAAAACCTCGTATGCATTGAAATATAACGTACATACCTTAGCATAATAGAGAGCAGTAAGAAAACTATACCTTTCGCCGACACAAAAAAAATATCTTCAAAATTGGGATCTGGATAGATAACTCACGAGAGACGACACAATCCAAACTTACTCTGCGCGTTGTTTGGCGTAATGACTCATTTTTAGATCATCATGGAAAGAACCGCTTGCCCGCTTGCACGGACAGAACTAGGGTTCAGGATGGGAAGGAATAGTCAATAAATAGGGCGAAGAGGTATTTCAATTCCATAAATGCACAGTAAATATTATAGTAAGCTCAAAGATGAACACAATACATTGAGGAGAGAATTGAAAGAGGGCAGAAAACCCAAGCAAGGCAACCCAGGCAAGAAACCCAAGGGAAGATTTAATCAATCAAGATAACAATATAAAAATGCGTTCGCGCATTTATGTGCTCCATTTTTCTTTTATCATTTAATCCTCAGAGAATTAGTAAATTAAATGTCACCGAAAAATCGTAAAAGCTATTTTTCTCTGATTCTCTACTGCACCCTGTGACTAACATATTATACATTCATCTCGAGAATGAAAGCGTATATGTGCATCTATATTAATATACACAAGTATATAAAAATATGCAAGTTTATCTCTAAAAGTTCTCACCAGAATACCCCACACATATCTGCACGGAGAGCATGTATTGCCGCATATTTCATGAGGAGCGTAGATGGGTGCGGGGCTAACAGGGACTCACTTGGGTCGGGGAGACGGTGTTTCAGCCGCGGCTTTGGGGTAAATGCTTCTGGGGAATTGCTTTGCCCACCCCACTTCCCACCTCATTTCCCACTTCCCCTCTCTCTCTCTCTTTCTCCCTCCCCCCCGCCACTCGCCTCCCGACTGGTGTCTTATGTCGCCGCAGCTTCCGAAACCGCCTTCACGACCACCCGGTGGGTGTGGCATTGCGCTCGGGAGAACGGCCGACAATCAATTCAAATGGATCCACACTACTCTCCCTCTTCCTCTCTCTCTTTCCCACCTTCTCACGGAGTGCCACGTTTCCCCAGATCCCCATCCCCTTCCCCTTACTCCCTCAACGCATATCTGTCTCTCACTCTCTGCCAGCCTGTCTCCTTAAGTTTTCATCCCGAAAAATTCACCCTCCACAACAGATGAAAATATTTCACGAGTCCCGGAAATTTTTCCACAGCCGTCACGATATGAAGGGCAGGCTTTCATTCTCCCGCCGCTCACCTGTGTTCAGAGTTGACCTCATCCTCTATCCTACAGTTTAGAATTGACGGTTGAGTGCGTATGAAATAATAATATGGAGTCACGCCAACTTGGTCTGTCGGTAGTGGGAACAGTCGAGTTTCGTTTGTTTATAGCGATGGATGCTTCTGAGTTTATTGAAATTACAGGATGTGGTAGTGCTTTTCTGGGAAATTGTCCTTTGCCTTTTGACTCCCATGTGATTTATTTCCTCTCTCTCCTTAATAAAATAGCAAGAGATATCCTTCCAGCAGGACAGTAATCTCAAGGAAGACTAATAGAATGAGTGATATTAATAAAACTAGCTGTACTTTTCCACACAGATTTTTAACTAATACAATCAGGGCTTTACATTTTTGCGTTATTATCAAGAGTCAAGGAGAAACACATAGCAACAATCTAGTTTTTTTCCAGCACTTAATGGATTCGAGTCAGACCCTGTGATTTTTACGTGTGTGACAGCAGTTTAAAACTGAACTTCCTAGGGAAACTTGAAATTTTCAAATATCATAAGAGATGAGAAGGGCTTCCTGATCCCTGAAGGCATCCCCGCTTCTTCTACATGTGCCAAATGCCCATTTTCAGCTCACTGTTAAGGAAGGGGGGTTGGGATTGGATAAGTAGGACGGGTACGTGGATGGGTACAGTTGGGTATTTAAATAAGACAGGAGCCAAGTGATGAGCTTTTAAAGTCTGTCAAATCGTTACAAATAGTCCACTTCGAAAGAGTTCAGGCTTCTTTTAACCATTTGAAAATTTCAAGTTTCCCTAGGAAGTTCAATTTTAAACTCCTGTCACACACGTAAAAATCACAGGGTCTGACTCGAATCCATTAAGTGCTGGAACAAAACTAGATTGTTGGTTCTCTTTTAGATTACTGCAGCACTTCTTGTGTTCCCTCGCACTGATTGGGAACTTTCTCCCCACCTATCTTACATAGACGCCATTGCACTCCTTGCAATGTAGCTTATAATTCACACGTTGTGTGGGGTATATTTTGTCTTTATTGTAAAATAAAAGTTTTGCTATAGATACAGACTTAGAAAGAGACGTGAGTTGCTCTTGGAATTCGTCCGGCAACTCTATGCGTTATTTTACCGAGAAACGGCAATACTTTCCATCAATGTGGGGATTCACGGGACAAATTAAGAGGGTACAGGCTTTGCGGAGTAACTTCTTGTGGAGTAACTTCTCCACTATCTTGGATCTGAAGCAATTTCATTGGCTGAGTAGTAAAATCTTCGTCAACTCCTCTTCGGAGAAATTGTATTCATTAAATGGGAAGTTTGTTAGTCTATTTAGTAGTGTGTACATTGCTGCCTTTTTGTGTGCGTGCTTGTGTTCTCACGATCTCAGAATCATTACGCTCGTAAAGGTTTCTTTCCAAAAGATAAAGTATAGGTGTGTATTGTCATATATGAAAATGGATAAATCCAGGTTGTTCAGTGACCTAGTTTAATTTGTATGATGAAATTAATGTCCAATTGGAAGGAATTTAAGATGTTTAGGAATGTATATAACTGTCTCGCAGTGCCATACTATAGGCATAAGGCATCGTCTACCTAATTTACATCTTATTTTAAATCTTGCTGAGTTAGGGATAACTATGTGAATTTTCTCAATGATAGAAAAAAGGAACAAACTGCGAATTTCACAAAAATGTTTTTATTCACGACCCAAGTTTTGACATTTTATACCATCTTCAGGTTTATGTGTCATCTGTACCTATAGTGGTGGCAGACAAATGTTGATAGAAGGTGGCTGGAGGAAAAAGTTTTCTCTGTTAAAATTGGAAAGAGTGACAGTGAGAGTCCAGTGACAGGCCATGATTCTCTCTAAAATATTCACCAATAATTAAAATTAATTTAGATATATGCACAAATTTAGCAGTTTTTCAAAAATACCTTTTATTTTAATGCTGGTTCCGGGTCTTTTTAAGCTTTCTAAGGCCATATTCACAGCATCTTGGCCTAGCATCGAAGTGAACAAATAACAGACATCGAAAGATACCAGTTCACCGTAACATTTCCGTTTATCATGGGCTATTTTTGTGGCTAATTGATTGACTGTCGCTAAAGAGTTGAAACCTTGGTTGGATTTTATTCAAAATCAGAGTGGGAAAGTAGGGCTAGTTATTTGAATTCCACAAAGTTACGCCCGAAGGAGTAGAAATAAAGAGTGATATGTGGACATAGCACCGCAAAATGAGCAATCACTTTGCCTATTAGAGTACAAGAAAAACATCTACCAGGTATGTTTGGCGTCATTATCAACACTAAATAGCTAGTGCATTAAACCCACCGTTTTAACTATTTGTAATCCAAAATGTTGAATACGTTTTTACTATATTGTCCACAAATTTCCGCGAGGGATTCTTTCGGTTTAGAGAAATATTCGGCAGGCAAATAACAGTAATGCACATGCATAACATCATGTAAAATAAAGCCAACGTTTTTTTCCACACTACCATACACATTAGAAGATGAATACTATGCCGCTGGTTTGAGGACATGAAGAATGTACACGTAACTTATGAGTGGTACATATATGGTTAATATATACACATTCATCCATAGGTGACCAAATTTTAGAATTTTACTCCCATGGATAAATCATCGTGAACGAGAACTCTGTGGTGACCAATCTGGGCCCCGTTCTGTGTGTTTTTGGTTCAGTTTATCTCTCTCCTAGAAATTTGGGCCATTAATCTCTTTCAGAGTGCATCCACTAATTTTCCGGAGTGTCGCTTGTTGGCTGCTATTTCTCCTAAGATGAGGACTTTTGAGCTTATGGCTTCTGACATGTGATATGGCATAACCTGAGATCCACTGAGAGGAGGATAGGTGTTTTCTGATGCTACCTGCCTCACCTCCTCTTTTCCCCACCTTTCCTCAACTATCTCTTTCCAGACTCATTTTCCTACCAAGTTAAAACTTCTTGTGGGAACTTAAACGGCAAGTTAAAACTTCTTGAGGGAACTGCATCGTTTATTTTTCTTCCAAAGTCCCTGCAATTAATTAATTTACACAAAGTTACGCCTATCACAGGCTCGTATCAAAAACAGATAGTTTGAGGATCTTCGAAGATAATGGATGAATCTGACCCAGTTACGGAAGTAATTTGAAAGGTGGAGAGACGTTTTGCCCTACACGCTTGCAGTGTTTTATATCACCTGGCAGAGGACCTTTCTAAAAAAGCAGCATTTTAGAAGCAATACTTAACTTGCATGTAACTTTGAAAATAATTTAACACTGCATTTATTTGATCGATGATTCTTGATAAGTTTGGAGTGGTGCCAATTTATATTTGGGACGAGATGAGATGAGCTACGATGAGTGAAACTCCTTCTTTCTGAAACAATCTTTGGTGTTAAATTGAAATTTTAATATCATATTAGATATGGCGTTCATCTCAGTCGTTACGCACGTATTTGAAGATCATGGGTCATTGTCAGGGAAATAGATTTAAATGACACCCAAGCTTCAGGTTATGTTCGCACCACCCAACGTAACCTAATTCTATGCCAAAACTTAAAGATACTTACAAAACCATTCCTAAGGAGACTAAACTTCTAAACAACGAAAATCGGGTCGTCAGTCCGACACGTTACGAATCTGATTACCCTGAGATTTAATACCTACATGTCACATAATTAAAATATTTTTAACACTCTTTCTGAAATCCATACTGCATGAAACCAAACAAATTAAAATTCCCCACCATATTTTACTACGTCTATGGTTTCAACACTGCTCGTTATTTTCAAGTTTGGAAATGATTTTAGATGAAATGGGATATGTATTATCTGATCAGGAAGAATTGATTAATATTATATAGAGATAAAACATCAGTACTTCAGTGGTTTTTGCAACAGAGTAATAAGTTAGTGAAGCGTCACTCTACCTAATGACAAGTCCCAGACCTTGTACTTGCGTTATCAATACGCTACCGGCTGGGAAACCAATAATTATTTCCCTGTACAAGCAGCAAAAAAAGCCTATCAAATGTTTGTGTGATGGAGAAAATCAATTATTCATCCGGAGATGTTGCATCTATTAGTATGTCATCAATCAATTGCTGCTCTAAAACCCATCAATTTTGATTAGTTTTGTAAAAATATAAAACCCCTATGGAGTTAACAGGAAAAAGAATTTAAAATTGATACAGAAAAGTTGAAAAATATTGTGCTGCCAAAGATAAAGATAAATGTGAAGGAGAATTGTACATCATTGTGGTATAGAAATGTTTTTTTGCGTTTTTCTATAAGAATGATAGTTCATATATTATATTTCTAACAATCCAATCCCTACAGGCAAGGTTCTCTGTGGTTAATACTTACGTCACTCTGTTTAGGATATTCTATTTTTAGAGGAGTCTAAAACTAAAGTGGCAGAGAAGGTCGACTAAGTAGTCACATCGAGTGGTGAGTTGGCAGTGAGAATTAGTAAAATATTGTCCTAAATAGCTGAGTTACATAATTTGAGTGGCTACCATTGGCTGCATATTCGTTGGTGGTTAAGATAACAGCCTCATATCAACTTCTCATCAAATGCCAAGATCATTTTTGTTTGGTGGCTAGAGAAGTAGCCGTCCATCCCAAGGGTTGGGTTTTATTATCGCGCTAGAGGTAGATTTTTAAGCGGAAATCTGGAATGCACTTGAGTTTGCGTGAAAATCATTTCAAGTTCAGTAAGCCATCCGTCAAACGAAACGGTTGCGGTTCAAATGATCTTAGTTTTCAGTCGCATCTCCAAAAAAATCTATTAAAAGTGAAATTTTCATGTATATATATCGACGTCTATACGATAGTTCAACGCCGCCTTCCACCATATGGGGTATAACACAGTTTTGCTATAACTCGAGTCTTGTGGTTTCATTTGAAATGTAGCATTTTGGAATATAAGATCGATTTCCGTTGCACTGCGGATGGCGATGATATTTCGGGGCTTAGTTCAGTCAAGAGGTTAACTGGTGAACTCATTCACCTCGCAAAACGGCAGTACAGCTCTGGCTTTCCAACTCTTAACTGTAGTTGCCAGGGATCATGTTGAGCGCTCTCATTCACAGCCAGCATACCTGCTTGGGGTCGTTGAACAGCCATTTACCAAAGATTTCAAACCATTGCAGCATCTATGACCATGAAATCAAGGTCATGTTCCTTTTCTCAATAGCGATAGATGCAGAAGATATTAATTTCAATTTCACAGACATGATCCTGCTTTTCGTTGGCATTTTGTGCTAGATTTGTACTTTAGCATTATTAAAGCGGTTCTTTTAATTACATAGCGCACTCAAAAGTGTTTTTTTATCTAAACTAGTTCTATTTCTTTAAAAACTTGAATGTCACATCCAATAGGCAAAAAAAGTTAAATTAATGCTTTATTTTTTGGGGATTTAATACATTAGCAGATAATATCAATTTTTACTCCTGGTAAAGTTCACTGATTTAATGCACTAGGGGGAAATATATTCGAATTTTTTTACCATTTTGTTCGAGTGGGAAGGAAACCTGAGCAGGTGACGCGAGAAGAAGCCTCCATAAAATAATCGTATTAACCTGAGAGAGCACAAGCTCCTCTTCATGTGACTGTTGACAGAGGGAAAATGGAAGATAGCGCATTCACTATCACCGTGCTAATATTTGCTTTGATGTCTGTACTATAACGAGTTATTAACAGAGCAAAGATTCATTGTAACATTCTTGCGTAAAATATTTTGGGATTATATTAGTTCTCTTATGTTACATATTTGCGAGGATTATTTGATGGTTAAGTGCATTGAGAAATTTATTATTGTAAATAGAAGTGATTTGTTACTACGAGACTACAAAACACTGGAGAAACTATAAGTGAAGGGCAAGAAAGGACAACAATATTCTGGGAAGCAGTGGAATTTTATAGGCCCCAATATGAGGAATCAGGATCTCTAAATAAACATGCACGTAATAATATAGTTATTCTTGAGAGAATGAAGATCGTCCATCAGTATGTTGATTTTTTTCTAATTGCGCTATTTGTAACAAATATAGGGCACAAAATAAAGTTTATCACAAGCCCAGAAGTAGAATAAGATAGGAAGTAGAGTTAATGAGATGCAATGTCAATAATTAACAGGTAGAAATTGAGTAAGGATAAGATAATCGCAGTCACGTAATGCATGGGCATATCTGACATCAGGGATAATGCTTTCATATATAAAAATAAATTAATGGAAGAACCAAGATGTCTTGGATACACACATAAATAATTTGAAGATGCATGAAGATGCATGGTGGCTATAGCAGTAATCGTGGGTCATTCAGCATATATTGTAATAAACTTCAAGCGAGTCGAAAAAATACTAGGCCCACATTTCATATAAGTACATCTATTTATGCCACGTAACTCACCATACATGCAATAATGGAAATTATAGGATTGAAATTTATATTTTTGCCTTGAGCATGCCTTAAGCATGTTATGATTTAGCAAATAAGGAATGCTGTGGATGTAATATGTCCTGTGAAATATGTAGGTAAGGAATTCTTTCGTATAAGACTAACTTTATGATATTCTACGATTTTAGGCAAGAAAAATTGTTACCGGTTTAATAGAGGATAAGTTTTCGCATCAAATAATTGAAATAATTCAAACATGCGTATTATACTTGTGCTTTTAGTCTTGGCAGCAATGTAAGGAAAAAAGGCAACGTTTATGTAAGAATTTCTCAGAAAACGTTCTTCTGACATCTAAAAGAGACCAACAGATTAGGTCTTATTGCCATGGATGTTGAGAATTTAATGTCTTTGATATTTCCATAGCTTCCACATTGTACCTATCAACTAGTAAAATGTTGTAAAAACGTATGTAATGAGAAGTAAAGTGTACTATTTATAAAGGTATGTGCCAAAATGGCTGTAAATACAAATTCAGTTTATGCTCAGTGATATAAGAAAGTGTATAATAATATAGTCTCTATGGTTATGGCTTCTAGTCGGATTTTTGTAGTCATAATGCGCTAAAGAAACGGCAATCGAATTGGAGGTAATAATATCTCTAACTACAAACTTGCCATTTCTATTAATACTTTTCGCCGCGATATTCGAAATTTAGGTGAAAATTCTTGCATTTGTAATTGAATAATATCTAGATGTATCTCATATTCTACAAGGCTACTAATTAAAATAGCGTTGAAGTATCAACAAATAAAATTAGGTAAAATGCTTTTTTTTTCACTTTTATCAAACGCTTTCACTAATAACAACACTTATTTAAAGAATTTAAATACAGACTCGGGTAGACGGAGAAAAATAAAGAGAATGAGAATGCAAGATCGAAAAAGTATTTCATGGTATAAACGCAATAAAGGTATTGGTAACAGAATATATCCCTGCAGAAGCAAAATTTTAAAAAGAAATGGAAGGAAATTGTTTTCAGGTATTTAGAATTATTTACAAAGAAACTTAAGTCTTTAGTACTCCGCTCACCCTCGTCCATTGTTAATTCCATGCAACTTTATCGATCTTTAATTAAATTTCAAGCCCTTATAGACTTTTCAAAAAGTATCGAGAGCTGCCTAATCAAATAGTTATGCAGAACTTTAAAAGAATATGGGACCATTAGCTTAATTTTGTACTTAGAAGACGGGGAGCCGACTTTAGGGTATAATAAAAAGGCTGAAAAGAAGCGTTCAAATGTTTTAAGTACTGAACCGTTGTACTCGGGATGAGGAAGGCAATTTTTGATGGCATTAATCATAAAAATTGGGAAATAATTATGAAGGATCAGGAGCGAGGGGAAAGGAAAAAGGAGGTATTAAGAACCAGTAGTGAGATCATAATTAGTCAAGAGGTTTCCTTTATTTTGCAAACTTCAAGTAGGCATTTGAGAGATATAGCTGTGAAATGTAATGGGGGCATTGTGTAATATGGGATTGAGCTGGGTAAATAGACGAGTTGTATAATATTCAACACACAAAACACAGGGAAGGAAATCAGGAATGATATAGGTGATTAAAAATAGGGCCTCAGGTAGGAAGATAAGTCCCTTCTACTCGCCAAGTCTAATCAACAAAGAAATCGAGAAAATTATAAGAGATAGCTTACAGAAGATGGTTGCAAGAATATCAGTAGGAGAAGAGCTAACTATTTCAGTCAGATTTCCAGATGCCAATACAGAGATGCATAGAGAGGAAGGTGGAGAATGTGCAGCAGACCAAGATGTAGACGATCAAGAAAGCTTAGGAGATGGTGGGGGAAGAAAGGACTTACAGGAGGTAAATCAAAGAAGACACAAGTAAATAGGTGGATGGAACAAGAACTTACGGGCTGTGGTATTGGGGTGATGGTCATGGGATGATATTCCTGGGAAGCTTCGGAAATTTCAGTAGGAGATTGAAATTTAAGAACTTAAGATGCAATAAGAAATTATAGATATTATGCAATCTTTGGTAGGAATATAGAGGAAGGATAGTGTCAAGCAAACTCTGAGAATAACTGAAGCAGATTAGTAATGACAAATTAAAAACTATCCTAACCATCAGGACAGCTTTGCAGCATAAGTAATCGTATAAATGTAGGCACCATATTAACTGAGAGTGGTGGAATTCAGATTCTTCCGAAAACAACCATACTCTCCACGTAAGCACTTGAGACTGAAATGCAATATTACGCCGTATTTATATTGACATAATTGCTATTCACCATATAATTAAAGCCACTCCATCAAAATAATAAAACCCTGAAGATTTATAAATGATAAAGTTTTATCACCTTACATTATATTATGCAAACAAAATTTATCTCAGCCAGGATAAAGGAAGTTCCTTTTTTACCCATGTCAGTCAGCAGCTGAGTGGGTAATATTGGATTTTTAATGTCTTATTTTTATCTTACTGTAAAACTTACAAGGAAAGGCTGCGTACTTTGATCGCGCAATTTGAATGGCGTAAATTTTATTTGGTTCAGGAGTTAAACAGAATTGATAATTACATAACAGCTCGGGCCGACTTGGAATTGTTTTACTGTAAAAGATTATTATTTATTCGTAACAAAGGCATTCTTGGTTTCATGGGTAGTGTGAGGGATTCCCATCCCAAAGTTCGTAGGTTCGAGACCCTCAGGAAAAAAATGTTTTCCCTTCAGAATGTATGGATTTATTTTAAGTTTTTAAACCATTATTTTTGTTACAAGCGTAAGACTCAATTCACATTTTTTTCTAATACCGCCGACCTCGAAAACCATACTCTTACTGTGAAACACTCAAAGATGAAGGGCTTCACTTGCGGCATAACGGAGCGCTTGAATTTTAATCCACCTATTATGTTTCATCTCGTGGCTAAGCCTAAAGCCACCGAGTGCGTCCACCGGGTTGCGGATGGTGGGTCTCTAGATATAGAGGTTAGCTACGAGATAAGCAAGTTTACTCGTCGAAAAAGCAGTCGTGGACAAAAAGGGGCGGAATTCCGAGGGTGTATTGGTCTATCCCTGGGTAAGGTAGGTTATTAAATAATAGAGAACCTGTGAAGATGCCGTGACTTGGCGATTGCAGGCCGCCAACAATTATGCATTCAATCACCCGGAGGAGAGGGCAGCAGCTTTTCTTCATATGAGTGAACGTGGAGATCACAAAGGTCGGTACAGCGACATTATTATCCCGAGGAGTCGCAGCTGTTCCACTTTTTCTTTCAATCGAGACGTGATGAAACCCTCTTGAGTAAAATATTCGGGAGGTAACATAGTCTCCCAATCGGATCTCCGGGCGGGGACTACCCAAGATGGTACATCAGTTAAGTGTGATAAGAATTTTAGGGTCGGAACATTGAACGTGAGATCGCTTCGGACCTGCGGAAAACTGGAAAACCTAATGGTGGAAATGCGAAGAATGGACCTCGACGTATTACGAATTACCGTAATTAAGTGGCCCGAAGAAGGAGACTTCTGGAGAGGAAGCCATAGAATTATATACCCGGGATCATTAAATGGTAATGCTGGAGTAAGCATAATGCACCGGAATATGTGTGAAGAGCTTCCTGCAGTACAATGAAAAGAAACTAATGGTGAAGATCGAGACCAAACCTGTAGATACCGTAGTGGATCAGGTTTACATGTCTACGACGGACTACGAAGATGAAGAAGTGGAAGATGTCTAAGAAGATATCACGGAAGTTATAAAACATGTAAGAGGAGAAGAAAACCTAATTATTTTAGGAGATTGGAACGCAATAGTCGGCGAATGTCAAGATGGAAGAACAACTGAGAAATGTGGATTGGGTAATCGAAATGAATGAGAAAGGCTACTGGAATTCTGCACACAGCATAAGTTAGTGGTTGCCTACGCGTTGTTTAAAAACCATATCCGAAGAAGATATACTTCGAAAATGCCAGGAGACGGAAGAAGACTTCAAATAGACTATATTTTAGTGAAGCAGAGATTTAGAAACCAAGTGAAGGACTGCAAAAGCTACCCTGGGGCAGACATCGACAGAGACCATAATTTAGTAATGATGAAATGCCATCTAAAATTCAAGAAGATGAAGAAAACAATGAAGACCGTGTGGCAAACTAAAACCAAAGGAGGTTCAACACCAGCGTTCAGCAGTTCAACACCACCACCAGTTCAAAAAGTAGTGGAATATAACATATGAGAGGACCTGACTGAGAAATCAGTGGATGAGCGCTGGGAAAATATTAAATGTGGACTACAGGAAGCCGCAAAGGAAGCTCTTGGAAGAAGAAAAGTTGCTAAGAAGAAGCCATGGATCACGGAAGTTAGACCTGATTGAAAAAGGAAGAAAGTACAAGAATGAGGAAACTGAAGAAGAGCAGCTTTGTAATAAAAGAATAAGGAACGAAATAAGTCGCAAATCCATAAAAACTAGAGAAATGTGGATGAAGAGCCTATGCGAAAATGTTCAAAACAACCTACTCTTGGAAAGGTGGAAACTGCGTATAGGATAGTGAGAAACCACTTCAAAGAACGGAGCACAAGATGCAATGCCATAAGGGACAAGAATACAGAACCTTTGATTGAAAAGGAAGACAAAGTGAAGAGATGGAAAGAATATCTAGAAGAGTTGTGTAACGAAAAAATCTCAGCATGAAAATGATCGAAGAGGAAAGCGAAGTCGAAGAGGGGAAAATATGGGAGCGTCAATATTAAGATCGGAATTTGACGCTACAGCAAAGGACCTTTGGATGAATAAGGCTTCTGGAATTGATGATATTCCTGCAGAGGTAAGTAAAAATGCAGGAGAGAAGACATTAACTAATCTTTACAAAACCATCTGCGACATGTACTCAACAGAAGAAATTACAAGGGACTTCGAGAAAAACATCATCATTCCTATTCCCAAGAAGAAGAGAGCGGAGAAAGGCGAAACTTTTAGGACTGTAAGCCTGACAACACATGCATCGAAGATATTGACAAGGATCACAGAAGAATAGAACGAAAAGCAGAGGAGTTCCTGGATAAAGATCAATTTGGATTCAGAAAAAGTAAGGGTACAATAGAGGCCATATTGGCTCTTAGGCGGCTCATAGAGAATAGAATGGAGAGGAACAAACCGACATTCATTGTATTTGTGGACTTAGGGAAGACTTTTGAGAACGTGGATTGGAATTCAATTCTGGGACATCTGAAAGGAATTGGAGTGTCCTACAATGATCGAAAAATTATCCACAATTGCATAAAAACCAAGTTGCTGTTATTAAATCTTGACCCAGCTGTGAAGAAGCAAGAATAAGAAAAGAAATGAGACAAGGCTGTGACTTGTCTCCAGTAATTTTTAATGTTTACATGTTTACAGCCATCAATGAAATAAAAGAGAAGTCTTCTGGGGTGAATATCCATGGAGAAAAAATTTAGCACGCTGAGATTCACTGATGACATAGCACTCATAGCTAAGACAGAGAGAGATCTAAATATGATGCTGATAACCATGGAAAGGGCAATGGCCAGATATCAGCTGAAGATCAATAAGAAGAAGACTAAGATACTGGTGCGCAGAAAAAGAAAAGAGGCCAAAACCAACGTTAAACTAGGAAAACAAAAGCTTGAAGAGATGAAAGAGTTCTGTTATATTGGAAGCTGAGTAACCAACGACGAACGAAGCAAGAAAGAAATAGTAAGAAGAATAGCCCACGTGAAGAGGGCATACTATCAAAAGAAGACTCTACTTACCGCTGGAAATACAAACGTAGAAATAAGGAAACAATTTATCAGAACGTACATCTGGAGCGTGTTTCTTTATGGCAGCGAAGCATGGACAATGACAGCAGAGGAAAAGAAAAGGGTGGAAGCATTCTAAACGTGGTGCTACAGAAAATTGACGAAGATTAAATGGATCGACAGAGTAAGTAACGAGGAAGTTCTAAGAATAGGGTGAGAAAAGAAAAGTCTTCTGAATACCCTAAGAAGAAGACGGGACAACTTCATCGGCCACATCAGGAGACATGATGGCCTGATGAGGAAAATCGTCGAGGAACAAGTGGAAGGGAAAAATGGCAAAGGAAGGCCTCGTGCAAGATATATGGAACAAGTGATGAAGGATTTGAAAGAGAAGAATTACGTGAATATGAAGAGATTAGCCGATTGAAGTACTCTGAGGAGAGCTGCGTCAAACCAATCTGATGATTCTGTTTCATCCCCCAATCAAACAGAGTGATTCCGGTTGTTGTCGCAGATCTACATACTACCGTGCGTACCGCCGCAATGGCGTGTGGCATGGGTTGTTTGGTTACAAGTCGTGTAATTCTAATACTTACTTACGTGCATGCATACCCACGAATTTATATCCGTTACTTATAATATTAGACTAATGGTATGGTCAAACAAATTTAGGTGTTTGGCAAAAAATAAAACGGCAGAATATTTATTTAAAATTTGCATGAAGTAAACGCGGGCGCCGAATTATGAGAGGCGAAAATATGTACTAGTCACCTCAGTTAAATTAAAAGTTCAATGTTCATTCCTTTTCCCGTAAAAATTTTGTGCATATTAGAAGATAATTGGTGAGCTTGATAATGCTGTAAATACAGTGAACAATGAACGACAATTCATATTTTCGACAATTCTCTTCCCCTTTGATCCCTAACGCAACCGGATTGTTGAGTGGAACGCGCTATTTGTAGAGAAAGGTCTTGTTAATAATGCATTGCCCTCCCCGTCCAAAACCCAATCCTAGTGATTTCTCTATTTCTACAGTGCCTAAAAAAGTAAGTTACCTTTTTGTTGGGTTTCTGCCCGTCAATGTTAAAAATTATCTATCGAATAATCGAAAAACTATCAAGTATTCTGTGCCGAGACCCTGACTTACTAAATTCAAAAAAGTATTTAAAATCAGACAGAGAAAGGTGATTCACTATGTTTCCCGAAAAGATCTGACATCTTTGGAGGAGACAGCGGAAGTTTTCCGCAGACAAACATCACGCTATATTTGAATATCTGATCCAGATTACGTAATAAATACGGATCAGACTGGATGCGAGACAGAGTGGACGTAAAGAGGACATTGACGAATCGGGGAGAAAAAACTGTGGTGTTGTGTGTCGGGAATAGGAACAAAATGACCCATTCTTATACAGCACGATACGCCATCACCGCCTCGGGAAAACTACTTCCAGTGTTCCTCTGTCTACAAGTAACCGGAGGCATTTTCGGTCCAAGAGTGAACCGAAGTGTAAAGGAGTTGGAGGATAAATGGAATAACGTCGTTGTGACATCCACAAATTCAGGGAAATTGACGACGGACATATTTAAACAGTTTTTGGAAAATGTGCTGAAGTCGTACGTATATACAAACAACTTTCTGCTTATATTATACTCCTGGGGAGGTCAAACAAATTTATACATGCATGACGAAATATTCGATAAGGTCATGCAAAATGCTGAACAAATGTGTCAATTGAAAATAATACCGCCGAAATGTACGGCTGTTTAGCGTATATTTTTACCGCCCTGTGGCATATATTTTTATCGCTAAGTAAAACAGTTCATCACGAGGCTGAAAACGTGTTCATAATTAATCTAAAATAACCGTAAGAGAAATGAAGTAAGTAAGTATGTAGGTGAATGTATCCTTATCTTGTCCAGAGAGGACAAGATAAGGATACATTCACTGATACATCATCAGCTATCGACACCTCGATTCCGAAATATAATCATCTATGCCTGGTGCACATCAAAGTTGTTAGAAACCAGAAGTTTCTTTCAAAATGCTCGTCAGGTGTGCATCCATAGAAAGTTCCAAGGGCAATTTGTGCGTGTGGCAATAAATGTTTCGTACAGTGCTCATGGTGCAATATTTTAATGTGCTTCTGTTGCTTTTACGATGATTACCACCCAATGAACTGCACCCCGATATCTTTTAGGGCAGAAAATCAATAACTGAATGTTCCATACTTTATTTAAAAATACATTAGAGTAAATTTATGTGAATATTAAAACAAATTCCCTCACACTGCGTCTGTTATCATTACCTAACCGTGTGATTTCATTTTTCCCCAAGTAGTTCTAATTCAAGGTCTATTTATTACTTTTTATAAGTAACTGCTCTTCGTGAACGATATTATAAATACGAAAAGTTCGCATGCTATATTTTTTCATAATTAAATAAAATCATTTAATGCATGCATGAATGCGGACAAAGCAAGTGAGGTTAGAAAGAATAGGACCCTGCCGAGTAAAGTTTAAAAAAGAAAGCGTCTCTTGGTCTAATGCTGTGGATTGAGCTCCTTTTAAAGCTGCTTCGAAGGGGATGGGCACGATGAGTGCCCATACTTACCTATTTTATTCAGATGAACGTAGGTAAGTATTTAATACAACCTGAATCAGTGTTTGATTGGGGGATGAAACAGAGTCGATGAATTAAAAATCAAACGCTCCGTTATGTCGCAAGTGAAGCTCTCCATCGGGGAATGTTTCATAGTAACGGTTTGGTTTTCGAGGTCGGCAGTATTAGAAAAAAATGTGATTTGAGTCCTACGCTCGTAACGAAAATAATGGTTTAAAAACTTGAAAAAATTCATACATTCTGAAGGGAAAAAAATTTATTCCGGAGAGTCTCAAACCTACGAACTTTGGTATGGGAATACCGCACTCTACCCACTAAACCAATTGTCTGTGAATGGCGATTTAGAATGCCTATTTTACGATTAAAAATTATGTTTTACAATAAAACTATTCCACGTTGGCCCGAGCTGCTATGAAATTACCTATTCTGTTTGCCTCTTGCACCAAATCAAATTTACGGCATTCAAATCGCGCGGTCAAGGTACGTAGCCTACCCTTGTTAGCTTGGCTTAACATATTCGTTTGCTTTTCATTTGATGAAGCTTGAAATTAGAATCCATCAATTCAGAGTATAATGAAATAATGAAATTAATAATGAAGTATAATGAAATGAGTATAATTTTATTCTCCAACTTTTTTCTCTCAAGTGTTCTGTTGAAGTGAAATTCACTCTTTGTACTTTAGCATCAATTGCTTTCATTTTTTTCTTTTTCATAGCCACATTGTTTGTTGCTGCCTCATTTCGTTTAGATGGGTGATGAATAAAACTTATACGCAGTGGAATATTACTCTACTCCATTCGGCAATCCACTTTGAAAGCATTCCTTATCCTCTGTGGAAGACTACATCAACAATCATTAGCTGCAAAGTCACAGAAGGTATCGAAGGATTGAAATTTGTGAAGTCATAGTCGTTTTTGATAGCGCATTTTTCTTCATACATTCACTGCTCAGATAGTTCCGGCATCGAATTACGGAGCCATATTCCTAATATTGCTGACATTTACCACTAGTTTACCTGATTCCAAGCGAGTAAGTTACCTGTTAAAGCGTAAGGCTTCTTATATCTTCTTCGTATGCATATTTTTGTAAGTTCGTTAGACTTCCTTTACCATTGTCTTATTCGTGTGAGTGGTACAGATCGAGTAAATTACCTTTTGTGCTAGCTGGAAATGTAATAACTATCCACCAAGACTGTAAACGATTCAAAGGCGTTGTGGCTAGCATCGCTATTGGAAGCAAATATGGCTAAATTATTTACTAAAACCTACATGAAACTACCATAACACTTGTTAGATTATTTCTTGATGTAAGAAGTTGCTTGTACTATAGAGCCCACAGTTATGGGAAAAATTAAACTCCATATCCATGAGGAATAAAGGCTTAGGGGAGCGTGGTGGCCTAGTGGGTAGAGCGCGTGGCTACTGATCGAAGGGTTCCGGGTTTAAATCCGAGTGAAGCCTATGGACGCCCCCGAACGAAAAAATCCTCGGAGTGCGAGGTGGCCCAGGGAAAGCAACTGGCCCCCTACCATGAATGTGTGAAATTAACACGCCTGTGGCTTTGTCCAGGGTGAGCTCTACCCTATCTTAATCAACCTTCGGGTTGAATCACTGAGTGAGTGAAGTTACCCTAATTAGCAATAAACCAACCCTAATTGAAGCCACCAAAGATTTCTCGGCATTATAACTTGAAAAAAGGCCAGCGTTAGCAGAAATAGCCGGCAATTAAAATGTTATTTTATACGCGGAGTTTTTTTCATAAGCAAGGTGATATATAGAGCCCCTATTAATTCATCTTCATTTAAACATCATTTTTATTAAACATCAACGAACTTAAGTCCTTTTACTACGACACAGAGGTAGCATTAAAGTAGAATAAGTGATCTTGGATCTTTAGGTGCTTCAAAGGTTAAGATTAATTGCTCCATCTAATCTAAGGTCTTAATCCTAGGACGAACAAAACATCCATTTTCCGGGAGGGACTCGCGGCCTTTTGGTTGCCAGGCCAGCGCGTTCCTAGCCTGGCTACCGCGGCTAGTGGTAGTATTAAAGGAAAGGCAATGTTGAAAATTGTACCTAAAATTTTACATTACTATGTCATAGGAAAATATTTTTTTTAAGTGTCAAGAAAGAAATCAAAAACTCATTCCCTAAGCATTTCACTTTCCCTTTGGTCTCTCCCTATTCTCGATTCACGCACACTTGTCCCACTTAACGGATGGTGCACGCTTTCAACGGCCATTCCCAGCTCCAAGTACCCTTCGCCTCATCAGACCCTTTCAACGTGTCGACTCGACAACTTCATAAGAGGCCACTCAAGAGTCGTTCAGCGATGACGTTCGGAGCTGAGCAACGGAATAGGTCCGTGAGAGATTCTAAGGAGCGAAATGAGATCGAATTTCATGAGACAACGAGAATGAAATGTATTTTTAACCCTCCTTGGCGTGCCTTAAGTTTATTAGTATAGGGAGAGTAGAGGATTTTAATCCAAAAATCCATATACGTCTGTACCGAGGTTTTTGCTCAATGATTTTTCTTCAATTTCACGTGCAAAAAATGTAAATAAGGTAATAAAATATTGTATTCCCCGGGTCATTGGTGATGGGCAAAGCTGAATGTAATAAATACTGTGGAATATAAACAAATTGAATAAATGTAATCAATGATAATAATTAAACTAAAGACGACTTTGTGGTTTAATGATAAAATCACTGCACTGAAGGGGAAAAGAGATGTACGATAAATGATGATATATAACTAGATAAACGAGATGATTAACAATTTATTTTCAAATTTCCAACTAAATACTTTCTTATTAATGAAAACATTTCAGCGTCATAGAGTTCACTGCGAATTAATTCACATTCGATGAGTAAGTCCCGGATAGTTGGTATTCGTGGGTATATGGGGTAAATAAAAGGCTGACATACTATTTATATAATATATAGAGACGTGACTGAACATATAATTGCATACTGATTTTTAAATCACATGTTTAAAATACCTTCCCCATGGACTACGCCTGGCGGAATTGGGGCTTGCGTGTTCCCGTGACCCCTAGAACTGCACTGGCGAGAGCAACTAATATTGCTCCTGGTAGAGTCACCCATGCCAGATAGGTCCAAGCGTAGGAGCCTGACGAAAGGTGGTCCACGTACCGTCCTCGCAGCGTCTGTTCGTCAAGTAGGTGGCTGTGAGAATGTGTGTGACCCCAGTGGGCATATCAAGTAATGGTTTCACGTTAAAAACACTATTGAGGCAGGCAACGGGAAACCACCTCAATCAAACTTTCCCAAGAGCACAATCTTGAACAATAGAAACTTGAATCCTGGTAACTACGGGGCCCGGGACCACATTAGTGGGACGGGTGTCGTGACGGGCAGCAGGGTAAGCAAGTACTCTGCGGTCGTCATCTCACGAAATCTTTGCACGAAAAGAAAGACAGTAGCAACGCCAGCAGCGCAGTGAAAAAGAAACCAGAGAAGAGAGCAACAATGCTAAGGATTGGGATATGGAACGTTAGGACGATGTTAAGGGCAGGAAAACTAGAAAACATTGTGAAATAGAGAGGGGAGAGATTGATTTGTTGGGACTAAGCGAAGTAAGATGGAGAGACCAGGGGGACTTTTGGAGTGAAACGCACAGGGTTATATACAGTGGAGAGGAAGAGAGCCAGCGGGGAGTAGCAGTTGTATTGAATGCAACATTAGGAGAAAGGGTATTGAATGTTGAACAGGTAGGCGATAGAATACTGGCTATCGAAATCAAAGCGAAGCCGAAATGTAGTCGTAGTACAGGTTTACATGCCGACAGGGGGACATAGAGAAGAGGAACTAGGAGAAATATATGACCAGTTGGAAGAATTAATCGGGAAATTAAAGGGCAGAAAGAAGCTTATAGTTATGGGAGATTGGAGCGCTGTAGTCGGGTAAGGTAGACACGGAAGTGTATGGAAGTAGGGGAGTATGGGCTGGGTGTAAGAAATGACTGGGGCGAGAAAGCAGTGGAGTTCTGTAGGAGGAATAATTTAGTGATTACAAACACGTGGTTTAACCCTCCGTTGGTCGCGCGGCGTCTATCAGACGCCAAGCAATATTCTTTTCTATGCCCACATCGTGTTTTAATAGTTGGGAAACTCACCTTCCTGGTATCTTATTATTTTATGCTTCTCAAAAAGCCACCAATATGTTTATACGTTTTGTCGCACTTCTGGATTAAATATTGAGATTTTGTTGTTTTCGGAGTCTAGTAGACGCCACGCGACAACTTGAGTTACAGTACGTTATATGCTAATACCTTTGCGATATTCATTCCAACCTTTCAAATACGTTTAATAATTTAAACAAACAACTAATAAATGTATTACATTTAGGATACGCGTGTAATACATACGCATTTTTGATTGTAAATAATAAAAACGTTGACTGAAACTATTATTGCAAAAAAAAATTATTATGGTTCTCACATAATTTGAGTGATACGGTTGTGAACTCTTCATTATTGGTGACTCTTACAGTTGGCATAATTCTAAGGAAGTTACGTCACGACATTTTCAGAGCTGGGATCAATCTCTCCTATCGTTTTATGGTAAGGTATATTTCATTTTATACATTTTTTTCTACCCTAGATGATAAGCATAGGTCTGAATTGTTTTTTTTTATTTTTCCATGCGGTGAGTTAATAGAGAGTAGAAGAAAAATTAATCCTTTGATAGAAAAGGATCGTCAATATATTCAGGGAATTTTGTTAGAATCAACTTATTCAGAGGTATCGGAAGCTGTGGACAGTGATGGTAGTGAAGAAGACTTTATTGAGGACCAACTTCAGAACAGTGATGTGGAAGAAGTCAGTGAGGAAGCAAGTGGCCAAGAAGAAGAAGTTACAGGTAAAAACATTGTTTTAGGGAAAGATCAAGTCACTAAATGGGAGTTGGAGGGTTCGGTTAGAAGTGTCAAAATTCGCTCTCACAATATATTGACAGAAAAACCAGGAGTGAAAGGGAAAGCAAAAGCTTCAAAAACTGTTTCCGAGTGTTGGAATAACTTTATTAGTGACAATATATTAGCTCTCATAGTGGAAAATACAAATAAGCTCATCGCCGCTAAGAAAGCTGACTATTGTAGAGAAAGGGATTGCACTCCGAAGGATATTGTTGAAATAAGAGCTTTCATAGGAATACTTTATATGGCAGGTGTTCTAAAAAATAGCAAACTCAATACGAGTGACTTGTGGAATAATGATAGCACCGGGGTAGAAATTTTTCGAATGGTAATGTCACAGAAACGTTTTCATTTCCTCTTGCAGTATGTACGTTTTGATGACAAAATGAAAGGAAAGCTTTGGATAACTTGCACCAATTAGGGAAGCTTTTGATTTCTTCGTCCAAAACTGCCAAGAATGCTATTCCTTGAATGATTGCGTAACTATTGATGAAATGCTGGCAAAATTTGAAGGAAGGTGCAGTTTTCGCCAGTACATCCCAACGAAACATGGGAAGTATGGAATAAACATATTTTTATTGACAGACTCAAGGAGTTTCTACACATCAAAATTAGAGATATATTCTGGAAAACAGCCAGATGGCCCATTTCAGGTTAGCAGCAGTCCTTATGATGTTGTAAAAAGATTGATTCTTCCAATTCGAGGCAGTGGACGCAACGCCACCGCAGATAACTGGTTTACTAGTTATGATCTAGTTACAGATATTCTAAAAAGTGACAAGCTTACAGATGTGGGCACAATTAGGAAAAATAAAAGGCAGCTACCGCCATCCTTCACATCCACACAAGGTCGGCAACAATTTACATCCCGTTTTGGTTTTCAGAAACGGTGCACTTTAGTGTCATACATACCCAAAGCCAGAAAAAAATTTCCTACTATTATCATAAATGCATCACGATTCTAATATTGATGAAGCAAAAGGTACAGCCAAAAAACCTGAAATTGTTACATTTTACAATGCTACGAAATCTGGAGTGGACGTTGTGGATAAGTTATGCGCGACATACTCTGTTTCGAGAAACACTAATCGCTGGCCAATGGTGGTATTCTACACAATGCTCAATGTAGGAGCAATAAATGCCCAGATAATTTATCTAGAGAATTTTATTTCCCAGAAACTTCGTAAAAGAAGGTATTTTCTCAAAACTCTGGCAAAAGAATTAGTGACGGAACACATAAAAAAGAGGTCTGAAATCACTTTTTTACCATTAGAGTTGAAGAAACGAACATTAGAACTCAGTGTAATAATCAATAATGAAACTGAAGAGAATGAATTGTGAAAGAGTACGTCTAAACGTTTTCGAAAGGAGACTGAGGAAAGTGGAACCAAAGAAAATTCCACAGCCCGAAACAGGTGTTACGTCTGTGGGCGAAAAAAAATAGAATGACGAAATACAAATGTAAAAATTGTAAAAATTTCATTTGCTTAGAGCATTCAGAAAATGTTTGCATTTACTGTGCAAGTAAAACATGTTGACATAATTTTGATGCAATAAAACCTGTAATAAATGTCAAAATAAGCAGCATTAAGTCTTTTATTAATACGAGTATCTATATCATTATTATGCATAAATTTGTTACCCATACATGAAATTAAACATTCAATGAATCGTTTTTTGGTGTTAAAAGAGTTATTTCTACTTGCATGCACTTTCTTTAGCCATTACTAAATGGTGTCTGTGAGACGCCGCGCGACAAGTAGCGTTCCAAAATGTGACGCGACTGACGAAGGGTTAAACACCACCCTAGGCGTAGGTACCCATGGAAAATGCCGTGGGATACTGGAAGGTACAAACTAGACTACATCATCACTAGGCAAAGATTCAGGAATAGCGTAAAGAATTCACAGGTGCAGATGCAGACTCCGACCACCATAACTTGGCGGTGATGAATTGTGAGATGAGACTAAAAAGATTGACAGTAGGAAGGAAACGCGAGGAGATGAGGAGGAGAAATAGGTAGTCTGTACTCAAATGTTAGAATGTTATCGGGAATCAAGAAATGGAAAACGGTCCCGTGCATCAAAGACCGAAGGAGCCATTTAGGAGCCGAACCGTTTAGCAATGGAACCAGAGGAGATCCAGCGTCGTTGGAGGGAATATGTTGAGAAACTGTATGATAGCGAAAATAGGCCTAGGAACTTGACCATAGAAGAGGAAAAGAACGTAGATCAGCATTACGTGGGCCCCGGAATACTGGATCGTGAGATGGAGAAGGCACTGCGAGAAATGAAGGCAGGCAAAGCGGTGGGGATAGATAATATTCCAACTGAGTTTCTAAAAAACCTAGGAAGAGTGGGAAGGGAGGGATTATATGAACTTGTTCTTAGAATATCCTAGTAGGGGGCTTATCCGGAGGATTTTGTAAAAACCGTGCTGATATATTTACCGAAAAGGAGGGTGACAAAAGAATGTGAAGACTACAGAACGATAAGTTTGATTTCACATACGGCAAAGGTAGTGCTCAGAATCATCAATAGAAGAATGTAAAAGAGAGGTAACGAATTTCTAGACAAGGATAAGTTTGGATTTCGGAAGGGGAGGGCCACACCGGATGCGATTGCAGTGATGAGAATACTAGTGGAAAGGAATCTAGAATACAATCAGGACGTATTCGCGTGCTTTTTTGATTTCGAAAAGGCATTCGACAGAGTGAGGTGGGACAAGTTAATGGAAATTTTGCGGAAGATAGGAGTAGACTGGAGAGACTGGTGGTCGGAGTACTGATCCGGAATGTATACATGGCGCAGAAGGAGCACGGGAGAGTAGCCTATGGAGAATCGGATTGGGCAACAATAGGGAGGGGAGTTAGGCAGGGCTGTCCGTTATCGCCGGTACTTTTCAACATATACTCGGAGGAAATGGTGAGAGAGGTTTGGCATGAGCTGGAAGGCTGGAGTAAAGGTCGGGGGGAAATTGATAAATTCAGTGAGATTTGCGGATGACCAAGCGCTAGTGAGCCAGTCATCCCGTGGCTTGCAAAAAATGCTGGATTCGTTGCAGGGACAGTGCAAAAGATACGGGGTGAAGATAAATCAGAAGAAAACGAAAGTAATTTGATTTACAAAAATAAAAAGGGCCAGTATAACGATAAAAGTAGGAGTTCAGAAGCTAGAACAGGTAGAGCAATTTAGCTACCTAGGTAGTGTTTTGGAATAAAAAGGGTACAGCAGCATTGAAGTGAGAAGGAGAATTGCATTGGCAAAAGAAGCTTTTACTCGTAGGCGTGAACTAATGACATGAGCGTAGAATAGGGAAGTGAAGAAAAGACTAGTGAAAATTGTAATATGGAGCGTTGCACTACATGGGGCGGAAACGTGGGCTTTGCGAAAAGAAGATGAAAATTGACTTAGGGCTTTTGATATGTGTGTGGAGAAGAATGGAGAAAGTTAAGTGGGTCGAAAGGAAGGCGAACGATGAAGTGCTAGAGTTGGTAGGTGAGGAAAGAGATTTGATAGATGAAATTAGGGGAAGGCAGAAGGTGTGGGTGGAAAAGGTAATAAAAGCTGATGGTCTTTTGAAGGAGGTGATTGGGGAAGAGCGTTGGGTAAGCGGGGAAGAGGTAAGAGAAGAACGGGTAGCTGGGATGGAATGATGGGTGGCAGAAGGTATGAGGGCCTGAAGAGGGACATCGTGTAAAAATTAGGAGGCGGGAGGAATTAAATGTCCATTTAAACCTACCTTCACCGGTAGAATACTAATAATAATAATATCTAAAATCTTAGGCACTTGGTAACCAGAGTGTACAAAAAACCCTTCGGACCTAAGAATTTTGAGCTTTTTAGGTTTTTTTCTGGAAGGTAAAAAAGTTATTCTTGTCTATAATAAACATATCAAACAGAATTGTAAGTATAATTCCATTGAGTACTAACGATAGGAAAGAGGAACAATATTTGGCATTGGGGGCCCGAAAAGGTAAAATATTTTAAATGATTAGAATAAAATATTAAAATTGTATATTATGTATTATTTATCGTAGCAAAAAATAAAAGGCAGAAATCTTTCATTTTTCAGGGTAGAATTCATGGTTGGTTGGCCTCTGGGCCGATATCAATCAAGAGAAGTGTATATTTCATTAAATTTAAAATCAATGTTATGTTAATTTCCGCACTAATAATGGTTTTGTAATGATGATATAGGATGATAGTATGTACAATGCTATCCTCAAATAGATACCTTCATTCGCTGCCCACAACAAGACTTCATTTTTCCAAACAGTACTTTACCTATTTATAGATCCAATTTGCCCTCGGGAGATCAAAATTTAACCTAACAAAGCTAACGAGGAAACTAGAATATGATGCATAAGAAAATGAAAAAGCTAGGGTCTGGCGAAGATTATAGCTACCCAGTCTGTTTAAATACTATGATGAAAATGTGAATTAAATGTCCAATGTGAACGTATACTCGGCTCTTAAAGATAAAAAAAAAACTTCCCGACCCTTTACGCTCCTCAAATCTTGTTAGTCGTAAATTTGGGGAAGAGTTACTGCTAATTAAGTGAGTCATTATTATTAAACCAAACCTACATTTGCACTTTGAAGCAACAATAAATGATAATTCCGGAAATAAATACGGTGAGTTATCCCTATCGTTAAATGCTTGTTTTTATTTTTACAAAAGACTTCATAACATTACTGGTAATATTATTTTTTACTCCAGCAGTCAAGGTGGTGAGATAAAGGAAATTCATACGTTTTTTACGCTATATTGAAATTTAATCACATTAATATACTGTTATTGACTGTTAATTACCTCATTGGAGTACTTAAAATTCAGTGCCTAAAAATAAAATTTCTAAAAATAGTGACTCTCACAAAGTTAATTGGGAAATATTTTTTACGTTTGACATCATGCCGAATCATGCACATCTGTTAGGACTCTAAAATATTTGAATCCCAAGCTCTTCAATTCAATGACAAAGACCTGTAATTCTTCGCCATCCCATTGGGCAGTAATAATTATATTCCAAATGTCACCCGCAAGAAAATAAAAAAACCTACACTACGAGAGCCCTGCTTAAATATTAATGTACCTCAAACATGCGTCATAGACAGTTATTCTTTTAATATGATTATCATATTGTTACACTCATAAACATGTAGCCATGTGAATTACGATGTCAGTATTTGGCACATAAGTTTAAAAAAATGTATAATTTAAAGTCTATGGTTTATGTATGCAACTTCGCATAGTCTTTCTTTAATTATTTCTGATTACTCACATGGAGAAAATATAGCTCCAACATCATATTAAAATGACTGCTGACTCAACACTACTTTGCATGAATTTCTAAGCACAAGCAAAACAAGTCACAGTAACACATAACTTCCCTCCACACAGTCCGTAACTGACCGACTATGCTACTTAGTGGCTTCTATAAGGACAACAAGGTAATTGCAAAGAGTCTCTCATATCCGATATACCATGCCGTTTCCCTTACGAAATTTATGCAAATATATGTGCAGAATCATGTATGATACAAAACGCAGTGAAGGGTTAACTCAACGGTTCTAAAAGAAAGACAACTTTGAACACTCACGTAATTTCTAACGTGTTTTTCATCTCCACATTCATAAATTAAGTGACAAGGAATGTAGAATTAACATGGTGATAGTGTTTTAATAAAGTCTTTATTGCATTCTTCTCTTAGAAACTGCATTAATGTTGGTATCTTTCACAATTACCATCAAATAATATAGCATACAACAGAGTTGATTCAGTCCTAACAACTTAGAGGAGAAAACCAAGAGCTACGCTCACATGCAAAATTATGGAAATCAGATAAATAGCTATAGATATTATTTTGGAATAGAAATAGGGATAAATTTACCTAATATTCCGAGGAGACCATTCTTTAACGTTCAGTCCGATGGACGAGTTATTGAATTTGGAGCGCTCTCCACACACTGAAGTGGGAACCGGTGAAATGATGAAATTTCGTTACCGCAGACATAATTTCACCTCGGGCTCTCGAGATGGGTCACCAGTATTCTAGCCAGCACGCGTATTTGAACTCTGTATTATCACAATGCAGTAATATTGGGTTAAACCACTCACATGAAGGATGGAGGAGGATATAAAGCTCATTAATCCCGACCGCTATTGCGTCGGGAACCATAGATCAACAGCAGTTGGAAAGTAATACGAGACCGGCATGCATCTCGAACATTCCTGGGCCAAAGCTGGCGTGCATTACGAATGTAACCCCATCTGCTTTACGTCCCACTCGAGTCATTCGTTTTGATGTGCGCGGGAGGCAGCGACCTTTTGCTCCGTTCGTGGAGAGCGATACCCGGCGGGCGCGCGCGGCCGCCCGTGAGGAGTGGCTTTCATTAGCCCCCACTCGAGAAACCACTTTTCACTTTCCTCGTCGAGCGAAATTTTTGAGTCGCGTCGCACAGCCGCCTCACTGGCCCCTCGCCATGCCTCCCCTCACTCTACGCAGCCCACAGTGCATCGTCCCCTCTCCGAATGCCCCGAAAAACCCTTCAGCCACCCTCTTGCCACGGCCCATGCAATCGTGTACACTCCTTCCGGTCCATTAACTCCATCTCTCGGCCATGATAATAACCTCCCACCCGCCCACTCGCAAGATCCCCCCTTGTCCCCGGGCCAACCCCCACGGCTCCCACCCACCCCCTCTTGAGACCTTTCCCCCTGCCCGCACACAGCTTATCGCGACCCCCGCACCCGCCTCTACAGCCCCGCTTTCCGTGAATTCCTCCAATTTAGTGTCAGCGCTCGAGGGTCGACTCAAGTTCGATTGCCCAGGCGAGCACTCGCGTTACCCACCCCAAAGCGATACCGGAGGGGGCCTGCGGGTGGGGCGGTGCTTTCTCGCGGGCGCTGCAAAAATTTCCACTCCCAAAAAACCTTCCTCCCAAACTTCTCCCCGCTCGAGTGTCCCCTCACGCTTTTTCCTACAGCCCGCAGACCTCCGGAGAAGTACGAAAGGGGACCGTTCCGATGCTGGCAACGTTTCGCTGGAGATCACTTTCATCAACCTTTAATGGAGGGCCAGATCGAACCGTCTACGTTACCATGATGAAACCTATGCTAAGAACGCTCTCCTATTGGCCTGTAATACGAAGATAGAAATTGGCGCGTGCGAGCCGAGAAAGTAGTTTCAACATTCGCTATACTCTTGTGTATTTCCTTGAACTTACCTTGAGCCACCAAAAAATAATCCAAATATACCTAAAACCTACCCAAAACCCCTGGAAATATGCCTTTTTCCCTAAAGCATAAAGGCTCTCCATAACAACTACGCCTCACCACCTATTAATATCCTGTGAGAACTCGCTTAATATCATCCGACTTCTAACAATCCTCTTTCACTAACTATTACAGGCCATACGAGAGTGAGCGAAGGGTTTGTAAATTGCCCAGACCGGCCACGGTCGTCAAATCTATAACGGGCAAATATTGCGGGTTTGAATCAGACCTAGGGTATAATTGTTGTCTAACCTCCAATGGGTTTAAGATAAGACAATCTTATTCGTAATACGACTTAAGAATGCAAAATTTCTGGTAATCGGCCTATAATGGAGTGAAAAATGTGAAAATCAGGTAAGAGCCGAGAATCCGATATTGTAATGCCTGCACACACTTACTACATCTGAGAGTTTTAAACCTATGGAAAACCTTAAACGAAATATTGGCATTATCTTAGTGCATTTCTTTCAGGTGCTTGCAAAAGTCCTCATATTTATCATAATTCATAGTGGAGTAATCAAAGCCTAATAAAGAGTTCAAGGAATTAACTCTGGTCACCATCCAAACATTCCAATACATCTTGAGAAAGTAACAGGAAATAGCTTTTCTAACAGGATGATTTTTTTCCATAAAAAATGTTGATATACTTACCCTTACATATTTACGACCAAGTCAATCTATTACTTTTGAAGTATCTAATTGGAATCCTACCCATACTATTTTTGTCAGTTGCCAATTTCAAAATTACCTTTCCAGACCATCAAGACAGGTTCCCGGGGTGATTCCAAAAAGTTATATTCCAACAGTTTGTGCATAAAGAAGCCATAAATGAAAATGAATAAAGAAATTAGAGCACTGAGATCTCATTTATGAGCATATTATTTGACAATTAATTCGAAAAAATACTGGTTTGTTTTAATTAATGGAATTACACATTACGGCTGAAAATCTCTTAATTCGAGTTTAAATTATTAAACTCTTGCCTGAAAATCCTTCCATATAAATATAACAGGGTAACAATCTAACTAATAGGCTCATATCGGTTACTTATTAAAAGAGAAGGTGGCAAAATGTTCTCCTGAATGCTTTCGACACAGGTATGTTTCCGAAATGGCGTTTTAAATATTGCAGGCATTTAAGAGATTATTTTTTCGAGCATCGTGGCGAGTTGGAATTTTATATTTCGCACCCAACTTTTGTTGCTTTTTTGATGAGCATATGACTATTAATATCTAAGCCTTTCGTTTACTTTACCTGACATTAGTCACTTTCTCATTGAATTCGCATGAAAAATTATCATGAGATTGTTACGGGCAAAATTTTCTCAGATATTCTGAAATATTTTTTAGCCGTAACTCTTGCACTTTAGCCACATTATTATTAGCAAATAAATACAGTTATTTTAGATTTTTAAAATGCCTCTATTACCTAATTTAAATAATGTAACAGCAGACAGTAAATGAACTACATAGT
The DNA here is from genome assembly GCA_933228895.1 of Platycnemis pennipes. Lineage (NCBI taxonomy): Eukaryota > Metazoa > Arthropoda > Insecta > Odonata > Platycnemididae > Platycnemis > Platycnemis pennipes. The sequence continues at coordinate 29,902,344 of OW121846.1, forward strand.
GCATATTCCTATAATTTTTATCACGCAGTGTCGCCCCTTATGCAATGCAACCATGCACACATTTTCATTTTACTGGTTGCCTCTACCACAGGATACCTTTGGCACAGCTGAGCGAATTTCATTACAATGGTTGTCAGTATTGAAATTTTTTAAAATAATATTAGGCATTGGCTTTTGAATCGATGTAAAAAATCGTAAATACATGCTACTGAAAATCAATATTCCAATCCATCAATATTAAATATTAAAATCGATATTCGATTATGTCACTTTAAAAAAAGTCAAAACGGTTAATCTTCAACCGATTTACATAGCCGTAAATACGTTCTTCTCTTGATTATGTTAATCCAAGTTAAAATCATTAATCACTGATTCTCCATTTGTATTGCCCACAAAAATCATGAACGGACTTCTTCCCCTGCGCGACGCTAACTTTCAACCTTGTTTTCACTTGTAACTACACTGCTCGAGAACGCTCGTTGGCGATGTAACTGTTGTTTCTACATTGTCATTGAGATGACCCTCAGGAGGTTACGCGTAAAATTTGAGGCCATGTTTTCCCCGCACAACACATGCTTGCTGAAGTTAATTCGTGATCGGCACCACTGCGTAATGATGTGTCGCATCGTATGCGTCGCTAGTTGAAGAGCAAGCTCAGACAATGCTCAGATTCATGTCCTGCGGATAGAATTCCCTCTGTATTAGCTCGGCTCAGCAGTAGTAATTTAGACGATGGCTTGTGTTAGTTCACAGAAAACCCATGTACTGCTAGACACAGCCCACAGCAAGCCAGAAGCCACTGCGAATACTGCGTCAAAAGTGTACCTAACCATCACTTCCATCCCATAACTATCCCATCACAACGATCAATTCTTAGATAGATAGTCAATTATAACAGAGCTCAGGATTATATTCATAGTGATGACGGCAACCAGAAATCCATCTGAATCTCCTCTTACTAGTGAAGGAATATTTGCATTTTTATTCGCAACACTCTCCCCGGGCAAACGCAAATATGAACCCTGTATTTATTTAACTACTCGTGAAAACGCATCTTTCGTCATTGCAATTTTCCGTATAAAATCGCTAAGGAGAATGGAATACTATGGTATTTATTGCGTCCATACCCCTAATCCAAATTCATATCAATATGAATCATCAGCATCTGTTGTGCGGCCATTCTCTGTGAGATGTTTTATATATCGCCTACTTTCTTGGCCTTTTTGTTGCCATATATTAAGTTGCCATAAGTATCTTAAGCTATTGTGCAATGAAATGAACTAATGAAGCAAGGCATTGCTACAAAGGTCATGAATAACCCATGTTCCATTATTATTATTATGAGCACTCTGATGTTTAAGAGAGGTTTCGTTAGGCATAAGGTAGTCATCCTGATACCTATATTTCATATTTTCATCTATTGTACTACAGTTTCAACTTTATTAGCTCGACATATTTTCTTATCTCCTATTATTCTTTTCACGCTACCCATTTTTCTCCTCCCTCTACCCAGCTTACCTAACTTTTCCCTCTATCCCGTCCTTGAAAATATCCTCTCCTATTATTGATCGTGTCATCTAGTCCATCTGCCTTCCTCAATTAACTTTATTTCCACCCCTACCTTCTTCGGCACTCATTTTCGTCATCCTTACACCCACCTTATATCCATCACACTCCAAATTCATATCTCAAAAGCCTTGGTATTTTTGCATCTTCCTTCCTTTAAGACCATGTTTCGTTGCCATACTCCATGTAAGACTTCTTATCAGTGTGTTTTGTACGTCTCCACCCAAAGATCCTATATTTAGTTACGTACTCGAGAAAACGCATCTTTCGTCTTTGCAATTTTCCTTAGAAAATCGCTAAGACAAAAGTGGTATTTATATATTGCGCGTATAACCCTAAATTGAGCCATATAATCTAAGTAGTGATCTCATACCAATATCAAATATTAAAAAACAGTATTCCAACACTGGAATATGGAATTAGGTTTTAATAATCGATATTGAAATATGAATCATCAACATAGATTGATTGACACGGAAATATTCAATAGTCTGTACTGATACTGTCATCATTGCCAATTACTTTGGGAATTAGTTATTAAATATCAAAGTTATATATAGCCCAGCTCTTGTGTATGCTGCTAGTAAACTTTTGAGCACTGACAACCATCCTTGTTTTCATTTAAATGATCACCTCATCACGCCATTCTTCTTTATCTACCCGAGCTAGTACTCCATATAAATCTAATGAACAAGAATTTTGCCACTGCATATTCACAATTGTTCATAACAGGTTCTCACTTGGTAAGCAATAGAAGGATAATGTAGATAACAACCTTGACTCAGTAAAAATATTTCTGACGATACCGAAGGAGGAAAAGAGTTACAAGTATCATATCCTCCTCAAGTCCCATTAATCATGGCATACGGTCAAGTTAAAATTTAGGTACGAATCTGATACTATTTATTGAGGTTATTTATCATTTTTCATAATTACTTATTTATAAATTTTATTTATTCAACAACATTTCATTCACTTTGCTATCCATGGATAGAACACTTGCCACGATGAGAAGTTAGGCTTCGCGGTAGCAGACGCTGTGAGTGTATGAGGTTAAAAAACGACTAATACCATTTTCAAAGGAGGAGACACTCGCAGGTTTGGAATTTCCATAGGCAATAGTCAGTAGATATTTACCGTAACTTAGTGACTTTAAAATACAATTGTATGTCCAGACGATGAAAATTCCCTTTGCCTCGCAATATAAACAACGCAAGTGGGCGGAAATCCAAAAAAGCTGCCAAAACCCTGATTTCCGACTATTTTATACTAAGCAAAGGGTGGCATATTATTATTCCAGGATATCCAGATAACTAAAAAAGTAGTTTATTTTAGTTCAATTGCATTCATAATGTGAGTTTTTTTCCTTCAAAAAGAGACCAAAAATCACGTAACCTGAAATCTACGTTTTTAGAAAAAAATCTCAATGTTTGTTCTACTGGTGTGGGGATACAATATGAAGAATGTTATTTTAAAGAATATATATTCATAATATATGCTTTTCTACAAGAAAGTTCTAAGCTACATTTCTTGGAAAACTGAACATTTCCAGTGACTATTGCGTATTTGTAAAAATCAACTGTTTTCTGCTTAATTATTAATGATGAGGTTAAGGAAACAATGCACTTCCACAAAATATATTTATTTACTCTCGACCATGGTTTCGTTGCATAGCATCATCTGCAGGTGAAGATGATGCTATGCATCGAAACCATGGTCGTGAGTAAATAAATATATTTTGTGGAAGTGCATTCTTTCCTTAACCTCATCATGAAGGAATTCCACGTAGTCAAGCCAGACACCGTCAACTTGCTTAATTTGTAAATAAGCAGAGGTAAGCTTATTAATTCCCGCTTATTCCTAAGGAGATATTAGGATCTAGAGCTGGAATGAAGTTTTTAAAATGCGATGATAAAGTAAAATCCCGCACATATTGCACCCTTTTCATTTTAGTTAAATAATGTAAAATAAAACACGGCGTCTCAGGATTGGCCCGCGCGCCTCGCCGTCGCACTAAGTTGTGAGGGAATTCAATTTTTCCATTTTTCTTTGGATACCCGGGATTAAACTAACCCTCAGAGTACATTTTGCATTTCACACATATCCAATTCAAAGACATTATGGGCCGCTCGCAGATATTGGGTTTTAAGTGACTAAGACTTAGGCGGCGGAATCCAGAAAGTAATGAACTTTGCGGGATTATTTTCTCATAGTTCCCTTTGCCTATATTAGCTACTGTACTATTAGCTACTAGTTACTGCGTACGAAAGCCGTATTATTATGCCATATACTTTGTTTTTCCAATAATGATCCCTTGCTATTGATTCAAAATACTTCACCATTTCTCTGGTGAGAGGAACACCCATGTCTGCTTGACATTTGTTGTGGAAAGACAGTGCAGAAGATCGAGTAGACATCAAGAATACTTTGATCTTGACAAAAGAAACCCATCTTGTAACTACAATATGTGCTTTGGGAAAAAGATGAGAGTCAGAGGAAATGGAAAAGATTTTGTGATGCTCTTTTTTTAAGAGAAATTAAATTCGAACGAGTACAAAATTTTACAAAAGCTTGTCCCGGTTTTACGGCAGAAATACTTTTTCTGTAAGTATTTCAATAAGTAGTATGAGCACTGGTGACTTAGCAATAGATTATGAAAGAGGATCAATAAATATTTGAATAAAGTATTTAAATTCGCACCCGCTGTTTTTAAATAATTTCCATACACGTCTGGTGCAGGATATACCCCTTTGATATTCAACAAACTGATAACTGTAAATTAAATAGTTAGATCACTGATTTACTATCATTTTCTTGCAGGAATACCTTTTATTGAATCTGACGAAAGACCTTTGACATCTTTTGAGAAAGCAAGAGATAGGTCCAAACGAAGAATTCTGAGATGCAACACTTCGGAATAGGAGTTGCGTGTGGCGACTTCAATGTCATCGCATGCCATAGGAGATGATGCTGCAGCAAATATCATAAAAGAAGTGGCAGCAACTACCCCAACCAGGCCTAAAAGAATACTGACCAATTGCATAAAGAAAGATGCTACTCAAACTGAATTATCGGATGAAGAGGAAAAAATACCTATTTATTGTGTGCCATGTATAAATTACGCAAAGTAACAGTAAAGTAAAATTAATATTTTTTCTGTTGAAAGTATTGATGAACCCTTTCCATTATATATGCATGAAAATCTTTGTAACGTTTCAGGAATTTATAAGTAACTAATTACCCAATTCGCCAGAATTTTGAAAGCTACATCATGTGCGCTGAAAATAAATGCTCTATCACTCACAAAATATTGATATTCTGCGGCAGAAATCTATTCAAAGCTATTATCAAGATAGTATGTGTCGTCCACCGTTTGTAAAGTTTGAATTCACAGTACAGCAAGAGTAAAGGATGTAATTATTCCAATTAGCCAACTTTCCGAGGAGGTCTTGTAGGCAGGCATCCTCGATAATGATCAGGTTATCCGAAGATTTAGGTACACCATTCAAGAAGAAAATTCAGGTTTGCCACGTACCACGAACTCTTCCATACACAGCTCCTTACTTCTGACCCATTCTTCTTCGCTGCTCTTCCGAAGATACTAATTAGGTGAAGAACAATATACCACACCAAGTCAGCAAAGTTTATTTGCTTCAAGAGATGAATAAAAATCATGAATCATTGTCAGGACAAGATTTTTAATCAGATTTGAATGATTGCTTTTGAGTAACATAAGTGATGCTTAAATTAAATGCTAAACCTATTTGTAGAAATGAAATACTAAAGATAAAAATGCTTTCAATTACTTGAAACCTCTCCATAGAATTTTCTGATCTTCGCTGTTTGAAGTGGTAAGTATTTAAATTCAATTAGAAGACGGATGAAGTTGATTTTATAATATCTCTCATTGATGGAAAACAATTTAAAATTTTCATGTAATTTTTCCTATTCTGACTTATTTATGAATAGTTCTTAAACAATCTCTACGCCATTTTGTTTATAGAGTCTCTCCTGTAGAAGGTTCAGGTTTGGCCCGGTTCTTAAAAACAATTAAATTTGATTCTTCAGACCAAAAACCGTTATAATCATCAGAAAGTATGTCTATATTAGCAAACAAGTTGTTTACAGAGGTTTTGGCCAGCTTTTTTCGATTTCCGCCCAGTATTCAACGTGCTTACGATAAATCGCGATGTTGTAATCATGGTTGCCGCATATTCCCTTTTCAAATGAGCCTAAAGTATAAATTTAATGTTCTGGAAAACTGAAATTTCTTAATCCTAATTATTAGCTAATAAGGATTAATGTATGTTGGGCCACCGAGCTTAGTAAATCAATTATGTTTTATTTGTTAAAGGAAATGACGCTATTTCCAAAATTAATACCTTTGAACGTTAACCCTCGCCACTGTGAGAACATGGTCAGTCTTGTTGGCAAACAGTTTAAACCTACACCTAAATTTTCGGATGAATAATAGTTTATGTGTATAGGAAAGGATATTTTCTCTATTTGGATAACTCTGCCGTAACAATTTCCAGTAATAAAGATCCCCAGAAACTAAGCTGCCCCACTTCTGATTTTTTGCTTGTTTCTTGACCCTTAGCTTCAGTTCTATTATCGCTCTCTTTTACACCATCCTTTCCACAAAGCGATTTCTGGAATCAGTCGTAATCAACACTAATTCCAGGTTCCAACTCATCGATATGTAGACGCACCCTTCAAAAAGATAATGTCTCTGTGTTGTTCAATCCATATTGCGTTAACCTATAGAAGCATCAATAATTTCCAACAATACTATTTGAGCTCTCGACAGGATAGGAATGCCGAAATATAGTTATTTGATGAAATTGGGCTCCTGGGAAAATATTTTAAGAAATGTTGAGACAACTTCACAACTAAATCTTATGGAAATTGAATGTAACAGATAGGGCAAACTATCACGCAGACGGAAAACAACACAATGACCAAGAGAAGTAATATCCCCAGGCCAAAGAACATTATTCACACTTCTAGTATCTCAATTCGTTAATTAGCAAACATTTTACTTCCAACTACCGTACAAAGGCTATTCCTTCAAACAGATGACTGCGTCTATCCAGACCCTTTCTTCAAGTTATTTTGTGAGACCTTGAAGACCGATAAGTTGAAGAGACCTTTGTGAAGACCGGCCCATCCCATCTCGATTATAATTGCACGTTTTTTTCTCTCGATATTCCACATTCATCCTCTTTATTGTCTCATAGCAATATAAGAGACGGTTATTTTCTATGATTTAAAATTCAATCACAGGACTCTTGAAAAAAATCAGTTACATGACTTAAATTTTGACCGCGAAAACGTTCGCAAAAATTAATTTATATCATGCATCAAAATTTATCACATCCATGGCCACTGGAATTATATAAATGTAAGTAGACAATCAATATTTCAGTGAGGTAGAGCGTAGGGTATTAGTAGTGGATAGTAAAAGATAATATAATAGATATGAGGGGATAGAACAAGAAGTTGAATTTGAGCAGGTATTTATTAATTGTATTTCTAAGACTTTTACAATATTCCTATGCGTCATGTCTCATGACAGAGTATCTTGATGTGTTTTCTGAATTTTTTTGAATATATAACCAAAATAAAGCATAAATAAATGATCAATGTACGACTTTTTTACCAATTAAATAATGTCACGACTATTTTTTTAATAAGATGTAAGTATTCATTCATACCTACATACGCCTACCACCGCCTTTTTTCCTTTCCTCAGTTTTACATTCCTATTATCGGTGTTTATATTTAATATGTTATGCATAAGACTGCTGTTACTTTATTAAGGTGCAACTGGCTTCGCTGAAAACATGCTCATCAATTCTAAACCGTCATTCTTTGTAAGTCAAACACTAGGATCAAAACTCCTCATTTTGTCTCAAAATAATGGCACTCTGTTCGCATACAAAATCTTAAAGAGAGGATCAGTTAGACCATTTGAATGGACCTATTTTCAAAAAAAAATGGGACTATTATTGGGGCATAAATGATCATGGTTATTTAGAAAACTTTACTTATGACTCCAAATTCATGTTATCTAGTCGTAATTTTATGTTTAAATCAGTCTAGAACTATACTTTCTATGAGGCAATATACAGAACCTCACATGCAAAAGTAGGTCATTGAGGACCATGAAATCACAGCATCCTCCACCATAGTGCACGCTGAGCAAATTAGATAGCAAGTCCTTAAAGTTGAAGTAGTTTTAGTCGGAATGGACTGTCCAAATCAGCCAATGATTGGAAAATTCATTTCCTCGTGGCTTAGTTCCCTACTTCCACCCTCGCTCCAAGGCCCTCTCACCATGTCACCACATCTCCGAAAACAGAGATACGGTTTGGAGTCCAACTACACTACCAACTTGGACGTTACAACTCTTGAACACCGAACGCATGGGAGTGCTTCACCAGGACTCTAATTTCGCGTCGCTCTTTGCTTCCGCAAAACCAACCCCTTCCGCACAATTTTTGGTGCCGTTTGATGACGGCGTTGGCATTCACCCCCAGCGACTCCGTGCAGAGTTACCTGCTGGTGCACAAGAGGGAAGTTCGACGGCATAAATATTAAGGGTACATTCACCGAGCGACTGAGAGACGCTGTCCGTCGACGTGCTGGGATAAGGTTAAGGGGCAAGTCGGTAGTTTCCGAGCAGTACGTGACGTTCGTGCCGTGAGGAGTTTGGCTGCGTGTCCGTCCGAGTGGGGGACGAGGAACTCCGCCAAACATGAATTCCCACTCTTGTGTCCCAGGAGAGCGATCGGTATTAAGGAACTCACCATTGGTTTGTCGCGTCAATCACTCATTCAGATAAAAAATGGTGGATCTTCAGGCCATTTTACTCACCTATTTGTTTACCTGATTCCCAACTACTACCCTTAACTTTTACTCAGTCATTTTAATGGATTTTAATCAAGTTCATAAGTTTCTAAGTCACTTTAATTTCGGGCCCTTTAAAATGCGAGGAATTGTGCACGTGAGAAGAAGAGGGGATACAGAGAGATGTGACAATAGACAACTATAGACTCCAAATGAGGCTAGAAGGTGTTAGGTAAAGGATATCGGAGCTTCTCTATGCCTTCAGGATATCTCATTGGGTGCCATTACGGAGCCATGCGGAGGTTACTTTTGCGGGGGGGGAAATCTTTCAATATAAGCTGGTCATACGGGAAATTTCTTCATTTAGTGTCCGTCCATCTGAGTATTTGCTAAATGAACACAATTCATGGTATTTGAGTTTCTAGTGAAAAATGGACACATGATACCCAGAGAAATATATGATTTGCTAAGGGAGTACATTATTATCATAATGAGCATATGCGCCGAGCACGATAGTTGTATGTTAGTAACGCGCTAACCCGAAGATCGCGGGTTTGAATGACCTCAGGCACGGATATAAAGGGGCCTACACACATTCAGTTTTAATGCGCTGTTATCTGTTCTAAATAACATTGTTAAAATCTGTACAGTTATCTTAACTGAAAATGTGTAGGCTACGTTTAGTTTTCACCAAACATTTTCTGCAGTTGAATCAGTTTTTCCAAAGGCAATGGGTGATAGTGATAGAAAATGGAGAGCCGCAGTTTGTGTAATTGCAACTGTGTTGTCAGAGGACGAATGAAAAAGAAAAAAACGCCATGAGGGATGGTGCAAAAACTGGTATCTATAAAGAAGCGTTTGCCCAGTGATTACCACTAAGTGAATGAGTTGAAAGGAGGAGAAATTAGTGATTATAGAAATTACCTGAGAATGGACACAAATGCAGTTCAAATATTGTTGAGCAAAGTTGCTCCCCTCATTCAAAAAAAGGACACGGTCATGAGAGAAGCAATATCGCCTGGTGTGAGATTGATTGCTACTCTTCGGTTCCTGGCTACAGGGAGGTTTTGAAAATTTGAAATTTTCGATGAGAGTATCACTGCAGAGTATGAATTGCACAGTTATCGTTGAATAAGAGGGTCCCAACGTACAGTGCAAATAACTGCGTTAATACCGGCCTAAACTGCGCAGTTGATACAGTTTATCGCTCAGACATGACGTTACACGTGATAAACTGCGCAGTAAAACTGAAGGTGTGTAGGACCCTTAATGTTTTTCTAAAGGTTTAGGCTACGAGTTAGTATACAGTTTTGAGAATGACAGCTAAGTATTTAAGGTTTTAAAATCAAAATACTACCACAGCTATCATCATCATCATCATTGGTCAACAATCCTAGGATTGGTTTGACGCAGCTTTCCACTCGTTTCTTCTATCGGCCAACCTTTTCATTGTGACGTAATTCTTCTCTTTTACATTCTTCACGACCTGTTCCATGTATCTCATACGAGGCCTGCCTTTTCCAATCTTCCCGTTCACTTTTCCCTCGACGATAGTCTTCATCAGGCCATCGTGTCTCAAGATATGACCGATTAAGTTTTCCCTTCTTCTTTTTAGAGTTGTCAGCAGACTTCTCTGTTCTCCTACTCTTCTTAGCACTTCCTCGTTACTTACTCGGTCGATCCATTTAATCTTCAGCATTCTTCTGTAACACCACATTTCAAATGCTTCTACCCTTTTCTTCTCCGCTGCTGTCATCGTCCATGATTCACTGCCGTAAAGAAAAATGCTCCAGATGTATGTTCTGATGAACTGTTTCCTTACTTCTATGCTTGTATTTCCTGCTGTAAGTAGATTCTTCTTCTGAAAGAATGCCCGCTTTGCCTGGGCTATTCTACTCACTATTTCTTTCTTGCTTCGTCCATCGTTGGTTACTCTGCTTCCCAGGTAACAGAACTCTTTCACCTCTTCCAGTTTCTGTTTTCCTAGTTTAACGTTGGTTTTCGCCTCTTCTCTTTTGCTGCACACCAATATCTTAGTCTTCTTCTTATTGATCTCCAGCTGATATCTCGCCATAGTCCTTTCCAGGGTCGTTAGCATCTTATTCAGCTCCTTCTCTGTCTCTGCTATGAGAGCTATGTCATCAGCGAATCGTAGCATACTGATTGTTTCTCCGTGGATTTTCACTCCAGAACACTTCTCCTTGACTTCATTTATGGCGCTCTCGATGTAAACATTAAAAATTACGGGAGACAGTGCGCAGCCTTGTCTCACTCCTTTCCTTATTCTTGCCTCTTCACAGCTGGGTCCAGATTTAATCACAGCAACTTGGTTTTTGTACAGACTGTGTATAATTTTTCGTTCATTGTAGGACACTCCAATTCCCTTCAGAATTCCAAGCATTGAATCCCAATCCACGTTGTCAAAGGCCTTCTCTAAATCCACAAATGCAATGAACGTCGGTTTGTTCTTCTCCATTCTCTTCTCTATGAGTAGCCTAAGGGCCAATATTGCTTCCCTTGTACCCTTACTTTTCCTGAATCCGAATTGATCTTCATCCAGGAACTCCTCTACTTTTCGTTCTATTCTTCTGTAGATGATCCTGGTCAGTATCTTCGATGCATGTGTCGTCAGGCTTATAGTCCTAAAATTTTCGCATTTCTCCGCTCTCTTCTTCTTGGGAATAGGAATGATGATGTTTTTCTCGAAGTCCCTTGGAATTTCCCCTGTTGAATACATGTCGCAGATGGTTTTGTAGAGATGGATTAATGTCTTCTCTCCTGCATTTTTAATTAGTTCTGCAGGGACATCATCAATACCTGAGGCCTTATTCATCCGAAGATCCCTTACTGCAGCGTCGAATTCCGATCTTAATATTGATGCCCCCATATCATCTATTTCCACTTCGCTTTCCTCTTCAATAGCTTTTGTGCTGAGATTTTTTCCATTGTATAGCTCTTCCAGATATTCTTTCCACCTCTTCACTTTGTCCTCATTTTCAATCATAATTCCTCCATTCTTGTCCCTTATGGCATTGCCTCTTGCGCTCCGTTCCTTGAAGTGGTTCCTCACTATGCTGTAGGCCGCTTCCACCTTTCCAAGTGCAAGGTTGCTTTGTACATCTTCGCAAAGATTTTTCAACCACAGCTCTCTAGCTTTCCTTGCTTTGCGACTTATTTCGTTCCTTATTCTTTTGTAGCAGAGCTGCCCTTCTTCAGTTTTCGCATTCTTGTACTTTCTTTTTTCTTCAATCAATTCTAAGACTTCCTCCGTGATCCATGGCTTCTTCTTGGCAACATTTCTTCTTCCAAGAACTTCTTTTGCGGCTTCCTGAAGTCCACATTTAATGTTTTCCCAACGCTCTTCCACTGATTTCTCATTCAGGTTCTCTCCTATGTTGTTTCCCACTGCTTTTTGAAATGCCAGCTGATGTTGAGCCTCCTTTAGTTTTTCTACTTGCCATATATTCTTCTTTGTTTTCTTCAATTTCTTGAATTTTAGATGGCATTTCATCATCACTAAATTATGGTCACTGTCGATGTCTGCCCCAGGGTAGCTTTTGCAGTCCTTCACTTGGTTTCTAAATCTCTGCTTCACTAAAATGTAGTCTATTTGGCATCTTCTTCTGTCTCCTGGCATTTTCCATGTGTATCTTCTGCGGTTGTGATTTTTAAACAATGTGTTGGCAACCACTAACTTATGTTGAGTGCAGAACTCCAGCAGCCTTTCTCCTCTTTCGTTTCGGTTTCCCAATCCGTATTTTCCAGTTATTCTTCCATCTTGACCTTCGCCGACGATAGCGTTCCAGTCCCCTAAAATAATTAGGTTTTCTTCTCCTCTTACCTGTTTTATAACTTCCGTGATATCTTCGTAGACGTCTTCCACTTCTTCATCTTCATAGTCAGTCGTAGGCATGTAAACCTGCACAACCACGGTATCTACAGGTTTGGTCTCGATCTTCACCATTATTATCCTTTCATTGTACTGCAGGAAGCTCTTCACACGCATTCCGACGCTCTTTCTGAGCATGATCCCTACTCCCGCATTACTATTTAATGATCCTGTATGTATAATCCTGTAGCTTCCACTCCAAAAGTCTCCTTCTTCGGGCCACTTCATTTCGCTGATTCCTAACACGTCGAGGTCCATTCTTCGCATTTCTACCTTCAGGTTCTCCAGTCTTCCACAGGTCCGAAGCGATCTCACGTTCCATGTTCCTACCCTAAAAAGTGTATCACATTTGACTGATGTACTCTCTCGGGTAGTCCCCGCCCGGAGATCCGAATGGGGGACTATTTTACCTCCGGAATATTTTACTCGAGAGGGTGCCATCACGTCTTGATAATAAAGGAAAGAGTGGAGTAGCTGCGACTCCTCGGGATATTAATGTGGTGGTTTCCCCTTGCCTTCCACATCGCAGTACTACAGCCGTTAAAGTAAATGTTACCACGCCTGTAGTGAAATGAGTGTCGCTGTACCGACCACTGTGGTCTCCACCTTCACTCATGTGAAGAAGAGCTGCTGCCCTCTCCTCCGGGTGATGAGAAGCGTAATTATTGGCGGCCTCCCGTCGCCAAGTCACGGCATCTTCACAGGTTCTGTATTATTTAGAGGCCTATCTTACCCAGGGATAGACCAATACCCCCTCGGAATGCCGTCGCTTTTTGTCCACGACTGCTTATTCGACGAGTAAACTCGCTTATCTCGCAGCTAACCTCTATATCTAGAGGTCGACCCACCATCCGCAACCCGGTGGACGCACTCGGTGGCTTTAAGCTCAGCCGCGAGACCACAGCTATAAATACTTGAATTCCTTGACAAACGCGCGATATTGTGCTGCTGAAAAATTGGCTAAAATTCCAAAAATTATTTTTATCAGTCTGTAAGTTGAAATTCAACATGATGAGTTAATTCTTTCTTCAAATACTATAGCACCTTTTGTGGTCCCTTAAAAATATTCTTACTTAGAAAATCTCCATAAGTTCATGGGTGCGTATGATTTTGTAATATCCGAAAAACTACAGTTAGCTCTATTATTACATGTTTATGTACTCCTGTTAATAGGGGATGTAATTCCTTGAACATCAAGTAACATTATTATTATTATAACACTGGACGCGTCACTATATTACTATAATCTGGCATGCAAATTTGGACACGATCGAAAAATCATGTTCATTTTCGGCATAACAGATGATTGTATATTCACACTTCTGAAGCTTCAGTTAATTTGTGGTATAGGTTACTTATAGTTTTTTCGGGTTTCGGGGAAAAATTATTTTTCTACCCAAAAGCAGAAAATTGGTAGAAAATATGGATCAAATTTTTGTTCTATTGACAGATCAAACATCCCTTTAAATAAATACGAATTACGAAATGTCAAAGGCTATGGCCTTTTTTGTGAATCCTTATCACAATTTAATTTGGAAAAGCTACTACAAAATGCTCTCCAAACTCCTCGGTGATTTTCAGCGAAACTGAATTCCGGCATTTTATAGATTTTGTTCAACTTTAAAACTTTGCACATTGTTAATAAGTAAGGATTTCGAGAAAAAACTATGCATCACCTGAACTAATAACAGGAATTCGTCAACCCGAATATCAACTGCCAGACTAAGTAAACCCATTTTTGGTAATACGACCAGCTTTATTCGTTTTCAGACCACTAAGCAGCAGTGTAAATGGCGTTGCACGGGCTCACGATAATTTCGTAGTAATATATTTTTTGGGGAGGTGCCCGACAGGTCAGCTTATTTATGTCTTTTCGGATAGGTGGGTAATTTGATAGAGGAAGAAGTTTAAGCAGTGGAGATAGGCTGAAGAGAAACCCAGTATTGCTTTTAGCCTACTCTTAACGAAAAACATCAAGGGGTCCTCGATTCAACGTCCCATCTGACGGACAGAGTATCGAACTTTGCGCTTTTTATACAGTAATTATGTGCATACCAGCATATCATTTAAAAACCTACTACACTACTAGGCTTCATTTTCAGGTCTCGGTATGATGCCCTCTAAGCTCTGAGGATTCTAACATACAAATGAGGAATTCCCAATATTTTTAAAGGCTAATTTTTGGAATTGATTGCATTAATACGATCCATACATAGAAAGCGGTTCCCCATGAACTCAATCTCCCACTGGAAATCACATTGCAATTAAAGCAGCTAGAAAGTCGTCATTCAGCAACTCTCAGACATATTCTAGCAATTTGGCCTATAGAGTACTACTCTAGACACCTTTGGGTTGTATGGAGGATTAAATCGTCATCAAACGTACACCGTAGTTATATTAAAATATATATTAAATCCATTTAGCAATAAAACTGGTGTTAGCTGGGTACGTCCACGCAACTTAATGATTACACGCAATCATGAGCTGATTAACGTCAATATCCGATGACGTCCGTTTATATGGATCGTGATAAATTGAAGCTGGCCAGCAGTTTTCATATTTCGTGGAGGCTTTCCGAATAACTTTTAGGGGTAACTAGATAAATACGATGGAATTAAGCAGCTCTTATCCATTGCATGTTCTGAATTTTGAGAGCCGACGACTGTGTCTCCTTCCATCACATTCCTCCTAGTGCCCACCCTCCAATACCCATGCAGTGACGAGTTTGCTATCGGCGATGTACCGACCCTCACAATTCCATTTCCCAACCCAGACCAGCGTGCACACGTCAAAATCACGCTGTGTCTTTGTGCGTGAAATCGATACCCCTCCCGTCTATATCAAATTCCACATCATTTTTCCCTCCCGCTAATTAAGGCGAGATGTTTCCACAGCACTGAGGAGTTGCCTTCATCCCAAAGCCGATACATATACACGCACTTTTCACCCGGATCGCTGCCAATTACTAATTCCGCTGAAATATTTCATAAACCACCTCGCCCACATAGAATTGGGAATTATTTGCAGTTATATCCGGTTTAGCGTCGTCCGGCTTTGGTGAGATCGGTTCGGGAAGGTTGCCACATAATCACTGACGGAATCGTGAGGAACACTCAACAGACGGCAACACTGTCCGCAACGTGACATCAATCCCTTCCATTGACCATCGAGCGTCGGATTTCAAAATACAAGGTGGCGAGAGCTAGACACGAGTTCTCTGGCAGGATACGGCTCAGAACACGTGGGTGGGGAGGTAGGAATTCGTTATTTAAACCGCGTGGGCTCAAATATATGTTGAAAAAATCCTCGCTCGGATTTAAGAGAGAAATCCCTCCAATTAAAATGTTTAACAATGGGCGGGAAAGCGACAATGAGTGTGGTGGCCCATTGCCTCTCCACGCACACTTTTCACACACACACGTGCCCAGCCTCGCACTAATCCGTCGACTCCCCCCGCGACTTCCCCCGAGTGATTCTCGCCACGCGTTCATTAGCGGCTTTGCCTCACCACACCCCGGCCACGCCAGCTCTCTTCACCTCCACAGCCCACGCACCGCACGCCAAGGGATACCGTCTCAGTGGCCTGAAGCCTCATTCAGTAAGGAATAGACACGTCTCAACAAAGAGATACTGACGTCGTACCCTCAAAGAGAGCATTTTGGCACGCGGAAAATTGGATCCGACGACAGTTGGATCGCACAAAATCCATGTTTTGAAGGTTCGAGAAGAGTGTATTTTTACAACTACTCCTGCTGATTTTAAGATTTGTGCTACTGTTAGATGCATTCCCTGTAACAAAAAATTACTATCACAGCCACAAATGACTACTACTACCAGTGGACTAATTACAGATGAGCATAGTAATTTTGTGGCTTTTTCCGTGGTTCTTCTTGGCCTCGGGGTATCAAAGGAATAGGAATTAGGCTTGAAAGTATGTTCATTTTCAGGCGGGACGGATGATACACGAATTACTTGACGATTGAGGGCCGCTGGAGATGTATTTTAGCAAGAGTCCTTTCTTTTACTTCATAATGTATACCAGCACAGAGAAAATCCTTGCTCATCTTCATTGATGCGTATGAAGCCCTGATTCCGCTCATAACGGTGAGGTGCTCCGGATATGCCGTCCATAAAATGTATGCTTTCTCATATCTGTCGTCATCACTCCATTCGATCTCCCTTGTCTGCCTCATTTTCCAGGGTCATGTATTTACATTCTTCAGCCAATTGTAAGTCTCAGCCTCCGATTCATGAAAGCAATGAACCTAGCTAATATAGTCACGGACTCACACCTTTTCGACGTTTCAAAGTAAAGGATTTCTCTACCTACATCTAGTTTTTTCAAAGTGTCAACCATTTACAGCAGTGTCCATCATTCTTAATGCTACAATTTTGGGTTTCATCCAAATGATGGTCAATTTACGTTCTTTAATAAGATCAATTAATGCATTCCCAAATAACCTCGGTATTTTTAATGCAGTAATAATTATTTCAAATTGCGCCACAAACATGTTTGGATGTCTTTTGTTCTGTTCGGTCGTCTGTGCTAAAACTCATGACAGTGACCTCTCCGTTTGGTCGCTCACACGTTTGAAGTATGCCCAAGAAAAAGGGGCTACTAAAACATATTTATGGAAAAATGTGGTTTTATTTATCGAATTCCGGAAGTCTGAGTAAAAGTATATTTCGGCCTTCACCATCAATTCAATGAATTTTCTCTTACTCAAGACCTAATTCTGATGCTAGGTTTCAGCTAAAAGTGTATGTCAAACATGGTATTTACAGTTATAATCAGCGTGGACATGTTTTGTACGATACGGTATAAGCAGAGTGATTTATAACCAGTGGCAAATTTATTTGTTTTATAGCTCCTAACCTTTCACCTATTTTGTGCAGGTGGTCTTCCAGCACGAGTATCTTTCATTTCATCCGACAGTCCATCTCTAGGGTTCATGAAAGCAGGAGAAGTAGTATTAAGTTAATAGGGAACGTTGACAATTTAGGTTATTTTGCAACATGCTAAGGAAAAGGGTGAAAACATTTTTAATATAAAAAAATCCTCACTCACATGACCCGGAAACGTCACAACTGCAAAATTCATAAAATATATTTAAATCCGATTCCTTCAAAAAGGACATGACGTGGGTTAAACAGCCGGGGTCTTTCCCTAAAGCATATTCTGGGTCCCTTTCGATGCCTATCCTACCTAAGGGCAAGGGTATGTTTGTCATGCAAAGACTTAATATAAAAAAATATGGCTAGCTATTTTTGCATAAGTAATGCAACGGCAATCTGGATATTCCTTCCTACATCAACAAATTTGTAATTGTTTGTGGGCGATGCATATGTACCGTAAGTATGCATCACACTCAGACTAACTCCATAGTGGGCCTGTGCCATGAATATAGTTCTCGTCCTTACCTTCCGTAGATAAAACATTTTAGTCTAAATAATACTTTTCATTAAAAACACCTCAATTAAGCAGTATGAAATTCAATTGATATCTGCTTATTTTTTCCTAAATCCAAATAAGCTAAGGTAAAGGAGCAGTTTAAATTTTGGTGAATCTTTTTTCCACCATTATATCTATATTTTTTCGATATATATTCAAAATTTAGTCACTGTACCACATAACGTGACTATTCATGGCATTGAAGTTTTCATAGTTAACTTCAAGTTTCTTAAAATATTTTGAATGTGCTGTGGGTAAAGCAATAGATGATGTGGTTGCACAAAGATGGCCCCACAAAGGACTGTGTTATTAGGTAAATCGATTTCTACGATACTTAAATTACCACCATTTTTACTGTTATTCTCACAGCATTATGCTGGAGGTGATGAGAAATTGTTTCTACTCCTTCAGTCGCTACTTTTTGAAATTGCATATTCGAAAATAAATAGAACTCTTAGCACCTTTCCACATTTTAGTTTTAATAAAACCCAACGATGGTTTCAACGACTGTGCGTATTTTTGAAAAGTCTCCTTCAAGGGTATCTCCAAGGGCCTTGAAAATAACGCACTGACGATGGAACCATGGTTGGGTTTCATTAAAAATTATATGTTGGGAAAGTATTAAAGTTTTATCTATTTCCTAGTGATGAGATATCCTCTTTTGGTCTACATCATCTATTGCAGACATAAATCATGAAATTTTTATCAAGGACTTACTTGATCATTGGGATCCTGGCCTATGTAAGATTAATGGTTTCTACTGGAGAACGAAGAAAGGCAGGTGAACTATGGACCAGTAAGTCTAAGTACCTCGACGTGTCCTGCTAAGCTATCTCAGAAAATATACCTTTATAACCCGACGCTTAAACAACAATTTCATTGATAATGAATGTTAAACTAAACTTTGTAGTCCCGAAATTATTTATCTCACACATACTACGACCATGGTTTCAACAATTAATGTCATCATTTCCTCACATAATTAATTTTATTTCCAGTTATATGTAAAGAAGGCTGGTTGACACTACACTTGTTGAAAATAGAAGTGATGTTGATTCTTGGATTATCACAACAGCATAATGTACGTATTGATTCGTCTGTGACCGCATTTAAGCATTAGTTATATGAAATACCACTTTGGGACAAACCTTTGTTAACACATATCATCCGGTGAGAAATTCAGCTATAAATAAGTCATCATAAATCAATTATTGTGGTGAAGAAGAGAGATTTAGCATTAACTGTTAAAAAATACCGTTTAAAAAAATTCAATGTTCCTCAGTCCAGGAAAACATGTTGATGTCCACGGTAGGATTCAACAAGTTTTCCATGTAAGAAATATGTTTCAGAGCCCCAATTGAACAAGTATAAAATTGTTACCTGTTGGGCCAGAAAATCATAAAAAAAATTTGAAAATGGCTCATTCATCACCGGTGTAATTGGGCCTCAATACATTCGGCAGCATTATTATTCTTGAGTCTATTGATATTAAATTATTTGCGAAACCTCTAGTGACCTTTTACCGACTTTTCCGTTACCAAACTCACCAAATTCACGCCAAATACCGTGGACCTCACATGGGATTTTGGCACAATAATTTAAAATTTATCTCAGTACCTTTGGTGCTAAGGGCATTTAAAATCCTTGAAATATTTGACTTGAGCTCAAAGATAGTACATCATCGTCAAAATTATGAAGCCATAGCTTTTTATTCTAAAATATATTCAAATCCCAGTTATTTCCTGCGGGCATTGCAAACATATTTCGAGGTAATTATATCAACTATCGCCTGTTACGTTAAATTCAAAATGCATATTAGAAATTTTCAAATACGATCATTTTAACAAATTAATCTTGAAACCAGTAGTACTATTCCCAAATTTATTCCTAATAATTTATAAGTTGCTAACGTTGAGTGTTCCGCTTCAACCCTCCAACATGCCCTTGTCTTGTCAAGTCGATTCAAATAATCCAGTTCCGCCTTCAATGAATTCAATTGAATAAGAGTGAAATATTATTATCACGCCCTGAGCACAAACAAGCTACATATACCTGTAACGTGTCACTCCAGTTACGTGTCCTGAAACTGAACTATGTTCATGCCATATATCACAGACCTAACACGAGATATATCTAACAATGTAGCATCCAACAATGAGATTTTTTGCGCTGTAATTTAACATTTCTCTCAATTTCTTCGGCACCTTGGGAATACAAAATCCTTGTCGCCCTTAGCACTAGAACGCCCATAGGGGTCATTTTGACCCAATTGTATTTTTAAATTTATTTTTTGATCTCATTTTTTAAGAGAACAGAATTTCCTCTCGTGACTTTTAATAATTTTAATAGGTGTTTACTTACGTAAATTTTTACATTCCTAAAATAATCCATTGAGGAGTTAAGTTATATTTTACCTTGAACGCCCAAATGGGATCATTTTGACCCAAGCGTTCATTTGCGCGCTTTATCTCTGCTAAAGGTCCTTTTATTTGCATTTTTGTATCATTCTGCTGCATATGTGTTCACTGCCCTGTCGTCTTATCTTTTTCATTCAGTTACTTATCTTCCAAGTTCGTATCAGTTTCTAAAACAGTTTTGTTTCCTTTCCCCATCACGTCCTCACTTTTCGTTTTGCTTACATGTGGAATATTTAGTAATTACTTTGTGGACATCATGATACATTGTCAATCTCTGCGGGGTGAGGAGAATGCAATTTTGTTTACCACTTTCGCACGGAATTTATCTACTTAGTTGACTCCAAATCTGATTATCTCTCTTCGGATGACGAGTGGAGAATAAAACTCGTTCTCACAATGGAAAAGAAAAACCACTTTGTACATTCCACACAAAGGTTTTATAGGTTTCTACCATGATTTCGACAATATATGTCATTATCAAGATTGATACAGTCAAAACCATGGTAGAAACCTATAAAACCTTTGCGTGGAATGTACAAAGTGGTTTTTATTTTCCAATCGAGTGGTTCCACAAGGTAAACCCTCAAACTTAGAACTCATTCTCACAGTTGCAGTAAGTGAAGTTCGTGTACGAGTATATGTTTCCCATTGATCGTGGCTTTTAGGGACGAATATGCGGTGTGATCGTTATTTTGAAGATAGCTGTAATCAAAAATTTCTCAAAGACCAGCATAATGTTCTACTGACATTCTTGCGGAGCTGTATAAGATTCAATAAGATGAGTCAGATTGTGGAGTGTGTTCATTTGACAATTCCGATGGCAAGCTGACATTTGAAACTTGCGAAGAATAAACATAATTCTCAGAATGTGACGATAAGTACCCGTTTGATGATCTCAGTAGAGATACTGGGAGGGGCGGATCTAAAAGTAAGCTCACTATTTGATATAATATTCCTTCACTATTTTCAAGGCACTCGGGGTCAAAGCAATAGATACCCTTGGAATAACCAAAGATATCTATGACAGTGGAGGACTACCAGAGGACTTCTAGAAGAGTGAAATAATCCCGAAGAAGCCAAAGACAGTGAAATGCGAAGAACAGAGTACCTTTAGCCTGGTGTCACACACATCGAAAATACTTACTAAGATTATTAGGAGTAGAATGGAAGGGAAGATCGAAGGGAATCTTTCGGAAAATCAATTGGTATTCACGAAAAACCAAGAAGCTAGCTAATGCTCAGCTGAAGGATACTGGCCGAGAAAATGATACACGTAAAAAAGCTGTTGTATGTGACATTCGTGGACTTGGAAAAGGCCTTTGACAACTTCGAATGGAACAAGATGTTCAAGATATTGGAAGCTATTGGAATGATTGGAATGGACTACAGGGATAGAAGAAAAAATTGTAGTCTCTACAGAACCAGGTCACCACAATACAAATAAAAACGGAAGGAAGATAGAAGACAAAATAAATGAAGTAGGTATTCAGATATGGATGCAACCTCTCCCCAGCGTTATTCAATATATACTTGAAAGAAGCAATAAGAGACACAGAGGAAATTGGTATCAAGGGCATCAAGGTGAATGGCGATATAAACATGCTCTGGTTTGCTGATGACATCGCAGTTGTAGCACAAAGTCGAGAGGACCTACAGGCATCCCTGACCACTATGGACCAATTACTTCAAGAATATAATATGAGCATCAACAAGAAGAAAATTAAAATCCTAGTGTGCGGAAGAGAGAAGCTTAGGGCAAATATCACAATTCGAGTGAAATTGGTACAAGTGGAGAAATTCACCTACCTCAGCAGCACTATAGCCTGGGATGGAAGAAGCTCAACGGACATCAAGCAAAGAATAGCACAAGCTAAGGAAGCTTTTATGAAGAAGAGACAACTACTGTGCTCAAAGAACCTACGGCTGCAAACAAGGAAGCCTTTTATCGTATGGAGCGTGGTACTCTATGGATCAGAGACATGGAAAATCGGGAAAGCAGACCAGCGAAGAATTGAAGCCTTCGAAGCATGATGCTGGAGGAGAATGTTGAAGATTAAATGGACAGATAAAGTGAGGAACGAAGAGGTGTACAGAAGAGCAGATGAAGAAAGGACAATATGGTAAACCCTACGGCATAGAAGAAACAGATGAATTGGATATACCTTGAGGCACAATGAATTAGTTGGAAATATATTAGACGGGAAGATTGAAGGGAAGGTCCCGCGAGGAAGACCAAGGAGAAAATAAAGAAGGACGTGAAAGAGGAGACATACCAGAGTGTGAGGGAATTAACACTAAATAGGGCGTATTGGAGGGCTGCAGTAAACCAATCATGGGATTGAAATACTGATGATGATGAAAACTATTTTCATTAGGCTACTACATTTTTTACATTTTTTCTGATGGTATTTCTAATTTTGGTAGGACAAATCATTCATAATTCAACAGTTCAAACTGCAAAAACAATAAATAAATACATTTAAATAAAGTAGATGACATTTGTTGTTTACTGCGTATCACCATTTCAGGCAAGAAAAAATGAAATTGAAGAAAATCGAGAAAATGATTCCAACACTCAAAGTTGGTGTTTCAATAAATAGTTATATCGAGAAAAATATTACTATATAATGAACTGAAAAAATCGATGAATGTGAAGAATTAGGACATCATTTAATGAAAACACACTAAAAATGTAAAAATATAAATGCCTTGTGATAAATTAACTTATTAATTACCGGGGGTCAAAATGACCCCATTTGGGCGTTGAATGATGTCAAGAAGTCCGGGCGTCCAAGTGTTAACTTGAGCTCCACTTTAAGATAATTTTGCGTTTTCAGTATAATAACAATTCATGGTATCACTCACCAAGAAAAAATGAAGTCCTTTCAGGTTTTCCTTACGCCCTAGACTAGTCTTCCTCTGGCCATGATGAGCATTTCAAATCACATTTTAGAGCCTATTAAGGAAGGTGATAATGACGTGGGTTTTGGGTAACGAGGGAAAGGAAAAGAATAAAACATCACTGTGGCATTATACGAGGAAAGTGACTTCTGAGGCTGGGAGAGATGTTATAAGCGCAGTATTTCGAGTACGGAGAGAAGGTCGGAGAAAGTGAATACAACATACTGGCAAAAAAGAAACGTTGATTATTCCGAGAAAGGGAAGCGGAAACTTTTCAGTGACATACAATAGGGGGAAAACAAAAAGTTGGAAATGGTTTCATGGACGAAGATTTTATCAGCGAGTGGAAGGTTAATTGGGAGGAGGGAGAATGAGAAGAGCTGCCGTAAATTGTGAAGAGGAGGAGAAATAACGATTTGAAAATAATCTTGATGGTAACTTTATTTTTCGGCACTTATTCGACAAATAGTACCTTGATCTTGAGTATGTAGACCTTGATATCAAAATAATTCCAATCCTTACAGTTGGATTTGCCGTTTAATTGATTGCGCTAACTTTAACATCCGAACTGCACAAACTTTACTATTCGCCGACCAAATTAATTTCATTTTCCGATTTTAAAGTATTTATTTAGAGTAGTTACATCTGTGCGAGGATCGTCATCATTGTTATAACTGCCTCCCGAGATATCACTACAGAATGTCTTACAGTGAGCTCTACCTTGAGCACCTTCTTCCATTTTTCTGTAATTTATGCCATCTTTATGCTGTAAAGCATTCCCATCCTTCTTGCTGGGCTTTTCTTTCCTTCAATTTTTCCCTGTCCTCATAAAGCAATAACAGCATAATATATGCCCGAACCAGGATTTTTCTCATATTTATTTCAGTAATTTTCTTGCCTCTCATATTTTCATCAGCACCTCCTCATTTCTCAGGCTATCAGTCCACTTCACCTTAAAAATATTTCTCAACAACCATATCTCAAACTTCCCAAGTACTTTTCATCTTTCTTTTTAATTTACCAATATTCGTAGCTACAAAAACACCACACTTCCGGCAACTAATTTAGCAAATTCTGTGCTCATTTATGCTGGAATTCTACTCCTTATCGAAAATACGTCTTACTATGTACCTATGATATTCTGCCTTATTTCCTCGGTGCAGCTTCCTATTCAAGGTACAAACTTTCCTTAGATTAAATAATTTCAATTTCTCAACGATTATCCCCATCCCATTCCCATTAGTAACCCCTACTTTTTTAACCACTGCACTGTGTATACGTTATATTTTCCCCGGCGTACGTGCAGAATGCATGTCACTCAACTGCTTTCCAGTCGAAAATATGAAGTGCAACGAGTTCTCACCAAAATCATCCAACATACATTTAACAGGCATTAATAAATATATCACTTATAAATAGTGACAGATCATATCAATATTAATATATTACAAACAAATTCTGAAGATTCAGGCGTAATGGAGTGGAAGCGAAACATGATAAAACAGAAAGAAAAACACGAGTCAAATCCACAAAAATAAACTTAATTACAACCCGGGTTTCACTGTATTACAGCAGCGTCAGGTACCTGACGATTCTGTAATACAGTGAAACCCGGGTCGTAGTAAAGTTTATTTTTGTGGATTTGGCTCGTGTTTTTCTTTCTGTTTCATTAATATTATTTAGGTCCACTGGGTACCTCGCTACCAAGGTAACACAAAAGGCCTACGTCAGCGTTTTCATGACCATTCCATGTGACTACGCGATTTATCAAAGAGAACTGGATGACTAAACTAGTCATGCATCCATAGATGATAGGGGATACGGAATATTAATCCTGTGACTTCGTAGGCATATAATCAGATAACCACAGAGGATAGTCGACATAGATCCGAAACAAGCTCAATACAGTTAGATGATGGTATCTCTGAGGGTTCCATCCCAAGATACGAAATCTCCTTTGAAACAGAGGCCAGAGCGAACGGAAAGAAACACGGAGGGTCTCCACGGAAAATAAGCTTCGTACTATTAGACCGGGCCTCTTTTATCCTCCATTTTCCCCGGTCCAATTCCGCCGAGGTTATTCAGAGGATGGCATTCACCTTTGAATTGGACATCTCCCCCTCCACTCCTGACCACTCAAGGAAAAAGAGAATCCTCCTTTGCGTTCCGTTTGCTAGTCCCCTACGGGAATGGAGACCACTGACCTCGAAAATTTCTACGCAGTGGGCGAAAGGAATAAATATCCAGACTCAATAAGCCTGGTACCTTCACCTTCTGAATAGGCCTATCCACTTCGGCTGCCCTTGGTCCTCAGTCCTAAAATAGTGAGTACACTACCAACAGTCAATTACTGACTCGCACTGAGATCCACCGAGGATCTCATTTAATGCTAGTGAGTAATTATTCACCGTTCTTTTGAACCTCTGTGATATGAATTTTGCGGTAAGTTTCACACAATAAATCATTCAAATACCGCTGGTTACTTTGTGACAGTGATATGGGCTACAAAATATCTGCGATTTTCCAAATGTAAGTAATGAACTTGTACAATATGTAAATACCTTTTTTTACCTGATACAATCAAAAATTTTTTTCCAGGAAAAAAAAATATAAAGTTTAATCAGTATGAGTACTGTCTAGATGAATCGCAACATTATGCATGGGGAAGCAAGGCTCAGCATAAAACACGTACTTGCCTATCCATTGAAATCATTTTGGTGGCAAAAAAATTAATCAAATACCAATGTGTAGAAAAGACGGAACCAATAAAAGTACGACCTTGAATAGTTTTAGACATGCTATGAGTGAAGAAGTTGAAACATAGCGAACGAGAAATTTATAACAGCATTATGTGCCAGATCTGTGTGGATGAAGAGATAAGAAAAACGTGGGATCAATTGGAGCGATGAATTTAGTGATTTATAGTGCACAAAATGAAGTCAATGAGAATTAGCTTTAATAATAAGCTAGAAATTCGACCGAAGGTTGTTCATCAAAAAGTTAATAGAGTGATAAAATTGTATTAATTCAGATTAAGATTGTTAATTCTAACAAATTATGATAGTATATTGTTTTTTACCAAATACTGGTGATAAAAAGAGAAAATGTTGTATACATACGGTTTGAAGAAATAACTTGACTAAAATGTAATATTCCGAGGAGAAGTGTTTAAAAGTAATATACGTTGGAACCCGGAGTTTCGTAAAAACAGCTTTGAAAATTTTATGACACTTTCTGTTGGCTGGGTACGACATAGAGTCATGAAGAATAGATGCAAAGGGGTTACTGAAAAACATACATGAGAAAGTGATAGACATAGATAATTTTGGAAATAATTGGAAGAAATACTAAAACGTATATACAGAGTGATAAGAAATAGTTATATTAAAGCACAGCTCTTCAGCGGCCTATTTCATAAAAATGTGAAGCCAATGTTAGATTCAAAAGCATATAACGTGAAACAAGTGTAATGCAATGGAAATTCAGGAAAATGAACAAATATCAGAATTATTAAACGAATTTTTTATTGAGTAATGAACATTTCAAGTGTAAAAGAGAGCTGTCAATACCTTAAGGTAAGGTTAATAATGGACGAAACTCAACTGCAATGGTAGATACAAAATGGATTAAGTGAATTATACATTAAATAGGTAATTTTCACACTAAAGAAGATAACTATGGAGACAATTTATTAAAGTCTGTAACACGTGCATAGAAATAGGGGTTACACAGAATTGTTTATAATAAACTTGGAGGTGAAACATACAAGACAAAAAAACATAGTGACAGGGAGAAAGTTGCAACATAGGAAAATTACTGGTGGAGAAATCACGTCCAATTGAAAATGCTGCTAGCTGAAATGAAGAGAGGACGAAAACCGAAAGTCAAAAATAAATCGCTAAATTGATAATTGAGTATCGGGACATTCAGAAGGAATCGCTTTTAGGACTGTGTTGTGGGGGCAATAGATCGGCGTTACCGCTTCGAAACTCCGCTATACCAGTGGCAAGCCCGGGGCCTGTCTCTCAAGCGACAGGAAGGAGGAGTCGGAGAAGTAATAACCTCATAAAAAAACCTGGGTCCATCTGGCCCGGATGGAAGCGTCCTGTAAGGGCCCCTTGCCAGGGCTACGGTGAAGCTAACGGCAGTGAAGGCGGAGAATATGGACTTCACTGAGCGAGCGAATGGGCACGATATTTGGCACATGGAACGTAACATCACTCACAGGAAAAGAGTGTGAAATTGTAGATGAGATGAAAAGTACAAAGTAAAAATTCTGGGTCTATGTGAGAGAGAAATAAAGGGTTTGGAGAAGTAGCGCTGAAAGATGAATATCATATGTTTTACTCTGGAGTCAAACAATGTTGCAGTGCAAAAGGAGTGGGCATAGTGATGGAGGGTAGATATAGAGACAGAGTAATAGAGTGGGAGCCAGTGAGTTCAAGAATAATAAAAGTGAATTAGGAAATGGAGGAGAAAATATCATTGATTCAAGCATATGCTCCGACACAAGATGCTGAACAGTTCGAGAAGGATCTTTTCTACATTCAGCTGCAGGAAACTAAAGACAAGATCAGAGAACAGACCGGACACGTTGTGATAATGGGAGACGAACTCCAGAATAGGTAGACACTTAGACCGAGGGCATGGATCAATTGGACTGCATGGTGGAGAACAAGCTATTAACACCAATGGAGAGAGGATGATCGGCTTCTGTACAGATAATGATCTGCTGACTGGCAACACCTTTTTTCATCATAGAAATACAAAAAAATGCTTTTGAGTCTGAGAACAGGGGAGCAAGAAGTGTGATAGATTATTTCACCTACAAAGGAGTATGAGATACGTTGTAAACGATGTACGTGTTAACTTTTGAACTAAGCACGGAACATATACTTCTAATCATGAAGCTCCGGCGGCGCTCTCTGAAGCCTAGTAAGGGTTTTCCGGATAAGAGGTTGAAAGTTGGAAAGCTTAGAGATGAAAACAGAAAACGGAATATAGAGAGCTAGTAACAGTAGAGTTACAAAGGAGAATAGAAAAAGTAATAAGTGTGGAAAGTAATAGGCACCAAATGGAATTACACTGGAGGGTTCTGAAAGAAACCCTCATAAAAAACCAGAGAAGTATATGGAGTGCAAATAGTGAAGAAGGGGTTCAAAGGGACTAAGGTGGTGGAATGATCATGTCAAAGGAAAAATCAAGGATAAAAAGGTTGCTTGGAAATCGTGGATCAGAGATAAAACAGATGAGGCTTTGCAAGGTTATTTGTAGAAGAGAAACGAGTCAAAGCAAGCAATGAGACAATCAAAGGAAGAATTTTGGGTAAGTTGGGCATTAAGTGGAAGAAAATTACCATCACACGCAGCCAAAGTTTTGGCAAACGGTGAAAAGCCTAAAAGGAAAGTGTGGAAAGAGAGTAAGAAGTGTAGCAGATTAAACGAGGAAGATAGTGACTGACGAAAAAGACCGTGTAAGAGTATGGCGTAACCACTTTGCTGTGACTTTTGGACACCAAGAACAAGCAGAAAGAACGGACGTTGAACCAAACCCACAAATAGGAGGGAATGAAGAAGAAATAACACGTGTCTAATTGGAGTATTTCATAAAAAGGACTGAGGTTAGTAAAGCTGCAGGTGCTGATGGCCTGGCACCTAAAAAGATCAAGTTTGGAGGAAATGCAGTGATCTATTGGATGTGGGAGATTTGTAGAACAGCATGGAAAGTAAAAAAGATCCCTGTGGACTGGGAGCTGAATATTTTAATACCAATTTACAAGAAGAGAATTACTACTCAGTGCAACAATTATAGGTTCATATGTTTTTCCTCCGTTTCTTTGAACGTGTGCACCATAATTCTTGAAATAAGACTCAGAAATAATGTTGAGGAAAAACTAGAAGAACAATCCGTCTTTAGAAAACAAACCGCCAAACCCAGGATCACAATTTTACAGTATGCCAAGTTATAGACAAATATATTAATAGAAATGGATCAGTCTGCATAGCTTTCTTAGATCTACAAGCAGCTTTTGACACCGTTCAAAGATGCAGACTATGGGAAGCACTGCAAAAATAGAGGTGCTGTAGACTTAACTGAAAGAATTAAAATTCTGTGTGTTAATGTGAAAGGAGTGGTAATAATAGAGGGGAAAACGTCGACAGAGTTTGATATGAGGAAAGGTGTCAAGCAGGGAGACAGCCGTAGCCCTCTATTATTCATCATTTTCATGGCCCAGATACACAAACAATGCAAAAGAAAAACAGTAAGGTGCAGAGTAGGAAACTATAGATTAAGGCCAGTCTACGTTCAATCACTAGTATACGTAGATGACGTTGTATTGATTGCTAAGAACAAGAGATAATTTCATACAGCAGTGGAAGAATGGGCAAGTGTAATTAAAAACCATGCAATGAGAATGAATGTCGGGAAAAGCAAGGCTATGGCAGTATCAAAAAATGAGGTGCGAGAAAGGTTGAACATAACATGGGAATAGCAAAAACTAGAACAGGTTGATAAGTTCGAATACCTGGGGACACACATTACTTGTGATGGAAGACCAGACTCTGAAGTTGGCCACAGAGTCTATAAAGAAAATCAGATATATTATCAGCTTAGCAGATAAATTGTAGGCAAGCGAGAAATATCTGAGAAGACAAAGATGAGGGTGTACAAAACCATTTTTCAGCCAGCATTGCTATACGGAACGAAGAGCCTAACCCTACTAGATAAACTCAGGAGTGGATTCCAAATCTGCGAGATTCGATACCTCAGACGTGCAGCAGGACGTACTAGAAGATATCGAGTGATAAATACTTCAATCAGAGCCCAATTCCAGCAAGACTCAATCATAGAAGCGATTGAAAGAAAAGCGTTAGAATTGTATGGGCATGTGGTTAGGATTAAGGAGGAAAGGAGAGATATGATGGAGGCAAAACCAGAAGGAAGGAAAGGAAGAGGACGACCAAGGTTGGAGTGGGAAGATTATGTGGAGAGATTGGCAGCCCAGCGTGGGAAGTGGCAGCCCGGCATAAATGAAGTGAAGCTACTTGCTCAGAACAGGAGGGAATTTAGAGAATGGCTGAGGGAACCCGACGCCTAACAGCATAAGGGGATTAGAGAAAGAAGAGGAGTGAGAAATCACGTCTAATTGAAAATGCTGCTAGTCGAAATGAAGAGAGAACGAAAACCGAACATTAAAAATAGATCGAAAAATTGGTAATTGAGTATGGGGACAAGCAGAAGGAATTACTTTTGGACTTTATGATGAGAGCAATAGAGGGGCGTCCTTAAATATGGAAATTGAATGTGATGTCTAAAAGAATATTCTGAACCAAGTAGTCACAGAGAGAGTACTTTGAGAAAAGAAGAATAGGAAGGCTGGAAAAATAGATATAACCTCTTCAGATTTACCGTAAATCGTTTTTTGATATCTTAACATAAATTTAAGAATTATTTAATTGGTGACTTTGCTCAAGGACGCCGGGGAAATAATTGACTAAACAAACTAAATTTGACTAAAAAAACAAATTATAGGTTTTCTAAGACTATAACGAAATGACTAAATTTCTCACGTTCTCAAAGTAGTGCATCAAATTATTAGCAGAAGGGTTAATGAAGGGTGGATAACTTCAGGGGTGAAGGTAAGTTTTGTTTTAGAAAGGAAAGGACTGATGAAGCGCTAATGAAAATATACGTATCATAGAATGAAAGTTGGTGACCTTGGCTTATTTTGTTGATTCGTGAGTTCTCTTGCCGGAGTAGCATAGAAGTAACTATGAGATGCGCTCCAGAGGTTACGAGGATATGTATTATACAATTTATTTGAAACCAATATAGCTTATAAACCAAGGGTACGGTCATCAGATGCGGAATTTGATTGGGCAGGAATTGGGCGGAAAGTGAAGCGCTGATGTCGTCAAGTTTATGTACTGCATAATACTATGCTCTACAACGTACTAAAAAGGCATATTATGCACAAAAAAGTATAGAAGAAATGCAGAAATATATGTAGGAGGCAAAAGGAATAAATGGTTTACATTTTCGGATTATGAAGCATTGTCACCCGGGAAACCAAGGCTTCTCAATCACCAAGGAGATCGAACTGGTGAGGTGGCTAAAGTACAGGCTTCCCATTCCCGAACTCCGGGGATTGAATCCCGGCTAAGGCAGAAATTTTTGTCATTGGCATGCTGGTCCCTATCAGGTGCTTTTGGAAAGCACATAGAATACATTACTACGCCCGTCAAATGGGACGTTAACCCGTGGACCCCTAAGTGCATTTCGTTTATAGCAGGCTGATGTCGATTCCGTGTTTCTCTCGGCCCTTCTTCGTGTCCCTGAAAAAGTGCTGCCTCAACCCAATTCAAGTATAAAATTATATGGGAGAGATATTGAAAAGAGATGATCCATGGGAAATATAATACAAAGCGTTTCTCGGGAAAGATATAAAATCCGAATTAACGAGGAAATAAGATACAACGCTTCAGGTACTTGTTAGCGTTTCGGAATTCAGTGGACGTTATATACTATAACAATAAAGTTTGCATAAGAGTCCTTTACTAATAGACAAGTTCTCAAAGTGGAATACCTCTATAATACTTGAAAAAAAGGGTTGGGAGGATTATGACCTGGCGTGGCGCACTTTTATATGGTTGCAAAATAATCTATGTGAATGTGGTTGAGGGAAGATAAAGGGCGTTGAACATTTATGTCTCAAGAGAAATGGAGAGAGTATGGTTTACGTGCTGTAAGACTAAGTGTCTGGCATTGCTGGAGAAGAGTGACAAAGGTGTTCAAAATAAGGAGCGGGCTGATCGGGAGGGTGGAGAAAGTAATCAAAGCGATCAAAGAATTATGTGTCCAATAATTGAGCCCAGAATAATTCCATTTAATTATAAATTTTCATGATAATAGTGTTATTTTGGGATAATTCACAGAGTTCTTATTCTACAAGCAGTCATTATTCTTCTAATTTTCTTAAACGACATGAATCACTACAGTTCTATAGGTACTATCATGGTGTGGAATTCATATTTACTATATATGCATGCGTTAATTCTGATTTCCATATACAAATACAAGCAATCCTTCATTGGTCATAAAACAAAAGTTATTTATGACATTGATGCTTTATTCTTTTAATTGTGGATGCTTGTAAATACCTCACATCCTGCGAAGCGAGGATGGTTTTTCGTACATCAGGAATACCGCGGAAATCATCTAATAAAATTCATTACAAAAGCCGCATTTTTTTCTTCTAATTTCAAAGGAGGTGGTTTTATCAGAGAAGGGAGTAGCTTATCATAAATTACTTAATTTATGTAACTCCTAGAGATAGATACCTTTGATCTATTCTTTGCAAGTACCCGTCATAACCAATCAACCAATACATTCTTTGAGCCGGTTTTGTGATTCCACCGATCCCGCTAAAGCTTCATCGCAATCTTTTCGTTCCCCTGCGAAATAATTAGATTACAATTAATTCTTCTATTCTCCATCCCACAATCTCTACCGGGAGCTGTTCTTACTAACTTCATCTCCAAAATTTTTTTCGAAATATTTTCACCCACATATGTTATGCCTCTTATTTGCGTAAGATGTAGAGTATTTACTTTCAAAATTTCAGGTGATAAAAAATAAGTAAGCCTAGGCAGTATTATATCCAGATGCGAGTATTTTTAAGTGTGAGATTTCGATGGAGAGATCTCAATTCTCTATCTAAATCATGAGGCAGATGAGTCCAACGCAAGATCCAATGCAAACTCTAAATGCACTTTTTTCCCATAAAAGGACAAGAAAATTACTGCTATCACTTCTGCCATTTGAGAGCAGAACCAAAGGCGTTCCTTTAAAGAACAAATTATCAGAATGCCAATCATTTTCCCCCATGAAACTCATTACGTGCGAAAATAATTCGTTCTTTTTTCTATTAGTAAGTAAAAAATTCTAAAATCGTCAAATAGTTGAAAGGTGTTTGAATAGTTTACCTCCATTACTTAGAATTTATCTATATTCGCAGATTATAAATATAAAAAGATCATATTATCACTAAGCTCGGTGCACGTAAGTGCATCATATCATTTAACATTGTGTCATAATGTTTTGCCTTTTAGCAAATAGATCGAACTTGATAGCTTGGTCGATGAGTAAATATTTTTTGAAATCTTTACCAACCATTTTTGGCTACAACTGTTTAATAATACCAACAAAATTGCATTCAATTTTTAAAAACCCGCTATAAACGGGCTTAAAATAGCAATGGTGGAATGGCAATGAAAATAAAGCAATAACGTATCAAAATGCAACGGCTAAGATACCTAAGCTGAGATCTGTGATCCAAGTATACCTGTGTTTACCAGCTAAGGATGATAATAATTATAATGACAATGATGGAAATTGGGTATAATTATTATATATTCGTCAATACAAAGGCAACGGTGAGAGTTATACTAGATTCATATCAAAATATCTGCCGCATATTATTCATTCATGATCGAAACATCGCTGATTCCGAAAAAAACAAGATCCTGATGTTTTTAAACGCCTATAAATAACTGATGTGAAAATGATTAAGTGGATACATACATATGAATTCGTCATGATAATAAATCACCCTCACGCACGTTTTTCGCCTATAGTAGGTAACTCAGATCACAAGTTATTTTTAATTGCAGCTAGCACGACAGAGTGATTTCGTAGGAAAATATTTTCATTAACAGCCTTCAATTATTCCAAACCTAACTCATTTTCATGAACTTGTGACTGTGTGCAGCATTCAATTCTAGAATGGCTTGCGCAAGATAAGTAAATCCTTCCACACGATTTTGGTATCAAATAATAAAGTGCATGGTTAATCCAGGACGGCAAACAGTTTTTACACCTTCCTATGAGAACGAGTTCTCACTGCGTTATCGTGGGCTTTTATATTATAAAAACTCAAATTTGAATTTAAAACCCATGAAAAACCTGAGAAATATAAATCGAGATTAAAATAAACAGTTTATTGCAAAAGGGTTCTCAGACGGAGTCAATCTGTGTGAGGTAACTGTATATGAATTTATGTAACATCTATGCATATCTAACTACATTTCTTTGCATGAATAAATGATAATAATACCTTCTTAATATATGTTACGATTACTATTACAATTAAGGTAATACTGGTACCTCACATTCTTTCATATGCTTATCCATACAGTAAATATCACTGCCTAACAATAATGCAATAAAAATTTCACAACCTCTCAAATAAGAGGGAGAACATTTATAATATATTTGCAACAACTTTTCCTTAAAGCCCTAACGTTTTCCCCTATTGATAGCTATGAGCGTTGGTCACCACGATTGGTGAAATTCATGAAAGGCTACAAGCCACAAGTATTCGCCTGAAATTCTCATCAATACATTAAAATGGACATGCCATTGCAACTCTCAACGTCTCTACAAGCGTAAAGTTTTAGAGAGGAATGCAATACAATACGACACCTATATATCTATAGAATCAGAAAGACATAAGTGAGTTCCATGGAGCACGTGGTTCTCTGACAGCGATGCTGAAATTGATTTCATGTACAAAAAGAGGAGAACCAGAGGAATCCTTATATGGATTCTCCTCCATGGAGGACTTAAATCATATGAGAGTCGCAGAAGAATTGGAAAGATTGAATGATTTCTATAGCAAGACTATCAAGAAACGTATGTGCAATAGTAGCTGCTAAAATTTAACAGTGAGGTACTACGTAGATGCCAAAAACATGCATAAAATCAGAAAATTGCGAGCAGTGAAAGAAAATGATGATGGAATAATATATAGCAGATTCGAAGGGTGGAATTCCACGGATAACCTCTTATCGGAGGAATAGAGCTACAAGGGAAATTAAATCCATTTTCTAGATGAAAATTCCGTAAAAAAAATACAAGGAAAAGAGCGAACAAATTCAGGAACTTGGAGGTCACTCTAAATAAATACTCCGACAAAGAAAATCCCTGTAACATAATAATAAATGACCACAATTGGAAGATAGCAGTAACTTAGCCTCAGGAAAAATATATGTTTTACTATCCACCATATAATTTAATTGGCACCATATTTTATGCGCTAATATCATTTTCAAGAATGGTCGTTATGAAAATGACGTCGAGCGTAAAAAATGGTAGTGCATTAAAATTCAAGATCATACAGAAGATTTTTGTTCTTTGATTAATATTGAATGTGTCCTCGATACACACACGATCCACAATCATCTTATTCTTGAATAAAAAGTGTTGTAACTCAAATAAGGGAAGACCGAAGACCATGAAACAGTGCGTTAATCTAAAAGACTTACTAAAGAAATGAAACAACTAAATGCGATAGAGATAAGGGGAGGAATAATATCACTCACATTTTCGTAGGTCTTAATGGATTCATATATGTATTTCTTACCTAAAGCCGTTCGCTAAGGATGACGTTGACCAAAACATGAAAGCTAAGGTGTGCTCTAATTTGAAAAGGATCACGGTATCTGAAGAATAATAAGCTCTAAGAATGGATATAATTATAAAATGACTGACAATGAAACCAAGTCGACGTATCATGACTGTAAGGAAGAAGAAGAGTAGAATTCAAAATTGAAAAAGGTGTTCATCAATGGAATGCATTTAAAAAATCATCTGCCCGCATTATTTTCGGAAAAATGTAAGGGGTCATCAATATTTTACGTAACACTGATTTTCTGCTTCTTGCACCCCTTCTCTGGTACGCTTCGCGTTATTCTCCAAAACCTACAGTAGGCTCAATCACGTAACTCTGCCATTGAACTTTCTCTTTTCTGCGAATAATAATTATTAATAAATTATATGGTTTTATTCGTACACCTTATTTATTTCTCAATCCATTTAATAATCATTATTTGTATCACTATTATGATTACCACAAACAATGAATTCAAAATGCATTATTTTCACGGATTTAATGGAACGAATTTCTACTTCAGCGTAACAGCTGATTCGATCCCTCCTTTCTTAAGCGTGAAGTTCTATATGGACGACCCCCAAAAAGTAATCATAGGCATATGAGAAATTAACAGCCATAAAATAAATTAACTTTTTTCAAAATATAATTAGCTTGATAAGTAACTGTAACGTTATTATATGAACTTTTACTTATGTTTGCCTTAGCCTAAACTTTTAAAACGATTATCAAATAGATAATGCATAAGACTGACGCTTAGTTGGTATGAACGTTAGCACCTTAGTAGTGTGCGTAAATCATTTTCAAGCCTAAAAACATTTAACTATAGAACATATATCACGTCCAGAGTAATCAATCATCACCGGAAATCACATAATCTGCTAGAAAGTTAGGGCTGTAAAACTGGCTGTACCAAGGATCTCAAGGAAAAAAGATCTTTCATCAAAAGAAATAGGTCATGTCCGTTGAAGTGAACTCCAAGAACTGAATTACTGTGCCAGTAATTTCCATTAAAATTATGTAAATAATGATATGAGAGCATGCAGTTTCATAGAAATTATCACAAATCTGCGTCTCCTGATGCGTTTGAACCTTTTAGCCGTTCAGATTTAAATACATCAATTTTAATGATAAAACACATGCTAGCATGCAAGAAAGCAGCAGATGCAAAAAATTAGCACAGCATTTTGCTTCCAACACTATAGCGCATAAAATTGTAACGGATTTGATCGAATACTATCATTCTCTGTGAGATAAATATTTAATATCAGTGCAATATATTTTGAGCGGGACAAAAAATTCATAAGTTTGAATATGGGTCCTCTACATCAGCGACTGTCAGTTGAAACTAAGCTTTTACCTAGTTTCAAATCTTCCGAGAATAAATTACATTTCGCTCTGTAAGTATGCAGAAATCTTCACTTAAATGAATGGGCCTCTGATGTATTTGCGAGGACAAAATTCTCAAGAAATACAGTGGGAGACAAGAAACTATACTGACCTGAGGATGCAGTTCATTTCCAGCGTTCTAGGTATCAATACAATAAAATAGTGGTTGATATGATTCTGATAAAGAAGGCAGTACGAGTGATAATAGGATAAAAATACATCAGCTTTGAGACATAATTACTGAGCGAAAAGTTAATAGATCGGAAAATGGAAATGGCAATGTGGAAAATAGGAAATTTCATCTTCGTTTGACTAAAAATAAATTACAAATCACAGAGATATTAATTAAGAAGCACGTACAAAAGTTGGTGTATGTGCCGAAAGGTAATAGTATTTCACTACCATCATCCGTGTCATACGATAGCATCTTGGGCATTTCGGCCATTTTCAACCTCTTCTATTTCCACTCCAATCCTATTGAAGGACGCATTGGCAGATAAGGACATCCTGAAAGTTGATTATATTAAGATAAGAATGATGGGAAAGATGAGGAGAGGAAGAAACCTAATAACAATGCCTATTGGCATGAGGGAAGGTAGATATAATGAAGAGTTTAAGAAAATATATAC
Source organism: Platycnemis pennipes (assembly GCA_933228895.1). Taxonomy (NCBI): domain Eukaryota; kingdom Metazoa; phylum Arthropoda; class Insecta; order Odonata; family Platycnemididae; genus Platycnemis; species Platycnemis pennipes. The sequence continues at coordinate 29,939,890 of OW121846.1, forward strand.
ATTCTACAAGATAACCTACGAAATCTACTGAGACCAATAGCCATGATAAAAGCAATGTGAACTTGTAACTCACCAATAACTTTTTGTTAGATGATTTCTCATCAGTAGAATCCTTTTAACTGCGATAAAGATAGTTTATAAATAAATATAAACAAAACATTCGAAGGGAGAAGATATTTAAATCTAAAAAAATATGCTCTGAGCAGTAGGAAAGGAAATACGGGCTAAAAAGCGCTCAAGGGACCATGTAGCCTCTTAGGAGGAAACTGATATACTAAGCAGCACAACGTAATTCAAACTCAAAAAGAGAAGAGGGAAGGGCTTTCAAATGAACGTGAAACTCGGTCGCTCCCGAGCGAAGAAATGGAAGCATACATATATTGAGGTGGGGGTGGAAGAAGAATGTATAGCATCAGAAGGTCAGATGATACACGTAATGGAGTCGGTTTAAGAAGAATAGGAGAGGAAAGCAAACTTTTGAAGAGCACTCAGAACGGAAAAGACAAAGGATGGGAAGTATACTGAGAAAGAAATGGTTGTCAAGAGGCATTTGAGGGCTCCGTTAAGGGGGAGGCTAAGTATGGCAAGAGAGGGAGAACGAATGACGATTTGGAAGAGAAAGAAGTTATTGCTGATGTAAGAATGATTGTGGAAGGCAGAAAGATATAAGGAGAAACCCCTAGTGGCTGAGCTTGGATTCAAGTAAATGCGATGATCCTTTGTTATTGTAGAAAAACTCACAAAATGATGTCTCAATTGTAGCTATGGCAACTGACCAGCTATGGCAAATCATTTGTTTACAGAGTTGGCCAGTAACTAAAGTTTAAATATCACTATAGGAAAATAAAATTCAATTTGTACATCCCACACTAAAGTTTTATTGACTTCGGCCATGGTTTCGACACTTGTATGTCATTATCAAGGTGCCAATCAATAACATAAAAGTGTCGAAACCATGGTCGAAGTCAATAAAACTTTAGTGTGGAATGAACAAAGTAAATTTTCTTTTCCAATCTCGTGGTTCCACAAAGTGAAGCCTTAAACGTTGAACCGTATCACTGTCTAATCTCTTGAAGTGATCATTGCTTAACTCTACCACAAAACAAGCAATGCACTAGTCTCCTTGAAAATTAATCCGCATTTTTTGTAAGTACATACACAGCAACCTCATTCCTCACCAGTTTAAAGCGCACTTAAGTAGTAATGCTAGCATATTTCGGATTTTATATGCTGAGGTCATTTGCCTCTTAGGAGTAGGTAGGAGATTTTGTCAAGATAGGAATTTTTTAGGGAGCGGAAGAAGGGTGGAGAGAAACTCGGCGTTGGAAGTGTTCTGCTCTTAACGTGCCAAGGTGCCAACGGTTTAATATTACATCTGACGGACGAAGTGCTGACCTGGAAAAGCTCTCCACACGGCACTCAAGTGGGTACCGGTGTACCAGTTCACTCTCTCTAACACTGCCGGAATTCAAACCCGAACCCACTGAATGGGAGGCCGGTACTCTAGCTACCACTCCAATTCACTACCCTTTCATGCGAAAGTCTACTTGCATGCATGAGTGTGGACCCAGGTTTGAAGAACAGAGAACATTTCATAGAAATTCCTAGTCCGTGAGATAAGGCGCAAAGCAGAGTACCCCTTGGTGTATTTCGTTAAGAACATGTGATCGCCGACACCAAGTTTGTCTCCAACCCTTCCTCCTCTCCCTTCCAGCCCCATTTCTACAACTCTCCACCCGGCCTTTGAGTGCCGGATGGACTTGAAACCGCCAATGATTTTGTCTCCTCAAGACACCAACAAGTGCCAATTCTGAATTCCTCCCTCCATCTCAATACGGAAGGACATTAATGACCAGGGCACTGGACGAGGACAAGGATTACTGTCCATGAGGTCCACGCGCCCAGCGAAGAGCCTTTCCCCCCTCTGTCCAACCCAACCCCCCCACGGCCCTCACTCTCCCCAATGTGAAACACCCACCCGCTCTCATCCCCTGCCCCGCACACACAAACACACACGGACACAAAGCCTCTCTCGATGGCCCACTTTATTCCTCTCAAGGAGGGGAGAGAGTGCCCCAGCCGAGTGGTCGTTCGGTGACAGGGCTCGAGACTCAATCGATTTGTACGGCGTCGAGTGGAGAGGGAGAGCCGGGGATATCCGAAAGGGGGGGATGGTTGAGAAGGGTGGACCACTCCTCGGGTGATATTCTTGGAAAAGCACGGAGGGGGCGGGAGCGGATGTAGGAGGGCAAGGGGATGGGACGCCTCGAGTGGGGTCGCCGATGGGCCGAGGGAGCAAGTCGACCCAGGGAAGGGGGTTCCCTAGAGGCCCCGGGCCCTCCGAAAGAAGAGGGATCCCTCCACGAGATAAACGCCTTCTTCGGATGCACTTCAAAGGGGGGCCCGTGGCCCACACACAACGGCTGGCCCTCCCTCCCTTCTCCCGATGATACGTGACTGGGGGAGCAATGATCGAGGAAGTATGATTTTAGACGTGAATAGTTTCACGCCTCCCGTTCCCATTTCCTTTCCTTGGCCATTCTGTGGATTAGTAAACCCCAAAAACCAGGTGAGGTCGTTAATCTATGAATTCGAGTTTGGTCAACTACAGAGGAGCTAAGAGTGTAGTCCTCTGGTATTAACTACAAAATGATGTATTTATTGGTATGCCTTAATTTAGTTTCCTACGCCTTCGATAAATTCTATTCGCCTGATAAATTTCTGTGTCAAGTAAATTTTACACAAGTCAATTTTAGCATTAAGTTCATATGATGCAGCATTAATTTGTATTTATAAATCTATTTCAACTAAAATATATTACATTTTCCTGACTTTGATTAAATTTTTCAAGTCTTTATGTTCATACACTATAAACCCTTACAGCTAATTTTAATTGTTCTCACATGTAAAGGTCATGATCATTAATTACACATGCATTTTCGTATGCGTATCAGCACGTATTGCCTCTATGAAATTATCAAAATTGACTTAGAATGTCTTAACGCCCTTATCTTTTCCAAAAAGTCATTCTCCAAATTGGAAAACATAAACTTCCTATAACTCAGCCTTGAGTAGCTAGAAAATGATTTAATTACATAATGACAATATCAGTCAAAATATATTTACCAAAAAAATTCTCAATCTTTTGGTCACCACAGTATTTAATCCCGCAGTGTAAGCCGCATGCCTCATGGAATACCATCATGTATATTTCTCGAAAAAAGTATTGCCGAATAACGCAAAAACGACTGACACCATGTAGATATACATCTTAAAGCTACACGATACCCGGCAAGCTACTGCAAAGGTAGGTGTGGCAGGGGGTTAAACATCTTCAAACCTGGAATATAAATCAGAGAGGAGATATGCGTGTGCAAAAAATACGACCCCACGACACACGACTAACATGCCACTGAGAGGTACGATGCAACCAACCAACGATTAAAATATTAGGCATGTAGTTACGAGACACGTGAACTATATGTAATGCTATAATTAACACTAAATTGTTGGCTTATTCAAAATAATATAATAATCATTGATTGCTCAGCCATTTTCATTGCTACATAAAATTATGAACCTATATTTGCTAGAACATGCATGAGTAAGTAATGTTAAAACATGTACACGTTAAAAAATTACTAAATTTTAATTTCTACATAGAAATCTACATAAGAGCCACTATCATCAACACTCTTTTCAGAATGTGAGTAAATGGACATACTTAGTTCTAAAATGAATGATTCTCGCTGACAATCTTGAACGGGATGAGATTTTGAGATCGATGTAGCTATATGGTGGATTTGAGGCCAAAGCAATATTGTCACCGGTAGTTTATTATTTCAAGAGAATAATCCCGAGGGTAAAATCCTGATTTCTCAAAATTGATATAAGCTCATTCTCTGAACTAATTTTCGCGCCTTGTATGATGGTCTTCTGAGGGCTAAGTCAACAGTGTATTTTTAATGTTGTTATTGAATTTTCATATACTCATTACTCCAAAAAGTAACCTCACCATGAGTTTCGTGAAATACGAAATTCATAGTGAGAAAGCCATTGAATTTTGTGAGCGGATAAGCATGCGCGGAATCGCGTTAAGTTATTTTTCTTTGCGTACGCTCCAGAAACACTTCTTATTCACTCCCTTCAGCACTTGAAAAGTGTTGAGTCTTCCGAGAGACCATGATATCTTCCAGAAAGATACCAGTTGGGATACTTTTGCATTTTTTACATAAATACTTGCAAATTAATGTGAAATTTTTTTAATAGCCGAGTGGTTGGACAGTGGACACCCGCAGGTGTTCTTGGCGCATTGCGATTCAGTAGATTCACTTCGCACACATTATCGGTGATTAGTTTACCATTCAGGTATACTGCACTTTTAGTTAGTAGCATTTGGCCCTAACTAGGGTAACCATATAGACAATCTAGTGCTATCAGAGGTTTATGTTGACTCTTGTTCATCTTCGTGGAAATTATAAAAGACAAATTCTTCTCACATGACACCTCAGCTTGGTTAGCATCACTTTCCTCCATTTCGATAAAACTTTTGTTACCCTAGGTTTGGTGGTTGTTTCCGTAAGTAATTTAGCTGCCGCAATCCTTTCTTTCTCCTTTTCACGCATGCGAATGCGAATGCCATTTAAGCAGCGGAGGTAAATGTCTTAAAATTTGGAATTTTTCTTCTTCGGTCTATCTTAGGCAGCGTGAGACATACATTTAAATAAACGATTATGCAAGATTTGAACCTATCTGAAAATACTTATCCACATTTCATCATCTTCATCTAAGTAACTACGTGCAAGCCGCTCGAAGGTGTGTGGCAGAGGGTAGAGATCGTCAAATAAACTACTTACAAGCAATTAAGAGCTACAATGCCACTACTTCACGGAGGCATGATAGAAATGAGTCACAATTTAACTACATGGTTAGCATGCACGAAGTCATGAAATCCTCAAATAAAAATCGACCAGGAACGGCAATGGAACCTGGGACTCCCTGTTTCCTGGCCAGATGATCTACCAATTATCCAATTAAGGCATCCTTCTCCCCTGTGGATTTCTAGAGGCCTTAAAGGACAATATGCTACGTGCCTGCCGTATTTATAATATCACAGATAAGCTGTGCACACAGCGCCACAAACGTTCTTCTCAACATTTTAGTTAAGGTACTAAAAACCGATCCGTGTGAAATCATTAAGAGCTTGTATAGCATCTATTTTAGGTCTAAATGTAATCTTTTCGTTAAAAATTCCACCAAATACTCTTTCTTCTCAGTCACTGACACTATCTGCGCCTCTATCACTTTTTCATCAAGTTCAAAACGAGATAATTCATAACAAGGCATGATATAACATGAATACCTGAAGTGACCTGCGAAATGGGCCGTCAGAGCCAGAGGTATCATATAAAATATAATTTCGATGTTGACCAATAACAGTTAAATTAATACAATGTGTACGCGGTAAAAGACATGCCGAAAAGAGGATTCCAATGATGATATTTCAAAAACATTTTCGGCATTGCAATGAAAAATAATACAACAGTAAGGAGTCGTAAATTACAATATTTTTGAAAACTTAAAATATCCAAATATTCTGCCCACCTTGTAAAAAATAGACCACATAAATAAAAATCCCTGCTGACTGATGAACAGAAAGCGCTAACAAAAGTGTTGAGGTTTGAAAAACTAAAAACACAAGGCCAAAAAAATATTTTAAAATCATGTAAAGTCACCTGCGCACTATTTTTATTTACTACTGCCTAGCTAGAACTGAATTTCAAAAATACATTACTCAAAAGAAAAGAAAATTGATCACTAAAAATGCCTGACCAGAATGACAAAGGATCTGAGGGTCCAAAAATGTCCCTTTTTGCACATTCCTATTGGGTGGGCAAAGGCTCATGCTCGCGAAGGCTTTGACCTCGTCGGTTCATCTCTTCCCGCGTGCATAAAAAGAGTTAGGTGAAAGAAATCAAATTAAAAACTAGTGTATTTCTGGAAGGCATCATGGTTCCTAGGAAGACTCCACACTTTTCAGGGGCTGAAGGGAATGAATATGAAGTATGTTCCCGGAAACTTAACGCGATCCCGCACGTACTTATCCGCTCATACGATTCAATATTCTCGCGATTTCATCAAAATAGAGTCAGTGGAAGTTGGTGACAATGAGTACAGCTGAAAAACGACGAATTCAAAGCTTCAGGTTCCATGTCACTTGAGCAATGTAAGCGAGTCACGGCACTTCCAGCCCCCACCGCGCGGAGCCAGACCCCGGACGCGCGGTTGGAAAATCATCTGTATTTTTTGAAGTCTCAAACTTATTTTTAATTTCTCTGCAGTTTCATGTTTCTGAGTCTTCAACAAGTGCTTTGATATAAGTTACTTTACAGGTTCTCCCTAAAACGCTAGATATTCTCCACTTTATGTAAAAATATTGTCTGAAACCAGCGTCCTACTTTTTGTAATGCAATAGCACTAAAATGGATCAAAAATTGTTGAATCTTAGGTATGGTAAAGGCAAAGGATTGTGTTAATAGATCGTGCCATTTTACTATTCGAACAATTTCCTCCCACAACGTCACCTTCAACTTAACTTGGAAGATATTCGAAGAAAAATGAGTTCAGGAGTTTTTTCGGGAATTTGGTCATGATTGAGCCCCTGTATCTGACTAACGGATGAGAATTATGACAAGTGATTCACTATTCCTTATTCAGCAATCTTTTCTGAATATTAATGTGAAAAGTTTAAAAATTAAAGTCTATATCTGAAAAGCTATTTAGTAATTTTGTCCAGTTTTTCGATTTCCGACCACTGTGCGGCGCCTTTTCTCCTTCGGGCGACTTTGAAAAAACGCCATCTAAAACCCAAAGCTGCGGGAAAACACGCTCCGTCTGTTATACCTCATTACATATAAGGCTACTCATATTTTGAGTGGGATTTCATTATGCATATCTGCGTCAAAACACGCACGTGTGGCCATAGCCCAAAGGATGGGCAAGTATGGCTGGAAAACACGCATGTGTGGCCATAGCCCAAAGGATGGGCAAGTATGGCTGGAAATGCCGCATTTCAAACGTGAGGAAGATGTCAAAAAATTACCTGTGTCATTTTAGGCCGTCGTCTATTCTAGTTCAATGCAAATGGAACAAAAAAAACTCGTCTGAGCGTGGGTATTATAGTATTTTTATATTTCTGACATCACAATCCACAGTTGTAACATATGTAATGAAATCGCAAGTACGAATAATATCCCCAGCCAATAATTGAAGTATGGATCTTGAGGTTACCTTGTGTATCCTATTTCACCCGTTTCGGTGAGGAAGTATTTCAAATAATTATTGAATTTTAGTATGTAATTGAAATTTCAAACATTATAAAGAAACCAAATCAAATACTTCAAGTAAAATGGCCAAAAATTACAAAATTTGACTCTTTTCTTGACAGCTTAATTTTCTACCGGAAATGTTTAATTATACTGCAAATCTATATTTAAATATTTAAGTTATTTAATTATTATTGGGTCAAATTTATTTGATCATTAGATCGGAAAAAGGCTACGAAAAGAAGGAGGCATAGGCAATAACCTAACTTCGAATTCAGCTAAAAACTTAGTTGTCCGTGTAGACCGATTTTTTTCAATTTATGGAATCGTATGGGTGCACACAACAAAAAAGAACAATTTAGACGCCATGAATGGAGACCAACAATATGAAAAAGTGAGTAGGAAAATTATAAGGCAAATACATTTTTGATCGTGAGAAATATGTTTCTAAGATTACGTTTTGGCAGTCCACATTTGTATTCAATTATTATTTAAGCAGTTTATAAGCTGATGATCACAGCATTATATATGATTTGATAACTATAGCTAATATCAGCACTAAACTATTTCTAAAATTCACGCTTTCACTTCTTCTGAAAAAACATTGCTAGAGATTTGGAAGCTATGGAAATTATGAATACGTATTATTGAATGAAAATGGCTTATCAATATGGCATATAATATAACAAGCAAACAAAATAGTTATAGGGCTAAATGAATATCATTACTTACTGCCCATCGTTCACTCAATCTCAATTTCCGATTTAACACTGAACCTAGCTAGATAATATTTTACAACACAAAACATGCTTTGATTGCATGTAATGAAATGTCTTTCTTTTTAATGCATTTAATGTCCGTGTGAAAGATTATTTTATCACTCACTGAAACATATTCCGCTGAGCCAAACTTTGTCCGACTCAATTTTCCAATCCACTAATGGATGTTTCATTCTGAAATTCATTACGCGCGAAAAATACGTACGTGATTCCTGTCAACAGATATAAATTAAATAGGTTTCCATCGTGGTGTACCGTGGGCATAGTATTCACCGATAAAATGGAAAATTTTCCGTATTCGGCCCGTGAGCTATACTCGTATTCGGAGAAAATTCTTCGCATTGCCGGATTCGAGAGATTTCCCACGCGATGGATCGCAGCCTAGGAATTCACGTGAAGAGCTAATCGGACCACCACCATTCTCCGAAAATCATGGGATGTGCTCGCAACACCCACTCGCTTCCCTTATCAAATCAAACGCCCACCAGATTTGACGATGCGAGAGAGGTCACGTGAGCGGAGAGCAGGGGAAAGGTGAAGGAAGGTTGCGTAGGGAAATTTCCGAATTTAACAAACAGAAAAGTAGCCAATATCTTGCAGTAATAAGGTGCGCTACTGAAAAATCCACTGCTCTTCAACGGATTCAAAGCAGTACGGTACGATCGCCATACAATTTTTATTCAGCACTTTCACAGACCTGAACCCTTACGGTGCCGATATTCCTTACGCTTCCCTGAAAATGCCCAGGGTTTTAATAAATCGACTCTTGCTAACAATAGTTTTTCTTAAAAATAATATTTTATAAAAATTAATTTTGAATTTACTCGTGGAAAATTTTGAAATTAGAGGGAAATGAATGCTTAAATTTTCAAACCTTTACGTCCAATGAGAAACCTTGAAAAAATGTTTTTCACTGTTAATCCTTCCAGATTTAAGCCGTGACCTTAGTGGGAGGGAAAAAAGTAAATGCCGTGATAGTGGAAGGAACAGACTCTTAGGATACGATTCCTGGAGGGAATGAGAATTAGATTCGTCGACGTTGAAATTTACATTTAAATCCTCCTGTTTGTTTTTGTTCCTGTTGTAAGGAAGGAATACTTATTCCCACCTCTGGAAAATCGTGTCCCAAAGAAAAACAATTGAAAACTTGAAAGAAATGAAATTTACTTCATAAAATATCAATTTTGCATCAACATATGTTTCTGCATTCAACAGTGCATTGAAATAGACTTCGATTGTAGTACTGCTAATGTATGTGTAATTAAAATTAAAATAGTATTACTGTTCGAAGTAACATTTAAGGAAAGGAATTACATGAATTTTTGATAATTGTCTTAATTTTTTAAGCTCCTTAGAGGTCTTTCAATTGATACCGCAAAATAAGTTACTTAATTTAATATGATTTAAAGTAATTTATTTATTTCTTTTTATTATTAATAAATAATGATGAATCTTATTTTAAAATTTCATTATTTTTTTAGAATAAAACTTTTTGGTACATATTTTACCACAAGGAAATGATGAAAATCAACCTAAAGCAATTTTTAGAAGCTTTTTCAAGTATATTGCGTGGGAGTCTTCATTTTCCTTGGGCAGACTGGGAGGAGAAAATAAAATTTAATGGAGTGAATAGTTTTGGTGCTTATAGGGATTATTCTATACCACTCCTCAGTGACCATTCGTCCTTAATTCTGGTTTAAGCTTTTAGGCTGCTTACTCCTTTCGATAGCCTCCCTGATGGGCCCAATTTCAAAGTTCTCTTTATCGCTAGAATCATTATTTTCTTTGTGTCAATTTGGCTCGCTAGGTGTACTTAGTGATGGATGCTAGGAGTCCCAAATTAATGTCTCTTCTATGATCTCAAAGTAATTACTACTCTGGGGAGTCGACTGATAGCTAAGGCCATATGAGCTATTTAGGATGGGTGGGAAATCGGATATGAATATGAATCTTTCAACGAACAAAGGTAGGGTGGAGTGATATCAGGCGTTGACGTCGACTACTCATTAAAAAAAGGCGCCAAGAGGCTCATGGTTTATCGTGCCCTTCGACGGACGTAGTACGGAACTCGAAAGTTCTCTCAACACAATACTTAGGGTAATCACCAATAAAAAAATCTGCATTAGTCGGGATATGAACCCAGAACCTTCATGATGAGAAGCCACCTCACCAACCCAATCCGTCATATGATCTCAGATCTGCATTTTGACTACACTCCTGGCTTTTCGGATGTAACGTTGACAGTATTGACCCTCCTCAATCGCTTCTCTTATCTCCCAAGGTGGTTAAAACCATTCCTTTAAAGACACTCACGAGGTCGTAAACCCATGGGAGAGCCCCCTCGATCGCAACGCTCGTTAGAGAGAGGGCGGCGATGCAGGGTCCAAACGTCTGTAGATCACGTTCGTTGTCCACATTCACCCCACAGCATTGCAGATGGGACGAACGCTTCAGACACCCTAGTAGATGCCGGAAATGTCACACGTACCTAACCGCCCGGTGATTATTCTGAGCTTCGGATTCGGAGGGTCCCCGGTTAACGATGCTGGTACCTAACCGTTTGAGTGACTGCCGAACGATTTCAGGGGTGAAGGGCGAGAGAGGGTTAGGGAAGTCCTTTCCGTTGCGATGTCGTCGAGCGGCCTAGGACGAGGGATGTCCTCTAATGTAACACAGACGAGGAAGGGAGTGTCCTGTAATTGTCGGCCGCTCCACCGGAGGTGAGGGATAGTGATCGTCTCCTAGCCACAGAGCGAAAGGGTTAGAGAGAGAGATAGAGAGAGAAAGAGATTGACGAACTTCCGGGAAACATTAAGTGATGTTTACAGCATTAGGAATCATCAGTGGCGTAGGGGATACTCATTTCACGGCTCAATTCTTGGAGCAAATTGTTGGGCTGAACGTATTCAAATTCATTTTCATTCCCACAAATAAACAACTATAACGATTCATGACAAAGAAAGCTTAATTAGGTTTACTAATTTCAGTGGCATCGACATCGGTAATTTTCGATCGCATTTCCAGTTTTAATATTACCTATCCATAGGAGTGAAGATAAAAAAACTGATTCGTCATAGAAAACGAGAAGTTCATAACACTCCTTTCTTGCAGCAATTTCTTATGTTTACCACTATCTGCTTGGACCAGAGGTGAACAAAAATATGTTCAAATACATTCTTGAATTTAGAGATCTTATTCAGTACAAGAAAAATATAATCAAGCTGCAGTTGTCAGAGTGGGAATATAGTTTGTCAGAGAGTCATGTTTACTTGTGCCTATAATACATATACGCATGCATTTGGTAAGAGATGGGGGTTTAAATGTGTGGGGGAATTGTGGAGAGAAACTCAGTGTGAGTATTAGCGTGCTCTTAAAGAAAATAGTGGGGGTCCACGATTTAACGTCTCATACAATCAACGGCAGAGTTAGCGTAAGATGTTCTCCACAATGTATTCAAATAGGGACAGCTATTTCAATAACAAATCTGTCGGGACTCGGATACGACCATCAGCATGTAAGGCCAATAAACCAATCGCCACACTAAGCCGATACTTATCAATTACACTAGTCAACAGCCATTTTGCATCTGGGATGTGATACATCAACTAGTATGTATTTTGGTGTGTAGAATCCGAATATACCTTTCAAAATGTTCTAGCACGTACCATTTTTGAGTTTTTAAAGTTTTTTTTATTTTTCGTATTCAGTATTTCGCTTTTTGCTGTTCTTCTGTTTTGGTGTTTAATTGTTTATTGTTAATTGTTTTGATTTGCATAGGAAAGCTGGAAGATCTACAAATCGTCAGTAAATGGTTGGTGTGGTAATCCAGTGGTGTGAAAGAGATCCTCAGTGAGTGTTTCGTGTGAAAGATAGTGGAAATTTTTGTGTTTAAAACTTACACTAAGAAAAATGGCAACTAGTAAATCCCGTTGCTGTGTAAACCACCCCGACAACATTTGTTTTGTGTGTGGGAAATTCACTCCAAAAACCCAAAGAAAACCAATCACTGATTTGGTTAAGAAGGCGTATAAAACTTATTTTGATTGTCCTCTTGGTGATCAAGATAAAAATTTTGCACCTCATATTGCCTGCATAACCTGTACTACAACCTTAACCGAGTGGTTGAAAGGAAAACGCCGAGCCATGCCATTCGCTGTTCCGATGGTGTGGTGTGAGCCTAAAGACCATTATTCAGACTGTTACTTCTGTCTTACAAATATTTCGGGACATTCAAGCAAAACTAGACATAAAATAAAGTACCCAAATGTATCTTCAGTGCATTTGCCTGTGCCCCATGATGAGGGGTTGCCTGTTCCTGTCTGTAACTTGGAAGCCACTTAGGACTATAAGCCTGACGACACATGCATCGAAGATACTGACCAGGATCATCTACAGAAGAATAGAACGAAAAGCAGAGGAGTTCCTGGATGAAGATCAATTCGGATTCAGGAAAAGTAAGGGTACAAGGGAAGCAATATTGGCCCTTAGGCTACTTATAGAGAAGAGAATGGAGAAGAACAAACCGACGTTCATTGCATTTGTGGATTTAGAGAAGGCCTTTGACAACGTGGATTGGGATTCAATGCTTGGAATTCTGAAGGGAATTGGAGTGTCCTACAATGACCGAAGAATTATACACAGTCTGTACAAAAACCAAGTTGCTGTGATTAAATCTGGACCCAGCTGTGAAGAGGCAAGAATAAGAAAAGGAGTGAGACAAGGCTGCGCACTGTCTCCCGTAATTTTTAATGTTTACATCGAGAGAGCCATAAATGAAGTCAAGGAGAAGTGTTCTGGAGTGAAAATCCACGGAGAAACAATCAGTATGCTACGATTCGCTGATGACATAGCTCTCATAGCAGAGACAGAGAAGGAGCTGAATAAGATGCTAACAACCATGGAAAGGACTATGGCCAGATATCAGCTGAAGATCAATAAGAAGAAGACTAAGATATTGGTGTGCAGCAAAAGAGAAGAGGCGAAAACCAACGTTAAACTAGGAAAACAGAAACTGGAAGAGGTGAAAGAGTTCTGTTACCTGGGAAGCAGAGTAACCAACGATGGACGAAGCAAGAAAGAAATAGTGAGTAGAATAGCCCAGGCAAAGAGGGCATTCTTTCAAAAGAAGAATCTACTTACAGCAGGAAATACAAGCATAGAAGTAAGGAAACAGTTCATCAGAACATACATCTGGAGCATTTTTCTTTACGGCAGTGAATCATGGACGATGACAGCAGCGGAGAAGAAAAGGGTAGAAGCATTTCAAATGTGGTGCTACAGAAGAATGCTGAAGATTAAATGGATCGACCGAGTAAGTAACGAGGAAGTGCTAAGAAGAGTAGGAGAAAAGAGAAGTCTGCTGACAACTCTAAAAAGAAGAAGGGAAAACTTAATCGGCCATATCTTGAGACACGACGGCCTGATGAAGACTATCGTCGAGGGAAAAGTGAACGGGAAGATTGGAAAAGGCAGGCCTCGTATGAGATATATGGAACAAGTTGTGAAGAGTGTAAAAGAGAAGAATTACGTCACAATGAAAAGGTTGGCCGATAGAAGAATCGAGTGGAAAGCTGCGTCAAACCAATCCTAGGATTGTTGACCAATGATGATGAAAGGTTTTTTTATTTTTCGTATTCAGTATTTCGCTTTTTGCTGTTCTTCTGTTTTGGTGTTTAATTGTTTATTGTTAATTGTTTTGATTTGCATAGGAAAGCTGGAAGATCTACAAATCGTCAGTAAATGGTTGGTGTGGTAATCCAGTGGTGTGAAAGAGATCCTCAGTGAGTGTTTCGTGTGAAAGATAGTGGAAATTTTTGTGTTTAAAACTTACACTAAGAAAAATGGCAACTAGTAAATCCCGTTGCTGTGTAAACCACCCCGACAACATTTGTTTTGTGTGTGGGAAATTCACTCCAAAAACCCAAAGAAAACCAATCACTGATTTGGTTAAGAAGGCGTATAAAACTTATTTTGATTGTCCTCTTGGTGATCAAGATAAAAATTTTGCACCTCATATTGCCTGCATAACCTGTACTACAACCTTAACCGAGTGGTTGAAAGGAAAACGCCGAGCCATGCCATTCGCTGTTCCGATGGTGTGGTGTGAGCCTAAAGACCATTATTCAGACTGTTACTTCTGTCTTACAAATATTTCGGGACATTCAAGCAAAACTAGACATAAAATAAAGTACCCAAATGTATCTTCAGTGCATTTGCCTGTGCCCCATGATGAGGGGTTGCCTGTTCCTGTCTGTAACTTGGAAGCCACGGAACCAGACACCATGTCAAGTGAATCAGAAAGTATTGAACATATAGAAGAGTACTTGATTAGAAGAGGACTTGAAGAGTACTTAAGAGAAGTTGATGCGATATTTTTAGATTTCAAAAAGGCTTTCGATAAAGTTCCTCATGACAAATTAATCTTGAAGTTAGAGAGTTTTGGTATAAATAAAGACGTTGTATGTTGGGTAAAAGAATTCTTAAGTGGGCGAGAGCAGAGGGTTGTCATAGATGGTATCATGTCGGACACAATCGAAGTCACATCGGGAGTTCCCCAGGGTAGCGTAGTAGGTCCGCTTCTATTTCTTTTATACATAAACGATTTGGGTACCGTAGTTAGTAGTAACCTTAGACTTTTTGCAGACGATGCGGTGGTGTACAGGGGTATATCAAACGAAGAGGACATGAAATCACTTAGCAAGGATTTAGATGCAATTGAAGAGTGGTGCGACAAATGGCAGTTAGAACTCAACCTTAAAAAGTGTGTAGCTATCAATTTTTGGAGGAGGAATAATTCGATAGAGCGATCCTATAGAATTAATAACACGAAGATCGAAAACGTTGAAACCGTAAGATATTTAGGTGTAACAATCACTAAAGATTTATCGTGGGGAAGACACATAAGGGAAATATGCGGCCGAGCGAAGAGAAAGCTAGGATTTATAAAAAGAGTACTTGGGAAATGTGATGAGAAGACAAAAGAGCGATGCTACTTTTCACTAGTTAGGCCCCACCTTGAGTATGCAGCCAGTGTATGGGATCCTAATGAATTAGGTTTGATGAGAGAACTAGACAGTGTGCAGCGTAGAGCAGCTAGGTTCGTCAAAAGGTGTTACGATAGGTTGAGTAGTGTATCAGAATTAATACAAGAATTAGGGTGGGAATCATTATCAGAGCGTAGATTAAAGTTCAGATTTAATCTATTGCAGAAATTTCAATCGGATAGCTTTACTGAAGATGTTAGGCACATATTAAAAACACCAGCGTATTATGCTAGATTCGACCAGATAAATAAGATTAGAGAGATAGATTGTCGTACAGATAGATTCAAAATGGCATTTTTCCCCCGTACTATAAGAGAACAGAATAGGCAGCATAGGAAAGGGATAGGTAGGGGAAATATTTTAGAGTATTCTGTAGTGCATGATGCATGTATTAACCCCTCAAATACTATAGATACTAACAATCTAGTTGCATGAGACCCTTTAGTTGCTTGCTTGCATGCTAGTAGTGAATGCTTGGTGACCTTCACCCCCTGCCACACACCCTCGCGGTGGCTTGCAGGGTATCGTGTAGATGTAGATGTAGATGTACTGCCCTCAAGATAATGACACTTCGCCTCAGCTCTTTAATCAAGAGGAATTGAACGATTTGGTTCGCGATCTAAAACTTTCAAAACAACAAGCTGAACTCTTGGGGTCACGACTGCAACAACGGAACCTTCTAGCTCCAGGGACAAAAATTTCCTGTTTCAGATCAAGAGGTGCTTCCTTCGCTCAATATTTCGATATGCAGAATTCAATGTGTGTATGTAGGGATGTCAATGGTCTGATGATGCAGCTAGGTGTACAACATAATCCACAGGAGTGGCCACTATTTATTGACTCCAGTAAAACCAGCTTGAAAGCAGTACTACTGCATAATGGCAATGCATTTCCATCGGTACCTTTGGCTTACGCAGTAGACATGAAAGAAACTTATGAAACCATGGCTTTGCTGCTAGAGGCAATCAAATATAAGGATCATGAATGGCAGCTTTGCTGTGATTTAAAAGTTGTTGCACTCCTTACAGGTTTACAGGCTGGATTCACGAAATACTGCTGCTTTTTGTGCCTTTGGGACAGCCGTGACACCAAGAACCACTATAGAGTCAAGGAATGGCATATAAGGAAGTCATATGTTCCTGGAAACGTAAATGTGAACAATACCCCATTGGTTGAGCCCGATAAAATCATTTAGCCTCCCCTTCATATCAAGTTGGGCCTTATCAAGAACTTTGTAAAAGCTCTGGATAAAGAAGGTGAGGCCTTCAATCACTTAAAAGAAAAGTTTCCCAAATTAAGTGAGGCAAAGCTGAAAGAGGGTATATTTGTTGGACCACAAATAAGAATATTGCTGAAAGATTCAACATTTGATACCAAACTCACAGATATCCAATTAGCTGCTTGGTCTTCTTTTAAAGCAATCGTGAAGGGCTTTTTGGGTAACAGAAAAGACATAAACTATGTTACCATTGTGAATGATTTGTTGGACAACTATAAGGACATGAGGTGTAGAATGTCGCTTAAAATTCACTTTTTACATTCTCACCTTGATTTCTTCCCGGAAAATTTGGGAGCCGTAAGCGATGAGCATGGTGAACGCTTTCACCAAGACATTCTTACCATGGAACACCGTTACCAAGGTCACTGGAACCCTTCGATGATGGGTGACTACTGCTGGGGTCTTGTTAGGGAGAGTGATGAAACGGCAAACAAAAGAAGAGCTCCGTCGTCGCAAATTTCAAAAACCAAAGACGATTAAAGGTGAAAATATCTTCTGAACTATTTTGGATCTTTTATTGGCATCATGCCCATATATCATACAAAAGTGTATTGATTTCAAACGTTCTGAATGTTTATTTTTGTTTTACTTAATTGTGTCAATTTTCGCTATTACCATTTTTTATTCTGCTGTGTATCTAAGAAATGTGACGTCCTAGAGATAAACTGATTATACCAGTGTATTCAGCACCCCAAAATTAGGTAAATCCACCCATTTACAAACCAGATGCAAAAAAAAAGTTTAAATTTGTTAACTAGTGTTATGGAAACGAAGACGATGCCTATGATTTCTATGGAGCAAAAACCAATTAAGGCCTTTGAAAACCATGCATGAAAGTCAACGCATCCGAACACTTTCCACGCACAGTGATATTTTTGCAGTTTCCACGGTAATTTTGATTGCCTCCTATATCATGAAGATTTTTTACCATATTTGCCCCCTTTACGAGGCTCAGAGTTCTCGTAAGCTCGGAATGCACGCACTTCGAAACGAAATGAAAGCACCACACATGTTTCCATGTCGCTCCACACTCAACCAGCGATGCATGCCGTAATTGGAACAATAGCACACTATGGCAGCCGATACGCCGCGACGAGTGATTGATGACGGTACGAATGCAACCTGCTCTCAAAAAATGACGAAAGTATTCCCCGTCCGATATGCTACGTGAAACGACGCAAAAATCAAAGTTCGGCGGGAATATCGCCGGCATTTGTTTATTAATGCCGCCTCACCGAAGGCACAGCGTGGATCAATCACGGAATAAATTAAGTGGTCCAGTCATCGCAATGGTCATCTTGTTTTTCCTTCCGTTGCCGCTCGTCCAAGGGGCCCCTCCGCCTCGATATGCCCGGCCCTGCTCGGGTTCTCCATTAGCTGTAGCGCAGAGGGAAATCGGAGTATTGATGACAGACAGTCTCTAACAAAAATGAATTAGAAGCAATTTGTAATCAGCTTCGCCTAGCACCTTGAATTAAATTTGATGAAATTCGCCGCGATGAACTTTTGGGAAAAAGTACCTTTCTCCCAAAACAGAAATTGCATCAAACAAAATGAAATATCGAGCTATCGGCCATTAAAGAAATATCCGTCTCTATGTCAGTTACGCACGAATTAATGGTGAAATACGTTACGAGAAAAACAAGCAAGCAATGTAGAAGGACCTAGAAGTTTTTTGATGATTGATATGTTACCTGGGGTCATGAAGTGAATTTAACCATATCCGTTGGATATGGTTAAATTCACTTGAAGTATTGGAATTTTAGCAAAGGTGAAACGCCAATTGAACTACCTACTACATTAAAAACTGTGAAAATAACGAATGAGGGGATAATCACATGCCTCGGTGACAGTACAGCAGAAGATATGCCATTGGGGAATTATCGGGGAAAAACAGTCTATTATGATTCCTTGTCGTTGTTAAATTGGGCGGTCGGCCGTAAACTGAGGTCATTTGCGCCAAAGAGGATAGTTGGGTAACTGGGTGAAGGTGGGAGTTTTTAGGGAACGGAGGAAGGGTGGAAAGAAACCCGGCGTCGTCATTAGCTTGCTATTAACGAAAGGCACCAAGGGGACAAGAGTTTAACATTCCAATCATCAGACGGACTGGACTCAAAGTTCTCACCACAAGGCACTCAAGTAGGGAACAGTATAGCAATGAAAAATCCATCTCATCCGGGATTCGAAGCCCTCGGGATCGTAGGACAGTACTCTAGCCACCACAGAAACCCTATCCCTAAAATGATTCGCAAAATTGGTTTTAGTTAAGTGCAATTAGAGAGTAGGAAGATGAGAAGAGTAGTCCAATGTAACTTTTATAATATGCTCATGTTTTAACATTACTAACTCATGCACCCTTTTAGAAATATAATCTAATTAATATATTTGAATAAATTTCTGACTACCATAATCACATTACTTCGTAGGGACTAACAATTTAATTGTACGTGTCTATCAGTCACTTGTATGTACAGCATGCTTGAAGTTTCATTTTTGTAAGCCTTCAGGATAGTAAGTGTAAATTTAGTTCTATTTCATTTTAAAATGCATATCTGGTGATGTTGTATCATCTAACACACACCCCTGCCGTGAGTTACATTGTTTTGTGTAGATTTAGATAACCTCAGCCACTAGAGAGCCTAAAACCCAAGACCGCCCTACTCTTTGTTGTGAGTAGGAATGGAATGCTTCGTAATTATTTCACCCTCTGCCACACACCCTTGAGGTGGCTCGCAGGATATCAGTTAGGCATAGAATAGCCAAAGGTACTGCACTGGAGAAATCACGGGTGGAAAGAAGGGCCGGGCCGGCTCCTCGCTGGCGCGGTATCACCCCACGCCGTAATTCCGCGCGGCCCTCTTGATTTGGAATCATTTCGTGAGTGGGGAGGTGGGGAAGCGCGGATATTGATGCGGCCTCCGTCACGCACTCATTTAATTCCCGACCGCCGAGATTCAGACGCGCAGCCATCAATTATCCCGCCCTCGAGGTGAAATGCAACAATACGGGGGACCGGGGTGTGGAGAGGCGTGGGGGAGGGCGTCCATTGCCCGATACTTTCCCTCCGTCCGCGGCCGCGTCAATGTACGCGAGCCACAAATCTGTTTGCGGCCAGGGTTGCCTGCCAACACCAGCGTTCCTTAATGTACTTGGGATCAAAATAGAGCTGTGAGTAAATTTTAGGATGTTTTACCCGAGGTAATAGGGCGTTGATCGTAGTAGAGCTGTATTTTAATTATCCAAACGAATGAAGTTCTATCGCATCCTATAATATAAGCTGTTAAACCTAACATGAACTCAGCATTCATGCCTAAAGCTGGAGACAAAATCGCAACCCTTGGGTTGCTAGGCCGTTAAAGAACTGGCTACCTCAGCCTCATTTTTTTGTGTTCAACCTCGCTTCTGGAAGGATGGAGGGTTCAAGTCCCGCCTTAGGCATGGCTGTCTTAGGATTAAGAATATAATTGAGTTTGATAAGATGTTGCTATATAACGTTATTAGTTCGTGTCCTTAAAGTATAATTTAACTCTGGTCCCGGCATGCCCGCAACTAAACCGGCATAGCCTGTTTCAACCGTGAAGTACCAGCATCTATTTGCCTTATTTCATATAAGTAGTTAGACCTGGCTGCACTTTGAGGGAACCTGCTGATTCACACTCAGAGGCAAGCAAACACGGAATGTCTCCCAAGGTATAAAACGAGTGGTTTTTTCGCGATTTGAAAGGCTCCACTTCCAGATTCTCCGTTTCAAAGGAGATCATTTTCTCCCCTTTCAACTTTTTCATCGAGCGAACGTTCTTTCCATTTGACCCAAGTGCCTTACTCACTGTTACCCATGAAACCAAATACTTGTTGCATTTGCAACTTGCCGTCTGAGTCATGATACCATAGAAAAAATCAACCGTGGTATGAGAATACTATATTTTTAGGTCACATACAATCTAAAGCCTAAGTATCATCTGCATGTTATGAAAACTCGGTCTGTTGCCGTGATTTTTATGTCCTTGGGAAGGTGTGTTAAGAGAAGGTGGTATGCTCCAAAATTCCTTCAACGCGTCTGCTATCTCGTTAGGCCTTTATTTCCTCATTCCGAATTGCCCCAGGAATATAAAATGCTAACATGGAGTCGCCTTTATCATCACATGAACATGATGCAAACACGTGGAAACTCCTTATGGCCAGGTAATAAAGTGCTCCTCGGTTCGAGGCCATTGCGGACCTAGTAGTATGGACGATAAAGCTGCAGCATATACCCTAAAGCCAGAGGCTTTAACAATTTAAGCTTCCAAGACCTTGGAAGCATAACTGGTTAAAGCACTTGGCCGTATAATCAGGGGGTTCCGGGTTCGAGTCTCGGTAAAGGTGAGTGATTGTTTCTCTTGGACATTCTACTTTTGAGGTAGGATACTCTATTTCATATGGAGCAACGAAGTTCCCTTGGCGAATATTATTAAATTAACAGAAAAACCCGAAGCTCAGTTACTCACTAAAGGATTATATGGTCTCCGTGGTGGCAAGGACGGTAATGCGCCGGAATGACAACTCAAAGGTGATCGGCTCGGATTCCGCTCCGAGCGAGAATTAGGATTAAGTTATGTTAGTCAGTGCGATACGCCTTAGACAGGTATAGTTCCTAAAGGAAAGTAATTCTAATACATATTTGGGTTTTCTACTCTTCGTTAATGGTTGACTCTAGGCATGGACGGTACTTAAAAAAGTACGGGTATTTTTGTGATGTGTATTAAAAGGCATTAACTGTACTCCCCCGGTAGTACCGGCGAAAAACTACCGGTATACCGGTACTTTCGTAATTGATTAAATATGTTAATAAGTTGTAAATTAACGTTCTTATTACCCTAATTATCCGATATTTCAGCAAATTAGAATACCAGACAGAAATAATACACTGAAAAAGTCATCCACTGGCATTTTTTACGGAAATTCATCGGAAAAAAGATCGAAGGCTCGACTATCTAATAGTGAGAGGTGTGATAGCGACGCCGTTGTCAATGGCAACGTCATATAAACGATTTGGTAGATAAATTTTAATTATTGGTGTATTCCTGGCGTGTTTTATGTGTGAAGTTCTCTCGGGAGCTCTTCCAGGTGAGTGCTTTTCCTACAGCCAACGTTTTTTTGTCAGACTCTGACACCGTCATCAGGACGTCTTCTACCATGATCTTCATGAATAATAAGTCTTCTTATTCATTCAACCTGACGGTGTCAGTCTCGACCAGTCTCAACTTGGTTGTACAAAAAGCACTCACCTGATGCCCGAGAAAACTTCACTCATTTTAATTTTTGTTGTATGTTGTGTGCAAAAATGTCTTTACACTCGTCTCTTGTAAAGAAATTTGATGGTACGATTTTACATTACAAGAATCTGTGTTAGTTATGCCTAAAATACTGCGATCGAATAAAATTCGATGTTGTAGTCATGGTCGCATTTCTGTTTAGTTTAGAGAAACAAATGCATTTGTACGGTTCAATAACACTGATTTTCGAGCTTGGGCCTTGGAAGGATCTCCGCCCCTCTCTGGATGGACGCGTTTTTCCTGCCGCAAATATTATTTGTCCGGTTTGAGGACGGAACGCGTTGCTTTGGAAATTATTCCGTAATTTGATACTGGTGGGTGTATTCCTCTTCAGTACCCAACCGTTTCTATGCAGTAAAATGTCGAATTTCCTTAATTAACATGAGAGTATGTTTTTTTTAAACTTACTCGCACTCCTTCACTACAGCGGAACTGTTGTGGGGAAGAGAATGGGTGAACATCTCTCACAATCAGAGTAAGGATGGGCCTCTGAGGAACATCCGCCACCACCAGGTTTGGCGGGGCGGTCACCAGCCTTGTCCCTTTTACCCCCGCCCCTCCAATGAAAAGACTGACTATCGATATGTATTATTGTAATCATTGTTTTATGTAGAGCCATTTTACTTGTTTGCTAGTCGTCATGTTCAGTATTAATCGTCGGTCGTTGCCTATTAAAAAATATGCAGAATTTTATACAGAAAATTCTGCACATGCACAATTCAGCTTGGAGGGGGTGGGACGACGACCGCCCCTAGATCCCATGACCACCGCGGAAGACCCTTTGAGATACGAATAAAATTTAACGATTGGTAACGAAGGGGCAAACAACGTTGTTTACCCTTTTCTTCCACCACCAGTGAGCCATTATACCAGTTATACCAGTGAACCATTTCACGCTATAGAATTCTTAATCATGAAGGATTACATCACAGAATCTTCAGATTTCAATTGTCCTATTTACATTTGGTCCGACATGTCGGACAATAGGACCTTTGAAATATTTCGAGAGAAAGGGAAAAATAACCAGTAGGCTGCAGTAGGCATATGGGGATCCCCATTATTTTGGATAAAAATTCTCTTTTTTGCACTTCCAACGCAGTCATAGTACATGCCCACAGCGTACTTCAGTCATATCTTAATTAATTTGATCGCATTGCCAAGAAAACTTTTAAATAACTGTAGTGTTCATATTTAATAAATGAAATTATAAGTATTATATATATTATAATATTAAATGACAAGGGTGGGGAATAGAGGCAGGTTTTTGTAGGGCCTGGGCAGGGACCATAGAAAAGCTTACCATGAATGGTAGGTTAGATAGTTTTTTGTTACTAGAATAAATAAGAAATAAAAAACAATTGATAATAAATATATTATGTCACTTCGGTGCAAAGTTATCACTTTAAGTATGGAAAAACATAGTCATTCCGACTCGCGAGGAAACTCCTATTTATGGAACACGATGTGAAATAATAAAGCAATGGCAATAATATACCCCTCCTTTATCAAATTTGCCAATTTAATAAGGACTCGACGAAAAAACAATAATTCATTAACTCAAATTTTATTCTTCATTAGCACGTATATTGTATTCTTCATACCTTGGGATCAAGTTAAAACACGTATCAATTCTCACTTTTTAACTTTTGTACAACTAGAATTTTGGCTCCAATTCTCGTAAAATTACTGTGCAAGTTATATTTAATTCGAATTTTTTTAATTCGAATTTTTTTAATTCGAATTTTTTTTATTTCTAATTGATACTTCGAAGTGGGCATGGAATATTATATTCATACAGAAAAATCATAATCGTTTAGTCAATTCTTCATGAATACTTTTAATCTGTTATTAATGCCGTTGTTGTTATTGGTGCAGTTCATTAACATAAAATTCGCTTGAACTATTATCAACACTCAATTGTTTTAGTAGTTAGTTGACTGATAAAACATAAGATGGCAGCGCTGTCCAAGTACCGGTACCTTTGGAATTACCGCTTTTAAATACTGGCCAGTACTACCGGAGTAAAAAGAAATAGTACTCGGTACTACCGAATACCGGTATTTTTGCCCATCCCTAGTTGACTCGTGTGAAGTACCCTCTGTACACCCCCATATTATTCTGCAGAACAACATACCCTTATGGTGCCAGGGTAAAATGCTGATGTATATGGACCATAATCAGAATCTCAACTAGTCTTTTTTTCTGCTGCGTACATCATAAAATCTCTAATATGAGTTTAAAATGGGATACAGATTCACCTCTAATTAGTTCGAAGTGGCGTACAGATGCTTCTCGTTGTCACGCTGAGAAGTAATGCTACCTAGGAAGGTATGCAGATTCGACCTGCAAATTTTGTGTCACCATGCTGTTTATCGCTTCGAACCACGTCTATGATAATCTGCATACTCTTTTGAACTCGTAATTGAGATTTTATGACGCAAGCAGTAGAAATGAGACTGTAATTGAGATTCTGAATGTAGCTGGACCATATTCAGAATCTTCACTCAGTTCCAAGCGTCACGCTGAGAAGTAATAACACCTCTACAGGTAGAATTTGTACACAAATCTGATTCGTTGTAGGGGTTTTAGAACGTAAGCACTAGAAGATAGGCTGTAGTTGGAAACTGAATATGGCCCTAAAATGTGATTCTATCCCTACTATGAAGATGTTTCATTTCCAATTAAATTTACATTCTGCGAGAGGCTTTGTCGAAGCAAAATACAACCTCTCTCCGGAATCCCTTAATACATTCTCAATATATTTACCTACCAGATGTCTAATGAAACGAATTTCCTGTCTGGCCTCGCGTCGCCTCCTCTTCATTCTCCCCTACGGGGTTTCACTCAAGCCCTCTACCGTCCACCCTCCCCCCATTTCCCCCCACGCCCCCAACAAAGCATTCCGGGCATTCCTCGTCCTGTGAAATATAAAGAAAGCAAACGCTGGCGCTCGAATATGCGCTTCTTACACGCGAGGAATGCCAAACACGTCCACCTCCCTCCCCCCTACACTGCCGCCCCAATCAGAGAGCACTCGTCTGGACGACACACACAGACAACCAGGCACACCGTCCTCGAAAGCCATTGTGAAGTGGGGAAGGGAATATTTGACTCCCCCCCCCCCCAGATGACGGATGTGTACCCCTGTCCTTCACCCTCCGTGTGCCTGTGCCGTGTCTAATTCCCGCTCTTCCCCAAACACCTCCCCCCCCCCTTCCGAAGGAATCCTGAAGATAGACTTCAAAACTGGGGGAAAACACCCCCGCTTCCATCCCCCTCACCCCCTCTAGGGCTCACCTTCCCTTTTCCAAAGGCGAGGAGGTGGCTCTCCCCCATCCAAGCTCGTAGGGTTGTTCTTTTTTTTTGCCGTGGCGTGTCGAGGAGGGGATGTGGTTGCTCGGGGTTATTTGACGCCGGGTCCGGCCGGGAAGGATTGTGGGGCGGGAAGGGTGTGAATCGGACGATGGAGTTGGGAGACGAGGGGAAATAAAGCCGCCCGACATTTTTTTCACGCATGCGGAACTTGTTGGGAAAAAATATACCCTCCGTCCATTCATATGAACAGAATACCAGCCTCCCTCAGGCTCGACTTTTTCGTGAATCGTACTTGAAATGTAGACGTACGGTCGATAAGGTTGGAAACATAATTTAAAGCACGACTTTATTAGAATGTACAGTAAATAGATGCTTAGTTTTCCGTGAAAAGAGCCCTGGTAAAATTAAAGTATTTTCTCTTATTATCGACTAATAATGGATGTAGTAACATTGGCAGATTAGCCGATATAATGACAATTTCGAAACAATTGTATATTTGGACGAAATTAAAGCCAAACGTCAATTTGCTTTCTTTCCCATAACCAGAGGTATGGTTATGGGAATTAAGCTTTTTATGAGCTCTTTAGTTTAACGCTTAAATTTATTAAAATCCATTATCCTTGAATAAGAAAAAGTTATTAATACATATAATTTATTTATTTATGTTTTTGCAAATTAATTAAATTAACGTAGGCATACTGATCAAGTTCAATGTAAATGTCGCTGGAATAGTCGCAGATAAAAAATAATTCGACCGCTACTTATTCCATCTCCTTCAAGCCATATCGATAAGGCGACACACATTGGACATACATACACTCTAATACTCGTGGAGGGAAAAAATCACAAAAACGCGTTCACAGAATGAAGCATTCATTCGAAATCGTCGTTATATCAAATGAGGCTTAGGCATGTCATCATCGAGCGGAATTTTTTTAAGTACCTATCTAAAAATCTGGATTTTTCCATTGACACTCGTCGATGGAACTGTACCTCCCATGAACGGGACTGAAAGGCGATCGCCGCGGGAATTTATTGGGTCTGCCCGACCTGGAGGGTGGCGAATCGGAACATAGCATAGAACAGGGGTGGAGGTAGAAGCCGTAGACGTCTACAAAATTGCGTACCGGTGGGCAGCAGAGCTCCAGTTTCTTTCTCCATGGAGGCCCATCGGAGTGCGGTAGAACCATTAAGGGAAAGCTTCAACCACGATAGTGAAGAAATTTAATTCCTAAAGGAGAGTAAAACCAACTTCCCACGGCGCAACGATCTCCGCGAAGTTACTTGGTTTTTACCTACATGTCGACTGGAAGGATCTAGTCTCTGAAGCTGGTTTCTCTCAAAACAATTTTATAATCAGGGTAAGAGGTACTCCAGAATTTATATAAATTACTCACATCATTTTTCCTAACATAGGCTAATGAATAATAAATGTAGTTCTAATTAACACAACATCCATTCTCGAAGTGGGATACCTGCCCGAGACTTTTGAATTGACTGGCCTGAAATTTTTGTGTGATGCGGTGTTCGTATTAAGTTTACCACTCGCTTACTATGAGCGAATTGGTCTAAGCAGTCGAAATATCTACAAGCTGAACTCTTCTACAATTACCGATATCCCTCAGGAAAATACCTATTTTTCATATAAAACTCGACCACTTGTATAAATCTTATCCTTTTTATGACTAATCGAGTGCTACCGCATGTATGCATACCACATAGCATGGAATCTGTACTCACGCGGCACACAGAGTCCAACTCTTGTCCAACCTTTTTTATTCGAGTAAAAGTTTCTCCGGGGAACTGATAATTTTCCTGGATTATTGTCGATATTTAGTATGTGAACCTAGCCTTATGCCTGGCCTTATGCCCTATGGCCTTATGACCCTATCCCTTATGCCTGGAATGCAGCAACGGTGGAGAGAACCCTGTTGATGGTATTAGCAACTTCTTGACAAAATGTGCGAACGGCTTCATTTTTTTACACCCCATTCAATTGATGGAGGATTGGCCTGAGAATTCCCTCCACTCTTGCGGGAATAGGTATCCCACTGAAAAACAAAAATGGAGATTGTACCTGAGGAGAGGGCAACAGCTCATCTTCGTATAAGTGAAGCTGGAGACCACAGCAGTCGGCACAGCGACACTCATTTCATTACAGGCGTGGTGACATTTACTTTCACGACTTCAACAATGCCATCTGAAAGCCTAGGGGAAACCATCACATTATTATCTGGAGTAGTCGCAGCTGCTCCGTTCTTTTCCTTTTTATCAAGACAGGATTGAACCCTCCTGAGTAAAATATTCCGGAGGTAAAATAGTCCCCCATTCGGATCTCCTACATCGGACTACCCGAGAGATTACATTAGTCAAGTGTGATAAGCGTTACATAAGAGATCTTTAGATGTAATTCCAGAGTAGGAATAATGCTCAGAAAGAGCGCTGGTATGCGTATGAAGAGCTTCCTGCAGTACAATTAAAGGATAATAACACTTGAATTCGAGATCTAACCAGTAGATACCGTAGTGGCGAAAGTTTACATGTCTACGACGAACTACGAAGACGAAGAAGTGAACTTCTACGAAGATATCACAGAAATAATAAAAAAAAGTTAAGAGGACAAGAAATCTAATTATTTTAGGTGTAGAAACGCTGTCGTCGTCGAAGGGCAAGATGGAAGAATAATTGGAAAATATGGATTGGGAAACGAAATTGAAAGAGGAGAAAGACTACTGGAGTTCTGCACACAACACAATCAAATGGCTGCCATAAGCCATTTGTTTAAAATGAAAACCGACGAAGATACACGTGGAAAATGCGAAGAGACAGAAGAAGATTTTAAATAGACTACATGTTAGTGAAGCAGAGATTTAGGACCTAGGTTGCAAAAGCAACCCTGGGGCAGTTATTAGAAACAGAAAAGCTGACAGGAAGAAGCCATCGATCAAGAATGAAGTGTTAGACCTGATTGACGAAAGAGGAAAGCACAAGAATGCGATAACTGAAGATGGAAAACTTGGCTACAAAAGAATAAGGAATAAAATAAGTGGAAAAGCGAAGTAAGCTAAAGAAATGTGGTGGAAACTGGAAAAATAGGAGGTGAGAAATAGCAGAATTGAGTGGAGAGCTGAGTAAAACCTAATCGAAGAAATTGATACTCATCAAGGTTTTTGACAGCGTGAATTTGAATTCAGTGCTTGGAATTCTGAAAAAAATTAGTGCTCCAATGAACAAAGAATTGATCATAGACCACAATCAGATATATATGAAAATGCATAAAACAAACTGTACTAGGAAAGGAGGAAGCTGCCTACAGGATAGTGGTGAGTTGCTTCAGGAAATGGAGTGCAGGATGCAATACCATAAGGAACAAAAAAAGGAGAACTTTTGACTGGAAATGAAGGCAAAGCGAAGAGGCGGAAAGAATATCTGGAAGAGTTATGCAACGGAAGCAATCTCACCACGAAAGTAAACGAAGAGGAAATTAAAGTCGAAAATGGGACGTTATGCCTCAATCTTAAGATCGGAATTTGTCGAAGGAGTAAGGAACCTAGGAATTCCGGCGTCTGGAATTGACAATTTTCCGGGAGAGCAATTTAAAGTACAGGAGAAAGTCATTAACCCGTCATTATGTAACTCTTTTCGACATTCAACATGAGAGATACCAAGGGACCACGAGAACAACATCATTCTTCCTATTCCCAAAAGAAGAGAGCGAAGAACTGTTAAAATTTTCGGACCATAAGCCTGAAGACACATGCATCGAAGATACTGACAAGGATGATCTATAAAGACCGCTTTACACGATACAATTTTTTGTACAATTTCTTGCACATATGCTTGGATAAACTGAAGGAAATTGTATGTTTGTATGAATAGAATTAGAACAGGTTCTATTTTCCGTACAGTCATTCAGACATTCGCACAAGCGTTCACACAATTTGCCGCTTTACACGGTACAATTTCCTCATAGAAGCATTTGAACAAGAAATTGTACAAAAATTGTATCGTGTAAAGCGGCCTTAAGAGACTAGAATGAAGATCAGGGGGATCGGGTTGGTGTGGTGGCTAGAGTACTGGCCTCCCATCCCGAGGGCCCGGGTTTGATTTCCGGCAGTGGCGGATTTTTCAGTGGAAAACCGGTCCCCACTTGAGTGCCTAGTGGAGGGCATTTCAAGTACAGTACTCCGTCCGTCGGACGGGACGTTAAGCCGTGGTCCCCTTGGCGCCATTCGTTAAGAGTAGGCTAATGCCGACGCCGGGTTTCTCTCAACCCTTCCTTCGTTCCCTAAAAACTCCTATCATTACCCAATTATCCACCTATCCAATTGGGCGCAAATGACCTCAGCTGTCGATCGCCTCCCCTAAATAACCAACCAACGAAGAGCAGAATAGTAGCTGGTGGATGACTGACTCGGATTCAAGGAAATCTAGGGTACAAGAAAAGCAATATTGGTTCATAAGCTGCTCATAGAGAAGAGAATAAAGAAAACTAACCGAAGTACTTACATTGCGTTTGTGGATTTGGAGAATATTCATGAAGAGTATTGAAATTCGATGCTTGGTATCCTGGAAGAAAGAAAGAAAAGAGAGTTCTACAATGACAGAAGAATTATCCATGAGCATCAACAAGAAGGACACTAAGATATTGGTAAGCAGAAGGAGAGAAGAGACCAAGACCAACGTCAAATTAGAACAACAAAAACCTTGAGAAGGTGAAAGCTACCTGTTACCTCGGATGCCGAGTGACCAGCAATGGAAGACAGTCCAGGCGAGGTCATTCTACCGAAAGGAGAATCCTCTTACTCCCGGAAATTCACGCGCAGAATAAGGAAATCATTCGTCAAAACTTCCGATATGGACGATAAGAACAGCAGAAAGGACAAGGTTGGAAGCATTCGAAATGTGATACTACAGAAGAATTATGAACATTAAATAGATCAACCAAGTGAGTAACGAGGAAGCCCTTAGAAGAGTGGGAGAAGAGAAAAATCGTATGTAAACCCTAAGAAGAAGCCTAGACTACTTAAGTGGCCACATCATGAGACATGATTACCAGATTTAATACGTCAATATGGAGAGATTAGCTAATAGGAGAATGCAGTGGAAATCTGAGTCAAACTAACCTTCGGATTGACTGATGATGATGATAATTACTTTTTGTTGTTATTCGTGGTAAGTGACCCAGAGCTCATTTGCACAATTTACAATAGGTGGGAAATTGGATGTGGATAAGAATTTTTCAAGTAACGGATTGAGAGTGGAGGAAAACTTGGCGTCGGCATTTCACAATTATAAACGAAACCAAAGAGTGCACAATTTAAGGTTCATCCAACGGGTGGAGTACTGAACTTGGAGTAGTACTAATTATTCCACTCCACACTTAGTAAAGACCGGTATTCTCCTGAAGTCTGCCTCTGCCGGGATTAGATCCCGGACCCTCGGTGACGTCAATTAATCTATCCACTTCACCTGTTCAGAGAACTCTTCGGGGGAATCCGTACTTGACTGCTCAGCGAAGAGAACTTCAAGTTCAATACTCCATCCGTCGGATAGGACGCTAATGCGAGCTCCTCTTGGTGACTCTCATTTAGAATAGGCTAACGCCAACAGGTGGCTTTCCATCCTTTCTCCACAAGCTGAAAAACTTCTGCCTCTATCCAATTATTCACCTATTCTTTAAGGTGCAAATCATCTCACATGTCGGTCAGCTTCTGAACAAACAAAGGATGGAAATCTCCAAAGCATATAACAGACAGGGCTCAGTTTATGAAAACAATGCCGCGCTGAAACGTAAAATGAAGTCAAATAGTATGTAAAGTCGAATATTAAATTAAATGTTTTTTCAGATGTTCCGCCTTGGAAAGAGAACGATTAGGCTTCTCATAAATAACAAAAATTACAGTAAAATAATCAATCTGAATGAAAATTCTTGCCAAATTATACGCTTTAAAATCAAAATTTTTTTCTTATTTTGTGCCACACTCGTGGAAGGAAATATTATTATCCGATTTTTTTTCCACCTTTTTGCATTTAGCCTCGATGATAATGCCTTATATAAAAATAAGCGTTATTAATAGTAATAGGCAAAAGCTGCTGCAATTTCTTGATAATCAAGTCATAATAGCTAATTTAAATCTATCAGATTGTAAATATTTTCAAAAAGTGAACTTACGTCTACTTATCATCATAATCAAAACAGGTTAATCATAAATGGGTCAATTAATTTACGTGTGTACCTAAAACGAAAATACAAATTATTTTCTTCTACTGTAAATGTGATTGAGATCATCTCGACGGAATTTTGAAAAACCGTGTATCCAAGTCAATTAAGTTCATGTTAGTGATTAAAATTACAATTATGATTTCTTAAATTGAAAAGAGAACAATGAAGGGAGTCATTGCACTTATAGCGGCAAACGACCGATTGGGGTTCCAACATTTCGTCGTTAAATGCAATTTTATGACTCGGCCAAGATACCAAATTTGCACACGGGCTCACGGCGGCATCAGGAACAAGTCTGGGCCCTTCGGTTGAGGGGTAAGAGCACTAAGGGTCGTTGGGGTGCATTTGGACGAAGCCCAAGATCACCGCCACACCGTAACGGAAGAATTTTTAATTAAGTAGACGCCTCTTCTCACCCCACGCGTGCACACATTACAGACTTACAAAAACCATGCCCCCCTCATCCCTTATCGGAATCTCCAATTAGCCGACTAGTGAGCAGAGTTTCTAGATGGCCTCTCAGTTCTTTTACCCATTTCGTGCGCATAGATAGGACCACAAGTGAAAGGACTGTTTTTAATTGGTTTTGATGGCGGGGATACTGTGACGAAAAAATTTTAAAAATACCCATACCATAATATTTCATTCCGACAAGTATTCCATTACCTTCGTTTTTTCTCCTTTTTTTAATGCTAGCACATGAAATTGCTTCCCTGAGTTTCATCCTGTACCTTCATTTTATAAACTTTTTAACGCCATATTTAATTAAATGGTCTATATATTTTCAGCGTATGGTAGCACTGATGCCTAGAATTCTGAAAGGAATTGGATTTTCCGACGATGACCGAAGAGTTATCCACAGTTTGCATAAAAACCAAGTAACTGTGATTAAATTTGGACCCAGCTGTGAAGAGCTAGAACAGGGAAAGGAGTGAGACAAGTCTGTGGATTGTAGCCCGCAATTTTAAATGTTTACATCGAGATAGTCATCAATGAAATCAAAGAGAAGTGCTCTGGAGTGAATATCCACAGAGAAAAAATTAGCATGCTGCGATTCACCGATGACGTGGCAGTCATAGAAGAGGCAGAGAAGGGTCTGAATAGGATTCTAATAACCATGGAAAGGACATAGGCCATAGACAATGACCTGAAGAGCAATAAGAGGAAAACTAAGATACAGGTGTGCAGCAAGAGAGAAGAGTCCAAAACCAACGTTAAACTCGGAAAACAAAAGATGGAAGAAGTGAAAGAGTTATTGTTATCCGGGAAGCAGAGTAAAAAACGATGGACGAAGCAAGAAAGAAATAGTCAATAGAATACCTCAGGCAAAGAGGGCATTCTATCAAAAGAAGAATCTGCCTACAGCTGGAAACGCAAGCATAGAAGTAAGGAAGGAATTCATTAGAGCGGTTTGGAGCAAAGAATCTGGAGCATCTTTCTTTACGGCAGTGATACATGGACAATGACGGCAGCGGAGAAGAAAAGGCATTCGAAATGTGGTACTACCGAAGAATGATGAAGATAAATTGTATCAACCGGGTGACAAAGTAAGAAGTCCTAAGAAGAGAGGGGGAAAAGAGAAGTCTACTGAAAAATGAAAAAGACGGGACAACTTAATTGGCCATGTTAACCAACACGATGGCCTGATGAAAACAATCGTCGAGGAAAAAGTGAACGGCAAAGGAAGGCCTCGTATGAGATGTATGGAACAGGTTGTAAAGTATGTGAAAGAGAGGAATTACGTTAATATTAAGAGGTTGGCCGATAGAAGAATCGAGTGGAGGGCTGCGTCAAACCAATCCTAGGATTGTTGACTGATGATGATGATGGTAGCACTAACAAAAATTACATCATTTGAGTTATCTATGACTATATTACCTTTGTGTGTCATTTGTTCACCTTTTACCCTTAGCCCCAATTTCGCTCCGTACACTTTGCACTCAAGTCAAATTCAGTTTAAAATTACCATAATCTGTGGCCCCGTAAGTGCCTACCATGCCCTACGTGGTCACTATGCCAATAGTATTCCTCAATATGAATTGAATTCAAACCAAATATATGTTTAGATAATTTATTAGAACAATGAAGAAAACGTCTCTACGTCTGTATGCAATGCAAAATTGAAGAAGAAAATATCCCCAAAGCTGTAATGTAAAGGGGCGGAGGAAAAAAATGGGGGAGGGGGAATGAAGGAGTGTAATGTAATTCTCAACCACTTGTACAAAATCAAACATGCAAAGAAATTTAAATGGAAGGAAATGACACATTTGCATACTCACTCATTAGTGTTGCAAACAATCGTCACACGCAAAAGAAAGAAAATAAAGGTAAAAATAAAAACGAACCGTGACTCACACAATCACTCACTCACTCAGGTTTGTAAACTAAATACAGCCACCTTCGTGAGTTCAGCTACACACAAGCAAGGTTTACGAGTATTTCTCCAATGCCAGTGATCCGGCATACACACAAGATAAAAATAAAAATGGGGGATACCAGTAAATTCACGAGAATAAAAGAGAGATAAATAAAAAAATTGCACTAACTTCCAATCATTTATTCACGTGGGTTTTCATGCGGTATACAGTCACTCTTGTGACTGTCATTCACACATACACATACAAACAGGGTTAAAGAAAAAACACACACAGGGAAAGGAGCAAGGAATGGGGGAAGGATGCCCAACGTCCCCCATTTTTTTCGTTTTTCACCACCGTTTTTTTTCTCCACCCCTCAAGATTGCAGCTGTGGGATATTGTGTTCTTCAATTTTTCCTCATTTATCAACTTTCCCACGTGACACATTCGTTCACCATAGATAGCCTGAACAAAACGTCATCCAGCCGATGAATAGAGAAAGAGAAAATTTTGGAAGACAGAAACAAGATGCATACGGTAAATGATTAATCTTCAAATTCTGCAAAAATAACTAATAGGCTGCTATCATTTATTTGTTGACATGGAGAGTCTAATGATGCAGAAATATTCTTTTGCTTTGTAAATAGAAGTGTTTGAATTTCCTATCTGGCAGGTTTTTACAATTCTTCACGATTTGAGGTTCTTATGTCAGACATCCGAAGCAGAAGACTTTGAAGCGTTTGCGGTGATATTGCTCTGAGACGCCTATAATGAGCAAAGGACTTTTATGTACTAATCATAGTTTTTAAAATAGAAAAACTATAGCACCTCTAAAAATACTTAGCCGCAAGGTCCTTACGGAAAATTTCAAATAAACAAGATTGCAATTAATGCGGGTAATGTATGTTTAGTTAATTTCAACATATTTGTTACGTGTCAATAGTGCATGTTTGGTGATATTCACCCTCTGTCACATACCCTCGTGGTAGCTCGCAGGGTATTACGTAGATGTAGATATCCGTAGAGTTTAAGGTGGATATTTAAATTTATAGGAACTAAGGGTTCCGTATGGTCGTTGGATATCTTTACTAAATTCCTAAATTTCCGGTGGCATACTTAGATACAAATGCACGAATACTGTGTTTCATTAATAGAGAAAACAAATATGTTGAAATTAATTAACCATACATTACCTGAATTAATTGTAATCTGGTTAAACTCGAATATGTGGGGCCGAGTTCAGGTAGTCGAAGGATGGGTGGGGCTGAAGCTCGCGAGGGTCCTAATCCGCAACCCTTTTTCCAGCACAGAGACCCAACGCCGGCCGCTCTTCTCGACCCACACAGCGGGGGGCTCCCTCGCCAAAACACACCGTGCTTACCTCAGCTGTCGGTCACCTCCCCTGAATAATCAACCAACCAACCTCTTTTTACGAATCCTAATCTACGGTGTGCTACACTAGTTATTTCCCTGATATGTTTCCCCAATGGCATGTCTTCAGTGATGATGACGCCTTAGTATTTAATACATTCTACGTTAGATATTTTCTTTTCTTTGATGCAATAATTATTTCGGGGAAAGTTATTCTTTTTCCAAAAGTTCAGTATCGTGCATTTCTTCAAATTTAATTCAAGCTGCCAACTATCACGCCAATTATCAATCGCATCTAAATCCTTAGCTAAAGATTGGCTGTTCTCTTCATTTCTAATTTCCTTAAGCACTACGATATATTGGCATGCTTCCTAAAAGTCTCTCAAAAATAACGGTACGAAGATGCGGTTTATGCGTTAGTACAACTGCATCTGGATGGACGATTTTACGGTAAAATAGAAAAAACGCAGATACACCAACAGAGCATCGAGAGTGCAAGGCGCATAACTCCAGGAGGAAAGAAAGAGACACCATTGCTAATGAAAAATGAATCAAAAGGGCCATTAATAAAGGCAAATATATCAAAAAACTTGCCATTCAATTACCTCATCATATATAGTTTTCGAACAATTTGGTTATGCTGAAATGAATAGATTTGTTGGAAATCGCTTAGACAACGCTGCGTGAGGT
Source organism: Platycnemis pennipes (assembly GCA_933228895.1). NCBI lineage: Eukaryota > Metazoa > Arthropoda > Insecta > Odonata > Platycnemididae > Platycnemis > Platycnemis pennipes. The sequence goes on from OW121846.1 coordinate 29,975,590, forward strand.
TGAAGAGGAGGTTGAAAAACTAACTTTTTAGACATTCATGTTTTGGTTCAGATCTAGATAATCGTAGAAAGGGTTTACTTTGTGTAACAGTAACATGATTAAAATAAAAATGAAAACCAATGTACTTTGTAAATGTCCACTCATTTTTTAGAGTAATTTTTGCTGGAAGTGCTGGAATGGAAATAATGCTGTAAATGAAATAAAATTAATGGAGCTTCGGTAGTGGCAATAAACATAGTTTTTTGTACGTTACTTTCTTATTTTTCTCTTTCGTGTCCAATTTTTTTATCGTTTTGTTTTGCACTGCAGTAATGTTTTTTTAAGACACTCGGATTAGCACTAACCCAAACAGTCAAACAATACCGTATTATTGTATCCTATAACACAGTCTCATCTAAACCTTGATACAGTATTTTATTCATATTTTGTAGTGTACTTAAGACATGATATTCTGTACAGGACGCACCATAATGTATCACATGAGTCATTGATATGATTCCTGAAACCAAGGTATTCATCTAGTGTAATGCAACTCAGAAAACTGAATTGGCAGACGATGTGATTGCATATACTTGTGACGCAAAATACAGTATAGTTTTTTTGATTTCTGGGGGCTTTGAGTGTTGGAAATACATTTATGTAATTTTCACTTTTTTTCCAATATTATGAATTTTTTCTCCCTCTGCTCGCATACTGTCCTTTTAAAAACCTTAACACGAATTGTTTCCGCAAATATTTGGCGACGAAGTATGCCGCAACTCCATTGACGACCAACCATATACTTTTTATTGATATTATTTCATCGATTTTAGATGCATGCAATGAGTGAGGAAAGGAGCTTCCAATAAACCACACCAACCCCGACCATCAACCGCTTGTTCATCAAACTTTCCCTTAAATCTCAAATTTCTATCTTCATAGCAATATAACACTAGTAATGCAATCCGGAACAGATCCTTCTTTTTCCTTTCCAACCAACAAGGTCGCTTTAATGATTTCCCTTGCCTCATTACCACCATCATCCCACTGCATCAAAACACACCCTTCATTAAATGTATCATTCACTTTTAAATATCCTTCAAATGCTATTTCCCTTACGGTACTAATCCAAATCCTGTCCTTTTTCTTTACTTCAGAGAAAACAAATTGTCTCCATCCTTATCCACACCCTCAACATATACGCCTACAGACTACGCTCATTCTCAATGAACAAGTTTCACAGCCATATGACGCTCAGCATTCCATGCACATTACTTTCGTCATCGTCGTAAATTTCTCTCATTAACCCATATTCCATTCTTGTACATTATTGTTAATTTTCTTCTGAGGATTTGAATTTCATATACGTTTTCATATCACATTCCCAATTTCGAAGTGGTTTCCGTTATTTAGAGCACACGCATTTCTAATTTGGTGCAAAAATTTGCCTTCCTGCTTCCAAATATGGTAAAGAAATAAAAACCTTTTCCTTTTGTTTAGTTTTATCTTCATCCTGAATATATTACGTCTGTGATTCTCCAGTTAATAATGCACTACTGCCTTTTTTGTATTTTATCTTCATCCAGAATCTATTTACTCTGTCTGTGATTCTTACGTTAAAACTGCTTTACGGGTATGCTGATGTTGTGATTTGCTTCCGTCTGGAGTTTCTATTCTTTGTTTCTACCTGCGAAGAGTGATGGTAGCGAATATATTTTGAATTAACATGCATACCACCCCAGCCTGTACATATACTATGCCCTAGTTTCTTCAAGAAATACTTTTGTGAAAGGCCTTTCCAAAATTAACTGAGTAATTAATAGGCATCACCATTTCTCTGATTGACGCACACATCGATTTATAATGTGCTTCCCTTAAAATAATCAAGAATCATAATTGTAGAGTGGCCGAATAGATGGGTAATGTATTCGTCGCATATAGTAATAAAGCTATACCTCTACCACAGTTTTCTAACGGCATCCTTTATTTACATCTACATCTACGCGATACCCTGAAAGCCACCACAAGGGTGTGTGTCAGTGTGTGAATATCAGCAAAACGAGCACTTTGGACACACAACTAGGGTACTAAATGGAAACATGCTAATAATATGGGTCACATGCAGTTACATGGTTAGTATCTACACAGTAATAAAGGGATTGGTTGTTAATATATGCATCATGCGCTACAAACTACACTACAAATTTCGTCTACCTAACCCTTTGCTCTGTTGCATATTGCGTTCTCTAATAGTACGGGGGAAAAATGACATTTGAAATCTATCGGTACGACAATATGTCTCTAACCTTATGTATCTGATCGAACCTCGCATAATTCGCTGGTGTTTTTAATATGTAGCTAACATCTTCAGTAAAGCTATCCGTTTTAAATTTCTGATATAGATTTAATCTGTATTTTAACCAACCATCTGATTCCACCAATTCCCAACCTAATTCCTGAATTAATTCCGATAAAATAGTAAACCTATGGTAACACCTTAAAACAAACCTAGCTTCTCTACGCCGAACTTTGTCTAGCTCTCTGATCAAACCTATTTCATTCGGATCACATACACTGGCTACATATTCAAGGTGGGGCCTAACTGTTGAAAAGTAACATCGCTCTATTGTCTTCTCATCACATATCCCAACTACTCTTTTAATAAATCCTAGCTTTCTCTTGGCTCGGCCGAATATATCCTTGAATGTCTTCCGTAATGAATATTGAAGGGAATGCAAAAGTGCTAAGCCCAACAAAAACATACTCCAAAATCACTAATTAATTAGTATAGTCTACCTGGTGTTTAGCTCATCACACTCTAAGCTTCAAATAATGCCCCAAACTATACACAAGTCACCTTGCTTTCCTCTCCCATGTTCCCCAACCATCTCATGAGTAATAGTCCTTTGCCTATCGATTTTCTTCACTACCACCTATGTTTTCCACTGAGAAATTATAGATACCAAATTTTAGAGCACACCCCTCAGACCTCTGCCTCAATTTGCAACACTCAATTTGACCTCGATCTCCAAAAATGCCTTCACTCCATTTTTTTCTTGATATTTGTGTTAGGTAATTCATCTACATCTACATAATACCCTGCAATCCACCATAAAGGTGTGTGGCAAGGGGTGAATTCTCACCAAACATGCACTACATATCGTGCATAAAAAAGGATTAGTAATAATACACTAGTCTAAACTTCACTATTTAAAAAATAGAAAAATAGAAAAGCAAGCATGCAAAACATGCTGTTAGTTGGGTTACCATGAAGTTCTTATACCAGCATTCAGCTACCTATGCTATGCATTGATGCATTCGTATTGGACATATTTACCGCCGCTATTCACATCCCTAATTGTACGAGGAAAAAAGGAACATATTGAATCTGTCAGTTCGGCAATCAATTTCTGTAATTTTGTGATTATGGTCCAGTCTACCATAGTAAGTTGGGGTTCGTAAAATATTTGTAACAGATAATTGCTGGGAATTAGGATTTAGTGGATTTAAAAAACTATGCTCAAAGGTGGCCACTGATTCCTACTAGCCATCCTCTAACACCGGTTATGATGTGAATATTTTTAATCGTTACTTGTTTATATTTGTAAGCTAGTTTATGGCCTCGTTCGGATAAATAAGTGGACAAGGGTTGAAATCAAGGGAACAACGACCTAACGTCCCATCCGACGGAGGGACTGAACTCGAATGTCCTCCACTAAACATTCAAGCTGGGGCCGGCTAGAAAAATAACTTCCACCGCCGGTATTTAAACACCGGCCCTTGGGGTGAAAGGCCAGTACTCTTAAAAGTACATCAACCTGACCCCTTTACCTTTACACCAAGTTGGGATCCTAGGAGCTAAATTTAACTCTTTCTCACTAGGTTATTCGAGAAAAGAACGACGTCGAGTTTTAGAAAGTCCTCGGTTTTCTCGTAATCTGTTAAACCCACACAGTGCCTTGACCTGAAACTCCCTACCATATTTCGACAACCCTTAAAGTCTCGACGTGGAAGTAATGGTAATTGCTGTGGTAGGGTCACCACCGCAAGATGGCACGAAGGGTGCTGCTATCTTGCGGTCCAAACGCCCAACACCAGGAAACTAAGATTATAGGGATTATGAGAAAAAATATTGAGCATGGGAAAAGGAGGCCACCCCAATTACGTCTGACAAGGTATTACGCTTCGGAAAATAAATTGCAGAATAAAGTCTTAGCATGGAGACACAGTGCGTTTACAAGTGGGCCAGATCTTGCCAAAACGTTTTCCTCAGGCAATATTCTCCTCACTCGCTTGACAATTAAAGCATCAGGTAGAAAAAGTGCAGTGGGCATCTTATCGCGCGCACACGCTATCGTATCTATCTTGAATAAACTAAAAATTTAGTTACATGTTTCTCGTCAAAACATTTTCTACAAATTATTAGAAGTGGATCTCTCTGTTACATGTAGCTAGTGCAAGCATGGCCTGATATTTTTGCATCCATACATGTAAGTACTTTTAAAATACATGCTTGGTGATGGTTCACCCCCTGCCACTGTGTGAGACGGATGATGATGACGTTGAATGTGTGAGTAGTTGGATTTCTGAGATGGGGATGGCCATTAACCCCCAAAAGTGTACTGCGGACTTGATCGGGCACAAGATAACCAGAAAGAAATTCCTTGGGGCCCAAACACCTGTGTCCAGAGTGCAAAACACCGTCCTCACTCACGCCGATTCTTTTAGATACCTGGGCATCACTATATTATTTAATCTCTCCTGGGATAAACAAGTTTCCCAGGTCATTTTCAGGGTCCACTGGGGTTTTCGGCGCCTGATGGGGGTGCATTTTAAACCCGGGGCTAAGATTAAACTACAACTGATCAAAGTTTTATGACAACCAATCATGGACTATTGCCTATTGGTGCCATGCAGTGATATTTCTGGCAGGGATTTTAGGCTCCAGGTTGCCAACAACCCTTGTCTGCGGTAAGCTCTAAGGCCTGGATGTACGGACCACATGACCCCTTTTTACCTCAAGGAGGGTATGTTGAAAATGAAGGGGAGATATATCCTTCAAGTCCTATTATTAAGTTACAAGGTTTGGAAGGTTCACACACCAACTTACATTTTTCAACACCTAAACTTTATAGGGGCAACACACAACATACCGACCAGAAACGCCAGCAAATCATTTGTGATCCTATGTCACCGTTCGCCAAGAATGTCTGGTTCTTTTCGCACAATCGTTTCCCGGGAGCTAAATTCGTTGCCATCCGAAATAAGAAAAACCTAACTAAAACTAGACTTATTAAACACTTTCTAGGGACCTACTAAAAATAATTCGTTGATCTTCCTCTGCACGCTCCCCAGTTTCGCATTCCCGATACACAGTTTCAAATATCCATCTAGCAATTCCTTCTGATAAGTCACCTTATCCTATAACTATCCATTCATCATTATTTTTTTCTTTCTTCACTCTGCATTTTTTTATATTTCTTTCTTCTTTTCTTATTTCAGTTAACAGATTTGTCTTTTTATTTTTCACTGTGTATTTTTTTATTTTTTTTTATTTCTTTCTTCTTTTCTTATTTCAGTTAACAGATTTGTCTTTTTATTTTTCACTGTGTATTTTTTTATTTTTTTATGTTTTTTGCATAATGGTCGTACATTTTTATGCTTGTAAAATTGCATATTGTGCTACTATTATACATATATTTGTAATCTTGTATCTAATCAAAGCCTCTTACGATGTACTTTAATGAGTCCTGGACTGAGGGGAGAGGGGGCCATTGGGCCTCATCTAGCCCAGGTTAAATACAACAAAAGTCAAAGTCAAGCCACTCACCCTTGCGGTGGCATTCAAGGTATATAATAGATGTAGAACCTCGTGGACAGTGACTTTCTTGACGCCCATTTCCGCATTACGAGTGTAATCCTTGATGGATCGTAATGGGGACTAAGAACTAATCCCTATAGAAAACCTTACTTCTGGGATTAAAAATGCTCGGCCGCGGCCTGCGAATGGGGGCGTTTACTCGGAACCGAAATCGCAATTTTGTACACGAAATCGTTAGATGGAAACGAAAAAAGAATTTTAGTGGTAAAAATAATCTTCTAACTACAACCATTCACTCATAAATAAAAAATTAAAACAAGCAAAAGGTGACGCCCACCGAAAATGCTGCTGTGATAACATTGACGTCATTTTCCTCACGTCCTGACTGCTTTCAGGGGAGAGAAAGGGAGTGGAGGGGGTTTCTCGGAAGGTCTGCTCGCACAGATACTGTCGCAATCATTCCCATTGGCCGAGTCAGCTGTGTCCCCCCCATTGCGATAAGGCAAAGTAGCTTCGCGGGCTCAGTTCTGATTCGACGAAGTCGATATACGTCAGAGGTTGCACCACGCCCACTTTTCCGAAAGGGTTAAAAACATCAGTTTTTCGCCGCTTATAACTCGGATAATAATTGTCGGATCAAAAAACGGAAAAATACGGGTCTTTTTATTTTACAAACTCTATCAGATTCGGCAATTAAAAAAATATGGTAAACGACCCCATTGGCTCAGCAAGCCAAAGGTTGGGGTTTTCCTGTCCAGGAAAAATTTTTCCTTTGAAAATTTGCAATTCATATCCTTGAAGGGAATAGCGTCTGAAATAATAGCTTACAATGAGACGCCGAGTGCTATTGACAGGAAAAGGGATTTCCAATAACCTCTACGAGAAAATATTGGAAAGATGAATCAACCACGTCGAAGCAACAAATCGGAGAAATAGTTATTTCAGGGAGGCGACCTATAGCTAAGTTCATTTGCGTCATTTAGTATAGGTGGATAATGGTAGGAAATTTATAAGGAAGAGAGGAAGAGTGGAGTAATACCCGGCGTCTGTGTTGACCTACTCTTAAAGAAACGCACCAAAAGGTCCACAGTTTTACGTACCACCCGACGGAAAGTGCACTGAACTTGAAGTGCTCGCCACACAACATTTATTACGGATGTGAAATACATGTAGAAAACATATCCACGCCGTATTTCATGTAGCATGTTAAAAACCAACGACTGAAACTAATTTTCCCATGGGTAGTATTAACTTAAATTAAAATGACTCATACTTTTACTACTTGGTGAGGAAGTCAAATTTTCCGAATAAAATGGTAGAAAAACTTAAATGCATTCGTTCATAATATCCATGATAATAATTGTTCCGTCAAGATGCATTGGTTGACACAGACTGGAAAATAGTTACTTTTAGGGCTTCCTCGATTGCATCAGCAAGCCAAAGGTTGGGTTTGTTGACTTGCTCACAGTTTCATACATAATACCCATAAGTCCCTAATTGTAAGTCCATGGGTTACTACACGTAAAAAATTATATCGCATAGACAATCTTGATCGCCCTCTTTTTATGTGTAAAAGTGCGTAATTTCAAGTCTCTATCTTAAAAAAATGTTATTTTGGACTCTGGTAAGACTTTATTCGAATTCCGACCACTGTGCACCGGGTCTCTACTTTACCGTAGCTCCCAAAACGTCTCTCTCAGCTTGAAACGTGCCAAGTTTCAATGGCGCGAATGACTATGGTCACGCCAACCTCGGGTATCCCTCCACGTTTCCTCCTTCCTCTACCCTTCACTGGAGCGTGTGCAGCGAAGATCCGCAAGATTTGTAAGGGACGGTAAGGTAATCATGTAAGCGTAACAATCTTATTAGAAGACCTTAAAATGGGAATCTCATCAGACCGTAGGTTGAAATATAGGCCTCTTAAGTAAATTCCAGGATAATATTTTTACCGATGACGTTAAACACATTTTGTAATCACCTACTTACTATGATTGACGGGGCCATAAACATAAAATTAATCTTATAGATTACCCAATTGACAGCACGTTTATGCACGCTTGCCCTACTCTTAAAGTCTTCTTTTAAGTATTACACTTTGACTTAAATATAGCTACTTCTCCTTTTTAAGCATGACAGGTATAGCATGCATGATGCAGATCCACCCCCTCACACAATTTATCGCTGGCTTGCAGTGTACTATGAAGATGTAGATGTACTCTTCCTCATCTCCAAAAGCCCATCTAAAGATGGAATGCAATCAGTCTCAATGGTGCGGATGACTATGGTTATCGGTAACACCTCCCAAAATAGTAACAATTGCAACAATATCAACAAAGAGAGCGTATCACTCACACTTAAAGAGTCGCCGGGCGTGAGCATTTCCAGCGTTTCAATTGCTGGGTCCCAAGAGGAGGAACACAACCAATGTGAAACAACGACCCGTGTGGCTGGATCGAAATTCCGTGTTAGAGTGAAGGCACCTTAGGGTAAAAACTAAGACAATACACAGCATTGTAGGTCTCTTCTAAAGACAACCCTTGGCCGGAGAGAAACAGAACGTCCGACTACACCTAATAGATCGTTCTGTCAGTGGCAATTTTCTGGGTACCCCAGCGTGACCCCAGCAACCCCAGCGTGGCCCAGCTGGCAGCTGGCAGCGGTGTGGGTGGAAGAACTTTACGGAGATGTTCCACTGAGAAAGTCCACTAGCGCCAATGTACTCTGCATTAGAAGTCCTCAAGAAAGCCTGCGCATGGGAGATGTATCTGGTAACCATCCTTTCCGTACTGCCTTTAAAATGTCAAAGAATTCGTGAATATTCTTCTAGGTCACGCTTCCCAGTTAATGAGTTCAACCTTTCGATGGTAGGGCAATGCGCTCCATCGGTCACCTCAACACACCCTGCTACCACCCTCTGAAATCTCCCCATATTGGTAGCGCAAGGAGTGACTCTGACAGTAATAAGGAAATCTCAACACTAACGCTATTTTTGGCTGTTATAACAATATAAATAAACAGTATAAAGAATATGAAGGCCTGCAAAGCAAAGAAACGGTGCCCTTTTCCCGTGGTCACTGCCGAGTCAGTGTTTCGTCATTTTACCCTACGATCCGGCTCAAGGGCGTGAGGCAGAGGGTAAAAGGTAACCATCCGTGAGGTTGACTATGTTTTTTTCATCTAATGTTTGTTAATTAATAATGAATCGAAGTGCATGCTGCATTTCAAAGAGATATACTTCACCTGCATTGTAGTCATCTATTTTGCGTCAAAAAAACGAATTCTTTTGTCGATGGTGTACATCGCTTAACTTGACTCCTCTGTCTTGCTGATCTAATATGAGAGAAAAATATGTCTGCAGTGTCAGATCCGACTTCGAGTGACTTGAATTTTTCAAGTTACTTTCATTTTGCAAATAAGTTTTCAGTAGTTGTGCTTTCCCAAAAAAAACTCTTCCTTTACCCGAGTCACATTTCCCGTACGTTCACAGGAATGAGTTACAATACGCGCTGCTTTCCCTTCTATCTTATTTAATTTCCAAGATAAGTCTTTATTCAGGTGATCCCAAATGTTTGATTCGTACTCCAGGTGAGACTATACTAGACAGAAAAGAGATGATAGGCTGTTCAGCGTCTGTCATCGGGTCCCACACGATAAATTTCCTCGAGGCAGAAGGAAGACGGCAGAGCGGCCATCGCGACGACGACGCGAGGAAGGAGCGCTTGAAATACGACCAATGCAAGCAAGCCCTTCGGCCGAGTAATGTAAACCGAAACGTTCACCGTTGACTACGAATGGAAAATCAACACTGGGACTGTGAACCAGCTCGGTCGGCTAGGGCATCTGCAGTCACCCGCAAGGCTAAAAGCGCCGTCAATGACAGTCGATCTAAGAGAATCCCTATGTGCTCCGCTGGGCGTGCCGACAGCTTATAAGCCGTCTAGGAAGTTAGGTAAATCATGAAGTTATATATACCACCAACATGCTGGGAACCAACTGGTCCCTAAATTTCCCATGTTGACGACTCGTGCCGATTCCAGGAAATGTAAGAACCGCGGGGCTTCACCGATAGTCCACAACCACAGTGTGCTGTTCAGTAGAGCACAGTGAGATGTCCGTACATTAGTACGCTTAATCTGGAATCCCCGAGGATGTGTAACAGCTTATCTGTCTAAAATCGAGGGGAAATATCCTCCGGCCTCCATATTATTCGTCATATGTATTTTACTTCCCGTAATTTGACCCAGTGACCATTCGCGCCTCTGATGTTGCCCTCAGCCTTTATCTTCTAACATGTAAAGGATTAATCCGCAGACACATTCTTCCAACAGTTTCAAAGACTCATATGACTCTTGATCTTGGACAGCAAATGGCAAACGAATGAATACTTAGAAACCTTACACCCATCGCTAATGACCACCTTTCCTTCTGTGGAAAATTCTGGATTCCTAAAAATAGTGAAATAATTTTATCATTTTGACAAAAATGGAATGACAGCATTTTCATATTAAATAGTAAATAGATACTTAAAATGTGGCATAAGAAGCAAATATATATTTCATTATTTGAAGCGTAACTGGCGTTAACACCATTGGTGAAAATGTTTATTTAAATCTGAATTGAATCAAGCTCTCCAAATAATCCACTAGTTATAATAAATTAGCATACAAACTTCTGTCGCTACAATACTTGTACTTGAAAATAAAATAATCTCCACAAATAGAAATAAATTACCACATCACGTTGGCATTAATGCCATTTATTCAAATCTGAACGTTGTATTAAATACAACAAATTCTAATAATAATTCGAACTAATCAAATTCACTGCAAATTAGAAATCAGTTATTTTGAAAAACTACTTCATCGAGGGTTATCATTAAGTACACAAATTTGGTTATAAAACGTCTAAATAGTCATAACGCTCTTGACACGAAAATAATTAGTGAGTCTAAATAGGATCAGGGGATTAAGGAGATGTCCAAGTGTCCCTCTGCAGCACATATACATACCATCTTCCGTTTATAAGTTTTCACAGATCACAAAAGATACATCGGAGTCCTCCATCAAAGTTCAGTCCGGAGACAAAACTCAGTCCATTCGTTACTATGTAAAATAGAACGAAAAGAAATATAAGGCACTCCACAAAATCACAATTCTTGTTTATAGATGTTTCACATTTCACAGATTGCTCCACAGAATCACACCTCATGGAATCCTAGTGAAAGTCGAGCAATAAAATTGAATTGCTCAAATTGGTTTCCGCTTGCATCCAGCATCCGCACGCTATTTTTTGTAGTACATCGCGAATTTCACAAGAGGGCAAATACCACTCAAAAAGAAACCTAAATATGGATTTATAGTGAGATCACCAACAAACAGCCAACTTGACACTTTGCAGCATTCCACTATTATTTGTTTGTTATTTGTTTTTCATCCGGGTGTGGGACGTCATGTTTGGTCATATCCATATCGTAATAGCATGGTATAAAATATAAGGAAAAAGTGCGTTGTTAACAAAAATTAAGCTATCGCAAATATGTAACACATTAATGTCATTCCATTAATTGAATATTTACTATCGTTCCCTGGCTGAGAGACGACAGCAACACCATACTATCCCAGATGGGTCAATGTATAAACAACTATTGCAGTTTTGATATACTGAAATGATTTATTGTGATATTTTCGCGGGCCTGGTTGAATTCCTTGCAGGTGACCTAATGATTACGGGTTCGAGTCCCACCCGGGTCATGGATGCCATGCTTGTCATAGGACTAAGCCTAGTCATTGGATCAACTTAAGACGGCTCGATATAACCTGAGCAGCTGAAGCATTGCATATCAGGTTTGTGAGGTAACTAGGCTACTGGCTCCCATCCCGAGAGCATTGGTTCGAATCTCTTTGCTGGCAGATGTTTTTTTAATTAATCCTGAGCCCTGCTTGAGTGCTTCGTGGAGAGCACTCAAAGAGCAGTACTCCGTCCGAAGGTTGGGACGTAAGCAGTGCGCCTCTTGGTGAAGTTTCATTAGCAGTATTCTATTCTGTCGATGCCAAGTTTCACTCCACTCTTCCTCCGATTCCAATCAAAATTCTACCTTTGACAACCTTTACATCTAACCGTATTTTCTAAAGTAAGCTTTCAGTTGAGTACTCTAGCAACAGCGGGTTGGAGCACGACAAATCCAATTCCTCTAATTCCTCTACTGCTCCTCAAAGATCTGGACTTCAATTTAGAATGTAATCAATGGAATTGGAATTGCTCCAAGCGGTTAACTTGCTTGAATATTGGATGAGCGCTCTCGCTATGAAGGCACATGGTGAGAGTCGAACAATCCGTGACCGCGGAGAGTAATATTTGCAGAGGCCCGTCACCTTGACGCCCGTGCGGCAAGGGCCCCGGAGACCAGGGTCGCCGCCTCGAACAGCCGTTAATTTCAGCGCCGCCTCTCCGGGGAGTGTGCTGTGTCAATGTATTCCGTCGCCGCGGCGCAAAAGCCAGGGGGGAGGGGCGCGATATGCGGTTCCGAGTCAACACCGGGAGGCACTCCACGAGCCGAGAGCCCCCTCCCCCCACCTCGTGCTAATCGGGTCATCGGACAGCGAGCGAAACACCCAAGACGCCCGCCCCACTCGATCGCCGATTGATGAGGACGAGACGAGCGAGAATGATGAGCCGATCATCCCTCTCTCCGCTTACTTGCTCAACACCCACTCGCGTATCGTCCGCGTGGAGGGCCACGACCTCACCGGGGCCCTCGAAATCCCAACCTCTCTCCATGCTGGCCCATTATTTCCATCACCGCCACCTTACTACTCGTCCAGCCCGCGCGAGGGTCGACGACCTCCCTCCCGATGGAGTCGCATTCAACATTTTTTCCGGGTGGTATCTACTAGTTATTTGGGGAGCTAGGTTCATTTTGCGTCATTAATGTTTGGTGAGGAATAAGGTAGAGGTAGGAATTTTTCAGAGAACAGTCGTGTTCGTAACTTCATGTCAATTTCCTTCAGGATGCCTCTCACTGAGCCTCTCACTTCCATGTAAGTAGTGTATGAACGGATTGGTATTGGAACTTACCTCCATGCATGCATGGAAGTAAGTGTAATAATATCCTCTCTAATTCACAATAGGGTAGTTTCCTATTATTTTTTTATTGTCTTGATCGAAAGTTTATAACCTCTGGAGTACGTGTTTTAAGCCGTTCGATTTTTAAATGACGTTAAGTATTTTTCCTCATTAATTAAAAAGTGAAAAAAATCAATGGCGCGAAAACGCGACGGCAAACTATTGCATGCCGGTTAATCCTACGTTTGACGTCAAACTATTTCCTCTACCTGCCACCAGGTGGTGCTGCGGACGCTTCCAATTAGACGCTGCACTCCGTTAAAGCTTATGAACAAGTTTTGGAGGCATATTTATTCCATTAATTAATTATAATTAACTTTTATTTATTTATTTAACATTACTTATGCAGTTGATTCATTTAAAATCAGTTAGTATTCCTTTCACAAGCATACCATGTAGTTCGCCCATCGCCGCACGACCTTCACGCCATGCTTCGTCGAAGCAGAAGACACCGCGATCAGGACGTCCTTGAGCTTATAAAATGACTAATAATACCATGTTTAACTGAGAATACTTTTCCAACTTTGATAGTTTTTACAGGTTAATACTAATAAATATTCACTAGAGCTGAGGGGCCCTGAAATACAACGGTAAGTTCAGGAGACGAATTTTCCTATGCCTCGCAACGTAAACTACCTACCTGTTACGTCAGCATGAAGGCAGAGCACCCCGCCATTTCAGAGCCTTTTCAAATGGCCGTAAAATTAACATTTAATTATCTAGTAAACTGGGATTTCTCAATACAAACATTTTGCGTAAATTAAATACATTTATGGCAGGGCACAAATCGCAATTAATGAAGTTTGTTTTCTTTGATGAAGGAAACTACCCTATTCATACCTGTGATGGTTCACCCCCTTCCACGCTCCCTTGCAATGGCTTGCAGGGTGTTATGTGCATATAGATGTAGAACAGGGTAAGGGTGGAAAGAAGCCCGGCGTCGGTATTAGCCTACTCTTAATGAGAAACTCCAAAGGGTCCACAGTTTAACTTCCCTAAGCCTGGAGCACTGAACTCGAAGTGCCTCCACACAACGTTCAAGACGTGACCGGTTCACGGATGAAAAATCTGCCTCGGTCGGAATTCTAACCCGGGCCCTTGGAATGCGAAGTACTCTATCCACTACCCTCCCCCTATTGAAGGGGAACAACGATATACTGAAAATGCTTCGTAAGTCATTTGTGCTGTGGCTGTCCAGAATGAGTGAAACAATAGTCCTGTATCGTGGAAGGGGACACCAGACTAAGATTATATACACCAATTCAACAAGAATTATTGGGGGTATGGCGTTACAGAAAATTATCTGCTATAACACAGGGAGAAAGAAAATAAATCATTAGGTTGTTTTTCCCACTTCATCGACGATGTCCGTTACACTTCATTTTTCTTCTGTCCGCCTTCCCTGAACATATCTTTGATGACATACACGAATGACGTACACACCACCATCACGCTAGCGTGTTTTTCGGGAGATGGCACCATCAAGAAGCAAAGAGAGTGATCATGAGGACGTCAGATTAGAGCTGCAGGCTAAACAGCTGGCCAACCAAAACAAGATTGGGATGTCGGATGACGGGAGGGCTCCACCTCGAACGATGTCCGGTCATGTCTTAAACCCGAATAATCTCTCCTCAAGCTCCTCCTGTCAAAGATCAGAATGTCGCTTCGTTGGCTAATTATATGAGGAGGACCAGTGTTACATTTTCGGGTCCTTGTTCGTGACTCAGGCTTTGAGGGAAGCTCTTGTAGCAGTTTTGATAGGTAAGCTGTTTAACCTGCAGCTACAGTCCCTTGCCTTCACATCTCTCTCTCTGCTTCTTGAAGCCACCATCTGTCGTTAGTCACTCTTCATCTAGATTCACATCCTCAGATTACCCTACAAGCCATAATGATCTGTTGCAGGTGGTGAGAATTCCTCAAACTGTATTAATCAGGATGTGTCACAGGGGACAGCTATCACCAGATTGTGCGGTATTGTGTAAATCGACAAAGGATAAAGGCAAACGGCAAAGGATAAAGTTAACATCTTGAAAATTATTTCATGTTGAAGTTATTACCTATCCTCTCATTATCTCTACGTCAGAGACAAGAATGCAAATTTTAATATTTAATAGCTCCTACCGAGCTCCTCCAGGGATTTCATCGCGCAACTAGTGAAAAAT
Organism: Platycnemis pennipes; assembly: GCA_933228895.1. Classification (NCBI taxonomy): domain Eukaryota; kingdom Metazoa; phylum Arthropoda; class Insecta; order Odonata; family Platycnemididae; genus Platycnemis; species Platycnemis pennipes. The sequence continues at coordinate 29,990,674 of OW121846.1, forward strand.
GTAAAAACCTCCCGTCATACATAATGATGACAAGTACGTAATTAGGTGCAACTAGGACTAACAGGGAAGGAGGAAGGAATGGTGGAGGGAAACCCATCTTCGACTTTAGTCGGCTCATTATGAGAGGAACGGTTCGGTCAAATTTTGAATACTAGGCTCCCAACCTCGAGATGGGAAAACAGTGCCCTAGTTCACCTAGTTCAACCCGTGCTCAAGGTGAAATGTCTGTGAAATGGTGAAATGAAAACTTCATATTAGAAGCTGTAATTTGTGCCGAGAAAGGTCGTAGCCTAGTTGGTAGGATATTAGGCTCCAACTACTTGAGTCCGATTATTATGGGTTACCAACCTGTATTAGATTATATGGCATATTTTTACTTATTTTTAAGCGTGATTTTAAACCTAAAAAAACGTAACATTCATGCCTCAGGTGGCATTCCTCACCGAAGTTTTTGGGTTGCCCTACTGACACGATACTGATCAGGCTATAACGCGTCGACCTGGCGACCCAAAATCTCAAATCCCGCAGCGGGCATTGATGAGGTGTTCGTTTTGGTTTCAGTTCTGGTTAGATCTGGGGTGGATAATCATAAAAGTTCCTAGTAAAATATCTTTCTATGTAACACTGGAATGAATAAAAACATCACATCTACAATTAGAGTCCTATGGTGAAAATGGAAGATAATACATTGAAGCCGAAATAAGAGGGAGTAACATTTATCTGTCCAAAAACATTAGTTTGAGATGGAGTCAAAATTTAGCTGAAATGAATTTATCTATTTACTTACGAATTCAATAATATATTCCTTTTAAAGATTGATTTTAAGTGTCAAATAATAATGACAGTGAATACTTGATATACATAATCACTACTGTCCACGCCATACTCTTGTGGACTCGAGTTTAAACCTAAATAACTCCGAAACCGTTCATTGGATTTTCACGTTATTTACCTATTACTTTAGATAATTTTGTTTTTGACTGAATACATTGTTAGAATAATTTTTAAAAACAAATTTTGTACCTATTTCTTACATTAGAGTAAAAAAGGACCCATTTTTAGTGCTACGGTGCCATGCGTCACTTTGACGTCTAATAACTGCCAAGAAAAGCGTTTGGATAAAAACAAAATTTAATGCAAGGTGAATTATATCTTTATTTCTACGAAGTTTCAATGTTTTAACTTTAGTACTTATTGGTATGCTATTCCATTTATAGCCGCACTTTTTCTCGGCAACTATGCATCATGGCGCCAGGAGACTAAAACTGTCATCTTCCTCCTTAAATTTCCAGGGTGAATCAGATATTATCATTTTTCTGAATTCAGCACCTTATTTTATATCGAATTTAATGTTTCCCGAAATAACCCGCGAGTCCAGAGCAGGACACTCCGCTGGCACGCTGCGAGGCGTTGCCGGCGGATAAATGGAAATGTATACCAATAAGTACTACGTTAAAACTTTGAAATTTCTCAGACGTCATAATAAAGATATAATTCACCTTGTGTTAAAATTTTGTTTTAGCCAAACGCTTTGCTTGGAAGTTATTAGACGTCAAAGTGACGCATGGCGCCGTAGCGCTAAAAAAATAGGCCGTTTTTTTACTCTAACGTAAGAAACAGGTCCAAACTTTGTTTTTAATACTTAATCTAACAATCTATTCAGTCAACAACAAAATTACACAAATTAATATGTAAATAATGTGAAAATTCTATGAATGGTTTCGGAGTTATTTAGATTTAAACTCGAGTCTACAAGATTTTGGAGCGGACAGTACAACTATTCTCTATTCTTACTATTCTCTTCAATACATCAATACTTCTCCTCAATCCTTACTTATATATATACGTTATACCTATTGAGGTCCTCAGACAATTCTCATAAACTTTCCATATTTGGAAAATCAAAGTATGGTTCTCAAATAATGTTTCAATTGTGACGAGGAAAAGATTTGCTTTTTCCATCTCAAAAGTTTCCCTATATATTCCCTAGATTATTGGTTCTACATTTCAGGTATAAGAGCTCAAATGATGGTTTGTGGGAGATCAATTTTCTTTACCTTAGTATTCATGAATTCACCATGATTACCCATGGGAAAATAGTTTTTTCGATAGATTTTGTGATTACAATACTGAATTAGGGGCAACGTTGAAGACGATTACACGCAACGATTCAAAAACTTTCGTCATTTCTCACCACCGATACCTACTAAGCTTTGCTCGCACTTATTTCACATTAGGATGATATTAACGCGTAAATCAATAATCCTTTCCTGAAATTCATTAAAAAGAAACTTTTCCCCGTTAGTTTCTATGTATTTTAGGAACCCATACACTTCTATTGGCAAAAAAAGTAAATTTTCTAGTTTCCTTCATTGCAACAAATCCAATACGGCAAGTAATACAAGTAATACTGACGAAACTAGAGAAACTTTTCATCGCTCGGGATTTGAGGGACAAGTTGTTCATTTGGAGAAGAGGGTGAATCATAGCACTCGATTAGCACATTTGGAAAGCAATATTCTTCAAAAAGCCAAAATAAGGGGGTGACCGATTCCACTTCTTTTTTTTAACTCTCATCATACCCCATACCAACTATTGGAAAATATCCTTAAGAGATTGATATTTCAGATCAAATGATGGTCTGTGGGATCCAAATCATCGTTACCTTAAAATTCATGAATTCAGCATTACCATCCGTCACCTTTAGGAAGATATAGTGCCTGAGAGTCCCTTGAATCCTACTCCTCCTTGATAAAGATGATAATGTGGAGAGATCAGCGATTTCAAATCGCGAATAAAATGTAAACTTTGCCTCTCATGCATTTTGAACGGGAACAGACTCAGTGATATCGCGTGGCATAAATAATTCCCTATTCTTTATGGAAATACGTAAAATACGATGAGTATGCATTCGTTACGCCTCCATTCGAAATGCTTTCAACGTATACACTTCTAGCTAGATCCTTGAAAATTTAAAAACCATTTCCACGTCCCCTTGATTAAATGTGAAAACGATAATCGATAATGATCATTAAAAAGTGCTTGATCCGTGTCAACACAGCACGCACTCCTTCTGTGCACCTCGCAAGTCGTGGAGAACAACGAGACTTTATTGATTTCCAAGACGGAGCGTGACATGAATTTAGGTCACAATTTAAATTTAATGCCATTCCTCGCACTAGGATATTGGCGTTTACAGCATCAGAGAAACTTCGCGCGTACCTGCATATTCCGAGAAAAGGTTCACGAAATTAGTACCAACTTACATGGCCGAACTCTCGGTGATTACTGCGCGGCTGACATCCGCTTGCGTCAAAGGTGCATCGACCGGGAGATAAAAAGAAATGATAACCCAGAAGAGAGAATAGGTGAAACGTGTGTAACACGGGTATTTCAAACGCATTTCCGTGGCCGACCGAACGAGCATTCGCGTGAACGCCCGCAATTTGGTACGTCGCCGGAGGGTTCTGCCTCTTCGCGGTACCTTAAAGCAGAATACGCCACGCCATGAAAAAGAGAATCTGTTCCCCAACCCCCTCCGTGTTTTTACGACACCTCGATCGACACGGGCTCCGATGCACGGTTACCTCGGGTATGTATTTATTTTCTCGGAGTCTTTTATTTATTTCCCTTCAGCGTGAACGTTTCCCTCCAAAGCCTTCAGCTGAGTATCCGATATTATCCAGGTCCGGATTTTCTTTGAACCCCCATTTCGATTTATCCCCGCCAGATTGCCGCCGGGGCATAGGATCGAAAATGAGACGAGAGCTTTGAACTTTGAATCAAGGAGGAGGAATGTGGTTCATAAATTTGATTCGAGTAGCAGTTGTAGTAGAATTTTGCTTTTAGCCGCCCCGACAGCCAGATTGCCGTCTCGAAAAGAAGACGAGAGCTTTCAAACTATAATCCAGGAAGCAAAATATGCTTCATAAAGTTGGCTAGAGTAGAATTTTATTTTATAGTGCTCCGAATACTTATGTTATATCGCACGGGTGAAGCTTAGGGAAAATGAGAAAGAGTGAGAAAGGTGAGGAGGTAAATGGGTATTTTTTCATTAAATAAGAAGAGATAGATTATAACAACCAGATGATAGAATATAAAACAAGTAGAGGTTATTAAATTGGTAGTATATTCAGATTTTATTGTACTCCAACTGGAAAGATTGCATCCCAACGCGTAATCTAACATATCTATAGGTTCAATTCTACGACGAACGAACCATACATTCCCGAGACATGATCCAAAGAAGTGCTGCGCTCCGAAGCCAGTTCTCCGCTGGTTGAATCGGTGAATACGATTACTGCGCTTTCTCCAGATACCTCCGGTACTACCGACGGAGGTCGGCGGATCTCGGTGCCTAGGCAAGGGAAGGGAGGTAGGAGGAATCGGAGGTTTCGGGGAAATGAGTCAAAACGGACTGCCGGCGCCGAATCTCAACAACATGCTTTTTTTACCGATTCGCCGTGTTTTCAGCGAAATCTGAATGGGCAAAAAATATTTGTGTGCATACATATTTATAAGTATACAGAAAAAATAAATATTTACATGCAAAAATATGTTTCAAAAAAGAAGCCACATTTCCGAAGTTTCTCATAATTACAACCACTTATTGCAGCGAAATTTGACTCTCTTTGCTTTTGGCTATGAATCTGCTTTTGACGTTGGTATAAATGCTGCCGATGGTATAAAAGGAGATATGTGCCTGTCCTGTGAATCACATCCCTATCGAAGTCCACGGTACCACGAACTGATCGGTACTGATCACCGCACTTTATTTCGCAGCTTTTCTTGTAAACGACAGTCGTTCATTACGGATAAAGTTTAAGAGAAACGTTCTAAGATTGTCTTTGTGGTATAGAGTATTTACACCGTTACTTATCTAATCTATTTGACGCCGCACATTTTACAAAAGTTGCCGCTAAAAATTCTAAAGAATGCCTAAAAGGAAATCGGAGTTGTGGAATTTCTTCCAACCTATAGTCGAGAGTAAACAGGCAAAGTGCATCTTTTGTGAGAGAGCCTACTCTACTGGTGGAGGTGCATCAAACCTCCTACATAATCTACGTCCATGCCACAGTGAACAAATTGGCATGGGAGGGATAGCCTATATCACGGCCCCGATGTATGGCAAAGAGAGCGAGGAAAAGGACGGAATTGAGAAGGCATTGCGACGATTCATCATCGGGGACCTGCATGCGTTCTCCGTCGTGGAAAATGAAGAATTCAACGATTTTATACAGTTCCTGAACCCACGATACTCGCTCCCAAGTCGGCGCACCGTGACGAAGGCAATACAATTTGTTTCATTCTTGCTCTTTTCTACTCTTCATAATAATGTTAACTAGGTTTACAATGCTTAAACTATGTCCATAAAGTCCTACCATAGTCTTTTTAGATAAAAGTTCTAAATATCCATGGATGCGACGGATTTTTCTGTACTGTTTGATATCACTAAACAGGATATTGTGGAGAAATCATTTAACTCTATGAAAGCTGCTTTGCTCACGGATCTTAGAGCAATAAAACCGGAGGCTCTCATCAAGGATACCTGGATGTCCAACAAGTAGGATTCTTACCTGTCGGTGACGGCTCACTTCCTCAAAGAGGAAAAACTTATCAACGCTATTCTTGATTGCTGCGAAGTCAAAGGTCACCACACATCCGGAATTATTTCGGAAATGTTGAAAAATATTATTGATAAGAAGGACATCTCCGGAAAAGTGACAGCAATCGTCACAGATAATGCCGCAAACATGGTCGTCGCCACAAAAAAGCTAAATTTCCCTCATGTTCCGTGCGTGGGGAACTGATTAAACCTTGTTTTACGCGGATGCCATCAAGAACAGTGATTCAATGGCTGAAATGTTGAACCACACTTGCAGTATAGTCTCATTTTTCAAGTAAGTAAAAACATCTTGGATTAGTGAAAGGAGAATGTAGACCAGAGTAGTCTGCTGTAAATTAGTATCATCCAAGAATTCTCACTGGCAAAAAATATTTGTTCACTGAACTTATCTTATCCTTCCCGATGACTGCTAATTTTTAGGCACAGCAACGTCGCTCATCAGGAGTTAGAGAAAATACAAATTGCTTCCGGGAAGCCTAACTTGCGATTAGTGCAACAGGTATCGACAAGATGGAACTGCAGGCTGGCAATCGTTCGGCGCTTTTTGGAAATCAAAGATGAACTACTTACCCAATCGAACGTTGTCAACTCACCAAGAGCCCTGTCAGGTAAGCTTCGAAATATGGGTATTTTATAAAGAATGAAAATATTTTCGTATTGAATTCATAAAATATTGGTAACATATTAGTAAAACTATTACTTATTGACGTTTCAGCCGAGGAGTGGCAAATTTTACGTGAAATGTTGAAGGTCACCACACCTTTAGAGACCATGACAACGGTTCTCTCCGAAGAGAAATATGTGATTTGTTTGCAGGTCATACCTTCGGTCTGTGCAGTTTTTTTGAAAGCTTAAATCTGAAAATGGCATGATGAGAACAGATGCAGGACTACATTTTTTTCATAAATTCTTAAAGCTGTGGAAAAAAGACTGTTCCCATACGAGTTATGGCCCATGACCAGAGTTGCTACCTTTTTAGACCCTCACTTCAAGAAGGAAGCGTTTCGGGTTCCAGAACGGGCCGAGGAGGCAAGGAAGCAGGCAGAATTTGAAATAGAAATGTTTTTGCGGACACAGGAGGCAAAGGGTGACTCCAATCCATCGGAGCCCGTCGCGGGATGCAGCAGTTTTGGGGGAGGACTGCTCGCTTTCCTGACTGAAAAGGTATCTCAGCAGCAACAAGACTCAACAGCTAAGACGGACGCAATTATAAGCGTGCGGCAGTACGTGGGGAAACCGCCACTATCAGGGAAAACATATCCCGTAGCATAAAGGATTAAAGACAACAAAGATAGCGGAATCAGTGACATCGCTCAACGATATTTGCGTGTGCCAGCGACGTCTGTACCTGCCGAAAGGGTATTCTCGGCTGCCGGTCAAATAACTACCGACCGGAGAAACAGTCTCTCCAGAAACTGCAAACAATCTCCAGAAACAGCAAAAGCCTTGATTTTTCTGAATGGAAATAAAAAATACTTGGTGTGATTAAATGACTTATTATTTATCAGATGAACCCATGAAATAATTTGCATCGAGATTGCTTAGAATGTAATTTTAACCAGCATTCGTGAAGTTGAGAGAAGCTGTATCCTCTGACGCAAATCGTGAAATCTTATTACCGGTAAAGAATTTTTAGAGAATGGATTAAAAACGCTCTACACGCTAGTCTAAAGCTATCGGTATCATTGATGTTAATTTGAAATTTACTCGATACCGAAACACTCCTGCATGGGACGATTCCAGCCATGCAGCTTAAAAAAGCCTATTTATTTGAATCTCAATCGCCAAGGATAGATTTTTTCAGGAATTACATAGCTTTGTAGTCTGTACATTACTTTCCATAAGTGAAAAATGCTTTTGTTTGACTATATAATGGTTAGGCGACATGGAAAGAAAAAGGACGTTTCAAAAATCCCGCGTCAATCATGAGTAGTCGGTAGCTCCGATTGAAAGCGCGGCAAATACTCGCTCCCGAAACATCCACTCCGTACCCAGCACTTTTTCAAACCCAAGACATTTGGACTGCCTTTTAGGCGCGTTGCCGATATCGCTACATTGGCCGGCTTTTGGTTCGATTTCTTAAAATTATTGCGAATTTAACGAGTGCATGGGCTGCTGACTTTTCTGCGTATATATCGTGCTGTAATATGATCGGGATATGATTATAATAAATAACATCGTAAGAACAGGAGTTTCACAACAATACCTATGATGCGAATCACTAGCTTTAAAGGCAAGTGGTAGTGAAGGCATTTCGGGTCTTCCACCGGGTCAGGAACTGCATAGCTTGATGTTTCGGAGACCGAGTCGCTCTCCATCCTCAGAGCTGATGTCGAGACTGAAAAACTGGCATGTATCACGCCAATTTCTCAGTCCCAACATCAGCCCTGAGGATGGAGAGCGACTCGGTCTCCGATACGTCGGCAGCAATGCAGTTCTTGACCCGGTGGAAGACCCTAAAAGCCTTCACTACTGCGATTCGCGGGGAGAGCTTCAGATCTTAATTGAAGGCAAGTGTCTCCCTCCATTACATTTTCAGTCAATCATCCCACGATATATCCGAGTAAAAAGCCAAATCAAAAACATTAAGAAAAATAAATTAAAAACAGCATATCAATGCAGAGCTTATAAGTACCTCTCACAAGTGCTTTCGTTTAATGAAGAAAAAACTGATACTTATTACGCCGTAACCGTTCTAAGAATAAGTTGCAAATGGCACGGGTGCTGTGAAATTCGGAGACTTCACATTCACTAACTCACTCAGCTCGGGCACATTGTATTCTGAGATATTAAAGTGCCACGATAGTCAACGGAGGCTACTTCCGCAAGGCTGAGCCATCAAGAAATGGACCCGACGATATTAGCAGCAATGTCAATTCCGGAAGCTGTAAAGGAATGAGCGGAAGAGCTTGGAATGGTGGTTGAAATGGAAGTGTGGCGTGTTATTGGTTTAAGAGAAGTAATACACCAGGGGCGTGGACATATGACAACTGGCGGTTATGGTTTTGATATTGCGAACGTTGATCACCAGGAACTTCAATTCCGAGGAGTCTCTTGGGAGACACCCGACTATATCCAAGGGTTGAAAATTTCTGGATAACAGAACTTGGTGGGATCTCTCCCCATAAGGCAAGCCCATCACCCATTTATCCCTTGCGCCGGATGCCGAGATGAGTCCACCCCCATTTCCCATCAAAAACATCCACCGAGTTCACCACTGCATGACGTAGATGATGTCGGAGAATGAACGTTGTAAAGGGATGGTTACTCCTCAGCCCCGCAATACACTGCTTATATGGGTAGGTCATGATGCACACCTCACTATCTGTCATCAATCTTAAAATTGGAGTTCTCATGTTTATATCTATCTGTAAGAACCTGCTCCATTTTTATTAGTGGCCTCTTGCTGCATTTCTCCTTAAATGACTAAAAACTGTTGCCAATGCGCATTTATCGATTTCGATAATTCTAACAGCCTCTTTTGAATTCCTTTATTTTTTAAAGTTCGTTCCACTTGCATTTCTTTTTTCGACTGTGTTCATGAAACCGTCATATCTTAAGTGTTTGTCTAAATAATTACCTAGTCTTTTCTAAACCCGATTGCAAGAGACATTTTATATGCCAGAGACAGATTATCCTCTGTGGATAAAATTTCTTTAGCGTACAAGCCTATGCATGAAATATTTTCGCACTGTTATTTTCCACAGCACACAGATATAAAGGATAAAGAATATGCATCAGTCAATGAATGGCTATACAAGCATTACTCGCCAAGCATATGAGGTAGAAATGTGAGCGATCTGGTGAGGAATAGGGGTCTTAAAAATGTGGATATGAAGGCTTACTTTACGATTTCTCATTTCTCACCGTATTTTTGGGTCGAATATTGCACTTACCTCTCACGCGTTTAGTACTACATTGCCTCATAAAAGAAATAGTATGAAACGAATGTGTTCCTTTTATTACGGAAGGTGACCTACAAGTAGTAAAATTTGCGCGAAGTGGTTATGCGGGAAATTATGTAGTATAGTGTAGGCATAAGTACTGTGTAATGAGAAGTATATTTTGGTTTAAGTTGTACAGATATAAGATATGACGCATATAAGATATAAATGACGGAAAGAAACCCTAAGCCAACATTGGCCTACTCATAACGAAAGTACTAAGGAGCCCATAGTTCTACACCTTACCCGGCGGTTAGGGCGTTACACTACAGTCAAGAATGTTGGTAGAATTTGCCATTATTCAAATAAAAAACCTCTATTCCAGCTGGGAAAAAATTCCAAATTCCGGCCCTACAATCTGATCCTTGTTAGTTGGGTCAATTGGTTTTGGTCAAATGTTAGAAGTGATGAAAACCAAATAGTTGCAGTATGTTCTAAAAATATATAAATGCAGATGAAAGAATAAATTGATGTAGTCACAGGTGAACGTGTTTGGAAATATTCTCAAGAAGTGAAAACATTACGTATATAAGAGGAGTACGCGAAACGGAGATAACGCGCGGAAACAATGCACTCTAGTGGAAGTGACGAGAGAAGAAACCCTGTACAGTTTTGAGTGGCAGATATCATGTAAATAAAAACAGCTCTTCACATAATAATGAATGAAAATGCTCAATATAATATATTCCAAAGACAAGGAAAAAGACGAAAATTTGAAATTTTGACATATTTACCGCGAAAAGTGATTTTGACACTCACAGTCGTTTTCCCTCACATATAGGGGAAAACAACTGTAAGCAAAGGGAAACCTTATGCCAACTCTCACCACCTATTAGGTCAATTAGGCTTCAAACACATTAATCCGGCAGTCCATTCAAATGAACAGCAAAGCCAACCTCTCATTAGAAAGACTAAAAGTGGAAAAAATAATACACCATACTGGACATAGCAATAAGGCCATGTTGCGAACTTTTATCACTGAATAAAGACATTGAAATACCAACTGAAGGATATGGCCAGTCGGCATGGAACAAGAGAGTCTAGAAGAAATCCTTGCTCACAGTAGAAAAACGAAAATGATGAACCACGATAAAAAGTCACATTACTTGTCATGTGAAAGAATACCACATTTTACTTCCAAGCTTTAGCGCTGGAATGAAGTTCACCAAGGTCGTGGCTTCTTTGAAGCCCTTTCTTCCTTGCGTACCATCCTTGATGGACCGTTATGGCTCAATTCCTATCACCTTGAACCTCGGTAGAATTGACATGTGGATTACCGATCCCGGATGGCGTAGTGGTCTGCGCAGTGGCCCGGAAAGCCTAGGGTCCGTGGTTCGATACCCGGTCCATGTGAATGTTTTCCCATGACAATTAATGTGAATTTCACCGCCGTTCACGCGGCAGGTTGGAAATATACCACACCATAAAAAAATAATAATAATTTTCTCGGGATATCCTTGCGTCAATGATGAGATAGTCTAAACGTCTTGTCACTTTTCTGAAACTGCTGGTCACTTTTTCAAGTGGAATATCCTTCCCTAGGAAATGAATATTCCCCTTGATAAAGTGACCCCCTAGTAATGAATATTCCCCTTGAAAAAGTGACTAGAAACCGTCGTGAAACTTTGGAACTATCTCATGATTCGTGTGACGATAACCCGAGATAATTCATTCACTTTTAATCGTTATCATCCGACAAAGTTTCAATGAGACAAATTCACCGCAAATGAGAAATCAACAGAGTAAAATTCAAGTCGAATACAAACCAAAAATATGCGATCAATGTAAATTCTGACCTTTACTATGAGCCGAAGGAGTTCACGATATTCCTCGCAGGAACATTGAGAAGAAAATACTTTCGCGAGACGTGACGCTCAGTAAAATGCAATCCAGATACAATGACATCGACGGGTAATTAGGCTGGAACAGACATAAGTAGGTAATCAGGAAACAGCCTCCATGAGAACGACATTCATACCGGTGGTGGGATTTGAACTCAAGATCTTTTGGTTAGCAGGACCGACGAACTACCGATCTAGCTAACGTGGTTGGCTCTAAAGCCCATGGCTACCAAATAAACACACCGAGCATTGTATGAACATATTTCATTCACCAGTAATTTTAGAGTTGGAGATAGAGAAAACGTGAGCGAAGAAACAGAGGTAGGTGAATGCCGTGAAGAATTGGCATGCATGCTACGACGAAAGAATTCACATCAATGGGAAAAGCACTTACCGAATTTTTGGAGCCATGATTACGACAAGCAATGCTCTCTGGATACGGAATAATAATCAAGCAAGAAGGCCGTACAGAATCCATTTCGATACATGATGAAACAAAAATACAATCTTCACGAGATTACAGTTTCCGTAAAACATTCTATATTATCTAAATAAACTTTACGTCAGACCCTAATTTAAACGAGTTTTTTCTTGAAATATATATTTATTAATATATTCTAACGGAATGTGGATTTGGATATGCAAATGCGTTCAGCGAATCTCCTTCACAGAGAAACAAACCTTCTAAAACAACCGTCGAGGGAAATTATTCTGATGCCGAACAGCTTCTCCCTATCCCTACAATGAATAGAAAAATCCATCGTTTGAGGCATTTTAATATGAACCTCAAACAATCGAAATGCTGAAACAGTTGAATGTATATTCAGCAAACAACGAAGCCCCAGGGAATATCAAATAAGAGTAGCATGAGACTCCAACGTTTCCGGCTGGGTAATCACCACGCAATATGTGAAGCCGATACATACATACGCCGATTTACTTCGAATAAACGGGAAGAGGTGGTGAAATTCGGTTCAAGCCTGACAATTTTTATTTAGAATTCACTCGTGCACCCACGGTTTCCATTGGTAGAACTACTGATTTGAGTTAAACTTTCATAGCATGAAATGAACATTTCCGTCCGGGCGGAAATGCACACTACAACGGCCATAATTACATTTTTATCCATCCATTCTGGGACTGGCAGTTAGTTCTCTGGCCCCATTGTTATCTTCCACTCAAAAGCAAATCTGGAAACCTCTGGATTACTATTTATGCGATGGCATGTTTACATTTAAAGCCTCAAATAATATTTACAACTCTTCGAAGACTTTTGGCCACATTCATAAGGGAGAGAGAATGAGGATTGATTGGAGCTTATAATAGCGAGAAAATTGGTCAAATGTGAACAAACGTGAGGGAGCAAGAGAAAATACCTAGTCCAGGCTGTACTTCCCCATTTAATGCATTCACTGTTCGTGAATGAACAACAATGTATTCCGCTTCGGTTCACGGAAAGGTCCCCCACCGTCAACGGCAGCAATTTCCAACTTTGTTGTCGCACGTACTTCATGCGGAATTGTAATCTCGCCTTATTAATGGCCGCGTGCTCCAGCTTTTATGCGAAATCGCACACCTGGAGGGAGGAAGGACTCACAACTCGCTTTAAGCACAGCTTTGTGTCCGCGCAAGGCCACCGCTGTCAACGAAGTCAACCTGTCTGTCACACACATACGCCCTAGGCATGAAAAGCCCCATTCTTCCTTTATTCTACCTCACTCATGGCGACCTTGTGATGTATACTTTTATTTGCCTCGATTTGGCTCAGTTTTATTATCTTTGGTTCACTACGGTATTAAAAATAATGTTTTTTCGCTAGGTATATATTTCGCTGCCGGTTACGGCTTGTTAGGCCGCATAAAAAGGAATGACCGAGTGACAAAAGAAGAAGTCCAAAGAAGAGTGGGAGAAAGAAGGTCTTCAGAAATCTTTTGAGAAAAGACGGGACAACTTAACGGGTCAAATATTGAAACATGATAGCCTAATCAAGACAATTGTCGAGGGAAAAGTGAACGGGAAGAATGGAAAAGGAAGGCCTCGGACATACGGAGATATATGAAGCAAGCATTGAAGGATGTGAAAGAGAAGAATCAAGCAAGTAATAAGAGGTTAGCGGATAGGAGATTGGTGTGGAGAGCTGCGTCAAACCAACCTTAGGATGGTTAAATTATGATGATGATGTCACATGCAGGTAAAACTGCAAAAAATATATAAGTATGTGAATATACTGCTTGGCAGAGGGGAGGAGAGCTCCAAAAGTTGGAGTGGTTAGGTAATTGCAGAGATCGGAATGGAGGACTGCCGAGAAGGGTTGAGCAGGAGATATACAAGTAGTCATTAACCCAGTTACACTTTAAATTGACGGCCTTGTTTATTTTTGAGTATTCAAGAACGTTTAAGTGGCTGATTTTCCTCTTCAAATTAATGGTTTTGGGAATATCACAACTTTGTTTTTAAATTTTAAATTAAGTTTTCAAAACACTATGAGATTATTCTATTCCAATGAAAAACACACCTAGTACGGTTCCAGAGTGATTTAATGAAGACCAATCGATTTCGATGGCTATAGCGTCTTTTTTAAGGATAAATTATAAACCACAGCTATCTAGCCTTATCATATACAAAGAGAAACTGGAGGTAGGGGTGAAGTTTGAATGGAAGAAGAGGGCTGTTTGGGGGCTGGTTGGAGATTTGTGAGTAGGGAAAAGTTTGAAGGCAGGAGGGGGAGTAAGGGAAGGGAGGAGTGCTACAGTAAGGTCATATGGTGATGACGTCTGTGGGAGGATAGGCAATGAAGGAGTCGGAATTCAAAACAGTGGATTAAAATGGGGAACATTTAATATCAGTCAAAGAGTTTTAAAATATAACATTAGGTAACAGTGAGTATATCCAAAATATCCATTTTAGTACTTTGGTCACAGATGCGTAAAATATCAGCATTGAAATCATATTTATGTCCCGTTTCTGTAAGGTGCTGGGCGAAATGTGACTTTAAGTCCTTTGATTTAGCACTCCTGGTATCTTCTTTGGTGCGTACCTTGAATCTCCTTTTCGTTAGTCTATATATACACCACCACACTCATTACATTTTAGGGCATACCATACGCACCACTTTTATCTTCCGACACAACACTGTCTTAGGCATTGATTAGTACCTTGCCATGGGATGGGTTATTAAATCTTGCTATTATTATTTGGGACCATATTGGGCCTTTCTCGGTGTGTGTTTCATTATGTTGGCCCCACCATCCCACATCGTGTCACTAAAATCAATCAAATGTATTCTTCCTTGAAACTTGCGTTCAGTTGGCTCAAAATACACGGCAGACCACTCACACTGAAGTTGATAGACACCACTCTTCAAAATTCGGAACCCATTCCTTGGTATGAGATATCATTTGCTTGAAAAATGGAATTAGGCGAGGAAAATTGATTCAATTATTAGCCTACGCATAGTTTATGTAGTTTTTTTTTAGATAGCTTTCCAAGGTCTCAACTCCTGGTAAATTAGCTCTCAGTAGCTTTTTTTTCTTGTAAAGTATTTTTTAAAAGCTTGGTTGTATCCGTTATTCGCCGTGTCATATATTATTATTTACATTTCTCCTCACGTATTGAAATAAGACATATGTTCGTTTATGAGGCGATGAACATTTGAATAGGATAACAGTCAGTTAAAAACTCTCGATATTCGAAAATTACACCTGTTTACACACTTCCCGCTGCCGCTAATTCTCATGCAAACTAATTTTTCGCCTGATGAACCACTTGGAACTAGAAGTTAATACACAAGTCTAAATAGCTTGAAGTCAACACTAACCTTTAGCATAAACCAGAAATTATTTATCCCGTCCTTAATGATGCAGCCATTATTGAAACCCTATTAAAATCAACCCGACGGATTATAGCTAAATAAAGGGATCGGGTTAGTGTAGGGACTGGATTGTGCTCCTCCCCTATGACCTGAGTTCATATCCCGGCAGTGCTAGGTTGCATACATATATATATATATATATATATATATATATATATATATATATATATATAGCGGCATACCAATGAAAAACCCGTCAGATTTTTCATTGGTATACCGGTCCCCATTTGAGCCCTGCGGGGAGAGCACTCTGAATTCAGTACTCCGTCCGATAAGTGGGACGTGATATCGTGAGCCCCTTGGCATCATGCGTTAAGAGAAAGCTAAAGCCGGCGCCAGGTTTCTTCCCATCCTTCCGCTATTCCCTGAAATATCCCTACCTCTACCTAATTATCTACCTATCCTAAATAGTTCGAATTACCTTAGCTGTCGGTTATCTTGCCTGAATACCAAAAACTACATATAGCTAAATAATATAACCCTGCAGCGACTTTTATTGCGTTCTATGATTGCTATCCGCTAAAACAATTTTGGGTATGTGTAAATCGGTGTAGGCGGTATTTGTAAATCGTTAAAATCAGTTGTATGTTAATTATGCCATTGTAGGCGATTGGATATGGGTAGTAATGGCCATAAGTAGGCGATTGGATATGAATAGTAATTATCCAGGGAATGGCGAAAAATCCAGCATTGGTATGAGCCTACCTACTCTAAACTAAAGGGGCCAAGAGGTACATGCTTTAACGTCCCTAAGGACGGATAGAGTTCTGAACTTGAATAGAGCATACAAGTGGAGACCAATACCTCAACGAAAAAGTTTTGCCACAGTGGGAATGCGAATCCGGACCCAAACGCCCGGGATAGGAAACCAGTACTCCGAAGTCACCACAGCACACTTATTCCCTAGAAATTCTACATTGAATTTTTTATCAAGGCGCAATACACACCCAGATGGAAGTAATTTATATCTTAGGGTACTTCTGGATAAATCTACTACCATTGCTCCTAAATATTTCTATTATTTAAAATAATAGTCTATTGTAAAAACGCTTGCCTTTAACAAATTATCGGGTTTCCGGCGATTTTTTGAAGAATATGTTTGTAAATATAGGAAGAATCAAGTGAAATATTCCACGAATAAAATAACAGTTTAACTCGACCTAAGCTTCAATACGTATCCATCATCATAAAATAAAAAGGTGTATACAGGAGCGTTATTATTATTATTATAGCTATTATGCATAATTTTTGGTTGGGGGGAAAAGAATGGGTTATCGAGAAATAAGGTGCAAAAATTATGTACAAAAGCTCGCAATGGTGTAAATCTTTTCCCTTATGAATACGGGCACACATTGAAACCTAGGAATAATTAAAGTATTATTTAATATGTGGAAACTTTCAGTTAAATCTTCGATATTTATAAAATTTTCATTGACTCTTGATGAATATATCCAGGGCATTTTTCATTTATAATTACTGAGGCGGGGCAAATGGGCTAATACCTTATAACGGCTCATTTTATTCTCGTCTAAAATAATTAACATGCAACGCTTCAAAGTGGAGCTGCAGCCCCATTTATTTCTGGAATTGTATTCTCTATACGTCATTTCCTGATCTACACATAAAAGCGCACACATCACCACAGCAAGGCCATCCGGAAAAATCAACGTTCATCTCTGCTATGGAGCGAATGAAAAGCTGTGTTTAATGAGCCCTTCCTATTCCTACGAGACTCAACGGAGGCAAATGAAGAACCCCTTCGTCTTGTAATGAATGAGGACGCGGATATTATGACGGCGGGGAGAATTAAAGGTGGCTTGCCGCCCTGTGACCGCGGGTTGAACTCTCAACATTGCCCCAATTACGTCGCCTCCCTCCGCCTACAACACGACCTCGCCATCCTTTGTCCTGCTTTGAGCTCTTCCCGCGAAATGTTAATCAGCGCATTCACTGGGCGGACTCTTTTTCCCACAAGAGGACACGCCGGGAGGGTGTTCCCTTCGTAATAGACGCATTCATTCACGTACACCGTCGCGTAAATTAATGCAGATGTGCGTCCTGAAATGAGAGAAGAATGAACGAGATAATTGAGTTATATATACAAGCGTGCTAAGTCGAAATTCGTGGATGGAGGAACAAGAAGGTCATGTAGATCAGAGAGCAGGGGAGGAAATGAGAGGCCGGTCTCCGACTTGTCTCTTCCGTTGATAGGACCTAATTATCCCGTCTCTCATGAAATTGATGAGGAGATATACATTCCTCGCGCGCATTACCAGTTGCGCATTACACAATGGGATAGTGAATATAGTGTACAGTGTACATAAGCCTAGGAGACAATACTTTGGTTAAATATCTCATGAAAATCACCGGCATGATCACTAGATCTAAAGAGAGCATATTAGGATTGTGTTTTGTTATGTGGGTGCGGGAGCCGACTGCGAAGATCATTTGCGTTATTTCGGATGTGCGGGTAATTGGGCAGAGGGAAAAATATTTCAGGGGACGGAGGAAGAGTGGAGGGAAACCCAACGTCGGCATTAGGCAACTCTAAACGAAAGACGCCCAAGGGCACAGATGAACTGATACATCAACTGCGTAGCATCCCTTATGAGTCCGAAAAGGTAAATCATGATTCATGAAAGTAAGAACGATCACTAACATACATTCATCTACATCTATATCCACGCAATACCCTAAAACCCACCATGAGGGTGTGTGGCAGGGGGTGAAAACCACCAAACATGCACTATTGAAAAGCAACTAGGCTTCCACAAATTACATTAATGTGGCTGCGAGTAAAGGCATAACTGAGAGCAGGAAGGTTGAGGAAAAGTCTTAGGAACTGAATAACCGCAACCACGGATTAGTAATTAAAGATCAAAGTAGATTCTTATCTTAAGAAAAGCTCTTAGGAGTTCTCATCAACTTTACGGACGGGTTCCCTAACTATTCGGGACAAAATATTTCCCGCTAAAAATAGCATGTTTCATGCCACCCCTTATCCTACTTTCCGACTTAGAGATGGCTATCAAGCGCGATACCATTTCCCTCGCGAGAAAAACGAGCCCAAAAGGCAATAACATGCATGATTTCTATATAATAGGCCGTATTTCATTCATCATGAATCAACCTCCCTCTGGCATTGCTTTTGAAATGTG
Organism: Platycnemis pennipes; assembly: GCA_933228895.1. Taxonomy (NCBI): domain Eukaryota; kingdom Metazoa; phylum Arthropoda; class Insecta; order Odonata; family Platycnemididae; genus Platycnemis; species Platycnemis pennipes. Next base: position 30,009,114 of record OW121846.1, read on the forward strand.
CAGTAGCCCTCGTGAAATTTGGAATGCGGGTTGGATAGAATACTCTTTGACAATGTCTATATCAACAGCGCACACTGAAAGAGGGAACATTTTCACTACATTGGTATTGCTCGTTGTAAAATCACGAAGACATGTAAGATAATCAGAACGTGTGTAGACCGTTATGACAGAGATAAATTAGGCTTCTTCAAAGGTAGAAAACTGAGTTATTCTTTCTTGCTTTCATTACGCCCTGAATTCCGCGTGATAAAATCGTAAGCCAGAGTATTTTTCAGTTCAACCCTGAATCTGCATACTTTTTCTTTTTATTTCTTTTTATAAATCCGAAACAGAGCATAAGGCCTTTTACATTGGGCACTATGAACAATAACAACACACATGCCTTGGGTGATGGAAATGCGAACCAGGCGGGACTCGAACTCGCGATCCCAGGAAAAGCAGGTGACCACTTTATCCCGTCGCCACCGAGGCCAATTAAACTTAAAACGTCCTTTGGTAATTAGTTCTCCGCTCCATACACAACATATAGAAATTAATAAACACTCACTTTAGGGAATAAATTTGCGTTAAAATCATTTTCTTTATTTAAGCAAAAGGAACACGAAATATATAGAGCTGCTTTCTTTTTAAATACTCACACCTACAGTAGCTATTTTCTCGTGCATTAATCCTTCAAATATTAAAGACGGTGAAATCTTATTATAGGACGATATAAATTCCTAAGCAACGATCGAATTTGGCACAAATAAAGATCTCAACAATCCAAGGAATTCCAAGGAATCATTAAATTCACCCTGGCAGAATCTTTTCTTTGTTTTGCCTTAAAACACAAGAATATACGTGGTTTATTCTTCCTAGCGTTGCACATTTTTATAGGGAGACGGCAAGAGAAATATTATCCTACAGAAACGGCGCGCCGTTGAATGCTTCACCGTGATCATCAATCATTTTTCTAAAGATTAGTTTGACCCTAGCTTCAATCTAATCTTTATATGGACTAGCATAATGTATTGTAGTAAGAAAAGTTGGCTACCTTGGGCTCCTCGGGATAACAATAAAGTGGTTTCCCCAAACTTTCCACCTACTTCCACAGTACTGCAGCTGTTATAGAAACTTTTACCCCGCCTGAAATGGATGCCGCTCTGCCGACACTATGCACTCTATCCTCGCTCTTAGTAGTGGAAGTTGACCTTTAAGGACGAGGGTCATTTTACGCCAATCGCATATTGTTACTAGTTATAAAATATATGAGCATTAAGTTACCAATCCCTTCACATGTTATTAAAAATTAGTACAATGAGAACATTAACTCTTATACGCAAAATATACGAACTGAGAACTAAATGTCAAAGTCTGTTAAAAATTGCAGTATCTTTTAAAAACCTTAAAATTTTGCTAACGTTCCCCTCTTCATCACCTAATCCTTGTCTTGGCTTCCACGAACATTAAGACTTTCACGCACAACCAGATCTAGAGTAATGGCCTCCCATCCCAAGGGCCCGGGTTCGATTCTCGGCAGTGGCTGATTTTTCAGTGGAAAACCGGTCCCCACTTGAGTGCTTAGTGGAGGGCATTTCAAGTTCAGTACTCCGTCTGTCGGATGGGACGTTAAGCCGTGGTCCTTTTGGCGTCTTTCGTTAAGAGTAGGCTAATGCCGACGCCGGGTTTCTCTCCACCCTTCCTCCGTTCCCTGAAAACTCCTACCATTACCTAATTATCCACCTATCCTATATGGCGCAAATGACCTCAGCTGTCGGTCGCCTCCACTAAATAGCCAACCAACCACAACCAGATATTAATCACACTACGTAAGAATGTGTTCTACGGTTGAGATACTCTAGCAAACATAAAAAAAGAGATAAGAACGCATGAGAACACAATTCCCTATCCTCAGCCAAGTGATGGCGACCTCTTCCCCACGAGAAATCGTTACGGACGTGGGCAACTCCGATATTATCGTGGAGAGTTTGTTGCTAGAGATGTTTGAAAATACATCTTCCCACTCCTTAAGGTAAACGTTCTGTAATGTGAATTCTAGACCGTGTAAGGGCACTCATGTTGAGGTTTCAACATGTAGAATGAGCAAGATTAATCAGCAATTCCAGTTAGATGTGTAAAGGGAAGGTATGATAATTATATTAGAGTAACCAATCTATCAGATGAAATATAATGGTAATCATTATCAAACCGTAGGTTGAAATATAGACTCCACCTCTTAAAATAGCAAAAACTGGATTTTGACCTAAATACTACTATGTAAACTATTGATTGCACTAGAAAATAAATGTAATAAAAATCTTAAAAAACGCCAGGAGTACATGCATAAAATGTCATAAGTAATATATTGCTAATGCAGGAAAAAAATTACACAAAAATTTAAAATAGATAAAATAATATTGCCATTAAGACACAAAACAGCCAGAATATAGACAAATAGAAACATTATAAATTCACTTACATAAAAATATCAAATCGCATCCAACAATTAATAAAAAATACACCAAAATTTCATTCGTAAAATACACAATAACATGAATGACAACAAACATTTCAAACGCACTCAATATTTTTATAAAAGTCCACAAAACATATTTGAAACAAAGTGGTGGGGATCCCTCACAGGCATGGCAAAAATACTTGGGGTCCTTCCTGAACCCTCTGGATGTGCATTGTGTGCATCGTCATTGAGGGACACGTTTCCGACTTTCGTCTTTGTCATAAATCCCTGGGAACTACCTAGATTACCCATGGGTCCAGAAGGGCAGGCTGGAGGAGGTATGAGGAATTGCTTCAAAGTAGGAAGGACCGAGGAGGGTTCTAATCATGGAGAGGCGTAAGTCGTAGAGAGATGTTTTGGGATGAGTTTTAAGGTAGAGGAAATATCTATTAACGAGAAAGAGGTGAAGTATGTGAATAGCAAGCCTCTTATACCATATTAGAGTCCTATGCTCAATGGAGTGGAATGACATTATTTGATCAAAGTGATCGATCCCAATCATTAACCCATTGTATCGAGCAATGGCCTCCAGTTTGGAAGTGACGCCACCCCCTCGCCGACGACGGACATCGACGAAATTACCTCCGAATTTGGAGCTGATCATCCCAACCTCCCGATTATCCTTCCACTTCATAACGCAGACTCCATCGGTGCTTTATACGTCCACTACCTCCCCCCGTTTCAGTTTTTTCGCTATGAGGTGAGGTAGATTCCCCTTCCAGGTAGCTCAAAGAATTCTGTTAAAATAGGTCCTTCGCTCAAGCAAGTTGTGGGCCAGGTCAACACTTTTGTAGTAATTATCCATGAAAAGAGGCTATCAAGTTTCCAGCTTTCATTCCATTAATTTCCATGCAACATTGTTAACATGTCCGGCCCGCCTACGTCAGAATCGGAAGACCCAGTGTACATAAGAATGGTATCATGGTGTACATAATCCGGATGGTTTGGTGAGCACTCCCTTTTCCTGGTAATGCCTTCCCTTTCCGTTCTTTTCTGCTTTAGCCACCTCGTCGAGTGAAACCATTCTGAAAGAAAAAATGTTTTAAAATGTAAATTTTGTCTCGGCAGCACGGCATATTTATGTGCATACCAGAGGAAAAATATTGAAACCCTAGGAAAATCCGTAAAATTACTTACCTATTTCCAGTGGAGAAAAACGTAACCCAAGAGTTGACATTTCTGAGATATCTTTCTCCTGCCCCTAAATGAGAGATAAAAAATATTAGAAAATAAAAATCCACAAAAAACAGCAATTTATTTGCTAAATGAATGTTAACATCAATTAGATTTATATCGCGTACTTTGACATGTATCATGTCTTTTATAGGAACTATGTGAAAAACTAGAAAAAAAACAGATATTTGATCAATTGGGAATTCATAGCAAAGTACATTCTGGATATTTGCAAATAGCCTAGGATTGTTATATTTTCAATGCAGAAGCAAATTTTAAAATCAGGAATAAATATATGTGAAAGCTTTATTGAAGCCAAATTTCTAACTAACTAACGAAAATACACCAAAAATATCAACAGTGCATTTGTAAAAATGAGGCTTGATAATGGACATAATAAAAAAATGACGATTCATATACTCGTAAGCTAATTTTTATATCACTATAATAAATCAATTAGTGTGACATAATTGTGAGAGGATGTTTAATAAAGTATATTAAAATAAGAAAATATTTTGAAAAAATCAACTAGATGTTATAGTATTCAATGATATTCGGGGAGCGGTGTAGGGGGGGAGGGAAGGGTAAGTGTGATTCAATCAATTGAAAAAGTTACTTAAGTATATACTTAAGTATTTGAGATCGAAACGAATATTGTTTTTTTATGAAAGTAATGGGAAAAAACTCACAAAAAATGAAAATATAGAGCCAAAAAACGCCCAAATAACATAACTTACCTTGTAAATAATAAATTGTTGTAACGGCGCTTTCCGGTGTGGGCAACTCCGGCTGCGGCAACTGCACACGCTTCGAGGGCTATCGAATGACTGACAATGAAAAAGAAAGAGTTACGAGGTGGCGTCTACCGTCGACGGCCTTGAGAACGGATTACGAGCTTGGACGACGATCGTCGTCCGCAGTCAGCGGATAGCACCCGGCGGACGACGATTGTCGTCCGTCAGCGTTGAACGTGTTAACCGTAGTCTCCAGAACTTAAGCAAAGAAAATTTCACTTCTCACAGCAAACTATGTTTCAGTGAAACTACAACGGATAAGCATTGGGTAACTTGGAAGTAGACTTGTTTCTGAAACAGCTGACATGAGTAGATCGAAGAGAAATTTTTTGCTGGATGAGAAGGTACAAGGAAGGTAGCGAGAATTAAAAAAACAAGTCCAAAGAGTGAACACCGGAGGTGCTTCAGAGCAGAAGCTTCAGGACGAAGAAGGGCGGCAATGTTGTTTGGTGGAGCTGCTGTCATCAAAAGGAAGCCAAGAATAATTTGTAGTAATACAGCAATACTGCGGTGACTTTGCGAGGTCATAATGACAGACCGGCGTAAAAACCCGTAGTAAACGAAAAAAACCGTGAGCCTACTGTCGTGGAAAAAAGTCATGACACTCGAGTTTACAAGTCAATGACAGTTGTACCCGTAATCCCACATGAAAACAAGTTATATCAAAAATTAGCAAATTTAATTCTGCGTTTAACTGTGGAAAGTGAAAATTTTTATTTTAACTTGTTAAAATTTTATTGTCTGCGAAACAAAAAAAGTGCCTGTTTTTTCACCGTTTTAAACGGAATGCTCACTTTAAAAATTCATAACTTTAAAAGTATTCATTGGATCGTAACCAAACTTTAATACGACATAAAGGAACCTGTTTTCAAACTATGTACAAAGTTTTAAGATAATCGAAGTTGAAATAAAATTGTTCTTGTAAATTTTCTGAAACCACTTTTTCTCAGTACTGCGTGGTCATATCGATACGAATCTTGTTCTGTCATGGAGCTTATGGTAATACAAGGCTAATCGGTTCTCCATATTTAGAATTTATTTAGTTGTTTATTTTATGTGCGCTTACATTTAATTCGGTGTTTCCTCGAACAAGAGGTGTGAAGCGAGCGGGAGGAAATGGACGCATGGCTTCGGAAATCCGTGCGACGTTGCCGCGTTCGACACCATCTGTTGCCATCGGACACCATTTGTTGCATTGTAACTTAAAAAGTTGACGGAAAGGGGTGTACTTTCTTTCGAAAGATAAGAATCCCATCTGTTTAAGTTACAATGCAACAAAAATGTATTGATTCTACATATGGAACGCGGGGATGGTGTCGAACGCGGCAACGTCGCACGGATTTCCAAGGTCATGCGTCCGTTTCCTCTCGTTCGCTTCACACCTCTTGTTCGAGGAAACACCGAATTAAATGTAAGCGCACATAAAATAAACAACTAAATAAATTCTAAATATGGAGAACCGATTAGCCTTACATTACCATAAGCTCCATGACAGAACAAGATTCGTATCGATATGACCACGCAGTACTGAGAAAAAGTTGTTTCACAAAATTTACAAGAACAATTTTATTTCAACTTCGATTATCTTAAAACTTTGTACATAGTTTGAAAACAGGTTCCTTTATGTCGTATTAAAGTTTGGTTACGATCCAATGAATACTTTTAAAGTTATGAATTTTTAAAGTGAGCATTCCGTTTAAAACGGTGAAAAAACCTGCACTTTTTTTGTTTCGCAGACAATAAAATTTTAACAAGATAAAATAAAAATTTTCACTTTCCACAGTTAAACGCAGAATTAAATTTGCTAATTTTGACATAACTTGTTTTCATGTGGGATTACGGGTACAACTGTCATTGACTTGTAAACTCGAGTGTCATGACTTTTTTCCACGACAGTAGGCTTGAATTCGCTCAGGTATATGCAAAAATGAGCCCACCCCAGGAGCTCCTGGCATTTGGTCATTTTCAGTGATGGAAAAACCTTAAGAAATGATCAACATTGCATCCTACATATAGTATTTTGTGATATCACCGCGATTCTCTATTACAGCCTGAAGTCTATCCTGCACTGACCCCATCATGTTTTGAAATATTGTTGGTCGCCGGGATAAACTGTCCCACACTTCTCTCACGTGAGCTTCCAAGGCTTCTTCTGTCCTCTCGTCCTCATTTTCCGATTTACTGACAATGAGGCCCCAGACGTTCTCAATGGGATTGATGTCTGGCATATTTGACGGCCATGGTAGCACCACAATGCTACGAGGCTACTGAAAGAAGCGTATCGTTTTGCTGATCTATGGATGGGGTAGTTTTCCGGCATAAAAACTACGTCCTTTCCCTCAGGCACGACTTGTGATATATATGTGGCAGCAATCCTGTCCTTAAAAAACCCACGTACTCCTGGGATTTCATTTTTCCCCGTGTTTTGACCAAAGGCACTGGCCCCGCTGCAGACATTCTCTTCCGAGCAAAGCAAGTAATTCTAAACCCTCTTTTCGGCTAATTAGTATGATGCATCAAATATTAAACACTGGTCAGCCAACCAATCGAAACTCTTTTTCATTATTAGGGAAAAATGCTAACTATAAATGCCTAATCATAGGGCCATATACAGAATATCTGCTCCAGTCCCATCTTACTTCTACTGCATACGTCGTTATTTATCTATTAAGATAACGCTTGTAAAAAAATCTAATCCGTAAATGTACGGCCAATTGAGTTTTTCACTAGCTTTATTATACTAGAGGCCGTAGAGCTTACTATTTCTCAATTACAAGTTCAAACTGGTATAAGATTCACCTCAAAATTGTATATAGATGGCGGTGTACAATTAATTCTCAGCGTGACGCTGAGAAGAAATATGACCTCTGGAGATAGAATCCGTGCACCAATTTGAATCGTTTTTAGAGGTTTTATGAATTAAACATTAAAAGTGAGACTGTAGTTGAAATTAGGAAAAGTTCTGATTACGATTCTGAATGGCCCATAACGTCGGCTGGAACTCACGAACAAGTGACTGGGGATCACGTTTCCCAATGCTATGGGTAATATCTGGAGAGGATCTGGAGACTATAAACCTCGAGTTTGGTTTGATCAGAACATGTCTCAGGGTCCTCATTCTAACTGCAACCTGATTATTAATAGCAGAATCTCTAAGGGCCATCAACTTGTTTATTATGAGCCAATTTAAACAGTAATTTTAAGATAAATATCAATAAAATTTAAGTATCTAAGAAGAACGCGAAATATTGCGTATATAATCATCTGTAGTTTTCAAGCCTTTGTCCGCACTAAGCGATTCTTCAGACCGGGAGGAAAGATACAAAGATGGGAATTTAAGGTTAGAGAGGAGGGGTGGAGGTAAACCCGGCGTCCTCATTAGCCTACTCTAAAAGAAAGGATCCGAAGGGATCCAGCCTTAACGTCCCATCCGACGGACGGAGTACCGCACTAGAAATTTTCTTCGCATAACACTAAAGAAGGGGAAAAACCCTGCCACTGCTGGTATTCAAACCCGAGTCATCAGGGTGAGAGGCATGTACTGAATCTACCACTCTAACCATTTCCCCCTTAGGAAGTGAGGTAAAACTACCTGTTTCCCTGTGCCAGTCTTTCATTTTTGATCACGTAACCGCAAGTGCTTCCTATCTTCCAAGATAGAAGAATTTCTCTCGTCAATTGCATTAGCTGATCCCTGCAGACGGTTTTGAGCATGGTATACCTGGTTTTCTGAACCGTCCCCTTAGTAGCACTTAATTACATTCACTATCCCCAGCCAAAAACTTTTCTCCTTTCGCGAATTTTGTATCATCCTGGAACCAAATAAAATTTCAATCAGGTCGATAAGTTATTTCCTTAGTTACTAACGTTACATGCATCATCAAAATAGACAATTTCTCAGGCTAATACTTTATGCAGTTTCAGCACCTGCTCATAAACTTCCCGTATTTGCTCTGTCTCTATATAGCATTTTGACAAATTCAAGAGCGGTAACCACAACTCGGGTACAACGGCTGAGCGTTTACCCTTAAAATACCAGTGCCATTGGGTGTTGTAAACGCTTGATCATTATGATGCACCTAAAATTGCATTTTAGTAGGAACTGAATTGCTAAGGAATACTCTCAGGCATTATGGCGGCAGTTACCGAAATGTGTCTCCCTTAACTTAAGCTGTAGAAAGCAGAGACCGCGATTCGCTCGATAGACCAAACCTGGCCATTAGCTTTAAATGCCGTAAAAGGCCGTAGCGTTATAAATCCCAAGAATGGACTATATATGAACTCGTACCACCAGACAAATGCAGACAATTCGCTACGGATTCGTTCATCAACATAATCATTATTTTTGACGTTATGCAAAACAAGAAAATAAATGCGTTAAGTGTCACATTAATGTTTATAGCTCGAATGCAGAGGAATATACGCACTAATATGCCAAAACAATATTGTATCGTTTACATGTTTTCTTGCCTTAAGTAAATCAATGACGAAATATAATAAAAATTGATTCTAAACTACAATTCTTTCATAAACATAAAGAAGGAACCATAACATTACCTGAACTCTGAACAAAATATTTTTTCACATCAGCTGAAGTTCACACATGAGTATTCTCAAAATAATAATGACAATGAAGCATTCAGGATATCAAATTGAAGGATCGCGAACTAGCCGCGAGAACCTTAACGGCGTTACCCGCTGAAATGCACAATAGCAGAAATTCCACAGAGAAAAAATCACAGGGATTCCGGTCAAGGGGAATGATTTTTTCCTGTGGAATTTCTGCTGTCATTCAGGATATATTTTCATCGTAAGTATCGTCATAGACTCGTTTATACTAGAATACAGAGATTACACAGAGCTTACACTATTTGCTCCTGATTTATTTCTTGTGATTACATCCTTTTTCTATATTTCCCTTGTGCTCGTTACCTCGTCATCAGTATGAAATACAGTAAGTGCAACAGCCACTTAGGATGCAGTCTATGAGGAGACTGCCCGAATGTTAATACAAAATCCATTCACCCTCCTGTGGGACGCCTTCAGTGTCCTTGGCTATGGCCCCACAGAGTATTTGAGGGAAGATGACAACAGAGGTACTGAATTCTTTTCCGCTCATCAATATGAAGTTCACCCTCTGCTCGACTTTTATTTCCATTAACAGAGGAAAAAGTCTAAACCGCAGGTTTGGTTTATCGTGCGTTATATTTCTTTCTCTGCGACGTCATTCCGTTCGCGGGCTAAATTGAAGTGATATGATGACTGAAATCTAGGCCATGGAGAAAGACTTTATTGCCAGCATTCAGTCTTTTTCACGCACTTAGCTGATCAGTAGTGAAGTTGTTCTCTTACTAGATGTATCCAGGTCATTCGGTTGGCCGGGGAACTAGAGGTCCGCCGAGTATTTACTATGTATCACGAGAATACAAAGTTAATTTCTGGCAGTGGCAAACGTAATTCAATGGTGATGGGTGGAGATCAATTTCACATAATATACACCGAAATGTGAAATAAAATTAACGCACCTGCGTTATACATTTAATTCTAGTTTGGTTAATTATTATTGAGGTTTGAAAACAAGTGTAGTTTTGCTTTTCTGTCAATAATGTTCATGCAAACTAATTGTTGGTCTGTATTGCATGAAAGATTAATACTCACATACATGTACGTCATCCTGAGAACTTACGGAGGAAATTTTGGACGAAATATGCAGTACGTGCAGTCAAGAAAATTTCAAAAAAATTCCTAGTAAAATTACATCTTTGGAGGTCATGAATGCCTGTAAAACATTGGGCCTAAATCGACTCAGAGAATTTGTCAATTAGACAATCGCATGGAGTAATTTGAGGATATATTATAAAGCTCTTACTGGAAAAAGTATGACTCACCTACTTTATAATTTACTTTACTGCCTTCAAAGAAAATTCAGTCATATTAGTACTCCAAACATATCAGCTTCAACCAAATTAACTTTAAGCTAGAGAAAATGCCCGACAATTTCTTCTGAGATCGTACCTACCATCTATCAGTTAGAATGTAATTGTTGCAAACCACCATTGCATGTTGCCCGATATTTCTTTTACTACCACTACTAATTCACGAAAAGGACGATCAATAATTCAGCTGAAGTGTAAACTAACCCTCCGATTTCCTTGACAAGAGCATATACTTCGTATTAGGTACTCATTTCTGTTGCATAGCACGATTCTTTCTTACAATTTTGCTTGCAGTTACGGTGATGGGAGGCCATTAGCGTCTGCTGTGTGTTGATTTAATTAAATCTGTTGTAAAATTTTTAATATTGCAACGATTATGATTGCTAGTTGTAAAGTCCTGCCGGAGAGGAATCCTTTTGCTAAAAATATATTATTTTCTGCAGTTCATAATGTACATTTTACCGCGAAGTGGACCCATGTAACGCTGATTGCTTAGAATAGGTTGCCTTATTTGTCCTTCCATTCCTATTGGGGTGAAACTGGATACAAATGGGATCTACCAGGCTAAATATTGCTCAAAAATGTTTTATAAACATAAGAGGAACATTAATGCATGAAAATTTACTAACCAAATGAGATAAACATTGAAACATTCGAAGATGTTAAAATATACCTGAAGAGATCCACTTGCTTTGGGCTACGATCCATCCATAATGAAGTGGGAATTAGCGTTTTTAAAAATTATCGGCATTTACAACGAATTATGACAAAAGATAAGTACAGTGGTATTTAAAATGCCTCAAATATATTTTCTTTGCTTAAATTATATAATTAAATTTTACCTCCATGCCAAAAACTTTCAAATGCTTTATAAATGCGTCTTCTTTTATTAAACTTTTGAAAGTCTACAGTAGATAGAGAAATTCACTGAAGCAGTAACGATTGAAATACAAATAAATAACCAATAAAGGCGCTAATAACATGTCGATACGCCTATATAAACAACAGCAGAATTAAAATAAGGAAAAGAGTCAGTCAATCTGATATCTCTACCCCAAATGACTGACCTCAAAGAAAATGAGATTGACAGGCTAGTAAAACCTATTAAATTACCAATTTTCGATGCCCCAAGGAGGCAACCAACACAGTCAAAACAAGAGAAACCGATAAGCCGAAAGAACATATTATTATCCTCTGAAGAACCTGATCCCATCGAGGTTCACATGTATTTTAGTGACCTAGGTACTCATTGAATCAGGGAAATGAGATGGATGCATTCCTTATGCAATCCTTCAACAGAGTTCATGCAGTGAATGAGAGAGAAAGATGATAACTTTGACAGGAATTTCTCTAACACAGTTAAAGCACACCTAAAATTACGTTGATTGAAAAAAGGAGTTTTTCAAGTATTCGCATGACAGTGATAAAATGTACCGATATTTATTTTATTTCTCAATTTCTTTGTTAAAAATAAAGAATTTTGGTATCTCGGAGGCATGATTTTCCTGGGTAACCGGACTCTTCAACAAAATCTTTACACTAATCCTGAAGAATCTGGCGATATAGAGTGGAAGCGAAACATGATAACACAGAAATAAAAAACGAGCCAAATCCACATAAATAAACTTACTACGTTCCGGGTTTCACTGTTTTTCAGCATTTTCGCCTGACGATGTTGCAACACAGTGAAACCCGGGTCGTTGTAAAGTTTTCTTTTGTGGATTTGGCTCGTTTTTTTCTTTCTGTGTTAAAATCTTTAAATTTTTGACGACCAAAAAAATTGTCTTTTTGTGGAGGTAATTTAAATGTTCCATCAAAATGTGTAATAATCCAATAGAAGAGATATGTATAAATACTGCTAGCTCTTCATTTATCGAAGTTTGTTTGGAAGAGTGGGTTTGTACATATAAAACCTTTTGGTACCCGGTTTTACCCTACTTTCTCCTACTCGCTACTTTTCAAAGCATCGTTCTACAATGAGGATTCATAATACATAAACTGTACAAAAATATTATTAATGTCACGTTACTTTAAAGTTATGAACTATATTGACCCGACATATGTATGAGCCGTCATTCTTCAATATTTAACGGTGGAATAAATGCAAAATATACAGAAATCCGAAAATTTTAAGTTGTTGCAAGGTACATATTCATTTTTTAAAAAGCAATTTTGATTTATACCAGCACGAAGCGTTATGACTTTTATTTAAATTCACGATGTTTTTTGACGCACCTGTATTTCTCTTTGATCGGTGCATTTTGGCTCTATATCCGGGATTTTTCTTTTACTTGCTCAAAAAAAAGGCACAAAATATTTCACATCGCCGTGCTAAAATCTGTTTGTAGAGAATGAATTCTATGCCAAATCCCGAAATACGTGTTTATAATGAACAGCAGAGAGAGACAAGTAAGTCGAGTGTAATGCGTGACAGCTATATGGCTCCGAACCAAGGGAACACGTCATTTTACACCCAAAATGGGATTTCATATCAAGCAAGCATTAATGCTAGATGCTTGAACTTGGGTCGAGAGGATCCTTAAACCCAGAGCCTTTCAATCCCGGGAGAAAGTGGTGCCTGGTCCTGACAGAAGGCCAATAGTGAGGGCCACTCCCCCCTACCACCGCATAGCACGAGGGAAAATAAATGTATGCAAAAACAGTCCTTGAGAGTGGGTCCAATCCGGGGCTTAACGGTGAGGCCTCACAGGGCTCCAACGCTGCCCCTTGCTACGCCCCAAAACCCTTCTCAGTCTTCCATTCTCCCCATCCCCTCCTGCTTGGTCCTCTGCCTGTTCCTTGCTTACAGTCCCCTGCCCCACCCAGGATTTATCCCACCTCTCAGCTTCCTTCCCCGACGGTACCCTCGCCTCTCATTCTCGAGGAATAAGAAAAATATATATAAAGAGCCCCGAACCACGTTTCGGGAGCCCACTTCTGCTCCACTTGTTCGTGACTCCTTGACAAGTACAGCAGCATCTATCCGTAGGGGGGTGAACAGCTCCAGGAGTATTGGGGGGGTGTGTTCCCATCCCGTCCCCCTCCCCCACACACATATCCCTCCCCATCTTCTTTCCCCGTACCGCTCTCACGTGGGAGACTCGAGGTAATGTTTTCCACACGTACACCCCCACCCCTCCTCCAGGGTGATAGTCTCGAAAATTCAATGCATCCGTCCGCGCGCGGCGCCGCGGCCCCGAACATGATGTTCCAGTTCTTTCTTTTCTTTTCCTGCGCTCTCTTCAACTCGAACGTTTGACATGCTGGGGAAGCGCTGAGGCCACCGTCTGTCTCTCCCCTCTTATGAATTCCCTACGCCCCATTTTCCGCGCAGTGAGCTCGGAGGCGGATAAGACTCCGGGGAACGAAATCCGTGGAAGACTTCCAAAACATTGGCGAAGTGCTGTAAGTGACGCGAAACTATTTCCGGGCGCAAAACTGCACGGGAGTTCATTAGCATGGCATTCAGAAACTTGGGCATTGCGGATAAAAAAGTGGAAGAGACGTGACTTGAGATTTCCAAGAGGGCAAAAATTGAAATTCATTAGCTCTTTTCGAGAGCAGCGAAGTATGGGTGAAATCTGAGAGATCAAGAATAATGACAGGGTTAATCGATTCATTTTATGGTATTGTTTTATATAAGTAGGCTAACTCTCGACTTGAACTCTCTTTTTCTCAACGGTCACTGCGTTTATTTACACGTCCATCATTTTTGTTTACTTCAGACCAATTAGATGTATTTACTAAAAAGGAAATAAAAATAAAAAGTTTGATGTAGTTCTACAGTTTTTGGTTTCATATGATTGCATATTTATGCAAAAACTAAAGGTAAAAAATAATAGGTCATAAAACAACAATACGTTTATCCAATTGGAGTTGAATTCCATAGAATACTATTGTCAGAAAATATTCCAGTCCACTTTTAAGACCGTATTCATCAAAAAAGCAAAACAGCAGAATCAGAAACAAGCATGAGTAGCAATGCATAAATCAAGGATCTATTTCTCTCTTGCTTACCACTCAGAAGCTCCGAAAGAAGCGTTTGGAATGAGTTACCAAATGTAAATTTCCTGCTACTCTAAGCCGTGGGGCAACATCGTTTACTCCGACGTTGACGTTTGACTCCACCAACTGCGGATGGAAACTGAATTACTAAGTCCTAAAACGCGCCAACATGTAAGCATTTTGTAAGCAATTGTAAGTCTGCTTTGTATTTAGGTGGCCATCGTAAACGGTCTCCTACGTTAAGAAATATATTTAATACATTTAGGTATATATACGTCATATATATTTACATTATATGTCACACATAATTTAAAAAAAATATCCAATGATAGATCCCTAGTCCTTATTTCTTTACGCACTTTTAAACTCGGTTTAACACTATATTTCGACGTATCTCCAAAACATAAGACTCAAGTCACAACCCAATAGTTACAAAAATTTCCCACCCTTGTTCAAGCCATTGGAATTCAATGAATTCAAATTTCGTGGAAGCGGAGCACGTGATCAAATCCCCAGGGCTCGACTACAAGCTTGTCTCTATTATCGATCCGGAGAATGTTGGAAGCGGGCTAATTGTTTTTGACAGGCTTCATTGCCGTTCCACGACGGGGGTTTTAGACGTCGAAGCGGAGAGCAGCTTAGCTGCACGGAAGGAAGGTAACTCGGACTGAGAGAGGCGGAAAGGGGACGGTGAGTCGTAAAGGATTAGCCAGAAGGAGGGAGAGAGAGAAAGAGACAAAGAGAGAAGGCTCGAGGCGGATAAAATAGCTCGACTAATACCCACATTGACACACGTCGATCCTCGGCCGAGAGGGAATTTCACATTTCGCCCCCCACATTTCGATCACGACGAGAAGGCTGCGGTCGGACCCAGACTTTGTCAAACTCGCCCACGAGGGTTTTCCCCCGCCAAGAAGGAAAAAGACGTCCAAATCCGCGATGGTCGAGCTCATTCCGCATCCCATCCGTAGTGGGGTGGGCACGAAAACTCGGCGCGCCAAGTGGAATCCCCCAACTTTGTCACGGAGTAAACGTCCGTGACTTGGCGGGGACTTGTTCCCGACCGTGCTTATGACACCCCTGGGGTTCACGTGGCGAACTTGAGGTGGTGAGGTTAACACGGTTCTTTTTACTTGGACAATAAAGCAGCGTGGATCGTAGAGAAGGAAGGGTAGGGCCACCTTCCGTGAGTTTGTTGATCGGCTTAGCTATTTCGGCCTCGCCTCCACCATAGTGGCAAGGGAACTCTCACCGACTTTAACACTCCCCGAGTTCCCCGAGAACCGTGGCGAGAATTTTGCCTCACGATGGGATAACGGCGATTCCTCTCCGAGAAACGAGTCAAGCGAAATCACATTGCTCCTCCCCGAAGGGCTACGGGAAGTAGTACGTTTCAATGTCATAGATTTTTCAGGGACGTGACGCAACGAGTGACATGCTTCGAGGTGAGGAATCACACAAAAGAAGATAATGAGGTGAAGGTACTTAAGTAAAGAAAAAATAAGGATAGTATGATCAGAGAATGTCAGGTCGAGGTCCTATTTTATTATTAAAATACACTCTGTTTACAATTTTTCGCTTAATGCGCCATTACTACGTCTACAAGACACATACAAATATCAAATCAAATACAATATCAAATTTGTAGATACTGTATTTATATTTGAATAAATATATGCTGAAATACACTGTAAGCTCAATTACTACAACTGCAAGGTTAAAACATGAATAAAACATCTATTCTAAAATCATTTATTTATCTGCTAAAAATATTTATTGGAAATAAATACCACACTTTTCATTTTATAAATTGTCTATGTGCAATATTTTTTGACATAAAATTCGTGCTTTGAGGCTATAGCCAATATATTTCACCTACACTGCAAATTATTTACAAAAAACTACCTTTCTTCACATATCTGTTAATGAAGTTGAAACAAAATTCAAATAAAGTTTTAGAGGAATTAATTTTGTCTTTCACTCAGGGACGACGATTTCCGTATTCAACAGAGAAGAGATTAACAAATGGAAGTAAACTGAGTGCCTACAATTTAAAGGTGCCTATCTGTGACTGCTGCTGCTTCCTATGCTTTGAAACGCACCTCAAGTCACAAACACACCTCTCTGCCGTTTAACTTGGTGAGCCTTTGAGGGAAATATGTCGCTCATTGAATATTCATGGAATGCTCATTGAATTTTTAATTCAGGGTCTGGTTCAGAGTAAGCACCATGAGGAAAATAAGTTGTGTTATTGAGTCATTGCAGATCGTTACTTGAATTATATTGCTCTACCTACGTCTCCTTCGAGATTGGTATAGGGTTAGGAAAATAATGCCTCTTCATGAGAGAAATGTTCATGATCCCTTTTAGAGGCTAAGAAATCTCCACCGACATCATCACGCGTTCGCTGTTTCGGGAACTTATAGGATTTGATCTATTTCTCAAGTTCAATACTGAGTTTACACTGGCATTGAGTTGTGCAAAGTGCACACAAACATATATTACTTTTGCATTAGCGCATTGAATGGAACACAACACTTTCTATGTTTCTATCGAGAAATATGTCTATTTTTTACTATTCTGTTCGAAACCGCGATAAACATCCCCCTCTCTGTCGGTTCTTTTAATGTACCCCATTATACAAAAAATTTCACTATCGGTAATTTCACTCATTAAACAACTTTCGGTTTCCATAGTTATATCAGAATTACCACTCTGTGTCATGTACTAATTCAGCAATTTTCCTCTTAAATTTTCGTATCAACGGCCACTAAGGAAACTTCTTCTATATTATGATGGTTTTTCATACAAACTGCAGCGTTTAAAATTTTTTAACAATGTAAAAAATTGCAATATGATGAATCATTAGTATTTCTTTGTTTAATACGTTTCTCCTTTTTATGTAGCTCATTCTGCCTCCCTATTCCCACGTAACAGTCAAAATATATGTTTAGACTGTACCTTCACTGTATTGTCCGACGGCATGCTCATTACTACTGTCTGTAAAAAAAAGCAAGACACCCGAGTTTGAGGAGCTCTATCGTCTAAACGAAGCAATCAATTTCAATGCAACAAAAAGCATACGAGAGAGAGTTTATTTCTACGTTGGATCATTTACTTCAAAAAATCTTCGGCTCCATAGTATTTCCTGTACTTAATTTTTTCTCAAAAAAGTACCCGTTTTTTGCGCGTAAAATCAAGTTGCCCAACTTTGAGCGCTTGGTATTCCCGTAGTTTTTGTTCCAAAAACTTGCGATTTTGATATAAGGAAGCCAGATCTATAATAACAGTTTGCAGAAAACAAATTGTTTATACCACTAAAATTGATGGATTTGTTGTAAACAACGCAAACCCCTGCTAACTTCGAAACCAATGGGTCAATTGAAAATTGATTGGTACTGTTGTATGCCGTATAATGTAAATAATGCAGGTACGTAGAGCATACATGTTAAATGCCAGCAGTATATTAAATATCGTTTGATAATTATTTTTGTTTGTCGCTTTTTCTCTGCCCAGCAAGGCAGGCCAAAACAAAGCAACAGAAAAGAGAAAGTCTCTCGAAGCCGTGCGCAGTTGCCACATCGTGCATCGTGACGCACAGTACCCTGGCAGTTTATGAATCATCCACAGGTCGCTTCAAAACGTTTGCTTTTAGGCATGATTAGACTATTGTAAGTGCAGATTCCTTCGGTGCACCATGCGTCCAAGAACGGGTTTTTCGGAGACGGAAGTCCAAATGGTTTTGAGTGCCATTTGCTTTTTTCGCTGCGAAGCAGAAAAAAGTATGGACAAACGTTATCCCGTGTATCAAACTGTATCTGATTACCTTGGTATCAGCTTGACATCGGTGAAAAGAGTCGCCGCCAAACAAAAGGATTGTGACAAGGAGAATTCAAGTAGTGACAATCCTACTGCACAGAAGAGGCTTCGTGTGTTGGGAAGGCCGAAGATCTTCATCGACGATTCAAATAGTTACTGGCAATTATCTTCCGAAAGAAAACGCAATTAGGGCTTAGAAGTTACGCCGCAGAAAAGCATGTTGATGAAAGCTCACCCCAACCTAACATCCTTAAGTTTACCTGAAGGGAGCAACACAGATACTTTTACTATACGTGCCGGTCATTTAAAGGAAGCGCGCCGACTGCCAAGTCGGTGGCAACCACGCGCCTCTTTTCTCCTCCCTCTCCTACGACGGAGCTGCCGTTACGCGTGTAGAAACATCTAGATAAATAATAAGCGATATTGTCCTTATTAGTGATATTTAATGTAAATGTTATTAGTACCAGCATTGCATTTATCGTACAGCATACAACAGTACAAATCAATTTTCAATTGACCCATTGGTTTCGAAGTTAGCAGGGGTTTGCGTTGTTTACAACAAATCCATCAATTTTAGTGGTATAAACAATTTGTTTTCTGCAAACTGTTATTATAGATCTGGCTTCCTTATATCAAAATCGCAAGTTTTTGGAACAAAAACTACGGGAATACCAAGCGCTCAAAGTTGGGCAACTTGATTTTACGCGCAAAAAACGGGTACTTTTTTGAGAAAAAATTAAGTACAGGAAATACTATGGAGCCGAAGATTTTTTAAAGTAAATGATCCAACGTAGAAATAAACTCTCTCTCGTATGCTTTTTGTTGCATTGAAATTGATTGCTTCGTTTAGACGATAGAGCTCCTCAAACTCGGGTGTCTTGCTTTTTTTTACAGACAGTAGCTACCCCGGACGTACACGAAATAGACGTTATGCCGCCGACGCTAAACCCTTTGTGTATGCTCCAGTATCCTGAACGTTTCTCTAAACGATGTTCATGTGTTGGACACACAAGCTGTCTAGGGGCACCCGAATGAACGATGTGGCAGCTTTGAATCTCCCATCCTTTAAAAACCCAGTCACCATGAATATATCAAATAGTGGAATATTATTGAAGTTCGCATTTCCCCAGTCCCAACTTAGATTACACGATAAAATTCTTCTTATTCAGTCGCAGCATGATTATAAAAGAAATGCATCATCAAAGAAGTTAGGGTATCCACGGTATGCCGTACTTCCATGTGCCGTACCGCTGACTTTTTCAAGATACCCGCTCATTTTCGAGAACACGATATTTTCTCAGTTTTTTTAATGTATATTAACCATACGAAATGGCCCTATAATTTTATGTTGATGTCAAAACACAAATTATATCCCAAAATGTAATTTGCAACCATGATTTCAGGTATTTTACAAGTCGTTCATAACCCTATTTAAGAGGATAAATAATTATTAAAGAAGGAATAATTATTAACGAATACTATCCTCACAAAATTATTGAGGTATCTTACTAATTAGCCACCCAGTTTCTTCACCAAGGCTAAAGGCGCCTTTTCATTACAGGATTCCAACTGTTAATCAATGATGGTTTTTACCGCAAGAGCCAAATACTACAAAATAATGTGCATGTACTAGTATTGTGACCCTGGATGACTGCCATAATATAGCCCATATGGAGTAATAATGCAGGATTAATACTTCATGAAAATTATTAGTGCACTGGTTACACATAAGTTTCTGACCGGAGTAATTCATATCGATCAAACAGTAGTAGTATATCTGGTTTAAAACTCACGATAGTAAATCCTTGCCAATTCCTGGGAGATTACTTGCAATAGCTTTCATTAGCTCTTCAGAAAACTAATTTACTATAAAATATTGTATAAAGTGAATTATATCAAATTATATGCAATTTAATCAACTCTAATTCCTTCCTTGGGGACCGTAACAAAATTTACAAGAATATGCATACGGGGCATTGGGGACAAGGCTAAAATAAAACGGTAATCGAAATTCTCTTTTACCAAGATTTTCGAATAGTTATCTTATATTTTCTGAATTAAGTTAGGTATCCTTAAACAACCGCTTCTATAAGATTATTTTCCTGATTTCTTACCACCTCAGAATAGTTTACTTCAAATAATCTGCTCACTTAATCCGAATTTCTTTGTAGCAAGAGCCCTATGGCCCTTCCTTTTTCCATTTCCTACGCACAATTTTTCTCATTCAGATATCTGTTTTCCACGCGCTCGCAATGCAAGGGATAAAAAATACGTCGGCAATCGTTGGAAGAAAAATGAGAGCGTTCGCCCATGATTCAGCTCCTGAAAAAATCCCAGAGCAACAACAATGTCAAGAATTCGACTCGATTTTGCCGCCGTCTCCAAAATCTGCTAACGGAACGGTGTGTGCGGGTCGACAATTCCACAGCCGATACGCGGAGCTACCAAATATTTTCCCGGAGCACCGCCAGTCGGACGGCGGAAAGGTGGATGGGAGACGAGAATTGGGTTTTGGGAAACAAAACAAAAAAACGTGCGGGGAAAAAAGAGTCTCGCATTTATTGGGAATTCCGCTTGGGCGGAGAGGGTCTGTGGAGGGTGAGGAGGCGGAATCCTCGTCGCCAAGGATATGAAGAAGGGCGCGCTGCGATCACGACGCGACCTCACCATCCAACCTGGTGCGCAGAGACGAACGGAACAAATGCACTCGCGAAACGAGAATTTAATCATTTCGCCGGGATGCTTGCACTGGAAAGGGGTGCGGGAGATGTCCAGGAGGGAGTGGAGGGGTGGGGAAGAGGTGATCAAGGCGACGGAAGGGAGGTTTTTGACGAGTTATCTCATCCCAACGTTCGCCCACAATCGGGAGTACGCCAGGAGAGAGGTCACCTGCGCTACCAACACAGGATGAGTGAGACGCTGGTTCACGTACGGAATGAGAAATTCCTACGTTTCATCGATACCACTTGAGGACTGCTGACATCACTGATAGCATGTGTCCACTTCCTAGGGGTAAGGCCTAAATACGTGGATAATTGGATGAATTTTTTGTACTACTTTTCCCAGCCATAAAGAGCAGACTTTAATTCATTCCATGGATGCAATTCACTTTTCATAAATGATTTCATTTTTTATAAACAACTCAAATAATGAGATAAATTGGTGCATATACCTTTAAAATATGTAACATTATGAAGCATGCGCAAAGTTATCAGGATTTCACAAAGAATAAATTACGTCCTTGCCTACGTAAAATCAAGAGTATATTTTTAAAAGAAGAAGGATAAAGTTATAGATGCGTTTTTATTTATGTAAGTAGCGGGAGATCATGTCTTTCTTCTAGCAGTCGCAGATTTCTTTTGAAGGTGGAAACTCCAAAATAGCTGCAACACTGGGACGCGTTCAGCGCTCTCTTGCTATCTTCAGGCCTTCGCTGTAAGCCATGCAAGCGCTGTACCCAATGTTACTCAGGTGGGAACGGGATCCCGACGAAGCAATTCTGGCTAAAGATGCTTGTGGCCCCGAGGACAGGCATTTGTTTCTTAAGTACCGATTTTCAATGAAAAAAGTTGCGAGGCATGAGTAAACTATGGAAAACTGATAGGTATGAAACTATTAGAAAATCTAGAGTCACGGTTACTGAACAGATAGGTTAGCCATCCTGCCGGCAACTTGAATTCATATATAGCAGGAGACTTTTCGGGAATGTTCAGAAAAAGGAGCGGTTCTGTTTCCCGGCAGACTGAGGAATTTTGAACGCCATATATTTACGTATTTGATACCACAGACAGCGAGGGGCCAGAAATCCGCCACCGAACCTGTTATGCGATTATCACTCGCTGAGGGACCTATTGCAAGGCGAGTACTATTCATACTATAAATACCGATCTACAGGTTGAGCACGCCTAAATCACATATATGTTTAAGTAAATTATTGTATTATTTAAGTAAATTATGATATCGACAGAAAATATATGGATATACGGAGACCGACGGCCAACGTAATATCTACATCAAAACAAGGAATTGGAATATCATGCTATATACGATGTCAATTGCCAATGTATATGATACCAGATATCGACTCTTTTCCCTCAGCAAGTTCTAATCTAATATCCTCGTCCGCAGGTCTCACAGCTCCACCCAATTTCACCGTAAATGTTTCTCAGCCTGCACTCGATTACTTCTTGAATGAATTCCCTATAGTGTCACCCTTTATGACCCTGGGTGCAGAGAATTTGTTCTCAGGGCTAGACCAGAACGAAGGCGAGTCCAAAATTGAAGCGCTATCCACTCTGAACCCAATTACGGGGAATGACCTAAAAAACCTCTGCCACTTCGTGGAACTTCGGCAAAGCTATCGGAGTGGTAAGCTAGCACAATGGCCACAGCACAAAATCCAACTCAAAACATGTACCTTCATTATCGCGGAAATCCAAACCAATATAATAGAATATTACTTCAGTCAGAATAGAAATGGTGACGACAGGAGTGGGTTATTAAACGTAAAGAATTAAAGCAAAACCATTCTCACATTGGAGAAAGTCGTAACGCATGTTGATTAAACTTTGTTTGTTAAAGTTTGAGATCCAGTCATACCAAGAAAAGTCTTTCGTATTTTCGTATATGGATATGCATATATCAAAAACTGATAAAAACTGATTATTTTTATTCTGAATTCTTTCTTAACACTTGTAACACTGATCGATTTATTTGACAATCAGATGGAAAATGCTTCGAAACACATAAATATGAATTTAATGAACTAGTGGTTATCTGGTTGGTTTTTTGGCTTTTATGTAGGGGTATTAATTATATAAAGGATATGATCCTTATTTTTTTAATAAATTAGATTTCGGTGGTATGGTTAACGTTATGCGCACCGCCTAGCGTCAGGTAATCCTTAGAGAAACACATAACAGTCATACATTGCGTGGGATTCGAACACGCGACCTTGTCGCAAGGTCGGCGCGTGACCGGACTCACCACTGCGGTCAGCTCCTACTTTTTCATTATTATTAGCGTTTCATCAAAATCAAAATCTATTTTTTCATTATCATCTCCTATCCCTGACAGCTGATAGCGTATTCAAATTGACGTATTAGCATTCATTTTACACGGCATGTATCATACATCAAAACCAGTATACACCAGCAGAAAAAATTAAACGTAAAACTAGTAGAAAAAATAAATTGTAGCAAGAAAAAATTAAGGTTATATGAAATCCTTCACACATTAAACCATGATATTTACGTTAGCTTCAGCAGTGAGTTAACACCGAGCATACTTAAAATAATATTAATTAGGTCGCCGCTTCTACTTAGTAAAACCCTTCCAGAAAATATATTTCACTTCGCTAATTTTGTTCATGATTACTTCTCGACGGCGCGCCGGTGCTTTCTAAGATCTCAAAACCTATTTCTCAAACATTTCAGGCATGCAATTCACTCAGTTCCATACGCCGACCGACGGAGCCCGTCCGACGGTTCATAAGCTCGACTCCTGCTCCGTGGGCCGAGAGTAAGCCGCCTGCCTCATGCAAGTATGTTGCGCCGGGATGCGATGCAGTTTGCTCAATTGAGTTCGCGAAACATGACCTCGGCCGTCGAAGCACCTCAGAAAACTCATTACTGCTCCCGCTTAACGTTGTTTGCTCCCAGCTGAAGTCCTGCCGAGCGGAAGGAAGATCGAGACGATTGAGTAAACATTTGAGGTCAACTGAAGGGAGTAAATAGAACGAGGCACTAGCAAAACCTTCAACGTGGGGTTATGCGAGCCGGGACTTTTTCTTGCGCCGTTCTTCGTATTGAAAGTCTGTGTCCTTCCCGTCCCAGGTTAGCACTCCACGTCGCTAATCCTTATGATTACTCCGATTGGACGACGTAATGAAAGAACGTACATATTCGCGTCCCAAAGTACGCTGAATGATTACACATTACTGTTATTAAATTGTGAGGGCCTTGCCAAACAGCTGAATGAGCACTTTTGTTGGATATTCCTGGAATTATAATGTCGTATCTTGATGATGAATCTGAATAAAACTTCGCGTTTCCCCGTGAATTAGACATTCATTTTCGTGCCATTTGTATTATTTCATGGCTAAACCATGCGGGAATCGCTCCCAGCAAAGAAAAGTCGACTCAAGCCCTGTGACACCCGAATCTTGAATCTCTGAAAACGAGGATGGATTCATTTGGGTCCGTGTCAGGCGTCGTTAGTCGTGGGTTCAAAATCAATCCAAAATTTCCCGTCCATTGCCTTATTGCAATGCATGAACGCACCTTCCTGGACGTTTACTCAACCGAGTTTCTCGTAACAAAGAGCAATATTGCCTGTATTGCTGCCAGCCTCCAAGGCGCATAATTATTTCATGTCATTGGTTCCCAGTGCCATCGTTTTGCATCGGAGTCCCTATGTTCGTATGCAGAATATAATTTCTCTGTTGCTATTTACTGACCCCCTATTTTATCCCTGCTATCTCAGTAGTACTATGCAACCTATCCACGTTTTTATTTTACGGAAAACTGTGTAGTTAAAATTTATTTAAAAACATCGCCACACTTGCCCTGGTCAGGTTAGAGGTCACCAACTTCCCAGCCCAATGGCGTGTGAAGCTTACGTATTTAGATTAAGGGGCAGTTTTTTTCACGGTACAACCCTTGTCTCTTCCATTACGAAGCGTGGTTTTAGGTGGAAGAGCTGAAGGTCTTCCCCTAGATTTGAACCAGCACTCTCTAGATAATAACGATACACTCTAGCCAATACCTGCACCCTCCAATTACACTTCGGCAGTTTAAAATGTTCAAAGGCGGTAGATAATGCAATCATTTGGTGTGTCTGCCCACGAAGGTAATTTAACCAATCCCTGATTGGTAGGAGATTCGGAATATGGGTGGGTTGATCGGTTAATGGAAGAAGGAAACCAAGAAAAATGTAAAGAAGAAATAAGCGTTCTACAGCGTAAACTATTTTAATTACTACAAGTTTCCCTACTCCGTACCGCCTTCGGATGCATGTATTTCCTTTCACCTGAAGACATTACACTGCAGTGAAACATATTTTAATTAAATTAGTTCACGTTTTGGAACGCTTAAGTTTTCTATTCGTTTTTCCGTTCAACGTGGAATTCCACCAAGTCCCAGCAACATCCACTTCGGGAAGAAATTAGTCTGAAACTAGCCCACACTATTAAAAATTAAATTTAAATGTAAGATACGTAAAAGTTTTGGTACAGATATTCCACGATTTCACGTTCCATCCGACGGACCGAGTACTGAACTTGAGACCCAAACAAAGCCATGACATAATTACAGTCCTTTTTGGCCCCAAATTTTACAATGTGGGACATCTGTATCGTTCTGAAACTAATATAGTCTCGAGTTAATCTCTATCAATTTAGAGAATATTATAGAAAAGATACGGCATGAAAACGTAGTAAACACTTACGGGGCCCTTTCATAAGGGTGTTACATTAGGAAAAAGCCAACTCTGAAA
The DNA here is from genome assembly GCA_933228895.1 of Platycnemis pennipes. Classification (NCBI taxonomy): domain Eukaryota; kingdom Metazoa; phylum Arthropoda; class Insecta; order Odonata; family Platycnemididae; genus Platycnemis; species Platycnemis pennipes. Next base: position 30,034,832 of record OW121846.1, read on the forward strand.
GTAAGAGATTTATTAATTAAGAGTCAATTATTCCCCTCGCAAGGTAAATCGTAGATGCTGCTGCCTACACTCAATCTTCCCTTAAGAATCCGCAGCGGCAGTGTGCACAATAGTTTTTATCCATTAACTTTTCAATCATCGATAGTATGTATGTTTCACTCGTTATGCACCACAGTTGCACAGACAACATCTTTTGCTCAGGTTACCCGGTAGGTTGACGTAAAAGTAGTAAGTTAATTATTCGGGGTAGGTACCGACTACTATGGTCATTTGCACTATTTAGGATAGGTGAGTGATTACGTAGAGATGGAAATTTAACAGGGAACGAAGGAAGGGGGGAGTGAAACCCGGAGTCAGAATAGACTACTTTTAACGAAGGCTCCAAAGAATCCACGGTTAAACATCCCATCCGACGGTTGGTTGACTGAACTTGAAGTACCCCACAGCAATCAAGAGGGGACCGATTTACCACATAAAAAATCTCCTCCACTGCCATAATTCGAACCCTTCGGGATGGGAAGCCAGTAGTACTCAAGCCACCTCACCAAACTGATTTTCTCGGGGGAAAGAGATTAAAGTACCCGATCCTACATGCCAATCTTTCATTTCTGATTATGTGACCTCAACTACGTTCAATCTTGCAAAATGAGGGAGTTACCCTGATCGACCACGTTCAGATGATCCCAGCAGACAGCTTGAGCATGGTATACCTAGCCTTTTCGCCGAATGAATGAATCTGGTAGAACTTGCGAAATCCTTAAGGTACGATGGAACCATGTATAGAACGCCTACGTTTCGGCAGGTAATGGACTCATTTCTCACGTAGCAGGCCCGAATACAACTCCTGGAGATATCATCAATTTAAGGGGGCACTAAGAGTTCTTAAATACACGAAAAAAACACACTCGCTCCTCAGCGCACGTCTAAGGAGACAGTAAACGCTGGAATACCTAATGGTCTTTCCTTTACGACGGAGTGCCGAGTTCTCGGCGACCGCCGTTCCCCAAACATTCAGGCATCACACGCCTCCCTTCCCTCAGTGCGTTTCTCTGGAACGCTTTGCGCGAAGGAAGAGAGACAAACACTCAATTCTGGTTTCAGAATGTCTTGATGAACGTCTTCGCCGAGCTAGACCCCTAGAAGTTACGCTCGAACGTAGTTAGTATTCACGCCAACTAACCGTCAGTGTGATGCGCTTCATAAAATTCAATCCTCTGGCAAAGGTCGCAACAATATTATGTTCGCGTCAACAAGCACTTAGTGGAAACTAGCTCGTAAAATATACCAGAGTTACGTCCATTAATTCGCAATGCCTACTCCATGACCCATTCAATTCTGACTTTGTATGTTCCGACTATAGGGTGAATACATGAAAGGACCCGGAGTGTCAAACTATTTTGCTCAATTTCATTAAAGTACTATGATTTGATATATTATTTATGAGGACGATTTCCGGGGCGACTGATGTGCTGTATATTTAAATCTCTCTCCTTAAATCATCCAGAAGCAAGTTTCTATCCGCACAGGAAACGTTGAAGCCTTGATACTACAATCGATCCAAATATTAAATTAATAAGTGAGGGAAGATCATTTTTCGTTCTGGACCTTTAACACCCGAAAGTGTAAAATTTTATGAAAAAGTTACTAAAATTAAGTTTAACTAATTTTAGTAGTTAAAAATATAAATATTGATTGCCATTTTATTTATATTACTTAATTACAATACCTAAACGGAAAAGAGAATTTAGAAGACGAAAGAGGTGTTTGCAAATACGAGAGAGTTTAATATGGAATCTGTTACCAAACGTTATTTTCGTCCAATAAAACGTCAACGGATTCCAAGCAAAATATGTAAATTATGTAAAACTTTTATTAAGTTTTGTAGCACATTAGTAAAGAGTAACTTTCACTGTAAATAATGATGCGATGATCGGCACTTTCGTTAAAAAGTAGTTATCGCATTGATTTGCTGCTCATCAAAGACTGAGACCGTAAGTATAGGGCCAAGTGGAATAAAAATGAGCCTTTTGCCAAAGGCTGCTATTTTTATTGCGCCGACCCGAAAGGAAATTAAGATGGTATGAATACGTATTTCGATCAATGCTATTTTACAACCCGAATAAATAAGTAAGGAATAGCGTGTGATGGTCAAATTGCTAAGTAATTCTTAAAAAAGCAGCTAAACAGATTTTCACCAGATTGTTTTTTATTACACTACATGGTTTCCAATCCGAAAGGAAATAATCAGACACGTATGAATATATAATGCATGGATGTCAAAAACATTTAAAAGAAAATTTCTAGTAGAGTGATAATTACCTAGCACGAAGTTTTGAAGATTTAGTGTTCACAAACATCACTGAACAGACGGAGAGCATGCGTCGGTGACACGAGGTATTAGAACAGCACAAAACTAAAAGCTGCTTCACTGATATTTACGGCGCAGTCATTTGGAATGCATATGATGAGTGAGATTAAAGCGGCAGATTGCCTGCAATCGCGCGCACAGATGACAGAGTTTTCGTTGAGAGATTGCGAATACCATTCGGCTTGTCAGAGTTTTGACTAGCATGTGTAATCGACAATGAGCTTGCCGCGTTTGTGCATTGGAAGTGGGAGGGGATCATGATCGCGAATAACTTTTCAGGAGACCACCCCGAAGGAAGATTTTTTTGGTGCAACCGAAAGATACACCCGATCGGAACTGAGACATTGGCATTCTGATCCCACCAAAGCCAATCGATTTTTTTAACAAAAAACGCCACACTTCTGAAAAAGTAATTCACATGTTTGTGCCGTCACGCATTGCATCATTATAGGAGTAAATCGTTTCACGTACAAAGTTGACTTTTAAGGAAACAACTGATGGATGGCGTGAAACTTAACTTTTTTTCGTGAATATCTATACATGACAAGCTATTTTTCATATTTCTTTGGAGTAAAATTCGAACGCCACTCACTGACATGAATTTTATGAATCTAAAAGATTCCGACGGTATTGAAAAACTTGACAATTTCCTATCGGTGAGTTAAGAGAGTTCATTTTTGCATCGCAGCCGGTATTTAACGAAATTTCTGAGAGTCCGTTCCGATATTTTCTCTTTTGGAACAATTTAATTCCCCAGGCGTTTCGTCCAGGTCCCCTCGACAGCAAAAAATGTGTATCAATCGGAAATACTCAGCTAGGGGAAAAACTTGTGTGATGCGTATCTGTGGTCAATTTGTGCGTGAAGTCGTACCTCGCGTCGAAGCTGGTCGGGAGAACTAGAGAGCGCTTGAACTCCTACGTCCAGCATTCCATTCCCTTTCAGGAAATGGAATGCGGAGTCAGTATTTAATCATAGCCTTTAAACAGTTTTTTTCTTCCTCGGCAGCGTTGCAGCGATAGTATAACGGCAATACCTGAATATTTCGAGAATTTTACCACTTTATATTTACAGCGTATCAATAAAAATTAAAATCTTCTGAGTGAGTCTTTGTCTAGTGTAAATTTTACACTTCCCCGTTTAATATACGAGATAAATAAATCTTTACTTCGTTCCTGCTTCATATATTCATAGTATTGTCATTAAGAAGCATACTTCATTTGAATTCTTGATCGAAGATTTGTCATACAACGTAGCTAGAGATTATAGCCGCGTTTTAAGTCCCAATGCTTGTTTTTGCATACAGTTATTTGAGTAAAGCAAATAACTGTAATAGAAGGAAAATAGTAAAACAAAAAATATTTATTTGCTGAGAGAGAACATATTCAAAATATTTGCTTAGGCGACAGAGGCTCCGTACCCGAAATTCTCAATTCTGCGAACAAGAATTTTCTGAAATATGTGCATTTTTAGCGTGACTATATTTGAAATATCTGAAAATTTGAATAATGATAACGGCTGGGTAAAAATACAAATTAGTCCTTTTTCCCATGCTAAAATACGTGAAAGTCGCCACAAGATGTTATTATTAACGCTTATCAACTTGTTTTCATAGCAAATACAATCCATAAGAATGGTTATATTATATAAATTCCATAAAATGCTTCGTTTTTGTGTATATCCATTTTTCCAGGTTTGAACAATTGGCTCATTGGCTCATTTATTCTTATGATGGAGATGAATTTGAAAATTTTCAGCAGAACGCGATAACAAGTGTGTAATGAAAGAGTGTTTATTTTTTCGGATGAGCTTTGCTGCTGGTGATTCATACATAATATAATATGTGATAAAAACTACCAAAACTCAACGAAAAACCCAGCTTGGGTCTTTCTTTACAAAAGAAAAAAATGGAATACAAATATGGAATATCACATCGTGTAGCTAGTTTATCAGACTAGACCTAAAAACTAGACTGCGTATGAAAAATGCTTGACCGTATTGTCTCACGTCAACTGCATGCAAACTGAAAATTTGAATAACGCATAGAAAAGTTTATAAATCATTTCAAGATACACCACAAAAAACACTGCAGTGAATTCAAAGGAATAGCTGACTTATTACTAAAATCACTACACTTGGTAGATCATTTCACAGCACGTAGAATCATACTTAACATGTTCCTCTCATTCTTCATTAAGTACCAGAAACATGATGGAGATTGGATTAGTGTGGTGGACAGAGTACTGGCCTGTGCAGTACACTGCTCCTTCGGTCGGACGGACCGTTAAACCGTGGAAGCCTTGCGGCAAAATAAAATGCCAAAGGCGGTTCTCTCTCAGCCCTTCCTCCATTTCCCGTTACATTGCAAGCTCTATCCAATAACCCATCGAATCTAAATGGTGGAATTGATCTTGGCAATCGGTCACTCCTAGTTATTTGGGGGAGATGACCGACAACTAAGGCCATTTGCGCCGGGTCCTAGGTGAAGGTAGGAATTTTCAGGGAACGAAGGAAGGGCGGGGAGAGACCCGGCGTCGACATTAGCCTACACTTAACGAAAGGCGCCAAGGGGACCACGAATTAACGTCTCATCCGACGGACCCAATACTGCACTCGAAGTGCTCTCTACAAGGCACTCATGTAGGGACCGGAGTATCAATGAAAAATCCACCATTTCCTGGATTGGAACCCGAGCCCTCGCGATGGCCCTATATCCACCACATCAACCCGATCTCCAACTACTTATGCCGGTACACGTTAGGTGTTGATGAACCTCCTGCCCCCAACCGTGAATTGGCCGTCAGGGTACACTGCATAAGTTAATATATAGGTACGGTTTTTATCGTGAGTGATATTATTCCCGACCCAGGATTTTGCCACTGTATTTCCATGGATCGAGGGAGGATAACTCAGTTTCCCGTCAATTCCCACGCGGGCACCGGATGTCCACGCCGTGGACGCCAAATGCATAGCTTCCCCATTCCCTAGTAACCTCGCCAGCCGTTTCGCAAAAATTTCCCGCTAGCTTCACGCGCATGACTCCCATTCCACGGCTATCATTTATTGAATTCCTCCGTTCTTCATTCGGTCAGCGATCCCCCTCCAACTCCAAAAAAAATAAAATTAAAAAAAATAATCACACGTCCAGACACGTGACACCACATTTCATACATTTTTCCGATTCTGACGGTGTCATTCCCGTGATTTGCGCTGGGGCCGAAGCGAAACTTTTTCAACGCCCCATACCTCAATCCCGGTCCCTGGTCGGTATATGTCAAATTATTACTATTGTTAGTGATCTACCGGTTAAGTAGTTTCGTATGGACAAAAAACTCCGACAACTATCTTTCATTTGATATCCTTATCCAGTTCGTCATACCATCTACCTGCAATTATTCTATGCAAAGTGCCCGTGCTTCGCCTCCCTCTACCCCACTTACTCAACATTCTTCCCTCTAACACTTCAGTACACCCTCGTCCCTTTTTATTTGCTGCACCCAGTTTCTCTGCCTTCTATTAATTTCTCTCGATTACCTTTTTTTCTTTCCTATCATCATTACTACACAGAACTAAACTGTTTCATAAAAAATTCATTGCCAATTCCCTTGTTGCATGGAACTCATTTCCAATGGAAATAAGAGCCTCTAAGAGTTTGCGTGATTTACGAATTAAATTCCATAACTACCTGCTTAATAAATACGTAATGTGAAATTTTACTGTACAAATGGCAATTAATACATAATTTTACTTTGTGCCATATTATTTTATTATAATGTAACCACTTCTTACTACTCATTTAGTAAATTATCCAGTGCGTCAGGATGAAATGGAGTACTAGTGATTGTACGGGCTTTACACATATCATTTAAATAAATATTTTCTATTCTATGTTTAGCTAGCATTGCAAACATTTCGGGGCAGCAAGAGTGTGAAATGGATTGTAGCCTCTGAGAGACAATAATATTGTTTGTTACGCATGCTGTCTCCGTTAGATGTGTACATATTCGTCAGCAGGCGATGTCAAGTTGGTAAGAAGAGAAACGCCGGCGGTCGGTGCACCCGAAGAAAGAAGTCTTTCAGTACCACTCAAGCTTTTACCCCATGTGATAAAATGCGTAATTTTCCGCGATTTCTCCAAAATATAATACATTGAGGGTTTTTTCAATGTTTTGGTCTCGAAAATCTCCATAGTGGAGTGGATGCGGCTACAATCCATTCCTCACACTAGCCCGTTGCAGGCGGGTAGGACCAGACTCGACCGCTTGATCGAAAAACTAATGTAAATTTCCGGCGTCGCAAACGGTCGCAGCATAACTCATCGGATTCGCACTATGGAAGATTTTTAGAGTTTCCCCATATAAGTTACTTCGTGATGCTCAGTGATGCAATTAACCTTTTCTCTATGTATAATAAAAAGATGACCAAAAATAAGGGTCTGCCATTTTGTTTTGTCTTTGGTAATTAATTGCAAAAATGTATGTAGACTACATTAAAACAAAGACAAAAAAAACTTTCATCTAATTCATCACTTTCTATTCCAGTTCTTTACCCATAAAGCTTCAGTAATGGTTTGATTTTGAAGATTCCGGCGGAAAATTGAGCGTAGACCATTTTTGCGAAATTTGTGCAAATTTGACCTCAGGCAAATTGTTAATTGTGGAGTACTAAGGAAAATACCTTGCAATCACCGCATGCATATGACTTTTGAAAATATTTGTGCAAGGTTTCAGCTTCCTGGCTTGAAAAAAAATCACTTTTTGAATTTTGGCTGGCATTTTTCGATTTCCGCCAACTGTGTGACGCACTGTTCCGACGCTGCGATCCGACTCGCACCCATCCCAGCAGTGTGGAGGGTAACTTTCGATTACATTACGATGTTTCATCACGAAACTCGTTTTGGGAGCGTTATTATGAAAAAAATGTTTCAAATTTCTTTTTAACCAAAGCGATTCAGATAGACGATTACCACTGGTTATTGTCGGTCTGATGGTACGATAAAATGCATGGAAATATGCATCAATTACCTTAATAAAATATAATTGCTAATTGAGTTGAATAATTGAATGCTCAGTAACCAAATATTTTTGAAAATACGATGAGAGCCAGTGCAAAAGACCGAGTCGTCGACACGCTCTACAAAAACATATACTATTACTACTACGATGAGAGCCTCATGGCGTTGCTTATATAATCATTTTCATTCATTGTTACCTTTAAAATCTTAAGATTGGTTAACTGCAGCCCTCCATTCTTCACTATTGATTGCAAACCACTTTACATCCTCATGTTACTTTTTCCTAAATCAAGCTCCTCTTTATTTAGCACATGCACTCATTGCATGGATTCCCTCGAAAAAATCCCCCCCCCCCATTTTTTCCCACAATTATGTTCTCGGCCAATCGATTGTACCTCAGGGTGTCTTGATTCCACTTGCTTTTAAGATACATATTTCCTTATAGAGCTTTCGTCTTCCATTCTTCCTCATTTATATTTTATATGTTCATCATGCGTCAAAATCGAGTATCTTTTATGATTAGCTACAGCTCCACGCCATATTTCTTACCCTTGGAGCGCTACATCCTATACGAAGATTTTAGCATACAGTTTCCTTGTTTTTTATTGTATCCTCTTTGAGCACAAGAGTGTTATCTTAATCATGGACGATTCCTTAGATTGACAAAATCTGCCCGTTATGCACATCGGTATCTTATTATCATATATATTTTTTACATGCAACTGAATTGAACTCTTCCTAGAGAATAGGTCAATAAATAGAAACTTGCTAATGCTAGTTAACAGAGACTTATATAATCAGTGATACAAATTGCATGGGTCAAATTGTTGAACATCCCATTTGCCACGAGTTCTGCAACGGTGATTATATCCCTTTGAATTTCCAAAGCCGATGAGAGAAGATAATTGATAATTGACATAAACAAAAAAGACATATCTCTCTGAACAATAGAGGGTGCCACTTTAGATGAGTATAACGTATTTCGCATAGTGGTTCCCCCAAGAATTATCTCCACACATTGCCGAGTAAATAACTCCATACCAAAATGGTGCGGAAAAAGATCTCAGAGTAAGCCACAATTTCCACTTGCGCTATTGAGGAATATCTTCGCAAAGATAGTAACAAAAACATAATTTTCAGGTGCAGCGAAAATATCGGCAATTCGTGTAGCCGGAAGGGAAAAATAATGGAAAGTATCTCGCACTTTTATTAACGGTTAGATTGGCATTGGAAAAGCTTTCATCGCTGTGTGGAATTCATCAGTACATGGATACTACAAAGAGAATGGCTAGGCCAATTAGGAAGGTGTTCGAGAAAAAATTCCAACTGTCATTTTAAAATTAAATACTAAGCTGGAGAAGGCAGAAATCTTTTCTGAATGCTTTTCCATGTCGAGGATAGGCTAGGCCCTGATATGAGTCTTTAATATCTGCTCTACAGAGAATAAATGAAATGATAAAATATAAAAATAAACGGGGAATTTAGAAAACATTAGAAAACTTTTTACGCACTCACATATCAGAAAACTTTAACCTAAAATATTTTAAATAAATCTCATTTTGGATTATCGTTTGCGCATAAAGCAACGTTAAGTATAAAAGACAAAGAAATTTTTTTAATAAGGATGAAATGAACTAGTACAATGCCTTCACACCAAACGGTAAGGTATTACGAAACTACTATAAAACAAGCATTCATGAAATTCACGGATAGAAACATGTATTTCAAAATCTCTTGACTTACGTCTTTAGGATCCAGGCAATTTCCGTCTTTCTCTCAATTTTTAAGAACCTGGCGCTGTCGCTCTCGAAATCTGGTAGTATTTCAGTTGCTTTCGCCACCAAAGGTACGTTACTGTAAGGAAATGTAAAGTTAAAATAATAAATACCGATTTCAAAAACATTTCAAATGTTAACCAGTCTTGAAGCTAACATGTCGAAATTGTCAACGTACACGATAGTATACAATAGACTCGGAAACTGTGACGTAAAATTCTTCCTCAAAAATATTCACATAAAAACTTGGCTCGAGTGCAACAAGGTTACTTTAATAGGATACATCCTGACACGGAAGTTTCAAGGAAAGAGTAGATAACCCCTTCACAGATAAGTAAATGGAAATATGATCGAAAAAACGGTAAGACCTATTGAAGATGAGGAAGATACTATAAAACGTTACTCGCTGTAAGGAGGGATTGGAGAAATTCAAAATCACTCGACCAGTCTATCTTGCACTCACTGTTGTTCAGTTGAAAATTAGGAATACCGACGAATAGGAATTCTGTTCAGCACTTAAATGCGCCCTACACTATGTGGAGATGGCACAGGTAAGATTGTAAGTCAGCGAAAATCGGGCAAAGAAAAACCTGGCGTCGGGATTAGCAGTATTTTGTATTTTGACATTCGTTTCCAAATTCTTATTACTGCCTCGATTCCGCGTCCTTACCCTAAATTAAGCTCAGGACTCTTGAGCTAGTTCACATGCATCTCTTACGAGGGTTGACTAAAAAGCAATGCCTCCACCTCTGGAACGTGTCACTACGACGCAGCACTAGTATGTGATACATTTTGACTTGCTGCAGAGTCTATATAACAGCAGCAGTTAGTGTGGACCTCCATAACGAATGGTGGTTGAGTAGCGCTGAAAAGAATGGAGCCATGTGCAGAAGACTAGTCCCTGCAATTTAAGTAGCGTGCTATCATCCAGTTTGATTGCTGAAGGTGTCTCTCCAATTGAAATCCGCCGAATAATGCTGTTTCCAGTTCTTTGATGACGTGAACACTTTGCGTCATCGGGTTTGCAAGTGTGAAGAAAGTGAGGCTGGAACATCTGACTTGTGTGATAAAAAGTATAACCAGGGGGTGAGCCAGAATCGTTCTAGATTGATTCCGGTAAGGAATAATCCCAAACTCATGTGAACACATGCGAGTGAGTCCTATCAATCTCGAATGATTAGAGCACCCCCCCTCCTCCCCCCGGACGCCGTGTGACAGCAACCAGGGACCCTCTAAAGGATTAATTTGACAGACTAATTCCTGTCAATCGCCGCATAACTCGGAGATAATTTCTGGCATAATCAGTATTTCATCAGAGCGTGTAGATCACATTTTAAATGCCAGCTGGGGAGAGTTCTAACGGAAAACGGAAACTCGTGCACCCACGTACGTCCATCTTTTTTCTTAGCTTAATGAATATCTCCGGGGACAGCATTGTGCATCTGATTTAGAAAGTGAACGGGCTGCAAGAGGATAGTTGTGGAAACAGACAGTACAATTCTTCCCTGACGCTTCATAAAACATGTGCATCGTAGGTGGAAACATGTTCATCTATTTGGTGATTATTTGGAAAATAAAATGCATGACATTAAAAAACAAATTATTAGGGTTATTTCTATGATTCGCTAAATTATTCCCTTGAAAACTGGAGTTACAGAGGTGGAGGCATTCGTTTTCAGTTAACCCTCGTACATTGCAGACGCTCACCTGCCTCAATTTAAATCAATATGTATATACATACTTGCATTATTTATTATTAAGCCCAGCAATTTACCAAAGAACTAATAACACTACAGAAAGGAATGGTTAAAATCGATAACACAAAATGTGGAACATACGGTGTTGGGCCATTTAAATGCAATGAGAAAATTTTCGAGGCATGGTAGCTCAGGGAGACCACTTATACAATACTATTTGCGTAGTTTTGTGTCCATAAAACTGAAATGATAACTGAAAAAATTCACTCCCTTTTCCTAGTTTGTGGATTCAGGTCAAGACACCGAGACCTCTAGTGGAGAGAAGTAAAGGCGAGAAAATAAAAGCTTCAACATGAGGCGAAGCTTTCTAATCACAATTAATTCAAAATGATATTACCACCAAGTATCAATATTTCTTATTCTTTTCTACGTAACCAAATGAGTGCCGTTAACTCGATTACACGGCTGTGCGGATGAACAACTCTCCAGCGCTGACTAACGCATGAGAGCCTTTTCCATGGTAATCAACATCACATCTCTCTCGACTTCAGCAGCAAGGCATGTGGCGCATAATAGTCTCACTTGCCTCCGTTGGCTGTAGGATCATGATGATTCCAAATTGCCTCTTTGAATGCCAATCGGAATACGTGCAACGGATTGCAGAACTGATTTTGACGAGAAGCAGTATAAAGGGTCCATGCCGATCACGGGTCATGTCGTGACAATGGAAGAGAGAGACATGCAGGAAACATATGAATATCGAGGTAATTTTCACGCTGTTCTGCCCTTACCAGAGAACAAAGGTGAGGAGACATACCCCTTGGCCTGCCCATCACGTGCCGATAATGCCCTAGCTCAAAGAGCCAAGGTCAGTTCCAGATTAGGACTTCGTGAAGGGTACTCCTCCCTACGCGCGCCACTGTCCCCACTCTTTGCACTGGCCAAGAGGCAGGTTGTCACACGCTGATGTTCCATCGGTCCTGGTACGTTTACATTGATATACTTCTTAATGCTCCAATGCAGCTAGACACTGCCAGTTTCACGTCATCTGCGTTGGCTGCAATAAATCCCTAACTCTAACCTTGGTAAATTTAGCGGTCTCGAGCTTCACCTAACGAAATTCACCATTGCGTAGTAAAATGAAACTCGGTCACATTTTTTACTCTATCAGAAATACTATCATTGTGTCAAGGCTAACGAATTGGGTTGGGTTCACGGATAAATGGGTTTTTAACTAAGTGTTGGTTTTATGAAAACTTGTTTTCTTTCTTGCATAACTCCATTGTTTTCTCGTTCCTAATCCTAATTTTTGTTTGTCCGACGTGCACATGTCTTTCCCAGCGCCCCCATACCATTAGCCCTCGATAACATAACTGACTGGATTCACACGAAACAAATAGCTCCCGATTACATTAAGGAGTACATCACACTTACGAAGCTATGCATGGACAACACATACTTTCAATTCAAAAACAAATGTTATCAGATTACCAAACTACATGACAAAGGAAATAAATTTATTGTTGTTACCTCAAATCCGATAAAGGAATCACGACGGTCATACTCGACAAACCAGACCTGATCCAACGCACAGAAGATATCATCAAAACTGGTGCGTGCACAGAAGAACACAAAAATCCACTCAACAAGGTATTCACTGAAACCAATACAGCCATTAAGCACTGCACCAAATCATACACAAAAAAGAACTTTTTAAACTAATTAGCGCCAAGAACATTATCCATAAATTATATTCCATGCCAAAAATTCACAAACCAAGCTACAAAATTATGCCCAACATTTCAGCGATCAGCTCTCCAACCTATTCACTCGCCAAATGACTGACAAATGAGTACAAATTACAGGGCTCCGAAGAAACATACGGAGTCAAAAACGCCAAAACTTCATCGAGAGCATCGAACACCTAACACTCCTCCCCAATGAAACCTTGGTCCGATTTGACGTATAACAACTCTTTCCTAGCACCGCCAGACTATTAGTCGTTGAGAACATAGCATACTGGCTTCACATGAAACAAGTTTCTCCCGATAAGACTAAGGGTGTTCAACGCGTTTTGAAACCTCCGATTTAACGATCTCACATCTCACGGCTCTAGTAGTTCTTGTGAGCTGCCATCAGCGTCACCACGGTGGAAAGTGGAATGGGGAGTTGAAAGGAGGGATCTGATATGTCTCAGCTGGGATTTTTCAGAGGCGGCGACAGAAAAGCTTGCGAAATCGACAGTGCGATCATGTTACTCAGAACACATATAAAGTCGAAAGCCTTTCGGAGCCGAGTGTGAAATATGTTTTCCTCTTCCTCATTGTAGTCGAAATTAAAAAAGGTCAGCAATTACCTAAAATTGAAAATGCCTACAGGGTTTTGGGATTGTCGGCGTTGCCTTGGGATTTATAGTTCAGTTTTTAGTGGTTGTCAAGTGGCTGGTTTAGCGATGTAGGCTTGGGTCGTAAGATGAACGCATGGCATCAGTCTCTTCTTTATTATGAAGGATTATAGATTGGTAGTTTCAAAGGAATTTTCCATTTACGTTCATGCACCGCTGCGATAGGCGTTCAAAAACGCCCAAAACAGTCAACTTTAACATGCGATTTCTTAATTTGCAAGTCTCAGAGACGATATTTGTTATATATTCCCAAATACTGAACCTTTGTACACAATCAAATGAAAACAAAATGGACGTATCTATTATGAGCATGGCATTTAAATGAAAAAGAGTCTGCAGCGGCATTTTTTGCGAGGTGTTGAACACCCTTAAGGAGTACATCACACTTACGAAGCTATGCATGGACAACACATACTTTGAATTCAATAAGAAATACTACAAACAAACGGGTGGGACAGTAATGGGAAACCAACTGTCATGCTTCGTGGCCAACAAAATCTTACACTATTTGGAAAAAGAGTGCAGGAACACTTTTGAGGTGTGCAAGTTGTCCCTTTCGGGATCCGCCGCGTTTGGAGCTTTGCCGTCTGAGCTTTCGCGTCCATTGCAGGCCGCATCATCAGGGTGAAATATCCTACTTACGTTCAACACTTCTGAGACAAGTCTCAGTAAAAGCACTCTCACAGCCAACAAGCTCACTTTATTGTCAGTTAAAAGTTCTTAACTTGGGGACGAAGTATGGTTGGCCTTAACATATGCTGGTGGCCACGCAGGTCTACCTGTGTACTCCTCGGATAAATAGTTATTAATCTCCCATATAGTTTGAGGTATACAGTCGTTTCCGAACTTAGTTAGTAGGATTTAAGATTAGACCAAGCTTAATTGGCAATCAATAGCACCTTAAAAATGAATTAATTCATAATAAAAGAAACTAAAAAGCGAATTCGAAGGAATATTCTAATCACATTTTGTAATTGCATGTATTAATTGTGTAATCATAATATAAATTCTTTCACAGCTAGCAATATCATTGTTTAGACTCCATTTCCAGGTGTGAAAAAGTACTCACTCAACCTCTTTTCAATGATTGCTCAGCATCTTTATTGCGTTTCTTTTCTTTCGGATAGCTTAATTTTGCAAGAGAGAGCAGTACACTTTTACAGGGGGACAGGTATCTCGAAAAAAGTGGAATTTCTCTGCGCTTTCCAGCGCAATCACAGTGCCGCGAAGCAACCTCCTTAAAACCACCACCACGTCGGCCCCGGTGGCGGCGTGGTTAAGTCCTCGCCTGCTAACCTGAGGGTCGCGGGTTCGAGTCCCGCCTGAGTGGGTTTTTTCACCACTCAGGACATGGTTGTGTGTGCTCGTCCGTTGTTACATGTTAAACACCCCGATGTAAAGGCCACTGTGCTGTTTTCGGCGGTAGTGGGAAATAAAAAAAAAATAAAAAAAAAAAAAACAATCCGCCAATGCCGAATGCAGCGCCATTTCAAACTCACTAACGCATTTCATCTGCTATAAATGCATAAAACTGTTATTATCTTGAAAACTACGATGAATCGGTGCCTTCATATGAATACCATTTTATTTCTGTGAAAAATGAGCATATGGTATCATTTATTTGAAAAAAAAACACGTTTGGAGCATAAAAAAACTTCCCACAGGTGACGCCAAACAATTTATTAAGTGCATGTAATCTCGACTGGAATAAATAGAGGAGTATGAAGAATTTCTGTTGACTAATATGGATAGAGACACTGTTTTTATAAGTAGCCAAAATATGAAAATATTGCCTCTCTCAACTTACGATTCTATTTCCTTAACTCTTTACAATTAAGACATCGGCTAGTGGCAACAATCATGAGGATGAAGTGTACGTTCGAATGGGTAACAGTAGTTATATTTTGTCAAATGTTTAATTTAGCTAATTTTTAATTCTGATCTATATTTCTATTTTTCTACCAAACGCTTTTTGTTCCAACTCAAAAATGGAGTTGGTAGAAATGGTGAAATGATTTTGCTTCCAATATGGCGTTAATAAGGGAAAATACTGTCACTGGGAATTTAACGACCTTGCAACTTAAGGGTTGCGGGTTCGAATGTCCTACGACATGGATGTTGTGTCCGTCATCGTTTAGAGAAATCAGGTTAGATTATTGGTCTCTTTGTATCAGAAATTAGGTTCGATTATCGTCTTATTTTTGAGAAATTAAGTAACATTATTATAGAATGGCGTCATGGGAATTAAAACTGGTCTAACAACGGATGCAACTTTTCCGTGAAATTTCCTAGATGTAACTAATGAGAGATTGGAGTACCTAAAACCGAAAAGTCTTCCACATCTATCAATGCTCATTCAATGTCAATGGATATTTGATGCAACTAATTTCATAATCATACTTTGCCACTGAACTACATGAGGAGGGTTTTATCATGTTCGTAACCAAAATACCTCTTCCAACATAACGATAAGGATCACGTAAGTAACTAATGAGTGGTAGCCAATTATACGCATGGTCCTTAATTAGGGATTCTGAAACATGGAGTGACGGGAAAATATTTTCAAAGGCATACGCAAATGGATGGCATTTACTGTACAAAATCCGTATTTTCTATACCTTCCAATTATTTTTTTAAATATTTTCATCGCTCAACTTTATTATTATTACGGAATCTTATTCATATTTATTTGACTCAAAAATAAGCAGAAAATGAATGTTTTTATACCCCCTTCATGTTCGAAAATGAACGACCAAATAGAATGATGTAATTAAAATAAAATAAACCGTCATTCACAACGTTCGTATTTTAATGGGTGGGAAACTAAAAAATATAATATATTCCAAAATAATGGCAGCATGGAAAATAAAGGATCCAATTTTTCCGCGAAATTTCCACAGTTACGGTTCCACCGTTGAACAATTAATTGCTAAACATTACATGATCGCGGAATTATCGTATTTTTACCGCATTGCGACGGTGGAAAAAACACGGATTGATGCGAGTTTTTGGTGGACCTAAATGTAATTAACGGATAAAATAGAGAAAGCTGCATACGCGGGAGGTCATTGTTTCAGCATGAGTGAGCTAGTACAACTTTCGGGTTAAAACGCGATGGTCAGGTATTAGGCTGAAGTACATGCAGGGGTTCCGAAACAGACTTCCTTCCACCAGTAAATGACGGCGAGGGGGTCAAAATTCTCACACGACAATCCACCATTCAGTAAAACTCTCTATGATGTTGTTCAGTAAAGGTTACTCGCGAAGCTAGGCACTGAAAGTCACTCAAAATATACAAAAATAAAAATCAAAATGGAATAATGAGAGAAACAAAAAGTGCTCCTTCTAAAATCAAATTCAAAAATACGCAACCAGCAGTGGATGGGAAAGAATTGGCAGTGCAGACAATTAATTGTGCTCTCCAAAGAATTTTCATGGTAAAAGGGGCAAAGAAGCCAACAGAGTTGATTATACCTGATCACACCTTTTTCAGCCATGGTTTAAGTGGCTGATTAACATCAACTGGTAGTATAAGTGGATGTTAAGTTAATGTATATGTTACCGACATTTCCGATAATGTATAGCATATTTGGCTACCTGATATGAACAGTAGTTATGGCATACTTGTTCCTTTATAGCATTTGAACCGTATCTATTTCAATGTATACATAAATTATGTAGTTATGATACTAAGTTATGCATTGTCATGAATCATTGAGAAAATAACTTTCCTCCCTAAAATATGTATCGTTTCTGGCAAGCAAATTAATCCAAAGTATAGCATACTTACATTTGTTATCTCTGAAGACTTCCTTTTTTGAATAAATCAAGTAATGGAGTGGTCTAGCAAATCTATAAGGGCAGGATATTGTGTAAATGCAATAATGAGGGAAGCTCCTTCTTTTTCGATGATGACCTCATCAAAAATACACCACAAATATGTGAATGTTGTGAGACGCATGTTTAAATTCCGAATTTAAACCCTTACGAATAAGGAAAAAGTAAGTATGTTGCGCTGATTTTGAAAGTGACAAATACCTCATGTACGAACTAGGATGAGAATTACTAATAGACTGGATGTTAAAACTGAGACAATCACTTCAGTAAATTTGGTGTTTTTCCGTTTGAAGACGTAATCAAACACATGATACCATTATGAGCGTATGACTGTAATCACCGATTAATGTGATATTCTATCTAAAGAATAATCTACTAACAGCTGGAAATACAAGCTTGGAAGTAAGGAAGCAATTCATCAAAACGTATATCTGAAGCATGTTCCTTTACGGCAGTGAGACATGGACGATGACAGCAGCGGAGAAGAAAAGGGTGGAAGCATTCGAAATATGGTGCTATCGAAGAATGATGAAGATAAAATGGATCGACCGAGTGACAAATGAAGAGGTCCTAAGAAGAGTGGGAGAAAAGAGAATTCTGCTGAAAACTATAAAAAGAAGACGGGACAACCTAATCGGCCATATCTTACTACACGATGGCCTGATGAAGACAATCTTCGAGGGAAAAGTGAACGGGAAAAATGGAAGAGGCAGGCCTCGTATGAGTTACATGGAGCAGGTCGTAAAGGATGTGAAAGAGAGGAACTACGTTGGTATGAAGAGGTTGGCCGATAGAAGAATCGAGGGGAGGGCTGCGTCAAACCAATCCTAGGAGTGTTGACCCTTGATGATGATGATGATGAAGAGATATGTTATAAATCTTTCCGTCCATATGAAATTGAGAATACTGATATCAATAAAACCGGATTTTTCGGTGTTATTACAGAGAGAATAATTTCTCTTTATGAAAAAATACTTTATGCAACTGAACTGCAAACTACAAATTAAATGAAAATCTCAGTAAAAATATCACACTATGGAACAAATCTCCAGAGAAAGAATTTGGCCACTGTATATGGTACTTTATTTATTGCGTAATGGATACATAGTAGTTTGTTACCCATTGGAAGAATTTTAATTCAACAGAGCGTCTTTTTCAATAAAAAGTAATACTTATTATCTCTGGTAAAAAATCACCCTTATCTATGAACACTTGTTGCCGCTGGCAGGATATTATGTAGATTCTTTTCCATCAGGTAGATTACAAAACCGTGGTTAAATTTTTTAGGGTAGGATAATGCCAACTTTTTATCTTCTCTTTACATTTATCTTCTCTTCTATCCTTTTAATCGCTAAATAATTCTAAGAATAGCGAATTACCAACGAATTCTTAGTAGAGACTATTTCTCTACATATTGATGACCACCAGCAATAAAATCCATATTTATGGGTGAGGAAATATTTGTGTTCTAGCCTTTCTTATAATGGTTTTCTTAGATGGTGTAAGTGAGATATAGGGGGTAGTAAAGCGCGACGTGACCTTTTGACAGATATAAATCGGTCGTAATTTAATGAGGAATCCGGATGATTTGGTGGCTAGATTACTAGCCCCCAATTCCAAGGGCCCGGGTTCAGATACCGGTAGTAGTAGAGTCCTTTTTGACAGACCGATCTCTATATAGGAGATGCATGGAGAGTGCATCGAGCTCAGTACTCGATCCACACGTAGGGACCCTAAACTGAGGACCCTTTGGCGTCTTTCTTTTAGGGTAAGACAATACCGATGCCGGATATTTATTCACTCCTCCTCCGTTCCCTAAAAAATCCCTATCTCTGCGCAATCGCCCATCAATCTTAAATTGCAAAAAATGACATCGACAGTCGTTCGCCTCCCCCGAATATCTACTACTGCTTCTCTACTTTATTCTTTATCACAAAATCTACAATTGTATGTACGTTAAGGTGTTTAGCAATGCATTGACGTCTACAGAAAACGTATTTCTGGAAACACTAAGATCGTGGGTTTGAATCCCTCCCATTATATGAATTTTATGTTTGTCCTAGAATTAAGATTTTGGGTTATAGGGTACGATAAAACTTTAGCTCTTAACAGCACCTAAAAACAAAGGCTACAACTAATAAAATGTATCCACCTTCATGCACTCAAGTGGGTTTCGGTTATCCATTGAAAAAAGATGCCTCTGCCAAGGTTCGAGCCCGTGCTTTCGGTATACCAGTACCATCATCTCGTATGTGTTTTCAAGCATCAACCCACACTTAAAAGCGCTTCTGACCGGGAGGAATGGTACAAGGATCGGAATGCAAGGGTAAGGAGGAAGACTGGAGAGAAATATGGCGTCGGCATTAATCTGCTCTTAACATAAGGTGCCAAGGGAACCAAGGTATAATGTCCCATCCGACGGACAGAGTATTGAAATTGAATTCTCTCCACACTGCACTAAAGTAGAGATAATGGTAGAAATAAATAATGCCGAAACGAAGAAATGGCAGAAATAAAGAAATAAGAGCGTATGCTTTCCAGGCGAATTGATAGAAGAAATTCCTCTCGGGTTCTCCAACGGGTTAGTTGGTCCATGGCCGACGTTTCGGTGCTCGACTCGTGCTCCTTCATCAGGGCAGATGAGTCCGTCACCGTCATCAGGGCTGGGGAGAGCACTCATCTGTCCTGATGACGGTGCACGAGTCGAGCACCGAAACGTCGGCCATGGACCAACTAACCCGTCGTTGGAGAACCCGAGAGGAATTTCTTCTATCAAATCTTCAATGGACCAACTAACCCGGTGGAGAACCCGAGAGGAATTTCTTCAAATAAAGAAATAATTACACGTATTAAATCCAAAAATTAACCTTTGCTGAAAGGAAAGTATTTATTCATTACCTACATGAACTGAATCCATCCAAAGAAAAACTCTTTTCGCAGAAACACCGTTACGGGGAAATTTACCAATCAAAAATATGTATCGTCCACTGCTGAGATTCGAAGCCGGATCCTCCATGTGATTGTCCAGTACTGTAAGCACTACTCCAACCCGACCCCTTGTCCATCGACCCCTAGTACTATGATCACCACAACTTTGAGCACAGACAAACCTCATCTGCCCCCGCTCTTGACCACCGCGACGGGAAATGCGATCGAGGAGAGAGAGTGGCGCTAAGGGCGCACAAACCCCTTGCGTCGTCGGCGGAATGGGGACAGACCCGAGCCGTCTTCCCGGGCACCACCCCCCGGGCGGTCGCCTCCGAATCGAAGGAGGAGGAAGTCTCTTCGCCGGACCTTGGGTGACCGTCGGGGGAGGTGGGGCGGCGGGGGAGGGGGTGGAACCGGAAGGAGGAGATGGGCGGGTCTGCGGTGGAGGTGGCGGCGGTGGAGGCGTGGGCTTCCGATGGCTCAGAAGCCATTCCGCCGCGAATAAAAGAATGGAATCTTGCGAACGGAAATTGAGTATTCGATGAGATGGCGCCCTGCGAATTGGAACCGTTGATGGATTCCCGCCGTGGAATGGGGTGGGGGGCCGGGGAGGGGCGGGGAGCCGGAAGTGAGGGCGGGGAGGGAATATTAAGGAGGGACGGGAGTGCGGAGCGCGATTATGGAATTTGGGAGTGAAGTGGTGAAAAAATTCCGGGGCCGACGGTGGCGAGGGGGAGGGGAGGAGAGAGTTGTGGGGGCAGGCGGGGGCGGGTTTGGGGGCGGGTCGGGGGCGAGGAGGATGCCCCACACACCCGAGGGGGCGGGGACGACAATGGCTGCGCCGGGGATGTGCCGATGGGATCACTCCGAAATGAAAATTTCCGCTCCCCGGACTTAGCTCTCTCATCATTGTCTTCGACTCAAGGATGGGATCACTGAACGATCCCTCGCGCATTGCTTGCGCCATTGTGCCATCCACAAAACTACAAATCACAAACTGCGAGTCTATCTTTCGCCACGGAACTTTTTTTTTAATGGGCATCTCATTTTCACGTGGGGCTCGGTATATTCAAGCCCGGTTTTATTTTTTGTATTCTCGTGGCATGAGCCCCATCGCTGTTCGACAAAATTCTCAGACGGCGGACCATCGGTGAGAACGAGCTCCGTTCATATTGAAACAGACTTCAACATCAACACAACCATTGAGCTTGAAACAAGGATAAAACTGATACTTAGGCCTGTTAACTGGTTTATAAAATGCCCATTAAAAGTACATAAATAAATACCAGTGAATTTGTTAGGATCCACAAACTTAAGTTTAATTAAAAATGCACAACTGATTTCGCCACTTGCAAATAATCAAGTACCTGACGATGCCTTAAGAATAGAATACAGCTGTACCACTTTTCATCAAATCTGTGGAACTTAACATAGTCGTTGGCGTTTATTTATCTATCATGCAGTGGACCTACTCAGTTCCGCGAGACGAAGTTCTTTTTACCAAGTTGAATATATTCATTTCGAGAGAACAGCCCCAGATATGCAGTTTCATAGCTACTTCTTCACATTAAATAACAACTGATGCATGCACTTCCCGATAAATGGTGCAGTTGAAACCCTACCAAGAATTGGACTACATATCCACAGAAAGGGTCAATTAAAGATAAACAGGGCTAAAACCGCTTTATACCGCAACTATATAAACATTTAAGCGGTATGGAAACCGTCATAGATCTGTCTTATTGAGACACGCATTACCTCACCACCAGCTTTGTTCACTTCATTGAATCCTGTTGGTTATCTCCAAGTCATTTTTACGTCCCCGTCAGGAAAATAGAAATATGACCAGAAATAAAACCGGTTTGAGAGTAATTTTCCATATATCGACAAATAGCTCAGTGACTTTTAGGCCGTAAATAAGATCAGAATAGTACTGCAGTTATACGGAGGGACTATGAACTGGGCTAAAAAGGATGATAGTGAGGGAAAAGTTAAGGGGTCAATTTGTCACAATCCTCCTTTGTTCTCGTCAATCTTCGTTTCCTAACTTACCTACAGTCTAAAGCTTCACTCTAGTCTGCTCCAATAATGTATGTACTATCATGTGCGAAATTATATCTATGCACCCACACCCATTTTACCTTTGAATTGAATGGGGTCGACTTGGAAAACATTTTTGGATTGGCATACAGCTTCGGTCTTAGCTGGAATAGCTTTACGTCACTGGGGGCTGGCGAGTAGGTAAGGCGGCTAATGCAACACGGCTAGCGAAACAAGTCAAATGAACTCAAGGGACAGAAGCCCCAGCCGAAGGAATGCACTGCCGAAGAAACTCTAGTCCACAATCTCCTTGGGCCGATCTTTGGTCGGTAGGACAACCGCAAGTCTTAACTTTCGGTCTCCGTCTCGAGGGTTTTTCTCATACGAGAAGGAAACGAAGCAAAAAGAATGCCTTTTCGCGTAGTGTAGTGTAATGACTACCATTCTACAATCTCATCCAACGCTCGAGGTCGGGAGTTTGAGCCTCCAATGGAGAGATTTTTTTATCTTTTTACTCATCTATTAGGATGACATTTCTATGCTGCTGGACACGTGAATCTATTCCCATCAAGATTTTAGTTTTTGAAGGAATAGTAGCTGTTCGGGGGAGGTAGCCGACAGCCGAGGTCATTTGTGCAATTAAGTATGCATGGATAGCTGGGTATATGAAGGAACTTTTCGAGGAAGCGAGGAATAGTGTAAAGAAATTCGGCGGTGGCATAAGCCTGTTGTTACCGAAAGGTCCATGTAAAGGAAAGTTTTTGGTCCACTTCTGTCAAGGTATGAAGTACCGAGAGCAATTGATCATGATTAATTAACATCGAGTGTTGTAACTTTGAATAAATACGTTGCCGTATTTTCTATCTATAATAAGAAATATCGAATGTTGTTTCTTGTCCTTCCATCCTCCCTTTCATCTCGGAAAGGATTTGTTCTAGAGAGATGCTTTGAGAGAATTTCTTTGTGTTTCGAGCATTCTAAGACAACCAGAATTTAAGAGAGCGCAAAACAATTTCTTTCATGCACTTACATTCATTTAATAAATGGCAATATATTGCATTCATTTATTCTTTATTTAACGGAGAAGGCTTCAAACATTCTTATTCTTGCCATCATTTTACACTCTGCGATCCAGTTTCCTCTAAAATGTGTAATTTATATCAAACTTTACCGATTTTTCCGGTTCTTTTCCAAACGTTTTCATTTCAATCATTCCTTCGTGGCATCATTCATTTTCTCACCTTTATTCATAATTCAAATTCATTATCCCATTTCGCCGTCATTTCATTTGGTGGAATCATATTGATTCCATGTCGAAATCGATTACAATTATTTAAAACTAAGAATTAAATTTCTAAAGGAATTATGACGATTAAAATAAAAGTCGTCTACATAATTTCTATACCCTTATTTATATTTTACCTCCCAGTACTTCGCAACGTTCCCATATTAACCACAGCAGGCTCTTTGCACGAAAGGAACCCGGAAGGATGTTATTTACACTAAAATATTAACGTTAAACTTCTGATGGACTAAGCTGGAAAAATATATGATATGCATCAATATTTCGTGCACGTTACCTTTTTTTTATAAAAAACATTTCTCGGGCCAGAATTTAGATAAAAATTACTATGCGAGGGAAGGTCATCATACTCCCAAAAGGACAATGCATTTCTACGTGAAAAACCTTCATTTTCAAATCCATATATCTTCGTTAAATTACGTCGGTGTCTTCGTCGATGACAAAGTAATATTCTTACGCCATTCGAAAGGAAAATTAATGAACTATAATATACGTAAAAATCAAGGTAGGTTGTCTGGCATGCCTAAAATGATATTTCCTCCTTAAGTAATGCCGTAATCAGCATTGTTTTCTTGTAAATATTAAGAGGTAGAAAGGCATAAACGCAAATGATTTTCGAAGAAAAATTATTTATATCATTCGGCACATACATTTGAGCCGACTGCTTGCACTACTCACGGATGAAGTAGGTTTTGCGTGCAGTAAAACAAGTAGTTGTAAGGTTAATAATGGATTGCACAAAACATGCGAAAAAGGAAAAACAGCGAAAAAATTTCAAAGCAATAATAGTAAGATGAAAATGATTTGTACTTTTAAAAAATGCGTCAAATCGACTGTGCAAAATCTAAAATCAGCAGATGAACGCCATAAATGTAGTTAAATATGATAAATTTGTACCAAGTTCTAGGAATTCCTAACGGAACAAAATGAATTATTACTTTCCTTAAAAATTCTCCATTAAAGACAACCGTAATGCCACTGCAATGAACTTATTGGATATTAACGCACGTACGAATTACATAATAGGCCGCAGAAAACGAAGCGTTTCATGTCGAGCAGTAGGGAACTAATCCTTCCCATTCTGGCTTCGTTTTCACCATAGAGATTACTAAGTAAGTTCTATGATTTTCACCCGTAGGCTAGCATCCCCCCACCTGTACTTTTTAACTCACTTGGTTTCGCATAGTCCGAAAGGTTCCGAAAACTATCTTTGGTTTTCTGAAGTCCCGGATTAATTCACTGGAAATACTTATTTGCTTACAAGGTCTTAAATTAGATTTAGAATTCTAAAATAGAATTTGAGTGAATGATAGCTGCAGTGCACAAGAGTGGAATCGACCCTTTATCGAAATTTTTAAAAACGCCGTTTATATTTAAAACGTTTTCCCTCCTATTGAGGGTCAACGGGCACCTTCAGCTAGTAAAGCTACAGAACTGACTCACTCACTGATAAAAATTCCTAGGCATTTCTAGTAGATTTAGAGGTATGAAATTTCAGGCAAATTTGCTATTCGTTCGATGAGTCAGGAAACAAGTAAAACCCCGTTTTTTCCACCTGCGTTCAAGCCCAGAGAGTATTCCATTTTTTAAATGGGATTATACGGGGAAAGCAAACATTTCCGTGCATAGCATCTGTATTTTTCCATATTAAAATATCAAGTGATTGAGCTGCAAGTGTATATTTTGGATCAATATGAAGGGGAAGCATTAAATATATTTTATCCGATTCGCTCGCTTTTATCAATCTACGAACTGAACATTTTGAACTTTTCGCAGAAAATGTAATCATTTTTGAGGATTTTTTGCTTTCGTTACCTTATGTAGATAATAAATTTGCAATACACAGAAACTAGTACTCTCATATCAAAGGACAGTCAACTTACGGGACATATATTTCAACACTTTTAAATAAATACTGTCTTCGCCCTCTATATTTTGAATTCATAAATGATTACCCGTGCCACTTTCAAATTATAAGTGCTACTTAAATGTTTGAGTGGAATATTGAACACACGAAGTATAAAAATACGAATCATTCCGGTTCCTATGTAAAACGCAACCGTCATAGATATCCTTACGTCGCAATGCTAGAAGGGTGCATATTTTTGGATACCACTGTTGGTTATTACACAACATTTGGTATTTTATTTAAGGAAAGACTTCATTAAAACGTGCCTTAAGTTAAATGTAATTCAAGGAGATACATTAAATTACTTATTATATGTGAAAGGAGACACATCGGAGACACCATTTTAAATAACGCTTCACCAGACTCTAGTTCAAGTGTTGGAGTATGGGTATTTGGTTAGAGCTATAAATTGACTGATTACTTCCAAAATGAAAATTGGTTTCTGTTAATAAAGTTTAAACAATAAGAGGAAGCATATAACATTTTCATTTTATGGATCGTGTAATTGAAAACAATGGAGAGGAAAAATTATTGTATACCTGACAGAAATATAATCATCACTTATGGACACATTACTCATATTAGATTTCCATTGTAATAATTTTCATTGCTGAAAACATTTAATTGTTCTAGGTACTCTTGAAACCAATCTACTGCAAAATCGTATCCCAAATTATTACCAAGCAAAACTGCATACAGGTAAAACCAAAAAATTCGAAAACGACCATTAGCCTTTTCTTTCATTTATGGAAATATGACCGTGAAAGCCGCAATGAAATTTAGCCCCTCAAAAGTTGAGGGATGCTTTTGTTGTAAGGTCCTAGATAGAAGTAACTGCGAGTACACAAGGGCTTCTGCTAACATTAATTCTCATTCCTTCGAGCGCGTTACGAGGCTAGTTCTCTCTCGGATCTCATAAGGGTATTTTTCTAGCTTTTTTCATCCCAAATTGATAAGGTGTGAAGGCAACAATTTTTGGCACTATAAATATCCTTTAGATCATGTTTATTATTTTTATGTATTGGTGGTTCATCCCATTTATAGCCTTGAAGAAGGAAAAATAAAATTTCCGAAACGTCGGCCATAAGTTGAATAGTTTTCATTTTTAATAAAAGACCTAAACTCACGAAAAACCATCCATATATAAATAATAAAGAGGTCTGGATTTCAACTTACCAATTAAGAAAGACTACATTAATCTGACAAATAGCACTATTTCCATCAATATATTCCTGAGAAGAACGTATTTAACAAGGAGGATGAATTATTTCTTGAACTCTAAGGTGTTCACGCTGATTATGATGCCTGAAGCGAAGAGAAATCAATGATATTCATGCAAACAAGTATCCATCAATAAGTACTAGAGTTGACCAGAATGTGTATCTTCAACGGTAGGCGCAACTATACCATGCTGCCCTGGCTCTACACTGCATAGGATTCCGTTAACGGAATCGATCTCAGGTCGAAAATTACGCTTTTGATGGAGATTAATACACACTTATCCATCAATGAAGAAATACAATTTATTAAAGTACTTGGAAAGGAAATGAAAAACATTCACCCGGAGGTGGCTCGATCCTACGAACTTCACACCGCTACACTATGCTTGTCTAAACACCGATTTATTTAGCTTCCATCGATTCCAGCTGGAACAAAAACCTCGAGACGAACCCGAAAGAAAAGTTTCAGGTCGAGAGCGTGAACGTGAATTCCTTCAGTGCATTCCTTCCGCTGGGGCTTTTTTTCCTGTGGTTGATTTGACTCCAGTTTCGCTAGCCTTGTCGCTTCCACTGCCGACCTTCTCGGTTCTCCGCAACGTAAAACTATTCCAGCAAAGGCTTCAACCACAACTACCGAGAGCTTTTAGGATTGTGCCAAACTTCAAGACCGTATTTTGATCCGTCAATCATTTCTCGAGTTATGAGCGGCGAAAAACTGATATTTTTAACCCTTTCGGAAAAGTGGGCGTGGTGCGACCTCTGACGTAATCGATTTCGTCCAATCACAACTGAGCCTGCGAAGCTACTTTTCCTTATCGCAATTGGGGGGGACACAGCTGACTCTGCCAAGAGGAGCAGTTGCGACAGCATCTGTGCGAGCAGACTTTCCGAGAACCCCCCTCCACTCCCTTCCATTCCCCTAAAAGCAGTCAAAGACGGGAGGAAAATGATGTCAATGATATCAAAGCAGCTTTTTCGGTGGGTGTCACCTTTTGCTTATTTTATTTTTGATTTATGAGTGAATGGTTGTGGTTAGAAGATTAATTTTTTACTAAAATTCTTTTTTCGTTTCCATCTAACGATTTCGTGTACAAAATTGCGATTTCGGTTCCGAGTAAACGCCCCCATTGTATTTTGCAAAAATGAACAATTAATTGAATCAATATGATCGATTTTGATCTCTTTGCTCATCATCATATTTGTACACATAACTATAGATATCTATAAAATCCTATTACAGCTATTGCTAAAGAAAACCATACATTTCATTAGATTTAATAAATTTGCCAAATACATTTACACGTTAAAATTTTAATGAATTATCACCATCCTACTTCAGTTCATATTGTTTACGTTGCGCTCATAAAATATTCAAAGATAAAGTCAGCGGTCGTAAAAAGATATCTCTCTGCAATGAAGTCGTACAGTTTATATTCCGTGTAAATGTAAGAATAAGGTGATAACAGAGAAAACGGTAATATATTTAACAAAATATTTTAATTCGATACCCGTTGCTTTATCGTGTCACACAATTTGCTGTCATGAAAAAGATGATTATTGGTTATTTTTACGCCGTTAATACTTCAACGCTTCAGTTACATTCTATTTCATAATCGATTTTATTATTTTTAGTTACGTGTAATATGTGCTTTCATGTATCTATTTTATCATATCACGGGCCTAAATGTCCCGGAACTGAAGAGACACAAAGGCTGCAAGAATTCGAAAATGGTGCTACAGAAGGAAGATGAAGATAAATTGGATGAGCCCGGTGACGAATGAAGAATTCCTAAAAGAAAAGTGGGAAAAGAGGTCTTATGAATCTTTAAAAAGAAGGCGTAACAACTTAAATGGTAATATTTTGAGAACCGATGCACAGTGGGGCCAAATCGCATTTTGCCGGACAAAAGTCCAAAACTGCTTTTTATGAGATAACGTCTTAAAATTTGGCACATACACACACAAATGATTATTGATTATGGAATGGTAAGTCATTTTTCATAGGTATCACTCGTTACTTAGATACAGAGGCTCAAACACGACCAAATTTCGAAAAAAGCGCCCGCTCTCATTTTTCTTCGAAAATCTTAAAAGTTGAGCGGATATAGGAGTAATTAAAGGATTTTTATGAAATAAAAAACATTACCAATTGTGAACAGGGTACTTTGCCTATACTAAGCATAAGTTTGAGACATTTTTGCCGATATTTGAGTGCTATTACGTCACAAAATGGCGGACCCTTTTTTTAGACAAAATTTTACATAAAGTAGACAATATAATCCTTATTCGGAAAATTGTCTCTGGGATACTTCATCAGAGTATAAATTGAAGATATTTCTAGGTTATTCCGTAAAAATATTTGAAAAAAGTTTGCGACGCCGAGAATAAACTCGATTTTTCGATCGCGCGTCGCGGCCCGGCTCCGCGCAGCGGGACCTGGAAATACCGAGACTCCGTTGGATTGTTCATGTTGTGTGGATAATAACTCCTCTAATTTAACTTTTTTAAGCTTTTCATGCTGTCACTGATTTCTAAAGATTCTATGCTGAAGATATTTCGAGGATATTGGTTCTAGAGAATGGATTAGTGCACTCGTAACTGCGGTAATTTTTTTATTTGGATAATTTTCGGAATCATGCTGGAAATTATGAACGTCTTTCATCACTTGAGCAAGAATGCCGGTTCTCGGGGAACCATACATGTTCTCCATAAAAAGGCAACATTTGGGATACCCTTCTTTCCCTTTACCCTCTCCTCCTCCACCCCGAACTACATCCTACGCCTTTACAACCAGAGGAGGGTGGCGCAAAACGGAACGTTTTATGACAATGTGCAGTCTTAAAAAAACATGCCTGCTTGGCAAATTACAACTTGTTGTTGCTCTTTGTTATCTGACTCTTTGATGCGTCAGAAATAATATTAGTGGATACTCTCCTATAAGTAACTTGGAACTGACAATATATGAAAATTGATATTTAATTTTAAGGATTACCTAAAGGGAATCATTTTCACAATATCGTTCTATATTACTTCTTACAATGAAATTCAAAATTCTGTTTAAAATCAGCATGATTTCATGAGTGTTTACAAAAAGCTCTGTTGTGCGCATTATCATCCGCTTTCATGGAGTGAGATACTGGATCATTAGGTTTGAGGGATGGATTAATTTAAACTTGAGATTACAGTGGTTTTGCATTTTTATTTCGCAATGCTGATCACACAATGTAATATGTCAAATTGCAATGGTCTCGACTAAAAGTAAAGTAATATACATGAAACACAATTAGATTATTCAATAATATATTAAACAAAACTGGAAAACTGATGTTGTTTTGCATAGAATTTGATGCGCCATCTCTTACTTATGGTTTAAAAAGAGAAAGTAATTTGAAAAGAGTATGGCAATAAACGAGAATTAGTTAAATTCATTTTGATATTGTTAGTACCGATAAAATCAATTCAATAATATAAATGAAATGCCATTACTTGTAAGATACTGAAAAGAATATAAATATCATTATCCCAAATGATTTTTCACCCACAGAGCATCCTTAGTTTTAGCTCACCGAGTCCTCTTCAGGCAGTTGACAAATTTCTGAAAGCACACACCATGTTTATATTTGGGAATGGTTAAGAAGGCGAAGAAACAGAGGAGATGGGTTGTTCGTACGTATACCGATACGCTCCTTGAGAGAGAGAGATAAGGGTGAGAAGAGGTCTGTTTGCGCCAATGAAGGGAAAAACGCAAGAAGGAGAAAATGAAAGGAGGGTGGAGGATCGGCAGAGAAAGTGAGGTCGGCGGTGTTCAAATGAGGGATTAGCAAGGGTGGGTAAGGGAGCGGTTAAGGGAAGGGTGGTTGGTAGCGGACTCCTGACAATGCGATCGCCTTTTCACTATCCTTTCCTTAACCACTCACCCATCCCCACGAATTCGTCACTACAACACCTTTGACCAAACTTTCTTTGCCGATTGTTCGTTTCAAGAAAAATTCTTAGTCCTCGGACGAGTCGTAACCATCATCTCAGTTTGATTCTATTCTTCTTCTTTGTCTTCTATTAGTAATAGTTCTCGTAATTCCTTCGGAAGCCTCCTATCAGTCTTCGAAGTCAATGATGTGGTGGAGGAAAGCAACGGATCGAACGTGATTAAGTCTTTTGAATAGGTCCTCAATGGTGGCCATCCTGGAGTTTTTCCGCGTGAATCTCTCTCAAAATTTTATGGCGTCCTTATTGCGGGCCTCCATCGCCTCTTCGGATAGCTGGCCTAAGGGAAGAATTGCCCCTTTCGAAAAATCCGCGCCATGTATGAGTACTTTATGGACCATGGTCGGCATATAGGACAATGAATAAATACAATTTTATAACTCGTCAATCTGCCTTTGCAAATAATTATTTTCTGTCTTGGCAATTTCCTTCGTCTCTTTAAGCCACTGAAGACAAGTGGGCCGGCAAAATCTGATGGACGACGGCCACGGATTTGCCCAGATAATCACAGCTAAAACAGGGAAAGTATTAATATTGCCAGTTTGTTCTATATGCGGATTAGCCAAAGATAAAATAGATACGCTTGAATCTCTTACCTGAAGAATCATTTACCAAAGTAAGAGGCACTAGGGATCTCATGAATAAAAATTCATCTAACGAATCTGCTCGTTCCCACAGTTGTTTATATTGGGCGTGTCCCGAACTTCCATCAAATCCGTACTTGCATATTAAAGTGCAATTAACTTCATCGCTGGAGGTTTGCGCTGTAGATACGCACTACAGTACCCGTGAGACCGTATGATTGAACAAATATTGAAGATTCACTTCGCACATGTTTTCGGTTATACTTATTCCATCGGGGTAATCCGCATCGGGGATACAACTCGTGTCAGTGACTAAGAACGGAGCTTCTAAGTGTATTATACTGACTATAAGTGAGCCCCCTAGTGATCAGTAAGGACAAAATCTCCTCAGGTGACATCTCCGTCACCACATCAGGACTTTTCCTACATTTGAAAGCACTCTCCTAGCCCTACTAAGAGTGGTTGTGATTGAAAATGATTCCGAAAATGATTCAAATAACAAATTTACCTCAGTTACGAGTGACTGAATGGAGTGCACTGAAGAACATATGGACACTACTAACTGATCCATTCTTTCGAACCAATATCCTCGAAATATCTTCAGCATAGAATCTTTAGAAATCAGTGACAGCATGAAAAGCTTAAAAAAGTTAAATTAGAGGAGTTATTATCCACACAACATGAACAATCCAACGGAGTCTCGGTATTTCCAGGTCCCGCTGCGCGGAGCCGGGCCGCGACGCGCGATCGAAAAATCGAGTTTATTCTCGGCGTCGCAAACTTTTTTCAAATATTTTTACGGAATAACCTAGAAATATCTTCAATTTATACTCTGATGAAGTATCCCAGAGACAATTTTCCGAATAAGGATTATATTGTCTACTTTATGTAAAATTTTGTCTAAAAAAAGGGTCCGCCATTTTGTGACGTAATAGCACTCAAATATCGGCAAAAATGTCTCAAACTTATGCTTAGTATAGGCAAAGTACCCTGTTCACAATTGGTAATGTTTTTTATTTCATAAAAATCCTTTAATTACTCCTATATCCGCTCAACTTTTAAGATTTTCGAAGAAAAATGAGAGCGGGCGCTTTTTTCGAAATTTGGTCGTGTTTGAGCCTCTGTATCTAAGTAACGAGTGATACCTATGAAAAATGACTTACCATTCCATAATCAATAATCATTTGTGTGTGTATGTGCCAAATTTCAAGACGTTATCTCATAAAAAGCAGTTTTGGACTTTTGTCCGGCAAAATGCGATTTGGCCCCACTGTGCGATGGTCTGATGAAGATATCCATGCAGGAAAGAATGGATGGAAAGAGTGGAATGTAAGGTTTCACATGAGATGAGTAGTCAAGGCTTTGGAAGAGAATAATTATGTAAATATGAAGAGGTTAGCTGATAGGATAATCAAATGGAGAGCTACGTCAAACCAATCTTGAAATTGCTGACTCGTGATGATAATGATTTGGTTTGAATCACGCATTAAAATGATTTTGCGCAAAGAAGAACTGCAACGGAGACATACTTCTACCATTGACGCTCACACCAAATAATCGACAGTTGGGCGTGCTCAATTATAATGGTAAAAGTTGATCTTGGTGTCCGAGGCGTAGGTATTTTAATAGCAATTTTATGTTAAAACCACGTAGCGTATTTATCTCCGTCCTTAACGCTCACGGAAGACGAAAACAGTCTGTGGGAGCGTTGTAAAAACCTAAGAGTTGGTCAAACTCACGTTGTGCATAGTTGACCAGTTAAAAGTTGACCAGACCTAAGGTGTGCCCGAAGGTCATCATTTTCCGCTCACTACGAGTACATTTTCCTCGGATACCAGAAAACCCTCGGAATATAGATCCACGGGGCAGTGAAATACTTGACTCTATTCTTCCTCAAATTATTTTTCCCCTATCACTGCTCACTTGGATACGGAGGAAGGGAGGATCGCGTTTTTGATAAAACAAACACTGCGGAGACCCTGGAGGCTTGCCTGGCCGAGCAAACATGGAACTTGTAAAAACTTTTTCATGTGGCCAAAGCGACCGGAAAGATTCAACCTCTCTGAAATGGAACCGTGTCTTCCGATAGGAAAGAACACGTAGCCCACGAAAAATTATTCAAGTGGCTCTATGCCAAATAATTGGACTATCATAAGATTGGAAATAATAATTCGCATCCGAAGCAGGTAACAGACGTAATTCTGTCAAGTCAACAGTAGTGCCTAGATTTCTGTAGTCCTTAGGGGAAGTGACCTATCCCTAGGGTCATTTGGCCATGAAGGATGGGTAGGTATTTGAAAAGACGTGGGGCTTTGAGCAATGGGGGAAAGAAGTAGAGAAACTCAACGACGGTGCTAGCTTGCTCTTTAACGAATGGCACCGACGGATCCACGATTAAACATCGCTACGGATGAAAGTCGTACTAGCCTTCGATTAATCTCCACGTTGCTATCGGGTATGGATTGGTATACCACTGAAAACATTACCGTTACAGGTGTTTAAACCTGAACCCTTTGGAGTGGAAACCAGTACTCTAGCCAGCATACCTACCGGATCTCTGTCACTCTTCTATTCTTCGCGAGATAATATTGCTTCAAACATTAAGACTACACCTCATAAAGTCAACTTAGTAATTGGGTTAGTGTAAGTTGATTATAAATATAACTTATGAAAAAACGATAAATGTGATTGGTGAATGAGTCTGCTAAAAAATTTATGAAAATTATATCAATTTCGGTATATCCGTTCTACTGCACGGAACCAGTATCCCTGATTCGGAAAATTCGTTTCACTGGTCGTTGAATATGTTAAGTTCCCTTTGCTTCACGCTATAGTTTCACCCTCTAATGTAATGCTGAGATCCAGCTCAATATGTACATCTCGATGAGAAGCGTCTCATGTTCCACTCACTTGTCAGATAATATGGCCATTCTAAAGTGACTACCGTGACAATGTACTTTTGTCATACACCACTATAGCAAGCATTCCAATTATCACGAAAGGTGGTGATCCAAAGGCGATTTTTCACCAAACAGCATGAAGTGAGGTTTAGAAGTGCTCAGTTGATTACGAAAACGAAAATGGAGGTTTACAAGTCACACTCAAAATGAAGACTAACTCTAAATCAATCTAATCCAACCGATAAGTAAGATATGAAAAAGAGAGTTATTTTTAAAAGCTTAAAAGTTAAGACGCTAGAGCTACTAACCTAAATTTCTAGATTTTTACAGACTTCTGCCACAAACCTTACGGTGGCTTGCACAGTAGTGTGAGGATGCAGATGTGTATGAATATTGACTTCTCCGTAAATTTTCCCTGCCTCCGTCATTGATCGTATTCTCATTGCTATACCAAAGCGTCGTAACACATATTTCAAAGTCGTGAGAATCTGGAAAGTGAGAGATGGAAGAAAATAAATTATGAAATCAATGAGTTATTAGCCTTGTAAGTCTACTTTACAACATATGAGGGGAAGCAACAAAATTCAAGCATTTCACTACCTAGTTGTAAATAGGATGTTGGTAAATAGAAAGTTGGTAAATAGGAAAATGGTAAATAGGAAGTTGATAAATAGAAAGTTGGTAAATAGGGTGTTGGTTTATAGAAAGGTGGTAAATATGAGATAAATCAACATACTTCGTTTCAAGAAGGGCATCAAAGATAGTATATTGAAGTCCTGCAAGCATCCTCGAAAGCTATAGATCATCTACTTAAAAATGGTGCATGATAGGTCAAATAAAGTTTACGAAAATGAAAGAACTCGTACGAAATAAGCTTCAATTTATCAAAAATTGGGAAAAAGCAAACCATGCCAGGGTATAGACAGGTTAATGCAACTTCTAAGCTGATATCTACACCAGCCACTGTGCTGAGGTCAGGAACAATCCGACCTGGAAACCCAAGAATCGCGAGTTCGAACTTTGCCTCGTGGAGATACGTCAATTTTTGATGAATTGAAGCTTATTTCGTACGTGCTGCATAATTTTTGTTTATTTCCTTTGGCCTATCATGCACCATTTTTTAAGTAGATGATCTATAGCTTTCCAGGATTCTTGCAGGACTCTACTTAAGGGGGGAGAAGTAGTCTGGGGGTGGCGAGTCGGATTGGTAAGCTGAGGGTTACTGGTTCGATTCCCGGTGACGCCCTGTAGCCGCCACAATTTATTTTTCAGCTTTTGGAAAAATTATATATTTTCCAGAGCGAGAGAAAAGATGCTTCTTCCCTAAAAAACACCTAAATACCCCAATGGTGAAAGATAGCAGTTTCACCATGAGGCCCTAATGGCGCAGATCAAGTGCATCGGTCCGGCATCAGATGCCATAGCTTCAGGCGAGAGTGTAGTTCACGGTATCGGCTGCAGTACTGCGATGTGAAAGGCTACGGGAAACCACCACATTATTCTCCCTAGAAGAAGCAGCCTTGCATTCAACATGACGTGATGGCATTCCTCCCGGTAAAATATTCCGGAGGTAAAATAATCCCCCAATCGGATCTCCGGGTGGGGACTACTGGGAGGGAAACATCAGTCAAAAGAGACAAATGCAGAATTGAGACGTGTAACGTAAGATCACTAGGAGTGTGTGGGAAGTTGGTAAACGTTAAGATGGAGATGGAAAGACTGGGGATAGACATCATGGGAATGAGCGAAATGAAGTGGGCTGGGGCCGACGACTACTGGAGCGACGATTACAGGGTGATTTACTCAGGAGACGACCAGAATATAGCGGGAGTGGGATTCATACTGAAGAAAGACTGGTCAAGATGAATAAAGTCCTACTGGCATTACAACGAAAGGATTCTAATGATCAAGTTAGGAAGGGAACATACGGACACAGTGATAGTGCAGGTGTACGTGCCGATGTCGAGCCACTCTGAAGAGGAAATAGAAGAAATGTAGGAGCAACTGCAAAGTTCCTAGACACAGTAAAAGGAAAGGAGAACCTAATAATTATGGGAGATTGGAATGCACTGGTCGGAGAGGGCGGATAAGGTAGTAAAGTGGGTGTATTCGGTTTGGGAAAAAGAAATGCCACGGGAGAAAGGCTAGTAGAGTTCTGTAAAGAAAAGAACATGGTAATAGCAAACGCCCTTTCCGAGCAACATCGGCGAAGAAGATATGCATAGAAGATGCCGGGGGGCAGAGGAAGATACCAGATAGACTACATCCTTGTCAGAACGAGATATAAGAACCAAGTTAAGCAGTGCAAGACCTACCCCGGAGCAGATATAAATAGTGCATTAACCTGGTGCTCATGGACATCTGCCTACGATGCAAGAAGGTGAAGAGAATTACGAAGGAATCAAGATGGAATACAAAGACATGGGAGAAAAAATAAGAAAGAGAAAGGTTCACCTCAGCCATCGATGCAAAACTAGAAGTGAAGGAGACAACCATTACGGGAAGATGGAATGAAATAAAGACGATCATCACAGTGGTAGCAGATGAGTAACTTGTGAGTAAAGAGATAGAAACAAAACGGCCATGGATAACGACCCAAATAAGAGACCTCGTAGTGGAAAGAAGAAAATACATGAATGCAAGAAATGAAACTGAGGAAGCCCAATATAAGAAGTTGAGAAACCAAGTTAATAGAGAGTGCAAGAAAGCCAAGGAGGAATGGATAGAAAACTGCTGCGAAGAAATAAATAACAGCATAGTGAAAGGAAACGCAGAAATGGCTGATAAACTGGTGGAGAGACAATTCAGAGAAAGGAAAACAAGATCCCACAACATAAGTGACTCGAACGGAGAGATACTCATAGAACAGGAAGACATAGGGAAGAAATGGAAGCAATACATCAAATAGCTCTATCAAGCACCCAAACCACTGGAAGCTGAATTAACGGAAGAAGAAATCAGGGAGGATGAAGATGAATGGGGGCCCTAGATACTGAGAAGCGAATTTGACAGGGCCGTGAAAAACCTAAGGAACAACAAGGCACCAGGAGGTGACAAAATAAATGGAGAAATCATAAAGGCACTCGGGGTCAAAGCAAAAGATACCCTCTTTGGAATAATCAAAGATAGCTATGACAGTGGAGAACTACCAGAGGACTTCCAGATGAGTGAAATGATCGCAATTCCGAAGAAGACAAGGGGACAGAGAAAAAGAACACAGAACATTGAGCCTGGTGTCACACACATCGAAAACACTTACTAGGATAATTAACAGGAGAATGGAAGGAAAGATTGACTGGAATATTTCGGCAAATTAATTCGGATTCAGGAAAAACGGAGGAGCTAGGGAGGCAATACTCAGCTTAAGGATACTGGCCGAGAAAATGATACACGTAAATAAGCCGTTGTATGTGGCATTCGTTGACTTGGAAAAGGCCTTTGACAACGTCGAATGGAACAAGATGTTCAAGATTCTGGAAGCAATTGGAATACACTACAAGGATAGAAGAATAATCTATAGCCTCTACAAGAACCAGGTCACAACAATGCGAATGAAAGACGGAAGGAAGATAGAAGCCAAAATAAATAAAGGAGTCAGACAAGGATGCAACATCTCCCCAGCGTTGCTTAATATACACCTGGAAGAAGCAGTAAGATACGCAGAGGAAATTGGCATCAAGGCATCAAGATGAATGGTGAAGAAATAAACATGCTAAGGTTTGCTGATGACATCGCAGTTTTAGCAGGAAGTCGAGAGGACCTGCAAGCATCCCTGACCACAATGGACCGAGTATTCAAGAATATAATATGAGCATCGACAAGAAGAAAATTAAAATCCTAGTGTGCGGAAGAGAGAAGCTTAGGGCAAATATAACAATTCGAGGAGTGAAATTGGAACAAGTGGAGAACTTCACCTACCTCGGCAGCACTATAACTTGGGATGGAAGAAGCTCGACGAACATCAAGCGAAGAATTGCCCAAGCTAAGGAGGCGTTTATGAAGAAGAGACAACTACTGTGCTAGAACCTACGGCTGCAAACAACGAAGCACTTCATCAAAACATTCGTATGGAGCGTGGCACTCTATGGATCAGAGATATGGAATATCGGGAAAGCAGACCAACGAAGAATTGACGCCTTCGAAACATGGTGCTGGAGGAGAATGTTGAAGATTAAATGGATAGATAAAGTGAGGAACGAAGAGGTGTACAGAAGAGTAGATGAAGAAAGGACAAAATGGAAAACCCTACGGCAAAGAAGAACCAGATGGATTGGACATACCTTGAGGCACAATGAATTAGTTAGAAATATAATAGAAGGGACGATTGAAGGGACTGTCACGCGAGGAAGTCCAAGGGACAATTATATAGGGCAAATAAAGAAGGACGTGAAAGAGAAAACATACCAGGGCGTGAGGAAATTAACACTGAATAGAGCAGAATGGAGAGCTGCAGTAAACCAATCCTAGGATTGAAATATTGATGATGATTTACGACTTGAGGTGATCGAATTAGTATGATGGCTAGAGACTTAGTCTCCCCCGAGGGCTCAGGTTCAAATTCCGGCGGTGACAGAGAGATTTCACTCATGTAGTATTCTAGTCTCCACTCATCAACCATTAGACACGGGACATTACGTGAATGGGGCGTGGAGATCTCCTCGTGTTCAGTGCTCCGTCCGTCCGGTAGAACATGAAAACGTGGACCCCTTGGCAGTTTCCAAGCCGGGATTCTCTTCACCCCTCCCCCCTTCCATGCCAAATTCCTGCCTCTATGCAATGAACCGCCAAACTGAAATGGTACAATAACCTAAACTGTGGGTTGCCTCCCCCGAACAACCTCTAAGCTATTATTCAACCAGAATTAGGGAGTCAGCCAGGGTAGCCAGCTCGGTAACACGCTGGCCTGGCATCCCAAAGGTCGCGGGTTCGAATATCACCCAAGACGACAATATAATAATAATAATAATAATATTTATTTACTCCACAGTTACATACATCATTTTTAAACAGGTGATTTGGAGCTTTAGGCAGTCTCAAAGGTGTCACCTGTGTGGAGACTGCCTTCCGTAACTAAATAGCATTGCTGGCAATTTACAAAATCAGTTTTCCAAAGCATAAGAAAGAAAAAATAGCTAGGAACATTTAAACTTTGCTCATAATACAAATTTTTCATTTTTACAATGGTAATAACATTTAGAGATAGTAAAGTACATTGATGCAAAACATAATATCCATATATTATTTCGTAATTGACAACATGATAAATCTCTGGAAGTTTGTTACATTACTGAAACTACAACCAATTTTGTCTTTTGCATGTATGTACATTAATAGTAATAATACATAAAATATTTTAATTTGTTACAACTTAATTCATGATATTCAGTGAGTATGAATTGACATAAGAAATTATTACAACTCTGATAGATTTTCAATTTTGGCATGTGACAATATCCATTCTTTTAACAACCTGAAAGTTTTGTTTATATTAACTGTATTTTTGATATGTTCCGGTACAAAGTTGAATATTTTAGGACCTAAGAATACAAAGGATCTCTTATACAGAGTGAGATTTGGTTTCGGAGGTCGTACAACTAGTTTTCTTCTTAGATCATAAACATGGTCACTTCCGGTTATCGCAGGCAAATTGCCACTCTTTAGGTAAAACATTTTCAACACTTTAAAAATAAACATATGTTTTATGGGTAGAAGCTGTAATTGAACAAATATTGGGTATGTATGTTCACACTTCTTACTATTAGTTATAATTCTAACTATCTTTTTCTGCATTGATACGACCGGCTGCAGGGAATTATTGTAAGCTCCTCCCCAACAAATCAGTCCATACCCTAATCTCGAGCCTACAAGTGCTTCGTATAGAGTTTTTTGGAATGGTAAAGGACATTTGTTTCGAATGAAGTACAATTTAGAAGCGTAATAACGGAGAGTTTTTGCTAGTTCATTTATATGGTTTTTCCATTTTAGAAATGTATCAATGGTGATACCCAAATATTTTATACTGTCTACTTGGTCGATATTTTTACACCCGCAACCCTGTTTCGGACAGTCTACATCATGATACGTTAAATTAACTATAAATTTATAACAATTACTTGGATCAAATGCCATAAATTTGGTTTTATCACTTAGTTCAAGGCCGTTGTAGTCAAACCATCTACGTAGAACATTTAAGTCTCTTTGTGCATTTTTTGCGACAGTGTTAAAGTTACTTTCACTATAGCACAAGGCCACATCATCGGCGAAAGCGGTAACTGATCCTTGAAATTCATAATTGCACAAATCATTTATGTAAATAAGGAATAGAATAGGCCCAAGCACTGAGCCTTGGGGTACCCCTGTCTCCACCAATTTAAAATTGCTGGAGGCCTTACCTACCCGTACACACTGAGATCTTTCTGTTAAGTAACTTTTGAACCAAGCTAACGAGCACCCTCTAACTCCGGCGTCACTTAGCTTTGACAGTAGTGTTTCATGGTCTAGGGTATCAAAAGCTTTTCGGTTAATGGTAGTTTAGCGGGGCCGTCGTTCAGGTAGCTAGTGGGACGGAGGTCAGGACCGAGGGTCCACCCTCGGTCTCCTCGAAAATCGACCCTCGCCCATCCCGAGAGCTCAGCCGAGGTAGACCTTTCCCAGCGGGTGGGGTCCTCGGGGAAATTGACCACTAGACATGGTTTATCGAAGTTTTAAACTTTGGAACGTATCAACAATTTATCTTCTTCATTGTATCGTTCATTCCAAGACGTCGAAAAACGTTTTTTGATTGATGCTCTACGATGAAAATTAAGGATTTTCCTATTTTTCGCGTAAAAAGCGGATGGGATGTGGCAACGTTGCTACCTGAGAGGGCGAATTTGGATAAAGAGAGCGGGAAAAGACAGCCCGTGCGAGTCTTATTCTGGGATCTCAATGTTCGATGCTCCATGTCTCTGATCCATAGAGTGCCTCGCTCCTTTCTTTTTGTTGATTCTCATATTAATTTCCTAAATTACTAGTCCAAAGCCAAAAGATTCTTTATATGTGTATATTATAGACCGCCTGATAGCGACGGCAGTTCAGTATCAGGCCTGGAGAGCAAGAGCAGTAAACTAAATTCGCGCGGAAACGATCGAAACTCATAATATGTGGAGATTTCATACTTCCGTCCATAGACTGGGACACGAATTGGTTTAACACCGGAGTAAAAGACAAGGAGCTCTGCGAGTCACTATTGTGTACCTTCACTACACACTCAATGCATCAATTGGTAACAGCATCCACCAGAGGAAATAATACCTTCTATTTATTAGCGGCAAATGTACCAGAACATGTTGTAAAAGTAGTAGCCGAGAAAGGCATTAGAGGCCATAAAGTAGTCACGGCTCAATTTTCTCTGAGAGCTAACAAACTCACGAGCCGAAAAGAAACATTTATTTGCTCGGTAAGGCTGATTATGGTGATATCTCTTAGCCGAAGGAGGCGTGTACATGGGAGTCAGCCAAATTCCATATACTTCTTCTTGCCTCACATTATTTTGGCGATAAACTGTTCATCATTGTCCTCCGGCATTATGGTTTGAAAGCTTCAATTCTTTGCTCTACTGTTTTTCGATGTCCCATGTCTCTGATCCATAGGGTGACTTTCTCCATACGAATGTCTTGATGGAGTGCTTTCTTGTTGGAAACTGAAGGTTTTTGAGCCATGTAGTTGCCTCTTCTTCAGGAAAGGCTCCTTGGCCTGTGCTATTCTTCGCTTGATGTTGGTCATGCTTCTTCCATAGCAAGATATTAACTGTTGCGGAGATAGCTGAAGTTCTTTACTTTTTGTAATTTCACTCCTCATATTTTGATATAGCGTATTCCCTTCAATCATACATGAAAGTATGTTTTTTAAGTCGCCTTCAAATATCTTAGAGAGGGGATGGTTTCGTCAACTCATAAAGAGGAATTAGGATATCGTATAATGTATTTAGCGAACAAAGCAAAGGATTATATACAGAGGATTCGTGGAGAGAATTTCTTGAGGTCACCCGTAAAGCAGTTAATAAATACATACCTAGTAAATTCATTAGTGATAATACAGAGCCAAGGTGGTATAACGCGGAGGTTAGGAAATCACTAAAGCGA
Organism: Platycnemis pennipes; assembly: GCA_933228895.1. Classification (NCBI taxonomy): domain Eukaryota; kingdom Metazoa; phylum Arthropoda; class Insecta; order Odonata; family Platycnemididae; genus Platycnemis; species Platycnemis pennipes. The sequence goes on from OW121846.1 coordinate 30,076,916, forward strand.
CAAAGGGTATGCCACGCTAAGATGAAAAATGCCAGACGGGGTCTATCGGTAGAGGAAAAAAATGAGCTAGTTCAAAACTATAAAAAATCGAGAGCATTAGCAAGGAAATCATGTCGGCAATGTTATCACATTTCAAGAGCAAGATGTTGGGAGAATATTAAGATAGCCATCCTAAAGCGTTTTGGTCATATGTGAGAGAGCTTCAGGGAAATAGGTCCACAGTGCACACACTTAAAAACGATAAAGGAATTAGAGTCACCAGCAGTGTAGAAAAAGCCAATACTTTAAACACATTCTTCCAAAGCGTATTCAACTCATCGTCACACAACGCAGTGGAACCACCGCCGAACACTTTCAGGGAGCAAATGCGCGAAATAAAAATGTCATGTCGCGGAATAGAGCAGCAGTTAAAAAGCATTAGTAAAAACAAATCACGAGGTCCCGATCAAATTCCTTCCAGAGTATATAAAACATTAGCTTCTGAAATAGCCCCCTATCTAGAAATAATATTCAATAAAACACTAAAGAACCACACAGTACCCAAGGATTGGAAAGTAGCTAACATTACACTTATTTTTAAAAACGGCGATAGGGAAGAACCTAGTAACTACAGACCCATTTCACTCACGTCAATCTCTTGTAAGATATTTGAGCACATTGTAGTCAGTTCGATCATGGGGCATTTGGAAAGTCAGGAATTACTCATAATCAGCCAACATGGGTGTTCCGGGGGGTCTTTACTTTCGCTCGCGCGAACCACGAGGTCGTAAGGCTGGTGGCTATCGGCGCTGCAGACCCCGTCGACCGTAAACTTAATTATGATCGACTATTTAAATAAATGCCAGATCGGTAGTTTAATGGTTTTAATTCCAAGTACGATAATTTTAAACTGTTTACAATGGCGTGTGCTCCGAGTGGGAGCCAGAGAATGACTGCCTGATCGGCGTCGCCGATTCCCGCTCCGCGTCTTCTTCCACAGCTGCGACGAGCCCCAATTTCTGGAAGGGTAGCGGGGGAGGAAGGTGCATTGCCCTCCCACAGGAATGTTCCTTGGGTTTCCCCGCAAGGAGGGGAGGCATTGTACTCCCTGGGCCTTCCCTGGCATACCCTTTACCCGTGGAAGGGGGTATTAGCGCCTACGTGCGCCTGAGGGACACTTGCTGGGTCTGCTGGCTGGGGGCACAAAAGAAATGCGACGAAACAATGGGTTCCGGAAAGTTTGATCTTGCGAGACACAATTAGCTTTATTTGTACACCATATATTAGTCTACGTCGAAAACAGTCCTGAAGTTGATGCGATATTTTTAGATTTTAAAAAGGCATTCGATAAAGTTCCTCATGATAAATTAATCTTGAAATTAGAGAATTTTGGCATAAATAAAGACGTATGTTGGGTAAAAGAATTCTTAAGTGGGCGAGAGCGGAGGGTTGTCATATATGGTATCATGTCGGACACAATCAAAGTCACATGGGGAGCCTCAAATTTCCACTGGAAATGCTCTTGAATACAAATAACGCCCTACGATATGCTTTAATTGCTATGGAGTTTAGTTTATAATTTTGAATAATCTCTTTTCCTCGTCAATGGATGGATTGGTTAGAGAACTTTTCAATCCAGATTGACTCTGCCTTTGTCATTTCAATGACTTCCACACTTATGCTTAGTATATACTATCTAGGTTCTGCGTTTCCCCATTTTATTTTATTAGGTACGTATTTATTAACTGCTGAGCGGGTATGCTACAAAACTTTACTATTTTGGCTTAAAATAACTTTCTTAACTTTATTAAACGACTTCAGTAACTCCTGTTCATGTCCTCGTATTTAAATCTACAAATGCTTCTCTCAATGCCAACCTTGCTAGCATGTGCTTGAGCTTGGACGCCAAATCCGAATAGAACGAGTGACGAACTGAAGTGACTCCAGGACACAGCAGGAGGGAGGGAGGATTGGGGGAGGATTGGGGGGAAAGTGAAAGTTCGTCGCGGGGCGACCACGCTATTGAACGTCTATGCCGGAAAGAAGTGCGTGGTTTCTTCGTACCTTTGTTCTCATCTCCAGACCACGAGGGTCGCGTCCGGTGCTATTAACTCCCATTCTAAAAACTCCCAATATTTGTTTGCTTGGTTTTAAACGGAAGCGGAAAGGGATAGGTAGGGGAAATATTTTAGAGTATTCTGTAGTGCATGATGCATGTATTACCCCTTAAATACTGTAGATACTAACAATCAAGTTGCATGAGACAATATAGTTGCTAGTTTGCATGTTAGTAGTGCATGCTTGGTGATCTACACCCCCTGCCACACACCCTCGCGGTGGCTTGCAGGGTATCGTGTAGATGTAGATGTAAACGTAAGGGTCATGCATATAGATATTCGTAGCAGACTAGGAACAAAATCGCCAAGTCCAAAGGAACATCTATGGACAGGAGTGAGCTTTTGCAAATGTACATGATGCCTTTAAAAATCTCCTCAAGGGGGTGTGGCAGGGGGCATGCATTAATAAGGAAACACTACCCAATCTCATAAATAAGTAATAATAATCAACAAGATATATCCGTTATGCAATGTAACTGGATGAATATTTCACAACCTAACTTTGCATGGTCATTTATAACGTCCATAAATAGGTTTTGAAGTAGTTATATCCCGATACGTTGATATTTTTTTTATCCAATGTTCGAAAATATTTCTGCGTTGAATTCAATTGAGATACCAGTTTTTTTCGGAGAGAGGGTTCCGATTTTTACTCATTGCAATGACTAAATGTTGTAATTAAAAATTCACCATTTAGAGGCTTAAACTTAGAAGATTCTTATTCTGCTCGAAAAAAGTACTAAATTGCCGTAAATTTTAGCATTTCTTAATTGAAGAAAAAATGTGAGCCTAAAATGTTGATTTTTAGGTCTGATTACTTCAGTAACCGAAGAGCACTGCTGTCGAAGTGAAGTCAGTTTCGAATGTGCTATTACAATACCCTACCTCGTATGACAATTGAACGCGGGTGCCCGCGACGGAAAATCCTGTCTTATATGATGAAAGCCACAATTTTGATTGTAACCTGCAAAGGGAAAGGGCGAAATAATGCAGAAGACACATTCTGCATGATTATTAACGGGATTTTCAGTTAATGTTTTATGCGATGAAAACTATAATTAGAACTGGAATACCTATTGAAGCTTAGTGGAAAGTTGTCCAAGCCGGGCAAATATCCCATACATAGGCATGTATTTTTCCAATTATTAATATGTTATTGACGTCTTAGGAGAAGTTATGTGTGTCTACCGTACGCATGAGGTTCAGCCTTTTCATCAACCTACTGCTAGATAGCGATTCCTATCCCAGTTCCTCTAATAACTGTAATGCATGATGCATGTATTAACCCCTCAAATACTATAGATACTAACAATCTAGTTGCATGAGACCCCTTAGTTGCTTGCTTGCATGCTAGTAGTGAATGCTTGGTGACCTTCACCCCCTGCCACACACCCTCGCGGTGGCTTGCAGGGTATCGTGTAGATGTAGATGTAGATGTAATAACTTGGAGACAATGCTGAATTTATCTAAACATATTTTTACAAACCTACCTGACTTTGTCTGTACGCGATCCCATATACTAGCAGCATACTCGATGTGCGGTCCTACTAGTGAGAAATAACAGTGTTCTTTTACCATTTATCACTTTACAATGTACTCTGAATGTATATATTAATTGATGAGTGTGTAATATCTAGGAAAGTAAACCAAAACCACCCATAATCTTGGCTAATGCTGACTTCTTGAAATTTATTAAATGAGTTGAGCAGTTCCTGTTTCATACCACCATAATAAGCCTTACCCAGCAGCGGCGTCGGAAGTGGGGGGAAGAGGGGGCAATCGCCCCCCCCCCCCAGAATTTTTGCCCCGTGCCCTTGAGAAATGAGTCTTCATCAATAAAAAATAAATTTCACTTGTATCCAGCTTGCCTATTCCCTTCTGACGTATATTCTACCACCTTCATATGCACTTTTAGCGGAATTCTAATCTCTACCCCCTCCTATCCGCAAAAAAATGCGGGCCCTTTTCATAGGAGCCGGGCCCTTTTCAAGGTTGGCCCCTCCCAGCGACAATAGTTCCGACGCCCCTGATACCGAGCAAATAAATGTTTCCTTTCGGCTCGTGAGATTGTTAGCTCTCAGAGAAAATTGAGCCGTGACTACTTTATGGCCTCTAATGCCTTTCTCGGCTACTACTTTTACAACATGTTCTGGTACATTTGCCGCTAATAAATAGAAGGTATTATTTCCTCTGGTGGATGCTGTTACCAATTGATGCATTGAGTGTGTTGTGAAGGTACACAATAGTGACTCGCAGAGCTTCTTGTCTTTTACTCCGGTGATAAACCAATTCGTGTCCCAGTCTATGGACGGAAGTATGAAATATCCACCTATTATTATGTTTCGATCATTTCCGCGCGAATTTAGTTTACTGCTCTTGCTCTCCAGGCCTGATACTGAACTGCCGTCGCTATCAGGCGGTCTATAATATACACATATAAAGAATCTTTTGGTTTTAGGCTGTCGCTCATACCATACGCTCTTTAACCGACTCTCAGATTAGAACTCACAATTATTGGTGTAGTAATCCTTAGCTGCAATAAAGAAGAACATATAGTAGTCACTAAGAGGAACGTAGCTTTCTTGTCACGTGCATCGAAAACACTTACTAAAATAATCAGCCGAAGAATGGAAGGAAAGATTGAAGGAAACCTCTCGGATAACCTATAAATGGTAAATGATTTTGGAAAATATTCATTATCTGCGATTTCGTTTGATAACCAACTTTCTGTCCCTATAATTACATCCGCATCGGTGCCTTTAATGATATGGTAGCATTAAACTACTTTATTTTTATACTACGGCAGTTTAGTATCACCAAATATATATTTCACAATTTAGCAACTTCTCTGGTCGTTGATAGGCATCTTAGGAAAACTAATTGCCAATAATTTGTCATCACATAAAATTACTTCTGAAATTCCTCATCTTTCCCGTGACTCATGTAAAAGCCGCCATCAACTAGCCATTTCACAACATGGAATGGAATAAGATGTTCAAGATACTGAAAGCAGTTGAGATGGACTACAACGACAAATAAATACTCGCCTCCGCAAGAATCAGGTCACAACAGTACGAAAGAATGATGGAAGGAAAATAGAAGCCAAAACAAATGAGGAGTTAGACAAAGATAGACCCTCTCGCTATTATTATTTAATATAATATATAACTAAAAGAATCAAAACGAGAAGCAGAAGAAATTGGTATGAAAGTAATCAAGGTTAATGTTGAAGAAATAAACATGCTATCGCAGTTCTAACAGAAAGGCAAGTGGACCTGTAAACATCTTGGAATATTACGGACCTAGTAATTTAGGAAATTAATATGAGAATCAGCAAAAAGAAAGGAGCGAGGCACTCTATGGATCAGAGACATGGAGCATCGAACATTGAGATCCCAGAATAAGACTCGCACGGGCTGTCTTTTCCCGCTCTCTTTATCCAAATTCGCCCTCTCAGGTAGCAACGTTGCCACATCCCATCCGCTTTTTACGCGAAAAATAGGAAAATCCTTAATTTTCATCGTAGAGCATCAATCAAAAAACGTTTTTCGACGTCTTGGAATGAACGATACAATGAAGAAGATAAATTGTTGATACGTTCCAAAGTTTAAAACTTCGATAAACCATGTCTAGTGGTCAATTTCCCCGAGGACCCCACCCGCTGGGAAAGGTCTACCTCGGCTGAGCTCTCGGGATGGGCGAGGGTCGATTTTCGAGGAGACCGAGGGTGGACCCTCGGTCCTGACCTCCGTCCCACTAGCTACCTGAACGACGGCCCCACTAAACTACCATTAACCAGCTTTTCTTATGTCTATGAATAGGCCCCCAGTGCGATTATTTGAATTGATTTCATTGTATATTTTTGTCATAAAATTCATAAGGGCATCTTCCGCACTCCTTCCACATCTGAATCCACATTGGTTCTTACTAAAGAAGTTTTCTTTTTCAAGGAACCTAATAAGCCTCCTTTTAACTAATGATTCAAAAATTTTTGATATGGTGGGCAGTAGTGAGATAGGGCGATAATTTTGAATTTCATTTCGATCACCTTTTTTAAAGACAGGAATGACTACAGCTTTTTTCAGTCCATTGGGAAATTCGCCAGTAGTAACACTCAAATTACAAGCGTATGCCAGTGCTGGCGCTATTGTTTCAATAACTAGTTTTAAAACATTTCCATTGATGCCATCAATTCCTGGAGAGGTACCATTTCTAAGGGATTTTACCGTCTTTACTATTTCGTCTGGAAGTATAGGATCGAAGAAGAATGATTTAGAAATACTCCTCCTATCACATGGGTTTGTAACAAATAAACATTTGAGAGCGTCATGTTTGGATTTAGCACAGTCCGAAACGCTGGTAAAGTAGGTATTGAACTCACTTGCCAATTCCAGATCGTCATCAACAACTTTACCGTTTACTTTTAGGGATCGAAGAGTTACACCTGATTTCTCTTCCCCTGTCATTTCTTTGAAGATTTTCCATTGTAAATTGGGTTTTTTGTGGCACAAGGCAAAGCAATCCATGTAATAGGTATTGGAAGCATCTCTAAGTTTATTTCTCAGTTGGTTCCGATACTTTAAGTAGTTATTTCTCAGGTTTACGTTACTGGAATGACGTCTACTTTTTTCAAATAAGTATTTTTTCCTTTCAATCATCTTGAGCAAGGTATTTGTCATCCACGGCTTTAACTTTAAGGGCTTTTTGTCCTCCGTGAAAATGTAAGTCGACAACTGAAGGCACAGCTTTAATTTGTCTATAATGGTATTGAATGCTTTAGTGGCATTTGTCTCATTTAATATACAAGTCCAATCCGAGTTGTCAGCAAGAGTTTTAAAATTTTCAAAGTTTATTCTAGTTTTATGGGGGTTAACATTTGCTCGGTTTGCAACATGGTCAACATTCGCTGAGATAGACAATTTGGTCATTGAATGATCACTAATATCTAAGTGAATAACATCGGCAGTTATATTATATCCGTACATATTGGCGATTCTGACGTATACATGATCCAAACAGGTAGCTGAGGATCTTGCTATCCTGGTTGGACAGTTAATTAGAGAAAGCAATCCATACGACGACAATAAATTGTTGTAGTCATCTGTTACACTAGTTGTGGCAGATATGTTTATGTTCATATCTCCAACAATTATTAGATTACCTTTGCAAATTTTAAAAATGCCTTCCATTTCACTAAAGAAGAGTTTTTCAGATGTATTTTGATGCCTATATACGCATAATAAATCGAATGATATTATGTCTATTTTTAAAGTAAGCAAGACACAATCCGAAGCTACCGTAGTAACTGGTTTGGTGGTACAACTTATACTGTCCAAGATGTACACCATTACACCTTTGGATCGTTCTTCATCTTTACATAGCGCAAAGCAGTTATATCCAGCTATTTTGTAGAGAGAAATTTCGTATTCTTTTATCCATATCTCAGAGAGAACCATTACTGTTGGCTTAAATGTTAAATTATTTACATGTAACATGAAGACATCAAAATTTGACCTCATACTGCGTATATTCTGTTGAATAACAATGACATTATCTATAGTATTAAACAATATGTCAGTATTGGTCATGGTGTATTACAAATGCGGAGATCAAAGATTGTTTACATCATCCATACATGTGACAATAATTGAAGGCTCCTTTTCCACTTTTCTCAAATAAATTTTGCCACCACGTATCCACAGATACTTATAGTGCTTCTCTTTCTGCGCTTGTCTAGCAGCATTAAATACCTTACGCCTGCCAGGACAAAGGGCCTCATTGATGTAAACAGGCGTATCCCTATGAGATACGGTGTCAAAGGTCAGGTGTTGAGTAGAAAAGTTTCTTTTGACTCGGCGCCTGGCCAACAGGTTATCTCTTACGTGCTGATTTAGAAAACGAACATGGATTCCCCCTGGTTCCCCATTTGGCTTCTGTTTTGACCGGTAGCAGTAATCGATTTGGCTTTCACTTAATTCAACGTCTAATGCAGCACAGATATTATTGACTACTTCCATCAAATTTTCATCACTTCTAGTTGGAACACCGTGGATTTCCACGTTATTACATAGCAAGCGTTGTTCAAGGTCAACAGAACGGTTCAACGCGTCAGATAGTTGCTTCTTAAGCACCACGTTTTCACTTTGTAGGCTGGAAATTTGATCTAGGCATTTCTCTAAGTTCTTACCCTGCGATTCAATCAACTTAAAACTATCTTCTAGTTTATCATATAACTTATTTATTGTGTCACCAAGATTTTTCTCGGTGGATTTGACTTCGTTTTTAAGATCTTGGAGCATAACAAAAATCTCTTGAAGGGATTTACCTTCAATATTGCTTCTGTCCATCAGGAATGACTTATGGGCATTATGACAGTCCACACATTTCCAGGATTGTCCACTTGCCTCGATCCCTTCAACGTCCTCTCTGGTCAGTGGCTCTTGTAGACAGGAACCATGGAAGATCTTTCGGCACGTCTCACAGGAGATGGCGGTTGTATTCCGCGTAGACCTTTTGCACACTGCGCACGAACTCATGCCAGAACGTTGAAATGGAGGTTTTGGATGTCGTTTCCTGGTGCACGATGTAAAGCACTTTGTTATACACAAGTAACACTTCCGCTCTGTAAGATTAACTATTTGCACTTATGCCCGGGAACAATACGAGACACATCCAGCAATGCATGACCTTGAGAGAACCGCACGGAGTGAGACCACATCCACACTCGAATATTGTGTTTGTTCTAGGAATAGGGTCTTAGGTTAGATGTTGCGACATAATCTTAGCCACTGGAGCTACTTAAACCTAACTCTTCTACTACGAAGAAGGATGAATAGAACACTAGTAACAATAAGGAAAGACTAATGAATACAATCTACTATAGCAAATGTTCCACAGAGAAAAAATCATTCGCCTTGACCGGGACTCAAATTGAATTCGTTAAAAAGAATACAATCTATTCCGTGCACGGACGCTAAACTGGAAAAGCTCGGTCTGGAAACTTAAGGGTGGCAGGTTCAAACTCCGTTATGGTTAGACAAGGCGTGTTAGCCTTACGCATAAAAATAATACTACGATAAAACCAAAACTGTCAGCGTGCCGGAAAAAAATAATTCCACCAACCAATAGCGAAATACGCCGGCCCTGAGGGTATTAACGCCGACTTTGCAGGGTGACTCTGCAAACCAATTTGACTCCAAGTAGATATTTTAGGACGTAAGCAGCGGAAACGAGACTAATTGAGATTCTGAATTTGTGTTAGTGTAACGTAAAGTGGGAATAGTTGAACATTTATCACTTGAGAAAACTTTTTACTGCAAATTTTGGAGTAAGATCATGGCTTGGGTTATGACATCTGATCAACAATTTGTGTAATTATGTTAATAATTACTGAGCAAAATACCTATTTTTTCTAATTTGCATAAGATTTCAGCTTTAGTGTAAAAACCAAAACAAATACCATGTTCATTGTTAAATGTTTCACTGTAAATTGGCGCTACTGCTGTATGTGAATAATGCTTTAAATAAATAAATTTGATAAAAAGGAAATGATATAATTCTGCTATTAATTTTCTAAAATTGCTGCAATGACCTAAATTAGACAAATTATTCTTTATACTGATATTTCTTAGCCGTTCATTTCCTAAAATTTTCATAGGTACCTAAATTATAAATGTCCTATTCCGACGACATATAATTGCACCTTACATTTAACTAGCATGGTAAAAAACATTTTTTTCTTTGTGAAAAAAATATTTTATAGGGAATAAATATTTTCAGCAAAAGAATATTTTTTCATAGGTAAAAATTCAAATGAAAAAAAGAACACTTTTTTGCCCATCACTCAAGTAACAGCACCCTTCTCGGCTCATTCCTCCCCTTCCTCGACGTGAGTGGATCGTGGAAGTATCCGCCGCGGCTGCGGTCGTTGTTGCGGGGCTACTACGACGGCTGCAACTGGATGCTGACGGGACTGGGAAGGAGTTCAACGTGGTGCGGTGAGCCGTACGTGTCCGCCGACGGCAGTGGTCGGGGAAGAACAAGGGCCACGGGGCGGGGAGGGTGCGTGTCCGCGGATACCTCGGGGACTGCCGGAGGCACGAACGTCATCTGTGGCGAGATGTCCGGAGCCGGCGAAACTGCCTTGCCCCGAAGTCCACTCCGACGGCGTCCACGGGAAAAAATTACGACCGGTCAGTGTTTTTCCCCCGAGCCCGAAATAGCCAACGGCTATTCAAGGGATCCATGACCGTGCCATTACGAGTACTTCTATGGTTAATTTAAGTGGCTCCGCTACGGTTCAAACTCACGCCAAGACCTTCTTTCAATACTTGAGTAGTCGTCCTATCGATTTCCATTTTTATTTGTTCACGCAAATGTTGAAATCTTTCCCGCAGAAGTTTCGTGTGCGTAGTGCTGTGGCGGGAGCCTCTGTGAGGATTCTTTGCGTCTTTTACGTGCACGTATATTATTTACGGTACAGGATTGATGAATTTTAAACTTTATTCCCAGTCTTACAGTAGTTAAATTGATCTCCACCGATTCAAATTATGAGCCATTGAAAGAAAAGTGACAGTATACAAGTAGCCTATTTACTTACGATGAATTCATCCGCTACGCATATTTTTTCCTGTCAGCATTAACACAAATGTGCTTCCTCGTAGTTAATGTATCCACTAAAAATACTCTAAGCTAAGGCTTATGGGGTTACAGAAATTATCCCCTTTCTTACTGTATGTTAAAATAAAATAGAGAATCATTATTTTCGTAAATGCGGATAGTGGTCAATAGTTTTATGCATCAAGCAATAAAACAGGGGTTCAGTTTATGTATTTTTTATTTGATAAGTATTTATATTTTTTTAAACTAGTATATGACTGAGGCAGCAGAAAAAATGACCGTATCTAAGCCCACTTACGAACTATTTTTGCAGGGTTTTTTCTCTGAGTGGATAAAAATTCAGTATTGAAATGTCAAAGACCTCTTAAATTCTATACATACAAGAATACGCAGGAAGATAAAACCTCGTGATCAATTTATGCGCAAGACTTTTTCCCTCCAGGACCTTGTTGGCCAGCAATGGCCGCTATAGATGGGGCACATAAAATCCTCGCCATTGCGGAACACCTTCCAGAAAATCTGTGAAACTCACAAATTACGTGTATTTTGACACGCAAATATGGCTGATTTACAGATTTTCAGAATGCTAAAATATTGTCCCACAGCATCGGTACCTTTGACTCTTATCACCAAAACAATAGAATGAAGTTAAAATAGCACAGAATGAGACCAAGTCTCATGCGGTTACAAGCGTATTCCAAATTCCCATTCTTCCCCACGCAGCCACAGCTTCGGTGACCTTTAATGAATGACTAGAACGCATACCACATTCCTCATGCTATACCAACACCTCTTAATGTTCCTTCGATTGTATAATGATGAAAATGACTCCAAGACTTGACAGTACGAGAAATGGGACCCGTCAAGGAAGAAAAATTGAATAAAAAGTAATATCTAGCTAAGCAACTAAACTACGTTTGGATAAAATAATTTACATTCTAAATGATTATAGATCGAACTCTACCATTCAATTTTCATTTTATCCTGAAAAAAGGAAATAAATGCCGTAAAATATAGGAACGTTTGATTTTGCAGGCCGTAGAATGCAGATTGGTAAAGCACTGACCTGGAAATATATTAGTCGTGAGTCTTTCTGAGACTACACAAGTCTTTGTTTCACGAATAATACAAGATCAAAAAATCAATATAAAGCAAGCAGTTTGAGCCTAAAATACCAAATATTACGGCTACCACCAACATTGGATACTCATTCGAAAGTTAATTATTTTCACAAAAAGAGCAAGTAAAAATTTGGAAAAGCATTACTATCTGGAAAATATTAAAGACGAAAAATGTTTGCATTTTGGATGAAGTTTCAAGGTCGTACAATGCGAGCGTGTTAGAATAGCATCAGTTTGCAAAAATCGATGAAAAAATAATTTTTTCTGAAAATTGGGAGTACATCTAAGGAAATGTACTCAAGCAGAAGAAAACGCTGGAAGGCCCGTGGGCGATCTCCATTCGCGCCACTGAAGAGCCAAAGAAGGGAGTTCTAATTTCCCTCCGAGGCGGCACCAAATTACTTACCGGCGTGTGGTCGCACTTTTTAGACCTCCATCAAAATGGATGAACATGCCGCTCCGGGATGCGGGAGGAAGGGAGAGCTCTCGACCGAAAAGCCTTCTAGGATGTCTTGTCCTCGAGGTGGAAATACGCCGTCAAGTCTCCCATTTCCCTCCAGCGCAATGCGTTCTCCCGACGAAAAGTAACAAATGAAACTGGTGCACTTGAGGAGGAAGTTCTCCCCTCCACAAGTATCTCTAAGAAATTTCCTCCCGGCGTATTCTTTGAAGTCCCCTCGTTTCATTTAGCGGTGCAACAGAAGAGTGGAGATCTGTTGACAAAAAACAATGGCTTGGGTAGTATGAGTGATTTTTGGGGAGGTGACAGGATGATATGGCCAATAGCGACATTTAGGGTGGGTGGGCAATCGGGTAATGTAATGGTAGGATCAAGCCAGTGACAATATACGCATAACGATCTATTATAAAAATTAAGAAACCTTGCTAATGCACCGACTCACCAAGATTGGTATGACGCTGCTGTCGCCTCACAGCCAGCGGGGATAACGAGTACTATGAAGTTCATAGCAGAATTCCAAACAAATTATTCACCGTGACCGGCATTCGAACCCGGATCTTCTGAATTTGAGCTAGGTGCTTTAAGAAGTCATGCATACCAAGGTCATATGTCCTACATGTCCTACCAAGGCATCCTCTTTGAGCTATAGCAAGGCGCATCTTCAGGAAATTATGCATGCATAATTTCCTGGTGATGCGCCCCACAAATACCGCGAAAGCTCAACCACCGACAAAGTGCATTATGCAGCTGCTTTCGAAAACTTTTTCTGCACATTCCTTACCCTGGCGAGTTCCTTAGAGATTTAAATGTTATATTGTTTTCATTTGGATACAGTTTAATCGAAATATTACCCCAATCATTTAGGAGATAACGTTAACTAACATCTCTGCCTGTAATGGAGGGTGTGAACTTCGGTTCTCAGTTATCCATCAATTATACCTTCTATAACAACCTTCAGTATTCCACCGCCCCTCAATAGATGTTGTATCCATTTACTCTAAAAAGTACAGTTGTTTTCAACTCGAAGGTTGATCTGGTCGGTGAGGGTAGACCTTACCAATCAGATTCTCAATCGCGTGAGAATTTATTCTCAAGGGCGTGAGAATTTCACTCATCAGTGTATAAGGGGAGCCACATCCTTTCCCTATACCTGCTGCGGTTTCCCAGAACTATCTAGTTCCCAAAAAAGAACCCCGCTTGGGTTTTTCGCTGGCACACATCCAAGAGCCTCTCCCGAGTTCGAACCTGGGACCTCCGGTTGGCAGCCCAATTCCCTACCCGTTGGGCCACCTTGTTCCACTACCTACTCTGTCTTCTAATTTCTGCGGTCTATCTTCTTTCCTCCCCAACCACACTCAACATTTCTTTATTTTTCATCCCTGCCTTCCATCGTACTCGGATGCATAAATTGTATTTAGGTGGTACAATCTATGATTTATTCGCCATACTTACTCCTCTCCTCTGCATTTTCATCCGTATGAAAATTATTGCATCTATATTTACCTATATGTAATGCCCTGCGAGCCACCGTGACAGTGTGTGGCAGGGGTCGAAAGATCACTAGACATGCACTATTTTGATGCAACTAAGAGGCACAATGTATTTACGTTACTGATACTAATGCATTCACGATTTAAGTGCAACTAAATGCTTTGTATCAACAGTGTAATCCAATCTTATTGATTAGTCAGGCATTTCTTTAGATATATTAATTTATATTTTCCAAGTATACAAGAGTTATTAATGTTAAGACATATTTCATGAACTACAACTAGAATATTTCATCTACCTATCCCTTGCCTTTTATGTTCTCTTATGGTACGCGAGAAAAATTACATTTTTCATCTTTCGGTACAACAGCCTAATTCTCTATCTAATCTTGTTTTTCTGATCGAATTAAGCATAACATGCAAGTAGGTATTCTTAATATATATCTAACATCGGCAAACGTATCAGATTCTCAGAAAGGTGATGGATGCCGACTTTTTGACCAGGAATAGGAACATCCAAATACATTAGATGTAGTTGTTCAAAGACTAAGAGAAATAAGTGCTATTCCCTCGAATTATGTTTTTTACTATCGTCATGATGACTTCATCCGACTTATTTCTAACAAAAGGCATGCAGTGAACACCATTTCCTTTGTAGCAGTGCAACATCATTTTATATTCTTTTGTGGATATCCACGCGACTCAAAAGCTTTAAATCCATCGCACGTTATAATCTATATCAAAGTATATTTTTCCATGCAATAAAAAAGAGTTTTCAAACTACTAGTTAGGAGTTAAATGATTAAACAGAAGATATGCTATTTTGCGATGAAATTATGAACAAATGCTGAGTCTCTTTCCGTTCCATTACCACTGAATATCATATACTCTAAGTTAGGCAGTTGGTTTCACTTTTTCATTCAAAATTCCTCATTCGGAATCAGTGAGGTAGTTATTTGGTAAGGTGAATAAAATTTGCTGCGAAGCTGAAAGAAATCACCAGTTGCATGAGAAAATACGTAAGTCAATTACTCAGCCATTCATCTACATCTACATGATACCCTGCAAGCTACCATAAGGTTGTGTGGTAAGGGTGAGACTCACCAAGCGTGTATTTTAAATCAAAAGACCACTAAATTTACACTTACTATCATGTAGAAATTCAAAAATACTAGTTCGTCCATTCGCTATTTACATGCAACCCGGAGATTCAATGTATTTATTCTATGTAAACATGATATATATGCATTCACAAGGCATGAGTAACTGACTACTTAGCATCTACAAATTGTGTAATAACTATTGATTACACATTCATCTCCTTGAATGTATAATAATTAATATTTCCCAATCCATGCATGAGTAAGTAACGATAAAACTTGTTAACAATTCACAACAGACTACTCCTCTACAATACCTATTCTAATTTTCCTTTGTGTCTTCACTGCAATATATTACTGTATCTTATTTTGCGCGTAAATAAATGTATTTTCGAACTCTATCCCCCTTATTTTATCGATCTATTTTATCCTGATTATTTAACCTTCCAGAGTAGGGTTGTATTTTAATATATTTATAATATCCTCAGGGAAAATGTCCAGCTTAAATTTCTGCGGGAGGTTTATTCTGCATTTTAATCTTCGACCTGATAATGAATTACGAAGAAAACATGTAAATAACTTTGAAAGGAAATTTTCACCGTCAACGTACCAACGAAAAATAACTTATCACGATCCCAGTAGATCACAAGGAGTAAGTAATGCTCTCGCGATATCAAGAAGCTGAATGTCAGAGAGGAAAAAACTTGATGAAAGGATAGCTCGAGAATTGAATAGACCCAAGGTTCTTTTCATGTCACAATTTTAATCGGGGGCAAATAAATTTCAATCGTAAAGCGGATCTGACAGCTGAGCCAAAGTACGAGTATGAATCGTGGATGGTCTCCATGGTGACGAAAGTAAAACATGAAAGAGCGTGGGCTTCATGATGGGACACGGCCGACAGCTCGTCTTCTTTTGAAACGGATCACACGGGAGGATATCAAAGAGGAAATACACCAGAATTAGCTCCAAGCGTTTCATTAAGTGGAGAGAATTCAAACGCGCAAATAGTGAGCAGCTCTCAAAGATATAAGATAAGATATATAGAAAGAGCTCCGTGGCGACACACCACCAGCTTACCCCAAATTGATTGGATGTAATTTAAAATTCTATTTACTTCGACTTCAATGTTTGTCAGAAACAAAAATGGGTATAAAGTCATCATACTTGATTCGTTTATTTTAAACTAATTAAGTTATTCCAGAAATAAAATTATTTTTAAGCAAAAAAACATTACCATATCCGAATTTGTGGGTAGAAGTCATGCTAAACTACGAAATTCGTAATTCACAGAAAAATGCGACAATGACGGGCATTTCGGCTGTATGCGCAGTTCTTCACCTTCAGTAGATGGCTAGCGCATTTGACAGGATGAAAATAAAACAAAAACACCACCTTTACTCACTTGCATTATAGCAGCAGATGCACAAAATATCTCTTTAGACTCGGATAAAGTTACATTTAATATTTACAGCTATTTCAAACAAGAGCAAAACGATTGGTAACTCAGGATAAAGTGGCATCATTTCCCTCCTTAATTTGCAGTTATATATTAGAATTTATTTTTAACGAGGATAAGATTCGAATGGAACTGTAATGAGTTTCTCAGTTGAGAATCCTAAAAGCTGTTGTCGTTTTCGCTCGTTTAGGAAGTGACCGACAGTTTGGGTAATTTGCGCCGTCGAGAATAGGAGGGTATTTAGGGAGTGATGCGAACTTTGGGAGCGTAGGAGGATGGGTTGAAAGAAACCCGGCATCGTCATATCCGTCCACTTAACGAAAGGCTCTTAGAGGTCAACAATTAAATTTCCCATCCGAAGGACGAAGATTGGGATCCGACTGACAACACCTGCCAATATCGGAATTCGAACCCAGGCTCCCGAGATGAGAGCTACCACCCCAACCTGATTCCCTATCATACAGCCAAGATATTAGTACTTATTAAGGGCCGGCGACCTATAACTAAGGTCATTTACGCCATTTGGGATAGGTGGGTGACTGGATATGTGGAGGAATTTTTTAATGACCGCAAGAAGAGCGGAGTAAAACCCGGCGTCGGCATTGGCCTCCTCTTCACGAAATTCGCCCAGGAGTCCACGGCTTTACGTCCAAGCTGACGGACGGAGTACTGAACTCAAATTGCTCTCCACATGGTGCTCGAGTGGGGACAAGTATGCCAATGGAAATCTGCCTCATACGGGATTCAATCCCGGGCCCTCAGGATAGGAAAAAAAGAACTCTAGCCACCACACCAACCAGATCCGCACAAAGCCTCTGATTGTAACCTTCTTGTCAATATCATATGTTATTGGCAAAATGATTTCTCTCTACTTTGGAACAACAAAACAAGCAAAATGCATCCATAAGAGAAAGGACATATCCGAAAATCGGTACATTCAAAATTATGATGGAAAAATGAGACAATTACATTTAATCAAGTAGCTCTCATGCTCATGATGGCAACATAAACCAAAAATTTAAAAGTAATTGACACCAATGGCTGAGGCCTAATAAGGAACACAACTAGCTTCAATCCATTTATTTTCAAAACCGCATCGCCGACTAACATTTTCTCATGGGTGAACCAAAAGAAAAGTGCACCATAAAAAAATCCATATCGCATCAGTAGCATGCAGTGGGTAATTTCAACATTCTATCACACAGCCGAGAACCCGGCTACTATTATCCAGTTCTGTCACATCAATTATCGCCAAGCATTCCTGAAAGGTCCGCTCCTCCTCCGGATATTAGAATTTTGGCCTTTGTCCGTCAGGATGGACTATATCCGCACAACACATGCTCCTGATTGTGGTAGGGAAGTTAGTGATCCCACCACAAGCGACGAATGTGATGCTAGCCCCTCAAAGGCATCCTAGAATGGTCCTAGATTGCTAGGTGGCAGAGAGATTTCACTCATGTAGTATTCTACTCTCCACTCCACTCCACTGAAGAACTGCAGTTCGTATCAAGAGATCGATCGGTATTATTGGTCCAACGCTCGCATACGCACTGGATACGACACAAATACACCTCCGCCATCCAACGCTTCTGATCACAGCAAAGTTAAAACTGAAGATATGAAGTGACTGACTCAACCCTTTGTGAAGAAATTACCCGCTATGTTGCAGCAGCTCAATCCGCATCAGGTAGAAAAGCGTGATATTGTTTCTCAAAACTCAAGTCTCAACATTTGGCCAATCGCGGAATAAAGTCGAGTGTTCATGAATTCTAAAATAAAATTCTCTTTGCCGATGGCCAAGTGATAGTTCAAGAAAATGAAGGCAAAATACGGTTGGCCATCCATAAACTGAATTTATCAAAATGTTATAATTTGAAAATCTCAATACCAAAACTCACTCAAAAACCGCGATTTCACCCTTTTTAACTGAGCTTTTTCCCTTAGTGGTTCCCGTTTATGCATGTGAGTGAGTTATTTATGCGTAAGTGTACTCTGTAGTTATCCTAGTGACGAATCACAGACAATGTGCTTCGATCAAAGGAGTGTGAGTGGTTTTCATAACTCCTGCGTCCTTAACCTGGACTCCTACAGCCAAGTGAAGGATCCCAAGTTGGTCAATAGCGAGTAACTGAGTTTTCCGTAATCCACTACAGTTAGCTTTTCGGTAATAATAATTTTATTCCCGCCTAGTGTCGGTACTGACGTGTGGTACTCTAATTCATTGCGACTATTGGAGCTTTCCTTTTTTCATAGCATTTAACGCCGTAGTGCTCATCACTTTCTCATTATGTTCTAAATGGTTAACTATAACTCTCGCCGGCAAAATTTCTCTGCGTTCACAAGAAAGTCAAATAATAATACTCATTTCGAAACCACACTGATTGAGTTTTATATTCAAGTATATTTGGTAGTGATTGAGAACGGAGGTAACATTGACACTAATGGAGAGTGGCTTCCTATTAACACGAGAGTGGCTCAAATACAGCATTCAACTCAACTCAAAAAGATCACGGCAAGATTTTTGTGGACCGGCTGCTGGAATACAAATGAAAAGAGTATGCTGAAATAATCTATAATCAGATCTGTTTTGCGGAAAAACGAACATGGATCCCTTCAGGGATTTGTAAGGCATCTCCAACTTGATTTTTAGTATGGATGGCCGAAATGCGAGGCTATACTTAGCAGTAAAAAATAATGTGATTTAAATACGAGACGTATCCAAATTTTAATTCTCACATATTTTTATTAGTTTCGTCTGAACGATATAGTAGTACACAACTCAAGATAGAATAGAGGGTAGGCAGCAACATAGATGATATGTTATTAAGAGACAGAGATGATAGTTTCATTGAAAATGCCTTCCAGGGTATCAATTTCAGCATTAATGATAGAGCCTGATAATAAATAATAAAAACTATCCAAAAGTTCAACATTTCACCTTAGTGACAGCCAGGTGAAATAAATTCCACTTGACCCAAGTCAGCTAAATTCATAATTGCGTGGTGCCTATGCGTGTCATTTTTTTAATTAAAATAACTTTATGTCCGGATATTTTATCTATTTTCACTGCATCTATATTCTGCATCTATATTCATAATATAAAATTCAAGCTACCGTAAGGGTATGTGGTAGAGGGTGGACTAACACCTAACTTAATATTAAGAAATAAAAATTGTGTTTGATATTATATTACGATTCAATGGAATTAAATGAAAATTTCAAAATTAATCGAATAATTATCACAAATACAGTATCTATACATGCTATACTGCTACTAGTGAAAAGACATCACCCTGTGGGACCTAGACGGTTCGCTCAAAATATTGGACATTTCTTGACAATCATGAAAGCAATGAAATGGTTTACATTAGCCTCATGCAGCCATGTAGGAAACTAGCAAAAAACTAAACTGCCTAACCCCAATTTATTTTTTCTGATCTATTTTCGTCCCGAACCGAAATATTACTTCCTGAACCTATTATACTAGTATTTATCTCACAAACTTCATCTTAATGATCAACATACGAGCGCTGGAAAGTAGAAAGAAATCTCTGGCGATCGAGCTATAAATAATAGTCAAGCAATAACGTTAATACCGCAACATAAGGAATAATTTCAGTGCAGAAAAAGTAAAATAAATTACGTCCCGAGTGAAAATTTCTTAAATTTTCGCTTTCACATCATTTAGAGGAAACCAGTCCAGTTTATCTTTAATACTGATAAGGAATCAATTGACCACCTCTCACTTTTTGAAAAGGATGTGGCTGCTGTGATTTAGGCGTTAAATAGTGCGTCTACTTTCTACAATGATATAACAATAATAAACTGTTAAACTCTAAACCAAGCTACTCCTCAAGCAGCATCGTATGGTAGTTATACGTCGGCCCAATGTCATTTTGACGTCACAAATGTCGTTTTAACATCGGCTGATAATGCCGATACAAAAATGACATATAAATGATATCTTTGTCCGAGGTAAAATTGATATCATCGATCGCATCTTAAAGTAATATTTAATAGATATCGTTTCCTGGTGCAAAAATGATGTCAGCTGAGCTGACTAATAAAAGGGCATATTTTTCTAGTCGCTGGATTGTATAATTTTGAGTATTCACATTTTTTCCTCCGACGTCAGAGAGAAGAAAGCCAAAAATTCGTGATTGGTCAGAACATCAGAAACCATTTGGAGGCCTACATATAAAATAAGAAATATGATTATTTAAGGATTCGATGTTTGCTTACAAATTGCCGTTCACGCGGAAGGTTTGGAATATCCTACATTTACCACCAAGCGCGGCTTTAGCGCTGGATGGGGTGCACTTTTGGTCGTGGCTTCTTTGAAGCACTTTCTCCCTTGCATTGCCATCCCTTGATAGACCGCAGGGCTCAACATCTAGTACCTTGAACCTCGGTAAAATTGCCATGCGAATTAGGGATCCTGAGTAGCGTAGTGGTCTGCGCAGTGGCCCGGAAAGCCAAAGGTCCAATAACATCCACAGAAAACGAGTTTGAAATATTTAATTACAATTATAACGCTTAAAGTTACGCAAAAATCAGTCCATGGTAATATCAAACATACGTCCTTAACAAGGAGTTAAGGAATGGGTAATTCCCATTCCTTAATGGGCAATGGGTAAGTCAGGGGTTAAGTGCAGGGTTCTCAATGCGAACATTCTTGATCGAAGCTACCACTCGCCTTTTCTTTTTCCATCGTAGTTTTGTTGTACGGCCGTCCCTGATTATAAATATTTTTAACATGTTTATCCAGGATACATTTTGACTATCTTCCTTATTAAATCATCCCAATATCACATTAATGAAAAATCAGTCCATGGTAATATCAAACATACGTCGGCCCAATTTTTATGCCACTGTATAGTGGTGAAATACGTCTTTCATCAAATTTATATCGGCCCAATAACGTCAGAAAATGTCTTTTTATAATGGCAAATGTTATCAATTTTAACATTTGCCGATATCGTTAGCCAACATGGAACTTAGTATATTCCACACACAAAATGTGTGGAATATACCAAGTCATTTTTATTTCCATGATGCTTCAATTCCACAAAGAAACGCCTGAGGGTATTTCTTCGATCGGTAGCCAATATCGTATTGACCAATAAGTGATATGTGACGGTGTAAAAATGATATTGGGCCGATATCATAATGCTGCTTGGGTCCCTTCAAGCGGAATTCATCAAAATATTTTTAAACGGCTTTCAAATTTATTTATTTTCTACAAATTTCAAAATCCTTTCATCAAAGACCACTAAACAGGAGATAGTTTACCTTCATTCCTGTCTAATTTTCACGTACCACGCTCAAAACTCTGGCCATTTTTAACTAGCGTATTTAACACATGCATCCATTACCAAGTACCAGTTTTTACAATTTATGAATGAGAAAATTTACGAAAGTCACCAAGCAATGTCATTAGCACCGTTCACTTGATGGCGCAAATAAAATTGCCTCTTTGAATTATTATGTGTGAAATAATTGCGAATAGCTGGCGTATTTTGTGGGCAGGGTAGATAGAGAGAATGTTAATATCAACATTGGTCTCCTCTTAATAGAAACCGGCAAGAGAGCCGCAGTTTTCACGTTCCGTGTAACGTGCGTTTCTCCGTACTATAAATCATCCTTTCCTAAAACAACCAGAAAAGATCGAGTGTTCACTAATATATTTCAGCCGCTCCCTATTATCTAGTCCGGACGCCAAGCAGGCGCTTGAAAGACAACAGACTTTTTTACCGAAATTGGTGTGGGCCGGGTTGGCATAGTGATTAGAGTACTGGTTTCCCACCCCGACCGCCCGGGCTTGATTCCCGGCGGTGGTCGAGATTTTTTTAATTGGTTAGCCCTTCTTCAATGCTTTGTGGAGAGCATTCGAGTTCAGTACCCCGTCCGTCGGGAGAGACGTAAAAGCCTTGGTTCCCCTGGCGCCTTTCGTTAAGCTCTCTCTCCACCCATTTTCTTATACTCTTATATTCCTAAACTCATCGTTACACACCTTGATGAAATTAATAGTGGAGGCCGAGTTTTTGTGGAAATCATTTGTAGGAAATAAATTGATAATGCAGTGCACTTGTCCACTATAAAATTTATTTGACGAGCCGACATATTTTACTGCACTGCAGCATTATCAAAACAGGTGGATCCTAATGA
This sequence comes from Platycnemis pennipes, assembly GCA_933228895.1. Classification (NCBI taxonomy): domain Eukaryota; kingdom Metazoa; phylum Arthropoda; class Insecta; order Odonata; family Platycnemididae; genus Platycnemis; species Platycnemis pennipes. The sequence goes on from OW121846.1 coordinate 30,099,429, forward strand.
TGCTGCAGTGAAAGGAAATATGTCGACTCGTTAAATAAATTTTATAGTGGAAAAGTGCAAATCAATATCACTTTATTACTTAAACACCATACTCGACGGTCTGAAGTGCATTGCCTTATGTGTGGGGCAAACTTGAAACCACAAATGTGTTACTATAACTGTTCATAGTGGTGAAAGTAAAATCTTAAGCTCTTTGTGGCCTCAGAAAAACCCGTGGAAAGCAAACTTATCAAATAACTTCTAATTCAAGGATTGCGAGCAAGCCGCGAAAAACCATAAAAGATTTACTCGCTTATATGCACAAATAATAGCAGGATTTCCACAGAGAAAACAATCATTCACCTTGAATGGGTTCCGGGTTAAAGTCCTGGTATGGTGAATGATTTTTTTTATCGGTGGAAATGCTTTCGAACCCTATGAGCTGAGGTAACCACCACTTTCTTAAGCACAAAAACAGCATTTACATTCATAAGATGATTGCAAACACTAACGGAAAGTGAGATTACCGGATGGTACTGCCTCGTAGTGAATTCTTCATAGTATAAAAAAACTTCTTTGGAATCACTTTAGATTTCGTGCCACACACGGCTACACATCCAAAACCACACATCCACATCGGTAGTATCCAAAATAGTTTCATGATGATAAAAAACATTTTCAATATATGAGCTAAGCACCATTAAGTAATGAGTACATGGGTATTTGCGGCGCTAGTATAAGTAGAGTAAGAACTACGTCATCAAAAATATAAGTCGCTGACTTCATTATATTGGAAATTCTATTACATTGAATTGAAAATTTTAGTAAACATTACGTAGAGTAGGTAATTCACGTGTTTGAAGTTCAAAAATGTGTGGAGATATTTACTTTAGTTATAATTTTTGAGTCATTTTATTCACAATAATTTAGAACCTTTTTGCAATGGGAAATTTATTCTAGCAATTAACACCGCCAGAGGTAACAGACTCTTTCGTTGTTATTGTCTGAAAAATCTTAGCTGTCTTTCTTAATACCAAAAAGGTATATAAAGATTTGTTTCTACAGCCAAACTTTTAATTACTAATTATTGAGAAATCCCCCAAACTTCATCAACAAGTCTAAATCATTAGGATAGTGAAGAGCAATTCGACCATTGCGAGACGGAAATCCCCACCGTTAGTATAAGATTCGCCTGGGCACACACCAAAACTTTGCAAGTCGTGAGATTTTAGAAGGGATACGATTGGAGAAAATGTCACTGCGCCTTAATTAGTTTTAAGCAAGGCTAATAAAAAAGTGAGTATACAGCTCCTGAACATATTTCACCGTGAAGTTGCAATATTTAGGACAGGTAATCCATTCAAATTAAAGCATTAAGTTTCGAAAGAACGGATTGAAATGGGAATCGTACGGATTATCATCAGTTGCTAGGAAATATTGCATTTGGTTACGATTGAGAGCTTCAAATTGTGTCGATTAGCCAAACAGGTTTCTTAATCACTAGACGGGTCGCGATGTACCAATGTTTTTTTTTATTTCTCTAAATTCCTAACTTCAAACTTCAACTTTCAATTTGTCTTGGTCCACGGCTCCATATTCCCTTGGTTTGTTTTTTTGACGTGGATCAGTATTTCCCATTCAAGCCTCAATATTGCAATAATGCAGTAATATACTGCAATGCATATCAGTCAGTAGTGGAGGGGGCTTTAGGATATAAAGGCGTGAGGAGAGTGGATAAGTTCGTTGGGTAAGCTAATATGGGGATGGGGTTGGCACTCGCAGATTTTCATTGCTATACCCATCTCTCAATCACTCATACGTCAATATGAAGAGGTTGGCCGATAGAAGAATCGAGTGAAGGACTGCGTCAAAACAATCCTAGGATTGTTGACTGATGATGATGATACCCATCTCTATTTGAGTGCTCTTTGGTGAGTGCAGCACACCGTCCGTCCAATGGAATGTTAAAACGTGTACCCCTTGGTACCTTTCGTTAAGAGCATGCTAATGCCAACGCCATGGTTTCTCGCCACCCTCCCTCCGTTCCCTGAAAATACCTAACTTGACCCAGTTAGCCACCTATCCTCTCTGGCGCAAACGACCTCAGTTGCCGGTCGTTTTCCCCAAATAATTACAACTAAGCGGATATTCAAATATCAGCAGACCCGTTGGCAAAAAAGATCATACAATGGCTGCTAGAGACGCCAGGGTGAATTTTAAAGGTATGGAGTACATATGAATCGTGGTAAAATTGAATCAATAATAATTTCTACCGAAAATATCATAAGATCTTCGCATATAGCATCTTCATAACCATTCTATCTACTAAGATGGTCTTACGAAGGGACACAATTCAGTTACTTCGATGGCATATGTACGTAAGTGGTCGTAATATGTCAGCTGTTGCGATAACTGGTTTGCAAACCAGGCCTATCTTGTGTGCAGAAAACTTATCATGTTTTAAATTACATTAATACTATTTTATATTAAAATTAAATAAAACAATTGGTGAAATTGCTAATAAAAGATTAGTAAGTATCGTTTTATTAGGCTGTTGAGGAAATTGGGCGTCAGGGAATGAGGACAGAAATAAATTGGGTGAAGCTTTGAAGAAATATGGAGAAATTACGAAAACGGAAAGGAAGAGCAAATCCGCAGTTATGGGCATGATAGGGAAAGACGGGACGTTGTAGAAGGAAGTTAGCACGACGATGTCACTGAATTGACGAGGCAATTCAATGTGATGCTATTAAAGAGAGCAGAATCCTGGGCAAGAGAAAAAGAGCGAGGAAAAGATTAAACGCCGTGGACGGGATTTAAGTTATAATTATAACAAACATCAATAGGATACAAATTTACAGATTCATGGTGAATTATGATATACTGAATATTGTAATAATATACTAACGTCTGTATCATTTTCCATAAAGTTTAATGCAACTTGTGACGCATCCGGTATTTTCATTAGCAATTAAGGACCTTTAAAGCCTCCGAATAAAGAAAAAATGTTCCCTAGGCTCTATGTTCCGTGCAGTGCTCAATAGTGGTAAAGGAGGGTAGAAGAGGTCCGTAAAACTTAACTGTAATCGTACAGCACCCACAAACATAAATAGTAAAATACACAAACTTCAATAAAATAACCAACTATACAATCTTAGGATATCAATTTAGTAAATTTTAAAGTTGTTTTTTTTTAGTTTATCCTGCAAAAATAAATTTTTTTAAACGTTTTTCTTCACTCAATTGTAGTAACAAGCAACAGGATAAGTGACTCAATGTCAATCTATTGTATAGCTGATATAAATGTGAGGTAATATAACATAAATATGTATACGTGAGAGCTCGCTAAAATTAGCAACTGCTACCACAATTAATGGAAATATCATTGACATGTACCCTCCAGTTGAACAAAAGTCATTTTGACTCTACCAAATGGAGTTATTCTGTGGAACTAACTGACAGCCAGGGTCATCTGTGCAATTTAGGTAAATTGGATGAGGTAGGAATTTTTCAAGGAACGGAGGAAGGGAGGAGGCCGGTGTCTGCCCTTAATGCCAAGGGGTGATCATTTTAACGTCCAATGCAACGGACGGAGATCTGGCCTCGAATTTCTCTCTACACAGCACTCGAAATAAATGATTAAAAATTGAAAAGAGGGAAAGGTATAACAATAAAAAATCTGCCAGAGCAGGAATTCGAACCCAGGCCCTTGTGAACGGAAGCCAGTACTGTAGTCACTACACCGACCCAATCACCTAAGTCCTACTAGTAACTATAGCATGTATTACTACAGACTTCGCTCATGAATTTCCTATTTTTTGTGAGAGTCCAGATAATATTTGCTAGGAGGGCGGTAGTGTTGGAATAAGAGAAAACTGTAAAAGAAGACCTAATTCCACTAGGGTATTTAGAGAAACGATGGCATACGGAACTGAACATCAAGCATACTGGTAAAAAAGTATACGCCGTATATTTACGAGCCAGTTCTGTCGAATGTGAAGTCACTCTGGCTCGCTCATAAAAAGGAGAGCATTTTCTACTTTATTCCCTGTTCAGAAAAATATCGCATTGAAATCCTTCGCAAAAGATAGAAATCTGGCTTTTAGTCAGAGTCTTTCATTCCTCTCAAGTAAACGATATACAAAAATAAAACCTCAGAAAATGGGTTTGATACTCTCCTGTATATTTACCGTCGCATAAAATTTTACAAGCGACCGCAAAAAAGGATTTGGCACAGTGAGGATGTGCTCAAATGAAATATGCTTAAGTATTTACTAGGAATTCTCAGCTTAGTTAAAGGTGATTGAAATGATGCGAAAAAAGTTTTCTTGGAAGACAAAATATTTTTTTCTAAAATAAAGCAATGAACCAATTGGTTATGAGACGAAAACTTCGAAAAAAATTATGAAGGGAAATTAATCCCTAATAACATGAAAAAGCTTCCCAAAATAAAGTGAAAATTGGAGAAATCGTTGATAAAAAATAGTATGTTGTAGAGAGGAAGAAACACGAAGCTCCAAGAGTAGCGGTATGTCACGAACTGATGACGGAGAAAATCTTCAGAATATTTTTACATGACTTTTGCCTATAATATTCTCTTGTTTACAAAGGTATATTAAGACTGCGAAAGGTGTTTGCATTTAAGGTCACTTTCATGTCTTTCGCCATGTGAGAGATGAACGTGAACGATGTTGGAGCAAATACTAAACTTGGATCAAAGCGGGTCAACAGAAAGCAGTAAAGTTCACGAATTGTCGGCTAATAAGGGGTCTAAAGTTATCTCCGATTCAGGAATCATTCAGCTCAATCTGTGGGGACTCAAAGTAGATCTCTTACAGGCTCTCGGCACCAGTATCACCGTAGTAAAATGTCTCTGAGTCCACGAATAAGTAGGAAGAAACCTTACTATACACGAATCTTGATAGGCCCTCCAAAAATAAAAATAATGAAATACAGAAAGCCCCTCTATTACTGAGAGAAAAAACCACAGACTGCGAAAATAAGCCGAAAACTTGATGTGCGACTTTGAAAGCAACACAGATATTCATAAAACATCGCTTGCACAAAGAACGAGTTGCAGCCTTTTTCATTCCGCAGATAAACTTCGTATCATCTCTTCCTATCATATTGCCGCGGCAGGAGGAAGAAAACCACATCAACGGAGGCTTATATGCACGCATCTGGAAATGGAATTTCTTTACGAGTGGAATCCCAGTTCATTTTTATTGAATGGATGAAGTTTCACCCGCTGTCGGAAATTCTATAAAACTTGCCGTATACCAAATCGCGTCTCGTTTATGTTCATGGCAGCTAAACTTTAAATTCATATTCCTCCATGATTTGTGGACTTTTCTATCCACAAAAACTGCCAAAGGATATGTTTCTTTAGCCCTCCCCCAGCATCTAGCAGCACTAAAAAATCCTTAGCTTGTCGTCTTATGCTTACAGTGTCAATATACTACCCTCCGAATCGGGAAAGGAACCCAGGAATTCAGGATTAGTAGGGGAATGATTTCCTCACCAAGCTTCTTGATCGATAGATGGATATCACTTCTGACCTAAAGGCGCCAGCAGGATGGTTGAAGAAACTGTTGTCACCAAGAGACACACACATTGATGTGAAAGAAAGCCCGAAAACCTAGATAGACCTGTTGGTATGCAAATCCTTAAGATGGAAATGCCATTTTCAAAATGCATCCCATAAGAATATGGTAGTTAAGATGGGTACCACAGGGTTACCGATGCGAACTCTCAAACAAAATTTGAAGTCATAATTAATAGCATTCCAAAAAATATTCATGCACCTTCAAATATTTCCAGTTACTTCTAGTTAAATGGTTAAATTGATGAACGAAAGGATTCATCAATATCAAGATAAGGAGCTTGATATGGCAATATATTTATGTTAATTGAAAATTAACGTTTTTTCGGGCACGTCTGGTAATATCTAGAAAAAGCAAGCTCCTATTAGCTTAAAAACTGAATAATAAAAGATGTATTAGTTGATAAAATGGATGATACATTTAATTAATGATGCAATAAAAAATTGCGATCATACATTTTATATCAGTCAATTGATAAACATCGTAGAATAATTTAAATATTCAGAGAGATCTTTTGAGGCCTTTAATAAGAACAATTTTTTTCGGTAATGAGGCTAGTCCCTCCGAGAAAATGGTTTTGCAATACTACTTATTTCATAATTCTTATAACTAGGTTCTTAAGAATGTAACTTGGGGAGAACCTTCAACTACTGATTCAAGGATTGCGAACTAGCTGCGAATGGCTTAGCGGAGTCACCCGCTGAAATGCAGAATAGCATAATGTCCACAGGGAAAAAAAATCCACCTTGACCGAAACTCGAACCCGAAACATCCGATTAGGGCCAGGAACTCTGACAATTAAGCTATCCATTCCCTAAGGGAAAGGATCCCTTCAATTACCGACGATCAACATTAGACTCCCATGCTAAAGGACTCCCATGCTAAAGGACTAAGTTTTCCAAATTTTATTTTGCGTCCCACAGCATAAAATGATGTTTGAATATAATTTCGTTCATATTTGCAAATGCATATTTCCAGAGGTGAACATGATAGTTACGTGCAATACGGATTTGGCACTTAGCACTCCTTGTACAGGTTTGGACGTAATTCTTATAATTGAGGAATTGCTGTCACCGCGTATTTTAGTTTCCGTGGTACTGAGGCGTGGGGAAAATAATATATGCTCTCTAGTCACTACTGTCTCATTAATCCTACCGTATCAACTTTTATTCTTTATTTTTAAATTCCGTCATCCCCACTCAAATCCGTGCGTACACAACTATTTCAGCCTCTAAGTTTTACACATGTTTTACGGTCTTCAAGACGAAATGTGAAAATTCTCTTATTTTCAACTCAGTGTAACGAATTTAACATATCTTTTCCATCAAATTACTTTCTCCTTACAAGCTTTGGACTATCAGAAACAAAACTGATGTTTCCATTCCGTTTAGTCAGTTACATACGGCTGGCATTATATTTAGTCCGCGATAGGCTTACAATTCTTCTCCCTTTATCACTTCTTGATGTCCGTAACTTTGTCATTTGAGGCTTTTAATATTATCAAGCAAAATAAAACGAAAATGATATTTTCCGAAAGAGCAATAAGTGTAAAGTCAATATCATCAGTGAGGTCTCTATAACCATATGCATATTTTTCCAACTGCATCTCATAACTTTAAGGACATACAGACGAGGATTCCAAAATAAAATTTTTATTTTTACATCATTATCCATTATATAGGCTCGATACTTCGCAGTAATATCTACAAAAAGGTCCACCTGTTTCAAAGGCTCCATGAGGCATGAATGGGATGGATGGAAGTGGAATAATTGGGTATAAACGGGGGTCCGTGTTATTGGAGTAGACTAGTAACTTCATTAGAGCTCGACAATGAAAACTAAATGGTGGAACATATCCCCCAACGAGGGTTACTTAAACAAAGGCGGGGTTGTTCTTCCGGTCAACGAACATGCACAGTTAAATTCACACGGGTAGCATAATCCGCACTTGATTGCGTGGCCAGGGCTTTCAGACCAAGCAAAAAAATCCAGTGATTCTGCGACAGTAATACCCTACGATCCGGCGAATGGCAGGTAGGGAAGTGGAAAAGGGCGCCTATTAAAAATAAAACCAACGGGGTAAACGAGCACACTGAGAATACCCGGGAAACTTTTCGACTGACAAAAAAATATGCCGGCATTCTCGTGAGGGATTGAATTTTTACGCGCCTACACTTTATGGACGGGCTAAATCAACGGGAAAATAAATGACGCCAGGCGTGATGGAGGGAATGATAGTTTCGACGAAATACTCCGCTAATGTCCCCTCCACTCCAACGGCCGTACCCTCGCCGGACCTGCACACGGTTGCCCCGAGACAATTTCATGGCGCCATAAAAAGTACACGACCCTCCGGCGTCACGGGGCGCCTAGTTCCTCGTCCCGTCGTCAAAGCGCTGGTTGCTGAACGTGGCTGCGGCGAGTGCCGGGTGCCGAGGGCCAAGGTCCGTTCCGGCTACAGTCACGCCACAGGAATCCGACGGAGGAGGTAGGATGCTGAACTAATTCCACGGCTCGCATCCACTCGGCCACGTGACATGGGGATGCGGTTCAAATCGATAAACGCCTATCAACGTCGGCTTCGCAAAATTACAATTAATACAAAAATCATGCTTCGATCCTGTTGTGGCGGTCTCCATTCAGAATGCGCAGCGGTGCCGCGCGCGTAAATTTGAGTCATTTGAAAAAGAAAAATTTCCGTGGAACGTGTAGCAACGCTTTGCCTCCCCGTTGGTCTTTCGGTCCTCTCATCTCATTTCGCCATTACCCCTCCACTACGCCAGATTACCTGCGAGGCATTTCATTTGGAACCCTCGTAACCAAACTCGATCACTCACCGACGCGTTGTCAGACAATCTTAATGCGAATCACGGCTGAGTGAAGTTTGATTCTTTATCAATTTGGAGTACCCTTATCTAATAAACAATGCATTGTGACACCACCCCATGGATTAGATATATCTAAATTAGATAATACTGCGGGCGTGTGATAAGCTCACGATTAGCCCGAATATCATCAACCTGAGTCAACAATTCGAAGACTGGTTTGACGAAGATCTCCACTCGATCACCCTAACAGCTGATATGCATAACTAGACTTTAAAAATGTCGTATTTATTCCGCGTGACATTTTTTTCCACTGTGATACTTATATCAATACGATGCCTCCTCAAAATGTCAAAAAAATTAATATTAAACATCCTCAGCTTCAACTTCTGTTTTTCGCCCAGAAAGTAATTTTGAAAAGGCATATTTTGACATAGCAAAACAGCGTTATCACAATTATCTTTATCGCGTGGTTAATCCACGGTTATCATATTTTCTGGTAACTTCTGGGTTATAATTGTTAATAGCAGTTTTATGTCCATTAGTATGAGTTAAATTTGCGTATTATTAAATGTTATTGTAGACGTTATGCACCTGTTTCCTGGAGGGTAAATCATGCACGCTGAAGCCTAATGAGAAGCAGATATGACTCATTAGGTTTGGAAGCGTTACGAACGTCGACAAAATTTTCCTGTTCGTGAAGTATAACTTCATATGGATTCTACCAGGTGCGAAATCATTCCGCAGTTACCTTCTACAATAGGATACGTTCAAACAGACTTTTCATGCTGTTTCATATGCAACAAATCTATTTTAATCACACATTAAAAATTTCAGTAGTCAATCTTTAATTTTACATTTAGTGGTCTTCTGTTTTACCATACCATCATGCTTGGCATAGATTTCAAAATTGAAATAATTTTCTCAGTAAAATCTGAACTGATCTAAGAATAAAACCCCCTAGAGCGATTACTTTATGTAAAATTATTCCCTTTACCATAAAAAAGGATTAGGCTCGTAAAAAACATAAAACATTACGTGTGCCCCACTCCCTCTATTTCGTTCGCTCACAGAAATACAATGATAACTGATATTGTGCCAATTATTATATTGCCCTGACTTTTTTTCCTCATTCGATAATAATACTAAGAGTTCTTAACTATCAAAATGCCGAAAATTTTAAGGCAAAAACAAAATCAAAACTTTTCCCACGTCGCAGGTGTAAAATAACCCTTCGCAAATAAAAATATAATCTCGCGAAAGCAACTTAACTAATTTATATCAAAAACCAAATCATATTAAATTATTCACTCCTTCCCCATGACATAATGTGAATGATCATAAGTGGTTTTCAAGTCTGCCCGAATCTTAACGAAATTAGCCAACTCTTAACGAAAGCTAGGGGACCACATGTGGTCCCCTAGCTGCAGAATTAGCTCCCCATTTACGAACGGAGTACTACACCAGCCCGAAGTGAAGTATAGGGTTCGTGAAAGGTATATTATGCCCATCTAAGTTTACCTTAAGCGTTAAAACGCAAACTATAACGTCCTTACTAAGAACTGTAGTAGAATGATGATAAATTATTTTAAATATAAATGTTTCACAGTTTCATTCTTAACCTTCCTGTTCCAGTTTTTATGCTTCAGCATTCGATTAAGATTCACACCTACCAAAACAGCGGTATGTAATTGATGTGGTGACCTCCCATCCCCTGGCCTCGAGTTCAAATCGCGGCTATGTCAGAGAGTTTTCATAAGTATAACGTTATTTACTTGACTGCCGTGTGGAGATAACTTCGAGTGTAGTGCTCCGTCCGTCCGATGAGACGCTAAACCGTCGGTCTCTCGGCGCCTTCCTCAAAGAAGAGGCTGAAACCAACGCCGAGTTTCTCTCCACTCTTCCTGCATTCCCTGAAAGCCTTACCTCTTCCGAATTATCCACCTATCCCAAATGGTGCAAATGAACTTAATTGTAAGAATGTCTCCTAGGCAAATAACTGCTACCAGCCCAGAGCTGTCGGGACTATACCTGTAGTTTGTTAGCCCAGAGCTTTGCTAGACTGAACGAGAGCCATTTCTCCACTATGAATGAAAATTATTAATGCCTGTTTCTAAATATTTTGGAAACTGAACTACTCTAGCAAATATTCACAATGAAGCAGTAAGCATGGCAGTGATGGAATCGATAAGAGATTTGATCGCTTGCTTTCTGATTTAACCAACTATCCATTGTCCGACAACTGAGAAGTCTTAATTCAGAGCTTCCATCACGGAATCTCTGAATGAAAGATAATGCGCAATTTTGAATATATGATGGCCTCCCACCACCAAAAGTGGGAAATTTAAGTTGGGCAAAGCAAATTACCGACATGAAACCTCGAATTAAATACTTTCTCAATTAATTAGATCGTCAAGAATGGGATATCAGGGGCCTTATTCTGTAACTTGGGTGATACTCATCACCGGTGATGGGCATCACCAAAATACTTCACCCGCCCTTATCATTTCAGATTCTGTAATTGCGTGGTGAAGTTTCTTCACTATGTGAAGAGGAGTGCTATGAAAAACTAAGCGGTACAATAATTGTAATGCATGATTAGGCAATAAAGAGAGTTAGGTGAATCACACGATATCAAGGCTGGCAAGTAAGGCGCAAATTAAATGTTTGTAGTTACTAGCATGCATGTTTATGCTTGTATTAATGGTTCCTCGAGCAATGAATAGTTTGATAGTATTTTATACGATATTATAATAACCCAGCGAGGTGATTCTTAACGGGATTAGTATTACGGAGTAAATCGTAGATTACCTTAATTTTCGTGAATATCTACAGAAATAATCATACTATTCTACCGAAATATGTGGAATTAACCACCGTGAATATAATTAATTTTTTACTGTACTATTCTCAACTTCCGCAATATTAATCATGAACAACGTAAATGGTGTTTTTCACGTACCTGCGAAGGATGACAAATTTTCGGGAATGTCATTTGCGCAATAATTATAACATCATGGTACAAAGCGATAGAACGCGAGCTGCTAAAAACAAGAGTGAATATAATAAGCGACCGAAAAATTTCTCTTTCAATTAAATAATTTGTAATCATTTCAACAATCATAATTACTCGGCGAAAGCAAGATACATGAAGTTAATTGGTTCCATATCGTTGTCGACAATTATATATTTTAGCGTCCATATAATCTTATTGCCATGCATACAAATAAATGTCTTTTCTAAGTAAATTAAAGACGTTTTTTATGCTTTGTCACCGGTTAAGCAATGCTATAAACATTTATTGCAATGCTTGTATTCGCCTTACTCTTAGCCCCTGTAGTTTGGATGTTATGCAACATTTTGGATAGGCTGGCACACGTCACAAACTTACTTTAGCCAAAATATATCAACTGAGTGTTAAATGACAATTAATGTACTATTGTCATTATTAGTATGTGCACGTGCCATCGTTTCCATCGCAATTTCGTCAGAGTCACTACATTAACGTCATTAATTAACGCATGATGTTTCTTTCTCACAAACAAAATGTCGGAACCTTAATGCATGTGATGAGATACGATCGGCTAATGAGGCGGTGATGTGATATCACCTTGTTTGGGGTGAATAATACCCCCTCGTCGTGTTACAGAATCGGAAGAGCGGTGATAATTGATGTCTCATCAGTGGAACATTCCAATGGGCTTTATTAAGTCCAAAATTCATTCCCTTTGTCCCTGAAGAAGCCTGCTGGAATGCTGGAGAAACCATTGTTAAGGGACACCAACCAACGCGAGATGAAACATGAATAAATAATAGTGGAGTGACTCCGCGGAAGGCTTCTCTAAAAATAGCTCAAGTGGCAATGTGTGGCCATTGTATGTGGGATGGCTTATTCAACAAGGTTGAGAGGCGACATCGTTACAGAAGAAAACATGAGGAGGCCCGAGCTGATTGATGAGAAAAAAACGAAGGTTTTTTTTCGCGTAAAAAGCCAACAATATACTGAGTGGGAAGAAAATAACTGGCGTGAATGACTGTAGAATATAAGATACATAGACATCACGACTTTGCCAAATTCTGATTTTCGGTGAGGGTTGCCCAAGACGGTGTAGGTCACAGGACTCTTAAAGAAATATGACCCAATAAACACTAAAAGGTTTAATTTAACCCTATCCGGAGCTGCGTGGTGAAACTCCATTTTAAGGATTAAAATCAAACTTAAAATTTGTACTTCCCAAAACTTTTTATTAATTAATTAAGATTAGTGGACAGTACAACGTGTGGAGTTAAATTTCAATCCTAAATTTGAAACAAGGAGTTGTACGAAAGATCCAGAGAGTTGCAGCCGCTAACAGCTGAAGGGCGGACCTCTCGCAGGTGGAAAACATGAGCCTGAGTAAATAGTTTCTAACATAATTTAGGAGCTAATATTAATGAGAGAAGTAAATATTAGCCCAATAGCCTCTGTACGCCAACCGTGAGGAGATGAATGACACATGCCATCATTTGTTGTGTAGTACATGTTTGGTAATGGAGGAAATTCAAAAATTTTATAAATGCGAATACTTTTTAAGAGAGAAGTAGAACTGATACAGACCTCTCCTTTTTGTTAGGAATTTTTTCGGAAGCTAAGAATAACTTATATAGAATTTTATCCTCATGGCATCTAGGAAAAAAAGTTTTATTCCAATAATTATAGGGTCACATTCAGAATATCAACTACAGCCTCGCTTCTACAGCTTACGTCCTATAATCCCTACAACGAGTCAAATTGGTATACAAATTCTGCCTGCAAATGTGGTATTTTATTCTTAGTGCACTATTATAACTTAGTGAACTGGGAACTGAGTTGAGATTCTGAATATGGCCCAGGCATATTCAGAATCTCAACTACAGTCTCACTTCTATTACTTATGTCATAAAATCTCTATTACAAGTTCAAAATAGTATACAGATTCTCCTCGACATGGCTCGAAACGGTAAACTGCGTGTACCGCTTCGAACTCGTATGCAGCGTAGCGTCTGAAAATAGCCCGTAGAGGAATGTAGGATACTGTCTTCGGCAAATATTCTCGGATTCCTAAAAATTGCTATCTACATAATCATGAGAGTGTTAAGTGCACCTTTCCTTTGTTCATTCTATTGTACATGTGAATCGTGATGTTTTGCTGATGAAAAGATTTAATGGTTTAAAAGTAGAAGTGTAATAGGTGTTGTGTTGTACCGTACCAAGGCTGGTTAATCTATACGTACGTAAACCCTGCATCGCGAGGGTATGTGGCAACGAGTCAAAATCTCTGAACATGCAACAAAGGTTAGGCATCGGTCAGGTCACTTAAGGTTTGAATACTACACAACGCATGAATTTTGTGTTTATTTTAGATTTAAATTTAATATTAACTTAGTTTAGACGGTGTGGTCTGACCTAAGCGACGAAAACTGATTAAAATCTAACTACGCAACTTCCCCTCAAACCAATATTAGTTCATGATCATTACTTGTCTCGAGTTACTATCAATTACAGGTCTCGCAAAAAAAATTACTTCAATTTTATCCTAGACGAAATTATAATAATTACCTACGTTTCTACATCAGAAAGCCCCAAAAGGGCTTCCTGCAAAGTGAGTCCTGAAAATATTTTACCCATTTTTCATATAGCCCGGAAAATTCTATTTTAAGGCAATAAATTAGGACGCATAAAATTAAACCATTACGTAGACCCATCCAATTAAATCCAGTTACTGGATGAGATGAAAGCGGGAAACGTAAAGCAGGGTAAAAAAGTATGTAGGTTGAGTTTAAAATCAAAATACAGAAATCATCCGTAAGTACCGAAACCCGATTTTTTTGGTCTAGTAGACATTTCCAAAAAAATCATTTTCCGAATACACGCCATTCAATAATTTACAAGCATAAAATTAAGCATTATTTTCGATTTCAATCATAGTGAAAAATGCGAGAATATCTTCCTGAAAATTTATTCTTGATGAACAGCACGTTTCATTCGATCGGAAGAGATTTCACCAACTAATAAATTGGTGACGAATGCATTAAACTAATTAAACATGATTCCAATTGGAATCGGGAAATTACGCAGCAAAGTTTGACGGAACTAAATGGGAGGGTTAATTAAATCTTATCCTCTGATAAAATTAATCTCAGAAGATATTTTGGAACATGTGATACTTGGTCATACATTTATCCCCATTTATGATATTGGTGGAAAAAAATACTACCGATAAGGAAGAATTACGTGTGTTAAATCTAAAAAATTATATTCACTTAAAGTAAATTATTTATTAATTACCTACATGAACTGAATCCAATTATAAACTCTTTTTGCAGAGGCGCCGTTCGGGCTGGTTTAGCTATGAAAAATTACTTCCACTTCCATGATTCAAACCAGGATCCTCCGGTGAACCGAACTATCCTACATGAGTGGGGTCAACCCATGTAGGGTAAGTAGTTTGAACTGGGCAGGTGTAGAATTTTTCAGGGTACTGATAAATAATGGAGTGAAACCAGATGCCGAAATTAGCCTGCTCTTGAGGAAAGGCGGTTCAACGTCCCACCCGACGGAGGGAGGACTGCATTTAAAGTGCTCTTTCCATAGCATACAAGGAAAGACCGTTATGCAAATGAAAAATCTCTGCTACTGCCGGGATTCGAAGTCAAGCCACGGGGATGGGACTTTGGTCACTACAAAACGAGATGCCGCCGTTTATGGGAGGGTGGACATGATTTCCGTTCACAACTTATAAAATCAAACTCATCAGTTCGTTCAGTACGTCGTTAGCTCATGATGACGAGAAGAACAGCACTATACTCCATCTTAGTGAGCATTATTCCAATATGAATCGCTATAATGACTCATCTAAAGCATCACACGATAATTTTTCTCGAATGCTTTCAAGGATCATTTAAGCTATACCTTTCAGGGACAGGAAAAACGATTGGTCGAAATCAATCGTTTTCTCCAATCATACGGTCATTTTCTTCGTCCCTCATCGTAACATTGAGACATTGAAACTCGTTGACATTCGAGACATTGAATTTCTACCTTTAACGGTAACATATCATTTACTGCCGTGCGCTCTGATTGGCTGCCTTTCAGATTCATGTACGTCTAGAGGAACGGATAGAAGGACCTTCTGAAATGATGAAATAAGGGTGAAATAAGATGGGAGTCCCTATTATTTGAGCTATCCCTAATAATGAACATTTTGGATGCTCCTTTTTCAGTTGTCATTTGATCTTTAACTGCCGCTGTCCCTGGACTTGTCCGTGAAAAATGATACTGTGATTCATGCTTAAGACCAAAATGCAACATGAACGTGACGATTTCTTTAATTAAGTCGGTATAAGTTGAGGACTTGGCTAAATTTTTGTGCGGGCAGCTACACACAAATTCGTGCAGATTATGCAGTGCGTCCTAATTCCTTTTTTTCAGTACTACCAGGATGTTGGCAGTATCAGACCTCCCCCTATGCTCCTCTAACCTATCGTCATCCTATCAATCATTGATTTCAATAGTCTATTGTCTCATAGTACTCCCATCATTTCATTTCCTTCCTCGTTCGAATTTCTCCCTTCAACTGGCCCTACTCGTCCACACTTATTCTTTTGTCTTTATATCCATCCAGCTTACCAAGCATCTTTTCTGCAGATGTAAAAGTATTTTTTTTTAACTCGAGCGTATTACTTATGTTAGGTCATATTTATTCGTCCTTATTTCCGTGCACAATATGGGACATTGATAGATAAGATGAAGTTAAAAATAAAATAATTAGCTGCGCTTGATAAGGAAATTACGAAAGAATTTAGAACGAAAAGCGGAGGAGTTTCTGGATGAAGAACAATTCGGATTCAGGAAAAGCAAGGGTACAAGAGAAGCAACATTGGCCCTTAGGCTGCTCATAGAGAAGAGATGGAAAAGAACGAACCGACGTTCATTGCGTTTGTGGATTAGGAGAAGGCTTTTGGCAACGTGCATAGGCATTTAACGCTTGGAATTCTAAAGGGAATTGGAGTGTCCTACAATGACCGAGGAATTATCCACAGTGTCTATAAAAACCGAGTAGCAGTGATTAAAACTGGAACCAGCTATGAATAATCAAGTATAAAGAAAGGAGGGAGACAAGACTCTGCACTGTCTCCCGTAATTTTTAATGTTTACATCGAGAGAGCCATCAATGAAATCGAAGAGACGTCTTCTGGTGTGAACATTCACGGAGAAAAATTAGAATGCTGCGATTCGCTGATGACATAGCACTCGTAGCAGAGACAGAGAGGGATATGAAAAAGATTCTAATAACCATGGAAAGTACAATGTTCAGATATCACCTAAAGATCAATAAAAAGAAAACTAAGGTATTGGTCGGCAGAAGGAGAAAAGAAGCCAGGGCCAATATTAAACTATGAAAACAAAAAATTGAGGAGGTGGAAGAGTTCTGTTACCTGTGGGTAGATTCTGTAAATGTCATAGGCGTCATAAGGGTGATAACTTTGACGGGCAACTTATGACGGCTATGACTTTCGAGCGATTCCATAAGCTACCGTCATCATAAGGCTTAAGACGCCTATGACGGATGACGAGTGAACAGTTGCGCATCGTCATGAAAATCTAGAATTTCGTATGTTGGTAGTCCTAAGAAAATGAGAAAAGCCAATGGGAGCCTTCAACAAATTTTATCAGCTGTGATTTGGAGCAAATTTGTAAACATATAATGAAGATGTAGTCTGTTCAAGAGAGTTCAACGAAACTGTATGTTTGTCTGAATGGAATTTGAACAGGTTCTATTTGCCGTAGTCATTCAGACAGCCACTCAAGCAGTCACACAATTTTCCGATTCACA
Source organism: Platycnemis pennipes (assembly GCA_933228895.1). NCBI lineage: Eukaryota > Metazoa > Arthropoda > Insecta > Odonata > Platycnemididae > Platycnemis > Platycnemis pennipes. The sequence continues at coordinate 30,116,691 of OW121846.1, forward strand.
CGTTACAATTTCCTCGTACAAGTGTTTGCACAAAAAATTGTGTCGTGTAAAGTCAAATATTTCGAAATTTGTCATCGCATGTCATGTACTGATGTTATTTTCATTCATGGATCTGTATTAATGTGGCTGAATAGCAACTTAAGAACGAATGGGTTTTAGTTTATGACGACAAATCGAACGCAGTGTATAAGTAGTACTGACATTCTACAAAACGGATGTAATCTGAAATAGTCCATGAAAATATATTGCTTTTTATAATCCGTTCTACAAAACGGATGTAATCTGAAATAGTCCATGAAAATATAATGCTTTCGTGAATGCGTAGTGTTAGAAATACGGTTTGATCATGCATATGTTCTCTTAGTGGCTCATATGGCTTGTATTTTCATAATTTCATCGTACTAGCAGAGGAAATGATTATGGGTGCATGAATAGAACTTGAAATTGGATTAAAAGTGGGTAGCTTATGATGTCAGATTTATCTTAGTCGAGCTTCAGTAAGTCATTCAGTCATAGGACTAGAGTCATTGTTGCATGACCCAGAGGATTGCTGAAAGAGATCAATCACAAGCAATCGTTAGGGGAAATTCAGACCTGACAGTGATGTTACATTAAAAAATTTTTAAGAATATCCATATAAAAAGGAATAGGGTGGTTTCCTATTATTTTTTTATTGTCTTGATCGAAAGTTTATAACCTCTGGAGTACGTGTTTTAAGCCGTTCGATTTTTAAATGACGTTAAGTATTTTTCCTCATTAATTAAAAAGTGAAAAAAATCAATGGCGCGAAAACGCGACGGCAAACTATTGCATGCCGGTTAATCCTACGCGTGACGTCAAACTGTTTCCTTTACCTGCCACCAGGTGGTGCTGCGGGCGCTTCCAAATAGACGCCGCACTCCGTTAAAGCTTATGAACAAGTATTGGAGGCATATTTATTCCGTTAATTAATTATAATTAACTTTTATTTATTTATTTAACATTACTTATGCAGTTGATTCATTTAAAATCAGTTAGTATTCCTTTCACAAGCATATCATGTAGTTCGCCTATCGCCGCACGACCTTCACGCCATGCTTCGTCGTAGCAGAAGACACAGCGAGCAGGACGTCCTTGAGCCTATAAAATGACTAATAATACCATGTTTAACTGAGAATTCTTTTCCAACATTGATAGTTTTTACAGGTTAATACTAATAAATATTCACTAGAGCTAAGGGGCCCTGAAATACAACGGTAAGTTCAGGAGACGAAATTTCCTATGCTTCGCAACGTAAACTACATACCTGTTACGTCAGCATGAAGGCAGCGCACCCCGCCATTTCAGAGCCTTTTCAAATGGCCTTAAAATTAGCATTTAATTCTCTAGTAAACTGGGATTTCTCAATACAAACTTTTTGCGTAAATTAAATACATTTATGTCAGGGCACAAATCGCAATTAATGAAGTCTGTTTTCTTTGGTGAAGGAAACTACCCTATTCCTTTTATGTGAAGAATTGCCTTATTAGAACTTCCCTGGCATCTCTACCTATATTAGGTAAAAACAACCACCTCCTCCACAAATTCTAGTGTGGGATATTCCCTTCCTGCATGTTGAGGCGGTGCATCAACATTAGGTTGTGCACCACGGTACAGGAAATTATTATTTTTGCTGCAAATTTGGATTATAGTGCAGTACCGTGTCTGAGTGCAGACATCGCCGCGTAATTTTCATTATACCAAACAGTTGCTCAATGCAGTTCCGCGTAATGGCACTTGAATCTTATTGCCGTCAGAATCTGAAATCATTGCATACAGGTAAAATTTGTATGCACTCATATGCACGGAGCGTTCGAGTTTTCAAATACGGGAATGAACATTTTGAAATCACGGAACCAACTGAACGGGCAAACTAGTCTGCCAAATTTTTATTAGATGTTAAAGCTAAGTTGGGTGGTGAGATCGCGAGCCAGTCCTTTTGAAATGCGGAAGAGTTCTAAAATCTAATTCACTTATTTCGAAAGGATTTTGCGTGTCCCTTAACTGCCGGCGAATAGCACGAAACTGTCGTCGTTCTTGTCATTGCCTTCGATTGCGCCCTCCAAATTGGAAGGAATTAGAGCGCTTCCATTCTATTGATAATAAATATATAAAGATGATTTGTCTCTTACAACACTAAGGACTCACAATTTGGATCAAAATATTGCTGTGCTTTTACCTGTCTCCTAGACCTCTGCCCTTTTTACAAAAAATATAATATACCGTTATCAACAAAACGCTCCTATTCTGAGACCTTATGACGGCTATGACCAAGCTATGACGGAGAATTTTGACTGTCATATGTTATGTCGGTGACGACGAAGTTATGCTTCTTATGACGGACCGTCATAAAAACAATGGTTATGACGCCTGTGACATTTACAGAATTGACCCGCTGGAAAGCCCAGTAACAAGCGATGGACGAAGCAAGAAAGAAATAGTAAGTAGAATAGCCCAGAAAAAAAGGGCATTTTATCACAAGAAGAATCTACTTACATCAGGAAATACAAGCGTATAAATAATAAAACAATTTATAAGAACATGCATCGGGAATATGTTTCCTTATGGCAGTGAGGCATGGACGATGACAGCTGCGAAGAAGAAAAGGGTGGAAGCATTCAAAATGTGGTGTTACAGAAGAATGATGAACATTAAATGGATCGACCGAGTAAGTAAAGAGGAAGTCCTAAGAGGAGTAGAAGAAAAGGTAACTCTACTGAAAACTTTGAAAAGAAGACGGAACAACTTAATCGGCCATATCTTGAGACACGATGGCCTGCTGAAGACAATCATCGAGGGAAGAGTGAAGAGGAAGATTGGAAAAGGCAGGCCAATCCAAGGATTGCTGACCCATGATGATGATGAGATAATGAATACAATATCAGAATTGAGGTGGGGGAACCACTTCATAGTAAATAATTACTTAACAATTTTCCAAAATTATTTTTAAAGAGTGGAAAATTACAACTGTTATTTACTACGAAAGTAATTTATACTTTAAACTTGTTTTAACTGCTGCATCGTAAATAATACCGTTTCAATAATCCAAAATTCTTTAAAACAGTGGAAAATTGCAAAGTTATTCAACACGGTAGGTGGTTAATAATTTATATTATTTGCACATTCGCGTAACAATCATGTCAAGTGGAATTCGTTTAAGTGCGATTTTTCTAGATAGGTACAGATTTCCTTACATATTTGGTACGTTACCCAAACGACTGCATATAGTTTTGCCTGGGTCTGTTCCCCACGTTGATATGAAGCTTTTAATTAAAAGCTGTTTCAAGCGTGAAGCTGCTATGACTCCGTAATGATCTTAGTTGGCTCAACAAGGTTAGAGAGAGAGATTATGACATAATAGGCAATATGGTAAAGGCATAGGTAGGTAAAATCATATATAATAGTCTCTACTGAATGAAGCATGTTTTAGCATCACTTATTAATTCATGCTAGGGATATATGCATTAATATATATAGAAAGAAATTCCTTAATTATGCATAACTATTACAATACTTTGTAAATCTTACCATTTAGTTGCACGTGTCTCGTAAAGGCATATCTAACAAGTTTCGATATGGTAGCAGCAATGTGCCTCTTAGCAGCATGTAAGTTGTGCATGTACGACCACATTTCATCCCCTGCCACACACATTCGTGGTGGTTCGCAGGGTATTACGTAAATGTAGATGAGCAGTAAAGCCGGTGATATGGTATAGTTAACTGTATCCGACGTAACTTTGTGCAACTGCTTCATAATTGAAATATTTATATTCAACGGTGATAAGGTTACCAACAATAGGACGTATTTTACTCAATGGCGGCACATGCATGATTGGGCTCCAGCCTCACGGTGGGTTTCAGGGCACTGACCAGATGTGTACAAGTGCATGTTGCTCGCTATGCGTGCTCTTGCTTTAGCTGCAGCGAGCTGGGGTCGGCCTCCACGGTGCGTATGGGTGGGCGTGGTGGGGGCTGACTCGGATCGCACAAAGGGCATCGTCGAGCGAGGGTTTGCATCGGGAATGTCTGGCGAGGCAAGGATGTTCGTCCCAGCGTGGCCGGGGGCCGGATGAGCTATATTGGAGGCAGGGGGCGTGCGGGGGCGGGGGAGGTGGGGTTGAATGGCATGCCGCGTGGCTATTGTCTGCCCGATTGGACTCCGCCACGGGAGGATCCTTTCTGTTTCGAGAGCACAAAAGTGACTTCGCGGCTGCTTCTTGAAAGCGTGGATACGAGTTCACACAAGCCTAGCAAGGAAAAGGAGTATCAGTATTCTGTTTTTCATTTCACCAACTACTGCGAGTTATAGATCCTGGCAGAATGGTCTGCCCCTAGTGTGGGAGTAGTGGTACGTTACTCGTGTATGCGACCGACTAATAAGGTCATTTGCGAAAGAATTTAGAATTGGCAGATATTTGAGCAAAGGAAGGAGATTAAGTATCTTATTAAAGCTAATGCCATTGACGAGATTAATTAGATAAGGGTTTGATTTGTCAGGGAACGGAGGAAGGGTGGAAAAAACACAGCGTCGAGATTGGCCTGCTCTTAACAAAAGGCCATAAAGCAGCTGAGGCTCAGTTTCCCATCCGTCGGAGGAATTGCCGAAACTGAAGTGCTCTCCACAATGAACTGAAGTAGAGACCGATATGCAATTGATTAATTTATACCTCTTCCGGGGTTCTAACCCGTGCTTTCTGGATGGTGGGCTTGTATCATAACCGCCACACCGCCCGATCCTAGTGACCCATCACCTGACCTCTTCATCATAATCCATTTGACATCTAATATACAGTTAACGCAAACTGATTACCGTACACTTATCCTCATTTCCCGAAGGCAAACTGATACAGGAAAACTTACAAATCGAAGATAGGTAGATAGAATCGAAGAAAGCTAAAATAAATACCGCAGCGGGCATTTATATTTTTTTATCGTTGCAACTGCTACTCTTCAGCTTCTAATAGGTAGTAGTAGAATTTGGTTTAGGTGGCTCCCACTGCTACGCTTACATCGCATCGTCTAAGCTAACTTAAATGTTTAAACCCAGGACAAATACAGCACCTACGACCGACATGGGATTCGAACCTGCATTATTTGATAAACAACAAGATATGGCACTTATTCCACAGGTTTTATTAAGGTACAACGCGTTTCAGCGGTTAAGCCATCATCAGGTACAAAAATTGTGAGTCCAGAAAGCGGTATATATACCCAACTAGGAGGGGGTGGGGGAGGGAAGTGTTGGGCGAGGGGAGGGAGGTATTAGATGGGGAGGAGGAGGTTGGAGGGGGGACACTGGTGGCGAGTCAATGGTTGATTTAGGGAAAGGAATGGCTAGGAGTGGGGAGTGATATTTAAAAAGCTGGTCGTTCATGAGGAACTCCTCTCCTTGTTGAACAATTTCAAATTGTTCTAGCGCGTCCAATCTCCGGCCTTTCCTCTCCACGTGGAGTATCTCCGGGTTGAATAGGCAGTGGTGTGCTGTGTCCAAGAGGTGTTTGGCGACGAGGGAAGATGGGTCCTCTTTCTCCCAACATTTGCGGTGTTCCCTCATACGGGTGACGAAGTTTCTACCTGTCTGCCCAATATAACACTTCGCACAATCACTGCACTTAATCCTGTACACTCCCGACTGGAGAATGGGGTGAAATCGGTCCTTCGAGTGGCATAAGAGGTTGCTCAGCGTCACTGGATTGTAAAAGGAGATTCTGAATTTGTCTTTTGGAAAAGTTTTGGCTATTTTTGAAGAGAGATTGCCAATATAAGGCAATCTACACCACTTTCTAGGTTCTAGTGGGGGAACTGTAGGAGTGTAAATGTTCTTGATGGCCAACTTCTGGCGTTTTTTACGCAGAATGCTATCGATTGTATGTCCTTGATAGCCATTCGTGGAAGCAATGTGCCTAATTATCTCCAACTCTCTGTTAAACTCAGGGGGCTGCAAAGGTAAGGTCACCAGTCTGTGAATTAACGAGTTGAAAGCTGCAAGCTTATGAGACATGGGATGACAAGAGTCCATTGGAATAACTGCGTCGTTGTAGCACTGTTTCCGAAATACCCCGAAACTGTGTCTGCCGTTAACTATAGATATCTCCAAATCAAGGAAGTTCAACCGACCTTCAATGTCTTTCTCCATCTTAAAATTGATACGATGGTGTTGGCTATTGAAAAGATTTAAAAAACAATCCAACTGACGATTGCTACCGGACCAGCAGCATAACACATCGTCCACATACCTGAACCAATACGTCACATTGTTTAAAAGAATATGTCCAGAATTAAAAAGTTTAGATTCTAAATTATCCATAAAAATCTCGGCCAGCAATGGGGAAAGGGGTGAGCCCATGGCTAGGCCTTCCGTCTGGTGGTAAAATTTGCCGTTAAAAAGGAAATAATTCTGTTGGATACAGGTTTCTAGGACGGATTGGAATTCCTCCACGATGACGTTGTTGACTAGCGAATCTTGTAGTATGTCTCTCGTCAATCTGAGTGTCTCGTCAGTGGGGACCGAAGTGAAAAGATTATCGACATCGAAGGATACCAACCTGCAGTTCTTTGGTAGGTTGATTTCATTAAGGCAATCCGCTAGTTGGAAGGAGTTCGTGATACTATATTTAGAGGTGAAGGAGGTGAGGTCTCTAAAGACGCCATTGAGTTTGGCTGCCAATTTGTGGGTCGGTGCTCCGATGTTTGAGACCACGGGTCTGATAGGAACTCCCTCTTTGTGAAGTTTGGGGAGGCCAAATAATCTGGGGGGGAGGGGATTCATTTGAAATAACTTAAATTTCTCCCTTTCGTTAAATAGTCCCGAACATGACGCTACGGCCTTCCTGACGCTTCTTTGAAAAAGTTGGGTTGGATCCTTGGGGGAGGTAATAAAAGACTTGTCACTCAGAAAATCTAAACTTTTTAATTCTGGACATATTCTTTTAAACAATGTGACGTATTGGTTCAGGTATGTGGACGATGTGTTATGCTGCTGGTCCGGTAGCAATCGTCAGTTGGATTGTTTTTTAAATCTTTTAAATAGCCAACACCGTCGTATCAATTTTAAGATGGAGAAAGACATTGAAGGACGGTTGAACTTCCTTGATTTGGAGATATCTATAGTTAACGGCAGACACAGTTTCGGGGTATTTCGGAAACAGTGCTACAACGACGCAGTTATTCCAATGGACTCTTGTCATCCCATGTCTCATAAGCTTGCAGCTTTCAACTCGTTAATTCACAGACTGGTGACCTTACCTTTGCAGCCCCCTGAGTTTAACAGAGAGTTGGAGATAATTAGGCACATTGCTTCCACGAATGGCTATCAAGGACATACAATCGATAGCATTCTGCGCAAAAAACGCCAGAAGTTGGCCATCAAGAACATTTACACTCCCACAGTTCCCCCACTAGAACCTAGAAAGTGGTGTAGATTGCCTTATATTGGCAATCTCTCTTCAAAAATAGCCAAAACTTTTCCAAAAGACAAATTCAGAATCTCCTTTTACAATCCAGTGACGCTGAGCAACCTCTTATGCCACTCGAAGGACCGATTTCACCCCATTCTCCAGTCGGGAGTGTACAGGATTAAGTGCAGTGATTGTGCGAAGTGTTATATTGGGCAGACAGGTAGAAACTTCGTCACCCGTATGAGGGAACACCGCAAATGTTGGGAGAAAGAGGACCCATCTTCCCTCGTCGCCAAACACCTCTTGGACACAGCACACCACTGCCTATTCAACCCGGAGATACTCCACGTGGAGAGGAAAGGCCGGAGATTGGACGCGCTAGAACAATTTGAAATTGTTCAACAAGGAGAGGAGTTCCTCATGAACGACCAGCTTTTTAAATATCACTCCCCACTCCTAGCCATTCCTTTCCCTAAATCAACCATTGACTCGCCACCAGTGTCCCCCCTCCAACCTCCTCCTCCCCATCTAATACCTCCCTCCCCTCGCCCAACACTTCCCTCCCCCACCCCCTCCTAGTTGGGTATATATACCGCTTTCTGGACTCACAATTTTTGTACCTGATGATGGCTTAACCGCTGAAACGCGTTGTACCTTAATAAAACCTGTGGAATAAGTGCCATATCTTGTTGCTTATCATGATATCATTCCACTACGTCTCGCCGGACACAGTTACCTGCATTATTTCGATTATGAAGACAGAAGATTATGGACATAATTAACCTAGCTATCCTGGCCGGCTTCAGAATACCATTTTTGTCTACATATGGTACATTAGACCGAGTGGCTTCATGGAAAAAACAACGCTAGACTTCCACATAGTTGATCATAAAACAGAGGCAAATCAAGCGTTTCTCCGAAATTGCGCGAAGTTTATACATATACAAAGGTGATAATCCGGCCCTTTACCACAGAGCAGTTTGAAGTTTGACATTTTTGGAAGTTAACTTCCTTCGGTTCAAACTAGTGACATCATCAAGAACATTAGCAAATTATTTTCACTAATGAGAGCTTCAGAGGAAAAGAAGGTGCAATTGGGATATTTCTCTTTTGTTTGGCTGACTTCAAGGAGAAGTAGATAAAGAAAACCAGAAATGGTAATAAAGGGGCAGAGGGAATTGAGAGTGAACAGGAGGGACAGGTATGTGACTCATTGGAAACTCGCACCGCCTGGCTTGGTACAACATTTTAGAGTGGTCTACTGACCGTTGGTTCCGAGATCTGACCCGGCAAAGGCATAGGCCCCACTCAGTTACGTCCAAGCTGTGTGATTTTCTGGGTGCTAGATATTTTAGGAAATCCTTAAGAACATAATTCCCCAGGCCCGTATGCGTGAAATATGGAGTCGGGTTTAGCATTATTTTTGGCTCCATAGGGCGTTCCACATTTAGATGAGAATATGAGATCTTATGGCGTTTCATTTCCCAAGTAAATCTCCTTAAGGAGCATGGTGCACGTTTGCCAGATGCAGCAGAAAAGTTAACGTTTCTTTGAGCATGTAAGTGTAAAAAAATATTTCCAGTAGGAAAAAGGTGCCTGATCGAACGGTGAAATTTGTTTGTCAATATTGTTTAAAATAAAAGTTATTTTAAAATTTTCATCAATATCAGCGTGTATGGTAACTTTTCCGGTTTCCACTTCTTAACGTTGTTTAAAACAAACCTATCTTTGTAACAGCTCCAAAATTGCAAGGATGTTTTCTTAGGCATTTGTCTTTCCAACAGTTAAGTAATAAATGGATTTTAATCATCGATAGCGATGTAATTAATTTTAAACTATCTTTTGGGCCGGAAATTTTGTAAAATGTAAGGCAAATAGTGGTCACCTGCTAACTTACGTATCTAAAGAAATAGGTCCATGTGTGCAGCGTATGAAATTTGGATGAAACCTTAAATTTATATATTTAGTGAAAAAATGAGGACTCTATCTTGATTACCAAGGGAGAAATGAAATTTTAATATTACGAGATAATTCCCACGGCATAAATCTACCGCATGTCAATGTGCCGCCAACGTCGATTCTTTGCATGGGGCTGCGCTTGAAAAAGATAGTGTTCTGTAGGAGCTTAATTACAGCTCTGCGGATACAGTCAAGTATGTACATACAGGAATGGGAATGGAAGGGAGGAAGAGTGGGAAGAAATCCGATGTTGGAATTAGCCTGCTCTTCAAGAAAAGACACCAAGGGGACAACGGCTAAACCTCCCATCCAACAGATGGAGCACATAGAGTTATGAAGGTTCATCACTCTATGTGCTCACCAAAAAGCACTCAAGTAAAGACCGGTACCAGATATTCAGAGTAGGAAATTAAGGATGTAAAAGAGACGAATGGGGGCGTTTACTCGGAACCGAAATCGCAATTTTGTTCATGAAATCGTTAGATAGAAACAAAAGAAGAATTTTAATGAAAAAATTAATCTTTTAACCACAACCATTCACTCATAAATCAAAAATTAAAATAAGCAAAAGGTGACGCCCGCCGAAAAAGCTGCTGTGATAACAATGACGTAATTTTTCTCCCGTCCTTGACTGCTTTTCGTGGAAGGGAAGGGAGTGGAGGGGGGTTCTCGGAAGGTTTGCTCGTACAGATGCTGTCGCAGCTGTCCTATTGGCAGAGTCAGCCGTGTCCCCCTATTACGATAAGGCAAAGTAGCTTCTTGGGCTCAGTTGTGATTGGACGAAGTCGTTATACGTCCGAGAATGCACCACGCCCACTTTTCCGAAAGGGTTAAAAACATCAGTTTTCCGCCGCTTATAACTCGATAAATAATTGACGGATCACAAAACGGAAAAATACGGGTCTTTTTATTTTACAAACTCTTTCAGATTCGGCAATAAAAAAGATGGTAAACGACCCCATTGTAGATGTATGAAGATATCAAATGATAGGAGAACCGAGTGGAGGGTGGCGTCAAAATAGTCTAAGGATTGGTTAATTATTCTTAGTTAATCATTCGGGGAAGGTGACCGACAGCTGAGGTCATTTGCGTGATTTTGGACAGATGGGTAATTGGGCAATGGTAGGAGTTTCCAGGGAACGGAAGAAAAGTGGAGAGAAACCCGGTGTCGGCATTAGCCTACTCCTAAAGACAGACGCCAAGGGGACTACGGCTTAACCGGGGCCGGTTTACCGATGATAAAATGTATTCTACTGCTAGGATTCGAACCTAGGTCCTCCCGGCAAGAGGCCAGTAATCTAACTACTACACCTGCACCATCCCGGACCCCACTCACATATGCTGTTCGGAAAACTGGTTGGTTCTACCAGACAGAAAGTAAATAAACAAAGGAATGCAACGTGTTTTGTGATAAATTTCTACGAATGTAAATAAAGTGTCACTCGACCATTGGAAGAACTTGGTCGGGAAACCCCGAAGACTGGAAGGTTCATCGCAAGATAGATTCATAGTTAGGTACTCAAAAAATTCGAATCTCACGAATTGGAATCTGACATGACAGGCATGTCTGCACCCCCACACTACATCAGCAGGACAGGCAGTAGTGATAAAGTAAAGGAGATCAACTGACGGACTGAGCGTTACAAGAATTTGCTTTTTTCCACGCACAATAAATTAAGAAAAATCCCTTCGAACACAATACATACCGCAATAAATTATTAACTACCTAAGTTTTTTTTCAGCTGAAATCAACTCTACGGCTGATGACCTTTCACCTCCTGCCACACACCCATAAGTGGTTTCCAAGTTAGGATGTAGGAGTAGATGTAGATGACTTCTAATGCAGACGGACATAATCTTCGTAAAAGATAATATTTAAATCATGGTTTGAGACCGTAGACAGCATGTTAATTTTAAACATTAAACTACTCCTTGATAAAAGATGAGAATGCCTTCTTTTTCGGGGTATTCAGCGAAAGACATAAAAAAACGAGTTTTCGGTATTCCATATATGTTCGACAGCAGAAAAATAATGTAAACGAACTACTAATCTACACTCCCTCAAGATTCACTGCCAATAACTCGGTAATAATTTTTCACGGGCTAATTTAAAACATTTAGTAATTGAAAGATGGTTAAGGATGGATACTGACGGAATTCCAAAAATATATTATTATCCCTCTAACTAAATGAAGAGAACAGAGAAATGTGAACATTTTGGGACCATATGCGTGATGACGATACCGTACGATATTGAAAAGGACCATCAATGTGAAAATTAAATCAAAATCTGAGGCGTTCCTGGATGAGGATCAATTTGGAACCACAGAGTGCCAAGGTACAAGAGAGGTATTTTGGCTTTAGGCTACTTATTTGATGGTCAATAAAATGAATCGTTAATTGATGGTATACGGTAGAAGAAAAGAGGCCAAGACCGATGCTAAATTCGGTAAGCATAAGTTTACATCTACATCTATATAATACCCTGCAAGCAACCTCAAAGGTGTGTGGCAGGGGGTGAATTCTCACCAAACATGCACTACATATCATGCATAAAAAAGGATTAGTATTAATATACTGCTCTAAACTTCACTATTTAGAAAATATAAAAATGGCAAAGTAATCATGCAAAAACATGCTGTTACTCGGCTTACCTTCAAGTCCTTATACCAACATGCAGCTACCTATGCTATACATTTTGGATTACATATGTCCTATTACATATGGACATTACATATGTCCTATTGGACATATTTACCGCTATTCATACCATTAATTGTACGAGGAAAAAAAGACATTTTGTATCCGTCAGTTCGGCAATCAATTTCTCTAATTTTGTAATCATGGTCCTGTCTACCATAGTAAGTTGGGGATCGCAAAATATTTTTAACCTCATCAAAGAAGGCAATGTATGTACCAAAAGAAAATGCATGTAGCGGGAAAAACAAGTGAGAGTTAGGAAACAATTGATTAGAACATGAACATGCAGAACATTTCTTTATGGAAGTCAGGCAATGATAATAATAGTAGCAGAGAAGTCAAATCTGTAAGTACTCAAAATGTGGTGTTTTAGAAGAATGATGAAGATAAAATGGATATACCGAGTGACAAGTCATCAAGTCCTAAGAAGAGAGCGAGATAAGCAAAGATTGATGAAAACTTAAAAAAGAATACGGAACAACCCAGTCGGCCATAACAAGAGACATAATGTTCAGATGAAGACAAATCTAACGGGAAGAATGGGAAAGAAAAGCTTCGTATAAGACATATGGATTAGGAAATTAAGGATGTAAAAGAGGAGAATTGTAGATGCATGAAGATATCAAATGATAGCAGAACCGAGTGAAGGGTAGAGTCAAAACAGTCTTAGGATTGGTTAATTGATAGTTAGTTTATTATTGAGGGGAGGCGACCGACAACTGAGGTCATTTGCGCCATTTAGGATACGTGGGTAATTGGGTATTGGTAGGAGTTTCCAGGAAACGAAGGAAGGGTGGAGAGAAACCCGGCGTCAGCATTAGCCAGGCGACAATAACCATTAATGACCGTCGCCAAGGGGACCACGGCTAAACGTCCGACAGACGGAGAACTGAACCTGAACTACCCTTAACTAAGCACTCAAGTGGGGACCGGTTTGCCACCGAAAAATCCGCCGCTGCTGGGAATCGAACCCGGCCCCTCGGGATGGGACTTATGATTGGTGGTGTTGATGCCGATTATGATGATTCTACGTGAGTAATTAATGAAGAGCTGCCTCACATAATAAATTTAGACTCGAATACATTAACTGATGACGATTTATGATTCTAGCAAACAAAGATAATATTTGGCAGTAACTTCCTGAATGGGCAGACATCTCCGTTAGGACACAAAATAGAAACATCGGAACGAAACCTATGGGATGCTGAGGGATTTCATTGCGTTACTATGTGTACGAAATTTCTGTGCGGAAAATGCTGTGACAGCGATGATCTCCAAACAATGTGTGCCTAAAAAATAGCTATCATTGATATAAACTTTTAATGTTTGTTTATTAATATCTGTTTACAATTAATGAATATTATTTTTTATTATTATAATTACTACACGGTTAAAACTACTAATTTTAACAAGAGTAATGCTAATAATAACCACAAATGGACCACGATATTTGCTTTCTTCATACTTTTACTACATAATGACTTTTCATGTGACATAGATAGTGTTTTAATAATATTTTCCTACAACGTTCCCCCAACGTAATGCGAATTTTAAACATATCACGAAAGAAGGCGATTCCAAAATTCCTAAATCAAAACCTCACCAAGGTTTTAGCTGCTTTTGGTTATTCAATACTACGTAATTAAATATTTTACGTCATTAATAATTAAAATAATTATGTATGGTATGCAATTCTGTCGTCAGGACTACTTCGCACTCAGTCGAAAAATTAAATCTGCCAGTAACGATTCCAATCTCTCCCTCAGATGCTCACCCTAGCTCTTCGCTCGCAATTAAATAATCTTGAGTGAATCGCGGTCTTCAAAGGCATAAAGGTATAATAAGAATCGGCTAAAGATTGCTGCCGAGAATAACTAACAAGAATAACGTTCAGTGCCAATACATTTCTTGATGTTCTTTAAGCGCGAACCGGCAGGCACGATGTTGGGGCTCGTTCAAGTCGCCAGTATTTCATACGGTGGACTAATCGGCGGAATTCCACGATCAAGAGTCTATAGAAAAAAAAGCGGATCACGCCAGGAAATGGAATGGAGAGGAACTGAATTTCACGGCTTTGGGGTAAAAAATCCTTAGGGCGCAGAGGCGGAAGGAGTGGGGAAATTGAGTGGACGGAGGGTGACCTATCAGTTGAGATAAAATGAGAAAAGCGGGGGCGGTTTCTTGGAGAAACGGAACTTTGCGTTAAGTGCAAGCGGTGGAAGATGATTTTGAATTGAGATGGGCCTGAGAAGGGCCTGTCGTGGAGCACCCGGACGCTAAGCTATGTGAATTAAAGTATGCACCCTCGGAAGACACTCGATGGCAGACTATTGTAAAAGCTCGGGATCGTGTAATTTGGTGGAAAATAGAAGTCATTCCTCAGCAGGATCCGAAAGCCTTTACCACACGACTCTCTGGATATATTCGGTCTCGAAGTACAAGGAACAGGTATCTTCCTGTCGTTATATTACATCAATTTTCTTATAAAAGCTCATATATGCCAAACAATTGCTCGTATTGATTCTTATTGCTCCAATGAAGCTTTTAACAACTTGGACTGGAATTCAATGCTTTTAATTCTGAAAGGAATTAAAGTATCCTACAACAACCGAATAATTATCCACAGTTTGTATAAAAACCAAGTAGCTGTGATAAAATATGAACCCAGCTGTGAAGAAGCAAGAATAAGGAAAGGAAAAAGACAAGGCTATGCATTATCTCCCGTAGTTTTTAATGTTTACATCGAGAGAACCATCAATGAAATTAAAGAGATGCCTTCTGGAGTGAATTTCGGAGACAAAATGAGCATGCTCGATTCACCGATGACATAGCAGTCATAGCAGAGAAAGAGAGGGATCTGAATAAGATTCTAACAACCATGGAAAGAACGATGGCCAGATAAACTGAAAGTCAATAAGAAGAAGACTAAGATATTGGTGTGCAGCAAGAAAGAAGAGGCCAAAACCAATGTCAAACTAGGAAAACAAAAACTTGAACAGGTGAAAGAGTAATGCTACCTAGGAAGCCGAGTAACCAACGAATGGACGAAGCAAGAAAGAAATAGCTGAATAGCCCAGGCAAAAAGGGCATTCTATCAAAAGAAGAATCTACTTACAGTAGGAAATACAAGCGTAGAAGTAAGGAAAGAGTTTATTAGAACATACATCTGGAGCGTGTTTCTTTACGGCAGTACAGCATGGACGATGACAATAGCGAAGGAGAAAAGGGTGGAAGCATTCGAAATGTGGTGTTACAAAAGAATGATGAAATTAAAAGGGATCGACCGAGTGACAAACGAAGAAGTCTTAAGAAGAGTGGGAGAAAAGGGAAATGTGCTGAAAACTCTAGGAAGAAGACGGGACAACCTAATCTGCCATATCTAAAGACACGATGGCCTGATTAAGACAATCGTCGAAGGAAAAGTGAACGGGAAGAATGGAAAAGGCAGGCCTCGCATGAGTTTTATAGAACAGGTCATAAAGGACGTGAAAGTGAGGAACTACGTTGATATGAAGAGGTTTGCCGATAGAAGAATCGAGTGGAGGGCTGTGGCAAACCAATCCTAGGATTGTTGACCGATGATGATGATGACAATGATAACCAATGATAACCAATGAAAATCAACTGCAAAAAAATAGGATACATTTCATCACATTGTACCTACATCAGCAAATAACACAATATAAGAGGATGTTTAAAATGCAAATACATTTCCAACAAATAATGCATAGTATTTCCTTTGAAAATATATCTATTTTAACTTCTATCCGAATGATACATAAGAGAACTAGAATGCATACACATAAGCAGGTCTTTTAATTAGCCATAACCATAAAAAAGATTTTTAAAAAACACTGAACAAAATCGCATTCACACACTTTTATTTTACGTTAGAAAGTTATGAGGGTGTGTTGATATTAAATAAGTAAATTATACAGCCGTAAATCTGCGAGAATTATTAATTCAAATAAACAAATGACCTTAGCACTCACTGCAATTAATCTTTTTATATTACTTTCAGGATTTTGTTTTCCGTAATGATATTGTAGAAATAGGGCATGGAAGAAGCGTGATTCAAAGTTAAGAATCTAAACCAAACCTAATGACAATGATTCTCACTCAATCCGTAATAGTCCTTTCTCATGTGATATAATATTAAAATCCTTGAGGAAACCGAGAGACCCTGCTGTAGTCTCTCCATTAAAAGCATTCCTCGTGGTGTTCTCATCACTGAAGAACCTACTTACAGCTGAAAATTCACGCGTTGAAGTAAGAAAACCATTCAACGGAACGTACAAATGAAGCGCGGTTCTTTGTGGTAGTGAAGCATGAAAGATAAGTCCATGCTTCCAGAGCATGCAGAGCAGCAGCAGAGAAGTCAAGGCTGGGAACATTCGAAATGTGGTGCTACAGAGGAATGATGAAAATAAAATGGATCGACTGAGTGACTAGCGAAGAAGTCCTGAGAAGAGTGAGAGAAAATTCTTCTACAATTCTTAGCAAGAAGACGGGACAACTTAATGGATCATATCTTGAGGCGTCATGGTCTGATAAATACATCGTTGAGGCACATTTTCATGGAAAGAATGGCAAAAGAAGGGCTCGTATCCAGAGTGAATGAGGACGAAGAAAAAAATTGTGTAAAGATGAAGGGGGTAGCTGATTGTAAAATCAAAACGAGGGCTGCGTCAAACCAATCCAAGGATTATTGACCGATACGGAAGCTTTCGAATTTCTCTGAGGAGCCTCCAAAAGCTTTTTTCCACAATTATCATTAAAATACTTGTACACGTGTGAAATTTTCTCGGGAACTGCTCCATGTGAGTGAATTTAATTCCAACGTTTCGGTGTCTGACTCAGCCAACGAGTGGTTGGCATTAAATCCACTCACCCGGTGGATTTCCCGAGAAAATTTCTCACATATAATACGACAGGATATTACAAAATCTTTCTATACTTGTACAAGACAATAAACTCGTTTTTAATGCGATTTATACGTGACAGTTTTTGAGGACCTGAGATAGCGAGAATTCAAACAACCTTCCAGTTAAAACAAACATCCTTCACTTCAGAGTAAATATAGGTAACAGCAAAATTAAATATTCAAATGCAAAGGAAAGACATGCTACAGAATTACAGGGGATTCCTGCATCCTGTCAGAAGCCGGGAGAAAAGTGTCTAAATACCACCAATTGCCGGAAACAGCCGGAATCCCGGTGGCAACCTCAACATTCTCCCAGAGCGCTCTCAAATCATTATGGATCGGACGCCTGCACGCACGCTTAAGTCGCTCAAGAGTCGAAAGATTTGCAGCGGGGGGGGGGGCAAAGGAGGACGGGGTAGCCCATATACACACAGTGTATCATTACGGGAGAGACGACCCCCCTCCCACTGAGCAGTAATATCGATAAAAGCCCGCTGTCGCCCGAGCATCCGGGTCTAATTCTTCCCGAAAAGTGAGAGAGAGGATCCGTGGAATTATTCCCGTCCGATTGGCCTCCGAGGCTTCCCTCTCAAACCACTCCGCGATTCGTTCACTTAAGGGAGCGGACCTCGACGGAGTCCACCTTCCTTCCGGCCCCGCCCCGGGCGACAGGGGGCTCGTGGGGCGGGAGGAGGGCGGCGACTTGGACTCCGTCCCTGAGTGCTCCATCTTAAGCGCACCTGTGACGCCGCCGCGGAGGCAATCTCGGCGGGTTTTAACCAAGGGAAGAGAGAAGGAGCCGGGGGGAGCGGGTAGGGGTGTGCGGAATATTCAAGGGTCCCGCCGAGTGGCGTGGAGTGTTCTGCACCCTAATCCCCACATTTATTACCGGCGGGGCGTTCCGACCCGCTTCCGTGCCGCACGCCCGCCCATATTTTACTGACTTCCCTCGCCGCTTTCGCCGTAATAACTCTGCCGTCACTTTGGGGAGGGTGGAGAGGGCCGCGACGGAGTCGGGGACGGGTCCCGTTGGTGGGCGTAGGGGAGGTGTAGAAAGAGGAAGTGGAGACGAAGGAAGGTCGCTGTGGCTCACTGATGCTCGAATTTGAGGATAAGAAGAGAGTACTGTCGCTCGCATCCGGGCATCGAGGTGTGAATGTCCGTCTCGCATTCAGGGATTGTATGGAAATGGCGGAGGTAGGAAGCCGTTAGGTTCCGAGGAAGGTTACGGAGGAGTTCACGGTTTCCCGATGCTAAACGATCGATATCGATGCAAAAAAGTTAATATCGCACGCATCGGTAATTAGACTATCAATGTAGTGACATTTTTAGCCCACTGAAAGAATACTGTTACCTGGGAAGCCAAGTAACCAGCGATGGACGAAGCAAGAAGGAAGTAATCATTAGAATAGCCCAGTCGAAGAGGGTTTTCCACCAAAATTAAACTCTACTTACCGTTATGGGGGCTTTATAGCTCGGCGGCAGAGCTCCAGCGGCAGAAATCAGCCAATGAGAACACGCCTTTGGAAATCATGACGTCAGACCGTTGAGCGTCGCTGACTAGCGCTTAAACGGCTAGCGGCTGCCGCAAATATTCAGCCTTGCTGAATCCCAGCGGCAAGATGAGGGAGGCCCGGTTAATTCGAATTGCCCAGCATTCTTGGATGTCTTCTATCGGGCACTTTCATGAGCGCGTATGAGATGTATTACGAATATAAAGGTTGTTATGAAGTGTTAAATTAATAATCGAAGAAGAGAAGTCACAGCTATCCCAGAAATAAGAGTTTAGTGAAAATGCAACTATTGCATTGCGCGTACACACATGGAATAGTATCTCATAGTCGTTTAATGTTTCGTTGCAGTATGCATCCCATCTCAAAGTTTTATAAGTAATACACCGCAAATTATTAATATATTGCTGAAGGTCCTGGTTTTTAAAAACTGAAATTAACTTAACTATTCCCATACTAAATTTCACTATACTATGCCCAACTAAAATATACTACTGCTAACTAAATTCAACTACGCACGAGGAAAAAATAGGAGACGAAACTCAACAAGTTAGATTCAACCGTGATCAGAGGCACAAGGCTACAAGTTCCAGTGCCTTGCAACGCATTGCGATCTTCTTTTTTCATGCCGCGCCGGAGAGCTATGAAGGTCTACTGATTTCCATCCGCGGCGAAATCCATCGTAAGCGCCGCCGCCGCCGAGCTATAAAGCCCCCCTTAGAGGGACCGTCGGAACACCCCCAAGGGGGGTTCTTCTGGGCCTACCAGATAACAGCGCTTCCAGTTAGGGAAACATAGGGGGGAGCCTGAGCAGAGCTCTTAATCCCTCATCATGCGCCGGTGCTTCAAAGAATCAGTTAGATGACTCGACCGTTCACCTCGTTGCCTCTTTGCCTTGTCCTCTTTTTATGAATCTCTCTTTTCCTCGTCCTCTTCATTCCTCCGCCTCGTTGCCTCGTCCTCTTCGGTCCTCTTCTATCCCCACATGGAGTGGTGGTTTGGTTAGTTGCAGGAGTCGGATCCCCGCGCCAACCGCCAAGGCTAAGCCCTGCGCCGCTAAACGTAGGAACCTCCAGTACTAGGCCGTTTAACCTAGACGCCTACGGGCAAGGCTTTTGTGTAAACTTTTACTTTGCTCTTTTGGTGCTAACACCAGCACCCGTACGTGGCAAAGAGACATCGAGGCAACCAGAAAGCCAAGCGGAAAAACCTACCTTGGCGGGCCGGGCGCTGCCCCAGCCATACCTTCTCGCGGTGGCGGGAGTGACTCCGCTGGGAAAGATGTCGTTGCCGACGCCCTCCGGACGACCAAAGTGTGAAACCGATGGTACGATGGTGGGAGAGAAGACGGCTATGAGCCTACAGGTTTTACCATCTAAGGCAGGCACGGAGGCACCAGATTTTAATTGCCTAGTGCAGACGATGACACTCGTAATCGCGAGTGATTCTAAGATCTCGCAGGTTAATAAAGGAGAGCTGCACAGCATGCTCGGTGAGTTGCAAAAGACGCACACCGACGTGGTAGCTAAGATGGAGTATTTCCGTGGGCGCGCAGACGTCATGGGTGCCGTGGTAAAGGAAATAAGTACTGCAATGGAGGCCACACGGACTACTGTTGCGAAAACCAACTTCGCGGCTATAGTTGCAAAACCCGCTTCACAACGGGTCCATGTCGCTGGAAAGTCTGTACCAGCCTCGCTTAAGGCAGAGGTTGCAGTAGTGTATCCTAAGTGCGAAACAATCAAAAGCAGTGATGAGACGAAGCAGATGTTGTTGAGCTCGGTGGACCCCTGCAAGTTGGGTCTAAGGATTAAGCGGGTGACTAGAACCAGAAATAACGGTGTGCGGATTGAAAGTGAAACCGCGGGTCTGTTCGAGAAGCTGCAGACGGCGAAGGCCGTTTTTGGTGAGAAGGGTTCACTCACGGTGCAGCGTGAGCAGAAGAACAAGCCTCGGCTTGCTATCTTCTCGGCAAAAAGTTCACGGGACGGGGAAACCCTGAAGGAAACTCTTATTCGCCAAAACGGCCTTGTTGAAGCTCGCACACGTGAAGCCCCTCTACCGGTAAGGTAAGAAGGAGGCTCGAACCACCACTTGGGTTGTGGAGGTTGATGGTGCTACGCCTTGGACTGTCTCGTGAAGTCTAGAGCCCCTTGCTGTGCCAATTGCAAGCGGGCGAAGCTAACGGACCTGGCCCATGAGATTTTGTACCCGAAATGCGCCGTAATGTCACCACGGGTGGCACAGATTATGGTCGACTGTGGGTCATAAGCTCATACGAAATCTTCGTAGCATAAAAATAGACCAGCTAAATTTAAACAATGGTAATCTGGTGACAGCAGAGCTACGGGACCAAGCTGCGAATTTGGTGATTGACCTGTTCTTTGTGCAGGAGCCCTATTCCTGCCCGGATGGGAATCTCCGTTGGAGGATCCCAGGGCTAGGACTAGGAACCAAAATTGTTCCTGACGGGCTGGAGTACAGATTCTATGCTGGTATAGCGTGCGTAGGTCGAGAGATCGACCTGCTGTCAATCGGACGGTACACGACGAGTTACGTCGCAATCGCTGAAGTACGAATAGGTACTGACTCATTCATAGTGGTTAGTTTGTGCTTTCCACCCAGTATGGAGTTGAGGCTATTTATAGACCTTCTTGGAGAGATTATAGGCGAGTTCAGTGACCACGTAATAGTGGTGTGTACTGACGCAAACCCCGTTGGCCAGTGACTTTACGGAGCGCGAGATTGAGACGACAGTGAGTCTCATCAAACTGAATAAAGCTCCTGGTATTGATGGGATCAATGGGGTTCTGATCCGAAAGGTTGAACCGCTTTTGCGAACGGAATTCACGCGCCTATGCAATGATTGTCTGGAGGCTAAATGCTTTCCAGTAATGTGGAAAGTGTACTTTCTGTGTACTTTCAAAAGGGAAGGACAGAGAACCTGGTGACCCGAGGTCTTATCGACCACTTACGCTTCTCCCAGGGATGGGTAAAGTGTTGGAGCGGGCCGTTAAAACCAAACTGCTTGAATGCGTACAGGAGTCTGATCTCTTTCACCCCAATCAGTTTGGATTCCAGAATGAAAAAGAGTACCATTGATGCGATTCCACGTGTAGTGGGTATCATCAGAAGTATACTTCTACTACATCAGGGATGAGAAAGTATACTTTGGTTATCTACGTTGATTTCCGGGGTGCATTTGACTCACTGTGGTGGCCAGTCGTCATTCATGAGCTGAAGCGCTGTGGGGTCCCTGGAAATATTGTAGGCCTAATCAGCAGTTATTTCGAACGTAGAAAGGTTGTCCAACGAATTAATTATTCAGTCGCGAGAATATTCCTCACTAGAGGAACTCCGTAGGGATCTATACTGGCCATTACTATGGAACGCTGCAATGAATGGGATTTTCCGAGAGGATTCTCCCAGGAATTGCGAGTTAGTGGCCTATGCCGAGGATACGGCAGTAATAATCCATGGTGATAGCCGTAAGGAACTAGAGGAACTAGCCACGGAGTGTTTGAATAAGCTCTAAAATTGGGCCAAGATGAACACACTTGTCATATCGAAGGAAAAGACGGTCTATTCAGTTTATGGAGGGAAACTCAAAAAATATCCCTCACTGAGACTAAATGGATCGGTAATCAGACGGTGTCGAGAGGTGAAGTACCTTGGGTTGGTACTTGATGAGGGTTTAACCTTCATGCTGCACGTAAGCAGTGTGGTGAAAAGGATAAGAGTCGTCTTCGCGGCTGTACGGAGACTCTGTCGGGCAAGGTTTGGGAATCGTATCCTGAGGAGCCGTAGTATCCTTTACCGGAGTATGACTCTCCCCATTTTGGGGTACAGGATAGACGTTTGGGGCAATCGGATAGTGGAGAACTGTCGGATTGCCCGGAAGTTGAATGATGCACAGCGGTTTTGTCTCCTGGCTGTTGCTGGGAGCTACTGTAGTGTCTCTAAGGATGCCTTGACAGTGGTTACTGGCACAATTCCGGTTGAGTATGAACTACTCGAAAGGAAGGCAAGAGCTGAGTTCAAGAGTTACGGGTACAGCATCCTACTTTGGGTTAAGACTGGAACATGAGCAGAGGACCCTAAAAGGGTTCCTGCGAACTCTAAGGGCGGAAACGCTGCGACGTTGGCAGGTAGAATGGAATAAATTCATTAAGGGAGGGTTAACTCACGAGTTCCTTCCCTCTTTATCCGACCGAATGACTATATCATTCGGGATGACGAGCAAGCTGACGCAGGTCCTAACTGGTCATGGGAATTACCACTCGTACCTACACCGCATTGGAAAAGCGGGGACCCGCGGGTGCCCAACCTGTTCTGTTCCTGACACGGTCAAACACAGGGTGTATGACGGTCCTGAGTATCAAGACAACAGATCTGAACTCAGTATCCTGGTTTCGCAGTGTCCTGTGCCGCTGCAGAACCTCCTTCAAGATTGTGTGAGACTCGACACATGTGATGTCCTTAGTAACTTCGCTGGAGGTCCCATTAATTTGGGACCCAGGCTGTGACATGGGTAACCTCATGGAATGAGGCAAAGAGGCAACGAGGCAACGTATGTAAGCCTGAAACATACCGAGAGAAAACGAGGCAACGAATTGCACTGCACATAGTGCGAGAAAACGGGATGCTATGAAGTGTGCGAGGCAACGAGGCAACGGCAGCTGAAACAATAGCTCAATATCGAGCTCACCGAAGAAGACTCTACTTACAGTTGGAATACAGACGTGGAAGTAAGGAAGCAATTCATCAGAACATACAAGGCATGTCCGGAAAGTGAGAACCGTTTCGTTCTACCGCCACCGCAACGCTAGTGTCGCAGTTCCGCGCATGCGTACTCGTCTCTATGGTTCTTTGCCTTTCAACTGGCGCCATTACAGCCGGATTGTGTTGTGTTTACATTTGTTAGTGATCGTTTAAGATGTTTAAAACAATGGCTGATCCCGCCGACTGTGAAGTGCGTTCTGTAATACGGTTTTTGAACGCAAAGAATGTTAACCCAGCTGAAATTCATCATCCACTTGCAGAGATTTATGGTGAAAGTGTTATGAGTGATGGGAAGGAAGAAAGTGGGTTAGAAAATTCAATGATTGACGAACCATTGTTCACGACGAAGCACGGAGTGGGCGGCCTTCTGTTGTCACTGATGGTTTGCTTGAAAAAGGGAATGAGAAAATTCTTGAAAACAGACGGTTTACGATAACAATGCTTTCTGAAGAGTTCCCACAAATTTCAAAAACCATGAGATTGTCACAAAATGCTTAACTTATCGCAAACTGTGTTCCCGTTGGGTTCCGAAAATGCTTATGGTTGGCCAAAAACGAAGCGACTTGGAAGTGCTTTGACATTTGTTACCCGATAAAGTTTTGAGAGAAATGACTTCTTAAACAGTATTATGACCGGTGATGGAACATGGATTTGTCATGTCACTCCGGAATCAAAACCACAGTCGATGGAGTTGAGGCACTCATGATCCCCCAAAAAACAAAAATTCAAAACAACGTTGTGAGCAAAAAAAATGTGCACTGTGTTCTGGGACAGAAAGGGCATTCTCCTTGTTGAGTTCCTTCCCAAAGGTGAAACCATTAATGAGGTACGATACTGTGAAGCATAGAGAAAACTTAAGCGCGCGATTCAAAACAAAAGGCGTGGAACGCTCAGTCAAGGCATTGTGTTGCTTCATGAAAACGCAAGACCCCATTCCGCTGCTGTCACTCAAAACCTTATTCAGCAATGCGGTTGGGAGCAGTTCGATCACACGCCGTATAGCCCCGATCCCACATCTTCTGACTATCACTTTCTTGAATTTGAAGCGTGATTTTGGAGGAAGGCGCTTTGACATCGATGACGACGCAAAGAACGGTGTTCAGCAATGGCTGTCTTCCCTGGCGAATCTATCTATGAAGTGGGCATAGAAAAGTTGGTTCCCGTTATGACAAATGTCTAAACAATGGTGGCAACTATGTAGAGAAATAGTGTAAGATATGTTCTTTCATATAAAAATAAATCTTGCCTCGAATAAAATGTTTTTATGAGTTTTTTTTCCCAAACGGTACTTACTTCTGGACAGGCCTCGTACATCTGGAATACTCTTCTTTATGGAAGGAAGGCGTGGACTATAACTGTAGCCTAGAAGTAAAGGCTGGAAGTATTCGAAATGTGGTTCTGAAGAAGAACGAAGAAGATTAAATTGATCGAGCGATTGAGTCACGAGGAAGTCCTTAGAAGAGTAGGAGAAGAGAAAAGTCGTCTAAAAACCCTAAGAAGAGGACGAGACAACTTAATTGGCTACATCATGAGACATGCTGGCCTGATGAAGACAATCATCAAAGGACAAGTGAACGGGAAGAATGGCAAAGGAGATATCTAGATGAGATTAAATGTATCCCTCATGAGATATATAGTACATACAGTTGATAAGGATGTGAAAAAGAACAAATACGTAAATATGACGAGTGTGATGTCCTTAGTAACTTCGCTGGAGGTCCCATTAATTTGGCACCCAGGCTGTGACATGGGTAATCTCATGGAATGAGGCAAAGAGGCAACGAGGCAACGTATGTAAGCCTGAAGCATACCGAGAGAAAACGAGGCAACGAATAGGGATCTAGGGATATAGGGAAATTCAGTAGAGAGCTGCGTAAAACCAATCTAAGAATTGTTGACTGATGATGATGATATTAGCCAACATTTCACGGGTCTCAAAACTACTGCGTATTATCTGGTCACAGGCGTGGCAAAAGTCTAAACACACAAATAGAAGACACTCACATAAATTATGTTCCGATATTTCGGTGGCCACTACCACCTTTCTCGAGGGAGAGGAAAGAACTGACTGAGGGGGCAAGGAAGGTCGGGGAAACAAGTGAAGGGTAGAAGTAAGGGAAAGGAGGGGGAAGGGAAAGGGTATGAGAAGAAGTATGAGAAGATGAAAGAAAGAGAGACGGTTCCTTTAATGAGCCCTGTTAATTCCCGGTTTGCGGAAAGCGTGGAAGAGCCAAATTAATGATTGCTCCAACGTTTTTAGTTGGAGGGGAGACGCTGAAGGTGGGAGGGAGGCCAGTATGCCCACCTTGAAACAATTGTTGAAGTTGGACGTTAACATATTTATTTTACTTTTACACTGGAAAACTTTCACTCAACTCGTTTTATAAATTCCATCCTCTTCAGCGCTGTGTAACAAGCATTTCAAATATGATCCCCCCCTAATTTGAAATAAGGGTAACGCCCATATACACTTGCCACACTAATGCCTACCCGGCAAAAATCTAACTTTTGAAGTTTTTCAATCACCAGAAGTGTATTACATATGAACGACGAATGTCAAATAAATCTATCGAGTAACAAACAAAGACGTACTACGAAGACTGGGTAAAAATAGAAGTCTTCAGAAAACTTTGAAGAGAAGACAGGACATACTAATTGGCCATATCTTTAGACATGATCGTCTAACGAAAACAGTCATCGAGATAAAATTGAAAAGAATGTACTAGGGAGTTTCCGTATGAGGTACCTGTAGAAAACAAGTGGTGAAGTATTTAAAAGAGAAGAATTGGAGAAATATGAAATATGACAGGAGACCCGAGAAAAGAGCTGTGTCAAACCAACCTTAGGACCGTTTGCTCATGATGATGATAAAACCTAATGTACCAAAGGGTGCACAATTTTCCAATCCGACGGATGAAGCACTGAACTTAAAGTACTCTCAACACAGCACTCTGGTGGAGACATGTTAGTTTGGGGCAGGAAACTGCATCTCATGCAATTCACCATGCTCCCGGACAACGACGTTGTGAAACCGGTAGAAGCCTTAGACTAAGCCTGGATACCTATGCATTCAAAAAGCATGTGAAATGCTAGCTATAAATGTCACCAAACTCTTACTACATATAATTATGCAATATTTATTGATAATAAGGCGTTTTTACAAATATAGCAATTAATTAACGTATATTTCCAACAGCATGCATGATTAAGTAGGTAATGTTACGACATGCATATTTTTAAA
Source organism: Platycnemis pennipes (assembly GCA_933228895.1). Lineage (NCBI taxonomy): Eukaryota > Metazoa > Arthropoda > Insecta > Odonata > Platycnemididae > Platycnemis > Platycnemis pennipes. Next base: position 30,143,223 of record OW121846.1, read on the forward strand.
AAATCACTAAATAGTACTCCAATATATATCGGACTATACAATACCTATTCTATTTTCCCCATTTCTTCCCGTTGAAATGCATTACTGCCCCTAATTCGTGCGGATGTTTTACTCGTTAATAATGCATGCCTGGTGTGGAGACGCTCCTCTGACTAAAATATAGAAATAGATGTAGGGAGTAGTACACGAAATAAATATCTTCCGCGCCAGGGGGTCGAACCTAGGCCCTCGGGATTAAACGCCAGCAATATGACGTAGAACGAAACCGATTCTTCTATTGACGAGGGGCGTGTGGGGTGGGAGGGTGGTTTGGGGGTGCGGAGGTGCAGGGGATGCTGGGGCGGAGAAGTGGGTGGGTATTCTAAAGCGGACGTGAGGGACATCGTGTGGGAATGGTGAACAGCGCCGCGCGAAGAACTTCACGAACGCAATCTCCCTCCCCGTCAAAATAAACGCCCGGGTCGTGGCGGAGACTAGTAAATGTCTTCCGACCATCTCTTGCATTGCAGAAATGCAAAATATCAATTGTAACAAGACTGTTCCTCACTAAAGGTACCTCAGACTGATAGGGATGGTGTAACAAAGATTTACTATCCACTATGGTGAGAAAGGCGTGGGATGAGCATCAATCAGGAGTAAAGTTGGAGGGAGAATTGATATCATCGGTGAGGACCACAGATGATCAACCACTAGTAAGCCAGTTAGCCAAGGGCTTACAAAAATACTAGATTTGCCACGAATACATTGTGAAAGGTACTGAACGAAAATAAACCACAATAAAACGAAAGTAATGTGATTTTCTGTAACAAAAAGGGACAGGTTAATCAATAACTTGACCTGGCCCTTAAATTAATTAATATAAAAGTAGTAAGTCCGAAGCTAGAGCAGGTGGAGCAACTTAGCTACCTGAGTAATATGATGGAGAAAAAAGGGTATATCAAAATTGAAAGTAACTGAAGGGCGAATGGGACACAATTTGGAATGAACTAAATGAAGAACTATCATTCTCAAGTTCAGCATTGACGTTTAAAGAGGAAACTTCAAAAAGGTTCTAATAGGAAACTTCAAAGGCAAGGCTCCCTAATAAGGAAGGGACAAGTTCTCTCCCAAAATCCTCACGGAACAAGAGTGGTGAGAGGGGTAAAACTCCACTGCAGGCTATAAAATATTTGCATCACTTCTCATCAAGTCATGTTCAAATATTGTAACAGGTTCACTCGATTCGATTAAGTAAATCCAGAGGCAATCAAGGATAGCCGATTCAAAACCCTAATCAAAACCTGAAAAAAGTAGAGTATTACTAGGTGTTCCCTTTTACGGAATTTTATTTAAATGTATAAACAAGACCTGAACTACGGTGAAACGCACAACCATATCTTGTGAACAGAAACTCTGATTTACTAGGGATAAAAAATTTGAATGAATTATAATTAGGGAGAGTCTTATTATCAAATTACGCCTGAACCTAGCTTTAGGCTTTGAAATTCAAATTATACATTGCTATTCTGGACTCGACAAGTCTTTCTCTTATAAATTATAAGAAATTGAATCATGCACAACGTAATTGGGAAGGAGCTTTATATCTGCCCTGATGTTTATTTCACAAAAGCTTAAGAAAGCTGCTAATCAAGTAAAATTAACGTGTATGGTAGACTCGTCAATGCCTTATCCACGTATTTTATTTTATTTCCCCTCCCGTTTTAAATCATCCCACGGCCAAGGTCGTATCGCGTCGTTTACTTAAGCTCTCAATCCCGTGACAGGCACGGTATTGAGATGGAATTCGAACCTGTGACACATGGGCTACCAGGCTAACACGTTACCGATCTAGCTCCAGCAACGGCACGGATGTTCCAACTCGAATTTCGTATGATGAGAGGATTATTGAGTCTCATTGAACATTATTTAATTTGGATGCGGATCGGGTTTGTATGGTGGCCGCGACACTGGCCATAATAGAAACTAGGTAGTGGATACTGCGTCCTCATTGAGGACCTCCAACAGCATCACTTCCTTCATAGAAGAAATCGGACTGAGTCCATGATCTCCAACTATACGAAGATGAAACGGAAGAAGCTGAAGCAGATATCAGACAGGAAAGCAGTGAAAATGATGAATATGAAATGAACGTGGTTCTTATTCCGACTAAGAAAACATTATATTATTTGTGCCCTCAGCACTCTTGATAATTTTCAGATGTGTAATATTTTTTTTTCTCAACTCAATTAACATTCGATAGAAATTTAAGCCATGGTAGAAGACATGACTGAACGAAACAAAGTTCTACACTGAATTGCATAATTTTTTTAAATAGTGTCTTCATCTTTCTGTACGATAAACGAATTCACATTTTTCATTTCGGCATTAAAAAGGGTTTTACCAGATGAATTTCTTTCTTCCTTGGAATTTATTTATCCCTTCTATAATTTCCGATATTCCATAAGACATATAAGCCCGTCCACGAGTTTTACTGCTGGAAACGTACTTGCGGTACAGTGGAACCTCAATATATTTTTCCAGTAAGGATCGTTTTCCCACGCATACCGTTAACCGTGGTCCCGAATAAAGCACCATACATATAATGTTATTTATTCCCACCTTTCATCCATCATTTCCCGAAGTATCGTTTTACCGCATATTAATCGTTTGCAAATCACAGTCCAAACGTAGTATTTCCCGCGTGCATCGTTTCTAAAAAAATTAAATGAAGTCCATATTTATCTTGTATTATTCGCGTTGCCTTCTCTTCCAGACTGATAATTTCGTGACTGTCTTAAATAAGGCTTCGCACTAGGCCATCGGCTTCGGTTTTCTTGGTGACAAATTAAATATGTTGGATTTCATAGCTTGGTCCGCAATTCGATCGTTAATTACATCTGCTCCCTGAAAACATTCCACAGCATGGCCGTAACGCCATAAAAATTTAACAGTCAAGAAAAATAACAAATGATATTTATTTACGATGTTCCTAAAAAAACGATGATACGAAGTTCAATGTTACGAACCCCCTATTTTTGTCTCATGAACTTCGTAATAACGAGAGACTACTGTATTGGAATGAAGCTTTCCATCCACTTGGCATCAAATTTCGGTATCTGAAACCCTGTGAACCCATTTTCAACTCTGCGTCTGTTGACAAGATGGGAAGGTGACACTGTTCGATTGCTCCATGCCATAGGCGAATAAACTCTTTAACCTTAGGAACAAATAAACTGGTAGGTACTGGCCTAAAATAATTATTCAGGGATTGTAATATATATGTCATGATGTCTATTTAGCTGCCCTTTACTTCCTCTTTACATTTCATGGGGGGCAAAAGAGTGGTAACGTAGCTTCCAACCCACACTCATTGGTCCTCTCTTGGCTTACACCGTGCTTACTTCTGCCCTACATACCATAGAATGTCAGGAAGTGTAGAATAACACCTACTGCAGGGGCGCAACAACGGGGGGGAGAGGCAGGGGGAGCATTGCCCCCCCAAGCACGATTGTGGGGAGGGGGGGGGGTTCCCCTTCCCCCATAAATCAGAGGTTGTGGCTAACTTTTTAATGGACATGGCCCGATTTGTAAAATTATTTGCACATTCATCCCTAGCGACTCTGCTCTGATTTCGAACGCTGTGCAAACTTCCCAGTAAATACAAAATGCTGCAGATGCGCGTCTGACGCGCTGCGTGGCAGCGCTTCAGCTGCCGCGAAGGCGCTGCTGCAGCGTCTAGCACTCCTAAACTTCCCTTTTTTTGAATGTCGGATGCGCTGCAAACGGGTGTCAGCAGAGTTGCACAAGCACGTCAGGAGCGCTGCACAAGCATATCGCGATCGCTTCAAACGCATGTCAGAATCGCTGAAAATCGCTGAAAAATGACACGGATAATTTGCGCCGTTAAAACAATTCCCTAATAACTATTTTGTGGATAAAAATAAACATGACCATTATAAATATACGTAACTGATATTCTTTTAACTCCAGGGGAGATAAATAAGAGTTTCCTCCATAGTGCTGAAAACCTGTTTCCCGGCGAGCGCACCAGTACTTTCTCTTAAGTCCGATACCGTCTACGAGGGTCTGAGAAAAAACATCCGTGGACCAATGTTCAATAGCTCTTAAAGATCGTGAATCCCGTTTAAAACCACATTTCAGATGTACTTTCACTCAGATCTGTTCTCATATCAGATTAGCAACGCCTTATTCAAAAGACTACCTGCAGCGCTGTGGCAGCGCGTCCTCAACTTGCATCTGCAGCGATTTAAACACGAGCTGCGAATACGCATTATATGCGTTTCTCGACAGTTCGCTCTATGATAGCTCTGCTGAGACGCTGCTGGCGCGCTTTAGTTGACAAGTGCTGCACTGGCAGCGCTGACATCCTTGTGAAGCACTGCTGCAGCTATGTGTGTTTACTGGGTTGGTACAGTCTACAGTGAACTCTCGTTAGGACATTCCTTGATAGCATGTTTTACTCGTTAGCATGTTGGTTACCTCAGGTCCGCATCACGGTGCATGTAAGTAATATCAACAGTCATAACATGAGCACGTGGAGTTTTACTTTGTATATTGTCAGCTTTTCTGTACAGGATGCTGTGGGAGGAAAGATGGAAAATGAGAATAGCAACGAATACAAAAAGTGGCTAGCAAAGATTCGGTTTTTCAGAGGCCAGAAGGTGATTACATAAATTATTTAAATTTGAAAGTCACCATTAAAGAGCCAGCTAGCACAAAGGAGGTCTTATCTCTAAATTTTTTGGGTAATGTAAGGATATTTTACCCTCCATGTGCGTTACCCACTATTTACCCATTTTTATATTCCTGCTGCCAAAAGAAGGACTAATTGAGTGGTGCATCAATCGTTCGCTAGATGTCAGCATTGACCACAAAATACATGAGCTTATGTCACTGAGTATCCTGAATATACTCTGTGCTTTTGGATTGTTGCAGTTGCTACGAATGGGGAGGCTCTCCTCTGGCCTGTGCAAGTATCAAACCATATTGGGCGCCATCAATGCCCATATTATTTTCCAGAAATGTAGCAGGAAAAATATATTTAGTAGGTACTAGCAAAAATTTCTGCAGCTCCTTGTGGAAGAACAGTCAGAGGAAAACAGGCAAGGGAGATGCAGAGTTCCTATTTTAGCAGAAGACTTGCCTCATGCAATAGCACTTTCTTCTATGTTTACTGCAGTTCTCTTTCCTTAGTTATGGTTTTAGGTGTTCTTCTGAGTTTTAATAATGTATGTACTTGTACTATGTATGTACTAAATGTACTGTATGTAACTATGTATGTACTAAAAAAAGTGCTTTCTGTTGATTATTCCTCATATTTACCTCTAAAACTAGCAAAAAAATGACAAAAACTGAAGATTTCCTGACAGCTGGTTGACTACCTAAAACTTTCACATAGGTAACAGTCATTTTGAGTTCCAGTTGAATTCAGACTGGTCACAAGAACAACTTTCATACAAATAATGCGTTAGATAATGATCTCTCAGGTGCTGTTAAGCATGTAAATAGCAGGGGTCAAAATGTCCCATCCAGGCAGTGAAGGTATAGTCTGTTATGTCAGGCCTTCACGTTAGGGGTAAGGTTTGTGGACCCACAATGATGATAGTCCAGTGGTAGAGTTCTGATTTCAGTTATTTATATTGTACAGGTTAAATCTAATCATTGAAACATGAAGTTGATCCTGCCCGAGGCATGATTCTTATAAGTAACCATTACCCCATTATTGCCCAGATCTTTTTTTTTCAAAAATACTTTTTAAGTGATTTTTTTCATTAAAACCCAGCCTAACTTATTGGCAAAATTGTTTTAAAATTCTAATAACATTATTTAAATAGTTATAGGGTGGGTTGTTAATGACCCATTGGGCACAACCCCCATGAGTATGTGTGTAGATATTAACGAGAGTTTTTATCGAGCATTTTAAGCTACTTAACTTCAATATTGATTTCAACTTACAATTTTACTTATTTATATAGTTTAATTAATTACATATGTAATTATTTTAACTTTTTCAAAAAATTATATTGTTTTAATAATAATAAATGACCTAATTAAAAAGGTATAACTCTAATTTATTAGAGAAAGAGTTTTTTTCATGAACATTTTGGTCAGATAAATATCATTCCAAATTAAACAAACAATATATTAATAACAATTTATATTTGTTATATTTTTCAAGCAAGAACATAATTATTTGTTTTGACATATCAAAGAATTGGTAAGCGTCTCATACTTGACTTACTTAAAAAGACGTGTAATTGTTTAAACATAGGTAAACTAACATTGTACGATGCCTTTCTGTATAGATGCAAAACAAAATGAAGCAGATGTTCGAAAAAAATTTTAAATTATGTAACAATAGATGGACTAGAATTCAATAAATATCTTTGTTGAAGATAAAAAACAACAGAATTCCTACACATTTCAAAATGCATGAAATTTTGTGCATATAACCCTGAGAATATAATGCAAAAAAAAGAAATAATTAAACTGCTTAGTTTTTATCCATATTCCTAATCTGACAATGTGTCATATGATAATACACAATCATGAGGTTAACTATCAGCAAAGGCTAGTATAGTGAAAATTGTATAGTGAAAAAACAATAACAAAATTTTGAATTTGAAAAGGAAAATTATATATAAAATAAACAGCTTCCACCTGAAAACTACATTGAAAAATCGGTCTTAACCCTCTCCCTATCAAAGTTTTAATGCCTCAATTCGCTCTCCCTCCTAACTAGGCCGAAACCGGCCAGTGGTTTTTAATCCTCTCCCTTCTAAGTCGGCTGAAACTGGCCGTCTTCCTCTGCTGTACTAAGGGCAATCTTTTGAGCCTTATATGATTCTGTTTCAGCTTGAAAGTGTTTATCGTCGCTAATGCACGCATCTCTCTTTTCCTTAGTTCCTCTGAGATAAAACATAACCTCATAATATCTGTCATAACACCCACAAGATTCCCAAGCGATTCCCAATTTTCACCAGCGAATTAATGAAAGAAAATTCTGGAGTCATTTTAGAGAAGGGCTTGTTCGATAAGACATGATGAGCCTGGTTTCTTGAATGAATGAATGGGACACTTTGTGATGCGAGAATAGAAGATGAGAACACCACGGCTGCTATGGCTTTCTTAAGCGGCCCAGGCATCCTCTCTCTCTCCTGTAAGATAGCCGAAAATGGGTGATCAGCTTTGGCTTTAGAAGAGATTTCTTTCGGTCCCTCTACGCTTCCGCCTCGTCTAGGGAGCATTTGTTTTTCTAAGTAAACGCCCATTCCTACATCACGCTCAAGGAGACATGTGGTGCAAAAAAAGAAAAAAATCTTTTAGCCCGCCGGACCCTTTCTCATGTCCCTTTGGAGTGAGGCACCTCCTTAGGTCATAAGACCAGTTCTCTTGACCTGTGAGGTCTATGCGAGTGAGCGTTATTGCAGGGGAGAGAGAGAGAGAGACTCAAATGGTATAGATAGATAGATTATTTTTCAGTGGAGTTTCTCCAAGGTGGCCCTGAGGCACTCAGACCTATTGGCCCATTGTGCCAACCACCCTTCTAAGGAAATCACCCATAAAGGCCGATTGCCTTGCTAAAGGCCAACAGGTCCCCAATGGGGATTTGCCTTACCTCCCTGGGTTCCAAAAATGGAGACCCCAGGTACCTATTTCGAGTCCTCATCACAGCAGGGCACTCACATAATATGTGGGATGTAGTTTCATCCCCTTCTTTGCACCACCTGCATCTAGGTGAATCTAAAATTCCCAGGAGGTGCAGGTGCCTCATCACCTGGTAGAGCCCCATGAGGAGTCCCACTACCGTTCGTCATTGACCCCTGTTCAGTGACAGGAGTCTTTTGGCAAGCCCAGGCCTAAGTTTTCCCATGTGTAGTTTGGCCTGTCTAAGACTTGGTGTAGTTCGCCATATCTCAGAATGCCGGGCTAAGCCCCACATTCTAATTTCTGCTATCCCTATTGACGTAGCAATAGGTATGATTGGCTCTAGCCCAATCGGATTTCGGCTAGAACTGGCCCTTGCCAGCTCATCAGCCATCTCATTTCCGGATATGCCTGCATGACCAGGCACCCAGAAAAGTGTCACCTTGCCGCACCTGCCTATATCATTGAGTGCCTCATGACACTCCTGCAGCAGCTGTGATTTGCACCATGGTGATGTCAGCGCCTTTAAAGCTGCCTGACAATCCGTGCATATATGTATCGGTCTGTTAATCATCCCGATCTCCTTAAAAGCATACGCGCAGGTCAAAAGTGCATATACCTCTGCCTGGAACACCGTAGCATATTTTCCCAAAGGGATGGAGAGCTTCCTTGGTATGCTACGATTGTAGACCCCTGCTCCCGCTCTTCCTACTTTCCTAGAGCCATCCATATACCATACCTCGGCCCCAGAATGAAGTTCTTTCCCCTTTCCTCTAGCCCACTGTTCCCTATCCAGTAAGTGAGTTTTGAAGTAGGGGGGTGTTTGGTTGAACCTGTCTATCATTCCATCACTGCCCATACCGAGGATGGGACTTGGCTTCATGAGCTCGGTCCAAACTTGTCTGTGACCATAGGAACTTCCTTTGTCATACCACTGTCCCATACATTTGAGACGATAAGCCGCTGTCCTTGCCTGCACCTCAGCTCCCACAGGAAGTGGAGCGAGGTTCAGCAGCGTTTACAGCACCAGAGTTGGGGTTGTTCTCATAGCCCCTGAAATGCCCATGCAGGCCATTCTTTGAAGGTGGTTCAGTTTGTTTCCAGCAGTTTTGAGCCAGACTCTCTTCCACCAAACTATAGAGCAGTACAAGAAACTAGGTTTAATGACTGCCGTATAAATACATCTAATGGCTTTTGGCTGAAGTCCCCATGTTTTACCAAGGGTCCTCCTGCACATCCATAAGGAGGCACAAGCTTTCATTGCCGTGGTCTCCAAATGCTCTCCCCAGTTAAGCTTGGAGTCCAGAAAAAATCCCAAGATACTTGACCGATGGTGAAGGATATAAAACCTTCCCCTGCAAAGAGGGAGGTCTAAAGCCCTCCATTTTCCTTCTATTGGTAAACAACACAAGCTTATTTCTCTCCGGATTTACAGTCAGCCCTGTTTCTGCACACCAACCCATTGCATTATCCAGAGCTTTCTGTATGAGACAGTATCAAGGTACTTTCCAGTGATGAGTATAGCCACATCATCTGCGTACCCTTGAGTGTATGTGCCAGTCCTATTCAATTTTAAAATAAGACTGTCGACTACCATATTCCAGAGGAGTGGAGATAACACTCCTCCCTGAGGGCAGCCTCGAGTCACAGCTACCTTCATAGAACTGTCTCTCAAGACTAATTTGACAGTTCTTTGTTCCAACATGTATCTAATCCAGCTCACAATGTGAGCATGGATACCATGTCTTCCTGCAGCAATGCAGATTTGATCGAAGGACGTGTTATTAAATGCTCCCTCGACATCAAGAAATGCCCCCAGTCCGTACATTCCGTGTTCCAGCACTCCCTCAATCCTGCTAACAAGATATGAGACTGATCCCTCGAAAGGAGTCTGCTCTTGTGTAGTCCGTCTTACCTGGTTTAGGTATGAAAACCACCTTGGTGATCCTCCAGACTTTTGGAACATATCCATAAGCCAGGCAGGAGCGAAATATTCTTACCATTGGAAGGAGGAGCAGATCCTGCCCTTCCTGAAGGAGTGCTCCACCTCATCCTCCCCAACACCCTTAAAGGGGCTAAAAATCATGATTGCCCATTTTATAACTGTGTACGTCACGATGCTGGAGGAAAGTCTCCATTCCATCTGAGCCGGACCGATGGGATTCCTCCCATGATGCATCTCCCTCAACTCCCTGGAGCCTGGAAAGTGGGTCTCCAGCATTAGCTTTAGCGCTTCCTTGTCGGAAGACGTGAAGTCTCCCGAGGGAAGCAGAAACAACAACAGCATCTACCTCATCCACATTTCTAAACTTGCACTGAGCTCTAGGGCAGCTCCAGCCTCTCTCTATATAGTCCCCAGTTGGTAGTCCTGGGGTTTCTATATGTTATTTCCCTGTGATTGGATTCTAAAACAGTGAAGAGTATGTGTCTGCGGTTAGACAAAGTTATCTCCCCTGACACTCTCCACCCATCAATCCTGTGCAGCAGAGAACAGAGCAGTCAGCAGTGAAGCAGAGTGTAATATCTATCACCTCCTGCCTAATGCTGTTTGCAAAGGTAGGTTGTGATCCTTTATTGAGTATTTGTAACTCCGTAGACATAAGATACTCCAACAGTGCCTCTCCCCTTCCGTTGGTGCTTCCACTCCCCCACACAATGTGGTGCGAGTTAGCATCGCAACCGATCAGAGGATCCCACTTGTTGGTCTCACAGTGACTCACCAGCCTCTCCATCTCATTTGTTGGTGGAGGAGCCAGTGCATTGTATGGCAGGTAGGAGGAGCAGATGACAACCCTCTTCCTGTTCTCACCTTCCTCCAGGGTCAGCAGAACTGCTGTCTGATCGCTAGTGGTAAATTCCGATAGATACAAAGCACTTATCCCATTCACATAGACACAAGATCTAGGCCTATCAACAGTGGTAGAGTAATATATTCTTCCCCCCGTCATGCTCAGACCCCTGACTCTTCCCTGGAAAGCCTAGCGATGGAAAAATGTTGGTCAAAATCGATTTTTCGAGCAATCAATTATTAATCGAAATGAAAAGCTCGACTTTTCAGCAAAAATCGAAATTTGAACCAAAATATCGATTAATCGAAAAAATCTATGGTTCATTTTTGAAAAAAATGCAGTTGGTACAAAAACGTGTTTATTATTCATTTGAAAAATGCTAATAATTCATATTTGAATAATATAAAAATCCCTAAAAATGTACTTAGAAAACATTCTTGAATTATTAGTCGTAAAAATTTACAACTTACTTTAATTTGGATCACCGCTTGGAACCATTCGGCTTCACTAAAATTTTTAAGAAAGATCAACTGATTGAGATCTTTTGAGAGCTTTCTTGATGATCTAGGGTGTGCCTTTCCAATTTTACCGGTCTTAGAGAAAAGTCTTTCACATGGAATGGATAACGTTATTATACTCAGCTCTCTGATCGCGAATACGTGTTGGGGTATTCACCCTTTATCTCCTCCCAGACTTTGAGGATTGGGGTTGACTTTCCTATCGACGGGTGGCCTGTTGAGGTATTGCCTAACTTCTACTGGCATCTACTTCTAACAAGCAGTGACCTCAGTGGCAGTTCATCGAGGACCTCTATTGACTACTACGCACTGCTGAGATCAAACGAAATGGTCAAGATCGAAGTTGAAAAATCGAGTTTGGATCGAAACTCGAATATCATGGCTCGATCTCGATTTCCTCGATTTTTTACTATTAAAACTCGATTTTCGATTTTAATCTAAATCGATTTTTCCATCACTAGGAAAGCCCAGGGTTCCTGAATCAGAGCTATTTTGACCATACTTTCAGAGAGTATCCTTTGCAGAACCCCTGAGGCAGCCTTACTGTGTTGTAGGTTGGCCTGAAGCACGGCTATGCCAGCCATGGTTCGGCCCCACCCACATCTTCTTCCTCCCTTGTCTCCTTCTCTTGGAGGGGATATGGAGACTTCCGTTAGGCCACTACCTACTCAAATGGTAAACTGAAAAGAAAGAGAACCAAGTTGACCATAGAAATGAGTGATTTTTTAATCTCTTATAGATGTGTGGCCCGATGATTTGTCATCGCTAAACATGCATTTTCCATATCTGGTGTTCATGGAAAATGCAGAATAGTTTCAGAGCAAGAAACTCCTTCCAAATGCCCCTCAGTTCTGACCATGGCTGCTTTGAGTGCAGATGATATAGAGAGAGAAGTGGACAGAGATGTTTCCCTAGCGATAGAGTGCCAAGGCTCTTCAGACGAATCGGAGGAATTGCTTGAGAGTGCCAGTTCTGGTGAATGCGATATAGAAGAGGATGATACTCCCAGTGTCAGTGATGCGACAGGTGATAATGTACTCCGCCCTAAATGGGAATATTCATTGCATTACGAAGTTCCACACGTTTTTGTTGGAGGAAGGGGGCCAAAGCACGACTTACTTACCCGTAGGATCAAATGAATTAGATTATTTGAAATGTATGTTAGGAGGTGAAGATGTTTTTCACAGAATAGTAGGAAATGTTAATAAATAGGCAGAATATCGCCAACGAAGGGCTGGAAGAAGAGATAGGCATTGAGCTGATGTTACTGATGAGGAAATTAGGGCATATTTGGGTGTCTTGGTGTATATGAGGGTTTTTGATCTGCGAAGTGACGGCCACTGTCTGGCATGACAGATGAGACATTTCTGTTCAATCAACTAATGGCGATCCAAACGTGAGTGTGGTGGTTCCCAGGAAAACTGGGTTGGGCAATATCTAAACATATTACTATTCCGTGCCCAGAACCCATAGCAAGGTATCGCAAATTTATGGGTGGAGTTGATAGAGCAGATCAAAACAGGTCTTACTATGATTTTGGAAAGAAGACGAAGTGGTGGAAATATATTTTTGCATTTGTAGTAAACACAGCCATTGTAAATAGTTACATACTTTATAAAGAAACAAATGCTCCTTCAAACTCAAGGCATGGAACAACACAAAAGGATTTTCGGCTAGCTTTATAGAGACAGATGATAGGTAACTACTTCTCTCGCATGATATTAGGCCGCAAAAGAACCTACGCACGTGCCGCTAGTTTTCCGGTGACTCCCCACCAACTTGTGAAAATTGACTGAAGAAAAAGAGTGTGTGCTTGCTGTGGTTCCCAAAAAAAAGGAAGACAAAAGTTGGAAGGAATGTAGAGACCTCTAGGAAATGCCTTCAATGTGATTTACCATTGTGTAAGGTAGAATGTTACTTCGAGTACCACAGTTAAGTTGTTTAAGAAATGGAGGCCAGCCATAAACCATAAGCTTTGAACCTGGAGGTATGTCTATTAGTTTTAATAATCTATTTTTTATAAAAATCTGTTATAAATTTGATGAAAGGGTTTCAGAGGTTATAGCTTATATTTAGAGATGTTAACTTAGGAACACTGCTGGTGCCACTTGGGAATTAATAGTCTGAATGCTGGGGATACTGGGTATTTAAATTCAGCGAGAAGGCAGAGAATGCCATACGGCCAGTTTCGGCCGAGTTAGGAGGGAGAGGGTTAAAACATTTGAGGTCACGTGTGATAGGCAGAAAAGAACGTATCATGAAGCGGTACCCGCATCTTCAGCATGCCCCGACAGTTTTGCTGCAGCAAATTACACATCGGCGCCTAGGGTGCCCTGTAATAATCAAATGACCACTGTGCTGTAGCCGGGCTGGCTTCCATACTTTCTCCACAGAACTTGTTGGACCAGGAAGAATAGGCTCAGTGCCATACTTGTAGGAAGAATGGTCTGGACTACTTGCCTCCTAAATGATAAGGCATCAAAAACCCTGCCATGGCTTGTACTCAGAATCCATGCATTGATCATGGCCACATCCATCAACCAAAATAAAATAGGGATATACCATTTCTTCCCTCTTATTGCAATTCTATACTCAGCTATAAACCTATCTAGGAGGTCCACACCCCCCATGTTTTGGCTGTACTGATCAATTAAATGTGATTGTGGTACGCTAACTTTACCATTTTTTGGTACTGTATATCTAGAGACTTAACGGACTGGGTGAATACCGTGACCATTACACATAACATTCAAGAGATTATTATCCTTCCATGCAACTGCAACTTTATTTTCCACTTTATTGATTCGTGCCTCAAATTTTCCCCTCTCACATTTTTCCATATCTTTTTTACCAGGCAAGGGGCAGTGATCCATTCTATTTGATTGGACAGTCACCTGTTCCCAATATGCCGTGAGATGCTAATGCTGACAAAATTCTTGAACTGGTAAAAAAGTTGTCAAAATATAAAAAGAAATTAACCTCAGGAAAATTTTCCTTGAGAACATCTGCTATCTTTAGACAACAGACTCACTACAATGGACTCACCAAGCCCTACATAAGGTGGTCGGATGTCCCCAGCCTATTTTCCCTGGTATAAATCTACGTCAACGCAATACCCCTGATAATCGGCGGCTACCCAAACTTTAAAACGGAAAAGTATTGGTTTTGCCCTCATGCATTGTTTGCACCCATGCCTTCCGAAATAAGGAATCATGGATCTGTCAAATGATATGAGTCTATTATCTGGATCGTTTACAATGAAAATTCATTCAACTTATTCAGAAAAGGTCTCACTTTGGCCATTCTGTCACCTAGAGTTATAACATCATTTCTGCATACATCTAGAAACTAAAATCTCCTCCAATCAGTTTCTCCTCATTAAATTCACAGCTAATGAATTCTGGACATCATCTGCACCCTCCCAATACATGTGGGGGTGGGGAATTGGGACATATCCAGTCAAATATAATACACCAATGAAACAGTACAGCTCCTCAAAAGTTATTTGAAAATTTGTAAAATTCTTCGACTACTCAACTGCCTTTTCAAAAACTATAGATAACATATATTTGTATACGAAGTATGTTAGGAATGTCTGGAGAAATGAGATATAATCCAATACCATACTTTATGAGCAGAGAAAACTCAGAAGCTGATCTAAAATGTTTCAAATACATTATACAGAGAAGTTGAGTTTCTTTTCTGCAGTATCACAAATTGTCATTTCATAACACTCATCTCATTACTAGTATATGGTACATTCAGACAAAATGTAGGTGATTATATTCGTAGAAAAGAATATTAAAATACATTTCTCACAAGTCTATAATATGATACACTGACCAAATACTCTATAAAAGTTCTGAATAGGGCATTCAAACTGAAACGTCTGCATGTGAAATGAAGCCAGGCTTGGGAAACACGGTCTTCAGTGTTGTGCCCAATAGGTTGTTAGCGACCCACGCATTAAACACCAATCTTTTCGTCCCCCCTATAGTTATTCGAAAAAAAGCACATCATTTACTGTCTTTGAACTTAAACTAGATAATAAGGACCATCGGGGAAAAATATTTCATGGATAACAACCTGTAAAAATTAATTGTTCAAGGAGAGACACGGTTGAATTACAATGTGGTTTTTTAAAAATACTGTCAATGCTGTTATGCACTTAGATTTGCAAATTCGCTGAATAACATACGCTTAAGGTTTTCACAAACTAATAAAAATATTTTAAGATTAAATCCAAAAATACTTTATAAGTTATAATTTTTTTCGAAGTGGGTCACTAACGACCCATTGGGTATTAATGGGTTAATGGCAACACAATTAGTGCCATTCATGGTTAACAAAATTCTCACAGTCACATCATGGAAAATGGAGTATTGTGACTTGTTTTACTCTCACAGAGGTAGCCGGATATTCGAATGAAGTGCTTTACTAAGTCAGGGTATCCGACAACGTATACATGTAGAATATATAAATAGAAAATAGCAAAAAAATACGGTGCATGTATTGAATAATAAAATTTAACTTACTCTAAACTCTATGATACATACTTAATTTAAATGTATAAGGTAATCATGAGAATGATAATTGTTGTCTACTCAAAACTTACTACCTAAGATGCTTACCACTGACAGTGATTGTGGAAGAGAATTCAGGAGTCGAAATTCATAAACACCCGCCGCAGTACAAACCGCCATTACGATTGTCGTTTGTCGAGTTCACGATCCTTGACCACGAGACCACGAGAACCACGAGAACCTATGTTGATCCATGTTCTGCTCCGGTTTGCTGAGAACTGACAGCAATATGTTGACTGAAAATTAGATTGTTTTTCTGTTTCTGTCGTATATGTAGAACTGAATAGTCGTTATCATAGTCGAATAAACGATTGTTCACGAGGAAATTCCATGCCCGTGAAAAAGAAAAAAAAATGTTATTTTAACAACAGTTGACAATCGCATTGACCATCAGAATGCTGTTTTAAAACCTTCTGCATAGAGGGAGTTACGTACGACCAATTTTAACCGCTATTTCAGCACGTTTTTCTGAAATTGTGTGGACAAGCCTGTATAAATCTAAATTGTTTGTCGAAAAGGGTGTAATGGTTGTATAAATTTTGTACTTCTTGTTGAGTGTGTGTGCGGTAAATGTGACTGGAGTCATTTGGTTCGATTTAAACACAAGCAAATCGGCGCGAAGAGTTCGCGCCTGAGGTGCGGTATTCTGTAATTTAATTACTTTTGGAAAGTTATTAATGAACCTTGGCATGATTGGCTTTATGTTCCGAATTAAAGTATGAAAGTGTATTTCATTCCTTAGTAATGTTTATTTGTAACTTGCCTTGTAAGTTGTGCGGTTCTCATAGCGGCTAGTGAAGACCCATTCTCATAAGTTAAAAAGTTTAGTAGTCTACGTCGGGTTGAGGTATCATTTACTAAATATTCTCCAGCAACTGTTAGTTTGTTGATCGTTGAATTTGTCGACCGCTTTTGTAATTCCCACCATACGCCGGTTAATGTCCAGAACTAATCATTCTGTTGTGGCATTTGTAAATATGTGAAACTAGTTTTAGGCTACCTATTAATGTAGTGTATTTTAATATGATGAAATTTAATTTTAGTGAGCATGAAGGAGCTCGTGGTACTTATCGTCAAGTACCTAAGAAAGGAGTTGGCACAACACAGCCTTAATTCCGATTCTGCGGAAGGTGTCGAAGTTGCCGTTCAATGCCTTGAGAATGCGTACTCCGTCAGCTCTGAAGATGTGGAGTGCTGCACAATATCATTGGAAGACCTCTACTTGGCCGCATCATACTCAGCTGAGACCACAAGTGTACATTTTCGTAGTCAAGTAATAACCATAGTTTTTGTACTTATATAGTTATACCTACTTACGTACATAGTTATATTGTGGTGTTAACCCGTGATGCAAGCACCCAAGTGTTCGGCGAAAAATCATCCACGTTGTGGCCTGAAATCAATCTTTCGACCTTTTTCGTGATGGCCTGCATTTACTTTTTGCCTGAATGTTTCTAATGCCTCCCGTCATTTGCTATGTTGAACTATAAAAAGTAACTTGTAGTGTCTTGTATACATGATGTGGCGTGTAATCGCCAATTCTGGGAGACTTAAGAATGCTAAATAGTTTTTTTTTTGTTTGTTACAAGCCCTGAAAACTTGTGTCACACAAGGAATTTCTCATATTTACATTGTACAAGAGGATACGGTTCTCTGAGATACAGAAGTAGATTTGGAATTGGTTCATAAGTTATATTTTTTAATTCAGTACTAACTTTTTAATAACTTGTCTGGACAAGTCTCAAGAGCTACTATAGTCAAGTAATGATGTCTAGCTGGTCTGTATAATGTGTCTAGGATGAAATTTGGGTGAAAATACTGGTTGGTCGCCTGAATCTGCCTGACTTTTCCATTTATTGCAAGTATGCATAGAGATTATCAATAGTTGGGATATCGTGATTTTGTGGATGAAACAACCTCTCTGCCAGCTGGCCAGAGTATTAGCTTTTGGATAATACCTTATCAGATTTGTTCTTTTTTTGTATGTTTAAACTTGAAAATCAAAGCCAAGAACCTGTGGTGTCATAAAATCAAGGCCTAGCCCAGTTACTCCCTACTCTTATGACCAAATCGACCAAAACTATTCACAATTTATGAAATTTATCTTATTATCTCTTGTAGGTATGTGTTAGAGCTAATGAGTTAGTTGAGTGCCAATGTTGCAGGCATATGTTAACCCTTACGCTCCCAAGCGGCCTATATGCCTGCCTCTCGTTTCTGAGGATATTTAAGTTGCTTTTTTATTTTTTATGACAAAACTAAACAGGAATTAGGAGAAATAAAATTTACATGTAAATTACAAACAATTTTTCATTAGGGTGCTTTTTTCATGTTAATATGTTGTAAAACGAAGGCAACAGAATTTTTTTTAATGAGAGGAAATTTCCTTCAAGTAGGGCTGGTATTTTTGACACGTATAAGGAAAAAGTTCTCGGTAGCAAAAGGATTAAATCTGATTTTATAGTAGTAATAAATGCTGTGGTTGTGACTTGAATCTATGAAGTCTTCATTGTTATGTCTGTTGAGTGAAACATTTACTGGAAAATTACTTTGAGAAAGTTCACAATTGGATCATATTCAGCATTAACACTAATGAAGAACATTTGCCTTAACCATGATTTTAGTAAGGTGATATGTCCTATTGTAAGTTATCATTGTGAATTGAATCTGGCAACTACTTATTCAAGACAGTGAAAAGACTTGCTTCTGTTGTCTTGAATAAATGTTTGCCATAACCAATGTAATATTTCTGTGTTGTGTAAGATTTGGTGTTTTCCCGGCGTATTAGATGAGTGAAAGTTTCTGTGTTGCAATATTTATGATTCAATACATAAGATTAGTAGGCAATGGCATCATTTCCCTCCAAAATATGTTGCTTATTTTGATATTACTGGTAAATGGTAGGTAAAGTTTGAAGTACCGTTATGGTGCAAGTAGCTCTAGTTCATTCATTGCTTCCAAGAGTTTGACTTGGATGGTTCTATCATATACGAGGTCAAAAGATAGCTGAAGAGCCATAGAAATTCTTTTGTTTTCTTCAAGTTTAAAAGAATAATGTACCTGACTCTGGGATCCCTCATCCACATTATTCAAGGGTAATAGGTGATTATAAACTCAAAGGTTTCAGGCTTCACTTTGTGACTTTCACTGAGAACATTTTTGTCAGCCATTTCCCCTTAACAGGATATTCCCCTGAGTCATAATACCTTTCAAGGATGACCCAACCCCCTCCATGAACGCCTAACCCAATGTCCAAGCCTCCATCCCCCCACCCCCACACCACAATTTCCCACCCCTCCCAACTCGTCACCCATGCCTATTTTCTGCATTCCCTCATACACCTTTTCTTCATCCACCCACCTTTCCCCCTCCACCCCCCTTCCCCCGGCCTCTTCCCCCTCCTTTCCCAAAATTGTATACATTCTGTTCTAACTGAACCCGTGTACCTGATGATGTCGCCTATGCGATGAAACCGGTCGACTTGGAATAAAAAACAAAAAAGTACCATATCTTTTTGAATTCATTATAATGGGTAATTAGTTATTCAGCATGCACATTTCATTTATATGCTAAAAGGCAGAACCAATCGGTTCAATTTGTTTCTCAGAGAAACATCCTGTTGTACAGTGTAAATATGAGCAACTCCTTGTGGGGTAAAAGTTTTCGTTTCTTGGAAGAAAAAATTTAATTAATATTTTATCTTGGTTGAGTTCCAAAGTATTTATTATTGCATGCCACAATTTTGTTGTGACTTAGGATATATGTATTTGGAACCATTTTTTCCCTAAGCACGTTCCTAAGAGTCTGAATCAATGTCTGTAAATGATATAATCTATACAGGAGGATAAGGTTGCCACTGATGACCAGCAAGAAGAGGCAGAAACACTAAAGCTCATGGGGAACAGGCTGATGAAGGATCTTCATTATCCAGATGCGATTGGATACTATACTAGGTATTATCATTGTAATAACAGCCTTAATATTTTGCTGATGTGACCATATCATTTCTTCCAGCTGAGCACTTCTCAACAAAATATTGTGAGCCTAATGCAAGCAATTTAAGCTCCTTGAATGGTGGCCTTTCTTTTTGGATTGTATTTATTGTGACATTTATTAATCAGTCCACATTCTACTTCAATGCATGTTGGACAGCATATTGTTTGAGTTATGCTTTTAGGTTTTTGGTTGACATGAAAGGTGTATAGAATTCTGTTTCAAAGATTCTTTCATGTGGAAAACACTTTATCCATCTGAAGTTTGAGTGATTTTTTTGAGTGATTGAGTGATGCTCTTGAAAACATATGGCTTTGCAGTCATCCAATTTTTGCCTGAAATCTAAAACATTTGTCCCTTTCTCATTCTTTTCATTCACTTTTAATGGCTTTTTGGATGATGATGTGTGTAAACCATGACACCTGTTGACATGCATGAAATGTCTGAATTTGCAGGTCAGTTATCAGTTATATTTGATAATGGTCATGTATTGATTGGTTTGTCAGACAGAGAAGGGGTTTTAATCACTGCTAGGCAAATACAGATGTGTGACTGGAATGGGATTCAGATTTATAAATTCAAGGCTGAGAAAAATACAGTAGAATCTTGATTTTTACATAACACCTGCGGACATGAATTATGAGTGTTTTGTTAAGTAAAAAATGCTGAACTTGTGCTGAACAAAAATATCAGCGAAGAAAGATGTCAAAAACGGACCCTTCGTGGCATCCCTGGTAATGGCCTGGTGGGGTTAACCTCCCCACTCGCAGAATAACTGGGTTCCTAAGAATTCTGGTAATGCCACCCACATCCGGCCCTTCTTGGATCAGCTCCCTAGTAAAGTTGGTTGTGGCAAAGAAACAACATCTAAAAAGGTAGCTTGCATGGAGTGGACGGAGATCCTGAAGGGAGACCTAGCTTGCTATGCTGCCAGTGAGCCAAGTCTCAGAGGATAGATGGCGAGGATACACTCTTTGTGATGTGAGATGCATCCTGAACTTAACCATCTGTCGTAGCAGAACCTGCGCGACTATGCCAATCACCTGCGCAAGAAAATGACACCCCAACCACAACATTAGAGTAGTACACCACCAGCCATGGCTCCATCTCTACTAAGGCAGATGAAACTCCAACTGCCGTGGCCACCGCCAATCTTTCGGTGAAGGGAGAGGAGGCTGTGGTGGCTTGTGATCTCATAATGTTTTTTTTTCACTTTATGGATAGTTTTACCACGTTATTTTTCGAAATTCTTATTTCTTAACTCTCAACGACTTTTTGTAATGCTCTCTTTGTGTCTGCACCATATTTTTCAATGTTTTAAACCAGGTCGTGCGACCTGAGACTAACTTAAGGCCAGCTACTTGTTGGCCTTTAACTGATGTCTTTATCTGCTCCTTTCTTTTCGTGGCAACTTGTGGGCCATATTTCGCTCTGCAGGTATCAATACCGGAAATGTCTCCTGCTCCTGCAGTTATTCAGAAATTTTCAACTCTTAGTATGCAATATGCAACAAAAAGGGGGTGCATGAGGATATTCCTCAGAAAATTCCTGCCCGGACATGTCTTTTGTAGATACCTCCCCGCCACATCGGTGACTCCGCAGCTTAATCAAAATGACAATGTCAGCTTGCCTGATGTAATTTTTCTAACAATTTCTTTTGGAACAAATAATGCACCACATCATACGGAAATATTATTGTGTCCCTATCTCGTACTTTTTACCTCCCAGCTATGTCAGCGACTCTCCAGCCGCCACCGGCGACAAATCAGTTTGCTGCAGTGTGAATGATTTCGCACTGGAGTGAATTCGAAGGTTTATCCTTAAACGACTCTTTTTGTCTTCCCGAGGTGTAATTATGACCAGTCAGTCACTGCTTAGGTGGAGCGCTCTTTGAATAAAATTATTACGTCCAATTGACAACTTTATTAGTCTCTTTGCCCAACCGCTAAGACACTTAAGATACTCTTGCGTAGCGTAGTTCTTGTTACCATTAATGCTATGTGCAGACTTACTGAAATCATCTTTCTTAAGCACAATGGCTTGAATGGCAACTTTTCAGAAGAATCTTTCTGGATAAATACTACGAAAGTCATATTTCGGTGGCACGATGAAAACGATGCTCCCCGACCCGGCCACCATGAATGTGGTCTATGGAGGCACGCTGATATCATGGTCACGCACATCATGAGACTGATTATAGCAGCGTGGCTACGTAAATAATAATTATGTGTGTAATGAATTCAAAGATCACGTCCTAGCCATGAAAACTTTAGTGGCTTTACCCGCTGAAATTGCACAATAGAAAATATTCCACAGAGGTGCTCTACCAGTTGAGCTATCAAGGCGTCCTCTTTCTCTGTGGCAATTATAGAGCCTTAAAGGAACAAGATAGAAACGGACTGCTAGACATATCAATGTCACAAAGCAGCCGAAGTCGTGCGGAAGGTGCCACCGTCCACGAGGTTAAGGCCGACGTTAAACACTAAGGTGCTTACTTGTAAGGAATTCAAAGATCACATACTAGCAGTGAAAACTTTAGCGGCGTTACCCGCTGAAATTGCACAATAGCAAATATTCCACAGAGAAAACCTCGGCCTTAACCTCGTGGACGGTGGCGCCTTGCGCACGACTTTGGCTGCTTTGTGACATTGATATGTCTAGCAGTCCGTTTCCATCTTGTTCCTTTAAGGCTCTATAATTTCCATAGAGAAAGAGGACACCTTGGTAGCTCAACTGTTTAGAGCACCTGGCCGGAAATCAGGGGGTCCGGGTTCGAGTCCCGGTCAGGTGAATGATTTTTTTCTTTGTGGAATATTTGCTAATTATGTATGTATTTATTTCACACCATGAGTTTGCAAACATTTTTTCTCCAAATGGGATGACAACTTTTCATTATGCGTGTTTTCATACGCATCAAAATAAAACTCAAAGAATTTCTATTTTTGGCAAAATATCATACGATAGGTTTAAAAAATGTGAAATTTGATGCAAAATATCACGATAACAGCCAAATACTGTTCAATTTCGAGAATAAAAAGTTAGTCTCGAAATTCTGGTGAATTTCGCTAATGTTAAAATGGTAAATTTTAACTTATTATGGCTTTAAACATCAAAATAACAACTTTAATGCTCTGAAAAAAGTTTGCTAAAAAACCCATTCACGGAATTTCAGTGTCCCCACTTTTGGCAAATAGCATTATCTCAAGATGTTACACAGCATCACAATGACTCAACCAACTCTTCCTGATTCCTGGAGTTAATAATTACTGCCCCATGAGCAATCTTTAGCCAAAAATGCATATGTTTAGGACTGTCGGTCACCCTGGAAAACGAAACAATTCCCCTGGAAAACTTGGGGAATTTCTAAATGGCTTCACAGTGGGCACCCTGAATAAATTTAGGAAATTCATTTGTTGGTGTATGTGGCTCAAGAATTTATTTTTCCCATACACCCCATCCATGACCACAGTGCCACACACTAAGCCTATGAGACACTAAGCCTAATTACCCAGAAAAACTCCAACAAGTTAACCATATTTTTTTATTGGTGTCATCATCCAACCAATGCCCCTTCATGGAGTTTCACGGTGTAACATACATACATATATATATGTATGCACAACTGTTTTTTGATGACTTTTTTTTCTTTCAGGGCTATAAACCTGGACCCAAAAAATCCAGTGTACTTCTGTAACCGGGCTGCAGGGCACATTCAGATGCAGAACTACTTAGCAGCTATAAATGACTGTTATGAAGCGATTAGACTCGATCCTAACTACAGTAAGGCCCACAGCCGTCTGGGGTAAGCATGGCTGGTTGAGGTGAATTATGTTTATTATTATATTATAAATGAACAACACCAAGAAATTGTAATATTGGCACCATGTCTAGGGGCCTGAATTTAATGCTAAAGAGTGTAATAATAGCAGTCCTCTTCTAATGATTTTTCCGTGACCCCTGTAGTATTGATTTTAATTCGACATGGCAGATGTACATATTTCTTGTTGCACTTGCACAAGCCAGGTAGACAGAGCTACAAGACAAGGAGGTAGACTGGTAGACAGTAAGAGACATTACTCCTGAGATGGCTCAATGGGTAATGCATAGATGTAGATCATGAAACTCGGAAATCGTGACTTGAGGTCTTATCTGTTTTTTATTTGTCATACAGGTGTTAAATTGGCTATTTCAAAGTGCCATTTTCTTTGTGTACCGTCCAAACAAGGCAAAGAGCAAATATATAATCCCTTAAGCGTGCATTAAATTTTACTTTCCACCCTCGCAATGGGAAACAATGTAGTTTAAATTAAACCCTCTTTATTGCCAGGTATGTTTAAAATAACATGCCACGAACATTTATTAACTTGAATGCTTGTTTAACCTATGCTGTTTTGGGGGGCACAATAACAATGGTGCTATGGGTGAATGAACAGAATATTCCATTATATTATACAGTCAAGGCTGTTTATAATGAAGTTGTAGGGGCCGAATATTTACTTCATAATAACCAAACTTAATTGTATGACCAGTACAGTTTAGTTACAGGACCAGTTTTTCAGAGCCTCTCTTTGACGGGGAATAGCCTTCACTTCGTTATAACCTGAACTTTGTTATAAACGGGTTTGATATAAATGGGATTCATTTCATGTATTTTCCACGTATCCCTTGGAGACATTCGATGGTGCATAACATATTTTCACAAGCCAAAAGCATTTGCATACCATTTGTCCATGTTGATATTTTTTCTTGATTTTCACATTATTTGATTTTCATTGCTTGTTTTAAATATTCAAGCCTTCATCTGTTAGCTGTTATATTGTTGCAGATTGTGGCAAAAACAAACAATTTACAGTAAATGCACAAATTAAATCAATCTATCATTAATGCATCATCACTTTGCACATACAGGGTGGCGATCGTCAGGGAAAACCTGGAATTGTCAGGGAAAATTGGATATCTGGAAAAGTCAGGGAATTCTCGTAACAGTCAGGGAGAAACTGGGATAGGAAATTCTCGTTATTTTTCTACCAAGACATTTATCAGGCAGTCTTTCCCGTCCTTGATTTCACCAAAACATTTCACCATCTAAAACAAATGTCCGTCGCCGAAGTGCATAATATAAGCCCCATCTTTAGCTGTGAATCAGCCGTACGATGTATACCTTTTGTATGTCCTTAATGCAATATTTGCCCAGTAGCATTATAATTCATGATCACCATGTATACCGCTCATCACAAGGAATCCGAGGCTATGTTGTTCGGAAGATTTTAACGACTCAGGTCAAGAGGTAGTTGCAGCACACGAGCTAGTAGTAAATACGTGCTTGCAGTTCTAAAAAAGGAGATGATAATTATTAGAATGATAATACAAGTACAATCACACCTGTAAACAAAATGTTATGTAAGATCATCTTCGATTCCCTTACCCACCTTCGCGAGACAGTAAGAAGAGTCCTCCTCTCTTGCCCACTTTTCACGCTCTACGTAATTATTGAATGACCCCCTTAGCTCCCCATCAAAGCAATTTAGCCAGGTCACAAACCAACTCAAATATGATATTTCTGAATATGATGCTGCCGTTGCTAATTGCCTCCTGTTTTTCGCTCGCAGTGGCGTGATTACATTTTGTTTGTTTATACAAATATTTTTACATTTTTGGTCCCCTCTTACAATCAGGGGGTTATAACCATGTTAATCAAATTGTTATTCGCTTCTAAACGTCAATCGTGCCATTCGATATTGATCCAGTCTAACAACTTGGGCTTGGTTTGTATTTTTCGCATAACCTGTGCCGGAGTGCATCAGTAAATTCGCCATTAACTTTCCCTTCGATGCCTTTTCAGTAATCTTAAACTTCCCAAAACTACCACAACACGCTACCTCTTCCTTGAAGAATTAGACATTGTCAATTTGTAATTTTGCCGAAGGAAACATACGCGGCCATTGAAATACAATACCTGGCCGCGTATCATGTTAAAAGTGTGTATAATTTGTGTGAGGGCTTTACTTGTGAAGTTTTAATGTATTTTTTTCATTCTTATAGCTTTAAATGTATTGATTTCAGCTTTTGTCATTTTCTGAGTTTTGATGAAAATTTAATTCAGCGGAAAGAAAATATTCCGATAATAGCAGACCTTTTGGCGATCAGTCAGGGAAAATGGTAAGACCATCAGGGAAAGTCAGGGAATTTTAAAATTGGATATCAGTAGCCACCCTGACATAGCTTAAGAAATGAGATAAGTAAAATATATATAGTTTACCCTTATAATGTAGTTAAAATGGAATGAAATTACATTCTGAATACCAAAGGTAGTTCATTTGTCAAGAACTTTAATACCTTCTGTACCATTCCATAATTAATTCTCCTCTTGTGGGGAGACTGTGGCATCACTGCATGATGGCTTGTTGAGTTTCAGCTTCATATTTCAAGCATGGTGTTCTCAAACAGTTCTCATGTTTCCTCACTGAAATACAAACCTATTTCACTGCAAGGCTAGAACAGGGTTGTCTGCAGCCCTGTCTGCAAGTGGTGGCCAGGTTAAATGTGGGTTGGCTCAATGGATCTTAAAGAGGTCTTAAGTGCCAGGGGGGCTCCAGAAGGTCCCCATCCACTCCTCCAATTTACATTATTTTATAGTTGTGGAAAAATTGAGAACGTTCTGTATTACATACATCAGAAACATTATAGAACATATCTTGCTCCTTGCTCTTTACTGCTCTCTGATGAGTTCACAGGGAGAGAAGTGTATGACCCAGTGTGGGAAATTAATATTTATATTTTGTGGGTCATGCTTTTTTGCATTAAACCGGTCCTTGAGCTTATTTCTTTGTTGATTTCTTTTTTTTTATAGATTTGCATACCAGGCAGTTGGAAACAGAGCTAAAGCTAAAGACTGCTATGCTAAAGCTCTGGAGTTAGAGCCCGAAAATGAAAGCTATAGAAATTGTTATCACAAATTAGTTGAGCCTGGGACCAGTCCACGACCAGTTTCTGAACTGATGGGACTGTTACCTGGAATTGACGTATCAGCAATTATGAAGAACCCTTCGTTTATGCAAATGGCATCTCAAATGCTGGAGGACCCCACCATGCAAAACGTGTAAGTTTTTGGAGTAGAAGTTCGTGTGTAACTCCTGCTTAAGTCATGGCTTCATTTTTTATTTTGGCTCAGGATTTTTGTTTTAGAAGAAATACGTTCTTGGACTTCTGCACCACTCAATGCAAAATCTTAAGCAAATATCAATTAGGCTCTTAAATTTATTTAAAGTTAAGGGGTGCTTGAGTCAGCATAAATGCTGTAGTAAGATTTTCCCTTCCTATTTAATTACAGTAGAAGCCCGGTATAGTGAGTATGGCTTATTCGGAGAATCGCATTATTGCGAGTGATTGTCTTTGTACTGCCAAAAGGCCTATGTTTTACATGTAAAATGAAGCGGATATAGCGAGGCCAAAAAGTTCCTTCCACCGTATACACTCGGTATTATGACAGATATCTCTCGAGGGCGATGCACCGCCTAGCAAAAATAAACTATTGTGTTTTGTATTATCTGCTAATTAAACTAAAAATACAAGATGTGTGCCATATCTACAACACCTAAAGCCAGTTATGTCCAAACATTAGCGGCCTTCAGTACGTGCTCTGCGTGCTCCCATTTTACGTTCTTCTTTTGTTAAGCCCAGTCATTAGTGGGAGGGGAGTGGGTGGACGACGAGCAAGATGAGAGTAGGAGAGGGAGTTAGGTCTAGGCATGGGCGATATCGTAAGGTGGCGATAATGATAACTCATATCGTGACGATAAATATCGTCTTATCGTGCCGTGCTATTTTATCGGGGCACATTAAGATATCGGGGTACGATAAATATCGTGACCATGATAAATATCACGATACAATATCATGATATCACAACCCGATAAAATATCACGATATCGCACCCTGATAAAATATCACGATAAATATCGTGATATTGCGCTCATTCAAATGTAGCGCTCGATGAATTATCGTGATATTGTGCCGGTTAATCGTGTCGGAAAAAGACAGCCGTTGAGTTGGCCTTCGCTTAAGCTGGAGCAAGTACGTTTGAAAACTTACTATTCTGCTATCTGCTAATTCAAATTCTCAGCAGTTCTCTCACACTCTCTCTTTGAATTTCAGTGGTCTGATAGTGGACGTACTTGTGTGGACAGATAGGTGATAGGTTCCGCAGTATACCTAACATTTTATTTCCGACTAGTTACGCTGTCTTTACAGCTTTCTTCGGCGATCAAAAAATAGAAGAACTGGAAGAAAAACACCGAAACTAGGGGAATTAATATTTTATATAATGGATAATGTCCTGTTTCTTTCATGAAATATGTTGATATTCTACCAGATTGTGCCTGAAATGTCTTTTTTGCTGTTTACCTTCGTCAAATACCACGGAAACAAGAGAAAAACTGTAAATACGAACGACTATGAGAATTAGGTGGGTTTTTTCAACACCTTCGGATATAACGAGCGCTCGATGTAGCGAGTGATTTCTGAGGGATTATGAGCACTCTTATACTGGGATTCCACTGTATCTTGATCATTCTTGAAGGTTTTTAACAGTGAACATCCAAATCTGCTCTGAAAGCAGGTCAAACCAACTCTGCCTCCTTTCCAAATGCAATTATCCCTCATTGCATATTTTAAAAGATATTAAAGCGTCTTGTGAACTAAATCCTGATAAAGGGACACAATTTTGTGATGAAAATGAAGTATTAAGTTGTCATTGTGAGAAAATTTTCTACCTCAGGAACTCAATCCTGGCCAAATGTTTGATATAAAAAAACTGCATTTTTGCACACTACCTATTCAGCTGCAAAAATCAGCAGTGAATTATTGGACTGCATTTTGCTCATATTTTACTTTCATGAAAGCTTTTTTCTCAAAAACTATCGAAACTTGCACGTTCTTGCTCAACTGATTTTCATCGCATGTATTACTCCATTCACTGTAAGTGTAAGCCAGATCTACATCACGTCTGTTGTGTTAGTAGAAGAGACTTCCATTGTTAGAGGAAGAGGAGAGGTCCTCACTGCTTGATGGTCTCTTAATCTGAGGTATCTCATGATGATTTTACTGCTGTCATCATCATTACCCTTTTGCAAATACCGTATTTTCCTATCAATAACAGTGCACGTCAAACAATGGAAAACGAAAAACTTCCAATTTACATCAAGGTTCTACATCTACAGTATTTTCAAAGAGTGTAGGAACATTATGAAAAAGAAATTAGTCTGAAACCCTGGCTTTTTCATACTTTTCATTTTATAGTAAAAAATCAGAATACATTAACTCTATAGGCTGTTCTTCACAGACAATGAATTTTTGAATGCTGTTGCGGGAACATTTGTTCAGGAAAAACTATACTGTATTGAGAGATGCCTTGTGAAAAACAGTTTTGCCATTAGCCATTTCATAAGCTCATTAAAACTGTGCAAGTTGATATCCCATTAGTTTGAGCAGTAATCAGTGTAAGTCCAAAGCATGGTAAATTTCAAAAATGAAGAATGCTTGACAATGGGTAGCGCAATATTTCAGTGGTGTATTACTGTCAATTTGCCATATACTGACAGGATTGATCGAGTACAAATTAAATGGGCGTGAACAATACAGCTATTACCACTGCTAATCCTTCTAAACCATATTCTAAACAAATTAGTGGGACCTATAGTCCTGTATTCTTAGCCCACATCTTGTACAGCGAATGTATGACTTGGCCAAGTTAATGAGGCTCTTACTAGGAAAATTATAGCTTTTATATAATTAATCGTGAAACTCATGACTATTGCACTTAATGCACCACCGAAAGATATAAGTGCAAACAAAAACGCCCATCTTAGTAGCCAACTACCTATGTAATTGTTATGACCTCAGTGGCAGTTAAATTGCACCAATGCATGCATCATATTAGGACATATTCTTATTTGGTCGAGAGATTTTGTGCTTTTGTGCAAATTTTCCTCACAAGTTGTCTCTTTACATGGTGCATTTTTTCTTGCTTGAGTGTTCTCGCAGCAACCTCCGCTGTTTTGATACTCTAAAAAAGAACCTGTGAACCCGTTTGAGGAATTTTTTTTCGAATTCTGGCCAGATGCATCTCCTTAAGCTAATTAAGGTTTTTTATACAAATGCTTTAGGACCGTCAGCATTTTTTTTTACCTTGGACTCTCCAACACTAAATTTCCTGGCTGCCTTTTTATTTGGTGAAATTACGTACTTTATCTCCAAATATAGTCCCCCTATTTTTGGCCAAAATCTTCATGGAAAAAGTAATGGAGATCTGTATTCAAGCTTAATTCCACTGCAAAATTCCACCACCCGAGTTTGAAGGCCAATATCTCAAACATGATCAATGGACTTTGGAAGTAAAGTATATCAAACTAAAGCTTATATATTTCTGTTTCTTAATGTCAAAATTATAATTTTAAGTTGGATGTACAGTAAAACCCCTTATTTATGCTTTTCTAGGGAAAAACTAGAAAAGTTCCCGCAATGAGAACTGGTGTAAATTGCGGGAAAATGCAAATAGTGGGAAAAGGACAATTTTCAGTTTCACATGCATACTTTAACAATATGATGTAAATAAGAAGCATCAATAAACTGAATCAGAGCAATATTATTAATTATTTCTTAAAAAATAGAGTTGTCCTGATTTATTTTTGTACGATATATTTCTACCAATGTTTCAACCAACCCAACCAACCATTGGAGGGTGTCAACTCCATAATTCCCAAACTTATACATTATGCAATACCTTTCCTCTTAGGCATAGCCATTCACAGCAATATTAGGTGATCTAGAACTTAGAAACTGCTTTTTATGTTGATATTCCTTCATACCATGATTTCTTGACATTTTCTCTTTTTCGACAGGTGTCTGCAATAGCTAGCATGTTTCTGAATCACATCGAGATTTTTCATTATTTCATCCATTGTAGAGACCGGTAAACTTAAATGTTTCACTATATTAGTGCGAGTTACATCATGAGGATCCACAATTTTTATTTACACCAAAATGGAAAATATTCTAGTTGCTGCGAATATTTCCACGGTGATTACTCGAGGATTTCGATTTTTTTCTGCATTGGTTCATCTCACTGCTCAACGGTTTCGCCGGCATTCCAGATGGCATCTTCAGGTCCGAAGTATAGGAAATATATAGGTAGTGCGAAGATATGTGAAATATATAGAACGAAGATGTAAGAAATTTGATGGGATGCGACCCTGACTTGAAGATGAAGATGAACCAACGCGGAAGAAGTCCCAAAACCATCATCTTGAAACATTGTAATTCGCATCCATTTCCCATTTCCTACTAAAATAAAATTTACGTTCCGGAGTAATTAAGGATAACATAAAACTTGAGGTTAATGAGATACCTCGCTGGTCGGCCAGTGCAAGAAGTTAACAAATGGCAAAAAAAATTCTCAACAAAATTATTTATTTAATGCTGTTTTCACACGATAAAACTAGTTTCAATAAGTTTGGTTTTGTAGTAACATGTTGTAAAACTGCTGAATTAATGCAGTGTGATGGTCGAACGAATGATCTCCTGTTATCGTCCACCAGTTCAGTTAATGTATTTTTAACATTTCATAATGTCTGGGTAAAAAATCATTTTCATTCTTCACCATATGAACATCGGTAAAGCTTATATATACTCCCGCAGGTGTTCCTAAATTATAAATTGCGTCGTATACACATAAATTTCATTGTAGGAATCTTTTCCCCGAAAAAAGATAGGGATTTTCTATCACGATAGAAACTCACGATCGCTGAAACAATCGCAAGTGATATTTCGTCTTTCCATCACTAGTGACGCTGTGTACTGCCCCGCTATGCCGTTAAGTTCGAATTCTTCCGTATGACAGAGCACATTACTGCTCTCTCTCTTTCTCTTGTATTTGAAGTGTATAAGCACGATAGAGGGTAAAACAGTGTTTTTTATAGACTAATATGTGTGGCTAAATGTCATAGAAGGGAACTTTGTTTTTTTTTTTTAATTATCGCATTCTTACCAGCATCTAATGCAAACAGCTGGAAAAAGTAAAAGTCGTGGTGTAAATACAGGTTTCTACATACATTGGAGATATAAGAAATGGGATGGGACCCAATAAAAACATTGTTTTTATCGGGTCCCAAAAAAAATTGCGGGAAAACGTAAATACGAGGTTTTACTGTACAAGGTCTGTTAGAAAAGTATCCGACCTTTGGCCAGGGGGAAAAAAACTGGCATACTTGGAGCATTGGAAACCTAATCACCCTCAAAGTGGTCTCCTTGGGACTCCACACACTTCTCCCAGCGGTGCCGCCATTGTTGGAAGCATTCCAAGATAACCTCTTTCGGAAAGGAGTTTAGCTCGGCTGTCGTTGCTGCCATAATTTCCTCTCTTCTCTGAAATGGTGTTCCTTTCAATAGCCTCTTCAGTTCGGGGAACAAGCAGAAGTCGCAGGGTGCCATATCAGAAGAGTAAGGAGCCTGTTTAACCACAGGAGTCTGGTTTTTCACCAAAAAAGTCTGAATCAAGTGTGAGGAATGTGCTGGTGCATTGTCGTGATGGAGGTGCCAATTTCATGTTGACCACATCTCCAATCTCTTGCACCGCACAGCATTACATAGGTGGCGGAGGACATCTATGTAGTACTCTTTAGTGATTGTTTGACCCTAAGGTGCGTACTCGTGGTGTACCACACCGTGGGAGTCAAAGAAAGCAGTCGGCATCACTTTGACGTTGCTCCGCACTTGGCAGGCCTTCTTTGGTCTTGGTGACATGAAATGCTTCCACTGTGATGACTGGGATTTGGTTTCCAGGTCATACCCGTACCCAGGACTCATCACCAGTGATTATGGTGTTCATGAAGTCGGGGTCACTGTTTGTGGAGTCCAGCATGTCCTGTGAGACTTCAACATGAAGTTGTTTTTGCTTTGGCATCAGCAGCTTTGGCACGAATTTCGCCGCCACTCTCTTCATGGCCAAATCTTCAGTCACAATGGAATGTACCGAATAAGTGCTGATGCCCACCTCTTCCGCAATTTCTCAGATAGTCACACAATGGTCCCACATCACCACAGCGTTCACTTTGGCAATGACCTGGTCATTTAGGCATGGTCACTTTAGCAGGGACTGGTTTTGGGAAGTGACACCCTGAAAGGCGAAGGCAATCTCCCACTAATGATTGTCGGCCTCTGCTGGGTGATTTCCTCTCTTTCACAAATTCTTTCAAAAGCTGATGAATGAGCTTCAGGCTGAAGTTGTACAGCTTCAGTCGTATCTGATACATGGTGTATGAGTGCAAAACAGCAATGACAATTTCATGAAAAAAAATTTTATATACCATTTCTTATTATATTATATGGTTTCTTATTATATGGTTTTCCTTACAGTTCCTGTGAAACTTATTTGCATATCAGCCTTGTCGATCAAACCCAAATTTTCATTTTGCAGTGAACTCTCATTAGGACATTTTGTAGGGACCCAACAACCTAAACATGCTAAAAAGGAAAACATGCTAAACAAGCTAGGATTTCCGGTCTAAGTTGAAGATGTTTGTGCAAGTAGCATAAAGGCGTAAAAGTGCCAAAAGTAAAATAGCCAAATGATTTCTTCATTTGTTTGTTTCTTAGTATGGTACATTACGTGCTAGGTTGAAATACTGTGGCCATAGATGATCATTATTAGTTAAAAATTATCCCCACAGTAATCATGTTTCGATAGTTATTATTGTTTAGTTTTTGCTTTGTTATCTTGTGAAATGCGTTCCTATGAATTACTTAATCATGCAGTACATATTCAGTGTACAGTGTCATTTAGACATGTAGGTATACTTCGTATTCGAATCTAAAGCCCGTTTCCCACGTATGGAAACTCAGAATTGAAGGGCCCAAAGGCTTTCTATGGTCCCTACCTTGAAGGGGAAAAAGGCTGTTGGATCAACCAGCTGGCAATCAGTGAGTTAAGGTTGTGTTTGCCTTCCATGAAGTCACTTTTGTGAAAGTCAATGAGGATGTCTTGGAATTAGAAAGTATTGTTTGGCCCTTTAGTGAACTTGAAGCTTCATGTTCTAAATTCTTATTACATTACACCAGTTAAACATCATCAGTTACAGGAGTCATCTTTTTGTCAATTTCAGGGTTTCACGTATTCTGTCCGGGCAGTCATCTTTTCCAGTTGGGCAGGTAGAAGAGCTGATAAGTGCGTAAGTGTTATGCCAGTGCATAGTTTGGTAATTACATCCTCAAAAACTTTTTTGAGAAATTATACAAAATATAATTGCGTGTGATCTAATCAATGTCACAGTTTTCATGTTGTGTATGATATCTCACTGTGGACTGCGTATAACCTTAACGAGTTGGGTGAGTCTGTTCATTCCTTGATTGTATTGTAATGTAATTGAAATTATTACTTCTGTTGGTGTCACCTAGGGCAGATATGTTGAAGGGATGATTGAAGTGAATGGTAGTTCAAGCAGCGCTAATTTCAAAGCGCGAAGCGACGCACATTCTTCTTCTGTCGTTTCTCCCTGTATATTTAATCTCTTCTTGTAAATCATTAATTTATGATTCCACCTTAACAGAGCTGTAAACACTCTAGATATAAGTTTACCAGCAAGGTTTTGAAATATACACGCGGCTGCTGAGGGCTTGTGATGTCACAAGCGCGTTCAAGATGGCAGTCGTGCTTTTTTGGCGCAATCCAAAATTTGCAACTTTAAAATGTGTTTTATAGCATTTATGACAAAGAAAATATTGCGATAATGGTATGGTTATTCATGCTGAAGCATGAACTATCAATATCTAAAATATTTAAAAAATGGTGAACTACCCTATTATTCTTTCTTCTTATCAGCATATTATCCAAAATGTATTTTTCTTTTCCTCCTTGCTAACCCTCTATTCTACCTTGTAACACCTTTCAGTAACATAGTTTCCCTGATTCCTTGTTCCATCCACACACTTTGCCTCCTAATTCTGTCCTCCAAGTTAGAGGTTAAAAAAAAATTAAAGACAATCTATGGTCTTCGGTGTGCATGACCTGGAATTTTGTACAAAAATGGCATTGTGATGGTCTGTCTGGTTATTTTTTAGTTAGACGCTAAATGGTTGTTTCCCTCATTTTTCGGGCCCTAACTCAATAGTAATGGGTGAAAAATGTTCGCTTTAGCCCAATGTAGCAATGTTTTTTTTCTCTCTCAAGGGGTCAGCTGTTGGCTGACAGGATCCAAAGTCAAATGGAGCGGCAACAAGGTGATGGCGCCTCTTCTAGGCAGCAGCAAGTCAGTGCACCAAGTGATAGTGAAGGTGCGCCACCATCAGTAGCCTCCCCTCCAGCAAATGCAGCCTTTTTAGGTGAAGGGGGAGCTAGTCAGAGTTCAGAAGGTGCTGGGGAAGGGTCAAGATCCACTGGTGTACCCGGGAAAGATGGGCCTAATGATGTGGACATGGGAGATGGAGATAATGCTGAGCAGTAAATTACAAGTTTGAGTTTTAATTAGGATTTTTCAATTGTTATTTTGTGCCTATTTGAATTCTTTATAGTTTCCTGTTGTCTATTTTACATTGACAATAATTTCTATGTTTCATGATATTAAGTATCCAAGATATGTACATAGAGCTGTAAGTGGAGCTTTATATTTCCTTTATGTTTGAATGACTTTTTTGCTTTTTACTTTTGATGGGCAAATTGTTTTTAAAGTTTCCCACCATTCAGTTCCCTAGCTCAACTCTAGACGGAACCTTTTATTATTGTAAGGGAATCCTAACAGTTATATTTTCTTATTTAAATGTTGACATAAATGAATAACTATACCACAATATTTAATAAAGGAAGCTACCTAAAAATGTGCAATCATTTAAGTCATTTATATATGAACCTATTCATTTTATATTAAATGGGAAAATGTACTGCCCCTTGTGGAATGTACTTTATTCTGTCATTAACCCTTTGCACAAGCATCTAGTCAAGTAACAACTTACTCATCAAGTGTCACTCAACTCATACATTTCATGGTGATCTTAAGGGGACTTATTTTTTACTATACAGTAAAACCCCTTAATTACACTTTTCTAGGGACCGCTAGAAAAAAGTGCAAATTGCAGGAAAATGCAAATTGCAGGAAAATGCAAATTGCAGGAAAATGCAAATAGCAGGAAAAAGAGAATTTTCAGTTTTACATCCATACTTAAAAAATATAGTGTAAAGATAAAAATAAGAAATACTGATAAACTGAATTAGAGCAATATTATTAATCATTCCTTTAAGTATATAGCTGTTTTGATTTATTTTTGTACAATATATTTCCTCCTATGTACAACCAACCAGCCCAACCATTGTCAAGAAAAAATTATGGAAAACAAAAACATTAATTTGGCATTTGGATATTCTAGTCTTCCGACATTTTCAATTAACACGTTCACTGCAGGGCTGATTAAAGCCCTACCCCTCACAGCGCAGCGTGACCCAACGGAGGGTCACACTCAGCCTTTTGCATGGTTGGTGTGACCCACCAGTGGGTCACAGTCCTTCCAAGCTTCTGGCCACTGCCGAGGGATGGTGGTTGAAGCAGCAACACTCAGCTGTTTCTTGAGATTAGAGGAAGGCTGGGGGAGGCAACTCCCAGCCTTGCCCCAGCCCGCCTCTCCACCAGCCACGTGGGGTACGTTATCGGCTCAACCCTGGCACGGGATGGGAGAAGAGAGGGGCAGCAATACAATGCATGTGGTAAAGATTTGCTGATGTTCGAAAAACCCAGGAGACTCCCACCCATCTCTGTTTATTGCCCCTGCCCTTGTTCGCGCCCGTCTGTGAGACATAGACGCCCATCTGTGCATCACCGATTCCCCAGCCATGCACGCATTATGAGAAAATGGAAAGGGGATCCTTTGGAAAGATTACATAGGGGTTTGTCTCACTCAGAAAAAAGTAGTGTCTGCATTTCAGAAGACGTTCACCCGGCAAGGGCACGGTCACTCATCCACCACTGAGGGATTGGCTCAAGAACGCTACGCAACCCTTTCCCAATTGCCCTTCCGTAGAGGGGGGGAAGGGAAGAGAGAGTCTCAATCTCTCACACAGCCAGGCGAGTGCAGTTCGGACTGTTTAGTTTACGAGCAACTGACTGACAGCCAAGAAGTTGAGAAAAAATTTTCCTAAACATTTTCATTATTTTTAATAAGTTGATATATGTTTTACTATATCGAGTAATGTTCATCCTTATGTATAAAAATCGCATAAACTTGAAAAAAAACAAAAAATAAACATATTTTGGATATAATACGCTAATATGTAAATTTGTTCGTGACCCACCGGTGGGTCACGCTAAGTGTCACATACAGTAGAATCTCGATTTTACATAACCCGACATAAAATTTTATTTTACAAAAGTGAATGAGCAGTCCCGGCCGACTCCTGTAGTATTCTTATGGAAGCATTATTTCATTTTATGTAAATTCGATGTAACGATTTTACATAATGCTATTTTGGTCCCCAGTGGAGATATCAATTCGATTTTACAAAATGAAACAACAGAACTTAAACAAAATCCGGCAGATTCTTGCCCATCTTTAAAGGAAATCTTCAATATAATGCCATACTACTGTGAAATTCAACTGTAACGAATCAATACATTGCATTTTAATGGTATGTATATTATTATTTTATTTTTCCATCTTTCAGCACGAAAAGTTATGGGTTCAAGGTGTTTACTTGTTTACGCTATGATAATTGCGCCGGAATCCCGGTATGCTCACACAAAGCTGCTTTATGGCCTTGAGATAGCAACCCTATCAGCTGTTCCGAGTGATGAGATGAAGCTCGCTTTGGGGTCGCCTAAGCACGTGTCTTGACACTTGCGTGTGTTGTTAAGCAGAATAGAGTACGGACAGTGTTTGTCCTCAACCGAGGCAATTGGGAAGATATGTGACATTGTAGTTGTACAAGTTTAGGTTAAATAACTCCACACAGGGCGATTTATTTGAGAGCGTATATATTCTCCGACTACTCGCAAACTATAACTTTTTTATGTTAACGACACCAAGCAACAAAAAACCTAAATAAACAATCAACAATAAAAAAAAAACTCAACGTGTACAAAAAACTGTCAGTAGTACCAACTCATACATATGTTAATTACCAACACAACAATAGCAAACTCCACAAGTATGATTTAACATAATTTACACTTCCCCTTGTTGGGAATTAACTTCTGATACACAGCAACTAAAACTATCACACTTGTGTTAAACCCAACTGTGAAACATGTTTCCTGGTTTGAGGTCCAGGTAAAATTTTGGTAAAGATATCAGCGACATTGTGCTGGGATGCTATGTAAATAAATTCAACGTCTTTGTTTCTTACAGATTCTCTTACAAATTCGACATCAATATCTGCATGTTTTGTGCGTTGAGAATGTGAATTGTTTCTAGATAAGGCCATTGCGCCTTGGTTATCACCATTTACAATGCATGGAGTGGACATAAATTCAGGACAATTTATTTCTCCAAGAAAAGTCCTAAGCCATTTCAATTCCTTTATCACTTCCTTCATAGCAATTAATTCAGCTTCCACTGTACTACAAGCCACTCTCTGCTGTTTCTTTGACTTCCAGATTACAGGTGAATTCGCTAAAAATATTACATATCCTGATACCGATTTGCGATCTGTATGATCATTTCCCCAGTTAGCATCGACATATACCATAGCAGATTGATTTGTCCTAGTATAGCCCAAGCCATAATTCTCTGTTCTCTTAATATATCTCATAACATGTTGCAACTCCCTCCAATTCTTTTTACAAGGATTTGAACAAGCTTGGCTTAATTTACAGGTGGTAAATGACAAATCAGGTCTGGTGTTATTGGACAGATAGAGTAAATTACCAACAGCTTTTCTGTAAATATATGCATCATATGGTTCATCATCACCATCACATTGGATAGCCTTCAGGGGCAATGGTGTTGAAACACCCTTGGCATCCTGCATACCAAAATCAGATAAATTATTCTGAGTAAAACTCTTTTGGTCAATTGTTAACACTTCAAATGGTTGTCTTAACACATTTAGGGACAGAAATTGTGAAATATCTCCAAGCATTCTAACATCCAGATGTTTCGCCAAATAATTTTTAAAACAAGTTATTTTGCACTTACTCCCCCATACTGCTATGTCATCCACATAAGAGTGCTACTATTATTTCTTTCTCTTTATTTGTGTAAACACAGGGATCACTGACTAATGGCAACAAATCAAAACCTCTCAGAATTTTGTCAATACAAAGGTACCACTCTCGTCCTGCCTGCTTAAGGCCATATGGGCCCTTGAGTAATCTACATACATAGCTTTCTCTACCTATCTCTCGTTCCTCAAAGTACAATGGTTGTTCCATATATATTTCCTCAGAGTACTGTTAAGGTAAGCTGATTTCACGTCTATGTGTTCTATGTCCCAACCTTTCTCTACTGCTAAAGCAAAAAGGACTCTGATGGTTGGTCTCTCAACTACCGGGCTAAAAGTTTCCTTGAAGTCTATTCTGGGAACTTGGGTGAATCCTCTGGCAACTACTCTAGCCTTGAATTGGTTAATGGATCCGTCTGGCTTCCTTTTCACCTTAAGCACCCACTTACTGCCTACCACATTTTATTTTGTGGTCTCTTAACAATTATCCAGGTATTTTTCTCATGCAGGCTAGCCATTTCTTTCTCCATTGCCTCCAGCCACTGTTCTGCATTTTCACTATTTAGTGCCTCACTCACATTTGGCTCATCTGGAGCACTTAGACGCCGTGAAAAATTACATCCTGCACAACTTGCACAATCACTACAATTTTCCATGCGGTTCTTAATTCTCTCTGAGCGTCTCAATTTAGCATGTGGTTCAGTAACACTAGGGTTCTCATCTGAAATTACATTGTTTATTTCTACCTTTAATTCACTTTCATTATTCATTGACTCCACTTCCCCTGAAGCATAGACCTCATCATCATTATTTCCATCATCGTCATTAAACATTTCCTCCTCTACATGATGTACATACTCACACTCATCATCAAAATTTACTAAGGGGACAACTTCATCATTACAAAAATGTTTTAATATTCTTGGCCTAGTAGTGAATTTCTCCTTGAAAGGAAATTTGTCTTCTTCAAATGTTACACTGTGAGCCACAATTACCTTCTGCTTTCTGAGGTACCATAATCTATAGCCCTTCACATTCTCACTATAACCAATGAAAGCACATTCCTCTGCTTTGGGGTCAAATTTTCCATCTTTTACAGAGACCCAAGCTCTACACCCAAAAACTCTCAACCTATCATAATCCTCAATCCTTAGCTTTTGACCTCCCCACATTTCTAATGGAATTTTAAAGTCAATGGCTGAGTTTGGGCACCTGTTTCTAATGTAACAGGCAGTGTTGACCGCCTCAGCCCAGAACCTTTTTGGCATTCCTGATTGTATTAATATACAAGTAGCCATTGCACTGAGGGTTTGGTTCTGCCTTTCAGCAATGCCATTTTGCTGGGGACAATGTGGTACAGTCTTCCTATGGATAATACCATTTTGGCTCAAGTACCACTGAAATTCATTGCTACAATATTCACCTCCATTATCGCTTTGAACACTTTTAATTTTGAAACCTAATACATTCTCAGACTCTACTTTAAATTTAACAAACTCATCAAACACCTCATTCTTCTTCACAAGGAACCTGGTTGTTAAATATCTTGAGTAATCATCTATAAAAGTCAATACATACCGAGATCCTCCAATAGATGCTGGTTGAATTTTACCCATTACATCACTATGAACTAGCTCAAGGGGGTGATGCGTTTGCCTGGTGCTGTGGGTTGGGAAACCTGTTCTGGTAATCTTGCCTTGAACACAGACAGAGCAAACACCTAACTTCTCACCTTTAAACTCAGGTAGTACAGGGATGGTTGGTTGGTTATTTAGGGGAGGCGACCGACAGCTGAGGTCATTTGCGCCATATAGGATAGGTGGGTAATTGGGTAATGGTAGGAGTTTTCAGGGAACGGAGGAAGGGTGAAGAGAAACCCGGCGTCGGCATTAGCCTACTCTTAACGAAAGGCGCCAAGGGGACCACGGCTTAACGTCCCATCCGACGGACGGACGGAGTACTAAACTTGAAATGCCCTCCACTAGGCACTCAAGTGGGGACCAGTTTTCCACTGAAAAATCCGCCACTGCCGGGAATCGAACCCGGGCTCTCGGGATGGGAGGCCAGGACTCTAGTAGTACAGGGATCTTAAGGATAGCTGCTTCATGGACATGGCCTAGTCTTTGATGCCACATAACAGCTGCTCTCAACGCAGTGCTCTCATGGTATTCACTCTCTCCTTGTCCTGCAAGGATACTTGTAACTTCATCAGGACAGTGGTCAACATAATCAGTTTCTACCATGTACCATATGTAAATGCTCTAAATACAACCTCTCCATCATCAATACCCTCAGCATAATTATCATTGAAAGTTGCACGCACTCCCTTATCAGTAAATCTTTTCACGGACATTAAGTTAAATTTCAATTCGGGCACATACAATACATTAGTTAATTTCAACATGTGACCACCACACTCCTTTTTCAATTTCAGTACTACAGTTCCCTTTCCCTTTATGACAATTTTGCCTTTCCCCAACATTACACTCCCAGATGCTGGCTTAAAATTACCAATAATACTTTTATCTGGTGTCATAAAGTCTGTGGCACCGGAATCAAGGTACCAGACATTACTCTCTCACCTACTTACCAGTGTGGTAGCGCACAGATACATCTTAAAATTACCCTCATCTTGGT
Source organism: Platycnemis pennipes (assembly GCA_933228895.1). Classification (NCBI taxonomy): domain Eukaryota; kingdom Metazoa; phylum Arthropoda; class Insecta; order Odonata; family Platycnemididae; genus Platycnemis; species Platycnemis pennipes. Next base: position 30,184,585 of record OW121846.1, read on the forward strand.
CCTTCTCCGGAACTTCTTTCGTGAAGGCACTTGCGGTGTTCGCTCTGAAATTGGTCTCGTTTTTCTGATCGGCGTATTTCTTTGCTTCATAACAAAATCGTGCCAGGTGGCCCCACTTGCCGCATGCATAACACTTCGATGGCGTACGATTCCTATCGAAGTGATCATTGCCTCTCCTCTCCTCCCACGTCGTCTGCTGCATTCTCCGCTGCTCCGGTCGCTTGTTTGGGTTGCGGTTGAAGTTGTACGACTGTTGCGTCGTCTGATTCCTCTTGAAAGCGGCGAAGGCGGTAGCTTCATCATCTTTCTCGTCTTCCGCTCGACTCATCCTCGTTTCTTCTGTGTAAAGTCTACGTTTTATCAATCTAGTGGAGAGATGAGCGTTGTACTCAATACTTCTGACAAATGCGTCGTATTTAGGTAGCGGGAGACAAGCCACCATCATCATAGCTAGTTGGTTATCCGTGAGTACAAATCCGCCGTCCGACTACTTTCTTGCGATGTTCTGGATTTTCGCGGTGAATTGTTGCATCCCCATATTATCAGGCTTCACAAAAGATGCTAACTCCTTTAGCAACATGCTTAAATGTATCGTCGTGAAGGTCGTGTGTATCTCATTCAGCGAATCCCACACGTCTTTGGCTCTCTCTTGGTGACCGATGTCTTCAATATACTCCGGACTTACGTGCTTGACCAGATAAGCCCGTGCTTTCCTGTTTAACCTCGCCTGCTCCGCATTAAGTTCCTCCACTCCTTCATAACCGGGATCGATCGCGTTCCAGCAGTTTCTCTCAATCAAATTGGCCTCTGCTACTACCCTCCATTGATAGTAATTGTCCTTCATGAGTTTTAATATGGAACTGCAAGTATCGCCTCCTTGTTCCATCATGCCAGCAATCGCCTCCGCTGACACCTCCTTTTTCACAAAGTTCAAAACTATTATATCTCGCGCCGCCAAAATAGTTATAGCGCAGTTACTCCGTCACATTTAATGTGTTAGCGCTTCTGGGCCCATAACCTTTACGAGTTTAGGTTAAATAACTCCACACAGGGCGATTTATTTGAGAGCGTATATATTCTCCGACTACTCACAAACTATAACTTTTTTATGTTAACGACACCAAGCAACAAAAAACATAAATAAACAATCAACAATAAAAAAAACTCAACGTGTACAAAAAACTGTCAGTAGTACCAACTCATACATATGTTAATTACCAACATAACAATAGCAAACTCCACAAGTATGATTTAACATAATTTACAGTAGTATTACATAAAACATCACAACTGATGGCATCAGATGGCTAAAACTTGCTTAAGTGCTTGCCAACAAATTTTTCCAGTATGAACATGTTCACTCACTACCTTCCCCATGTCTAGGTAGATAGGTCTGTTTAGGTTGTGTTGTCTGTACATTTCCGATCTAGAGCTTTAAGCGGAATTCAATGCATGGTTTGGGTTAGCCAAAATTTTAAATAAATTGAATTGAAGAACCAAGGAATATGAAAATGATAGCGAACACAGTGCAATTCAAGACAAAGAAGTTACGGTTTTTAATAAATGATAATTACAACTGACGTTATAGTAGATGCTACCTGTGCTGTTTTTAAGTACCCTTTCATTCCGGAGCCTTGCAGTGAAAAATGTTTCCCTTGTCATTAGATTAGATTAGATTTTTGCTGTGGTGGAGTTCCTCCAAGGAGGCCCTGAGGCACTTAGACCTCTCTCCCTTTTCATTAGTACCTTGAGCATAACCTTGTATTCCTCCATACAGAACTCACTCTTGGAAGGAATTGCACAGACATACTTCTCGTCTATCTTGTTTCACAAGTCAGGGAAGCTGGACCCTTTCCTCGATCACTGGGCAGAGGTGATAACGACACTCTTCTCAGTACCATCCCCACTCAGCCAACTATTCGTTTACTCATTTACTAAAAATATTTGCCGCCCACTATGAAAATACTTACTATGAAAATACAGGCCCAGCAGTTCATACCGAAAGTTTCGTTCTGCAGTTATTAATTTTAAGAGGAACTTTACCGTTATTATTAACAAACTTCTTGTAAAATGAACACTCGACAATTTTGTTTATAATAGAGTTCCGTTTAAAATGTGGAAATGCACAGAAAAAAACTTGATAAATGTAACTCTGAGCTTATATTTTCCCAGCATGCTACAAATATCATAATACTTATTGTTATATATCCACCGAGTATGTTAACAAATGCTTGACCACGGAGACACAGTAAAGGCATCTACCATGCTAAGATGAAAGATTGGAGATTACCCCAGCCTGCAGGCCATGGAAGGGTCAAGCGAAGAGTGGGGTGGGGAACGATAAAGTTGTCATTTTTAGGGTCGATCCCTCAGTCAGGTCTACATAATTGACGCATCTAAACCGGTTTTCTGCAAAAGACCCCCCCTCACCCAAGAAGAGTTCTTCATCTCTTATTCCGGTCACGACGAAATTCATCTTGGCGTGACTCATTCAGTGAGAAAGAGAAGAGAGGGAAACCCGAGAAGATCACTCCGCCTTATCTGTAATTGTCTACCCCCCGCCCAGCTTCGCTTCCACCCAGGTGGCCTCGACTAGTGGGGGAGGAGTTGGGCCACTGCAGCCAACACTTTTTTTGTTTGCTTGCATCTCGCTTAGTGGCAGAGCCGTGTTGATATGCCCATGGACAATTACAAGTGAGCACGGATAAGTTTGCTGCGAAATGGCAGAATGCGAAATTTTACTGTTTATAATGTCGCTTGGATTTATTAGTTATCCCTTCTCAAAGACAAAATATAACATGAGAATAATGAATCTTCCTCATCAAAATGGATAAACTGACAGCTTTCTAACAAGTGCGAAAAAGTGTTACAAGTTTACGACATTTCTATGAATTGGTGCAACGCGTAGCGATTTTGCGGATAGATTTTAGTGGGCTCTCATGATTTTTCAGAAACACACTTGATATTTAAATGAAGTACTGAGTGACGATGAAGAAGATGAAAGTGATGAGGTCATCCCTGAACCCAAAAAAGAAGACATCTTCCAGGCATTAAATACCTTGCATCATTTCTCATTACTTCACGAAGTTGATGATGATTTTAAAGATAATTTAAGAGAAATTGAAAAAGTAATCCACTCAAAAATGGAATGGTTAAAAGTGCAAAAAAACATCTCAAAATATTTTAAAAAGGCATACGTAATTCTATAAATGAAATTTTACTTTCAGAGGGGTTTTTCTTCATTTTCATTTTGCCCAGGCGGTTCATTTGTTTGCTATGCAATGCTATTTAACTTTCATTGAGTGATGTACTTTTCTATTATCCAGGATAAATTTTTCAAACTGCCTTAATTTCAAATGTTATCTCTCAGTTCAATTCATACTCTTCCACAGGAATGATTTCCTAAATTATGTACACACTTGTTTGCCACATGTTTAAATGCTAAATCTGTACTTTTGCCTGAGCAGCCAAAAAGCTATGATTCTGTTCTGAAATTGTATTTCACGTTTTGATTTAAAATATAATTATCTCTCCATAATTAAAAAGTTTTAATTTCTACAGTGTAATATGTATGCAATAATGATTTCTTTGTAGTGAAAATAGTTTCAATGTCATTGTGTTCTCACACGTTGTGAAATTTAGCATATTTTTCAAAATCCACTAATATCTTGATTTTACATAATTTGATTTTACATAACACCCCATTTTTGGGTCCCAAGGTGTTACGTAAAATCAAGACTCTATTGTAGTAGTCTATTATTTGAACAGTGACTAACCTCTGGGTGAAGTCACTCGAGAAATTCTCGATTCCTACTCTCACAATACTCCTCACAAGTTACGACAATTCAATGAATTTTATGGCGGTGGCGCTAGTCGCATTTGCGTGACCCACTGGAGGGTCACGCCGCAGTGAACACGTTAAGCCAAAATAGAAGCTCTCATTATTTCATCCAACCATTGTCAAATCCATAATTCCCAAACTTAAGGCATTGTGCAATGCCTTTTCTCTTATGATGGCAGCATTCACAGTGATATTTGATGATCTAGAACTTAAATCCATTGACGATCTAGGACTTTAATCCACTTTTTAAGGTGGTATTCCTTCATACCAAGATTTCTTGATGTTTTCTTATTTTCAACAGATGCCCATGCACCAGCAAGCATGTTTCTGAATAACATCATGATTTTTCATTATTGTATCCATTGTTGAGGCCAGTAATTTAAGATGTTTCGCCATATCAGTGCGAGTTGCATCATGAGAGTCCAATTGATTCACAATTTTTATTTACTCCTAAATTGAAAATATTCTAGTAGTGGCAAAAGCTTCCATGGTGATTTGTAAATTAGAGGGATGGGCAGGGGCCTTCTGTAGCCCCCTGGCACTTAACCTCTGTAGATCCATTGTGCCAACCCACATTTAACCCACCCACCACTCGCAGACAGGGGACAAGAGCACCACAATAGAGGTATGGAGGAGGGTTACCAATCCAGCCTCTGTCCGGGCCCAACCTTGCTTAACTTCGGTGCTCTCACAGGAACTGGTGTGTCAACGTGGCTAGGCCCTTGCCCCAGTCCATGGTGATTACAGTAATTAGAAGATTACTCGAGGGTTTCCAGGTTTTTCCCACGTTTGTTCATTCTACTGGATGACAGTTTTGCTGGCATTCCAGACAGCATCTTCAGGTCCAAAGTGTAGGAAATATATGGGACAAAGTTATTAGAAATTTGATGGGACACAATCTTCGGACCTGAAGATGGCATCTGTAATGTCAGGGAAACTGTCATCCCATGGGATGAATCAATGTGGAAGAAACCTGAAAACCCTCAAGTCATCTGAAAATACAGTCAAGCCCACTTTTATCAAACCCGTTTATAACGAAGTTTTGGTTATAATGAAGTGAAGGCTATTCCCCGTGAAAAATGGCCATTTTACCATGGTAAAAATCCTACTTTCAACAAACCTTTTTTTATCGGTGGTCCACTTTCAACGAAGTTTTTTTTGCGCAACGGGCAAACCCAATTCTTTCCGAAGTACCACTCAGTTGTTGTACCATATACTGTGTATTATCTGCAAGCTAAACTCAAATGAAGGTATACATCTGATAATTTTCGTCCTTAAATACGCCTGCCCACCCCTTACTCTGGCTCCCATGAACGCACACCACGAAAGCCTTCTCCACTCCGTGATTATGGTTGAGTTAGGCTTGTCTGGTGACAGAAGGGTTGAGTGAGAGTAAGGGTCAAGGTTGCTAGGTTGGAAAGGGCAACAACGCCCATGGCTAGAGATTGACGAAAAGGTCCTGCGAAGAAAGAAGACAGGAAGGAAAGGTGAAAGGAAGGAAGAGAAGGGTACTTCTGGTGTTTCATAGCCATATGACAACGTTCTAACATATGAGGCGGGAATGTTGGGTACAATAAGGAGATAGCAAATGGCTGCGAAACGCGCAGGTGTCAGGGTTTTCCACCCCTCTGACTTTCTGTTTTACCCTGCCATCGGACAACTCACGCTGCCTCGACTGTACGTCAACTTCACTTTCTGCCTTTAACTCTCCTTGTGGCACTGCTTTCAGTCTTTGGTCATCAGCCATCGTGTCAAGAAAGACACTGTAAGCTCGTGTTGGTGTCAATTAGGATTGCGTTTGTCTTCGTATCGGTTATGATGGAGAATGAAAAAAGAAGAAAAATTTTAAGCTTGAATTCAAAGTTGGATATATTCAAGAACATCGACGATAAATGTCTAAGACGTATGGCAAGAAAGTACGATATATCATTGAGTACTTTATCAACAATATTGAAAAATCGACAGAAGGTCGAGATGGCTAATGAAAGCACTGCTTTTGAAAGTGATCATAAAAAAATCTGTGGATCGAAGCATAGTGACGTAGAGGATGCCGCATTCAAATGGTTTGGTGACATCCGTGCACGAAATTTTCCGGTTAGTGGCATACTATTGAAAGCACAAGTGTGCAGGTTCGCGATTGCTTTAGGCAAGAAGTTTCACCCTAGTAATGGGTGGTTGGATCGCTTCAAAAACAATATAATATCGCTTACCACTGCATTCGTGGGGTAACTCAGTAGACGATGTGACCTGCCGTCATTGGCTTAGTCAAAATAAAAGTATTATTCAGAAGTACGCCACTTGTGATGTATATAATGTGGATGAAATATCCCTCTTCTACCAATTGACCCCAAACAAGACAATGTGCCTTAGGGGTGAGTCCTGTCATGGAGGTAAACACAGCAAGATCAGAATTACATTATTGTGTTGCACTAATCTAAATGGAAGCAATAAAAGATGACTTCACGTGATAGGAAAAGCTGAGAAGCCCCGGTCCTTTAAAGTTGTTCCCCATATGCCCGTTGCGTATAGGAGCAACAAAAAGGCATGGATGACAAAGGAATTGTTTTCCGAGTGGCTCATCCAATTTGAAAATGATATGCTGCGTTAAAAACTTCAAGTTTTGCTGCTCATGGAAAACTGCTGTGCTCACTGTATAACACTTAACCTGAAGACTGTCTATATATAGACGTCGATTAGTTGATAGAACTCTAACAAACATCCAAGTGGAAAGATCCACCACCATCAGCCTCTGGGATGCAATGCAGACGATAAATGCATCATGGGGAAGTATGTCACAAGCAATAATTTCCAACTGTTGAAGGCATGCCGGTTTCCATTTGAAGATTCCGATGATGCGAAGATGACACTTCTTATTCCAGCGACTTGAATTCTGATGTTGAAGCTGATATCGCGGATGGTGAGATGGACAGAAATCTGCCTAAGAAAGATGAATTATGAGGCCAAATTCCTGAGAAGGAAGGTAGTTTTGAGGACAGGTCTGCATAATTTCGCCGTAGATCTTTAAGTTTACCGGCCTGCTCTCAGTCCATTTCCCCCAAGACTTTGCCACGATGAAGAACTGCTGCATCATCATCCTTCCCCGTTGGAAGTCCCTTATCAGTTACGACCGCGAAAAAAAGTATCACATTTCACTCCACACTTTCCCACACCCTAACTTCCCAGGTGGCTTCCAATAGAGGAGGGGCTTGGGAGAGGGTAGAGAAGAGGGTAGGGGTCGAGCATCATGTCAAGGTCGGCAACGAACCCAGATTCCCATAGCACTACAGTCATCCAACCAGAACCTGGAAGGAGGGGAGGTTCAGAAGGAAGAGTGGCAGGCATTTTTACAGTGCGAAATGCCCAGAAAAAAAAAAGCTAGGGACGGAGCGGCCGAGATGCGAATGTACTCGAGGGATATTTGATTTGGGGTAAATGGCTGCTGATGCGCATCGCACCATAAGCATTAGCAATTGTTCAAAATATCTTGGCAACACTTAAGAGTAACTTAAGCTCAAGAAAGCGGTACCAAAATCACAATGACTTTGAAATAGGCACTAGATAACCATCGAAGTGTGCTGTCCCAGTGAATAGTTGCGAAATAAACGATACGTTGGGGGAGGGTGAAAATAGACTGAGATTCATATTAAGTGTATTTAGAATTATCCCTACCATCAAGTATGCAAGCTGCAACATTACAGCAGTCACCACCAAAATAGGGCTCAGAAAAACTGGTACACATATAACGAAGTGAATACAGTGGAACCGCGGTAGTACGAGTATGGCTTATTGTGAGACTCCCGTCTTTACCAGAGATTGCAGGGGCACCGTCAATTGACCCTATGATTGCCATGTAAAAAAATATGGTTTATTTGGCCAAATATTCTATTGGTTAATATGGCCAACACCAACAGGGGGCCAACCCTGTCGGTGTTGGCCCCCACCATTGCGAGAGTTTCCATCACTGGCAAACAAACACCATAAGTGGCCAACATCTGCCATAGCTTCAAATCTGTTAGCAGTGCAATTAATATTAAGTATTACGTATCAACTGCACATTATAAATCACCATCCTATTAATTTATTGTGTATATTGGTGGAAATACTGCAGCATTAGCAGTTACGAATACGTATTTTATCTTTTTATTGATTGCAGTTTTCACACTATAAAACAAGTTTCAATAAGTTTTATTTGGTAGCAACCCATCATAGTAAAACTGTTGAATCAAGGCTGCGTGAACGATCCCAGTTATTGGCCACCAGTTCAGTTCTTGTATTTTTTACATTTCATAATGTCTAGATAAAAAGAGATTTTCATTCTTCACAATGTAAACTTCGATACAGTTTAAACATATTCCCGCAGGTGTTCCTAAATTTATGAATTGCATCATAATGGCATTCATTTCATGGCAAAGAAATCATGAGTGTAAATATTTCATCTTTCCGTCACTAGTGGCTCTGTACTTCCCCACCGCATTCTAATTCTTCCATAAAACTGGGCACATTACTGCTCTCTCGTGTTTTTGAAGTGTATGTGCACAGAACAATGTAAAGAAGTGTTTTATATAAAATGATATTAGTGGCTGATAACAAAGGACGCCACATCCCTGACCCTCTCCATTCTACTCAACACCCGGAGCGGTTCCAATCAGCCACCGTCATGCACCCCCCAGGGTTGCCCAGAAGAAGAAGAAGGAACCTCAGAGTAGTTGCATGACGCCATCCAAACACCCCCTCCCCTCCTTCAAGCTCGGCAAGAGAGATAAAGATGCTAGAGGCCTGCACACGGGCTAAAAATAAGGGCGAGGGTCGCCCGCCGTGTGTGAGAGATAAAGAGAGAGGCTTGACCCGAAGTCATTTGATGGACTTATCCAAAGTATCACGAGTGTGACCTAATGGAGAACTTGCCGAGTATAGGTGGTCACCCGTCGACTGGGCGGGCGACCACCTCGAGGCCGGGCGACTCCCCTAAGATTGTCACCACCGTGTATCTTTCTCGAGGGTCTTTGTCATTTGCAATATTTTTCGCTCACTCTTTTACCACCCCTTCCCTCAGTTTGGGCAAGCAACCCAGTCACCCGCCTAGTATGCAGGCATTCCGGGTGAATGGGCATGGTCGGGCATCTACATCACAGAAACGGAGGCGAACACGGGTGAGGACACCCGGCTAGGGCAGGCGAGAGTCTCCCGGATATGGCACCCATTTGCAGGCCTCTTAAAAGATACACCCACAACTGGGACCTTCCCTCTCCACAACCGCAGACCCTTTTCCCCCCCCACACACCGTAAACCCAAACTCCCTGGATGTCAAAATCCTTACCCCCACCAACACAACCGGCCCAAATTTCCTTACGGCATCACCTCACTCAACCCGTCCGTGCTACAAGATTTTGGTGCAGACACCCCCTTCAAGGAGAGCTGAGCTAGGATTGCTCACCTTAAAGGACGAGGTAGGGTTCGCGGAGAATTTGTACTGCCATAATTCCAGGTGCATGGCAGCGAGAAAGGTATGTGCCGTCACACGTAAGCTTTAATTAACCCTTTCGCTGCAGCACACACTCCGGAAACCTACTCAACACATGCGGCGGAAAAGTGAAAGCACTATAGTGAGAACGAAAAAGTACGTTCACAGCAGCCTACCGTGCGATCGTACTAGGTACGTTCACAGCAGCGAAAGGGTTAAAAGAGAACCGTGGACATTATGAGAATGCTGGTAACAGGTAAAACAAAAAATAGCCAGGATAGCTAATGGCATTAGCTACGATATCCACATTACCTAAGGTCTAAATGATACATGGAGTTACATGCGGAAAATGATGGGAAGATCCTGGCATATGTGGGAGGTGAATGCACTAATATGTATTCACATATTTCATTTTTGATGCACCAGAATCAGCAACAATGAGTGTTATGCAGTCAAAAATAGTTTTGCTAAATCAGTTTTTGCTGAGGTTCGTAAAAACGAATTCCATTTTTTCCTGGGGACCAGGCCCGAAGTTTTTAATTTCAAAAAGTTCATATTTTCGAATATTGCCATGTTATAGGATTTTCATCGGCACCGGCCATTTTGATTCGTATAATCGAGAGTTTACTGTAACTATGGTGAAATCCACAAGCTCACATATGAGTATGTCCAGAATGTTGAAAATGTACACTTGACCCATTGGGCAGAACATTCAGTTTTAAAAATTCTTTCATTTTAATGTAAATGGCAGATGTCATGAACACAAGCTTGTGCACACAATGGGGTGCATGTTTTCAGTTGCCTCTTACAGGAGCCACTGCATTTCGAGCTGTCATCTGAGCTTTCACGTCCATTACGGGCCACATCATCTGGGTTAAAATAAATAGGAAGTCATGGGTATTTATTGGGGAGACATGCCCTCCCCTCCTCCCTCTTTGGCTTTGGCAATTTCCCTGATCATGTCAGAAGGTGATTACTCGGCCTAGACACCAAGTATTTCTTAGGACTTTCCCTTGGGTGATGAATGAAAAAGTCTTTTCTGTGCTGAGATGAGTTTATCAGTTTCAGGTCTGACGGAATGTGGAGTGCTGAGCTCTCGTGGACTGCCATTTTTCATAGTTTTCTCAAGTCATTTGTTACGAATTGTTAAACTTCAATGTTTTTTTTTAAATTATTGTAGTTTCTACTATTTTCTTTCAGATGAATCAGTTTTCAAGTTGTAGCATGCTAGATTTTTTTAAAAATTGATATTTAAACATTTGATTGATTTGCATCTCAGAAAAAATTCTTACCATCTCGTTACATGTTTTGTAGTGCAATTTCACCATGAAAACGGTTATTTTTAAGAACAATAATGGAAAATGCTTCAATATAACAATAATGGTCTGATTATAGATTTATTTTCATCACAATTCGCCATTAGTTTTAATGATTTACAATGTACACCCGTCCACAATAAAATGTTACCACTTCAGAGGCAGATTTTTTCGAAGTCCCGAGTTGAAGGAGATCCGACAACACTGTCCCTTGGCGCAGAGAGTTTACATACCCAGAGGTCTGGCTCTTGCCTTTTATTGAGTATACCATTCCGTCGAAAGATTATTGCCCTTTTTCAAGTGAACAGCCAGGGCAAACTGCCTTGGATGCGATTTCTGCCATAATACGAGTCGCATAGGTCCCTGTAGCCACAGATTGGATGTAGAGGCATGAGATAAGTTCCACGTGCTGCTCACCACATTTCTCGTAGTAACATCATCGAAAATTACACTTTTTTTCTCCACCTCTACCGAAAATGCCTGCATACATGTCCATGTCACTTTGGAGTTCTGTGACATGTGGACAATTTTCCGAGGGTTATGATTAATGTGCTGAATTGTTGTAACGTTTTCACAGATATATTTTAGGCCTTAAAATAATTCAATATCCTGGTTGGCATTTTATATCCTTTAACCTTTTTACTTCAAAAGGCCAACATTATTGGATGAAATAATAAGAGCTTCTAATTTGGCTTAATTGAAAATGTCCGAAGACTAGAAAATCCAAATGCCAAATTAATTATGGAAAACAATATCTCCAAAACCTTTCGATTGCCTTACAATCGAAAAACCAGTTTTGGAGATATCATTTTCCATAATTAATTTGGCATTTGGATTTTCTAGTCTTCGGACACCTACATTATTGATCACTAAGTCACCATTTCTCTGATTTGTCCAAATTTCCTGTCGCCAAGGTGTAAACATAAAGTCATAGGATTAATATTCTGTTTTTTTCAATTGATCATTGCTTCAGCTGTATTATGTCTATGTATTATGTCTAAATGTAATAAGATCAGCTACTAATATAATCTTCAGTATTTTTGCATTGCTTGAGTAAGAACTCCTGGAACTTTATTCAAAAGCCATGAATTTCTGACAATCAACAGCTATCAGCCTACATGGGTGGAGCTTCTTGCAAAGGAGAAGTCTCTAGGTTTTCCCAGCCTCATTACATTCCTCTCTCCAAAGAGTTCCATAAAACAGCATGATAAGAAAAGGGAGAAGTGGCCGTTGAGCACTTTGACGATTCCCTACTCTCTGAAATAATCCCGATACGTTCGGAAGTCAGTCGGCATATTTTTTCACCCTCAGAAACATTTCCATCACGTTTTATGACACCCACAACCCCGAACAATAAGCAGGTGGTGAACAAAGAATCAAGCCAGATCACAACAGAAAAGAACTTAACTCATCCGGGACTTGAACCACGGATCTCCAAATTTGCTGTTCTGCGTGGTTTGAAGCATGGTTTGACTTCACACAGGCTATCAATGTTTCCATCTTCCACTATTTAAATAGTGTATTGGAGAAAAAGGGGTATAGCAGCATTATTGACAGAAGGAAAATCGTATTGGCAAGATAAGCTTTTACTCCTAGAGGTTTACTATTGACAGGAGCGTTAAGTAGGGAAGTAATGAAAATACTAGCGAAAAGTTTGATATGGAGTAGGCACTATATGATGCATAAACATATCTTTCATGGAAAGAAGATGAAATATACTCACGGTTTTTGAGATGTGGGTGTGGAGAAGGATGGAGAAATTAAAGTGGGTTGAAAGGAGGACGAATGATGAATAGCTAGGAGAGGAAAGAAATTTGATCGATATAAATAAGAGAAGGCAGAATATGTGTATGGAGAAGGTAAAAAGAGCGAGGGCGAGAGTATTTAAATATGTGATTGAGAGAAGAATGTTGGGTAAACGGGGTAAAGTTAGGTGAAAAACGGGTATCTTGGATAGAATGATGGGAGGTATGAGGTGCTGAAGAGGGACATCATGTGAAACTAAAACTAATTATAATTCTCAACACTGCATTCACATCAGGTGTTTAATCCCCTTGCAAAATTTGAATTGATCATCACCTAGAAATTCATTGCTCTCTTTTCCATACGTCGGTTGATGATTCTAATCACCAACTTGGCAGAAATTCAGTAGTCTTTGCATTCCCTTGTTACTCTCATTTTTGTTTTAGTTATCAATACTTTTTCTACGAAATCCTCTGACAATATATTCTCCTTGCATATCTTACGGGCGAGCCCATAAAAATCTCCTAGGTCTCTTTGCACAGTAGTTCAGTAATTCCAGGTATTCCTTCTAATTATGTTGAATGTGTTCTGGTCACTTTGCAGAATTACCCGCCCTGTCCATAAAACACATTTCTGTTTAACAATACCTGAAAACATTATAACCTTTGAGTACAAGGTGATTATTTTTCCCTGAGCTTTGCGCCAATCAGTCTCCTCCGTCCTTATTGCTCTACCTTTATTGACCATCTTGATCCTCTTCTAGAAAATACCAAATGATGAACATAAAGTGGGTGAGGAAGGTGGAGAAAACATACATGTCAATTGAAAAAAGCACAAATTATCTAGGAATCACACCATACATGAGCTGGGCTTTGCATCAGTGTATGCATGGCAGAGAAGGAATTGTCGATGGGCGGAGAAAGGGTGGAACAAGTTGTGTCCTCTTCGAAAAGTGCCCAAGAATCCACAATTTAATGCCCCATACGATGGCCAGAGATCTTAACCTGAAAAACCTTCCACCCAGTACTCAAATACTGCCGAGTGTCGAACCGGGGCCTTCAAATAGGAAGACACCTGTAGTTTTGAACAATGCATCTATGAGTATTTTTAAAACATTCAATGTATTCCTAATAATCTCCTTGATACTTTTATTTATTTAGTGAGTTTGCTTTGATATTTAAAATAGCATATACTTTGGTATGAATTGCCGATGAGTATTCATTCGAAGCAATAATCATACAAGCACGTGAGAGTGCGAGAATTTTTTGTAATTTGAAAGAAATTCTAAATATTTCTGCAATAATTTTTACTCATTTATTTACCCACTTGAGCTTGAAACTTAACACTTATAATCCGTAAAGACATTCAAAACATCTTCTCTATTCTTATTGAAATCTGCATGAATCAGTTGTAGCATAAATATTTTTGCCATTTACTATAAAGGCCTGGTTACAAGATACATTAACACGCACGGGTTCATGCACATTTGCGTGAATGGTTTCTGCTCAACTTGTGCGAATGCATGAACCAAATAGAATGGATTCCGTTTTCTGTTCACCCATTCATTCATTTGTACATTTTGGTGTGGTTACTCGGTGCATTTTCGTGTTCATTCTCGCGTTCATGCATTTAAACATTAACTCGTACGGGTTCATGTATCGTGTAACCAGGCCTTAAAAGTGCATTTTTTGAGCTCATCGCATTATCAAATAAAGTTCACAGATAATTCAAAAATATCACCGATCGTTAACAGACACATAAATGCTGATAAGAATAATAAATCTATGTCATTAATATTATAAGATCAAATTATTTCCTACGGTGAAATAAAGGCAAAAACTGAGTGCTTTGGAACGTTTTGGAACTCGTTGACTAAGAAATATTGACGGTGTTAATAACAACTCTTGCTTCAAACTGAATTTAGATTTGGGTCGTCACTCCCTCAAGAGCCGTAGTCGTGGAAAACTACGCGACGCATCTTCGAGGGAGTCACTCTGAGCAGCGATTGAAAAGAAGGCTGCTTTTCGGGAGGCCACACTCCTCGGAGCCGACTAATTGGCACAGGGCATCCTTTACATGGGGCCCCCCTCCAATGCCAAAATCCCTGTGCAGGTCATTGAGGAAAGGTCTCACCCCAAGCCATGGCAAGGGGCTCCTTGAAGAGGACTGTGCCCTGGTCTTGCAGGTCCTTGGTGGTCGGGGTATTTAAAGGGACAAAGGTGCACTGTTGTCAATTCTCTTTCAACTCAGGACTTAGAAAAAATCGGCCTCCGAAGTGGTAACATTTTATTGTGGATGGGTGTACAAACCTTCAACTTTTTCATATATATTTTACCACTATGAATACGCAACCTGCACAGCAGAATTATGCAATAATTTTCTTCAATAAGCGTTGAAGTAGACACAAATTCCACTCCGTACCAACAAGGCACTAAAAATACATCTTCAAACAACCATATCCAATATAATTCATATATTGATTATTTTACATGATTGCCTTTTTGTGTGATACTGTGCAAGACAATTTGGCGCACAGTCCTACATCACACTTCTCACAAAACCAACGTGTTTCTTTCCATGTCCTTTTGTGGGTCATAGCTTTCCCTCTAAGCATACTTTGCACACTGGTGGCATTGGTTTTGTTCACTGTTGGGAGGAATGTTTTTAGGAAAATGTCACCCCAATATGCGATTCCCTGGGGAAGTGGATGAAAAAGATGAAGATTCAATTTCTATCTCTCATTTCTAGGCAAATTTCTTCGCTAAATTGGCAATGTACCTATCCAGCTGCATGGAGGTGGTTTCAGTGCGACTTTTGTAAATTATGAATAAATTTACGATCATCATCATAAATACATGGAAAAATATCTTTTTCCGCCATTTGGTGTATTTTCTTTGATATGGATAACTCGTGTACTGATCTCCATGATCATCTCTGGTCTTTTTCTGGTTTTAGCCAAAAATTACGTCTGGTTTGAGTTTCTTTCTTCATCTCAGAGCATCAATGGAAGATAGTGCATGCCGGTTTGTCTCCGTTTTTGTTGCCTTGATTGTGTCTGTGGTGACAAATACTACGAAGCAGTCTCATTCATCCATTGTGCAGTCAATTTCAGCCAAAACTCCACTGCTTTCTTCAAACATTGGTAGAAGTTGCACGTCACTCTTTGACCAGGGAGAGTTGATTTCTACTGGTGGTGCATGTCGTGTATCTAAAATAGTAATTTGTATCTGTATTCAATCAATGCATCAAATCCAACTGTGAACAAGTTCAGATACTGAAAGGTAAAACCCATTTGTAAGTGTAATTTTTTCTCACCTGAATCCCTAATGCTTCCAACATCCGCATAACCAACTGGAACAATATCTGCATCGTCTAAAGAAAAAGCACATGCATACATGAACAAGCAAGACATTTGCATTACATTTCTACTTGTATTCCGTTAAGATATTCACAAACCATCATATTCCATGTCATCGTCGGAATCATCAAAAGCACTTCCGGAATCTTTGACTAAAATATCCGATTTCCGATTCATCAGTATGAGTTCCTGCCATAATACCCACGAAATAGACAAACAAACATTCTGCGATAGAGAGTTCCCAATAGAAACAATTAGAGAAACAATCTCTACATAAAGAAATAACAGCTGGAA
The DNA here is from genome assembly GCA_933228895.1 of Platycnemis pennipes. NCBI lineage: Eukaryota > Metazoa > Arthropoda > Insecta > Odonata > Platycnemididae > Platycnemis > Platycnemis pennipes. Next base: position 30,200,598 of record OW121846.1, read on the forward strand.
AATCATCGAATGTATGGTTGGTGGCGGGTGGGTCAAGTGAGTTGTATACATATTGTCCTAAATAAAAATTGGACAAAATGTTGTAGGAAGAATTGAAATTCTGAAGTAGGTATAAGACAAAAAGAAACATATTACATGGATAGTGCAGTCCATACAGAATAATAATATGCAACACAAAAAAGCGATGGATGAAAGCAACACGAGTACTGAAGGCATGAAAAAGAGATATCCCGCACCACGTAAGGGATTCGGTAAAATTCTGGAGGGAGAGTTCGAAAAGGACTGCTAATAAAAGTCAGTCATACTGTCATAGTGAGATTTGGTAACTCCGAAGTTACCATATGATGCAAAGAAACATTTGTGGAGAATGAAACAGATTCCCATACGAAAACATTATACACGACAGAAAAAAGTATGAACGTAACAGATACGGGCATAGTTGGCATGGAGAAGTAACTGTGTCACGCACGGGCATAGACTCAACAGTGTTAATGCCATTGTCACGGTTGAATTTCCATGGATATTTCTCTATTTCGACCGCCTCCCATATCAATCTTGGGTAGTAGCAAGGTCTCTTGCTATTACCCGTGCCTTATCTGGTGAGATATTATGTCCTGCAATGGTGGATTCCTTTCCAGTGCTCTTTCAGCCTTGCATGACACAGAGGGCCAACGGGCAAATGTGGCTCTCAAAGGATCAATTCTATCCATGCTTTCAATTATGATCACAGGTGTTGGCGGTAAAGTTGAATTGAAAGGAACGCAAGGATTTTCATCTGTGATAATTTAAATGACTATAAGTTTTAAGGATTCAGAATGGAGGTGAAACTCAATAGATTAGAATATCCCATCCCTAATATAAAGTCAACGTAACCAAAACGAGTAAAGGCTTACACATAAGTGGCAGTCCATTGATCACATGATGCATTTTAGGTCACTTTGTTACCTCTCCCCATCATGGTATTTGGTGACATTTGAATAGATCCCTCTCAGAGGTGGGGTCTCGCATCAATTTTTGTAAGATAACTGCTGTGAAGATTGATGTAAAACAGTTGCCTGGTGTAAAATATAAATATAGTAAAGTCTGCTATAAGGAGTGCTGATAAAAGTAGCAAATTCACTTATTATGCGTGCACCCATTATAACCAACATGAACTATTATACATCCTTATGGTCAAAAAGACTTGTCAGGGATAAGATGAACTCTTGAGTGTCTGGAACAATCCATTGGTAAACGCTGAAAATTGCGCTTCATGATGAAATAATAAAATTTTATCACGAATGTGATATCCAATGAGTTATGCAACCAGGCTGACAGTCATGGTAGAATCAAAGAAATATACCTAATCTCTTGGGGCATTATGATGAGAGAGATGAGGATAATTGGAAATGTATCAGGCCAAATTGTATCTTTCTTTCATAGTGATAACTTACGGCATAAGTTTTTAAAACATTGTCTTTCACAGGGCATTGACTTTTGCAAGTTTGTGCTGCCTGCGAATCATGGTAAAATCCATGCATTACCCTCTTCGGTCCCCTTGTCCACAAATATGGAACACTGGTTATGCATCCCTCAGAGGTTAGCTTTTTCCAGTATATTGTAGTAGAATATTGTACTGATGTACCCATCTGTGAACATACCCAATTTTGAATTTGCGGCCTTGACAGCACAAATTTCATACACTAAAATGTCTTTCAGCTTTCCTTTTTCAGAAATTAATATGGCAGCCACAAATAAAGTGAACTACATTTGATCTATTTATCTCTTGCCCATGTTGCATTGTTTTCTGTTCGTATACAGAATATTAATACTTAAGGTGGTACTTCAATATTATTCATGCAATCATCAATTTTTTCTATCTCTCAAATAAAAACTGTATGCTTATGTGGACTATAAATATTTAATCAAAAATAATAATAATACCTAAAAATTTTTTCAACAAATTATTTCAGTTTTCCCATATATGCTCAAAAGAGTTTCCTATAGCCTTGTGAAAGGCCAGCCATTGTTCCTTAGTTTCTCTACTTACCACATGTTCTTGCTTGATTTCTTTGAATTTTAAGTGGCTAACTAATTTCATCACTAAGTTGTGGTCACTGTTGACATCGCCACCCGGGTAGCTTTTGCAGTCCTTCACCTGGTTCCTGAATAGCTGCTTCTCTAAAATGTAGTCAATTTGAAATCTTCCATCTATGGGCATTTTCCAGGTATATCTTCTCGATTGGTGGTTTTTAAACTATGTGTTTGCCACCACCAACTTATTGTGTTCAGAATTCTATAAGTCTTTCTCCTCTCACATTTTGATTTCCCAAGCCATGTTTTCCAGTTATATTTTATCTTTTATATGCATTAATAAACAAAGGAAATACAAACAGTTCTTGAATCTCATTGAACACCGAATGAACTTTGACCGCAAATAACTCCCCACCATTCTCTATCAGAATATTAATTACAGAGTAATTTTCAACTTACTCAGCATGTGTCAGAATGCATTAATTACATTTCTCAACCACTCACTAATAACCTAAGTAGATGCATTGGTAAGATACATTCAATGCCAACAGTACAAAGTAAATGCTGTTCCATGGCCATAGACCATACAGGGTGCCAGTCCACAGTTGCAGGTTGAAAAAGTGACTCATATGATCAGAGGTGCCCTGTATTGTGATTTTCCCTACTCTCATTTTAACTGTTCTTTTCAAGGGACTTCAAGGTTACAACTTTCCCTAACAAGGTTATTGCCACGATCTTGGTCTTGCTCTAATATTGTAATGTGCTGTAAGAATCAATTTCTGCCACAAAACGATAGCACATCACATTTTACAGGAAAAATTATGCTCCAAGATAAAACCTTTATTTATAAAAACACTAAAGTACATGGCCTCAAGTGCATTTGACAAGATTTAGAAGCAACTTCCAACCACATTTCGCATGATGTATTAAGCACACCATCACATTTAGATGCATTAGTTTCTTATGTTTTGTCATTAAAAAGTTGTCATGGATAATCACAGATTCAGTAAAATGCTACAATGTAGTTTTAGAAAATTGCTTCTTAAATTCCTGGTAACATTTAAGTTGATCCATTTCTTGCACCATCCACAACCACATTATAAGACATAGATTGTGATGCTTTCTTTGAACAACAGGCTTAACAAATGTATAAAACTTGCACTATCATCACAGATGTCATGGTCAAGAATATATTATACTGAATGTAACCATTGTTCATCCTTTTATCACTGAATGGCAGTTGTCGTTCTTAAATGCAAAGTAAGTACTTCAAAGAGGTTGATGTAAAAAATAAAAACAAAACTATTTCCAAATATAAAACAGTCAGTCATTAAAATGAGCAGGATCTTATAAAATATACCTAAAATGCACTCAATTATACAATGGAAGAGCACATAGAGCATTATGCACTGGAATAGACGCTATTCCAGCAAATGCAATGCCAAATGAATCTGACATACAAACCACTCCAACAGAAAATTCTTTCCTATCGGGAGGTGCCTGAAATAGAAGAAAAGTGAATGTATATACATTCAATGCATATAATTAACGTATTCACACAAGATATGGCATTCACATACCTCTTGAGACACTCTGTGAAATGTGTTCACATAAGATGCTCCACCTAATAGGCCTTCCCACAGCACAAAAGCTAGGATAATCCAAATTGTAGGAGTGAAAAAATACACTGCCTCTAATGTAAAGTAGATCACGTTGAGGCCCTAAAATGAAAATTGCTCTGTGACAATCACTTAAGGCTGAAAAGATTTACCAAACACTACAACATACACTGAAAAAGATTTACTGGTATTACCCATTCCAATGGTTTCTTCGTGAGGAAGAAATTTTCTGAAAAAGAACTTTTCTGAAAATTACCGTTTATTACGGTAATTTTCAGGGGTGTTGGTAATTTACGAAAAATACCACGGTAATTTACGAAAATTACCACGGTAATTTACGAAAATTACCGCAGTAATTTACCAAGTTGCCCATCTCTAGGTAAGACATCCGACCAGTTGGTAGGGCCGTAATGAAAGTCACGGTTGGAGGGAAATAACAAAAGTTTACTTATCATTGAGACCACAGCTGATGCATTAAATACATTGGTGATGTACGGATAATCCGCAGCCCGGATAACATGCGTACAGAGAATCTGGGGTTTACTGTAGTTTGTAGTGACTGGAGTGCATGGCGTATGAGTAGCTGCCGGCAGGCGGGTTGTGTGTCTTTGCACCTTCTAGGTTAGTATTTGGTTAATGTTTTATTGTCATCTACTTTTCCTGTTTCTGAACGTTAAAACTGTATGTGAGAAATGTGTTAGACTCACCTAAGCGATATTTTAAGCATGCATAAGTGCTTTCGGACAGCAGGATATAGGCCCTTGCGGGTGGGGTTTGTTTTCACTGTGCGATGTGATGGCCTGCCTATTTTAGACTTACAATGTAAGGCATCTTATCATAGTTTTATACATAGGTTCGCTCGATTTATGAACTCATTGGTTTATGCACAGATTTCCGTTCTCCTCTTCTTTCAATTGCATTTATCTTTATTATTCCACCGATTTGCCGACTATGTTTCCTGGCATGTTCCCTGTATGTATGCATGCTGTTAGTTATTATAAAGTCAAATATAGTCAAACATTGTTTTCTCCGACCGGTCGCTCCATGTCTCGCGTCTTGACTTACTCTTGCCTGTTGCTACTACTGTGTGGAAAGCAAACGGGTTCGGCTCGAGGAAAGCCGACCGTTGTCATTTACTCTTTCGCACTAACACAGAAAGAAAAAATGAGCCAAATCCACAAAAATAAACTTTATTACTCGTGTTTTTTCTTTCTGTGCTATCATGTTTCGCTTCCACTCCATATTGCCTGATTCTTCAGAATTAATTCTTTCGCGCAATCGATGTGTCAATACTATCTTGTACTAGCCACGCTGTCACAAAGTACTGATGCGTCCCAGGATTATTTTCTTTCTGTATCTATGATGTGGTCTATTATCATTCTAGTCGAGTAGATAGTATATGAAACATACTTTTACGTCACCCTCTAGGACACATGATGGTGCCAAAGTGCTCTGCAAATGAGGCTTGACTGAAAAGATAAGACTCGCTGGGCTACAAAATTGGTGATTGGGCGTATATCATCCAGCCAACTGTAGTCTATTGTCAGATTTGCGAATTCAACATCAGCATTGACCGAAAGGGGTTGCAGGCACTCGACCGACATGTCAAAACAGCAAAGCCCATAGTCATCATCATTGCATCATAGTCAAGCTAAATCCACATCAACTGGTTCTCACCAAAGGGCCCCCATTACTACCAACTACGTCCACGGACTCTGGGGCAAGCTTGTTAGCAAGTGTGAATACAGTCTTCCACACTGTTCCAGTGTTGCAGATTGCAGGCCAGAGCTTATAGGGTGGCACTGCTATGGGCTATGAAGTGTATTCAGGCTTGTTATTCTCCCTCTTCTTGCGATTGTGTCGTAGATATGTTCAGATGTATGTTTAGAGGATAAAACGTGCCACTGGACATGTCTCTAGGCAGAAAATAGGTGACTTATTTGTAGACAGATGCTTTAGGCCCCTATTTTCGCGATTCCATGTCAGAAGATTGCTGAGTCGCTGCTAGTTTTACGATTTATTACGATGAAACGACAAATGAAAAACATGTGAAGGAGTTGTAAATGTCGGTCAGATTCTTTTCACAGAAAAAGCAGGAGGTTGTGTTTCAACATCTGGAGACATTTTTTTAGCAAAGCTACAGCAGAGATTTCATCTAAACTAATCCATTCAGACATAGACCACGCTCTTTTCCCTGTACAGAAATTTCTGATCCTTTCTAGTGATGGGCCTAATGTGAACAAGGCTGCGTTTAGAATAGTCAATGAGCGACTGAATGAAGAGCACAGCCAGGGTCTTTTAAACATAGGCTTTTGTAATCTACATATTCCTACCTCCTCCTTTCAAATCCATCTTGGTCAATTTGGCTCTGAGGTATCAGACATTATTTTAGTCCATGATTTTCTAGATTATCCGAGCTGATTTGAGGTATATGAACAATCTCAGGAGGAGAACAAAGTTCCTAAGCTTGGGTTTTTGAAGCATCTGTCTTTAAGGTGGGTCACGTTAGGGTCAGCAACCGAGAGACTATTGGAACAGTGGCCAGCACTCGCCCACTATTTTTTAAAGGTGTTACCAAATGACAAAATCTCTGAGAATATCTTACAATCGAAGTACATATTACCAAGCAATAGCTGTTGCGCTGAGATTGCTGTATCGAAGATGTCGCGCTCCGAGATAAATGTAAAGTTTTACGGATGGAAAAATCTGCCACCGTTCGATTGTAGTATGGAATTGACAATAATTGGAGCCGAGTATTTTACTTGAAGAACATCTGTAATCTACCCAAATATCCACTCGTAACCAAAGTTGTTTAGGCCACCCTCGCAAGCTATTGGAAGTGCAGATGTTGAATGGTGTTTTTCATTTTCAAGAAGTCAAATTCCAGCAGAGCATTCTGTCATGGAGGAGCACGCTATGAATGCACACCTGAATGTAAAAGATGGCTTAAGGTACTATGGAGGCAAACCAGAATGCCTACCCATCACCTCGGATCTTTTAATGGCGGCTCAGACCACGCATGGCAAATACCATGTTCAAATCGAAGCCAAATGCGAACTGCTGAAAGATTAATTGGTCAGAAAGGATTTAGAAGAAAATGAATGTTGCAAGAAAGAGGAAAAAGACAAAAATTAGAGATGGGATATGAAGAACTTAGGAAAGTTGCAGGAAGAACTGAGGAAAGAACTGCAAAAGAAGCTGAGGAAAGATAACAACAAATGGCTGACAAATTAACTGGCGTAGCTGATCAAAAATTAAAGGATGCTCTTAAGAAAAAGGATTTTTAAGGAGCCAGAGTTGCCCAAGGTGTATTAGGGGGTGCCATGGCTGTCCGTGCATGTGCAGGAGATACGTACATACATACAACCTGTCACTATTTACTCACTTTTTCCATTAAAATCTCACTTTTTGCTCACTTTTCTTGGAGAATAACTCACTTTTCACACTTTATTTTGGAATTTACCAGCTGGCAAATATTTAGGTCAATCTTGTCAAAAGTGCATTTTTAAAACACATCAGGCTTCACAATTAGGTGCATTAAACAGATGAAAGGGCAGAAAGGTTTGTGTGTAGGAATGGTGCTAGTGGATTAGTTTAATAGGTAGCTAGAAATGGCTCCAAAACCTTTGAAACATATAAGAAAAATGCCAGCTTTGGTCGCATGAGCCTGTCCTCTGTGCCTCAACTACGATTTTGAAACTATAGGTTCAATTTTAATATTGACCCTATTGCAACCTCGAAGAAACTACTCAGTATTTTTAAAGTCATCATCGCTCTGTCAGCCACAGGAGAATTGTTCACCCACCTAAAAGGGCCAAACTCCTGGAAGTGGATGTGAGAATAAGTCAAATCCTGAATATGCAATGTAGTCACTGCACCGGGCAGGTACATCCCTGAATAAATTATACTCTGCTCTCAAAAACTGTACAACTATCCAGCCAGAACCCCTGAAGCTTGTCTTAAATGCATTGTGCAGTGTGCAAGCCACAAGAACCCATCTTCAGGAAAAGAGATTCTTCTTCGCCATTTTCTGCCGTGATGTAATTCTCTAATCTTCAACAAATTCTCAATTAACGTTTGGGCCATCCATTGAGATTTGTAAAAGATGTTTGAGTTTGAGAGGTTTGGTTTGATTAATGAAGGCAGACACAATATCAGATGCCTTAGCATGGTCCAAAAATGCACAAGTTTAAAATACGAAGTGGTAACTTCATTTGAATTGGGACTCCAAAACCAAATTGCTAGATACATTTGGTTACTCTGGCTGCATTTATTTGAACTTCATTCCAAGAAAATAATATGAGGGTCACTTTGCATAAATATTATTATTATTAAATGTTACTGTAATATAATTTCCCCCACTGAGTCTCCAGCTAGCATCAGGTTTCACTGCCATCATAATGGCCAAAGACTTAAGGCGCCGTGGTACATGATTATTTTTTCGCTTTCGAGTGCTGAGATGATGGAGATAGTTTTTCCGTCGACCGGTAGAGTTACCAGAGTCGGCGCCTACCCAACCAGCCATATTTTTTTTCAGTGTCTCCTCTACGCTTTAATTCTTTGCGCAGAGGTGATGAGGCAATAACGACCCTTCCCTCTCATCCCCTCTGTCCGCGGAGTTTTCCATTGCTGACCACTAGACGCAATGTTGCCATTTCAACGTACGATGGGACCAAACTGTTTGGCAGACTCCACATTATACCATGTGGCAACGTGGAATTCGCGGAAATGCGTTCGCTACGTTTTTCTAAGAACCGAGCCGGTCTGGTCCTAGTGGGGTTCGTAGCTGCAGGAGAACGCGTCCGCGGTCCAAGTCATGAATAGACTTCATTTTTCAGGGTAGCCGCGTTGATTGGTTGTTGTGACAACAGTTTAGCCGTAAGAACTGCAACAAATAGGAGGTGGTCTCAGCTGGTAGCTTGGCTTGCACGTGTTAATGTCTAAATGTGGTAATTTGAAAGTAATATACGTTTGTGCCTACTACAGACCACCCCATTCCGATGTACACTCAGTATTATAACTCGAGAAACAGATCAGGCACATTAATTCTCATACCAACGAACGACAGATTATTGAAAGGTGGAGATTTCAATACAACATCGATAGATTGGAAAACATGTAGTCATTAGTCTGGGGGTAGGGAAAAAGAAATCTGCTCGTCATTTTTTAACCTGTTCGCATAATACGCAGTACATCAAATAGTAAATTTGCATAATAGAAGGGAGAATGTTCTCGATTTACTTGCCTCAAACATCCATGAAAAAGTTATTGAAGTTAAAAATGTCGATGGAATAAGTGACCACAAGGTAGTACACGTTAAATTATCCCTCAATACTGACAAAAATGTAAAATTAAAAAGAAAGATTTGCCTTTTAAGTAAAGCAGATTTTAACGGATTTAGGCGTGACTTACAGACTTCTTTTGAAAAATTCTAAACATCAGAAAAAATAGTGATGCAGACATGGAAAGAGTTCCTCCAAATTACACGGTGAGTGAGTATAAGAGTGAGAATAGGGAACCAGGGTGGTACAACGTGGAGGTTAAAAAAATGTTTAAAACGACAACGAGTTATCCACGCGAAACTAAGAAAAATGTAGCTAATAGCGATCTACAAAAATTATCGAACGTTACATATAAAGCAGCCGCAAAAATAGCCCTTAGAAAAGCGTAAAGTGGTTTCAAGAGAAAAGTACTTGGAGAACAACTAGAGGGGAATCCGAAAGCGTTTTGATCATATGTTAGGGAAGTACAGGGAACTAAAATTTCAACGGTTAATTCCTTGAAAGGGTATAGGGGCGAAATATTTAGATAAGGCTAATTTGTTGAATTATTTTTCCAGAGCGTTTTTAATCAATCTAAGCGTAGTTTGCTCGAAACAATACCAGACCGATTTCAACAAATAATGCCCCCGATCGATAATTGTATCTTATAACGGAATCGTATCCTTACTAAAAATGTTAGCCCGAACAAGAGCTCAGGTCGTGATGAAATTCCTGCTCGTGTGTATAAAGAAATAGCTCTCGAAATGGCACCGTATCTTAAAGTAATATTTAACAAATCCCTCGAAGAACACGCGGTTCCCAAAGACTGGAAGATAGCAAACGTGATCCCAATTTTTAGAAGTGGCGATAGGGAACATCCATCGAATTATAAACCAATATCAATAACGTCACTGCCGTGCAAAATTATACAGCATATGATAGTTACATCAATAAGGGGACACCTCGATAGCCAGGATTTATTGATAACAAATAAGCATGGGTCCAGAAAGGGACGGTCTTGCGAAAATCAGTTAGGTCTTTTCGTTCATGATATTTTAGTTTCCGGAGAAGGTAACGTACAGGTAGACGCAGCGCTTTTAAATTTAGAAAAGCGTTTGACAAGGTTCCCCACTGTAATTTACTCGCGAAGTTAGCATCATACGGGATAGATAGTAATATGGTAGGCTGGATAGGAGATTTCCTACATGAACGCGTTCAATGAATGGTATTAGATGGTGTCACCTCAGGCGAAGCAAAAGTTACATCGGGTGTTCCCCAGCGTGATAGGCCCAATTTTATTTCTTCTCTCCGTAAATGACTTGAATACAGTAGCTAAAAATAGCAAGCTCCGTCTTTTTGCCGATGATGCAGCAGTCATCATTGGTCATCAATCCTCAGATCGGTTTGACGCAGCTCTCCACTGAGTCCTGTCGGCTAATCTCTTCATATTTACGTATTTATTCTGATGCAGTAGTGTATAAGGAAATAAGAAATTAAGAGGATAGTCATTCTTTAGCTAAGGATTTATATGCGATTGATGATTGGTGTGATAGTTGGCAGCTAGAATTAAATTTGAATATATGCGCGATAATGAACTTTGGGAAAAAGAATAACTTTCCCCAGAAAAATTATTGCATCAAAGAAAAGAAAATATCTAACGTAGAATTTATTAAATACTTAGGCGTCACCAACATTGAAGACATGCTGTGGGGGAAATACATCAGGGAAATAACTAGTGTAGCAAACCATATATCAGGATTCGTAAAAAGAGTTCTAGGCAAATGCGATGAGAGAGTACTAGAAGCTATTTTACACTTGTCAGGCCTCATTTAGAATATGCCGCTAGTATATGGGATCCGTACGAGGAAGGTATGATAAAAGAATTAGAGCGTGTGCAAAGGAGATCCACTAGATTTGTTAAAGGCCGCTATGATAATTGTATAAGTGTTACGAGTTTAATAGAAGAACTAGGCTGGGAATTACTATCAGAACGCAGGTTGAAATTTAGGTTAAACCTTTTCAGTAAATTGGAAACCGATTTGTCGCATATTTTAAGTCGATAATTCTTCTTCCCGTTACTCCACTGGATAAACCTTCGTTTTTCCCTTCTTCGGCAATTGCCATATCGTCAAATGAATCATGCAAAGTTTCATCAGCTACTGAATCGTCAATATTGGACGGGATTTCTTCAATAGCGCAAGAAGTTCCTCCTACGTGCGACTCTGTTCCCATTATTTTGAGACGCCTGTTTCGGATAATAGTAATTTGCATACTTACACATGAATATATCATTACATTAAGATAGTGTTTTCACAAAAAATGACAATATTTACCTTTTTTCTTCCCTCCGCTTGGCCAAAAATTCACCCTTTCTTTTTTTCCTCGCCATCGAAAATGTCAAGCGACTGCCTACTTTAATTTTCCGATATCGGTACGCTTCCGATGAAATTTCGAGACTTGACAATTAGTCAGTTTGACTATTACTAGACACCCCGAGAGCGACAACCTAAGCTGAGACTCAAGAAACAACCCGTCAGTAAATCAGACACTCCGTCTCACTCGCCTCTGCTTCCCGCCCGCCTTCACTTTCCCTTCCCCTAAGCTTCAACACCTCAAGGTTACCGTTTTAGGATATAGGGTAGAGGGACCGTGCCACTTTTTGAGTAGCGCAGTAGGCGGAGAATGTGTGAACTGTTTCGTGATTTGCACGTTGCTAGAGGCGTATCCCTGGGCTGGAGTTGGCGAAAAACATAAATTACTTTCAGAATATCTCAACAGCGTGTCTTTTAATAAAAATCAATAATTTTCAAGGATCCAACAGACTAAGCTTGAATCTTGTACTCTATAATAACGAAAGTTAAAAAAATAGCCCCTCTGTCTCCCAATATTTGCAACAAAAAGGTCTATTTTTACATCGAGATATATTTTTAACAAGGCTTATTACGTAAAATCTAGGATTATAGAGTAATAGTTTGATACTTTCTCTTTTAATTACTGAAAACCCGATTCCGATATCTAGCTTCCTGTTGGAGCAATCTTCCTTGAAAAATAGGTCTGAAAAACAGCTATGTATCACGGCCCCTTAAAGAGGTGTTGCGCCTACAAGTAGCCACGTCCACCACCATCAGATAGGTGGCTACCTTGCATTAGGGTCATGCGCACTAAGCAGGCAGAGGGACCCAAGAAGGATTATTCTGCATTGCACCTGTAAGTGCATCCCCTTGCACCTTGCATGCTGGGATGCACATGAGATTGCCTGTCAGCTAGCTCTGGACACCACCAAGCACACCCACAATGAGGAATACCAATTTCACAGAGTAAGCCGAATACATTTGCCAGTGTTAGCACAGCAGATCTTGATATTTGGTCCTTTTTTCTATCTCCTTTGCTGTCATGTTCGTTTTGGCCAGTGCCAAAAACGTAATCATGAATATGGAATGCGAGAGACTGTCAAGGAGTACAATATCAGGCTTTGTCGCCTCCAGCTGCCTGGTGGTAGGGAAGGAATAATTCCACCAGATCTTTCACTTATCGTTCTCCACGACGGACTCGATATCTCCATGGGCGTAAAGCAGCACCGGATTTGCATTCAAGCCATAATGGTGTCTGAGGTGGTAATACAACATCTGCAGAGCCGAGTTGTGTCAGTTTATGCACGTGTTCTTCGCATAAAATCAGCAGCTGGAGAGTACATGACCTGAAGTTTCCGGCTGCCTTCAGCACGCTCTGCATCTCGTGTCTGTCACATTTGCCCCAAAGATGAGATGACGGTACACGAGGGTGTTGATGACACCATCTTCGCAGGCGAGCACGAATACCTTGGTTTCCAACTTCAGACTAGCAGAGCACATGAAGGAAAATGTATGCTCCTTCAATAGCCCATGCGTTTCCAAGTTTTGATAGAAGCTTCCATGCATGGGCTTCTCGGTGTGCTTGCAGAGCAGGGTCTTTTGCTCCGCTTTCTTTATTTTGAGCTTTAGCACGTCCACCTTCAGCGACAAAATTGATGTGTCACATGTTCCTCCACTGGAAGTAAGGTCCAAGTCCAAACTGAGGCCATCTGCTGCCCTTTTCGCTGCCTGGAATAGGAACACCCCTTTGCCAACACGTGTTTCTTCACAAGCATAATCAGGGGATCCTTGCTGTGGAAAACATGGCATGCCGTATCAAGGACTACTCTGTCATGAAGGCACTTGAGGCTTATCAGCCCTCTACCACCTAGCTTTCTTGGGAGATACAATATGGCAATGGAAGACTTCGGATGAAGACTACAATAGATGGTCATCATTTTCCTCATCCCCATCAAGGTTTTGCAGCTCATTAACATTCGCTAATTAACGCCAAGCGCAGGTCTTTCCCTGTAGAAACATAAAGCTTCAGGTCATCCATGTAAAATAGATGGGTGACCTTATGCTTTCTATTTGCCCTGAAACTGCACATATATCCCCTAACTTGTCTATACTGAATGGACAGTTGGAGGAGAGATAAACCGAACAGGAGGGAACTAGATAGATAGTTTCTGTGGTGGAGTTCCTCCAAGGAGGCCCTGAGGCACTTAGACCTATTGGTCCATTGTGCCAACCACCCTTCTGGAGAAATCGCCCATAGAGACCAATCACTTTGCTGAAGGCCAAAAGGTCCCCCTTACCTCCTTACGGGGATTACCCTTACCTCCCTGGGTTCCAAAAATGGTGAACCCAGGTACCTATTTCGAGTTCTCATTACAGCAGGGCACTCACATAATAAGTGGGATGTGGTTTCATCCCCTTCTTCACACCACCTGCATCTAGGTAAATCTACAATTCCCAGGAGGTGCAGGTGCTTCATCACCTGGTAGTGCCCAGTGAGGAGTCCCACTACCGTTCGTAATTGACCCCTGTTTAATGACAGAAGTCTTTTGGCAAGCCCAGGCCTAGGTTCTCCAATGTGTAGTTTGGCCTGTCTAAGACTTGGTGTGGTTCGCCAGATCTCAGAATGCCGGGCTAAGCCCCACATTCTAATTTCTGCTATCCCTATTGACGTAGCAATAGGTATGATTGGCTCTGGTCCAATCGGATTTCGGCTAGAACCGGCCCTTGCCAGCTCATCAGCCATCTCATTTCCGGATATGCCTACATGACCAGAAACCCAGAAAAGTTCCACCTTGCCACATCTACCTATATCATTGAGTGCCTCACAACACTCCTGCAGCGGCTGTGATTTTCACCATGGCGATGTCAGTGCCTTTAGAGCAGCCTGACTATCCGTTCATAAGTGTATCGGTCTCTTGAACATCCTGATCTCCTTAACACATTCCCTGCCACCATGTTCTCTCCAATTTTTCCCTCTGAGCCAAAATGGTTTTTCTATTCTTAACCCTTTATTATAATGAACTATTACATTTTATATCAGTTAAAGACGTCTGCAACCCTCAAATTATTTGTTTATAACTTTCGGTAATTATGGCCAGTGCAGTGCGCCGCAACGTGAAGCTGCATCCCTCATTCCATGCCACGTCGGTCTTTTTTTTGGTCATGCCATAGCTGACATTAGTCGCAATGTTTTCACCTGGTGTTACGTGGAAATGGGTTTTAGCTGTTCTCTTTATGAAGCTGTATGAAATCGGATTACTGAGCTTGTTTTCTATTGGTTATTGTTGCCTCTAACTCTTGACGGAAGGGCAAGTTGTCCTATTCAGCATCAGGTGAAGTGTTTACCAAACTAAACATAGCCGATTAGAATGGCATAAGATAGCTTTGAAAAAGATACAGTCAGAATATAATACACTGTCTCTCGCATCACAATCATCGCAACTCAGCTGTGGAGATTGCTTCGCGAGCGTATTCATATCAGAAGAAAAGCATCTGAAGCAGAAGAGACAATCAGACTCAGTGTTGTGATTGCTGTGCATGTTAGATGCACACATTCCCTCGAGGGAATGCCACATCAATGAGGGAAACGTAAAGAACACACGATCGTGCGTTCCTTGTAGGTTTCACTCTTTATAAATAGCCGGCACCACTATTAGCCTCCCAGTAAAATGTGAAATCAAGCTCATCGTTTTTGGGAAGGAGAAAACCTTCGAGATGAAGATGTTGTCAATTTTTTTTATATGTATGATGATGATTTTGACAACCCAGGTGAAGATAAAAATTTAGAACCTTAATCAATGAGCGGATCCAGCAAAGGCATTTTGTCAGATTCTGAGGAAAGATAGGCTAAAAGAGGTAAGAATACCGCAATAAATTGAAGTGCGAAACTCTCTATATTTTATTATTATTATTTTTGTTACTTTGCACATTTATCTCAGCAGGAGTCAACACATCCACTGTATCTCCATCATCCTTTGGAACCCGAACCAACTGGAGCATATGGTTTTCATTCTCAGGACCCTGAGGATTGCAGTGGCACCCAGGCTCATGAAATGATGATGACACGTGGGTGCCACCCCACTGTTGACAGCAAATATTCGAAGAATTTCGTGAACATGTGGGTGCAAACCCTACGGTTATTCATGACCTATCGAAAAGCAAGCTGAATTATTTTTATAATGCTGCAGCTGAAAACTCGATCTTCATTATGATCTCGGAACAAACAAAAAGTTATGGAACAGCAAAATTTATCATAATCATCGAGATTACAACAAGGGGAACATACAAACTTTTATGAAATGAAACACTTGATCTCATCACTTTCATGGGGTTGGTAAAGATTCCACTCATCAAAGATTACTGGCCCAGGGATAACTTTTCAAAGATGACTTTGCATTTAGTATCATGTCAAGGAATAGGTTTGAACTTATATGGTGAAAGGTCCACTTCGAAAATATGTAATGAAGACTGTCCACAAGGCGACTGGCTACACCCCCAGCAAAACAGTGTGCATTGATGAATCACTCATTCCCTTTCGAGGGTGACCCATCATGTGACATTACATGAAACAAAAACGCCGTAAATATGGGATAAAACTCTTTAAGCTTTGCACAGGCCAGGGCTACTCATACCAGATCACAATTTACACTGGGAAAAACCTTGAAATAAAAAATACAACACCGACGGACGTTGTTATGAGATTGTATCAGCCAATTTTGAATGAAGGTAGAACTACATATACAGGCAACTTGTACACTAGCCTTGAACTAGCAAACAAATTGCTACATAGATCAAAAAAATCATTTGGTTGGAATACGGTGATAAAACTAGAAGCACATTCCAAAGGATGTGACTAAAAAACTTCTTATGAAAAAGGGCAACATTTACCCAAGGAGAATCGCAGGTGAATAACTGTCCTAAGTTGGAAGGACAAACAAAATGTAATAAAGCTATCCACCAAGCATTCTAATGAAATAGTTGACATTATTTGAAAAGGTGGTGATAAGGTTTCAAAACCGAAAGTTGTCTTCGTTTACAATAAGGCATAGTCATCCTACTGACCGAACGGCAGCTTATTCTTCACCACTAGGAAAAATGGTGAAGTGGTTCCGAAACTTGGCAGTGGAGTAACATTAATCAACATCCATGGTAAATGCCCATAAATTGCATTAGAAATGTACAGGAAATAATATAAGCATAATTGAATTCAGGAAGGAAGGGATTTGATAGTTGACTTTGGCAAAGGAGGAAAACAAAGAAGAGGAAGAGAGACAGTGTACAAAGACGTAGAACCCACCATGAGCTTGAAAATAATAAGGAAGAGCCGTGGAAGTACGGAAACACTACAAGGAGTGTTTATAAATAATTCTCGGGTTTCCAGACGAGTAAGATTTTTCGTTGCTGACGTTTCGATGGAATACTCCTCCATAGTCTTCAGAGCAATAAAGCTTGCAGGGCAGTCCACCTGTGCTTATATAGCCGTCTCATCCAGGGTGCACTGTTGTTTCCTTTTTTCCGTTATTTTTCAAATTAACGGTTTCCATTCTCAAAACCGAAAGTTGTCTTCGTCTACAATAAGGCATAATCATCCTACTGACCGAATGGCAGCTTATTCTTCACCACTAGGAAAAACGGTGATGTGTAACCGAAACTTGGCTGTGGAGTAACATTAATCGACATCCATGGTAAATGCCCATAGCCATCCAATAACCACAATAATCATCCAATAACCCCAAGATACTTAACTGATGGTGAGGGGCATAGAACCTTACCCTGCAGAGAGGGAGGTCTAAAGCCCTCCATTTTTCTTCTATTGGTGAACAATACAAGCTTAGTTTTCTCCGGATTTACCATCATCCCTGTTTCTGCACACCATCCCATTGCCTTATCCAGGGCTTTCTGCATGAGTCCAGAGACAGTATAGAGGCACTTTCCAGTGAAAAGTATAAACACATCATCTGCGTACCCTTGAGTGCATGCACCAGTCCTATTCAAATTTAAAATAAGACTGTCGACTAAAATATTCCAGAGGAGTGGAGACAACACTCCTCCATGAGGGCAGCCTCGAGTCACAGGTATCTTCATTGAACTGTCTCTCAAGACTACCTTGACAGTTCTTTGTTCCAACATGTATCTAATCCAGCTCACAATGTGATCATGGATACCATGTCTTCTTTCAGGAATGCAGATATGATCAAAGGACGTGTTATTAAATGCTCCCTCGACATCAAGAAATGCCCCCAGTCTGTACATTCCGTGTTCCAGCACTCCCTCAATCCTGCTAACAAGATTGTGGAGCGCTGTCTCCACGGATTTTCCCTTCTGGTAGGCATGTTGATACAGGTGTAGGGGGGGATCCCTTAATGGTCCATCCCTTATGTACCTGTCAACTATCTTTTCTAGTGCCTTCAATAGAAAAGACATAAGACATTCCTCGAAAGGAGTGTGCTCTTGTGTAGTCCATTTTACCCTGTTTAGGTATGAAGACCAGCTTGACCCTCCAGGTTTTTGGAACATATCCATAAGCCAGGCAGGAGCAAAATATTCTTACCATGGGGAGGAAGAGCAGATAAGGAGTGCAGAAAATGCCCCATCCTCCCCAGCAGTCTTAAATGGGCTAGAACTCGTGATTGCCCATTCTGTAACTTTGTACGTTGCGATGCTGGAGGAAAGTCTCCATTCTGTCTAAGCCAGGCAGATGGGATTCCTCCCATAATGCATCTCCCTCAACTCCCTGGAGCCTGGAAAGTAGGTCTCCAGCATTAGCTTTAGTGCTTCCTTGTCGGAAGACATGAAGTCTCCCGAGAGAAGCAGCAGAGTCCCCACTCCCGATTCTGAGTCTTTCGATAGGATCTTATGAAGTCTTGCCATCTGTGGAACAGTCTCTACACTCGCACAGAAGCCCCTTCATGAATCCCTCTTAGAGTACTTAATCGCCATTTCGTACCTCCGTTGTGCAACCTTAAAGTTTTCCCAATCCTGAGGCATTCTTGTCCTCTGCCTTATGAAAGAGTTTCCTAGTCTCTATGCGGAGACTGTTTAATTCTGCTCCCCACCCTTCCTGCCTTGTCTTTAAGTGGCAGCTGTTTTCATAGGATGTGATGATGCTTCTCTGTAGATAGTATACAGCAGCATCTACCTCACCCACATTTCTAAACTTGCATTGAGGTGCCCCCTCTACGGCAGCTCCCGCCTTTCTCAATATAGTCCCCAGTTGGTAGTCCTTGGGTTTCTATATGTTATTTCCCTGTGATTGGATTCTAAAAGAGTGAAGAGTATGTGTCTGCGGTTAGACAAAGTTATCTCCCCTGACACTCTCCACCCATCAATCCTGTGCAGCAGAGAACTGGTGCACAGTGTAATCTATCACCTCCTGCCTAATGCTGTTTGCAAAGGTAGGTTGTGATCCTTTACTGAGTATTTGTAACTCCGTAGACATAAGATACTCCAACAGCCCCTCTCCCCTTCCGTTGGTGCTTCCACTCCCCCACACAATGTGGCGCGAGTTAGCATCGCAACCGATCAGAAGATCCCACTTGTTGGTCTTACAGTGACTCACCAGCCTCTCCATCTCATTTGATGGTGGAGGAGCCAGTGCATCGTATGGCAGGTAGGAGGAGCAGATGACCACCCTCTTCCTGTTCTCACCTTCCCCCAGGGTCAGCAGAACTGCTGTTTGATCCATAGTGGTAAATTCCGATAGATGCAAAGCACTTTTCCTTAACCTTACCCTTAACCTAACCTAAAAACTTAACCTTATGGGCATGTGTCATCTACTGGTTAAAATATTTCAACCAAACAGCAAGACATATTTATCAGCCCATCTTAAACCTGTGATGAGAACAAAGATATACAAAAACATACACAGAACTTTCATAGCATTAAACATTAATTTAATTACCTGAAAAATTGCAAGAAGCCACAACCATCTGAAGTGGAAACAGTATAAAGATGACCGTGAAATAAACACTCCTACTTGATAATCAACTTGAAGCCACCTGTACTGTGCTTTACGATCCAGCCAAATGTTAGGGAAGTAGATCAATTCAAACTGAAAATAAAAAATAAAAATAATAACTGATTATCAACCAACAGCATGATACCATTATTCGAAGGCTACTTACGATTCCTTGGTTAATGAAGTATTCAAAGAAGTATACAAGCACCAAAGGAACCATATACTTCAATAAAGTAGGAGCAATTTTAAACTTTTCTTTGAGAGTCAAAGTAACATTTGTAATCGGGGTATCTGGTTCAGTTGAAATCTTTTCCATCATAGACCTCAACTCATCTTCTGTTGGAGCATTGCACATTCTTAACTTCCCAGGGTGTTTCAAAAGAAACATAAACCTAGAAAATGACAATTAGATAAATCATCCATTAAAACTGGTGTTCCACAACATTAAATATTTTCTGCCACACATTAAATCACATCAAATGAACTTATTTGCATACATCTAAGATGCCTTTTTCCCCCCTTCAAGACTTCCAAATTAAAGGGGTTAGTGTCACAAGCATATGCAAAATCTTCAACTTCAAATGGATAGCATAATATAAGTACATAACTATGTTTACCACAGTACCCAGTGAAAGGCTTTTCAATTGTAAGTTTCATCTCAATTATCTCATAAAGGTTTTACTACTGTTAATCATTATTCAAAATTAATTAAAGTTCCTGGTAGAGTTCCAAAGAAAGAAGATTGAACCCGGTTCATCTTAGATTAACTAATAAATTAATACCATGTAAATAAATAGCATATACATCAGAATAATACTGACATGTTCTACATTGTGACCAATATCCATTAACCAGATGCCTGCTCAAATTTCTCATAGAACAACTCTAATACTATCCATTTCAATCACTGAAAAGCCCAAAGGGTCTAGTACAGTGATGGGCAAACTATGGCCTGTGGGCCAGATGCGGCCCCCTGAAATGTTCTATCCGGCCCTCGCGGCATTATTCCTAATCCCAGTTCGATCCAAATTATGAGAAACTTTTAGAAATGCAGTAACAGTTTCAGTCATCACATTCTCCTTCATAATCTTTCAGTCATCAATAGGACTTGGCATAAAAAAAAACAAGAATTTTGTAAAGTGTATCACTTTTATATTTTTATAAATTATATTGGCCCACTTAAAGTTTATTTCCTTGCTTTGGCCCCCTCATTAAAAAGTTTGCCCATCACTGGTCTAGTAGGCAATGGCTGAAAAATACAACATAAATGCTACCAAATACTAAAATACAAAATCACCAGCTTATAGTCTATACTCCTGTCAAAACACCACCACAAGTCCATTCTTCTGTATTCAAAAGGAGGAAAATTTACTTTCTTAAATTTGGGGTTCGATTTCACAGTCCTTGTTTTTCTTATTATTTAATAAAGTGAATACCGAGTCCAATGCAGTAATGAACTTCCTTGGTATACTTACTTATCTTCAACATTTTTGATGCCATTATGACTCAGAGAGAGGGGAAAGAGGTAACCTTTTCCAAAGATCAAAATGGGAAACATCCTCTACATTGAGTGTTCCAAGTCTTTCTTGGAAAATGCATTTGGCAAAGTCTGTTCAGGATCCCCACTGGGTCATGACCTCAAAGTCCACCGATGTTACGATGTACATGTCTCCAGTCATCCTCAAGACTGAGTGCCGTGAAGCTCAAGTAGGTGTGTGTATATGTATATTTATTTATTGGAGAGGCCAGAAGGTGGGAAGTAATATATAAGGTAGTCATCAGCCACACTGGTCAATTTTTCCCACCTTCTGGCCTGTCCAATCCTTCTCATGACAGGTTTCCAAATATTACTCAGGGAGTAACAAAAACCCAATTGAAATTATTTTCTGTAAGCAGGAACTCTATGACTTTCTTAGTCATCATCACCTAGAACTCGCTGGCACAACAAAGTACTATAACCTTGTCCCACTGAATAGTATGGTCGAAGCTAAGGTGGATTTTTTGGGTCAGTTGAGCCAGAAGTGTCGTTTTTATTCCTTTATCCTGGTGTGTAGAGTTCTTCCCGTCCCTCCAATATACACGTGTCTGCACTGGCCTGGAATCTGGTAAATCCTACACATCCAGAGTTTGCAGGAATCCTTCACCCTCACCAGTTGGCCTTTCAGCTTGGTGCACATGCAGAAAAAGGTATCAATGCTATGTTTCCTCAGCAATGCCATGTCAGCTCAAAGGTTGCCTGCATTGCCCACCTCAGTGGTGTAAAGGTCAATCAACTGAGAGTGAGAGACATCAAATTCGATGGTGCAGGGACATTGTAGGTTCTGCTGTTACCCTACGATGCTTGTTGGGGTTAATTGGTATAAGAGACCCATTTCAACAATATTGCATACATAAGGAGGAGCATAAAATTCTTCTTCTGATTTCTTAGACAGAAGTAAGGGTGTCTGGGTAATTTAATTGTTCTACATAGAAATTTTAGTTTTTCACATTTAATGAAATCCTCTCTGGGCTTGAATGCATGAGAAAATATCAGGGTTTTTTCAATGGGTCAGTGAGTCAGCTTTATGCATGCAGTCAACAAAGTTATGGGAGCCAAATATTTATTTTGTTAAAACTGAACCTAAGGGGATTTCGAACCCACAATCTTGTGCTTTCACTTGTACACCACTTGCCGGTGCATTTCTCGCATGTGTTATCAAACCTTTAACAGAGCATCTTTCACTTCACCACAGTCACAGATTTTTTTATCACTTCCAAAAGCAGTTCTTTCATTTGCTTTTTCAATCTTAGGCTGATTTTTAAAAATCATCAATAATGTACTCTATGGAAGGATTCTGGAGAGTTGTAGTTGTGAATAATTAGTTTTTCTCGGCTTTGTTCCATATTAGTCATCTTTATGATAACCTTCGGCATTTCACAACATGGATTGGAGCTTAATGGTAAGGAATGCCAAAGAAATTGGAGTTTCATACAATGACCGAAGAGTTATCCACAGCTTGTATAAAAACCAGGTGCCTGTAATCAAATCAGGACAAAGTAGTAAAGGAGCAAGCAAAAAGAAAGGCTGAGACAAGGCTGTGCACTGGCTCCCTTATTATTCAATGTCTACATCGAGAAAGCCATCCAAGAAGTCAAAGAAACGTATACAGGAGTGAATAGACACAGGGAGAAAAGCAGCATGCAGCGATTTGCCGACAACATAGTAGTCATGGCAGAAATGGAAGAAGATTTAAAGAAGACACTAGGAAATATGGAAAGGATATTGGCCAGATATCACCTGAAGATATATAAAAAGAAGACTAAGGCAATGGTATTCATTAGGAGAAAAGAAGCCAGCACAAATGCTAAAATAGGAAAACAAAAAATAGAGGAGGTGGAAGAGTTCTATTACCTGGAATGCCGCGTAACCAGCGATGGAGAAAGTAAGAGAGAAATTGCCAGTAAAATTGCCCAGGTTAAAAGGGCATTTTACCAAAAGAAGATTCTACTTACAGCTGCAAATACAAGCGTGGAAGTGAGGAAACATTTCATAAGAACATATATCTGGAGCATTTTCTACATGTCAGCGAAGCATGGATGATAACAGGAGCAGAAAAGTCAAGGCTGGAAGCATTTGAAATGTGGTACTACCGAAGAATGATGAGGATGAAATGGATCAACCTAGGGACAAACGAAGAAGTCTTAAGAAGAATGGGAGGAAAGAGATGTCTACTGAAACCCCTAAAAAGAAGATGGGACAACTTAATCAGCCATATCTTAAGACATGATGGCCTAATGAAGACTATCATCAAGGAAAAGTGAACGGAAAGATTGGAAAAGGCAGGCCTTGTATGAGATATATAGAACAGGTTGTGAAGTATGTAAAAGAGAGGAGTTACATTGATATGAAGAAGTTGGCCAATAACAGAATCGAGTGGAGGTCTGCGTCAAACAGAGTGTAAGATTGTTGACCCATGATGATGATGATGATGAAAACCTTCAGCCAACCTGAGGAAGTAGATTGGATTGCCGGGGTAACCAAAATGACAAACCACAGAAAAAAGCATAAAAACTAATTTTTCACTACTCAATGGAATATTGTACATTCTTGCTATGCTGGTGTTTGGCATTTTATCATTAATGTCCCTAAATATGCCTAACTTGGAATTTAAGCTTAAAATTTTACTTTTTAAGCACATTTTCACCATCCATCGTGATCAACACAAATGAGATCATAACAAATAACTGACCATGAATATGTTAAGGCTTGTTTGATGCAACAACAGATGACCGGAGAATGAAGTCAGCACTACGGGGATAGCTGATTGTGAAGAAGTGGAGATGAGCTTATATCATGGATAGGGATGTGCGAGTAGCACTTTTTGACCTCAAGTCGAGTATCGAGTCGAGTTGTAAAGTACTCGCGAGTATCGAGTTGAGTCGAGTTTGTACATTATTGTACATGAGTGAAGAGACCCAGTTCTTACTTAAGTCATCACAATTAAAGTTAGCCAGCAATCTGACTATCAAATGGCAGGTCTACCTACCTAATGCATAGTTATAAACAGTCAAATTAATATGGCACGTAGCGCAGGCCAAAAGACATAATGGAAATTTTCCGGTAGCTCTCGAAATAAGAAAATTACCTTCATTCCTAGGATTACTCAAAAATGTGTAAATTAGCTTGCAGTACAGTACCTAGAGTGTACTTAGGCATAATATGAGGCCTATATAAGTGACATGCCCTATTAACTTGAAAGTAAGCCAGGAAGCAAAATATTTTTTCTTAAGGAATACATAAGCCTAATTAGAAGAGCATTCCTTGTATTTCACATTCCTATGTATTTCTTTTCAGAGCTAAACGCTTTCTCAGTGATGTCGTGTATGCTGGGGTTAGTCCAACAGTACAGTGAATTTCATACAATTTGCCTTATTTGTGCAGTAAATATTTGATAAGCTCGCGCCTCAAATTTATGATTGGCCGTTAATTATATAATTAGTTTTTAACATATACTTTTCTTCCTCTTCCAATTAATGGCACCATCTCTTCAAAATCGATGATTTCTGCCTAAACATGATACAACTTAGAATCATAAAAATGATCTGTGTCAATCACCCCCATTTGCACGATGCATGAACACCCAATATCAGCACGGGTTATTTCCAATATCCATTAATGCAAGTTAATAATGTTTGAACAATGAATTTTCATTCACGGATGAATGTGAGCAGGTACATGAATTTTGTATAGAGTCCTGTGGATTGAAGTTTTCGATTTCTAAGGAAATATATTTGAACAAAAATTTATTATAGATAATTATCTATAGATATTTATAATTATCTATCTTAAGATATGACTAGGAACTTGAAATTAATGATTTAATTAATAATCCTAAATAGGAAATAAAAAAATGGAATAGTAAAACTTATAAGTTTTATACGATACCTATATCATCCGTAATGCCCTTATAATAGGATGCCTAACATCTGTTACAAAATTTCCTTCACCCGTGAGTTTGAAGACCAATATCTCCAAGATGGCTAAAGCGATTCTAAAATATAGTATATCAAATTAAAGCTTGTTTATTTCGACGTTTACTGGTAGTATTAAAATATTTTTACATTTTTTTTACTGAAGTACCTTTTTAAGAACGGATTTTTAGCGAATTTTTTTTATACCGGATGAATCCATCAAATTCGGGCATCGTAAGAACAACACAGATCGAGATATCAAACTTCCTTTTCACATATTGTAGCTAAGGGCTTTGTTAATAGTTATACGAAGTTTCATACTATTACGTTCATCAATATTTTTGTTATTGATGAATTTGTCAGACTGCGTTATTTTCCGTCCCGCATGTTTTCCGTTCCGGAAATCACTGTTTGGACCTTTCTCTTGCTCTCGAGTCATTTATATGAATCCACTTATGAAATCTCAGTAGAATTCGTTGATTATTTGATATCGATATGTATTTATTTTCGGCTATAAAAGCACGCTCAACTGTCCAGAGCATGCCTGAAAGAGAAAGGTAGCGCGCGCGTGGAATCTTCTGCTGCAAGCAGATCGCCTATCGCTGTGAATGAGTCATGAGGACTCGACAATAGCGGAAAAAAGTATCGCCTTCAAGAAAGCAAGTCAGTGTCATTTTAAGAACTGACGGTATCTTTGGAAGCATACCGTCATTATGCCTCCTCGCGCAAAGATTTTGGAGACGGAGTTGAAGATAATTTAAAATGCAATTTGTTTCTTTCGTCGAGAAGCCGAGAAATGTGGGGACAAAAGCTATCTCTCTTATCGCTGATTTTATTTTGGTGAATACTGCAACTTATAAACTTTTATTCAAGCATAGGCAAGGATATTTTTCCTGTGCGTACTAGAGAAATTTTCTCGCGTGGTGTTAGGTGCGCGCGGTACCTACGGTAGCTTACAACTTGACAACCTCGAGCAGCTTATCTCTCCAGGCCAAAAGTCCTGTCGCGTGGAGCTTGCTTTCCAAAATAAATATATACACGTTGAAAGCATATCTAATTCTCCCAATTTGTTAAGTCATTTTACACGTTTTTAGTTTTCAAACACGAAGAATACCATCAAAACGAACTAAATTTCAGACTTCTGCATGCTGAGATAGCGCATTTTTATATATTATTCGTTATGTAATTAGTAACTGAGTAATCTATTTTAAACTTTGTTTAGTGTAAGATAAATATATGCTCCATATCATATGCGAAGAAAAGAGAAGTGGCTTGTCATGAGTATCTTCAAGTGGGCGTCAAACTTGCTTCCCGGGACTTGAATAATATCCGGCATTTTTATCTGTCTCAGTCAAAAAATTAATTAATATAACCAAGTAAAAATATATTTTTGACATTATTAAACGTATAAATAAACAAGATTTAGTTCGATATACTATATTTTAAAATTGAACAACTCATTTTTGTGATCTAAACCTTCGAACTCAGGGCATGGAATTTTACAACGAACATTAGGTGCTTTGAGCTCGAATATCGTCCCCCACCCCAGACTTTTTCCGCGAATATTTCGGCCGAAAAGGGGGGGGGGCTAGCTATATTCGGAGGAATACGGTACATATGCGGTTTCATGGACCGTGTAACCACCGATTCAACCACAGATATATACTACTAGATTGGCAATGCCCTATGCTTCACCATAGGCGCAACTGAAGCCGGGTTTGCGCTCTCGCCGCCATATTGGGTTCACCTTCGCGAGCTATTTTCCATTGAGACTAGTGTGTTTTTTTGTGACATTATCAGCTTCAATACAGAAGAATGGTTAACCATTGTGTTGTGTGGGGATGCACTTTTTAATATACCACGCGGAAGAAAAATGCTGGGACCGAAAATGTGTCTTTACATGCGTAAGTACATAAATAAACCTAACTTTGATAAGGTTAACTCATCTTGCATCAGTACATTTTTTCCCTCTGTAACTGTGAAAAAAACGTAAAATTGAAGTATTTATTAATTATATTAGCATCAGACAACTTCGTTGTTTTTTACAACATTAAATTTTTCTGGATTAATCCTTTGATATTTCAATATTCAGTAGGTACTGCCATTAGGTATTTTAGCCAAGGGAAAATTGCCTACATCTGAAATAAGTAATATTATGCCCATGCATACACGAGAATCATTAAATACTCAGTAATCTTTTTTTTCTCCTAATATTTCAATTACGATCCTGTAAAAAAAATAGCCATTTCTCTGGTTTTAAAGTTTGATTGGTATATTATTACGAATGTTGATGTTGTGGTTGCGAGCTGTGTAATAAAGGGTTATTGCTATTTAGTAATGTAATTGTAATATAATACGAGTGAAAATAATATAATGAGAGGTATTGGAATAAAATATAGGTGCACTTTTCCACAACTAATTTATTACTGCGTACGACGCGTTTCGGCTCACAGAGCCATCATCTGGTACAAGACACCAACATACATGTTCACATCATATTTATACAATTTTTTGTATTTATTCCAATATGTATTCTATCCTATATTTTATTCCAATATGTCAAACTTCCACTACATCTCACCTGAATCAGTTGATTTTATAATGAGAGGTCTTCGTCTATTCATATCGAAAGCATTATGTGTATTCAACACATTAAAATTCATTAGCTTTCCTGTCCTGAATACATAACTTTTATGGTTTTGGAGAAATCGATCTATAGTTTTCCAATTAGCATTTCAACCTATTCCTATGGATCGGTGTAACTACTACTTCCTTGAGATCTGAGGGGAATAAACCTATGGAAATACTTGGGTTACATCATTGAGTAAGAATGGTGGCTTAGTTGATATTTTACTCTGTGGAACTCCCTCAATGATTTACTTACTTGGAGATTATTCTTTTGAAATTTCATTCATCGAAGTCGATTGAAATGAAATTTTTGTTACAAATTGCCATTTAGACCTCTGCAAAAAAATTAATGAATGTTCGGTGCTCATCTGGTTACCCATAACACCTTAATTGCTACCTATCTATTAATTGTTAGTAATTAAAATGCCCTAGTTCTATGTTCTGTACTGGTATTCATTCATTGCCTGAATCTACAGATTTCCCGGGGAATCTCGTGGATGTCTGAGGGATGCATGGATTAAGGCTGTGAGGCGAGATGGGTGGAAGCCATCAAAATCCTCAGCTGTGTGCTCTCAGCATTTTCGACCCGAGGACATGGACTATACTGGTCAGACAAGAAGATTGCGTGATGGTGCTGTGCCTTCTGTGTTTCCCACATACCCAAAGTACTTGCAGACCAACAAGGCACCCCGTGCTCCCCTAAAATGCCGATCAACCCAACAACGCAATGCATCAAGAGTGGATGTATCTGATATGGATTATGAGACTCCCATTGCTCAGTCAAGTTCTGAACATCTGGAACCAGGAACGTCCACTGAATACTTGGGTGAAAATATTGCTCCTGATTTGGGTGATGCTGTATTAACCCCAAGGAAAAGGAAGTTGAAAGAAAAGGTCGGTGAGTTAAGCTCCTCCCTAGGCTCAGCTAAAAAAAAAATTAAAACCCTGCAGCAGAAAGTTAGGAGGCAAACGAAAAGGCTTGCCACGAATAAGGAAGTGATGGATTCCTTGGTGGAAGAAATATTAACAACAGATGCTGCAAGTATTCTTGAGAAATCCTTGCCCCCTGGAGCTTGCAGCCTAGTTAATAGGGCTCTTCAAGGGAAGAGCATTGACAATAAGTGTGTGTACGACCCTGAGCTTCGCTCTTTTGCACTTACTCTCCACTATTATTCCCCAAAGGCATATGATTTTGTGAGAGCTAAATTTAATAATGCCCTGCCCAGCCCACGAACAATTCGTTCGTGGTATATGAAACTGAATTGTGAGCCAGGATTCAGTGAAGAATGCTTCAAGGCAATAGACATACAGGCTCGGATCACACGCTCAAAAGGATATATCCCATCAGTGTGCTTATCCATGGATGACATGTGCTTGAAAGAGCATGTGGAGTTTGATGGAGTAAGGATTGTTGGGTACGTGGATGTGGGCACAGAACTGGACAGTGACAGTCTCCCTACTGCCAAAATGGCATGTGTCATCATGTGCACTGCAGTTAATGCCTATTGGAAAATCCCATGCGGCTACTTCTTTGCAGATTCTCTCTCGGGGAGTGAGAGAGCAAATCTCATTTCAAGTGCCATTGAGAAGTTGCATGAATTGGGAGTCAATGTGACGGCACTCACATTTGATGGTGCAGCTAGCAACCTAGCTATGGCATCCCACTTGGGTGCAAATGTAACTGATGCCAGCGATTTGCATTTTTCTTTCCCCCACCCATTTCAAGCAGGCAAAAACATCAGCATAATGTTAGATGCTTGCCACATGGTGAAGCTGATTCGGAATTGCTTTGCGGAAAAGACTGTCCTGTATTACCACGGGACAACCATCAGGTGGTCATATATTGAGGCATTGTTTAATTTGCAGAATAGTGAGGGGTTGCGACTTGCAAATAAATTGAATGCCAAGCATGTCAATTGGAGGAAATACAAGATGAGGGTGAGACCAGCTGTGCAGACTCTTAGCAATTCTGTTGCAGATGCTATAGAGTACTGCGATAAAGTACTGAGACTGCCAGAATTCAAGGGCTGTGAGGATACTGTTGTTTTCATAAGGTATGTCAACAACATTTTTGATATCCTCAACTCCTCAAGTTTCCTGGGCAAATCCTTCAAAGCACCTCTCACCTGCTCAAACGAAACTGCTTGGAGGCCGTTTGTAACACAAGCAATTAGGTACTTAGAGGAGTTGACAATCACTGAGGACCAGTCACAGCCAATCCTGTTTTCCAATAGGAAAGTTGGCTTCCTCGGCTTCAAGGTGTGCCTCCTCAGTGTGCAAAATATTTTCGACGAGTTGATAGCCAGTGACTCTGGAAAATATTTATTAACGTACAAGCTGAGCCAGGATCATTTGGAGCTGTTCTTTGGGTTGATCAGGCAGAGGGGAGGCTGGAATAATAATCCAACATGTCGCCAGTTCAAGTCTGCTTTCAAAAGGCTCATTGTCAGAAATGAGCTGAGGAGTGACAAAACTGGCAACTGTGCTGCTCAAGGTGAAGTAACAATGCTCCATGTCAGTAGTTCATCATTGCCTAGGAGCAGTCAGTTTCTTGAAGTAGACTGTGGAAATTTTAATGCCTTAAATGTAGTAGATGTGGAAGCTGACCATGACTACATTCCATCACACACCTCTCTGACATTGTACGCAGAGAGTGTGATTGAGTACATAGCAGGATTTGTGGTCAAATCTGTTTGTAAGGCTTTGCATTGTGAGCCATGCAAACAAGCTTTGACAAGCACTAAGAGCCAGTGCCCTTTCCTTGATTTTAAAAACAGAGGTGGCCTAACTCTTCCATCTGCTGATGCCATCAAGGTTTGCAAGTTAACGGAAAAGTGCTACCGAGAGTGTGCAACCCCAAATTTAAATTCAGTGATTAAGAAAAATATTCCTGGTTCCATCGCCAGAAGAGCAATTGACCTTCAGATGTTCGAGTCACTCAAGTGCCATGCCTTGGACCTTGACCCCTTGGAGACTCACATCAATGCTCTCATTAAAACAGTTGCGAAAAAGTACCTCCAAATTAGACTCTATCACTCTGTGAATGAGAGGAACAGAGTTAATACTGAGCACAGGTCAACGTTCAATAGACTGGCCATATTTAAGCACTTGTAAATATTATTTTATTTTGTTAAATCACTGCTATTGTCCATGTTGCCATTTTTTGTTGTCTGTATCTAATGTAGAGATCAGGATTTTTTAAATGTACGTTCATGTTGGTGGGAGGCCCCTCCGAAGGACACCACCTTTTCGCGGTGGAGGGATTGCGTGCCCTAAGTTCTGCAGTATGAACTGTTAGCAAATTTTCTGTAACTTAGGAGCCAGACGAAGAGTGTCCAAATATCAACAACTGAGAGGATCCTGAAAGAAAGTTCATTCCATGTAATGCCCAGCAAAATGCCTATTGGAGCATTGAAAACTAATACCTCCTTCCCAACTGCACATATTGGTCAAAATTAAAATATAGTATATTTATTTGAAAGCTGCAATTGAAAATGATCAGTGTATAAAAGTGCCGAATGTACAAAAGAAACATGTAAACAGCCTCATCTAGAAAAATAGGTAATGTAAATAAGCACTCAATTAAGTTCTGCCTAAAGTATGAAATGATAACTACAGTCCCACCTATCAATGGATAATGCAATTGTTAAGAGAAATGACATTGTAATGTTAGATTTGCCCAAGTTATGTCTTCTTGGCATTTGAAGATTCTGTTTCTGCAGTGATAGGAGAGTGCTCATACTTTTAAAGACCATGTTACTGCGAAGTGTAAACTCTTAATGTAAATGGAGTTTATAACTCAAGAACTGGCCTGCGAGAGATGGTACCCTGGATGCATTGTTTTCAGTAAGTATAAATCATTGCACCTGCCATATCTCGGTTAATGTAGAAGAAGTATTTAACCAATAAGGTTCCTTTTCAGGTTGATGGTATACTGTGCATTCCGTGGATATTTGTAAGTGGACATTCCACCAGTATGCTTATTTGTCATGGAATTCACAGAACTGGACGGTGATGGTCATTATTTGAAGGCAGGGTTTTGAATTGGACTCAGGAGGTGTCTGTTTGGAAAGATATTTGAACCATAAATGCAGTCATAAATAAGGAAATGGCTCATGAGGGATGTATCATTGGATGCAGATGCTTTGAGGAAAGTTAATTGATTTTCTCAGGAGTATGTTATTGCAACATGTAATAACCTTAAGAAAAGGAGTGTTAAATATAGAATTGGCATGCGAAGGATGAATTGTGATGATATTGTGGATGAATCACTATTAAAAGTAAGTATAATTATCTGCCCTGGTATCTATATTGTTTTAGAGCAATATTTAACCATAAACGTTTCATTTCAGATTGCCAATGGGAAATAATGTGTACTTTTGGCAGGGTATTAAGTTGTCTGGCTGTATTTCATGACATTCATGGAACTTGATGGTGACGGTGATTCATTGATTATTATATCTTGAACTTGGATGCTGCATATTATCATCAGAATTATTGTGTTTTTTTCAAGATTGCATTACTTGAATTATTTTTAAAAGTAAGTACAATTATCTGTCCTGGTATATCTGTTGTTATGGAGCAATATTTTACCGTAAACCTTTCTTTTCAGATTGCCAATGGGAAATAATGTGTACTTTTGGCAAGGTATAAAGTTGTCATATTCAAGAGGAGAAATTCCGAGGGACTTCGAGAAAAACATCATCATTCCTATTCCCAAGAAGAAGAGAGCGGAGAAATGTGAAAATTTTAGGACTATAAGCCTAACGACACATGCATCGAAGATACTGACCAGGATCATCTACAGAAGAATTAAACAAAAAGCAGAGGAGTTCCTGGATGAAGATCAATTTGCATTCAGGAAAAGTAAGGGTACAAGGGAAGCAATATTGGCCCTTAAGCTACTCATAGAGAAGATAATGGAGAAGAACAAACTGACCTTCATTGCATTTGTGGATTTAGAGAAGGCCTTTGACAACGTGGATTGGGATTCAATGCTTGGAATTCTGAAGGGAATTGGAGTGTCCTACAATGACCGAAGAATTATACACAGTCTGTACAAAAACCAAGTAGCTGTGATTAAATCTGGACCGAGCTGTGAAGAAGCAAGAATAAGGAAAGGAGTGAGACAAGGCTGCGCACAGTCTCCTGTAATTTTTAATGTTTACATCGAGAGAGCCATAAATGAAGTCAAGGAGAAGTGTTATGGAGTGAACATCCATGGAGAAACAATCAGCATGCTACGATTCGCTGATGACATAGCTCTCATAGCAGAGACAGAGAAGGAACTGAATAAGAAGCTAACAACCATGGAAAGGACTAAGGCCATCTATCAGCTGAAGATAAATAAGAAGAAGACTAAGATATTGGTGTGATGCAAGAAAGAAGAGGCGAAAACCAATGTCAAACTAGGAAAACAAAAACTTGAAGAGATTAAAGAGTTCTGTTATCTAGGAAGCCGAGTAACCAACGATGGACGAAGCAAGAAAGAAATAGTGAGTAGAATAGCCCAGGCAAAGAGGGCATTCTTTCAAAAGAAGAATCTACTTACAGCAGGAAATACAAGCATAGAAATAAGGAAACAGTTCATCAGAACATACATCGGGAGCATTTTTCTTTACGGCAGTGAATCATGGACGATGACAGCAGCGGAGAAGAAAAGGGTAGAAGCATTTGAAATGTGGTGCTACAGAAGAATGCTGAAGATTAAATGGATCGACCGAGTAAATAACGAGGAAGTGCTAAGAAGAGTAGGAGAAAAGAGAAGTCTGCTGACAACGCTAAAAAGAAGGAGGGAAAACTTAATCGGCCATATCTTGAGACACGGTGGCCTGATGAAGACTATCGTCGAGGGAAAAGTGAACGGGAAGATTGGAGAAGGCAGGCCTCGTATGAGATACATGGAACAGGTTGTGAAGAATGTAAAAGAGAAGAATTATGTCACAATGAAAAGGTTGGCCGATAGAAGAATCGAGTGGAAAACTGCGTCAACCAATCCTAGGATTGTTGACCAATGCTGATGATGATGATAAATTTGTCTGGCTACATTTCATGACATTCATGGAACTGGCTTGTAATACTTGGAAGCTGCATATAATCGTCAGAATTATTGTGTTTTTTTCAAGATTACATTACTTGAATTATTTTTAAAAGTAAGTACAATTATTATCTGTCCTGCTATATCTGTTGTTATTGAGCAATATTTAACCATAAATGTTTATTTTCAGATTGCCAATGGGAAATAATGTGTACTTTTGGCAGGGTATTAAGTTGTCTGGCTATATTTCATGACATTCATGGAACTTGATGGTGACAGTGATTCATTGATAATTACATCAGGAACTGGCTTGTAATACTTGGAAGCTGCATACGATCATCAGAATTATTGTGTTTTTTTCAAGATTACATTACTTGAATTATTTTTAAAAGTAAGTACAATTATTATCTGTCCTGCTATATCTGTTGTTATGGAGCAATATTTAACCATAAATGTTTATTTTCAGATTGCCAATGGGAAATAATGTGTACTTTTGGCAGGGTATTAAGTTGTCTGGCTATATTTCATGACATTCATGGAACTTGATGGTGACAGTGATTCATTGATAATTACATCAGGAACTGGCTTGTAATACTTGGAAGCTGCATACGATCGTCAGAATTATTGTGTTTTTTTCAAGATTACATTACTTGAATTATTTTTAAAAGTAAGTACAATTATTATCTGTCCTGCTATATCTGTTGTTATGGAGCAATATTTAACCATAAATGTTTATTTTCAGATTGCCAATGGGAAATAATGTGTACTTTTGGCAGGGTATTAAGTTGTCTGGCTATATTTCATGACATTCATGGAACTTGATGGTGACAGTGAGCTGGCTGTTGTAAAAGTGTACTACAGATATTCAAATGAAAACCACCTTTGAGATAATAATCAGAGGGAAAATTAACAGTGATATCAGCAAGAAGGCAGAGTTTATTTCATTTTCTCATGAGTGTTTTCTTACTATGAATTGTTTTATGCACTGATGTTCAAATACTTTTTATGAAGCCTTATTTAGCATAAATAATTTTGTTTCAGATGGATGATATCGTAATCTGTGCATGATTGACATTGAATGTTCAAAATTATCCTTCCATACACTGATGTTATTGAACTTCAATGTGATACCAGGAATGCAGGATGTATTGCATTTTCCCATGGGGATTCGACCGAAACATGTCTACACATCTATGAGAGGATTATTAAATAAGTAACCAGGTTGCTATAATTTTTATTCATAATATGTCTTTATTGAATCATATTCATGAAGTTAATAAATTAACAATGGCTACCTTGAACAGGATGAAACTGGATTTGATGGTTGCAAGAATGATGATCATTCTCATTGGAGCATCTTATTCAATGTTGTGATCACAACAGTCAATAGGAGTCTTAAATGAAGATCAGGAAATTTGATTCCTTTATTAAACAACTTGAGATTCACTCCGTCCCAACATGACCGGTGCTTATATATCAAAGTTAATGGTAACAGTGTAATTTATGTACTTTGTTATGTTGATGATATTATTATTGCAGCTAGCTCTCAAGTTGATCTTCAAACGGTGAAAGGGGAACCAAAGAAGGATGTTAGAATGTTTTTTGAGATGTTTCTCTAATCATAAATTGGCAGATTAACTGGTGCAGTGATAGAACTATCCTCAGCCAGCATTCCTACATCAGCAATCTGCTAGTGTTTTGGCATGGAAGATTGTCATCCAACCAAGACTCATATGGAAGCCAAACCTGTAACAACCTTGTGAGGCCCCTGCATAATAAAGGAGAAGCCTTATAGAGGACTAGTGGGTGAATCTTATCTTGCACATCGTACTGGTTTGGGTGTAAAACAAATGTCCTAAACTTATCACCCTACTTGCAGTATTGTTTTATAAAAAAAGGCAACCCTGTGAATTCAATTTTCAGGTTGTCAAGGGAATGCAAGGCCAAGCTCAGATGCAATCAAATTTTTTTGTGCTCATTTATTTCCATGTTTTGAATGTATTTAATTTTTGACATTTCTTGAATTGAGGTAAAGTGTTGGAGATGCCAATTCTATGCAAAGGTTTGTTAGTGTGGTAGATGCCAATTCTATGCAAAGGTTTGTTAGTGTGGTTTGTAACCAAAATGAATGATAAAGCTGAATATAATAGAAGTATCTTAAGTACCTATATTGTTGTGACGCTAAAAAAGGAACGACTGTTCATATCCTTAACCTCTTTAAAACATCAAATTTCTTTTCAGATGTTGTTTACGTGTGCAGTGAATGTCAGCTGTAGATGTAAAAATGAGAGCATCCATTGGCATGATATTCAGATGAGGAAACACGGGTGTTGAATGTCAGAAAATACTGCAACTTCCATATCTTTTATGTATGTTTATAATAATATTTTTCCATGGCAAGGAATATCCTTTGCCATATGCCTATCTGACTGTTGTAATTTTGCGAAGAATCTTTTTCTATTGCCTGTTAAATTATAAATTTTGTTCTGAATGAAACTTTTTTCCTGTGGTTATGTAACCCAAACACCTTGAATGATTTGGATTTTAATTAGATATTGTGATTGATTTTGAATGTTAAATATAAACTTTGTGCTGAATGAATTGTTTTTCTGTGGTTGTACCCTACACTCCTTTGATAATTGTAAGTCAATTAATTTTTAATTTCCATTAAGCTGTTGGGAGATAGCTACATATATATGTATGTGTGTGTATATACATGTATATATTTTGATGTTGCAACATAACTTCCCTCTACATAATATTTTGATCCCGTCAATTTCTGAAACGTGATTATAGAGGGTAATATTTTGGAATTTATCTAATGTTGAATGAGTGTAATATATTCTTCACTTAGTTTGGTTCCACTGGCTCCTGAAATGCTCAAGGAAAATTAAATTTCTTCATTGAACTTCTTAAGGTAACAAAATAAGTGGTTGAAGGTGATGCACTGTAGGGTGAGCTTATATTTTCAAATGGGCTACTTAGTGGCTGTCTAGAGCCTTGTGGGGAGGGAGGGATGAGAGTTGCAATTTCAAGATTTCGCCGGGGGCCTCTGATATCAGTGGAATGTCCAGGAATAGATGGAAGTAGGGGAATGAATACACTAGTAGATTTATGGCCTGCCGCGAGGAGGGGGGAGGGGCAAAATCTCCGGGGGGCCCTGATTCAGTGATTGCCGGAGAGCATTAGGTGTATGGAGGGCCTGCTAACCAGTACCACCAGTGCTTTGCCCTCGTCGGCTCTGGTAGATATTCCTGCTTTCATCAGAAGCTAAATATCCAGCAGATCACTGCTAATACAACAATAAATGAAATATTGCAGGTAAAATGCACTAAAAATTCCGACAGATGATTGTAGTAAAGGTAGTTTGGGTTAGGAACTGCATTACTGCTGACGTTTCGGA
Source organism: Platycnemis pennipes (assembly GCA_933228895.1). Lineage (NCBI taxonomy): Eukaryota > Metazoa > Arthropoda > Insecta > Odonata > Platycnemididae > Platycnemis > Platycnemis pennipes. The sequence goes on from OW121846.1 coordinate 30,237,318, forward strand.
GATAGAGTTGCTCTCCGGAGATGAAGGAGCGACTCTATGGAAGACCGAAACAGCCTTTACTACTGCGATTGGCTGGAAGAGCATCTAATCTCACTTCAGATGGAAGGTTTTTTTGAGAAAATTCCTCGAATACACACAAATACGATGTATTGAGTGTTATTTCCTTTATCAAGAGCATTGCCTTGCCCGCGTAAACGGTGACATTAAAAAATCAGTATATTTCGAGAATGGCCTGTTTCTTTGAGGTTAAAATTTTAAGACGATATTTTAATAATCATTCTTTATAATATATCTACATTTCATGCATCGTAACAATCAAAAGTTGGGCAAATAGCCAGGAATCCTCGGGTATCACCACGTAATGCAATTGAAATCCGCTCTAAAGTGGGTGAACGTAAGATGGCCACCAGCGCAACTGGCGGCTTCACCCCCACCCCTCGCATTGCCAATCTAGTAGTATATATCTGTGGATTCAACCATCCGTTCACGCAAACGTACATAAATCTGTTCACGTAAACGTACATGAAACCATTCACGAAAATGTAAATGAACGTACGTAAGTACATGTTCGTACGTGTTATCTACCGTGTAACCAGAGATTCACTCGATTTTGATGATAGCGCTTCCTGTTGGCAGATTTATGAACGTATTGGCCTTGGCAGCTCCGTCGACAAAAACTACTCGACTCGAATTTTCGAGTACTCGCACATCCCTAATCATGGAGTGGTAAACTGGAGCTAAGTGGCTATGATAGAGGGTGCAGGTTCCACAGTTAATGGGGAGAAAGGGGCATTGTGAAGCCAGGGGGGAGCTTTCAACCCTAGCATGCAAGCACAAAAATAATGAGCTTTAAAAGTTCGTTTAAATTTTTGACATGCAAATGATGATTTAAAAATGTTTACCACAGTTGAGGAGTGCTTTAAATGGTATTGCATTTCCCATTCTGGAAAAAACTTCGAAAAATAAACATTTCTTATAAGGAGGATTTTTAGCATTGTAAAACAAATATTTTAGACGGGGAATTGCTTCAACTCCATTAAAAATGTGACTTCATTACAAATGGGTGCGATATAAGCAGGCTTGCCTGTATTAGTGCAAATGAGGAAACTAACCAGAAAACCATTGCAAAAGATTTGTCAATATAAACAAATACATACAGCTAAAATTTCACAAGGGCTGACAAATATCTTCAATAAACAATGCACAGGGTTATCCCGCAGACAATTATAGTCTAATGTTTTTAAAAAATTAAAGAAGCCTTACACAACTGACTCCAGAGCAGGAACAATAACCATAATCAGCAAAGTTGTACTTGACGAGAGTCCAAGACTAGTCAGTCCAGCATAAGATAAGGCTCCAATGACTCCAGCACCTCCAGTGCCTGACGACCATGTTGAGATCACATTTCTGGCAAAAAAATGGAAAACATGCCATATACGTCAATACTAAAATGATTCATGAAACTAAAGACAGCATTAGTAATCCTCAAATACATGCTCACATCTGGTGAACAGAAATTTACTTAAAGCCGATGTCCCATGGTCAAATTTTCATCCAATTTTTTGGTCCAATTACATTTCCTCCAATTTTTTGGATGAAACAGAAATTGGGTACCCACAATGCAATGTTTTGGTCCAAAATAGATGAACCAACAAAATATGAGAAAATACTAAACAATGGAAATGGCTGCCACAACCAAATGTGAAGATGCCATGATAATGGTAATTTTAGCTAAAGCTGCGTGTACACAGAGCCAGTGGTAACAGCTAGTTGTGGTAGCCAGAAGTGGACGCCACTAAATTTACCAGTCAGTAAGCTTATACACAAGGCCATTAATGGCTGCCAATAACTTCTTATGAGTGGCTGCCAGTGCATCGACAGAGTTGGTTGAGTACACAGTGTTGCTTGCGAAAAAATGGATGATAATTTAGTGATAGTGAGTTTAAGGAGGCATTTGATGAAGCAATAGGTGAAAGTACTGTTAGTTTGAATGGAGAAATGCAACCATATTGAATAAACATAAGAGTGTGGGTAAAAGATAACTTTTATTAATTCACTCCTGTACCAAGTCTTGATAGCCTTTAAACAGGCTCTTAAAAATCCAACATCGGGAACCACAATACCCTGATGTATTACCTCATTTTCCAGTTTTCAAATAGGGCTTTTCCTTTTTGGTTTTGTTGGCAAAATCAACATAGTGCACTTTTCAGAGCAGTTCATAGTTTTAGAAGTTTCCAAAAAGGTTTTGATACTTTCCAGACCCCATTTAATGTTCTTCTTAGCTTCTTTTCCACTTTAGAACAAGACATTGCAACCCACAAAACAGCCACAACAGCATGACACAACCTCACACCAAGAGTGCAGGAGCTACTGGCGGCCACTGCACTTTGGAACCATCCAGTAATGGCCGCCAGTAGGTCACGTGACCTGCTACTGGCTGCTTCAATGACCACAAAACTCAAGCATGTTTGACTTTAGTGGCCGCCAGTTGTTAATGGACCTGAAAGACACTAGTACCCTTATGAACGTAGTCAGTAGGACGATAATTGGCGGCGGCCATTACTGGCCATTTATAGTGGACACCATTCCTGGCCCCGTGTACACACACCATAAGGGAATCGTTCTCAACTTGAATTAAGATGGCATGCACAAATAAGTTAGCATTTTGTATTGCATATTACTAATCTTTATCCATCTTTATTAACTTTTCCATGCACTCAAAACATACAATAACTGACTTAGGGCTTCATAATTACTTCATTTCTGTGTCGTGATTGTAACGCTCTCAATTTAATGAGCTTCGATCAAATTACTCTCAAAAAAGCAGATAGCAATGCTCACCTTTTTGGAAGTCTTGGATTGGTTGGTTTCATAGATATGGATGGAATTTAGAGTAAGTCCTGTTTCACCCAAACTCTTATACAAAATTTTGGATCAATAGCTATTTGGATACAATTCCACCATCAGTGCAAATCAGTTGTATCCAATTGGGATAAAAAAAATTGTATCCAAATTTGATCATGGGACATTGGTGGACATTGAGGACATTGGTGGACATTGAGGACATTGGTGGTTCAACTTTGAAAATACATGGAGCACACACAAAAAGTTAAATTATATATATTCCAAGAATTTCAGATCATTAAATAACCATGAAAATAATTTTTAAAATCAAAGAAGTCAGTATGTACAATGAGAGAAGTGATTCAACTGTCACCAGCTCTTGTACACCATAAGGCCAAAAGAGTTATTAGCAAAAAAAATAACAGTCACTGCCAAGCTGTAAAACATATTTGCCCAGATATAAAACAGAATTGACACCACACTGAGGACATGCCTGCAATTTTGGTAAATGTAATGGCCATCATTCCAACAGCACTTACTTACAAAAGGTGGTTTTATATGAAATGATTCCACGGTCAAACCCAAAATATGACTTAGAAAATACCATGAGTAAGCAGTTCAAGTGCCAGAGTAACCTACATCCAATCTTATGGCCTCAAAAATGCTTTCTCCACCAAACTGATGATCAACATGATGATCAAACATGATCATCATATTGAATAAGTTGTTATTTGAACATTCCAAGTATTATAATAATTGATGAGCTAATCAGAAATATCATAATTTACAGATTACCACAGTCCTCTACTGACACCACAATCATGCTCTCTTGGACTTACAGAACAGTTGAATAAATGATATAGTTTGCACTTGACAGTGTTTGAAAATGGTTAAAGGTTCCGGAAAACATTTACTGGAAACATGAGTACGATAGAAATTTGAACTCCTCATTGCTTGAAAAGAGGCTGCAGTATAAAATGCAGTGCAACACAAAACTTTAAAAGAAACTAGTATTCATCAATGCATGCTGTTTACAAAGAACAATTTCTAATAAAATGAGGAACACTTAGACAACTGCAACCATCCAGGGAGTTTCACCAATCAGCATGATTATTTTGGTATTTTGTTGAGCTTGTGAGGAGAAAGACTCAAACAGAAAAATGACTCTTGATTCATAATTAAATATTAACAATGAATGAGGTGGGAGTTACAAACTGGTAACCAGGCCCTGTGTGCTACTTTAACTTTGGAAGGCAGCTCAGTCTTTGATATGGAATCGCCTCATGAGAAGATTCCCCACAAACTTCTGTAACTCTTCTAGAATTAACTTCCAGAGAATTCTCTAAATCCAAAACCTTCTAAAAAGCAGACATTTATAAACATAACTTTTCACAACTGTATTGCACTACGTTTATCACCACTGTCTCAAGGTCTCAGAGCTAACCACCAAAGGCACCTTCACACTAGTCAAGTTAAGACTGCCTAAAGAATCAGCCGACCCCTTATTTGCTAGAGCAGTGCTGATTCTTGATGTGACTGCGGCTGTTTTTTGCAGAGGGAGTAGCTTAGCGGGAGTTTCATGGTTACGTTCAGAAAACAATCTCGGTTGCCTGCAGGCAGTCTCACAATGTCAACAGTAACACAATTTAGCAAGCGGTGGGAAGAGTGGAGCGAGTAGGGGATGGAGACAAAACCAAACCTAGGCATGAACGACAGAGGGGAAGGGATGGCAGGCGTGGTGGGGTGTAAGGGGGACAGTAGGCAAATTAGGGTGCAAGGGGGATGGTGGGTGGGGTGGGGTGCAAGGGGTAAGGTGGGCAGGGTGAGGAGTAAGGGGGACAGTGGGTGGGATAGGGTGTAAGGGGAACAGTGTAAGAGGCCCATTGGGTAGGTGACCTTCAGAGTGGGAATAAGAAAGACGAAGGGTGGAGAGGGGTGAAAGGGAGGAAGAACAGATCGAAGGGAAAATGTCCATCTTTCCTTTTCCCTCTTTCACCCCTCCACGAACTCTTCTGCAAATGTTAAAGGATATTCCATTTGTGGAATACGTGGGGATTCCATTTTTAAGATGAAAAAATTATTATAGATTATTTCAAGCTGCTAAACTAGTAATTTTGCAATGTCTTATTAATATAAACCTTTAAAACGATATTTGTGAGTTTTATACTCATAAGGAGAGGTTGTGTAACTCAGATCATGCTATGAGAAGAGCCTTTTTTCATGCTACAAGAAGGAAAATAAAGAAAAATTCTTAGCTTTTTCCTCCATTATTCGCAAGAAAAAAGGTAGAATGACATTGGGGGGCCTGCATTCTCCGAACTCGGTTAAGCCGACAATAGCAGTGGGGTAGTATACTGCAGATAATGAAGTTCGATTCTTATTGCTGTTTAAAATTTTTCTTTCAGCCATTGAATCAAAAATTTTACCATCCTTAATTTCCAACCCCTGTAGGTATGTGGATAGAGACTTTTTTGTATTTTTATCACTTAAACTAGATTTACAAATTCATCACTTAAAAATACATTGTAAAGTTAATGTATTGTTTTCACAGTTTTAATTCTGTAATAAAATATTTTCCCAATAACTTTCACAAACACCAAATTTTATTATTTTTCTTTAATTTGTTGACATATATTGACATGAAATTTCTGATGATCTATTGTTTGATGGTGTGACTTTATACGGCCTGGCGTGAAACAAACTGACTGGCTGCTTCCCTAATGATGCCATTGAGTGTTGATATCTTCTCAAAGACTGCCAGACCATAATAATGGTACTGTGTGGGGAACCATTATTCAACAGAGATGTAGCTTACGATATGATGTATGAACGATATCTCATGCTGTCGAAAAAGAACCATAATTGAAGCTTGGGGGCACATTACGCTGGGAAGAGATTCATGATTTATAACGTAGCATAGTGGATGCTCACCTGAATGCCATTGTTCATGCATCAAACTTCATAACAAATTTCTTATTGTAACCACTGGGACCAGGACTGAGGTTCGAAATTTCATATCATTTCTTTTACCATATGTTTGGATAGCCTTAGGGTCGAAACCAACAATTTTCTTTGTAAAAATGAAAACTTCATAATAACGTTGTTTGTACTAATGAGAGTCTACTGTACTGTAAATATGATGCTGTGGATATGAAAATTGGCAAAGGAAGAAGTATTAAGAAGAGTGGGAGAGAAGAGAAGCCTTCTGAAAACTCTAAGAAAAAGACAGGATAACTTAATCGGCCATATCTTAAGACTTGATGGCCTGATGAAAACAATCGTTGAAGGACAAGTGAATGGGAAGAAGGGAAAGAAAGGCCTCGAGTGAGATATATGGAACAAGTGATGAAGGATGTGAAAGAGAATAAATATGTAAATATGAAGAGATTAGCCGACAGAAGAACTCAGTGGAGAGCTGCGTCAAACCAATCTGAGGATTGATGACCAATGATGATGATGATGATGATGGATATGAAAATACTGTGTTAAAAAACAGTATAAAGTTTAAAGAAACTTTGAAAGCTTCAGACTTGGTGGTTGGTTTACATGCAATTTGTTCCAGGATACCATAAATTTGAGTAGAAATTAATCGTTTCAAAATGACAGATCCAACTTAAGACAGTATGGTATATGCTGCAAGCTTCAGTCGCATATTCCACCAAGAGCATTAAAACTCAGTTTACAAATTATCATCAATCCAACATTACACGATACTAAGGTAAGGTGTTCCGAAGAGTTACAAAATTGTTTTACAGATACATGCCTAACTAAAAAGCTACAAGTCTAGTTAATTTCATACGTAGATGAATTTTATCAAAGAGAGCAAAGTATGTGAAGAAATAAGGACCAATGGTTAACTCCTCACTATTCCTGTTCACTAAATGTATTTAAAGCCAGCTATACCAGCAAAATTTTGAAATTTCATTTTCAATAAAATAAACAGCAGAAGAGCAAATGAGCAATACTAGCAATTTGAGAAAACAAAAATGGAGTCAAGAGGTAACTCTGGCACCATGTATTTCAAATTTAAAGCAAAATTACAGGGCAGAAATAGGTGACGGAAAAGACTCAGTCAGTGATGTAAGTATATCAGTAAACACCGGACCACACAAATTAATTTTGAAAATTCACGAACATCATCCCTCTCGGTACACATGTCTATTTTAAATACGTGAGATAAAACAATCAAATCACCTCTCATTATTCAAGCAACCACATCCAAAGGGGAAACCAAGTTTACATCATCAAACATAAAATTTTCAGAAGAAAGACGAATTGAGTAAAGAGAGGCTTGTACAAATAAAATACTGTAATGTGTTAGGAAAATCAACCATTCTGTTACACATTCAATTATTGAAGAGTAAATCACCCTGGCACATTGGTACGTGACCAATCACAAAACTGAAGGATATTCAAAGCAATCAATAATGAGGCAAAAGATGCCCAACATGAAAGGATGAAAAGAGTTTGTTTTATGCGTAACAAAATCAAGTTTTCCAAAATACACATTCAGCTCGTAAGACCAACAACAGTGAGTTGGGCTCCCCGACTGAAGAATTAAAATACTTTGAGGATGCAGACATATATTAAGGTACCAGTTTCTGAAGTGAATTCACAAAGTGCACTGCTGAAGAGTATAATCATCAGTTTGATTGGTCAATTGAGGTATCATATACATACACATTAAGCTTCCCTGGAATTCACTTCTGCCTCCATGTCATTAGCACTGCAAAGTTTTACACAAAAGGGTCGCTTTGTTATGGAAAACTTCCACCATTTTATACTTATGCTTTGACCAACCTTAAGGGCATAGGTACCCCACTTGCGTGATCTGTACTTCCTGGCCACTTAGCCCCGGTTAAGTGGCATTTGAAGGCCAGCCTCAATGGGGCTTAAAAGCCCCACATAACCTGGTGGTCAGAGTAGTTGCATGGCCCTAATCAAAGATATTCAATAGTGAAATTTTTTGTCACATAATTCTAGTAAGTTTTTTTTTTACTTTCTATTAGCAAAGAGATGCAAAAACTTCTTAAATGAACTCAATAATGCTATGACTTATGAATTCAACTTTTGCTCTGATGAAGTTAAAGCTCTTTCAAAATGATACACATACTAACATTTAACAAATTTAACAGACAGTAACACAGATGTCATCAGAGCACATCAATTTTTCAAACAGGTAAACACTCAATGAGGCATTTATCGGCAATTAGTAATTTTATTTTTAGGCAAGTCTCGAGTTTTCAGAATAAAATCACTTGTATGCTAAAACGTAGAGTATACCACTTATACCACTAAGAAGACATGCATGTAATACTGCTTCAATACACATTCACAGCCTCCTCATCAAGACTCAAATGTTCTGTGTGCCCTGGAATCAAAACAGTTAAAACATATTAAATAGGCCAGCACATGGGTACTCCGAGACCACCTAGCCAAAATGAAGGATGATACTAGCATGGAATTCACATTTTACAGTGAGCCCCAACATTTACAAACCTCAAATCAAATGGGTCGGGTTTATTCACAAGGTCTGCGTTGCCCTGCTAAAGTGCCGAGTACTACAGAAAAGGCTTTGATTGGGGTTTATCAAATCAGATTCCACTCTATTTGTGACAGTGAGAAATCCACTTTGCCACTTAATTCACTGGATTAACACAACAAGAAGAAACAGAATTAAGAATAAAAAGAAGACAAAAAACAAGATGACTGACATTAACCCAAATATACACCAATAAATGAAAGCCAATAGAGATCAGAGATAGACATGCAATGTGACACCATCCTTATTTATCATTTCTCCAAGTATAAACCCAAATAGGAATGACCCATTTAAGATTTATATATGTATATATAAATCCACTTTGCCTCTTAATTAATGCACTGGATTAACACGACAAGAAGAAACAGAATTAAGAATAAAAAGACAAAAAACAAGATGACTAACATTAACCCAAATATACACCAATAAATGAAAGTCAATAAAGAACAGAGATAGACATACAATGCAACACCATCCTTATTTATCATTTCTCCAAGTATAAACCCAAATAGGAATGACCCATTTAAGATATATATATGTATATATACATAGGCAATGGGCTCATTTCCAACCAGAACTTATGCAAAAAATTCCACACACTGCCCCACAATACACCACAAACCATCAAAGTTTGCATTCTTTCACACTGCTAAATCAAGCCCTCTGGAATTTATTATTACACATTTATTGTGGAATTACACAGTGGAATCACAATTATTTTCTCTGATTTCTCCATAAAGAATGTTTTAAACAAAAGTCATGTTCAATTTCCCCCAAGAACTCATTCCAGAGGTCTCCACTAAGCAGTCCAGCCCAATGGGTTGAAATGACAAACAATAAACACCCCTTAAGCTAAGTCTAATATGAAACAGATAAGAGTGTATTAACATAGTTTTAGCAGCAAAATAAATTTGCATGTTACTTTCACCAACTTCCACCCACACTGGTTTCTTTCATTAGTATAAGTAAGAAATACAATTACCATAAATGTTAGAATTACTATTTAATCACACTAACAGAAAGGTTATTAATGACAGCATGTAATATTTTCAGAAGTTAAATCATATCAAAAGGGTATAGTGATGGGTTGGTTCAATTCTTCATGGTTCTCATGCTTTTCCCATTATTTTCACAATATGGGTCAATGTTTTGAGTCATTCACAGGCAAAGGCCATAGAGAATATGCACTGAACATTTCACCATTCTCTTGAGATTGATTAACATAAAGAGAATGACTTTCATGTGTGTCATTCAAAAACACAATCACAGGGGGTATAACCCACATCTTACAAGCAAATTATTCATTCTCAAAGGAAAATATTTTTTTAACTCTGACCATCTTCCTAAACATTTTTCACACCAATGCAAGATTAATGCAGCATACCACTAACATAGTGTAGTGACAAGGCCATTCATTGCATAAATGGCCTACACTTCAAATTAATGAAATAAGTTGCTAAAAGCTATTGTGCATTTTACATTTCACAATTGTTGAGGCTCATTACACCTAAGAATCATCAATAAATATCAATACATCAAACAAATATTTCTAACCCTGGACATTTTTTTATCCTCTACCTGAAAGAAGGCGAGTTGGTGATGGACTAAGCATGCTACCATAATAATAATGGATGCATTAATGAGAATATCACATAGGGAATCAAAAATATTAACACCCTAAAGTGAATAAGTTATTTGCCCCATAGGTACATCAGCAAGAACATAGAAAAATACAATATACTAAATAAAAGAATGTGATAGAAGCCAATACATCATATTTTGCTTCATTAAGAGCAAATTTACTTTTATAGCAATTTTTAAAGGAATTGTAATAAAAAAGCCAAAAATAATTAAAAAATATTTTTACATTCCCACATAGATGGTAACACTATGTACTATAGCTGTGTCGTTCATGAATGAATCGTGCATTATGAACGATTCATTGGTATGAACCGTATGACTTGAATCATGCTTCTCTCACGAAATCGTTCAAAATGAACGATTTGCGTGAATCCAGTGGAGTTGCTAAAGTGAGCAGCACCCTGCCGAATCCAGACCCCACACAAATCGTTCATTATGAATGATTTGTGAAGATTCTAAATGATTTGGATTTGAAGAGAAGTGAGAACCGCAAACAGGAAATTCTTAGAGGTTTAATAAATGCTATCCTTGAAATGCTAAGTGGATGTTGGGACTTGTACAGGTGGGTTGATGAAATTAATGGTCAATTAATATCACCGTTAATTGATTTTGACTTAGTTCAGTAAGTATTCTACTGTGTTTGAAATATAATACCCTGATGTCCTCGAACGTTCTTCTATTATGTAATCTTCACCTAATAATAAATACAACTATTCTGAAAGTATCTGAGAAAATTTTGGGTTTCGGAAATTTTTTTAAATGTGATACTTAAATAAAGCCATAAGAATGAAAATTTTTAAATGATTCCAATAGATGTTAATTGAATAGATAGAGTATCATTTTGTGTCTGTGGTGACAGTTCAGTTATATTTCTTTACAAGTATGTTATGTTTGAGTGCTCTAATGAATGCAGTTTCTATAATAATGCATATTGTGTAAATGCTAGATCAATGCTAACATTAATGGACAGCTGATTGACTAGTACCCAAAGGGAATGAATTTGGAAAAATAAGTGTATTTCTTCATCATTATTGGAATTCCACACAATTGAGCCTAATACCATCGAATTTACGAGTAAAGTCTATTTATTTTGGGAATTTCTAAATGAGTGTCATTCATGCTTAAGAGTTTTGCTTGTGACATTTTAATTTACTTGTTTGTTGCATCACAAAACCTCACTCTTTAATGAATCGGATAAATATGAATACTTATAGTTCCAATTTAAATATGATCATAAATACAAAAAATGAAAAAACAGCAAAGAAAGAAATTACTTTAGACAATAGTACATTTGACATTAAAATTCAAGAATAACGTTTGTGAAAGATTTTTAGGCTTAAGACTTCTTCTTCTTCTTTCTGTTAAGATGGTCCCTGTATTTGAGAAAACCCTTTTACAGGGCACAGAGGATCCAACTACACACAGCCTTTGCTGCACCACTGCAGCTTGGGAAAGCCCCTTGATTTTTACACCACCACTGAAGTGGATCTTCATGACGTTGAAGATGAGGGTCTTTTAAAAATGTCCACTTCTGTAATGGCAGCAGAAGCTAGGGATCTATCACACAGTTTATTTTTTAGCAGAGTATCCAAGTGCTTCCATACACACCCTGAAGAAGAAGCCATATCCATACGTACATCTTGACTCAGATCAGGAGCTTCATGGGGAAGGGAAATAGCTGCTGCTTTTCTTATTAAATTGTTCTTTGCCTTTTCAATTGCCCTAATATTGTCTAATATTGTCAAAGCCCATATTTTTAAATCTGGGGTCCATCATGCATGCCTCTGCCAGCAGTGCAATATCTTCAATTTGTAATAATAATAATTTCTTTATCGCTTACAGGTTCCCCCAATTACAAGCAATTTAATATACATACGTAACACATTTAAAAACACCCATGCCCTGGATAGGTATTTTAACCCAGGCGGGACTCGAACCCGTGACCTTCCGTTTGGCAGGCGAGGTCTTTACCCCACCGCCACTGGCCTCAGGTTTGCGAGAACCTTTTCTCCATCTTAAAATTAGTTGTTGCTAAAAACTTAGAGACCTCATCTTGCCCATCAAAATGGAGTGTGTCTAAGTATTTCCTCATTCCTTGCGTAAGGGGTATTAATTTTGAGGCTGTCACCTGTTTTTCAGAGCTTATTCCCAAGGTGACTTGATAAAATGGCAATATACTTTACCATGCAGGCCCCAGCTTTTGATAATATTTAGTATTTCCTCATAAATGTAGCTAGCTGGGTGCCTTTCAGTGAAATGAATACAATCAAGAAGGGCTGATTTCAATTAGCCATTATATAGAAAATGTACTGTTACTGCCAGGTAGCTGTCATTAGTGGTTGATGTCCACCCATCAGCAGTGACTGAACAAAAATTCACATTTTTCAGTGTGTCCTGAAGTTCATTTGCTGTTTTGGAATACAGCAATTCTAAGTAATTATTAGCCAAGGTTTTCCTAGGTTGATAATTAAGGTTCAACAATCTGAGGAATTCCTTGAACGCTGGCTGCTCTACTAGGCTAAACAGTAGGGATGGGTCGGTTCGGTTCTTCGGTTCTCGGTTCCACCGGTTCTTGAGCTTAGAACCGGAACCGAGGCCAAAAATAATCGGTACCGAAATAATTCGCGCGAAAACCAGTTTGAATCCTACTTTCACTCCGAAAGTGGAGGCTTAACATTAAAACCTGGTGAAAGTGTACTTAGATGCTTCAAAGTCGCGAATTATTCTAATTCAGTCTCTGAAAATGATTATTGATTACCTTATCTTACCATTGAGCAATGCAAAGTAAGTGGTAAATTAAGAACCGGAACCGAGAATCGGAACCGAGAACCGAAGTTAAGAACCGAACCGGAACCGAAAAAAAGTGGAACCGACCCATCCCTACTAAACAGTAGATACTGAGACACAATTAGTTTTATTAATCCCTCATCAATGCCTTGGCTGGTCTTCATGCTCAACGGATGGTGAATATATTGTTTAATGGTAGTCTGTGCAAAAAAGCCTGAAGAAGTTCCTTGAGAGATTTCCACATTAGTGGCAGGATGCTGTACGTGGTAGTTGGCAGAAGCTGCTGAAGTGGATGGTGACTGCAATAATAGTTCTCCACCCTCATCAGGGTTGTGGCAGGCCCTTTTTGTAGCAGTGCCATCGACATTAATGGATGGATGCTTAATTCTTATGTGGCGAAACAAATTAGAGGTGTAATTAGATTTGAAGGAATATTTTTGCTTGCAAAACAAGCATTCTGCTAACTCCATTGAAAATTAACAGTAATAGTGTCAAATTTCACTCTTTTCCTCTTGGAATCCATAATCTGGAAAAATTCATGTTAATTAATTTTTATTTGACTAACTATGCATTTCATTTGTCATACATGCTTCAATAACAACTCAACTTTTTCTTCACCTACCAGTGAAGATTTCATTTTCTTACCTTCTGATTTGCAACCCAAATTAAGAGCCTATTGAAAAGTCATCTAAAGTTCTCTCTCAAGATATGGTGTGTTAAGTATTTTGTGGCAAGAATGGTGTGCTTTACAACTACTAAACCTGGTAGAGATAATAATCTACCTATGAGGAACTTGACTGGGTCAAAAGTATTTCATTGCATTATTCATATTTTCTAGGGCACGGCTGAGCTTAAAGCCAATGAGTACATCCACCGAGTGCGTCCACCAGGTTGCGGATGGTGGGTCGACCTCGAGATATAGAGGTTAGCTGTGAGATAAGCTAGTTTACTTGTCGAATAAGCAGTCGTGGACAAAAAGCGATGGCATTCCGAGGGGGTATTGGTCTATCTCTGGGTAAGGAAGGCCTTTAAATAATACAGAACCTGTGAAGATACCATGACTTGGCGGTGGAGGCCACCAATAATTACGCTTCCCATCACCCGGAGGAGAGGGCAGCAGCTCTTCTTCACAGGAGTGAAGGTGAAGTGGTGAAAACCACAGTGGTCGGTACAGCGACACTCATTTCACTACAGGCATGGTAACATTTACTTTAACGACTGTAGTACTGCAATGTGGAAGGCAAGGGGAAACTACCACATTACTATCCTGAGGAGTCACAGCTACTCCACTCTTTTCTTTATTATCAGACGTGATGGCACCCTCTCGAGTAAAATATTCCAGAGGTAAAATAGTCCCCCATTCGGATCTCCAGGCAAGGACTACCCGAGAGAGTACATCAGTCAAGTGTGATAGTCATTTTAGGGTAGGAACGTGGAACGTGCGATCACTTCGGACCTGCGGAAGACTGGAGAACCTGAAGGTGGAATGCGGAGAATGGACCTCGATGTATTAGGAATTAGTGAAATGAGATGGCCCGAAGAAGGAGACTTTTGGAGTGGAAGTTATAGAATTATTCACACCGGATCACTGAATGGTAACGCTGGAGTAGGCATAATGTTCAGGAAGAGTGCAGGACTGCGTGTGAAGAGCTTCCTGCAGTATAGTGAAAAGATTATAGTGGTTAAAATTGAAACTAAGCCTACAGATACCATTGTGGTGCAAGTTTACACGCCTACGTCGGACTACGAAGATGAATAAGTGGAAGATGTCTACGAAGATATCACTGAAGTAATAAAACAGGTAAGAGGAGAAGAAAACCTAATTATTTTAGGAGACTGGAACGCTGTCGTCGGAGACGGTCAAGATGGAAGAATAACTGGAAAATATGGATTGGGAAACCAAAACGAAAGAGGAGAAAGACTGCTGGAGTTCTGCACACAACATAAGTTAGTGGTTACTAACAAATTGTTTAAAAATCACAACCGAAGAAAATACACGTGAAAGATGCCACGAGACAGAGGAAGATTTCAAATAGACCACATTTTAGTGAAGCAGAGGTTCAGGAATCAGGTGAAGGACTGCAAAAGCTACCCGGGTACAGACATCAACAGCGACAATAATTTAGTGATGATGAAATGCCATCTAAAATTCAAGAGATTGAAGAAAACAGTAATGAACTTGTGGCAAGTAGAGAAACTAAAGGAGACTCAACATCAGCTGGAATTTCAGAAAGCAGTAGAAAACAACATAGGAGAGGACTTGACTGAGAAACCAGTAGAAGAGCGTTGGGAAAACATTAAATGTGGACTACAGGAAGCTGCAAAAGAAGTACTTGGAAGAAGAAAAGTTGTTAAGAAGAAGCCATAGATCACGGAAGAAGTCTTAGTGCTGATTGAAGAAAGAAGAAAGTGCAAGAATGCGAAAATTGAAAAAGGGCAGCTTTGCTACAAAAGAATAAGGAATGAAGTAAGTATCAAAACCAGGAAAGCTACAGAAATGTGGATGAACAGTCTATGCAAAGATGTACAAAACAACCTTTCCCTTGGAAAGGTGGAAGCTGCCTATAGGATAGTGAGGAACCACTTCAAGGAACGGAGCGCAAGATGTTAATGCTATAAGAGACAAGAATGGAGAACTTTTGATTGAAAATGAAGACAAAGTGAAGAGATAGAAAGAATATCTGGAAGATTTATACAGTGGGAACAATCTCAGCACGAAAGTTGTTGAAGAGGAAAGCGAAGTCGATAAGGATGATATGGGAGCATCAATATTGAGATCGGAATTTGACACAGCAGTAAGGTACCTTCGGATGAATAAGGCTCCTGGAATTGATGATATCCCCGCAGAACTGATAAGGAATGCAGGAGAAAGGACATTGGCCCATCTCTACAAGGTCATCTGTGATATGTATTCAACAGGAGAAATACCTAGGGACTTCAAGAAAAACATCATCATTCCTATTCCCAAAAAGAAGAGAGTGGAGAAATGTGAAAATTTTAGGACTATAAGTCTGATGACATATGCATCGAAGATATTGACAAGGATAATCTACAGAAGAATAGAACGAAAAGCAGAGGAGTTCCTGGATGAAGATCAATCTGGATTCAGGAAAAGTAAGGGCACAAGAGAAGCAATATTGGCCCTTAGGCTGCTTATAGAGAAGAGAATGGAGAAGAACAAACTGACCTTCATTGCATTTGTGGATTTAGAGAAGGCTTTTGACAACGTTGATTGGAATTTAATGCTTGGAATTATGAAAGGAATTGGAGTGTCATGCAATGACCAAAGAATTATCCACAGTTTGTATAAAAACCAAGTAGCTGTGATAAAATCTGGACCCAGCTCTGAAGAAGCAAGGATATGGAAAGGAGTAAGACAACGCTGTGCACTGTCTCCCATAATTTTTAATGTTTACATCGAGAAGGCCATCAATGAAATCAAGAAAAAGTGTTCTGGAGTGACTATCCACGGAGAAACAATCAGCATGCTACGATTCGCTGATGACATAGCTCTCATAGCAGAGACAGAGAAGGAGCTGAATAAGATGCTAACAACCATGGAAAAGACAATGGCCATACATCAGCTGAAGATCAATAAGAAGAAAACTAAGATATCGGTGTGCAGCAAATGAGAAGAGGCCAAAACAACTTTAAACTAGGAAAACAGAAACTGGAAGAGGTGAAAGAGTTCTGCTACCTGGGAAGCAGAGTAACCAGTGATGGACGAAGCAAGAAAGAAATAGTGAGTAGAATAGCCCAGGCAAAGAGGGCATTCTATCAAAAGAAGAATCTACTTACAGCTGGAAATACAAGCTTGGAAGTAAGGAAGCAATTCATCAAAACATATATCTGGAGCATGTTTCTTTACAGAAGTGAGGCATGGACGATGACAGCAGCAGAGAAGAAAAGGGTGGAAGCATTCTAAATATAGTGCTATCGAAGAATGATAAAGATAAAATGGATAGACCGAGTGACAAATGAAGAAGTCCTAAGAAGAGTGGGAGAAAAGAGAAGTCTGCTGAAAACTATAAAAAGAAGACGGGACAACTTAATCGGCCACATCTTAAGACACGATGGCCTGATGAAGACAATCGTTGAAGGAAAAGTGAATGAGAAGAATGGAAAAGGCAGGCCTCATATGAGTTACATAGAATAGGTCGTAAAGGACATGAAAGAGAGGACCTACGTTAATATGAAGAGGTTGGCTGATAGAAGAAATGAGTGGAGAACTGCGTCAAACCAATCCTAGGATTATTGACCCTTGATGATGATTCATATTTTAGAGAAATATTCTTTAAATTACCATGGGCACTAAATTCTCACAAGACCTCTGTCAGATATGGTGCTTTCCTGCAGTGTTCGCTATGGATATAGGACGGTGACTTTGTTAAAAGCCCTTGTGAATTTTATGTTTTAGAAGATATCTACCTAATCATGAAATAAATTTCCACAGAATGAGAAATTAATAAGTCACTTGAATAAGATATCGACACTTCGTGAACTTGATAAGTGACTACTTTAGAATACAGTGCACTGAACGTGCGCTATTTTGTAAATAAATGAAAGTATTTACAAAGATAGTATACTCATGATGACCTTACCAATACAAGGTACCTACTTATAAAAGCTTATTTTGCACCACAAGCCTCAATAACATGCAGTAAAGTGGTGCAGAGTAATTTAGTTGGTGCTAAGATAGCAATAAGAATCTCCTATAGTTTTCGCGGTCTTTTCCCAAAAAAGAGTAGGCTGAATTTTCTAACGGAGGTGCTTCCTACTGTCCTTGATGAATAAAAACTCGAAGGTGTGAGATGCGTGTTCAGCCAACCATTAGAATCTAACAAAGACAAGCAATTTAAATACCATGCATTCTGTATCAATAGCGGTAATTATGCAACTCATGGGAGATGGGTTTTGAGAATAAATATTATATAGGTAGAATGGGCAATTGGAAAGATTTTAAATTCTAGCAAAAGTTTTTATGAGATGTCATACAAATGAAAAAATTATTAGAAATGTGCGGCATAATTCTGCAAGTGCACTAAGTCAAAATCACTGGATGCGCTATGCATGCCCCATGGAATTGCGGATTTGGTTCAATCCAAAGAGTTGCGTATTGCTTTATGTTCGTTCATTATGAAGGATTTGAAGAATCAAATCATTTCCATGAACCAAATCACGTGAACCAGATCCTGAAAATGAACCAAACCTCCTACCTCTACTGTGTACCACTGAATCGTGAAAAAAAATCAATGAAAGGTTTTCAATCCATCAGTGGCTATCAGCTTCACTTTCATTGTTACCCCCATAAACTTAAGAGAAAATGAATGCTAACTATGCCAATCATACAACTATCAGCTAGATGACCTTAGGTATTGTTTGCGATTAAATTCATACAGTACACTTAGCTTGGTACTTTCACAAGTTATAGTTTAATTCTAAGCATTCTTCATTAGCTATTTTTTCACGATTATATTTTTTCACGATTATATTTTATCATAACATTCTAAGTATTTCTAGTGTTTCAAGATGAGTATTACATTAGTGTGTGGGGATGTCTCTGCTTCTATTATGTCTTCATAGAAAATTTAATCTTTGCAAGTTCCATTACTGCAACGGAGAATTTTGACGGTTGATGATTCTTAGAATCCAAAATGAATTTCATTAACTTTGATCATTTTCTTTTTAGAAGATGCCTGCACTATCTTGAGTGGTTTGATTTACTGAACACATTCCTAATTATTAGTACAGAATCATTCAGTTCATGTCTTTTGGCTTCTACACCATCGGAGTACAAGAGTGGAATTATTTTCTTTCTTTTCCCTTACAGTCGCTTATTGCATTACTTTCTCCTGAATGTGTAAGTAGTAGAAAAGTGAACTTATTATGTCTGTGTTATTGACCGTGTATGTCAGTATATCTTATTCTCACATATATATCTATGCATAAGAGTACAAATAAATCTTATTACTAGCATAAACACATTGTCTACTGTGTCGTAATATTCTTTTAACCCTTGACAGTATTTTCTTAAGAAACTTCAAGATATTAGGAAGTTTGTAAGGATTTGAAGGAATGCAAATGACATAGGTAAGATGTTGACTTATAGGAATAAGTGATGAACTTGAATCAATATTGTAAATAGTAAAAATACGAGTGATTGCCACAGGTTGTCAATAATTACATCCAATTAGGCAAAGTTTGAAATTATATGCAAAAACAGTAAAGTATCAACGCAATCTTCACATATATTATACTGTATATATCTGTGGCTATCTTCTTAAATTAGGTACCTACTCAAGGAAATGTAATTTACATGTATTAGTAACATGTTCCTGATTAGCACTATACCAGAATTCTTCCGGTTGATTTGGGCATAATACTTCCCACTCTACCTAAATTTCAACTGATATTCTTGGGTAGAAGAGCAGCAATTCACAAAAATTTGGAGAAAGTATGATCTCAAAGAATAATTAAGGACATTTATCTAGCCCAAAAATAGCTCAATGAGTATTAACAACTTAATTTTGACGACTTGTGGAAGATGTATTGCACTATTTATGCTATTTCAATTATTATCTAACTATTTTCGGCAAAGGGGGATCTAGAAAACAGCAACATTTTTACCAGAGTTATTTCTTTCCAAAGGCGATGTTACATTTCATTATACGATGCTAAATTAATGAACTACTTGCTAGCATTGTTATAATGAAACCAGGAATTAATATTTAATGATTTGCTAACTGAGCCATATAATCAATATGCATATTTGATGACCTTCTTGCAGGAAATTATATGATGTCTTCACATGGATTAATTTCGATTTATTCCACTCGAGAACTATCCGACTGATTTCTCTGGTACTGACAGCTCATGCCTGTCGGTAGGATCCACTGTGACCCACCGACTAGAATTCGCTGACTCACCAATCGGGTGTACCCGACTGGAGGCCACCATACCGATCGATAGGCAGTTACAGAATGACCCCCCTGGTACCTGCAACATAATGCTGGTAATATGGTACCTGCAAGCATCTGATCGATACCCTTAAACAAAGACCTACATGTTGCAGTACAAAAAAGCTGTATGTAAAATGTTAAATGGCAAATTGGATCAAAAAATTTCCATTCTGGTTACTTACATGGAGCAAGAACTAGGGATGGGTTGGTTCGGTTCTTCGGTTCTCGGTTCCACCGGTTCTTGAGCTTAGAACCGGAACCGGAACAGAGGCCAAAAATAATCGGTACCGAAATAATTGTCGCGAAAACCAATTTGAAACCTGCTCACACTCTAAAGTGGAGGCTTCACATTAAAACCTGGTGAAATAGTGTACTTAGATGCTTCAAAGTTGCCGCGAATTATTCTAATCCACTCGATAAATGACTATGTGATTTATTTTATTACATCCAATTCTAATAAGTGATGAAATACCGCCATAATAAAGATATTCTGATTGATAGGTATGTGTTACGTCCACCTCCTTTGGAGGTGCGAGTCCTCATATCATTTTCGTAAATTATTTCATAATATAGAGTGCATAAGTTAGAACCTTGTTACACAATCCCTTCCAGAAAAACTATTTCAAATAAAATGATTCCAGAGATTTATGAAACAACAGTGATGAATTTGAGAGCAAAATTGGAAGATGTTAAATTTGTAGCTGTGACACGGATTTGTGGACATCTGTGAGTAACAGTGATTACTTAGCTGTGACAGTTCACTTCTATGAAGATTCAGATCTAGGTTTCCATCTTCAGCATAAGAGCTTGGAGGTTATTCCATTTGTGGAAATCAGCCATTCAGCAAATAACCTCCAAGCCTTTTTAAGCCAGGTGTTAAGTGATTGGGGACTCTACAGTAAAACTGTTGCTGTGGTGAGAGATTATGGGAGGGACATAACCGCTGCTTTGAATAAATCTAAGTTCCACCGCATATCTTGTATGGCCCACACCCTGCAATTAGTTATTAAGGATGGTTTTATGGATAATCCTAAAGTCACCAATGCCATTCAAAAGTGCATAAAAATAGTAGGAAGTTTTAAACATTCTGTGAAAAATACTAAAATGTTGCGGCAATGTCAGAGACAGCTGGGACTACCATAGCATCACATGATACAGGATGAGCCCACACGATGGAACAGTTCTTTCCATACGTTAAAAAGAATGCATGAACAAAAAAATGCTATTGTGCTAATAACAAATTCATGTGACATTAGGCTGGCTTCTGAATTAACTACGGATGAATGGAGGACAATTGAAGTGGCAGTAGAAATATTAGAAATATTTTAAACATTGCAACTTAGCAAAGAAACATCATCTGTTTCAGAGGTAATTTATTTAGTTAATAATTTAAAAATATTGATAAATGATTTAAAGAAATACACTTTGTAAACTGCCAAAAGACCAAATCATTTTACAAAAGGGTTGTACTGACTGCCATATGTTCTGACTGAAGGTGTATTTTTTTTAGGTAATCCCTCTATTGAACTTAATTACACACCATTTGGAAGCTCCTTCCCTTAAGGGCTCACATATGCAGGGGTTGAAAATTGACCTCCTAGCCTCCATTAAGCTCAGATTCATCAACGTAGAGAATGATGACATCATATCCATGACCACCCTTCTGGATCCTAGATTCAAGACTACACCATTTAAAAATATGGAATCTTTAACCTCAGCTAGACAAAATCTTTTGGATCAAATAGCCAATTTTTCTTGTCAGGGACCTGCCAATGAGAAATATAGAGTAACATCACCTGTTCCATCTACGTCACATAATATCTGGGTGAAATATAAAAGTGCTTTTTCGATTCCTTTGTTAGGACCTTCACAAGACAATATCAGTGCTGAAGATGAGCTAAATTTGTACCTCTCAGAGAGAACCATTAGTCCTGATAGCGATGCAGTCATTATCAGTCAGTACTGGTTCTCTACCAACTTCAAAAGACTGAAATGCTTAGCAATGAAGTATCTCTGTGTTTCTCCTGCTACTGTTTTTAGTGAGAGGCTGTTTAGTACAGTTGGCAATATATGTGACAAAAAAAGAAACAGACTCCAGAAATAGTTAAAATGCTGGTGTTTTAGAACAAAAATTTTTAATGAGTGCCACTTTTCCCATATTATTCAAGTATGCATTTATTAATTTGTGCAATATTTGAGCAAAAGATTTATTTAATGGAGTTTATTCCTTTAATATTATGAGGAGTTTATTTTTTTGGAAAGGAGAAGTTAATGGCAACGAGTACAGAACCAAAAGTGCTTGAGTTCTATAAATATTTTCACGTAAGGGTAAAAATGGATTAAAATTACATACACACAAAAATATAATGAAGTATTCTTTTTCAAGCAGTATGTCTCTGAAAATCATTATTGATTATCTTATCTTACCATTGAGCAATGCAAAGTAAATGGTAAATTAAGAACCGGAACCGAGAACCGAAGTTAAGAACCGAACCGGAACAGGAACTGAAAAAAAGTGGAACCGACCCATCCTATGTAAATATTAGAGATGAGTTGAATAGCAGATTTCTCAAATTCAAATATCGAATTCGAATATCAAATCAAGACTCATCTCAAAGTATCTCAAATTTTGAATACCTCAAATACTACAATGGAATTGATATGCTAAATGTTATTCTGCTACTAAATTTGTTGCCTGTTGAAGGAAAAATCTACAAGCTGATTAAATTAACAAGTGATTCTGGTTTTATAATGCCGAAAATATAATAAAATAATTTTTCTACCAATTATGAACTACTGAATAGATTAACATAAAACTTAATAAGTGAGCAGAAAGTGTTTATACACCATGTTTGGTCCAGTTTTGAATTAAATAATGTAGTTCCTCAACACTCCAAATAAAGCGTAATTAGCATAATTATTCAAGGTCTCAAATATGAAATTCTTTTAGCATGATTATTCAAGATCTCGAATATTGAATACTTTCTAGTATTAAAGTATTCACAGATCACATTCACAGATTCACATGTTTGCACATCTCAAGTAAATATTAATGGTTAAGTTTTTTAAAAATTTTGAATGCATATTAAAGTGCAAGGAATTCAACTCTAACTTTACATTTTCTTAGCTGAAATAAGTATACTCTTTAGAAAAGGCAAAGTATGAATTCTCTTGTGACTGCACACACCTGCTACAAGATGATTTACTAATGTGAAATAGGGTAGGGTAGTCCTCACCCAGCAGCAGAGAGAAGCATTCTACGCCCTATGAATTTGGGCCATAATAGAGAAAATCTTTTACCAGGCGCTTAGTTTCACCCTTCCATTGGCTGCAATCACTGTAACATGTTTTGATGTTTGAACATTCACCAGCTAGGAAAATTCGCAATGTAATAACATGTCATTCATTCTTGTGTGAATGAACATCACCAACAAAAATACACCATCATACTGAAAAGATAGACAGATTTTTCAGATATTTTGAGAATAGAACTTGCCAAAATAAAAGGGTCTGAGAATAGAGCAGGAAATAAAATTGAAATGTGATTACGTGTCATCCAATTAATAACAGAGAGACGCCAAAGCATTGATAGTTACTCAAAGAATGAAATATTGTGAATATAATTCAAAGGCAACTTAAGGCTGTACAATGAAAATGCAGTTTAGAACCATGCTGGGAAGATTTTTCATTCGAACCCTGGTCCTTACTTGAGTTCCATGAGGAAAGGAAATCACGATCAGATTGATACAAAAATTCCTATCAATATCCTCTCCATCCTCTATCCTTTATGGTTAACATGATCTTTACTGCCCATTGCTCACCCAAAATAACCCCTGCTCCCTGTTCAAATGAAACTGAAAACAAAAATATTTCATAAAATATAAAATATTGTAAAATAAACTGAAAATACCTAATTCATACTTTGAGGGCAGTGTTTAACATGAAATGGGGAGACCTGCTAAACATGAGAAAGATTTCTACAGGCCTTTAATAAGTACAATAATTTATTCGCTATCAAGCTCTTACCATTTATAGCACCAATGAAACATCACAAGGAATCCAGCTGGTGGAGTTACATGCAAATCGGAGAAACTCAAGCTGCAAGAACTAGCATTACTTTGAAAGGGAATGATACATGTTTTCCTCTCATTACAGCATAAATAAGCATTATCCTAGTTCGTAGAACTACATGCTATCAATATCTCTATCATCAAATTTAACTACCAATTAAAAAAGTACTTTTTAAGGCCATCATACGTATCATTTCAAGAATTCTTTGAGGCCATGGGCAATATACTGCTTTTTCAATAAGTCTTTGAACCAACAGGTATGTGATTCCTTCCTCTATTTCAGAAGGAAACTTTGCCTTTAGCTTGGTTACTGAGAAGCCTGAAAAATTATCAATTTAGCTTGCAAAAGAATGTACATGAAATTCAAACACCCAGAAGGTGAAAATGTAGGTTCTGAGCAACAGAATCAATATGTACGTCCTTCCACAGT
Organism: Platycnemis pennipes; assembly: GCA_933228895.1. NCBI lineage: Eukaryota > Metazoa > Arthropoda > Insecta > Odonata > Platycnemididae > Platycnemis > Platycnemis pennipes. Next base: position 30,261,591 of record OW121846.1, read on the forward strand.
ATAAATAAAAGGTATTAAATCCCACTATGGGTAACTATGATCGTATCTTTTGGACTAAACAACTCCATCATGAAACTATTTAGTATTTGAGCTCTGAAAATTACAATTACAAAACAGTATGGCAAACACACCAGATTTTGAAAAAGCTCATTACCCAAGTGACTTTTCTGCATGAAAACAATCCCTGAATACAATAAGGTAAAATGAAGGGACAAAGTACAAAATGTGGAATGAAAACAGCATTAATGAAAACCAATGACTGAACCAACTCATCACTACCACTGATTTCATTAATTAAAGTTAAACCTAGAGTGCCTTACTCTTTGAAGTACGTTGTGTATGAAAGGAAGGTAACTTCACCCAATCCTGCAGCAAATGACACACAAATCACACCAACTATTGCCCCTTTGCAAGATGATAGGGCAACCAGTACAAAACCAGCAGCTTGAAAAATCACTGACAGAGCTATACGAATGCTGTAAAGAGAAAAAAAATTACAAATACGACCTTGAATGGACCATCAAGCCCAATTGCACATTCAATGAACAAAGAACTTACTGTATACAGAATGGTAAAAAAGGAGCCACAAATTTCACGATAACTGAAGGTACTATGTCTGCAAGAAGAATTGCTCCAGTTGACATTGGATTGCAACCTCTTTCATTAGTGGTTGAATTGGCTCCATGATCATCACCATAACAGTCTCCAGCCTCACCCTATAGCAGAAAAATGTAGAGTATTAACATAAATAAATACCAAATTAATCAATGATACTGATGTCTAGAGAGTTTAATATAAGAGATTTAAATGTATGTAATACTAATGATACTCATTATTCAACAGCAATGAGTGAGATGAAAGGTCATAAGAATAATTCTAAAGGAAATGAGAAGCAATAGTAGCTTTGCAAAACATAAACCCCATAAGAATATTCACCTATCAACAAAACTACTCAGTTTTACAAGTTGAGAGCATTATTGGGCATTCATTGGAAAATCAAATTAAATTCTGTCCCAGTTTGAATTCCTTTCTTTGGTATTCCTTAACAAGGTTCTCATACGTAATTTGTTTTAAGCCAGTCATTACATCAGTTTAAAACCTAAATTACAAGCAAGAGATTTATTACATAGTTTCACCAAAGGGGACAGCAGAATAGGACATAAGAACAGCAAATACATGTGCCAGGTTTCCTGTGTCACATTGGACTCATTACAACATATGCAGTCAAGTCCATAGAAAGCTAGGATTTATAAAAAGAATACTCGGAAAATGAGAAGACAAAGGAGCAGTGTTACTTTGCACTAGTCATGCCTAACCTAGAATATGTAGATACTATACTGGACCCAGACATAGTATGTTTGATTTTGGAGTCAGTGTGCAGAGTAGAGCAGCAAGGTTTGTAAAAAGACATTACGATAAGTTTAGCGATGGGTCAAAATTGTGATAAAAATTAATTCAGGAATCATTACCCAATCTAATGCTGAAACATAGACTAAATCCACCACAGAAATTTAAAGTGAGTAAATTATACTACAGTAAAACCTCTCTACAACGAACCCCCATACAGCGAAATTTTAAGGAAACCTCCCTATTTCGAAGTCATTGGCCCGGTCCCGGACCCTTCCAATGGACAATGCACGCAAAAAAACCTCCCGTAACGAACCTCTCTAATTACGAAAACTCCCTACAATGAAGTCTGAGAATGGGCCCAAAACATGAAAAGTGCCCCTCTAGAACGAATTATTGAGAACAAACGCAGTATTTTGCATTTACAGGTAGTTTTTTTCCATCGATATTTAAGTAATAAGCAAGAAGTAGAAACGCAACGGAGTGTATCGCGTCTTAAACGTTCTCCTCCGAGCTTCGAAGGGGTTCAAATCTGAGACCTACAGAGCGGATGGCATGAAGGAAACTTGACGCTCTGGCTCGGTGAAGGCCATAGTCAACTCTGATGGTTCCCACCATAAGAAACGTGTAAGTGAAGCCAAAGCTCCGCTCCGCGTGGCTCCGGCTATGGCTCCGCTCCGACCTTTGTGCCGTTCCAAGCAGGAGCGCTTGGCAATTTTGCGCTCCTCTCTGAACCGCCTAGGCAGTTTACAAGTCGAACTGGTTTGACAGAGAGTCCGCGGAGCAGCTCTTTTTAAATTAAATTCGATAATATCCCATTGAGCATCCCTTATCATAATGTCCACTGACCGGGAAACCTGGAAAATCGGGAATTATTCGTGAATTTTCAATGCAGGGAAATGTTCGTGGATTATTCATGATTTTCTGATCTGAGTTGGGAATTTTTAAAATTCTTAATTCAAGACAAAAAATCCTTATTTTAGAAATAGGATCAACAACGATGTCTTTAAGATACATATATATTATTTGATAACCGTACAAAATGTAATGGATCTGCCGTTGGTATGAATGAATAAATAAACGACGAAAAAGTCGTTAGGCTCAATGAATCTTCAGCGCTGTATGCATCGGAGACGTCAACTGATCGAATGTTGTCGAACAGATGCCTTCAACGTCACGTCAAGTGTCCTTTGTTTTCACTCATTGCGCATATCAAAGGCAACTAGTCGAATATCTTCTAAATAGACTAGGAAACACTGAAGACATCAAGTCATTGAAGTGGAACATCCTGCAAGCCATTCAGCGTCTGTGTGTTGCTTGGGATGGAGTAGAGAGAAGCGCGATCTCGAATTGCTTCAGGAGGGCAGGCTTTCCCGGAGAGATGGACGGCCAAGACGACCCACAGCCGGAGGAGAGGGAGGAATGGAGTGAATTCGCTCAATTATTAAACATTGAAGGGGTATCTTTCGAAGAGTATGCGAGTATTGATAATGATATCGCTGTATTTGCCGACAATGAGGATCCCGAAATATTGGCGAAGACGCAGGATGTGAGCAATGAAGAGAGAGAAGAGCCCAGCAATAGCGTAGTGCGCCCCAGTTGGAAGGAAGTGGTGGACGCAATAGATATGTTTTGGAGCGAGTTTTTTTTAATGTCAGATGATGGAGTAGAGAATTTGAAGATCTGCGGCAGGTTGAGCAAGCAGCCAGCAAAGAAATGAGAGACGGACTTTGGAAAACTATTTTCAATAGAATAATTTTGAATTAATATTACTCAAAACAGCTACCGCTTCGTATTTATAAATAAAAAATTGCTTTAAACCTATGTAATTTTTCGAAATTTGTTTTAACTTCCTGAAATATACTCATTTTCAAGCAATATGGAATGTTTCGGCTGAGGTAAGTTGTACGAGAGCTAGGGATGTGCGAGTACTCGAAAATTCGAGTCGAGTCGAGTAGTTGGTACTCGACTCGAGCACTCGAGTATTTTTACGAAAGTCGAGTCGAGTCGAGTAGTTTTTGTCAACGGAGCCGCCAAGGCCAATAGGTTCAGAAATCTGCTGACAGGAAGCGCTATCATCAAAATCGAGTAAATCTCTAGTTACACGATAGATAACACGTATGAACATGTACTTACGTACGTTCATTTACATTTGCGTGAATGGTTTCATGTACGTTTACGTGAATGGATTCATGAACGTTTGCGTGAATGAATAGATGAATCGGTGGTTACACGGTCCATGAAACCGCATATGTACCGTATTCCTCCGAATATAGCCCCTTTTTGGCCGAAATCTTCGCGGTTAAAGTCTGGGGGGGGGGACTATATCCGAGCTCAAAGCACCTGATGTCCGTTGTAAAATTCCATCCCCTGAGTTTGAAGGTTTATATCACAAAAATGAGTAGTTAAATTTTAAAATAAAGTATATCGAACTAAATCTTGTTCATTTATACGTTTAATAATGTCAAAAATATATTTTTAGTTGGTTATATTAATTAATTTTTCGACCGAGACAGATAAAAACGCCGGATATTATTCAAGTTCCGGGAAGCAAGTTTGATGCCCACTTCAACACATGAAAAGCCACTTCTCTTTTCTTCGCATAAGATATGGAACATATATTTATCTTAGAACAAAGTTTAAAATAGATTACTCAGTTACCAATTACGTTACGAATAATATTTAAAAATGCGTTATCTCAGCTAGCGGAAGTCGGGAATTTAGTTCGTTTTGATGGTATTCTTCGTGTTTGAAAAGTAACCACGTGTAAAATGACTTAACAAATTGGGAAAATTAGATATGCTTCTGACGTGTATATATTTATTTTGGAAAGCGAGCTCCACGCGACAGGACTTTTGGCCTGGAGAGATAAGCTGCTCGAGGTTGCAAAGTTATACGCTACCGTAGGTACCGCGCGCACCAAACCACGCGAGAAAATTTCTCTAGTATGCACAGGAAAAATATCCTTGCCTATGCTTGAATAAAAGTTTATAAGTTGCAGTAATCACCAAAATAAAATCAGCGATAAGAGAGATAGCTTTTGTCCCCACATTTCTCGGCTTCTCGACGAAAGAAACAAATTGCATTTTAAATTATCTTCAACTCCGTCTCCAAAATCTTTGCGCGAGGAGGCATAATAACGGTATGCTTCCAAAGATACCGTCAGTTCTTAAACTGACACTGACTTGCATTCTTAAAGGCGATACTTTTTTCCGCTATTGTCGAGTCCTCATGACTCATTCACAGCGATAGGCGATCTGCTTGCAGCAGAAGATTCCACGCGCGCGCTACCTTTCTCTTTCAGGCATGCTCTGGACATTTGAGCGTGCTTTTATAGCCGAAAATAAATATATATCGATATCAAATAATCAACGAATTCTACTGAGATTTCATAAGTGGATTCATATTAATGACTCGAGAGCAAGAGAAAGGTCCAAATGGTGATTTCCGGAACGGAAAGCGTGCGGGACGGAAAATAACGCTGTCGGACAAATTCATCAATAACAAAAATATTGATGAACGTAATAGTATGAAACTTCGTATAACTATTAACAAAGCCCTTAGCTACAATATGTGAAAAGGAAGTTTGATATCTCGATCTGTGTTGTTCTTACGATGCCCGAATTCGTAGGATCCATCCGGTATAAAAAAAATTCGCTAAAAATCCATTCTTAAACACGTACTTCAGAAAAAAATTGTAAAAATATTTTAATACTACCAGTAAACGTAGAAATAAACAAGCTTTAATTTGATATACTTTAATTTAAAATCGCTTTAGCCATCTTGGAGATATTGGTCTTCAAACTCACGGGTGAAGGAAATTTTGTAACGGATGGTAGGCATCCTATTATAAGGGCATTACGGATGATATAGGTATCGTATAAAACTTATAAGTTTTACTATTCCATTTTTTATTTCCTATTTAGGATTATTAATCACATCATTAATTTCAAGTTCCTATAGGACTAAGATATAAGACTTAAGATATGACTATAGTCATATCTTAAGATAGATAATTATAAATATCTATAGCTAATTATTATATATTAATAATATATATATATATATTATATAAATATTATAGATAATTTTTGTTCAAATATATTTCCTTAGAAATCAAAAACTTAAATCCACAGGACTCTATACAAAATTCATATACCTGCTCACATTCATCCATGAATGAAAATTCATTGTTCAAACATTATTAACTTGCATTAATGGATATTGGAAATAACCCGTGCTGATATTGGGTGTTCATGCATCGTGCAAATGGGGGTGATTGACACAGATCATTTTTATGATTCTAAGTTGTATCATGTTTAGGCAGAAATCATCGATTTTGAAGAGATGGTGCCATTAATTGGAAGAGGAAGAAAAGTATATGTTAAAAACTAATTATATAATTAACGGCCAATCATAAATTTGAGGCGCGAGCTTATCAAATATTTACTGCACAAATAAGGCAAATTGTATGAAATTCACTGTACTGTTGGACTAACCCCAGCATACACGACATCACTGAGAAAGCGTTTAGCTCTGAAAAGAAATACATAGGAATGTGAAATACAAGGAATGCTCTTCTAATTAGGCTTATGTATTCCTTAAGAAAAAATATTTTGCTTCCTGGCTTACTTTCATTACAAGTTAATAGGGCATGTCACTCATATAGGCCTCATATTATGCCTAAGTACACTCTAAGTACCATACTGCAAGCTAATTTACACGTTTTTGAGTAATCCTAGGAATGAAGGTAATTTTCTTATTTCGAAAGCTACCGGAAAATTTCCATTATAGCTTTTGGCCTGCGCTACGTGCCATATTAATTTGACTGTTTATAACTATGAATTAGGTAGGTAGACCTGCCATTTGATAGTCGGATTGCTTACTAACTTTAATTGCGATGACTTAAGTAATAACTGGGTCTCTTCACTCATGTACAATAATGTACAAACTCGACTCGACTCGATACTCGCGAGTACTTTACAACTCGACTCGATACTCGACTCGAGGTCAAAAAGTGCTACTCGCACATCCCTAACGAGAGCTGACTGTATGTACGGCGAGGATGGTAGATGGTCCTGTATTAATATTTGTGAGGAGGTAAGTGAAGGAGAGATAAATCGAAAACCGGATTAGTTATTACAGGAATTATTGTACTTCTGTCTGTGTGCCTAACCAGTTGGGCTATTTGAAGAGCGGCATACCACTGGGCCACGATATATTGGAAACACATGAGCTTTCGGTTAGGGGAGTCATCGAGGAGTGGAATGGGCGAGGGAGGTCTCCCCAAAGGAACGTGGGAAGGGGAGGGTAGATAACAGCAGCATTGTAGAGAAAGAGGCGAGTAAGGACGTAGTCATTCTTTCTTTGGGAGGGGAAGGTTATTGAATAATAGGCATTTTGGTATGGAATGTTTGGGAGGGGTTAGTTGGCAATGCAGTCTTTCCTCTTACTCGTTTCAGTGCGTGCGCTAGGTTAGATTTCTTGCTGCGTCCAACTCAAAACGTCTCAATTCCAAATTGTTGGCATGCAAAATTACTGGTGCAACTAGAGTTTTCAGAACAGCGATCTTCGCTCATATACTTGGTTTAGAAAGAGGTCCTTCTAATGTCATAAAAGACGCGAAAAGAGTGGGCTCAGGTTCTTTTACGTGTTTTTATTCTCTTAATTGCTAACATAAGACATATTTAACTCATGTGATTCTGCTTTAGCGACCACTTATTCCAGTTTAATAGTTTTAGCCTGCAAATGGCGCACATTTTAAAATGAGAGACGTTCTGCAAAGGACTGAAAAAGGGCAAACCTGGTTTTAAATTTTCTTCAAGTATGAAGAGGTAATTACTGGATGAACGGCAACAAGGCGTGGATTCAAATATTACTTGGCGTAATCGAGGATGGCACTGCGTTTTGGCACCGAAGAACAGGTGTGCCAACAGAATACCGATTGTGTCCAGCTTCTATGAAGGCTTCATCAATGCATTATCATCTGAGATTGCCATTGTGACCTCAGGGCATTGCCAACTGCCACGTTTTTACTCGTGGTAACTAACTCACCCCACCTTACTTCCATCGTTGTTTATCGATATCTAATATATACCGGTCTCGAACATAGATATTTACCAGTATTTCATTGGGATTTCAATTCCAACAATGCATTTTATTTCGTAAGTCTTAATGGCAATATGTGCTCTCTCAAGCAAAAATGCTGCTTAAAACTGCCGATTGATATTGACTTAAATTATTGCACTCCAAGAATAATATCGACTAGATACTCAGAAAAATTATGGAGCACTTTAAAAATACGTAATCCATAGGCATTAATTTTGGAATTCCTTTAATATCAGAACGTAACTAAAGTAAGCAATGAGGCGTAGAGCAGAATGGACTAGAAAAACAATAATTTCAATTAGAAATACGCAGATTGGAAATCACGAGGTGATAGCCACGGTATTTGATGGTAAATAATAACAACTGTTCATCATCGCTATAGGAAAGGTGAATAAAGCAAGATTAAGAAATTTACACGACTTGCATTGTAAACATCACGGAACACTTGGGTGCCCCTGCTGTGACGCAACCCTCACATCACCTCCGTACACCGAAACCCCCTACAGCGAAGTCATGAATTTTTCGGTCCCAACAAATCCATTGTATGGAGGTTTTACTGTATATCAGGCTTGAAATGGTTTAAGTTGCCAATAATGATTTCTGAAATAACAGACATGGTATTTTTTTAATTATTTTGTTCACCACCAAAAATGGCACAAAGGCTATTACATTGTCTGACATAATCAACAAAGAAAAAAAATTACAAACAAAGTAAGCACGAAATTAAACAGTAATGCTGCAATCACAAGAAAGGGACTTAGGGATTGGAGAGGGGTGAGTTATACAAGTGGCGTGAAAGTGAGGATTTAAAAATGGTGCCAGGGGAGAAAGGCCCAAGGAAGGATATTTCGAGGCCAAGGAGTTAAACAAGGAGGGGATTCGATGAAAAGAGAGATGATGAAAAGAGAGCATAGGGAGAGGGAAAGACGGAAATTGGGAATGTGAAGCAGACTGTTACTACATAAGGGACGAGGAGGAACATGAAAATGAAAGAGAGGAAGAGTTTCATTGTTCTGTAGAGATCTGCTGCATATTCTGTGTAGGAACATCATATCAGATAGGACATGGCGGTGAGTTATGTGTGAAATGCCAAGGGAGGAAAGGATGAAATCACGGATAGAGTTTCTGAAGGTGGGGATTCGATGGCAGGCTATGGCAAGAAAGAAGTTGACTGGGTGGTTGAGCAAATCCAAGGTCATTGGTCAGGCAGCAGACCAAATTTGTGCACAGTTTTCTAAGAAGGGGAGAACACAACCGAAAAATACTGTTTTCCGAGGCATAGGGTCCTGAACGTTAGTGAGATGGTAAAGCATGCCAACTATAGCCATTGCCTTCCGAACTATCTTCCTTATGTGGTCATAAAAGTTGAGTTTTGTGTCAAGAATTACTTCTAAGTCGCAGTGGGAAGTCACAGGAGGGATAGGATAATTTTAGAGAGTGTAAGAATGTGCATGGGGTTTGCTTTTTAATGAAAATGTCATCAGTGCCGTTTTTGAGGGGTTGATTCACAGTCACCAAGTACAGCATTATTCAGAAACAAAGTGGATGGCAGATTAACATGTTCACCTCCCTCTGTGGCGGAGCATGTTGATCGATGTGGTGCGTCACTTTCATTAGAAATGTTACCTGGTGGGATAATAATTAGTAGTACTCAGTTTTCCTTTAATATGCTTCTTCTGTACAACCTTCCCATTATAGATTTGGGTCCGTTGCAGTGTGCGTCTCTTCCCTTATATGTTACGTGTTAACAAACTTTGAATCAATAATATCGTTTTCCTTATTTTAAGATATAATGCGTTTTCAATTATAAACCGAGTTTTTAACCGTATCTTTTCTACGTGTAAACAATGAGATATTTTTTAAGTTAGTCTTAATTTACAGTATCAATTAATTTTTATAACACTTTCTTACCTCATGATGTAAACATTATCCTATGTTGTAAACATGAACGGGTGCTCTCATGGTCAAATATAATATAATAATAATATATTTTATTTCACTCACAAAAACATACAATATTACTAACAGTTTTTATTTGGTGAAATTAGGCACCCCTAAGGAAACCTGTCTTGGGGTTGCCATCAATTTATTATGCTGTGTTCAGCAGCATTCTATTTTACAACATAGAAATATGTATTTATATATTTGCATGGGCATTGCAACAGAAACTAAAAGTATGCTCAATAAAAAATAGAAACTAAAATACACAGTCTATATGCATTAAACTAAAGAACAATACAAAACAAGTAACAATTTTAGAGATAGTTATATATATTACATACCTAGTTATATCAATTACCTATTACATAGTGATATCAACGGTGGTAGGTACTTGAACATTAAAGAAAATTGTCTATATCTCTTTGCTTAAATAACCAGTTTCTTAGATGGCTAAGAAATCTGGCTTCACTTTGTAGAGGAGATATTTCTCTAGGCAATTTATTAAATAATTTAGGTGCAATATAGGGATATGAATGTTTATATGCTTCAACAATGGGCCTCGGAACTGTAATATTGGTGTTATTTCTTAGCCTTGTTTTATGTAGGCAAGGTTTATTATTTTGACCTCTCTTATTATAAAATACTCTGAGTACCTTGTAAATAAATAGATGTCTGAGAGGTAAAATATTTAAATTTATATAAAATGGAAATATATTTCTTTCCTTGTACCAACTGGAGTATGTCTCCTTGTTCTAGCATTCTTAGATGAGTGATGTGTGATCTCTTTTCTAATGCTTCATGCAGAGGTTTTAAATTTAGCTGTATGATTCGTGCTGCTAACAAAGATTTAAAAAGCCTGCGCATTTGGATCTGGGGGACATTCAATGCAACTAGATTATGGTAGTTTCTTTGTCAAAATTGACAGGGTTTGCTTTTTATCTGATTTAATAGAGTAGAAAGTAGCAAGTCATTTAATAAGCGAACTCTCTTTCTTTTGGTGCAAAATAAATACAATGTGGAGTTCCCTCCTATACAACAAAGTGGTATAAAAAAGTGGGCTATGTTTAGATAAAAACAGATGAGATGAGAACAACAGCGTTGAAATGAATAAACATCAATGGATACCTTCATAAAGGGTCACCAATAAAGGTAAAAGGAATCCTAGGATTCGTTTCATTATATTGTCATCACGTAACTGTCGTCTGACAATTTTTGGGCGTGAAACCTCCACTTCAATGAATATCCTGCCTTTATCAATGTGATACTTTGATACAATGACAATGATTGCACGCTTGGAAAATATCAGGCAGAGAATAAGCACGTCAAACACAAGAGTAGAGGTCAAGGTGGCAGAAAGAGGTTCTCACGTAGGTGTCATTGCCCCTCTATGCCCCAGACTTTCCATCCACCTACCTTGCCCAAACCGATCTGGGTCTGAGGGAAGAGTGACAATCCATTCAACCGAAAAAGAACTTTGAAAGTTAGACGGCATGGAGAGACACTGTGAGATTTTTTCACATGCTCTTCTCTTACCATATTGTCGAAAATTATCAAAGAAACAAACGAAATCGTGGAACGTTTACTCCAAGAAGGACAATTTCCACGTTCGAGCATTGGGGATTGAAAACCTGTGACAAAGGATGAATTTTATGTGTTTTTGGAGTTGCTACTTCATATATGAATGATACGGGTGTCTCTAATCAAGGATTACTCGCGAAAAGATAGATTTTATACCATCCCCTTCTTTCCTTCAAACATGTCCCATGACCACTTTCTAATCATTTTACGTGTTTTGTAATTTGCACTCATTGGTGAACCGCAAGAACTACGTTCATCCGACCATCTGCAGAAAAAAAGGCCACTACATATTTTTTTTGAGGATATAATGGATAAGGTATACTATCCTTCGAGTAAGTATCGACGAGTCTATGATTTTATGGAGAGGGCGATTGATTTTTCGGCAATATATAAAGGGAAAGAGGAGTTTATATAAGCTGTATATGTTATCCGACCCATTCGGACTCATTGCAAAAATTTTAGTTTCTAGTGGAGAGGAATTGCCGAAGGAGGACTTGGGCACGTAGGCTGCATTCTTCATAAACTTTCACAGACATTTGGAGGAGTGAACTACTGTGTGTTTATGGATAACTATTTCTGTTTTTAACTGGAATAACTATTTCTAGTTTTATACAGTGTATTTGGCAAACTCGTCGATTTTGGTCATAAACCAGAAAACGTCTTGGCTCCCAGAAAAAATACGCTTTCACTGGTTCTTCATTTCCTCAAGTTCAACCCCATGTCTTCTGAAGGAGATAAAAGAACCCAAAAAGATTGCTGACTTTGAACAAAAAATGGTAAACGTAGGCAGACTACTGTCCTGATTGCCCAGAAAATCCTCCTCTATGTGTAGATGAGTGCTTCAAAGAGTTTCATGGGAGGATAGACTAAAACATATCTAGTTGGTTTAGAGTAAATTTTTAACTGGTGCCGTAGGGCTATATTTTACTAGGTTTTGAGTTTTTTTCACTGACTATTGAATAATTATTGTGTAGTTATACGATTCTAATTGGAATTATTAGCAAAATTAATGTTTTATACCGCAAATGACCTCAGCTGTCGGTCGCCTCCCCTAAAAAACCAACTAATGTTTTATACATTTATACATAAGTCCTGGAATGTTTACAGATTTTAAATACAAATATTTTTCTTTTGTAACCATTAATGTCAACAAATATATACTTTTCAGAACTATATATATTTTTGCTTCTTTATGTATTTCCAGCAGACAATACTGCAGCTGAACAATAATATAACTCTCTTTATTATGAAAGTCATCAATAATTGTCGGGAGAATCACGCAACACCGTGGAGGAGTGAACGGTAAAGGTGACAACGGAAGGCATGAAAGCTAATAAATACGGCAATCAAAGGCAACAACTCAGCTTTTGCCACAGGTTAGGCCTCCCTTCCAAATATTCACAAGTGACAAAGAGCTACATAAATGCAAACCCTGACCTTGACGTGCTGAGTGAAGCACCAGGGCTAAACATGGTTTAGGCAAGAAATATTGGGTAGAAAAAGAACGTAGGATAAGAAGTGGAGATTAGGCTTTCGCTGAATGATACCTGACATATTTTAAAATTCATAGCAAATTTCAAAAGAACAGAAATCCCTAATATATGGCGTACAAAAATTTTTCGTAAATGGAATAGAGAAATCATAAACTGTGTTTTGCTGGGTTGCATAACTACGGACCTTCTGATACTGAGGACCACGTCGATAGACATGGAAAATTATTTATTAATTTTCACCAAAATATAGTTAAATATAAAAAATATGTGATACTTGTAGGATATTAGACCAAATTTGAACACATTAGCGAAGAAAAAAATTCAGCATTTTGGGGTCATTCAGCATTTAAAAAACCGCACTCAAAGTGTTAAAGGGAGTGTTGCGATCCACCTACTTGTAAATTTTGCAATCATCCACGTACAGCAGAATATTGCAGCCAAGAGAGATTATGCCATCTGCAATGTCATCCACAAAGAGGGCAAAACAATTGTCAAACAAGGAATTGAAAACAATTCCTTGTTAGTATCATTTGTAGTCATGCAAGGTGGATAATAATAATTTTAATTTTTCAAAAATACGTTCAGTAAGATAAATTGGTTACTGAAGTCGATGCTGAGAGCACTCACAAAATAAAAGAAATCCTGCTTTTTTGGAAATATCACACTCTCAACTACATAAACGTGACACTTTTTATTCATTTTAATAACAATTTTAATAAAAAAGTGGTTTTATTGCGTTTTTTTCTAATCATTTTTCATTTTTCCGATGCACTTTGCAAGCAATACGCTGGATACATATGTTGGTAAAATGAGAGAACGCTTTGAACCCCAAAATGGCACGCGTACACACCTCGAGTGTGCCATTCATTTGTGCCCTTCTTTTGGCAATTAAATTTTCATCAAGTCTTTGGGTTCAGAACATCAAAGCAACGAGTTTTACGACCAGAAGAAATATAATGGGCCAGGAAAAAACCGAGAGAGTGAAATGTCAAACTGCATGCAAGTGCTGTTACCTCCACATATGTCAGAAACATATTTTTCGCCAATCTTAGTCGGCTAGTTTTTTATAACAATCAGAAATACACTTAGTCCGGAGTCGTGAAAGTGGTCTGAGAATCCGGGTAACTCTTGCCTGCCTCTGTTTATTGACCATACCTATGATTGCACCGGCCCCAGTGATGTCAAAGCCCATTCGTGCCCACCATCCTCTCCCGGGCGGTCGGCTGACACAAAGGCACATGCCAACCTGAGAGGAGGGAAATTGTGAGAAATACTAAAGTACGGAGGGTAGAAAATCCTGCGCATACCAAGAGCAAGAAGTAGCATAAAAGGGTTTCTGTACGAAGTCTGAGCGGTCAGGGTCTGGCAAGAGAACGGTTCTTCGCCCACCCAATACACGATCGAGATTAGAGCTTTTAGCAACCTTCTCCTACTCTGGGAGGGATGAGACGAAAGTCTCTCTGTCCTTCTACCTCACAAGCAGCTGGGCGTGGGTGGTTCACATTTTTCTCTCTTTTTTTGACTGTAGTTCATTTTTGCCCCTTTCATTGTCAAGTAAGCATGTCAAAAGGCAAAGGCGGTGGTTCAAAGGATCCTTTTTCTACCTCTTTCTTCAACGCGATCGAAAAATTTGGCTACAACTACAAATTAAGTAAGTTATAATCCTCAGGGAGTTAATTTATTTGCAATAAAAATATTCTTCATTTACGTATTCCTAGTTTTTCTTCTTTTTCATACTCGCTCATTAATTTTGTCACTGAGAACAGTCGGAACACGAAATTTCCTGTCAACTGCAGTACGCTGATTTATTGCTTGCTCTAGCAAAATTATTCATTTCAACACAGTTCTTTATATTGCTCGCCACTGACAACAATATCATACTCAGGTAAGTGTTTTGAATCCCAGGAAGTGCGTATTGACCAAATATTCTTGAATTTTTAATGTAAATCTACATTTTATATTTTCTTATAATTCACATGAATGCTATTTTTGAACACACTAGACAACAGTGTGGATTACGGACACATTGCTGTGGACCATACCACTACTGAATTTCACCAGTACCCACCCCGGTCCTTTTCAAAAACTACGACCAGAAGAACCTGGTTTTGCAGAGCAGGTTATTGAATTGCCGAAGATGAAAGTGAAGTGGAAAGTGACATCGAAGAAGATATGTTATCAGAAGTGATCATGATACGGATACCGCTGCTAGTGTAAGCTAGTGCATTGTATATAAAAATGTTTCCATTTCTGTGGGATGTATTTCCAGCTTCCTTTTTATTTTAGAATGTGGCAATCCAATACCCCTCAACTCACAATCTTGCGGCAGAGGAGTATTTCTCCAGCATATTTGGGTAATTTAATTTTTGACAACTATTTAGTATAATATATTATTAATGTCTTTATTGCAATGAATTTTCATTTATGTTTTCTTTGCTTTCATTATTCCAGAGGTGGCAGCCAAAAGAAAGAGAGGCCACAGAGGAGCTCCATCAGGAATCACAGAGGGAGAAATCCAAAAGATTTTGGAAGACGATTCCTGTGGCGAAGACTCATCTTCAGAATCATGGAGCGATTTCAGCAGTAGGGAGGAGTTTGACGACTGGGAGTCCGATGAAGCAACAACTCCAGGTAGAGGCCCAACCCCTGCTCCCCACCTCTCAGAGGAGATTCCTCCACCCTCTTCCCCTATTCCTTCCACTTCCCAAGCACCCCCCCCACCTCTTCCCACCTTCCCTCACCAGACACCCCTTGCCTGGTCTGAGGGTGCTTGCCTGCCTGCAGGCCTTCCCTTTCGGGGAAGGGAAGCTCTTCTAATGGCACCCAGTGGAAATAATCCCACTGACTACTTCCGCTTGTTTTTATCTGATGAATTCTTCCAATTAATAATCCAGAGGACGAACGCCTACGCGGAAACTATTTTCCTAAATCAGATGGGTGTTCAACCTCAAAGAGCATCGTATCAATTGGAGCGAATTGACCAGGGAAGAATTCGAAGAGTTTTTGGGATAGATGCTCCATATGGGTACCGTTAGAACCAACAGGATAAGGGACTATTGGAGCAGGAATGCCAAATTTGACTTGCATTTTTTCCACCGCAGGATGGCGAGAGATAGGTTTCTCGCCATCTTATAAAGTCTGCATTTCACAGAAAATGCAAATGTTGGTGACCCTACTCCAATAGATCCCTTGTATAAAATTAGGCCTCTTCTTGACCTTTTCCACAGTATTTCGGAAAAAACATATATTCCAGACAGGGTATTATGTATTGATAAATCTATGGTATTGTGGAGGGGTCGCTTGGGGTTCAGGACATTCATCAAAGGGAAGAGGCATAAGTTCAGAGTCAAACTTTACATGCTTACTGAACCCAATGGGTATCTCCTGAAGTTCATTGTGTATATGGGCAAAAAGGACCTCGAGTTGGGCAGATGAGGGCATGAAAGTAAGGTTGTCCATAAATGGGTTAATTTATGAAGGTTTGGTCATCTTTTTTAAGAAATTCAACTTCCTTTTTTTTGCCAACGTTTCGCCTTTTTATTAAGGCTTCTTCAGGGCTCAAGGATCAACTTTCTTACTGCGACAATGGTAACACAAAGAATAAAGCCTTAATAAAAAGCCTTACTAAATAAGAATAAGAAGCCTTAATAAAAAGGCGAAATGTTGGCAAAAAAAGGAAGTTGAATTTCTTATAAAAGACGACCAAACTTCCATAAATTAACCCATATATTATTCAAGTGGTCAATAACCATCCAAAGAAGTTGTCCATAAACTTATAGAAGGGAGACAATGAATGGGTTATTCCTTGTTTATGGACATTGACGTCAATTCAGTGCGTGAACTACTCAGCAATGAATGTTATTGCACTGGAACGTTGCGTGGGGACCGTAAAGGGAACCCACCGGAGGTGATCCGGGCTGAATTGAAACAAGGTGAGACAATTTGTATGAGTACCAACACAGGTGTGGGATGTCATGAAATGGAAATGTCATGAAATGGAAAGACAAACGGGATGTCCTCTTACTTAGCACTGAATTAGGAAACGACTTGGTCAATGTTACCACATCCAGGGTTAACATTGTCCAAAAGCCCAAGGCAGTTGCCGAATACAATAGATGTATGGGGGGCATTGACTTTAAAATGGTACAGGAGATTAGGCATTCACATGATGCATATAATGCTTCTGAATTCCTACCGCCTGTACCAAAAGTTCCGCTTGCAAAAACTGAGCTTATACTCATACAGGCTGTCCATATAGATACCCTTGCCAAACGCCAAATGAGAGAGAGGTTGCCTATTTCACGGGGTCCTTCCATGATATCCATAGATTCCCATTTTCCAAAGTGTTGCAGAAATGATAAGGGTCCAGAAACGGTGAAGACAGTGCTCCAAGCTGGGTAAGAAGTCTGTGATGACTACCTTTTGCCCTGATTGCCCTGAAGAACCTGGCCTCTGCTTGGATAAATGCATCCAAGACTTCATCAGTAATCCCCTCTCTACTGCAGAAAATGTAAACATTGTAAATTGTGTACATATTATAAATATTAAAAATATTATAAACATTGTAATTTTTTTAATATTGTAAATATTGTAAGAATCATAAATATTGCATATAATTGTTGTAGATCTACATTTATGGATGAAATTATTTTTTTATTTATACGTTTATCTGTCATTTATTTATTTGCCAATTTAAAAATTGCATATAATAAATATTGTTATAATGTACCATGCACAGAGTGTCCCATTCATCGTGTGTCATTTATGACCTGAAATTTTAGACACTTCCTTTCAAGCCACATAGATGAAATTTGGTACCTGGCTAGAAAAAGGTTGTAAATTTTATTGAGCCTAAGCAAACTATTAAAAATATGACCTTTTGACCCCTGAAATAGGGTCCAACTGAGAATCCAAATTTTGCCTTATGGGCTTTCAATGTTAAAATATTCGAAGTACAAAAAAGACAGAATTATGTAGCGAAACTTATACTGATAGGTTTTTGGGCATGAAGAACATGATGGAAGAACTTTTGAGGTAAAAAATTTCAACCTTGACCCCTGCAAGGTCACAGGGGTACAAAAAATGAATCACCGCTACAAACCAGTCAAATAATAGGTTTAAAAAGGTGCCAATGTCGATTGTAAGGTCTTCAGATCCCTCTTCTCATCCCTTGACCTTCAAAGGTTACTCAGGGGTCAAAGGGTGAAAATAAGGTGAAATTATGCTAAACACGTACCGAATTGTAGGTTTCAAAAGGTGCCAATGTTGATGGTAAGGTCCACAGATCACTTTTAATCACTTAACCTTCAAGGTTAAGTCAGTGGGCAAAGGTCACAGTGGTTACGAAAGGATGAAATGAGGCTACAAACCTGTGGAATCATAGGTTTAAAAAAGGTGCCAATGTCGATTGTAAGGTCATTAGAACCCTCTTTTCATCCCTTGACCTTCAAGAGTAACTCAGAGGTCAAAGGTCACTGTGGTTACAAGAGGTGAAATGAGGCTACAAACCTGTCGAATCACAGGTTTCAAAAGGTGCCAATGTCGATGGTAAGGCAATTATATCCCTCTTTTCACCCCTTGACATTCAAGGGTAACTCAGAGGTCAAAGGTCACAGGGGTGGAAAAAAGTGAATCGAGGCTACAAACGTGTCAAATCATAGGTTTAAAAAGGTGCCAATGTTGATGGAAAGGTCATCAGATCCCTCCTGTTGCCCCTTGACCTTCAAGGGTTACTCAGGGGTCAAAGGTCACAAGGGTGACAAAAAGAGAAATGAGACTATAAATGTAAGAATCATAGGTGTCGAAGAGTGCCCAATACGATGGTAAAGTCACTCCAGGAATTATATGACATTGAATGGTTGGGAAAGATAAAAAGGGCACTAGGAGTACCTACCCTAGATTGAGGGAAACAGGCACATTAAATTCTAGCTTCAAAAGGGTGAAGAATTAAATGACGTTCCTTGGTCCTCTTTGTTGTCTCCTGACCTCAAAGGGCTACACTGAGATCACTGGTCACAGATGTTGAAAATGGCAAGATTGTAATTTCCATGTTGTAATTTCTTTCTTTATATCTTTGATGCCCGGAAATGTTTTATTCGCTACACCTGGTGATCTTTGGCCCTGCCCAACCTTTCCAGGTCAGAGACTTCCTGGAGGGATTTTACCAACCTATTGGGCTCTTTTAAAACAAATGCTTTGTTGTAGCCTCGATCTGAAATTTGCCACTCCAGTGACCTTTGACTCCTGAGTCACCCTCGAAGGTCAAGGGAAGAAAAGAGGTATCAGAAGACCTTGCGACCAACCTTGGTACCTTTTTAAACCTGTGATTCGACAGGTTTGTCGCCTCATTTCACCTTTTGTAACCACTGTGACCTTAGACCCGTGACTTACCCTTGAAGGTCAAGGGATGAAAAGAGGGATCTGGGGACCTTACCATTGACATTGGCACCTTTTTAAATGTACGATTCGATACATTTTTAGCATAATTTCACCTTTTGTCGCCCTTTGACCTTTGACCCCTGAATAACCTTTGAAGGTCAAGGGATGAGAAGAGGGATCTGAAGACCTTACAATCGACCTTAGCACCTTTTTAACCTATTATTTGACAGGTTTGTAGCGGCAATTCATTTTTTGTAACCACTGCGACCTTTGACCCCTGAGTAACCCTTGGAGGCCAAGGGATGAAACGAGCAATCCGAAGACCTTAAAATCAACCTTGGCACCTTTTTAAACCTATGATTCGACAGGTTTGCAGTGGTGATTCATTTTGCCTTGACATAGCCCTCATAGCAGAGACAGAGAGGGATCTGAATAAAACTCTAATAACCATGGAAAGGACAAGGCCAGATACCATCTGAAGATCAATAAGAAAAAAAATAAGCTATTGTTGTGCAGCAAAAGAGAAGAGGCAAAATAACTTTAAACTAGGGAAGCAAAAACTGGAAGAGGTGAAAGAGTTCTGCTACCTGGGAAGCCGAATAACCAATGATGGACGAAGCAAGATAGAAATAGTCAGTAAAATAGCTCAGGCAAAGAGGGCATTCTACCAAAAGAAGAACTTACTTACATCTGAAAATACAGAAGTGTAGAAGTAAGAAAACAATTCATCAGGACGTACATCTGGAGCATGTTTCTTTACGACAGTAAGGCATCGACGATGACAGCAGCAGAGAAGAAGAGAGTGGAAGCATTCAAAATGTGGTGCTACAGAAGAATGATGAAGATAAAATGGATCGGCTGAGTGACAAGTCTTAAGAAGAAGGGGAGAAAAGAGAAGCCTGCTTACAACTCTAAGAAGAAGACGGGATAACTTAATCGGCCATATCTTAAGACACGATGGCCTGATGAAGAAAATAGTTGAAGGACAAGTGGATGGGAAGAATGGCAAAGGAAGGCCTCGAGTGAGATATATGAAACAAGTGATGAAGGATGTGAAAGAGAAGAAATACGTAAATATGAAGAGATTAGCCGATAAAAGAACTCAGTGGAGAGCTGCATCAAACCAATCTGAGGATTGATGACTAATGATGATGCCTTGGATTTCTGTTATTTGTTAAAGTTGGTTATTTGGCTATGTTTCATCGGCCACTCAAGGAGGAAAGCACCCTCGCCGGAAAGAATGGAGAGGGGAAGGGGCAGAAACTCCAAGCGGCCTCGCCTTGCTCTTCTGCTGCTAACATAACAATAGGGTCCCCTCCTGCGCCGAAAGAGCCCCAGCAGCCATTGTTGGGTTGGAAGCTTATCATGGAGCGATCATTGACCCTTTTCAATATGAAAGGATGCCATTCCTGGCAGCTTGGAAGAGTACAATAAGTGCCGGCCAAGAGGCGTGTGGATGCAGTCAAGTGTTGGGGGGTGGGAGGGGATGTTTGGCACATTCTCATATTGTAGCATGTTTTTCATTCTAAAATATGTAGCATAACAGTACATCATTTCCTTAATGTTAGAGGCACCATGATTCAGACCACAAATAGTGACTCACCCGAGGCCTCCCTAACCTCCGCACACGCACTTGAAGCTTATTTTTGGGAGGGTGGAACTCTAGCGCTTATCTGTCAACTCGTGTAAAGGCAGGCATTTCATAATCATCAATACAAATTTACATAAAAGCTTTAACATTAGCTTTCTATTATTACAACTTGGTGACATTATTGATAAAGAAGAAAAATACAAGCCTTACTAGAAAAATTTTAAAAATAAAGAATTATTTATTTAATAGTTCTAATTTCAATTTATTTAAATTTATCATGATTTAAATGAGAAGCTATCTCTAGAATGTATTAATTACGATTCTTTAGTAAAATCTGATTAAAAAAAGTTTCCGTACATGATACTCATAAAATATTGCACGTGCCAGGAACCTTTGCTTTAGCCAGGATCCGAGCATCATCTATAGATGACAGCAAAAACAAATCACAAAAAATCAATAAAATGTTCAATGTAAAGACTTATTTTGGTCACCATTGGCATAATATATCACTTTCAAGTTCAGATCATTAAAAAAAAAGTTTCGGATTTCAGCAAAGTTAAAATTTTAAACTTCGGGCTGAAGTGTTAAGCGAGAAAAAATTCCTTGTCTTTTGAACTATCACTTACCCAACTATATAATATAATTATACTTGATCAGATGAATTAAAATAAGATTTTGTGCAATACAAACTTAAATAAATTTAAGCAGCTTTCTATTTATTTAAGTAATTACTGTGTTGGTAATTTAAATTCAATTTTTTCCATCAACCCGAAAGCTCGACTCGACTCTTAACAAGGTCATGTTGACCCCTGGGGATTGAAATTAACTAACTTCAAGACCCATAACATCACCTAAAAGTGAGTTACTACAGCATTATAGCGCTTGAAATTTTAGCAATATATGTATCACTGAAGGCCACCAATTATTTTTCAACAATAAAATACATTACATTTCACTTTGACACTTTCACTGCTACATGCAAGGATGCCCACACAAACATTTAATGCCTTCAAGTGTGACATGCAGGGATATTTCACAGGTCTAGAAAAACTTTTTCCTCGGACAGGACATGCAAGAAAGCTTCATAGTTTTTGAAATAGCCCCCACATTTTTGTTTTTGCCTCCATCTTAGTGAAAATTAACACTGCTCTATTCCTCCAAGCCTTCTCATATTTAATAGTTTTCTTCACATAGCTCCTCTACTCCCCACTAAGGTGACCACATAAAAAAGTGGAAAGGGAAGGCACTAGGCACTATTTAAATTTTGGTATTTCCCCCCCTCTGGATGTAACATGATAGCTGGCCAGACATCTTCTGGGCCCCTCCTAAGAGTTGTTTTCCCTCCCTGTGCTGTGCCCCCTCCTTTAAGTATAGTTTTACTCACAGTGACCAAGGTGAACTACCTCTTTACACAATGCAATATTTCAGCTGTACATTGCAGTTAAAACATGATTTTTTCTGGATAATTAACACTTTTCTGGAACCAGAGTTGTCTCCATTGATGCAGCAAAAACATAAAAAAGCAGTTAATAAAACTAGTTGCTATAGACTGCTTTACGCTATACTCACCACAGCAGACAATATGTCATGCGCAATGCTCAACATTGATGCAGCAAATGGGTTAAAAAGCAGTTAGTAAAACTAGGAACTAAAGACTATGCTTCACACTACACTCACCGAAGCAGACAATATGTCATGCGCAGCGCTCAACATCACTACATATCCATAATTATTGCATAGGCCTAAAATCCAAAAGCCAACAAGGTTTCTCCATCTATGAGATTTCTTGTCCTCCCTTTCATCCGCACTTAAGGGCTCCACTGATAAAGGACTACCTGTGATACCAAGATAACAGCAAAGTTTCATCATTAGAATAATGGAACAATGAACATGAACACACTCATACATATGGTATAATACTGCTAAAACAGCATTAATTGAGAAAAATTGCCCAAAATGAATGTTCATACAACAGGTGACTATTAGAGTAAATCTAGCAAATGCATAAGGAAAGAAATAACCCTTGAGTCAAAAGAAAATTGTGCAGCAAAATACTTCATCTGATTCAATAGGTTAGGTCATTCCTATGGGTGCTGAAATTTTCTACTTTAGTTTCCAAGCCAATCATGAGATTATTTGCGCATTAATTCATAATGTATCTAAAACTAATTTTCTTGAAAACAAAATGAAAAATACCTAATCATCCAAATTAATTTTAGAACTCAATTGAAATTTTTACTGATGAAACTGATTCGTCAGAATTTGTGATATTCAACTCAAAATCTAGTATATCTCATGATAAGGGAACACCAAAATATTCAAATGCCTAGCATCATCATCACACATCATTTAGCTTCTTATTGCATTGGCTAGTGGTTCACAAACAGCCTTCAACCACTTGGCTGGGGATAACGAGATATTTCATCATTCACGTTCGGGCATTACAAGATATCTCAGTTGAAATTTCTTACACATCATTCTTAGTCCTTCAAGTACTCACACATTTTTAGCCAGCAGATGGCAGATATTGGAAAGTCTGTACGGAGGGCACAATTGGGAAAAAACCCATAATATTATGCCAGGTTTGCCTCATCTACTACAAATAAAATGCACTCTTTGAAAACAGCATACACCAGTCAAGTGGTCAAGTATGTATGCCGACAGAAATAAATACCAAGCTATTATTAGTTTTCCCCAATCATTAATAATGTTCGTTCTTTTCCTCAACAATGCATTTTTACATGGAGCACATTTACATAAGTTCTATTTTCAATCATTGCTAAAACAAATTACTCTATTTCACTCCATAAATTTTCACCAAAATTAAAATCCCGAAATATCACCAGAATTTTATAAAGATTATTTAAGATTAGATTTAAAGATATTATTGAAGATCATTATGTTCTAATCCACACCAAAATTTTCAGGTGATGTCCAACTCATTCATTCCATAGCCTTCATAAGCCAACTTGGCATAATTCTCCATTAATATATTTATACTGAAACACCAATACATGAAAAAATAAACATTGCCCCATGGTTCACAGGTTTTCACTTTCACTGAAATAAAAGTTTTCATGACTAGAGAGAATTCATTAAAGGTTATTTATGCAGTTCAATGCTTTGGTCATCTGAATCCTTAACAGAATTTCCACATAGAAAAAAACATTCACATTAGAGATGAACCCAGAACCTCCTTATTTTCCAGTCAGATGCTTTAACCATTTAAGTTACCAGGATGTCCTTCTTCCCTGAGGGTTTCTCGAGGCTTTCAACGAACAAGATAATGAGCCAAACTGCCATGCATACAATGTCACAAAACAGCCAAAATCTTGCACACCATACCACCACCCACAAGGTTACATCCAACTTTAAATAGTACTAAGGATCTTACTTTTAACAAATTAAAGGATTGCGAACTAGCCACAAAAACTTTAATGGAGTTACCCACTAACATGCACAAGCAGAATTTCCACAGAAAAAAAAGCATTCACCTTGACCAGGACTCAATCTAAATCGTTATTGCATTTGATGAATTTGTTAAAAAAATCCTTCATTTATGTTAGAGTTGTAATCTAATACATAAATATGGGTTGGCAACATATGTTGCTATTTATGTCAGTAACTATTTATCTATATTGTTGTTGTCAACTCTCCATCAGTCATTCAATTTGTAAACTGGAATTTGGATGTGTCTGTGACTCGTTATTAAAACATCTTAGTTTAAAGCGGATATCTCAAGATATTATTTAACCTCTAACAATTTACAATAAAAACTCCCATGATTGACAAAACATTTCCTCACTCCATGGCCACAGTGGAGGGTAAATCCCTTTGCCTGTCAAGGGTTCGAGTCCTGCCTGTGTAGAATTTTCAACACTCGGGACATAATGTTTGTGATGCCAAAAGTGAAATGTAAGAATATACTCTAAAGTGCCAAAAATGGGTAATTTTTCACAAATTTTCTAGTAGACATTGAGGTTTTTAATCATAATAGAAGTAACACGACTTTTTTAATAATTTTTCAAGTAGATACCAAGAGAAAAGATAAAATCCATTATGAGGGTTTCAAAAACTAGAAGCAAGAGAAAAGAGTATGCAGTTGTAATAATCCATGCCCACTGTCATATCTGTACTGAATATAAAGCTGCCATAATTCATGTTACTTATTTTCACATTTCAAGAACTTTTTGACAGTTTTACAGGGTGTCCACAAAAGTCAAAATATTAAATTCAAAAAACTTCCAGGATTTCAAGGCTAAATTTATAAAAATTTCCAGGCTATTATCATCTTCACTGGTCAACAACACTAGGATTGGTTTGATGCAGCTCTCCACTCGATTCTTCTCTTGGCCAACCTATTCATTGTGACATAATTCTTCTCTTTTACACCCTTCACAACCTGTTCCATGTATCTCATCAGGCTATTATATTGCGGTTTTTGTACGAGTCAAAGTGATGTTTTTCAAGGTCTATGTAGAATATGGATTTTTTCTAGCTTAACCCATAGCATAGTGAAGATAAAGTAATTAAATGGGAAATAAGTGATAAATTAAGGTAATTACATATGTAGTTTTATTGGTAGTAAGATACTCTCTTTGCTTGTTTCGAAAGATACACTAGAAACTTGTTGGTTGAAAATCCTCTTTCTAAATTAGCATTTCCACGAGAAATTACACATTTTTCTACAATAGGAACTTAAAGAACCCAATGGTTTAAGTCTTCATCATTCAGCCACTGTTTTGGGACAATGATTTTCCATGTTGATATTTTTTAGCCATGCTTTTCTATTTTAAGTCTCAAACAATTATCTGTTCACTCAGAAACAGAATAAACATTTTCACTCCGGTAGACTACATTGAAAAAAGTAAAATATTAATAGACTTTACTATCCCACATAATCTTTTTTCTAACATAAAAATTAATATAATAAAACTCCTAATTCAAGTGAGCACATCCTGAATATATCTAACAAACATCAGCAACTAATCAGTTGGTTCAGCAACTCCAGCAACGGGGACGAAACGTTGGCCTTTTAACACTTGACGCGGGAATTAACCCAAAAGAACATCGCTGGATCAGCAACTAGGTTTCTCAAAAAATCATAGAAAAGTTTGCAAAAATATATTACATAGCCTACCAGTAAACCTACTTACAATGTACTTACAGTAAAGTAGGCTAAATCATAAACAGGATTTTAAAAATCCTTTATAACTAAGTCATAGTATTTTTCCTATACAGGCAGGCCTACCTAAAAGAATAGCTGGGTATTTAAATTTGGCAAGAATGCAGAACGCCATGTGGCTGGTATCGGCCGACTATTCGTCTATTATCCCGCAACAACCCCTCTCCTACTCTTACTATCTGTCCCCTACCCTTCCTACTACCGCTTTTATTTGAACATGCAGCCAGCAAAATTGTTCAAATTGACAAAATTGTTACATTTTGCTCACACTCACAGGTTTCATGCAATAGGCCAATAAACTACGCAGATGACAATGTTGCATTACTCTGAGTCTCCTGAATCACTGCGTATAGTAAGTGTTCCACAGAATTGGGGTGGTCGGTGACCTTGTTTACTGCAACAGCGGGATGAGTAAGAACAAAGATAAGGGAGCTTAGAGTTCTAGGGGAGGCGATCACTAATTGCTGCAAAAGGGACATGTGACTGGGAAAATAATCATATCATCATCTTACTCTTCATAATCATTTATAAGCCATTCATTCATTATGTAGTAATTCATTATATTATTATTATAATTGTTACTTTTGTAGCATCCACCTCCGAGTCTCCGGCTAGCATCAGGTTTCATTGCCGTCATAATTGCCGGGGACTCGAGAGGGGTCGTGCCTAGCGGTAGCCACGTCCGCCACCGGTGGATAGGTGGCTACCCGGCATTAGAGTCATGCGCATGAAGCAGGCGGAGAGACCCGAGAAGGACAGCCTTCTGCATTGCACTTGCAAGTGCATCCGCTCGCGCCCTGCACGCTGGGATACACTTGAGATTTTCGACCAGTGAGCTCTTGACACCACCAAGCACGCCCACGATGAGGACTACCAGTTTCACAGAGTAGCCCGCGTACATTTGCCGGAGTTCGCACAGCAGATCTTGATATTTAGTCCTTTTTTCAATCTCCTTCGCTGCCATGTTCGTTTCGGCCGGGGCCGAAAACTCGATCACGAACATGGCATGAGAGAGATTGTCGAGGAGAACGATATCAGGCTTCGTCGCCTCCAATTGCCTGGAGGTGGAGAAGGAATAATTCCACCAGATCTTACACTTATCGTTCTCCACGACGGACTCGATGTCTCCAGGGACGTAAGGCAGCACCGGATTCGCGTCTATGCCGTAATGGTGTCTTAGATGGTAATACAACACCCGCAGAGCTGAGTTGTGCCGGTTTATATATGCGTTCTTCGCATAGAAGCTGCAGCCGGAGAGTAGATGACCTAATGTCTCCGGCTGCCTTCGGCACGCTCTGCATCTCGTGTCCGTCACGTTTGCCCCAAAGATGAGGCGACGGTACACGAGGGTGTTGATGACACTATCCTGGCACGCAAGCACGAATCCCTCGGTCTCGGACTTCAGACCTGCGGAGCGCAGGAAGGCGAACGTGAGCTCCTTCGATAGCCCATGCGTTTCCAAGTTTCGATAGAAACTTCCATGCATGGGCTTCTCGGTATGCTTGCGGAGCAGGATCTTTTGCTCCGCATTCTTTATTTCGAGCTTTAACACGTCCGCCTCCAGCGACAAGATTGATTTTTCGCACGCTTCTCCGCTGGAAGTAAGGTCCAAGTCCAAACCGAGGCCGTCTGCTGCCCTTTTCGCCGCCTGGAATAGGAACGCCCCTTTGCCGACACTCTCGTGTTTCTTCACGAGCAGCATAAGGGGGTCCGTGCTGTGGAACACGCGGCAAGCCGTATTCAGGACTACTCTGTCATGAAGGCACTCCAGGCTTATCAGCCCTCTACCACCTAGCCTTCTCTGGAGATACAATCTGGCGACGGAAGACTTCGGATGAAGACTGCGGTATATGGTCATCATTTTCCTCGTTCCCCTGTCGAGGTTTTGCAGCTCGTTGACATTCCATTTGATGCAACCGAAGGTGTAGAGCAGTGTTGGAACCGAGAAGGTGTTGGTCGCAAGAACCTTGTTCTTGCCTGACAGGTCAGAGCTCCAGATTCGCCTGAGAGTCTGCCTGTATTTCGCTGCAAGCCTTTCCTTCACTGCTCTCACCTCCTGCAACTGGCGCTGGGGGACGCCAAGATATTCATACGCTTCGTCTTCATCAAGAAGACAAATAGCGTTTCCGTCAACGAGCTGCGCGTCTTCCTGGTCTTCTGAAATCTTTCCTTTCGCCAGATGGATGGTCGCGCACTTGTCCAATCCGAATTCCATCCCTATATCCTCACTGTATCTGCGTACGGTGTCCAACGCCAGGCGCAGGTCTTTCGCGCTTGAAGCATAAAGCTTCAGGTCATCCATATAGAAAAGATCGGTGACCTTATGCTCCCTTTTTGACGGGACACCGCACATATATCCCCTACCTCGTCTCAACTGAACGGACAGTGGGAGGAGAGATAAACAGAACAGGAGGGGACTGAGGCTATCGCCTTGAAAAACGCCACAGTGGTATGTTACCAAATTCGTGTAGACGGTCTTCTTGCCAGATGGTGTGGCGAACCGCGTCTTCCATAGTGGTAACAGGCGTTCAATGCAGGACACAACCTCTGGGTGGACTTTCATGTACCTCAGCATGGCTATAATCAGCTCATGAGAGGTGGTATCAAAAGCCTTCTTGTAGTCCACCCAGCCCATTGACAGGTTACGCTTGTATTGACAAGCGTCCTGGCTCACACACCTATCAATGAGCAGGTTGTCCTTGCATTCCGCGATGCCTTTCTTGGAGCCCCTCTGCTCGTACACTTCCTCCCATACCGGTTGGACGTGGCGGAGGATAAGGTCGTTCAAGATGGAAGTGAACGCCTTGTATACAGTGTTGAGACAGGTTATAGGGTGGTAATTCTTCGGATCGGACAAGTCTCCCTTTTTCGGTATTAGGACCGTTCGCCCCTCAGTCAGCCAGGACGGAATTGGCTCCGTTCCTGACAGGAAGGATATGAAGATTCTGGCCAGGTGTTTGTGTGTGGAAGAGAACTTTTTCCACCAGAAGTTATTCACTGCGTCCATTCCTGGAGCAGTGAAGTTCTTCTTGCCAGAGAAGGCCTTCTTCACATCACTTTCCGTGACTGAGATGAGACGATCCATATCGTCTAGGTGGCGGTCACAAAACTCTTTGAAGTGGGCAATAGCTGGAGTACCTTCCTTGAATGGCTTCCTAGTCTTGTAGATGTCCTTCCAGAAACGTTCCACCTCCGGGACAGTTGGTGGTGTTTGGACAACAGGTGGAGGGGGTCAGAAGAGGCGGGACGGCTGAAAGGAGAAGGTGGAGTTCTCTTTCCTGGCATTGGTCCTTTTGACCAACTTCTTCCTCGCCGTTGTAAGTGCCCGCACTCTATCCACCTCGTGCTGCTTAAGGATAAGCAGTACTCTTTTGTTCAGTGTGTGGTGGTCTCTCCGGATTGCACGCACAATGCGCTTGACCTTCGGCGTAAAGGCCAAACCGGAGGAAAGGTAATCCATCACACACTGAAATCTCGACACCTGTTGTCTTGCCAGCGTGATTTTGGCATTAAGCTGTTTAAGCCTGTTTGCTACTTTAGTCTCCCAAGTGGCAGGCACTCGGGGAGATGCCAACATTGTGGCAGCAGCATATACCACGCAGTCTATTTCCCAGAGGCTACTCGTTTCGGTCAGGATCATATCTACGATGCCATTCAACTGGGACAGCTGTTGGTCCCGCAGAGAAATTTTATGATGAGTATTTCTCTGCCTGGTAGTCATCTCATCGTAGCTTATCGTGTTTTCCAACCGCTGAAGTAGATCAGAATCGGCCTTCGGCTCGTCTCCCTTCGCCGAAAGTTCGGCAGGAGCACCGGCAGTAGGAGGTACATCTGCCTTGGTAGGAGATAGAGCCTTGGCCGGTGGTGTGCTACTCTGATCTTGCGGTTGGGGTGTCGTTTTCTTGCGCAGGTGATTGGCGTAGTCGCGCATATTCTGCTGCGACAGATGGTTATGTTCAGGATGCATCTCACACCACAAAGAGTGCATCCTCGCCATGTATCCCCTGCGACTTGGCTCACTGGCAGCATGGCAAGCGAGAAGGTCTCCCCTCAGGGTCTCCGTCCACTCCATGCGAGCTCCCTTTTTTGATGGCATAGGTTTGCCACACCCAACTTTGCTAGGGCCCTCATCCGAGAAGGGCCGGTTGTGGGTGGCGTCACTGGATTTCTTAGGAACCCAATATTTCTGCGAGTGGGGAGGTTAACCCCACAAGCAGACGGCCACCATTAGCCGAACGAAGCCGTTACCGGGGACGCCACGAGGAGGCTTGTGGTCCGTTTTTGACCCCTTATTATTATTATTGGCCCAGTCCATATCGATTCAGGCAGCCAAAGAAAAAATCTTACCTTCATAGTCTCAGATGTTATTGAATTTAACATATGTCAAACTTCAGGACGAAGTAAGTAATACGTATATTTTAGTTTTGTCCAAAAAAATTTTTGGCCCGAGATACAGTCCACCGAACATGGGCCCGCGAGCGCTATTTTTCAAATGCGATTTTTGACCAAATACTAAAATGCTCATATCTCAGGAACGGTTCAAGATATTTTGCTCCTTTTTATTTTATTTGAAAGATAATAATTTTGTAATTAAAGTGATATCCTTGATTTGAAAATGTGTGTCCACAATCTCTTGCTGCAATTTTTTTATTTTATTTTTTTTAATTAAAAAAAATTGTTTTTCTTAAAAACGCCAATCCTAAAAATTTTAATTTTTTTACTGTTTATCGGCACTATAGAGTACTACAATCCCTGAAAAGGAGAACTTCCACTTTTCAGTTTAACAGGTTTTATAAACAATTCAAAAAATTTCCAAACATTAAGCCAGTTTCCATTACCACATTCTCAGATATTGGTCATATAAAATCAAAATCTCTAGTCTTACTTGACACTTTTTTCTTCTTAAATATGGGTAACAGACACAAGTTTCAAACATCAATAGCTTTCAAAATATATGTGCAGGTTAAAAAATGTACAGGTTCCGAAGCATACTTCTGTGCACTCTGCTTAGAACTGAATTTAGCAATTTAATGAACTAAAAATTTGTTCAACCGCATCAGTATCTTCCTTTGATATTGAGTGATGTCTTCCTGTTGAACCAATAGGAACTGGGGCACCCAAAATCTTCAAAACATCGCGAATTGGAAGTGAGCACTGGTAGTGGTGTTGCTGTCTATCATCTGGGAATCTATATCCAGCAGCTGGTCCATGTGGCAGCATAAAGTTAACAATGATTTCACTTAACTCACAACTAATAATAATCTCTGTAATCCACCAGTCACAGTCATACACAGAGGCCACAAACATTCCTTTTTGTAGTTCGTGAATTTGAATATTCTCTTGGCATTTATGAGATCTTGGTTGGACAAATGAAATTTCTTCTTTCTTGCTCTTTAAAGTTCGTGCAATATAAGTTTGCCCATCAATTTGAGTCCAGACATGTGTCTTTTGAATTCCTTTCACAGGGGTAGTTTGGTTCGACCATTCTTTTATTTTCTGCTGGCGGAATTCTTCAACTTCCTCTTTGGGCAACAGAATCAGGTTTATTGATGTGTGTGACTGCACCACTCTTGTAAATTCCTTGGCATTCTGAATTGCAGCTGTACTTGGGCTGGAAATATTATGTTTTGTTGCATGGTGCTTCAGCAGGCCTCCTACACCATCACAGGGCCCCTTACCATGTCCAGTAGCACTGTATACCCACTCCATTGGAACAAGAGACTTTGCAAGTTAAAATAGTTGGTAACGGTTTTTGAAGTGACTAGGGGCGCCATCAGAATTATGATCTTTTCTACCTGTGATTGCAGTGGTTGAATAATTTTGTGTATTGCCAACAATGCATGTGCTGAGTCATGTCCTCTGTCATCACTTATAACTGCAACACTTGTGGTCTTGTTCTGAAAATATGTCACTCCTGTAAAAATTGAAACTTAGTCATTACTCCAGTGATATCCTTTAACTTCTTGTGGTAGAACCACAGACCAGTTCTCAGCAAAATCAGAGTGAAGCACTAAACATGCAGCCTCTACCCATCCCTTCACTCCTGCAATGTGTTCTTGTTGCAATTTTTTCTTTTCTTCAGATGTTGGTGTGTTACTGCTTTCACTGTCCACCTCCCAAGTTCGTCTAAGAAGGTATCAATGGCAACATTTTTCTTAATGAGTTTATTTTCTTCCCATGTTGCATATGTAACTTCAGAAGAGTTATCTGCTACACTATCCAGACCAAGTGTCTGTAAGTCGAGTCCCCCCTTTCCAGGGCAGTAACCACAGTCCTGAAACAAACATATCTCTCGTTCTATGTCACAGACCACTAACGACTTCACATGTCCAACCAAGGTGTCATATGTCATATCTTCAAGTAAGTTCTTCAAAGCTACCACACAGTTCAAAATTTGCACAGTACAAACATAAACAGACATCTCTAGGTGGATGTGGAACAACCCACTTAGGTCGTAATGCATAAAATTTTGATCTTCCAATATGCAATGTTGAATGTTCCTTCTTATACATGGCAAAAGTTTCTTTAATGCTGCGGGTCATGTATCTTTTCACTTTCACCACTTTTTCTCCTGCAACTGTCATAGTCATAATGTCTTTTTTGTTGGCACTCTGGCGAGAACAGTCCCACTTATCTTCCAGATAAAATGACTGTGCAATTTGAACATTGCTTCATTCACAGGATG
Organism: Platycnemis pennipes; assembly: GCA_933228895.1. Classification (NCBI taxonomy): domain Eukaryota; kingdom Metazoa; phylum Arthropoda; class Insecta; order Odonata; family Platycnemididae; genus Platycnemis; species Platycnemis pennipes. The sequence continues at coordinate 30,293,897 of OW121846.1, forward strand.
ACCATTTTATGGATCTGGTTTTCCAAACACTCCTTTTGCTGACCTCAAATTTCTTGTCTTGTCCACCATGTATTTTGATGCAGATGGAATGTGGTGCAAAATTTGGTTCTTTGTAAAGGATACTGGGATAATTGTTAGAACTTGAACCTTATCATTGTAGGATGCACATGATTCAACAGCTGAACTGATGTTTGATAAAAACTCTTGGCAGGTTGCACAAGCTCCTTTTGGTTCATTTTCTTCTGAAGTTGGAATTTCTACTTTGAAGAGTTTGGTCAGTTTTGTTCTGGTATGCTCACCCACTGCTCCAGAAATGTCTCTGTGTTTTCTTGATGCATGCATCTCATGAATTGACTTCACTGACCATGGTTTCTTAACAGGACTAACACCAACCTCTGTAGCTGACTGATTCAGGATATGTAGTTCTTCCTCTGCAGTTACAAAATCTGCATCACACACAACATTGGGGGCTTCTTGTTCACTTATTATCATGGTTGGTGTTGTGTTAAAGCATTTAGAACACAAAAAGTCATTACTGGAAACATTTTCACTTTGAAACAGAGTCTTAAAATGAGCACTCTTATTTCCAACCTGAAGTCTTTTTGCTAGGCTTATGTATCACTCTTTTATGGATATGAAAATAGTCAGCACACTTCACTCTCCTATGGCCCCAGTCAGAAGACATTTCAAATAGACTTTTCCACAAACACCACAACCCAGTCAGTCAGCAGATGTCTCAAAACCTTCACAGGTACTGTTAACAAAAATTTTTTTTAACTACTCTCTTTGTTTGCCTGTTGACAACTGAACTGTCAGTTCATGTGTCCTCCCTTTTATATGCAAGGTCAAACATTTAGAATTTTCCTGTTAGTTTCAGATTGTTCTAGAAAGTTCTGTTACATTCTTTAATTATGTGGAAGGTTCCACATTGTCCTCAGAGGTTTTCGGAAGTTATCTGGAAGCTTCCACATTGTTCTAGAGTATTTTGTTACATTCTGTAATTATTTGCAAGTTTGTAGATTGTTGAAGTGTGTTCTATTATGATCTGAAATTATCTGGAAGCTTCCAAATTGTTCTAGAAGGTTCCGTTACGTTTTGGAATCATCTAGAATCTTCCACATTATTCCAGAAAATCATTAATGATTTGGAAGGTTATTAATAAAGAAAATCTAAAAAAATATCAACATTTAACTAGTTCCTAACTTTGTTTCATTTGTTGTTTTTAGTTAATCAAAAACAGTACAATTTTTTTGAGATTGGTGTTTTAAAATAACAAAATTATAAAAACTTGCAATCAAGAAATTCACCATGGAAGGTAAAAAATTACATTAATTTATAAAACCTGTTAAACTGAAAAATGGAAGTTCTCCTTTTCAGGGATTGTAGTACTCTATGGTACTGACAAACAGTAAAAAAATAAAAATTTTTAGGATTGGCGTTTTGAAGAAAAACAATTTTTATTATTAAAAAAAATAAAATAAAAAAAATGCAGCAAGAGAATGTGGACATACATTTTCAAATCAAGGATATCATTTAAATCACAAAATTATTATCTTTCAAATAAAACAAAAAGGAGCAAAATATCTTGAACCGTTCCTGAGATATGAGCATTTTAGTATTTGGTCAAAAATCGCATTTGAAAAATAGCGCTCGCGGGCCCATGTTCGGTGGACTGTATCTCTGGCCAAAAATTTTTTTGGACAAAACTAAAATATACGTATTACTTACTTTATCCTGAAGTTTGACATATATTAAATTCAATAACATCTGAGACTATGAAGGTAAGGCCCCTGCCTGAATCGATATGGACTGGGCCTATTATTTATTATCAATTATTACTATTTATTATTTTATTCATCTACATACCAACCGGGCAAGAATACCCATGTTGGTTACCATGAGGAGTTGTTGATGAGAGGAAAAGAGAAGGACAATCTTGTAAGAGGAGCTCAATAAAAAACAGCTATCTGCAAGGAGAAAATAGCGTTTCATTCCGCGCTGAGACGCTAAACTATAGGAATTTTTGCTATAATGCTCACATACTAGGTATTCACTTTTCTTGCCTTGACCGTGATAGATAATTGTGTAAATGCCTGATGTTAAGACTTGTTATTCTTTTCTCATTTATGTTTTTCATTTTTTTCCTTTGAAACCTTGAACTAGCCAATGTCAGAGTTACCTCAGTTCTTCACGTAGCCAATATCTGTGAAAAAGAGACAACTTTGTCTCCTTTGATAAAATCTAAATTCAAAGAGCTCTTAAACACACAATAATATAATTTTGTAATTGATCTTCAACATTTTAAGTACATTTTGCTGAAGATATTAAGAAAAGTCAGTTAAGCCTGGTTTCAGAGGGAAGGGGAAGACCGTACAGTGAAAAACTCGATTTCAATGGTTATGCTTATCTCATTATTTTTTTAAGGGTTTGTTACCCTTGGGAGAGCTTCTATTAATTGGGAAACAAATCAAATTCTAAGTTTCAATCTCATCTATTTCTGATTAAGGCACTGTTTTTTTTCTTGCTATTGTTGTGCTGCATTTCACCTCGTAGAATGTTATCAAAGTACCTACTCACTTCCTTATCTTATCTGAAATTAGTTTCCACTCACACCATATTTGTTCAAAGAGAGGTGATTCCCTATTTTGGAGTGGATGGAAATTCATTTTAAGAGGATTTAATACATTAGGCCACTTCCCAAACTATTCAGAGAAGGAAGGCATATATTGACCCCAAAGTTACTAATGTGCACCTAGCAGCAATGGTCAAAGAAAACATATAAATTGTGCTTTAAATAGATCTCAGAAATACAATTATTTCCTCATTCATTCTATAAAAAGATTACCAGAATTTTAGCTACGCATTGGACTAACAAATGATAGTGGTTAATGTCTGAGGGAGTCCATGACATGAAATCCAGGGGATACTGATATTTATGTAAAATACACTTCTAGAGAGTTATTCCTCTTCACAGAAAATGTATCTATTCTGGACAGTGACCTGATTGATACACTCCAGGATCTGAAAAACATTGCCAGATTCTGAGAGGTACAAATTTTATAGCCTAAAAATAATTTTGAAATGCAAAAAAATGAATAAAATCATCAAAGCTAACATTAAAAATTAAAACAGTACACTCTTGAAATTATAAATGATTTCTTAATGACTTGTGTTTGGGCTTAAGGAATGAGAGAACTTAATCTGATTAGTAGAAGGAAGTTACTTTTACTTATGAATGTAGCATTTAATGCACATCATACCATTGAATTACCTAATAATGTCCCAAAGACAGTCTCAACAGAGACTTGCTAGGTAATGTGCACACAGATAAGTTCAAACTCATAACTCCAAACTATATCATAAATTATACAATATTTTACTTCAGATAATATACACACAACATATAAATTGCTTCTATTTACAAGTATATCATTGAAAGACCTTTAAAAAAGGTATTACTCACGAATAGTTTTAATAGATAATACATTTTGGACGTAAGATTCAAATTATTATTTTCTTACATTTGCTCCACCATTATCATCGCTACTAATTGGCCAATGGGCTTGACAGTGACAGTCCCATTTACACTCATCAAGGTTTATATAGAAACCATCACAGATATTTAAATTATCTGTCTATTTTGCATACCCAACAAGCTTGAGAGTAAAGCATGGAAGAAAGGCCTATTTCTTTTACAAAGGACAATACAGAAGTCTAAAAATCCTAAAGATCCAAGGAAAATGATCACATTCTAAAAAATATAGCTCCATAAGTAATTAAATCACTATCACCCAAACGTCAGAACTTTTCACATCCAAATTCACTAGACCATTAATTACTTATTGGCTGAAATACACTCCCCACAAACTGAACAAACTTAACAACTCTGCAAACACTGTTAGATCCTTTGACAGTATCTATCCTCAAATCCCCTAGCATTAAATGCAATCTTTATTCCCTGACTGTTAAAATCAATACCTATGTATGTATTTACTTTCTCCATATTTTCTGCCTACTTTCATGCAATCTAAAATCCCTCCTTTCCCCTCTTTCCCACAATCTCCCAATATCCTCAACAAGTTTATTCAGGAAATTTTTGCAAATACCACAGAATTTACTAAAGCAGTATATGACCTGGGTTTCAATGATTGTCATCTTCACCTGACCGGGTCATGTACTGCTTTAGCGAATTCTGTACTATTTGTAAAAGTTTCCTGAATAAACACATTGACGATGGAATACCACCAAGTCAACATCGACAGAAATTTATTTATCCCAATATCCTCCTCTTTATCACAGCCCTAAGAGGTTCAGAACATCTTTGTACCTCACTTTCCTGCAGTTTATATTTATTTCAATGAATTGATATTTACAGTAGACTTGGGCCAATACCAATAGCAAGTATCAGATATCGGTCATTTTCCCGATACTTCAATACTTTCGAGTAATCGTTTTTTTTGGATACTTTTATTTAAAAGTATTCATTCAGTGAAAATCATCTAAAAGCATATAATTTTCAAATTCCTCCTTCTTCGGATGACTTACCAACGTGTCACGTATTTGTTTACTTAGCTACGATCTTCATGGCAGTAAAAGTGAGACATTAGATTTCTATCCGAGGTGTAGAAAATAACATGCATATCAAGGTTACGTATGCTATATGGAAAAAAATATTTCAAAACTTTTCATGTAAGGAAATGCTGATATTGTTCCTCTTGCTTAAAATAAACCACAAAGACGAAAATCGCCCCGCGGCAATGCACACTATCATTTTACGCTGTTGGCAATGGTGAACTCCTGGTCACGTGCGCCTCAAATCTCAATGCCAAGACGCCTCTAGTGAGACCTCTACCCAGTGCTGACAAGGAAGGAAAAGGCCCTATGGACCCCAGGGGTCAAGCTTCATGAGCCTGGAAAAGGGCTGCTGGATGGCCCAACCCAAAAGGGCTGACAATTTCTCGGAATTCTGAAACTCCCAACCAAAATCTCAGTTTGCATTCCGTCACTCTAACGACACCATGCCTTTTACGAAGCGGAGAGTATTGCAAGATATTAGCGGTGATCATGAAGGAAACAGACAAGGCTGTGCGAGGCCCAACATAACCTTAGAGGGAAAAAAAGTGATTAGTAATGTGATTGCTTATTTTGAAAATTATAGCAAAGGTAAAAAGAAGAAATCCAAGGAAACAGGTGGTGAAAAATGTATCCGAAGCTTGTGGAGTATCCGAGTCGACGGTAAGGAGAATAAAGAAAGAGGTGAAGTTCAGCAAAGACAGTGCACCCAAGCAGCCAATTTCAAGCACAGGCAGACCTCCAGTTATCGTTAGTGAATTTTTTCAAAGTGTAGTGTGACAAACTACCCATGGATTTTACCTAGAAAAGAAATATCCAACAGTGGCTGAGGTGTTAGTAAAATTAAAAGCTGATTTTGAGGACTTTCCAGTAATGTGTGACAGCACATTGTGTAAGACCTTGCGTCAATTGAATTTTTACGTGAGAAAATAAAACTCCCGCGCTGTTTGCTTTGAATCTCAGCGTATCAAGGATCAACGAACAACATTTTTGCGTTTAACAAAAAGATACAGAGATATGGGGCATTCCGTATGGTATACCGATGAAACCTGGTGTGGTGCAAATCATGCACTAAATTTGGGGTGGCAAGAATTTGTGGGTGATCCCAAACACAGTGTCCTAGATTTTAAATGTGGTAGAGTTCAAGAAGTAAATGGCTGGAAGGGGGGCTTATAAAACCATCGGGTGCCGCTAGGAGGACAATAATCCTCGATATAGGCAATGAGGAAGGATTTTTGGAGCCACGGAATGAAATTTCTGTTTGCTTTGAAAGTAAGAAGGATTCATCTGATTATCATAATGAAATGAATGGAGAGCATTTTATGGAATGGTTTCAGCAGGTTCTTCTCCGAGTACCCGAGAAAAGTGCAATTGCACTGGACCAAGCTCCTTATCATACGATGCAAGACCCTCAGACTCGTAATCCGATGATGAGCTGGAAGAAAGATGACATCATCCACTGGCTTATTGAGAATCACATTGAACCACCCGTGGAAGAGAATGGATACCAGGATTTGTATGAAGAACCGACAAAAACCGAGCTCATTGAGCTGAGAAGGTGCAAGTTCAAGCCATTTAAGTATCTTTTGGATAATCTCATTGATCTAAGTGGGAAGGACGTGAAACTTCTGTGGTTACCAGTGGCTCATTGCGAGCTCAACTCGATTGAGTTGATTTGGGCGTGGGCGAAAAGGAAAGTGGCAAAAAATAATGCTATATTTAAGATTCGAGATATCTTATCAGCTTATGCCAGCAAAAGCTTTGGGAGGTGCCCAAAGATTTGTGGTTCAAATCGGTGCAGAATGCGAAAAGGAAGGAGGAAGAATACCGGAGAAAAGACGGGCTAACAGAGATGCAACCAGCAAGTACAAACCTTTTCCTATATCGTGATTTACATGTGATAAGTATATCCTGCCTATTACATGCATATCATCAGATTTTGTTCTACCTAGGTTAATGAAGTAATCATAAACTTACTTAGTGATGACAGCAGCGGCATGTAGATGTTTATGTTCATGTAGCGACAGTATAGATGTTTTTATACGAATTCAGTGTTATTTTCTTTCGTTTCATCATGTATTTGTTACTTATGAAGACAATTTCAATAGATAAATGATTTGAAATTAAATGTTACCTACATGTACTTAGTGTTTAGATAGTTAATATACGTAATTTTCTTACATAGCACTCGACGGACGTTTTACCAGAGATTTGAGGCGCACGCAACAAGGAGTTCACCATTGCCAATAGCATAAAATGGTAGTGTGCATTGCCGCGGGGCGATTTTCATCTTTGTGGTTTATTTTAAGTAAGAGGAACAATTCAACATTTCCTTACATGAAAAGTTTTGAAATATTTTTTCCATATAGCATACGTAACCTCGATATGCATGTACTTTTCTACACCTCGGAAATAGAAATCTAACTTTCGCCCATTTTAAAAATCAAAGAATTGATAAATATAATTTTTTAAAAATATTTGTTAAGCGGAGATGTCGATCTCTCTATTAAAAAACAATGAAGTGCACCAATCAAATATTTTGCCCGTAATGAGATGAAGAAGACGACCGTTTCGCCGTTCTCCTCATTTTTCACATGTTTTTCTTCAGTCTTTCGACCGGAGAAGCTAAACAACGTTTGAACACTTTTTAATGATTTAATGTTATAGTCACATAAACAACAAGTAAAATGATATATTACACAATTCTATGGAGCTTTCGCAGAATTTCATACAAATGCTTAAAGTTCAGCATTCTACCTTTTTTAAGCTGATAGTAGTAAACAAGTAGTCACACACTCATGACAACTTTAATCTCCACAGTCTAACTTGTTATCTCATTCATTGCCAAAACTAGAGCAGATGACCTCACTGCACCTATTATTTGCTCACAGACAAGCATAATCAGGTCATCACATGATCCATGCCTGGTATCTGATGCCAAATGAAGAGATAACATGGAAATCAAAACAAGCACAATGCCATCAATCCAATCAGAACCTGACATATAATCTCGTTACGCACAACTAAGAAACCACTTCATCCACATTAAATTCAAGTCCACTAGCTTATCTTGATTGAATCAGAATTCCAAAAGATATGCCTTTTTTGTGTTTTTTATAGAAAAAATACCAGACCTAATACATTTTCATATGGTGCATCGTGACCTTTTCACCAGCAAAAAAAATCCTATCAACTTTTCCTAAAATCTTGTTTCCCATGGGTGGTGGAAATTCTGAGTTTTGGTCCCCCTCAAGTACTCTGAAGAGAGCAGCTCGAGTGTAGCACTCCATCCATCAGATGGGATGTTAAACTCTGGACCTCTTGGTGCCTTTCATCAAAGGCAAGAAAATACAGAAGCGAGGTTTCTCTCAAACCTTCCTCTGTTCCCTAATTATTCCTTCCTACACCCATTATGACCCATCTTAAGGGTGCAAACGATCTGAGTAGTCAGTCACTTTCCCAAATAAAAACAGCATATCAAGATACCTTCATTTCCCTCACAGAAATAATACAGAACTGCTTGAAGTCACTATATGGAAACAAGCTGAATGAAATTTTTGTCTAAAATTCTACAATAAATCCGAACATCATATTTTCTTCTTTAATATTTTACTTGGTCTCCTACGAATTTCTCTTTCCTCCCTTGATGGTCTTTGAAACAACAGCTAAGGAAGTGACAAGTACCACTGACTTAAGTACCAACTTTAAATTTCATAGCCCTTGGTTGGCAATCGAGAAGACAAAGATTGTACTAAGAACTGAAAGAAAATCTTGAAAGATTTCCTGTAGTCCATTAACTGAGAATTCACACCCACAGGGTTAAATCTCCCATTTTAAATCAAATTTCATGTTGTACATATATTTATAAAGGGGTCTGAGATTACCATACACCCATGAAATTGGTCATCAAAAAACTTAAATAATATGGTAAAATGACCTTTTTCCAAGGAAAGCAGCAAGGTGTCGGTCGCAGGGTTGGTTCTTGGAAGAATACATATGATTTCAATGGATAGAATATTGTTTCCATGTTACAGAGGACACAGGCATGAAGTTGGTTGACTGAGCTCTGGTGACTTCTCAGCTGGTCTTATATAGCAGCTTCTGCTGCGTATAGTCTGATGTGGTGGACTTGCTGCACTGCCCATCTCACTTAATGCTTTTATACCACATTGAGATTGCCATTAAGGATCACTTGCCACACTTCCTGGCACATTTGATAAGTTTTTCCACAAGTTCATCAATAACCATCCTGTACCCTATCTGGCCAAAGTCAGTACATCTCTAACTACACACAAATTCGGACAGAAATTGGTATTCACTAATGTGTTGCAAGTAAATTGAAGTTTGGGTACCTTCAACTTGAAATCCAGCCAAATAGTTACACACAGAGAAACATTCAATCACCTTCAATGCATACTGAACACAAATTCCATTGCATCACCATCATCAGTCAACAATCCTTAGATCAGTTTGATGCAGCTCTCCACTAATTCTCTAATCAGCTAACATATTCATATTTATGTAAATATTCTCTTCCACATCCTTCACTACCTGCTCCATATCATTTAATGCCGCTTTACACGATACAAATTTTTGAACAAAGGCTTGTATAAACTGAATGAAATTGTATGTCTGTCTGAATGGAATTAGAACAGGTTCTATTTTCCGTACAGTCATTCCGACATTCACACAAGTGTTTACACAATTTACCGCTTCACACGATACAATTTCCTTATACAAGAAATTGTACAAAAAATTGTTTTGTGTAAAGTGGCCTTTATATGAGGCCTTCCTTTGCTGTTTTTCCCCTTCATGATGACTGTCTTCATCTGACTTTGTCTCAAGATATGTCCATCTAAGTTGTCCTGTCTCCTTCTTAAGGTTTTCAGAAGACTTCTCCTTGCTACCACTCTTCTTAGGACTTCTTTGTTAATCACTTTGTTGACCCATTTTATCTTCTTCATTCTTCTATAGCATCACATTTCAAAGTCTTCCAGCCTCTAATTTTCAGCTTCTGTCCATGCCTAACTTCCATAGAGAAGAGTGCTTCAGATACATGTTCTGACTAATTGTTTCCTTACTTCCACACTTGCACTGCCAGCTTTTAATGATTCTTTTGCTTGTAGAATGCCTTCTCTTTCATTCTATTTATCAACTCCAAAAGATTATTTACCATTTGCAACATTTGTATTTACACTTATTTGAGGTTCATATTTCAATATAAAACGTAAATATCATCTACCAATTATAAGCAGATTCAATAATCAATAGTTGTTAATAGACTGTCAGAACAAAAAGGGGCTATTTAGAAAAACAAATTAAGACAACCATAGCTTCAAAATAACTCTGAAATGAGTGAGAGAAAAAAGAGAAAGCAATTCCAGATAGTGTACTCCCATCATTTATTTTGCATGTTTTATATTATACCGAGATAGAGTGGGTCAGAGTAGAGTGAGGTTTTAACGATTTTGGCAACAGGAGAAAGTTAGGAGTCAAGTTCCTACTAAGAATTACATGGCTGTCCACGACTGCATCAAGCACAAACTACAGTTTATCAATATGACCCCATTTAAATAAGGACAGCCTAGTAGTGAGAATAAAACTGAAGTACCTCCTTGCATGCAGAAGAGATAAAATGGTAGTCTACATCTGGCTCAAAGTAGAAAGATTAGAGAAAATTGAATAGGAGAAGCACGAGTGGCATCAAACATAGAATAGCCCAAGCTAAGAAGACATTAATGGTGAAGAGGCATCTACTATGCTCAAAGAACACAAGATTGGAGACAAGAAAACAATAAGTGAAAAACTTTTGTGTGGGCTGTGGAACTCTATGGATCAGAAGGATGGACAATTGAGAAAGCTGATCAGAAAAGAGGCCTCTAAAAACTGGTGTTAGGGAAGGATACCAAAGATGAAATGGACAAACAAGAAGGTATACAGAAGAGCAGGAGGAAAGATGCTATGGAGAACCATGCATCAAAGAAAAACATGGTTGGGCACACCCTGAAACACAATGAATACGTCTAAAACATAATATAGGGAAAAATTGAAGAAGTGTCATGGAATGGAAGATCAAAAGAGAAATACTTACAACAAGTCAACAAGGTACTGGGGAAGAAGAACTACGAAGAAATAAAGGAGGTAGGAAGGAATGGAGGGCTACAGTGAAGTAGGATTGTAACACTCATAATTATAATGCATTTGTCTTCACGGTTAAGCTTCAGACTGAGTTAGGATGTGGACAATGCAGTATCAAAGAAGCAGATGGAACACATTAACACCTAACACTGCCACTAAAAGATTCCTGGCACTCAATATTAATTTTAAAACCTGTATTTGCCTGAACTAATGCACACTGAAACACAGCCTAAAGCACTTAGCACCCATTCATCTACCTGCACCTGCAGTAAATGTCAAAAGACTAAAGAAAAGAGAAAGAATATTTTCTTTTACCTAATGAGAAAATTCCTTTCTATGCTTACATCTCACGTATAATTCCCAATGCATAAAATTTCCATTTATACTAGGCTTGGGGCAGGGATTCGATGATTCAGTCGAATCCATGGATTCAAGATTCGATCGAATCAATGGATGAAAGATTTGAATACCAGTCGTGCGGATTCTATGCACCAGTGGCAGAGGACTACAGTAAGTCCTCAACATACACGGATCCGGAGTTACGCAGATGTTCAGTTAGGCCGGTGGTATGCTTTCATTTCTCCGGGTTTCTGTTGCCGCGGCAGATTGAACTGCACGGCAACCTGCGACTCATTGCCTAGCGCACAAGAGTTGATGCAAAACTACAGGTGTTTGGAATGGCAACTCTAGTTTAAGACATTACATAGTTCGATAGGTGATAATTGATCATCATGATGGTAAAAAAGTCTGATGCGATCAGGCATCAAAATCTTTTTTCGGCGTAGTTTGAACTTCCAAAAAGTCGACGCATAGTTAATTATCTATTCTATAGATGACGCCTGTTTTACATTACCGCAAAAAAAGAAGTTTTGGGTAATTATACTTATTTTAGATTTAAATATCCAGTGAAATAAAGATTCGATTTGTGTTACTCTCGCCTTTGTCGTATTATTTTAATTAAAACAGCCTCTCAAAAGATGGTGTTTTTTTGTAATCGTTGCTGATTGCGAGATGAGAGCAGCACCGCTAAAAGTTCAAAAATGGATAGGCAGGTGTTTCGACTTACATATATTTCTACTTACTTTTTTGCTGTAACGGACAACAGGTGTCATCTATGGAGTAGATAATTAACTACGCGTCGACTTTTCAGGAAGGTCAAACTACGCTGAAAATGACGTTGATGCCTGATCACATTAGACTTTTTCACCAACACGATGATCTAATAATACCTATCGAAATATGTAATGTCTTAAACTAGAGTTGCCGTTCCGAACACCCGTAGTTTGGCATCAACTCTTGTGCACTTGGCAATGAGTCGCGTGTCATCACGAAGTTGAATCTGTTGCAGCAACAGAAACATGGAGAAACGCTAGCATGTCACTGGCCTAACTGAACATCCACGTAACTCCGAATCTGTATAATTCGGATTTGCGCAAGTCGAGGACTTACTAAACGCTCATTTTTAGCATTTAAATCACAAATGCCATGGTAGAAAATATTTAAGTAGGCTATTGCAAATTAATAATTCTTGTACACATATGAATTCTTTGTAATTCCCCAATTTGAAAATTCTAACAAAAAAGTTCTTCTGCATTCTTCCAGCAACAGTATTTTCAAAAAAGTACTTCAGTACTGCTGTTAATTTGGTCGATAAAAAAAGAAAATGATTAAATGGTGACAGAGTGAAAATGCTGCATTTTCTAAACAAAAACTTTTAATGTTTTCATCGACTTTTCAATTTTACTTAGATTTACTTTTGAAATTACACAATCTTTATATTTGCCCAGAACATGTCTTTAATTTCAGTAAGTGGGGACTATATGACCATTATTCATTTATTATTTACTTTAAGAAAAAGGATTCAGCTTCGATTGGATTTAATTAGAGAATTCACAATTTACAGATAAATGGAAGACTTGAATATATGGAAGTTGAGGATTAGGATTTGGGATTATGATTCGAGATTTGGATTCGATAAATAAACAGGATTTGGATTCAATCAAATTTTGGCTTCACCCTATCAATAATTTATATGGTGTAGGGTGCTTTTTCCATTCGCTAAGTAATCTACACACAAAATGAGGAAAGGATTTTTGATAGAAGTTGTCAACACATTGGAAGTTTCTGGCCTGCAGGGACAGAGGCCATTGCAAAATTTAACTTTATCCTTTTTCATCCCCTCCCCATTTGCATTCACTTCCCATTTCTCAACCTTACCACCTAACCAAATTGTCCCCTAGCTATTGCTATGGTTAACATTATGCCGAATACATATTTTTAGAAATTGAGTGCGCATCTGACCTAGATTCAACAACACTTTTCAAGAAACAATTATATTATTTGGGCATGCTTCCATTGAAGGTGTAGGACAAGAAAAATCAAATTTTGAAACGCGGAGCTCTTTACTGTAATGCAACATGTTTTTTCCAACACTATGCATCAAACGTAGGTTCCCCAAATGTGTACTGTAGTTTCACATCAGTAGTATAAGGAAAATGCAGGGAGTACAGTCCTCTTGGTAGAAAGGCTATTACGACACACAGGTGGTCTACCCATTGTCTATTCTTCCTATTCATACTTTTCCTCTATCCTAATCAACTGTTGTATTTCATGACAGGGAGTGCAACAGACTTATTATAGGACTTCTGTAACCATCACCAAGATATCATTTCTAGCACATCTAAGCTTCAGCAACCAGAACAAAACTAACCAATCAAAGAAAACACATTCTCAAGCACAGGCCTATTTACAAGGCAATAGTGAACACATGTTATGACTGTGATTAGCAGAAAATTTTGCTTAAACAATGGGTAATACAGCCATTAATCTAAAGTGACATAAACATGAATGATGCTGATCTGAACAGGACTTAATCAAATTAGAAGTAATTTGATAATCTCTGCTCTATGGGTTGATGATTAGAATTCTCAAAACATTAAAGCTCTAAGAAGTATCAATGATAATAGTACATATAGTAACGTATTATGGAGCAAGATTTCCATTCTTAAAAGTCTAAAATAAGCTTTTAATGTTCCCCACAGAGACAAATATAAATCAATCAACAGCTCTTATAGATCTCATAATATTATTTTTTAAAAACATTTATCATTGCATAAGCAATGCATACACATTGCACTCCATTGTACCGTGCCAATACATCCAAATGTTTCATATACGTGTGTCCAGACCTGTGACTGGTGCACCCTTTAACTGTCAGCCCGGTAAATATGCACGAGCATTCCACATAGTGTTTATTTCTCATGCCTTCAATCCTTTTCCACGGGATAATTGACTTTACATATCTATAAAAAATGCCAGAGTTATAATGAAAAATGTTGTGTATTACACTTACATATTTTCCAGCGACCTCATTAACGAACTTGATTATTTCCTTAAGAATTTCATCGGTAAAATAATTAGGTAAAAACATAGATTAAAAAATAGGCAAAATAATCAATAAAATTCGTACAGTTACTATCTTTGTTATTTATATTTGGTAAAAGTTCATGGTAATAAGAGGCACTGAGGAGCAATCTGTTTTGTTGCACGTGACAATAACTATGTTTGACGACAGCTGTCTTATTTACAAAAGAAATTTAATACAACAAAAAGTACTTTTATTTTTATGTGGGCTCCTATTTCCTATTGTATTACAGGGATATTATGATCGAATTTTTTTGTAAAACAACTGTAATTGGGATTTAAATTACAACAATAATACCATTCATAAAACCATTGTATTTTGGTACTATCAATACAATTGCAATTTGTAAAATGATTGTAATTTGTACCTAATTTGTAAGAATAATAAATACAATTTGTAAATCACTTGTATTTTGGTTCTGTAATACAATGGAATTATAGGACATTTGATACTATTACAAATACCCTTTTTGCAATACGATTTTAAAATGACTGTAATACAATAATAATACCAAATCTGTGCTATCTGGGACATTGCCTAAGTAAATGTTGGGCAAGCTATTACTCTTTTTTACTTCAAATATGACTCTAAGAAACAAAGTTTGATTAAAATGTATAGAACAAGATGCTGAAAAAGTACTGGTGGGAAAATAATGCATCACAATTTTTAGCTAAGAAGCAAAATCAAGATTAGACATTAACCAAAGAATCGACCCAACCCACAGCTGAACGAAGATCGGTTTATGCAAGTGGCCATTCCGTTAACTTCTCATTTCCTCGATAACAAGGCTGCAAACAGAATTATAAACGCAGAACTAATGAGGCTCAATGATTTCGAGAAAATATTCAAAAATAACTCCATCGATAGTTTCTCTAGAACGAAGGACACCGTGGCACTCCACCCTGAATAGCTAAGCCATTCCTATCAGCTCATCCAATTGACGCAAAATCGGTCAAATTACTTGCACTAGGCACATCATTCCTGATTCGCGCTAACCATGAATAATTATCAAGTGCATAAGAGTCATACATTGAAAACTGAAGAGAGAATCAGTCATTATGTATATAGCTTTTAAATTACTTGAATGTATACACACCGGGTTCTGGTGAAGACTCGGGTGAACCATTACTATCCATTTCTTAGGCCCTAAAATGAAAAAGATAACATTATGCCTTTGCTTGCTGGAAAAATTCCTATCATCTCACCATACTGCTGGATCCCAAGAAATCCAACTAGTGGCTACAATGAGATCAATCACCTTTTAAAACTAGAATCGTGAGATGTCAAGACGAATACAGAGCGCAGAACACGGCACACAGGGACAATGGTCTCGTGACTCAAAACATAAGATAGCAAAATGGAAATTGACACGAGATGACTTGAGTCCAATCAGCTGTCTCTCACAAGCACATGCACAGCTTCAAAAATAAATAAAAGCAATGGACCCACCGTCACTACTGGATGCTCGCTTATCACTCAAATATCAAAGCGATCTCATGACATCGAAACAATAATCACTTAATTAATTTCACTTAACGGGGCCAAGGTTTACAGGTTTAAAAAAAATTCCCTTCAATAAATAGAACCACCAAGTAATAAAATACCTCCTAAAAATCACTGCTGTGTAATCAACCGAATCTGATGAATGTGTCGCAGTTATGACAGGTCCTTTAGCCTTCCTTTGATACTTATAATGCGGCAATCTATAAAGTATTACCCAATATACTGAAACGTATAATGCTTTCGCAACTTCCGATCATTGTTCGTGCACGAACTACTTGAGGAAAAGGTAAGAGGTAGTTGTTATGACGACCATACAGTTAATTTCGTCAACGAATACCAAACATGTACGTCAGTCTATTAAAAAGTCATGACACGAGTGATAGATGACGAACAAAGAATGTGTCAAGAATCTTGGGCATCCCAATCATCTCACAACATTCAACGCCTGCCCATGCTTAGCATTTGCGCATTTGTTCCATTCCCGTCGGCAATTGTCAGCCATTTACGGGATGACGGGATTCACAGTATGCCGCGCCCTCAATCAACTTTTCGAGCGAACTACTAGGCTTCACAGACCACAGGCTTCTCCCGCGGATACAAAAACTCTTCGAAGTACCTTTTCAGTATCACGCACCGTAAAATTATTTTCCTTTGATTTTATCTATTTAACATTGATTCACCTGATTTTTATTATTCCAGCGATTTTAGAAATCATAAAATGTGCCGAATTTGATGAAACTAGCGCAGAATTAAACATTTTTTATTGAAATTGTAGTTGGATAATTTTGATTAGGTGCCGGGAGCGAGAGATTCGAGAAAATAAAAATATCCACCGAGGAGACAACACTTGAAAAAAAAGAGCAAATAGGGATAGAATATGAAACATCAATAGGTTGCAATGACCTTAAGAAAATTTAGTGTCTGTGAAGTGTTCCACTATTGCATTACGGTTACTACCAACGGGTAAAATGACCGTTTTACGTGAAAGAGAAATCACTGAGTGGGTTGTGGTAGCTAGATCAGTAATGCCCCGGCCCGGCAACCTAAATGTCATTCCACTAATGGCATAAAAGCTGGGTGTTTGTCTAAGTGTTACGCATAGAAGTAAGTTAGGTTTATAGATATGGTGCCCACAACAAACCAAATCATTTTTCAGGTGCACATGCTGACTGGGGAACATAGAGAGGAGGAACTGGACAAATTATATGACAAATGGAAGAAATAATCAGGGAAGTGAGGGGAAGGAAGAATTCAATAATAATCGGTTTTGGATGGGAGAGGGGAGGAATGGAAGTAAGGTAGGATGTTATAACATATGGTAACTTAACAAGATGAGGGATGGTATACAGGCTGGATGAGGGAAATTATCATGGAGAGAAAGCAGCAAAAGTCTGTAGTAAGAATAATTTAGTGATCACCAACACATGGTTTAACTTGGATATGAGGTTTCCATGGCGTTTATCATCAATGAAGAGGGCTTCCCAATGTTCCTCCATGTTGGCTTGTTTTTGGGCGACAACAGTTTCTCCAGCCATCCTGCCAGCGTCAGAAGTACTCCTGGCCTGAAAAAGAAGTACTTCTGACCTAAAGACACCAGCAGGATGGCTGGAGAAACTGATGCCCACTTCATGGCTTCATTTCCGGACCAAATTTCAGGGGTTACATAAGCCTACATAAGGTCAACGTAACCTTTCTGGGCAAAGAGGGGTGCACTGAGAAGTCTCCTAAGTACTCAAAGGCAAAAGCTGATGTGCTAAAGAAGAAGGGCTGGAAGCACAGTGATGGCAGACACTCACTGCCTCCAAAAGCCAACCTCCAACATAGCAAGTCTGCCTCAGGGCTCCTCCAGAAGATCCTATCAGAGATAAGATTAAGATAGCCCTGATCCAGGAACACTGGGCATTCCAGCGAAGAATCAGGAGATTGAGCACGACTATGGGTAAACTTTTTTTGTGCCACAGTCGACATAAACCTGTATCTATGTTTAGGGGTCAAGCCTTATGCGTTTATCTGATTTTACCACCAGGGACCAGATGGCAGTTTTGGTAATGCTTGGGGGTGGTGAATAAGAGATGCTCCAGAGCCACTACCCAGTGCTGATCTGGAGAGATTGGTGAGCTATTGCAATTTCAAAAAATGGGACCTTCTCATTAGGCATGATGCCAACTCTCACCATGTTGCATGGGGCAGTGGGGACGCCAACGGCAGATGAAAGGCCCTTCTTGAATTATATCTTATGGCAACTGAGTTGAATTTTCTTTACAGAGGATCACAGCCTACCTCTTCCAATAGTGTAAGGGAGGAAGTGATAGATGTTTCACTCTGCAACAACTCTTTGGTGCATTGCATGTGTGAGTGGAGAGTGACGGAGGAGATTACGTTGTCTGACCACCAACACATTCTCTTCACTCTCCAAGAAGCCAACAACTTACAGAAACCTGAGGAATACCAACTGGGGGTAATATAGAGAGAAGCTGAGATGATTCCTCACTCAGGCACCTCAAGGAAAGTTTAGGAGAAGTGATGAGATAGATACCTCTGTGGGGTATCTACAGGAAAGCATCATCACATCTACCAAGTTGCTCCATCAGAACTAGAAAAAAAGGGGAGCAACCTAATCTGGAGGGGCTCACAGTTAGAGGGCCTCCATTAAGAGACCTGGAAACTCTTTGATAAAGCAGGGAGGTCTGCATTGCCTCAGGACTGGGACAACTTTTAGTCAGCCAGGTGAAGGTACAAAGTGGTGATCAAATTCTCCAAAAGAGAATCTTGGAAAAGTTTTTGTGGAACCTTTGACTAGGTTCCATGACTCTCCAGAATTCAGACGATCATATCAAAGGACCCAGAGGCAGGAGTGGGATCTCTTTTGCTTCCCTCAGGAGACTTTACATCTTCCAATCAGGAAGCATTGAAACTTTTGCTCAGGACCCACTCTCCAGGCTTCATGGAGGCAGAAGAAATGCAAGAAGGGAGGTCTCCCACTGGTATTGCCCGGATGGAATGGAGAATAGCCTCCAGCATCATAACGTACAATGTTACCAAATCGGCTATCATGAGTTTTAGTCCCTGCGATTCTGCTGGGGAGGATGGGGTCTATTCAGCACTTCTTCAAGAAGGGCAGGAGATTCTGCTATTCCCCAACGTCAGAATTTTTTGCTCCTGCCTAGTGTATGGATATGTCCCAAAGCCATGAAAGCCTATTAAAGTTGTCTTTATTCCCAAGCCTGGGAAGACAGGCTACACCAAAGCTGACTCCTTTCATGGAATCAGCCTAATATTTTTTTTGAAGGCATTGGAAAATATAGTGGATAGGTAGGTAATTTAGAGATGGGCACTTGAAAGACCATCCCTTATACCGTAACATAATTAGGGCAAATCCGTTGAGACTGCACTCCACAATCTTGTATGCAGGATTGAAAGTGCGCTGGAACATAGAATGCATGGTATGGGGGGTCTTTCTCGACATTGAGGGAGCCTTCAACAATACATCATAAAATCAAATCTGCATTGCAGCAAGAAACCATGGTATACATGACAATATAGTTAATTGGATCAGATACATGCTGGAATAGAGAACCGTGAAGGTCACTTTGAGAGACACCTCCATGAAGGTGTCCGTGACATGTGGCTGTCCTCAGGGTGGAGTTTTATACCCACTCTTGTGGAACCTTGTGGTTGACAGTCTTCTTTCAAGCCTGAATAAGACTGGCATTTACAAACAAGGATATGCAGATGATGTAGCAATGCTCATCAGAGGAAAATACCTTAATACTGTCTCTGGTCTCATACACAAAGCCCTTGACAAAACAAGGTGGTGGTGTTCTCAAATAGGGCTCACGAAGAACCCAGAAAAGACCAAACTCATACTGTTTACCAATAGAAGGAAAATAAAGAATGTAAACAAAAATAAAAAAATAGGGATGACTTTCCTCTCTACAAGGAAAGATTCTACAGCCTTCACCAAAGGTCAAGTACCTTGGAGTCATTCTAGATTCCAAGCTCAACTGGAGACAAAATCTAGAGGTGAAAGCAAAGAAAGGTTGTGCCTCTCTATGGTCTAGCAGGAAAGCCCTGGGAAAAACCTGAACTTGGGGGTTCCAAGCGTAAGCCATGAACTGGCTATATAAGCCAGTGAAACCTAATTTTCTGTACTTCTCATTTATTTGTTGGACAAAGACCCAGCAATATGTTGTCAGGGACAAGCGAAACCATTTGCAAAGAATGGCCTGCATGGGCATTTCAGGGGCAATGAAGACAACCCCAACTCTGGCACCTGAGACTATCCTCCCTCCACTATATGTGGAGGCTGAAGTTCAGGCAAGGGCAGTAGTATATCATCTAAAAAGCTGAGGACATATGGTATGACAAAGGAAATTCGGTCATAGCATTTTATGGACGGAGCTCAGCTGGAAGTCAAGCCCAATTTTGGAAATGGACTCTAATGCAATGAGTGCTATGTTCAACTAGTCACCTCCACTTCTCAAAAACCACTTTCCAGCTAGGAACTAGTGGGCTGAGAAAGAAGGGGAAGGACTATGTAGCACCTTAGCGTATCCAAGTGACTGAATCAAATAACAAACATGGGTAGTTGTAGGACACATGTTTATTGGTCATGTGCATGTGGATAAAACCAGATTGGTACAGTAGTATAGAAGCGTGTGGACGGAGTGAAGTAGACTGATTTAAATTGTCTGTGATGTTGCAGCAGACTTCATAAAGGGGCTTACATATAGTATACTGATGGCAGCATGAGAGAAGATAGACCAGGTGCTGGTATATACAACTGCAGCCTATCTAGGAAGATATTAATCCCTTTAGCGATATATTCTACAGTATTCCAGGCAGCAGTGTATGCTCTTCTTGCCTGTACATATGCATTTAAAGAGGCAGGACTGCATGACAGGCCAACTCATATCAGCACCAATATTCAAGCTGTTTTAAAAGCTTTCATATCACCATGGTGTAAATCATGGCTGCTGCTGGAGTGTCGCAATGCGCTCAATACGTTAGGTATATGCAGCAAAATAGAACTCTTCCCAGTTACCACCATTACTGTGGTGCTTTTTTCCCCTTTTTGCAAGTGTCGGCCAGGTAAAATATGAGTTGGCACAATGGATCCAAAGGGGGCTAAGTGCTAGGGGGGCTCCAGAAGGCCCCTGCCTTCAATTAAAGTTTCTTCTCTAAATATATTCAGGATATTACCCCAACAGTACACAAAATTTTGTATACAAATACATGCCTATAGGTATGGCCTGCAAACATTGAGTTAGGAATTAAAATTTTGGCCACTCTTTTAATCACCTATTGTTTGAAATGCCACAACGAAAACTTCAAAACACCAAAAAATTAATCAGATTGCTTTGTCTCAGAGATTTATTGACATCCACAGATAATCAAAAACAAGAGGGAATATCTTAAATACATACCATACTGTGTGGGCAGTTATCATAATGCATAATTTAACTTATTAATTAATAATTTTTTCTCTTCAATGCGAGACAAGTGATATTTGTTTCAAGCATAAAGCTCATTGGGAAAGCTTCACTACAAGTTGCTACTGTCCTTAAGTTTGCTGGAATTTCTCTGATCCAGTTGTGTTATCATCATTATGGTCTCAATTAGCACATCTCTTGAGTTGATAGCCTGTCATGACAGATGTGGTATGTAATTATCAAATTAAATTTTAATTTGATATTTAAATTCCAAAAGAATACTTTTGGAAAGGCTGCATGAAGATGCAATGAAATATCCCCAGTAAGAAATTTCCACTTCCCACCTTTATATTATCCATCGAATCCTTCATACAAGTATATCTTGCAGTGAGACGGAGTCAGTAACACACACATAATGGGCTTTGGAATAACACATATATCAGGAATGGGACATCAAATATGGCCAAGTTGAACATAGAGAACTGATAGGGCATTCAAAGAATATAGAATAATTTAAGGTATTTAGTGGAAGATTTAATAGGAGGTATCTCGTATTACTAGAACAATATTTCCTCTCCAGGAATATTATACTCAATATGGTCGATAGATAATACAATTTATAATTCGCGCTGATAAGTAATCCCGTGCTACTGAATGCACTAGCCTTATTTGGGAGGGTAGATTGAAGTGTTTGTCATTTAAGCAGAAATATATGAGTACATACATCATAATAATAAATAACAAATGTGCCCTCGGCTTTTTGCAGGGAAATTTGCACTATCTTGATAAACTGGACGAACTCCATTTGAAAATGGTAACGGGTGGCCACTCTGATCGTTATACTATAGGTTCAACTCAAATATTATCCGAAAATGACTTTTAGTTTCAAAAGCTGCCACCAACTGAAGACCCTTTTCAATGAGGAGTAAGCGGCGCCCGCACTAGTTTTGGCGTTGTCCACCAGAGCACCAGGTTAACAGCGTCGCTATTTTTTAACGACAGAGTAGAATCTTACCGTACTTGTGAAGAGCACCACGCTTACGCCATTTTCACTTAGCTGTTTAGTGGGATATACACAATCTTAAATTTTTTCTAGTATATTGTGTGCTTTACAGTATGTCAGATTCGCAAAACAATGCTCAGGACCCGCTATCAACAGCGCATTTGGAGTTAGGAGGAATCCGCCATCCGGTGCGACGGCCTTTTGATCCTGAGTCAAACGAATTGTCTCCTTCTTTCCGCTTAACACGTTTTGCGGATGTGAAAGGATGAGGGTGTAAAGTCTCTCAGGAAGTGCTTAACAGCCTTCTAGAGAGACTAGAAGTTGAGGACGATGAGCAAAATGCTCCTCGAAACTTTCTGCAGATGCCTGTCACTAAACTCGGTACGTATGCCGGAGGCTATATGGTGCAGCTAATTTGCAACAATTTTCGTTCATGAAAAGCTCATGCCAACATGATTCTTCCTCAAGCTCCACTAAGTCATTTAAGCAATGATAGTCTGTTGTTTTGCCGTTTTGGTTATGGATATTACACATTAATTCCGCCTGTATTAGGAGTTGCAGCGTTGGATTAATCATTTCCCGCCGTATTGCTGTGTGGAATTGGGAAATTAGTTTAATTTCGGGTGTGCAGCCGTTATAGTCATCTTGAAGGTTATTTCGTTCATGTGTTGCATTTGCTGAACTAATTATTCTGCTTCGTATGTCCTTAAATCGATGGATACTTTGGTTGACATTCGTTGCAGGATGAAATGTTCCAGAGAAGTATGTACCTCCCCCAAGTCTTAATGCCACCAACCTCTGGCTGCTTTATGTTCAGTGAAATATTTCGGGGTTGACAGTTGATGTTCCTAATTTGATGTCCTAACATTAGTTTCTGCTATCCATTAATTTTGTTCAGATTTTTGACTTCTCGTATAGACATGCATTGGCGCATCTGTCGTTGTTTTTTGTTTGGTTAAAGGAATAGTTTGTGAGTTTGTGATGTTACTATTATAGGATATTGTGCAGCACATAGGTTTTTTGCTGGTGATCAATATTGTGATAAATCTAGTTAGACGCAACAGGTTCCTTATCGATTTGTATGAATAAGTAATGAATTTGAATAGAAGAATCGGGGTTTCACGATTGAAGTTCATTTTCGGCGTTTTTCATATGTAGTGGATGATTGTTTACCTACGGCCCTCTCTTTTTTCTTAGGTTTTCAGATAAATCGGGAGTTATCACAATGTAAGAACTTAAATCGCGAAATATCATGCTTTGAGTAGAAAATTACAGAAAAATGGGATCTCACACTTATCATATGTATAGGTATACATTTGGATTTCCAAGATTTGGATTTGGGTGCTCAACAGTGTATTATATGGGATAGTAATGCAAAATGTATCTGTTAAATTGCATGTCTGAGGAGTCTGGCTCCAGCTTCAGACTTGAACAATATAGTTTTACCTAGCTCGAATAGTTTTTCAGTTATAGCCTCTCAAACTTTGGGAGACTTCTGAAATTCTTCCATTCACATTGCTCACTTCTCTAGGTGTAGTATTTTACTAAAAAAATGCTATCTCACCCATTTCTGAATTATTTCTAAAGAAATTTTTCAGATATGACCACAAGGCTAAGAGGATTTTGGAAAGAATAATATGAGCCCTTGACTTTTCTTTTTAGTCTTAAAAAGTGCTTAAACATTGTATTTGCAACATTTTTCAGCTAAAACAAGGTTAACAATTAAAATGTCATGATCACACCAAGTCTTCATTGATCTTAATAACTTTTGGACCATAATTATCCTGAAGGTATGTGCTTCCATCCTTGGAAAGAAAAGTAGTCATTTTTTAAAATTCCTTCAATAAAAATTTACACCAATTAAACTCAATTTTCTCAAAATGGCTGCCAGCACTCTGCTTTTTTACATTATCCATCAAAATGAAGAGGCCCTCATGAAACAATTGTGATGAAAAGAAGTGTTCTAGGACAATCCTAGGATTGGTTTGATGCTGCTTACCACTCAATTCTTCTTACGGCCAACATTTTCATTGTGATGTAATTCTTCTCTTTTACATTCTTCACAACCTGTTCCATGTATCTCATACGAGGCCTGCCTTTTCCAATCTTCCATTCACTTTTCCCTCAACGATTGTCTTCAGCAGGCCATCATGCCTCAAGATATGGCCGATTAAGTTGTCCCTTATTCTTTTTAGAGTTGTCACAATTTTTTGAATGCTTCTACCCTTTTCTTCTCCGCTGCTGTAATCGTCCATGCTTCTGTTAGAGGCCGAGGTAGAACAAACATGATTACACAGGTTCAGATAACGAACAGTACTTTAATGTATGTACTTGAATTACAAGAACGTACACATCGAGAGACTGGGACAGCTGACCAGGCATAGGCCGAATAATTAACAAGAAAAGAATAACGATAGTAGCAGTAGAAACAACTGCACAACGTATTGATGGTTGAGTTATTTCACAACAAGTACAAATACTTAACACACCCCCTTAAATCAAGCATCATATACATTTACAACGGTCATAATCCTAGAAAAATACGTATGCTTTTCTTTACGTAAAGGTTTGGTAAGAATGTCAGCAACCTAATCATCAGTTGGATTATATTTCATTTTTACAATGTCACGCTGAAGTACATCTTTAACAAAATGGTGTTTTATATCAATATGTTTACTGCGTTTCAAAGTTTGTTTGTTCTCAGCCATACTTAACAGCTTCACTGCCATATAGAAACATGCTCCAGATGTATGTTCTAATAAATTGTTTCCTTACTTCTATGCTTGTATTTCCTACGGTAAGTAGATTCTTCTTTTGATAGAATGCCCTCTTTGACTGGGCTATTCTACTATTTCTCTCTTGCTTCATCCATTTGTTGGTTACTTGGCTTCCTAGGTAACATTACTCTTTCACCTCTTCAAGTTTTTGTTTTCCTAGTTTGACATTGGTTTTGGCCTCTTCTTTCTTGCTGCACACCAATATCTTAGTCTTCTTATTTATCTTCAGAATTGATATCTGGCCATTGTCCTTTCCATGGTTACTAGAGTCTTGTTCAGATCCCTCTGTGTCTGCTATCAGTGCTATGTCATCAGCGAATCGCAGCATGCTTATTTTTTCTCTGTAGATAGTCACTCCAGAAGACTTCTCTTTGATTTCATTGATGGCTCTCTCGATGTAAACATTAAAAATTACAGGAGACAGTGCACAGCCTTGTCTCACTCCTTTCCTTATTCTTGCTTCTTCACAGCTGGGTCCAGATTACTATCACGATCTGATTAATATCCAGATTACTATTAAGTAATCACAGCTACTTGGTTTTTGTACAGACTGTGTATAATTCTGTGGTCTTTGTATGACACTCCAATTCCCTTCAGATTTCCAAGCATTGAATCCCAATCCATGTTTTCAAAAGCCTTCTCTAAATCCACAAATGCAATGAACGTCGGTTTGTTCTTCTCCATTCTCTTCTCTATGAGTAGCCTAAAAGCCAATATTGCTTCCCTTGTACCCATACTTTTCCTGAATCCGAATTGTTCTTCATCCAGGTACTCCTTTGATTTTCGTTTTATTCTTCTGTAGATTATCCTTGTCAATATCTTCGATGCATATGTCGTCAGACTTATAGTCCTAAAATTTTCACATTTCTCCGCTCTCTTCTTGGGAATAGAAATGATGATGTTTTCAAGGTGGCGATCATCAGGGAAAACCGGGAAAACCTGGAATTGTCAGGGAAAATTGGAAATCTGGAAAAGTCAGGGAATTCTCGTAACAGTCGGGGAGAAACTTTGATAGGAAATTCTTGTTATTTTTCTACCGTTACATCTTTTCCGCCCTTTATTTCACCAAAACATTTCACCTACTAAAACGAATATCCGTCGCCGAAGTGCTTAGAATAAGCCCCGTCAATTCGTTGAACATTCAGTTGTGAATCTTAGTTATTTAGCTGTGAATCAGACGAACAGTGTATCCGTTTTGTTCATCCTTAATGCGATTTTTGCCTAGTAGTGTTAAAATTTATAATCATATGTATTCCGCTCATCACAAGGAATCTGAGGCTATGTTGTTCAGAAGATTTTACATAATGTTTTTTTTAACTTCCGAGACTCAGGTCAAGAGGTAGTTGCAGCACACTAACTTGTAGTAAATACCTGCTTCCAGTTCTAAAAATACGAGACCATGATTATTAAAGCGGTAATACAAGTACGATCACAGGTGTAAACTGAATCTTATGTAAGATCATCTTCGATTCCCATACCCCCCTTCGCAAGACAGTAAGAAGTGTCCTCCTCTCCTCCCCTCCTTTCACGCTAGAGGTAATTATTGAATGGCACCCTTAGCTACGTCTCGAAGCAATTTGGCCAGGTCATAAACCACCTCAAATATGATATTCCTAAATCTGATGTTGCCGTTGCTAATTGCCTCCTGTTTTCGCTCGCAGTGGTGCGATTACGTTTTGTTTGTTTATACAAATATTTTTACATTTTTGGTTCCCTCTTACAATCAAGGGGTTATAACCACGTTAATCAAATTGTTATTTGCTTCTAAATGTAACTCGTGCCATCAGGTTTTGATCCAGTCTATCAACTTGGGCTTGGTTTGTATTTTTCGCACGTCTGCCAGTAAATTCGCCATTAACTTTCCCTTTGATGCCTTTTCAGTAATCTTAAACTTCCCAGAGCTACCACGACATGCTACCTCTTCCTTGAAGAATTAGATATTGCCAATTTTTAATTTTACCGAAGGAAACATACAAGGCCACGGAAATACGATACGCGGCTGCGTACCCATGGCCGCGAAAAATTTATTTTAAGTGTGTATAATTTGTGTTAGGGCTTAACTTGTGAAGGTTTAATGTATTTTTTCATTCTTCTAGCTTTTAATGTATTGATTTCAGCTTTTAACATTTTCTGAGTTTTGACCAAAATTTAATTCAGCAGAAATAAAATATTCCAATAATAGCAGACCTTTTGGCAATCGGTCAGGGAAATTGTTAAGGCCATCAGGGAAAAGTCTGGGAATAGTCAGGGAATTTGAAAATTGGATATCAGTAGCCACCCTGGTTTTTCTCAAAGTCCCTTGGAATTTCTCCTGTTGAGTACATGCTCAGTGCTCAGATATTATAAGTTCATAATATATAAAATTGATTTGAGTGCTTGGATGCATAACATAGAGCTGTGATTACTTATTCATGAGTGAAACACAAAAGGGTCAACCTATGTAGGTGAAGGTAAATTGCTGTCTCAATGGATTTCAAGGTAGCAGATGTACTTTTTATTGTTAATTTTAATTAATTATTAATTTCACTTATTAAAATTATCCAAGACTGCTAAAATACAGTAAAAATAAAAATAGATTGTGCAATAGGAAGTACTGAATTGAAGGGGTAATGATTTGGTCCACAAATATTTAAATTTCAACAAAGGCTTCAGCACTATCTATACTTCAGATATCTGGTCATTGATGGTAATTCAATCTGATTTACCAGTTTACTTCAATTTAGGTTGGTCATTAATGGTAATTTAAAAGATAATAGATTAAATGTTTTTCATGGTTCTCATTACTTCCATTCTCAATATTGATATCATTTTGGAGCAGTTCCTCTCATCAAGGAATACATTTGGTGACAGGAATTATTGCAATTGCATGACTTCCAAGGTATAACTGGTATAAGCAGTTTAGTTGAAAATTGCACTGTTTGCCCTCAAACTCAATTACCCTTGAATCTCGTGATTCTAATCAATATGAGCATGATTCAAATTATGAAGAAATGTTTCTTCATAGTATTCGCCAGGAAAACACTAGATCTAATTTGATTCAAATTGTTCTCCGATGTTTTCATTCATTACAAATCAAAAGATTTTTTCACTGAAATCACTCATGGTTCTCACCTAGGATTCCTGAGCCCGTAGTCAATTAATGTAGGATGCACATTAATTTTAAAATATTGTGTTTTAGCTGTATAGTAAAGAAGCAATACTCAAATGTCAATTAATGTAATTGTAAATAACTGAAATTGTGGTGTCAGCTAACCTTTTTTAATATGATTCATTTAGGTTAAAACATTTGGTGTTGCACTTATGATAATATTTATTTACTCTATATTGAAAAATAAATATTTATTATTTTCTACCATAAGTAGCGTGAAAGATTTTCTATTCAAATATTCATTGACTTTTCAATTGAAAGCTTTAATTGGCAATGACTGTGGATCATTTTCAGGGACCAAGTAAAATCTCTTGTACTGTTCACAGTAATATGTTTACACATGATGAGTTATTATGGTTTACATTATGAAGTATGAAGTTAACTGAATAGGTCTTGCAAATGTGGCATGAAGAGTTCTATTGAAATGACAGAGCAGCTTAAAGTCATCACCCCAGCCAATTCTAAGTGGAAGCAATTTTGTTAAAAATCTATTCCATTCATCTTTCCATCCCTTTCCAATTTTTTTCAGATCAGTCACACTGTTTTTCTCTGTAGTAGCCAATTGTTGTCATTTATGTTGTGTGGTCATTAAATAATGCCTTTTTTATGTGCTGTGATTGGTTTTTAAATTCAACTGTGAAGCATGTAAGCTGTACTAGCATTAACTCCACATGATATTAATGGCGCAAGAATTAATTATATTTTTCTGCTTTTATTTTTAGGAATTGGCCTGGATTCCTCCATAACTCCTTTGCGCCAGAATGGTCTCTCACTGGTTCAGACTACTGATATTTTATATGCTTTAGTTGATGATCCTTATATTATGGGTGAGTATATTTTTTAACAAAGCATAAAGATGCTTGAGTGGAATTTCTGGAGAATGACCTGTCATGGTAAATATGTTATTTTTTCCCAGCAATGAGTCTGCTAATCCACCAAGGAGTTTCTATGTTTGCTAGGGAGACATTCTTTCCTTCTCCATTTCTTAAGTGTAAAAAATTGAATTAACTTCTTCATGTCATCAAATTATGTTCTTGCAACTTACAAGGCACTTGGAGTTTTTTCTTAAAATTTCAGTTTTCAATGTTTTAGAATTCGGAAAGGAAATAGTGACAGTGATGCATGGGCATATTTCATATTTTCATTTAATCTCTATTTCTCTGTGATGTGTTTAGTCAGAAGTATGGTTAGTATTCCAAATTAGCCTAGGTCCGGACAATTCAATTGGCTACTGTACACTAATCCAATAATTATCGAACATAAATGTATTTCATGAATAAGGTGCTATTTTAAATTTGTCAATTTTCATTTTTTAAGAGATATAGTCATAGGGAATTGTTTAAAAACTATAATAATTTTATTTTGGTCACCAATTGCCTTATACAATTAAGGCCAATGTCAACATACAAGAAAAAAATATACCCTTACCATTATACAAGACAATGAAAGTTATTACAATAGGTCAATAATTACAAAAAAATCGTTATTATACCAGATGTTCTCTGTATATCGGGTTCTGAGTCTGCGTATGTTGACTAGGGGTGACAACGGTTTTGCTAGCCATCCTGTTAGCAAAACTGTTGTCACCCCTAGTCAACATACGCAAACACAGAACCTGATATGCAGAGCACATTTGAACTATGCCTCAGAAAACTTCACACCATAATTATATCATATTAATTACATTATTAAACGTTCATATACCACTGATCAAGAATTAGTTATAAACTGGCTTTGGCTTGGGAGAAGTATTCTTGTATGCTATAATAGTTCCCCCTCCTAAGAAGCCTCGTCCCCACGGAGGCAAAGCGAGAACCTTTGTGAAGCTTAATTTCCTGTGGAAAATGATTGTATAATTTGATAGGTATGTTCGTGTGGTTCCTGGATGTGCTTGTTAGTCTGTGATAAGGTTCAGTGATAGCATCCCTTTTCCTTGTTAAGTAATTGTTAATGTCTGATTGTTTCCTACATTTAGGCTGGATTTGACATCCAGCATGCAACTATGCATAAATTAGCTAGGGAATGAGAATGCCCATCTTGGGAGCATCTTCAACTGTGCCTATTGTTTACTTTTGACATGACCCTTAAAACTTTTGTTTGGAGTTTAAATACAAAGGGATGCATTTTAAGTGTATATGTATAAAGATAGTAAATTCTAACATATCACTGTACACTTCAAAGTCCTAGGAAATTTCTCCCTTTAAGATGGAAATTTCTCTAAGTTGCAGGGGGAATGCTGTTACTTTTTCTTCTTGCTTGATGCCATTGTTTACCCAAAGAAAAATTATGTAATTTATCAGATGAGGACTATAATTATTTCTAATTGGAAAGGGATGTTTCCTTTTTTGTGTTGTGAATTACAGTAGAAGATTAATAATGCAGAATTCTAAACAATGAAGGTATCTAAATAATGGAAAGTTTTCCAGAATTTTTCAAAGTTCATTTTTTAATGTTATGATACCTCAATTATGGCTATTTAGTAATCAAAAAGCTGCCTTGAATCACTGCTTGGCAAAGTGTAAGTTCTATGGGTGCCAGCAAATGAAATCGCGCTTTCTATGTGAAGAAGCATGTCTTATTTCCTATGCATAAATACAGTCATCATTGATGATTTGTGCCATCAGTAGCAATTGTGGTTCATGTCTGCTACCTGTCCATTCCGCACGTCCCTGTGAGAAGGATAGAGGTGGAGGGAAAGTTAACATTGTACATGCCCATGCCGAGTAAAAATTGCTCACAAAATATCTATGTAAATCAGGTTTTATGTGAAACAATGGCGGTACAAGAACGACCAACTTGCGAAGCAGTGATCCATCGTTGAACCCAGCAATTGAATAGAGTGGATAGAGCCGACTGCTAGTTGCTTTTTGATAGCATTTAGTGGAAAGGGTTATTGAGCAGTGGAAATCTTAGCATTTTGGTCCGATTTTTATTCTTTTCATTCAATGATGGAAGCAGTAGTTGGCTCTCAAACTCTCTCTGCTACAAGAATCATAATTCCTAGGAAAATTAGATTGCAGCGTAAGTGTTTTGCATTTTTATTGGAGTATGCTGTAGGACAGTCAACTATCTGTGACAATTTGTTGCAAAAACCAATTCAATGGCTAGAATCTATGTAAAGAGAAATTTACATGGGCCTATCTTCAATGAGTTGGCCAATATATCTTGTGAGTAGTTCCATCATCGCTGAAGTGAAGGTATCTCTTAACTGCCCTCTTGACAAGTGAATGTTGTGAGTGCACTCCCAGATATCTGCCGCAATGCAGTTTGTGGTGAAAGTAGGGAGTTAACCACATAAAATCAGATCAGTAAGTCCTCGGCTTACACGGATCCAGAGTTACGCAGATGTTCAGTTGGGCCGATTTTCGTGGGAGCGGAATTCGGACAAAATCTCTCGGTGGGATACCAATATGCAAATACTGACGTGAATCCTGCCTGGTGGAACGTGGACCCGCCACGATAATAATTCAGTTCGCTGCTTGCCGCATTTCCCTCGTTCCACGACTAGTCTAGTGCAAAATTACTGTGAGAAATGTCGACAGGAGAGTTCATTGTAGAAGTTAAGAAGTATCCGTTACTCAATCCGCAAAAGAATGAAAGTGATTAGGTCAAATACTTGTATATAAGCATGCTTTTGAACATTAATAAAAATGGTATTTTTTTATTGCAAAGTATTGCTTGCTAATATTCCTTTCTTGATATTCGTCTTCTGCCAATACGATTACGAAGAGCTTCATCGTCGTCAGATGACACTTCCATAGTCTTAACACTGAAGCGGAAGTACTGATGCCAACAGGCACCCTGAAGTCCCGCGAATGTATCGATTTGGTCTTAGGGACATTAACCCTCTTGGCAAACTTCGCTCCCGCGTCCTGCTCCTGTGTGTTCAGACCTTATGTTTATGTTTCTGTTGCCGTGGCAGATACACCGGTGACGACCTGGACTCATTGTTAAGCACGCAAGAGTTGATGCCAAGGTATGGGCGTTCGGAACACTCACTCTAGTTAAGGTCATTACATAGTTTGATACCTAGGTGATGATGTGATCATGGTGATGGTGAAAAGGTCTAATGTGATTACCTTTTTCCTTTCCATCGTCTTTGCTGAAGCCTTCTTAGGCCTCTAGCAAAACAGCTGAATTTTTAACCTTGTTTTTACTTTTAAGTCTTTAAGTCCGTGGACTTCACATACAATAATGCTTCGCTTCTGGACATCATGTATATAAATAAATGTACGTCAAATAATAACACACAGCAACTGCAATCGATAGACATTCGCACCAGTAGGTGAGAGAAAACAGACTGGACTTGCAAACAGACGGTGCCATAAGCAGCGGCGTGTGTGGCAGTCCTTTGTATGAGGAGCGTGCATTGGCTATTTGTTCTGTAGTGCCATAAACAGGACATGCAGCGATTTGAAATCTGTCGCTGGTCGAAAGCCTGGCCGGCTCCATAAGAATATATGTGTTTGACCTTTTACTATCTGCCACGAGGACAGAAACCTGAAGAAAACGTAAGCCTGTCACTGGCCTTACATGACATTAACTTCTTTTATAGGTGTAGTTTGACCATCCCACGTAAGTAAACGCGTAATTAACTATCTACTCCATAGATGACATCTGTTGTCCATCACAAGAAAAAAAGAACATATTTTGAGTAATTATACTTACTTCAGATTTAAATAACCAATGAAATAAAGATTGGATTTGTGTTACTCTCGGAATTGTCGTATTATGGTAACTTAGTGGCTTCTCAAAAGGTGGCGTTTTCTGTAATAGTCACCAATTGCAGCCAACCATGGTAAAAGTGGCGCTGTTAACAGTTCAAAAATGGATCGGTAAGTTGTTGCGTTTGACTTACGTGGATTTCAACTTGCGTGAAAATTTTTGGAACGAATTAACCGCATAAGTCGAGTACTTACTGTATGTGAAAACTTAGCTCTTATACTCTTGCCCCAAAGGACAAAATTGATGTTAGAATGAAAGAGAAAAAAGTTAAATTTATGGGCATGTTGGTAAATGGGGATGTGCAAAAGACAGATGTTCCTGTCAGCTTATATTATTAAGTGCTATTTTTCTCATTTTCAAGTAGTCTCACCTGGATTTCATATTTTCTTAACAATTCATCAGTCAGGAATGAACAATGTACCTACATATTAACAAATGAAGATTAGTATCCACAAAGCCGTAACCATTGTTACGTAAAAGGTTATGGCTTTATGGATACTAATCTTCATTCGTTATTTATTACAGCCATAGATACGTTCTTTTCGTTGTTGTACCTACATAGTATTTAATCTTTTTATTAGGGATGTGCAAGTAGCACTTTTTGACCTTGAGTCGAGTATCGAGTTGAGTTGTAAAGTACTCGCGAGTATCGAGTCTAGTCGAGTTTGTACATTATTTTACATGAGTGAAGAGACCCAGTCCTTACTTAAGTCATCGCAATTAAAGTTGGCCAGCAATCTGACTATCAAATGGCAGGTCTACCTACCTAATGCATTGTTATAAACAGTCAAATTAATATGGCACGTAGTGCAGGCCAAAAGACATAATGGAAATTTTCCGGTAGCTCTTGAAATAAGAAAATTACCTTCATTCCTAGGATTACTCAAAAATGTGTAAATTAGGTTGCAGTACGGTACCTAGAGTGTACTTAAGCATAATATGAGGCCTATATGAGTGACCTGCCCTATTAACTTGAAAGTAAGCCAGGAAGCAAAATATTTTTTCTTAAGGAATACATAAGCCTAATTAGAAGAGCATTCCTTGTATTTCGCATTCCTATGTATTTCTTTTCAGAGCTAAGCACTTTCTCAGTGATGTCGTGTATGCCGGGGTTAGTCCAACAGTACAGTGAATTTCATACAATATGCCTTATTTGTGCAGTAAATATTTGATAACCTCGCGCCTCAAATTTATGATTGGCCATTAATTACATAGTTAGTTTTTTAACATATACTTTTCTTCCTCTTCCAATTAATGGCACCATCTCTTCAAAATCGGTGATTTCTGCCTAAACATGATAGAACTTAGAATCATAAAAATGATCTGTGTCAATCACCCCCATTTGCACGATGCATGAACAACCAATATCAGCACGGGTTATTTCAAATATCCATTAATGCAAGTTAATAATGTTTGAGCAATGAATTTTCATTCACGGATGAATGTGAGCAGGTGCATGAATTTTGTATAGAGTCCTGTGGTTTAAGTTTTTGATTTCTAAGGAAATATATTTGAACAAAAATTTATTGTAGATAATTATCTATAGATATTTATAATTATCTATCTTAAGATATAACTAGGAACTTGAAATTACTGATGTAATTAATAATCCTAAATAGGAATTAAAAAAATGGAAAAGTAAAACTTTTATAAGTTTTATATGATACCTATATCATCCGTAATGCCCTTATAATAGGATGCCTAACATCCGTTACAAAATTTCCTTCACCCGTGAGTTTGAAGACGAATATCTCCAAGATGGCTAAAGCGATTCCAAAATAAAGTATATCAAATTAAACTTGTTTATTTCTACGTTTACTGGTTGCATAAAAATATTTTTTCAATTTTTTTTACTGAAGTACGTGTTTAAGAACGGATTTTTAGCGAATTTTTTTAAATACCGGATGAATCCATCAAATTCGGGCATCGTAAGAACAACACAGATTGAGATATCAAACTTCCTTTTCACATATTGTAGCTAAGGGCTTTGTTAATAGTTATACGATGTTTCATACTATTACGTTCATCAATATTTTTGTTATTGATGAATTTGTCAGACTGCGTTATTTTCCGTCCCGCACGCTTTCCGTTCCGGAAATCACCGTTTGGACCTTTCTCTTGCTCTCAAGTCATTAATATGAATCCACTTATGAAATCTCAGTAGAATTCGTTGATTATTTGATATCGATATATATTTATTTTCAGCTATAAAAGCACGCTCAAATGTCCAGAGCATGCCTGGAAAGGTAGAGCGCACGTGGAATCATCTGCTGCAAGCAGATCGCCTATCGCTGTGAATGAGTCATGAGGACTCGACAATAGCGGAAAAAAGTATCGCCTTTAAGAATGCAAGTCAGTGTCATTTTAAGAACTGATGGTATCTTTGGAAGCATACCGTCATTATGCCTTCTCGCGCAAAGATTTTGGAGACGGAGTTGAAGATAATTTAAAGTGCAATTTGTTTCTTTCGTCAAGAAGCCGAGAAATGTGGGGACAAAAGCTATCTCTCTTATTGCTGATTTTATTTTGGTGAATACTGCAACTTATAAACTTTTATTCAAGCATAGGCAAGGATATTTTTCCTGTGCGTACTAGAGAAATTTTCTCGAGTGGTGTTTAGTGCGCGCGGTACCTACGGTAGCTTACAACTTGACAACCTCGAGCAGCTTATCTCTCCAGGCCAAAAGTCCTGTCGCGTGGAGCTCGCTTTCCGAAATAAATATATACACGTTGAAAGCATATCTAATTCTCCCAATTTGTTAAGTCATTTTACACGTTCTTAGTTTTCAAACACGAAGAATACCATCAAAACGAACTAAATTTCAGACTTCTGCATGCTGCGATAGGGCATTTTTAAATATTATTCGTTACGTAATTAGTGACTGAGTAATCTATTTTAAACTTTGTTTAGTCTAAGATAAATATATGTTCCATATCTTATGCGAAGAAAAGAGATGTGGCTTTTCATGTGCATCTTCAAGTAGGCGTCAAACTTGCTTCCGGGAACTTGAATAATATCCGGCGTTTTTATCTGTCTCAGTCGAAAAATTAATTAATATAACCAACTAAAAATGTATTTTTGACATTATTAAACATATAAATCAACAAGATTTAGTTCGATATACTTTATTTTAAAATTGAACTACTCATTTTTAGATCTATACCTTCAAACTCAGGGGATGGAATTTTACAACGGTGCTTTGAGCTCGAATATAGTCCCCCACCCCAGACTTTTTCCGCGAATATTTCGGCCAAAAAGGGGGGATTAGCTATATTCGGAGGGATACGGTACATATGCGGTTTCATGGACCGTGTAACCGCCGATTCATCCATTCTTTCACGCAAACGTACATAAATCCGTTCACGTAAACGTACATGAAACCATTCACGCAAATGTAAAGGAACGTACGTAAGTACATGTTCGTACGTGTTATCTACCGTGTAACCAGACATTTACTCGATTTTGATTATAGCGCTTCCTGTCGGCAGATTTCTGAACCTATTGGCCTTGGCGGCTCCGTCGACAAAAACGACTCGACTCGATTTTCGTAAAAATACTCGAGAGCTCGAGTCGAGTACCAACTATTCGACTCGACTCGAATTTTCGAGTACTCGCACATCCCTACTTTTTATGTTTAAATATATATATATATATATCATTAATTAAATATATACTACTATAATGTATACTAATATAATGTACTTAATATAAACTTTGGAATTAAATATATATATATATATGTATGGTAGTATCAAGTAAATATGGTAATCGTATGGTTTCTTATTCACATCACTTACCACCCCATTGATCATAGTATCTTTTAAGATGAATTACTACAATTTCTTCAGTCAAATTATCTGCTAAAAGTAAATTACTCTTAACACGGGAAATATCGTAATTCAGGAACGCATCGGGTCCTGACCATTCCAAATTATCGATCTTCTACTGTATGTTCATTATGTTCTTGCAGTTAATTATTTGCCGGTCATATGACATGAAAGCATCTCTTGAACCTCTGTGCTCTTATTCATTGTCATTGGTTTGGAATATTCGAGATGCAAGGTGTCTAATTTCCAGAACTCTGGTATCCTTAACCCAAAAAAAACATTGAGCAATCAACCCTCATCAGTAGGGACACCGAAAAATGGTAAATAAAAATCATCAAAAGGGATGTTTAAAAATAACAAATACGGTAACAAAAATCGTTTTAAAATGGTGAAAGCTGTGTTTAACCCTTCAAGCGCGGAGGAGATTTAAAGGAATCCCATCTCGTAGGTCGGAGGAGATTTAAATGGAAATGGAAATTAAATGGTCGCCGTGACGTAGTGGCTACGTCGCTCGGCGGCATATGAAGTCCGGGCCCGACGTAGTCACTACGTCGCTCGACGTTGAAGGGTTAATGTTGGGAAAAAGGAGTCTTAAAGGAAGGGTTTTTTAAAAATATTATTAATAAAGGCTTCATACCAATGTGAACAAACAGTTAATTACATACATTTGAGATCCAATACAGAAGTTATGGCTACCCTACGCAACATAAAAAACACAGTAGGGAAAATTAAGTTATAGGCAAATTAATGAGATAATGGTAATAACAATAATAGAGTGGAGCAGTGGACTGCAGGTAATGAAGTTCAATTCTTATGCTGTTTAAAAATTTTCTTCCAACCATTGAATAAAAAACTTTATCATCCTTCATTTCCAACCTTTGTGTGTGGATACTGACTTTTTTGTACTTCTATCGCTTCAACTAGATTTACAAATGCATCACTCAAAAATACACTGTAAAGTTAACGTAATGATTCCACGATTTAATTCTGTAATATAAATTTTTTCCAATCATTTCCTTTTGCCTAATTTAATTATTTTTTACTTATAATTTGGCATGAAATTTCTGATAATCTACTTTTTAGAACTGCCTACTAGCATTACCCTAGGAATACAGCACTGCTGTATTCTTAGGTAGTGTTAAGGATCGAACTCGTGACTGGCAGTACACTAGCCCTCATTTTTAATAACTACGCTCTCATAGGTTCACAGGAAATATGGCAAATGTAGGCAACCTGCATGACATTCAGCTTAATTTTTTTCTCCCACATCCGGGCCTATGGAAAAAAATGTCAAGACGAGTATTTTTTATTTTGTTTTCCTCGTTTGTGGCATGGAAAAAATCTTCTTCTCATTTCATGACCCGTTACTTAACCTCTCCTTGTTGGTATCTAACATACGTACATTCCATTCGCGGGGCTCATCGATCATGAGGCCGCGAGAGGTTAAAATCTCCGAACCGGATCTGAATTTTTACTTTCCCTGGATATGATTTCAGTAGCGAATGAATTGAAAGACCCGTGGATCTTTGGATCCGACCCAACTATCCTTAATTTATGAGTGGTACATTTGTAATTCTAATTTAAACAACAAAGTATAATAAAGTGAGTATTCAGATGCAATGGTATGAAATTGAATATGATAACATTTTCGATGCAGTGACTGAAAGAAAAAATTAAACTGCGATTGGGATCAAACTTCACACAGTACACTAGTTCTCGTTGTACGCCTGATCCCGGCAAATGTAGGCTACCTGCATTACATACTAAGTTTTTTTTTCCCGCGATACCGGGGTAATGGGGAAAAAAGTCATATTTCTTTATTTTGCTTCTAGTTGCACGGAAACGTTTTCAACTAATTACGTGACCTTAGTTACTCATCCTCTTCTTGTCAATATCTACCGCACCTACATTCCATTCACGGGGAACTTCGATCGCTAAGCCACGAAATTTAAATTCTACGATCCGGATCCGATTTTACTCCGTGTCTTTGGATCCGAATGCGGAACCAAGAAAAATGAAAGATCGATCCGGCCATCACTAAAGAAAATATTTCATGCTACAAAAATTCGGCATTTGCAAAATATCTCAAATTTCTTTAAAAAATCGCGTTTCAAAGAAGACACGGTTAATTTCGTGATTAAACCCTAAAGTCGCCTATTTCGTGAATCCTGTTGCAAAAAGCGTTTCGCGAAAATGTCATGTCCCTACTCATCAGTAACCACTCTGAGACTCATCTGAGAATGGCTCAGTCATGCTTGAGGTCAGGATTTGTGTAACGTCCTCTGCACAGTAGTGGACTCGCTTTCATAACTGCTAATTTACTAAAAAGGTTATTTTAACCCATAATCCTTGATCCTTCATTTTGTAATAGTTTTATGATTTCGAAATCTTGATTGAGTTGTTAATAAGTTGTTGAGTTATTGGTTCATTATTTTCTATCTCAGGAATGAGAATTTGTGAACAATTTATCTGCCAGGATATAAGGAAATATGTGGAGATTAATGTTCACTTGATTCAATCAGCTTAATCAATGCTACATTCTGTAAATAGCCTTATGAGTGCACAAATATAAGTCAAGTTTGAGAGACTCAGCTAGGTTTCCAGGAATACTGTTGAATGTAGGGGTGCTATGATAGCTGATCTGTTTTAGAAAATGTGGATGAAACATCTCTTAGAACTGGGTTGGGAAAAGTCCAAGATGCCAAATTAGGAGGGGAAGGTGAGTCAATGGGACAGTTATTCCATTTTGTGGAGAACAAAAGTATTATACACACAGATTATTGGCTTGTTTTGTCGAGCTAGGCATTCCTTCTTTAGGTGCAATTCTCCCAAATCTATATCTTTGCAGTGACACTGACTATAACTTACCAAAATTTAGAAAATTTTAAACATGATCTCAGTTTGTATGTATATCTCAGTCCGTGTGTATAATGTAGGTAATGGTTTGTCACTTTAGCTGGCAGGTTTTTAACTTAGGCATTCACTGATCAGGCCTGCCCTGGCCGCATAGCAAGGATGTGAATTATGTGTTTTTTAATTGGTTTTAACTTTAAAATGTATGCTGAGCCCTAATGGTACTTGACTTTGACGTAAGCTACTTAATATACAGTTGGACCTCTTTAGTCTGGCATCCTGTATATTCAGTTATGAATTGTCCACTACATATTGCTCTAGGCAGTGCTCAGACCACAGATGTAATAATTGTTTATTTGGGTTTCATCAGGCCATAGTAAAAATAAGCAGGTACGCTGCTACCAGTGCAGAAAGGTGTCAAAAATGTAAATACGTTACCAAATGCAGGTGGAAACAGTAAAAGAATATTCATTATTTCCAGTAATGGTTTCCCATTTTGTAAAAGTTGCCAGAATGAAGCCGCAAGGAACAAAGAAAACAGGTTTCTGCGTAGCAGTGCCGACAGGGGTTAGCCCTGTAACTGGATTGAAGTGGATACAATAAAATAAGATTCGGAGTTCCCAATGCAGTCAAAAGTCACCAGCAACTTGCAGTGGCAAAATAACCAGATTGTTAAAGTGATTCTTTCGTTTGGGTGATGCATGTAGAATGCTTACTGTAAAAGCTGTGAAAAGTTCAAGCAATTCACTATACCTGTACTTAAATGGTTATTTTGTAGCTTTCCTCTTTCTATAAATGAGCATTAGAGGTTATTTTCTGATGCTGGTTCTTCCTGCAATGTTTAATGTATGGCTTCCGTGAATATTTTGAATTTTATGGTGATAATGTTCAAGATGATCTGGTTAAAAGTCAACTACTTATTCAACAGTTCTTTCCTGTTGCATATGAATGTATAGAGTAACGAGGCAAGTTAATGCATTAAGCATTTCTTACTGGCTTCGTTCGTCCGTGACATTCTATGAACTGATATTTTCTGTGGTCTGGAACTAGTCATGTCCTAAGGTGGCTGGACTAAAGAAGTTCAGCTGTATTTACCAAAAGAATTTTATTCGGATTGTTCTCCTGCATCCAAATACAGGTAACCTGTCAATGTTCCAGCTTGTTTGGTTTCTAGGCCATGTTGGTTTATCAATAATAATAATAATAATTTATTTTTGTCCAAAGATCTACAGAAAGATATAAGACACGTCAAAAAAAAGAGGAGGAGATTAATACAAATTAGTAATTCACAAGCATCAAGATGAAATGTTACGTACAAAGTATATATTAAATTCACATACAATATATTTTCAACATAAAAAAGAAGCACTAGATTGTAGGGTCAGTAAGATATTCAGTCACAGAATAGTAATTCTTTGCGAGCAGGAATACTTTCAACTTCCTTTTAAAAGACAGCAATGACTCACATGGATTTTTCAAATGGTGCGGGAGTTTATTGTAGGTTCGGAGTCCCATTTCTCTTGGACCTAACTTAGTCCTGTTTGTCCTCACTGTATTATAGTGAAGGCTTTGCCTATTTCTGGTTTCATACTTATAAAAATTGGAGTTAATTTCAAACATGTCTAGATTTTTATGCGTAAAAATTAGCAGAGATAATAAATAGACACATGGTAATGGGAGGATCTTCAAAGTTTTAAAGATGGGGTTGGAGGGAGCATCATAAGGTTTTCTTAATATAATTCTAATTGCCCTTTTTTGCAATGTAAATATTTTGGATGCGTGAGGTGATGAGCCCCAAAAAATTATGTTGTATGACATCAGGGAATAAAAGGCACCATAGTATACAGTAAGTAAGATATCTACATTAACAGTTTCAGAGGTGGCGTAAAAGGTAGCAAATAGAGCTAAGTTTATTGGCTAAAATTTCAATATTCTTCTCCGAGGACTTATTACCACTTATATATGAACCTAGAAATTTAGTTATAGTAACATTCTCAATGGACTTTTTATCAATTTTAATTAAAATACTTTCAAGGAGATGTCTTTTACACCCAAATTGAACAATGTGCGACTTTTCAGTGTTTAATTTCAATTCATTATCAACACACCAGCGAAGAATGTTTTGGTTTGCAGATCTAGAGCTCATGATAAGGTCATTTTGTGATGGGGCAGAAAGTAAGATGTTTCTATCATCAGCATATATTATGACTTCAGCGTTAGAAATATTGGCAATGGATGCTGGCAAATCGTTTATATAGATTATAAAAAGAACTGGGCCCAAAATGGACCCCTGCGGTACACCAACAGAAGTGGTACTCTTCTCAGAGCAATATCTGTTACCCTTTACAGTAAGTGACACAGCTTGTGTTCGATTGGCGAGGTAAGAGTGAAGCCATTTGTTAGCAATGCCTCTGATGCCCAGTTTATTAATTTTGTTGAAAAGGCATGTGTGATTAACATAGTCAAACGCGTTGGAGAAGTCATAGAAGATTCCCATTGTTTTATGTTTATAGTCAAGAGAAGACAATAAGAAGTCAGTGGCTTGAAATAAAGCAGTAGAAGTGGAATGGTTTTTTCGAAACCCATGCTGATTAGATGACAATTGGGCAAATTTTTCTAAGAATGATGTTGATTGGTTACAGAAAATTTTTTCAAAGACTTTGGACAAGATTTTTGAAGTGCAATTGGTCTATAATTATTTAAGTTATTGGAACATCCCTTATTTTTATAAAGACGGATGATTTTTGAATGTTTCAGAGAAGATTGGAAAATGCCTTGCCTGAGCGATTCATTAACAAGAAATAGAGGTTCTTTTATATAGGTATAAGAAAGATATAATATTTTCCCTGGGATTTCATCAGGGCCTGAAAAGTTTTTCTAGACCAGTAATGGTTAGGGTTGATGCCCTTTTATGGTGTCATTACCAAACACTGAATGTACACTATACTTCCCACCTTTGTGTAACTCATTTTATTTAGACAACGAATGATAACAAAATGAAAAAATAGTAATTTTAATGCACATCACTTTGCGTTAATTTAAATGGTGAACACTGCAATGTAATTGTATTTGACCATTATCAGGTAAAATAACTTCAAAATTACCATTCTTCATGGCATTCTTCATGCAACTTTTTCTGATATCTAAGCTCAAAAATGACCTCTGGTTATAAACAAAGGTTTGTCCTTTATGATTACCAGGAGGAATGATGCAGTTGTAATTGACATAATTTTCTCTCTCTGTTATTACCAGCATATTTATCTATTGGTATATTTAGTATGGCTTGCTTTTGAGTTATCAAAAGACGTGCGAGCAAGATATAAAAATGAATTTAATTGATTGAGTTGTATGGTTATGCAAAACCTTGTATAATTTCAACATTATTTCTCAGAAATAGACCTACTGAATTGAGGGCAAGTCTTATGCCATCAAATATGGCATATTTGACGTAAAAATTTCTGTTAATGGTATGAAGGATTTTTTCTTCCATGCTATGAACAAATAATTTGAAAACCGAACAGTTTGCAATCCTATCAATTGTCTAACACAAAGCAAAAATTTAAAATTAATTAAATAATTGAACAACGTACAAAATAAATTATTCAGTAAAATTAGCAAATAATTTAACAATATTTGGCAGTGAAGAATCTGGTATTGCAGCGGCATGAATTTTATAGCTATGATCATACTTAGGTATTTCCAGATTATAATTTAGCAAGCTAGTGAATAGCAGGAAATTGATGGTCGACCTGTATATCTTTACCCTATAATGGTTTTGTCGTAAGTATTTCAAAAATAAAATTCAAATATCTCCCTGGAA
The DNA here is from genome assembly GCA_933228895.1 of Platycnemis pennipes. Classification (NCBI taxonomy): domain Eukaryota; kingdom Metazoa; phylum Arthropoda; class Insecta; order Odonata; family Platycnemididae; genus Platycnemis; species Platycnemis pennipes. The sequence continues at coordinate 30,337,120 of OW121846.1, forward strand.
AATTAAAAAAGTGTCATAAAATCAACAATGACTATTACAAATATTGGTGCAACAACCCAAGAACAATTTGGTGAAGTGCTGATGTAGGTGTTCCCTGGAGCTTCTTCTGGGGTTGAATCTACTCTTCCTGTTTTATACCCTGTAGTTCCATTTTTGCCGGATGTCCAACTGGCCTCCTCAGGTCCCATTGACTATTCAGGAAATCATAGGACTTGAGATAGGCCTGTAGGACAGAAGGCGAAACATAGTGCAACTGATGGAACGACATGGTGGAAAATCCTGAAACTGAAAGATTCAACCCCCAATCATGAGATAAAGTTAAGGTGTGATGCTAAATTTTCACAGCCCTACTAAGGGCATACTGACTGCAGCCATGATGTGTTGGGAATGGATTTTGTTTACTTCTGAATCATAGACTTGGACTGAGGAGGTCCATGATTGTTGCCTCCAGAAGGGCCATGTAGGTAGGTCAAAAATGCAAGGCATCACTCATATTGAAATGCTGTGCATCTGAAATATCTAGTTGGATGGAGGAAAGGACAAATGTGAATGTGTAGTGAGCTTGGTGGGAGAATTTACAAGCTACTGAATAACATGATAAGATGAGAGATTAAAAGAGCAAAGGGAGTATGGAAATAAAAACACATCTGCATGCCCTCTACTTCTACATTTTACCCATTGAGTGCCGCTAGGAAATGTGGCAGGGGGTGTTAGTCACTAGCCGTGAAGTTGATGCTAAGATGAAATAAGCTTAGTTGATTAAAATTATAGCATGGTATGTCATTTATTTGAAAAAATTATTCTTGCTTTGTATTGTGGTCTTATATTGTGCTTGGGAAAAGCTAATTCTTGTTATGCTGTCTAACAGTTGATTTCTTTTAATTCGTTGCTCCTGTCTGTTTTACTGGTGTAGTGTGGGGAAGAAATATGTCTGCAATGTCAGGTTCTAGTTTTTCAATTAACTTCTATCTTGCGAAAAAACCTTCTAGTCTCTAGAGTATCCCAGCCAAGGTCTTCAATAGTTGAGTGACACACTGGAATTTGTTACAAAATGTACTGCTTTCCTTAGTATCTTATTCAGTTCCTGAATTAAATCTTTGCATGTATTCAAACATTGCAATATTCATTGCATCTCAAATGCTTGATTCATTCTCCAGGTTTATTAGCCTTACAATTGCAATATAACAATTTCTTTTACACTTGTATTTTAATATTTTTCCCACAATTCTTGTGATAAATCCCAGTATCTACAGTGCTGTGCCACAAACATTTTGAATATGATTCTTCTGTAATAGGTTTGAAAGTAAGAGCAAGTTAGAATCCCAGATATCTAACTTCCTAACTACACTTGCCGTCTACTCTGTCAACATTATAATTTAGCACTTGTTTTTAACTTTTTCTGCCAGAAGAATGGTTTTTTGTTTTTTTCTGCCAGAAGAGGTGCATTTTTTCAAATTTGGTTCCAGCCCCCAAGTCTTGACTCCAAGTGATGGAGTTAATATCAATTTTGAGTGACTCATGATCTGTGTTTGCATTTCTTTCTCGACAGACAACTTTTTTATTATGAAACAATCATGGGTTACTCATAATTTTTTCAATGGTATCATTGATGTTAAGGAGGTATAAAAAGAGGCTGATAACACTTCCTTGAGAAAACTGGAGGTAACATTAATCATATCAGAGCTGCTTCCATAAATCATTACTTTTTGCTGGCGATCAGTGTGGAACTTGATTGTCCAGTCTTCAACTTCTTTATTCTGCATTCCCAGAGGTTAAATATTATCTTGCTTTTAGGGAAAGACAATGCAATGGTATAGAAAAGTTACTGTGTGTGAGGGAAATTAGGGTAGTCTATACCTTAATTTAAATTGTTTCAGGCTGTGAGCAAGAGAAAATGATGGTAAGTGCATGGGTAATTGAAGTGTTGGCTCATTAAAAGTTATTATAATGGTCAGAATGCTGAGGAAGAGCCTTTTTGGATGGATGCAAGGAAACAGTTCTTATACTGATCTAAAGATGGGAGTGGAATTGTCACGTAAACATTCAAAAGTGGTCAAATTTACACAGACCACTAGAGCACCAACAAAAAGATGACTAAAAAATATGGGGAAATGAACTGCCTTGATTCCATGTTTATTTTTGATTGATGGATTTCAAATAAAATTTGACACTCCTTGATTTCATAAAGTGAAATGAAAAGTTTCTTGATGAATTATTCTTAAACTTATAATTCATTCCTGATAGTGGGACGTTACCATTATAGCTTTCTTTAAGGTAATTTTTTCCATGAAGTACATTTAATATGGTTGTATTTCAGTTTCTGTGACAATATTTCACAGGTTGACAATGATGGTGCTTAATTGTCTTCACAAATCTCTGAGTTCACTAATATTATTAAGGTTACCAACTAACCTCTCTAATCTACCTAATGTCTTGAATGTGAATATATCTTTGAGGAATTTTTAGGTAAAATTGCTTGCTCCAATGTGCTAAGTGATCTCTATGCCATGGGAGTCACAGATTGTGATAACGTTTTAATGATCCTTGGAGTATCAACTAAGATGTCTGACAAGGAGCGGGACATTGTGATGCCGTTGATGATGAGAGGCTTCAAGGTATTGTGTGTGCTTATTTACCCTATGTCTAGCCGTGTCTTGGTTGTTGTGTATTTTTCACAATATTTTGTGTACAGGATGCTGCGTTAGAGGCAGGAAGCAATGTTACTGGTGGTCAAACAGTTATAAATCCTTGGTGTATGATTGGTGGGGTGGCCTCTGCTGTGTGCCAGCTGGATGAAATAATTATGTAAGTTACTGCATAACTTATGAAACATCAGGGAAGTGGTTATAGGTGTCTCTTCATCCTGGTTATTTATTACACTTTACCAGAGGGCATCAAAACAATGAACATTTTCAGCTTGTGGTGGCTCACAATTGGTTTTGCTAGCAGGTGGTGTCACCCACCAGGCAGTCATAATGGCATCAACCTGCATGGCAAAATGATTGGTGGTATTGGTAAATGTTTAAATAATAGATAATAGCATTGTAATACTGTAGTAACTTGATTGAAATAACTTTGATTTTAAGAAATTTCATTGTTACAGAGCAAATTTGCCAGTACTGATTTAAAGAACATTGCAAATTTATGAGACGGTGTGTTATACTATAAATTTTTTTAATAAAATGTGGTTTCAGTCTCAACGTTTATAAAATTCTCTCTCTCATGAAAACCTGGATACTTGAAACAATCCACGTTGTAAGTTAATAAAACTTAAACCTCACCAAATGTGTGATAGGCCATTTCGTGAGAGCAGAGGTCAGATCTCCCTCAAATAGTAAAATAATGTTATAGGGTGTTTACCAACCTTGTAAATTGAATTAGATGGAATTTTGCATACCAACCATGAATTTTAAAAGATTTTATAAAATCCTTTTTTCGCATTGGAATAATTTTGATAATTTTTAGGTATCTTTTAATGCAAAAATTTGGCTGCTATTATTTGCATACATACTAAACACACTTAAAATACAGAAAGAATCAATTCATGAACTCTAGAAATAGTGCATCACCATGTTAATTTCAGGAAACACACTGAATGATATAGTTGATGAATGTTCTTGATTAATTTTACGCTGGTTCAAAATTTGCTTGTGTTTTAGTGATTAACCCCTTGAGTGCTACACGGCAATATATCGTTGTTTGCAGAATGTGACAAGTGCCAATGGTGATACATCGTCTTCTGTGAGGAGACCTGTTAAAACAATGTTTTTCTCATTCTTTAAATATTGTAAGCTGTACATAATACAAGAAGGATCTTTTAATAACGACGTGGAACAATAATTTTGATTTTTTATTGAAATGACATTTGGTAATTAAAATAACTATATGTCGCATTGAATTTATTAAGTGCCACATTTGGTTCTTACGAAACTGTTTCTAGTGCGACACTTTAGAAACTACATTGTTTGTTATCCTAAAATCAATTGACTTTCTTTGAATATTTTGAACTTTGTATTTATGTCGGAGAAATTACATTTGGCATGTTATTATTTTTTAAATGCTTACAATAGTTTTATTCACTGTGAAGTACATCACATTCTCGTTCGTTCCACGAATGATTCATGGCATAACAAAAAGATGTTAGATTTCAAAATGTCTGTTCTGTTGCTTATGATAAGATAAATTGTTTCTTACTGATCCACTGCAATCTGAGTTTTAGCTATGAAAGGCAGAAGAAAAGATACTATGTAATTGCTATCATGCTATCTCTCGCAGCTGGTGTGTTGAGTCAGCAATGTTGCTGCGATTGTCAGCCTCGTTATCATAGTAGATACGGCAGTAGTAATTGAAAGATGATGTTGGGCATAACAATACAATGTGTGCCATCTCTTGTTGTTATTTACGCAATGATATTTCACTAGTGGCTTTTCGAAATTGAAATATCCCTTTTGCCTAATAAATGGCTTCAAATTCTAGAAATGAATTTTCACCTGGTATTGACGATGGCAGATTAGCTGAATATATAAATTCGCTGAGTACTGATGATGACTGTGAAAAGTGACGACAGCACCCCATTTTTGTCGAGACACTAGTGAAGGGGAAGCGTTATCAGACTCAGATGGAAGTGTGATAATCCTTCCTAAGAAGAGTCCGGAAATTATTAACTATAGTAATGATAGAAACAGTTCTGATGAACGTGAAAGTGGAAGCCGTGATCGTTCTGCAGAATTCAATGAAGTTCAGGACAGTTGTGATTCACTCCCTGCTCCCAATTTTGAATTCCTGGAAATTCCTGGTCCCAAACATCTACCACCACCAAACTCTTCTCCAATCGTGTACTTCAACCCATTTTTACTAACGCATTCTGGACCATGGTAACTCAACCTCTCAAAGAAATCATTAGTCGGGGCGAGAAAAAGTACATATTTTAGAAGTGAAGAGCTTCTTATTCTTGGATATCAGGAAAAGCCTTCACAAAAAAGCCAGTTTTATTACTGTCCTCTAACTCGATAGCCAAAAGCGATTCAGTGATTCGGTAGGGTCAACTTTTTCCAAAGGGAAGTCCACAAATCATTGAGCGGTACAATCGTTACATGGGAGGCATTTATTCTTCAGATATGCATTCAGATGAGAAAAGATCATTGAAATACTGGAAGAAGGTGGTCTTCAGTGTAATTTCTATAATGGTGATAAATGTTTATATTTTTTTACAAATCAAACAATCCTAAAAAAATATCAAGAGTACAGTTTATGTCGGAAATAATAGATAGCATTGTGAGTGAATGGTTACGAGGATAGAATAATCCCGGTCAGTCACTCCCAGGACAGTATCGCCAGGAATATATGGGATAAGGAAACTGTCAGGGAAGAGGGAAAAAGTTTGTGCTGTATGCAGTAGGTAAGACGGTCGCCCTATCCATAGCTCTAGAACTGTGTGAAATGTGAAAAAGGTCTACATCGAGTTTGTGTTTCATCATATTTGTGAATAATATGAAAATTAGTTTCTTGAATCGGAAATGGGTTTGTAATGCTGTCATCGTTTTCTAAGTATGTGCATATATTTTCAGTAATATGTAATGTAATTGTTGATATTTTTTAGCAATAACAGGCTTAAATTCTTGTTATTATTATTCAGATACGGCTTTCATAATGTTTTTACATCCAAATAATCTCTTCTCTGTGAGGAGATTCAACTTATATACCTAGAATAATTTTGACCATGTCCCCTGTATTTTATGCACTTTGTATGGTATTATTTTATCGAATACTTATTGAAAATACGTGCAATTTCCTTGGATATTATAAAATCATTTCCTAGAAAAATAATTTTATACTCATAAAGGTTTTATTTCTTAAAAAAAGTTGATATTATTTCTCGATTGGTCAAAATTGAAAAATAAATTATTTAATCTTGTAAATTCCAAATTAAACTATAACAAATGTGAGTTATTGAAAAAATCAGCAAATATTTTTTCACATTAACTTAAAAGAATGTATTCACTTTCAAATGCAGAATAAATCATGTAAAAGTAGCAACAAATAAACAAATAATGATTTTTTGAATAAAGACCTACAAAATTAACCAAATACCCATGGCACTTCTGGGAATACCCACCAAAAAATCGGTGGCACTCATTGGGCTAAAATACATCAAAATGGAAAATATTATATACATAGCTTAAATGTGCTCCATTATATCGGCCGTTACATGGTGGAAACAATTACAGTAGAACCTCTTTTTTACGAAATGACAACAATTTACGAACCATTCCGCTGGTCCCGATCTTTGTATATAGGAAAACCATGTAAAATGACCTCTATTTTACAAAACCTCGATTTTATTGATTTACGAAGTGAAAGGCCGGTCCCTTTGAGTCCCTAGGAGAGGATTGACCTCTATTTTACGAAGTTTTTGAAATGATTTTGTAGCACTGAAATCAGTACAATGGAATAACGATCGCTGTATACCGTGCCAGGAGCAGCTGAAGCCAGATAGGTCATGTTGAGAGGGCCCTCGGTCCAAGTATTTCGTATGGGAAAATGTGGAAAAATCAAATGTGAGCATAGTGCTTTTTGAAGCGCTTAAACTGTAGCAAAAATCCCAGAGACTGATCATCCAAATCGCAATTCAATCCTAATTTTATGATCCAAGGAAAAAATGTTCAAAGACGCATGGCACGACGCCTACTTCTCGAAAACAATGCCCCAGTTCATAAAATAATCGGATTAGTTCTAGGTAATTTCCATTCCTTTTCTATCATTTTGTGTATTGCGAATACCTAACTCGTCGTCAGAAAGGATCCATATTTTCTCTGGAATTATTTAAAATTAGCTTTAAGGTAGCCGCCGCAACCCCAATTCAGAACTTGGTTCAGCCTTTGACTTGAAACTAGCATTCCCGTAGGAAGTTGATTGCTGCAGCTGTCGTGGAGCTTAGTTTCATTAAAAAAATACCAATTTTGCAATAATAAATTACTTATATTCAAATCTTGATGCAATTTGATTATTTAATTTTTCATTAGAAGTGTTTTACGTCGTTAGGTAAGAATTTGCGATCACGACTATGAGATCGCGACGCTTTCTGTAGCCGCGAGTAAATAGTTCTCGTAAATCACCGCTAGATGTCAGCACTGTAGTACGCATCTTAAAAAAGAGGGAATTTCAAATTAACTGAGTGAATTTCTAAGATTGACTTTCATCAGTGGCAAAATATTATTAAATGTATTTGAAATGGTACGCTTTCTTCAAAAAAGGCATTTTATGGTCTTTTCACTGAAATATACTGGGTCATTTGGAACTTAGTTTTGTAATTTCCTAGTTAAAATGCATCCCTGGCTTTCCCATGTTAAAATGGCTTCTTTAATCACAAATCGACTAGCACTTAATGTACACCCGTCCACAATAAATAGTTACCACCTCGGAGGCCGAATTTTTCTAAGTCCCGAGTTGGAGATTTGACAACAGTGCAGCTCTGTCCCTTTAAATGCCCCGAGCAGCACCAGCAAGACGGAGGCACGGTCCTCCTCCTACCCTTGCCATGGTTTGTGGTGAGACCCTTCCTCAATGACCTGGAGAGGGATTTTTGCGTTGGAGAGGGAGGGCCGCAAGGGTGCCTTGTGACAATTAGTCGGCCCCAAGAGGTGAGGCCTCCCGAAAAAAGCCTTCTTTTAGATTGCTGCTCGGAGTTACTCCCTTGAAGATGGGTAGCTTAGGTTTCCGCGACTACGGCTCTTGAGAGAGTGACTACCCAAATGTGAATGCAGCTCGAAGCAAGAGTTGTCATTAACACCGTCGATATTTCTTAGTCTATGTCATTTCCAAAACGTTCCAAAAATACTCAATTTTTGCCTTTATTTCGTCGTAGAAAATTTTGATTTTATAATATGAATAACATAGATGAATATTGTTATCAGCATTTATATATCTGTTTACGATCGGTGTTATTTTTGAATTATCAATGATTTTATTTGACTGCGCGATGAGCTCGAAAACTGCGCTTGTATAGTAAATGGCAAAAATACTTATGCTACAACTGACACATACAGATTTCAATAAGAAAGGAGAAGACTTATGGATGTCTTCACGGCATATAAGTATTAAGTTCCAAGCTTAATTGGGTAATAAATGAGGAAAAATTATCGCGGATATATTTAGAATTTATTTCAAATTACACAATCCTCGCACTCTCGCATACTCGTCTGGTTAATTCTTAGAATGAATACTCATCGGCAATTCATATCGTAGTATATGCTATTTCAAAAATAAAAGAAAACTCACTTAATAGATAAAAGTATTAAGGAGATTATTAGGAACAGATTGAACGTCTCTTAGATGCATTGGTCAAAACTCAGTGTTTTCCTATTCGAAGGTTACTGTTCGAAACCCAGCAGTCCGTACTTGAGTACTACTACCTCTACTCAAAGGTTATAACGTTTTATCCTATTGTTAAAAGGATATGTGTATTAAGGACAGGACGGGTAATTTTACAATGTGACCAGAACACATTCAACGTAATTAGAAGGAATTACTGAACGACTGTGCAAAAAGGCCTAGAAGATTTTTATGGACTCGCCCGTGGGATATGCGAGGAGAATATACTGTCGGAGGATTTCGTAGAAACTGTATTGGCATCTAAAACGGAAAAGAGTAACAAGGGAATGCGAAGGCAACTGAATCTCTCAGGCTGCTAAGCTTATCCTTAAAATAATCAACTGAGGTATGGAAAAGAGAGTAATAAATTAATGGAGCCGCCTTGTCCGCGATATCTGCTGGAGGACGAGTCAACCAAGCCTGTCATTTATCCCTCTCTGTGACGAAACGTCTCTTTAACAAACGTAATCCTCCTTCGGACTTCAATGTTGGCAGAATACTCCTTTTCCATACTAACCGGGATACTAAATTACTCCCCCTGCTCTATGATCTAACCCATCTCTTCTAAATTAAAATCACCCTTCATGCATGCAAAATTTCATTACTTGAGTCTTCTTATGATTTAAGTCCTTGGGTGACTAGTTGAACAGGGCTTGATCACTTGCAAACCTTATCAACTTTCCCCTACCTATACACCTGTATCGAACCCCCCCCCCCCCCCACCATTCCCTCCGAATGTGAATTAAAAAGTGCCGGTGACTACGCACAGCCTTACGCAACCCTAATAATACCTCCTAATCTCTAATACCACCTCTTCTAATTCCCCGTCCGCTTCTCTCGCCAGCACTTTCTCGGTAATGCATGAACTTTGGCTCAGTCTTCTGTTCTTCCAATTTATTCCTGTTTTACGCAATAGTTCGATTAACCCTTTCCTCTTTACTCTGTCAAAAATATTTTAGAAATTAACAATACACGCAGATACATTCTGATTATATTCTAATCCTTTTCACTCATTCCAGTGATGTTGATTGATAAACTGCTTTCCGTTGACGAAATCTAAATTTACCTGTAGAAAAAATTTCTCCTTCCCCTCTCTCCCTCTCCAAGAAAACTACATGCCCAGATATGGGCAATAAATGACCACGGACCACTTCGCTGAGGTCCTATTCTTAAATAATGCCGAGACGGGAAATGGGTCTGGATGCGTAGATTTTTTCACCTTAAGAATCATCCCCTACACTTTTTATGGCACCCACCACTCCATTCACGACACCTCGGGTCTTCTTCCTGCTGGTTCAAGTCTCTTTCAGGGCCCAAGCACAATGGGTATTTAAGGAGCAGGTAAAGCATGGCGGGTTTTCCCTCTCTTACGACGGACAAAGGTGGACAGGGATTTTTGCAGTGTGGGGGTGGACCGCAAGGGTGCCCTGTGACAGTCGGCTGCAAGGAGTGAGGCCTCCCGAAACGCAGCCTTCTTTTCGATTGCTGCTCCGAGATGATGATCGTGTAGGTTTCGCAACTGCTGAGAGAGTGACGACCCAAATATGATTGCAGCTCAAAGCAAGAGTTGTCATTAACACCGTCGATATGTCTTAGTCAAAAGCGTTCCCAAAATATTCCCAAATACTCCGTTTTTGCCTGTAATTCATTGTAGGAAATAATGAGATCATAAAATATTCGAGATAAGAGCTCGAAAAATGCACTTGTATAGTAAATGGTAAAAATAATAATGCTACAACTGCTACAGGCAGATTTCGATAACAATAGATAAGACGTACTGAACGTCTTCACGGCATATAAGTATTAAGTTCCAAGCTTAATCAGGTAATAAATGAAGAAAAATTATCGCGGATATATTTAGAATTTCTTTCAAATTACACACAATCCTCGCACTCTCGCATACTCGCCTGGTTATTTCTTAGACTGAATGCTCGGCAATTCATATCGCAGTATATGCTACTTGAAATATAAAAAAAGGACAGGACGTGTAATTCTGCAATGTGACCAGAACAAATTCAACGTAATTATAGGGAATACTTGGAATTACTGAACTACTGTGCAGAGAGGTCGGAGGATTTTTATGGGCTCGCTTGTAGGATATGCAAGGAGAATATACTGTCGGAGTATTCGAAAAAACTGTATTGCCATCTAAAACGAAAGTGAGAGTAACAAGGGAATGCGAAAACTGCTGAACCTCTCTTGCTGCTACGTTAGTGCTTAAAATCATCAATCGATGTATGGAAAAGAGAGCAATGAATTTCTAGGTGAGGACCAATTCATATTTTCCAAGGGAATTAAACACGTGATGTGATTGCAGTGATGAGAATCATTATTATCATTAGTTTTGGTTCCACACACTGTCCCTCTTCAGCCCCTCATACCTCCCATCATTTTATCCAAGCTACCTCGTTCTTCTTACCTCACTCTACCCCGTTTAACCAATGTCCTTCACTCAATCACATATTTCAATTCACCCTCACCCTTTTTATCTTCCCTTTTAATCAATCAAAATTCTTTCCACTCCTACCATTTCTAACACTTCATCATTTGTCCTCCTTTTGACCCACTTTAATTTCTCCATCCTTCTACATACTCACATCTTAAAAGCTCTGAGTATATTTCCATCTTCGTTCCATGAAGCCTATGTTTAAGCGTCATATAGTGCCACGCTCCATATCAAACTCTTCACTAGTATTTTCTTTACTTCCCTGCTTAATGCCCCTGTCAACAGTTCGCGTCTGCGACTAAAAGCTTATCTTGCCAATACAATTTTCCTTCTGTCACCAATGCTGCTATACCCCTTTTTCTCCAATACACTATTTAGATAGCATGAAGGTGGAAATGTCAATAAATGGAGAGCCTGCCCAAATTCAAACCTTGCTTGGAATAGCGTGCATAACAGCACATTTGTAGATCTGTGGTTCATTTCCCGGATGATTTTTTTAAATTGTGATCTGGCTTGATTCTATTTTCACCACCTGCTTACTGTTCGGGGTTGTGGGTATCATAAAACGTGCCAGGAATGTTTCTGAGGGCGAAAAAAATATACCGACCGACTTCTGAACGTATCGGAATTATTTCCGAAAGTAGGGTATCGGCTAAGGGCTCAAAGGCTTCTCTGATTATGTCATTCTATGCAACTCTCTTTTAGAGAATTATGTAATGAGGCTGGAAAAACTTAGATACTTCTCCTTTGTAAGAGTCTCGGCCCACATAAGCCGATAGCTATTGATTATCATAAATTAAATTTTTAAATAATATTCCAGGAGTTCAAGCGTTACAAAAATACTAAAGATCATATTAGCAGCTTGTCTAATTTCATTTAGACGTAATACATGAGCAGTTGAAGCAGTGATCAATTGAAAAAAACTACGGAATAATAAATCTAAGGCTTTCTGTTTACACCTTCCTAAGACTTTCTTCACACCTACGCTCTGCGACATGAACGTTGGATGAATCTGAGTTAATTGGTGACTTAGTGATCAATAAATGTAGGCGTTTTGAAGTGTTAAGTTTAGAGGACATAAAATTTCAACCAGAACATTACATATTTTACGGTCTTTAATACCCGTGGAAGCGCAACGACCATTTAGCACGTTAATCATTACCCTCAGAAAATCGTCCAGTTGTCATAGGACTCCAAAGTGATCTCGGAATAAATGATAGATATTTTCGAAAGAGGTTATAAAGCGAGTGTCATTTTCTATCTGTTTCTACTAGAAATGTGTCGAAAAGTGATTGGAACTCATCTCGTGCCCCTTCTCCCGTTCTGTGGCCACGGGTACCTATGTGTCTCGGGCGACTTGTCTTCTAGCAAATATCGTGGTTGTGGGTCAAGGCGGTCTGCTGTTCACTTGAGAAAGGGCGAAAAGGGAATTGTTCTCGAGGTAAGGGTACCCCCAATAAATGGCGAGAGCTCTGGGCATTTAAACTCAGCGCCAAAGGACAGTGTTGTCAAATCTCCTTCAACTCGGGACTTAGAAAAATTCGGCCTCCGAGGTGGTAACTATTTATTGTGGACAGGTGTACCCCTTTCGTTAATTAATGCATAACTGCATACGCTTAAAATACTCTTTGGGATGAGTTAATTCTCTTAATAATTATTCCCCTTATTTTGAGATCTACCAACTGAACAGCTACAAGAACTTAATTCAGTTGCAGCAGCCAAGTGCATACCATTATAAATTTGTAGAAAAATATTCACCTGTTTCTTTTAATTCATGGCTGTTTCATTCTCTTTTACTAAAGTGAGTCTCCTAGCCTTAGGAATAATGCCTATGCTATACAGGGAATCAATACAATTGAGGTGTAATTTTTATATCCTTTCCATTTCTGGCAAATACACTGCACACAGAGAATTTCACGTAATATCTGTTTTTTTTCCCTGAATGAGCAGATGGCTATTATTTGTTATAGTAATTAGTTTGATTTCAACCCTAAGATAACTATTTGACAAGTTAAGTACAGCATAGTCTTTAATTGCATTGAAAGTACACTCGCATTCCTGTCAGCAGAGTTTTAGTAGACGTACATTTGTCTCATATCAAGCCCCTTATGTGCATGATGTGCCTCCATGGACATTGGTCCATGCTGTGCAAGGTGTTGCCAGAGCATGGGAGTGTCACCGCAAAAACTATTTCCTACTGTTGGAGATCAGCTGGTTTTGGTGACACATCATTTCCGGAGACAGGGGAGTTAGTGGAAGATAACCTCCAATTTACAAACCCTCTGATTTACAAAGCTCAAATTTTTGGGTCCCTTCAACTTCGTAAAATAGAGGTTCTACTGTAATCATAAATTGGTGAGCACTTGGATTTTCCACAATGTTTATTACTTGGCACAACCGGTTTTCCTATTTGCCCATAAAGTAGACTACAGGGCTGGCCAAGACAAAACTGGGCCATCCATAACTAAGGATCTCATTGATTTATATTTGACTAATGCTCCAGTGGTCTTATATGTATTCCTGTTTAGATTTATCATCTATTTTCTACAAAATATTAGCTGAACGGACCGACAGATCTTAACTAATTTTGAATAAAAAAGATACTGCATAAAGTATCAAATTTTTTGTGAGTAAAAAAATTCACTATTACTGAATTCAATAATACAAATAGCTGATTTATTGCTTCTATACATTTTGTAATATCAAGTTTCTATTGTATGACTATGAGTTCAGTGCAAGCATATGGACCAGATGATGCTTATGTGTCCCTATTCACTACATATGTTTTTGGGGTTTCTGGTGTTCTATGTGGTTAAAAAAATCCTTAAATTCCTTAGATAGCTGGAATGAAAAATGAAAAGCTGTGTGGTAGTAAAATAAAGGTAAACAATGACTACATGCGAGGAAGGGGAGAGGAAGCAGCCCACAGGAGAAGCCTCCCCCCTCCCTTCCACACCTTGTTGACCGTAAGAGAAAAGCAGAAGTATATCGGAATGTAATAGATTTATCTAAGTAATCGCCTAATTTGTTGGAGAGAAAGAAAAAATTGAGATTATTTGTAAAATAAACATTTTGTAAATATTGATAGAACAAAAAAGTGAAAAAAGACATAAAATAAACATTTTGTAAATATTGAAAGAACAAAAAAGTGAAAAAAGACATAAAATAAACATTTTGTAAATATTGAAAGAACAAAAAAGTGAAAAAAACAAAAGAACAAAAAGACATTAACAACTCGGAAAAATAACTGTAGCACCAAATTGAAAATTATGCACTTGTTTACCAATTGGAATACTTTAAAAGAATTATGAGTATAAATGTGCTTAGAGACAGCATAGCTGAAAAATGCCCTTGGAAATGGAATCTAAGCTTGGATGACGACCGTCATCAGCAACCTGGCTAAACTCAGTGGATGATGATTGTTGTCAGTCAGCATTGGGAGTGAAATGATTTAATATTGAAATGATTGTGTCTCTTCTCTGAATTTATTATCTAATGGTTTCACTTCACAGGCCTGACAATGCTGTTGTTGGTGATGTTCTTGTACTGACTAAACCACTTGGAACGCAAGTAGCAATATGTGCCCATCAGTGGCTCGAGCATCCTGAGAGGTGGAGCAGAATAAAGCTTGTTGTCACTGAAGAGGATGTTAAAAAAGCTTATCATAGGGCGATGGACTCCATGGAACGACCCAATCGAATGGGTAGGGGTGATTTGTAGTATTTGATGTTCATTTTAGATTTGGATTAAAATTAATTGTAGGCTATCACAATTGACTCATTTCCATTTTCTTTTGTAGCTGCCCGTTTGATGCACAAGTTCAATGCTCATGGTGCTACAGATGTCACCGGTTTTGGTTTATTAGGACATGCAATGAATTTAGCCAAGCATCAAAAGAATGAAGTATCTTTTGTTATCCACAATTTACCTGTAATAGCAAAAATGACAGCGGTAGCAAAAGCTTGTGGAAATATGTTTCAGCTACTACAAGGTCATTGCGTTGAAACTTCAGGTGAGATCAACTGCAATTTTTTATGTCCAATGTTGTCACATCAGTGCTTTTTTGACATAGATATTACTTTTCTGATTAGTGTTATGGGGAAATATATATGGTGTGACTTTATGACATGTATATTTTGACTTTTGTTGTGTGTTCAAGTTGAGTGGCTGTGGGTGACCTTTTGGTGGGGAAAAATAGCATCATTTATTTGCTAGGAACTCATCAGGAACTTTTTTACTGCTGCTCCAAATCCAGTTTTTATTATGTTAACTTAGTAAATTTAATGATTAAAAAAAAATTAATTTTTTGGACCTAATTCTTATATTTAAAAATCTCCTCTTTTTGAGATGCATTTTGGTATGCTAAAGTCAGCCTTTTGCGTTACCATATTTCCTGGACTACATAGTGCGCTCTGTTACTCATAAATGCATTTTAAATTTTGCTTTTGGCTGCAGGATAAGCTACATTTTCAGGAATCCAGTTTTGTATTGTAGTTGTAGCTGCTCATGTATCAGCTTTCACTGCTAACTCTGCTGTGGTATTTTTCATTCCAATTGTGGTAATAAGCCAAAGGTGCTCCTTTATCATTAATTTGTCTTTTGTACTCTGCAACATATATCTTATGGTATAGTTGCTGTATTTGGAAATTAATGTCCCATTTTATGATCTTTACATTTTCTAAAATTCATTGGCACATGTTGCTGTTGCTGATCACGGTTATGCCAGCTATCTTGCCAGTGTCTTCAGGTCAAAACTCGTCAGAAATGCCAACACACACAAAAAAGACATGGAAAAGGCAGAGATCATTATTACAATCTCTTCTGATTGCCTCCCCTCTTACGGTCTCAAATCACACTGGCACACACATCACACACACACATACACTCTTGGAGTGGTGTGTTTTCCCCTTGGAGTTCAGACGCAGTTGGTGCTCAGGTGTTGAGTTACTTCTGTTATCCTCGCAAACATAGGAGTGGTCTCTTCTAGGACTGATTACTCTAAATCCTTCCTCCAAATTGACCAGTGTTGCTAAGCTCCACCCTATATCCAACTACCCTATTTTGCTAGCCTTACCATTCCATTTACAAAAGCTGAAGCTTGATGGAAGTAAAAAGAATCCAACACCCTTAATCAAAATTTTATACAAAGATTTGTTGCCAAATGCGTAGCATACGTTGACAGAATGCCATTTAGTAAATGGACTGCAACCAGTGTGTACCTTGATTCTCTTACCCTATATTTCCAGACACTTAGGCTGTGTTCCAATCCACAAGGGCATGCACTACGCTCTTGCACCCTAATGCTCTTTCTTGAACTTTCACCCTTTTCTGCACTTTCTTGCTCTATTCCGACATTAACGCCATGGGCACTCTGTGGCAGTGGTGTTTACTGCAAAAAGTTGACGAGCATGTATCGTGTGGTTTCGGAAGAGATTTCTCTGTAAGCACAATTGGGATTGTGAAAGTAAACGACTTTTCTGTGCTGTTTCTACATGTAATAATAAACCTTATTTTTGAGGCGTTGTTCATGGTGTTTGGTATTCTTCGTATCCTTTAGTACGAAGTCGCTACGGTGTTAAGATTATGTCAACAAATGATGGTGCTCAAAATAATAAACAGGCACAATTCACAACGCATATTATTACTTAACAAGGCATTAATTGAAATATCCAAGAACAGCTTAACATGCTGTTTATTTCTCGTTAAACAAATTTTATCAATGTAGGATCCATTGCGAATATATCAATACTGTCCAGTTATGAAATCCGGAGAAATTTACATAAATGATTGTATGCATGAAATTTGAATAATAAGTAAGTAAATAAAGATTTACATTCATTAAAAATTACGCGCATGATAAGTGGTACCCTTTTCTGCCTTTGATAAAGTACAGAGCATTAGTATAAACAGTACGTACCTACCTGTAAGTAATATTGAATTTGATGCCTGGATATGGACTTTTTACATCAAATACTCTGTTTTCTCTTTTTCGTATTGCCAATTACTAATCCATGGACATAAAATTGTATGGCTAGTTAACTTTCAATACTTGAGATGGTCCGGCATTCATTTACCAATGAGTAAGAACAACCTAATAATTATTTCAGCATGTCAAACACGTAAGTTCCACTTCGCTGCCGTAGTCCTCACACCATAGAAAGTAATAAATACTCTTTCATTTAGTGAGCACCATTTCTGCCGTATGTTAACGTCATTTTACACTAAAATACTTCTTAAACACATTACAAATTACTGTTCACAACTTCCTTCGCCTTAAGAAAGTTTATCTGCAACCATGTTGTTTACTTTCATTAAAACTATTCTATTTCGTTAAAATTTTACTCGTGTTCCCGAAATAAATGAAGTTCTCATGACATATAAATGTCAAATAATAATAGTTTGCATAATAGAAATCCGTTTCATCATCCATTCTTAACAATTTTGTCTCCTGAATCTCCTCTGATATTATCGTAGTGCGCAAAAGGGAGCATGGACGTACCCTTACGTGCACTAGGCCCTGGCGCTCTTCTTCATGCGCTCTGAAACGGATTGGAACTGCACTATGTGACGTCACATCCGAAAGTTGACAATGGAAAAGAGCGAGTAAGAGTTTGAAGGGTACATAATGACGAATTGGAACACGGCCTTAAGTTGAAAGATGTGGAGGTCAAGCTTTTTCCTTATGAAGATCAAGATGAAACCTTGAATGCTGCAGCGAGATAGGAACTGGTATGATATTGGTCTGATGACAGGCAATGAGTAGTGATTGAGCAACTAGAAACATTCCTCTTAGGTAAAGCCACTGCGAAGGCTTGGTTGCTAAGGTCCATGAAGCCATGAAAAATTGAGCTCTAGCAATCACATTTGTTGATGCTTGGTAGTGATAGGCCTAATGTGCAGTGCTGTAATAAGCAGTGCATCAAATTGTAAACAATTCAGTCCAGTCTGAACTGAGTATACCTCTTGTAGACTTGGGGTTGTGTAACATACATAATGTCCTAGCACAGGAATTATCTCTTTTGTGAGACAATACAGCAGACTTTCTAGTGTCTCTTTGCCCCCTTTCCAATGCGTGGCCTTCTCACTCGGAAATATTTTCAGAGGTCCAGGACAAGTTTAATCTTCCCAGCTGGCTCGTAGCCAGAAATTTGCTCGGGGGCCCAGAAATCGGGGAGGGGTGGGGAGTCATAGTGTAACTTGAGACAAATTAGCCTTGCCCTTTCAGTGCCGACATGTTAAAAATCTCTTCCTTAAAATTTCAGGGCTTGGTATATACTTTCACAGTGCCCATTCCTCTCTCCTCACTGGTAAAGTTAACTGCTTACCCTGATATGAAGCAGTTAATTTGACTGGCCACAGAACATAAGTTCAATGCATGCATACATATCAGATCGTAAAGAACAATTAACCACACACATGCTTTGAACTAGTTATCACATTTCAAGGCACTTAACACTTGAACTATATGCTGTGTAATCCAGATTATCATACCCAGTTGAAATCAGAACAACAAATTACCAGATTATGGGTGTTCCCAGATTAACTGTTTCACCATAAAGAGACTACTATTCACTGTTTATCTAGTGCCTAAATATTCACTCAAGTCACTGACATTTTAGTGTGGAGAACCTCTCATTTGCATTCTCTTTAGGGAATAACTCAAGCTTGCAAGAACATTGCTGTGTTGTTCATTGAAACCTGCTCGAAAAGGAAATAGGGTGAATGGTGATTTAATTCCTAGAATTGTTCTTCATCCTGTTGTGTTATTGTAGGTGGTGTTGTCTAAAGTGCTCTGAAGAGTGACTGTGAAAGAAAAATTGATTTTCCATAAGAGAGGTATTAGAATAATACTCCACTCTGTACAGCACTCCTGAACAAAATAACACCACTTTTAAAAGCAAATCAGATGAGTAGACAACAAATGACATTTACCGCCATGCACAAATGACCATAACTCTGGGTACCTCTCGATTATTCAAAGGCGACAACATAATCGGCTAGTCCCAGAATCCTATTAACCTGTGATCTTAATTTGCAAATCCTTTAGCAAAACACAGTCAAAAGCATAAGAGCTAAGGTAGTTTAAAAAACTTCATAAAAAACAGTGGCTTACTCTGAGTACACACTCCATTGTAAAAATGTTTTTCTAATAGAAATGGCCACAGTGAATGCATAACTTATGGCTGTTGCACAGAGGTTTTATGTACAATAAAAAACACATGTTCTTTCAGAAAAAACATTATAGTCAGCTTAATTTCAGTAAAGCTTCCACAGGCTTGTCTGCATGCACTGCATATTTGGACGGAAAAAAACAAAAGAAAGCATCATGGGTAAAACCATTACTCGATTGCCCAACTGTCACGTTTTACAATAAATTCAAACTGATGATTGCATTGTAAAATAACACTACAACACTCCCTCCTTTGCTATGGCATCATTTGGACAATACAAACAGTCACCCAAAAAATATCATCATGCATCATCAAACAAAATAATAGTCCACACTACAAAAAATTCTTTCAGTACTTCACTCTTACATATTGAAGGAAAATTATAACAAATTTATCTTCTTCCTGAATTTATGCATCTTTGACCCATTAAGTGGCTTAGTAAATAAATCAGCTACATTGTCATCACTACTTATAAGGGCTGTGCGAGCAGGGATAGGCAAGTCGAGCGAGAATTTGAAAAAATCTTGAATTTCGAGTGAGATTCGAGTGCACTGCAATTGCAGTACAGACTGTAATCTATGTAGGTACTAATTTTCTACATACACAAAGTTTACATATAAGTTTAGGCTTAGGCATTATTAACCCAATTCTGTTGAGCGTAACTTTAACATTTAATTTTTGAGATCAACATCTACGTGGAATCATTAGGATGAAGGTATCCTGTATTTATGCAATGATAGGCCTCCATTGAATAATGAATACACCCCTACACTTTCACCTTTTTCACTTTCACCACTAAAATTAAAAATGCTTTTGAGTATAAATACTATCACCCAATACTGAAGCATAATGATCTCAACCCATGTTTTAACTTGGTATCTTTTTATATGCCTGGCCTATATTCACATAAATACATTTCAAATAAAATAACATAACAGGATTTCAAACCTGAGATTGGTCTTTATGAAATTATTACTTAAATTATTTACGAACTCAATAGATCAGATTGTCGGTCATGGAAATCGTGACAGGCTAGGCCTAAACTAGATAGAGTAAAATCCAGTTATAACGCGCCCCACTACCCTGTGGGTCTAACCATGTCCCCCTAAATAATTCCATTGACTATTTTCGTACTAGAAGTAGGTAACTTTTTCGCGAATTTTATCTCGACGTCCCGGTCTGTGTCTCAACTTATAGAGATATACGTGGTCAGCGACATGCCTAATACAGTAAAACTCGTCTCACCATGTCCCTCTAAATGATTCCATTGACTATTTTCATTGTAAGTGGAAGGTTACCCTTTAGCAGATTTTATCCTGAAGCATCGCAATGGCACTACTTCAGGTGCTCATACCCCTGTAAGCTATCATCAAGATCACACCAATGCGATCGGCGACATCTGATACGTAGTTTGATACGAAAGAAAGACAACTTCGACAATGTAAGCACATATATTGTTTCATAACAAAATTAATAACCCAGAAAATCGAAATTGTTCATTATATCTTGTGAACTTGAGCTGAAAATCAGTGGAGTGAATTATATACGCATTACTCCCGAGCTGGTAGATTTCTACGTTCATGCCACGGTGCTAAAACCAAGGTAATTACATTTATACAGTCTTAAAACATTTTTGTGATGAATTTTTTTTCACCTCTATTATGTTTCACCTCTAACTTCGGCATAATTCATATGAACATGTAAATTATATATTCTTTGATTTTAGCGGAAGCGATGTCTACCAAAAGGAAATTAACCTATACAATTAGAGGAAAAGTTGGGCATACTCGACAGAGTGAAACGTGGTGATATAAAATGAAGTTTATTCTGGGAGTTGGGTGAGAGGCCTAAAATAGAGAAAGTACGCAATCACATCAGTGAACTGATGAATTGGCTAGAGAGACAGAACGATTGTGATCATCTACATCTGTCACACTTGCAAAACATTAAGACTTATGTGACAAAGAAATACTATCAACTACTACGGCAAAAGAAAATGTCAATATTTTAGTAACTCACGTTAAAGTACGGTGTGCATTTAAACCATAAAATATCATTTTAAATTCTATTCTGCAAATAAATTAATTATAAAATTTAGTTTTATAAATTTTCATACTGTTTCTAATGAAGTTTCCGTTAATAATGCGGGTTTCCGATAACACGGGTGTAAACTCCGTCCCCCTTGACCCGCGTTATAACCGGATTTTTCTGTACCTTGTTTTAACTTATTGGGTGTATGCTAGTGCTAGAAGTAGCCTATGTTCATACGTGCCTATTTTATGCATCATATGTTATTAGGCACTAGGCCTCCGATCACGAAATGGAGCAGGGACTCTGTTAGGTCCTACGCCGAGGCCTAGGCTCTCGTAACTTCTCGAGTCTAAGACTCAGAGATTTCTCGACATTTTGTGGCATGAAATCATGTAATAATCATGCAAAAGTAAGGGAGTAAATATTAATTTACTATTTCGTGCAGTACTTTTATCTCGCTCGAATCTCGAAAAGTCGAGACTCACACAGCCCTACTACTTATATATTCATATCTTAAAATACCCTTCTCAACGTAATCCCTGCACATACAGTAAAACCCCTTAGTTACACTTTTCAAGGGACTGCTAGAATAAAGTGTAAATTGCAGGAAAAGGCAAATAGCAGGAAAAGCACAATTTTCAGTTTCACGTGCATACTTTAACAATATAGAATAAATAAATAAGAAACAGTTAAAATGAATTAAAGCAGTATTATCAATTATTTCCAAAAGTATAGATCCATCCTGATTTATTTTAGTACGATATATTCCTACCAAATTTTCAACCAACCCAACCAACTATCAGATGTTGTCAAGTCCATAATTCCCAAACTTATGCATTGTGCAATGCCTTTTCTCTTATGACGAAAACATTCACAGCGATATTTGACAATCTAGAACTTAAAAACCACTTTTTAAGTTGGTATTCCTTTGTATCATGATGCCTTGACATTTTCTTTTTTTCAGCAGATGTCTGCACTAGCTAGCATGTTTCTGTATCACGTCACGATTTTTCATTTTTGTATCCATTGTGGGGTCAGTTCAGTGGGAGTTGCATCATGAGAATCCACAATTTTTATTTACGCCTGCATTGAAAATATTCTAGTTGCTGCGAAGCCTTCCGTGGTGATTAGAAGATGACTCTAGGGTTTGCGGCTTTTTTTCCGAGTTTGTTCATCCCACTGGACGACAGTTTTGCCAGAATTCTAGATGGCATCTTAAGGCCTGAGGTATAGGAAATTAGGCATAGGAAATATATAGCACAAAGATTTACGAAATACACAATATTCGAACCTTAAGATGGCATCTGAAACGCCGACATAAACTGTTGTCCAGGGGGATGAACCAAAACGGAAGAAACCCGAAAACTCTTTTGTCATCTGAAAATATTGTCATTCCATTTCACATTTCCAAGTAAATAAAAATTAAGTAATTGAGGAGTAATTAAGGGTAACATAAACAACACATGAGAATATTGAGTTACCCCACTGATTGGCCAGCACAAACAGTTATCCAGCTTCAGAAATTTATCAACGAAATAGTTTTATTCATTCAATGAGGTTTTCATGCGATAAAACAAGTATTTTGAACATTTCATAATGTATGGTTAAAAAGAACTTCGGTACAGTTTAAGTATGCTCCAGCAGGTGTTCCTAAATTATAAATTGCATCCTATACTTTCCTTTTCTTTCATAGCACGAATCTTTTCCTGGCAAAAGGATCGCAAGTGTAAAAATTTCATGTGCTGTGTACTGTCACGCTACGCTGTCAAGTTCAAATTCTTCCGTGAAGCGGAGCACATTACTGCTCTCTTTCGTGTTTTTGAAGTATACATGAAATGAGCTAAAAAAGCATTTATGTGCACTGTATGCATGGCTAAATGTCACAGAAGGAAATTGTTTTTTTTAATCTATCGCATCCTAACCCACATTTAACGCAAACTACTGGACAACGGAAAAGTTGTGGTGTAAATGCAGGGTTTTACCTACGTTGGAGATATAGGAAATTGGATGGGGCCCAATAAAAACGTAGTAAAGGAAAATGTGAATTCCGATAATGCAAATACGAGGTTTTACTGTACTATATTTTATAACATGTGTTATAATGAACATGTCCTATACACTTGCCTGTATTATTATGGTGCATTGTGTCTCACAGATGAATAAAAATATTATTACTATTATATCAAAGTGCTTGGATTACTTTGTATCTCCATTATGCTTAGCAAGCCGTATTGTGCTTATGTTAACAGCTTTGATAACAAATGGTTTGCTAAATGTCTCTCTTGACCTAATTCTGTTGGTGTGTACTTGAGCCATAATGCCTCCTTGGCTCCCTGAAGCATAGCAACATACTTGGCTTTGCAAGTAGATGCAGATACAGTGTCTGACTTCTTGGGCAAACTTGGTCTTCCAACTCACTGGAGCATTTGCAAACATTGAAATATAACGAGCAACAGATTTTCTCTCCGAGGAGTTGGCAAAATCGGCTTCACAAAACAACAAAATAGGGCATTCTGAATAACATAATGTCAATTTTACATCCCAAGTTTTTTTTAATATAAAATAATTGCTTTACATCTTTCCAGTCTCTGTTTGCTGGGTTATTATTACCTGCTTTTCTTTAGCTCGCTTTTCCATGTTTCCATCCACGGGTCCCATTCCTATGGTTATCACTTTCAGATTATAATATGCTTCAGTTGCTTTCATTCACCTATGCCTTGCATGCCGTACTGGTTAGTGTGTTGGGTTTGCCATGATAAGGTCTCGGGTTCGCGTCCCTCAACCGGCAAGTTTTTTCCACTCGAAAATCTTAAGATTTCAATGTGTTGACGTTAATAATTGTAATAATCGTTACTCAAGCAGTGTTTTAATGTAATTTTATCTCAATATATGGGAAACATGTTCAAGGAAACCTGTTCAAAACGAAGATTTTTATGTCTTTTGTCCGGTCAATTTTCTCTGAAATACAAAAACTTCGCGTATGATTACTTTTTAGTCCTAGCAAATTAATGTTTATTTGCAATCAAGTTATCTTAGACATATTTAAATATATTTATAATATATAACATTAAGTGCAAACATTTACTTTTACAATAAACAAGTGTAGTTTTGTAGTTTTATGAATATCTTTGCTAGGACTAAAAAGTAAAAAAAAATAAAAGGAATGAAAACAATTTTTAAAGCATATTTTTCTAAAAAAATAGTGATCTAAGAAAAAGAAATATTTTCACATCGTACTAGAAAAGAAAAAATATGTTCTCAAGTGAATTAAGTTTAGTCTAGTATTGGAAATAATGAAATGCAATTCAATTTATCACCTAATGAATTATTTATGAACATTAATAAGAAGTAATTTTGGTTTCAACAATAGGTATAACATATTTAAAGTTGTCTATTTATGCAAGGCCGCAACGAAAAGTATGGGGTGCTCTTTCATATCCGGTTTCAATATAAATTAATTAAATATAAAGATATTGGTATGCAGTGAAATAGAGCACTTCAATACATAATTTCTATAAAATCTTGAAATGAAATAAAGTTAAGGAGCGAAATATGAATGAGGTCATGCCCCATGCATTTAGTTGTGGCCTTGCATAAGTAGACAATTTTAAATATGTTATGTTGTTGAAACCAAAATTACAGTAGAACCTCTTTTTTACGAACCTCTAATTTACGAAATGACACCAATTTACGAACCATTCCGCCGGTCCCGATCTTTGTATATAGGAAAACCATGTAAAATGACCTCTATTTTACGAAACCTCGATTTTATTGATTTACGAAGTGAGAGGCCGTTCCCTTGGAGTGATTGACGTCTGTTTTACGAAGTTTTTGAAATGATTTTGTAGTACTGAACTCTGTACAATGGAATAACGATCGCTGTATACCGCGACAGGAGCAGCTGAAGCCAGATAGGTAGAGATCCGTGAAATTCGCGAGACGCGATATCGCGAAATAACGCGAAATATCGCGAAATCGGGAAATAAAACGAAATTTCGCCTTTTTTGCTATTTTTCCGTGAATTAGCGAAAAAATCACATGTAAAGAGTAATAATCGATTAAAGTCTAAGCCTTCATTGTTTAACGCGAAATATCGCGAAATCGGGAAATAAAACGAAATGTCGTCTTTTTCGCGATTTTTACGTGAATTAGCGAAAAAATCACATGTAAAGAGTCATAATCGATTAAAGTCTAAGCCTTCATTGTTTAACGCTGATGACGTTCATTCGCTCTATCTCATTACGATTCAAAGGTCAATTGGCTTGTTTTGTCTCGCGCATGTCGATTTCGCGTAATATCGCGCAATGTAGTGATGTCTCCGCCGGAATTTGCCGTTAAATTAATCACCGCCTCTCTCTTCGATTCACATTTATCAATCCAGAAATTCTCGGAAATATCTAGAATGATGCGCTTTCTCTCCTGAAGAATTAGATATTCTGAACCAATAATGTGCTGAACACGGCCGCGGAAGATATGAAATATAAGCTCACGCGCCCGCGCGCACACGTCAATGCCAAGCAGTATTTCCGGTGACTCACCGCGACGCAGTAGACAGCGTAATTGGATAACTTGTTGCAGGAAAACCTTTAGTGTGGGCCTAATGTAACAATTTTGTAGACTTAAACACGGCCGCTGGCTGGGAACGGAAGCGCTAGCAGTTGAGGCAAGGGGGGAAGTAACAGAAAAGATAGGAGGAGAGGGGGTGCTACTTATTGGCGGTTGATCGTCGGATATTCGGCGCTCCACTGAGCTTCAATGCAAAAAAAATCATTTCGACACCCCCAGTTCAATTTTCCTTGTTTCCTATTGTGTTTAGTTATGCGTGCTTCTTTCACTGCCTTTCTCGTTATGTAAAATGCTTTATAAAAGTATAAGCATTCACAAAATGTGTACCAAAAATAATAAAACGCCTAGAAATGCGCAAAAATTGTAACATTATAATAACACCGCCAAGATTTTCTATAACACCGAAATCACATAGTTTTAAAACGAATTTTAGCAAAAAAAAACCACTTTCACGGACCTCCACAAAGGATCCATATTTTCTCTGGAATTATTTAAAATTAGCTTTAAGGTAGCCGCCGCAACACCAATTCAGAGCTTACTTCAGCCTAGGCTTTCACTTGAAAATAGCATTCCCGTAGGAAGTTCGTTGCTGCAGCTGTCGTGGAGTTTAGTTTCATTAAAAAATACTAATTTTGCAATAATAAATTACTTATATTCAAATATTGATGCAATTTGATTATTTAATTTTTCATTTGAAATGTTTTACGTCGTTAGGTTAGTAGTTAGAATTCGCGATCGCTTTCTGTAGCCGCGAGTAAATAGTTCTCTCAAATCACCGCTAGATGTCAGAACTGTAGAAAGCATATTATAAAAGAGGGAATTTCAAATTTACTCGAGTGAAGTTCTAAAATTGACTTAAATCAGCTGTGAAATATTATTAAATGTATTTCAAACAATGCGCTTTCTTCAAAAAAGGCATTTTCTGGTCTATTCAGGGAAATATACTGGGTTAGTTGGAGCTTTGTTTTGAAATTTCCTAGTTAAAATGTATCCCTGGCTTTCCCATGTTAAAATGGCTTCTTTAAACAAAAATTGACTAGCACAAAATATACCTCTTTCGTTAATTAATGCATAACTGCATATGCTTAAAATACACTGCGGGATGAGTTAATTCTCTTATTCCCCTTATTTTGAGATTTACCAACCAGCTACAAGAACTTACATCAGTTGCAGCAGCCAAGTTCATACCATTATAAATTTCTAGAAAAATATCCACCTGTTTCTTTTAATTCATGGCTGTTTCATTCTCTTTTACTGAAGTGAGTGTCCTAGCCTTAGGAATAACGCCTATGCTATACAGCGAATCAATACAATTGAGGTGTAATTTTTAAATCCTTTCAATTTATTGCAAATACACTGCACACAGAGAATTTCACGTAATATTTGTTGTTTTTCCCTGAATGAGCAGATGACTATTATTTGTTATGGTAATTAGTTTGATTTCAACCCTAACATAACTATTTGACAAGTTAAGTGCAGCATAGTGTTTAATTGCATTGAAAGTATAGTCGCATTCTTGTCAGCAGAGTTTTAGTAGATGTACATTTGTCACAGATCAAGTCTCTTATGTGCATGATGTGCCTCCATGCTGTGCGAGGTGTTGCCAGAGCTTGGGAGTGTCACCGCAATAACTATTTCCCACTGTTGGAGATCAGCTGGTTTTGGTGACACATCAGTTCCGGAGACAGAGGAGTTAGTGGAAGATAACCTCCATTTTACAAACCCTCTGATTTACAAAGCTCAAATTTTTGGGTCCCTTCAACTTCGTAAAATAGAGGTTCTACTGTACTTCCTATTAATGTTCATAAATAATTCATTGTGTGAATAATTTGAATGGCATTTAATTATTTCCAGTACTAGGCTAAACTTAAATTCACTTGATAAAATATTATTTTTTCTTTTATGATTGGTTGGTTATTCAGGGGAGGCGACCAAGAGCTGAGGTCATTTGCGCCATTTAGGATAGGTGGTAGGGATGTGCGAGTACTTGAAAATTCGAGTCGAGAAGTTGGTACTCGACTCGAGTACTTAGAGTAGTTTTTGTCGACGTAGCCGCCAGGGCCAATAGGTTCAGAAATCTGCCGACAGGAAGCACTATCATCAAACTGTTGTAATGGTCTGGTTACACGATAGATTAACATGCACGAACATGTACGTACGTTCATGTACAATTGCGTGAATGGTTTCATGTACGTTTGCGTGAACGGATTCATGTACGTTTGCGTGAACGAATGGATGAATCGGTGGTTACATGGTGCATGAAACCACATATGTTCTGTATTCCTCCGAATATAGCCCCCCCCCCTTTTTGGCCGAAATCTTCGCGGAAAAAGCTCAAGGCACCTGATGTCCGTTGTAAAATTCCATCCCCTGAGTTTGAAGGTCAATATCTCAAAAATTGGTAGTTCAATTTTAAAATAAAGTATATCGAACTAAATCTTGTTTATTTATACGGTTAATAATGTCAAAAATATATTTTTTAGTTGGTTATATTAATTAATTAATTTTTCGACCGAGACAAAAATGCTGGATATTTTTTAACTTCTGGGAAGCAAGTTTAACTTTGACGCCCACTTGAAGATGCACAAGAAAAGCCACTTCTCTTTCCTTCGCATAAGATATGGAAATATGTTTATCTTGGACTAAACAAAGTTTAAAATAGAGTACTCAGTTACCAATTATGTTCCGACAAATTTTAAAAACTTATCTCAGCTTTTTGAAGTCGAAAATTTAGTTCATTTTGACGGTATTCTTCATGTTTGATAACTAAGCACGTGTAAAATGACTTAACAAATTGGGAGAATTAGATATGCTTTCAACGTGTATATATTTATATCGGAAACGAAGTTCCACGGGACAGGACTTTCGGTCAGGAGAGATAAGCTGCTCAAGGTTGCCAAGTTGTAAGCTACTGTAAGTACCACACACACCAAACACCACGCGAGAAAATTTCTTTAGTATGCAAAGGAAAAATATCCTTGCCTATGCTTGAATAAAAGTTTATAAGTTGCAGTATTCACCAAAATAAAATCAGCGATAAGGGAGATAGCTTTTGTCCCCACATTTCTCAGGTTCTCGACGAAAGAAACAAATTGCACTTTAAATTATCCTCAGCTCCGTCTCCAAAACTTTGCACGAGGAGTCAAGGTGACCATATGCTTCCAAAGATACCTTCATTTCTTAAACTGACAACGATTTGCATTCTGAAAGACAATACTTTTTCCGCTATTGTCGAGTCCTCATGACTCATTTACAGCGATAGGCAAGCTGCTTGCAGCAGAAGATTCCACACGCGCCCTACCTTTCTGTTTCAGGCATGCTCTGGGCAGTTGAGTGCGCTTTATAGCCTAAAATAAATATATCAATATCGAATAACCAATGAATTCTGCTGAGATTTCATAAGTGGCTTCATATTAATGACTCAAGAGCAAGAGAAAGGTGCAGATGGTGATTTCCGGAACGGAAAGCATGCGGGATGGAAAATAATGCAGTCTGACAAATTCATCAATAGCAAAAATATTGATGAATGTAATAGTATGAAACTTCGTTTGACTATTAACAAAGACCTTAGCTACAGTATGTGAAAAGGAAAGTTTGATATCTCGATCTGTGTTGTTCTTACGATGCCCGAATTCGATGGATCCGTCCGGTAACCAAAAAAAATCACTAAAAATCCATTCTTAAACACTTACTTAAGTAAAAAAAATTGTAAAAATATTTTAATACCATCAGTAAACGTAGCAGTAAACAAGATTTAACTTTATATACTTTAATTTAAAATCGCATTAGCCATCTTGGAGATATTGGTCTTCAAACTCGCAAGTGATGGTAATGTTTTAACGGATGGTAGACATCCTATTAAGGGCGTTACGGATGATATAGGATTGTCTACAACTTATAAGTTTTGCTATTCCATTTTTTTATTTCCTATTTAGGGTTATTAATTACGTCATTAATTGCCAAGTTCCTAGTCACATCTTATCTATAATAAAGTTTTGTTCAAATACATTTCCTTAGAAATCGAAAACTTTAATCCACAGGACTCTATACAAAATTCAATTACCTGCTCGCATTCATTCGTGAATGAAAATTCATTGTTCAAAAAGTATTAACTTGCATTAATGGATATCATAAATTATCCATGCCGATTACAGGTGTTCATGCATCGTGCCAATGGGGGTGATTGACCTAGGTCCTTTTTACGATTCTAAGTTTTATCATGTTTAGGCAGAAATCCATCGGTTTTGAAGAGATGGTGTAAATAATTGGAAGAGGAAGAAAAGTATTTGTTATAAAACTATGTACCTATGTAATTAACGGCCATAATGCGTCACTCAAAAATACACTATAAAGTTAACGTAATGATTCCACGATTTAATTCTGTAATATAAATTTTTTCCAATCATTTCCTTTCGCCAAATTTAATTATTTTTTTGATTTATAATTTGGCATGAAATTTCTGATAATCTACTTTTTTTAACTGCCTGCTAGCATAACCCTAGGAATACAGCACGGCTGTATTCTTAGGTAATGTTAAGGATCGAACTCGCGACTGGCAGTACACTAGCCCTCATTTTTAATGTAGGCGACCTGCATGACATTCGGTTTAATTTTTTTCTCGCACATCTGGCCTATGGAGAAAAAGGTCAAGATGAGTATTTTTTATTTTGTTTTCCTCGTATGTGGTACGGAAAAAATCTTCTCATTTCGTGACCCGAGTTACCTAACCCCTCCTTGTTGGTATCTACCATACTTACATACATTCCATTTGCGGGGCGCATCGATCACGAGGCCGCGAGATGTTAAAATCTCCGATCCGGATCTGAATTTTTACTGTCCCTGGATGTGATTTCAGTAGCGAATGAAATGAAAGACCCGTGGATCTTTGGATCCGACCCGACCATCCTTAATTTATGAATGGTACATTTGTAATTCTAATTTAAACAACAAAGTATAATAAAGTGAGTATTCAGATGTAATGGTTTGAAATTGAATATGATAACATTTTCTATGCAGTGACTGAAAGAAAAAATTAAACTCCGATTGGGATCGAACTTCACACAGTACACTAGCTCTCGTTGTACGCCTGATCCCGGCGAATGTAGGCTACCCGCGTGACATCCTACGTATTTTTTTCCCCGCGATACCGGGGTAATGGGGGAAAAAAGTCATATTTCTTTATTTTTCTTCTAGTTGCACGGGAACGTTTTCATCTAATTACGTGACCTTAGTTACTCATCCTCTTCTTGTCAATATCTACCGCACCTACATTCCATTCACGGGGCACTTGGATCGCTAAGCTGCGAAAATTTAAAATTACGATCCGGATCCGATTTTACTCCGTGTCTTTGGATCCGAATCCGGAACCGAGAAAAATGAAAGATCCGATCCGGCCATCACTAAAGAAAATATTTCATGCTACAAAAATTCGGCATTTGCAAAATATCTCAAATTTCGTTTAAAAAAATCGCGTTTCAAAGAAGACACGGTTAATTTCGTGATTAAACCCTAAAGTCGCCTATTTCGTGAATCCTGTCAAAAAAAACGTTCCGCGAAAATGTCATGTCCCTAACGATTATGCATTCCATAAATAATAATAATATAAATAATTCCTTGAAGAAACCTAATGGGCTCTGAAGCAACACTTAAACCGCTTACAAAGTGGTATTTTCAGCGGTATGACTAAAAAATTGCATACCCAAAATAATTCTGGAAATCCTTCCGTTGTTTGGGTCTTCTGTTATTTAGAATTCCGGATTATCGATCTTCTACTGTAGGTTGGTAATTGGGTATTGGTAGGAGGTTTCTGGTAATGGAGGAAGGGCGGATAGAAACCCGGCGTTGGCATTAGCCTACTCTTAACAAAAGGCAATAAGAGGACCACGGCTTAATGTACCGGCACTTCCAAAAAAAAGTTAACACTTCAGAGCCGAAATTTTTCTAAGTCCCGAATTTACGGTGATTTGACAACGCTGCATCACGGCTTCCCTCTGGCAGAGCCTCAAGAAGCTCTGACCGAAAACAAACCCCTTTCCTTCCTTCCCCCTCCTTTACCCTTTTAACAGATGGGACAAAGGGATTACTGAACGGTCGGTCTTCTCATATCCTAAAGAAAGGGGCTATGCTGGGCACTCTATGGTCATTTTTTCCGACTCGCGCTGAACGACGTTTGAAGTCCTGAACATATCTCTACGCTCGCCACCGTCGCATAGTGGACAGAAATCAGAAAAGGCTGGACAAAATTCAAAAATAGATTTCTTTGATATATAACTTGAAACTTCACACAAATACTCAAAAAAGACTGCTAATTAAGGAATAATACATCATTTGACATGCTTTTCATCTTTTAGTCAGATACAGGAGCTCAAACATGACCAAATTTCCAAATAAACACCTGAACTAATTTTTCTCTGAATGTCTTCCAAGTTAAGTTGATCGTGACGTCATGTGAGGAATTTGATTGAATAAAGAATAGCATGATCTATTAACACAAGACTTTGCCTTTAAATTACCAAAGCTTCAAATATTTTTGAAGCATTTTAGCGCAATTCCGTTAAAAATGTCAGACACTGTTCTCAGATAAAATGTTTACATAATATAGAGAATATCTAGCATTTTAGGTAGAGACCTGTCAAGTGACTTATATCAGAGCACTCGTTGAAGACTCTTAAACACGAAATTGAAGAGAAATTAAAAATAAGTCTACGACACCGAAAAATACATATCCGGGGCATGGCTCCTCGCGGTGGGCTGGAAGTGCCGTGACTCGCTTACTTTACTCAAGTGACATGGACCCAAGGCTTCCATTTCGTCGTTTTTCAGCGGCACTCATTGTCATTAAACTTCACTGATCTATGTTGATGAAATCGTGAGAATATTGAATCGTGTGACCGGATAAGTTTATGAGGAATCACTTGATTTTTCTTCGTGTGCGCTCCGGGAACATGCTTCTTTTTCACGTCCTTGAAAAGAGTGTAGCCTTTCTAGGGCCCATGTAACATTCAGAAATACTGGTTTTTCTTTTGAATTACTTTTGCCCCCTTCTTTTTATTCACGCGGTAAAAGATGCACCGACGATTTCAGAGCCTTGGTCTTCATTTTCCCAGCCACCTTTTCCCCTTTCCTCAAAGGAGAGCTGAATGCCAAATGGGGGGTTCCCTCTGACCAATCTGTTGTGTCCCTGTACTGAGACAATGGGGATGGGGAGGACCGGTCTCCGCGAAGAATAATTTTCCACTGCCCAAAAACCTTACTCCATACGTTTTATTGCACCCACGACCCCTTGCACACGGTATGCCTCGGGTCAACATCCTGAGTTTATGCCCTTGCAGCCCAGTGCCTAGGCATGAGGGGTGCTCCAGAAACAGATAAAACATCGCAGATGTTTGTCCATCCACTATTCCACCTGAGTGCTTTTAAGTTTGTTTCTACTCACATTACCGGGCGAATATTTCAAAACATTTAAATGCCCACGAGTGAACACGTTGATCAACATGGTTTCATCATTTAGGTTTGATTGTCTCTTATTAATTTCATATGTGGTGTGAAGGAAGTAACAATTCATTCACAAAAATGAATTAATTCCGTCCATTAAAGAAATATATCCAAAGCTTTTGGCGGTATTGTTTAGCATTCATTATGGTCAAGTAATAGAGCACCTTTCCATTAGAAGGAAATATAGGAACAGCTTAACAATTTGCAATTACTATCATCAGTTGCGATATAGGTTTTTAAGGAAATTTACTAACTGCCGTCCACCCACTTCGCAATCCGAGCAATTGGC
Source organism: Platycnemis pennipes (assembly GCA_933228895.1). Classification (NCBI taxonomy): domain Eukaryota; kingdom Metazoa; phylum Arthropoda; class Insecta; order Odonata; family Platycnemididae; genus Platycnemis; species Platycnemis pennipes. The sequence goes on from OW121846.1 coordinate 30,370,487, forward strand.
CCCTCAAGAGGAGATCACCGTATGGCGGCCGGGTGCCCGCGCGTTATGTGTGCAAACCCTTTCTGAGAGGGAATTCCCAGCTAGCCATGCTTCCTCACCCCCCCTCCCCTTCGGTAGTAGGAGAATAGTGGGTGGCGATCCTTCGGCAGGTTTTGGAGGACATGCGGCTCAACGCCGCGGTCAGGAATAAGGGTAAGGTGAGAGTCGGGGGTATTTTGCGACTACCTGCAGGTGTCCTATAAACAATGGGTATTCGGGAATATTCGTATGTTGTCACAGCCCTCATCCTTTGAAGAACAGAAAAAGGCATTGAATAACCAATTATAGCGTAACATTAGTTACAGTTTGACCAACGGAAATGTCTTCACATGCTTACGGAGCTCTTGCAATCAGTTAAATCTCATACGAATAATTTAGTTGTGGTCGCATGCGCACGCAATTAGCTGTATTAGGACCTTTATTGATCATAAAATAGTAAATGCGAAATTTATTGTAGGCGTTGAAAGACATTATAAGCCAAGGAAGAGGGTATACTTATTTGGCAAGGCTAATTACGATGGTATGAAAGAGGAATTAAGGGAATCGTTTAATATATTTAGCGAACAAAGCAAAGGATTAGATATAGAGGATTCGTGGAGAGAATTTCTTGAGGACACCCATAAAGCAGTTAATGAATACATACCAAGTAAATTCATTAGTGATAATACAAAGCCAAGGTGGTATAATGCGGAGGTTAGGAAATCACTAAAGTGACAAAGGGTATGCCACGCTAGGATGAAAAATGCAGGACGGGGTCTATCGGTAGAGGAAAAAAATGAGTTAGTCTAAAACTACAAAAAAATCTAGAGCATTAGCAAGGAAATCGTTTCGGCAAGCATTGTCACATTTCAAGAGCAAGATGTTAGGAGAATATTTAGATAGCAATCCTAAAGCGTTTTGGTCATATGTGAGAGAAGTTCGGGCAAATAGGTCCACAGTGCACACACTTAAAAACGATAAAGGAATTAGAGTCACCAGCAGTGTAGAAAATGCCAATTATTTAAACACCTTCTTCCAAAGCGTTAGATTAGACATTAGACCAGATTTTAGGGAAATGGATGCGTGGTCAATAACAGATTTGTATTGGTATTATGCAAACAATAATCTCATGGGCATTATTATTATTATTATTCAAATTAGGACTCCTAAACTTTAAATGCTAAGGTTAACTCGTGGAAATGCCACCACAATTGGGAACGTTATTTACTTCATCCTGAAAATCGAGCATTTTACTGCGCCAATACGGCGAAAGTGTTAAAATGTTCTTATCAGCCTGCTCCTAGTCTTAAAATTTGGGATCGCATATTTTCAAAGCTTCTGACCACATCGATGTGATAATTAAATATGCCTATGAACTCGGTCTGAAATGGCACGAATGTGAAACAACACCAATTAACCAAGGAATTAATTATTTAAGGGACACATACAAATTCGAGGGTGATAACAACCAATGATGATATGTGATTTCCTCTTCAAAGTAAAAAGTCGATTTTTAATATTATGCAAATGTGTGACGACGGTTTTTTCTGTGACGATATTGGCGAGTATAGAGATATGTTCGGAACTTCAGACGTCGTGCAGGTCGAGTCGAAGAAAACGACAATCTCGGGACACAGGACCGACCCACATTAGTCGGAAATGGAAAAAAGCTGGACAAAAACCTAAAATAACTTTTTTTTAGATATATACTTAGATATATACTTCTTGAGATATATACGGACACTGTTCTCAGACAAAACTTTTACACAAAGTAGAGAATATCTAACGTTTTAGGGAGACACTTTTCACACAGATTCTTAGAAAAGTTTGCTACTTAAGGAATAATGCATCACCTGTGATGATTCTCATCCGTTAGTGCGACACAAGGGCTCAACATCACGAAATTTTAAAAAAATCCTGTAATAACAATTATCCGAATATCTTACAAGTTGATGATGACGTTGTGGGAGGAATTTGATCAAATAAAAATAGCATAATCTATTAACACTATACTTTGCTTTTAATTGCCTGAGCTGCAAATATTTTTTTAATCGTTTATTTGCTATTCCATTACTTATAATGGCGGACACTGTTCTTAGACAAAACTGCATAAAGTAGAGAATATGTAACGTTTTAGGGAGACACTTGTCAAGTCACTTATATCTGAGAATTCGCTGAAAACTCATATACACGAAGGTGAAGAGGAATTAAAAGTAAGTTTGCGACACCGAAAAATACATATGATTTTCCGACCGCGTGTTTGGGGTTTGGCTCCACGCGTCGGGGGCTGGAATTGACGTGACTCGATCACATTGCTGAAGTGACATGGACCCTAAGGCTTCCAATTCGTTGTTTTTGAGCTGTACCCATTGTCACTAACATCCATCACTCTTATTTGATGAAATCGCGAGCATATTGAGCTGTGCGACGGGATAAGATTACGCGGAATCGAGTTATTTTTCTTTGCGTACACTCCGGGAATATACTTCTTATTCACGCCCTTCAGCCCTTGAAAAGAGTGGAGTCTTTCTAGGGCCCATGTGAACTAGATATACTCTAGTTTTTCTAAGTAATGGAATAACAATTAAATGATTAAAAAAATATTTGTAGCTCAGGCAATTTAAAGGCATAGCAGTGTTAATAGGCAAATAATGAAGGTGTTTATTTGGAAATTTGGTTATGTTTGAGCCCCTATATCTGGCTAACAGATAAGAATCATGTCAAATGATGCGTTATTCCTTAATTAGCAATCTTTCTGAGTATTTATATGACGTTTCAAGTCTATATCTCAAAGCAAGCTATTTTGGAAATTAGTCCAGTTTTTTTCGTGATGGTGGCAAGCGTAGAGATGTGTTCAGGACTTCAGTCCCGCAGCGCGAGTTGGAAGAAACAACCATGGAGTGCCCACAATAGCCCCCTTCTTTAGGGCATAACAAGACTGACCGTGCAGTAATCCCTTCTGCTAAACAGGGAGGGGTGAGGACGGGGGAGGAGGGAAGGGGGTTTGTTTTCGGTTAGAACTTCGCGAGGCTCCGCCAGAGGGAAGCGGTGACGCAGCGTTGTCAAATCACCGTCAACTCGAGACTTAGAAAAATTTCGGCTCTGAAGTGTTAACTTTTTTTTGGAAGTGCCTGTACCATCCGACAGACGGAGCACTGAACTTGAAATGCCCTCCACTATGCACACAAGTGGGGACCGGTTTTCCAAAAAAGTTCGCTACTGCTGGGAATTGAACCTGGGCCCTCGGGATGGGAGGCCAGCACTCTAGCCACCAAACCAACGCAATCCCCATTTTTCTCTTTTCGTATGATGTGAAGATATTTCTTTTTCTTACATTTTTAATTTTTTAGAAAAGCATGCTTAAAATTTTTTTGCATTTTTTTATTGCTGTGGCTAGCATTACAGACAGTATAATATATGTATGTCAGGCTAAGTAGTTGTATACACATACTCGTTGAACTTTTCAACACCTTGCTCATGCTGATTGGTACCTTACTGTCATTAACTGCACACACTGGTTTTTCAACAGCTTCTTCAAGCCCCATTCATCCAAAATATTATGCAAAGTTACATGCCACTCTACAGCACTCTGCTTCAAACCATACACAATTTTTAAAAGTTTCCACACCCTTCTCATATCTACTTCAAAAAACTTTGGTTGTTCCAAAACACTTCTTCAATAAGCTTGCTCTGCAGATAAGCTGTAACAACATCCTCTTGCACCCAATTGTTTAGAGTTGCTAGTGCCATCATCAGCCTAATAGTCTTTCTTTTGATCACTGGGGCATAAGTATCATGAAAGACGACACCATGAACTTGCTTAAATCCCTGTGCCACCAATCTTGCTTTGAATCTAAGTACACTGCGATCAAGATTTCTCTTTAACTTCAAAACTCATTTACATCCAAGAATGTTCAGTTGGTGTATTTACTAACACATAAGTACCTGCACCTCAATACGAACTCACTTTCCATAGCAGTTCTCCACTCATCAGAATATTCTCCGTTTAAGGTTTCCACTGTACTTGAGGGTTCCTGAATGAATTTGGACACTAGTGCTGAGAAATGGCAACATGAACATTCTTTTAGCTATGTTCCCTTTTGCTCCTCTGCAAGGGAACATCAATATCCACTTCCTCACTTTCATCATTCATACCACCAGTCACATCATCCTGATCAGCCCTACTTCATCTACGTCATCATTCCTAACCCCAACATCACTCATAATCTCACTATCTCCAATCATGTCTGAATTATTGTCACCGGAGTCACAATCATAAACCATCATTCTTTCTTTTCTGGCATCTGCTGTTTTTGTACTTTCCCTTTCCTTAAAGTGAAATTCCTTTCCTGTAACTTAACATGCACTCCTATCACTACTTTCTTAGAGGTTAAATTATACAAGTTGTTTCAGGGCCCTTACAATTGAAGTATCACTTGACCTCCAAGGGGCTTGTTGTCCTTTCATATTCCACAGTCACACTCCTTATCAATAAAAGAAAGGGCTAAGGGTGGTGTTTTCGAAGAAATATCTCCTTTCAAAATTTCTGTCACATGAGCTTTTCAGAGGAAGGTCAAGAGCAGTTTAGGTGAGTTGTAGGCAATGTTTAATACAATTCTCTTGGGGCAAAAATCTTTTGGTTTTACCTCTGTATTTTTTATAATATTTATTTATATTTATATGACCGGACTTAAGTCGACTAGAATACATATTTAAAAGTAGGTGTACCTTTGGCATGCTGCTATGGCTCTCCATTACTGGAGTGATGTCACAAGTCAAAAATTACATATACATTGGGCATCCACACCAGCCCTTTGATTGCAGCATCTTGAATTCACTGCAGATTGACAGTATCTTGATAGCACTTGCTCATTACCAAGTGCAATCAAGATACTTAAGGAAGTACTTGTCAAGAATATGAAAAAAATATTTGCTAGGGAAGTCTTGAATGCCCAACGTACCTGTTAGAAGTGGGGAATGATGAGCCACCACCTTCTCATATCAGTGGGAGAATTTCTTCAATTTACATCGAAAATGCTCAAAATAACAAATAAAAGGTTAATTATTACTGCAAAACTATAGATTATTCGACCAAACTACCAAGGATTACCATAGTAAATATTGTTCCGTACCAGATAAAAAATACGGCATTCAAAGTGATGGTGCAATATATGTAGGCTCTCCTTGTGAGTCTATTTCTTTTCACATAATCTGCCTTAGTGTAAAAATTAATGTTATGATTGTATTGCAAAAGTATTTTTTCACTGAATGAAAGAAAGGAGAAGGATATATAACTTCTGAAAACAAAAGCTATAGACCACTCTATTCCCTTCCCAGAATGTTTTGTATCTTGCTAATGTTGATTTACTTCATGTTTCTCATTATAGGTGGACTACTCATTTGCCTTCCAAGAGAACAAGCTGCAGCCTATTGCAAGGACATAGAGAAGAAGGAAGGTTACCAGGCATGGATAATAGGAATTGTGGAGAAAGGGAGCAGGTCTGCGCGTATTATTGAAAAACCTCGTGTGATTGAGGTGCCTTCAAAAGAGAGAGATGGAGACCTTTGGTAGTAAGAGGATTTTTTTTGTTGCCAAGAGCAAATTTGTTGAACAGTTGGGTAGTGCCTCTACCTTTTAATTTGAACGTTGATAGTGAAAAAAGGCAAATGCATGTGAATGAAAGGAAGCACTTTGAAGTAATTCCCATTTGTCTCCTTGCAGAGGTAAAAACTATTGGCCAATAATATGTATTTATTGCTAGTTACTCTTTTTTCCTCTCTTTGTTACAAGTTCTGTGGTTAAAAAAATGACCCAAAGTTGGGCATTACAGCTCAATTGCAAGGGAAGCTCTGTGGAAACAGATTACAATTTAAAAGCGCTTAGGTCATTCGCCATTGATACCAATTTTGTTGAAGCGAAAATAGGATGTGCATTTAAAAAAAGATTTTTTATGCATCCTTTGACCAATGTACCGAAACTGTGTATAAAAATGCAGAATTACTCCAAAGCAGAGCAAGATTTTGTGACGTAGACCTCATGTCAAAATATTTTATGGCTCCATTATAGTATTTAAAATTCAAATTTCATTGCTTTCTTTTGCATATTAAACTGTACTTTAAATTTTTATCTTGTTGTTCGGTTTCTTGCATTTGGATTATGTTGGAAAACTATAAACATAGTGGTGATTTTTTAAATGTGCCATATTGCACAATTGCTGTGTATGAGTGAGCATGTTTTTTTTCATCTGATGAAGTGCCTCACAGATCTATCTTTTCTATCATTGTTTCATTCGTATGTAATAACTGTTGTGGTAATGATTCCAGATAATGAAAAATTGTCGACTCTTGTACTATGATATTGAATTGCCAATTCTATCTATCTATTGATTTTCTATTGCTGATGATACCTGTCCATAATATCATTGATTCTTGATCTTAAGCTTCAGATGCATGTTGTATTAAGGATATTAAGTCAAATTGGGCCAGATATTCCACAAATGCTTAACAGTATTTAGAGTTGGTGCTTGTGTATTGATTTTATGGGAATTGAGTCGAGATGTATGTTGGTTTAATGTAGTAGAAGTTAAAAATGTGGCTCCAGTTTTCATCTAATCTTTCATACACATTACGCCAATCTGATAAAGTTGAGTAGAGAAAAATACCATTCTTTATTTCATATTTCATCCTAAGGATATGGTGTGGTTTACAGAATAATTGCTTAATTCTTTGTTCTGCTACTAAAGGCTGTATTAGCATCAGGAAAACTGATCTTCTTTCCAATTTCTGCATCACTTACCTCTAATGTAAAATTTGTCTCAATTACTACCCGAGGAAAACTTTCATGTGATGCAATATTGTGCACATCTGAATGTTGACTTTTAAATTATACAGAAAGTCCTATTTGGCATTTTAACATTTGGCTTGTTTTATTCAGAATTCATTTTAACATTACTCAAAACTCATCATCATCACTCACCACTCTAAATGCTTTGACTGACTCTGACAGAAATGTCGATTCCTATCGTGATTTTGTGATCTTAGATCCACGTTTTTGTTTGGATGATCATTTTTCCATTTTCCAAGTAGTAATATCTATCTCATACCTTTTCACCATTCAATTGAGGGGTGAATTGTGTTTAATTTTACTGGTTAGATTTTTGGTGGCGGTACAAAAAAGTGCTGTGGCACAAGTGATTGGTCCAAATTCAAAATTTCATTGTTAGGAATTAGTGTTGCCATCACTGTGATAGCTATGATAACTGATGTACCACTGGAGCCTGGGATATGAACATTTTATATGGTTGATGGTTTGTGCCCTAATCAAAAGGGTAGCTATTACAAATCACCAGTGATAATAGGAGTAGAATCCTCAGAAGTAAAGAAATGTGATTAGCTTCTTTGGGAAAAAAGCTGATTGTGGACAAATTTCAGTGCATATGCCCAGTAATATTAGTTTTGTTTAAAATTTTTCTAGAAGTACTGTATTTGACAGCATATAAGATGGTCATTTTTTTTTCAAGAATTATGGCTCAAAAATCCCTCCTTGGTCAAGGTTCAGCCTTATTGAAGAACATGGTGAATGTTGTAGTTGTAATAGCTATGATTGCATCTCTATACGTTATGATTGGCACTAGGTTATGTGCATAATTTGCATGTTTCCATTACCATTGAAGGAGGTATGAGCATGATGCAGAAAGAAATTGATCGGCACAGTGTATGGTCAAGCAAAATTGTGTGTTTGTTAAGGAAATATTCCTTAGAAATATGCCATGCTGAAAGGGGTGTCTAATATGCTGTCAAATATGATACTTGGAATTATGATGAGAATAGCTACCATATCCTGACAACATGTGCAAGAATCAATGTGTAGGAATTTTAATCTTATGTACATTTATTGGCACTCATCTAGCAATGTAAACCGGAAATGTTTTAGTGTGGTGTAAATTTTGGCATGGTGTCTAAAGTGGCAATTGAAAGAATTGAGCTCCAAATCTGCATTTCAGTGCTATGCTGTGAAATTATGAAGCTAAATCAACCAGATTGATCTTTATTTAATAATTTGATTGTCATTTTTTTATTATTTGAAAATTGTTTCATAAATGTCTGTGACTTTTTCGTAGTAATCTCTATTTTTAATGCATAAGATTGCGAGATACCAGCCTGTGAGTTATACGAGCAGTTATTTGTGTTGTTATGAAGAAAATACTTTAGTTGTCAGTCATTCCCTGTGGCTAACTTTGACACTTTGTTATGTGACAGGGAGATTTAGTTCATTCTAGTGAATTTATTGGCCTAATTCCTCTTAGGATCCTTTGTCATAAACTCAATGGCTTGTACTCAATATTTGACACAGTTGATTATTTTGAAAAGAATTATAAACATGATGATTATGGGTACATGGTACATATGTAACATTTTACCACACTGGTTAAAATATTTGTGCCTGGATAGTACCTGTATGTATGCCCTGAAATATTACTGAGAAAGGAGGTTTTTTGCTTCCTTTATGCTATGTGTGTATGACATTTTTAAATGAGTGAATTTCTGATGAGGAGTGAATGGTAATGAATATATATGTACCTTATTATTTTAGAACCAATTTAATACTGTTCAGAATTATCTAGGTTTTATTAATGGTCCTGCTCTTTTATATATATAATGTATGTATATTTACTGGTTCTGATTCAGAAGATTTTCTGTGGTTGGTTTCATTGTGATATTTCTAATCGGCGGTTTTTATAGTAACTTGATTTCTAATTGATTGAGTTTATACAGTTAAATTTGGAATCATTTTGCTGATTTCTCCCTGAAAAGCGTAAAAGGATCTGAAGAATACAAACTACTTTAATTCTGTTATTGAATTGTAAATCATATTCTAGTTTTCAGTGCCATTACAGCACAGGTATTTTTTGTGAATTTGTTAGAGTGAATGGTACAGGAAAGAGCAGGAGAATTGCTTGGAATATGGCAAAAGCACCTTTGGGTACAAATCATCCAGTGCCCTTATTCATCTGTGTACTGACTTGTGAAGTAATAGAATATAAATTAAAATTTTTTTAAATTTGTTTTTATTATTTCTTGCCTTCTGTTTTTAATGTGGCCATAAATAATCTTGTGGAATAATTTCAGCTAGCTTTGGTACTCAGGCTAAAGCACACAATCATTTTTCATGGACTAGTCCAGGGACAGTGAAAATAATAGCTCGAAGAAAAAATGAAGGACTCCCATCCCATATTTCATTGTTTGAGCAGGTCCTTTTTTCTGTCCCTATAGATGTTTGTTAATCCAAAAGGCAGCAAATCAGAGCTTACAGCTGCAAATGCGTAATGCAGAATCCAGTAATCAAATGTCTTTGGTGAACATCTAACTGTGAAAGATAGAAATTCAATGTCTTGAATAATTCTAAAAGGGGCAAAGAAAACGACAGTGTAATTGGCATAAATGACAACTGGAGCTGTCATTTTCTGGAGCTTAAATGATCCCAGAAAATGTACGTGAAAAATGACCATGTGATTCAGGCATAGTATTATCAACATGGTAGGGAGTTTGTGGTAGTTGATTGGGTAGTGTGATGCATGAAATATAAGTCATGCTTCAAATTTAAGTTAAGCCTGGAGTATGTCCAGCCAAACCCAGGTTTTGTGATTTTTGTGGTCTTCCAGGGAGAGCACAAGTGATACAAGTACCAGACCTCGCAACCCTGACATGAATTTTGCATGCTGTTGGGCTTCATGCATGTTAAGCTTAACCCTCACCAATCAGACCAACCTGTGGCTTAAACACTGGGGGACACTGAAAGAGAATAAGAAATTGGGGTTGAAGTTGCTTAGAGTTCATTTAATGTCTAAGAAAACATATATTACTGTGTAGTCAAGCCTTCAAGAAAAAAATGGGTTAGGGGAGGACATGAATGCAAGGTAACAGGTGAATCATGGTGATAAGTGACTCAAGGAATTTGGCTCTTCTTGAAATTCTTCATCCTTGTTTTGAGTCCAAAGCTGTTTCTCTGCTTGCATTGAATGGTGTGAGTTATTATTTACAACTAATTGTAAATGCTGTTTGCTAAAAAGATATGTACGAATGATAGTTTAGGTGCATCTATGTGGCTCTTAGCCTTGATAACTTAAAACAAAAATCCCCAGCTCTGTTATCTTAGTAAATGGTTTTTTGTGTAGTGAAACAATCTCTCGAAGTTACTGTAGTTCTAAATGAGCTTTTATGGGGTGAGAACAATTGCCTTTAACTATCTTCCTTCTGAACATCAATTTCCTTTCATCTTAAATGTAAATTTGAAGGGGTCGTGGGTTCTTGAACCTCCCTGGCACTAAGACCCCTTAGGGTCCATTGTGCTAACCCACATTTTACTTTGCCACTTGCAGGCAGGGGGTGAAAGCACCGAAGATCGGCTAACCTCATCATATTTACTTCTTCTATTTCACGTTCTTCACAAATTTTCTCCATGTTTCTCATGAGATACCTTCCTTTTTCAATTTTCCCATTCAGTTTTCCCTTGATGATTGTCTTCATCAGACCATCATGTCTCAAGATATTGTCTACTAAGTTGTTCCATCTAAAAGTTGTCCGCAGACCCTGTTCTATTTTAAAGTTTATTTTTACAAGCCCAACATTTGAAATTTTTAATATATTTCAGCTTCACTTGTAAATTTTCCCATGTCAATTTAATATTTAGTTTTTTTTTTATAAAACTACTATTTAGGAAAAGACATTTTCATCTAGAGATGAAATACTGGCACTCTGAGCGAAAACATAGGAAGCTGATATATTGGTACCGTGAAGGTGCGTTTACACTGGCGAGAAACTCGAGGGAGTAATCCCTCGAGTCCCTCGCGGAGGGGTTTACACTGACCGCGAGAAATCCATCGAGTTACTCTCAGGAAGCCACTCGAGCAACTTTCTCTTTGGGAGCTCCCTTGAATTATCGCGAACCCGTTTACACTGCTCCCCCACGTGCAGCGGCACTGGGGTGCAAGCACATCTGTTTTCCGACTAGGACAAAAGGAGGGGTTGTGCGTGGGGTCAGAGAAGGCGGAGAGCCTGAGGAAGAAATCACTAAACACTATATATCTAGTTGCATGAGACCCTATAGTAGCTTGTTTCCATGTCAGTAGTGGATGCTTGGTGATCTTCACCCCCTGCCACACACCCTCGCGGTGGGTTGCAGGGTATCGAGTGGATATAGATCACTAGTGTGCTTTTCAAGAAATATAAATTCACAGAAATATTCATCAAGGGTTCATAAAACCTTCCAAGAACATATTAGGCATTCATATAGTTCATGCCCATCATTTCCTTTGCATCCCATTTCCGAATTCTCTAGAGCAGTTTGCCATCAGTCAGTCGTTACTGTGTAAAGATATTCTACGATTCCCATTGTGCTCTCTCCAAATCTGCATTTTTGCGACTTCTAATACTTTCGGGAATATTATCCGTAAACCTCGCAGTATCAAAGATGTTTATTTTTTCAAATTACACCCTTTTTCTCCTGTTCTTTATTGTTGCGGACACCATTCGTATTCAGCTATAAAACATTGTTGAACTCACTGATTCTGATTTGGAGACTTTTTTTCTGATTCTGAGATAAAAATCGTTGTGCTATGTAAAAAGGAATGTCAGATTGCGACTCTTCAGCACTCACGGCCGTTCTTGAGCAAGCAGAGGCTAGATGATTCAGCTTCTATATTGCGATCACTTGTTGGCTTATGGTTAATGAAGAACAGTACCAAAAACATATCGCCAATGGAATATCTAAAAAAAAAGATGATAATCATGATGATACTACATGATGATAGATGATACTATACATACAACTAATTTGTCTGTGCTTGGAGTGTTAATTATGAATGACCATTCCAACGTTTCGAGCCACATAACTAAATGTATGCTTAACATATGCTGGACAAATATTCAGCATGACATATTTTAGGTGTATTTAATTCTGCTAATAAAAATTAGCAAAATTAGCAATCTTCTTAATGACAGAAAAGCAATATCTACAACATGTCTATGCAGATACTATCTACATAACTTCGTAGATAATATCTAGCATCTAGCGGCCTGTGACTCTATTATCATACATACCTTAACCATTAGGTACTTAGGTGTAACAATCACTATCGTATCGCGGGGAAGACACATCCGGGGAAATACGTGGCCGAGGCAAGAGAAAGCTAGGATTTATTAAAAGAGTACTCGGGATATTTGATGAGAAGACAAAAGAGTGATGTTACTTTTCACTAGTTAGGCCCCTCCTGAGTATGCAGCCAGTGTACGGGATGCGATATTGGTCTGTAGTGCATGATACATGTATTAACGACCAATCCCTTTATTACTCTGTAGATTCTAACCATGCAGCAGCATGTGACCCTATTATGTAGAATGTTTCCATGAAGTAGCCTAGTTGCATGTCAGTAGTGCATGTTTTGGTGATCTTCACCCCCTGCCACACACCCTCGCGGTGGCTTGCAGTATATTCCATAGATGTAGATGCCGTGCTATGAAAGGTGTTTTCATCAATGTCTTTGGGTGTAAAAGCGACGTTTTTTCAGAAATGCACAATTGTTTTGAATACCTGTTTATTTAACCTAAGTTATCAGGAATTTATAGTACACCTATATCTACGTAATGCAGGTGAAGCATGATTTACCGATTCTGTAAACTGTAGTAGTCATACAGTTTATGCACATCAGTTCAGTATATTTCATGATAGGAATTAGATTCCTCATAAAACATTTAAAAAACGTATGGATTATGTTTTGATTTCATGGGGCATTGAATTATTAGTTATTTTTGAATAAAATCTGCAGATGATAAAAATCAACTATACTGGCATTTATTATGGAAACGGTTTAGAAAAGGAAGGTATATCAGGTGTCTCACTGATTTTGTACAAACAGGACTTATTTTGTCGGGGGCAAACTGAGACACCTCTTGTTTTAATCTGCGGAGAAGCCGGTTTACGGGGTGAAAAGTACCCTAAAGTTTACTCTGTAAGCAGTTTTTTAATATCTCCGCTTTTGTAAGCGATAAAATTAAAAATCAAATTGACCATCATTCTGAATCAAAGTGCGCAAAAGATATTTATTTTTCATTTCGCAACCCCAAAAATCGTAACACTAGTGTCCCACAATTCCGGCAGACACTTTGCCGTCTGCATTTTAAGTCCATCATCTCATCTTTCGCCCGTGCCAACTAGTTGCCAAAAACTTCCAGCATAGTTGGAAGCCAGCAAGTCCTCCCTATAGTTTTTATGGCGGTGTCTACACTGGCCTCGCCCTCGCATCAGGGAGCGCTACCTGCGAGTTCCCTTTCTGGCTGAGAGCCAGCTCACTAGGGTGTTTACACCATGATAGTTGCTGTGAGGAAGCAACTCCTTCAATTTTTGTAAACGCACCTTGAGTGTATAATGGTTTAGAAAATGAAGGAGACTATCTGCTGCTTAAAAATGCTATTATTTATTTCTTGAGAAATTTGGTTATCATCATTCCCATAGGGTTTTGTCCTAAGATGTCCTCTAATACAGTAAACCCTTGATAATACGAAGCACAATAATACAAGGTTTCGATTATGCGTCTATAAATTTTTCCCCATTCTATTAAAGAACACAATAGGCAGCATAGCAAAGGGATAGGTAGGCGAACTATTGCAGAGTAGTCTGTAGTGCATGATGCATGCATTAACAACCAATCCCATTATTACTGTGCATATACTAGCCATGTAGCTGCATGTGGCCCATATTATTAGCATGTTTCTATGTAGTACCCTAGTTGCGTATCAGTAGTGATGTTTTTTTGTTCTTCATCCCTGCCACACACCCGCGCGGTAGCTTGTTACTACGTTTGTTGCCCCGATTTGCTTGCCTAGACCTCATGACCTGTTGATTGACCTCATGATCCCTGTGTAACCTTGGAAGTTAGAGAAGGCCAGGAGGTATCTTTGGATTTTGATTAGGGAATCCATTTTAATTTATAATGCAATACCCCTGATTTTCCTGTCCATACCTCATGACCTTTGACCTCCGTGTAATCCTTGAAGGACAATAGATGACAAGAGTGACCTTACCATCCACTATGGCAACCATTGAAACATATTACATTCTCTTCCTTTGATATGACACGTTTGTTCATGGATTTGTTGGCCCGATTTGCTTTTATCACCTCTGTGACCTTGACTGTGCCCTGTCATGGTTCATGGTCTAAAGTGATTCCATTGTGTTTCTTGTGCCCAAAAACCCAACTATTAAACTTTTGGCAAAAAAATTCTGACTTTCGTGTATCTCGACATTTTTACATTTAAACCTTATGAGGCAAAATTTGATTTTAACTTGGGCCTTCATTCTGGGGTAAAAAAATCGAATTTTTAAAATGATGCTCACACTACACAAAGCATGGGACCTTTTTCTACCCTTGTATCAAATTTCATCAACGAGTGACAAATAAAAGTGCCTTAAATTTGAGGTCAAAAATGACAATCCATGGAACAGTCTGTATAAAAACATCGGTTAACCTGTTATTCCGCACTTAAAATAGCAGCCATACACTGAGCAAGTTTTAGCCATTAGTCAGGTGTTAGCCTCTGATGAACTGAGTTTTCTCTTCAGTAATAAACACCTCTATTTTTCAGTGAAGCCATCTTTACATTGAACTGTCGTGGGTAGTGGTAAGATGGCGACATTGCGTGATATGTCATGCGGATTGCGTTCGGTTGGCTTCAGGATACATTGCACTGCACTTTCGGCTTCAAGGTGCATGATACATTGCACTGCCTAACTATTTCTCTATATCTGTGGTAATAACATGGCAATATTCGAAAATAAGACGTTTTGAGAGTAAGAAGTTTTCGAAATTATGAACTTCGGGCACAGTGCCCAGGAACAAATGAAATTCATTTTTATGAACGTCGGCGAAAAACTGCTTCAACAAAACTATTTTTGATTGCGTAGACATTTAACAGTGGTGCATTCAAAATGAAATGCTTGAATAGTAGTGCATTCAGCTCCCACATATGCCAGTATCTCCCCATCATTTTCTGCATGTAACTCTGTGTATCATTTAGACCTTTAGTAATGTGGAAATTATAGTTAATTCCATTATTTATCCTGGCTATTTTATGTTTTACCTGTTACCAGCATTTTCATAACGTCCACGGTTCTCTTTTAATTAAAGTTTTGGTGTGACGGCACATACCTTGCTTGCTGCTGTGCACCTGGAATTATGGCAGTTCAAATTCTCCATGAAACCTACCTCATCCTTTAAGACAAGCAATCCAAGCTCAGGTCTCTGTGAAGGGGAAGTTCACACCAAAATCTTGTAGCATGGACGGGTTGAGTAAGGGCGGGTGATACCGTTAGGAAATTTGGGTGGGTTGTGTTGGTGGGGTTCAGGATTATGACGGCTGGGGAGTTTGGGTTTACGGTGCATGGGGGGGAGAAGGGTCCGGTTGTGGAGAGGGAAGGTCCCAGTTGTGGGCGTATCTTTTAAGAGGCCTGCAAATGGCCACGAAATCCGGGAGACCTTCGCCCGCTTGTGCCGGGCATCCTCACCCGTGTTTGCCTCCACCCGTGTGTCATAGATGTCGACAGTACCCGTTCGCCCTGGTTGCCCGCATCCTAGGGGGGTGCCCGGATTGCTTCATCAACTGAGGGGAGGGGAAGCATAAGAGTGAGCGAAAAATATTGCAAACGGCAAAGACCCTTGAGAAAGATACGCGGCAGTGACGATCATAGGGCGGTCACCAGCCCAGCCGAGTATACAGCTCAGCTGTATGCTCGGCAAGTTCTCCTTTAAGTCATATTCGTGATATTTCAGAAAAGTCCATCAAATGACTTCGGGTTGAGCCTCTCTCTTAATCTCTCACACACAGGCGGGCGACCCTCGCCCTTATTTTGCATCCGTGTGCAAGCCTCTAGTATCTTTATCTTTCTTGCCGAGCTTGAAGGTGGGGAGGGGTGGATGGATGGCGTCATGGAACATATGTGAGGTTCCTTCTTCTTCTGGGCAACCCTGGGGAGCGCATGGCAGTGGCTGATTTGAAACGCTCCGGATGTAGAGTTGAATGGGTAGGGTCAGGGATGCGGCACCCTTTGTTATCAGGAGGGTCTTCGACCCCTAATCTCATACTCTGACACCTCTAGACCATCTCCTTTGCTTCCCTCCTTTCCCCTCCCCTCAAAGATTATCCCGTAACCACCTGCACGCACCCGCTAAAGTTGACCAGTAGAAGAGGAAGGAACGTCACAGTCGTTCCGCGATGCTATTCCCCCACCCCTTCAAGCTCAGCAAGACAGATAAAGATACACCAGCAACTGGGATCTTTCCTCTCCACAATCCCCCATGCACCATAAAACCCAAACTGCCCAGCCTTCAAATTATCCTTGAGGAGACGATGTGGAAAATAGGGCGAATCACGCCCCATTTGTCATCAAGGTTTTAGTAGTAGAAAATAAGCAATATTACCTCCCAAGATCATTTATTCCACTGACCATGATGGAAGATGCTACGAGTCTAACCTGTAAATGATTTTTTTCTGGAAATGGGCTTAGTTCGTGCTTTTTTATAGCTATGATTGGGTGATAGAAGACAACTGAAGCGCGGTTGTGCCAGCTGCCATGGTAACAGCGTAGATATTTGAAACAAATGTCTATTTTTAGGGTCCATACTAGATTCCCATCTCTACCGACTATTCCAAAAATAAAATTCTTATTAAAAAATGTTCAACTTTTGTTTTCTATATGTTTTCCATACTGAGACGAAATTTTGCCAACACTAATGATTGCCGACTTAAAATCATTGACATAGTAGGTACTTGTTTTATGATCTTTTAAGAAATTGGTCTTTTAAGAATGCTTTCACGAACGACCACAAAAGATGTACAATGTTGCCAAAGAGAACAAAAGTTAGAGAAAACAAATATAAAATTTTTTGCATGAGTTTTTTTAAAACGTTCAAAATTATGAAGTGCCGATTTTCCGGTCCCGCTGACTTCGTATTATCGAGACTTAATTGTAATTTGAAACTTGGAAAATGCGCCTCTCCTTCTCTGGAAGGTTTCTCATCCTGAGTCTAACATTGGTTTGAATTATGGGTACGTGTGATCTATGTTGGGGTCAAATGTCGCTTATTTTTGGTCTACAGGTAATTTTAAATAAAGCCTAATGGTACACTCTATGTTAACATTGAATATTTTTCTGTATCAGCCTTTTATGTATGGTCATTAGATGACTGCCTTCCAAATATTACAATTTTTTGACTATCTCTACTACTATCAGTAGGATAACATCTTGGTTTTCTGCACTCAAATAGTATGATTACAAAATGTAGGTATTATTTTCTGAGATTTGCTTACATTCCTACAAATATGGAAGATGAATTAAAGCATATAAAAAACAGACAGCAGCAAGATGCAACATCCGCAGACCTAACAACTCAGGCATCATACTATCAATACCAGAGCAGATAAATGAAAACTACTAATAAAGGTTAAGTGGAAAGGTACTTATTCCAAAACTATTATTCTCAATCAACTGGTATCACATTAATACATAATTGTTAACAAAGCTGTAGTTAACACATTTCCGCACTTATTTGCATTTCAGCCCATGCACAATTCCTAAAAGAAGAAAATCCGGGCATTAGCACAGGAAACTTGCTGATAGATGAATGATTATGTATATGTGGTTATGGGCTCACAATGACCAAATAACTTTTTTCTATGTATCTATTTTGTATTAATATTTAAACAGGTCTCATGCTGAACTATATAAAGCATATTAAATTATATTTTTGCTGGTTATTCAACTGCTTTACATTTGTTATTGCATATCCATCATTTGAACTTGATCATGTGACTTACATGGCAAACATTATGTGTATCCTTGGTCTACATGGAACTTAAACCAGTGAAGCTATCCACAGATGCTAAACTACTATAAAATCCAAGGATTATTATTACTAACCAATTTTGTATGTCTACAATTTTTAGTGTGCTCTCAGGGGTGTTCTCGCATGGTATCATAAAGTTTATCAGTGATGTTCAATGGTTGATGGACTTGTTTGATATATTCCCTCTTAAGTGCACCCAAGTTTTCTTTTACTTTACTTGCACCCTGTTCTGCAAATACATAAAACATGGTGTGTAAAGGTGGGATATTGGTGACCTTAATCCCATTTTTGGCACAAAAGAACTAACTCAGAAGGCAGAAATTGAGTACCAATATCAGTCCATCTATATGGGAATACCAAATACAACCATAAAATACCTCAGTTTATAAATTCTATTTTGGGCCTTTGTACATACCATCCATTACCCAGGCATCCATCATCTACAAAAAATGTCAACCAGGATCATAATAAACCCCCAGAAGGATATGAAATATAGATGCACATGCTTCCACAGACAATTAGTTCTTACCTTGGGCACCGAGTAATCTTTTTGTGGAAGATTTGCCAGTGTGACTTGTTAAGTTTCATTTCTAGCAGCCTAGTGCACGATATCTTTGTCTAGGTGCGGCCACGATCTATGGAATCTAGCTAAGAACTTCATGTGCTCAATTCAATGCTACATGCTGTCATGGAGCATTGACAGTACATGTCCCATTGATGCTGTGGGTAACATAACTATAGGTTTCCCTAACAGAGACAACAATTTGTAATGGATAGATAAATTCATTCAAACGTGTGACATACGGATGCAGTCCTTTGTCCCAGTGGTAAGACCACCCAGTTTAAGTAAATTTTACTACTTTCTTAAAACCCTGGCTGAGTAATCTCTTATGTTTGAACTTACATGTGAAAAACACGTTCAGTTTCATTAGGTGGAGGTGATGAAGACCATATCTGCATTTTGCTCATTTTTTCCATACCCTACCCTGTCATATGCTGCAAGATTCAGAATTCCCCTCTTAGGCCCCATAATTCTCTTCAATACTTTGGCATCAGAGACAACAGTCAGAATTACCCATTTATATGCCCAAGAGCAGAATTTAGTGGAGAGACTGATGGATGGCCTGTTCGCTGGTACACCAGTGGACTGCCCGCTGGAGCAATCCCTCCCTTATATATGCCAGTCAGGCCCACCAATGAGGGCAGGCCTAGGTAACTAAAGTGAGTACTTTGGCATCAGAGACAACAGTCAGAATTACCCATTTATATGCCCAAGAGCAGAATTTAGTGGAGAGACTGATGGATGGCCTGTTCGCTGGTACACCAGTGGACTGCCCGCTGGAGCAATCCCTCCCTTATATATGCCAGTCAGGCCCACCAATGAGGGCAGGCCTAGGTAACTAAAGTGAGTACTTTGGCATCAGAGACAACAGTCAGAATTACCCATTTATATGCCCAAGAGCAGAATTTAGTGGAGAGACTGATGGATGGCCTGTTCGCTGGTACACCAGTGGACTGCCCGCTGGAGCAATCCCTCCCTTATATATGCCAGTCAGGCCCACCAATGAGGGCAGGCCTAGGTAACTAAAGTGAGAGTACTGTCCAAGGTGGGCAGTCAGCCAGGTTTTCAGTAAAGGGGACATACCACCAGGCCACATTATGTGGCAAACCCTTAACAATTATAAATGTATTTGGCTCTCCCGGTATCATAAAACAACATTGCCTTTCATTAAGGTAGGGCAAGGGCTTAGACATGTTAACACACCGGTTCCCGTGAGATCACTGAAGCTAAGCAATGTTGGGCCCAGACAGATGCTGGATGGGTAGCCCTCCTCCATACCTCTACGGCGGTGCTCTTGACCCATCTGCGATTGGCGGGCAGGTTAAATGTGGGTTGGCACAATGGATCTAAAGAGGTCTAAGTACCAGGGGGGCTCCAGGAGGCCCCCACCCACCCATCCAAGTTTTTTTAAATTAAGGTAATGTCAATCCATAAGGTATTTAGGTAATTTCAATGAAACCCATGTTAGTGCACCACACAGTAGTATCAGCTGGGATATCTATGGATTGCAGGACCTCCAAGGAGTCTTGGAGGACTACATGGACCTCAGCAAAGAAGATCGGCTTCAGTTAATCGAAGGACTGAATGACAGTTCAATGAATTCATGGCAAACTGCAACTTTTTGGACTGGCATCACAACAAGGTAGATTTCAATGTTCTTAGTGGCCATGCCACAATAATGGGGTTTGTGGAACAAACCAAACTCCCGACATTGTTGGCGCAGTACAAGATTTTGCTTAAAAATATTTTATATTAAACAGAAGAGAAAATTTAAAATGTGGCTAGCCCACATAATAAAACCAGCAACATTAGGTAAGTCTAAAGTTTGGAGATGGGGAATAACAAGAATCACCAGACAATGGTTGTAGGTTGTGAAAAAACCTGAGATATAGTATCTATATCAACCCCAAGATACTTTATCCATTTCCTAGGGATTAAATACATTTCTCAATATCGAGTATACTGCCAAGTCATATTAATTAAAATCAATAACAGGATTGACCACCTGTGCAAGCTGGAAAACAATCAATCAGTCATCTAAGTATGTAATCATGGGAACATTAAATCTTTGAAAGATTTCTCAGGCCACTGGCCTGGCTCAGCATAGCATGATTACTGGTGTCACACAGTGACTAGGCAAAAGTGAAAAAAATAATACATATTTCTCATCTTAACACCATAATATATGACATGAGTTCGAGAAATAGGGATTTGGACGAAGGTAGGTATCTGTCTAGTCCACCTTACACAAAAGACTACAAGGATGCATGCCAAGGCATGGGCCACATTCTTGAGGCTAAACAATGGTTTTCAGTAAAGCTGTGCCCACCAACTGAGATCATGGATAAGGCTGCCAGATGCTTATGGTATGAGAAATGTTCAAAAGGCACACACTGGTCATTGCTTGTTGCACTAAAATCCCTCATTGTTCAAAGCCCTGTAAATACGAGCACTAAGGGCCACAGGGTATGGTGAAGAGTGGAGGACAAAGGGAGCACCCTGAACTTGGGGACATTGGCACCCGCCAGTAGGGCTTCAATCATATTTGGGACATCATAAGGCTATTACTCTTGCATGTAGGCAGGGCATCACAATGTATGGGAATAGCAGAATCTGGAACCACATGGACATTTAACACTTTATTGAGGGGCAATATGTTATCTGGGAATGGTGGAAGAACATTGTCGAAGACTGGTCCACCAGAGACCAGGTTCAGGTTCTAGGACTCTTGGTCTGAGATGGATAATGAGGGCAAGTCCCCTCAACCAGAGACTAAATTATTCATCTTCACTGAGACCAGAACCCCTAAGTTCCAGTGTTGTATCTCCTGCTTTGAGATATAGTCAAATAAAGTTATTAATAATAGATAGTAACTGGGATTCTTTCAGGACTTTATTCCCGACACTTTCACACATATTCCATCTTAACATCTACTGGGATACGTCACTTCCGGGGGAAGGTATGTGAGGAGCACAGGGGTACCAACCACATAAGAGTATACTACAACACCTCCCCCTTTAAAGGGTGAGGCGTACAGGAGCTTTCACCCTTCTGCCACTTCTTGTAGTCCCAATTTTGGAATTGGTAGTCTCTGAGTGTCTTTTTTCAACAGGTGTCCTTTGACTCCTGAGACCACCTGAAGTACCACTGTTTTCTCTGGTGAGTTGAGGGCTTCTAAGAGTATCACTATTTCTTGGTGCTATATGTTCCTCTAATAGCATGAGAGGTCTTTGTAATGATACATTTTTAGAGGTTATGGCGTAAGTGAACATCATTACGCCTTACAACATTACCATACTTATTTTTAACTAAGTAAGACCTAGGACATCTGTGCTGTTCCATAACAGTGCCAGGCTCCCACCATTCATTATTTCTTGCCTTAATCCATACATTATCTCCTCTTTTGAATTCCTTGACCAGCCTCCTGGAGGCTCTGTCATAGTATTCCTTAACTTTATCCTGCTTAGCCTGGAGTGCTTCATATATACCTGTTTGTAACCTTGGTTTCAAAGCTTCCATTGTGACAGGAAGCTTGGAGCGCAGTTGACGGCTAAACAATATTTGGGCTGGGGACACGTTAAGCCCTTTTAGGGGAGAATTCCGATAATCCCTCAACAGGTCCCTGAAATCTTTACCTAATTCTTGGCTTTTCCGAAGAATTTGTTTGCCAATGTGCACACCCTTTTCTGCAAGCCCATTACTTTGATGGTAATGGGGGCTACTTGTCCTCAACTCCATCCCATTCTCTCTGAAATATTTTTGACAGTCATATGACATGAAAGGTATGTTGTCTGCAATGCATTCCCTGGGAATTCCATGAGTCGCAAAAATGCTCTGTAATGCATTTATTATAGCACTAGTAGTTTTATTTGGTAAAGGAACTAATTCCAACCATTTAGAGTAATAGTCAACAAGGAAAAGATAGGGGTTCTTGGCAAAATCTAAAATGTCACATGCAACTTTTTCAAATGGCAACTTAGGCACCTCATGAGGGAGTAACGGCTGTTTCCGCTTTCTGGGTTGGAACTTATTACATACTTCACACTTATTAATTACGGTTTCAATGTCCCTTGACATTCCAGGCCAATAGTATAGCTCCCTAGCTTTAATGCGAGTCTTCTCGATCCCCCCATGCCCTTCATGCAATAGTTTTAGCACATAGGATTTAAGAGCATTAGGTACTACAATTTTGTGTCCCACGAAAACTAGTCCATCTTCGATGTAGAGCTCATCTCTTAGCTTATAGAAAGGTTGAAGTGCTGTGGATATTTTTCCATAATTTGGCCACCCCCTAGTGCACATTCTGATTATTTCACTTAAAACTTTATCAGTGTTAGTGTTTTTCTGAAACTCTTCCCTCTGTTCCCTAGATATGGGAAGATACCTACTGATGGTATGAACCATCTCTTGTATTTCAGGCTCATCTTCAACATTCCCCTTGATGTATGACCTTGATAGCATATCTGCAATATGCAAATCCTTTCCAGGGACGTAGTACACATTCAAGGAGTATCGCAGCAGTTTGAGTCTTAGCCTTTGGGGTCTTACTGACCCTATCTTACTTACTCTTTTTTTCATTACTGACACAAGTGGTTTGTGATCAGTTTGGACATCTACATTGAGCCCATATATATAATTGTGGAATTTAGTGGTGGCAAAGTGAATGGCTATCAACTCTTTCTCAATTTGAGCTCAAGTATTTTGCTCACACTCGCTCAAGCTTCTAGAGGCAAAAGCAACAGGCTGTAACCCCTTACTCTCAACTTCTCCTTGTAACAAACAACAGCCTAGACCCGATTGAGAGGCATCACACTGAATAGTAATTTTTTTAGACGGATCAAATGATGCCAGAACTGGGGCAGTTGACACACTCTCCTTCAATTTCTGAAATGCCTGGCTGTGGGAGGGGAGCCATTTCCATTCTGTTCCTGCTTTTAGCAATTCACGCAGTTAATGTTACCATGTTTGGGATGAAACTACGCACATAATTAAACATTCCCATTGCTCTTTGCAATTCTTTCACATTAGATGGGAATTCTAGGCTTACAAGTGCTTTCACTCTCTCAGGATCAGTTTTCATCCCTGCCTCTGAAAAAAGATGCCCCACATATTTTACTTCTTTCACCTTATATTGCAACTTTGCTGGATTGAACTTTATGTTCAGTGCCCTAGCTCTTTCAACAACTCGTTCAACAACCTTATCATGCTCCACTTCTGTTTTACCCATGCACAAGATATCATCAATGTAGATAATGGTACCTGGTATATCACCAAAATTTTGCTCTACCATTCTCTGAAATATTTCAGGGGCACAAGCAATACCATATGGCAATCTTAGATATTTGAAGCAACCAAAGGGACTTGTGAAAGCACATTTGAGGGAGGACTCCTCATCTAATTTTACCTGATGGAACCCTTCTTTCAAATCAAATACACTGAAATATTTATTGCCACTCAATTTCTCAGCTATGTCACTCACAGTTGGAACAATGTGGTACTGTCTAACAATAACCTTGTTTAAGTCAACAGGGTCAAGACAAAGACACAAGTCCCCATTTGGTTTCTCAGTAATAACAAGGTTACTGAGCCACTCTTTACCTGTCAGGCTTTCTATCCTAGAAATTATTTTCTTTGTCTGAAGCCTCTCCAACTCCATCTATAACCTTTCTTTCAGAGCTGAAGGCACCCTCCTGGGTGGCCTTGATGTTGGCTGCACATTCTCTACTGTTGCTATATTGCACCTTTGCGGTACACACCCCAGACCCTTAAACACAGACATATACATTTTAAGGAATTTACTTTTTGATGACAGCTGGCCAATAATACATACCCTTTTAACCAAGTTCAAAGATAAACAGCCCGGTAATCCCATAAGGGGTTGCAAGTCATGGTTTACAATTACAAAATCAAGGAAACATTCAGCATGTTATAATTACATCTCAGAGTGGCAATGCCTTCAGGCTTAATTGTCATGCCACCATACGCCTCAAGTCGCACACTTGTGGGTTTAATTCTAACACCACTTTGCTCTAACTTCTGTATTGCCTGCATCGGCAGGACATTCACTTGAGCACCTGTGTCCAACTTCATTGCAAACACTTTTCCACCGATCTCCACCTTTTCAACCCACTCATTGGGATCACAACTAGCATCCACCGAATTAACGCTCAAATTCACAGACAGTGCATAGCAGGACACTGACGATGTATCTGACAAGGAGTCAGATTCTACCACGTCGATTTGGTGTACATTTCTCACCCTGCATGCCACAGCAAAGTGATTGATTATTCCGCACTTCGCGCACTTCCTTCCATATGCCGGGCACTCTCGAGGGCCATGATTCGTTTGCACCTGTTACATTGAAACTTTTTCACTGCTTTCCCCACACTTTGGCTTGCACTTTAGTCCACTTTACCTCGAGAATGGTGATTCCCTCTCTTCTTCTGCAAAACGTCGATGCGGTAATCTCCTCCTTTGCGCTCAGCCGTTGTTTCTCTGATCTGCCTCGCCTGCCTCCGACTTTGTTCTACAGCTCTGCAGTGGGCTGCCGCTTTCTCCAGAGAGATATCCTCCAGTCTAAGCAGGGCCTCCCCAGTTAAGCTACCAAGGCATCGGTAGTTAAGTGAATCAGTAAGGTGAATGGTTCTTTCTCAGTGGAAATTTTGTTATTGTGCATATCATTAAGTAATTCTGTTAAGGTTTTTCAAGACTAGTTTGTAATTCTTTAATTTGTCATTTCACAAGTTATGGAACTTCCAAACTCCATAAATCATAGCAAATCTTATTGCTCCACTTGAGCATAATTTCTCTCTGCAGGAGATAGAGCTGCTAAGGTGCACATGGTCCTTCTGACCCCTCAATTTCATGACACAAGATTGCCCCTACTCTATATGGAGATGCATCCTTCACTACAAGCAATGGTAAATGATGGAGTGTAGTGGCACAATAAAATTGTTATGAAAGGAAGAGTGCCAGGAAAACATTACTATATGGAGGAATGTGTGATGGATGGATTAGATGGAATGAAACAAGGTAGAAATCACACCAATCTGAATACAAATGTAGTGCAGGGAAGGCGATTTACAAGAGGAGTAAAACAGGATATCAGTAATCCATAAAAACCTACCCTTAATGGTGGAATTATAATACTGCACTTTAATCATTCTGAAATGAGTACACTACGGGACTCCCTGTGAAGGCCTCCACAGTCAGATGTTTAAGTCACATTTCTTCAGGGGTATCTTCTGCAATGGTCCATACTGCTTGGAAACATTCCACCGACTGCAATATACTGTTGTTGGAATCTGCTCTTTTAAATTGTAATCTTGTTTAATGTTATTAAACAAGTGTATGCTTATGATGACAAAATTGACCATGAGTAGCATTGAATGAGTTCCATATGTGTACCAAACATTTCATGCTGGAACTAATAAAAAAATTTCTATTCATACTCCTAGAAATTTATCCCATTTAAATAATAACAGGTAATTACCTAAATTATTAAAATAAATCCTATTTAAATAATTTAGGTAATTACCTCTCAGGGAATCTTAACTCTACTAGCTGTGTGTATATTCAAGGGGGCACTGTGTGTAAAGAATTATCCCATCTCTTCCTTACTAAGTAATTCTCACTTTGTGTCATCAAACTCATCTCAAAAACTATACTGAAAGCCTTCATTATTCCAACATATAAGACTGTAGTTGATGCCCAAAAACTTAACCCTTAACTTACAATAGTCACTGTTCATGATAGGAATCCAGAAAGTATTAATTCTGTTTCCACATCTGTAGAGTTTAAGAGGGGATTTAAAAATTTGCTTCTTGAGAGAAATAAACATAGTGTCAAAGAATTTTTGTAGACACATGTCCCTTTCAGTAATTTTTCTTTTAAAGTATAAGACAGCCACTGAGAAATCCAACTTCAAAATTCAGGGCTTCCCATATATGGCAAAACATCTTTCTTGTTCTCTAAGATACACCCATGACCCATGTAATGTAATACAGTGAAACCTCTCTTAACGACCACTCCTATCAAGCGACCACCCCTCTCAACAACCAGTATTTTCCGGAACCGATTGTAATGCCCCTATGTTCATGGTATTCATTACCCTTATTAAAAGACCACCCCGACCAAAGACCACCACTTTGAAGGGAAGTTCCCTCTATTCAACAAAACAATTGTCGTAAACCTGAGTTTTTCCCAGCTTTTGGGAGTCATACCAGCCTATTAGGTCAGTCCACAGACAAAGGAGGGCCAGTCTGCCAGGGGGTGTGGATTATTTAAATGTGTATTGTAAAATAATAGTCATCGTAGCCTCGCGCGGGGAGAAGGCTCGAGGCCGCGTGCCGGGCTCTCCGGCGCCTCGCCGAGGCAACGCCATGAGATGCAACTGAGTTATGTGCACGAAAATATTAACATCAGTGGTCGTGCGATGAGAAAAAGTCTCACTCTTTGTAGCCGATGGTATCAGACATATCATTACACAGCTGCGGATGCTTCATTTATACTTTTTGAGACGGTCGGTCAATAGGAAGAGATAAAAAGTCAGCTATGTAGAAGGAAAGGAAACTTATTCCAACTAATGATTACAAAGTGAGCACAAGTTCGAATTTGGTGTGAGAGAAAATGTCATTGTGCTACCAATGGGGCTAAGGGGTGATTCATCGAGTCTTTTCGTGGGGAACGCCGTAACTTCGTTAGTGACGGCACACGATCCACCACTGAGTCGAAGATGTCAAGGAGAATTTGTTTGAGTTTAGAGGAAAGGGTTCGAGTTATCGAAGAACGAGATTAAGGTGCATCTGAGAGAAGGCTAGCAGATTTATTTAAATGTGGGAAAACTCAAATAAATGGAATTTTAAAATCTAGGGGCGACATTTTAAAAGAGTAGCACAACAGCAAAAGGAACGGTGGAGTGAAGAGAAAGCGGCAAGAAAAGTACGAAGGGATCTATTTGAGTGTTTTTGAGTGGAATAAAGTTGCACGGTCAAAAAATATTCCTATTAGTGATGTACTAATAAAGGAGAAGGCCTTGAAAATTGCTCGTAAATTAGGTGATGAAGATTTCATGGGCAGCAATGGCTGGCTCGAACGATTTTGTGTACGGCATGACATTTTTTTTCGCCTAATTTTAAGACGAAGGAGAATTAAAGAAAAAAAATATTATTTTTGGAAGCACTGTGTTTTCTTTGTTTCGATTACCTCATTGGTCAATTTAAATTCTTGCAAAATATCAGTTTAATGTCAACGATGTAAGTATACATGTATTTAAATATATTTATGTATAATCTTTTTTGTACTGCATTTCCGCCAATATAGTGTAATTACTTACCTATTTATTGTAATTTGCATCTAGTAACCAGTGCAATAAATGTAATTATGTGCTTTGAAAAAATCTAATGTTGATGAAATTCCTATGCATAAAAATTTTGCCATAAGTAAGTTGGTAAAAAATATTGAAACAAACTCGATTATTATTAATGAATCCTCAGCTCGGTAGTTTTCCCATTTTTTTCAAACTAGCCGCCCGGTCATTTGCAATTACATATATTCATAGAAACAACCCCTCCAGACTCCTAAACCCCTGTCAAACGACCACCCCTCTCAAAGACCATTTTCCAGCGGAACCATCGGTGGTCGCCTAATACAGGTTTTACTGTACCACCATCAGTAAAAGCTCCTAGTACCATCAGATATCAGTTTCCACTCTCAAACTTTTTTTAATTAACAGAAGCATTGTTTGTTAGACAATTTACAAGTGTTTGTACCAAGCAATGAGTTGGAATTAAATTTGTAACTGTCAAGCTTGACCAGAAAATTTCATATTTTATAAGGTCTTTCACATGCAGTAGCCTTCAACATTTTGCTTTTCCCTCCTCTTTTCTCATTCTGTAATTTTGGCAACCATAGATAATGAATAGGTAATGAAATGAATATCTTTGCCTTATCAATTACAAATGTCTTTATTTAAAATTAAAATGTAAAAAATGTCATATTTTTGCATGCTCTCAACAGGGAAAAAACTTGGAAAAACAGGAACATTGATGTTTCCTGATTAGAAGCAGGCATTTGTATGTATTTCTTACACAAAAAACATTCTGTATTGCATTTATCATGCTATTTATTAAAATATACTCAATACAAAGCAGCTCACGAGTAGGATCACAAGTCTTCTTTAGGAAAACCATTAGGCTCTTGACCTTGACTTAAATTTGCACTCTCCGCTACTTTTACAGCTCTTTCTATTTGAGGGAACACATCTTCAATGCTAGTTTTGGTGTCCCAAGTATCCAAAACTATACCATCATGGCTAACAAGATATTTGTAAAAATTCCAATCTGGCTGTAATTTTGATTGATCTGAAAGAAAAAATAGTTATGAGGTATTGCATCATATTTTTGAGAAAATTTTATTGAAATAAAGTCAAAGATCACAGTTCTTCACTGTGTTATATTACTCAACAAAAGAAAACTCTATACCTAGAGCTGACTTTCAAGCCCTCCCCATTTGGCAATATTTGTCATCAAGCACTGCCAAAAATAGAACGAACTTTATTATATTCCACATGATTATTATTAATTCAAATAGTTTCAACCCTTTCAGGTCAATATTCAAGAGTAAAATTCTACTCTTGGTATTGACATGAAGAGGTCGAAACTGGTAGAGTGAGTAATAATATTCATATGGAATATGACAAAGTTCATATCATTTTTGAGTACATAATATAGATGAGGCTGGTACAACAGTGTGCCATGAGATATATTTAATATTTTAGGCAATGCTTATAAGTAATAAGCATTGTAAGCTGCGATCCATTGGATATCAGCTATGGGGTCATGGATATTTCATGATTGTTTAAATAAATATCGAAAAAGTTATATGCCTTATGAGAGGGTAGAAAATGAAATTGCTTCCCTTTAGCCCCCCCTCCACATTAGACTGGAGTTTCTGACCATGGACAATTTTGCATTGATGGATTTGTATTTATTCCAGGATCCTCAGTCTAGGTGAAATTCAGTTGATGAGATCTAAATCGAGCTCTACTATGGTTTCTTCTGCATTCTTCCATTTTTGTGGATGATAGTTCTACAACCATTTCCAATCCACTTCAAGTCCGAAATGAAGGTATGAATTTTTTGGTACCTTAAGAGGGCAGCTTCATACAGTCAGTGCACTCAGGTCAGCTTGTTTTATTGTTGCACTCTGATTATTGGCTCATTAACTGTAAACCTAATGACTGACATCTAACCACACTGGTAATCAACTGTGGCTTAAACTGAAACTAAAATCAAAACAAAGAATCAGTACCCAACTCTTCATTTGCCTATGCTGTTAACCCTTTGCGGTCCAACGTCGAGGCAGGCTCGACAGGCCTAGCTCTAGCAGCAGGTCCAACGTCGAGTTGAGCTCGACATCAGATGGCGCTGCGATTATGCGCATTTTATGTAAGGTGCTGCTATCTTATGTCACTTTCGTGAACTTCTAGTACCTTATGAAGCCTTTTCATCTATTTTGCAAATAGTATTTCTTTCGGCTACTACTTGAATTTCACAAAAAAAATTGGACCACGAAGGGTTAAAATAGTATATATATTAGACCACAGTAAATGCAGCAGAATATAATTTTTTTTTCAAAAAAATCAAAAAAAAATTTTTTTTCCAAAACTTTTTGTGAGATGATTATGTGAGATTCTGTCATGTATGAGTAACAAATATAATTTATTCAAAAAAATTGAAGAGGGTCACCTGACACCCCCTGACAGAGTTGAAATGGAATTGGTCAGTATGTGAAAATATGCTGTAAATGAGTAAACATTAAGGTGTTTTTTCTATTTACCAGTGCTTTAGTCTTTTTATGTAAAAGAATTTGATGTGAAATAACCCATTGTATCCATTATATTACATTCCATGAGAACTTTACATAGTTCAGTTAGTCTTGATGTCCTTTTAATTCTATATTATGGCATCTTTTTGTCACATATGACATATAACATAATACTTTGGGGTTCATCCATGCATGCTGTGAAGATTTTCAAATTACAGAAAAGATTAGTCAGGATTATTACAAAAAAAGCCATAGTGTTCTCCATTCAGACCCATCTTTACAAATTTAAACATTCTTCCTTTCCCTAGTGTATACATCATGTTTTCAGTGATATATGTTTAACAAAACCTGTTCAAATTCTCTATAAATGCTGACTTCCATCAATATGGGACTCAAAGATTGAAAAATCTCCATCAAGGCAGTGTTAGGACTAGTGCATCCAGCTGGTCCTAAAGAAATGGGCATCAAACTATTTAACAAACTGCCCAATCGGATTCAAAACATTAAATCAATAGGTCCTATTAAACATAATTTTCAAAGTTTCCTTGAGGAGAAATTGTTTTACTCTGTAAATGAATATTTATATGACTAATCAACCTGAGTGATTAAAAGCATTGTGCTCCTTGTACCAAACATGACATTCTTAACCTTTTGCTTTGTGTTTGGTTTTTATTGTTTCTGTATTTTGATTGCACACGTATCATCTTGATGTGTCTTATGTAATGTGTAAATGTGGTCTTTGGAATAAAGAATTATTATTATTACTGTAACCAAAGAAAAGCTTGTAAAATCATGGCACAGCTAGACCCACAAGAATCAAAGATGATGATCATAAATATCAACGCTTCAGTCAGTACACTTAGTGTCTTCTTCATAATTATACTACCTCAGTTAGGTACCTGTTTTTTTATATTTTTACACCTATTATGTATTTTTCCCTCCAAGCAATGGATCAGTAGTAGCATATTGTAGGCAACAGCTCATGTTGTACATACTTCATCCCATGCAAAACCTGTAGATGCCCATCATTAACCAGTCTTTGGATAAGTTGGAATTTGCTCATTTGGTTTTTACAATGATTTTTCCCATTCCAGTGACCTGGTTTCCTGAGTATACTCCTAACTGATTGCTTAGACTATCATTCAGGTTCAGTTCTTAGACTAACCAATGAAGATAGCTAAATGTGGTCTTAAGCAAACTACAGCTTCAAGAATGGGGGCATTTACTCGGATCCGAAATTGCAATTTTGTGCACGAAATTGTTAGATGGAAATGAAAAAAGAATTTTAGTGAAAAAATTAATCTTCTAACCACAATCATTCACTCATAAATCAAAAATTAAAATAAGAAAAAGGTGACGCCCACCGAAAAAGCTGCTGTGATAACATTGACGTCATTTTCCTCCCATCCTTGACTGCTCTTATGGGAAGGGAAAGGAGAGGTCGGGGATTCTCGGAAGGTCTGCTTGCACAGATCCTGTCGCAATCGCTCCCATTGGGAGAACCAGCTGTGTCCCCCCCTTTGCAATAAGGCAAAGTAGCTGCGCGGGCTCAGTTGTGATTGGACGAAGTCGATATATGTCAGAGGTTGCACCCCACCCACTTTTCCGAAAGGGTTAAAAACATCAGTTTTTCGTCGCTTATAACTCAAGAAATAATTGACGGATCAAAACATGGAAAAATACGGGTCTTTTTATTTTACAAACTCTATCATATTCGACAATAAAAAAATATGGTAAACGACCCTATTGTCTATTTTCATTACAGTAAACTCCTGATTTTCCATGCTAATGACTAGTAAAGGGTGCACGGATAATCCTCTGCTTGGTTCTTTCCAGATTCATTTCTCTAAGATGCACCACCAAAATAAATGTTACTCCCTAAGAAAATAACACAATCTGCCAATGAAAAGATCCTCGCTGTACATAATAGCATTTTATGACAACAAAGAATCCAATAGAGCTCACTCAGCTGCAATTAAATTTTTGTAAGCCTCAGGTGGTGGCATGAAGCCTGGCGGAAGACATCAGACCAGTTGGTAGGGCCATAGTGAAAACCACGCTTAGAGGAAAATAACTAAAGTTTACTTACCTTTGAGACCACTGCCAATACACTAAATAGATAAGCAATCCACAAATAATTGGGAGTTTATTGTACATGGGAATCTGCTCTACAGGCAATAATAATAATAATAATAATAATAATAATATAAATTTATTTGACTTAAAAATAACTCATTCATATAAATCAATATAGTCCGATTACTCATGTTACATAGGTGAAGTATGCTAATTTGGTCAAAATTGATTGAATGGTATGGTAGAAATAGCCTATACATGTAGAGATTTGCAGATGGATACAGAAACTTTCAAACTACCTCAATCTACGACTGCCATAAAATATTTGTCAGGTTTTATTTGCTCCTCAATTACTCCAACAATTTCCCTTCCTAATGCCCTCAGCCATTTGAGGCCTGCAGGTGACTCCCAGTCTAGTGTGTCTTTCTCTGCAGTATGTTACATTATTAAATTACTACCTTGCTGATGCTGGGATGATATTACTAACAGGAGGGAGCCAGCTGTTAGCCATGGAATCAATGTATGTAGTTATTCATGGGAGAGCATTGACATGTAAGGGTATTTGCACTTTGAGGTAACTTAGGCTAGGCACAGTTTAAGGATATACGATTCCCAATTGCTCAAGAACGTCCATTTTCCAGCCTCTTCTCCTTCACATGCAATATCTCCGTGTCAAACAAGCAGTTGTGTACTTTGTCCGAAAGATGTTTGGGCATGGTCTGCTGTGATGGGTGATGCATCAATATTTAATAGTTGCTACATTCAGTATTTTATTTTTTTAATACAAGTTGTGTCCAATGGGAAGGTGGATGTGGTCATTGAGGGTAGAGCTGACCGATTTCTAAGCCCACCAGCACGTGAAAGTCACACATCGGGTAGGGGGGCCAGTTCCCATTCCTGCGCCACCAAATTAAAACTTTAATTTTACAACCCAGAAACATTAGGAAAGCTCTTGCGACATACCAAGGACTAATTTCATCCTACCCTTCAATTAGGAGTGTACAAGAGAAGGTGTCATGATTGTGCTAAGAGTTATAATTGTCATATGGGTAGGAACTTTGCTACTCATATGATGGAAGGGTGGGAAAAAGGTGACTTGTCTTCCATTGTGGCTGAACACCTTTTGAACACAGTGCACCGGCCTCGGTGGCGGCGGGGTTAAGTCCTCGCCTGCCATTCCGAAGGTCGCCTGGGTAAAACTCAACTGTCCAGGGCATGGGTGTTTTTAAATGTGTTGTCCATATATATTACAATGATCGTAATTGGGGTCACCTGTGATCATTACAGAAATTATTATTATTATTATTACCACTGCTTGTTTGATCTGGACGTATTGCATGTGGAGAAGAAAGGCTGGAGACTGGACTGAGCTGTTGGAAACTGTTCAGCAGGGGAAAGAAGGCCTCATGAGTGAACATGTGTCCAATAGTCAATCCCCACTCCTTTTCATTCCATTCCCTTAATCAATTAACGACTTACATGAGTCCCCCACACAAAATCTCTTTTCC
Source organism: Platycnemis pennipes (assembly GCA_933228895.1). Classification (NCBI taxonomy): domain Eukaryota; kingdom Metazoa; phylum Arthropoda; class Insecta; order Odonata; family Platycnemididae; genus Platycnemis; species Platycnemis pennipes. Next base: position 30,404,374 of record OW121846.1, read on the forward strand.
CTCCCATTTCTAGAAACTATATACATATATAAAATTGAATTTACCGACTGACTGACAGATTTCTTCACTCATCAATGCATAGTTTAACACTAGGACGCCCGGACTTTTCGACATCATTCAACGCCCAAATGGGGTCATTTTGACCCCCGGTAATTAATAAGTTAATTTATCACAAGGCATTTATATGTTTACATTTTTAGTGTTTTTTCATTAAATGATGTCCTAATTCTTCACATTCATCAATTATTGCAGTTCATTATAGTAATAATTTGCTCGATATAACTATTAATTGAAATACCAACTTTGAGTGTTGGAATCATTTTCTCGTTTTTCTTCAATTTCATTTTTTCTTGCCTAAAATGGTGACACTCAGTAAACAAGAAATGTCATCTACTTTATTTAAATGTATTTATTTATTATTTTTGCAGTTTAAACTGGTAAATTAGGAATTATTTGTCCTGCCAAAATTAGAAATACCATCAGAAAAAATCTAAAAAAAATTGAGTAGCCTAATGAAAATAGTTTTCATCATCATCAGTATTTCAATCCCATGAAAGGTGTACTGCAGCCCTCCATTATGCCCTATTTAGTGTTAATTCCCTCACCCTCTGTTATGTTTCCTCTTTCACATCCTCCTTAATTTGCTCTATATACCAGCCCCTTGGTCTTCCACGCGGGACCTTCCCTTCGATCTTCCTGTCTATTATATTTCTAACTAATTCATTTTGCCTCAAGGTAAATCCAATCCATCTGTTTCTTCTATGCCGTATGGTTTTCCATATTGTCCTTTCTTCATCTGCTCTTCTGTACACCTCTTCGTTCCTCACTTTATCTGTCCATTTAATTTTCTACATTCTCCTCCAGTACCATGTTTCCAAGGCTTCAATTCTTCGCTGGTCTGCTTTCCCGATTTTCCATGTCTCTGAATCATAGAGTACCATGCTCCATGCGATAAAGGGCTTCGTTGTTTGTAGCCGTAGGTTCTTTGAGCATAGTAGTTGTCTCTTCTTCATTAACCCTTCCTTATCTTGTGCTATTCTTTGCTTGATGTCCGTTGAGCTCCTTCCATCTCAAGTTATAGTGCTGCCGAGGTAGGTGAAGTTCTCTACTTGTTCCAATTTCACTCCTCAAATTGTTATATTTGCCCCAAGCTTCTCTCTTCCGCACACTAGGATTTTAGTTTTCCTCTTGTTGATGCTCATATTATATTCTTGTAGTACTTGGTCCATAGTGGTCCGGGATGCTTGTAGGTCCTCTCCACTTTGTGCTACAACTGCGATGTCATCAGCAAACCGGAGCATGTTATTTCTTCGCCATTCACCTTGACGCCCTTGATACCAATTTCCTCTGTGTCTCTTATTGCTTCTTTCAGGTATATATTGAATAACTCTGGGGAGGAGTTGCATCCTTGTCTGACTACTTCATTTATCTTGTCTCCTTTCTTCCTTCCGTCTTTTGTTTGTATTGTGGTGACCTGGATCTTGTAGAGACTATACATTTTTTTCTCCTATCCTTGTAGTACATTCCAATCATTCCAATCGCTTCCAGTATCTAGAACATCTTTTTCCATTCGACGTTGTCAAAGGCCCTTTACAAGTTCACGAATGCCACATACAACGGCTTGTTTACGTGTATCATTTTCTCGGCCAGTATCCTTCAGCTGAGTATGCCTCCCTAGCTCCTTGGTTTTTCGTGAATCCGAATTGATTTTCTGAAAGATTCCCCTCGATCTTCCCTTCCATTCTTCTGCTAATAATCTTAGTTAGTATTTTCGATGTGTGTTACACCAGGCTAAAGGTTCTCTGTTCTTTGCATTTCTCTGTCCTTGGCTTCTTCGGGATTGCGATCATTTCACTCTTTTGGAAATTCTCTGCTAGCCTTCCACTGTCATAGCTATCTCTGATTATTCCAAGGGTATCTTTAGCTTTGACCGCGAGTGCCTTGAAAATAGTGAATGAATATTATATCAAATAGTGAGCTTACTTTTAGATCCACCCCTCCTAGTGTCTCTACTGAGTTCATCAAACGTGTACTTATCGTCACATTCTGAAAATTATGTTTATTCTTCACAAGTTTCAAATGTCAGCTTGCCGAGCTTGCAGTCGGAATTGTCTAATGAACACTCACCACCATCTGACTCATCTAATTGAATCTTATGCAGCTCCGCAGGAATGTCAGCAGAACATTACGCTGGTCTTTGGGAAATTTTTGATCACAGCTATCTTCAAAATTAGGATCACGCCGCAAATTCGTCCCGCGAAGCTACGAACAATGGACAACAAATACACGAACTTCACTTACTGTAACTGTGAGAACGAGTTCAAAGTTTGAGGCTTTACTTTGTGGAACCACTCGGTTGGAAAAGGTCAACATATGTCATTATCATCCCTAATAATAACATATATTATCAAAACCACGGCAGAAACCAATAAAACCTTTGTGTGGAATGTACAAAGTGGTTTTTCTTTTCCAATGTGAGAAGGAGTTTTATTCTCCACTCGTCATCCGAAGAGAGATAATCAGATTTGGAATCAACTAAGTAGATATATTCCGTGCGAAAGGGGTAATCAAAATTGCATTCTCCTCACCCCGAAGAGATTGACAATGTATGATGATGTCAACAAAGTATAATTACTAAATATTTTACATGTAAGCAAAACGAAAAGTGAGGACGGGATGGGGAAAGGAAGAGAGAGGGCAGAGAGGGAAAGGAAACAAAACAGTTTTGGAAACTGATACGAAATTGGAAGATAAGTAACTGAATGAAAAAGATAATAAGACAGATCAGTGAACACATATGCAGCAGAATGTTACAAAAATGCAAATAAAAAAGGACCGTTAGCAGAGATAAAGCGCGCACATGAATGCTTGGGTCAAAATGACCCCATTTGGGCGTTCAAGGTAAAATATGACTTAACTCCTCAACGGATTATTTTAGGAAGGTAAAAATTTATGAAAGTGAACACCTATTAAAATTATTAAAAGTCACGAGAAGAAATTCTGTTCTCTTAAAAAATGAGATCAAAAAATAAATTTAAAAACACGGTAGGGTCAAAATGACCCCTATGGGCGTTCTAGTGTTAAGCAGGTGATAAAAACTTGAAATTTTGAGAAATATCCCTATCATGGTCTAGGGACACACTAAGAAAGTATTTTTGCAAAAAGCAATTTTTGGGGTTGTTTTTACCCATTATTGTTAACTTTTATTCCCATAAAAGAAGAATCAAATTTGGCACAATTGTTGCTTCATAGCTTTTTTAAATTACTTACACTCTAGATATTGGAAAGAAATTTCTATCACTAAATGGATAAAAGAAAGTAGTATTTCATTATGGGCTCTGTTTTGTCTAAAAATTGCATTTTTAGCTCTATATTCATCAAATTTCCTTGGAAATTTTTATTGTTGACATGGATATCTATTTAACGCTGTTTCATAGATATTAAATGGATACATATGCACGCAGCATTTAAAATTCAGGTTAAATGACTAATTCGATAGTTGAATTGAGAACATTGGTAATACAATTTGCACTGTAGCTTCTCTTTGCATGGCTAATTTAAATAATTACCTGAACCAAGGGTACATTTGCATTAAAATTATAGTAAAAGTTCTGGTACGCAAAAGAAATGTTAACACCACAGAGTGATAACTACCGTGCAATTGCTGGGATTTAGTTCGCATAAATTTACCTTGGCTGAGCTGATGGTGAACCTAGAATGCTAATAAATGATACTTATTGTTGCTTGTGTCAACAATTTAGTTGGGAGGTTCTTCTATAGACAGTCATACATGGACAAGGAGTTGCTATGTGAACAAATAAGTTTGTGGGGTACTTCAAGATTATCTCTACTACTTCTGACCATAACCCTGTTAGTACATTGATTTTATGTTTACAAACAACCATATATAATATAATAAAATTTAGAAAAATACATTGTTTTGATAGATGAATGGGCTTAACATTTTTAAATGAGTGAAGAAGTCTGCCCATTAAAGGTGTTGGGAAGAGACCTGTGGCATTCTGGAGGTCTTTTCTAAGATTGAACTTCATCCATGATCCCAAGTCTTACACCGAAACATCTAGCACAAACTATCAGCATTATGAACATCATATAAGCCCTCAATCAATATATAAAAATCTTCAATGTTTCAAACTTAAAACCAAACATGGCTAAAACACGCCGGAATCTCTCCTTTTGCAATAGGCATATTTCAATTAATAAATGGCAAATGTTAAAATAGATTTTAATTATCATAAATATATTTAAGTCACGAGACAAATTTAACATATGTATAGTTGTATGAAAAATATTGAGAGGGAAAAACTGAGAGGGTGAAACTTAAGGGGGCCAAATGTAAGTTTTTTCCTGATAGAAACTGAATAAATACTTCGTCAATCCAAAGGTAATGCAATATTATACTCTGCAGAGTGAACTTATGTGAGGTGGTGCCAGCAACTTTATGGCTAAGTGAATAAGCATGGATATTGAAATAAATAATTTATGTTACACTAGTATAGAGAACTTTAATTGTTTTCCACCTTCTATATTTGGTTTAATTTAATAACCATGCTGAGTCATTTGAGCTGCTTAAGATCTGGTTATATGTTTGAGCGGCAAATAGGAAGAGTTTAGCTTAATCCATTTTATTATGTTTAAAGATTTTCACCTCCTGTTGAATTTAACTGATACCAATATAATTTAATCCGCTAGCATGCATACATACAACATCCTTTTCTGACTTATTTGTACCTAATGATGTAATTGAACTTAACTGCTGAAATGCATTGCTAGTTTTTTTGTGGAATAGTGCTATCTAGTTGACAGTTTGACAATGGGTATTTGCACTATTTAGGATAGACTGGTGATTGGACATGGATAGGAATTTAGAAAGGAATGGAGGAAGGGTGGAGACAAACTCAGCACAAGCCCACTCTTAATGAAAGGTGCCATGGTTTATTATCCCATCCAATGGCCAGTACCAAACTCAAAGTTCTCTTCATTGTGCAACAAAGTGGGCAGCAGTATTATTTTTTATTTATTTACAAACTTCTAATGCTATTCAAATCTTCACTATGCTTTCATATAACATCGCATGTGGTAGCACAAAGTCAAAGAGGCAATTTTTAACTACATATCATAATTATAATATGATCAATTTTTGTAATAATTTTGATATCCCATCAAAAGAACTTTACTTATTAACATATTATTTGTTATAGGAACAATTTGACTATTAATTGACATTCCCATGACTAAAATTAATGGTTTTTCCATTTCCTCCCAATCATGAACCTATTTGACTACCCAAAGAGCCTACAGGGTCTGTACGAATTGTGAAATTCAGGGAACTGAAAATTTGGTCTGGAAGTCAGGGAAAAGTTAAGGAATTTTATTGCTGGTCAGGAAAAAATTACCCACCTTCGACATCAGTTCCGCATGTGATTCATTTGACTGCACTACGGATCCTATACTTCAGAGTGCTAAGGCGTGAATAGTGACGGGATGAAATTAGGAAGAAATAAAATAGGTTACAAGCTGGTTTACGGTCTGGTACCATATTTCAATGAGATGGTGGTTAACAATTGTTTTAAAGTTCGGCTATGTGGCCTTTTTGTAATTATCTTTGATGAAAGTTTAAAGAAAGGTAGACTGAGTAACCAAATCTATCTAGCAGTCCCAATTCAAATGAAGTTACCACTCAGTATTTAACTCCTGCCTTTTGGGTCATGCTAAGGCATCTGATCTTGTCTCTGCCTTCATTAATCCATCCAAACCTCTCAAACGTTTACAAATCTCAATCGATGGCCCTAATGTTAAGTGGAAACTTGTTAAGGATTTGGAGACATTCTTCAAGGCAGAAAATGGCAAAAAAGAATCTCTTTTCTGAACATGGGTTCATGTGGCTTGCACACTCTGCACAATGCATTTAAGACAGGCGTCAGGGGTTCTGGCTGGATAGTTTTACAATTTTTGAGAGCAGAGTGTAATTTATTCAAGGATGTAGGTATGTACCTGTCCGGCACAGTGACTGCATTGCATATTCAGGATGACTTATTTTCACTGAAGTTTTGACAAAATTGACCTAAACAATAACTGTGACTTAATTTTGTCAAAACATGTGAACTTGGGACATGCTGTCAAAGCTGAACTCAGGACGGTGAAAGTGTCACCAGACCAAATTCAAGAATTTAGAGAGGATTGTGTTGGTATTCTAAAATGTGTCATAATGAAGATTTTAGATAAATCTCCTATAAAATATCGTCATTGACAAGAAATAACTTTCTGTGACCCAGCTATTGTCGTAGCTTATCCAAAAACAGCTGAACGAATGTTGACCATTGTTCTTCACATATTTTCTGAAAGAAAATGGATTCCTCTCTCGAATGCAATGTTGTTGAAAGGGAATAAGCAGATGCGTGATTCACAGGATATGATATATATCTTAAAACAGTTCAAGAGGTGGGAAACCTGAATCGACCACTTGTGGCGAAATTGTTTAACTACTGAATATAAGTTTGCAAACCTGTATAAGCTACTCCAAAAGTGCTAATTTTAAGTCATGAAAATGCTTATGTATTCTCCTTCAACAAGGAAATAATCGAGCGTGGTGTTCTAGTGGGTAGAGTGCTTAGCTACTGATCAAAGGGTCCCGGGTTCAAATTCGGGTGAAGCCTTTGGTTGCCCCAGAATGAAAAATCCTCGGAGTTCGAGGTGGCCCATGGAAAGGAACTGGCCCCCCTACCCTGAATGTGTGAAATTCACACACACCTGTGGCTTAGTTTGGGGTGAGCTCTACCCTCACCTATCCAAACCAAGCTTCAGGTTGAATCACTGAGCGAATGATATAATCATTGAAAATCTATTAGGCTCTTCTCTAATCGCCCATCGTTTATAACGGAATTATGGCCACTGGTGGTTTACTGAATCTGAAGGTCAGATAGTTAATGGTAATCAAAGCTAGAAGTGCAAAGTAGAGAGTAGAAGGTAGAGCGAAAGGAAAAGGAAGAAAATCCCATACCTGAAGTCCAAAAACGTTATATTTTAGATGAGATGAAATAATCGAGAGACAAAAAAGATGAAGGTTTTAGCAGAAAAACTGAATCACAGCTCATCGATGAAGGACTATCCCCCTTGCAGAGCATGATTCAATGAACTGTTTTGTTTTGAAGCGTGGATCACAAGTCCACTGCGTGCTGTCTTGATTTTTGTGGTGTATTTTTGCTTTTTTTATTTTATGTACTTTTACTACCAAGATAAATCTGTAAGTGATGCTTTATTTATGCTCCATTTTTTGTACAAGGACTGATGCACCTGTACTTCACATTAGTTCTTTAAAACAAGGTAGTAAAAGAAGCCATCTTTTTTTAGTTTTCAAATGAGGTGATTTTTAAAAGTCAGGGAAAATTAAAACTGGCAATGCATATCAACCCTGGCCTACTTCATTGACTTTAAATCAAAGCGCACAATACTGATGTTGAAATGTCTCTCAGCACAAGTCAGAGGGACTTAAGAGCTGTATGGGGAGCACATCAAGCACAATAATCTAACCATCAGAAGGGATGCTAAACAGTGGAACCCATGGTGCTTTTTACTGAGGTTGGGCAAATGCCGACACCACTTTCTTCTCTGACCTTCCTCTGCACCCTAGAAAATCCACAACATTGACTTAGCAACCTAGGCTATCCTGTTTGGATCCTATCTAATCCAGAGTGTCTCCTGAGTTCTCCTTAGGCTTCCCAGAGTTAAATGCAGAACAATAAATAAAAAAGAAGGATTAATGCATTTATGCATTAATCCTTCTTTTATGCTTTAACTTTTTTTATGCTTTAATTTTTAGCCTTCTTCATTTATGCTTTAATCTCCTTATAAGGAGATTAAAGACTATTTATATTGGATTCACGACCAAAACTTGGCCATCATTTCCCCCAAAATAGGCTTTAGGATAGGAAATTATATAGCTACAGAAACCTCAGGCAAATATTTTTTCTAGTCAACTCAAGATCCGTAATACCACGGTTAGCATACAACTTCTCTAGAAAGTAACCATGCCATTTTGGCCATATGACTGGCATAGAAAGACATGCCATAGCTAATTCATTATTGAATAATTATGGTCCACTCAAAACTTGGCGTAGACACGTAAATGCTTTGATCTTTTTGCTGCAGAAAAAGGGAAAATAAAAGCAGCTGTCCTCCACATACAGTAAATGTGTTATTAGCTCATTAGTCTAAGGTTTAGATGGAGAAGATGAAAAATTAATGAATAGAAATTGTCCAGTAAAGCTCAGGGAAATTTGTTGTAAAACGCTCAGGAGAATTCTATCCCCTGGTTATTTACACTGGCTGAGGAATAACCCTTCAGTTTTCAACTCATCATGCACATCCATGGCCTTTTTTCAATCCTTGTTAGAAGATTTATTTGATTTTACTCTAGAGTATTTTCTGAAGGTAGATTTGTTTTTCATTATGCTACATTAGGCATGCTGGGGAAGCTGAATTGGCTATCAACAAGGATCATTTACTTTCCACTACAGGAAAGGTAATATATAATCTCCTAGTTCTAGAGCGCCAGTCCCTTTGTGAATAACATCCTAATATTTGGAAAACTCTTCCTAGAAAACCCTCCAGTTCATATTTGGTTTGCTTATGACGAGAGCGATTGCGGGCACTGGCTCGCATGAACCAATCAATACTCATGGAGTAAACATAGGATGAATATATATTGTCGTACAAACCTATTAGGTTTTTGAATGCTGGATCAGCATTCCTCCCAAGAACATCTATTTTAGAAAAGATCGGGAACTCCACTCCATATTCATTAATTGCAAATTCTTCAATTTGATCGTTTTCTGACGGTTCTTGTCCTCCAAACTGATTACATGGAAAAGCAAGAATATTGAACTTCCCATTAAAGCTTAAGATGTCATGAAGTCTTTTCAGTGCTTTGTAATGGGAATCAGTATAACCACATTCACTCGCAACGTTCACGACCAGGGAAACCTAAGAATGACAATACAACTTATTTATTTCAAGAGGAGAATTCACGCGATTAAGCCTACCTCACTCGACACAAGTTCTTGCTTAGTCTTCAAAAATACTAGGTTGGACAGGCCATCGATACCTAAGTGTCATATCACACTACAAACACCGGAAATTGACGCGAATGGTAACAAATTAGGTGGTGGCTTACCATTGTGTCTTGTAACAACCATTTTACTATGGCATAAATGGAATGTTTAATTCACATACTATAGATACAACAAGAACAAGGGTCTAGCGAACAGCTTAACAACGCAATGTACTTCATGCAGGCAGTGATATGTTATATTGCACCGTGACTATAGTGCCACATGTGATAAAATACCTTTCCACGGTATATTTCTAGGGAGACGTCCTGGCCTTTAATATCCTTCACAGTATAAGTGTAAAAGTCTCTAATGCCATTCGCCCAGTATATCGTATTTTGAAAGCACAACAGCAGTAATATGTAACATACACCCATTCCTGCTTCGTATTACTTGCAGCGACCTTATCAAGAAACCCCACTCATAGTTAGCATCACACAGGCGGAACGAGAATTACGTTTTTTGCTACTTTCTGCACCTCATCTGCGACAACTTTTGTTACCCGCCAGCAAGGATGTTATGACGTGTAAGGGACGCATAAAAGTACGATTATTATCCGAGTAACAGTTTTAATTCGGTGGTAAAATATATATTTCACGCACGAAAGCCAACTTTTTTCTTAAAAATTAGTAGACATACATCTCCTTAATTAACCTTTCTTTTGTTAATGTTGTTGATAACGCTAGATCGATAGTTGAATCGATCAATGTGAAGATTGGTACAATCGATCTATAATTGAAACGATTGAAACGATCGATCGGAGCGCAGACGTGAACAAATGTGAAACAGGTGAGCACGGAATGTACACGTCTTAGGTGCAATTTATTTGAAGTGAGTTATGAATTAATTTTTTGTGGTACTGAATTGTGCTTGTATTACGCATATTTGCGCACATAATCCGTATTATTGCAGAGTGCTCCCAGCCGCCGTAGCTGAATCTACAATTAAATATATTAATAATTGAGCAAATGTAGCCAAACCTTCACAATGAGTCAAGTAGATATCAGAACGGAGACAAAGGTTATGTCAATTTTGAAGTCATTACTTGCTGGAGGTATGCTCATATTTATTATTCTTAGCCTGTCAAAATGTTGTGATATTCAACCATTCCGTGTTTTGCTGAGTTCCCAGTGAATACGTTGTCAGAGAATGCTGACCTAGTTTAATATTTCTTTTTTAGGAGTGGCAGGAATGTGTTCCAAGACAACTGTTGCGCCCCTGGATAGAATCAAGATTTTGATGCAAGCTCATAATAAGTTTTACGAAAACTTAGGTGAGATTGAGTCAACCGGTTGCAGTCAGGGAATTAATTCCGTTCACTGAATTTAATACGCGCGAAAAAATTATTTTCAGGTGTCCTGTCATCCTTCAAAAGAATCATCAAGAATGAATCGTGGTTGGCTTTATACAAAGGAAATGGTGCTCAGATGGTTAGAATATTTCCTTACGCAGCCACCCAATTCACCGCCTTTGAATCCTATAGAAAGGTAATTAATTTTCATCATTTATCCATTTATTTGCAATAATGTGAGTAGCTCTGCCAAATGAATGTCATGCTCACATTAGCCTTCAATTGCCCATACATCATCTCGATGATCTTCAGTCATTGATCTCCTCTGTCATAAATGTTGCACAGTAAATTTCTGGAGTTCCTCACTATTTACATCACTTCACCTTTTTCAGTTTTGTCATCCTCTATGTTCATTGAAGTGATGATAACAGAATTAAGTTACCCTATTCGATGATGGCTTTGGCTTGGGACATTTTGTTATTCTTCCCTAATTGCCCATCTCTCCCTGACTCTCTAGTTTCATTCACTTACTCTGCCTTTTAATAATTTTTTCATCAATCCTCCCCTTTTATTGCCTGTCACCTCATTGTTTGCCTTCAACTCCATCCCATCTGCTCCACATCATGTTATCAATTATTTATGTTTGCACTTTGTGGAAAATGAATATTCATAATAAATTATTTCCTCTCATTTATTTGTTCCCCAAATGCTTTTGTTATGGCCTTATGCCCATTTTCCAGGGTCTAAAAACTATGTTATTAATGCTGAAGAATTAAAACCTGTTTGGGAATAGGAATGTTTTTGGAAAATTACCTTCTCAATCCTCCGCTGTAACATCACCAAACGATTGTCCGTTTTCACCTCTTTCTTAATTTTCAATATGAAATTCTGAAGTGCATTTCTGCTTAATAGACCAAATGCTTTTTTTTTTACTTTTTGTCACATATCTATCATCAGTTCTGTCCTGTTAGTCAGTGAGCAGTGGGGTTAAGAAGTGGTTAGAATACTGACTATGTACTGAGGACTCATATTTAAATAATGGTTGCATTACAAAGGAATTTGACTGCTGTTTAGAACTTGAGGAGGAGATTTTATTATGCAAGAAGTACAAGCAAGGCTATGGTTAAAATTAGAGATGGGTTGAATAGCAGATTTCTCGAATTCAAATATTAAATCATATCTTGAATTTCAAATACCCCGAATGCTAGAATTGTGATTGATATGCTGAATGTTATTCCACGAATTAATTTTTTGCCTGTTGAAGTAAAAAGATGCAAGTTGATTAAATACAAAAAAATAATTCTGGTTTTAAAATGTCAACAATATTATAATAAAATGTTTTTTCTACCAATTATGGAGTGTCAAATACCTAACTTTCATAAGCCTTAAATAGTGAGCAGGAAGTCTTAATGCACCATGTTCTGTCCAGTTTTGAATAAATATGATGTAGTTTATTGACATGCCAAATTAGGGTAATTAGCATAATTATTTGAGATCTTGAATATCGAATACCTTCCAGTATTTGAGGTATTCGAGTATTCGTGGGTAGTATTTTTACATCTCTTGTTTAAATACTAAAGGCTGCCATTAACATGATATTCTTCCTCAGCGAACAGTGAAAGACAATAAAAAACATAATGTCTGAATAGTTGGATATAATGTGGGTACAATGTGTAGTGTAGAAAAGTAAATCTTCTAACCCATGTTAACTGCATTTGGAAGTGGAGGAACCTGTAATAACATGTTTGGCTATGTTGTAGCATCTTCATAATGTCATATTAAAGTGTAGCAAAACTTGTAGTAAATAATTTATCTTGTGAGAAACCTAAGTTTTCTTTTTTTAGTTCTTCCATTCACCGTGGAATTCCCCTTATTCTCAGCCTCAACGATATATTACTACACTTAGGAAATTACTTTAATACACTTGCTGTTTAATTACTTGTCTCAGATTCACTAATAAAATGTATATAATTTCGTTGATATTATTTATTGGCATATATCTGTTGCATATATTGATTACCCTTATTAAGTAATATTTATCTAATAGTGTGTGAATGTAATGCATTTTTGGTAACTTACTCTGGAGGTGGTTTGTGGGGTGTTGAGTAGATTTTGTTATACTTTTACTTATCTCCTTGAGCTGGAATAGGCTTATTTAATGTTCAAGGGAGGGTAGGTTGAGAGAAGGAAAATGATAGATGCTTGATGTTTAACTATGACTAATTTAAGGGCAAGGGACTAGCTACGTTGACACACTGGTTTCCATGAGATCACCAAAGTTAAGCTACATTTGGCTCGGACAGAGGGTGGATGGGTACCCTCCTCCATACCTTTACCGCGGTGCTCTTGCCCCATGTCTGCGAGTGGCGGGCAGGTAAAATGTGGGTTGGCACTATGGATATAAAGAGGTCTAAGTGCCGGGGGGGGCTCTAGAAGGCCAATTTATATTTTTACATGACTAATTTAAATGGTATAACACTTAGTGTTATAATAGGCCCAGTCCATATCGATTCAGGCAGGGGCCTTACCTTCATAGTCTCAGATGTTATTGAATTTAACATATGTCAAACTTCAGGACGAAGTAAGTAATACGTATATTTTAGTTTTGTCCAAAAAAATTTTTGGCCCGAGATACAGTCCACCGAATATGGGCCCGCGAGCGCTATTTTTCAAATGCGATTTTTGACAAAATACTAAAATGCTCATATCTCAGGAACAGTTCAAGATATTTTGCTCCTTTTCGTTTTATATGAAAGATAATAATATTGTGATTAAAATGATATCCTTGATTTGAAAATGTGTGTCCACATTCTCTTGCTGCAATTTTTTTATTTTATTTTTTTTAATTAAAAAAAATTGTTTTTCTTAAAAACGCCAATCCTAAAAATTTTTATTTTTTTTACTGTTTATCAGTACCATAGAGTACTACAATCCCTGAAAAGAAGAACTTCCACTTTTCAGTTTAACAGGTTTTATAAATTAATGTAATTTTTTACCTTCCATGGTGAATTTCTTGATTGCAAGTTTTTATAATTTTGTTATTTTAAAACACCAATTTCAAAAAATTTGTACTGTTTGTGATTAACTAAAAACAACAAATGAAACAAAGTTAGGAACTAGTTAAATTTTGATAATTTTTTTAGATTTTCTTTATTAATAACCTTCCAAATCATTAATGATCTTCTGGAATAACGTGGAAGATTCTAGATGATTCCAAAACGTAACGGATCCTTCTAGAACAATTTGGAAGCTTCCAGATAATTTAAGATCATAATAGAACACACTTCAACAATCTACAAACTTGCAAATAATTCCAGAATGTAACAAAATACTCTAGAACAAGCTTCCAGGAAGCTTGTTCCGGGAAGTGGAAGCTTCCAGATAACTTCCGAAAACCTCTGAGGACAATGTTGAACCTTCCACATAATTAAAGAATGTAACAGAACTTTCTAGAACAATCTGAAACTAACCAAAAAATTCTAAATGTTTGACCTAGCATATAAAAGGGAGGACACATGAACTGACAGTTCAGTTGTCAACAGTCAAACAAAGAGAGTAGTTAAAAATTTTTTTTATTAACAGTACCTGTGAAGGTTTTTGAGAATTCTGCTGACTGACTGGGTTGTGGTGTTTGTGGAAAAGACTATTTGAAATGTCTTCTGACTGGGGCCATAGGAGAGTGAAGTGTGCTGACTATTTTCATATCCATAAAAGAGTGATATATAAGACTAGCAAAAAGACTTCAGGTTGGAAATAAGAGTGCTCATTTTAAGACTCTGTTTCAAAGTGAAAATGTTTCCAGTAATGACTTTTTGTGTTCTAAATGCTTTAACACAATATCAAACATGACAATAAGTGAACAAGAAGCCCCCCATGTTGTGTGTGATGCAGATTTTGTAACTGCAGAGGAAGAACTACATATCCTGAATCAGTCAGCTACAGAGGTTGGTGTTAGTCCTGTTAAGAAACCATGGTCAGTGAAGTCAATTCATGAGATGTATGCATCAAGAAAACACAGAGAAATTTCTGGAGCAGTAGATGAGCATACCAGAACAAAATTGACCAAACTCTTCAAAGTAGAAATTTCAACTTCAGAAGAAAATGAACCAATAGGAGCTTGTGCAACCTGCCAAGAGTTTTTATCAAACATCAGTTCAGCTGTTGAATCATGTGCATCCTACAATGATAAGGTTCAAGTTCTAACAATTACCCCAGTATCCTTTACAAAGAACCAAATTTTGCACCACATTCCATCCGCATCAAAATACATGGTGGACAAGACAAGAAATTTGAGGTCAGCAAAAGGAGTTTTTGGAAAACCAGATCCATTTTATGGTCATCCTGTGAATGAAGCAAATGTTCAAATTGCACAGTCATTTTATCTGGAAGATAAGTGGGACTGTTCTCGCCAGAGTGCCAACAAAAAAGACATTATGACTATGACAGTTGCAGGAGAAAAAGTGGTGTAAGTGAAAAGATACATGACCTGCAGAATTAAAGAAACTTTCACCATATATAAGAAGGAACATTCAACATTGCATATTAGAAGATCAAAATTTTATGCATTACGACCTAAGTGGGTTGTTCCACATCCACCTAGAGATGTCTGTTTATGTTTGTACTGTGCAAATTTTAAACTGTGTGGTAGCTTTGAAGAACTTACTTGAAGATATGACATATGACACCTTGGTTGGACATGTGAAGTCGTTAGTGGTCTGTGACATAGAACGAGAGATATGTTTATTTCAGGACTGTGGTGACTGCCCTGGAAAGGGGGGACTCGACTTACAGACACTTGGTCTGGATAGTGTAGCAGATAACTCTTCTGAAGTTACATATGCAATATGGGAAGAAAATAAACTCATTAAGAAAACTGTTGCCATTGATACCTTCTTAGACAAACTTGGGAGGTGGACAGTGAAAGCAGTAACACACCAACATCTGAAGAAATTGCAACAAGAACACATTGCAGAAGTGAAGGGATGGGTAGAGGCTGCATGTTTAGTGCTTCACTGTGATTTTGCTGAGAACTGGTCTGTGGTTCTACCACAAGAAGTTCAAGGATATCACTGGAGTAATGACCAAGTTTCAATTTTTACAGGAGTGACATATTTTCAGAACAAGACCACAAGTATTGCAGTTATAAGTGATGACAGAGGGCATTACTCAGCACATGCATTGTTGGCAATACACAAAATTATTTAACCACTGCAATCACAGGTAGAAAAGATCATAATTATTTCTGATGGTGCCCCTAGTCACTTCAAAAACCGTTACCAACTATTTGAACTTGCAAAGTCTCTTGTTCCAATGGAGTGGGTATACAGTGCTACTGGACATGGTAAGGGGCCCTGTGATGGTGTAGGAGGCCTGCTGAAGCACCATGCAACAAAACATAATCTTTCCAGCCCAAGTACAGCTGCAATTCAGAATGCCAAGGAGTTTACAAGAGTGGTGCAGTCACACACATCAATAAACCTGATCCTGTTGCCCAAAGAGGAATTTGAAGAATTCCGCCAGCAGAAAATAAAAGAATGGTCGAACCAAACTACCCCTGTGAAAGGAATTCAGAAGACACATGTCTGGACTCAAATTGATGGGCGAACTTATATTGCACGAACTTTAAAGAGCAAGAAAGAAGAAATTTCATTTGTCCAACCAAGATCTCATAAATGCCAAGAGAATATTCAAATTCACGAACTACAAAAAGGAATGTTTGTGGCCTGTGTGTATGACTGTGACTGGTGGATTGCAGAGCTTATAGATATTAGTTGTGAGTTAAGTGAAATCATTGTTAACTTTATGCTGCCACATGGACCGGCTGCTGGGTATAGATTCCCAGATGAAGGACAGCAACACCACCACCAGTGCTCACTTCCAATTCGCGATGTTTTGAAAATTTTGGGTGCCCCAGTTCCTATTGGTTCAACAGGAAGACATCACTTAATATCAAAGGAAGATACTGATGCGGTTGAACAAATTTTGAGTTCATTAAATTGCTAAATTCAGTTCTAAGCAGAGTGCACAGAATTATGCTTCGGAACCTGTACATTTTTTAACCTGCACATATAATTTGAAAGCTATTGATGTTTGAAACTTGTGTCTGTTACCCATATTTAAGAAGAAAAAAATGTCAAGTAAGACTAGAGATTTTGATTTTATGTGACCAATATCTGAGAATGCAGTAATGGAAACTGGCTTAATGTTTGGAAATTTTTTGAATTGTTTATAAAACCTGTTAAACTGAAAAGTGGAAGTTCTCCTTTTCAGGGATTGTAGTACTCTATGGTGCCGATAAACAGTAAAAAAATTAAAATTTTTAGGATTGGCGTTTTTAAGAAAAACAATTTTTTTTAGTAAAAAAAAATAAAATAAAAAAATTGCAGCAAGAGAATGTGGACACACATTTTCAAATCAAGGATATCATTTTAATCACAAAATTATTATCTTTCAAATAAAATAAAAAGGAGCAAAATACCTTGAACTGTTCCTGAGATATGAGCATTTTAGTATTTTGTCAAAAATCGCATTTGAAAAATAGCGCTCGCGGGCCCATGTTCGGTGGACTGTATCTCGGGCCAAAAATTTTTTTGGACAAAACTAAAATATACGTATTACTTACTTCGTCCTGAAGTTTGACATATGTTAAATTCAATAACATCTGAGACTATGAAGGTAAGATTTTTTCTTTGGCTGCCTGAATCGATATGGACTGGGCCAATAACAAATGAGTATATAATGCTATATTCATGAGATTTTGATACCTTTTTTTCTATTTCCTTAGCAAATTTTGCTGCCAAACAAATGCAAATTCATAATTGCTCTAGATATTTTTAATTCCAACTGGTAAACTGAGGTGTTAAACATAATTTTCATATCTTTGCCATGGAAATCCAAACCTAGAGAGATCAACATTATTATCTGTTCAAAATATCTTTGTCACTGACCTTTTATACAACCTCTGAACTAGTTGAACGCCTTAGCTTCAAGAGGGTGTAAGTATATTTATAAGGGGGAGGAATGAGCGTCAGCATTGTCGTTTCTCACTGAATGCAGGTGATGCAAGGCGCATGCCTTTCACAAGGCAGTCAAAAGTTGTCCGAGGGGGATGGAAAAGGGAACCCCAAAAGCAGGTAGGTAGGCCATTGCCCTTGATAACAATGGAACAGAGTATTGCAGCCCAACCCTCATTCTCATTTTCAAAAAGTGGGCAAGGACTCAGAAGAAATGAAGAGTAATTTAACTGGCAAGGTCTGGAAACGTAGCCTAGGAATTTGAATTTAAACGGTTTTCTTTTAATATGGCAAGAAATAAATTTTTGAAATAATTTAACCGAACATACATGGTTTAAATTCATTTGACTTTCTTATTTATAGTGAAATATCATATGAAATATAATACATACATTTATTATGCATGAGACAAAGACTCACTAGGACTAAGACTAGCTAGGACTCTACATAGTCCTCCTTTTCTACATCTACATTATACAGTAAACTCGATAATACGAAGTCAGCGGGACTGGAAAATCGGCACTTGGTAATTTCGAATTTCATAATTTCGAGCATTTTAAAAAAGTAATGAAAAAAATTTTATCTTTGTTTTCTCTAACTTTTGTTCTCTTCAGCAACATCGTATACCTTTTGTGTTCGTTCGTGAAAGCATTCTTAAAAGATCGTAAAATAAGTACCTACTATTTCAATGCTTTTAAGTCGGCGGCTGTAGTGTTGTCAAAATTTCTTCTCAGTATGGAAAACGTATAGAAAACAAAAGTTGAACATTTTGTAATAAGAATTTTATTTTTGGAATACTTAGTAGATGAGGGAATCTAGTGTGGATACTAAAAATAAACGTTTGCTTCAAACATCTACGCTGTTATAATGGCAGCTGGCCCAACCACGCATCAGCTATAAAAAAGCATGGAACCAAACCCGTTTCCAGAAAAAAAATCATTCAAATTGATTAATACTTGTAGCGTCTTCCGTCTGTCGTCAGCGGAATAAATGATCTTGGGAGGTAACATTGTGTCTTTTCTACTACTAAGACCTTGATGACAAATGGGGCGTGATTCTTCATATTTTCCGCATCGTCTCCTCAAGGATTATATGATGGCCAGAAGTTTGGGTTTACGGTGCGCGGGGAGGTTGTGGAGAGGAAAGATCCCAGTTGCTGGTGTGTTATTATCCGTCTTGCTGAGCTTGAAGTGGGTGGGGGAATAGCTGTGACGTTCCTTCCTCTTCATCTGGGCAACCCTGGGGGATGCGTGCAGGTGGTTATGAGCGGATCTTCGAGGGATATCGGGGGAAGGGAGGGAAGCGAAGGGGATGGTCTAGAGTTTGAGAGGAGGGTTCGAATACCCTCCTGATAATAGAGGACACTGCATCCCTGACCCTCCCCATTCCACTCAACACCCGGAGCAGTTCCAATCAGCCACTGCCACATGCCCTCCAGGGTTGCCCAGAAGAAGGAAAAGAAACCTCACAGACATTCCATGATGCCATCAAACCATCCCCTCCCCTCCCTCAAGCTAGGCAAGAGAGATGAAGATACGCCCGCAACTGGGACCATTCCTCTCCACAACCGGACCCTTTTCCCCCCCAAGCACTGTAAACCCAAACTCCCCGGCCGTCATAATCCTTACCCCCACTAACACAACCCACCCAAATTTCCTGACAGCATCGCCTACCTTCACTCAACCAGTCCATGCTACAAGATTTTGGTGCGGACATCCCCTTCACAGAGAGCTGAGCTAGGATTCCTCGCCTTAAAGGATGAGTTAGGGTTCACGGAGAATTTGAACTGCCATAATTCCAGGCATGCGGCAGCGAGCATGGTATGTGCCATCACATGTAAGCTTTAATTAAAAGAGAACTGTGGACATTATGAAAATGCTGGTAGCAAATGGAATATAAAGTATCCAGGATGAATAATTATTAATTAACTACGATATGTGGGTGGTGAGTGCACTACTATTCATGCATTTCACTTTTGATGCACCACAATCGGCTACACTGATTTGTTAGATGTCTACACAGTCAAAAATAATTTTGCTGAAGCAGTTTTTCGCCGAGGTTTATAAAAACTAATTCCATTTGTTCTTGGGGACTGGGCCCGAAGTTCATAATGTCGAAAAATTTGTATTTTCGAAACTTCGTATTTTCTAATATTGCCATGTTATTACTATAGGATTTTCGTCAGGACTGGCTGTTTTGCTTCATATAATTGAAACTTCATATTATCATGCATCGTATTATCGAGAGTTTACTGTAAGTCATTTTCATCACCATCGCTTTCTCTAAGCTGTATGAATATTGAATCTATGGCTGCTTATCACACTATATCTTTCTCAAAGTAGTCTAGAATTCATTCTGCATGATGAAGAAATTCCGAGTGTTTCCAAGATAATGCAAATCCCAAATGGTGGTAATGGGACCAATGCAAAGCAGCTCATTAGAATTGAAAAACTGAGTAATGTGCTAGTAAATCCTTGCACTGGTCAACCAAAAATGGCATGAAGGGCGATAAAAGTGTGTCCTGATTGTTGCAATTTTATCATTGCTCTCCTTTATTTGTATATAATGTAGAACTGTGCTAATAATGGATGAATTTATTTCAGGCACTGGCATCAGTTCTTGGTGAAAACTCTCATATAGCCAAGTTCCTGGCTGGTTCTGGGGCAGGTGTAACTGCTGTGGCTCTTACGTACCCTCTTGACACAATCAGAGCTAGGCTTGCTTTTCAAATCAGTGGACAGCATATTTATACTGGAATTCTTGATGCTGCTGTGTTGATATTCCGGCAGGTATGTTTTTTTATAGTTTAATGTTATTTATATGACTGTTCTAGAAGGGAGGATGTTGTGTATATCGACTTGGTCAATGCATCAACAAGATGCTTTCCAAGAAGTTTTCCTTTTTGAATATATGCATTTTATTTTTATGTGTAAAGTTGTTTGCAGTTATTGAAAAAGCTTTCTTTGCATTTTCTCTATTAAAAGAGTATTACCATTTTACACCACATGCATTTAATTTGAAGAAAATGGAATTATTCTTGATATTGGTCACAGTGAAATTACCTATAGTGATTCATTTAATTAATGTGGCCCTAAATATTACATGGGGTACACAGCGAACAAAAAGTTAATTCATAATTTTTCCATTGCCTTACTGAGATTCACTTGGGAACATCGATTTTGTGGTATCATGTCATTTCAATGTGAATATGCTCTGTAGCTGCATGACCTCAATACTAAAATTTTTCTTATTGAGGTCTATTGGAAATGGCCTCCTTTAATCAATATAGTTTAAATTATTCTTAATATCAATCTTAACATGAAACTATATTTTATTTGTCAAGGCCTGATAAATCTTTTAACTCGAGCTTACCTCTTTTTCTTTCCATAACTAATAAGGATGTTAATTTCTTTCCTGTTCCTGTTGCCGTCATGTGTAGATATTTCCAATTATGCAATGAATTTGGTGTCTACATTTATATTAAAGTTAGTGTTTTCTCTGGATGTAAATATGGTCCTAGAAACCTCAGGATTTCTTAAGAATTCCTTTGGGGTAAGGCACATTTTATTTGTATGGGAACTTTTTGAAATGCCTTAGTCAACCTGACGTGTTACTTGAGGGTAATGTCGGACTAGATGTGAATTTATGTGAAATATGTATTGAAATAATTAAGAAATTGAATTCACTTTATTTAGCATGCCTGAAATCTGAACAATCTAGGGAGCTCTTCCAAACTTTATAGTGGTGCCTACTCTTATTTTAGGCTGTGTGTGTCATTTGCATGGTTTATAATTAATTTTGATGATGTAGACTCTAACACTAACTTTAAATCACAATAGAATGCTTTTATTATTTATAAACTAAGTGCTTTATATATTATATTGCTTTAATATTTTTGCGTACTGTAGATGGAATTTGAATCTGTAATAGTTTATGGTATGGAATATGTGATTGGATGTGTAGCTCAACTATGCCTTGCTTTTCTCTAACTGAAGGCAATGTTATTTTCATTGGAATTATTTTTAATATTAGGCTCTCTTTAAGAGTAACATATACTGAGCTAATTTGTTATGCAGCATTAAGATCAAGTATCTGAGAACTGAATGTCATGGGCTATGAGTGCAATAAACCTTGACATTGTGGATTAATTGAGAGTTAATTTTGTTAAGCAATGCCATCATTAAATTCAAATATATAATCAGTGAAAGTGCACCATTTTAATGAAAATTATGATAAATACTCCTTCTTTTCACTTTTTGGCATATAGCTGAGTGGGTTAGGAGGGTTAGTTTCAAAATCTGGTGTGCTGTCACAAATATGCGCAGGTTTTTCCTCTCAGCCCTGCCAAAACGTAGATTGTGGTATTTTTGAACACCAGATTATCCTGAGAAGCCTCTGGTAACACAAGAAAGAAAATACTCATCCCTACACTCTGATTTGTGACTTTCACATGCAATGAAGCTTTCGGCTTTGATGTAGTAGCATTTATGAGAACATTATTAGAAAGGAATTCAGATAATGACCGCTTAACAAGAGAGATAAGTTCCAAAAAGTGCCCTTTAAAATGGATTTACGTTAAGTGAATGTTGAAGAGTCCCAAGGAACTGTGTAATTCATGGGTGATGTGTATGAGGGACGATAAATTTGGGCATATAAAACACCATTAAATAGTTTGGTAATATATTTATGAAAGACATTGCAAAAGAAATATCATTATTACAAAATTTTATGACATTGATATGATCACTTCAATTTTTGGAAATGCTTGAGTAACTGATGTAATTATTATGCAGGAAACAGTCCTTGCTGCTCATTATAGTATAGAACCTGAATCTCTTCAGTCTTCTGAGTGAATGGCACAGCATGGATTTCACTAGGGTGGGATCATATGGGGAGGGATTAAAGTGAATAATGGTAGATTGACTATCAAAGAATGTGTGCTATTCCTTATATTGATCAAAGATTCCTAATGGCACAGCATACCAAGTCCAGCTGTTGAGATGTGACTTTTTCCAATGATTATCCTATTTTTATGTAGTTGAACAAATAATTCTCTTTCACTTCTTCATGAGGTTTATTCTTCTTCACTTCTTTATGAGGCATTGTAATGGTTTGGTTTGGAAACAGCTAACTGGGTGTTGCGGATGCCCTCTTCTGTTATGGAGTGAAATATTAATATTCCTTCTGTTCTTATTATCCCAATCAGCCTGATTAAATATAGGCTGAATTTTTATCCTTGATGATGCATCGAGGTCCATGCTGTGTTCAGTGCATAACAAAATTGAAATAGTGTTAAGTTGCTTCTTATATTATGTTAAATTTGTTTCATAGGGTAGCGATCATAGGATTTGAATTCTTTGGCTGGTACTAATGTGCTCTACCACTCATCAAATACATATTTAGGAGTTGCTTTCACTCACTTGGTGTTCAACACAAAAGTTGGTTTGATTCTTAAGGGTCAATGAATTCTGCTTCAATCAATCAATATGCTTAATGTAAGATATATCAAGTCATATCTTTCTTCTCATCCTTTCCTTACCTATTAACTCAAGAAATGGTGGTTTGTAGCAATTTCCTATGCACTTGTGTTACACCAGGACATTTTTTCATGCTAAATGAAAGAAATCTTTGAGTACCAATTGTTTATAGCAAATATTATCTTAAGCAAGAAAACCCTCTCTAAGAAGAGTCAGGAAGTGTACTTTCCCTTAAGTAAATACTACAATCGTTCAATCAAACATACAGTATTGGTAGAGACACCGAAAAATGGTAAATAAAAATCATCAAAAGCGGTGTTTAAAAATGACAAATACGGTAAATAAAATCGTTTTAAAAAGGTGAAAGCTGTGTTTAATGTTGGGAAAAAGGAGCCTTAAAGGAAGGGTTTTTAAAAATATTATTAATAAAGACTTGATACCAATGTGAACGAACAGTTGTTAAATGTATCCATCACCATTGCGTAGCTTTCGTATCAATGAACAAAGAAATGAGCTTTTTTAAATACAATGTTATTACACGGATAGAATTAATTTAACCAAGCCGTCTTTATTTTATAAAGAATCGGCTTGGCGGCGAGCCCAGCGAGCCGTCACGCCGTTTCACCACACTTTTGTTTTTCGATATTAACTTCCACAAAGTTGAAATTTAATTATATCTTTGTTTTTTGGTGCAAATAAATATAAATTAAGAATAAATAAAAAAAAATTGGGCAAAACCAATATATTTCTGCCAAATAATAGAGCTTTTAAAATAAAAAAAAACGTTTTGGTATTTGCCCTTAGAATTTCTCATGCTGTTCTCCGACGTCATGATAGCGTTATTAACGTCCCCGAAATCGGCAGAACATAACGGGGCGATGTTTACAGAATAGGCCCCAAAAAGTAAAACAATTGCAAATGAATGATGATCGTACAGATATTGTAATAAGTAAGAAAATAGTGATGGACGGATCCAGGTTTTTTGTCGGATCCGGATCCTTGCCTGGGTTTCGGATCTTTATCTCAGTTTTGGATCCTTAGTTTCAGATACTCAATTCTGAATTTCAGTCCTTTTCTAATCCTAGATTTTTAATATAGGTATATATAAAAACAGCAACAATAGAATTACCAAAAACAGATAATTTATTGTAGAAATGCCAATTTCCTATCATCTATGAGGATTATATGTACCTGGATCAAGATTTACGGATGCAATAACTACCTATATCTTGTTACTTCTTATGTAAAGTTCACTTTCCTTATCACATACTCATCAAGCAAAACATTCTTGAAACCACCCGTACAACTATTCTTTAGAATGCAGTTAAAAGAAACCTTATAAGTTCATTTTCATTAATGAAGGAATTATTTTCCAATTATTAATCAAATCCTTGAATGCTTTCAAATTATTTTTTAGAAATACAAAAAATTTTTTTATGTGGCCAAGAGATCCCATTTATGGAATATCTGGGGATTCCATTTTTAAGACGAAAAAATTATTATAGAATATCACTAAACTAACAATTTTGCATTATCTTATTAATAATAACCTTTAAAATGAAATTTGAGGATTGTGTACTCCTAAGGGGAGGTTGTGTTACTCTGATCTTGAAATGAGATTAACCTTTTTTCATGCTACTAGAAGCAAAATTTAAAAAAAATGTTTAGGATTTTTTCTCGATTTGCAAGAAAAAAGTAGAATGACATGTGGGAAGCCTGCATTCTCCAAACTTGGGTAAGCTGACAATAACAGAGTGGAGTAGTGGACTGCGGGCAATGAAGTTCGATTCTTACGCTGTTTAAAATTTTTCTTTCAACCATTGAATAAAAAACTTTATCATCCTTCATTTCCAACCATTTTGTGTGGATACTGACTTTTTTGTACTTCTATCGCTTCAACTAGATTTACAAATGCGTCACTCAAAAATACACTATAAAGCTAACGTAATTATTCCACGATTTAATTCTGTAATATAAATTTTTTCCAATCATTTCCTTTCGCCAAATTTAATTATTTTTTTGACTTATAATTTGGCATGAAATTTCTGAAAATCTACTTTTTTTTAACTCCCTACTAGCATTACCCTAGGAATACAGCACGGCTGTATTCTTAGGTAGTGTTAAGGATCGAAATCTAATTTAAACAACAAAGTGTAATAAAGTGAGTATTCAGATGTAATGGTTTGAAATTGAATATGATAACATTTTCAATGCAGTGACTGAAAGAAAAATTTAACTGCGATTGGGATCGAACTCTGCACAGTACACTAGCTCTCGTTGTCCACCTGATCCCGGTGAAAGTAGGCTAACCGCATGACATCCTACGTATTTTTTCCCGCGATACCGGGGTAATGGGGATAAAAGTCATATTTCTTTATTTTGCTTCTAGTTGCACGGGAACGTTTTCATTTAATTACGTGACCTTAGTTACACATCCTCTTCTTGTCAATATCTACCTCTCCTAAATTCCATTCACGGGGTACTTCGATCGCGAAGCCACGAAAATTTAAAATCTACCCACCAGATCCGTGTCTTTGGATCCGAATCCGGAACCGAGAAAAATGAAAGATCTTTGGATCTGACGGATCCGATCCGGCCATCACTAAAGAAAATATTTCATGCTACAAAAATTTGGTATTTGCAAAATATCTCAAATTTCATTTAAAAAATTGCGTTTCAAAGAAGACACGGTTAATTTTGTGATTAAACTCTAAAGTCACTTATTTCGTGAATCCTGTCGCAAAAAATTTTTCGCGAAATTGTCATGTCCCTAAATATTGGTTTGGCCATCACAATAAGTTGCACATAATGCAAAACACTTCACACTATTACATGTTTTTATGCCCACAAAGTCACAAATTTTTTGTGAACTCATTAATTCTTGTTAGACTCATACTTGCGGTTAGTAACTACTAACTACTCTTTCTTTTTTCTCTTCCTCTGGGTAAATTCCTCCTACAAATGTCCTTTTCATCCTACACTATCATATTCTGTTCTCACTACTGGCAAATGTATTTTTCCATCCTAACTGGTGATTTAATGGGTTGTAAGCTGTGGATCTCAAGATTCCACTATGCAGCATGTCTCATTTTTACACTGCTTCAAAACTCTTAAATGTGACTAAGCATTGTCTGATATGTGTCATTATGGAGCATTACATATCTACTCCAGACTCAATTTTTTGTCTGCAATATGGCATGTGTAGAACATAAGTTGTTTATGAATGTTGATCCTTCATTTAATAACATGTGCTTATCATTTTATCATAATTGTAGAGGGATCATTTTACTACTTTGGTTTGTAAGCATCATCATTTGTTATAACGCAGACTTACAATGAGATCTATTATTTGATGCCTCATTGGAGTTCATTTCTGTTGGTGAAATTATGTTTGCACACTTATGTTGTTCTTAGTGAGGCATGTCTGGTAAAACTTAATGTATGCCATCTGTGCATTCAGTTGAAGTTGTCTATATTATATATAATTCTAATGTTTGTGCCATTTCAGTTGTTATGCATTTTACCTATTTTGTTTTCACATAATTTAGCCAATTGTGATCATGTGGTGGATTGAATACCCTGATCTTGTAACCCTTGGGTAAATTAAGTGCTGACAAATTAAAATATGTTTTTATTCTTCTGTGGGTTAAATACCTCTGTCAGTTATTTGTATATCATGCTTAGTAGTTGCACAAAAGTGCAGCATCAGGAGCTGCAAATGTAGTAGTTTTTCCATTGTTTTTGATTGTATATATCTTTTGAGATAGAGTTGGTACAAATTAACCCCTATACAGTGTACTTCATGTTATATGGAGCTACTTAGTGAAAAAGAATCCTGAATGTTCTGCAACAGAACTCATTTGTGCAAAGTTGACCACTTCAAATTTTGAGCTTCGTTTTTGACTAATATTATGATAAAGTGAGGTGATGATCCATTTATCTACCTCATTACTTTGCTGTGGTATTAGATGCTGAGGAGATCATATAGTAGAATAGCATATCACAGTTCCTGACATTTTATCTGATGTCCTCATTAAAAGGGTAGCACTTTATGCTGTAGTACTAAGGATACTTGCATCCTTTCTCCCATTGGTGTGTTTTTGGTTGGGCTGTTTTCCATATATATAAATTACCTTCATTACTATTGCAAGGGAAATGAGAGATTTTAGAAAAAAGACTTGAATGGTCCAATTGGATAGTTAAATTTCTGTATCTTCAGGGCAATATAGCGCTGTTTCCGAGAAGCTTTTTGAACTGCTTTTGTAAAAATGAATTTGTTTGTTCAGTCTGTACTAGTTCTTGTTGTGTAGTTGCTGCAATAGCCAAAGTGTGACTCCACAAACAATGAAATGAAGGATTTCAAAAGGTTTACTATTGATTATTCATGGAGTCGTACCTGTTGGTTCTTATCTCAGATTATTAGCCCACTTTCATACAAGCTAGCATGCTGGAAACTATAAGAAAATTGAGAGATCAGATAGTTCAGCCAATTCTGTGTCATGATTAGGTAAAAGGAACCCAAAATGCCACTGTTAGTTATACTTTAAAGTCATTTTTTTTATAAACTTATACTGAGTATAACCTGACACGTGGAAACTTCTAGAATTTCTGAAGTTAAGCTGATATCAGTTGTATCATGTACCCCTTCTACTGGGCAAATTGATCAGAAAGTGACTCCCATCTGGAACAAAGTTATATATGTATTGTGATAATCATCTGGTAGGAGTAGGGCTGACTTGGTGGGTGTTTTAGTTTCGAAAACAGAAATACATAGTATTGATACAAAATGGATGAAAAACCAGTCATTGTAAATTGCTTGTACATATTGTTTTCCATAATCATATTAATATTTTCACGGTTTTGATCAGGGTAAATATTGGAAACAAACTAGTATTGCTTGGTAGGATTTTGAACAAGGTTAGGTATATTGCCAAATATTAGAGATGAGACATTCGAATCCCTCAAATCTTGAAAAAGATTCGAGAAACGAATATGTACTCGAATCTTTGTACTATTTTCATCATTCGAATCTTTCGAATCCTAAAATATAAATAAACACCGAATTCTTTATGTAATAACTTAGAACAGATTAGTTTCGACCGATAAAAACGTTCATTACAAGTAAGGTTAAACCTTGCTTTTACGTCCCCGCAATTTACGTTTTCCCGCCATTAACGTATTTTCCTTCAAGTCCTAATAATTTTCATATCTCCGCAAATAACACATCCCTTTATTTACGCTAGCAAATTTTTGAATGGTTCGCCATTTGCGTTTTACGAGACGATTTGCCGTGATTGTCGTACTGGTTGCATAACTGGTGGATGAACTCAACGCTCCTTGAAAGACGAAGTAAAAACTCATGCAGTAAGTTACCACTATGAAAGATAAGTAAAATTTTCTTAGATGTACCACAAATTATCGTGACCTCAGTCATCTGTGGAAATGTAATGCCGCGAGAAATTGCAGTACACGTACGTAATTTTTGTCGCGATTGTTGTCCGGGTTGCATAGGTGATGACATTTTTTTTTATTTAAGAAGTGTATGCTTTTCAGCATTTACGGCCTTCTCTTTCTTTTTTGGATAGGTATTAACACAGATTTTAAAAAATCCTCCAGCCAAACTTCATCCTCATGCATCCTGCGAACAAACCAGTTAAATCATCACGTTCTTCTCAACCTCGATTCTTAAGTAGCTTTGATAGGATAACATTATAGTCTCTCATACCTTCTTTTCTCATAATGTTTACCCTAACTTACTAGCATGGCTGGACTCCTGGTCCCAGTTCATTCTTATCTATGTCCTTCTCCTCTTCTATTCCCAAGTTCCCATGCCTATTGTTAGTGCCATGCAGTTCTTGTCATGTAGGTATTCATTACCCCTATGCTGAATCTCTTGTAAGTTCTATTAGCAGCTCTCCTGACTTGACACTAATGCACAGTATCGTATTCCACTTCTTGCTGCTGATTAACCTTCTAACCTTTGAGTACAGGGCGCCTATTTCTCCCTCTCTCTGGAACCTCTCAACCTATTTACATTGACCTTTTTGGCACTTTTCTCTCACACTCTTCATACCCCTCCTAAGTCTATTGCTTGTTTCCTTAAATTTTATTTCGCTTTGCTGTGTTTAAATCTTTCTATTTCCATCATTCCTCAATTTCCTCCATAGTTTGTGCCAACACCCAATGTGTCTTGACCACTCGTGTCTACTGCACCATACTGCTTGCTTTTCTGCATCTTTCCTCATACACCTGTAAACTAATTCCTGATATTCTCTCCGATTTACAACTACAATTTTTTCACACTGTTCCTAATCTTGGCCAAACCATATGTAATCTAGTTAATATATTTCCCCGTGTCTCCCTGCATACAATGCAATACAGTGTTTAACACATGAGGAATTGTCTCCTGCAAGCAGCTCGTCTATCACTGTGAATGAGTCTTGAAGACGCGACAATATCGGAAAAAAGATATCGTTTTTAAACATGCAATTCAGTATCAGTTTAATAACTTTTTGGGAACATACCATCGCTAGGCCTCCTAGAACTTTCACATGCTTTCATTTCATGCAAAAGTTTTGTGTATCATTTTTATTACTTATCTATGTTAGCTCTTCAAATCTTAATAAATTCAACAGATTCAGGCGAGATATCGTGGAAGTTCTTCATAATGTAAGAGAAACAATTGCACTTTTCCACAAATTGGTTTATTGCGTACAACGCGTTTCGGCTCCCAGAGCCATCATCAGGTACAAGACGCGACAAGGTACGAAACACGTTGTACGCAATAAACCAATTTGTGGAAAAGTGCAATTGTTTCTCTTACATTCTTCAAATCTTATTTGTATTATTGCAATAAAGAGTTGTATTTTTGAAAACTATTCTTAAATTTGTTTTTCATTGAATGCAGCTGCTAAAGTCTTTTCTTTTCTGTTATAATCAACTTTATATGTAGGATTCGAGAGATTCGAGAACCTCTTAGGATTCGGGTTCTGATTCGAGAAAATTTAGGATTCATCCCACCTCTATATTAGGAGACAATGTAATTGGTAAGAGGGGCATTTACCGAAAGAAGATAACCAATGAAAGGAACCAGGGGTAAAGATGTGTATTAAGAAAATGCTAGTTAGAAGTTACATCTGAACTTGATGTTGTTTGGTAAGTTATAATTACAGTTTTATATGGTTTTTAAGTGAATTTATGCAAGATTAGGTTCATTGTACCATAGAAGCTTGATCTAATGAGAGCTCTCGGGAGATGAAAAACCACTTACCATATCGAACTCTCGTTATTATCAATGGTGTTTAAACAATCATCCAGCCAATTCCTATGACTTTAATGCTAGTTTAACCAACATTTTGGGCGAATAGCAGAGCCATTAGAAATCCTAGTGTGATATTTGCCTAGTAGTGTTAAAATTCATGATCACCGTGTATTCAGCTCATTACAAGGAATCCGAGGCTGTGTTTTTCGAAACATTTTACCTTGCGTTTTATTTTAACTTCCGAGACTCAGTTTGAGAGGTAGTTGTAACACACTAGCTTGCAGTAAATACGTGCTTTCAGTTCTAAAAATACGAGACGATAGATAGGATACAAGACTCCCCACCTATCACGCTCAACTTAATTATTGAATGGCCCCCTTAGCTCCCTCTAGAAGCTATTTAGTCAGGTCACAAACCACCTCAAGTATGACATTCCTAAATATTAGAAATGTGAGAATCATTGAAAATCAAGATTTCCTCTTAAAAATATAGTGAATGGCACAAAATAGGATGTTCATGTTGTTTTGTGTAGTTGGTTGATTTTTTGCATTTTCAATTATTTGGATTTTTAGGTTGTCATAGCTAAGTTATTTTTGTAGTATTGATGTTAATCTTGTGGACAGTGGAATACCTTTTTTATTCCTCTCTTTTGAAAATTATTGTGCTTATTTGGACGTATTTTACATCATTTTCTTTTATATAGGCTTTTCCACCTTTTGACTTTTTAATTTTATAAAAATTATGTAAAAGAATACAAAGGACTGAAGTTAAAATGTCAGATAATTAATGTTAGTTTTTGTTTTTCATGTAGGCTTGTTTTATTGGGATTGTGATTACCCCGAACTATTTAAATGCACAAAATTGAGTGATGAAACTTAAAATGGTTTAAGGAAATAAAATGCAGAAAATGAAGTAAGGGAAATGAAAGCCATATCCAGTATTATTGACGATCAGCTACTTACATTTTGTTCATAGCTACTCCACAAGTGATCATCAAAGTTTCATCTCAGCATAAGTCATGCTTCTTATGAGGGTATAAATCAAGATGTAAATTATGAAATTTGATGAGCCACTGTGGCTTTGGTCATAATTAGGGATGTGCGAGTACTCGAAAATTCGAGTCGAGTCGAGTAGTTGGTACTCGACTCGAGCACTCGAGTATTTTTACGAAAGTCGAGTCGAGTAGTTTTTGTCCACGGAGCCGCCAAGGCCAATAGGTTCAGAAATCTGCCGACAGGAAGCGCTATCATCAAAATCGAGTAAATCTCTGGTTACACGGTAGATAACACGTACGAACATGTACTTACGTACGTGGTTGAATGGTTTCATGTACGTTTATGTGAACGGATTTATGCACGTTTGCGTGAACGAAAGGATGAATCTGTGGTTACACGGTCCATGAAACCGCATATGTACCGTATTCCTCAGAATGTAGCTAGACCCCCCCCTTTTTGGCCAAAATATTCGTGGAAAAAGTCTGGAGTGGGGGACGATATTCGAGCTCAAAGCACCTAATGTCCGTTGTAAAATACCATCCCCTGATTTTGAAGGCTTAGATCACAAAAATGAGTAGTTCAATTTAAAATAAAGTATATCGAACTAAATCTTGTTTATTTATACTTTTAATAATGTCAAAAATATATTTTTAGTTGGTTATATTAATTAATTTTTCTACTGAGACAGATAAAAATGCCGGATATTATTTAAGTTCCGGTTAGCAAGTTTGATGCCCACTTGAAGATACACATGAAAAGCCACTTCTCTTTTCTTCGCATAAGATATGGAACATATATTTATCTTAGACTAAACAAAGTTTAAAATAGATTACTCAGTTACTAATTATGTAACGAATAATATTTAAAAATGCGCTATCTCAGCATGCGGAAGTCGGAAATTTAGTTCGTTTTGATGGTATTCTTCGTGTTTGAAAACTAAGAACGTGTAAAATGACTTAACAAATTGGGAGAATTAGATATGCTTTCAACGTGTATATATTTATTTCGGAAAGCGAGCTCCACGCGACAGGACTTTTGGCCTGGAGAGATAAGCTGCTCGAAGTTTTCAAGTTGTAAGCTACCGTAGGTTCCGCGCGCACCAAACACCACGCGAGAAAATTTCTCTAGTTATCACAGGAAAAATATCCTTGTCTATGCTTGAATAAAAGTTTATAAGTTGCAGTATTAACCAAAATAAAATCAGCGATAAGAGAGATAGCTTTTGTCCCCACATTTCTCGGCTTCTCGATGAAAGAAACAAATTGCATTTTAAATTATCTTCAACTCCATCTTTACGCGAGGAGGCATAATGACGGTATGCTTCCAAAGATACCGTCAGTTCTTAAAATGACACTGACTTGCATTCTTAAAGGCGATACTTTTTTCCGCTATTGTCGAGTCCTCATGACTCATTCACAGCGATAGGCGATCTGCTTGCAGCAGATGATTCCACGTGCGCTCTACCTTTCCAGGCATGCTCTGGACATTTGAGCGTGCTTTTATAGCTGAAAATAAATACATATCGATATCAAATAATCAACGAATTCTACTGAGATTTCATAAGCGGATGCATATTAATGACTCGAGAGCAAGAGAAAGGTCCAAACGGTGATTTCCGGAACGGAAAGCGTGCGGGACGGGAAATAACACAGTATGACAAATTCATCAATAACAAAAATATTGATGAACGTAATAGTATGAAACTTCGTTTGACTATTAACAAAGCCCTTAGCTACAATATGTGAGAAGGAAGTTTTATGTCTCGATCTGTGTTGTTCTTACGATGCCCAAATTCGATGGATCCATCCGGTATCAAAAAAAAATTCACTATAAATCCGTTCTTAAACACGTACTTCTATAAAAAAAATTGTAAAAATATTTTAGTACTACCAGTAAACGTAGAAATAAACAAGCTTTAATTTGATATGCTTTATTTTAGAATCGCGTTAGCCATCTTGGAGATATTGGTCTTCAAACTCACGGGTGAAGGAAATTTTGTAACGGATGGTAGGCTTCTTATTATAAGGGCATTACGGATGATATAGGTATCGTATAAAACTTGTAAGTTTTACTATTCAATTTTTTTATTTCCTATTTAGGATTATTAATTACATCATTAATTTCAAGTTCCTAGTCATATCTTAAGGTAGATAATTATAAATATCTATAGATAATTATCTATAATAAATTTTTGTTCAAATATATTTCCTTAGAAATCAAAAACTTTAATCCACAGGACTCTATACAAAATGCATGTACCTGCTCACATTCGTCCGTGAATGAAAATTCATTGTTCAAACATTATTAACTTGCATTAATGGATATTGGAAATAACCCGTGCTGATATTGGGTGTTCATGCATTGTGCAAATGGGGGTGATTGACACAGATCATTTTCATGATTCTAAGTTCTATCATGTTTAGGCAGAAATCACCGATTTTGAAGAGATGGTGCCATTAATTGGAAGAGGAAGAAAAGTTATGTTAAAAAACTAACTATGTAATTAACGGCCAATCATAAATTTGAGGCATGAGCTTATCAAATATTTACTGCACAAATAAGGCTCTAGGTACACTCTAGGTACCGTACTGCAAGCTAATTTACACATTTTTGAGTAATCCTAGGAATGAAGGTAATTTTCTTATTTCGAGAGCTACCGGGAAATTTCCATTATGTCTTTTGGCCTGCGCTACGTGCCATATTAATTTTACTGTTTATAACTATGCATTAGGTAGGTAGACCTGCCATTTGATAGTCAGATTGCTGGCTAACTTTAATTGCGATGACTTAAGTAAAAACTGGGTCTCTTCACTCATGTACAATAATCTACAAACTCGACTCGACTCGATACTCGCGAGTACTTAACAACTCGACTCGAGGTAAAAAAGTGCTACTCGCACATCCCTAGTCAAAATCATTTGTAATGTTGGGTTGTAATTTAGTGTCAGTGGTATTTGAATGGTTAATTCAACAGCAGTGTGGCAGTGTGCCTGATTTCAACTGCCAGTGTGTGGCAGTTGGAATCAGCTGCTCCTTAATTAAAGTTGATGCTGAAGAGTGAGACAAAAGGAGTATGGTTAAACAGTAGTTTCAGTACATAAAATATATTTACTACTTTTGCATGAGTACGTGTGACAAATATTTTTATATTTCTTTATGATTCTCTACGCATTGGGATGGATTGTTTTACGTATTCAATAGTTCATCTTCACCCTCTTTAGTTTCTGATACATGACTAATGAGATGGGTTAAAATTCACTTCGGTTACATTGGCACTGGTGATGAGTGAATGTATGACTTTTGTCCTCACTTCTTTATAGCTGACTTTTGTTTTCCCTAGTTGTATAATTTTTATTCCATCAATTATATGTTGGTTAGGTTACAAAATAGAATGTTTTTTTAATATAGTATTTTTGTTTGTAAAATAAATTAACAAAATGTGATTGTCTCTATCAATTTTTTCAATTAATTCTTTCCTGTTAAGACTTTTGTCATTCCCTAAAATAATTCTGACTTGCTGCAACAATGATTAAAATTGCAAAATTGCAATTTTAATTTTTGATGTTGATCGACGTCTGCCTTCACTGGATTGTGACTCCCTTTGTGATATGCGTGGTTGATAACCTACTTCTTGTTTCGGGACAGCTCTCCTAATCCTTTCTATGGTGTCATTTATGTTGAAAATTATAAAAAATTGGTGTTTACATACAAATTCATTCATTCGTCAAACCAACTTTTGGGTTGACAACACTGGGTGAAGGAATACAAATTCATGTTCAGTAAATATTACGTACGACATCATTATTGGCTTCGTAAAATAAAATTTCTTTTGTTTTAAGTGGTAACGATATCCTATTTGTAGCCCATTTGTAGGGTTGTGCGAGTTGACTTTAGGAGATTCGAGCGAGATAAAAGTACTGCTCGAATCTCGCTAGATTTCGATCTCAATATGCTCGAAAAACGAGTCTTGAGCTTGCCTCGAGATCTCCGTTGTGGTGGACGTAATTTTACAGGGCCTTGCTTTATAATGCAACGTAGTAAATTAATAATTATTCCCTTACTTTTGCATGATAATTTCATGATGTCATGCCACTAAATGTCGAGAAATCTCTTAGTCTTAGGCTTAGACTCGAGAAGTTAGGAGAGCCTAGGCCTCAGCGTAGGACCTAACGAAGTCCCTGCTCCATTTCGTGATTGGAGGTCTAATGCCTTCTAACAAATGACGCATAAAATAGGCACGTATGAACGTAGGTTACTTCTAGCACTAGCATACACCCAATAAGTTTATTTATTTATTTACAGGCATTAGACCCACTATAGAAGTACAAAAACAATTACAAAAAGTGAGCTTGATAATAAGGTAATGTGAAATAAACAAACATTTGATTGCAGTGTGTCTCATAAATTTTCATTGTATTCTCTCTAAGGAGTTAGTCATTTGCGGAAAAAGGTGACCAGATTGGTGAGCAGTATTCAACATGAGACCAAACAAAAGAAGTATATGAGATATTTATGCAGTATAAATTTTTGAATGAACGAGTAGAGCATGTGACAAACCCTAATGTTTTCATAGCTAGGGAAGAGATATTTTGTATATGGTTTTTGAATTTAAGTTTTTCATCAAACAGTACACCTAAATCACAGACAGTAGATGTTCTGGTTAATTCTTGATTGGATATGGAATATGGATAGTGAAAAGTTTTCTTTGTATCTATTGTAGGTATTAATATTACATTTTTTTAAATTCAATGATAAACCATTGTTTCTCAACCAGATCCCAAGAGAGTTCAAATTATTTTGTAATAAGGCTAGATATGAAATGGAGTTAATTGTTTTTTTTTAATATTTTCAAATCATCAGCATATAAAAGAAAGCTTGCATCACTAAATGCTGGAGAAATATCATTCAGAAATAAAATAAATAGTAGGGGCCCTATGTGAGAACCTTGAGGTACTCTGGATATTGCATGGAATTCTTTTGATTCTACGGACTGCAGTTTAACAATGAGCTTCCTGTTACTAAGGTAGGTTTTTAACCATGACAGAATAGGATTGTGAAAACCTAGAAATTCAAGTTTATTAATTAAGAGAGAATGATAAAGTCTGTCGAATGCTTTGGTCATTTCTGTATTTACTGAGTCTACTTGAGTGTTATATTCAAAGGCATTTACTATGCCAGTTAGATTCACAAGTAGGTTGTTCATGGTGGAATGTCTTGATTGAAACCCATGTTGCTCTGGAATGATAATATTTTTAAGTAAAGGGGAGATTTTATTAATTACCAGATATTCAAATAGTTGTGGAATGGCAGAGATGGTGACTATTGGGTGATAATTTCTAACATTAGTTTTATTTCCTGATGTATGCACAGGAGTGATGGCTCTGATGATTGTAGCCATACACACTACTGATGCGAATACCGATCTCTCGTAATACAAATGTAAGTAATGATGATAGACATGCATAGAAGTTAAATTTCAGAAAATAAAAATTTAACTATTTACAAAGTACATGGGTTACATGCATAGAAAACTTTAAAAAAATGTATAGGCATATAGGTTACATATGTAGTACATAGGTGTTATACATAGTAAATTAAAAAGTATATGCTTAGGCTACATACATAGTTCATAGGTTCCATACATAAAAATTTAAAAAAATATATACAAAGTACATAGGTTACATAAGTTAATTCAAATTATACAAATCATTTTTTTTCACTTGTCTTATTACTGCCACTATTTGTGATCAAATTAATTGTCTCTAAATTTGGATCATGTCAGCACTAGATGTTCCTATGGTACTCTATGAAACAAGGTTTGAAGCAAAGGGTGGGCAACCCTCACAGGCAGGGGAAAAAATGATATTCCTCCTTAACCCTCTAGATGAGCAAAGTGTACACCGTCTTAGGGACACGTTTCCGGCCTTTGTCAATGTCATTAGTCTCTGGGTTGTGCGTTGATAATCCATGGGACCTGAAGGGTAGGCTGGGAGAGGTACGAGGGATTGGTTCTGAATATAAATAAGTCAGGAGAGTTTTTATGGGCAGGCGGAAATCGTAGAGAGACTCTTTAGGATGGGTTTTACGGTAAAGGAAAGAGCTATTTATCAAAACAAGGTGAAGTATGTGGATCCCAATCTTCTAGTATCATTTCAGAGTCCTACTCTCAATCGGGTAATACGACATCATTTGATCATAGTGTTGGATGCTGCTCATTGTCTTATTGTACCGAGCAATGGCCCCAGGTTTGGAAGTGACACCACCTCCTCACTAACAATGGATATCCACCAAAATGCCACCGAAATCGGAGCTGATCATCAGTATGTCACGCTTATCCCTCCACTTCATAACACAAGCCGTAGGGTTCCTTTCCCTGGAAGTCACTTTCCTTTTCCTCAGCATTCCTTGTTGCTGCCGGCCCGAGTTTTCACAATGATGACGGTGGATCTAATCAAAGAATATAAAATTGTAGCTAGCTACTAGGTACATTTATACATAAATGATGAAAAATAATCCGATAAATAATAGGATAACAGAACACAGTACATACTGGACAGAGAGCACACTTTTCTTCACCCGCTGTTTAAGGTGATAATTATGTTTTTTATTCTTGCTGCTAATTGAAAGATATCAATAGATGAATCTTTACAGGAAGTAATAGTGTAATTTTGGCCAAATAAAAGTACTATTTATTGTTAGTGTGGACTGAAATCGCCAATGATAATAAATACCAAGGAAGGTATTTGTACAATATATGTAAGAAAGAAAACATACATAAAATGGCAACTAATTCAAATTAACATTGATAAAAAAATAGATTCCACTGATAACAACCAAGTACGTAACAAATTTCAATTATTATCAACATAGCTGTGCATTAAATTGAAAACTCTTTCCAAGATGCTAAAAACTTATTTAAGATATAAGAAAAAGGAAATGAATTGTAGTTTGAGAAAATTGGGGAAGGCAAGAGGGGGGGGGGGGAAGAAGTCCTCCATATAGTAATTGAAAAAAATTAATACGGTTTTCATTTCGCCAGTACTTTTGTTAATTGATTAAATATACATCAATATGGAAAGAGAAACAAAAACCTTTTCAGAAAAAGATGAAAATAAATAATTGCATTCTGATGCACTTTTTTAAGGAAGGGGAGGGGTAAAACTGCAGTGCAATCTAAGTCAGCTTAAAACATCCATAATAATATATGAAGTATGTCAAGATTCACTTAAATATTATAAATTTTAATTTTAATGAACATACTTTAGAAAGTACAAAATAATCATGAAAAGTATACAGGAAAAATAACACAATTACCTTTTGAAAACGGTAAATGCAACTCACACCACTCATTGGCATCTCACGTGAATGGCCTTGGGAGCGTAATGTGAGCTCTGACGTCGATCAACGTCCGCAGTCAGTGGATAGCACCCTTTAGACAGCCTTCGACTTTAGTCAGCATCGAATGTGTTAAACCAAGTAAGAAATTACGAATGCTAGTACGAACTACTAGCATAAACATGGTATTCAGAGGAAATATGATGGGTTATGAGCCGAAGAAAGAGTGAAAGTGACCAAACGTATAATTTCCGTATAATACTAGAATAATACTATTGTATGCTCAAGAATTCGTTTCACTTCGGAAACTTTATATGCAGGGCTTGGCAGATATTGCAGTTCAGCTGTTCGACAGAAAATGATATCTGCATGTGTGATTGACACACAATTTGCATGAAAATATGTGAGCATGTATGACCGTCAACCAACTTTTTGTGCAATTTCCTGGTCAAATCTTGACTTTCAATTTTTGTCATAAGATCTTGTAAAAGAAATTTCAGTGTGTACAACAGCCTTAATGGTTATGGATGCTGATGATGAACACCATCTTATCATTTCAAAAATTGAGGTAGTGGTGAGAGTTTGTTTTCATTTCTGAACTTTACCTCATTATTTTAGACTAGCTTAAGTGACAAATTTGCCTGGGGTGTATTTAATTAATCATCATTATACTTCAGCAAATCATACTGTCAAACTTTGTTGAGGAATTATTGCTCAGTTGATTTATTAAGAATTGTGTAAAGTAACATTCCGTTGGAGGGGTGAGATGAAAATTTTTTTAAGTGTCACTTAGTTTTGTTGGTAAATGTAGCAAACCTTAGGAAATTAAAACAGGGAAAAATTTTTTGCTGAAAAAGTGCATTTAAATTTATCTGTGGTAAGTACTTGTGGTTATTAAATAATTTTTTACATTTTTAAGTGATTTTATGGTACTTTTGAAATCTGGCTGTTAAAAATTTTGTTGTTTACCAATGTCAGTTATTTTACCAGGTCATGAATTTTTGTTGCATATTTATTTTGGAATTAAGGCCGCTTTACAGGATACAATTTTTTGCACAATTTCTTGTACAAACTCTTGTATAGACTGAACGAAATTGTATGTTTGTCTGAATGGAATTAGAACACGTTCTATTTCCCGTTCAGTCATTCAGACAATCGCACAAGTTTTCGTACAATTTGCCGCTTTACACGGTACAATTTCCTCATGCAAGAGTTTGTACAAGAAATTGTACAAAAAATTGTATCGTGTAAAGCGGCCTTTAGAAATAGTAAAATGGGAGACTTGTCATTTTAATTTTCTCAGGCTTGTCCTTATTTTGTAATGCATAATAAGAATAGCTCAGCCAATGGTAGGGTATTTACTACAAACTTGCCCTGTGATGGAGAATATACCCTAAAATTCATTGTTCGAGATTAATCGTAAATGATGGTGTTGATGAACTTTTAATGCCATTTGTTTATGTCCTTTGACAACTGATAGTGGTTATTGTAATTTTTGGGGGATTGCATGAATGT
The DNA here is from genome assembly GCA_933228895.1 of Platycnemis pennipes. Lineage (NCBI taxonomy): Eukaryota > Metazoa > Arthropoda > Insecta > Odonata > Platycnemididae > Platycnemis > Platycnemis pennipes. Next base: position 30,444,389 of record OW121846.1, read on the forward strand.
ATTAAAATTCAGGATGTCACTGAGGAAATTAATTGAAAAATTAACCCCTCAAGCGCAGAGGACATTTAATTAAATCCCATCCCAGCGGCCGGAGGAGATTTAAATGATTTCAGCTTTTTGGCATTGTATCATTCAATAATTAATAACTTTCAACATAAGATACAAATCTTTTTGAAATTTTTTGTGAACTTTTGCAAAACTATGTTTTAATATATGCTAAATTTTGAAATGAATTGGATCATTATTTATCGTTTTTTCCTCGTTCTCTCTATGCAATGTATGCGTTTAAAGTTTTAAAGTGTTATATTTTTTATATTAATTTTTAATCAATCCTTGATGTACATACTTTGCATTTTATTGATAGAGACATACTTAAGTTTCGTAGAAAATTGTGTGGACTTCAAAATTCTACGGTTACTTTCGATATGATTACCTGTAGCTATAACATAAAAATTTGTAATGTCGTATATTTCTTCAGCTCTGAAAGATTATTCCCTATTCCTTTCGTGCATAAAACCACATTTTGTGGTGTAAAATGTTCGTAAGGAATTATATTTATATGATGTTACCTTAGTAATTCTGCTTCATGTGATAAGGTTCGAAGCAATCCAAGCACAAACCTACTGCACACGGTTCACACCAGTAAACGCTGTCTCTTCTTTTCCCGTGCTTTGTACACACTGCACACCTCTTTTGGGGCTTTGCTTTCTTCCCAGCTGCGGGAATCCTCCTCAGAAAATGTCTCTCTGTAACCTGTGGTGCTAAATTGTCTAAAGAGTGACAGCCTGGTGCACATTGTTTTGCAACAGTAGCATATTTCAAAAATATTTCCTCTACCAGCTGTATACGAAAGGATAGGTGGTCTAATTTATTATTTGCATTTTCCCTGTGAATAACTTAAGAATTTAGGACTGCTATATTCAATAACCTCCTAAACAACTTCATATACCACTTGTTATGTTGTTTTCTTTCAATCAAGTACATATGGAACAACTGGTCCTTGAGATCCACCCTGCCCATGAATTTGTTGTAGTCCTACACAGAAATTGGCTTTCGGGTCTCTTTTTTGGCTTTGGATACTGTTCTCATTTCATCACTGTGGAATGTGGAGATCACCGTGACAATTTTTTTCCCTCCATTTGAAAACAGCAATAGGCCCAGAATGTTGTCCACACATTTTGCCCCTTTGCAATTTCTTTTCTTTCACGATTTTTAGAACATCCTTTCTGTTCAACCTCAACGTTCCAACACAATCAGTTATGTATTTACTTTTCAGTAGTGTTGCAAGGACAGGAGAATTATAAAAATTGTCCATCCAAATGCATCATCCTTGATTTAGCAGTGGTTCAATCAGATGTAAAACTATTGACGTCTTGTTTGAGTTAGCTGGAGTGATTTTTGAGGGAAATACAGTATCTTTTCCTGTGTACACCAGAAAAGATCATAGGAAGCTGGTGTTTGCGTCACAAAGCTCATAGGTCTTGATTCCAAACTTTGATGCCTTCAGAGGAATGTACTGCTTGAAGGACAGCCTACCCTTCCATAGTGTTAACGAATGTTGCGATTTGGTAAAAAATGTGTCTGAAATTTTTCATTTAGATGTTCAATTAAGGGAAAAATCTTTTTAGCTTGGGAGGACTCCATTGATCTTCTTCCTCATTGTTGTTGAAATGAAAGAATTTACAAATTATCTTGAATCGGTCTCTTGAAATTACATCCCCATAACCTGGAGTTGATATAACTCCCTTTGTGGAAAAGTAAGCTCGAAGTGTTGGCTTCTGAACAATTCCCATGAGCATGAATAGTCCTATGGTAATGTATAATTCTACTGCTGTCACAGGTTTCCAAGCAGTTATTCTCGACTTTCGCAAAAAGAGGGGCTCAATAGATGAAATCTGTTGTTCAGAATAACAGTTCGTTTCTGAAACAATATCAAGAACAAATTCCTCGTCAAAAAATAACAGAAAAATATCCACTGGATTGGACAAAGTTTTGGCTACACCTTGAGGTCCGAAACCACCAACAAATGTTTCTCTGTTACTTTAATAATTTTTCATACCCTCGCACACCAAGGTTTCGACTTCATCCGCATCCTCAACTTCATCCTAAATTGGCTGGAGTGTATCCATTTCAGAGCTATCATTGATGTAATTTTCGTCTTTTTCCGAACTTACACTGTCGTCAGAATCACTTGCAAGTAATACTTCTGTTATTTCCTCGTCACTTGGAAATGGTAGTCTTTTTCTGCTTGTGGAAGCCATTATAGGAGTATGTAATTATAAAAACCGCTTGCTCGAGGTGCACAAGAGAAAAATGCTATCGCACGGTAAGATAGGACACTACACACCATGAAAGGTTCCAGTGGACTGAACAACTTGGTGTCGAAACTCCTTCGAGGGATGAGTAAAGATTTTGAGGGGGCTCAGTTTATGCTGACTGTTTATGTCCACTCTTATCTTCAAAGATTATGGACTGTGAATGAAGGAGCAAAGAAACGCAGAGCAAAGCACATGGCCCCTTCACTTGGGACTGACTCGATGAAGAAAACATTCATTGGGCTCGAGGTGATGATACACGAGGGAAGGACATCAAGAGAAGGCAGAGAACTCTCGAGAAAGATATTGTATCTCATGAACGAAAGTTGCTGACCCTTCTTGACGTCTCACCACTAGAATAGGCACATGGTTTCAAGATAGTTAGGAAGGAGGAACGTAAGGACAGGAAAGATCAAATTCATTTACTCTCATGTTTGGAAGGAAAATTAATTGTAAAATTAAAAACAACTAAAGGCTAAAAATGTTGCGTATTTTACTATGCGAAGATTAAATATATCTACACAATACACAGTAAACATATTGGACTAAATATGCAATTTCAGACCGAGAAAAATTATTGAATTCGGCAGTTCAGGAAGCGTACTGGGTACGCATGACGGCGACATACATTGATTTAAACATGCGTACTGGGTACGCAGGACGGCATTGAGGGATTAGCACATAAATTGAATAATTGATTTGAATCCAGTTATTTTTCTCTGTCTTCTGTTAATTTTGGAAACTGAAAATATGTTGATATTTTTGCCTTATGTTTGTTAATTTCATATGCCATGATCATTTATGGCATCTCTTGTGTACTTAGTTGTGTCCTTGCACTGTGTAATTGTTACTTCATTCCATTTTTTGTGCTCCTATAGCAAGTTCATTCTAATACATTTATTTTTTGCCAACTCTCTTTTTACCTACCAGGAGTTTTGTTTTGTCCATTAATATCTTATTTGATGTAGAAGTTTATACATAATGTCATTGTGTGTTTATTTCTAATTTTAATGCAAATATTGTGTTGTGAATATGTTTTTGTGCATTTGTAGCTCAGTTTTCATGGTAGATTAAATTAATAAAATTGTATTTGAGGAAATTGAAAGGGAGGGAATGTAAAAATTCAACTTGAGTTGTTGTAAATTGCATTGTAATAATATAAATGTAAAACCATACTGAGATTAATGCTAATAACTCTGGTGACCTCTCAGAGGACAATATTTCCATAGTGTTGTTTTTCATTTGTTGCCATTATGTTTATTTTTAAAATTTGTTTTGGGCTTGCTTTATCAAATGGGCATGCAAGCATGAAGTAAACAGAGTTGCAGAGTTAGTAATTATTTGGATGCATTACCTACAACTCTACTAATGTTACGCCTGCCTATTCCATTTTATTTAGCCTATTATGATCTCATATTATTCTCACAAAGGAATATGCTTTAAATGTATCCATGTGGCTGCCCCATTTTCTAGATGTATCCTTATGGATTCCCTTGCCACACACCCTTGCTGTGGGTTGCAGAGTATTGTGTAGATGTGGATGGCAATCTCATACCTAATCTTCATAACCTGATTGAATGGAGTGTACTATGCTGGTGTTCTTAATATATTTCTAGCATCATCGCTAAACTGTTCCACTTCAAATTTACTTGAAAGATTGTGTAAATATCCACTCATTTTCTGATAGTGTTTCCTATCTGAATTCTTGTAGTAATAATAGCAAGTTTTCCACCAAGAAATATTTCTGACTTCCAAGATTTCCAGCCAGCTGCTTTAGCCAGTTTTGCTACCGAGGAGTCCTTCTACCTCGTGGATTTTTAGGGGGTTATCGGGGTTTGAATTTCAGTCCAGGTTGATGTTCTTTTCTCATTGTAAATTCTGCTATTGTGCCTAAAAGCGGGTAACTCTGTTAAGGTCTTTCATGGATAGTTTGCAATCTTTGAATTCATTGTGGTAAGCTTGTGTTAAATTATAATGACCATTATAAATTGCCACAATCTTCTCTGTATATATTTTTGAGAAGAGAAAAACTAACAGTGCAATTCCATAAAACTTCTGTTCAAAAAGTAGTCAAAAATAACACAAAATTATTCACAAAAATAAGTTTTGTGGAATTGCATTGTTAGTTTTTCTCTTCTCCATGATGGAAAAATTCCACCAAGTTTCCCCGGAAACAGTTCCTTATGTATATATTTTAATAATAATCTATAGGATGGAGCTGCAGATTATTTTTGTAACTAGGTGGGTAAGGTTGTGATCAAGGTAGTACTTTCCCAATGTTAATAGGAAGTAAAAATAGTGAAACTCTTAAGGATTACATATGGTGGAAGATACTGGGCTTATCATGGTAAAGATCCTGTGTTTACATTTTATTTTATTTAACCATTGACTGACTATCTGTTCAAGTTAATTTTAAGTTGGGCATAAGAAATGGAGTCGTTGGCTGCAGTCTCAGGTAATGGCTATTTTGCTTGCGCATCATGTGAGATTTGCTATACTTCCAAGCTTTGGAAGTTAATGAAAGAAAGTCACCTTGTGCGTCTCCATTTATTGAAAGTTGACTCCATTCATAAAGTGTTGAAAATTTTTAAAATGACTATTTCTGTATTTACTATTAATTTTTTGTCAACTTAGGCAGTAAATTCGGTAGATGTTTAAGTTTTGGGCATCTCAGTTAAGCCCTGGTTACACGATACATTAATACATACAAATTAATGTGTGAATGCATGAGCGTGAGAATGAACGTGAAAATTCAGTGTAACCACACCAACATGTACGAATGCATGAACAGAAAATAGAACCTCTTCTAATTGTTTCATGCATTCATACAAGCTGTGCTCGTGTTTCAGCAGCAAACGTGCATGAAACAATTTGCGCAAATGTACTTGAACTTGTACATGTTAATGTTTCGTGTAACCAGGGCTTTAGTCTATGTCCCAGTTAACAGCAATCCTGGTTATTTAAGAGTCCCCAACATAAATATTTTTCTTCTGCTGATTGTCTGCATGTATCAGCTTTTTTTGTAACTCCAAACAGCCTATTAAAATGGCCTTTTAGCTTTTAAAATGGGTTTATCCCAACACTCCCTCTGCATGCCACTGTGCACATTAATCATCAAAACAAGAACATTTTAATCATCAGTTCCCAAAATTAAACAAGTGTTAATTTAATGGTCCAATTGTTAGTGATTGTATTGTGTATGTAGTGAGTGTAAGCCATATTGCTTGTGTTTGCAGATGATAGTCCTTCGGTGTGTATCTAGATCTTTTGGGTATTACCCATCATTTTATAGATTTACATGAGCTTGCTGGTGATCATTGGTCATAACTCCTACTACAGGAATGCGTCATTTATATAGTAGATCTTCCATTTTAAACAGAAATTTCTTGGATTGTAGTGTGGTGTTGAGAAGAAAGATATTACTTTTTTTTCAGGGCAAATATTGGCCGTGAGCATGTAGAATATATTTCTACTGTTTTCCCTGCCTTGATTTACTTGCTACAGTGATATTTCAATCCTTCAACATAAGGAATAGATTCCTTGTGTGTTTCTGCAATGACCAAAGTACAGTATCTATCAGTCTTTTCGCTGAGGTTATTGAAATATTGATGTATTTGCATTGTATAAAAGGCTATCATTTGTGCTTAATAAGTTCGTGCAGTTTTCACAGGACAATGCATATCAATTTGTGTTGGTCAATTTTATTCACAAGCTCACTTTAAAATTGCCCTTTGTAGTCATGTTAGAATCATACTTCTGTATCTTGGTTAATGCACTCTTTCAAGATATCTTCCCCAAATTCCAAAACTACTTGTTTGGAGAATATGTGCCTTTTGGAGAGCAAACCTTCAAATAAATATTTATATCAATTTATCCACTCATTAGTACGTCTTAAATCTATTTCCCTGCACATTAGTTTGTGTTTTGGCCAGAAATGCAAAGTAAGGAATCTTCTATTCCATGGGTTCATGAAGGTGAGGATTGCAAGCTGCTCTAAAGAGTGAAAGTGAAGATGTAATTATGAATCTATTTTATTTTTTTAAGCTTGGGAATTCCATTTTAATATTTTTTATTTCCAGCCTCAATGTTTATTGTAATTATGATTGACATACTCTTGTCAGTCTTAAGAGGTAACAGTTTATGCATTGAAAGCCGAAGTCTGATATTGGTGGTGTCATTTTGAAATTTTTAGAACAATAATAAGTATGTCGATGACTGATGAATGCCTAATCTTGGCCCCGTAGTACAGCTAAATTACGATCTTTGGAAATTAGAGCTTATTTTTCCATATTCTATTTGAATAAATTTCAGAGATTAGAAATGGGAAAACACAAGAGATAGCACTTATTCCACAGTTTTAATGGTGGTATTATGCGTTTCAACCTGATGGCTTAGCGGCTGAAACAGTAGTACCACCATTAAAACTGTGAAATAAGTGCTTTCTCTTGTGTTTTTTTCATTATGATATCATTCCACTACGTCTTGCCAGACACAGTTATGCTCATTAGAGATAGGCAAGTTTTGCAATGGAATTTTAGGTGTTTTAGGAATTTAATTTCTCTTGATGCAGTATTTTCCCCACTCTTTATTGCAATTATTTGGTATTTTGCATTAATATTTATCATTCATTTTTGTTTTAAAAAATGTCTAAACATAATTGATCATTCTACTTCACATCTGACTCCCCCAATTCATTAAGATTCTATTTCACGTAGATCATGTATTTAGGAAGGTAAATAAACTTGGAATGTTTCTAATGGACACTTTTCAGATGCGTAATGGAAAGGATTCATTCAGCTTTGTGATTATCAGCATATCAACACTTTAAGATGTATTAATGGTGGCTGTGCCAAAAAGGGGACATCCATGTATAATTGCAATGCTGAGTTTGCACTTTTTTCATACTCCTCCCCCCTAATTTGCTCTATAACATTCTCCAAGACCCCCCTCACATATTGAACCATTGAACCCCCTCTTTTTCGTGAATGGTAAAACATACCTTATTTTCATATTTTTTTATACCTTATTTGTTTCTGCTTAACTTAGCTAATTCACTTATTAAATTGAAAATTTCAATAGGTACAATGATGAAGCTTTGTGACTTCCACTGTTTATTACAATATACAACATCAGTATTATTTGCAATAAGAATCCATTTATGATGAATCTTTCTCCCAATTGGATAAATGTCTGCCCACCTTCTTGTCGATAGTGCACTGTAATAGTTTAGTTTTCCCAACCCTCTCCCATCCCCTCAGGCATTGTGAAATATATGGATGGCCCCTAAGATATCTTTTATGTGATGGAGTTTCCTTTTTTAGGTAAAAGTTTAGTATGTTGGGAGCCAGCTTAGCCATTTTGTATGGTCACTTAACGGGACCAGTTCCTACATTTGAAATAGTAATTTCACTTAAATAGTCTGGCTAATAATCTAAGCTGAGGAATGCTATTTTGTTAGCACAATTAAGATTAATCATGGTCTAAAAAATGCAAGCTCATATAAAGAAATTGCAGTTGAAAGATGAACTGATATAAGCCTTAATTGGTGTATATATTTATTCATTTGTGGGTTACTTTTGATGACTGCAGTTCAGAATTTTCACTGGTAAAAAATGTATGTTTGTATGGATCAAAGGAACCAGTTACAAGGTCATGTGTTGATTTAATGATATTATTTTTAAGTTCTTTATGCTTTAAGTGTAGGTATCCTGGGGCATGAGGCCAGTATTTGACTTAAGTCCTTTAATATACCTATATTGAAAGAATTAATATAATGACAATGATTTCTGAATAATACCATCAATCTTCCTTCCTCTCTCCTTTCTTATTTTCAGTTGTCCACTCCACTCCATTTGCAAATCCCACTGAATGGCATTTTCTTCCAATTTGCTCTCTCATGGCACAAGCAGACATGACACCTCACCTCACTGTGGTCTATCTATCCAAAATGGCTCTGAGAAGTACTACAGACTCGCCATTGATGGTGGAGGCTGTAGGTGCAATTTTGTTGCCAGATGGTATATTTACCTCTTATTAATATTGAAAGACTCAGAAAAAATACTTTTCTAACTTTAGATATATATATATTTATATATATTTGAAATATCAATTCTATTTTTGGCTATTGCTTCACTATTTTTGTACATGGGTGCCTTAAATGTAGCTTTTTTCCATGGGGACTTGAACTAAGAAAGAAAATCAAATATTCCTTCCAAATTCTTAAGGTTTTGGATACATTGTAGCTATTGATTTATTGCTGTGGAACATGGAAAGTTATATCTAGTACTGAGTTATGGTCTTAGTCTTAGAGGATGTTTCGTGGAAAGAAATAGACTCCCACCATGAGGTGAGGAGGTCAATTGTTACTGCCAAACATTAACTGTGATTTTCCCAGTTGCAACTTGGCAGTTAAAATGTGCTGCTTGAAATTTAAGCCCAATGGCATCCATAAATTAGTATGACAATGGCTGATCTATGCACTCCAATTTTGGTCAGCTATGAGACTTTCTTTGCAGCAAATTGGGAGGCAATCATTTTTTTAAGCGTCTATATTCTGGGATATAAAACCTTGCATGAACAATCTCACGTGCTCATCTTAAGTTCCAACTCTTATCTGGAATGTCTTGAAAAAAAATGTGTTTGTTGATGTAGGATGAACCATAATGTGGGATAATTATTAATCCTGCTACTAAGTTCAGCCTCGGTATCCATTACCTTCTGTGGAGCATGTTGGAGCCTTGTTTGTATTCTTACCTGACTTGAAATTTTTATCCACTTCCTGTAACCTCCTTAGCTCCTAATTTTTCTTACCTTAAATGGAAGTTCATTGATCTTCTGTTAGTTCAAGTCCTCATGTTCTTTAGTTGGATCTTGTTTAAATTCATATCAAGCACTGTAAATTTTTGAGGCACTTGTTTTGTATTTTGATGTACAGTATAGATTTGTCTGGCTTTTTCCAAGGCACCAATTATGTTTTGTGCTGTTAATGAAGTGGTTTTATTTATTCGGTCTTTAAAGAGTTTGTAATTTGTCATTTTCATTTTCTTTCTTTCCTCTCAATATTTGATCTGAAGATCTTAATTGTTAAATTTATATTATTTAAGTTAAGTGACTGAATGAATCACCCTGCTGCTAAGTGCATGTCGCTGTTCTATTACCAGAAATTGGTCAGTGTCGGTGGTTTTAAAGAAAAAAAAGTGTTATATTTCTTATCTCAAGGTCACATAATATCTTTTTATAATGATTTTGTTATTTTTTCATCCTTGGAAACCACTGTTAAAAGTTATTGCTGCTCAGTGTTGCTGGGGATTCATTCAACATTTTTAATTTTAACCTTGTGAGCAAAATATGTGTTTAAAAAATTTTAGCCTCTAAGTCAAGAATTGAATTACAATCTCTAAATTCAACTTTCTCATGTGTTTTTTTATAAACTTATAGCTTTAAAATTGGGTTTCAATGGCCAGCTTTAAAGTTCAGTTCAGTTGACAGATGTATGTATTCCCTATGTTTGCTTGTGTGTATGGTATGTGTATATTGTTGTGACAAATGTACAGTGGAATCCCTAGTTCAGTAATTTTCTTTTTACTGCATACTGGAGCCTAAAGTTGGGTATTACTTTACGGGAAGTTATGTATGTGTTTGTTTTAGAATTTGGTTGGGTCTGGGTAGCAAACTTCTTGTTCTTTGATGTTAATTGGCATTCAGAAACAGGGATTCCACTGAGGCATCATCCTGACATAGACATATTTTATTTTATGCTGGACATGTTGCTAGTATGAAATACAGTCATCCCCCTAATTGAGGTTGCTGAATTGCTACTTGAAGAAGAGTGGCATGGAAAAGTCTTTCAGGTTGCAGGATTTCATTATTGACCCTTAGAGACTTGTGTATGATTGTTTGACTCAACGACAAGACTGTATCCTCTCCTCTGTTCACTTTTTCAACGTTTGTGGACACCCTTCACGGATCACATCTTTTCCTGACAGAGGACTTCGCATTATCATAACAGCCTGTAGTGTGTATCGACATTGAAATATTGACCAGAATGTATGTTCATGTGACGCATGGTTTTTTTTTGTTGACAGAGCAATTGTAATTTCTAGGTGACTGTATGACTGATGCTATATGTTGGGGGATCACTGTATTCCAATGTGACTTATTGGTGTGTATGATGAGTTGTGTAAAGTGCAGTAATCCTTATGAAACTATAGGTTTGCAAGGGGCAACTTGATATGCTTAAATTTCTTGTTTTTATAATATTTAAAAGTTGCATTATACCAACATTCACCATTCCGTCAATTGCTCTCAACCCAATCAGCAAAATAAATTGGCATTTATAATCTCTACCCCTTGTAGCAATTGTTTTCCATTTAATCATCCTGCAATTTAATATACTATATGTGACCTGTGAAGGGTCATGCTCCCACCTCCAATCTGTGTTGACATGTCTGTATGGATTTAATTTACAGTTTTTCTTGCTATGGAAAGATAATTTTAATCCTGAATTATATTATCTTACTTTGAAACCTTCAGTGGTTCCATTTAACTTTGATGTATTCCAGGTATGCCTATTGCTTCTCATAGTTTGTAAGGGATTACTGCATCAATGTGTATTAATGTATTTTGGAAAAATATTTTTCCTTTATATCATACATCTCCACCAGTACTTAAATTTTGACTCAATTTTTCATTGTCTTCATGGCCTTTTAGGTGATCTGATACGCGATATCCAAGTTTGTAGGTGTAATGATAAAGGTATTTAGCATGGCTATTATTGTGTCTTTTCAGGAAGGCGGAATGAGTGCTCTCTATAGGGGGTTTACACCCACCATTTGTGGAATGATCCCATATGCAGGCCTTTCTTTTTATTGCTTTGGAACACTAAAGTATTTGTGCATGAAGTATGTCGCTAATATTACCTGCACTCCCTGCTCCAAGAACACAGGTAAGAGATGAATGATATGCTATGTGAGATGAATGTGCTAAATAGTAGGCCTTTTTGCTCTCTATGTGAAGTTCATGATTGGTGTTAAAACAGGGCTGGGAGAGCATTAGGTAAAAAAGGGGTGGGAATTTTTTTTGAGCTTCTCTGCATGTTAGAAAATATTTGTTGAACTGGATGTATATCTTGGCGCTAGGTTAATCATTGTACTATTGGGGCATTAAGGTATTATCATGGTGCATTTTGAAATATTGGACCAAAATTGGTTTCTTAACATTTTTCCCCCATATATTCAGTTTTCGTGAGTTGAAAAGCATGTAGGAACTTAAGTCTTAAAAGTGAGATGTAAGGGTAAGTCAATGTTTTGCAGGTAGAATCTCTCATTGGAAATTTCCTTATTCAATTAATTTATGTCATAAGATCATTACTGTGTATATTGTGATTGTGTGCAATAATAATGTAATTCAATAAGGTATTGCTGTGCTGGTGTTGGGATGCATCTTTTTACCCTCAAAAACTTGCTAAATATTGCCAAACTTGCCAGCGGGTCTTGCACACCTGTTTTTAAAATAGGTTGAAAAAATGAGTTGGTCTTAAAACTTCTTCTTTATAGCAGGACACATACATATTCTATTGCATTGTGTTATTTTGTGAAAGAGCGGTTTAGAATAAATCATTTCCTTAATTTTTTTATGTTCTAGGAAAATAATAAGTGGCATGATACATTTTATGCTTCATTACTGAAAAAGGGAGAGTTCCAGTAAATTAGAATTCAGATCACTTACGTCTTTAGGCTATGGTTCATCCAATGTGTGCATTTATGCTCTCAATAGCTCAAAGTATAGGAAAATCTACAAAAGTTTTGGGGTAGCACGTGGTTGAATCCTGGCAAAGTGACTATTGCCTTGAGTCCAGTCCCTTTTTAATTAATAGTATTGTCATTTTACCCACTCTTAAATTTTTATAAACATTAAATATATGCATAAAAATGGGAAAATAGTCTCAGCATTGCACAAAATTTCTCTGCATAATAATAATTTTATTTGAGAACTTTGGTGTACCAGGGGTGGGATCACAGATCTTTTTCGTATTTTTGCTATTTGTTATAAAAATGAGAACTCGTCTGGAAGCTTGTTACTCAGAATAAGTGTTCTAATGAATTAATTTACTAGGTAATTGAGATTTGTTATCTAAAGAGTTGGCGTCATAACATTAACCCATTTATGCCGAAGGTTTGGAAAATGCGAATTTTACCCTGATTTTTACATATTATAGATAAAAATACGGATGAAAACAATATCCGAAAGAAAAAACAATGTATCTCTTGCCAATTATTAATTACGAGGTGTTCCAAAAATGGAACACTAGGCAAATCCACTACCATGACGTACTCAATGATAACAAGCAAATCATTTGATTCAGACATTTATTAACTCACTATTAAGAGTGATATCCAGGTGAACACTTAACATGCAAGGATACATTGCATCATTTACATTGAAAAGTGGTATTTTTGTGACATTGGACACAGCGAGTTTACTTTCCTTGCTTTACAATCGTATGATTTATGCCATCATGACGTGAGTCAAGCAGGGTGTCCAGCACTCTGGAAAACCGGGAAGACTGGGAAATCTCAGGGAATTTTATTTTCACTGGAAATATCAGGGAAATCTCAGGGAAATCTGTAATAGACTCTGGAATTTTCGGTGGTGTCAATATGTAAAACAGCGACGGAAATAATGTGCCAATTCCGGCAGTTGAAATTTCCCCTGTGTTGTCGCATTTAGCATTTCTGCAGTTACCGATAGTGCAATGATTTCTCCATACACTGTGTACGATACATAGTCCCGTCCCGTGAATATATAATCTTTGTTTTTAGTGGCCATGTCATTTCTCGCCGAAGCGCCCGAGTGCTTTCGGCCCGTCGCAACGGCTTTCAACAACAACAAACTAGTTGTTCATGATCTCTATATTTCGAACGAAACTCTAAATGGAACATGTTGAGAGTTGCCAGCAATTTATTGTGGGTTTTGATGAAAGCCTCAATAAGATTACTAATTAACAGCAAATGGATCTTAGTAAGTCGAAATTTACGTAAGCCGAAAATGAAGTCCGTTCTCCAAAACTAAGTCCGTATTCCGGAGATTTCAATCGATGCGGAGAAATGTGGGGAAATTTTTTGGACAATTTCCTTCAGCTATTTCCTGCGAAATTCAATAATTCTTATTTTTATCTTTAATTTATTTGTATAAGTAAACGATAATGTCGCCTGGAAGTTGCCCCCCAAGTTGCGTAATATTGTTAGTCCGAATTGACCAATTGCACGGATTTGCGAAAGCACGGTATCTTAAGGTTAATTCACTATAATGGCGACTAATATTATTTTTTTATGTTATCAGGCCATTAAAGGAGCCATTTAGTATTGTGTAATTTACTAGCCTTTAATAATTACTGTATCTTCTGCCTTTTGAGTTGACTAATGGCTCTGGTGGTTTCATTGTCACAGTTTATTCTCATAAGAGGAGGGCAGAGGATTAGGTCACTACGACGTCCACATTAACACTTTACAATCACGCCAACATACACACTTCATCCTGCACGCACGCAGACATTTTATTTATTTCTCTCACTTTTTCGTGAAGTAACTGTACAGAGAGGTTTGTATGGGAGCCTTCTTTTCTTCATGATAAATTTCCTCATAGCAAGACATGGCACCTTGTGCCATGCCAAGTGCCCTGATGACCTTAGCGAACCTGCTGATGTTACAATCCGTTTGCTCAAGTTTTTCCACCGCGAATTAATATACTTGAAGACCTCTAACAACCCTTGAGTTGTACAGCATTTTTTTTTGTCCACACACGTCCTTTTGAGATCTCCCGTCATCATCTCCATCCCCTACTTCTGCCTAGCGTCACTCCATCTCTATCATTTCTTCGTTTGTCAACTCCTTGTGCGAATATGACCGTGAATCGTGGTTACTTCTTCCCAGGATGATGCTATGTTTTTTATTGCATGGTGCATATTTGTAGCCATTCCAAAACTCACTACGTGTCTTTCCACCATCCCCATCTGTGGCAGCAATAGCATCAGCAAATGTCTTGCGAAAGTTATAAGCTTTGAAGGACGCAAAGACCCCCTGATCATTGGGTTGTAGAAGTTCCATTGTATTTGGAGGCCGAAGAATGCAGTCATTTAAATCCTCCCAATTGTGTGTTGGGTGACCGGGTGCATTATCAAGCAACAGCAAGATTTTAAATGGAATTTTTTCCTTAAGGGAGTACTACTTGAACTGTGGTATAAAATAGATGCAGTACCAGTCCTCAAATAAGGCAGATGTACCCGAGATTTTGCGTTTGATTTCCAGATGGCCGGAATAAAGGATTTATAAATATTTTTTAATGCTCGCGGATTTTCCGAATAGTAAATTAGATGAGGTCTCAATTTGCAATCTACGATCGCGTTACCTCCTAGCAAGAGAGTCACGATCTTTTGCTGCCTTAAAGCCAGGAGCAGACTTTTCTTCTTTATAAATATGCGTACGGCGAGTCATTATTTTCCAGAAAAGCCCGCTTCTTCAACATTAAAAACCTGTTCTGCTAAATAGCGATATCGCTACGACTGTATGAACTGTTACGAAGATTGTTCAGTTGCGTAGAAGATAAGATGTTTTTTACGGGACTTTGCGGCAAAAATTAATTAATGGCAATGAAAATACTGTAGATGAATGATAAAAATGAACCAATTTCTTCTATGTACCTCTTTAAAACCTCGACAGCTATTCGATATTTTCTCCGCCTGCAAGTATAAAAACGAACATTTTACTTTTTGGTGCTCGTGTTCGTAAATCTACGGCATCCCTTTAGATCAATTTTTCAGTTATGTTAGTACGGAGTTTTAGATAAGTCGAGACGTACGTAACTCGGGTACTGCCTGTAGTTAGGTGTTTAGACAATGAAAATATTGCGCTCTCTGAGCCCTCGATATTCTTCAACCCTTGCCAAATTATGTCAAGAGCTTTCAGGTTGAAGAGAAAAGCGATCAAGTGAAAGAAATGTAAGCCTATGTGTCATAGTTTTAGATTAATAAAGTTCATCATCCAAGACAAAATGTTGGGTACTAAACTGACTTCCTTTGCCACAGCTGCAGCGGAGCTGGAACAATTTTTCTTGGAATTTCAATCCATCAAGCCTATGGCTCAGTTATTACTGAATTGTTTAAAACTGTGATGACTTAGGTAAAGCCGGAGGTTTTGGCACCTGGAATCGTGAAGCATATTGACTTGAGTAAAGCTGTAAATCTGATCCCCACAAAAGATCTTAATGTAGGATATACAACCAAGATAGGCTAAAGAGTCACAAAGATATATTAGGGTATTCTTCTCTTCAATAATGGATGGATTGCTAACCTAAAGAAATTGGTGGAGAAACAAGTGGTGGGGAAAAAAGGGAATTTTATGCCTGGATCCTGAATGTGCAAGTTATTGATCATTTTGTATCAGTGATATTCAGCGAAGTCTGGTTGTATGTAACCTTGTTCCTGAGCGCCAGCATAATAAAGTTTAACTCTAAGAAGGTGATGTAATTTCTCACGAACTAAATGAAAGTGTTGTATGATGTTGGATTTTTTGTTTATTTTCCTCCAAATACGCAGGATTTGGTTTATTTTGCCCGAAATGTAAGATTAGCTATAATACTTTCTTTTATTCACACAAAAAACATACCCAACGTTCTCTAGAGGGCTTATACTTAACGAGAAAAAAATCTATATTTCCTCTGGAAAAATAAAACTTATGTCTGGAAAACCTGGAAATCTCAGGGAATTATCAAATGCTGCTGGACACCCTGGTCAAGGTTACGCTTCATAGATGGTCTCCCTTTCTTACCAGGCTCAGCAGTATTACCATATTACCATATGTCTCTATATAGTGACCGGCCGCACGGCGACGAAATTCAAGAAGATCCATTGGCTTCACATCGTTTATTTTATACAATTGCCAAGCATTTTGTAAAGCCAGCTCAAAGCAGAATAACAGAGGGCTCGAGTACCATTTCTTTCCACGGATTGATGCTCGATACTTGTCAATATTTTCATCAGCTTGGTCTCTAATAGATCAGTTATTTCATGCACTGTCAAATATCTCGACATCCTGGTACTTTTAGCTAAAGGCGAGGTCACCCTTCACTTTCTAACGAACGGGACGCAAGACACATTGGCGCCGAGGATTTCAATGCCTTAAAGAAAAGGCTAAAAGTCCCTTTGTTAGACACGGAGAGGAAAAGGAATAATCATTACCCAGGAAAAACCCGATCTAGTCGCCGATACGGCAGGAGTGGGGGGGCGGCGTGCCGCTCTGTGCAGGACAAGTGCGTAGCCCGAACACTTACAATAAACTTTCTGCTAAAAAGAAAAGGAGAAGAACATTGGGTGCAATCAGCCGCACTTCGCTCATTGATAAGTGTTCATGACATCAATATGACCCAGGGGGCTTGGTCCCGAATGGAAGAGTGCACAGGGTTACTTTCATGTGTTTTCATCTCTCTGTTCACAAGTGATCAGTTGGTTATCGATGTATTTATTCTTTCACTGAAATGGAAACTGATTATAGCCTAGACATAGCATCATTTCCCTCAGTCACATAACATCTAATTGCTTACTTGAATTAAAATTAAAGTGAATATTTAGGTGCGCCTGAATGCACGCATTATAGTAGTGGATTTGCCTAGTGTTCCAAAAATGGAACACTGTTAAATAAAAGCTTATAACAAAAACAAAATACATTGTTTCAAAATTTTCTTCTTAAAGCACTATAGGTTAACTATTACTGAACATGCAGGGAAAACTTTACAACATTTGGGCGTAATGGAAAATAGATATTAATATAACATTTGGGATGGTCTCAGAAAAACTGCCTTGAAAAACAAGACCAATATTTCTCAACACACTGGCTGTGATGGGTTGGCAAAACTGACTAACTCTTTGCGCCCCGTAATACAATACATCTTTATAAAGAGGTACATAAAGAAAAAC
Organism: Platycnemis pennipes; assembly: GCA_933228895.1. Taxonomy (NCBI): domain Eukaryota; kingdom Metazoa; phylum Arthropoda; class Insecta; order Odonata; family Platycnemididae; genus Platycnemis; species Platycnemis pennipes. The sequence goes on from OW121846.1 coordinate 30,461,672, forward strand.
CGTGGCATATTGGTATATAATGAGTCGTAGTCATTAAATTAGAAAGTCGTGTCAGGTGTTCCAAAAATGGAACACGAGGCATAAATGGGTTAATGCGATTGTGCACAGTATAAGATTGAGATCAAGCCCCAGGTTTCCATAAAACAAGCTTCAATGACCTGCATATGTGGACTTCAACGAAAATAGCTTAAAGATCTCTAGAGAATATGAAAAGAAATGAATGAGCCGCATACATGTCATTTATGCAAGAAAAAGAAAAGATTTTGAATAGGATTGGGGCAGGGATTTGAAGATTCGTTCGAATCCTATTGAATTCTGTATTTGAGATTTGATCAAATCCTTGGTTAAAAAGTTTGATCGAATCAATGGATTAAAGATTTGAATGCCAGTCATGTGGATTCTACGTACCAGTGGCAGAGAACTACAGTAAGTCCTCGACTTAAGTGGATCTGAGTTATATGGATCCGAAGTTATGCGGATGCTCAGTTAGGCTGGTGGCATGCTTCCGTTTCTCCGTGCCTCTGTTGCCTCGACAGATTGAACCTCACGACAACCCACGACTCATTGCCAAGCGCGCAAGAGTTGATGCCAAACTACGGGTGTTCGGAATGCCAACTCTAGTTTAAGACATTACATAGTCCAATAAGTGATATTAGATCATCGTGATGGTTAAAAAGTCTGATGTGATTAGGCATAAATGTCTTTTTTCGGCGTAGTTTGACCTTCCCACGTAAGTTGATGGGTAGTTAATTATCTACTCCGTAGATGACGCATGTTGTCCGTTACAGCAAAAAAAGAAGTTTTGGGTAATTACACTTATTTTAGATTTAAATATCCAGTGAAACAAAGATTGGATTTGTGGTACTTTCGGCTTTGTCGTATTATGTTAATTTAAAACGGCCTCTCAAAAGATGGGTTTTCTGTAATCGTCGCCGATTGCCGCCATGAAAATGTTAATGGTTCAAAAATGGATATGTTGGTGTTTCAACTTACACAGATTTCTACTTTTTATTTGCTATAATGGACAACAGGCGTCATCTATGCAGTAGATAATTAACTAAGCATCGACTTGCACGGGAAGGTCAAACTATGCCGAAAAAAGACGTTGATGCCTGATCACATAAGACTTTTTCACCATCATGATGATCTAATTTCAGCTATCGAACTATGTGATGTCTTAAGCTAGAGTTGTCATTCCGAACACCCATAGTTTGGCATCAACTCTTGTGCTCTTGGCACTGAGTTGTGGGTCATCATGCAGTTGAATCTGTCGTGGCAGCAGAAATGCGGTGAAACGTAAGCATGTCACTGGCCTAACTGAACATCCGTGTAACTCCGGATCAGTGTAACTCGGATCTTCGTAAGTCAAGGACTTACTGTAATTGCTCGTTTTTAGCATTTAAATCACAAATACCATGGTAGGAAATGTTCAAACAACATATTGTAATTGAATAATTTTTGTCGACATATGAATTCTTTGATATTCCCCAATTTGAAAATTCTAACAAAAAAGTTCCTCTGCATTCTTCCAGCAACAGTATTTTCAGAAAGAGCCTTCAGTATTGCTGGAAATTTGGTTGATAAAAAAAGAAATCAATTAGATACTGACAAAGTGAAAATGCTGCATTTTCTAAACAAAAGCTTGTATTCTCTTTTCATTGGATTTTCTATTTTATTTAAGAAAAATGAAACTTTGATTTACTTTTGAAATTACCTATTCTTTATATTTGCCCTCGGCCATGTCCTTAATTTCAGTGAATAGGGACTATATGGCCTTTATTAATTTATTATTTACTTTATAAAATAAGATTCAGCTTTGATTGGATTTAATTAGAGAATTCACAAGAAAGGAAGCATTATTTAACAATTTACCAATAAAAGGAAGTGGAAATCCTCAGGCTTCACTTGGTGGAACTGCATAGTAAATAAAATCATAACTTAGTAAGATTCCACAAATTTATTTTTCACGGACCTAGGTTTCGATTGTTTGACAATCATTATCAAGGTAATGATTGTCAAACCATCGAAACCTAGGTCGGTGAAAAATAAATTTGTGGAATCTTACTAAGTTATCATTTATTTAATTAAAGGAAGATTTGAATTTAATGAAATTGAGGAGGATTAGGATTCAAAATTTGGATTTGAGATTTGGATTCGATAAAAAAACAGGATTCAGATTTGATCAAATTTTGGATTCGCCTTATCACTAATTTTGAACCTTAGCAAACTGGAACTTGGATGAGGTCCCATTGACATTCAATGTACCCTGAAATAGAATGGTAGATTCCTAAATATTCCAATGTGTTATTTTTAGTATTTGGTGACTTGAGAAAACACTTAACACATTACTGTTGTCTTGCTGTACTAATGAAACAAAATTGCTGCCTCTTTTGATTTTCAAAATGAAAATGCTGCCAAGAGAAAACTGTTGAAAAATATAGATAGTAATTTTTCTTCCCAAAAATGTGTATGAAAACTGGGTGTGTCTTATATGCCAATGCATGCTATTCACTGGAAGATACAGTCATTGTGAAATTCTCTATGAGAGGTTCTACCTACAAAACATTGATAATACATTTATGCATACAAACCATATGGTATGAAAGAGACACTTTCATTTCAATAGGGTATATTTCTGAGGAAAAAATTTGTAAAATGCATGGTTTTGTATGGCGATACCCTTGTGTCAATCAATTTTATTTGTTATCTCGCTCACACCTCTTTCAATAAGACAGAAGCAAGCCAAACTATAAATGCCTAGTTGCATATCATAAGGTAGGGACACAATAGTGGTGATTACAACTGCAACATTTTTCCTGTTAATCATGCAGGGTAATTTTTACATTTAACAGCCGAAAGTGATTTTTTGAGCCATAATTTTGGAATAAAGGATTTTCTTATGGGTCATGTATGGTATATATGATTTAAAGGAAAATAATTTGTTTGTCAAATTCGTTGAGCTTATCGGTGTACCATGGAATTATTTCACTTATATTGTGGAGTGTTACATTTCGAGGGGATTTCTCTTTATAACTTTCAGTGTTCTGGGTATTCAGTTTGAGCTTAATTATAACTCCTTAGAATCTATTTACTTGCAATTCAGCTAGCAAGAATTTGGAATCATATGTCATATGTGTAATAAAAGGGAGAGTATTAGTGGTGTCCTGTAAATGCATTACAGTTTTATTCCTCTGCTTAATTGACTTTAAAGAGGGAATTAATCTATCCAAAATAATTTCCTGGTAGTTAGGCACAAAGGATAAGCATGCAAAAGCTGAGAATCACCTATAGTTCTTGAAATATGCCTTCCATTTGCAGAAAGTGAATACATATAGTGGCTGCCATGGTGTTTCAGTATGCTGAAATCGCAACTTTCTCTTGACACCTTAAAGTGCATGCTAATTCTGAATTTGATGGATAAAAATGATATGGATGGGTAGAAGCATGGAAAATGGGCATGACAGCTTGTCATTCTGAACATTTGAATATACTGAAGTATTGTCTTCACCAACCAGAGGTTATAAATTAAATTCTCAGACTCATGTCATAATTTTAAATTTGGAGCATGCATTTTTATATAGCCTGTCATGCTATTCATGAGTGAAAAGCATGGGTTGCCTTGAGGAAATTTGGGGATCAGTCAACTTGGATTCCTCTCCTGAGGCTGCTGGTTCTAATTTTGTCAGTAGCCGATATTTCCCAGGGGAGCAGTGTGGTCTGTACTTCAGTGGAATGTGCTATGAGTTATGCACTTTGTTCACGATATGAGCCATCAAACTGTTGTCCCTTTGATACCATTAACATGTTGCGTACTGAGGTATTTAAATGCCTTTTGGCTCGGCTGTTCCAGCTGATTTTTAGACCCGGTGTTCGAAAATGCATTGAATTCGAAAAAAATGCTATAAATTAATTAAAAATGCAAATTTTTCATTGGAATTTTGTAAGTAATATTCACAGAAAGTCTCAGTATTTCTTCTTTGTGTGATAATTTATAAAACATTTTCCCTTGTGGAGTGGAACATCGAAAATTTAGCACTCATATACCTTGTCTCCTTCCTAATTTTTCTGGAAGCACACACACTTTGCATCTCCAGGTGTGATATTTCTTCTTCCCCTTTCCCATTATAGGAAAGAGATGATGTTTATGAAGCTCTCATGAGAGACGATGTGGGTGATCACTTGAAGGAACACGCTTTGTCATCTTATTATCACACTTTATCCGAAGATGACTCATCTGGCTCCTCTTTAATTGCTGCCCACTCTTTGGTGGTCAGGAGCAGAAAGCCTTGGAAACAAATGCTATTTGATTCATTTCATGTTTTATAAACTCTAAAAGCATTAAAAAGACCATAGTTAACTAGCTACAGGACAACTTTCTTTATTGTTTTTCTTTATTTACCATTTTATTGTTTTTCTCATGATTTTAAAATACAATAGATGCATATCCACCCTATTTATACTTTTCATACACAATTTATATTTCAAAATACTGCTTTTTTTGATAGGAAGTCCTGTGATCCTATCTTTCAGCTTTGTATAGCCCAACATAGCACCACGAATAGTACTAATCATCCTCACCTCCCTTGTGTCTTTCCACACTGCAAGTAACACTTCACCTTTGCGAGAAAATGTGCACTGCCCATTTTTCAATGTTTTCGCCTCACTCTTCAATGTGGCAGGGAACCCTCTATTTGGCCTGATGGTTTCACAAACTTACTTCATTATCAAAGAGCAGGCTATTTTTACACTGTTATAATAATTATCTTGATATACATAATGCCAAAAATTGAGACAAGGCTTCAGAAGAGAAAGGATGATTTGTTCTAATTTTTGTTCCTTGGAAGTGTATATTTCTAAAATACTTATGTAGCCAAATCTTCATCACTTCCACAAATCATACAAACTAGTAATCAATATGTCATGATTTTGGCTGGATTTTAATGGAGGATTTTTATTTAATTTTAATGGAGGCCATAATTTTTATTCTTCCTCTCCATAGAATCGTTTCTTCATCAAGCAATAGCTCCTGCTTTGGTTTATATGAATTTTGAAAATTTTCAATGAAGTCTTAGGGTCTTATTTTATATAGCCTGTTGGTCGCACCCAAAATTTTCTCATCACTGAAGTGACATGCTTTCCAAATCTTTTCAAATCTGTTTCTTGTCAGCAATTCTCTAAATATGGTTGTTCCAATAAAAGGATCAGTGCTCTATTACTTCTTCAGTGAGTCTTTCCTCACTTACCCCTCGAGAATCTAAATAACAAAGAATTTTTTCGTTTCAGAAATAGTTTTTTCAGGCCACTTCCCTGTTTTTAGTGATTCTTTGTATTTATCATGGTTTTGACGCTATACAGATGCACATCATTTCGAAAAAGTTATTGGCCACAAACACTGAGACTACATCAATGACACTGGTAGAATTTTCTGGTACAGTTGAGCACCCTCAATCTGGGAATCCCTAATCCGCGAACACACATAATCCAGTAATTTTGCCATCACCATCTACCCGGTATTTTGCGGAAAATGCCGAAACATTTTTAACTGAAACATTTCTTCATAACCTGTTGAGATATTATCCCATTCTTAACTATAATTTTTCCCATTTCGAGAATCAGAATAATTTAAACATATTTATTTCTGGTACTTCGTGTACCCTGGAATTATTCTGCAACTTGAAATATACATATAAATTTGAAGACATCGCCGAGACGGACTATGACTAATTTTCAGATCGGCCACTTTCAATGGTGTGTGCATTTTTGATTCACCACGAGACATTATTTGATAAAATTATTTGTTATCTGCTTATGTTTCTCCCAAATCATGTCTCATCTATACAGTTGCGGCAACAGCAGAGGACTGAGGTAACAGTACAAAACGTTAACGATCACAGGTAAAGTGCAAGCTGTGAAAAAGCTTGACCATGAGTCATCCATTGCATCTGTAAAGCATTTGTCTGAAACATACTGCACGGGATCTTCAACAATATAACACATTAAGAAGCAAAAAGAGAAAATCCTCAAAGGTTTACTGTTTAAGTGACTTGAAGAAATGGATGACAGAGAGGAAAACTATGTAGAAGAAATATGAAAGGAGATTTAAGTGTTGATTTAGATCGCGTGATTTCGATTGTGTTGAAGTAAAGGGCTTAGTTAGTATTTCTGGTGAAATGCTAATGGAGCAGGATAAACTATTTCAGAAATGGATATGATCAATCTATAAGACGTGATGTGGGAAATTTCGCGTGCATGCAATAGCATTTCATAGTTCTAAAACATGCGTGGTTTAAATTGTGGCCTGTTTTAGGGTTTTATGTAGGCTAAATGAGTGGGGATTTAAAAAAATTTCATGTTTCTGAGGATAAGCATATGATGATGGAGTTGGTTGACTTTGCAAACAGCATCCATAACCCTGAATGAAAGGAAATGGAATTGGTAAATGTATAGGAATGGATAGCTAGTGACCACAATCCTCTCACCACACAACATTTCACATATGATGAAATCATTGAAATGGTAGTTAATAACAATAAATCTGAGTGGGGATGAAGATGCTGAGCCTGAAATTGCTGAAGGAAGACTACTATTAATGATGGTCTTTAAAGAATCATTCAGTCTGGATGCCCACGACGCGTTGATGGCTGGCTGTATAGACGACACCCACGCATTGACATCATGTTGAATCAGCTGATAACAAATCAAGCGCGGTAGGAAATATGTTGTGCGAAGCCCAGCATAAGATATATCAAATTTTATATGCCCTTTTCCAGTAATAGTATTATACTTTTAAATGTGCAGCAATATGATGCACATGATGCTTAGATTCCGTAATTTTCTCTCACTATGCAACTTCAAAACTTTTTAGTAATGGCACTATGAACTAAGAAATCTTTCCTTTCTGATTATTCTCAGAAACTTTTTAAAATTATGATCAGTAAATGGCATACAAATATATTTTGTTATAAATATTTGACTCCTTTCAATGAAAACATCTCGGATGTCAAAAATGGACCAGTTACCGTGACCCATAGTCCGGCAACACTTTGGTCCTGACTGTGCCGGATTAAAGATGCTCAACTGTATACGTTTTACTTCAGGTTGACCCATAAATTCCTCACGAACGTATTTTTTCTAGAGATGTGCGAATACTACCCGCGGATACTCAAATATTAGAAAGTATTCGATATTTAAGATGCCGAATATTAATGATAAAGGAATTCAATATTTGTGATCTTTAATAATAATGTGAATTGAGCTATCTTTGGCCTGTTGATGAACTACATCATATGTGCCACGATAGACTACATACATCATATATGCGGAGATAAGTCTGCTAAAGGGTTTTGCCTCGTAGTTTATGGTAGAAAGGCAACAGTGTCAACAAATGGAATTCCGGCATAACTGTTGCCTTTTCACCATAAATAGCGTACCGTAACTAGTCACCGCTAGTCATGATTCAAAATAAAAAGAACGATTAGCATATCAATTGAAATTCTAGTATATGAAATTTCAGATATTCGAATATTTGAGTCATGATTTAATATTTGTATTTGATATTCACATTTGAAAAATCTACTTTTCGACCCATCTCTAATTTTTTCCCATGTAGTAGAGATTCCTGGTGAAGTATTGTCTCCGTTTGAATTCTTATTGGAGTCTTATTGCAGGAGGATTTTCTAATCTGACCTTCACTGCAATATCAGAATCACTTCTGCTCTCGTTGCTATCTTCATCATACTGTAATGACACATCTGATAAATCATCGGTGACATAGATCTAATAAAATTTCTTCCTCACGCAAAGCAGTCTTTCCCATGCAATGCCGTTGTATTGAATATTCATTTGAATATTTCTAAGAATACGGGTTGATTAAACCCTCCTGCAAGACAAATGCGACACCAAAATCACAATTCACTGGGACTCAAGGAAATAAACTGCTTAAGACACATTTAGAGAAGGAACTAACCACAGCAGTAAAAAACCATGAACATTTCACTTTTGGCCCCGTCATTCTTCTTTTCATAATGAATGTTTATGTTGATGGCACAGAGTTGGGAGTGTAACATATAAGTTTAAATTGATGAATCTTAATGATGAGAATTCTCGTCACCCATCCACGACGGATGGGATATAATGACGAGAATTCTCACCAGTCGTATGCAACGCATTAAGAATGAGCAGAACCCAATGCAGGGATGACATTGAAAGGAAATCTTCATGTCACCATGTAGGGTAATGCCTTCAGTGTAGTCATCTGTATTAATATGTCTTATTGGTGAGGGTGAAGTTGCCCTATATAGTGTTAGGCTACTGGCCAAAATGTCTCTGGCTCACATGTTGGTGGAGTCTCTTTGGATACTACTCTAAAACTCTATGTGCTTTGTGATTTTTCTTAAAGTCAGAGCTTCTCCAGAGACAGCCGGAATCTTTGGGAAAGAAAATTCTCCCATATTCTGATGTTAACATGTGAGGTTTTCATGGTTTCCAGGAGGTGAGCTCAGATAAACTCACCTGCTGGTTGATTAAGGTAGAATAACGCGATCATTTTTCACATACATTTTCTGGGATCATTTAAGCTGTAGCTTTCAGGGACAGAAAAATGATAGCTTGTGTTGTCATTATTTCCCTTCACACTGTCATTTTCTTTGCCCCTTTTCGAATCATTCAAGACATTGATTTTCTATGCTGCTGTAAGCTCTGATTTTCTGCATTTTGGGTTTATGAATATCTATAGGGACATAAAAAGGACCTGCTCAAATGATGGAATAATGAATGGGAGTCCTTATCATTTGAGCTATCCCTAAAAAACATTATTTTGGATGTTCATTTTTAGCTGTCATTTCAGCTCTTTCACTGTCCCTGGACCTGTTTGTAAAAATTCATGTGCCTGTGTAACAAAGATAGTTGAAATTATACCAGGAAGCTATTTATGACTGCATATCAAAAACAGGGTAAGAAGTAATAAAAACAATTAAAACATTTTAAATTTATATTCTATTACTTCACAAGCCAATATACAGATAAATTAGTGCACTAAATGATTTGTATCCAAAGGAGTTTTTTCCATATTCCATGAAAAATGATTATATGATTCAGGCTGAACTGAGTGATACCTTGAGGGGAGGTTCATATGGCTCTGGCATGCCCATTCATAGATGGTGTGATTTATTTTCTCGTTTTTGGTTCCATTTATTTAACAGCAAAATGGAATAGAAAAAAATCCTACTCAGTATTTGTAAGAGACTCTGGGTTCCCAGGGAAGTTGAGTTTCCCATCTACACTCAATTCTGTACTGTAGTGGGAGTGTGTTCTCTGATGATGATGCAGGGTGTTAAAACCAATGTTTGTGGCATAATAATGCAATTATTGACCGTATGAGAGTTTATGAATTTAATCAAAATAGACTTTGTGAACCATGAAAAGTATGCGAAAATATGTTGGGTACGTTTTATTGAAAGAGATGCTTAGGGGTCACTGTCAAATCTGGATGGTGCCTACTGAATGCGTAGGGTGCTACTCAATTTGTGAGAAGATGTTATCACCATCTTCATACATTCCAGGTGGCCTTGTTTTGAAGTTGCCTGCAAAGTTACTGTGTGGAGGGTTGGCCGGTGCAGTCGCTCAGAGTGTTTCATATCCCCTGGATGTAACACGCAGAAGAATGCAATTGGCTATGATGCCTACAACTGAGGCTCAGAGATTTCGGTGAGTCTTTATGAAATACACTCATTAAGGTAGTACCTTGATCCATAAACTTGTAATTATTTGTGGTTGGTTGAGACCACATAATTGACATAACATGAACATTACTTTTTCATCTCTTGCTCTTCTCCACCATTAGTACCTTGCTAATGGTTACAGTGTACCATGAAATGCTTTTTAGTGTTGTAATAAATCAACTGTGACCTATTGGTGATGCATGAGAGTTTTTACAATTCCAATGTCTCTAATAAGAAGATAACTCCCATTACATATTTGAATAGTTTTATGGCTGTTAACCAGTGTGTTTAGAACGAGGTCATTGTTGTTGGTGATGTTGTGGCTCGCCAAGTATTTTGCCCATAGCATGTAGAATTGACAGAGAAATAGGGCCCCAATTCTTTATCTGTGCCACCTGTTGTTTCCCAAGAAGGTTTGATACCCAAAAAATCACTCCTTTGGTTGAACTGGATGTGTCCTTAGGGGGGACAGACATGGGTGCATGATTTCCTATCAATAGCCAATAAGTCACAGGGCTGCCATGTCATTCAGAAAAGGTATACAGTGGACTTGTTTGCACGTTTTTGTAGGGACCCAAAATTCTGAACAGAGTAACAAGGAAAACATGCTAAACAGGTTAGGTTAGGCCTTTGTGGGTAAGCTGAAGATGTATGTGTGAGTTGCATAACTTTCAGTGGAGCAATATGCTGGATGTTCATTTTAGTTCATTCTGCAGATAGCTGGTAATTTTTTTTGGAAAGATTCTTTTACACTTATTAGGCCTCCCAAGAAAATATGTAAGATACCTTGCACTCACTTATGTGCACTCAATAATTAATTATCTCAAAAACAGAAGAAGCGATATTCATACAGAGCATATCAGTATGTAGAAAGTCTTACATTTAATTCAGGTTATGGACTTTTTTAATTATTACTTTTGAGGCATGTTTTTGCTGTGAGAATAAAAAAATGGCCCAATTTTAAAAAAATGCAGAGGGTAGCATCACTTCGGCAGTTGTCATAACTTTATGAAATGCAGAAATGATAGGGAATTTTGATACAATACTACAGTAAAACCTCCTGTTAATGAAATTCAAGGGACCTGAATTTTCCAGTGCTCGTTAATGGGAAGTTCGTTAATCGGCGGGCGCGGCAGGTTGCAAACATCCATTTTTTCAGGGGCTTTTCTTGTCCTATCCAAGGAGCAGGAATATTCAAACAAAAATACCTTGTGTTTTATACGGTATTCGCTAATTGTCATCATAAATGTATGTTGTAGTTTCTTGTACTACTTACTGAAGAATTACATTGTAAATAACTACCTATTATAGAAGAGGAAAATAAATGCCCGTCGGGACAAAGATGGTTTTACATGGCGGTACGTGGCAAACTGCCTGGCTCTGCAGTTTTTTGGTAGGTGATTTGAATAGTTTTTCGTTTTGCTTGCCGAGTTCTTTTAAAAGTAAATTTCATTCTTTCAGTGACATCGCTTGCGTTAAACACAGCTGCCTAATGAACTGCATACAAACTTTATGGATTATTTATTACTATACATTCCGAAACCTCTATTTCATTATTATTTTCATCAATGACAATGGCAAAAGAAATCCGAAGCTTTCGGGTGAAATTGTTTTATGATTGGGGAAATGGTAATCAAGGTTTCGCGATTGTTATTGTTCACCGTTGAAAATCCGCTAAAAGTTTATTGAAAAAAATTACAGTTCATAACTCAAAAACTATTCCACCTTTGTGATATTTAGGTCCGGTTTTATAATGTCTGGTTAAATCTGTCGTTAGTTAACGTGGATGTTAAGTTGAAGTGAAGTTTAACCTGAGGATGGGTTTTATAAAGATAAACAGACCTTTGGGTAGTTGACTAGAACCCTAGAGACGGATATGCATGCCTAGGACAATTCTCATACCATGAATACGTCAGAACTGGCCAGAACAAATGAAAAACGATAAAAAAATCACCGGGACGAAAGCATTTTCAAGTTGTAAACTTACGACACAAAAATTAATTATCACCAATTCACCGTATTTATACTACATATATCTCATTATTCAGTGTCTTCATTTATCATTTCCTTGGACAATTAGTTTAAATTTTCTCACTGAGTGAAAATAGTCAAGAAAGTTCAGACATTATGATTCCCACCCAATTCATTTCCTCTTTTTTCTAGAACTTCTTGCTGTCTTCCTAACAGTGGTAAAAATGTCAGCAATATAATTGCTAGGAATTACATTAATTTAGAAGATGAAAAAATTGTTTTTCATGTAGAGGGTTTATTTTACAATTTTGGCTATGGTAAAGGTATTTTTTTCAGTGGAGTTATCAATGGCAAGTGTGAAAGGGCACTATAGTGCCAATTTCTAATTCATTAATTGTAACGTTGCACCCAGAATTCTTAGCATCTTAGCCAATGAGGAGGCTGACCCAGTTATTTCATCCAGATATCTTACCTTTACATAAAAACTCTTACCTATTAACAATGGTGCAATGATTTCTACCAGTTGCTTCCCATGAAATTCTACATGAATACAGATTCTTTATCATGATTTTAATCTCCTAAAATAGCTGACCCTCTCACCAATAGGAATGATTTCTTTAAAGAAAAGTAGGTATCTGTTCACTCTAGGGAGTTATAAGAGCCTAATTCTCCATATATCATGTCAATTTATTGGTTTTGTATAGTTATTGTGTGTGACAATGAATCAAGTAAATAGGGGGATTAGAAAGAGGGAAGTAATGTATAAAAATCTGTACAGATAAATCCTCATTACAAATAGATTAACTCACAACACAAATAAATTGTTAATAATCAAGGTTTAATTACTACTCATTAGAGAAAAATTCATTCACAGATTAGTATGCCTTACTTAGAATATTTTGATCTTTGACTTTTGATCATTGCGATTGAAACACCATTTACCTTCTTGGTACAAAAAAGTGAATGTTCAAAAATGCATATTGGCAGCTTTCTTGTGTTGTTACACTCATTATTTACCATGAAAGTATTTAGGCTTCTTTTACTAAATATGACAAAACATGAAATGTAAACATTGTTAGTACCTTTGTGCCATGATGAAGATTATAATCTATATATAGGTACTGTCTACAAATCATAGTTTGCCAGGGATATGAAAAGAAACACCTAATATTGCACTGTTACCAGGAAAATATTTTTCTAGAAAGTCCTGATTTCCCCCAAAGATTAAGGAATATGAGAGAATGGAATGCATTATGCCACAATAAAAATTTAAGAAATTCAGTTGATATATTTGGTGTCAACTGTCTAATTATAAAGTAATTTGAGGGAATTTTCTGACATAGTAAAATGACGTGATCATTTCAGTCAGGGTTTTCGTGATATAGTTAAGATAATATATTATCATAGAAATTCATCACAAGGAGGTATTCCTTAGCTTCAGTAGTTGGCTGGTATTATGACTTCCAAATATGAAGTGTCTGAGCTATTTATAATTTATATATATATTTATAATTTTTTAATTACTATTAAGTTTATTGTTTTCACACAGTTTAGGCATTTCATTTATGGAAGTTTGTTTATGTGACCAAGTTATAATCACAATAAATAACAAATATAAAATATCAGCACTGACTAACCAAATAGATGATTGTCTTTTAATCAAATTACCTCATTTATGACATATCATGGAAATATTGTGAAGAGCAACACTTATGTTTGACTGGAATAAAATATGGCACTAGGTAAGAAATATAATTGATAGGTACCATCTTGATTGGTGCTAATACACAGTAATATGAACAAAGACTTCAGTGGAACTTGACCATCTTGCTTTGACATGGCCCGTGCACATTGAAGAAATGGAGCAGAACAGCAGATTCAAGCAAAATAGCCTATTCTGTATCTCAACCCTCTTTTTTCATTGACTCCTGAGAGGTGAATCAGACATAAATTGGCAATTCTTTAAATCTATTTGAATCTAAGATGGATTATCTTCTTCTTTAAGGGAATACTTTTAATGAGAATCTCACTTAATTCCTTACATTGTCTTAAAAAGTTCTGATTAATTAGTTGAAAATAGAACTTGGCAGTAGTGTTTCTGCCTAATATATTCTTATTCAACAACTTCTACCTACCTTTAATTAAAGGCAGGTAAAGGTTTTTGTTCAAAGATCCCCACAAACATCATTTGGAATTATATTCCATGCCCTACATACATGACAAGTTTTCTAAATTCCTGACTGCAAAAGAATAGATGTACTATTCCACTGAATAGTAAATATACACCCTACTATCAATGCAAGGTGGTCTTTGTAAAACACATTAGATCATTCATTAGCCTTAATCATTATTTCTCAAAGAGCTTATTACAGGTTAAAATATGAAAGGTACAAATAATTATCTCTCACAAATTTATTCCACATTATAATCTTACTGTCTATGCTTATTCATAGCAAAATAAACTTTTATCAAGGCAATAGAAAAGTATGGTAATAATGCTTGAGATAAACTTGAGAAACAAATCCATGGGGGATTGCTATAATCACGGTCCCTTAGTACTTGTTATAAAGACACCTTGGCTATAATACATGAAATATGCAAACAAAATGTCATGCCATAAATACTCATTTTTAATCACAACGAATTTATCAAATTCATGAGTTTGAATACATAATAAATGATTGAAAATACATGTAACTATATAGTAGTATACACTCTATGACAATAGTTAGTTAAATATTCAAACACACTAAAATTTCACAGTACCTAGAGTAATTGAAACATAGGGCTCTAACAGAACAACATACGAAATTAACCTCGGCATGTAAAGTAAATTCCATTGTAATATAAAAAATCATCACATCGGTCCTTGTTATTACTTAGAATCACAAAGCGTTGTAATTACCTATATTCTATCTAATGTGGAAGTGATTATAGTTGTCTTCCAGCACTTATTGCTAGTTATTAAAGGAAAGATATCTTTCCTTTAATATGGAACATTTCCACCACATCTCGCCTGAATCGATATTGTTTACTTATTGCTAGGTTTAACACGACAGTCATTCATTAATTAGCCATAAATACTCATTTCAATCAAAACAAACTTGTCAAATTCTTGAATTTCAACGCATAACAAATCAATGGAAATACAGTAAAACCTCCATACAACGAATTTGTTGGGACCGAAAAAATCATGACTTCGCTGTAGGGGTTTTTGTTTTACGGAGGTGATATGGGGGTTGCGTCATTGCAGGGGCATCATGTACATGATGTTTACGATGAAAGTCATGTAAAGTTCTTAATCTTGCTTTATTCACCTTTCCTATAGTGATGATAAACAATTGTTATTATTTACCATCAAATACCGTGGCTATCACCTCGTGATTTTCAATCTGCGTATTTCTAATTGAAATTATCGTTTTTCTCATCCATTCTGCTCTACGCCTCTTTACTTACTTTAGTTATGTTCTGATATTAAAGGAATGCCAAAATTAATGCCTGTGGATTACGTATTTTTAAAGTGCTCCATAATTTTTCTCAGTATCTAGTCGATATTATTCTTGGAGTGCAATAATTTAAGTCCATATCAATTGGCAGTTTTATACAGCAATTTTGCTTGAAAGAGCACATATTGCCATTTAGACTTACGAAATAAAATGCAATGTTGAAATTGAAATCCCATTGAAATACTGGTAAATATCTATGTTCGAGACCAGTATATATTAGATATCGATAAACAACGATGGAAGTTAGGTGGGGTGAGTTAGTTACCACAAGTAAAAACGTGGCAGTCGGCAATGCCCTGAGGTCACAATGGCAATCTCAGATGATAATGCATTGATGATGCCTTCATAGAAGCTGGACACGATCGGTATTCTGTTAGCACACCCGTTCTTGGGTGCCAAAACGCAGTACCATCCTCGAGTACGCCAGGTAATATTTGAATCCACGCCTTGTCGCCATTCATCCAGTAATTACCTCTTCATAAGAAATCTAACCTAGCGCACGCACTGAAATGAGTAAGAGGAAAGAGTGCAATGCCAACTAACCCCTCCCAAACATTCCATACCAAAATGCCTATTATTCAATAACCTTCCTCCTCGGAAAGAAAGAATAACTACGCCCTTACTCACCTCTTTCTCTACAATGCTGCTGTTATCTCCCCTCCCCTTCCCACGTTCCTTCGGGGTGACCTCCCTCGCCCATTCCACTCCTCAATGACCCCCTTTACCCCTAACCGAAAGCTCATGTGTTTCCGATATATCGTGGCCCAGTGGTCTGCTGCTCTTCAAATAGCCCAGCTGGTTAGGCACACAGACAGAAGGAGTACAATAGTTCCTGTAATAACTAATCCGGTTTTCGATTTATCTCTCCTTCACTTACCTCCTCACAAGTATAAATATAGGACCATCTACCATCCTCGCTGTACATACAGTCAGCTCTCGTGCGACTTACCTCGGCCGAAACATTCCATATTGCTTGAAAATGAGTATATTTAAGGAAGTTAAATACAAATTTCGAAAAATTACATAGGTTTAAAGCAATTTTTTATTTATAAATACGAAGCGGTAGCTGTTTTTAAGTTATATTAATTCAAAATTATTCTATTTAAAATAGTTTTCTATAGTCGCCTGTCTCATCCCTTTCCTCATTTCTTTGCTGGCTGCTTGCTCAACCTGCCGCAGAATCTTCAAATTCTCTACTCCATCTTCTGACATTAAAACAACTCGCTCCAAAACATCTGTTGCGTCCACCACTTCCTTCCAACTGGGGCGCACTATGCTATTGCTGGGCTCCTCTCTCTTCATCGCTCACATCCTGCGTCTCCGCCAAAATTTTGGGATCCTCATTGTCGGCAAATACAGCGAAATCATTATCAATACTCGCATACTCTTCGAAAGATATCCCTTCAATGTTTAATAATTGAGCGACTTCACCCCATTTTTCCCTCTCCTCCGGCTGTGGGCCGTCTTGGGCATCCATCTCTCCGGGAAAGCCTGCCCTCCTGAAGCAATTCGAGATTGCGCTTCTCTCTACTCCATCCCAAGCAACACACAGACACTGAATGTTTTGCAGGATGTTCCACTTCAATAACTTGAAGTCTTCAGTGTTTCCTAGTCTAGTTAGAAGATATTCGACTAGTTGCCTTCTATATGCACAATGAGTGAGAACAAAGGACACTTGACGTGACGTTGAAGGCATCTGTTCGACAACATTCGATCAGTTGACGTCTCCGATGCATACAGCGTTGAAGATTTATTGAGCCTAACGACTTTTTCGTCATTTATTTATTCATTCATACCAACGTCAAATCCATTGCATCTTGTAAAGTTATCAAATAATATACAGTAGAAACTCGAAATTACGAAGTCGACGGGACCGGAAAAATCGGCACTTCGTAATATCAAATTTCGTATCAACGAGTATCTTTCAAAAACATCGCGATGAAGCTCTTTGTCGTTTCCTTAAATTAAGATGAACTCTCGCGACGTACTTGCATGATTTACGAAGTTATAATTCATAAAAGTATACTTAAATGTGTGTTCATGCCCACAAGGTGCAAACAGTTTAACGCGACTAATTTGTCGGAGGTTGATTCTTCCCATTTTCGGGATTTCCACCACATCGTTCCATCTTTTCACGGCGGAAATCCCGAAACTCGGAAGAATTAAACTCCCATCTAAGCCCCGCGGAAATTTACATCGCGACAACTAACTTGCCGTTCTTTTTTTCCAATGAATGATTAGGCAATGAAGTGTCTTTTGCCCAATTTTTTGTGCAGTTTGGAATAAGCCTATGAAGCTTCATAGTGCATTTTTCTATATTATTTCCTAACAGGTGAACTCTTTAACTGAAGCGTGAGCGTTGTTTAATTATTAGTAATACTGATTGATGCATACAATAAGGAAGTGTGCGACTCGCGCGATCATTGGCACCCAATATTGAAATAGGAATAAAATTTCGTTAGAAGATGGTCCTTTCTCCGCGTCAGGCATAATATATGTATCTACCGACGTTAAGCTAAGACAGTGAAAATAAGATTCTCTCGCGGATGCTATGCGATGGTTACACGTTATGTATTTTGTACAAATAATGCTAAGCCCATTAATTTCCCGAAATAACAATCGTTTTTCTCCCTTGGATTCAGCTTATTTGTGCGTGGTTATTTCCGAGATGATAGAGATGAAAGATGATCTTATAGAAGAGTCCAGCTGTGTACCTCCTTTCAGAAGTAGGGTGTACAAGCCACGCACTTCAACGGTGAAGGTTGATAGTTCCTTTTACACTTCATCGGCTACTAACGACGCTAACATTACAAATCATAATTTTCGTTTTTCACTCTACTACACGAAAGCTTCAGTAGCGGTGCTATTCAGATTAGGTCTGCCTGCCTGCTCTTCATTCATTATATCTCAGAATTCTTTTAAACATTCGCTATTGAATTGAAATGTGGGATATTTTTGCTAATCGTTTTTCCTTTGCTTACGATAAAGCAAGGAGACTTGCGTCCAAGCATTGCAGCTCCAGGTCAGGCCACGCATCAAGCTGGAAGCTGCCTTCTTTCCCTCCTTTCCCCCTCGCTGTGGGTGGGGGTTACTCCATTCGCCCGCTCACAAAAACAGCTGCGAGGCCCATGGTCTCGTAGTATCTTACGTCTGTTGTGAGGGTGATCCACCTGGGATTCAAGGCCAAGGGCTGCGCGCGAAGACTAAACCTCGAATGAATCATCAGCTTTACGCCGAATAGTCGCATCTTATCTTCCTCCTCCCTTACCTCAATTTGCTGCGTCGGCGGAGAGAGAAGACATGACTCTGGCGAGTGGAGCTTTTACCATGAATCAAGATATGCCCGCAAAACAATATTTATGCTGAGTTAGACCCATTGGCGTGCACAGATTCCTTGAGATTGGGGAGGGAACTTCTTAAAGGGCCCAAGAGCTGGTATGGGGGGCCTGCAAAGTCAGCGTGGGGCATCTCATGCTAGCCTAGCGTTGAGGGGGTGGGACGGAGGGGCACTCGAAGGGGCCTGATATCCCGGAGGGCGGGCACGGGGGGGGGGGCTTGGGTGTGAGGGGGATGGCTCGTGTCCACTCATAGAGCGGGGAGGGGGGGTACGGAGTGTCACTTGAAGGGGAATATAGGCAGTGTGGGAGGGATAGGTTAGCCGCAAGTGAGAGAGAAAGGTGATGGGGGAGAGTATGCCGAGGTTTTGGAGCAAAGGAGAAGGAGAGCTGGGTGAATTTTCCTGGTGGGGACTGCCTAGTGATCTCTCTTTTAGGATATTTCTTCGATCGCTATGTTGGAGTTAAAGGGGAGGAGGGTACACCATTTTCCGATATAAATATATATATATATGGGTGCTTAAGCGTTTTTTCCCATTGATTTTGCATGCGCCCAGAACTAGTCTTCCTTTAGAATTAATGTGCGTTAAACTAAATGGCCCTATGAACCATGCGAACTCATACTTTCTCTAATTTTCTTTGCTGTTGGCGGTGGAAGAAGGCAAGGGAAATGCGTATGAAGAGCCTTGCTCGATGACTACATCAAAACGCTCAATGAGGACGGTAAATTAAACATGAGTCCTTAGATGATAACTATTGCCAGCCGGAATAATTATGCCGTCGAGCAAGGTTGAGTGTAATCAGTCTGAAATAGTGAGAAGAAAAAAAGCTTCCTTGGGTTATATTCACGACTGAATCTACCGCTCGAGCAACATAGCACCATCTCCGATACATGTCATAGTTATTGCAAACGCCCAGCAAACGATTTCTATACCAGGAATATTCATCATGGATTTATGTTTGGGAAAACTGGTAACAAAAAATGCCAGGGATCATGAGAGGAAAATGCTGGTTGTAGCAAATAGTCTCTCGCCGGCGAGTATATCCGCACACGACTACTTCACATTTTTTTACTCGTTGGCAACTCTGTGGACTCGTGGTAACAAAGCAAAATGCATTTTTTGTCCGATTGGTTCCATATTTTATGAGCTACGATACCTATGATTCAAAGTCGTCCTTAAGGTCTGGTTTCACTGGGGCGTCCAGCGGCCACGTCCAACTGTCGCGTCTGGATGTCGCGGCTAGACGACGCGGCCGGGTGGTTTCATTCAGGCGTCTACATCCTGTTTCCGCGGCTGGGCGATGTGGGAGAATGTGTATTTAGTTAAATTACAAATTTACGTTTTCTTTACTCGTTGGCAACTCTGTGGACTCGTGGTTACAAAGCCGAACGCATTTTATGTCAGATTGGTTTCATATTTTATGAGCTACGATTCAAAGTCGTCCTTACTATTGTAGCATTAAAAAACGAGATATCGTTCAGGTAATACATTTAGTGCATAATGTATTCGGCGATGATGATTAATTAGATGTTTAACTCTGACAAAGAGCGCCGGAAAACGTTACTGTGATCTATCATTATTCGTATAAACGAGGAACTTTTTCACGTCGGGACCAAAATCCGAGGTTCGTAATTTTAAAACTTCGTTATTTCGTAATATCGCGTTCTGTTGCATACACTTAGATACCCTTTTGGTCAGGACCGAAGATTTTGCTTCGTAAAATCAAAATTTCGTAATTTCGAAGTTCGTATTTTCGAGTTTCTACTGTATATGTATCTTAAATACATCGTTGTTGATCCTATTTCTAAAATAAGGATTTTTTGTCTTGAACTAAGAATTTTAAAAATTCCCGACTCAGACCAGAAAATCATGAATAATCCACGAACATTTCCCAGCATTGAAAATTCACGAATAATTCTCGATTTTCCAGGTTTTCCCAGTCAGTGGACACCCTGATAAGGGATGCTCATTGGGATATTATCGAAATTTAATTTAAAAAGAGCTGCTCTGCGGATTTTCTGTCAAACCAGTTCGACTTGTAAACTGCCTAGGCGGTTCAGAGAGGAGCGCAAAATTGCCAAGTGCTCCTGCTCGGAGTGGCACAAAGGTCAGAGCGGAGCAATAGACGGAGCCACGCGGAGCGGAGCTTTGGCTTCCCTTACACGTTTCTTATGGTGGGAACCATCAGAGTTGGCTATGGCCTTCACCGAGCCAGAGCGTCAAGTTTCCTTCATGCCCTCCGCTCTGTAGGTCTCGGATTTGAACCCCTTCGAAGCTCGGAGCAGAACGGTTAAGATGCAGTATACTCCGCTGCGGTTCTACTTCCTGCTTATTACGCAAATATCGATGGAAAAAATTACCTGCAAATGCAAAATACTGTGTTTGCTCTCAATAATTCGTTCTAGAGGGGCACTTTTCATGTCTTGGGCCCATTATCAGACTTCGTTGTAGGGAGTTTTCGAAATTAGAGAGGTTCGTTACAGGAGGTTTTTTTGCGTGCATTGTCCATTGGAAGGGTCCGGGACCGGGCCAATGGCTTCGAAATAGGGAGGTTTCCTTAAAATTTTGCTGTATGGGGGTTCGTTGTAGAGAGGTTTTACTGTACATGTAACTACATTAATTGGTACACAACTACTTTCTGGGTTAAAATTTAGGTACTCATTTGAACACAATAACATTTCACTATGCCTAGTGCAATTGAATCACTGGGTTAAAATAGAACAACATGCAAAACTAACATGTACATTATAAACCGACGGGTTAAGCGCCACGGGTTGGCAGCACCCGCGGCGTAAATATCGATGGATGATTAGATAAGCACGGGGAGTTGGCATCACGCGCGGCGTAACAATGGGTTAAAATAAAAAAAAAGTAAGCAAGGCAACAATCAAAAAAACAAAGTCGGTAGTTACGTGGCGAGAAAAGAAGGAGGTGAGAGTGAGAAAGAGGAAAGGAGAGAAAGAAAAACGAGGACCCAGAGGGAGATAACAGAAAAAGAAAAGGGGGATAAGGTGCACGCGTCAGCGGAGCAGTCCCGGGCCCGTGATAAGGCAGGCATCGGCGGGAGACAGAAATCACAAGAACCGGCGGTCACGATAAGTCTGTAGACGTTGGAGTAACTAGTTGAAAGGAAAAGCCCACTATAGAGTTAACAATAAGTATTGAATCGAGATCATTGATTAAAGTATATTTGATATGAAATTGTAAATTGGGCCCATTTAAGGTTAAAACAAATAGTAATACAGAAATATTGTGCATGAAATTATAACTGTTTCCTTGTATGATTTCTTGACCCTAATATCAAATTAACGGTATTAACGTATACAAAGTGTGAAATATTTAATTGTATAAGGGTGTGTGTGGAACCTAACGAGCTAGCCGGAAGAAAGAAAAGAAAGCAAAGGTAGGTACCCGAAGGTTGAAAAGGGGTAGGGGTACAACATCTGAAGTAAATGTCATTCTAATCCATAAAACATTCACATAGGTCCTAAACTTGCTATTACTTTAAATCACAAAATGTTGTAATTATATTCTATCTCATGTTGAAGTGATTATAGTTGTCTAACAGGACTCATTGTAAGGCTTGACACAACATAATCATTAATTAATTGTTCCTAGGTTTTTAAAGTTTTTACAAGCCTTGTTGATGGCATTATGTAAACGCTTATGGTAAAACCTGAGTAGTAGCAGAGGAAAAATGAATGATGCAATTAGTTAATACAGTCTTTTTAACGCTAACTATCGCTGATATTTGTACAAGAGAAGGAATTCTCAACTGAATCCTAACCCACTAACTCCCTTGTGTGGAACAAATAATGTTTAGAATAGCTCTCATTGCTTGCACGAACTAGTATTCTTCGGCATAAATGCCCATTTAATCTTTTTACTGCCGTTATCAGCTGTATTACGAATACTTCACTCAAAACTCATTATCTTCCTTTATATTACACCACCTCATACCACCGGTATAGCACAACAGGACCGAAAACACAACCCAACAACATCAACACAAGATCACAAAAGAAAAGGCCGAGTTGAAGGTATCCCAAACATTGCCTAACATCACAAAACAAGGGGTAAATTCCGCTCAACTCCAGATGCCTAAAATATGATCAAACATTTTATCGTCAATTAGAGAAGATATGACCTTAACACTGGATCTTAACGTAACTGCAGTCTACCTTAAATCACCTTCAAAGCTCAGAAACCAGGTGGTTTAAAATCCAATTCCATCTATGATAATCGATAATAGTGTGTTTACGTTTTTACCATTGGCTTTTGTCAGACGAAACGTACCAAAAAACTCTGCATCAGGCGAAATAACCGAAACTACTTTGAATCAGAAGTTCAATGCCGAATTTTTTAAATTCTTCATCTTCAAAATCTTCATCCGTAGCAAGAGTCCCGTCAGTATCTTCTAGTTAACCCTTGGAAATCTGTCGTTACGATAACTAGTACTTTGATGACCAGTTTAGACTTAACGACCGATTGTAAAACTGAATTTTTGGCTTAAGCGCCAGTTAACATTAACGTCCACGTTAACTAGACATTATAAAACCGGCCCTTAACATTTTTCACACCATTTATATTCTCATCTCCATTGCCATAATGTTAATCACCGCTCTTGAAGTAGATATTTTTTAAGCAAAATGTTACGTTGCAATAACCGCGGAATATGTGGCATTTTTAACCTTCCTTATGTTCAATAGCATAGGTTCCACAGAGAAAAAAACCATTCGCCTCAACTCGAATGATTCTGATGAACTTGACTCGGAACCGGATCCCCTGATATAGTTAGCACATTTGTAATTCTCAAAATTCGGCCTTAACCTCTTGGATGGTGGTGCCATGCGCACGGCATCGACTGCTTTCTGACATGATATGTCAAGCATTTTGAGTAGTTCTTGTTCCTTTAAGGCTCCTAATATTCCACAGAGAAAAATGATTCCTCAGTAGCCTAATTGATTAAAGCGCCTGACTGGAAATTAGGTTTTTCGGGCTTGAGTCCTGGTCAAGGCGAATGATTTTTTCTCTGTGGTACTTTTGCTATTGTGCTATTTCAGCAGGCAATGCTGTTAAGGTTCTCGCGGTCAGTTCGTGGTCCTTTGATTCGTTCCTTATGTTTTCATAATACTTCCTTGAAACATGACACCTATATCTTAAATTGGCATTTTCTTCGGTAGCAGTCTGGTGAATTAGACTCAGGAGAGTCAAAAAATTCAAACGAGTTACTTGAAAAAATCTTTATATATTTGCATTTGTTTTACTATACACAAAAAGTATTTGAAGGAAGAGTCAATGTTCACCTGCTTTAAACTATTCCTTCTCTCACGAAGAACAGCATTCTCCACTTCCCGGAATGCTATAATAGCATCCTTGTTACATTCTTCAGCAGTTAGCAAAAATTTCTCAGTCGTGTCCAGTGCTGGAATGACTTCTCGGGACTTGTGTTTCACAAACTCCCTCTCTGGATCTTCATTATCCTCTTCGCTCTCCGTCCTCTTTTTCACTCCTCTCACTTTCAGCAGAACACGGCACTACCCCGTCATCGATATTTACGACGTCATCAAATGAAACGTATTGAATGCTTAGCTTGCCCATCAGTTTCTCCCAATCTCTATCCCCTTGGCTAGAATTCACTTCACAATTAGATTGTTTCCTTAAACCCTGCCTGCCGAAGTAATGTCTTATTGTAGCGAGGGAAACGATATCCCAATAAAGATAAAGACGTTGTATAGCCTGGAGAATGTTCCATCTGAGAAGTTGTATTGATGCATGCATACACTGTGGAAGTGTGTCATTTGTGGGATCATTTGCAACTATAAATGCTGCTCTGGATGTAGAATTTAGAGGAATAAATTTCCGCTGAAAGAAAATCATATTCTCCACATCAGGCATAATAGATTAGACATAAATTAAGCTAAAACAGTGTAAAGATTTTCTCATGGATGCTATGTATTTTTTACCCATTAATTTCGCAAAATAACAGCCATAACAATCTTTGTGTGGTTATTTCCGGGACTCTGAATGGCTCTGAAAGAAGAGCTTAAAAAGGAGTTCAACTTTATGTTTACCTCTTTCAAAAGGTAGATTGTACCAGATACGCACTTCAACAGTGAAGGCGTGATAATTTTCCTTACACTTCTTCAGCTTGTAACAATGGTAACATAATAAATCAATAATTTACATTTTTCACTGTGCTCTACGAAAGCTTCAGTTGTGGCCCTATTCAAATAAGGTTGCCTGCTCTTCATCCACTAAATTGCAGGGATCATTAAAAGTTTCGATAAAGCTAAAAATCGTGGAGTATTCTGGCAAGATCCTGGTCAATTCGTGTCCTGCTTCCAAACTTCCTGGGTACCAACTAACTCCCACCCCTGATGTCCTCCGGGGTGTATCATCTGAAAACATTAGGGAGAAATGAGAGTGCCTCCGATTGGACAAGGATTCTGATGAGGCTATCTGCTCCCTCTCTGATGGCTTGAATTAAGGTTTCTTATAGGATGGCTCTACTTATCATCTAGTCATCATATATATCTCTAACAAGGATTAGGGTACATAACCCTTATCCCATTCTTTATCACTCCGCAGGAACACAGCTGAGAAGCTCTCTTTTAGGATATTTTTTTGATCACTGGGTTGAAGAGAAAGGTACACTGTTATACGACATAATTGTATATGGGCGAATGAACCATTTTACCGTTGATTATGCATGTGCCCAGAACGAAACATTGTTTAGAATGATTGTGCTACAAACTATTGATTGTATCAACCAAGCGAACTCCTATTTTCTTTTATTTTTCTTGGCTGTTGGCAAAGGAAGAAGCGAAGAGTAAATCTTACTTTCGAAGAGGATATCCTTCCTTGATGACAACACCGAAACACTCAATGAGGATGGTAGATGAAACGATTCTTTCAATAACTATTATCAGCAGGAATAATTAGGCCGTGGAGTCAAGCTGGGTTATCAGTCTGAAATGTGTGTGGAGAAAAAAGCTTCCTTGTGTGATATGCATGACCGAATTAACCGCTCGAACGCCATAGCATCCTTTCCGATGCCTGTCAATACTTTTTTGAGCACACGCACACAGTAAATGATAACTGTACTAAGAATAACCCTTATGGATTTACGTTTGGGGAAAACAGGTAGTAAAAATGACAGGGATCTTAAGAGGAAAATGCTGGTAGTAGCACATAGTTTTTCGTGGGTGAGTGTATCCGTACTTGACTTATTTACGTTTTATTGACTCGTTGTTGGTAACTCTGGATTTGTGGCAACAGAGCTGAATGTTTTTAGTTATATTGGTGCCATATTTGATGCACTACTTAGCCAATGAGTCAAAGTGGTCCTAATGCATTTTGTGCACGCCAACGACTAATGATTAGGAGCCTTACTCTGGTAAGGAGCGTGAGAAAAATGCTGCCATGATTACTCATTATTCGTAAAAACGAATAACTTTTTCACGTCGGGACCGGTATCCAAGGTTCGTAATTTCGAAACGTCGTATCATAATATCGAGTACTGTTACATGTATTTAGATACCCTTTTGGTCGGAACCGAAGAATTTGGATCGAAATATTGAGTTTCTACTAGGGATGGGACACTCGATTCCTTGACACCTCGATATCCTAGATACTTCAGGTATCCAGTATCGAGCGAGTACTAGCAAAATTTACATAGTATTGAGAAAATGAATACTTTTAACAAAAAAAGATTTATTATCAACATTTAACGAATGTTTTTCAATTTCATTAACTGCCAAAAGCAATTACCGTATTCCTCCGAATGTAGTCCCCCATTTTTGGCCTAAATCTTTGCGGAAAAAGTGTTGGGGGAGCTCAAGTCACCTAATGTCCGTTGTAAAATTCCATTCCCCGAGTTTGAAGGCCGCTATCTCAAAAATGGCTATTTCGATTTTAAAATAAAGTATATAGAACTAAAACTTGTTTATTTATACATTTATTAATGTAAAAAATATATTTTGAAGTTGGTTATATAAATTAATTTTTCGACCGATTCAGCTAAAAAGACCGGATTTTTTTCAAGTTCCGGGAAGCAAGTTCACCTTTGACGCCCACTTGAAGATAAACAAGAAAAGCCACTTCTCTTTTCTTCGCATAATATATGGAACATATATTTATCTTAGACAAAACAAAGTTTAAAATGGATTACTCAGTTAACAATTACGTTATGACAAATTTTAAAAACATGCACTATCTCAGCTTGCCAAAGTCGGCAATACATTTCATTTTGACGGTATTCTTCGTCTTTGAAAACTTAGCACATGCAAAATGACTTGACAAATTCAGAGAATTAGATATGCTTTCAACGTGTATGTATTTATTTATTTCGGAAAGCGAACCCCACGTGACAGGACTTTCGGCCAGGACAGATGAGCTGCTTGAGGTTGCCAAGTTGTAAGCTACCATAGGTACTGAGTGCACCAAACACCACGCGAGAAAATTTCCCTAGTATGCACAGGAAAAATATCATTGCTTATGCTTGAATAAAAGTTCATAAGTTGCAGTATTCACCTAAATAAAATCGGCGATAAGTGAGATAGCTTTTGTTCCCACATTTCTCGACTTCTCGACAAAAGAAACAAATTGCACTTTAAATTATCGTGAACTCCGTCTCCAAAAACTTAGCATGAGGAGGCATAGTGATGGTATGTTTCCAAAGATACCGTCAGTTCTTAAACTGACACTGACTTGCATTCTCAAAGACGATACATTTTTCCGCTTTTGTCAAGTCCTCATGACTGGTTCCCAGCGATAGGCGAGCTGCTTGCAGTAGACGATTCCTCGTGCACCCTACCTTCATTTTCAAACATGCTCTGGGCAGTTGAGCATGCTTTTATAGCAAAAAATAAATATTGATATCAAATAACCAACAAATTCTATTGAGATTTCAAAAGTAGATTCTTATTAATGACTCGAAAGCAAGATAAAGGTCCAAACGGTGATTTTCGGGATGGACAATAATGCAGTCTGACAAATTCATCAATCACAAAAATACTGATGAAGGTAATAGTATGAAACTTCGTATGACTATTAACAAAGCCCTGAGCTGCAACATGTGAAAAGGAAAGTTTGATATCTCGATCTGTGTTGTTCTTACAATGCCCCAAACTCGATGGATCCATCTGGTACCCAAAAAAATTTGCTAAAAATCTGTTCCTAAACACGTAGGTACTTCAGTAAATAAAATTTGTAAAAATATTTTAAAATCATCAGTAAAGGTAGAAAGAATCAAGCTTTAATTTGATATTCTTTAATTTAAAATCGCAATAGCCATCTTGGAGATATTGGTCTTCAAACTCGCAAGTGACGGAAATTTTGCAACAGATAGTAGGCATTCTAATAAGGGCGTTACGGATGATATATCGCATAAAACTTATAAGTTTTACTATACCATATTTTATTTCCTATTAAGGATTATTAATTACTTCATTAATTACCAAGTTCCTAGTCACAGCTTTATCTATAATAAATTTTAGATTAAATATTTTTCCTTAGAAATGGAAAACTTTAATCCATAGGACTAAAAAAAATTCATATACCTGCGCGTATTCATCAGCAAATGAAAATTAATTGTTCAAACATTATTAACTCTCGTTAATGGATATCGGAAATAACCCATGCCGATTCCGGGTGTACATACATTGTGCAAACGGGCAAATACTGCTGCCAAATATTTTCTTTTAGACAATGGCTATTATATACACAGATGTGGGAACGAAGCTTTTATTTGAAAAAAAAAAAAACTACCCACAATGTTAAGCAAATTGCTTCTCAGTAGTGCCTGCTGTAACATTGGAAAAATGTGCACAACATACTGTAATGATTATGATGATAATTTATATTTATATTCAATAAAACAAAGTAAATGTACTTGGTTATCAGAAATACTTGTTTTTTTTATTCTTCCAGATGCTCATCAAAACTGTTATTACTTTTGCTTGTACCCAGTCCTGTAGTTTTTCTGTTTACCTTGTATTTTAAACCAAAATATCTTTAAAATTTTAAATTGATTCATAATGTCTGGTATTGAGTAGTATCATGAGTATTTACTGGTATCGTGCTCAGTACCGAGAAAAAATTGTATTGACCCATCATTAGTTTCTACTGTATTTCATCATTGCAAATTTGAAAATCATCGTTGATGGAACTATGGTCAGTTTTTGATGGTGATTTGACAACATGAGTGATGCAATCTCTGAAATCACTTGCTATAATAATTGCTTGAAATAGTAATCCATTACGTGAATAATCCATTTCCTGAGCTGTGAATATGTCCTCCACCCCCTTAAAAGTTTATAGGTTCATAAATATTTGCGGGATATTTTGAGTTTTATTACTAGCTGACCTCGTAAATTTCTGGCCGTGGGAATCCTGCCGAACTTCAACTGTTCATGATTGTTGTGGAAGAAATTTCCTTCCAAAACTCTCCTAAGGCACGAATTGTAAGATGGTCCATTGTGGAATTTCCTGACTCATTCATCCCATTTCTTCTCATGAATATAAATATTAATTTTAATTAAGAACTGAACTAACAACAATACATGCAACTTGCATGAATGGAAATTGTAAAAAATTTGTATGTACCAATCCAGCATAGGTAGTGTTGCAAAAATCTCCTTTGGTAAATAACTTTTAAAGTTTGAGTAATCCCATTATCCCATGGTTGACCTTTATTTGTTGTATGACAGGGAAGGAAGAGAATGTGTATGCTGGGTTAATGTAGGTTTCCAGATGTTTGTGGGTGCTTGAGTTGTCCAGCAGGAGGAGAATCTTCCTATTTTCTCCCACCATTCTTCTTTGTACTCAAATTAGTGTTTCATGGAAAATTTATCTGGCCATGTAACTGTTCTTGTTAACATCATAGACAACTGGAAGCTATTCCCGTGGAACAGTATTTAGGCATCAAGGCTTCTCATTGTTCCTGACAAAAGTTGTTTTTTTCGTGTCATTACCCATTTGAATTATGCAAAGAACCACCATCTCTCTCATCTTGCTTTTCTTTCCTCCATGGCATCGCTATCCTTTCTACGCCAAAATTGTTTTGGGAAGTGTCATATATGAGCCAAGTCTCATCTAATAAAATTGGGTTTTGGGGCTATATTCATTGATAAGGGCATCATTTTCCTTTCGTACAGTAACAGTATCATTCTTGACATCACCTTCTTTCCTACAAATCTTCTGGAAGGTGATATTGAAATGAGCTTTAAACTTCGTCAGCCAGCCTGTGAAAGCTTTGAAATACATGGCTTTCTTTAAGGGAAATTATTTTGGCTTTCTATGGTAATATATGGCACCTGACATGTAGGTTTTCTTGATGATACTTGTAAAAAGGTTTACACTTCAGTTTCAATATCACCATATTTAGTGCCATGTAGGTTCTTTCTCTTTAGCAGCATTCCTTCTGTCACTTTCGGTGAATTTTTCATGGTTAGAGAAAATGGTGGAGAGCTTAGATACAGAAAAACTGGTAGGACCTTGACAGCCGCAAGGTTGTCAGCATTAAGAGAATTACCAGTATTTCGTAACTGCTTTAAAAGGGTTTCTCTTTTGGGATAGATAGCTTCTTGAAGGCAGGGGCTTGACGTACTTTACTCACAGTAGATCCTAATTGAATTCTGCATCAATAACATGCAAAATGTTTACCTTGTCAAAGTAATACCTTAGGTCATTCTGTCAGATCTGAGGTTAATATTGCTAAGTTTAATCTTTTCCATAACTTGTCAATTCTTTGAACTTTTACTAGATTTTTTACATCCATTTTGACATTATTGGTGTTTTTATATCCTTGTGGCTGTGATTTTCTGGTTGTCATATCTTTGCGGGAAAAAGCTGGTGGCTCATGGAAAGGAACTGACTCCCCTATCCTGAATGTGTGATTTTCACATGCTGATAGCTTAGTACGGGTTAAGCTCTACTGTCACCTATCTGACCAACCTTTGGGTTGAAAATTTGTGTGAGCATTTTTAATCTTTAGTCAGAGTGGACAGTGTTGAAATAAAGAGCCATCATAAACATTAATGATCTCGCACATAATCAAATAAATAATTTTGATCATATTTTCTGAGACATGATGTATATTTATTCGGAAAAAAATCGCACAGCCATAAAATAATGCATGGCATAAGAAAGGGAAGGTATCAGGTGGAGTAGCATGTAGGTATTAGTGAATTTTTTTAAGAATATTTCATTGCTGCCTGAAATATTTTGTCATTGTCGACCTTAATTTATTCTCGTTTTATTTTGACATAGGTCTGGTATGTTTCAAACACTGATGCTAATCTACAAAGAAGATGGTGTTGTCAGGGGGCTGTACAGAGGAATGTCGATCAATTATTTGAGAGCAATACCCATGGCTGCTGTATCATTTTCTACATATGAACTCATGGGACAGTTACTTGGACTGGACACTGGAATGAAATTATAGTGTTGTGCTCATGAAAGCAGTGTGCTATAATTGTCCTGTGATGTGCATAAATCTTAAAATACCGAGACGTCCAACTTTCAGTTATTTCTCGTGACCCACATCAACATTTGTTATGCCTTGTGCTTTATTGATTTTAGGTCATCCGGAACAAAATGGCACCTTTTTGTAGAATATCCCAAGGTAATTGCTCAATTAGCATGGTTGTGTATTGGTTAGGTGAAGTGCGTTACAACTTCAGAAGCTGAATAGTGCATCATGTCAGATCATCACTATGGATACTAGAAGTCATTACGTTATGATTCAGAAAATTGCTCTCAATTGCTTCTGTATTTTATTTTTCTCATAATCTTTGTATCTCTGTTTATGTTCCTGAAGTTGAATATTCTGTCAAAATTAGTGGTTGTTATTTGAGAAAATTTTATTTTAATCAAGTGATTAATTATCAAAGGTAGCAATTATGTTGCTGTTTACAGATGATATATTTTTATTAAACATATTATTCTTACATGGAACATATATATGGTGACAATGGTTTTGGTCTCTACTTTTATTCAGTATTGTTAATTTTATAAATAAAACAATAAGATTTTATTTTTTAGCTGTCTGTTGATACTGTTAGAACTCCAGATATATTGTTTATACTATTGTGGTAACCAGGTGATTGGATGATATCTTTTTGTGGGAGTCATTACCCTTCAACATGCTGTGGGTAACGTTTGATGCATTTGCATGAAGTATGCCTTCATGCAAATAAAATTTTTCAGGGAATTTTTACTTTCCCTGGCTGCTGCTAGTGTATAATGCTAGATTATTAAGTTTGTTTGAGCTTTTTAATTTAAGAGAGTTATATTTTTAAACAATTATTAGAAAATATTTTTGTGCTCATGTTTATACTGTATTTTTGTTGAAAATTGGTGTTAAAATGATTTTATTGATGGTGTACTGTATTTATTGGCTCATATGCAATTGGCCCATTAGACACACTGGATTTCTTGGTTATTCTATGGGAAGAAAAATAATAATCGACCTCCGTTAATCCTAACAATCAATAGGAGAGAAACAGGATGCTAATAGGAAAAAATACTGCTGTATTAAAAAGGTATCTGTTGCAGAACTCTAGAAACCAATGAGTAATGGAGAACATACATTTATCTCATTGCCGTAGTTCAGCCTTTTGATGTTTGGTGGACAGAAGCAGCCAATTTTAGAATTCATTTTCAATAAAGAAAAGTGTGTCTTATGTGTCTGGAAATACAATAAATGAATAATTGTTAAAGAATGAAAGCCCTAACTCAAATTTTTATGTTGACTACATTATAAAAGGAATTAATATTTTTGTATGAATATGATGTCATATTTTCTGGACAATTGGGAAATTATTGTGTTTAGTCCCTTATATAGGGGCATGATTCTTATCTAAAGTTTACAAAGGATTATATTGCTCTATTGTGGTATCAAAGTGTTAATGGT
This sequence comes from Platycnemis pennipes, assembly GCA_933228895.1. Classification (NCBI taxonomy): domain Eukaryota; kingdom Metazoa; phylum Arthropoda; class Insecta; order Odonata; family Platycnemididae; genus Platycnemis; species Platycnemis pennipes. The sequence continues at coordinate 30,494,123 of OW121846.1, forward strand.
GTTGAAGTATGCTTTGTTTGCGTATTTAGGTATAATTTCCATCAAAACTGACTACTTGTTGCTCTTTTGAGTACCTTGAAATCAGCTCAGAAGTATTTGGAATTTTAAATATGTTCTGTCATAAAAATATTGCATTCTCTATGTTTAACTTTTTTTATCTTTTGTAATGAAGATGGAAGAAAAACTTAATTTTTTAATTTCTCATTTGTATCTTGGGAACATGGCTCAAAATTAAACTACTTGTTGCAGCTGACTAAAGGATCTGATTATATTTCATGGCTTAATAGTTGTTTAAGATGCTCCTTGAGAATGTTGAACTTATATTTTCCTAGTGTCAAGGTATTTTATTGTTTGCATATGTCTCCCTATTGCTAAAATTTTGACAGATGAATGGTTTAAGCTACTAAGTCATTACCACCCTATTTCTTTTTATTATTACTAGGAAATTAATTCACTGTTAGAGTGCAGAATTTTGAATTGGTCACAGGATAATTCACCCCATTAATTGATTATACTTATCCAATCCAGTAGTAATATTTTTTTTATCTTTGATATGGCTATTTTTAGCTTGGTATACATACATTTAGGAAATATGTGTTGTTGAAACATACTTAAGTTTCTGAGTATTAACCAGGTGAAGGTTACATATTAGTCATTGTATTAGTGTATGATTATGACATTAAGTAAGAAAAATAATGCAATTAATTCGCCATTATGTTGCACTGCACACTTAGTCTGAAGTTCACTTATGTCCTCATGAGGTGCAGGGTTGCATTTTATTGGAAATTTTACCAGTATTATCCAAACATATTGTTCACTTCATTTGGGATGCTAGAAGGACATGTGTTTAACTTTGTTTCAGTTAATTCCATAATAAGTTGGGGGCTTCCGTGTGTACTCTTAACAATGCTTCCAAAGCATTGAGCGTATTGGATGCTAAGCTGGAAAAATTTCTCTGTATCACTGATCATATATGTATGTAAAATTGTTATGATGTTTTTTAAATCCTATTTATTAGTATAATTGTAACTATGTTCCCCATTGAAATATCACTCTGTGATATATTTTTATTTATTCTTGACACAGGTTATGTATGATGGATAATTCATTTTTAGAAAAAATAAAATCATTGTATTGATTTATGTTCTGATTTTTCATCCTATCACCCTGTAGTACATACTAGTTCCATCTGCTCAATCCATTTCTCCTCCAATACATCCGCTCCTCCTTCCCTATTCCCTCTTGTAACTTCCTTTTATCTCCCACTGGCTCAAGTGCAGTGTATTGAAATGTACGAGCAGGTTTTGTACGTTTATGTACAAAAAAGCTTCAATATCCATTGGCAGTTCTTCATGTCAGTAATGCCTCTCCAATATCATCATGGCTTATTGTGCGCACACTGACAGGTACTTTACCAATCTATCGTAAGGTTTCTATGGCATAAATAACCCTTTAAGTTGAAAATTTCTTAACCCTTTTTCTTGAAGCAAATGCTAGGAGCATGTGAGCAGAGTGAGGTAGTGAGACAAGAAGTGAATAGAGTGATAACACAAAACGGAATGGAATTATGTAATGAACTAGTTACCAGTACAATGAAATACCAAATACAGTGGTATATTGACTGAGGAGGTTAATTTGTTCCATGATTGAGCTCGTAACTCAAATTGCTTGGATGTCAAATCATTTGTCACCAGTGAAATGAATATAAAATTAATAATTTATTAGTTCTGTGAGATTTCTACAAATCATAGAACACGTCATACATAGATGTGAGTTTAAACAACTTTTACATGTGTTTCAAACTCGGTCAAGGAATAATACCTCTCCTTTACCAGAAATGTACATAATTCTTTCTTAAATTTTATTAAATTATCAATTTTCTTTATTTTACTCGAAAGATTATTGTAGACTGTTGAAAGCCTGTATGTGGGACTTTTCTTATGATGAGCACTATTATTAGGAAATGTATGCATATCACAATTTCTTCTTGTACCATAGGAATGCACATTATCATTCTTTACAAAGCATTCAGAGTGTATTTTTACAAATAAGGCACAATACATTACATAAATACATGGAAGAGTCAGAAAGCCATTTTCAACAAAGACAGGCTTTGCAACTAACTCTTGGTTTTAAACTGAAAATAACTCTCAGGGCACTTTTTTGTAAGGCAAAAATCCGTTTAGAGATGGTGGAGTGACCCCAGAAGATGACATTGTTGCACAAATGAGTATAGATATAACTAAAATACACCATTTTTAATGTATTAAATGAAACCGTGTTTCTCAAGGATCTAAGAATGTATGTACCACAAGACAATTTTTGTGAGATCAAGTTATTATGATCCCTCCAATCAAGAATTTCATTTAGTTTTAAGCCTAAGAAAGAGACGTAGTCAGGATGCCTGATCGTTGAGTTATTAATATGGAGGAAAGGTAGCTGGTCATGTTTAGTATAGGCTGAATGAAATAGTAGAAAATTGGATATATTGGAATATTTTTTGGATATATTGGATAATTGGAATTGGATAATTGGAATAGGATATATTGGATAATTAAAAATATATTTTGTAATTCACTTTATAACTAATTAATAAGTGAAAGTAGTGGATGGCAGGCATATGATATGGAGTTTGCAGTGGTAATAATGGTGGTGCATAAAAAGCTCGCTCGTAACTAGAATTTTCAAGTGGACTTTAAATAAATGGACAGAACGACTGCTCATATCTCAAAAAACTTGTAAAGCAGGGAACTTGTAAGTCAAGGTATCACTGTAATGGTTCAAACAAAACACAACACTTTATAGGATTCCACTGATTTTTATTCGCTGCTACTGGTTGTGACGTAACACCCATGTATTTTCAACAGGTCTGGCAGGAAACTATAGCAAGTTCTCAAATACAAGGGTTACTGAGGGTGCAGAAAGTGGGTGAAGGGGGAGTTCCCTCTTTTGGAGGGAACTTAAAAAAAAAGTGGAAAGAAAAGGGGTGAACTTGCTGTATCCATTTGCTAGGCCTCAATTAAAAATGACGTGGGTGTAACATTGAAACTGGTTGAGGTCAAAAAAAAAAAAAACACAGTGGAGTCCTTCAAAGAGCTGTTTTATTTTAATTATGTTACAGTTCCTCAAAGTAAATCCGTCTAATATTACCCTCATATGAGATAATGATAAAAATTCTCTGAGATTTCAATTTCTTCCCATATTGTTAGAATTGTATGGAAAGGGGATCAAATAATATTAGTTTTTAATCTATGAAGTGCCCACAACATATATAGGTATGTATTTATATTATGATTATGTATCATGAACTATAAAGAGCCAAAACAAAATGGTTTTGAGTACTATTTTGCTCCAGAACTAGGCATTTGCATGTACACCATCTCGAGTCAGGTGCAACAACCAGTTTTGCCTTGGAAGGATTAAGCTTCCCAGGTGAAAAATTCTAGCTGAACTTGTTACCTCTTAGTTAGATTTAACAGGAACCAGGTTGTAGAAAATGGAATAAAATGCTTATCCCCTCAATGTACACTCAAAGCATAACACCCCCTATTTCAAATACGTATCATGTGGGCTGAGAGGCATACCTAAAATTTGAAGGAGTGAGCAAATAGAAAGTGGCTCGACTTTCTGAGACTAGGATGCAGTAGGTATGGCCTAGCTTCTTCGAAATTCAGTCACTCTCAGACCTCTGCAGTGTGAACTTTGTGGATCTGCATGCAGTGATACCAATCCATTCATTTACGTGAGAGTGGTAGCAAGGATGGTGATTTAGATGACAGCGATGCAGAAGGAGATGAAGTAGCCATAGCTACTTCATTAGATCAGAGGTTGGGATTAGGATTGCTGACTGTTATTAGTATTTAAGCTCATGACTACTTCAATTGGGAATATGAAAGAATACTAAACGCAAAAGCTTTGTGTTACCACTTTTACACTAAAATTATATATTTAATGATATGGATAATATAGATAGAGGATCATATTACTTAATCTAGTCCTGCTGTTAGCCCACTTCTGCTGGTTCCATTTTCGGGGGAAATAACATTCTCTTTTTGGCATTCAGGTATGCTTTTTGTTCTCGAAATTTCACCCATGAATCAACCTGTGTGTTCCTTATATCTACTGTTTTTTCTTGATGGCCCATAGTTAAAGTCATGATGAGAAACCCCTAGAATGAAAAGAATGCATTTGTTACCCTCTGTCTTGTTTCTTGACCTAGGTGAAGTACAGGAAGAACTCGTTTTGATGACGGTCGACACGTCACCCATCGTTCACATTAAGGCTCCTGGGTACTTCGGCCAAAATCTAGGCTACAGACTTCTGGTCAGATTCGTCTGAGGCCTCTGATATGCTACCCACGTAACATTTTTATGCTCATTTACGAAGAATAAACATCAATATTTATTATAAGTTTAGTAATTTTTCACATCTTGTTTTCTACACTGTAATATTGACCAAGGAAATACACTAATTTCGGCAAAATTAGCTGCCTTCTACGGCGAGTATGACGACAAAGTCCAAAATCATTTGCTATCTTTTTAAATGATAATCCTTTATCTCCATTTTAGTCCATCCCATTTTAATATACTCCTCATAATAGCGACACTAAGTCAGTCCATCCGAACCAATGCACACTATTTTCACGCGCTCTTCGGCGGCGGCATTCCCCTGTTTACCTCGCCTTTAGCCACTGAGCGAGTCTCAGTGCGCGCAAGGGTGGGGAGAGCGCTGGCTCGGAGTCTGTAGCCCTCAGTTCGCTGGCAGCCGCCGCTATGCCATGCGGTATGTGTGCCACTGGTGGCTTCTGTGTTAAAGGGCGTTTTGCGTGTCATACTCCGTGCTTCTGAGCTGAGTTTTTGTTAATTTCGACAACACGCTCACAGACAGGGACCGATTCACGCTAGACGCGCAGAAAGCGAAGTACTTTTTAACAGACATGGCTTCATTGCTAGAATACTGCCATATAATGATAATCTTTTCCCATGAATATTTCGTTCCGATGTTATTAAAAAGTGATATTTTTCAATGCAAGGAAGACGCATTTACGCACGCACAGTATATGTGTGGTTATATATTTTTTACATTTACTATCGGAAACGGTTTATTGTCAACGGGTGTGAAAAATACTATGAATTATCCTGGTTAGTTTATACACTTCAGAACTAAATTGTATCCCGTTACCACCGTCAATTTGGCGAGATAAAATTTTCCTTTCATCGGTGAAATCTCCCTCGTTAAAAATTTTCAATGATTTACAGTTCAATGTCATAAATTTCGACCTTGTTTTATGCTGAAGCTTAGCTATAGATCTGTTAGCCTCGGGAAACAGTGCCGAAAATTATGTAAAAACCATTGCAATTCTCGATAGTTCATTTCACGTCATAGATTATGCATCGTACACCAGCGGATGGATTTACATCTGCGTTATAGAACCGTGCTTTTCGATTTTTGTAATTGAAGTGTTTTCCTAGGTGCACGTCAAGAACCCATGGACAACTTGTACTATGGACATGGTCAACAACTTGTACTATGCATGATGTTTTGCAATATGTTTGTTAAAGACATCATAAAATTTTATGCTATTTCTAAGATACCTGCATATTCCAATTGTAAGCAAAATATCTAGGAATTCGGTTTCTTTCAACACACACTTGCACTCTATGGTCCAAAAAATAGATTTTTCATACAACTGACGTCCTTTTTTGGCTATGCAAACTATTGATGACGACAATTTCAATAACCAAGTTATAATGCAAAAGATATAGCAGCATTATCAAAATTCATAACTCCTGCATGTAAGGGAATGAAGCCCATGGCATAAGCAATACCTACCATATATCTGAACACCGATTGTGTACCGTTCGACAGACGTTTTCCTTTTCACCTCGAAACTATAAGACAAAATTCACTTTAACAGAATTTAGAGGGAAGAATCTATGTACCAAATTTACTAAAATTCATGGTTATGTGGATGTCTTATTTTTCAATGGAATCAGTGTCGTTTTTTTGGAAACTTAAAAATGATTAACCCTCGCCACCCACTAATGTCGCATTGCATACAGACGCTTCATTGTTGTACATGATCATCTTACACGTATCTGTTGCAAACATTATAAAGATCATTGGTTGTTTGTCACTCTTACGAGGGCAAATGGAACATCTGACACCCATTTTCTGGACACAATTTCTCTGTCATTTACTAGCAGAATACCGCCAATCCAAGCATTTTTGATCGCAATTTGAAATCTATTTTTTTGGCATCCGGTTTTCCTACTCAGCAATGAATTTCAGGTGCTAAAATTTCTTTTGCTAATTCTAAAAGGAATCGCCACCTAGAGTTTTTTTTCCGCGGAAAGAGGGGTATTTTCTCCAATATTTTTGGTATGCATTTATACCAGCAAGTTCCACTATATCAAAAAAGATCAATGGCCATCTTCTAGTCCCTCTTTTTACAGAATAATTTGATCTACAGTATGCACACTGAATTTTGTAGAGTTGTATTACGGATCACTTCACTTTCATGACAGAGTCATGACAAAAGCTATTATTTATTCAATTATATTCTAAGATAAAATGGAAATTCATCTCCTAGTACTAAATTACGATGGGGTATATTTTAGTTCCACATACCCTACCTGGGGTCAAAACGGACCCCAAGAAGGAAATTATATTTTTAAGGCTTATTGTCGGAAATAATTTAAAAATGAAAAATGGAGTCGATGCAAAAGTGTTTTATTGGGGAATTCCTAAAACATGATGCATAAAACTGTAAAAATTAATAAGTTATTCAACTTATTTTATGAGCTAGGGTCAAACAAGACTAGTTTCAACTAAGAAAGGCTACAGTGACCAGGGTATTTAATGCCTCTGCTTGCTCGCCACACGCCAAGTTTAATATTTAATGCAAATAATAACTTGGTGGAGATGCATAATGCCTACATGGCAAAATACATTGGTGGTAAAAGGGTGAATTTTTCTCTTCGCGAATCATATGCTGCGAGGTGTGAGGTTGCGGCAAATGCCCATGTGGGACCAAAATTACACTCTATAATTCACAAGAAGTTGGCGGCAAAGAGTCCTGGAAAATTCACCAAAAAGTACGCTGCCCAAAAAGCAAGGGAGGCAGAAAGCAGGTCAAAGAGGAAACTTCATATGCCCCATCCAGGGCGTAAAAGGACCCGTGTGGATGGTCCAGACGAGCACTACGGACTGATTGAAACTCAGTCTAAGGAAATGGACCCTGAAGCCGCTGGAGCTTTCATTAAAGCAATCACCCTCAGCGCCGATGAGAGGAAAGCTCTGGAGGAGAAGACAAGGGACTAGCGACACTCAAAATTGTGGATGGACGAGAGATTAAAAAGGCTGACTGCCTCTGCATTCGGTCGCGTATGCAAACTGAGGGCAACAACAGCTCGGGAGAAAACAGTCCGGGCCATTTTATTCCTGATGTTTGGCAAAAATAAGGCCATGGAATACGGCCAAACGATGGAGAGAATCGCCTTGGAGGCATACGAAGAAAAGACTGGCTATAAAATATTTCCAGCTGGCCTTTATGTAGATGAAGAGATTCCATTTTTGGCTGCCTCCCCTGATGGAACACTGGGGGATGGAGAAGGTCTCATGGAAGTGAAATGCCCCTATTCGTGTAGGGATATCTCTCCAATTGAGGCAATTAAAAACGAAATTATCAAGTACTGTGAAATCCGGGAAGGAAATATTTATCTGAAGAGAAGTTCAGATTATTTTTATCAAATCCAGGGGCAACTTAATATTTCAAAAAAGGAGAAATGTATGTTTTTGATTTGGACCCCACATGGTTTTATTTCAGAAAAAATTGAGAGAGATAAGGCTTTTTGGGAATGCCACATGGTGGAGCGGTTAAAATCATTTTACCTCCATCACCTTCTTCCAGAAATATTGAAGTTGGAAAAAAAGTAGGAAATAAATATTTTTACGAATGGGGAGTAACGTTTTTCATTGACACCCAACTCCATGAAACATTTTGACGGTTTGAAACACCGTAAAGAACTAACGACATTCTAAACAATAGCACGTATTAATAAAATTATACCGTGCCATTCTTTTTTACCGGATTGGCCCACTACTACATGAGATTGCATTCATTAGTTATCATATCCTTCTTTCACTTTCGTGAGTCGACGACGCAAAAAACTCACCGGTCTCTGTGCAACCTCCTCCGTAAATAATAACTCTTTTCCAAACCCAAAGACTGCCTTGAAATCCCTCTACTGTCATGCGGCGGAGAGAAGATGAGTCGACACTCGACTACCTACTCAGCAGTCGCAAACTCAAGTTAGCGAGTGAGAAGGCGGTTCCTCAAATTTGCCTCCGCGCTGTTGAAATCCCCTACCTTCCCTAACCACTGCCCCCACCCCGTGCGCTCTCCCACCAGCCCAATGACTCCCGCCAGGCTTGCCAGCCATCACGCCGACTTTTTGAGTGGAAGGGGGAAGCTGCCACGCTTCGGAAACGGCTCAAGTACCTGGGGGCCTTAATTGCCATGAGAAAAAATTCACCAGGACCGGGAATCAAACCACGGATCCTACACATATGAAGTATCCTACACGTCACCCATAGGCTGTCTCTCACTGAGGATCACATGAGAATCCTGGTTGAAAACTCCAACTGGGTAATTTTTTCTTGATAATTTGGTCAAAAAAATGTATGTTTTTTTACCTTTGCAATAAGGAAGTCAGAAGAAAAGAGGGAAGAACATGTGTAGTCATCCTTCAAAAAGTGAATGTAGATGCCAACTATTGGTGAAAATGTAGAACTCTGTCACCATTAACCCTTTAATGCCTGAATTAATATTTTTTTCTGATTTTCTTTATAATACATATTTTTTCTTATTACCTTCTTCTTATTCATAATCTAAAATATCATAGCAATATTCATTATAATTACTAAGATAAAGGGTGTACCATATATGGTACGCTAGGCGCTTGTAGGGTATATGTTGTAATGCAGAGTTATATGCTCCTTTATACATCCCTGCAGTTTATTTCAAAATAAAATTACGGTTCAAGTTATTTTAAGCGTATTATGCAAATAAAGGGCAAAGACAGAGATTATGCATATATATTTTTCATCCTGGAAATGGATAAGATATATATTCTCAGAAACATAACTCTTTACAAATAGGATAATTCTTATTCAGTTGAAATAATGGGAATTGCATTTTTCAAAGCGTTACTGTGTTAATGAATGAAATATTTATGATTTATGGAATTCTTTATGATTTATGGAATTCTTTATGATTTATGGAATTCTTTATGATTTATGGAATTCTTTATGATTTATGGAATTCTTTATGATGGCCACCACCATTTCTTACTCCGGAAACCAATGCGGTAATTTCGTACATTTTCATATGTACGATCAGTGTCCCCCATGTGCTTATTATACTGGCTAATCGCATATGGTCGGGGAATAGCTACTCGTTTCTTTTTCGATCGACAATACCGTCCTACCGGTGAAACTGGATTTACCCCATAAGTAGTTAACATTTTAATCATAGGAGTTGCCGCTTTACCAAATTTAGCCTCATAGTCCGTATTTGGCTCAGAAGATTTTCCCTGTTTATAGTCAAAAGAGATCAAATAGCCATCTGGCGTGAGATGGCTATTTTTCGGAATCCTATTCTCGCGTATTGTGCCCGTGCCACCCAGTCCCCTTTGTTTTAGATGCTGAAGAAGGTTGATCCCCGTACATAGATTGTCAAAATACAAATGATATGATAAGTTCTTTATCAACGGCGGAAAATTTTCAAACATTTTGATCATAGGAGTTGCCGCTTTACCAAATTTAGCCTCATAGTCCGTATTTGGCTCAGAAGATTTTCCCTGTTTATAGTCAAAAGAGATCAAATAGCCATCTGGTGTATTCAAGCACCGTATTTTGTAGCCAAATCGAATGGGCTTACCCTTGATGAATTGCTTACATCTATGGCGGCCGTAATAGGGAACCATGCACTCATCGTAGTCGATGTGTCTCTCCGGCCGAAATTTCATCATGTACCTACTTATTTTGAAGCATGTTAGAGAAAGGTCTCAGTTTCCACATCATATCATTACCATCCATGCGGTTATTATCTGCACAGTGTATAAATCGGCATATTTGAAGGAAACAATCCCTTCGCATGGCATTTAGGATGAGATCATTTCGAAGATCTTTTTCGTACTTCCAATAACTTCGCTTACTTGGCACTATAATATACCCTGAGAGTACCAGAATTGCTATAAAAACTTGCATTTCACATGTGAAACATTAGTACCTGAACAGTTTTTGAACAGTGCATATTTAGATGTTTCTTTGTAAAGGAAATCAATAATATCTTCATCGAAAATGCTTTCAAAAATATCTACCGAGGTCATATCTCGCTCTCTGGTGAAGTTGGGCTCAGGAAAAGCACCAAATTCCCGTTGCTCAAAATTCCCATCAGTCCATGATACCTCGGCTGCCTTCGACTTGGCCCCTGGATTTAATTTCGATACAGAGAGATACTTGGTTTCTTGCTGAGCCAGATTAGTACCTGTAGTTTGCAGACGAGCCAGATGATCATGAAGACGGCTGGGAAGGGCATCTGTCGCGAAAATCAGTGTCACTGTCAGTGCCCAGAACAAGATCGCCGTAAAATACCACTTCAGCTGGACTGAGTAACTGCCTCCTGGACAAATTGTCCATTAGATTGCCACTATCTTCGTTAGCTGAATTCTCGTCTGTATTGATATTTGTCTCTGGAGGTTCAACAAATATATCCCTCACATCTAACGTCTCTTATTCCCCCAATACTAAAAGAACTTCTTCAAGTGTTACGGCCGTAAAACCATGAACGAACTGCGAACTGTTGGTAGTAATCCTATAACAACATCTCGAGCTATTCGCTCTTTCTGGCCGTGGTTGGAATGTTGAATTGAAAGATGGCCTGATTGGGGAGGGAGGGTAAGTGGAAGGGATGGATTTTTTTTCTCAGAAGGATAATTTACAACAAAGCAAAATACTGCATAAAACAACCTGCATTGTAGGAAAAATAGTATTTCAAACGAAGAGATCAAGTTTGTACAGCTATAGCTGCAGATTTACACAAAAAAATTAGAAAAAATCTTGAGGATCCTAAATGACCACGTAGGCGCCTAGCGTACCATATAAGGTACACCAAATTGTTTTCACACCAAATAACCACAAAAATAGCATAAGACTCTTTAGTGATTAACATACTGGTAGTAATACATGTTAACCATGAATGAGATTAATACTATGTGCAAAAAAGCTGTTATCAAAGAAGAAATGAAGCACTAACCTCGAGGACAACGCCATAATTCCCTACTTCAGCGTGTAGTCTATCACACTCCTTCCTCCAACCATGCACAGTGACAATTGATTCTAACAAAAAGAAACGAGGAAAACTACTATATATTGAGCAAGGATTCATTGTGCTAGCGATGCAATTTCGATGCAAATATAACAATGTAAGCACATATTAGTGCCGCCGAAACTTCACCCGGCATTACGTACCATATATGGTACGCTAGGCGTTAACGGGTTAAGCAATGCATAGGATAGAAGGATCAGAAGGGAATATCGTGGGATACACAGGACAGATGTAAGGAAAACCATGAGCCCATGGAATGGATGGATGCCTAACCTGTTGAAACCATGGAATACCAAGCTGGAGGGTTAAGCTCGAGCTACCCCTCTTAGAAGCAGAGTCATACCCCCAAGGCAGCAGAGAGTTTTGAACAGTTACTCCCTAAAGGTGTGTTCATCTCGAAGGTTGGTCCTTGATAGGTGAGAGTAGAGCTCACCCCGTACTGAGCAATCGCCGTGTGAAATTCACACATTCAGGGTAGGCCAGTTCCTTTCCCTGGGCCACCTGCGATATCCTACGAAGTTCTGACATGCAGAAAATCGAACCGTGAGGATTTTAAGTGGGAGCACCCAGAAAGGCTCTTGCCCGGGATTTGAACCCGAGACCCTCTGGTCAGTAGCTCAGTGCTCTTCCCACTACGACCAAGTTACACCCTAAGATATTTGAAATGGATAATAACTGCTTTGAACTGAGAATAACTCCATAGCTATTCAAATGGATTTAATCAGAGATGGAAAGTAACTGGGTAATCAGGTACGAGTGCTGAGTACATTTTTTTTAAAAGTAACCAGGGACAAGTAGATTACAGTTACAGTACAACGGAAATTTAGAAATGGGCTTAAGATGTCAGTGCTGGAGGATCTATTGCATGCTCTTTTTTTAAAGCAAGTTATTATTTAAACACATTGTATTTAATAAAAATATTTGAACCCAAAGTACCAATGATTCCCTGCTGAAGCAATAGTATCACTGAAGGAGGTATTCTTTCAGTGACTTCAATGTTAATTCACCATATTTTTCACTAATGTTTTCACATCTAAGCTTCTGAAACAATGGATTTAACCCTGTTGTACTACATTGAAAATAATTTTTTGGTCCATGTGCTGCTCCCAGACATCCTAGCATTTTAATTGATAAATTTAACTACGTGAACAAATTATACAAGTGTAATAGTAAATACTCTCCTCACCAACACTTAAGAATCTTTGCTCCAATGCAAAAAACACTTCGCTCCAATGCAAAGTATTCATTTCAGTCATCAGTTAGGTGCTTGTGCTTTCAGTTAACTGAAAATGGTGTTCTAAATACTGTATGAGGAATTTTCTTTCAATCTTGGGAATGAAAGCTTGCTGATGGAAGGGATTTAGCAACAGAAAAGTATGGCAAGATACGATTGCAATGAATGTTGAAAATATTCAAACAACTTTCAGCTTCACTTAAAATAGTTCCAGAGCCATTTACCTCCAAAAGCAGAAGAGTATTCGAAAAATGTGAGTATGAACTTACCATGCTAGATACAAATCAAGAAATTAACAATTTCCTTAAGAAAACTGGTTAGATTAGATATTTGGTGGAGTTACTCCAGGAGTCCCTGAGGCACTTCGAACTATTTGCCCATTGTACCAGCCACCATTCAGGAGATCAACCATAGAGACCGATAGCGTGGCTGAAAACCAGCAGCTCCCCAATGAGGATTTCTGTAACTTCATTGGATTCCAAAAATCAAAAGTTGGGTTGGGAGTCTTCATTTTAACAGGGCACTCGCAGAGAATTTGAGAGGTTGATTTGTCCTCCTCTTCACACCATCTGCATCTGGCTGACTCAGTAATAACTCACATTACTCTCTCCTGGTCGAGTCTCAACTTTGCTAGCCTTAGCCACTGTTTGATGTGAAAAGATATTTCCTCATCTGTCGCACATTTAATATGCATCCTCACCACGACTATAAATAAACAATAGAGATGTAGTTCAATAATTTACATAGAAATATTACTAAAAAGCACTCAGCAAGGATAATTCCTACAATATAAAGTAAAACAATCTAACTATACTAGGGCCCACCATCATTTAAAGGGAGATGACAGTTTATACTGAAAATGAAAAATGGCCAAATTATATGAATCATAAAATAATGTAACTTACGAAAAATAACTTTGGTAAATCCCAAAGTGGATAATGCCTCATTCTGTTTCCTTCCCTCCCAACTGAACAAGTTGGCAATTTCATTTGTGAAGCACCTCAAAATATTAATAGCTATCCCTTAAGAATCATTTCCTCCATAATTGTGGAAAGGTCCGCAATCTGAATTATTATTATTATCAATACATTCGTCACAGAAGATATGAGGTTACATACATGTGACCTGTCAACATTATGAAAATCACAAAAAAAATATTCACAATTGAATAGCACTGAGTAACTAATATAAATTACAAGTAATATGAAAGTAAGGCAACAGTAAAAAAACTTGAACATATAACATCATTTCATGAATTGAAACATTCATCCAGAGAATAAAAACAATTGGTCAATAAGTAATGCTTTAGATTGGGTTTGAACTTATCTGGTACCTTCTGGTCTTTCAAGGATTTAGGTAATTTATTGTAAATTCTACTACTCATCGTGATGGGGCCAGTCTTGAAGACAGATTTCCTTTCTAATAGAAACTGCTGTGTTCTTTTTGAGAGACGATATCTGATCAGATTGTTAGCAATTCCTCTAATTTCAAACAAATGAATTTTCTTAAAAAGAACCTCAAAGTTGAGAGTCAAAAGCCTTTGACAGGTCATGTAAAATGTCAATGGTATTGAGATGCTGGTCAAGGCCCTCAATAACAGTCAATGAATTCAGTAGATGAGTCAAATATGAATCCAAACTGTGATTTTCTTTGGATGTTGTTGCTCATTAGGAAAGACATTATCCTCTTTGAGATGATACTTTCTAAACCGAGAAAACAGATAGTTTTGATATGGGTCAATAATTTTTTCCATTTCATTTCCCTTTTTATGTAAAGGAATCGCGACTGCCCTTTTTAATTGATCAGGAAAGATGCCACTGGAGAGAGAGAGGCATTGACCAAATATGTAATAGGATGGAGTATATGTTTTTTTGCAATTCCCCTTCAGAAGGGAGCAAGGAACCTCATCCCACCCAGCTGATTGCTTTGAATGAATTTTGTTGACAATCCACTCTATTTCCTTCTCACAGGTTGGATTAAGGTATATGTTATTCGGGACTGAATGAATATGAGGATTGTTACCTAAGCTAGAACGAAAGACATCTGGTTTTTTCAAGGGGCTAACATAAGAAAATATTTGTCGAAGTTGGCAGCTATCAGCTCTGGGGCAGAATCTTATAGAACGTTGTCGAGCAGGAGTGTATCGGAAGATTTATTCTTCCTGGATTTTCCATAGGTATTATTGATAATATTCCAAGCAGTTTTAGATCTGTTATGAAAGGAAGAGATTGAGTTTATGTTATAAGTTCTTCTGGTACTATTGACTAGTCTACGAATCAACTAGACCTATCAAGGATGTAAGTGGAATGCAGTTAGATCACAAAGAATCAATCAATCAATTTAACATCAAAGGCGACCAGAAAGCAATTCAATAGTTTACTCACCAAAGAGCTTTCAAAGTTTTTATCCTTCACTCTCTTCCCCAGTTCCATCAACTCTTCTAAGGAGCTGATGGAACTGGGGAATTAAGTGCCAGTCCAGTGAAATTAAGAAAAGCATGAGTATCATTAAGAAAGTATACCATTTTGAAAGTCATGACAAAGAAGTTCTTGAATGTTATGAATATTTTTTTTGTGATTTTCCTTATCTTGACAGGTCACATATATGTAACCTCATATCATCTGAGACCAATAAATTAATAATAATTATTATTACTTCCATACCATGAACATCGATGTTCATATACACGTTTGTGTTTCACTCTCGCTCCCAGGGAGATTATATATTACTCTATTATCCATGCTCGCTCCGCTCGCTCCTGTTGTCACGATTCGTATTTCACCAATCAATTGTTTCCCATAGAGCGCAATTCGCGCAATTCGTAATAGGAACAGTTGAAGGCTGGTAGCGATGGTAGCATCGTGAAGCCTGTGTGTTGTAAGGGTTGTAAGTTTGTATCACTCTAAAACTAGTGAACTCTAAAATTAATTGAAGAAACATCGTGGAAGCTTCGGGACCGAAATTTGATTCCCTGTGAGTAGAGTGTCATCATAAAAGCCACGCTGTTGTGTGAACATGAGTGACGTTTAATTTATTGTATAGGAGATAGGGGAAACTTATTTATGCTAATTGATTAAATTTTAAACCACCATAAGGGCAGAAACTGCTGAGGTGCGTTGTTACGCTACATTTGCAGTTGACATCTCGTAATTAAGGTGGTTTTCATATAGTAGTTTTTGAAACATCCATGCCTTTTAATTTAGCTTATCGAAGTCCATCAGAACTTTTCAGTCGTAATTAAGGCAAGTAGTTACAGGTGCTTGCCGAATCACAACATTGAAGAAACTTGGCCTGATGATTGAAATTATTTAGTTTCAATTAATAGAATGTTCACGAGACTCATATTATGTTTGTAAATGGCATTTTCCTAGTCTGTATGTAAATAAGAACACTCGACATTTATTTTTGGGTGGAAGTAGGATTATAAATGGACAAGAACTTAACAACTGTATCATTTTTAGGTGGTATAATGTAAGGAGCCATCATCACACCGGGTACTTTGTACTAGAGTAACCCTATATTATCAGGATGCTAAGGTGTGAGGTATGTGAAGTCTCCGTTTCCGGGGAAAAGAATTATCAGATGCACATAAAAGGGAAGAAGCACCGTATGCGCTTACAGCAGCTCCAGGAGGAAAACGAGGAGTACGAAGTGATTGGGTTTTTGCCGAAAGAAAGTTATCTTTCGAGAAGTTCGGGTAAGCTTCGCTTATTCAGTTTTTTTGTGACAATGGACGATGTAATATGACGTTATATAAATATAAATAATTATATAATATAAGTATATGATATATTTAAGATTGTATTAGACTGGTAAAATAATACACACACCAAGGATAGAATAAAAATTGATTAATGTAAATTCCAATAATCTTTTATAAACATATCCTTAAATGATTTGCTGCCTACTGTGTATAACTTTCTTTGTTAGTTTGAGTTAGCCGTTTAATGTTTTAATTTATTTGTAACTATAGAACATCTCAAGGGTGTGAGGTGAGCGTTAAAACATCACCAAATATAATCATCAGTGTAATGATTTTTATTAAATCGTTGAAAGATTTTTAGGTGGTGATGTGGTATTTGTTTTGACAGCATATATTTTTGTAAAAAGTGAAATTCTTTGCAAGGGTTCTAATAGTTTCATGGATCCTATTTCCTTCCTCAACCGAGGGTGATTAATGGGGCGCCTGACTATAGCTATGTTAGTGAATAGGGGCAAAAGAAGTAAGTAAATTCATTGTGGTTAGGGTTTTCCTGCCGTGAATTTGAAGTGGCAAATGACAGCGTGAATATGAATTTTATCATAAAAAACTTTATTATTGTTAGGATGTGTCCATTTTGGATTTGATGAGAGTCATTGTGTGTTAAAAATTTACATTATCGGACAATTCAGGATATGAACACAGGGAAAATAAATTGTGGTTAGCAATTGTTACCAATTTAGATTTATTCTCATGAATTATGAGAAAATAAGTTATAATGTATCTGAATGGATAGAAATTCTAGTTGTTCACATATGGATAGTTGAAGAAGAGTGGAGATTTTATTAGTTTTATGCATGTACTTAATTTTAGTATCAAGGAAACCTTTGCAATCATCTATATGTTTTGAAAGATTTATACCAAATATATGTTTTGAAATTGCTGAATTAAGTTAGCATGAATTGGTACCTTTTTAGGACATCCATGCCATCATGTATTAGTCGTAAATCAAGAGTTGAAAAGTATCATTGTGATAATAAGTATTTTATCAATGGTGAATAGTCCTGGCTATTCCCCACCCCATATATCCTTCCTATTCAGTCCACATCTTCTCCACAAAATCTCTTCAAATCTTCATATTTTCAGCCTGTATTCAAACCAGCCGGAACATCTTCCCTGCTGTACCTGCACTGGCTTAATATCCTTCTGTAGCTCATTTCCACATTTAGCTAATTTTTAAAATATACCCTGTGCACTTTTATTGCTTTGCAATTTCTGTGACCAGCTCACTTCCCACTCTTACTATGTTTAGCATTTTTTCACCTGTTTTCTTCTCCATCAAATAACATGTTCCCTGCCACCGTGATCTTGCTTTTTTCGCCCCACTGCGCCAGAATGGTTTTCTTATTCCTATCCTTCTTTATAATGAAATTTTTCATTTGACGTCATTTATGAATGAACAACCCAAAAAATATAAGAGTTTATAACTTTAAATCATTACGACCAACAAGGCATGGTGCAGCCATATTGCTCATCCTGCACCAAATATTTCATTTTTTCTGTCATCCTGTGGCTGGGTTACAATGTTTTGCCCGGAATACTAAGTGATGTGCTTAAGCTGTTTCTTTTACAAAGCAATCTGGGATTGGTCTAGTCAGCATGTTTCCAATTGGTTATCGTAACCTTCTACTCAGGATGGTTTGACAAGTGGGCATATCTAGTATCCAGCAGTTGCTTTATGGAACTTAGCTGACTGTAGCGATATGTATTCTCTTTAAATAGCAATAGCCACAGTACATTACATTATTCCATATCACGTTAACATCATGACTCATCTGTTGAGATTACATGGTCCACGTATTGGTGTGACTTCATCGTTTCTCCCATTGAGAGGTATGAAGTAGAAGAGGGGATGAGTCTTAGTATTGTGATCGGTATTGCAGTGCATTTTAGGTTGTTCATTCCCTCATGTGCTCTTTGCTGTTTCACTATTTCCAAATAGCCAGCATAAGTTATTAGCTTACCTGTAAAATGTTGAAAATGGAAAGGAGAAAATAATTTGTTGGTTTGAAGAGGTTTTAAATTTTTTAGATAGGTACATCTGATAAAAATTTTGGCGATCCAGATGATATCAGTTTTGAACCTTACGCAGTGAGCAAATCTAACATTTTGTCAGATTCTGAGAGAAAAGAGAATAAAAGAAGTTAGATAACCTCAGAAAATCTTATAATAAAACTACACATGTATTTTTTTTAGTTTGATTGTAAATTTTCTCAGCAGTAGCACTTCCCTATGTCACCATCTCATTGCCCTCTGAACCGGAACCAAGTAGAGCATAATAATTGCATTTTAAGACCCCTGAAGATTGGGATGACTCCCAGACTCAAGAAAATAAAAATGACCATGATTAGTGAATTCTGGCATGCAGTTGACAGCAAACATTCAAAGTGTGTCGTAAACATGTGGATGTAAACCTGAAGTCATACATCAGCCATTGGAGGCCAAGCGTATTGATTTTCACATGTCTGTCATACACAACTCAATCTTCAAAGTGATATCATAACCTATGAATCTTTTATGCCATGCAACAAGTAATGCAGACACAAAATATATCATCATCAAGATTAAATCAATGGGAGCCTATCAACATTGATTAAATGAAGTAGTTTTTTGGTCTCATTGCTAACACGATGGTGAAGATATCACCATCAGAGATAACTGATCCAGGGACACCTTATTGAAAAATAACTTTGCTTCTACTATCATGACCTGGAAGAGGTTTATGTGTGAGAATGTATTTATGAATGGTCCACTTTGCAATTAAGAAAAACTGTCCAAAGGGCGATCAGCTACATAAAGTCTGAGGTCTTGTGGAAAAACATTTGGACCACTCCAATGCCTATATCACCCCTGCCAAATGGTGTGAATTGATTAATCATTCATTCCATATTGAGGGCAACTCGTCATGTGACAGTACAAACAAAAACACTAATAGTATAGGATCAAACTCATCAAGGTATGCATAGGCCATGACTTCATGCACTCTGTGACAATTTATGATGTGTAAAAACATTGAAATAAGAAAGTCACCCTGGATGGACCTCATTGTGATATAGATTAGCAATGAACTAGCTAAAAAAACACTGGATCAAAGAACTCATTTGGTAGCGATACTGAGAAAAAATAATGATCACATCCCAAAAGGCATTACTCAGAAATGATGTAAGAAAAAGGGTTACATTGTATGAAAGGAGAATTCCTGGGTATTAACACTTTTAAATTGGAAGGACAACTGAAAATTCATATAACATTCCATAAAGCATTCTAATGAAATCGTGGAATTCCTCTCAAAGAGGCCCTAAGGCACTTAAACCTATTGATCCATCATGCCAACCACCCTTCTGGTGAATAAGAGGCCAATTACCTTACTGAAAGCCACCATTTATCCTGACGGGATTTCCCTCTTTTCTCTGGGCTTCATGAATGGTGTGCCCAAGAATCTATTTAGAGTCCTCATCTCAGCAGGAAACTCGCATAATACGTGGAATATGGTTTCATCCTTTTCTTTGAACCTACTGCATCCTTGTGAATCCATGATTCTCAGGTGGTGTAGGCACCTCATTGCTCAGTAGTGGCCTATAAAAAGTCCTACCATTTGTAATGGACCCATGTTAAGTAGGAGTCTTTTTGTGAGCCCTGACCTGGGTTCTCCAGATCTCAGAATGCCGGGCTAAACCCCACAGTCTGATATATGCCATCCCTGTTGAGGTAGCAATAAGTATGATTTTCTCTGGTCCAATTGAATGGTGGCTGGATGCAGCCTTTGCCAGCTCATCAGCCATCGCATTTCCAGATATGTCTGTATGGTCTAGCACCCGGAAAAGTTCCACCCTGCTGCATCTACCTATATAATTGAGTGCCTCATGACACTCCTGCAGCAGCTGTGATTTGCCCCATAGTTATGTCAGGGCTTTTAGAGCTGCCTGACTAACAGTGCATATGTGTATTGGTCAGCTAAACATCCTAGCCTCTTTAAAATCATACAGGTGTCACAAGTGTGTATACCTCTTTCTGGAACAGTGTAGCATATTTTCTCAGTGGGGTCGAGAGCATCCTTGGCGTGCTACAGCTGTAGTCCCCTACTCCCGCTCTTGCTTCTTTCCTGGAGCCATCTGTATGCCATACATTGGCCCCCAAATGAAGTTCCTTCCCTCCTGTTTCAGCCCACTGTTCCCTATCAGGGAAGTGAGTCTTGAAATGAAGGGGTAATTTGTTGAACGTTGCTATCATTCTGTCACTGCCCATCTCATGGAAGGGGCTCGACTTGTGAGCTCTGTTCATACTTGTCTATTGCTGAGAGGACTTCCTTTGTCATACCACGGTCCCATATATTTTTAACTATATGCCACTGTCCTTGCCTGATTCTCCACATCAAGTGGGACGTGATTCAGAAGTTTCTACCTTCAAGGTTGGTGTTCTCATTTCCCCTGAAATGCCCAATCAGGCCATTATTTGAAGGTGGTTAAGTTTATTCCTAACAGTTTTTCTGCAGGGCCCTTAACTAACCAAACTACTCCACCAAACTAGAGAGCAGTCATAAAACTAGGTTTAATGACTGTTATATGAATGCTGCAAAGTCCTCATGCTTTTCCAAGGGAAAAAGGGAATGCCTTCCTACTCGTCCATAAAGAGGCACAGGCTTTCCTTGCTTTTGCCTCAAGATGCACTCCCCAGTTAAGTTTAGAACCCAGTTAAGTAACCCCAGGGTACTTAGCTGAGGGTGAAGGCTGCAGAATTTTGCCCTGCAGGGAAGTATGGTAGATCCCAGGCTTGGTGCATCCTTGAAGGTGGACCCGGATAAGTTGGGAAGGATGTTGTCATCCTCTCCCCATCAAGGGTGTGAGAGGCAACTGGGAAGTGTGGGTCTCTCAGATTGGATCACCACAGACAAGGATAAGGTACTAGAGGGGGCATCCCCATTGAAATTACCCATTCCTCAAAAAAGTAGTGAAAAGTTTTCAAAAGTGAAAGTTGCATTTGACTATAATAAGGCAAAATCAACTGACCAGATGGCATCTTATTTTCACTCTTAAGAAAGGTGGTCAAATGGTTCTGAGAGTTGGATGTAGAGTTATTGTTATCTACATGCATGGTACAATTACTGTATAAGGAATGCACCAGAAAGAAAATAAACAGTTGAATTCTACAAGGACATCGTTCGATAATTGACCTTGTGGAAGGAGGAAAAGGAAGAAACTCAAGGTGAGGAAAGACAAAGAACCCATCATCACTTAAGAAAAAAAAGAGAGCGGTGGATGTAAGAAAACACTGCAACAGGTGCTATGAGATAGCAGTGCAAGAAGGAAAGTGAAAAAAGTAACAACCTATTTTTCAGAATGTCCCCAAGAGCCATTTTTTGTAGCTAAACAGTTTCGACACCTTGTACGGTAAAATGTTTTTATTTTCCAGTTATTGTGTAAATTTTTTTGTGCTATTTTAATGTGTATCATTTGTGGGTTGACATTATTTTTCTGTGGTAAATTAGTATAGCATATGTGTATTATTTCAAAATGAATAAATTCATTTAAAAAAATCAAAATCGGCCTACCTGGAGCAATGAAAAGAATGACTCAAGTTTTGGTCTCAAGTTAAGTGCGAGCGGATGAGGCCTGTTTCAGTCATTATGACTTATGTGGCAGGGAACGTGTTAATTTTTTATTTTCTTCTTGACACCTTCATCTAGAAGGTTTGCAGTCTCAATTAATCCTCTTTCTGCAGTGACCAGGTTTTTGAACCATTTTGTGTAATGGTCCATGATTTGACAGTTATTTTCTTCATGGCTTTGCAAATGGATCACCTCATCAGCTCTTGACTGGATGTCAAGTGGGTGGATGGATGATTTGTGTCCATACCGCTCTCAGTTTATTTGGTTACCAGCGGCAATGCATGTTGGTAGTTATAATTGTCTTTTTGTATTTATGATAACCCATGATTCTTTTTCCGAGGTAAGTTTCTTCTGTTTTTTATTGTTTGAAGTAGTATTCTTATTTTTGTCCTATATGGAACAAATGATTCATGTATACACTGATATTCTTTATCTCCCTTCTGATTAACAGTATTAAGTATTCTCTGTTCATCTAGAACAGGGGTTCCCAACATGGGGTTCCTGTACTCCTAATAGGTACAGAAAGACTGTGCTGGGGTGACGGTGAATAAGTATATAACATCATTAATATATTCACCTCGCCAGTAGCATTTTGTCTCTCTTTGGGCATGGACATAGTGAGGTTGTATAGGCTTTTTTTTTCTCAGTAGAGGGAAATTTGATTTAAAAATGCCAAGTTAAGTTTAAATAAGGGGTCAAGAATTGGGCAATGGTTAATTTACCAAAAGCCAATGTGGTTCAAGGACCAAAACGTTTGGGGACCCCTGCTATAGAGGTGGAATTTTTTCAGTTCTCTGAATATTAATTGAATTTTATTTTAACACTCTGCATTTA
This sequence comes from Platycnemis pennipes, assembly GCA_933228895.1. Taxonomy (NCBI): domain Eukaryota; kingdom Metazoa; phylum Arthropoda; class Insecta; order Odonata; family Platycnemididae; genus Platycnemis; species Platycnemis pennipes. Next base: position 30,516,948 of record OW121846.1, read on the forward strand.
CTCCGGAGAATATATCCTGGAAGTTTTTCTGTTAGGTGACCTGAAAAAACTTGGACTTGATTGTTCCGGAGTAAGGTTGGAAAACCTGGAATAACCCTGTAATTATTGTTCTAAGATTAAGGTTTTTGTGATTGACTATATTTTTTGTATTTCATTTGCATGCTTTACAGCAAGGATAACCTTTATAGACCAGATTTGTTCCATGTTTTTCAGTGGAGCCCAAGGAGATTTCAGTCTTAATTTTTTCTTACTTCGATTATGGAAGCTTGATTTGTATTTCAGAAGTTCCAGATATTGCTCCAGGTGAGCCTATTCCACCTGGCCTTGAGGATGTGGTGCAAAATGTCAGTAAAGTAGAGGATGATACGAATGATCAAATAACACTTGATCAGAAATCAACACCAGATGTTGGTAAGTTGAATGCGTGCGTTTTTATGTTGTGAAAGTAGAATCGCTCACCTATAAGTCAATGAAGTTAAACAAACAGCAAAGGATACATAAACAAGAAACATACTTCAGGATGAATTTACGGCAAGGGGTCAGCATACTTTGCTCTGATAAGGAGAAATAGGTGATAAATTTGCCCATCAAATAGCCATATAACGATAGTAAAATGCACTGTGTACTTTTCCACAAGTTCATTGATGGTACCATGTGTTTCACCACCTTGCTGCATTGTCAGGTACATAAAAAGGTTGGACTCTTCTCCAGAGGTGTATACAGGAGTGAGCACCCCATTTCTTATACAATCTCCAAATGCCTTCCCACCTCTCTGAAAGCAGCCTTCTACCCTCCACTAACCTAATCTAACAAGGGGAGTGTCCGAGTTTCGGGTCTAGGATTTTGACGAAATTTGCCAGGCAGGTAGTCTTTGGTTAGTTATTTACGAATCAACCCCCATATAGGGTTATATATCCAGTAACTTCGTCAAAAAATGAGTTTGAAATAGTTGTATTGCAAATATAAAGCTAATAATTAGGCATGTTTAACTGGTGCAGTTTGGGTTAGGGGTAAGTACTCGCTTCACAGGGTCGACGTCTCTGGTTGGAGACTCTCTGTCTCCAATTTTTTTTTCATTGCAGTTTTGTTGTACGACTGTCCCTGGTTTTACATATTTTTAATCTGGATGCATTTTAACTATTTTACGTATTTCTTACGTAATTTGCTAAAATTATGTAATTAGTACGTAAATTAGTTAATTACGTTATTTACCTAAATCATGTAATTAGTAGGTGGTGGAAATACGTGCGCACGCCCTGTCATTTTTTGTGTACGAAATTAACGGAAGAGCATGAAGTGTGATCGTGATTTTTAATTTCCGTATCTTTGGCCACGCAGTCCCGACGCACGTACAATATTTGTTTTAATTTGCCTGGTTCCTTGATTTTCCAGCACTGTGCTTTTTTGGAGAAACAAATCGCAAGAGAAAAAAGAACTTAAGCTCTGCATTCATATAATTGTAAGCATCTACCGAAATGTTCCGGTGATTCTAACATGCTCCTGAAAATGTGCAATACATTAATTATTCAAAATTATTTGTTACCGCTGGTATTTTATCAGTTTCCAAGCGACGTCCCTGGTTCAAAACTCTCTCCCACCCGAACATTTGGCCCGATCACCCGAACATTTCAGTATTTCCGCCGCCTACTAATTACGCGATTTAGGTAAATAACGTAATTAACTAATTTACGTACTAATTGCGTAATTATAGCAAATTAGGTAAGAAGTACGTAAAATAGTTAAAATGCATCCAGATTAAAAATATGTAAAACCAGGGACAGTCGTACAACAAAACTGCGATGAACAAAAAATTGGAGACAGAGTCTCGAACCAGGGACGTTGACATTGTGAAGCGAGTACTTTACCCCTAACCCAAACTGCACCAGTTAAACACGCCTAATTATTAGCTTTATATTTGCAATACAATATTTCAAACTCGTTTTTTGACGAAGTTACTGGATATATAACCCTATATGGGGGTTGATTCGTAAATAACTAATCAAAGACTACCTGCCTGGCAAATTTCGTCAAAATCCTAGACCCGAAACTCGGACACTCCCCTTATAAGATTCTTTTTAACGGCAAAGACAAACAGGAAAATATTCTAAAATCAGAAATCTACAAACTCTCGTGACACACCTTATATTGGCCAGACCAGAAGAAACTTTAAGCAGCGTACTAAAGAACACGCCACATGCTACAAAAACAAAAATTCTAACTCATTCTTTGCTAAGCATCTCCTGGAAACTGACTACCACAGTGATTTCACCCCTGAAATATTCCACATTCTTCCCAAGGGCCTTAAAATGGACACCCTCAAACAATTGGAGAGTAGAAGGTACCTGGCAGACCCCAATAAGACCCTGTGCAACAAGCAATTGTTTCCTCATGCCTCCCCACTCCTTTCAGAAAATCTTTCCTTTAAGAACCAACCCTCTCCCTAGGTCATTACCCACATCATAACCGATGGTTCTGCCCCAAAACACCCTCACCGAAAACCTCTCACTCCCCTGGTTTCCCCTACCACAATGTCCCTCAGTGCTGAGTATATATACCTGTGGAGAAGAGTCCAACTTTTGTATCTACCTGACCATGTAAACTAAACATGTACCATCAATAAACTTGTGGAAAAGTACGAAGTGCATTTAATTATGGATATTTGTAACTTCCACCAAGTGAAGCCTCAAACAGTCAATTGCAGCCATGTAACCATTGGAAAAGTGTAAATGTGCTTTCTTTTGGATTATAAGAAGATTTCTTGCAAGGAGATTTCTAAAATATCAACTTGTGAATCAACTGCTAAAACATCAATCATGACAACTTTAAAATATCACAATGAAACTATAATTTCTGTGTTTGGCATTGATGTCACTTATCAGAATCTGAGAGGAATTAATCCATGGATTTTAGGATGAAAATATCCTTGCACTAATTCCCCGCTTATATGGAGTGGAAATATTATATGAAGAGCTGCATTTCATGTGGATTTATTTGAGCTTTCTGTTTTGTTTCTTTTGCCAGTGGAAAAGAAGAGATACGTTGTTGATTGAAGGAAAGAGGCGGATGGAAATGAAATTTTAGCGGGGCAATGACCTCGTGAGAAAAATTATAAATTTACCTTCACATAAAGATGTAGGATCTCTTAGCTCTGGTAACTTGTTCGAAAGCATTCGGCAAGAATTGGAGAATGTCTTATGTGAAATCTCCATTTATAAATGTGAGGCAAGGAGGGGGGGGGAGACACGGACTGGGAACAGATTTCACCAACACACAGAAACACACAGCACTCCCAAGGTAACTCCCAACTTTATTAAGGTTGGATACAGCCACGAGCCCCTTGCTCGCGTGGTCAACCCTTCCCAAACGTCTCGTGCACCGTCTATCCCAACCCGCCACACTCACGGCTCCTCGCTGACTGCTGTCGCGTCACTACTCCGCGCGGCGGCGTCGGCCTCGTTCTATGGCGTCCCCCTGGGGGGCAGCACCGACTGGACCTTCTCTTACGGCCGTACGCTGACAGTCGGCCCTTCCTGATTTCAGGGCCGTCCTCGGCCCGATCTGGCTGTTGGCTGCCCTCTTCTTCCTCAGCATCGGGGTCCTCTTCGATCCGCTCTTGCGCTCCCCGGTCTAGGAGGCTGCTCTGTAGTGGGTTGTCGTCTTCTTCTTCTGCTACTGGGGCATAGTCATGGGGAGGTTGGCACCATGGTTTCATCCGATCCGCACAAAAGACAGAATGAAACCTCCTCTGGGTTCTGGCTGCTCCTGGGATATCTGTCAACAAATATCTATCTCTGGGGAAGACCTTTTCCACCCTGTATGGTCCCTTAAACTTGGGTGCTAGCTTTCGAGACGTTCCTGTCGCCTGGGCTTCTCGCTCAACTAACACTAGATCTCCTCGCATGTATCTCTTTGGCTCTTTGTGAGCTTCGTCGAACCTTTTCTTCTGTCTCTCCTGACATGTTACCATCCTGCCTATAGCTTCCTTCCTAATCTCCTCTACCACCTCTTTGCTCACTTTAGGTTCATCTTCCTGCAATGTCATTATCACTCGGTTTCTTAACGCGTTCCGGGGGCGGTACGCGAACAACAGTTCATGAGCACTGGACCCTACCGTCTTGTTCTCCATCGAGTTCATGGCAAATTGAATGTCTTTCAAGTGCCCATCCCAATCACTTCCATCCTCCGATGAAGTCATCGTCGTGATTGCTCGAGTAATTACGGCGTTTGATCTCTCTACTTGTCCGTTTGCCCTGGGGGTCGCAGTAGCGGTCTTGATGTGTTTTATTTGATGTTCCTCACAGAACTCCTCAAATTCTCTTGACGTGTATGCCGTTCCTCTATCCGAAATAATACGGTCCGGACAACCAAACAAGCTAACAATCTCACTCAGGGCCTCACAAACTGGTTTCGACCTCATGTTTTTCACAGCTCGAAGTACTATGAACTTCGTAAAATTGTCTTGGTAAGCGAGGACATACTCACTGCCTCTCTTGCTCCGAGGGAACGGCCCTAAGTGGTCTACGTTCACGGTATGAAAGGGTGTACCCTCGCGCTTAGTTGGATATAGTATTCCCTCCTTCTTCCCACCTGGTAACTTGTGGTAGGCACATTCAATACAGGCTGCGATGTATCTCTTTACCTTTTTCCTCATCTTCGGGAACCAGAAATATCTCCTCAGATGTTCCAAAGTCTTTTCTTCTCCGTAATGTCCCATATCATCATGGCTTCCTTTTATTATTCTCCAAATGGCGTCTCCTGGGACGACCCAACGACTTCCTCCTTCAACTCTTCGACATATTCGATGGTCTCTTATCACGTAGTCAGTGTGCACTTGCTTATCCTCATTTGTATTTGCTGGTTTTTGCAACATCGCATTAATTTTCTGGAGACTCGGACCTTGCAGCTGCATGGTCAACAGCCAATCCTCCTGCTGAATTCTCGTGGTGAATATCCTAGAGTCTACCATTTCAGGTTCTTCCGCATTATCTACCGGGTTTCTGCTAAGGGCATCTACATGTCCCATGCTCTTGCCTGGTCGGTATTCGATTTCAAAGTCGTACTCCTGTAGTCTCAACCACCACCTGGCGATCCTTGGCAACAGCTCCCTTTTAGTCATCGCTGTCTTTAACGCGTTACAGTCCGTTACGACTTTGAACATCCGGTCCAACAAGTACATCCTGAATTTGTCGACCGCCTCTACTACCGATAATGCTTCAAGTTCGTAGCTGTGATACGACTTCTCGGCATCCGTAGTCTGTCTGCTATAGTAAGCCACAGGTCTCAAAGGTTCCTCATCTCGCGATTGCAAAAGAATTCCTGCTAATCCATGTTTGCTGGCGTCTGTGTGGACCTCGTGCCTCGCACCCACGTCAAAAAGCGCCAGCATCGGTCTTTCGACTAATCTCCTCTTGAGTTCTTGGGAGGCTACCTCTTGTTCCTCACTCCACTCGAACTCCACTCCATTCTTTGTCAATTTCGTCAACGGTTGACTAATCGCAGCAAATCTTGGCACAAACCTCCTAAAGAAACCGGCCAGTCCAATGAATTGCCTGATTTCGTGGACACTTTCCGGTCGCTTGAACTCTCTCACAGCTCGAATCTTTCGTTCCCCGGGTTTAATTCCATCTGCGTTTATCTCGAACCCCAAATAATCTACTCGCTCCTTGAAGAATTCGCATTTCGCCAACTTTAATGTCAGTCCTGTGTCTTTGAGTACTCCCAAGAACCTCTCTAACTTCTCAAGTCCTTCTTTCACGGTTCTACTCGGGATCAGCACGTCATCCATATATACCAAAACATCCCCTGGTTTCGTCTTCCTGATGACTTGTCTCATCATCCGATTAAACACGGCTGGCGCGTTTACCAGGCCAAAGGGCATATAGTTGAACTCATACAATCCTTGCGGACTCACAAAGGCCGTAAGATGCCTAGACTGAGGCGCCACGGGGATTTGATAGTAACCCGAAGCGAAGTCTAAAGTGGAAAAATATCGGTTTCCCGCGAGGCTGTCTAACTGTTCATCAATAGCCGGCATTGGAAACTTCTCCTTCCTGGTCTTCTGGTTCAGCCCTCTGTAGTCGATGCATAATCTATTCTCTCCATCTGCCTTTTTCACTAACAGAGCTGGGCTAGCATATTCTGACGTTGAGGCTTGGACTATTCCCATCTTAATCAGCTCCTCCACCGCTTTCTGCATGTTCTCTCTTTTGGCGTAAGGTAGGCGATACGGCCGTGCCGTCACGGGTCTGTCGTCGTTCAAGTCAATGCTGAAGCTGGTGAAGTTCGCCTTGCCTAACTCACTTAGGTTTTTAGCAAAACATCCCCTGAATCTATTTACGAGGTCGCATATTGCCTCTTCCTCTTGCATCGACAGGCTCTCATTCACGTCCATCTCGTCCTTCTGGATTCGTGACTCCTCTTCCACTCTCCGCACTTGAGAGTTCCTTCCCTTCTTAATGACAACATCTTCTCTGGAAATAGTGAGTTTCCCGAACTCCTTTTCGACTCGAACTCCTGGCTGGTCTAAGGCACTCCGCCCTACGATGATAGCATCCTCCTGAGAATATTCTGGGACGATCAAAACCTCTACCTCCACGTTCACATCGTCCACCTTCAAGTTCATCCGTTTCGAGCCAATAGCTTTACAACTCCCGGATCCAAAGCCTACTAAACACTTACGGCTTGCCTCATACTCGACTCTTAGTTCTTCAGCGACGTCTCTTCTCAAGGTGACAACATCGCTTCCTAAATCAACGAAGCCAACGACCCGATCGCCATCTATCTCTATCCACTTGTGGTATTCATCCTTTATGCTGCAGTTGGGTCATGCGATTTTCCTAATATTCCAACTTTTCTCACGCGGAGTCGTTCTCGGCGTTCCCTGCGGACAATCTTTTTGCAGATGTCCCGCCTGCTTGCACCGGTAACAAAGTCTCTCACGGGCGGCTATTCGGCACTCCCTAGCAAGGTGCCCTTCTTTATCACAATTGAAGCATACGCCCTGGGCTAGCGTTCTTTCACCCCTCACTTCCTTGACTTCGATCTTCTTGTCGCTGGTCGCAGGAGGTCGATTCTGATAAGTTGCTTTCTCTCCCATTCTCGCCCTATCGGTGACGCTCTCGTATCGTTTTATCTTGCGTAGTAGTCCTTCCACATCTTCAAAGTCACACATAGTCAACAGTTTCACCAGTTCCCTATCCCACATACCATTTAAAATGTATTTGATTAGGGACGCTTCATTTACTTCACCACGTCTAGCGATAGTCTTCATCGCGTAAACATATGACTCATGCGTCTCGCCACGCTGCATCCTTCTCTTTGTAAGGCTCAAGTGCACATCGGCTTGATCCTCCACTGATGGAAAACAATATAATAGTCCTCTCTTGAACGCCTCCCAAGAATGCACTTCATCGGCCACGCTATTCAGCCATAGCTTCGCCGCTCCCCGCAGCTTGCTAACGGATTGGGCTAACAACATTGACTCGTCCCACCCGTAGGCTGATGCGATGCTCTCTACTTGCCTGACCCATTGTGCCGCCGTAAACCCTAGTGTTAACGAAGGTTCAAACTCCGGCAGTAATCGCTCTGCTATTTCCCGATGCGCTACCACGCTTCTCTCAAGAACTAACGATTGCCCATTTACAAGCTCGCGCTCGCGTTCTAGAAGTTTCCTTTCTCTCGCTAACAATTCTCTCTCGTGTCGCAACAGCATCTGTTCCCTCTCCGCTGCACACCGAAGGACGCTCCTCTCTACGTCCGGTTCCCGCCAATTCAACAGCGTCGGCTCTCTTCCTCTCGGAGGCCACGCGACCGTAGCCTCGCGCGGCTTCTCAACGATTCCGCTTGCCTGCCTAGCCTCTCCGGCCATATCTCCGCCAAACGGTGTCGACGCGCAGGATTGCCACATGACGGTAGCCTCACGCGGCTTCTCAGAAGGTCCCATTGCCTGAATATCCTCTCCGGTCGTGACTCTCATGCCGAACGGCGTCGACGGGCCCGAAGGCCACACGACCTTAGCCTCACGCGGCCTCTCACTAGCCTCTCGCGCCAGGTCTCGACACACTCCCTCTGAGTCCGCTATGTCCCTGCCTTCAACTCGCGGGGCCCCGTCTTCGCTTCCTACTCGACACTCGCCGTCCCACGACACAATTGTCGGACTAGCCATCACTACGACTTTTAACCACACTCTCTCACCTTACTCGGTCAACACTGGGTAGGGTTTGATGCTCTCCTTTCTACTGATGGCTGGCTGGGCACCCATTTACCGAGGTCAGCTGGACACGAACAACTTCTCGTCCACTGCAGCTCGTCGGACACGTACCTCACTACGGGCTCCTTTGGACACTTTATCCCACTTCTGAACTGTGAGGCAAGGAGGGGGGGGGAGACACGGACTGGGAACAGATTTCACCAACACACAGAAACACACAGCACTCCCAAGGTAACTCCCAACTTTATTAAGGTTGGATACAGCCACGAGCCCCTTGCTCGCGTGGTCAACCCTTCCCAAACGTCTCGTGCACCGTCTATCCCAACCCGCCACACTCACGGCTCCTCGCCGACTGCTGTCGCGTCACTACTCCGCGCGGCGGCGTCGGCCTCGTTCTATGGCGTCCCCCTGGGGGGCAGCACCGACTGGACCTTCTCTTACGGCCATACGCTGACATAAATAAATTTTCTGGGACTGGTACATAGTGATGACCAGTGACATCTTTTGGCTGGGGATGGTGTTTTGTAGCTGCATTTAGATACCTGTCTGTATGGGTAGAGCGATGGGGGGCAAGAGGGCAACCAGGAACAAGCATTTCAGGCTGTCGGCAATTGCTGAGAATTCTTGAAGTGAACCAGGGCATGCCATACACTTTGGAAATGCCAAAGTAATATCTAAGAAATCCAAAGTAATATCCTTAGGTATTGTATTGGGATGATACAGAAAGCAATAGAAATTGCAAAAACATGTAGCAATTTCAATTGAGAGGATAGGTATTCATTACATGGCACATGAAAGAGAATGATCTGCTTGACCAATCATGATGTACACTGAACTAGCCAGGTCTACATAAGGGCGACAGAAACTCTCTTCCTACGTCCTTGACCTGAGGATGCCAGCAGGACAGATGGTGAAATTGTCGTCATCCAAACAATGAAAGCCTACAAAAATATCTAGAATGTGAATTAATTTAAGCAGTGCTGCAGACACCTGTGAGCGAATATCATCCACTAGAAAATCAGGATGTTGGAGAAGCTTAGGAAGAAGAAAGGGAGGCTTCTGTCATCGCTGGCCTTCCGGCAACGATGCTGTGACACGAATATGGTACCAACCTGTGTGTAGGCCAAACACCACCTAATTCTCACACTGCCAAAAGGATACTCCACTGTAGCAGCAAGGTACTTCTTAGAGAGCAGATCCACCATACATAGAACCTGATCTGATGTGCCATTAATGTGATAGATGTCTGCCTTGATGATGCTGCCTCCTCGATCCTAGCCAAAAGACTGATTTTCGCTCTCACTCCAAGAACGATACCTCAGGAAAAGCTCATCAGTGAACTGCGAAGGATTCATTTCCATGTTTGATAGGTGAAATGGGAATGTTTATCATTTTTGTAGCCTCCTCTCCTTTGAAAGACATTTATGATAGCCATTAAGTTATGTCTATCATTTTGTGATATGATGTTTTTGAACTAAAATGTTGTTCACTTGAGGAAAATAAATGAAGTCTCCCTTTTACACATGCTTTTATGGAAATGATAGATGGCTGGAGTGGATTGCAAATGTTGCCCTTCTGCTATTGCAGATGCCACAAGTAGTTGTAGGCGATTCTGTTTATGGATGTGTGCTGCAAGTATGCATTAGGTATTATTTTGCCATTGATTTTTTTATTATGTCTATGAAACCTATTAGTATTATTACCATTATGATTACCATTGATAACAGTAGTGGGAAGGTAATGTGGCAGCATTAAAAGGAAATCCATCTTAGTCATAACGTTTGCCATTATCTATGGTTATTTAAGGCAAGTCACATTTTCAGAGACAGGAAGCCATATTTTGATGGACATGCACTAGATTCCTCTTAGTTTGAACCAGGGGTTGTCTTGTGTTCTCTTTTTATTTTGCACATTTATGACTTTGCACTTCACATGTGGGATGAATGTTGGATGTTTTTGAGCAGTGTCTCAGTCTTAGAATTAGTGTATCTGAGGGATTGCTGTTATTGTTTTCTGGTAGTAGAACCCTCTCCCGGGGAATTTCATCAGCTAGGTAAACAATTTTGAAGAAAGCTCAGACATTAATTGAAGGATGAAAGTTTTTTTCCCTACTAATAACTAAATCATGCTTTAAGATGCGATGATATAATTTTGATAAATTGCTAATGGGCTTTAATTATCAATCGGAATATATAATTTAAGTTTCCCTCTCCTAACTCCATAGTATTGTGCAATCTCTTCTTCCCTTCCCTGCTGGTCTTGTTTTTACATGCGCATATATGAACCTGCTTATTGCCTCTGCTGGCTGAGTGAGTAATTTATCTTGCTTAGAGTTAACTATTAATGTAGTTTCATTTACTAACAATTAGATGCTCGCTTATTACTATCACTGTAGGGTAATGCGTGAATGAACAGGTTGGAAGTATTTATGTATTTTTGATAGGAATTACTTCACAATACCTTTCTATTTTCTAAAGAACCAAAGCTAAGAGTAGATTTTTATCAGCTGCACGCAACCATGTGCTTCATTATTTGGAATAAGTATTCAATTTGATTTCAATGTAAAATGGTATAGTTAGCATTTAGTGATGCATATTATTTTTGCATATTAGTATTGGTTTTACAATTCCTTTTTTGTGAGATTGATGGGATGGTTTTGCTATCAAATACAGAATGGGAGTGGAGTTTTATATGGCTCTTCCAAGCAAAATTAACTATCCTTTTTCAGTGCTATAGTTAAAAATGAGAGATGTAATTCTATACTTTGCGTTCAAAATCAAGACTTTGACCTGAATTGCTTTCTTAGTCTGTTGTAATAAGTTACTGCTGATGAAAATTAAATTGTATGAAAGCATTTTCTGCTAATGAAATGATATTTTTTCAGGCATGAAAAAGTAGTCATTATGAATACATAGCAAAATTATGAATAGCAGCTAGAAGAACTGCATAGGGAAAAAGGGGTTCCTCATGTTGTTGTTATGAATTTTTCGTAGTACGCATTTATTGACAATTTTATCTCTTTCTTTTAAATGCAGTAGTGTTTCAATTTTGGTATAGGAATATGAACATTAATTACAATTTCATTGGTGGTTATGTTCTTTTTGAACCTAACCTGTAAAGGATCAGTGTCTCAAAATGGTTGGAACTGACCATGACAGAGGGCATGCCAGTGAATTCCTTTTTTAAATCTTCTCCCCTAGCATTTGAATACACTTGGTAAATGAAGTTACACATGTGTTGGCTTGGATACAGTTAATAAAAATGGTCATTTACTTGTGCTGAATCAAGTGTAGTTTTCTGTGCTGGAGAACATACCTACAAGACAATTCTTGAGGAAGTCAAGTGGTGGCCTGGAATATCATTTTTGCTGGTTGAAACAAGTGTCTCGGTGCTTGCATAGGGAATCATTTTAAATTGGAATTCTTCTTACCCATGAAATATGATAACATGCTAGGTGCTATGGTGACTTACAAATATCTGGCGGTGTATAAGTATGATATTCTTTCATAAATGCACTAAAACCATTACTAACAAAAATATTTTTTGCTGAGATCTTTGTGAGTTTGTCATTCTGGTCCAGTTTGTTTAACAAATAATCTAACCAATTGATCATTTTCTATGCTGTATGAAATGTGCCTCCATAATAATGGTGTGATTGTCATTTTATGCATTAATGAAAGTTGTGAAAAGTATGATTTGTATGATTTTAGCTGATATTCATTTTTCATAGCCATTAGGTTCAGAAGGTTATCATTTGCTTTTGCGACAAAAACTTGCATTTTAGTGATCCATGTTCTACCATAAATTCATTATAATTCCAGGCAAATCAGAATATAATTGTAGAAAATTTGGTATATTCTCATCATCCTCAGTTTATAAATTCTAGGATTGGTTAACTGAAGCCCTGCATTTTCCCCTATTCCATGCCAAATTCTTATCCTTCCTTGTGCAGAGGCCGAATTTCAAATAAATTAAATGAATTGGCCGATAAATGAAATTGTTTGGAAACAACCAATACTAACGTGGAGTTGCCGCAAAAGACACGGAGAAAACATAGCTCTGAAACAAAGGTCAAAAATAATAGGTAAATGATCATAAACATTATCTGTCTCTTTCGATTATCTAATTGAGTTTCCCCTTCCATTACCACTTATAATTGGTGCTCGACTGTAAGTATCTGTATTCTTGAGGAATTTTATAAATATTTCGCAACTCTTTAGTTTCACTTTGAAGGGTGGTTGAAAAAGATCCCACTATCAATTTGTCTTTAATTTTGAAATAGTGATTTGATAATGCTCTTAAATGCTAATCTGAGCTCTCCATCACTTTTTTTATAATACCTATAAACTGGGGCTGGGATAATAAATAAATAATTTTAATTTTATGGTTCTTTTTTTCTTTTTCTGCAAAAGACTCGAGCACTTTAACAGTTTTGGCACCTCGCGTATTAATTGTCTTGCCATCACGCAAGTGTTTTTATTTAGATTTGGCATATGTAGAGTATTTATTATGTTACCTTGTCACATGTTACTGAGGTGCTTACTCCTTTTAAAGTTTTCTGCAGACTTCTCTTCCACTCTTCTTCTCAAGACTTGTCCACTTGTCGCTCAGTTGATCCATTCCATCTTCATTATTCTTCAGTAGCACCACATTGCAAATGCTTCCATCCTTGACTATAATGCTCCTTTTATAGAAGGAATAAAGGTCCCAGTATCAATTGGCTCGATTAAGTTGTCTCTTCTTCTTTTTAGAGTTTTCAGCAGTCTTTTCTTTTCACGCCATTCTTGCCATGTTGTATTAATTCATTTTGTTATTTATGAGGGACATATGGAAATCTGGAACTCCTACCATTCCATTTGCAACAAAAACCCTTATGAGGAAAGGTCTTGTGTCAATCATCGTTCAAGAGGAATCTATTTACTTAATGATTTGTGGTTTTTATGATCTTCTTCAGAAATATTTGGACATAATGAGGATGCCTGTGAATCCACTTCAATCAATGTGTTCAACTTCAATGTGTTTATGGGATTCGTGAAGACATTGTTTGCTATTGAGCGATCAGGAGAGGTAATTTTGGCAATGCCATCACCTTTTGCTGTCGAACTGTTGTTCACAAAGTATCCCAGCTTCAACTTAGTGCATTTTTTTGCATAAGTTTTATTTTTCGTTGCAATTTAACTTTTCAACTATTCTTTTGAAGAATGCGAACTTCATTATGATTGTGTCCTCAGGCAACTATGTGTAACTTTTTCTTTGTATCCATTTTCTTTTCCTGATTTTATCACATGTATCTAGCTAAATTTATGGAGTTTTAGTAATGTTACAATAAATCCGTATATGTGTTACAGTGGGGATTCTTAAAATCCTGGTTACCTATATTTATCAAGGGAATATGAATTAGAGAAGAAAAGGGAATAGATCTGAAGACAATATTCCTCCATGCAATTGCTCTACCTTACATTGTTACTCATTTGGGTTTACTCCCTTACTCATTTGGGTTTACAGTTTTGGGTTTACTCCCTTACTTATTTGGGTTTATGGTGATTTTCACATTCCATTTCCAAATGTAGTCATGAGGATTGAAATGCAATGCAAAGTAATGCTTTCACTGAACTGGGCCTATGAAACAAAACAGGTGGTTGTGTTACTACACGTGCCAAAGTATAGGGTCTAAAAGAAATAACTTTTGTGTTTAGTGTTGATGGCATTTGGTAAGATGCCAAAGAAAATGAGAAGAAAGCAAGAGTGCAGTTTTTTTGTATGAACGAAAGTGGGGTGGATTGAAACTCTGGGAAACAGCATGCTGAAACTCACACTCTGATCTAAAAATTTATTTGGTTGTAGACTCGAAAGCTGATCTAGGAGGCAACAATCTCAGGGTCGCTATAACATGGAATGTTTCCTCTCTGCTGAGCCCTGCCCATAAATTTCTCAATCTAGGTTTTCCTGATTCTACTCTGCTTCTGTTCGAAGGGATGGCGATTGCAAGGATTGCATAGTAGTCAAAAGAGAGGGGAGGGAGTAGGGGTCTTGGTGTGGGAAGGTAAAATGGAGGTCATCTTTGATAAGGGGGCATGAGTGTTTGGGTGCATACTCTTTTTACAGGTTGGCTGTATTTTGCTGTTGCTTATGGCTGTATTTTTCTGTCTCAAGTTTTGTTATGTTTGAATTAATATGTTGAAACTTACCTTCTTATATGTATTTTCTCTTATGTAGGAATATACAGTTAGTCTTGTTGCATGATGTATTTTTGATTGATGTTGGCGATGTTTTTTTTAATGATGTAAAGTGTTAGTGCTTATGTAGAAAATAATTTTTATGTTTTTTTTATTTGAAAATAAGAATGGAATGGCCATGACATGGAATACTGAATACAGCATTCCATATCATGGCCTAATGGTATACAATGTTCCTTAGGGATAAGTTGAACGGTATGATCTCAAGCCATAATAGCATCCTTCAGTTCGTAATGATTTTTTTTACTATGGTGACCACCACCGAGCTGCCCATGTATGCAGACCATATGTCACATCTATTTTTTTTATACGGAATCGGCTCAATCGCGTTGAGCATGGAGGAGGAGGGATGCTTATTGTGTCAAAATTTTCCTGTGAATGTGTTTTACTTATTTTCTGTAGTATGCATTGTAATCTCTTGTTCTTTGTTGTTAGCATGCTGACTGGTTTTTGATTTGTTCCTTTGTTTAATGTTGGCTGGTATGGTATGTTATTTACACTTTTGAATACACTTGTAATGCATGACTGGAAATGCTAGAGTGAATTGGCAATGCTTGATTTGGTGTAGAGAATAGTTGGCTTATCTAGATGCTTTTACTAACATACTGCAATCCTTCTAGTAAAAACTGAGCTACATTTTACAGAAAAATTTATTGCCCTTCTGCAGTTTGATTAGTTTGTGTGAAATGGACACTTATTTGGTGGGCAACACCCGTGTGTTGAGTCGACCATGAGTTATTTTTATTAGTTATCACATATACCAGGTTGAATATTTAGCTGTCTAGTCATATTTGATATTCAAAATACCTACTGTTTTGTCATGAGAATGCAAAATTATGTATTTTCTAGTATGAATACTGGTGGTATATTTTTTGGCTCACTTTTTTTGCACCTTTATCAATAATTTGTTCTTTTTCAGGATATGTCTTATGTCAGGTGTTTGTTATTATTAATTATGTATCTATCTCACTTCCTTCATACCACAACTGAAGATTTTCCTAATATTGCGTAAAAGTTTGGCTTTTTACTTTTTTTATATACCCTTCAAGCTATTCTAATTGAAGTACCATAGATACTCAAATATAACACTACCCAAATATAATGCAATAATTAAAATAAGAGGTTCTCAATCTGACATATTGAATTACGTTTAAATTCAACAAAAGTATAGTTCCATCAGCTATAGAAGCAAGAACAATTTTCTCATGACTTGTCTTCACTAGAAATTTTTTCTTTTTTTTGGTGTGGGCTGTATTATTTTCTGGCGAGTCAAATGTCAGGGGCATTTTGTCCTTGTCAGTTTTCCCAAGCTTGCAATTATGACATTTTCTAAATGAAACAAACAACTGAAAACTATCAATTTTTCCTGCTCTTTGGGTAACTTCTGAGAAAGCTGTGTACTTTGTCATAGTGTTAATTTACATTGATACAAGAAGCATGTCCACCAACCTCAACCTACAGTAGGGCAAGGATGCTACAGGGAATTCCAATTTAGTTGACAGCATGGGCCTCATTGAGAACTCAGTTGCTAAACCTATGCTTTGCGAGACTGGATTCAGGCAATGTCGGCAACCACTACTAACAATGTACCAAATTAGATATGGTTACCATCCAGAGGTCAATGGCAGATTTCAGTGAGTGGTATTGTGGGGCATCAATAACCTGTTTCGGAATTTAGGGTTAAGTTAGACATTTATTTCTTAAAATTATGGAAATTCCTTGAAAAAAGCCATCTCAGAAAAATACAACGCTCACAAATATTTTAAAGTGATTGGTGTATTGTGTAATGAAGTAAATATTAATGATGGCCATTTTTGCTGGAAGTAAATCAAATATTACAGAAGCCTTGAGAGTTGCTCAACCACTGAAATAATTTATCAACCTAATGTTCACCATTGTGAAATTAAAGCTGTAACCTTATAATTCCACAAACTTTATTGATGACTTAGGTTTAGACTAAAGAAGTCATGACCAAGTCAAAAGACTGAGGTGAATACTCCACCTGAGGTAGAGGTGAAGTCGAAAGACTTATGAAGTCATCATCAGAAAAGACTTCATAGATCTTCTATTAAGTGCATATGGAGTTACAAGGTTAAAACTTTCACAATGTTACACAAATTCCACTAAATTTCTGCTGACACAACCAATCTAATGTTCATTATTAAAATAATGACAGTAACATTTTTCCCCTGAATACTAATAGAGAAATATCATTCTTGATACAATGGTAGGAAATAGTCATCATTGTTTTTCAAATAGACCATGGAAAATCACAAAACAGAAGCCATTTGGAGTATTTCATGGGAGGATATAAATTGACTCAAAATGGTTAACCACACAACTGCCTCACTTCCTCACTTTGGTTGCTTAAATTTTGCATAACTAAGTGCGGTAGAAATTTGTTTGTGAATAAAAATGTAGAGTGTAGGGTGGCAAGTTCATTTACAAATATGTACTTGTTTGAGCCATATCATCTCATCAAAGTCATATTCTCTTTGATGTCATCCTGAAAATTGTATGCCTACCACATTTCCTCTTTCTGAATTGGTGAATATAGTTTTAAAATTTCCTGGAGAGACAGCATTGAAGCTTTCTTATGAGTCGTTCAACGCCTTTATTCTTAAAAGTTGAAATCTCCCTCTCAATGTATTTGTTTGGACTCAAATCCTTTTCACAGGACATAGCTCGCAGTTCCATACAGCTTTCACTCCCACTAGCTAGTAGGAGTGAAAGTTCTATGAAACTATACACTTTAGGAACTAAATCCCAGTTTTTTTATTTATCCTGGACTTGCAGGATTGACTAAATGTATCAGGTCTCATTTTAAGCAGTCTTCAAAAATGTTTATATTTTTATAAATCAGTGTATGATCGAATTTTCCTTCCAAGTGGTTGTGGGTAATGGCTCCCATCTTTCTTGAATTTTAGGATGCATTATCACAAACAAACAACTACGGAGCCTCTGCATATGATCCACTGAAGCCTTAGTCTAGTGCTCAGCCAGCTAGAAAAGTATGAGGAGGAGCTTTAATATTTTTATCACGTTAAGCCGTTCGGTGGACACTGATCTAAGTCTCGTCATATATACCTTTGTTCTTTGTTCATTTCAATAAGCTGTGTTAAATAACGTTGACACCAATAAGTCACTCGTTTGTTAAGTGCACACTAACTACACCTTGGTTTGTGCACGAAAGCGATGCCAGTGAGGAGATAGTATATGGTAGTTCTTTTGAAATTGGGAAGTGAAATTACTTCATATTCATGGAGCTGAACATAGTTTTCAAAGTTAGTGGAATATTTCTCATAAAAATTTTATGCAACTTCTTTCTAACATGCAATCTTACATAGCCATTGTAAATCAATGATATTGTATTTTTGAATGGCTTGTTAATTTTTTTCCATTAAGTTACTAATACACCACAAGACACTTTCTCACCCTGTAGACAGTGAATTGTGGACATCCTTTAGCTTTCTGAGTTGCTTATCTGGCTTTGGTAACACTTCTGAAACAGTGCTTAGTAAAATATGCAAAGACATTGAAAACCAGTTACCTTTCAAAGCTTCTCAACTTTTCCCCTTTTCTCTTCTTCATCAGACATGATTGCATCACATGATTAGGAAAAAACTCCACAGCACTATTTGAGTCATTTTAAATGCCCCACTTGTTCACTTTGAGAAATCTTTTGAAAAACCTAGTGCCACTTGTCACTCCCTATTGATGCATTGAGTTGAAGTGTTATATCTTTTGTGCAGATGTTTTATGGCTCCTTCTTAATGGAACTTATGAAAATACTGTAGGGTACCCTCTTATCTATTGAACATCATGTTCTGGGAATAATCTATGCAACTGTGAAATGGGACATCATATTTTACCTTAGTTTCGGGAGAGTGGCCCATGCTGAGTCTCATCACGTATTTGTATTTGAGTCCCATTTCCAAATGTTATTGATTTTCCGCTTTCATTAGCCAAGTTATCAAAATTTATTAATTTCAGCTGATTTTATACCACACACCTTTCTACAAAAGCTTATCTCAGCTCCTGGAGAAGTCTCTTCTTTAAGCATTTTCCAATACAAATAATCTTCCTCCCATGTGTTTTGAAGCTATTGACATTGGCAGAAAAGTGTTATGCAGCTGATTGATGGCACTGGAAAAATTTTTTTGCATTAAAAATTCACAATACCCTTTATAATCACGATAAAGTCACAGTTTTTCACCAAAAATAACTTGATACTTTTATCAGACATTTAGATGCTGCATTTATGAACTAATATTTGCAAGTTAACAGGCAACCACTTTTTGTCTTACATTAGTAAACTTCTCTGGCCCAAGAGATAGCTTTCAAGTAATGGCATTGCTGTAAATAATTAAAATCTGTCTGTAACATGATTGTAGGGAAAAGTCTAAGAAATTATTCTTGAGATATTTGTGCTGCTGTGAAAAAAGATTTGTGGCAAACAGCATTACAAAATTAAAATAAAAAAAGCCACCTTAAAGGCTAAATTAGATGGAAATATTCTTCGTTACATTTGTTTCAAAACAATATTGAAATACCAATGTCACTGTTGGATCTAACACCTGTTTTTCCTGTAGGAAACAGTTTTCTACAATACCTAGTGGAAGTTAATTTTTCTGATGCATTTCGCCATATCACACCATGATTCTCAGGAGATTTACATGGGAAATGAAATGCCATAAGAGACCATACTGTCAACTAAATGTGCAATGCCCTATGCAAACTTGACACTAGCGTTACTGCCCTGACATTTTCCTTCTTAAAGCTTGAAGCTGAATGGATGTGTCAAATATTAGATATCAATTTCCTTAGTCCTTGATCCAATTGAATTAGGCTGACTTGCTTCAGTATCCACTGATGAAATTCCTTAGCTGACCATATTTTTCGTATATAATTATAATTCTGCCTTTTTTCAAGCCGCTAATTGTGCCCTCAGAAACTGAAATTATTCTACAAAAAAGTCTATATTAAATATTTATTTAGGGTTCTATTTTTTTGTCTGATAAACTTTAAATTTGGACTCTTCGAATATATTGCAACTCCCCCTAATTATTGCTTGAATATGGATATAAAAACCTCATGTTATACTTCAGTATTTATGGTAAGTACTGTAATGAGCCTGATTGCACGTAGTGAGGCATAAAATAATTAGCCTCTTTTACTCTATGCTCTCAGCTTGATTTTTTTCTCTTTGTCATGTTCATGCATCACGGACTACCTCTATGTTAATTTTTCATTGTTTTTATCATAAAAACTTCCGAAGTTCATGAGGCTATTGTCTTAAATAGGTCGTAGTCATTTTTCTTTAAGAACATTCATTTTTATGTTTCTTAAGTGAAAATATTCAGTTTTGTGGTTATTATTGTTCTTCTGGGGGCATCAAATTTCTGTAGCTAAATTTACAGTTTCATAGACTAAAAACAGATAAAAATGCATATTTTTTGGATTAATATTCACCTTGTTGAAACTGTTAACTCATTTTTTGATAAATGTCATTATGACTTGAAGTTTTTGGTCACAGTAGTATCGTAACGTTCAATTCAATTCACTGAGAGGAAATATCTCATAGTTTCAATGTGACATACCATTTTTAAGTCTTTGATTTAACTATTAAGTGGCAATTGATTTTTCCTGAAAGCTAAAGCTAGATTTCTGAAAACTTCCATTTTATATTTTTTAATTGTAGATTTCATTTCATCTTTAAAGCTAACTTGGTTCTTTTTGTAGAGCAACGTTTATGGCTCCATGCCGCTGAACCCATCTCTTCTGATTCCGATGAGGATGGAGGTGAAACATGCCAGATACAAGCAGAGTTGGATGCACACAAGCCTGCTTTGATAGGTAAGTTACATGAGATCAGCGTATTGATGAAAATCTACCAATAGCCATTAACCCCTGCTACACCGGAAAATATTGCTGCAATATTAACTGAATGTTCATAAATCCATTGCAGGAATGTTACAATAGCATTCAAATAATGATAATTCCAGGGTGCCCAGTGGTCAGGTAAAATCTGGAAATTAGATGGATGTTGGAGGGAAAATATTGTTCTATTCCTGTGTTAGAAGGGTGGGGGAGAGAGAAGGCAGGGGTGAGGGGAGGGTTGAGAATTTTGAGCTGAGCGTTGGTCTGTGGAGAGGAAGGGGTGGGGGGATGGGTGACCGACTTCAGGTGCTGGGAGGGATTTTGACTCCTTTGAAATAAAAGATTTTCTGTGGAAAAGTGCAAAGTATCATCACTTCATGTCCTGCAATGGATTTCTACAATGTATCAGCCTCCACCATGCATTTCATGTAACTTAATTCTCCATATTGGTAACTGAAACCATGGAAATTTTTACCACTAGTGGCTCAAGTTGTTAACCTGAGAAAATTATATGTCGTTCCTGCTTTGCATTTCTGTAAAACTTTTCCAAAACTGAAACTTCAAAAATTAGGACTATTCGGGGGAATATGGTAATTTTTTAATCTACCTTGTGAAAACTATCGACACACAAGGGGTAATTTTACAACCACTGCAGACAACATTGGCTTACATGAAGCCTTACGGTCTTACGATTACCCATAATTGCTCAAGCGAGCTTAGTCATTGAAAATACAGGTTTCTAATTTGTTGCAATGCCTTTAGGCAAAAATCTGGTACACCTAGCGCATCTCTTCATTGCATAAAGTGTCTTTACTTGTGATCCCAAGAGGTATTTATAATCTTTCATGCAGTATAATTTGGAAATTAAAAATGGAACTAAAACAGTATTTAAAAGAACAGCCCTTAAACCCCAAACAAGCCAACAAGAGAGGTTCTCTAACCATCATTCCAGACTCAACTAAGTTGCAGAAAAATCTTTGTGTGTGCCCTCGTCAACAGTGTTTAGTGAATGATTATTTAGCCGTGCAGGAAGCATTTGTGGTCAGAATTGAAATCGCCTTTATCCAGAGAGGCTAAAAATGTTATTTTTTTGAACAAAAATCTAAAGTAGGCTCAAGGGTTAAGGTTAAGGTAATGACCTTTTATTCTTATTTCTTAATGTTTAAAGTTTGAATTATAATTTAGGTTAGTGTTTTTATCACTCTTATAATTAATTATTAATTATATTAAAATTAAAATTATGACTTCATATTATTTTGAATCTGTTTTGACATTTTTTATCTGATACTAAACATATTTTGTTATTAAACGTGGCATTTTTCATTAAACACACTTTTTTAAGAAAAAACATAAAACTCTCTATTATCATACAGTTTTTTAATTTCAGAACGTAATCAGAATGCAATATCAGAAGATTTTTCGTAAAGTAAATGTGTAGTATATTCTAATTTATGCAATGTAAAATTGTATTTTTTGATTTCATGGAACATTTTTATGCTGATGTATAGGAAAACTTGGTAAAAATATGTATATACATATAGGTCAATGGTATCATCAGGGATCCAGGAAAATCACTTTACCGACATAATGCTACATAACGCGAAAATGCAGCCATAAAACAATGCAACACAATTTCATCAATTCGGACGAATTATGGAAAAAAATTGCATATTTTTATTGCATTTGTAGACAAATTTCACAAAATATACAAACTAAAAAAATTGTAGGTCAAAACCTAATTTAAATCAAACATATTATGTTTTACCTAAAATTTTTCGAAGATAGACTTAAAATTTTTCAGCAAAATCAAACGGCGGAGCCTGATGATGGGTTCTGGCTACGTGATGGGAGGATGGCTCTGCTTACACCTGTTACATATTCATCATTAATTTATAAGAGGTACCTCATTATGCCTCTTCTTCCATATTGTACTTTTCCAAATAGCTACAGTAGAACCTCTTTTTTTTGAGCCTCTAATTTACGAAATGACACCAATTTACGAACTATTCAGCCGGTCCCGATCTTTGTATATAGGAAAACCATGTAAAATGACCTCTATTTTACGAAACCTCCATTTTACTGATTTACGAAGTGAGAGGCTGGTCCCTGGGAGTGATTGACCCCTGTTTTACGAAGTTTTTGAAATGATTTTGTAGTACTGTACTCAGTACAATGGAATAACAATCGCTGTATACCGAAACAGGAGCAGCTGAAGGTAGGTCATGTTGAGAGGGCCCTCGGTCCAAGTATTTCAAATGGGTAAATGTGGAAAAATCGAATGTGGGCACAGTGCTTTTTAAAGTGCTTAAACTGTAGCAAAAATCCCAGAGACTGATCATCCAAATAGCAATTCAGTCCTAATTATATGATCCAAGGAAAAAATGTTCAAAGATGCATGGCACGACGCCTACTTCTAGAAAGCAATGCACCAGTTCATAAATTAATCGGATTTGTGCTTGGTAATTTGTATTCCTTTTCTATCATTTTGTGTATTGCGAATACCTAACTCTTCATTACAAAGGATCCATATTTTCTCTGGAATCATTTAAAAGTAACTTTAAGATTCCCCCAAGCAACCCCAATTCAGAACTTTGTTCAGCCTTTCACTTGAAAGTAGCATTCCTGCAGGAAGTTCTTTGCTACAGCTGTCGTGGAACTTAGTTTCATTCAAAAATACTAATTTTGTAATAATAAATTACTTATATTCAAATCTTGATGTAATTTGATTATTTAATTTTTCATTAGAAGTGTTTTATGTCATTAGGTAAGAATTTGCGCGACCGCTTTCTGTAGCTGCGAGTAAATAGTTCTCGCAAATCACTGCTAGATGTCAGCACTGTACAGTGCAAAAAAAGAGGGAATTTCAAATTACCTCAAGTAAAGTTCTAAAATTGACTTTCATCAGCTGCGAAAAATTATTAAATGTTATTGAAGATATTTCAAACGATACGCTTTCTTCAAAAAAGTCATATTGTGGTCTTTTCACTGAAATATACTGGGTCAGTTGGAACTTTGTTTTGAAATTACCTATAGTTAGAATGCATCCCTGGATTTCCTATGCTAAAATGGCCTCTTTAAACACAAATCGAAGAGCACTAAATATGCCACTTTCGCTAATTAATGCCAAACTGCATGTGCTTAAAATACTCCTTGGGATGAATTAATTCACTTATTCCCCTTATTATGAGATCCTACATGAGAAGCTACAAGAACTTAATTCAGTTGCAGCAGCCAAGTTCATACCATTATAAATTTGTAGAAAAATATTTACCAGTTTTCTTTTGGAATGCTCGGCTGTGAGTTTCATTCAAAGTGAGTCTCCTAGCCTTAGGAATAACGCCTATGCTATACAGCGAATCAAAACAATTGAGGTCTATAATTTTTAAATCCTTTCAATTTGATACAAATACACTGCACACAGAGATTTTCACATAATATCTGTTGTTTTTTCCCTGAATGAGCAGATGACTATTATTTGTTATAGAAATTAGTTTGACTTCAACTCTGAAATAACTACTTGACAAGATTAGTACAGCATTGCATTGAAAGTATAGGTAAATGCATTACTGTCAGCAGAGTTTTAGTAGACGTACATTTGTCGCAGATCAAGCCTCATGATGTGCCTTCATGGACATTGCTCCATGATGTGCGAGGTGTTGCCAGAGCATGGGAGTGCCACCGCAAAAACTATTTCTTACTGTTGAAGATCAGCTGGTTTTGGTGACAAATCAGTTCTGTAGACAGAGGAGTTAGTGGAAGATAACCTCCAATTTACAAACCCTCTGATTCACAAAGCTCAAATTTTTGGGTCCCTTCAACTTCGTAAAATAGAGGTTCTACTGTACTTCATTGACTGACCATTACAGAATTGTGTGTCAATTATGTGCAAAATTTTTGCCTGTTCATAGTGATACCATAGTTTATTTTATAAGATCTTAGGTTAATATTTCCAACTTTCATCTTTTATGTAAATTTTCAATTTACTTGAACTTTGACTCTAGTTTGTGGTTAGTTCATGAATGGCCAGAACTTGCAGGTGTATTAAAGCCTTCTGCCCAGTTATTAACACTTATAATTTATTTATTTATTTATTTATTTAAATCATTATTCACATACAGCAGTAGCGCCAATTTACAGTGAAACATTTAACAATGAACATGAAAGAGGACAAAAATACAATAACAACATAAAGATCAACAACGCTGAGCCCAACATGGATAGGGGAAATATTTAATTTGTTGACAGGTGGGACATAGCTTGGGTGGTGAAAAGGTTACATGATAAATAAAAAGGATCGACGGTGTGAGGGAGTGAATTAAGAAGGGAGGAGAGGCGAAAAAGCGGTGAGCGCTGAGTGAGAGATATCCTGGGAGTAGGCAGGTGGAGTAGTGAATGCGTGCGGGTGGATCGAGTTGGTATCCTAAAGTTGAAGAGAGAAAGCAGTTCGGGGCAGTCAATGATCGAGTTAAGGGTATTGTGGAGGAGTTTTAAATCAGTTTTAAGTCTATGGTTTTGGAGAGTATAAATGGAAAGAGAAGACAGAATAGCATTTGAGGACATATTGCGGAAATGTGGGACTCTGTGTTTGACTATTTTGGCAAAGAAATGGGGGATGCAATCAAGGGATTTTAGATTAGTCGGGGCTGATATGGACCATATAGGGGAGCACTATGAAACTACGGGAAGAACGATTGTTGAGAAGTAGGAATGGAGTGCTCTGGGATCTTTTATTTCTGTGAAGCGGTAAAGAAGGCCTAATAGGGACATTGCCTTACTTTTTACAGTCTGAATGTGGTCGGAGTAATTTAGTTTTTGGTCGGTTTTAACACCTAGGTCTTTCATAGTAGTCACTCTGTTTAAGGGAGTTGAATTAATGGTGTAATTGAAATTCAGGGGTTTTGTTTTGAGAGCAAGAGTCATGATGCTGCATTTTCCAGGGTTTAGGTTAAGTTTCCAGGTATCACACCACAGGGAGGTTTGATTTAAGGCAAGTTGAAGATTAATACAGTCAGAAGTGTTATTAATTTGCTTGTAAAGCTTGCAATCATCAGCATAGAGAAGGGTATGGACTTGAGAGGAGTGGAGTTGAGAAGGAAGATCATTTATGAATAAATTGAAAAGATATGGTCCAAGGACACTGCCCTGGGGAACTCCAGACGTCACAGGAGACCAAGAGGAGGAAGCACCTGCGAGTGTTACACGCTGGGTTCTGTTGGAGAGGAAGCTAGAAAGAAGGCTGAGGAACATACCATGTATGCCAAATTGTTGGCTGAGTTTATGAAGGAGGAGTTGATGATGGAGGGTGTCAAAGGCCTTGGAGAAGTCAAGGTAAATGGCATCAAGTTGAGTTGACTTATCTATTGCACTGACGGCATGGTGTTGGAAGACAGCAAGATTGGTTAAGCATGATCTTCCTGGGAGGAAACCATGCTGCTGAGAAGATAAAAAAGGAGAGGTGAAATAGTAAATCCTGTTCAGAATAATACGCTCACAAACGGAAGAAAGGATCGGAAGCAATGAGATGGGGCGATAGTTTGAAACATCATTCTTGGGACCTGTTTTATGTATCGGAGTAACGTTGGCGCACTTCCATTGAGGGAAGGTTCCTAGGGAAAAACAGCGAT
This sequence comes from Platycnemis pennipes, assembly GCA_933228895.1. NCBI lineage: Eukaryota > Metazoa > Arthropoda > Insecta > Odonata > Platycnemididae > Platycnemis > Platycnemis pennipes. The sequence continues at coordinate 30,542,897 of OW121846.1, forward strand.
TAAATAAGATGGTTAAAGGTTGTGAGAGAGATGAAGCACAGTTGTGAATGAATTTAGGGTTGAGACCATCAGGGCCAGGTGAGCGGTGGAGGGGTATCTTGCAGAGATATTGAAAAACCTCCCGAGAGTCCGTCTGTATGTGGGATAGGCAATGATTGGAATTAGGAAGGAGGGACTGGACAGGGGTCATTTTATGGTTGGAAGTAGGCTGTAGGCAATCGGAAAAGAATTTTAAAAAGAGGTTAGGTCTCGCCGATCCAGCGGCATAAAAAAGTTAATGCCTTCAATTGTCTATAATTGTTAGCAAAACTATTTTATTATATATTTGATATTTTCAAACCAGAATTAAATTTTGCTTTAATCATGTTTTAGCGTTTTGCTTCATCAGGTAATAAATTAATTACAGCAGAATAATATTAAACATATGAATTTCAATTATAGCATTGGAGGTATACTGAAATTTAAGCTATTCGAATACCAGAAATGTGTTATTTAGCCCATCTCTATTTAAAATACCCCTTAACCAGGATGCTTAGAAGGAAATTCAATCATCAGTTCCTCTTGCTGATCAAATATCTATCTTGGCACTCTGAGCAGGTTATGCTATATTAAGGTCAACTGTTCGAGATGAGCTGCTAAATGTGAAAAACACAGGCGTAGACATTATGGCAATACTCTGCTTAATGAAAGAAGACAACCCAGTGTTTACTAAATTTGCAATATAATCCTTTGTTTGTAATGTAAAGTTTGTGGATACCCACAAACGTGGACAGTGAGAGGTCATTCTCTCAGTGTTCCGTTGTTTTCAGCGAACGTTGAGTCGATTGAAACCAGAAAATGCTGTGATTTTAACAATGCTTACATTCAAGTAACTTAGGTATTTAGGCTCTACATATAATGGTAACCTATATAAGTAAATCCTCTTTTAGCACTGTTAATGTAAAAAATACCAAGACAAGTTAGACAAGCAGAACAATATATCCATTGTGTAGTCGAGCTGTCAGTTAGTGTACAATCATAATGAGCTATTACTCTGTTCTTTACAGTTTTAATTTATAACTATAGTCAAGCTGTTTACAACGAAGTTATAATGAAGTGAAGGCTTCCCTGTCAAGAGAGGCTCTGAAAAACTTGTCCTCATATAACAAAGTTTGGTTATTACGAAGTAAATCTTTGGCCCCTTCAACTTCGTCATAAATGGGCTTAACTGTACTTACATTTAATAACTTTGACTAAGTGTGATGTTCATATCTTACGAACTATATTTTGTGCCCTTGGAAGGTAGAGGAAAATTATTGTAATTTTTTACCATTTTATTTGTGCTGGAAAAAGCAAATATAAACATAAAATGATATTACTTACACTAATTTGAGGTTCTTCAAACTAAATTCGACTTTTTATAAAACTATTTTCCTGGACCTCTAGGTATCGGCAAGGTTGGATCATTACACGTAGAATATTCATATAACAATAAACAACATTCACACTCATATAACAAAGTTTGGTTATTACAAAGTAAATCTTTGGCCCCTTCAACTTCGTCATAAATGGGCTTGACTGTACTTACATTTAATAACTTTGACTAAGTGTGATGTTCATATCTTACGAACTATATTTTGTGCCCTTGGAAGGTAGAGGAAAATTATTGTAATTTTTTACCATTTTATTTGTGCTGGAAAAAGCAAAAATAAACATAAAATGATATTACACTAATTTGAGGTTCTTCAAACTAAATTTGACTTTTTATAAAACTATTTTCCTGGACCTCTAGGTATCGGCAGGGTTGGATCATTACATATTATGTAGAATATTATTTTTCTACATACACGTAGAAAATAGTGTAGACAATGTAGATTATGTAGAATATTGCGTAGATTATGTAGAATATTATGCTGATTATTTTTTTGTTTGTAAAATAATGTTTTACGTTTAATAAAATGTAGAAAATTGCAATTAAAAAAATAAAGTAAAGTATTACATTGATTAGGTGTTGTGGTGGCCTAGTGGGTAGGGTGCTCAGCTACTGACTGGAGGGTCCCGGGTTCAAATCCAGGGTGATGGAGATGGGTTGGAAGACCTAGCGAAATTCATGAGTCATAGCAAAGACTGTTTTTCGTGTGCTGAGAAACAAGGGCATCAAAAGTCCATCAACCTTTTGGGAGCTTACTAAATGCAAGCATCCAGGTTTAAGCAATCTTGGAAATAATTTACTTGATGCCCCTGCATCTTCTGCACAGCTTGAAAGAGTGTTTAGTAATTCAGGGTGGCTACTGATATCCAATTTTCAAATTCCCTGTCTATTCCCTGATGGCCTTACCAATTTCCCTGACCGATCGCCAAAAGATCTGCTTTTATTGAAATATTTTATTTCTGCCGAATTAAATTTTTGTCGAAGCTCAGAAAATGTTAACACGTTGCGGACTGATCACAGAAATCTCCGTGCTTTGCGTGCCGAACGCTGAGGACCGGTCACGGAGATTTCAGTGTTTTCGCATGTGAGAACAAAACTTATTCTGATTATTTTAATATCAGTTACTTATTTCCCCATTTGCTTCTGGTGTATTTAGGAATGTTCTTTCAATCATTTTGAATAGTTTTCTTCCATTAAAATTTTTATTTTTTAAGTATTTTTTTAATGAATTTCATTCATTTTCAGCGATTTGTAACATGCATGAATAGAAGTTCACTAAGCGTCACCGCATGAAAAAAAACTCTATTAAATATTATTTTTCCAATACTCTGTAATCTTTCCAGTGTTCTGAAATCATAAGTTACATACATTTACCAAATAAGGAAGATTTATAATCGGATTGTTTTTCTTCAGTCAGTGCTAATACCAAATCTATTCTTCGGCAATTCTCCAATCGCCTAATGTATGGCGGCCTAAAGAGGTCAATGAATATGCCATCTGGATCCGTCCGTATTCATGGCTGGCTTTCACACTCGCTATGATCTGGTTTCTCACAAGGCATCCTATCTACATTGTTCAACGTAAACACATTAGCTGCAGAGGGCCAAGGATGTATGAGATGCCTTTCAGCTTTCACTCTTTCGGTCCTTGGTAGAAAAGGACCAGATGGCCACAATGCTTATCTTTGTTATCCTCATGCGTTTCTCTTAGAAGGCATATTAGTCTCCTCTGGAACGTTCTTGTGTTCTGTGCTCTCCTCTTTAGAATTCTCAAGTCACGCAGTCAACTGGAGAATAATTTCCTTAGTTGAAATGACCTGTACTTTTATCCTATGAAAGTGCATACATACATTAAAGCCCGGGCAGATTTCAATAATTTCCAGCAATAATTCCTGTATATCTTGTCTCCCGAGAAGTTACTCCAGAAATAATAAGCCCTTATTAGAATTCTATAATAATGGCGTCCACTAGTGGTGGTGCATCTTGTGGAATGATGGAGAAGGATATATACGAAGAACTTTGTGTTGACGTATTATCGGACGTGCCAGATGATTGTGTGGACGAATGCGAGAGCGCAGATAGTGAAATTGGTTATGAGATTAGTGGAACACAATCTAAAAGAAAGGTAGCACAGTTAGTTTACACTGATGATAGTGATTCTGAAGTAAGTGACAGCGATGGTAGCTTAGTGAAGGACGCCTCTGTGATATGGAATAAAATTGACCCCCCAAGAAGATTGGAAGATTTTCAGGGAGTGACAGGAATCACCATTGCACCTGATAATTGTGAATGTGTTTTAGAAGTAGCAAAATTATTTTTTGGGGATGATCTTCTTCAAATGATGTGCAATGAGACCAACTTGTACCACATGCAGAATGAAGGCAGATACAAGTGTTCCGGGGGTCTTTACTTTCGCTCGCGCGAACTACGAGGTAGTAAGCCTGGTGGCTATCGGCGCTGCAGACCCCGTCGACCGTAAACTTAATTATGACCGACTATTTAAATGAATGCCAGATCGGTAGTTTAATGGTTTAATTCCAAGTACGATAATTTTAAACTGTTTACAATGGCGTGTGCTCCGAGTGGGAGCCAGATGACGACTGCTGGTCGGCGTCGCCGATTCCCGCCCCTGGTCCTTCTATCCACCAACACCTGCCACGGGCTTCGATTCCTGGAAGGGTAGCGGGGGAGGAAGGTGCATTGCCCTCCCACAGGAATGTTCCCTGGGTTTACCCGCAAGGAGGGGAGGCATTGTACTCCCTGGGCCTTCCCCGGCATACCCTTTACCCGTGGAAGGGGGTATTAGCGCCCACGTGCGCCTGAGGGACACTTGCTGGGTCTGCTGGCTGGGGGCACAAAAGAAATGCGACGGAACAACAAGACTCGCAGAAAGCTGGGAAATGGAAAAATGTAACGGTGGGAGAGATGAAAGTTTTCTTAGCAATAATTGTTTTGATGGGAAAAATTAGGAAAGATTCAATTAAGGAATATTGGAGCACAGATGAATTTATCAGAACTCCTATTTTTAGTAATTTGCTCAGCAGGAACAGATTTGAACAAATTTGGAATTCTTGTCATTTCAGTGATAATGAATCAAATTCTGAATCTTCCAATAGATTATATAAAATCAGACCAATTCTAGCATATTTCTTAGAAAAATTCTAAACAGTTTTCATGCCTAAACATGATCTCTCTCTCGATGAAGGAGTAATATCTTGGAGGGGAAGATTGAGGTTTAGAACATATAATCCAGGGAAATTGGTGAAGTACAGATTATTGGTGCGAATGGTGTGCGAGAGTGAAACTGGGTATATATATGAAACGCAGAAATATACACAGCTGAGGGGAAACAATTAGAGGAAACCATATTGACTCTTCTCGAACCGTATTTACACCGTTGGCATCATGTGTTCCAAGACAATTATTATAACAGTGTACAAATAGCAGAAAATCTTCTAGTAAAAAAACACGTGTTTGTGGAACCATTCGTGCCAACAGGGGACTTCCCACTGATTTTAGAAATGAAATTAAAACTATGAAGAAAGGTGACTACACGTTCTGTAGTAGGGGAGAAGTTTGGTTGCTTGCGTGGAAGGACAAGAGGGAGGTGAGGATGATTTCCACAATTCATGACTGGAGTATGGGCGAAGGAAAACGAAAGAGGTGGACGGGAGAAATACAGAAAAAACCAACATGTATTTTGGAATATAATTAAGTACATGGGAGGAGTATATAGAGCAGATATGTACTTGGCATACTTTTCAGTGCTTAGAAAAACTATGAAGTGGACAAAAAAAGTTGTGCTGTGGTTAATCAACAGTGCATTATTTAATTCTTTTGTAGTGTACAAAACCTTGAACACATCTAGTTGTGTGACTTCCAAAAAATTTGTTTTGGAAGTAGCCAAGGGTTGGGCTAAGTGTGAGGAGGGAAGGAGTGCGTCTTCCAGCGATGACGACACGGACGGCGATAGAGGAGGGCCAACTCAGCGAGCGCCTCGTCGAGATAACCCGGAAAGGCTAGCAGGAGGGGGGGGAGGGGGGGGGGGGAATGGTGAAATACACACTAGAGAGGATAGTGGGGTATGGGAAGAAGAAATATCCATCACGGATGTGTCGAGTTTGTTCTGCAAATAAACTTAAGAAGAAAACTTGGTATATCTGTGGATTCTGCAAGGTTCCTCTGCATAAAGGGTCGTGTTTCACCCAATATTACACCAAAAAGAAATACTAAAATATCTGGTGAGTGTAACGTTTCAAATTTTATTAAAATACGTTAAAAATTAAGCATGCTAGACCAATTTTCATGCATCAGTGTCATTTACGTTAAAACCCCCTTTAAATACGCGGTCCTACATGAAGAGATTGGAATTAAATGGCCGGTCCTCAACATGTTAAAAGCTGAAATCAATACATTAAAAGCTGAAATCAATACATTAAAAGCTGAAATCAATACATTAAAAGCTATAAGAATGAAAAAATATATTAAACCTTCACAAGTTAAGCCCTCTCACAAATTATAAACACTTTTAATACATTGTCGTCAGAGGCTTTCGGGTGCAGCTGCGTATAACGCGTTGTCGGTGAGCGAGCTTTCGCGGCCATTGCAGGACGCATCATCAGGCAAATGATAAAATATATTGAAAATTTGATGTTTTTTATATCTCTCCATCCCTCCCCCCTTACTGTGGAGTGGGGGGTGAATGACGTAAGAAGCAGGCCGCCACTTATCCCTGTCCTTGGGGGGTTGGTGAACTTTCCCTCCCCCTCACAGTGCCAACGGGTGTGTCATTGTTTTTCTTCTTATGGAACCATCCAGGCGTATCCTTACTCCAGAAGAGTCTTCTCCAAGTCGGACTTAGTCGAATGCCCTCGTCCCGGTTAAAGTTCAAGGGGCATTTCTCGATTTCAATGGCCTCGCGGATCAGTCGTTGGTGATAAAATCTTTCTTGGGCTAACACCCGCATCTTGTCAATTAAAATTTGGTGTCCCTCCTCGGAAAAGGTGTGCTCCGCTATGGCTGATTTCCCCGTGTCCCTATGTGACAGGGCCCTTTCATGTTCCTTTATTTGGCACGCCACAGAGCGACCTGTCTGTCCGACATATGATTTACCGCAGGAACAAGGAATTTCATAAACGCCTTCATAGTGGAGTGGGTCGAGGTGGTCCTTGGCGGATGGAAAAATGTTTCTCATTTTCTTGAGGGCCCGGTGACGCGTCACGATTCCCGCTTTATTCAGTACGCGGGAGATCCTTTCCGTGGTTCCGGAGACATACGGAATGGATGCGTAAGCGACTGGCTTCATGTCCTCCCTTCCTGAAATGCGTTGTGATGACCCTGTCTTCGAAGTACTGGAATGGCGGCGGATGAAGGATTCAGAATTCAAATTTTCAATATATTTTATCATTTGCCTGATGATGCATCCTGCAATGGCCGCGAAAGCTCGCTCACCGACAACGCGTTATACGCAGCTGCACCCGAAAGCCTCTGACGACGATGGATTCCGCTGCGAAAACCTACTTTCCAAATTCTCTAACCTCTACGGGGAGGAAATCCACCAGAAGACACGAAGATTAGAAAATCTCCGTAAGAAGAAGTTCCGGCTGCTCTCTTCCCTCGCTTTTCTACAGCGATGCCGTGACTCCGACACCATTCCAACCTGTGTCAAAGCAACTCATCACATCCAAAGTCGGGATGCGAAAAAGTATCTCCATCGCACCAGCTTGGCACTTCTGAGAGAACGTGTGAACATCTACGAGAAACAGCACCCAGAGCCACCAAACTGCAACGCCAAGGTGATCTGCAATCTAGCGGGTATCCCCCTGAGAAATGCGGCCACCTCAGTCTTAGCCAAAGGACTTAATTTTGCCTTCTCACCAAGCCATATTCCACGGGAAGAAATAATTACCGGCGTGGAAGTCGCTCTGCGTAAGCTGCCATCAGACGAAGCGGAGGAGCTACGACAGGAGGTGGCCAACGTTCTGAAGAATTCCAAACCGCCGCGAGCCAACCTACCAACGGACCAAAGGCGGGCGCTGCACCAACTTAAATCCAATCCGGATATATTCATCTTGCCTGCAGACAAAGGGAATGCCACTGTCATCATCGGAAGGGAGGATTACTACTCCAAGATAAGACAGCTGCTGGAGGATCCGACCTACGGAATACTGAAGAGGGATCCATCAACCAAAATAGAACGGGAAGTAAGGGAACTCATCAAGCGCTCTTCCATTCCCGCCAAAGAGCAATTTTCCCTACTCCCTTCATCCTCTTGTTCTCCTCGCTTATACGGTCTTCCCAAGATACACAAGGAAGGCATTCCTCTCCGTCCCATCGTCAGCTCCATTGGTTCTCCGATCTACGCCTTGGCACTACACGTAGCCTACCATCTCCAACCATTCATAGGACAGACAGGAACCTGCGTCAAGAACTCGTGGGGGATCGGGTTGGTGTGGTGGCTAGAGTACTGGCCTCCCATCCCGAGGGCCCGGGTTCGATTCCCGGCAGTGGTGGATTTTTCAGTGGAAAACCGGTCCCCACTTGTGCCTAGTGGATGGCATTTCAAGTACAGTACTCCGTCTGTCGGATGGGACGTTAAGCCGTGGTCCCCTTGGCGCCTTTCGTTAAGAGTAGGCTAATGCCGACGCCGGGTTTCTCTCCACCCTTCCTCCGTTCCCTAAAAACTCCTACCATTACCCAATTACCCACCTATCCTATATGGCGCAAATGACCTCAGCCGTCGGTCGCCTCCCCTAAATAACCAACCAACCGAACCTGCGTCAAGAACTCGCAGCATTTCATCGAAATAATAAAACAACTGATGGTCAACAAGGACGACATCCTTGTCAGCTTCGATGTCATCTCCCTTTTCACGAAGGTCCCTATCAAAGAGTCAGTGGACATCATCAGGAAACTCACGGACTTCGGGCTTCCACGGGATTTCCCAAAACTAGCCGACTTCTGCCTGAGGAATAATTATTTTCTTTGGGGTGGACAATACTACGAGCAAAAGGAGGGGGCAGCAAAATCGAATGGCACGAGTGACTTTTAGAAGCGAATAACAATTTGATTAACGTGGCCATAACCCCTTGATTGTAAGAGGGAACCAAAAATGTAAACATATTTGTATATACAAACAAAACGTAATCGTGCCACTGCGAGCGAAAACAGGAGGTAATTAGTAACGACAGCATCATATTTAGGAATATCATATTTGAGGTGGTTTGTGACCTAACTAAATTGCTTCGAGAGGGAGCTAAGGGGGCCATTCATTAATTATGTCAAGCGTGAAAGGTGGGGGTGGGAGGAGGACTCTTCTTACTGTCTTGCGAAGGGGGATATGGAAATCGAAGATGATCTTACTCTAGTTTTTGTTTACACGTGTGATTGTACCGGTATTACCATTTTAATAATCATCGTCTCGTATTTTTAGAACTGCAAGCATGTATTTACTACGAGCTAGTGTGCTGCAACTACCTCTTGACCTGAATCTTGGAAGTTAAAAAAAAATGCGATGTAAAATCTTCCGAACAACATAGCCTCGGATTCCTTGTGATGAGCGGAATACATGGTGATCATGAATTATAACGCTACTAGGCAAATATCACATAGGATATACAAAAGAGATACATCATACGACTGATTCACAGCTAAATAACTAAGATTCACAGCTAAATAACTAAGATTCACAACTGAATGTTCATCGAGTTGATGGGGTTTATTCTATGCACTTCTGCGACGGACATTCGTTTTAGTTGGTGATATGTTTTGGTGAAATAAAGGGTGGGAAAGACTACCAGATAAATGCAATGGAAGAAAAATAGTGAGCATTTTCTATCCCAGTTTCTCCCTGACTGTTACAAGAATTCCCTGACTTTTCCAGATTTCCAATTTTCCCTGACAATTCCAGGTTTTCTCGGTTTTCCCTGACGATCGCCACCCTGTAATTGTTCATATGTACACTGCCCTGTACATGTAGAACCTTTAAGGAACAGCCTTAAGGCTTCAAGAGAAAGTTACCATCAAAAAACAACTTAAGAGCTCTGTTTTTTTATGGTAACTTTCTCTTGACCTTGATAGAGGTGCAGTAATATATAATTCCTATAATGTTTCACTTTGTGGCAATGGCCATAATTGTACTTCAATCAAAATACCAGTTCATATAATCCTTAATCTAGCCTACTGCATATATAACTAAATGCAAGTACTTGTCATAGAAAATTTAAAAAATGATATGAAGTGGTTACAAATGACTCAGGCCTACACCAATTAATCTAGAAAATATTGCTTTGACTCATGGATAATTTAGCATTTAGACAGTTCAGTCTTGGATAATTATTGATTTCCTGGCAGGCCTAACTATGGTAGGTTTGTAATAGGCTATTTAAGTTGAAACTGCACTAAATATAGGTTTAATTATTAAAATGTGTTGGTATAATGTTAAAATAAAATTTTCCAATATTCGTAATCACTTCTTTAGCAGTATATATAAAAATAATTTTCTACATGTAGAATATGTAACTATTAGCAATATTCTACATTACATATTCTACGGTAGAAAATACACGTAGATTACGCATTTTCTACACAGAATATTCTACTGACCCAACCCTGGGTATTGGTATTGAGAATCGATTTTTCCGGAATCTGAATCAGTATCAAGAATTGATCAAATTTGGTATCGAATCATCTCTAGTTCAAATGTATGTATAATTCTGCTGCAGAATTGAATACTGCCTGTAGGTGACATGTCTGCATGCAAGAGGTCTTAAGCAGAGGTCTCATTGCATGCATAATTGTAAATTGCCAAAGGATGAAGTTGTATTGATATTCTACCATTAGGCGTGGCACTTTGGTATAAACATTCTCTGCAATATCTCGCTCAATCCTCTATAATTTTCACCAAACTTAAGCTCATTGTGTAGGTTTTTTCATGGTTATTTCCTCTGCTTGGCTAGCTTTTCTTTACTTAAATTGAACCGGTACTTTATGTTCTTCTGTTCTTGCATAAAGGGGCAAAGAATTAGTAATTAATTTTTCCCTCTCTTCATCTGATGCGAGAGAATATGTATTTGTCTCTCAGGAAGTAAAAATTATTAGGATATTTTCCTAGGAGAATTTTGGATACTAAATGGGGACACTCATATGGCAACAATAGGTTTCCTGTAACAACCATTTAGTGGTACTGAGTTTTAGTGAAAATTGCAATCTGTTCAACTTGACAACTTAGATTCCTTAAATGTTATGAAACATGCATTTATCACTATCATCCAAATGGGTACCAAATACCTTGGCTATCTTTCTTCAGAACGAAGAAGGTGGCATTATCAATTAATTTTCAGAGGATAAACAGCCATACGAAACATCATGTATCACACAAATTAGGGACTGTGGATGGAAAATGTTGTCACATATAGATGCACAAACTTTTTCAGCCAAAATTTTTTGTACTATCAATGATATGATGATTTGTTGTAACAATTTATTTGAAAATATTGCTAAAATGTCTTTCACCGGCAGAAATTCAAAATTTAGCCTCAGCATTGAAAGTGTTAATGAACACCTTTAATTCCATCTAATGAAATGTTCTGAGCATCTTAAATCTTCCAGTCAGTCGTTAATAAAGTAGTGGCCAGTAAAAAGTTTATTTCCAGTTTCTGAACCGTAGGAATAGTGCTTGGCCAGGTCTGTTATTTAAGTTATCAATACATTGATTTCTTAATTAGGTAATGCGAGTTTTGAATGGCTAGAATGGATTCAGGTTATTCTCCGCATCCAAAAAGGGTTTTCAATGTACAGTTAGTCTATTTACTATAGTATATATGTAGGTACTATTAGACCACTAAGACAATATCAAAGAATCATTTAAAAAAATAAGTTCATAAATTTTGATGCATTAATTAAATTTCTCTTGTCTTCCTAACAGGGTTGAACTTCCTTGTGGAGGCAACAGTAAAGGATTGCCCAGAGAAGATGGAATACATTTGCCTCCTTTGCGATAAGAAGGGACAGAAAAAGATAGCCATATCCCACGTAAACACTCTTAATCATCAGGCAAAATACCTGGTAAATACTTAAACTTATTACTGTGATACTACTCCCTCAGGAATGTTATTTACCCGGAGTAGAATATAGAACAAGTCAATACAAAAAAATCTAGACAAAATAGCTATAATTATGTTGTAGTTTCTTCTTTTTTTTTTGTGTTTTTGGAATGTGCAAAATCGGGATAATGCATTATAATTAGTGATAGCAAAAAATTCAAATTGCATGACCCGTGCATGATAAAGCAAAGGTGCATGTGGTTATCAGTCAGTGTGCCAGGGGTGTCGTGTTTGTTCAAGTACCTCCACATTCCTGGAAACACTGGCTAATGTGTCAGTCTCCCTTTAAAGGAAATTTCTTTAAAGTACTCTGTTTAAAATTCTATTTCTTATATGTCCGGTGTAATTTTTTTAAAGGATTTTTTGTGATGACCTACATTTACAAAACCCTCCTTGTGTGATACCATAAAAAGTAGCTACCTTTGCAAAGTGGAAGATGGCAAAAATTGCATGTATATCAAGTGTCACTTCTAAATTTTTGATGTGCACATTAATTGTACCCATATGTGATACTTTTTCTTTGCTTTCCCGAACTTGGTCTTGAGGTTGCCCTTGTTCCTAAGAGCCCATGTGATGTGATCCTCCTTAGAGGGATGCTGGGTCAGCCCATTCACAGCTGGTTCCTTCATGGCACTAAACCCACCAATTTGTCTTGCCCTCTCTTTTGGAATCCTATGATGGAATATTTTTGTCATCTCATTTTGCTGTCTCCATTCAGTTATATAGATGTGAAATGAAGTGAATGAGAGAATTATAGGATGGTAGACCGAAGAGGTCTCCTTATGCGTAAACAACCCAAAGATATTCATTCAAACCTGTCAGCTAAGTGTATTCATTTTTCCTGAAGGAACTTCACAATCATTCCGAGGTCACCTCCCTAAGCGGCCATTATTTGTCTGAAATGATGATGGTCAATGAAGATAGGTTCCATTATACATATGTCATGTTATTTTATAATTTTTGAAATTGCAAATCGGTTTATAATTTTGTTCATCTATGTGGGAGCAAAAACTTTGCCCTAAAATGGCTGAATTTTGTGAGATTGAATTTTGTAATTTTGAATATTGTATGAAGCAGTTGAATTGGTTTGATTTTGGCAACCTTGGGCACACATTGTGTTGTTTTATATATGTGCGTATGCTACTGGCTATATCCCTTGTATGTATATGTCTCTACAGAATATAATCAGTATTACATATTACTATGATTTCAATTACAATTTAACATTGAAGGGTTAACATTATGGAACTGTTTCACTGGAAAAGAATTATAATTTGGCTATACCACATTCACCCGAGTTTAAGATGACCCTGAATCTAAGACGACACCTCATTATGGAGTACTTTAGAAAAACAAATGGCAAAATTTAACATTAATCAATCTAATTGTAATAATTATGTCTTTTGTGAGTACTAAATTTTTCATCTACTTTTCTTGTAAATACTTGCCTCAATACCGAGTATGAAACCATTTCAAATTTGTGGATTTGGCTCGTGTTTTCTTTCTATGTTATCATGTTTCACTTCCACCCCATATCACCAGAATCTTCAGAATTAGGCAACATTTAGGTTTAAAAACATTCAGTGAAAGAAAACCAAAACTTTAATTACATATAAGGTAATTATCAGAAATATTTAAATGAACTTTTTGTGTAAGCAATTGCTAAAGTGATTTGTCTTTTGCTGTAGTTGTTGTGCAGTTTCTTACTTAGTGAAGTTCAGTGCCTCTATATGCCAACGGTCTGCCATAGAAAAAAATTATTTCGCTGCATCAGGCATATGTTCCAGTCTTAGCCAGATTTAAATATATGTATTGATATATTAAGTCCTCTACCAACTTAACATGCTTTCCAAGTCATGTTGTTCATTGAAACGGGCAGAGGAGTACGCACTAACTTCTTTATTACTCGTGTCTTCATCATGGAATTCGCTTGATTTTGGTCCAATGAATGACTTTGAGGTTGATACAACTAGATTATGATATGCTATGGTCTAGTGATTGGTGGCAGGCATTTTTCTTTCAGACAATGTCATGAAATAGATTTTGCATGCTCGTTAAGTACCTACATTTTGAAATTTGCACAGGACTTCAGCATCTGAATACAGATACACAGATTGGCATTGATGTCCGAAATATGTAATAGCTTTGTGGACAACTGTATAGCTTGTTATATATTGTCCTTGTGAATACCTCACAGTTGATGAGCAGCTTTTTCCCACTAAAGCTTGGTGTAGATTCACTCAGTACATGGCAAATAAATCTGACAAATTTTGAATCAAGTTCTGGGTGTCAGCAGATGTAAATTCTAAATATTTCTGCTTTTGTTTTCCATAGCTGGGGAAAGATGAGTTGTTTCCATCCATCCAAAGTCTCCCCAAAAATGTTATATGCTTATTGCATCTGTACTTAAATTAGGATGAAATGTCATGACAGTTAATTTTTTAATGTCAGTTAATTTCAGGCGTGAGGTCCCTGAGGTAGTTTGTACGTCAAAGGCTTAATTGTATCGTCTAAAACATGGAGACATTACAATGAATACCAAGGCTCTAAATACAAAAACACATTGGTACGAGTACCATGCATCTCAGTATTGAATTATATATTACAGTAAAAATGATTACCTAAGTCACTTTTTACAACTCCACAAAATATAGTGGATATACTGGACCAGATAGCAAGGAAATGCACCACGTGTGCTGGATCTTGCCAATGGCCTGTGCAAATTTCATACACTATCCTATATTTTGCTGCGATTAATGCATGAGTGAAATACAAAGAGGTCACTTCACAAAACATCAGCTTATCAACATTCATTTTGCTGAAGAACTATGGAGTGGGTATATCAAGTTAGAGATAGTGCCAGCAGCTTCCATTTCAGGTGCACAAATAAGAAAGAGACGTCATTCTGTGCTAAAATCATGCAAAGGAATCAAACTGGTAAATGCTCAAGATGCCTAAAATATATATGCAGAAAACAGAAGTGAAAAACTCGTTAGTGTTTTGTGTACAGTGGAACCTCGATCTATCGTTTTTCAAGGGGATGGACGAAAAAAACGATGAATGCGGGAAAACGGACAATCTGGAAATCATTACCACGGCGTCCAATGAGCGGAAATTTACGGGAACTTTTATTATTCTCGGGAATTATACAGGGATGTTCCATTAAAGCTGGAAATCTTTAAATTAATGCCAATAATACATGCATACGCTAAATAAAATTCCCATGTCGGCAGTCGGAAACGATAGTTCGGAGTTTTATTGATGTACAGTGAATTCTTGATTATCCGGTTCAATATCTCTATTATTTCTTATAATACTTGTAATTTACGTAAAACAAACAATATATATATTTTCGCGAATAATGCGTGAGTTTAGACTGCTTTAAGTACTCGCCGGGGGCTCTCTTCACCCGATCGCGAAGCCTTTTAGCAGCGACTGTATTCCCGTTTCCATTACACGCTGACTTATGCATTCGCTAGTCCCGTCGCCATCGCCTCCACCAATTCCCCTCCCCTACTTTCTTCCTACCTCCCTTGACCAATCAAGGTGTAAACAATGCCCTTATCTGTCGAACACTGGAAGACCGTTTCTCTTTCTTCTCTCTATTTTTTTGTCATCATACACATCAAGACTGTGATCGACCCTCTGAAACTGAGCGGAAATTAATACATTGTTGTTTACATCTACTCTCCATTGTCGGTAGATTAATCACGAAATTACAAGGTTTAGGGTACAATTTGCGATCTCGGGATCTTCGCGTCGGACAGTGGGCGAAGAAAACCTCCAGTTCCTTTGGTTTGAATTCAACCACATGTGACTCGATGCGGCAATAAAAGCACTTATGCGATACAGTACACTTATCGTTAGTAACAGTTTATTTTTTACGATTGGTTATCATTTGAAAAAACACTTGAAATCAATTTAGAAGTTTCTTCCATTGCTCATCCCCTGGTAAAAATCACTTGTCACTTGGTAAAAATCTTGTTTGTCACTTCCATCACTGTTGACATAAAGTAAAACAGTTATTCTGTCTTTAGAATGTTTCCCACCATGGTGACATTCTCCTTTATACGCCAAGGTTCTATCGGGAAGCATATTGAAGAACAATCCAGTCTCATCTGCATTGTACACATCGTGTGGGTGGTATCCCTCTAGAAGGGACGGTAGAGTTTCCAGCCATGTGTCAGTATTTTCAACACTTACTGCAGCACTCTCTCCCACCAGCTTCTTATACACAAGTCCATGACGATCTTTGAAACGACTTATCCAGCCATTGGACGCACTAAAATCATCAATGTTCAGCTGGCTCGCTATAATTTTTGCTTTTTCCCTCAATGTAACTCCATCAACTGGTATGTTGGACGCCCGTGCCTGCTGGTACCAAGCAAAGAGCACTTTTTCCATTTTAACGAATGTCGACTTCCTGGCAGTTTCTCTTCTTGGATGCGTTACCACATTTATCTGTTTGCTCTCTGATCTCGTCCTTTTTCGCAAAGATTGAATTTTAAGTGCTAGCCGACAACCTGAGGCATTTTGCTATGTCCACACGTTTCTCCCCCAGATTCTTTTCTACTTTTTCGACTATTTTGAGACGATCTCGCAAAGTTCTAACTTTCTTCTTTGGATGAGCCATGATCGGAAGAAAAATTAAATGAAACTCTTAAAAAAACAAATTGACGGCAGTAAGTGACTGAAAAAAAAGGATGAATGCACACAGAACCACTCGCAACGAAATGAACTTGGGGAATGACACTATCGAGGACACGGAGTCAGCTACAAAGTATGCAACATGATTGTGAGACTGTTAGTCGACTACAAAGTGTGCAACGTGATTGTGTGGCCATCTCTCCAACATTGTAATCTTAAGAGACGGCAGTGCAAATAAAACAATGTAAATTCTTCATTTTATTTTTTTCCAAACGCAGTATGCGGGAATTGTTGTGATGGGAACGTGATATACAAATGATCGTTGCGGGAAAACGATACTTCGGAGAACAATGCATGCGGGAATAAATAACGTTATCTATATAGAGCTTCATACGGGACTAAGAATAGCAAACGATAGTTGCGGGAAAACGATCCTTACGGGAACAATAGATCGAGGTTCCACTGTACTTTGTACAATATTATATTAATTGCATATATATGGTTTAATTCTGTTGCATTATGTAACAACTCCCTGATTAATAATACCAATGTATATATACTCTTTGAAGTATTTATACACTAAATTACCACTATCTGTAATTGTGTATTGCACAATTGGTGATATATTTGTGAACTCAAAAGTGTGTAAAATTAAAAAAAAACTGAATTATTTATTAATCTGATGCATTTTTAAATATGTTCATATGAATTGAAAGTTAAATAATCTCACTTCCGTGTTGAATATATGCATAAATTTAGTGAAATACTTGAGGGAAACAAGAGAAAATGCAAGTCAAAATGACTGCTACTGGCACTTTTAGGTATGGGGAAAATACGGGACTTGTGTAAACACGTTATTTATACTTCATATTCGAATATTAGACTAGTGAAGATATTTTCAATTGAAATTTTTCTTGAAAAAAGGCATCTTATACTAAATAGAATATGGTAATTTTTGTCCTTTGATGATGACATTGAATGTCAAAACCATGGTTTGCAGAAATAAAGTGTGGAATGTGCCAAGTTTTAATTCTTTTCAAAGATTCGATTTTTTACCAGTTAATAATATGCTGGAAGTCTTCTCGGATCTTCCACCAGGATAATATTTAATATTTTCCAGTATTTTGTAGCCCAAGTCTAACCTCATCCTCAAGGAAAATGAACCTTTGCCTTGAGGATAGAATTTGAGTCTGGCTCAGAAATGTTCGCAACCATTATATATTCATCCTGGTGGAATATCTGAGGAGACCTCTTGCATAATATTACATTTATCCCATTCAATAATTGCTGGACATAATCTATGTTTTCATCATTTTTTCAGAAATTGCTGTTCCCTTCTGTGACTAAAGAATTAAGCAAGGTATTCACGGGGGAGGAACGAAAGAAATCAGTGACTGCAGTTGTAAGTGAGCTATGTGGCAATATTGCGGAAATGATTGGCCGTCCTAAACTTCTGGTTGTTGAGAAAGACATTTTACTCGCCCGAAAGAGTAAATACTTTGCCGAAATAAAGAAGAAACATGCACAGAAGTAAGTAATATTTTAGAATTCTTAATATTGTTAATTTGTTGTCCATGAAGAATATTCACAGACCATATGGCAAGTCAATATCCTTGGAAAATCATTTATCATCTTCCCTATATCTAGATGTATTTGGAATAGATATTTTAATTAAAACTGAAATTTTCTTCCTTGTGCAGAAAAATATTTTGATGGTGTTTCCACATCTTTTCATATTATTATTATTTAATTAGTTAATATAATGTAACTTCCTCCTCCGAGTCTCCTGCTAGCATTAGGTTGCCGTCATAATTGCCGGAGACTCGAGAGGGGTCGTGCCTAAGGGTAGCCACGTCTGCCACCGTCGGATAGGTGGCTACCCAGCATTAGGGTAATGCGCACGAAGCAGGCGGAGGGACCCAAGAAGAACAGTCTTCTGCATTGCACTTTCAAGTGCATCCGCTCGCGCCCTGCACACTGGGATGCACTTGAGATTCTCAACCACTGAGCTCTTGACACTACCAAGCACGCCCATGATGAGGACTACCAGTTTCACAGAGTAGCCCGCGAACATTTGCCAGAGTTCACACAGCAGATCTTGATATTTAGTCCTTTTTTTCTATCTCCTTCGCTGCCATGTTCGTGTTGGCCAGTGCCAAAAACTTGATCACGAACATGGCATATGAGAGATTGTTGAGGAGAACGATATCAGGCTTTGTAGCCTCCAACTGCCTGGAGGTGGAGAAGGAATAATTCCACCAGATCTTATGCTTATTGTTCTCCACGATGGACGTGATGTCTCCAGGGATGTAAGGCAGCACCGGATTCCCGTCTATGCCGTAAAAGAGGGTAATACAACACCCGCAGAACCGACGGTTTATATATGCGTTCTTCGCATAAAAGCTGCAGCCGGAGAGTAGATGACCTAAAGTCTCCGGCTACCTTCGGCACCCTCTGCATCTCGTGTCCATCACGTTTGCCCCAAATATGAGGTGACGGTACACGAGGGTGTTGATGACACCCTTGTGGCATGTGAGCACGAATCCCTCGGTTTTGGACTTCAGACCTGTGGAGTGCAGGAAAGGCGAACGTGAGCTCCATGGATAACCCATGCGTTTCCAAGTTTCGATAGAAATTTCCATGCATGGGCTTCTCGGTATGCTTGCGGAGCAGGGTCTTTTGCTCTGCATTCTTTATTTCGAGCTTTAACACGTCCGCCTTCAGCGAAAAGATTGATTTGTCACACGCTTCTCCACTGGAAGTAAGGTCCAAGTCCAAACCAAGGCCGTCTGCTGCTCTTTTTGCTGCGTGGAATAGGAATGCCCCTTTGCCGACACACTCGTGTTTCTTTATGAGCAGCATAAGGGTGCTGTGGAACATGCAGCATGCCGTATTGAGGACTACTCTGTCATGAAGGCACTCCAGGCTTATCAGCCCTCAACCACCTTGCTTTCTCAGGAGATACAATCTGGCAATGGAAGACTTCGGATGAAGACTACGATAGATGGTCATCATTTTCCTTGTTCCCCTGTCAAGGTTTTCCAGCTCATTGACGTTTCATTTGATACAACCGAAGGTGTAGAGCAGTGTCGGAACTGGGTGTTGGTTGTAAGAACCTTGTTGTTGCCAGACAGGTCAGAGCTCCAGATTCGCCTGAGAGTCTGCCTGTATTTGGCTGTAAGCCTTTCCTTCACTGCTCTCACCACCTGCATCTGGCACTGGTGGACGCCAAGATATTCATAAGCTTCGTCATCATCAAGATGACGAAATGTGTTTCCATCAACAAGCTGCACGTCTTCCTGGTCTTCCGAAATCTTTCCTTTTGCCAAATGGATGGTCGTGCACTTGTCCAATCCGAATTCCATCCCTATATCCTCACTGTATCTACGTACGGCATCTAACAACAAGTGCAGGTCTTTCATGCTTCAAGCACAAAGCTTCAGGTCATCCATATAGAAAAGACCTTATGCTCCCTTGATAGGTGACCTTATGCTCCCTTTTTGATGGGACACCACACATATATCCCCTACCTCGTCTCAACTGAATGAACAGTGGGAGGAGAGATAAACAGAACAGGAGGGGACTAAGGCTATCGCCTTGAAAAATGCCATAGTGGTGTGCTACCAAATCCATGTGGAAGGTCTTCTTGCCAGATGGTATGGCGAAGCACATCTTCCACAGTGTTAACAGGCGTCTGATGCAGGACACAACCTCTGGGTGGACTTTCATTATTTTTATATTATGAAAATTTGGCAGTGATTATTTGCATACTAACCTTAACTATGGAAAAATTACAAGAATCATGAATCTTATGAATAGAAAATTATTGTGTTTAATTAAGATAATGCAGTGAATGATATCCTAGACGAGGTATATGATGCTAACAAGGAGACATCGCGAGAGTGATGTTCGGGATCCGAATGCCGATGTTATTTTCTGAAACTATACAGGAAATGTAGAAAAAGTGTCACGGCTTTCTTCCCCATGGGCTCGGGTTCGAGAGATAAAGGCCTGTAAAGATTTTGCGCGGAATCAGTATTTTCCAGTTGGCATCTGTATTTAAGAACCGGGGTGGCCGAGTGGCTTAAGGTGCACGGCCGATGCTTTTGGCCCCGGACGCCCTGGGTTCGAGTCCCGGTGAAGTCGATTTTTTTTCTTTCTTATAATTTAAGGAATCAATGATACAACCCATCCCCATTCATTTAAGTCAGTTACATTAGTATTTTTTCTATTTTCAATTCATTTTATGGATTTTTAATGGACCGAGGACTTACGACGCGAATTAGGAGATTTTATTTTCCCATTACAAGCTCACATGCCGCCCGACGCATTAAGTTTGGATTTCGAAGATCCGTGAATACTTCTATGAATATCAAGGGCTTCAATTGTTCGCTGGACTACCTCAAGACCGTAAAGAATGAACTAAATGCTTATTACACTGCGACGGTTGCCCTCGTAAATTCCTCGGAACCGCCTTGGAATTTTCACTTTAACACTTATTTTTCCTAAAATAGTGAGCATGATATCGGCAGAAAATAGAAGGGCATTTGAAACATATTTAAAATAATTTTCTCACAGAAAAACATATTTTGTTGCGTTGCTGTATGTAGAGAACACCCCTTCCCAGCACTCAAAACGTTGACTCAAACCGGGGTTTTCCGAATCCTACATTCTATTATTCATAATATCATTTCCACAGGATTTTCCCCCCATTAGATTTTCTCCACAGCCCACCTACTGTCTTTCCAACAAATTCTCCCTCCTTACTACAGAATGTCCTTCCATCCACCCTGTCTCCTTTATGACATGCCTTCTTGTGCCCTTCAAAGAGTTCCGCCCCCAGCAACCCTTCCTCCACAGCTGACCCTCGCTAATCTCTCAATGAGGCACCGAGGCCCAACCGAGTGAAAACGGGTCGAAAGATAGACAAAGAAGACTTCGAGACCGCTTTGAGCAGACTACTGGAAGGCAGGGTCATTGCACTTGATGGTCCCTAAAGGGTACGAGGGGGAAACTGGCTAGGGTTAGTAACTAAATGTGAGGATAGCCAGTTGTGTTTTTTTGGTGACAAGAAAGAGTTGAGATCAAAAATGTATGAAGGGGTTGAGGGAGGGGCGTAGAAGAACGCATTACCAGGAATTTCACGTGCAGTTATATAGTCTTTGAGTGCTGGGAAGGGGTGTTCTCTACATACAGCAACGGAACAAAATATGTTTCTCTGTGAGAAAATCATTTTAAATATGTTTCAAATGCCCTTCTATTTTCTGCCGATATCATGCTCACTATTTTAGGAAAAATAGTGAGCATGATATCGGGCGTAGGGGCGTAGAAGAATTCGCCCACGATAGAGGATTCACATCAATAAAATATGTTTTTCTGTGAGAAAATTATTTTAAATATGTTTCAAATGCCCTTCTATTTTCTGCCGATATCATGCTCACTATTTTAGGAAAAATAAGTGTTAAAGTGAAAATTCCAAGGCGGTTCCGAGGAATTTACGAGGGCAACCGTCGCAGTGTGATAAGCATTTAGTTCATTCTTTACGGTCTTGAGGTAGTCCAGCGAACAATTGAAGCCCTTGATATTCATAGAAGTATTCACGGATCTTCGAAATCCAAACTTAATGCGTCGGGCGGCATGTGAGCCTGTAATGGGAAAATAAAATCCCCTAATTCGCGTCGTAAGTCCTCGGTCCATTAAAAATCCATAAAATGAATTGAAAATAGAAAAAATACTAATGTAACTGACTTAAATGAATGGGGATGGGTTGTATCATTGATTCCTTAAATTATAAGAAAGAAAAAAAATCCACTTCACCGGGACTCGAACCCAGGGCGTCCGGGGCCAAAAGCATCGGCCGTGCACCTTAAGCCACTCGGCCACCCCGGTTGTTAAATACGGATGCCAACTGGAAGATACTGATTCCGCGCAAAATCTTTACAGGCCTTTATCTCTCGTACCCGGGCCTATGGGGAAGAAAGCCGTGACACTTTTTCTACATTTCCTGTATAGTTTCAGAAAATAACATCGGCATTCGGATCCCGAACATCACCCTTGCGATGTCTCCTTGTAAGTAGACGAGGTAATTAATGTTAAGTATAACGGCAATTTCTCATACCTATGTTTTCTCATATGCTGCTTTCATTTGTTTCTTTTGTATATACCGCTTTGTAAACTTTCTGTACCGAAGTCAGTCAAGATTAAACCGCTGTTGCAGAAGGACATTGGGCTTAATAATAAACACTTTTGATTCAGTTTATGATGATTACAGTAAAACCTCGCTTCTACACCACCGAAATTTACGTTTTCCCGGAATTTACAACTTTTTCATCAAGTCCCGATGATTTATATATCTCCACAGTGTTATGTCTTCCCCGTATTTATACTTAAGAAATTTTAAATGGTCCGCCATTTGTGCTACGCCGCCAAAAGGAACATGGCGGATAGTGTATCACAACCATATGAGGAACGAAATGGAAATCGGCGGAAAAAGTTTTTGGACATTTGCAAGCGAAAGACCTTTAAATTACAATAAATTTTCTAATTCCTTCTATTTCTGGGTTCATCTCATACTTTCATCATAAACTCATTTTAATTCTTCAAGAGGCAAATCAGGTAAAATTATAACAATTTACCGATTGTAGTAGTTCCCCAAATTCCTTATAGTACGTTACGAGTGGCAATTATGCGGTAAAATCATGAAGGATATGTATCTTTCATCGTAAAACTGTATTCCGGGAAGAATTTGGCTGTTATTATGTGAAATAAAACGATGATATGCACTTATCTTTAACAGCCATGCCTGCGAATAATTCTATACCTTACTTGTAAGCGTCGTGTCCACGAATATAGACACTATACGTTTATATTCGTGGGTGTTTTCATGATGATCCACGCACTTAGTTTTATTTTTCTTGTGCATTATGAAGTTCTGCCATTAATTTTAAAGTCATTCTAATCGTAATCACTTTTTCTGTGACAGCATCAAGTAACGCGAACAAAACAAAAAATGGCCCACAAACGAGAGAGGAAAACGTCAATAGAAGACAAGATAAAAATTTTGGGAAGAGTTGACTCGCATGAAGGTTCACGCGTTTCCCTTGCCAGAGAACTTGGGATTCCAATTGAACACTGTTGTTAAAACACGCAAAACCATTGAAACCAGTGCAGTGGAATGTGGACCCAGTGCAAGGAGGCGAAAATACGTCAAGTATTCAAAATATGATGAACTGGAAGAAATTTTGAAAGAATGGTTTTAGTGCGCCAGAGCATCTAACATACCTATCAGTGGAGTTATTCTTAAGGAAAAGGCACAATATGTGGCAATTAGGTTAGGAATTGAAGACTTCAAGGCTTCAAACGGATGGTTAAACCGATTTAAAACTAGGTACAATGTTGTGTTTAAATCAATTTGTGGTGAGTCAAACAGTGTTGATCCCCAGACAGTTACACAGTGGAAGGAACATTCTTTAAGTCAGCATATTGAAGGGTATGCACCAAAAGACATTTTCAATTTAGATGAGACGCCATTTTTTCAATGTGCTTCCTCATAAGACTTGAGACTTTAAAGGTGAATCTTGCCATGGGGGAAAGCATAGTAAAGTTCGTCTGATAGTATTGTTAGGTGCTAATGCTAATGGTAGTGAGAAGTTAAGGCCATTTGTCATTGGAAAGTCGAAAAATCCCAGATGTTTTAAAAACATCAAATCATTTCCCGCAACCTATGTCGCTAATACCAAAGCTTGGATGACGTCACATGTCTCTCAGGAACAAATGCAAGCTCTAGATGCAAAGATGGGTGGACAAAACCGAAAAATTGTAGTATTTTTAGACCAATGCCCAGCCCACCCAAACAATATTAATTTGAGGAATATAAAACTGGTATTCTTCGCACCCAATTGTACCAGCCAGTTACAGCCACTAGATTTAGGGATAATCCATGTATTCAAAGCAAACTACCGCAGGATTCTGGTGAGAAAAGCTATGAATCTTATAGACAGTGGGAGGGACCCTAAGAGCTGAAAGTCACAGTTTTCGATGCACTAAACTACATAGCAAAATCATGGAAAGAAGTTGATGAGGGAAAAATTTCAAATTGGTTTAACGCAGGATTTAGTTTTTCTCAAGACTGCAACTTAGAACAGGGGTGGAATTCTGTAACTCGTAGCTCCGGAGCTAACTCGCGAAAAGAGCTTCATGAAGCTCCTAGCTCTAAACAGCATTCTGTATCCCCGGAGAGAGAGCCAGAGGAGCTAGCACTAGCTCTCTAGCTCCTCTGGCACCGATCGGTATTCTGTATGCCTTTGCGGAGTGCCTTCCGGCGCTCCCAGCTACCTCCAAAGGAGCTTCACGAAGAGCCAGCCCGAACCCCGCGCTAGGCCTTTTTCCCGTGGAGTTTACGGCATATGTTGTTAGTCTTTTGTTTAAGCAGAAGGAACTTTCAGTGTGAACTTCGACATGACACGAATGCTCAATCGTCGGATTTTGCTTCTTTTGTTCGAGGAAGAGCTGGTTGACACCCAAGAATTAATATTATTCTTTGAAATATATTTATACGCCTTTTCTTTGCGGAAATACACTGCCTCATATTAGTATCATGACGCTGTTTGCTTTCTTCAACTTTACCTAAGCAACAGCATAAACATACATTCTCGCGAAGTTATGACCTTAGACCAAGCTTTTATAATAAGCCTGAGATAATAATTAATGTAAACAATAGTTCTGCACTGGTAAAAATAAAATTTTATTAGACTAAAAACTCCTTTTGGGAAATGCATATGACAAAAATGAAAAGATCTATACAATCAGAAGGGAATGAAGTCAAGTTCTGCACATTTCTCAACACCTTGATGGAGTATACCGTAACACATTAACTTATCGTAAAGTAACGTTTAATTTTCATGCAACTCACCATCGTGAGTGTACCAATTGTTATGACAGGTTAGGATTATTCTATACGCATTTCACTCAAATGAAAGAATTATCCATTACGTACGCACTCAATCATATTCAAAGCTCAATAAACAAATTTGGAACGCCATGTGAAGCCAACAGATTTTCTTGACAAACCGATTTTGAAGCCAGTATGAACACTACAGAGATAAAAGGAAGTAGAACACCTTATTTATAGTTAAGCACTTCGCAGTCACTGGGTACTATCTTTTGGAAACACTTTGACACCACTAAACATGTAGGGAACACACAATGTAAATTAGTCACAAATGATTTCGGCAGAGAAAGATGTGAATCTGCAACATTCTGCTCGCTTAATTTCCACACTGTTTTCAAGAAATACTGAAATTTCTCATCACCGCCGCTCTAGTTTACGTTGCTTGTGACAAGTATATGCCAGTGGACTTGGAAATGAGGCGAAATTGCGGCAAACAGTTGTTTTTAGGACTTCTCTCTTCGATAAGATTGGCCGAAGTGCATAGCATAAAACACCTCACTAGCACCTGTTGGGCACAGATTTGAAAACTATAATTATATAGAAGTACAATCGTCGCCCACCTTTACGATTCTCCTATCCATTACACGTCTGGGTCTTTGGCATCACAAAAAGAAATATGTATTTACATTTCTTAATTATCAAGCGACGAATTACATTTAAGTAGCTCAAATAAGGAAGCGATGGCTATAAACCACATAAAATAACATTATACTTAATACATAAAATAATATAATAAGTAATATATCACCTTACAAACGCCATGAAATATACAAAACAATAAAATATCTTACGTCTTATTACAAGGGCATTACCAAAGAATCACAACGAGATAGTTTTGCCAGCTAACTGCACTACATTTACCTTCCTTGCCTTTGCTCCGATATTCTAATTGCATTTCATGCATTACAAAATCATTAAAAGCCCTTCAACAATGGATACGACATATAAATACGTCAGACTAGGCCAACTATCATAAACAAAAGGCAGCCATGTTGATTATACGATATTATGGTTTTCACTGGAAATGGTTTAACTATTACCTGCGAAAAACATGTAAACAAACAATTCTATTGGCTCTTAACATTTTTAAGGATTTGCTCGAAAAATTATCATACCCAGAACTAGCTCCATTGGCGTAAGGCGCTAGAGTAAGCTCCATCGAGTTAGAGAATACCGGTAGGAGACAATTCAGGGAGTAAGCCGAAGCTCCGGAGCTCCGAGTTACAGAATTCCACTCCAGGATAGTGAAGAACCACTGGAAGAAGGGGGAGGAGATAATAGAGCTATGGGAGACAATGATCAGTTGCCATTATTTGGAGCTGAAATAAGTTTTTTGGATTTTGTTGGAGTGGATGAGCAATTATCAACAGTAACTCTCTTACAATTGATGAAGCTATTGACCTGCATATCAGTTAAGAGGTATTAAGCGAGGAGGATGATGATGATATGGATACACCAAAAGAAAGCGCAATCAATACTATTTCTGCTGTTAATGTACTACGACTATATTTATCAAGTGTTGCAGGAAGTGAGAACGAATTAGAGCTATTGGACAGAATAGAAAAGAGAGTAGAATCAATTAATACAAATAAAATGAGCAAGCAATCAAAGATAATGGAATATTTCCAGGAGGAGGCTAGTTAAATGAACCTTTATTTATGGTGTATTTTTCTGTTATAGCTGAATTCAGCCAAGAATATTTTATTTAAATTCTGAGATAGTTCTTTGGCTTAAATTTTGGGAAGAATTTTTGAGAGTAAAGGTTGGTACATATTTTTTTTAAACTAAAGGTTTGTGTGGATTGTTCACAGTATTAGGCGTCACGTAGTGGAAGTGAGACATATTGGATGAGTAAAAAACTTTAGCACTTTTCCACAATGTATTTAAAATAATAAAATTACACTACACGTGTTTCGGCTTACTTAGCCATCATCCAGGTGTATGAGTGTACACCTGATGATGGCTTAGTAAGCCGAAACACGTGTAGTGTAATTTTATTATTTTAAATACATTGTGGAAAAGTGCTAAAGTGTTTTACTCATCTAATTTATATGGATTATTAAGTCATATTTTTGTTTAGTTTATCCAAAGATTTAAATTTTTTACTTTGAGAAGTTTTTTTTATTTTATGGAGTTTATGGAATATATACTTCCGTTTTATTTATTTATCAGCTACCACCTATGTAAAATGATCTCTTTCTGAAGACTGACATATTGTACAATCTACCTCACTGAGAATTTGATATTAATAAAGATTTTTTTGTTGTCATAATTACATGTTTTATACCTACTTTTCATTTAAGACATGATTCACTTGAAAAATTGAACATTTAGCAATACTGTAAGGGATTATTTTCATTAAATTGTGCCTACCCTCGATTTACACTTTCCCGCGATTTACACTTTTTTCCCTTATCCCCCTCAAAAGTGTAAAAGAGGGGTTTTACTGTAGTTGATTTTCCTGGTTCTACCTCATCCACATCCTGGTCCTGGCTCTACCTCATCCACATTTCTAAACTTGCACTGAGGTCCCCCCTCTAGGGCAGCTCCCAGCCTTTCTCGATATAGTCCCCAGTTGGTAGTCCTGGGGTTCCTATATGTTATTTCCCTGTGATTGGATTCTAAAAGAGTGAAGAGTATGTGTCTGTGGTTGGACAAAATTATCTCCCCTGACACTCTCCACCCATCAATCCTGTGCTGCAGAGAACTGGTGCACAGTGTAATATCTATCACCTCCTGCCTAATGCTGTTTTAAAAGTTAGGTTGTGGTCCTTTATTGAGTGTTTGTAACTCCGTAGACATGAGATACTCCAACAGGGCCTCTCCCCTTCCATAGGTGCTTCCACTCCCCCACACAATGTGGTGCGAGTTAACATCACAACCGATCAGAAGATCCCACTTGTTGATCTTACAGTGACTCACCAGCCTCTCCATCTCATTTGATGGTGGAGGAGCCGGTGCATCATATGGCAGGTAGGAGGATCAGATGACCTCCCTCCTCCTGTTCTCACCTTCTCCCAGGGTTAGCAGAACTGCTGTATGATCCCTAGTGGTAAATTCTGATAGATGCAAAGCACTTTTCCCATTCACATAGATACAAGACCTAGGCCTATCAACAGTGTTACAGTAATATATTTTTCCCCCTGTCATGATCAGGCCTCTGACTCTTCTCTGGAAAGCTCAGGGTTCCTGAATCAGAGCTATTTTGACCATACCTTCAGAGAGTATCCTTTGCAGAACCCCTGAGGCAGCCTTACTGTGTTTAGGTTGGCCTGAAGCATGGCTATGCCAGCCGTGGTTTGGCCCCTCCCACATCTTCTTTCTCCCTTGTCTCCATCTCTTCGAGGGGATATGGAACCTTCCCTTAGGCCCCTACCCACAGGGGCTCTCGAGTCAGACTATCCCCATGGGGAGCCTAGGCTCGGTGCCTCCTTGAAGTTGGGTCCAGAGAGGTTGGAAAGGATGTCGTCCTCCTCTCCCATGAAGGGTATGAGGGGCAACTGGGATGTGTGGGTCTCCCAGAAGGAACCCCCACAGGCAAGGTTAAGGTAGTAGAGGGTGCGTCCCAACTGGGATCCCCATCGGGGCTCTCCACCGTTATCGCATCCCCTAAGGAAGAAGACAGACTACGAGAGTCCAAGTGAAGAGTGCGCCTCTCAGAGCCCTCCATATTTGAGGGTTCCAAGTTGGGTCCTAGGAGTAGCTAGGGAAATATGGTGTCCGCCCATGCAGAGCCCTGCATGCATGAGTAAGGCTAAATAAAACCGGAGGTCGACCAGTATCTGGAGTCTCTCTGTTAGTGACTTCTTACCCTCCACCCTGCAGATGCGGTCACCCTTAGCACAGAGATGCACCGTGGTGATGGGAGCTGTTTATTGACCGCCAGGTCTAGATCCGGCATGTTCAGCGAAACCAGGGGCACCTCGAGGAGGATGTGGCTCTTCACCATGCATGACGGTCTTGGTGGTCCATGGGCATGTTCTGCCCACGTCCCACCCTGGAGTCGCTGACTCCTTACCCCCATCATCTAGAGCTAAATGTTCACCTAGATTTTATATCCAAATGATTAAAGTATTCAGAAAAATCACTGGCTAAGCTTAGTCTTTGAGATGCATCGGTCCCTCCAACTTCCTATGGAAATATTTTTCACACTTTTTAGTTAATACATGCTACAAGTTAAGAATCATCAACACTTGGTTATTATAGATAAAATATCACCTTAATGTAAACTGCATTAGTAGTGGATAGAGTGAAGCCGGCAACTTGCCAGGAGTTAACTGTAGTTTCAGTTGTGACATATTTCCAGTCCGCATCGAACGCCCTAAGAAATGTGTAACTGAGTCCACTTGGGTAATTCCTCCACAGTTTTCCCTATTTTTGTGCAAAAACAAAAAAAACCTATTTTTTAGCAGATATTGTTGAATAATTATGAAATAAACATCTCAATACAGATAATGCTATGCCCATGGCTAATAAGCTATAATTTTCAAGATCTTTTGGATTAAAATTTTCCAAAATTTACCAATCGACTGAAGGTGATGACTATGAAAGTGGTATGAAAGCATACACTATGTTGTGCTATTTGTTCATGCATGAGCTGGATATGTAAAGTGTTAACTGACATGCAAAGCACTGAAAGGTTTAACTGGTTAAAGCACCTCACTGGGAAATCCGGAGATTCCATGTTCGCGTCCTGATTAAGGTGTTATTTTTTTCTCTGTGAAAATACTGCTATTGTGCATATCAGTGGGTAACTACATCAAGGTTTCTTGTGGCTAGTTCATAATCCTTGATTCAACCACCAGAATGCCTCTCCTCAGCTTCAAATGCTTAATATTCTCCTTGATTTTTATACCAAGTGTGCAAACCATCTGTCAGTAAATTGCAGGGAAATATATTCTTGTGTTTTTTGGATTACTTACAATGTGTGCTGCTATCAAATTTTCTTTAATGCTCAGTTAAAATGTTTTTCATAAAAATTTCAGGATTCGAAAAATTGATGTGAGTGAAGTAATCCGAATTTTAAAGAACATCGTACAAAGAAAAATATATGATGTTGAAGAAGCCAAAAATGTTGCCGAACAAAAAACAGCCGAATCACTCCCTGATGAGAAAAAAGGAGTTATTAGAAAAAATGAGAAAGGAGGTAGGGTGAATTAATAATAATTTCCATGCTTTGTGATTATTAACTAAGTTGGAGTTCTCGCTAAAACTTAATCTTTTTTTTTCATGGACTGTACGGATGGAAAAGAAGATGAGGACTCGGATGACATTCAGGTACTAAGGTAAGATACTTCAGATGGTCTGTCATTAAGAATTAAAGTGAGAATCATATATTTGGTTTTTATCTATTTTTTATTTCTTTATTTGTGAAGAAATATATAATGAAGTTACCATGGTTTTGCACTCAGAACCTAGACCTGTAGCTGCATTAAGGTGTTATTTTTTTCTCTGTGAAATTACTGCTATTGTGCATATCAATGGGTAACTACATCAAGGTTTCTCGTGGCTATTTCATGATCATTGATGCAACTACCTCTCATCTTTAGACTGAGTGAATCAACTTATGGGATGTAATATCGTTAAAATTTACTGTGCAACATATGATTTAACTTAGAACTTTATCATCTTTTTTACACTAACATGAATATTTATCCATGTTATGAAGGAATCAAATAGATGAAGAATTGTGAGGGAGTTAAAGTTTGGCAACCTTTGACGAGGGAGGTTATGCCACTATATTTAATTCAATTTAATTTAATTTGTTTATTTTAGTGTCAAATGTAAGTAGCCCAGAGAAATGAGACAGAGACAGAAGGAATTTTTAATGTCAGTATGCCCCTCACCGTTTGGTTGGTCGACTGTTTCTTCAGTTTTTACATACACTTGCTCCCCATGGAGTGGTTCGTATTTTGGCTGTGCTGGAGTGATACTGAAAATATTTTAAGGTCCTGTTCTGAGCAAAGTGCTTAATATGAATTTGTGCTCGCATGCATTTTTCCACATTATTTTTTATCCTGTGGTGGCAGAGGTTCTCCTTCAAATGATGGGTATTATGGTACTTGCAGTTGTCCTATCTAAGTTTTAATTGCAATTGACTATAGCCATAATCTGACTGGTTTAATGGCTATAATTATATACTAAGTGATGATGTACTTGGCTGTAGAAAACAGCAATTCTTTGAGAATACCTTCGCCAATACTTGAATAGCATTTTGAAAATTCTTTGGAGTGACCACGTCTTGAATCTTAGGAGTGTTTGGTTATTCTGAGAATATGTGTCAATTATTACACCAGTGAATACTTACCGTTTATTGTAACTTAACAGAGGAATCCTTGCATGAAAAATTGGGTGCAGAGGAAGTAGTGGCTTCATGCGATGTCAGGAAAAACGAGGAAGTGTAAGTTGACTTTTAATAACTGGGTTTGGGGAAATTACAAAAGGGATCAGGCTGGAGTCTTGGATTTATTCTCTTACACGTTTGACACTATGCACGCACGACCTCTATCAATCATTTCATGAGAATGACTCTCCATCTCCAAAGCTTTGCATCTCTCGGCTTGGCATCCCCTCGTTACCCTTCTCCTGGTCACTTTGTAAGTCACTTCAGGGGACACACGTCTCCATTCAATCGTCTAATCTCCTAGCCAGTCAGTGAGAAAGTGCTGATGCTTAGGTTCGTGGGTTCTCTACATTAGGATAATTGCTGAGCTCCAGAGCCTTGTACTGAGGAGAAGGTTGGTCGTCACAGTTCCCCACCAGGATAATTGGAAAGAAAATGTTTAGTGAAGGGAAGAAATGTCAATTACAGATAACAAAGTGATGAGTTGAGGGTGGGACTTCTAGAAGAGTAAAATGATAAAGAGTCAACAAAAGATAAAAAAATTTTAGATTTTTGATGGCATTACATTGATGATTGTCATTAAACCAGGTCTTTGAACTGGTACTGAACTAAGTGCTGGTACTGAAAAAAATCAAGCAGTAAGTTCAAGCTGAGCGTGACTGAAAAACCTAAACATTTTTTATCATATTCAAAACCATAAACTGATATGCTTTTAAATAGTTCCCACCAAGAATTCCTCATGAAAAAAATAAAATTTTCTTAGTAAAGTATAGCATAGTATAAAGTATAGTAAGGTGTCTAAGTGCCAGAGGACTCCAAAAGACACCCACCCACCCCTCCTATTTGCATTTCTAAAAGATCTGATATCAGATATTTGTGAGTTACAGTAGACCCTCACATAGCGCGAGGTTAGGTTCCTTGAAATCATCGTCGCGTCTTGTGAAATCTTGTTATGTGAAATTGAATGCCAACTGCTCTACAATAGAAAATTCAGATAATAAGGTTAAGGCAGCATGGAGGGTTATTAAAAGGGAATGTGGGTGCTCTGGTGCTTCTAAGGCAGTACCCTTTAACCCTGACTCCCTAAATAAATACTTTCTTAAAACAGTAAATGACTTTACTACCTCCATTAATCACAAGTCAGCCCTTTCAACAGGGCTCCTAAATAATCATCCCGTTATCCCTTCCTCTTTTACTGACATTTACGGGTTGTCAATGAAATTGATTTAAAACTCTTGCTAATATAATTGATGAACCACTGGCATTGATATGTGATTCATGTTTACAGTCTGGATGTTTCCTTAAATCCTTAAAGTTATCAAAATTTATCCCCATGTATAAAAAATGTGATTCATTTTCAGCTTCTAGCTATCATCCAATTTCAATAACCCCAATTTTTAGCAAAATACTTGAGAAAGTGATCAAGAATCAACTCTATGATCATTTTATAACTAATAATTTATTTACATCCTCACCGTTTGGATTTCACTAGGGCCAGTCCACAATATCTGCTATGAGTTATTATGCTGTAGATATTATATTAAAGGCTTTTGAAGATAAAAAGTCTGCTGCCTTAATTTTTAAGATCTTTTAATCTTATCTGAATGATCAGTCACAGTGTGTCTATATCAATGACATTATGTCCATGTCCTTATGTATTGAACACGGGGTTCCGCAAGGATCTGTGCTTGGCCCACTAAAGAGAAACTTGTATTACCATACCACAGGCTGACTAAAACCAATGAGTCATTTGGCATTCTTGAGTTGAAATATTTTAATATTCTACTGCATGGGGCCAGACATGTTTCCATGGCAAGGTTTAAGAAGGTAATTTATACTTGGCTTATATCTAATTCATTTTATTCTATTGAAGAGTATTTAGATGTAAAAATATAGATGTATTCTAATTGTTTTTGTTTTACTTGTTGTATCTTATTTAATTTGATGACGGCTATTGCATTTCTTGAATGCTTAATGTCTAATAAAAAATATGAATATGTAAAACAAAGAGTAAACAGGAAATACCGAGATTCGTTCCGTAATCCCAACCCCTGACGTATGGCAATACCAAGTTTCATTACTTAGTCTTAAAACCTATCTTGTGATTCAGGCCGAAAGTGTTATTTCTCAATAACTATGCATTTCTGGAAATAAAAACATATTTGTACAATGTTTAGAAGAGATTATTCGTATTTTTGGGAAAGGTGTCCAGGTGTCAGGTGTGTTTCAAATAAAGAACATGCTATTCCATAAACCATTTTAGCATTTAGGTCACATTAACAATACAGGGCACATGCAAGATTAAGTCAAATGGCTGCAACAAAATATTTTTAAATAAACTTCAGCACGAAATATTTTTTGCCTATTTTTATGGGACCATGGAAAATAGAGCAATCAGCCATTTCTATCTTCATAGCTCATGTTGGCTAAAAGAAAAATGAAATTCATGATAATTTGGCTTTCAATAAAAGTGTGTAAGGTGCAGAAATTGAAAACGCCCACCACGATATAGGTTCAAGGCAGCATCATCGGTGGACGTGCATCATGATAATCTGATGGATTTCAACAATAATATTACTTACCATTTTGTAATGTAGAAATTAATGCCATTTATTCTGATAGTCGATGCACCCAAGGCTTTAATTACAGCTGAGTTGAGCATTATTTTTTCACATTTTACAAATTAACCTCGGTAGAGGATGTAGAATCGTTAGAACCGAGGACTAGTAATTATTGGAGAAAAGATGCCTTTTAAAATGTAACCTTGAGGAACTATGTAATGCAGCTGTTTTACCTCCATCTTCATGGTTATCTATAGCTCACAGTAAGGTGGTAAATTTCCTTCTATGCACTGATCGACTCGACGGAATTTTTCTTGAAATTCGTCAAGTGCATTGAAACATCCTTGATAGATTTCACGGTCAATTTAAGGCACTTATTCTCATCTGAATTCACTTACCCTCTTTAACACCTCTATATTCTCGTTTGGCTGTAATCAATTCCAGTTCCAGCAGTTGTCAGAAACAGTTGTCCGACCAAAATAGCTGCAGATTCCGTCACCTCCTTGTGATATGGTTTTTATAATTCTTCTGCCTCTTTCTCCTGCTTACCATAAATTCCTTGTCCCCCGTTAGCGATTGCCAGGTTCGATGTCGGTGATATCTTCTTTGAATGAAAAAAAAAAACTGAGAAAGTATTCACCACTTCTGAACAAAGGCTTTTCCAGCAAGCATTCAATGTAGACTCCTTCACCTCATTCAAACGCCTGCAGCCGTCTCTTGAAAGTGCACCTAGTGTGGTAGGATTTGAAGATTTTCATGACTCCTTGATCCAGTGGTTGCCATTTGATGTCATACTTGGAGGGAAACAGTACTCTTATGTTTTCGCCAGCATTTTGCAGAATAACTTGATGTCCAGGGGTATTGTCAAGTGTTAGCAGGGCCTTTAAATTCAAGTTTTTCTTTTTTAGAACTCTTAAACAAAGCAAAATTTGAACCACTCTGTACAAAAAGCTGCGTTCACCCACCTCTTTTGATTTGATTTCCAAGGCACAAGTAGGATTGCTTAGGTTTTTCCCTTTAAAACTCAGGAATTTACAGCACTAACAAGTATTGGCCTACCTGAAATAGTTGAAAAAAACTGTAAGGCGATGCTTAGTGGCCTTAAATCCTGGTGCTCATGGTTCCTACTTTGAAATATAAGTTATCTTCGACATCTTTTTCCAAAACAAGGCTGTCTCATTGGGGTTGAAAGTTGCTTAAGGCAGATAACCCCTTTCTTCAATCAGGGCATAAAACTCGGGAATAAAATTTTTGGCTGTTTGATGATTAGCAGATGAACTTTCCTCATGTTCCCCTAACATCATTTTATGGTTATTGTATCTTTTTATAATCTCCTTTAACCATTCAAAACTCTCAATAATACTTGCACTGGTAGAAGACTTCAGATTTTGTGCAGATAAGGTAACTTGTGTTGTGTTAAACCATTGCCTTAATACGCATTACTGCTGAACTCAGCGTAACCATTATTTCATTTTGGTCACAAACATATTTCATAAAGCATTTTTCAAAAACATCCTAGTCAGAAACATTTTTCCACCGTACAAAAATTTACATTTATTTTGGAAATCCTTTTATTTTCTTGCCACCAGAAGTTTTGTACCGAAGTCAGCTCTTATTTTTCCTTCATTTGTTTGTATAGTACGTATGTTGACTCGATTATTCAGTGTTTTCTCCCTAGGGATGAGGTTTTTTGGCCTGATTTCAGTTTGTCTAAAATTTTAATTTTCCGGCCCAGCGTAATGGCCATTTGAACGTACATCATTCCTCCACGGTGCTACAATGCTCTTGAAGATTGTCTCGAGGGCCAATGTGGTTGCATCGTTTTGTGGCTGCAATGACATCAGGAAACTAATCTGTTGTTTGCAATAACTGTTTGATACAGTTGGGTGACCGAAATAACTGCAGCTTCAGTCATTTCGCTTGGGCAACACTTTATTTCACCGCTAATTCCTAATCGTGAGCCTTGAAGGAAAAGGGAACCAAGGCTTGGAAAACATATACACGGTAACGTCGAAGACATGCAATGCCAATGAAGTCATCAATACCTAGTAATGGACAGAAAGTTACATATATCATAATGAAATGATGAATACACACTAAATGTCATGAATTATGATGTTATTAACTCACAATGTGGTTTGATTCGAGAGGTGCACTACTTTGAATTATTCCTAATCCTTGAACCAATGTAGATAATCATGATGGAGCGTGATTCCCAGGTTTGCACCAATCGAGATATCTGAAACCGCATCTAACTGAAAATAAAGATCGTGTCTTGTGAAATTGGTTATGTTTCTATGACCGTGTCTTAACGAAATCGCATCTTTTGGAACCATGCTATGTGAGGGTTTACTGTATATTATTATGACAATGCTTATGTTTAGCCAACCTAGTTTTGTGAAATCATTGCATCACTTGTGTACATATGGTGATCTATCACCCACTACCACTAGCTCTTTTGTTGGCTCACAGGGTATTTCGCACATGTAGGTGAGCAATGTCGCTGTCACAAAATTTTGGTACACTGTTTGCATTATAAATTTTTAGATGCAAGATTTCGAGCCCTTAATCAACACTACGTACAGTTTGTTGGCTAATTTTTTGCCATAATGCTTTGTCCAAGCAACTAAATTCTATAATGGAGAAGAGAAAAAATAACGATGCAATTCCATAAACTTTTTTTATTTTGACACGACCATGGTTTTGCTGCAGCGCAGCATCATCAGCAGCACCTGATGATGCTGCGCCGCAGCGAAACCATGGTCATGTCAAAATAAAAAAAGTTTTGTGGAATTGCATCGTTATTTTTTCTCTTCTCCATTATGGAAAAATTCCACCAAGTTACCCCGGAAACAGTTTCTTTTAACTAAATTCTACTTAAATATTTAAGCATATCACTCAAAATCTGTTCTCATTTATTGTCAATGAAAGCTAGGTTTTTTTAACAGGCAATGACGTTTGAAATTTCCCAATGTTCATGCCTTATCCGCATGTCACTTAAACCTTGAGCCTAATAATATTCTAATCAAGTAATTTTAATGAAATATTTCTTAGTATTTCGTGTAAATTTTTTTGGTTCAATTTGTAATTATGTGAACTGTGAAGTTTTCTAAAATTCATTGGCCAGTACAGATAATTGTGTTTCCAAATGCTTCAGTGGTGCACAACCCTCCGGCTCCATTAAATTCCAGTTACCACACCCATATCTGGAATGAAAGAGAAGCCAGTTTTTTTATTTTGAACCCGAATGGAAATTGGGCTTGCAAATAATGTGGTTTCATTGTTTGTGTGAAACTTAATTCAAATTAAAGTATTTGTACCCCAGCCAAAATAATTGAGATTGTAAAGTTCATGAAGTAGGTGCGTATGATTTGGTGAAAGGAAGTGATGCTTATGAACAAATTTCATTGGTTACTGGAAGAATAGGTGAACTATTTTGGGATGAACTCGTGCTGAGACCTTTGCCGATGATGCTCTCTTCAAATTGAGCTCTAGTACGCAAGATATTGTAAAATAAAAATAAAAAAATAAATGGGAGGGGTGGGCGTTGGCCTACTGGAGCCCCCCTGGCACTTAGACCTCTATAGATTCATTGTGTAAACCCACATTTGACCTGTCCGCCACTTGCAGACAGGGAACAAGAGCACTGCAAAGAGGCATTGAGGAGGGTCACCAAGATATTGTAACTTAAGAATCAAAAGTCTCCTAATATAATTATGCTGCAGGTAATAAATTTCAATTGGACTATTTTCATCCAAAACCAACAACAGAATACTTATTCTTGCCCATGTAATGTACAATCTGACCTTAAGTTCAAGTCTCCATCTAACAGCTCTCATGTTACACTCCCTCCCAATACCCTCCAGACCCTGACTTTACTACCCTGAGCCTGCCAAAAGAATGGGTCACCATTTATTTACTCCATTTGACAGGCTCACTTTCTGCCGTTTAAGTAGGAGAAATTCTGAGAAAGGTGCAATCAAGTCTCTAAATTCCATTGGCTCATTTCAGAGAACTGCCTTGAGTGTGGCCAATCAAAAGTGTGGTACCAATCAGGCAGTGACTGGTGAAGGAAAGGCACAGTTGAAGGGCTGATGATGGGTGATGACAATGGGTACTGTTGCTCCATGACAATGGTTAGGGTTACCCATGTTAGGATGCTGATCATGTATTGTTAGGCTGTGGGCCAGAGTTGATATTGTTGGCTCATCCGTCAGTATCTCATCTGCAGTGCAAGTTCGCGGGCTAAGTGCGAAGGGTGCCAGTCTGCAGGGGGATGGGGCATGCTCAAAATGGGGTATTCAAGAAATGTTACATTGGCATCATGGTAAACTATGTTCAGAATCTTTTTTCAGGAAGGAAGTGAAACAACATGCCATTCTGTCGAGACATTTGTTTCCCACCACCCTTCCATACCATTCAACATTTAGAGTAACCATCTAGCTCATTGGATAGATTCCCAATATTGCATATGTATCAGTGTGTCTACTAATGTTGAAAACTGGTAAAAGATGGGAATTTCACTTGAAAACCAGGAATTAGATGAGAGTTATACATTCTAACATTGAATTTTTAGGAATTTCATGAACTCCTCTTCCCCATGCAGAAATTTTTGAAAATATTTTGGCACATAATGTGAAAATTTGGTTGTGATTATTTGAAATGCATTGAAGAACGTAAGAAGAAATAACTCGATGCCTATGGTAAGGAGGTCGAGTTTTTGCTATGAAAGATTGTAGCAGAGAGAGTCAAGTGGTTGAATACCATTTGTGTTACTATGGTGTAAGATTTCAGGTGCAGCATGTGCATTTAATTTCACTACCCCTTGTGCGTCATTACCATTATTATTGCTCAGGTTCATACCAGCTCAGTTGGTCAGTAGCCTCTGTGTCTAAAGGCTTTCTTTTGTGATTCGGGTTAGCGCAGTTCTGTCATTAGTCAAGGTAAGTTTCTCTGTTGATGTTGCATAGTGTCACTTATTTTTCAGAATGGGAAAAAGTGGTTAATTATTGACATTAGTTGTTCCTTTAAAAGTTCCCCATTCCAAATTAGTATGCAAATTAAGTTTCCTGTTGCTGTTTTGCCCTACCCATGCGAACTATTAGTGTTTAATGAAGCTTTCCTATGTGCAATAAAGAAATAATGATCAATAGTGAGATGCATTACGAAGGCCTGTGATCAACCCATAAATATCAAAACTAAACAATTGGTGAACACAAGAAATAGAAAATGAAAAAGTGCTAATTTCAGAAAATGTACTGGATGATTATGTGAACATTAATGTTCAATCTTATGTGAACATTAATGTTCTAGATTCATTTAGTGCTGATTCATTTTTCTGGTTGGAAATGATGCTGTTGTTATACAATTTCAAAATTGAAAATCCTGAAAAGTAAATTTTTTCATTTTTCATTGCATAACTCTCAACATATTTTGTAGGTAACATGTACATGTGAATCCTTCCTGACGAGGAATTCCCAACTAGACATGCTTCCTCGCCGCTCCTCCCCAACGGGAGGAGGAGATTAGTGGGTGGCGATCCTTCGGCAGGGGTAGGAAGTCTCGTGGTCGGTCAATGCTGCGGTCGGGCATGAGAGTAGGGCGAGAGTTGGTGGTATTTTGTGACTGCCTGCAAGTCTCCTATAAACAATGGTTATTCGGGAATATTCGTATGTTGTCACTGTCCTTGTCCTTTGAAGAACGGAAAAAGGCATTGAATAACCAATTACAGCATAACATTAGTTGCACTTTGACCAACGGAAATGTCTTCACATGCTTACTTAACTCTTGCAATCAGTAAAATCTCATACAAATAATTATTTAGTTGTGAATGCATGCGCATGCAATTAGCTGTATTAGGACCTGTATCCCTCACACGTATCCAACCTTCCACATCCATCAACGCCAATTGTGGTCAATGTTTTTTGAATAAAGGGCATTGGAGATAATGAGTGTAAAAATGCAGTTCCGATAACGGAGAAAGCCCTATAAGTTTAATGGACTGCTAAGGAGATTTCTAAGATTGTTTTTAATGCATTATAGAAATAGGCACATGGTGGCCGTAGTTTCACGGGTGAAGAATAGAATTGTAAATAGGAGGTATTGCAACTAAAGATCTATACGCCGACAACTTGGGTGAAACTTGTCGTATGAGGAAGGTCTCCTGCCTGAGGTCTTTTCTCTTGTCTTCTCTCAACCTAGGTCCTTAATCTTGCGCAGCTCCCCATATTGCATCATTGTTGCAGGGAGGCCCTCATCTCGTAATGTAGCAGACATTAGATCAGATTTTAGGGAAACGGCTGTGTGGTCAATAACAGATGTGTATTTGTATCATACCAGCAATAATCTCATGGCTATTATTATCATTCAAATTACAAGTCATAAACCATAAGTTCTAAGGTTAACTTGTGGAAATGCTACCACAATTCGGAATGTTATTTTCTTCTTTTGAGCCTATTCCTAGTCTTAAAACATTGGGATCACATATTTACAAAGCTTCTGACCACATCGATGTGAGAATAGAAAATGTCAATGAAATGGCACAAACGTGAAACAACACCAATAAATCAAGGAATTAATTATGTAAGGGACACATACAAATTGGAGGGTGATAATGAAAAATTATGATTTGTGATTACCTCTTCTAAGTGAACGTCGATTTTTGATGTTATGTCAATTCGTGATGACAGTGGTGAGCGTAGAGGTATGTTCGGGACCTCAGATGTGGTGCAGCAGGAGTTGGTGAAACTACCATCTTTAGGGCATGAGAAGAAGACCACCTATTCAGTAATCCCTTCATCCCTTCTGCGAAAGAAGGAAAGGAGGGGGGAGGAGGGAAGAGAGTTTGTTTTTGGTTAGAGCTTCCCCACGCTCCGCCAGAGGTTTGACGCAGGCAGGTGAGGCTGTGATGCAGCGTTGTCAAATCACCGTCAACTCGGGACTTAGAAAAATTTCGGTTCTGAAATGGTAATATTTTACTGTGGATATGTGTACATTATGAATTAGGAACATACAGTAACTCTTTTGTGTTACTATGTGGGGGAACAGAGAAAAATTCCCAATCCCTAGAACTGCTCAAATTATATAAAAAAGGGAAACATGTAGAAACATCTTGCAATACACTGACCAAAAATTCTCTGGCATATTCATCTTGATTTTCTGGATGCTTGGTTAATTGTTTTTTCTGAAATTGCTTATGCAGGGATGACTTTGGGAATATTTTTTTGGGTTGACTATACCTAGCAAAGGTAAGGTCTACAGACATGACAGATATGCAGCGGCGCTTCTGAGTGACTGCATTTTTGTGTGTGCTTGAGGGAGTTAACTGTTATTGTAATACAAACTTCCCGAGCAAATTTTTGGATAAAGCAGTCAAATTTTGCTGAAACAATGTTTTACCAGAAATAGAGGGAAAAGGGGAGGAAAATTTCTCTGAAACATTTTTGGGTAGGTCCTGCCTAACCCCAAAGCCATCTCTGGGCTTGTGTCAATTTTATAAAGCCTCGTCATCCAAGATTTTTTAGGAAGACATTTTTGAAAATCCATGCTCAGAAACAATCCATGAACACTTCATCTTAATTTAAACCTTGATTTTTGTTGAAATTTGATTAACTACAACTTTACCTTTCCTACTGAAGGAATTTCTGAGAAGTTCTGCTCTTGTCTGAGTTTAAGCCTTGAAAATTTGATATTCTGTGAAGGCTGCATCCTCCGGGTTTCACTGTGGCATTGCTGATGGGACAACAGTTTTGGCTGCATTACTGCAGGCATCTTTAGGTTGAAGAGCTTGATGTCAAGCTTTGGCTGTAATTACATCTATAGGTGGTTCAGTGATGTCTCTCTACTCTGATCTGACTCTCTGGAGAGAGACTTCATTGCACAGTCTATATAACGATGGCCAACACTCTGCATCAAGCACTTTGACATGAAGATAGTGCAGGTAAAACTTTGATCCCAAAAGCAACAACGTGATTGAATTCAGAAGATGCAATGCTTGCTGTGTAC
Source organism: Platycnemis pennipes (assembly GCA_933228895.1). Taxonomy (NCBI): domain Eukaryota; kingdom Metazoa; phylum Arthropoda; class Insecta; order Odonata; family Platycnemididae; genus Platycnemis; species Platycnemis pennipes. The sequence continues at coordinate 30,584,915 of OW121846.1, forward strand.
TCACTGCGGAAACCTTCACACCAATTTGGTATTCACCATTGGAAATCTTGAAAAGGACTGGAAATTTGTTTTCCACTTCGGTACTTTGGTATTTGCACTGAATAAAAATATGGAAGGAAAAATTTTTTTTAAACGCATATGAAGCTAATGGACTGCCATTTTATAATTATTATTTTTTCCATTTACATCATTGATTGTATGTCTTCGTATATTATTCTTATATTTAATCAGTGTTTTCACAATCTCATGATTTCATCATTTTATTATGGTTTACCCAAGCCCCTTGCGGTTAGATGGTGCGGAAACTGTCAAGCCCATTTTGCATAAAGTCTGCAAAGCTCAATATCTAAAGAAATTTAATTACAATAAAGGAACTTCATATTTATTGAATTGATGACAATACATTTTGGGTTTGGGAAAAATGAAAGAACAAAGACGATATTTTATCTAAGGCAGAGGACCACCATTGTTACAAATATTTAAATGTTGAAAAGGTTGGCTGATGTACCCCATGACAGTGTTTGCACAACCTGAGAGGGCTGTTATGTAAGCCTTCTCAATAAAATGGTTGATTTAAGGGGGGAAACTGGTTCAAGAAGATCCATTTGCTTCAGCAATGCACAACACAGTCTAGTTTCCTTTGGAAGAAAATAAAATTAGAATCATACCCCCATTTTTCTTACTTTTACTACCGTGAAAAATGGGTGGTAGTACAACTACTAAATTATAGGAGTGCAAATAGTAATTTTCTGTTATGTCTTATTTTCAATGAAGGTAACTACACTTCATGAATGTATTCATGGTTTCGAGTCTTGGTCTGGGAACGAGTTAAATGTTTCTCATTTTTCCTTTGGAGCAAAATTTTCCTCATAACACTTTCCAAAGTACAAGTGATAATTGCAGGAATTTTTTGTACGTGGCTGTGGGAGTTAAGGGTACTTCTTATACACTGGTAATAAAAATGAGTTAAATTTTCAATAATTAATGTGGATTCCAAAATTTCTGGTTTATAGAATTACTCATGTATGAGTATTCTAATGCATCATTGCACTCTAGTTCCTTTGAAAAAATAGTGGTTTTGAATAAATAGTTTCCATAATTTTTTCCATTTCATAAAAGTTGTAAGTAGCATGATATAATTTACCATTGATATCTGGAAGGAGGAGGATTCCAGTAGAATAGAGTTCAGATCCACTAGCTTCTCAAGGTCTCAGTTCAACCTGTGTACACATTCGACCAAAGTCTTATTATATTTAATTTTACCATCTTGTTGTTTTAAACATTGAAGGCATGTGAAGCATTGTAAAATATTGTAAAATAGTCTCAATATCTCCTGACTTTTTCTGCTTACTATTTATTTGATTGGATTGGATTATGGGTCTTTCTTTTGTGTTTTCACTATAATTATCAATGACATAAACTCATCTGGAAGGGCATTGCTTAGAATAAAGAGTTTTAATGAAATGTTTACTTAGTGAGATCAGTGATTGGAAGAATTGGTGTCACATTTTTACATTTCTAAGGTCAATTAAATAAATAATATTAATGTAATCACATGCATTGCACTAATCTGAGCTCAAGCTCTTTGTTGCCAGAAAATGGCCATCAATGGTCCATGTATGTGGACTTTGACAATAATAGTAAAATAGATGTGAAGAGAATATGAATACAGATTTAATGAGCTTCATACATGTCAATAGAAGGAAGGAAAAGAGAAAATTTTGAAGCTTCATAACTAGTTAATAAGGTTGGGATGGGCACTGGTAGAGAGTGTAGCATGAGAACTGTTGGTCAGAGAGTTGAATTTGAGGACAAATTTCCATTATTCGCAGGGGCTTAGATAAATTTATTCTCAACATAGAGTAATAAAAATTACCTTAAAATTAAAAAAGGCAAAAAAATTATTTTCTGGAGGAAAAAAAGGTTACTTTCACAATGCAAAGTTAATTGATTGAATAAAAAGGAAGTCCTCAGGCTTTACTTGGTGGAACCGCATGATTGTAGCAAATAGAAAAACCACTTTGTAAGATTCCACAAAATTTTATTGTGACACCTACCTAGGTTTTGATTGTATACCAATAATCTTCTGGTATAATAATATGTATACCAATCATTTTCCGATGTAATAATCCCTGATGATTCTTGCCACCACCAAACTCATAAGCTATCCACTTTCTATTCCTTGATCAACAGATTACTATCATCCCTGTGTCCGTTGATGATTACAACGAGGAATTGCACATGATAAAAAGTATTGCTTATAACAATGGGTATAATCACAAAGTTATCAACAAAATTGTGAAATGCTTTAAAAGTAAATGAGCCCTCCGCTAAATAACCGATATATCTGCCCCCCAACATGAGATTTCTACAAAACAGTGCAAAATCTCATTTATTGGTAAAGTTTCTCATTGTATAACTAATTACATCCTGGAAGACAAGCTCAGAATATCCTTTTATAACTTTGATACCCAAGGTAAGCTAATTTTCAATTCCAAGTGCAAATATGATGCCTCATACAGAAATGGTGTATACGTGCTTCAATGTAATAACTGTGATGCCTCTTACATCGGTCAAACCGGATGAGCTATTCACACCTGTGTGAAAGAACACAAAAACTGTTTAAGAAAAGGGGATTTTAGCTCCCAATTTGCCAAACACCTCATTGAAGAAGGCCACACCGGTGACTTCATCCCCAAAGTGCTCCACACCCAGTGCAAAGGCCACAAGTTGAACTTCCTCAAACAGTTGGAGATAATGTCTGCTACCAAAAACAACGTGCTTTTGTTAAAGGAATATGTTCCCTTTCAACTGGCCCTTCCTGACCTTACCTTTCCTCTCCTCCCCAACTTGACCAATCTTCCTAACCCCCCCTCCTCTGGCCAAGCACAACTAGTTACTGTCCTCTCCCCTCTTGTCCCCTCCCATTTCCCATTGTTGCCCCAACCCATGGATCACATGAACACCTTTGCAGGTATAAAAGGAGCTCGCTGACTCTTTGCACTTACCTTGAAGATGATTGGTATACAATTGAAACTTAGGTCGGTGTCAATAAAATTTTGTGGAATCTTACAAAGTGGTTTTTCTATTTGTTGATTGATTGATTTAACATTGTAATTTGTGTTGTAAAAAATTAATAAATTCAGCAGTTCAGGAAGTTAACTGGGTACTCAAGATGGTATTGTATGGCAACTTAAATTAAGCATACTGAGTATGCAGGGTGGCATCGAGGCGTTAATCTAATGGCTCATATATCATACCATGAAAAAATATATGACCCTATGTTGTGTGGGTCGTGGTTGCCTAGTGGGTAGAGCATTGGACTATGAATGGGAGGGTCCTGGGTTTCATTTTGGGTCAAGCCACTCTGGATATACCCACCTAAAATTTTCAGTGAGATTTTTGATTTTCTGAACTTCATGGGAAATCACCAGTGGCAGGGAGAGGAACTGGCCCCTCCTTGAATGTGTGGATTTCACATGCCAATGCCTTAATATGTGGTTAGCTCTAACCTCACCTACCAAACCAACTTTGGGTTGAACTGATTTTGTTTTAGGGTGTCTTTGAAAATAGATGACATTATCTTTGGATAAAAATCTTGGAAAAATAGTAGTTGAGGCCAACTGAACTCAATTATATCATTTTGAAGACAAATGGATATGGTTGTACACAATAATCTGCTGGCAAATTTTCCTAAGATGAAGGATATTTGATGAATCTACAAAACGATCCCTCTGCGTGGAAGGTTTAAATGCCCACCATCCCATCTGAGCTCCCTTCTGCCCTTGTCTTTAAGTAGGGGACCATTGACCCTTGGTGACCTGGGCGGGAACTTTTGCATAATGATATGCCGTATGTGTCCCTATGACCACAGCTTAGGGAGGAGTCAATGGTCTGCCGCTGATTATTGTGCCGTAGTTAACTAATTTTTCTGACATTTTCATTGGTTTTGTGGTTGATTGATGACTAGTGTGAGGAAGATTATCAATTGTTAATTTTGTGTTCTTGGAGAAAATTTTGAGAGGAACACTGTTCAACTTTTAGAGGAAATGGTTAGAGGAACTTTTGTGGATATTCTACATTATTGTTATTTCACTCATATCTATAAGTAAGCCCAGATGTTTATTTACTGAATTTGTAGCTTACCTGACCCTGTTGTTGTCTCTGCACTTGATACTTCTCATTTCCCTACAGTGTTAGTTATTGATTCCTTCATTAAAGTTGCTACGAGATTTAAGGTCTTACCAGTTAAAGTATTTATTCTTGATTAATTGTATTACTTTCATGTGTTCCTTTTTTGGAAACTATTACTACAATTGAATATTCATTTTTCAATAGTGTCGTCAATAAAGCGAAAGTGATTGCTCATGTGGACATTACGCAAGAAGAGAAAAGAGCAGATAAAGTGAATGAAGCAGTTCTAAGTGATATTAGTCCTGGTGAGCTGAAAGTCACAAAAGGAAAAGAGGCTACACAGTCAGGTAAGTCAAGTGAAGCATCATTGAATATTGAAATTGTGTATGGAAAAACATTTTGCAGTAAGTATATCATGAATTATTACTTTTTGCTTAAGTGAAGTGTTCGTGTGTAAGTAAAAACATTTCTATTCAAAATGTTTTTATGATTGGTCATTGAGTACAAATAAAATATGCTGTGTACCTCATTGTGCAAAAATGGCACCTACCTTCGTGCCCTCATTATTGCTTCTGGCTCTTGTTGACTGAGCCACTACTCTGAAAGAATGTGAGACTAGCATGGAAGAGAAATGCATAATTACCATTTGGCCATTTTGTATGACTTAATTGTGAATTATCAAATGTTGCTGAAAATCACAACAGGTAAGTGAATTGTTGAAAGTAGTTAATATCTGTGATAGCAGTCTGATGCTACTGGGTAGAGAAGAAAACATATTTAGTGAATTTTGAGTTTTTGTATCTCATTTTGCCATAAATTGGCAAGGCAAATCATGTTTTCACGCACTTCTCCTCTGCTTGTCAATAAGATTGGATCAGTTGGAAAACAATTTTCTTATTAAAAAGTTAACTGTTATATTTGTTGGTAACAAAGTGGGCAAGCGATTGTATTCCTTGAAATTTTGATGGTGAGAAGAATAATTACTGATAAAATCAGGATCGGTTAGTTCTATGACTCTGCACAAAAGCTTTTTTAATCATCACTGGCAGACATGTGGGAATGGAATACAAAATAAAACTTCAAATGACATGGCAGTTTGTGGGTTTGTGCTGGGAAATGGGGCTATTTTCAATGATTTATGAGTGGTGTTGGTTTTGATTCAGATTTATGTGATGATATGATATGTGATTTATGCTATGACGAAGTCATACGTGGTGGTCACCCTGATTTTGGGTTATGTGCGCAAAGCAGGGACCCAAGAAGGACAGCCTTCTGCATTGCTCCTGCAAGTGCAACTGCTCACACCCTGCACACTGGAATGCAGTTGAGGTTGTTAGACAATGAGCTCTTGACTCCACCAAGCATACCCACAATGAGGACCACCAGTTTCACGGTACATTTGCCTGAGTTCGCTCAGCTGATCTTGATACTTGGTCTTTTTTTCGATCTCCTTTGCTACCATGTCCATTTCGGCCAGTGCTGAAAACTTGACCACAAACATGGCTTGTGAGAGATTGTCGAGGTGAATGATATCAGGCTTCTTATATTTCTTATTATAAGTTTTGATGGTAGAATGTCACCTATAGGTAGTGGAAAAGGAGATTAGAGATGGGGAATTTGTTCATGTAATGCAGGGGTGCCCATCCCCCCCAAATACTGATGGTGCGTTCCCCCCCAAAACCAACAACTTCCCCATCCCTGAGGGGGAAATGGAGAATTCAGGAAGTTTTTTAATCATTAGCTTCATTAAATGTTGTCAACCACTGTGATATCCATATTTTTAGAGTTAAGGTTTTAGTTTTAGAGATAGAGAATCAAATTTTTAGATTTTACCTCGCTTTTTTTTAACTTTCGAGAATTAGGTCGAGAGGTAGTTGGAGCACACTAGCTTGTAGTAAATATGTGCTTGCAGTTCTAACAATACTGGATGATGATTACTAAAACGGTAATACAAGTACGATCACACGTGTAAACAAAATCTTATGTAAGACCATCTTCGATTTCCATACCCCCCTTCGCGAGACCATAAGAAGAGTCCTCCCCTCCCCACCTTTCACGCTCGACATAATTATTGAATGACCTCCTGGCGCCATTGGTGAGATTCTGCGGGCACCACATCAGGAACTCCGCAGAATTTGTGCAAATCCTGAAGGAGATACGTCTACAAGAAGGAGACATCCTGGCGAGCTTGGACGTGGTATCCGTTTACTCGTGTGTCTTTAGGTGACACCCTTCGTCTCCTAGAGACCAAATTTGACGGAAACACGGTGAAGTTATTCCACCATGTTTTAACTTCAACCTACTTTCAATACGACGGGAAGTACTTCGAGCAAGCCGATGGCGTGGCCATGGGATCACCCCTATCCCCTGCCATAGCCAATCTCTTCATGGAAGATTTCGAGGAAAAGGCCCTCATCTCAGCACCTCTCCGCCCTAAGCATTTCTTCCGGTACGTGGATGACACTTTTGTGGTGTGGCCACATGGAAGGGAGACACTCGATGTCTTCTTGCAGCATATGAATAGCCAACATCCGAGCATCTCTTTCACCATGGAACTGGAAAAGGATGGCAAGCTCCCATTCCTGTATATCCTGATAATGCGGAAGGCTGACGGTACACTGGGACATAGCGTTTACTGGAAGCCAACGCACACCGACCTATATCTGAATGGCTGAAGCCACCACCACCCCTCCCAACGCCGGGCAGTGCTAACCACGCTAATCCACAGAGCTCGATCCGTTGCTGACAAGGACAACTTACCACAGGAGCTAAGCCGCCTAAAAACGACTTTCCGAAGGAACGGATATAGTGGGAGAGAAATCTCACTGGCCCTAAAAAGTGCCTTTGACGAGCAGAGTGTGCATGAGAAAAAGAAGAACCCATTAGCCACAGCCTGTCTTCCTTATGTCGCTTCTGTGTCGGGCAAAATTTCTAGGATTTTGGCCAGACACAATATTAATACCGTCCACAAACCACCCGGGAAGCTAAAAGACATCGCTGTCAGAATCAAGGCCCCCTCATCTTAAAGACTCATAGTGTGTACGAGGTGCCTTCTGAATGCGGATTGGTCTACGTAGGAGAAACGGGACGGACCATCGAGACCTGATTGAAGGAGCACCAACGATATCTGCGCTTGGGGCAGATTGAAAAATCAGCCATTGCTGAACACAGCTTCAACAAGGACCACCGCATCAACTTCAAAGATGCCTGGAAACTCACCCACACCACCGGATACTGGGACTGAGTGTATAAGGAGGCCATCGCGAATTCATATGCGGAAGAAAAACATGAACAGGGACTCCGGGTACACACTCATTGGCACGTGGAAACCTGTGCTGGGAAAAATTGAGGAGGTGAGAAGGAAAAAGAAGCAGCAATACGCCAGCCAATCAGGAGACTCCCTCGACATGCCCTCCATCCACGACCAATCACGAGTCACTTGACCCGTGAAGATATGTATATAAGGCGGACAATTTCAGGATGGCACTCATCTCGCCCTGAAGATGACCCTCGAGTCGACGATCGAAACGTCGGCTGAAATGGATGCCCTTACATGGTGGACAACCCGAGAAAACTTCTTGAAACGTACTATCCATATTTTTAACAACATTGAATAAACATTCATGGGGAAACTAATTCATTTGCTTGACAATATTCAGAGAACTTTCTGGAAACCAATCCCGCAGCAGAAGACTTGGGGAATCAAGGATTTAAAAGTACACTGCTGATCTTATTTTCGCTCTTCGATGAGTTAGTATCTCATCAATGGCAAATTCGGCCATGGACCTTTTTCTTTTACAAATTCTTCTGTTGTAAGTTTGCTGGAGGTTGTGTTCAACTGTGAAATGATTGATGCGATCTGTAATTTTGCTCCATGATTCGTCATTCCTCAAGGCCTCCACTTTTGAAATGTTCGCAGAAATTACAGTAGGAACAATTGCACAGTCAATGATTTTTACTGTAAACAAGCAATTACTGTTGACGAGACTTTGAAGAGTTCTGAAGCAATTTGCATGGTTGCGATGGTGTCATAATTGGATATTGCTTTTAGAAGTTCCTTTGCCAATGCCCTTGAATCCGTCTCTGATGAATTAACAAAAAATAACTTTGTATATTTCCACAAAAATTTACCTGTATTGTACCTGATGATGCCCTAAGTGTGTGAAACCGATCGTGGTGTAATAAATTTTTGTGGAAATATACAAAATTATTACTTGTTAATTCATCATAAATTTCCACCAAGTTACACCAAACCATCCCTGATATTTTGTCTTTGGATATATCCTCCAACACTTCTCTTAGCAAGTAATAATTGCGTTAAGGGCATCACTTTTGCTCGACTATCTAGTTGTGTTGACTCTCTTCAGCTGCATTCTACTGGCCGGTTATAGGGCTTTTGGTTAACTTTTCAATGAATTTGTGATGTCTTTTGTGGCCAGACATGAGCACATTAGGCTCTTGAAGAATTGAGAGCCTGTCCCGTACTTGAGGACAAATATCCTTGGACTTCTCAACAACCGAGGAAAATCTAGGGTGGCGATCGTCAGGGAAAACCGGGAAAACCTGGAATTGTCAGGGAAAAGTCAGGGAATTCTCGTAACAGTCAGGGAAAAACTGGGATAGAAAATTCTGGTTATTTTTGTACTATGACATTTATCGGGCAGTGTTTCCCACCCTTTATTTCACCAAAACATTTCACCAATGAAAACGAATGTCCGTCGACAAAGTGCATAGAATAAGCCCCGTCAATTCGTTGAACATTCCGTTGTGAATCTTTGTTATTTAGCTGTGAATCAGTCGTACGATGTATCCCTTATGTATATCCTTAATGCGATATTTGCCCAGTAGCGTTATAATTCATGATCACCATGTATTCCGCTCATCACAAGGAATCCCAGGCAATGTTGTTCGGAAGATTTTACATCGCGTTTGTTTGTTTTAATTTCCGAGACTCAGGTCAAGAGGTAGTTGCAGCACACTAGCTCGTAGTAAATACGTGCTTGCAGTTCTAAACAACGAGACGATGATTATTAGAATGGTTATACAAGTACAATCACACGTGTAAATAAAATCTTATGTAAGATCATATTCGATTCCCATACCCCCCTTTGCGAGACAGTAAGAAGAGTCTTCCTCTCCAGCCCACTTTTCGCACTCGACATAATTATTGGATGGCCCCCTTAGCTCCCCCTCAAAGCTATTTAGCCAGGTCACAAACCACCTCAAATATCATATTTCTGAATATGATGCTGCCGTTGCTAATTGCCTCCTGTTTTCGCTCGCAGTGGCACGATTACATTTTGTTTTTTATACAAATATTTTTACATTTTTGGTTCCCTCTTACAATCAAGGGATTATAACAACGTTAATCAAATTGTTATTCGCTTCTAAACGTCAATCGTGCCATCAGGTTTTGATCCAGTCTAACAACTTGGGCTTGGTTTGTATTTTTCGTGCAACCTGTGCCGGAGTGCATCAGTAAATTCGCCATTAACTTTCCCTTCGATCCCTTTTCAGTAATCTTAAACTTCCCAGAACTACCACAACATGCTATCTCTTCCTTGAAGAATTAGATACTGTCAATTTGTAAATTTACTGAAGGAAACATACACGGCTACGGAAATACAATATGCGGCCGCGTACTCATGGCCGCATATTGTGTTAAAAGTGTGTATAATTTGTGTGAGGGCTTAACTAGTGAAGGTTTAATGTATTTTTTCATTCTTATAGCTTCAAATGTATTGATTTCAGCTTTTACCATTTTCTGTGTTTTGATGAAAATTTAATTCAGCAGAAATAAAATATTCCGATAATAGCAGACCTTTTGGTGATCGGTCAGGGAAATTGGTAAGATCATCAGGGAAAAGTCAGGGAATAGTCAGGGAATTTGAAAATTGGATATCAGTAGCCACCCTGAAAATCTATGTGGACATCACCAACCATCATCAACAGTAAGCTTTGGGGCACTCTCTGAGCACAAATGAGTTAACTAAATTACATCGACCATGCATATTTCCCACACTATCCATACTCCGCCCTACCATACCACTCGTGCCAATACCAATTGTCAGCAGAGTATTAAACAGCTCTGATGACAAGTGCTCACCAGTTGTGTCTCCGCTGGTGAACACCTTAAGAAGTTGCTTCTCTGGTTTCACATTGTCTTTGATTTCCCCCTGCCCATCTATGAGCTCAACATATCTAACTAGTACAGTTGTACATTCATTCTTGCTGATATCTTGAGTAGAGTCAAGAATTATGTGGTACATATTAGATTTCTCAACATGCTCAATGATTTTTGATACAACTGTATCATTCATGGTGGTTATTAAATCAAACATGTTTCCATAACTTAGCACATTAGATCCAAGTTTTGTTTTCTTTTCTTTTGATTTGTCAAGCTTCTCCAAATAAACTCGTACGTCTGGGTTGTACTTTGCAAGAAATCTCAATAAGCTTTCCATCCAGTGAGTCTTTACTTCTAAGGGCAACATCTCCTCCACTAGATAACGGCAGCAGTCTATTACAACCACCTTCATGGTGGTGATTTAGCAATATGTCACTTTTTTCAGTCAAATCTTTATCAACTTTTTAGAGATCAATCGAAGCCTGGCAATTTTAGAAGATGTGTGGACTTATGATATTTCGTGGAGTTCTATGTCTCTAACACTCCTGTGGTCTGTCCATCCCTTATAATCTGTAGTGCCCCAAATGGTTCTTTCTGTAGGTAAAGAAAATATCAGAAAATGTAAGCAAAAGACAGCATTCCTGTATTTATTGTAAACAAGCCATTTGCATTCTTTATCTGTTCTATTTGGTACAAGAATTGTTTTTTCTTTCGGATTGAATTTACTTCCACACAAAGTTGGAAAAACCATAGACAGTAATTTTGGTGTTATAATTTCAAAGCTTTATTAATAAGTTCAGGTGAGAAATTTTTGTGAGCATAGTAAGCTGGATCTATAATGTCATCTAGATATGCTGAAGTTTCCATTGAAAGGGAAGGTATGTTCATTTTTTCCACTTCTCTGTCAAGAATGGGGTCTTCTTCTGGTGGCAGGTCAGTCAGGTGGACAAATGTTACAGTTGTTGACTAAGGGGAAGTGGGGGTAAAAAATCAACATAAAAGGTAACATTCAGTGTATGCACGATCCGTAAGTGTAAGCCTTTTGTCTGTGCTGTGATGTGACCTGTTGGCAGATGCTGGGATGAGGTGGCGGGAATAAGACTGGAGGGATGCTGAGTCAGTTATGCTACTGGGTTGTGTTCGGAGATCTTATGGTGGCCTTGATGATGCACAATGGGACGAAATCCCAAAAAAGCAGCCAAAATCAATACCGCTATTTTTACAAAATTACCACATTTGAAGGATGTTATACAGTCAAGCCCGTTTATAAATAAGTTGAGGGGGCCAAATATTTACTTCGTAATAACCGAACTTCGTTATATGTGGACCAGTTTTTCTGAGCCTCTCTTTGACAGGGAATAGCCTTCACTTTGTTATAACTGGAACTTAATTATAAACGGGTTTGATATTAGTGGGCTTGACTGTATTAGTTTTATGATTAGCTGAATTCGCATTTGAAATCATTTCTGTTATATTGTTGTTATTGTGGTTTCAACAATACAACTGATTCAAACAATTGAATGTAATAAATTGAAAAGTCTTTGTGATTACTTCTGAGGCGGAATGCTCGTAACGTAAAATGTAGAATTTAAATTTGAAGGTTATTTTCTGCTTGTATGATAATTAGTGATATAATAGAGGAATTCCTTGCCTCAATTTGTCACGACGGCACAGTGCGGCAGCTAAGCAAGTGCATAGAGAGATGCGACCGAAATAAAAGAAGATTTCGGCTGTATGAATGATTCTCTATAACTGCACGATGTTTTACTATACTTCACTTAATGCATAGCTTTCATTTATCATCATAACCTTTGGATAGGTATATAAATTAGTGTAAACGGGTAAAAATATTTACATTTAGTGAATTTCTTTATGCATATTAAAATTCCCCCAATTTTTTTTCTATGGCGCCACTTGCGCCAAGCATCATGTGGGTGGCCCTGATGTAAAGCAAATAAGGTAGAGCATGTCTTTTTGAAGATAGAAATAGTGTAAACAGGAGCATTATGGAAAATAACAGTGGGGTAAAAAAATTGTCCATCAAAATTTATTCAAACAGGTGAAAGACTAATTATAAAATTTCCACCGTCACTCTCTGAATATTATATATTTCACTCAGAGAATGCCGAGATATTTCTCATTTATACAAAGGAAATGCATGGTGTATATTTAATAAACTACATACAATGGAGTGGTTAAGTGACTCCTCAATGCAGAACCATGTAATTCTTTTTCTTACAATTTCATACTTCATCTTCACTCTGTGATTCGCAATAGTTTCTCGAGGAAATGGATCCCTTCTTTTTCAATTCCTATCCAAATAAGATTTTGGTGTAAGATCAAATTAGTTTCAAAGGTCTCTGTTCAATTGCTCTTATCATCTGCCCCAGAATATTTCCCTTCCTGTTAGTCAACCTGCCTCTTCACTGCTGCTCACTTCTTTATCCTGTGTCATGGAGAGGAACCATACTGTAATGTGTGAAATTCACTGGTTGCTGAACTTAGTATTTTGTCAGCTCTTCTCTCACCAGCCAGACTAACCAACAGCTGTTGGAACACAACTTATATATGGGGGTGTGAAGGGTAAGAGGGTCAAAGGGTAATTGGAAGCCATCAAGGTCTCTCCTTTTAACTTTGGCTGTCTTAACGTACATCCCTTTGCCATCATCAGCTGTGACTTTCATGGCTGTAAATAACTGGTGGCCCATCTGTATTTCTCCTCTCATTGCCATGACTTGTTGGTCCTGTTTTGCATGTTGATGGAGTAGTTGTAGTCAGTCACCATTTTTGTAATACATGTTGCCTTTCCATGGCAACCAGTACTCATTATTAGACTTCCTCTGTGGGTTTGCATTGTCAATGCGGAGAGGCAATATCTGTCGTTAAATGTATATTCAGTCGTATGTTGTGATGGGATATGCTGTCTTTGCTGGTGTACTGGACGTATCAGTAGACAAAGTTAAAATTATCCTTTACATTTTTCTACAGTTTTTCCTTGAGCAAAGTTTCCTTTTGAAAATCAAGGGGTGACAAATTTTTCCCATCAGCACTGAAAGAAAACATGAAAGTGTAACATGTTTTCTCATGTCACCAGGTGTTAACATCACAGTGGAATCTTTAACACTTTGAGTGCTGAATAGGCTATGTTCTGTTCTCGGCTCAAGTGCTGGCCATTTTCTGCATTAATAAAAAATCACTCGATAATAAACTGTTATAGATATTTTATTTTTCTTTTTGTAGTATAAAATTATTAAGCCTTATTCAAATACTAACACAGTTGTTTTTAACATTACATTATGTTTAATTTTTCTAACTCTTTAAAAAAAACCTTTTTTTCCGATTTAAATAAAATTGTCAAAAAGCATATTTTTATCCTTGCGTAGGCTTCCGCGGGTTGTCTTACTTGGAGATGCTTGTCTTTCCGGATTCCCTCCGCGTTGGTCCATGGTTCCTCGGACGACAGTTTCGCCGGCGTTGCAGTCGGCTTCTTCAGGTCAGTGAAGTGATGTGCAGAGTTTTTTGGCCGTCTTATATATTCATCCGTAGGGGATAGGTCCGTTGTGATTGGTTGAAGTATTGGTGTCCGTAATTGGCTGTTTTGGTCTCCCATGATTGGCTGTAGCATTGGCGTCTGTGATTGGCCGTTGAGATTTCTCTCGTAGAACTCCGTAGTTTTACGAGAGAAATCTCAACGGCCAATCACAGGTGCCAATGCTACAGCTAGAACTCCGTAGTTTTACGAGAGAAATCTCAACGGCCAATCACAGACGCCAATGCTACAGCCAATCATGGGAGACCAAAACAGCCAATTACGGACACCAATACTTCAACCAATCACAACGGACCTATCCCCTACGGATGAATATATAAGACGGCCAAAAAACTCTGCACATCACTTCACTGACCTGAAGAAGCCGATTGCAACGCCGGCGAAACTGTCGTCCGAGGAACCATGGACCAACGCGGAGGGAATCCCGAAAGACAAGCATCTCCAAGCATATTTTTATGTTCATTGATTGAAAATAACAATTTTCATACAAAATATGTCATCTGATGCATCAACATATATAATAGGTTTTGTTTCATATATGCATTTATATAAAATTACATTAAGTTTTCAGTATTCATTTGTCATACACTTTCTTGCTGTGATATAACTTGAAACATTCACCTGGGCAGAATCCCTTATCACAGTCTTTGCAATACCAGCTGGTATCTTTCCTTCTGGCTGTTCCATCTTTGCACGTACATTTCTCTGAACAAAAGACACATCTTCGCCTAGCACTTTTTTTTCCTTCTGGTGTAGGAATCTTTTCAATAAAATGTTTTTTAGATAATCTTGCTAATTGAGAAGTATTCAGTTTTGTAGGGTGATCTTCTATCAGCACCAACTCTGTACACACTTGCTGTATGAAGGATGTCACAGAAATACTCTGTTTCTTGATTTTATGATATAGAACGCAAGCATTGCATGTTCCCATCAGGATTAGGTGGAATGCCAGCTTTCGCCACCATTTGAAGCTTTGGTGACTAAAACTAGCATAGGACATCCTCTGGTCACTTAGGTCAACTCCATATTTATGGCTGTTATAATCTATCACACATAATGGTTTGGTTTTTTTCTCTTCCTCTTTTGTCCGTATAAGTAGACATTCCTGCTCTGTGCCTTGTGGATACCATCCAGACATCTCTTTTGTCTTTCCAGCGTGACAGTAGTACATTTCCTTTACGTCGGAAAACTTGCTCATTCCGTTTCAGCGATTTGGGTTCATAGAGAACTCGTGGGATGCCTCGTCTTGTTTTATTCACAGTACCAACTAGACCTGTATTAAACTTCTCAAGTTCCAGTGCCAAATCAGGTGAAGTGTAATATCTGTCCGTGAAAAGTGTGTGCCCTCTATTCACAAGAGAATCGAGCAATCTCTTTTCCAGAGCTGGCACTGAATTATCAATTCCTTCTCCTTGGTACACTTCAAAATTCCAAACATATCCAGATGTAGCTTCAGAAAGCATAAAGATTTTTATTCCATACTTATTGGGCTTGTTGGGCATGTATACACGAAAATTTACACGACCGCTGAAAGGACACATACCTTCATCATTGTAATGTTTTCACCGACATTGTATGTTGATTTGAACTTTTGTACGAGTGGCGTAATCAATGGCCTAACTTTATACAGGGAATCAAAACCTGGCTCTCCTTTCCTTTTCATTCTGCTATTATCAGCCAAGTGTAAATTTGATAAAATAAGCAAAAACCTGCCCCTACTTAGGATATTTGGGCAAAAATTGCAGGATAAAACAGGGTCACTGCACCAGTGATCCGATAATGATGGCCTATCACTGATTGACATATGAAGAATGATGCCTAAAAATTTTTTTATATCGTTCAGGGTTACGGCTTTCCACTTATGGAGTCTACTATTGGGTGAAAGTCTATTTTCACTTAGTTTTCTTCGAATATTTTGCCGAGCGTAAAGGTTGGTTTGCTCTTTCATTGTACGCATTATACAACGTCAACAAAGTGAAGGAAAAAGTCAATTACATCGCAGGATTCATCGAGGCCAACCCCATCCACCACCCCAGTATCTCCATGAAATACAGGAACAGTAGGTGTGTAATCGTACTCAGACCAACCAATGTTGCTGTGGTTATCTAAGCGTGACCGTTTCTTACGAGGAGCATCTTGGAATACTTCCAGGAGACTCTCCGCAGTTGAATCATTGTCGTCCTCTTCTTCAGTACTATCTGCTTCGGAAGTACTTTCTGATGAAATGGATTCAAATATTTCCGAATTAACATACGATAAATAAAAACTAACGCTGCAAAATAACATATTCAATTAAAAATAGAGAAGATAATTAGAAATCAAAAAAGTAGAGAAAAGGAATAAGAAAAACAGTAACATGAAAATGTAGCTGAAAGGACGCAGAATGACAGAACACTCACCTTGCTCATTTGGCAGCAGAGGAATATATGTTTCATCATCTTCAGAATCATCTGTATCTTTATCAGGACTAATATTCTGCAACAAATCAACGGTTTATTCATCCTGAAGGTGTCTTGAACAGCCAGGATTCTCCATGTTCATAGGCACATTATAAGCTCACGAACGACACATGTGTTCTTGGGATACCTCAACGTCTTTTACTAGTTTCACGACAAAGAGCGCCATAGACGACTAAATTATGCACTACATGAACCATGCCTACGATCATGTGCCACTGCTCACTGCTAGCTACGCTAGAGAGCGTTACTTTCCACACAACAAAATTAGAATTCGAGCGACGCACATGTGCGTCGCTCGCAAATACCGCAAGTCCCCTGGCGACGCACATTTGCATGGCTAGAACTCTAAATGTTAAGAATCGATTCTTTGTTTGAGGGTACATCATGCGGTGATGGGACCTCATACGTGTTTACTATATGTGGAGGTTTAAAATTTTCCCTTTTTCTTGTATTAATGACATACATGAAGCTTGATATTTTGTCTTCATATTATCTCTGCATCCTTTATGCTATTTTTATTTTAGTCCATGTACGTAAGTTATTGAAAGCTGTTTCCTAGGAACCTGGGGCTCAATAATCTTGGATTTAAAAAATCCCTTTGCTTGCATAAACATTTTTTTATAATGGAGCTTTGGAAAGCAAAAATATGATGTCAATTCTTTAAATTTTGTCTTTTGTTTCAAATCACAAGTCTCAATTGGTAAATCAATTCATAGTACACTTAATCTCAGCGGTGCTCTTCTGGATGCATTTGTGGCATTGATAATGATAGTAAAAGTAAGTTCCGTGATCCCATCCCTGGTACACCAAAACTCCTGCATCAAATAATAAACTTAGAAATGTTGGGTGATGTTGACATTATTTTCCATTGTTGTACATGTCTTTAATGTTGAAGCATTTAAAGAGAGGCTAATTGACCAAATTTATTTTTTCTAAAAGTTAAATTGAGATGCTGGTCATTATGTCATGACTGAACTGCACATGCGACCACCATACATGACCATTTTTTCCCTGCGTTTGAGTGATTAGTGATGATAAATACGTATACATGGATGAACTGTTGATGTTATTTGATCTGAATCCTATTTTACTCGAATCCTCCATGTTTGAGTAATGAAATGTAAAATATATGAAGATACTTTTTATTTTTACTGAGCAGAAAAAAATTTAGGAAATAATTTATTTGAAATCACTGTTTCACAGAAAGATAAAATGCTATGGAGTAGTCATGCGTGTGTGTACTGCTTTAAACAAGAATTTTTCTCCCTACTGAAATTTCTACTCATACTGGTGCATATGATGCACCCAATATTTTAGGTGTGTTTTGAAGAGAAAAAAAAGGCCGGGAAATATGGTACTTCCTCTGCCATTTTAGCTGGAAAAGTGTTGCTGATTTGAGGTGGTGCTCCTGAATCAGATTTAGCTCTAGCTTCTACAGGGTGGCAGTTATTTCACGAGGAGTGAAACACTTTTTAGCTTTTATAAATAATCACAATTAGGTGCTGGGTCACTGCAAATAACTGTTTATTGGTTAAGTGGAGAGCAGTGAGGAATGAATGAAAAAAGGGGGTAGTGAATATAAAGGGTTACAGTAAACTAGCATGCTCCAAGGAACACATAGGACTTTTGAAACTAAGGATTATAATATCCTCATTGGACAATTTACTTGAGAGAAATCATGATTGTGGGTGTGAAGATTTCTTCAGTATATCGTTTAAAGTATTCCAGCTTTTCTGTATTCCTCTGCATCAGGGTGTCCCGTGATGATGGCAGCCATCTTGCTGTTATGTTTTCGTGGAGCAGGATTCCTGGAGAAACTATTGTCACCTAGGGACATGGATGAGCATTTGAAATTTAATATTTGAATCATGATGGTGACTTTGTTTACGGAGTGCTACATGCTTTTCCCAGAGAATATAAAATGGGTGCTCTTGAGCAGCTTGTGATTTTTAGATATTCTGTGAGCCTTGTATGAGAGCTGTGCAATCAACAGTTATTTCCATTCTCCATATTACTTCTTTCCCTGAATCTAGCTCTAACAAAATGGTAATCCTCATCCATGCCCTATCACAACCAAGCTTTTGTTACCAACTTAACTCCTTTGAGCTGCTGGGTTCAACTGTCTCAGCCTTTTCCTAAACCCTCTCTCAGCCTTGCCTATGACCAGTGCACTCCCAGAAAAATTTTAAATGTGTCACTGCGGAATGTCAGAGCCTTTGTATCTGATGTTGCTACGGGTTGGTTGCATTTTTGTATCAAATAAAAAATGGCAGAAAAGTGCTCTTGTTTTCCTCGGTAGTGTGGATGCTATGGGCTTCCATGATGCGAAGCCTGAATTTGATAAGCTCCCTCAGTTATTGCGATTCAGTGTTTAGCCTCTACCTGATGTCTTATCATTCAGAGGTGGTTTAACCCCTTTAATGTCTTTTCAGTAGTCACTCCGCTGGTGGGGGTTTTAAATCTGCCTATACATATGTCTGATTTTTGTTATTAAATTATGGAATATATATCTGGTTTAATTTTTGGAAGAAAATTTTTTTTATTTACAAATAAATTGTTTTCACATTTTTTTGTTAGCAACAATTTGTTAGTTTCATGCCCGTTTTTCATGCAATTTTATTTTGGTTGTGATTTGACTTACCATTCTGGCTATTTCTTTATACATCTTGTCTGTTGATTGTAGTCTTTATGAAGATTTATTTGCTTAATTTACAAATGTACACTGCCTAGAACTCCTGTTGCATGAGGTAAGCACCGAAGCATGGAGCGGCACATAGTGGAACATTGCAGTGTCTGCAGCAGTTAATTGTTTCTTTCCACTGCTTGTGAGACAAACACTACACATCTCTTGTGCGCATGCTTTTTTGTGGCAGTTGGGGAGTTTAGTTCCGGGAAATGCCTTCCTGATAACCGTAGTGTTTTCAAAGGCTCACGGACGCCTTGGATGTTGTTCCTCCGTATTTATTGAATAGGCGGTAAACTAGATCTAAATGGAACTTCAAAGGATTATCTTTCCCTTCATGTTTCTTATAATTATGTACAAATTGAAGGCACACAAGTCCAAAAGGTACCGGAAAATCTTCTGGTAATATTTCTTCATTCTCTTCCTCACCGTACTGTAGGTCACCATGTACTCATCGGAAAGATCAACCCCTCCCATGGCGTCATTGTAATGAACAATGGCGAGAAGTTTTTCCTTCATGTTCCCTTTCCTGTCTCTTACTGTCTTTGTCTTAGAGTCATGATGCTGCTCAGTATACAAACATCTCTCTTGTCTTTCCTCTTCAAAGCCATTAGCTTATTTCCGCATGAAGCAGCGATCTCTCCGCTTTTCAATTTTTTTCATTACAGATTTTGGCAAGTCCTTTCTGCATGACCATACAGTTCCTACCGCGTCAGTTTCCATTGTGTTCAAAAAATCGTGCAGCTCGGGACTACTGTAATAATTGTCCATTCTGAAGAGATAGCCCTGATTCAGCAGCTTCTCCGCAAGTGTGAGAACTATCCACGACGGCTTCATAAAATTACGCACATCAACCCCACGTACTTCGTTTACAAGTTCAGTGTCTTTCCCCGTGTACATCTATAGTCCATATATATCCACTTTTTGCCTCACACATTGTATGATTCCTTCCCGTAACGAGACCTTTTTTCCGGAATGTTAACCTTCCATCCTAAATGGCCTTTCCGTAGTAGTAAATTCTTGTCGATCGAAAGACTCCCTCAGGAATGTAGCTCTCTGAATACAGTGGTCAAAGAAAAGCTTGATTTTGTAAAGCTTTGGAGAAACTGACCCGGAATCAGTATATCCTTTGTTATCTGCAAAATGCAGAAATCTCAAGAGTAGAAAAAACCTCTTCTTGCTAATACTTTCATAAAAGATGGGGAGTTGCTAGGAGCCGATTGTGGGAAAAATAGCTGCTAATAGTGGGCTTGTGTACAATTCCCTGCAAAAGCAAAACTCCAAAAAAGTTTTATTTCTTCTCTGTTGGTATCAACCCAGTCCAAATCGTGGCTTCTCCTTTTCAATTTTTTTAGCAAAGTTTTTCTGTTTATTTTTTGCTGTGCATACAAATTAGTTTGTTGGGCTATGTATTCACAGTTCTCATCATCAATAAAATGCTCCAATATTTCATCTGACTTATCTTTTTCAATCAAATCCCCTTTTGCACCAGCCTCAAATTTCGCAGGGAATCTAGACCTATGGGTGCCCCTTTCCCCCCACACGCCTGAATGCAGAGTACTACCTTCATGAAAATCGTCTTCCTCCACTTCACTGTCTGTCTCACTCTCAGAAATCTCATGAAGTTCCTGTATTCGGCGTGGAAACCCTGCAGCAGCCCCACTGGTACCCATGATCGTTCCCACCGACACATTCGGATGTTCTTCCTCTGAGCTACTTTCACTCATGCCTTCTTCTTCACTAAGTGCCAAAATTTGATTTATCACATCTTCTGATGCAGTTTGTGGTCTCTCAGCCATTGCAAGGAAAACTTGGGTAGAAAACTAAAAAAATATGAACTATACACTGGTGGAAAGATCTATGAAGGCGGCAAAAAAATTCCTAATGAGGAGGTGAGCACATGTAAACTGGTAAACTTCAAAGGGAGAAAATTATGATGATACCAAGTAATTGGAAACACCGGATTCCACTAAAGAAATAAATGTAAAAAAAATATAGAGCACTAGAGCACAGAAAAATCCAAAAGGTATTTACCACTCACAAAAAAAGCGGTAAACAGGAATATTTCAAATGCTTGAAACATGCTTGTAACTTTGAGCAGGATAAAAACTGCCAAAGATCACTGTTAAAATAAAGACGTCCCACAGTGGGACCAAATCAAAAAAACCTGGCCAAAAGTCAAAACATGAAGTTCGCGTAAAGCGGCTTCTTATCAGAACCTAAATATATCCATGTTTAATTCTTGTATGATTTGCTGCTCTGAATCTGAATTTATTATTCTTGAAGTTTACAGTATTGATATGTTTACTTATATAATTTTTCCCTCTGTAATAATATGCATATTGTGCATTTGAATGCCACTCCTACTTAAACACTTGAGCCTTTACCTACTGGTATGCTTCAGAATGTTAAAAACTTTGATGTTATAAAGTTACATGAAAAACTTTCTTCCAGTGACTGGAATGAAGTTTTTAACTCAAAATGTATTGATGTAAATCTACAATGCTTTAGTTCTAATATTTTAAATATTATTAATTAGGCTGCTCCTTTAAGGTTCTGTACTCCATAGTGACACAAATCCCCATGTTGGGGATCAATCAGTCTTGAAAAATCAATATGAATAAATAATGGACTTTGCCAAGCCTTCACTTGGACCAAGGAATCAAATGTATTCCATTTGTTCGAGGAGCTATGAAACTTATTTAATGCATGGGTTTTGGAAGCCAAGGGTCTTTATTGCTTGAAGATATTTTCTGGTATAAATGGGTGCATCCATGGGGAGTAGCACTCACTGAGCGATTGAGCGGAAGTGAACTTTCTGCTATATCTCAGCTGCTGAACTCCCCCTGGATGGTGAGCGCTACAGTGGGAATTTGAATCCTCCTCTATTAGCGAGAGAGTTCGTTCTTTGAGACTTATAATGCAAATGACAAATTTAAGCAAGGTTGTTGGCACGATTTGGCATTAGGAAGAACTTCAGTTTATGTTCCTTCAACATAAATATAGAAATAACGCAATTTTATAATTGAATTCTGAAATAATGACAGTAAGCATAGGTCAACAACATCAAATACAGCTAAGATGGCATTGCTTTCAATTTGTTCAAAAGGGATTATTAATATTATTCTTTTGCGTATTGAGCTTTTTTGAATATGTAGTTAATATTTGGTTCGAACATCACATAAGACACTTTCGGTTTCTTTCAGGCTATACTTTCCAAATTTAGAGGCATATAAAAATACAAATCGACTGAGTGCACTCTGTGGAATATCAGTAGCTGGGCAAATTGACCGATTGAAAAAGAATTGTTTTCAGTCGATAAAGGTGAGGGTGAACATTGGCATTGAATGCATTTAGGCCTGATTTCATGATTTTCTTCTTTAACATTTTCTTGGTATCAGAGCAGTCACTGATAATTACTTATGCTGTCACTGCTCATACCCAGCAACTGACCGATGTGCTTTACAAAATCTGAACTCTCGGCTACTTCGACGTTATTTTAGCATGAACAGGAAAATTATCGCATGATTCACCTCAACAATCTGACAACTTGGAAGTAAATTTTGAAGAGTTCTTAATTCTGGGCCATTTCTAAAATGAAAATGGGAAAGTAAAACTTTATAGTTGTTGTAGTCTTGGGTACTTCAGTGCTCCAAGGGCTAAGGTTATATAGCATCGTATAAACTAATATTATAATACTAAGACCTTCAGAATCATTATTATGGAGCATTCAGGGTCCATAAATGTGGTTAACTTTCTTCCTATCTTTGAGTTTTTGCTCAGATGAAATGAGACATCTTACATACCTACATCTCTTCAGCATACTTAAGTTTTCAACCATTCTTTTTAATACTGCTTACAGTGTTGCCTTTCACCTTTAATTCTATTTATCTCATCAAAATTTAAAGCCGGCACTGATTTTAAATCTTTCCTTTTCCCATTCTATTGTTTATCTTTACGTTTTTTTAAAAAATATTTCATCCTTATTAAATATACCACACACTTTCTTTCATAGTCCTTTTTTATGTTTTTGGTGGTGAGAGCACACAGGATTCTTTGTTCTCACTCACACCCTTGCTTTCCGTTCCATGCTTGACCAACCCACTCTCCCATTCCACAGAAAAAGAACTATAAATTATGTCAAAAGGCGTGCATTATTTTTTCTTTTGCCAATTTCTTGTTCTAGTTGCTTCAACTGACTACGTTATTTGGAATGTGGTTAACCTATGACCTAATTAGGTCATAGGTTGGAATTATGTATGAGTAGTTGAGACAAACAATGTTTTTTGAGGCTGCTATTATGGGTCTGAAAATATACCTCTTCCGGCTTTCAGAAAGAATTCTTGTTATGAAACTATCCTCTCTCCACCCATATCTTCGCCTTCTCAGGAATTATAATTAATTACCCGATTCCTATGAGATTGCTGATGAGCTGGCAAAGGCTGGATCCAGCCGCAATCCAATTGGACCAGAGCCAGTCATACCTATTGCCACTTCAATTGGGATAGCGGATATTAGAATGCGGGGCTTCGCCCAGAATTCTGAGATCTGGTGAACCATACCAAGTCTTAGACAGGCCAAACTACATAGAGGAGAACCTAGGCCTGGCCTTCCCAAAAAACTTCTGTCACTAAACAGGGGTGAATAACGAATGGTAGTGGGACTGCTTATAGGTAGGGACCCTGAAAAGTGGTAAATAAACTCGAGGGAAAGCGGTGTAAAAATCATAGTACCAACGGAACAAAAATCGCAAATTTCGTGCTCCGGCGGTGAAAAATATTTACATATTTCTCAATTTAACCCTTTGAGTGCCACACGACGATATATCGTCGTTTGCAGAATGTGCCAGAAGTGCCAACGACGATATATCATCGTCTATTATGTTTGGCGTGTTCTTATTTTTTTATATGATTAGAAACATTTTATTCTCTCCAAAGTACATCGCATTCTCGTTTGTTTTGCGAAAGATTCATGGCATAGCAAAAACACTAGGCTTCAAAACATCACTGCTATGTCGCTTCTGATGAGGTAATTTGTTGCTGTTTCACTGCGATCAAGTCGTTGATTTTTAGCTACGAAAGGCAGCCGAAAAGATACTACGTAACTGCTATCATGCTCTCTCGCAGCTGGTGCGTTGAGTCAGCTGGGGTGCTGAGTCAGCAATGTGGCTCCGATTGTCAGCCTCGTTATCATAGTAGATGCAGCAGTAGTAATTGAAAGATGATGCTGTGCATCTCTTGTTGTTGTTTACACATTGAAATTTCATTAGTGGCATTTAGAAAGTGAAATAAATCTTTTACCTAATAAATGGCGTCAACTTCTAGAAATGAATTTTCACCTGGTGTTGACAATGACAGATTAGCTGAATACATAAAGTCTCTAAGTAATGATGACAACTCTGCGGAAAGTGAAGACAGCGCCCATTTTCGTCGAGACACTAGTGAAGGGGAAGTGTTATCAGACTCACAATCAGATGAAAGCGTTATAATCATTCCTAAGGAGAGACCGGCAATTATTGAGTATAGCAATGATAGTTCCGATGAACGTGAAAGTGGACTTTCACGTTCATCGGAACTGACGCTATCATTGCTATACTCAATAATTGCCGGTGATCATTTTTCCGTGATCATTTTGCAGAATTCACTGAGGTTCAGGACAATTGTTATTCACTCCCTCCTCCACATTTTGAATTCCTGGAAACTCCTGGTCCCAAACATCTTCCGCCACCAAAATCTTCTCCAATCGTACTTCAACCTCTTTTTACCAATGCATTCTGGACCATGGTACCTCAACCTCTCAAATAAAACTTTAGTGTGGGCAAGAAAAAGTGTTTTAGAAGTGAAGAGCTTCTTATTCATGGGTATCGAGAAAAGAAATCACAATAAATCCAGTTTTATTACTTTCCACCAACTCGATAGCCAAAAGCAATTCAATCATTCGCAAGGGTCAAGAATTTCCAAAGGAAAGTCCAAAAATCATTGAGCAGTACAATGAGTACAATGATACATGGGAGGCATTTGTTCTTAGGATATTATGTTGTACGTGTATTTAGATATACTGAAAGAAAATGGTCTGCAATGTAATTTCTAAAATGGTGCTAAATGCTTATATTACTTACAAATCAAACAATCATGATAAAAATATCAAGAGTGCAGTTTTTTCAGAAATAATAGATAGCATTGTGAGTGAATGGTTACTTGGATGGAATAATCCCAGTTATTCAACTCCTAGGACAGTATCGCCAGGAATATATGGGATAAGGAAACTTTCAGGGTGGAGGGAAAAAGTGTGTGCTGTATGTAGTAGGAAAGGCCGTGGCCCTGTCCATAGATCTAAAACTTCATGAAATGTGAATAAGTTTTACATGGAATTTGTGTGTCTCATCATATTTATGAATAATATGAAAATTAGTTATTTGATTTGGAATAGGGTTTGTAATATTGTCATCGTTTTCTAAGAATGAGTATATATTTTCAAAAATTTGTATTGCAATTGTTATCATTTTGTAAACAATAACAGACTTAAATTCTTGTTATTATTATTCAGATACCATGTTTTGTAACGTTTTCACAGCCAAATATTCTTTTGTCTGCAAAAACATTCACATTATATACCTCCAATAATTTTGATAATTTCCCCTGAATTTTATGCAATTTGCATTGTGTTACTCAATCGAATATTAATTGAAAATTCGTGCAAATTCCTTGGATATTATGTGATAAATTCCTAGAAAAATTATAATCTTTTATATTTGTCAATGGTTTATTTCTTTAAAGTTGATATTATTTCTCGATTTATTGGTCAAAATTGAGAAATAAAATGATTCAAATCTGTAAATTCCAAATTAAACTATAACAATTGCGTGTCATTCAGAAAATCAGCCAATTTTCTTTCATATTAATTTGGAAAAAGGTATTCGCGTTCAAATGCAGAAGAAATCATGTAAAAATAGCTACAAATAAACAAATAACGATTTTTTGAATAAAGGCCTACAAAATTAGCAAAATACCCGTGGCACTTCTGGGAATACCCACCTAAAAATCCGTGGCACTCAAAGGGGCTGAGCTGGCAAAGGCTGGATCCAGCCGCAATCCAATTGGACCAGAGCCAGTCATACCTATTGCCACTTCAATTGGGATAGCGGATATTAGAATGCAGGGCTTCGCCCGGAATTCTGAGAATTGGTGAACCATACCAAGTCTTAGACAGGCCAAACTACATAGAGGAGAACCTAGGCCTGGCCTTCCCAAAAAACTTCTGTCACTAAACAGGGGTGAATAACGAATGGTAGTGGGACTGCTTATAGGTAGGGACCCTGAAAAGTGGTAAATAAACTCGAGGGAAAGCGGTGTAAAAATCATAGTACCAACGGAACAAAAATCGCAAATTTCGTGCTCCGGCGGTGAAAAATATTTACGTATTTCTCAATTTAAACAAACAAATAATTGTATTAGAGACATAAATTGATATATCTTACTTACTCTATCTAATCTTCATTGATAGTTAACAAAATACACAGAGATATGCGCAAAATACAGGCCATAACAAAGGTGACTCAATGGCCACCTAGCCTAAGGACGGTGTTGTGTGGGTTGCCTACGGCCAATTTCCTTGGTACTGCTTTTCTGCGTATTCAAAGTTGCGTCAAATATATGTAAACCATCGCTTTCAAACTCCTTTTGGCAATCAAATATGCTGACAATTTTAGGCATTATGATCTACAGAGGTACTTTTTCTGATCTACTTTAGCTCCAATCGAACTATAAACGTGTGGTGACACTAGTTCATCCAGAGATACTGACAATCCGATAGTTTATCCTTAAATAACTCTTTGTCTACCCGAGGAGTAATTGCGACCCGTCAGTCACAGCTTAGGTGGAGCGCTCTTTGAATGAAATTATTACGTCCATTTGACAGTGATTTCGACCAACAGCGAAGACATTTAATATACTCTTGTCCAGCGTAGTTATTGGTCCCATTAATGCTTTGCGCAGAATTACTGAAATCATCTTTCACAAGCGCCATTACTTTAATGGCAACTTTTCTGGAGAATCTTTCGGGATAAATACAATGCAAGTCATTCAGGTGGCACAGTGGTCCAGATTTCAAATCTGACTGGAAAAAACCCCAAAAGTCGACTTTTTAGGAATGTCTTCAGCCATTGGGTGATCAAAGTAGAATAACGGTGGAACCATAAGATATCAATTAAATTACGTTTTGTCAAGGGAATGCCAATCATGAGAGTGTTAAACCTTGGGCTTTCGTTTGACAGTTCGGCCATATCTTGACGGCCGAGATTTTAGCGCTCTGCAATAACGATGATATTATGATTATTATGAGTGATTATTTCATTTTTTTTGGCTTTATTATCCACCTTGAAAGCATTACTTTTATTTTGATACGAAAAAGAAGCATTTTTTGTCATGCGAGCATGGTTAAAAAATCCAGAAATGATGAGTTCAACTATAAGTCAAAGGGGAAAAAAACAAGTATTTTCGCATGCCTTAAATAAAAAACGCCGTGACATTCTGCGATAATTTTTCGCCCAGTGAACAACATTACATCCGAGAGTCTTTACAAATAATAATTAGCTGCAACCTCTGTAGTTATTCTTACTTTTATCTGTGACGTCACAGGTTATAATAGTGGACCAAATTGTGTGACGCAAAATGCTGATCACGTGGTAAAGTTCCTTAGAGCATATTTCATTTATATTTCAATAATATTTACAAATACATATTCGGATGGCTTATACGTTGACTCTGGTCTTGAATGGGTAATGGTTATTAGCCCTTTTACTGCCAGCCCCTTTAAAGTAGACTGTGCAAAAAATGCCAAGCCCATTATGCCCAGCCAATGGGCAAGCTCATTAAGATATATTATAAGCACTTAATATTAATATATGAATTTTTTTTTATTTTGATCATATATTTTCACTTTTTAAGAGGATGAAAAAATTATTCATGCTGTCTCTGATTTGAATGAATTGTAACCATTACAAATACATGATGATGTAATGTAGGTGGGCCGATATATCGGCCCCTTGGCAGTTTTCGCACAACCATAGAGGGCCGATATATTGGCCCACTGGCAGTAAAAGGGTTAGGGCTAGAAGCTGAGTGAAGAAGATAAAGATGTGGGAGAAAACTAGCGGTCAGGTTATGGATGGGGGAAGCAGCAGAGGATGGGCGAGGAAAGATAGAAGGAGACCTTTCTTATATCCGTCTTCACTTCTTATCTACCCTTCTGCTCCCTCTGACCCTATGTGCATACCCCCACTAGTTCTTCGTGCCCAGGAAAAATCTCCCCAGTTGTGCGTCTCTTGTGCGTCACCTTTGGACGTGTTCGAGTGTTGTGTCTAGTGTTCCGTTGCTGAAATATTGTACATACATAGCAATTTTTCCCTCATTCGCTACACATTGTAACTGCTCTCAATCGTGGTTTTGTTCTCAGTAATGATTGTGTCATGACATGATGTTAGTTTCGCATTATCAAATGGGAAAAATAGGAAAGTTTTTAAATTATGTCATAGGTTACCTTAAGGTAACATGAGTTAACAATTGGCTGAAAACGATGAACTCCACTTAAGCATCCTTTTACGTTTTCAGGAATCATTTCTCGTAAATATTTATTTGAGGTTTGGCAAAGCGAATCTGATACAATTAGAAGAAACTACTATGTGCTAGAATATATTTTGAATCGTTATGATTAAAAATACTCTAGTGACGATGTGAGAGCTTCTGTGAAAAGAATTAGTGATGATTTTTGTTTGAAAGTTAAGAAGAGATGGTAATCTAATTTTCCTGTACTGTCTAAATTCATGCCAAAGAACTGAACGTGGCTTCAAGGGGTATTGAAATTTCCAGATATTGTGAGTAATGCAATCGCTGGTGGTCGACGATCATCTCGAAGTTCCCCAGGCTTGTCTGATTCACCCAGTAATCCTTCTGGTCGCCAGAAAAAGATTTTGAGGAAAGCAGTGCTAGAACTAAAAATAGGAGGGTTGAGTCTTTAATATCAAATACAACATGCACAGAACTGGTTTTTGCCACTCAGGTTAGCTTGCGATCAGAGGGAAGAAGATGTGCAGCTGAAAATGAGAACCAGGTGTTGAATTTGTCCCTGAAGAGGGCCACAAGAATTAAGAAAGCCTTCACTTCGTCTAGTGTTAAATTTCCAAATAAACTTACACCTCAACAAGCTCTGGCGACGTATGTTGATAATAGGCTAACGAAAAAGCAATACATACCTCTCAATATGCCATGAAGCAAAAAGGCAGAAAGCAGACATATATCCCACGTACAATTCAATTATTGAAGCAAAAAACAATGCTACCCGGAAAACATACATATCGCCGAAGTGTCCGCTGAAATAGAGCTGCAATCCCTTCTAGATCATACTGTAAAACGGCTGATTTGCGTGAAATATGAAGTTCTCAAGTAGCTGAATTTGGGTACAGATACTCTCCCACAATTAACGGCAGTTTTGACAGTTTTGATTTCTGAGATGTAGATAAAGAAATACTTTATTGGACTATTGTTTGTAAATGTTTTAGCTAATGCCTTTGAATTTCTCATCCCCTTGTGCCTAAGGCTAGAACACCTTCACATTTTACAATTTGATTGTTCACATAATTAAATAATATATTTTGTAGTAATATTATTCATAATTTATAAATTTTAAAGCGTAAGCTTCATGTGTGAGTGATATAAATTTTTTTAAGCGTAAAGAATACCGTGTAAATTAGGATCACTCGTTGGATTACGATCCCAAATGTTGTTATTATTTTACTTTTTGTATTTACTTTTATTGTGTATTGTTTACCATTTTCAATTTTATAACTCATACCTAATTCAGCTGTATAATAACTTTAAGACATTTGTGAAATGGTCAATGTATTGGATTCTATGGTTGCATTTTATGTTGATATTCTGGTTATTTTCATCATTGCTATTGTGGATATTTAGCAGGTATTGTTTTTAATGTTAAATTATGCATTTCATCCATCAGTAGATTAACATTCTGATTTTTTAGCATAATGAAAATTTTATAAACATTGAAATCCAAACTTTTCATGGTTCCAAAATTTCACTCGCCAGACAGCGAGTTAATGATATTGTACTAAAAAAATTAATATTTGTATAAAATTTGTAAACTTACGTCAAATGACAATAGTAAACGTTTTAACATCATACAAGACGAGAAAATCACTTTCCACACGCAAGGGCCTTCACAGACAGTTTTGTCCAGTCAGATTTGGAATCTGGACCTCTGTGCGGCGTGACGAAAAGGATGCGCCCTGACTTCGCCACCATAAATGCGATCTAAGGAGGTATATGCAGATATCATGGTCTCGCGCATCACCAGATTGATCATAGCGGCATGGTCGCGTAAATAATAATTTTGTATTTATTTCACATCATGAGTCTGCAAAAAATTTTTCACCAAATGGGACGTCTTTCATTACGCGTCTTTGCATGCATATCTAACTAAAACTAAAGGCATTTCATGTTTTTTTTCCCAAAATATTGTACAATAGGTTTAAAAAAATGTGAAATTTCAGGCAAAATATCGCACTAAAAGCCAAATACCGCTAAATTTCGCGAATAAACAGCTATTTGCAAAATTTCGGTGGATTTCGCTAGCGTCAAAATGGCAAATTTAAACTTATTAAGGCTTTTAAACATCAAAATTACCACTTTTATGCTTTTTAAAAAAATTCTCGAAAAAACCCATTCGTGAAATTTCAAGGTCCCTCCCTACTTAATGGTACAACCAAGTGATTCAAGGCACGTACACCTCCTGGGAATCGTAATTCACCCAGATGTAGGTGGTGTGAAGATGTAACCTTTGTTTAATTCTTTGCAAATAAAATATTAATGTTGACATTTTTGTGCCTTTTGTAGGTACTCTATTGTACATGGTGTACTAGTTGTCTTTTGGAAGCACCAGAACCAAAATGTTTGTATAGGGATTGTCCTAGTACAAGGTTAATACAATTTGTATAAATGTTGTAATGCAATGGTATTCCTGGACTTTTTACGTCCTTTTACGACTGAAATACCATTGTATTACAAAGGTAATACAGTGGTTTTACAACGTTGTACAAAATGTAACAATGATAATAGCCCAACATGACACTGCTTATCGTAGTGGTTGTAGTAGCCCAGTGGTAAGAGCGTTCGTCGACGAACTGAAGGGTACTGAGTTCAAATCTTGGAGACGCCTCTTTGTAACACCTAACTTATAACCGTAACTTAAATTTGTTATGCGATTGTTCTGTCATGAAAAATTCGCAAAAATGAAATGCCCTTCATGCGTAAATTTTATGCATGGCAGGGATTAGAAATTTAATAGAGCATTTTCCTCACCTCTAAAGCCAGCGATTGGGTAGCTCGCTGAATGTGATATTTGACTTGAGTTTTCTGCCCCACTTGCTTTTCAATTCCTACCCGTCGTCTGATGTTCATGTCGACTGACTTGCTCATTCAGTGAACTTCTATTTGTGAAAACAGGTAGTTGACTATCTCCGATGGCGTATATCACTGGCTTTAATGCACTATCCTGATTTTTTCATATATATTAAATGTAGTGCAAAAGAAGGCTTAGTGCAGAAGAAAGCTATTTCACTATAATTCAGCTTTCGGGTCAACCTTCCATATTTTCCAATTTAATATCGATTACTGGCAAGAGTGGAGAACCCAAAGAAAGATGAACGACTCTTGAAATCTTCATTCATTGGTTTTAGTTTTCCAGCGTTATTTTCTAGATTTTCAGTGAAATATGCATATGGTATACGCGTATCCAAATCAATTTTCTTCTTATTTTGGAAATGGAGGTAATAGTCGCTCATAAAACACAACGTATGTGGGAATAAAAAAAATTATTTCGCAATAATACATGCCAATGCTGTTTTTAAATATGTATTCACATATTCACTCGAGGAGTGTTATTTTCCACAAAATTAGGTATTACAAGTGTCCTCTAGGTAAAACTGATTTTTCACATGTGTTCAGTAATTTTAACTTTTGTGAGTGTATTTTAACTAGTAACGTTTTGAATTTGGATTGACCCGGCTCGAACCGAAAATCGGCCTCTCCTATGGCAGCATTCTTTAGACAGGGGTCCCCTCTGTACATCACTACGTTTATGCAAGAGATCCGGTACTCCGTCATCTCTATCTACTTTTCCAACACATTTATACTATTCGGTACCCTTCGTCGACCCTACACTTGGGAGAAGAAGTTAGGCGCATCAACGGCGTGCACAGGGCGGGGTTGGGGTCGTAGTGCCCGAGCTCCGAACCCTCCCCCTAGACACTCAATGATAAGGTTGCACTTGCCCACCGAAATGGGTTTCTTACCCGCCTTGGGGAGCCTTGAGCGGATGGTTCGAAAGGCGGTCGCTGCCCCATTTAGCGGCAAGGAGTGCTGCTTCATGGTTGTGCATTTTTTGGTTTTTCCAGTTGTGGCTGGCAGGTCTGCCGGCGAGTGGACGCAATCGCTTGTCTCGCGGGCGTACGGTAGCTCGCTGAATAAACGCATCCTTTTCGCTCGAGAACGTGTCTCCGTATTTTCAAGCCCAATGATAACTCTGGGCACCTTCGCCCTAGCATCTCACAGATGCTCTACAATTATGACATTTAATAAGGAAAATATATAATAAATTATAGATATTTAAAAATGCTTATTTTAAGTCTTTTAAATTGCATCTTTCATTGATACGTTCACAGTGAAATAAATTTTCTCATGCCTATACAAATGAGCAGTTAGATAACACGTAAAATTACGTTATAATAAACTATGAATGAAGCGCGTACGGAAAATGGTGAATCGTTTCCATCGTACCAATTTACAACGTAGTTTTTCGGAACCTAATATGACGGATAAGGAGAGACTCCCTGCATTCGGCTAATGTAGGCTACTGACGGTGAAATAACACCATAAGGCTCTTGTGCCAACGCCGATGATAATCTGTAGTCATTGTTGACACCCACGACTCAATTATGCATCTAAAAATTCGCCCCAAAGCCATACAAAGCTTCTTCTTTCGGACTGCTCTTTACTTGTGGGAGCATACGAGCTCATATATTCGGCATACTACCACGGGCGATCATCTGGTATGACAGCACCCGACGGTGAGGTGAACACCTAAAAGCGGTGGCGAGCGCAGTTGTGGACGTCAAATGTAGTTCCCATTTACTTAGAGAATAGTGGATGTCATTTGATGGACCGTCCGCTCTACGCCACGAACGAAAGATGGCGAACAACAGTGCAGAATGATGCTCCTGGGTCGTTCCCAAATGTATGTGTGAGAAAAACGGGTGTTGTTTGGCTGATAAACTGGTATCAGCCCATAAGAGGAATACGAGACAATGAAATACTTAATTGAATGTTTTCTCATCGGATAAAAGAACTCAAGGCCAACTTTAATTCTTAATCTTGCCCAGCACGCACCTTGCCTAGGAGCACTAGAGCTAACACCACCTTGGCTGCTGCACGTCTTAGGTGGATATTGACTTTTGAAAGGTGCAGTTCGTGCAGTTCTGGTCGCGGGGGGCTCATCTCTATCCAGACCACAGTTATCGAAGTGAAGAAGTTTTCCCAAATCTACTGAAATAGCCGTTCATCCTCATCGGTGGTGGTGTTTCGTAGCCTTCCTTAGTGATCCTTCCTCTCAACAGTATGCGTTGTCTCCCAACTTGTTTTGATGAGGGTGATAGTTACATCCATTCACTGGAAATTTTCACTAAAATGGTTTACCTGTAAAATCCCCCTCAACTGTTTCCTTTTCTGGGGAGAAATATTTGGTATACTGTGTTTGTTTTTACCCTAAGAAAGTGCATGGCGGTAGTAGCATGAAGTAGAATGACAGCTGTGAAATAAATCTTCTAACGACATCTACTCTGGCCCACTATTGGCGCGAACTTCAATGTAGCGGTAGTCACGCTTTTCATGTGGCCGTTTTTGCGTTGCGTTGACGCTGCGTTGTGCGGCAGGAAAATATTCTGTTTTCATGTCACCGGCAGCGCCAGCAGCAACGCACCAAAACATATGACGGTGGTAAACCATGGTATAGGTGATAATCCAACGAAAGAATCACGTGACGAACAAATGACAGGAAGAATGCGTTGTTCCTCGCTCTGACGCAGCTGCGTCAACGTAGAAAGATGAAAGTTGACCAACTCCGACGGCAACGCAGGCTACGTTGGCGTGCTCGCTTCTGATTGGTGGCGCAGTTTGCGTCAACGAAAAACGGCCACATGATAACGTAGCTTACGCCTGAGTGAAGCTCCAACGCGTTGGAAGTGGGTTGCAGTTGTGAATCCCAACTGAACTGGAGGGGAAAAGCCCTTCGAGTTTCAAGAATGCGAGACGGCCCCGTCAGACGTGAGATGGAAAAATAAGTCAAAGGCCACTTCTTTCCAGTAAGCTGACCGATTGGGCTCCGAATCTCGATGTTAGGCTTAAGCGATATCGTCAATGGCACGCGGAGGAAATGCGCGTTTTTCTTGAGTTTTAAATGTTCCAACTGCATATAGATTTATTTTATCTTAGTCTGCATCGCACCAAGGAAGCTGAGATGCTAATTTTCGGGCTAATAAAATAACCAGGCCCTGGGCTGTATTCGAACCAGCGACATATGGTTGCCAGGTCAGTGCGCTACCAACCTGACTAAAGCTACGGCCGGCCAAGGCACAGTCATCAACGGCAGACTACGCCCCAAATGAAAATCATCGGTCTTTGATTCTTTCAGAGTTTGGAAGAATTAGTCTCACCAACTAATTCTGAAGATTCAGGCGATATGGAGTGGAAGCGAAACATGATAACGCAAAAGGAAAAACACGTGCTGAATCCACAGAAACAAATTTCTTCGTGGTAATTTGATGATGCTGTTACAGTGAAACCCAGGGCGTAGTGAAATTTACTTTTGTGGATTTGGCTCATTTTTTCCTTTTGTGTTATCTAGTGTCACCAAATTAATTGGTGCTGGAATTAGGATCCAAACCTCTGCTGATATTGGCCTTGAATATTAATTGATTGGTGATTTGACTGGTAAGTAGGAGATTTCGATTCGAATTCTGGCTACCTCAAATTATTTTTTTCGTGTCGATGTTCATTCCACTGGTATATGCCCGATCTCGGATCATCTGCAAATCATTGTAATAGTATCTTACATTCATAAATTTCCCTTTCATGAAAAAAATCCCATTAAAAGTTTTTTTTTCACCAAAAGTCTAACCCTGACCTCTCAAATGCTGGTTGAATAAGTCAGATAGCTGCATAATTAACCGTTAATTAGTTATTACGTTTAATCCTGACATTTCTCATCAAATGCAAAAAACTACACAAAAAGTAAATACTAATTGCTTTTTAAATATTTTTACTACTTTGGCATAGTCACGGCTACTAAATATTATAAAGTCAGGTGTCAATGCGTTGTTTATTATCGATTGATAACTAATGATAAAGGGTTATTTCATTACTAAAAAAATTGTTAATTGAATTGCCACAATTTTCAAGTGGTCACGGATCTCTGTTATTAGATAAAAGACAAATCAGAAAATATGCCGACCTAATTAGGTATTTATGTGCGTATACAATTTTGGAAATGGTATCTTCAGGTATCTTCTCATCTTCACTCTTGACAATCAAAGGATTCGTGAATAATAGATCACGATCCATGTAAAAATGTATATGCTTCTTGCATCCGCAGATTGAAACTGGCGAAATATAGGCGTATGCACAGTACTTATTTTAGTGTGCCTTCTATAGTATGTGACAATCAGTATTTGTTCCTGTTACAGTTTGATTTTAATTTTCCAAGTAAAAGAGACGGGGAGCGCATCATATAAAAAGATCCAAAGTCGATCACAGTAAATGTCCTTTATTTGACCTTAACATATAAAGAGGTCGGCATCTATTATGGATGGATTGGATAATGGTTGCAGTTAACCACTCTACTACTCACTAAATACTCTAAATATAGATTTGTAAGAGAAATGCCGAAATGAAAACAACGAATGCTGCGTGAGAACACACAAGAAACTTTGATGCTACGAGAAAATTTGAGAGGTAATTTCAAAGAAGGGGTAATTTATTTGTACGCTTTAGGTTCCAACTTGTTGAGTGAGTTGTCTTGTGGATTTTGAACCCTTAAGGTTGATGCCTTCTTCTCTCGGAGTGGCCAGTTTTCACTATTCCTAGAATTCCTTACCTTTGATTATAGTGGTTTAGTGTACTACAGTTTTCACTATTCCTAGAAGTTCCTGCGAATGTCGCATTGGTGCACAAAAAAAATTTGCGTTAATTTTTTCCACCACTGTAGATGCTTTCTACGACTGTATAAGGTTTTACAAAGATTGGTCAGTTGGGTGTTAGATTAGAAGTTTTTACGTGACTTTGCAACAAAAATTAATTAATATCAATGAAAATTCTGAAGATAAATGATGAAAATGGACCAATTTCTCTTTTGTATCACTTTAAAACCTCGACAACCATTTGATATTTTCTCCGCCAGAAAAAATATGAAGGATCATCTTACTTTTTCATGCTCACATTCTACAAATCAACGGTATATCTTTAGGTAAATTGGCCACGTACGTAAGTACGGATTTATGTAAGTTGAGACATGGACTAGGGTACAGGGACTGTCTGTACCCTGTTCTGTTTTAAAATTGGGTTAACGCTTACCTTGATGGCAGAGTCTGGATCAAATAACATATTGTCAAGATTCAAGAACGTTTATTTTCCCCAAATAACATTTACATAAAATATTTTATAACAATAACAATAACAAACAATTATATAATAACAAACATTGGGGAGCCCTGTTATAGGATTTATGAATCCTCTTCAGGGTTTGGTGCTTGATGATT
The DNA here is from genome assembly GCA_933228895.1 of Platycnemis pennipes. NCBI lineage: Eukaryota > Metazoa > Arthropoda > Insecta > Odonata > Platycnemididae > Platycnemis > Platycnemis pennipes. Next base: position 30,621,746 of record OW121846.1, read on the forward strand.
GTCTATCAAAGGCTTTGGTTTCCATCGTCTGTTTCATTCTTATTCGTGGTACGGGAGTGCCTATTGGTCCGGCATTCGCCCGAGGTGCAGGGAAACCCGTAAAACCTGCACGGACCGGCTACATACATATTGTCTTGGCGGCCTGAACCTTGTGGGGTACCTAAAATATCTGTGCTTGGCCCTCTTTTATTCTACCCACATATTCTTGATATCACCAAAATTCTTAGGCACAGCAAATACTGTGTATCTATGGCTTTCCTATTTACTTTCACAGCGGCAGCAATATCCCTTGGAAAAGAATTACAACTTTGAACGTTTCACACTTTTTAATTTTGTTGACCATGGTTTTGGCATTCAATGTCATTATCATCGAGTTGAAAATTGATCATTACCTTGATATTAACATAGAATCACAAAATCATTATCGACAAAAATGATGTGAAGCAATTCCATGAAGTCCAGCCTGCAACATAAAATACTATGTCATCTCTCTTGTCAGTGAATATGTTTCTGCCATCCGTTTCTGCTAATGGACTCATGAAAATTTATTGATTTCAATTTCTTCAAAAACACAGGCAATTGTATATGGGAATTCCAGATTAGTCAACAGAATTAATTTTTCACTCCTCCCTAACATTAAGTGGGGTGGCGCTGACATTAGATTTAGCCATTCAGTTTTAAACATTGTCATTGCTTTAACTAATAACCTCTTGTGGAATGATTATAATGTGCATGAAAGTCATTAAAAATTTTTATATTTATAAAAATTACACATATCTTATTTCAAGTTCTACTCATACATGCTTGTTTCACTTCATATTCCTTACCTTTGATTATAGTGGTTTAGTGTACTACAAGATAACCTCAGAATGAGAAAATAAGCTCCAGCAGCTTCTTAATTCCTGTACTTGATATGTTCTTGACCTATGCGAAGATGAACATATCTCCTGTAGGAGATATGTTCATATGGTGGTATACCACCTTTGCAAGTTTTCATGCCTCAAGACCTCTGCTGGGAGGAAGTATTTACTGGAATATTTTCTGTGCACCATTTTTTTTTACTAGACAAGCCCAAAAATACATGTATTCAATTTTTAAACACAAGTCAGTCTCTGTTTTTGGACTTCTTACCTCATGCATCAAGTACCTCTGGCTAATCTTATACCTTCAATCTTTTCTTATCTCTGGCTTAAGCTTTTGGAATTTGTTACCTTTGTCAATTAATAAATTCCACTTCCAGTTTTTTAGTGGAAACTATGTAATTATTATTGTAATATGCTCAAATGCTTGTAAACTAACTTAAGGAGTGTATATTGTAATTATTTGTAGTTTAATTGTTTATGGTACCCAGGAAAAATATTTTTATAGTTGTATGTTTGTTTATTGATGACTTGTTTGCCACCTATGTCTTTGCACCCATGTTGAAAGCAGAACTATCTATTGTAATTTTGTATTGCCCTTATGGGGAAACCCAGAGAACATGAAATATTCATTCATTCCCTGATAATTCCTTTCCCTGTACAATTACCCACATATCATAAAGGGGTAAAGATCACCTTACCTATCAGTCCCCACCCCCAAAAAAACTAAGCAATCCTTTAAAACCAGCTTTAGTCTTAGTTTTGATAAGTTACATAAGTAAGGCATGGTGTGAAGTTAATTGTTTTTCATGTGATATTGCACTTGTTTATCACTTCATTCTTTTGTTTATGTAGGCAGTTTGGCTTTGGTAACTGATTAAGTCACTGGGAGTGGTGGAATGATTTGGTCATTTTTAGTGTAGATTTTAACTTTGCTAGCTTAAATTTTGTTTTTATTTTCTAGGTGGAAAAATTTCATCTGTGGATGGCAAAGATGACTCTCGACGAAGGTCATCGTCGAAACTATCCTCAATTTCATCTTCGTCCTCCCCAGAACGCTCCCTGGTTCGGGTGTCATCTGGATCCTCAAGTCCTCATATTCCTGTGGATAGGTGGTACCAGCGGGGAGGCTCACCAGCAAGGATGAAAAAATCTATTCATACCAATTATGGCCAGAGATCTACCTATTATAGAAGGAGGTTTGATACGAAATATTGGAGGCCAAGGTCAAGGTCCCGTTCAGGATCTAGGTTAGGAATGAGGAACAGATCTAGACCAAGGTCCAGACCAAGGTCCAGGCCGAGGTCCAGGCCAAGATCAAGTGCAAGGTCCAGGCCAAGGTCCAGACCAAGGTCCAGGCCAAGGCCCAGGCCAAGGTCCAGATCAAGATCAGGCCCAAGGTCCAGGCCAAGGTCCAGATCTACATCAGGCCCAAGGTCCAGATCAAGATCAGGCCCAAGGTCCAGATCAAGATCAGGCCCAAGGTCCAGGCTAAGGTCCAGATCGAGATCAGGCCCAAGGTCCAGGCCAAGGCCAAGGTCCAGACCAAGATCCAGGTCAGTGTCTAGATCAAGGTCCAGGTCACGGTCAAGATCGCAATTCATGGCGAGGTCAAGATCCAGGGCATCATGTGGTTCATCACCATCATTGACCCTCTCAGGAATGGGATCTAGAGAGGGAAAAAGCCAAAGATCACGGTCTTCATCAAGAACATCTTCAGAGAGATCTCACAGAGTAATATGTTCACCATCTGCTTCAACTGCAAAATCCAGGACAAGAAGACAACTTAGCAAACCTAGTTCGGAGATGGAAAAGAAAAAATTTCGTGATGGCAAATCCAGCATTCGTAATAAAACCGAGTCAGAATATAGTATTTGGGAGAAATTTAGAATGGAGGCAGATGAACTAGAGATAGAAATGGCAGCCAACAGGCGTCGCTATGAGCGTAGTCCTGAGAAACACCCTAAATATGCTACTGAATGGAAAATATTTTACGGTAGACGAATGGAAGAAGCTAAGAGTCAGAAGATATTTTTGGACCCACGCTCTGAGGAGTTCAAACTTGAATGGATCGCATATTGGGGGGAGAAGATGAATGAGCTGTTAAGTGAAGAATTTAAAGAGAAAAAGGATGCTATAAGAAAAAGACTTGGGCTACCTGAAGAGCCAAAGCCACCCCCTAGGTATGAGAACAGGCTTAAAGCTGGCATGAAACAGTCCAATAATGAAGGTGATGATGATTGGATCCCTCCTCCTCCTCGCAAACTCACAGACGAGTCCAGTTTATCCAAGCCTCATGTCCCAGAAAGTAAGCCAGTGACAATTTCAGATGTTAAAAGTACATGGAAGGCTTTAACAGGGAGTGATATGGAGTGTGGCTCCCAGGTGGAAAAGGTAGACCAAGAGTTTAATGAGCATTGTGAAGATTTTAACAGGGAAATTATTCCCACTCTGAGGATAGTAAGTGCATTGGAGGAGCAGCTGGGATCTTTGGGTCCACGGGTGAATGCCCATCTGTCCAGAGCACTTGCGTTGCAAAGGTGTGGTAACTCCTTGACTCCACTCCTATATACATCAGACATTATTGTGTTACTTGAAACCGTGAGAGAAAAACTGCTTGGCCTGTACCAAGTGGGAATAATATGGAAATCAATGATGCCTGCTGTGGAAAAGGCAATTTCTGTAATCTCCAGGTTTCTTCAGAAAGTTAGCCATTGCAAAGTTGCAATAAAAGATGATGAAATGGTCGGAATTCATTCTGTTAGGCCATATACCTTTGAATCACAGCAAGATGTTCAGACTTGTGTAAAGGAAGTGAGTGCAAGTGGCCCTAAGTCTCTTATTCCTGATAGTATCCAGGATGCCTCTGTTAGCAAGCCTCTTATTGCTGAATATGCACAGTTATCAGTACCTGGTATTGGTGACATCCATAAAGTCGCTGTCGCCCAACAAATAGCTCTTGCACTCAGTGCAAGGGGTAAAACTGATGTATCTGAAAGTGAACTTCAGAAATTGGTTGATGAAGTGATGGGCCTAGCTCAACTTCAGGTCCCAGAAAATAGTGGACCTACTAAGATGTCCACAGTATCCCAAGAGGGTGAAGGTAGAACTATGGTAGATACTCAAATGCTTCATGTTAGTGATTCTTCAAATGAAAGTACCCTCAGAAGAAATCCCCATAGTATTCATGCTCTAGATTGGACTAGGGAAGCTTTGACTAATGCAATAAGTCAAAAAGGAAGCATCAGGGAAATACATCCTGCTGACTTAAGTAGAATTTTATCAAGGTTTCCGGATATTTCCCACGATGCACTTCAGTCATTGATTGTGGACACTAGACTTGATGAATGTGAATCACCCGAAGTGAGTAAAGTTTTGAATACTATCTTGGCCCATAAGCAATCAATGGAAGAGGAGAAAAACACTACATCAGGTATATCTCCAACTTTGGAGGATTCTTTATTGGGCCAGGGAAGCCATTCCATTCCTGATATAAAGGATGGTTTTAGTGTTTTAAATTCTTCTAGCTTTGAAAATGAGTTTATAAGTGGGATAGATGAAGTATTACAAGATGTGGAATTGGTAAGCGAGTCTGGTATGAATGCATCACCTGAGAAAGGTACTGACACAACCTTGGCAAAGGAAGAAACCTTGAGGAGGGAAGAAACCTTGAGGAGGGAAGAAACTTTGAGGAGGGAAGATACCTTGAGGAAGGACTACCGGTTATCTGTAATAGACCTTAATGATGAAAGGCATTTGAAGGAACACGTTTTCTCCCATGGCCCTGAGCAAACTTATGACTATCATTTGTTGAAAGACATTGAGCCGACTCGGACAAGATTCAGTGGAGTTCATCAACATCCAGAAACCAACCCTGAAAGTCGTTACTACAATGAACCAAGATCTGAGTTGGGCGATAATACGCTTGCTAATAGAAATTCTAATAGCAGAGTTGCCCAGCATCAGAATTCGGAGGCCGAATCACATGGTGCAAGTGGCATGGCTGAAAATTTGCAGCCAAATTACCATCAGCAGCAGTCTAGAGACCATAATTCCCAGGATATACAGAGTATGGACCCAAGACTTAATCGGATGTATCCGTCTAGTCGTTATTATAGGTATTAGGAAATTAGTTTAGGTGGAATTGCAGGCTCTGCATTCACATATCTTAGTGGTGCATTGAAACATGTGAATGTTTTACAGTGTGCTGTATAAAGTTCAAAATATGTGAGGTTATAAATGAAGGAAATGAATGGGTGGGTCATACTTGTCATTTTTTCATTACAATTTTATGGAAATACCTAACTCTAATTTGCTACATGCTCAATTTTGACCTAAATGTTGACCTATGTTCAACCTAAATTATTTTGATCAATTATGGCTGTGGAATGAGACTGTTTGAAGTTAGTGTTTTATGTAGTCACGTTTATAATTTGGAATGATATATGAGTATGATTTTGCTGTAAGGCTAGTGTGACTGATTGACTGTGTAAACAGTCTGATGTAGCAAGTATGGTTTATATGGTGGAGAGCCCTTAACGGAAAAATGTGCATAAAAATTGATTTTGGTCATGACTTTAATGACAACTGTTTTTACATGTTTTGTGTTCTGTACTTTTTTTGAAGAAAGTAGTTTATGTATAATGTTTGTCTTTTTAAAGCAGTAAATAATTTTCATCAAACGTTATCCTTGACATGTTCCAATTTTTGCAGTCGCTGCTTTTCAGGTTATGATGATGATTTCAATACAAATTCATTAGAATCCTGAATATGTTTCATAGTACAGTCAGTGATGGGAATATAACTGGCATTTGATATTGGCATGACAACATGGTAAGCCAGTGGGTGGGGCTTTTAAACTACTCTCCAGAGGCCCTGAATTCAAATGTAAGAAAGGTCTCTTTGGGCATGCCAAAATATGCCCAAGCTCTGTAATTTTCAGGGTGCCAGAATTTTATGCGAAACCACAGGCAGTGTGTGGAAAGGAATTATTCTCTCCCGCCTTGATGCGTGAAAATTCATATGCTGATTGGCTAATGGCTAGTTGGTGAGCTCTATCGACAGCAATCACTGACCGACCTTTGGGTTGAATTCTTATGGTTTCTGTATTGCTAGCATAGGGTTTAGTATTTCCCTTTGCTTTTTCATAAAATAATTCTTTAACCTTAATGCTGGTCCTATGGTGAGGTACACATAATTCTGTGAGCTGGTGTGTGTGGGCAGGGAGATAGCAGATCACCAGTGAAATATGGTTTTGATGGAAAACACTTCATTTGATTTGGTAGTGGAGTGAGAATGCATCTGAAATTTCATGTCCTCACAGCAATGGCTTACCAAGGGTTTGCGTGAACCCTGATCTCTTTGATCCCAATTGTGTATATTCTATTCCTGTGCTGTCATTCCTCCTGGGCCCATATTCTGTAACTCGCATCACCGTTGATAAGCCGCCACTGGTGGTGAGATACCTATCATCTAAGGCTGCTCCTTTTATTTAAGGATTGGAAAATCGATTTCGATTTTAATCAAAATATCACTCTCAGATTTTCGATGTAATCTAAGTCGACTTTTTGTTTTGAAAAATAGGTCAAAATCAATTGTAGCCGATAGATTTTCGATTTTTAGCTTGCTACAGCATTTGAATTTTGCCGCCTCACTTTGCTCCGCGCCGCGCTCTTTCACTCCGCATCGCTGGTGCGGGAACCTTGGAGGGGAGGCAGATTGCTTCGGACACCGGCATGTTGGAGTTGCCAACTGTAGGGCTGCGGATTTTTATTACAACTCTAGTCTTTCCGGCGGGGACTCGCGCTCGGAAGTAATATATTGTAGACCGCTAGACGGAGATTCGGAATGATCCGTTGACATTTTGCCTTTTTTTGTAAACATTTTCTCAATAAATCGCTTCAGAGCACTCGCCTTCTTCAAAATAGATCCGCCCAGTCCAAATATCGTCTTCTGCTCATGGGCCACGAAGTTTCAATCGCACTGTAGTGTAGGCTGCGTGAGTTGGCCAGTATGCGTTTTGTTTGATTCGTCACCGTGCTACTTGTGTTGCGTTCATGTCTTGCCGATCGGAGAGCGGTTTGCCGCCCTTTGCATCAGCCATGGCTCCTCCAAGTGCTGTTTGACAGCATTTAAGCAACAAACAATAATAAAACCTTCGCTAAGTGCTCAGTGTCACCTGAGCTTAACTTACTGTGGCTCGACTAGTACTTTGATTAGTCATCTGAGGAGGTGCACAAGATTGAGGTTAGTGCGCCAGAAAGAAAGAGAACTGCAAACAGTGAATATGGTATTATGTCTGAGGAAGAAATGGACCTGGCTTGTGATTCTGATGATTCAGCAACAGCAGCATTTCCCTTACTTCCGCCATCACCACGATTAGATGAGGTAAGTGTACGGCAGTTTAACTCGTAGGCTTCCATGGATGCTTGAATCTTTCTTTTTTCGGGATTCATTCCGCTTTTATTTAAATAGCATAACAATATTTCGCTAGTCCTCCTGCTAGCTTCGTCAGGTTATCTGATCTGTCGTTTCCTCGCTCTTCGTCCTATATATAGGAATGAACCCCTTTGTTGCCTGAATTTTTAAATTTGAAAAAATCCGTTTAAAATTGTTCCCCAATGTATAACCGTCTTCACGGTTGATGTACGATGGTCTTTTCGCTATTTCTATATTATCTTTGATTAGCCTGACGAAGCTAGGAGGAGGATTAACGAAATATTGTTATACTATTCAAATAAACGCGGAATGAATCCCGAAAAAAAGTTTGTTTACTGTATTGTACGAAAGTTTGTTTGCTATTAACATTTTCAGGACGGACGACGAGACGACAATACTTGAGGGCTAGGGTAAAGAATATTGTCTTGCTTGTCAAATTCAAAGTTTTTTGAAAAGTAAGTAGATGCTGTAAATGAAAATTTGTGTTTATAGGCTTGTTCCCATCGTCGATCTCCGTCAGTTCAATCGTTAATGCTCTCACCACCCTCTTCACCTGAACGGTTTAAGACCGCCAAGCCAAAGCCACCTAGAAAGAAGGCCCGATCGCTGGCGTGTGACCTCACTGAATGTAGTGCACCCGCTAGAGCATGGCAGAGCCGTAGTAGCCGTGGTGCTGTCTGCGACGCTGGTTCCGTCACCGTAGTGTATAGATAATTGATACCTTATTTTCTCAGTCAATAAGAAAGTAGCGGGTTCCGAGAAAATGGTTATACGCCTAAATGACAATATTTTTCAATTTGAAATGATACTTAAATGTTAATGTTGCGTCTAATCCACCTATTATTGTACCTAGGCGTTCTCCAGAAAAAAGCTAATTTAGAACTATTTCATTTACCTGCCACGGTATCTTAGGTCATGGAAGTTAAACAAGAAGTATTTACTAGGAATCTAAGATTTTTGCTGTAAAGCTTTGCCTTAAACGTTCGCATCTCGTCAGGCCCGGTGACAGGATTTTCGGGCCCCTGGGCAACTGAGTGGCCCGGGCCCCCTAAATCCCGGCAAACCCCCCTCACTCAATTTAGACCAGAACTCCGAACTTTCAGGTTATTTTATAACAAAGACTTACCTGATTACCATCATTTTCAGCAGAAGAAACTTGCACACTGTCATACATTATCTTTTGATTTACTATAAATTGCCCTTTTTTTAAATTAAAGACATGTCAGTGGAATGGGATGGGGAAACAATTTCAAAATGAAAACTTTTTGACGGTTAACACACTTTACGCTTTCATTTTACAGTAATCAAAACTAGGGCTTACTTGAACTTGAAAATTTTATAAAAAGCCCTATATAAAACGTACTTTTCTTTTTTTTTTCAAAATTAGCATATCCACAATTACTCCCATCTTTTCGGAGATACGGAGATAATTATATAACCACCAAATAAAAATAAATGCAGAGTATTCACTTCTACTAAGCTTTGCTTTCACTACAACTCTCTCAATCAAACATAACAGCAGGGTGTGGGTAAAAATAATGTAAGTTAAGGGTTTGTCCAATAGAATATATTTTGTCGTGCCTCAATATTAAGCTATTTTCAATAATTGGTTTCCTTCCTGTGTGTATAATTCAAGTAAAGTAGAAACTAAAGTTTTCCTAGACGAATAAAGTCTAATGTGACGTATAAATCAGGGATATGAATATTGTAACACAGGGAAAATGAAAGATTTGAGTAGATTTTGTCGATGAATAACCAAAAGCTCCGCGGTGTCCAAAATGTACCTTTCTGCATGAACCTCCTAGTAGGGTCAAAGGCTTGGACTGTTAGGGCGAAGGGGCAAATAAACGGAAAGAAGTCCTTAATAGTTTACATCTGGAACGTAAAATAATGTTTCATGTGAAAAATACAGGAATTTTAAGGCTTTGAGGGTGTGAATGAGAAGTTTACTTTTGAGAGGAGAAACCTTGAACGCGATTTCGCGTACACTTACAGACCTTCAAATTTCTATATCCCCATGATTTTGTACCTGTAGAGCCGGTGGAGGTCGATAGCAATGCACACACATCAAAAAAGGCGAATAAGAAGCGTTATGTTCCTTATGGCTTGAAAAAACTTGCACGCGTCACGTCATTTCCAGCTCCTGGCGCTTTTCTCCAGCTCCGGACGCGCGTATGAAAAATCAAATGTAATTTTTGGCGCCGCAAACGATTTTTCAATTTTTTTTCAGATCTACCTTTAAAAAGCATCAACAATTGATTTAATATGAGTCACTTGACAGGCACTTAACATACCAGATATTTACTACTTAAAATGAATTTTTGCGTGAAAATAGCGTCCGCCATTCTCTTACGCAATATCACCTACATTTAGGAAAAACTCCCTAAGTTAAGCACAGCAAAGTAAAAGTGTGGTTTTAACAGACCTACTAGTTTTTTATCCGGCCAAATTCCTCCCACAGCGTCAACTTCAACTAAAATAGGAAGATTTTCGTAGAAAACTTAAGTCAGATGTAATTTTGGAATTTTGGCTATGTTTGAGCCCCTGCATCTCGGTAACGGCGACGGAACATGACCAATGACATGTCATTCCATGGTTACCAATCAATTATGAGTATTTGTACCAAGTTTCATGATTCTATCTCCAAAAAAGCCATTTTGGAATTTTGTGAAATTCCAAAATGGCTTTCTCTCCTTTCTATTAACAGAAACCACACAAAATCATGACAGTGCGTGCATGGGGCTTGAACTTATTTAAGTAAAACAAGGAAACAAATTTAGAAAAATTTCAGAAGGATAAATTATACATGATGTTTAAGAATTAATAACTTTCTGAAATATGTATATATTCACAAAATTTAAAATGTAAAATATTTTTTTGCTTCCCTTTTTTATTTTACTCGGGAGTTCAGGATTGAAATCCCGGAATATCGGATGAAATGACAATCCCGAAATTTCGGGATTTAGTATATACGGATTCCGGGATTTAGTATATACGGATTCCGGGATTGACGTACACCTTTTCGCTAACAGGCAGCGCTAATAAGTTAGTTTTATTGGACATGAAATGCAACACTCTAGACGTTTGACTCCATTGACTAATACATTTTATTGGAACACGTAATTTGTCCTCATTTGTCATGTCATAAGATAAACGGAAATGAGCTTACGGTGCGCGTGTTAAAGACATAGTGATCGCGAGCATTAAACAAGATGGACTAAATTTCAGAAAATGTTGTCTAACTTTTGATGATGATCCCGTAATCCCGGGATTGAAAAATCTTTCTGGGATTGCAATCCTTACTGGGAGGCTAGGTTGGGGGGCCGCGGTTCCTCCCTACCTCCGTGTATGGGCGCTCATGTATACAAAACCAATGACACAACACTAGAATGTGTAGTATGCTACTGCTAATCTGTAATTTTGACTGCAGAATAAGCAATTATTTACAGTCCACTAACAAGTAAACAATAGACTTTAGACGGGGATGGGGTTTCTTGTCGTTCAGGTTACAATATGTCACCGAGTGGCGGATGTTCGCGGCAAAGGGAGGGAAGGTGAGTCACGGCGCCCGCGCTTCTCGCTCTATCGTCCCCATCACCCCAAAACCCTCGATGACCACAACAACTCTGCTAACGTCATACTTCTCTATTGCACACTGACACACGCTCTACTTTGATTTGTTTTTTCACTTTTCAAACAACAAAATGTTGTATTCTTTTTGGCATTTAAATTTATTCATGCTTTAAATTTTTATTTTCAATTAATTTTTTTTCCCCGGGCCCCCTGATGGCCCGGGCCCCTGGGCATTTGCCCCCTTTCACCCCCCTTGTCGCCGGCCCTGCATCTCGTAAGCACTGCGAAAAACTGCATGCCTAGTACCATTTCCGAGGAATTTCATTTAATAGGAAAAGTATGTTCCAAAATTTACATTTCGATCGAAAACAAATTGAAGACGTATAAATTGTCGATGTCAGCTAGAGGTACCATATACCAAGAGTAAAATCTGAAATAACTTTCTAGAAAGGCTGTACATCCAAAGAGCATTTATTCTTCAACACAACGTCTCAAAATTCAACAGCATCAAGCGGTGATTTAAATTATTTGATTAAACCTAGTTGCTTACTATATACTTTCCTTGGATTAATAGGTTTTTTCTTGCAGGGTAAAAGGAGTTTCCACGAAGTCCTAAATGGTTTTACTTATTAAGAGTAAATTCTTCTTTATTTTGACACTGAATTAGACATTGCATAGCCCACGGGCCATGAAAAGCTTACCCTAGAGCCTGACGAATAAAGATTTTTTCAATTATAATTGCTGGTGAAACATACGATCGTTAACACATCTGCTATTATTACGCTCCAATTCATCAAAATGCAAGAAAAAAATTACGTATAGTTCAGCATTAGAAACTAATACGTACCCGTACCATACTTTTTAGTTATTGGGGAAATTATTTGGGATGAGCAAAAGTTTCAATGTTACTTCAGTAGATGTTTCAATCAAATAAAAAATCCGAAAGTCCTTCCAAATCACCTCCATTAATATTTGTATGAAAAAACATGATATTTCTTAAATCACACCTCAAATCTTACTTACCTCGCATAAAGTCATCACCACAAGGAATTTTGATGGCAGAAAATAAAACCACACCAATTAAATACAAATATTTTATATTTTCATTTGTCAATCATACAATGTCTGCAATTTTCTCTTCTTGCCCTTATCTAATTTAGTAACACAAATACTGTCATTCTCTTTAGAACAAAAATTATTTCAAAGTCAATTGGCAGAAGCCAAAATAACTATCTTTAAAAGTTTCTCTGAAGAATGTCCATTGTCACAACAGCCTCTTACAAAAAACACATCTTCATCCACCAGAGTTCTAAAAGTCACTTCTACCATTATGCCTCGTTGTCTTCTAGAAGATGTGAAAATCGGCTCCCTTGATAATTTATTTATAACCATATTCAGGGTGTCTACCAGTTGGGAATTTATTAACGTCGGGAAAAAATCTGGAAAAGGTCGGGAATTAGCTGAAAAATAATAGAAAATCGGGAAAAATGGTTGCTTGAAAATCGTCAGGATAAAAATTGGAACGGCAGACATAGCGTTACGAAATGAGATATTGTTTCCTTTTTTCTTTATTTGTCATTATCAAAAAGGTGTTGTTTTAAACCTCTGGTCAGTATTTGTGAGTTCGTGACTTTCGTCGTTCGATTGCACTAGACATGGGCACCGTTTCCTGCATGCCGCCGCGTGACAAATCGGCTTGGTCGGTTGCAGGTTGAAGATCGTATACTTCCCTCCCGCCCATGAATGCTATTTCGAAAGAATTACCTTGACCGTGGTTATTACATCGCTCCCAAAGATACAGGCGATCCATAGATCGTAAGTACGATTGTGACATTTTGCGTTTTGCCATGCCTCTGAGGGTGTAACTCGATTAAATTCCACTAGAAATATTATATTTAAACCATCGCGTCCTAAGTTTCTATGCTGCGCATAATCATAATCGGGTGGGACTGGGAATAATTAACTTTACTGTGGAATTGGAATGTTTTCTTTCTCTCATCCATTCAGTAAAGCTTACCGTTTGCCATTTTGTTATTAGCATTTACCATTGAATTGTGTTGCTTCTATACGCAAACATAACGTCTTCGTGAAAGAACCGAGATTAGCCCCTGGAAAGTAAAAATATTATATTACGTTTTGGTGTTTTCCCGGCGGATTAGGTGAGTGAAAGTTGCTCGGGTCTTCCACCGGGTCAAAGGGTCCATCTCTGCCGACGTTTCCCAAAACGACTCGTTTTCCGAAATGTAGGCAGAGATGGAGCCAAAGAGAGTAGAGAACTTAGAGTTCTCTACTCTCCATGGATGGAGCCTTTGACCCGGTGGAAAACCCGAGAAACTTTCACTCATTATATTACGTTGTCGCCGACGACGCGTCATCGCGACGCCATACTGCCGCCGCCGACGAATATGTCTTTGGCTCCTGGAGAACTCGCCATTTGCCAGCTAATGCGGTGGAATGTCTTTGTTATTCATCTAATAGTGAACTCGCTAGCTCGAAAGCCGCCGGAAAGTCTAGTAGTGGGGGCGTTAATGTCCTATTTCAGGGGGTACCTTGCATTTTGTGATTAAAGAATGCCACTTTGCACACGTGTTCCTGGGACCACATAGGACCATTTAAGATGTGTAGCCACTGCCGGAAACAGTGCAGGGGCCGTGTATTGCGGGTTGCATACCTCGCCGGCGAAGTACAGTTTTTTTGTCATACACGACTATGTTGCGTGATTTGCACGCAGAAATGATGGTTTCCGCGTATATCTGACGCGTATATGACGAATATGAGTGCACAAATTAAGTGCTCTGTCGCTCAAAGTATACATTTTATATGCTTAAGACACAGTAACAATACTCAGAGGAACTGGCGCCCATGTCGTACGCTGGGCTTGCCGGACGCTTGCGCTGTAGTAGCGCCGTCGCAAGTCACATGCGTCCAGTCGTGTTTTGAGTGAGAAAAGTGGTGTTGACGGACAATAAGCTGTAAGTTCAGCGTGTTCGGTAGTGTGCGTTTATAAGTTAGGGGTTTGTATGGATATTCCGCTATAGTGTTGTGTATGTGTTGTGAAGCTCTACTTCGTACATGTAAGTAATAACGATCGTTATTCTTCCTATTCACAGAGGTTTTCAGTGTGGCGTTTGGCTGGTATTAGTTGTTGATGGTGACAGTTACGAATCATGCTTTCTTTTTTCCTTTAGTATAAGGTGGAGGATACTTTAAGTTTGAAGGGGGTTGGGTGTTATTTGCATAGTTGTATCATGTCAGGCATTGAGTGAGAACGCTGCATGCTGTGTCGAATCAACACAAATGAAAGGCTGATTAATCCTACAAATAATACACGGTCCACAATAGATGAAGGTTATGATTCACTAGCGAAAAATCGACTTGATTTCTACGAGATCGGAGAACTTCCTTTTGATCTGGACCATCTGGACATACCTTCCCTGAACAGCGACGCAGGTTTAAAGAAAACTATGATTGAAAACAAGGCATCGTGGTACAAATCATGTTACTTAGAGTGCAACAGCACAAAGCTTCAGAGAGCTCAGGAGAGAGCTAACAAGAGGAAACAAGAGGCAGGTCCTTCGCATGCGTCACCAGCGTGGTCACCAGTCAAAATTCGAAGGTGCCACTCTACTGAGTACAAACAAGGAACTTGCCTCTTTTGTGATTTTCCGGGCTCCAGATTAAATAACCTGAGTAACGTGAGGATGACATCTTGCTGTCAAACTATTACTGACTGTGCCTTTACACTCAAAGATTCGAAGGTTTTAGCAAAAATTTCTGAACGCTGTGACTTAATATCATTAGAGGCACAATACCACAATAAATGTCTCACTGAGTACAAAAACAGGAGAAGAGCCAGTGAAAAGAATGACTCAAGTGCTAACAACTCACGGCGCCAAATTTGCAGCATCGCTTTCGCGGGTCTCGTGGCTTACATCAACGAAACTCGCGAAACGGCCGGAGATAATGCAGTCTTCAGCGGGTTTAGTACAACTTGGCGCGGCCACTTCGGCGGGGCCGCCTCGGAGCAAGCCACCTCGGCGCGGGTCATCACGGCGAGGCCAAAGTATTTAATACTGGATGTTTCTAAGTGTGGACATATATATGGACCACATTTAAAATGAAGTGTAGGAGGTAGTTTGTATACTTGGGGTTATATCTTAGACGCAGTAGGAGGGGAATTTCTTTGACAAAAGAGGTGTTTACTAATATGAGAGAGCTTTTGACGAGAAATTTGAGCATAGATGTATATACTTTTACATCAACGTGGTACCCTGCAAGCCCCCGCGAGGGTGTGTGGCAGGGGGTTAGGAACACCAAATATTCACTATTGACTGACTATGCAACTGGAGCTACCATGTAATGCTAACCATGCAACGAAGAGCTACCACTGCAGGCTACTCTAACAATTTTTCACCTACCTTTAAATATACTATGCCGCCTATTATATTTTCTAATGGTAAGAGGGAAATATGACATTTTTAATCTATCGGTATAACAAGCCATCTCTCTAATCTTATTTGTCTGGTCAAATCTAGCATAATACGCAGGAGTTCTTAACATATACCTAACTACTTCAGTAAAGTTTTCCGTTTTAAATTTCCTTCTGTACATAAATGATATCAATAAGGAGGTAAAAAGTAAGATCTATCATTAGTGAAAGAGCTAATGAGGTGTGCGCGACTTACCGTCGGGATGGTGTGGTCTGTCCCCCAAAAATCAAGAAAGGCCTATTCACAACTGCGGCTGTCGATAATGTCGACCACAATACGTCATTGGCCACAGCACAAACTGCTTTCCATGGAACAGCTATCACTCTTATGTGGCACAGACTGTCTGGAGAAGCAGGTTAGGTTTTTTTCTGTGAGGGTACAGCACTCAATATTTGATTTGGCACGTAAACATTTTTTCTTTTTTTAGGTTTGCCGCGGGAATCGGCACCAGAAGATACAGTAAGTAGCACGAGAGTTAGGCATCTACCTGCAGAATATGCATCCAGCGGACTCGCATACTTAAGAACTGATTTTCGACTGTCTTGTGGAAATTGTCTAATCATTAGCTTAATTTGTCCATTCATATTCGTCATATACGCGTCAGATATACGCGGAAACCATCATTTCTGCGTGCAAATCACGCAACATAGTCGTGTATGACCAAAAAACAGTACTTCGCCGACGAGATATGCAACCCGCAATACACGGCCCCTGCACTGTTGCCGGCAGTGGCTACACATCTTAAATGGTCCTATGTGGTCCCAGGAACACGTGTGCAAAGTGGCATTCTTTAATCACAAAATGCAAGGTACCTCTCACTAACTCCCCCACTATAGATCATCTGTCGGCATATGCGAGTTTGCAACAAAATCGTTCGTTTTTACTGGAGAATTCTTCATTCGCCAGCTCGAGTTGAGTTGGTTCGTCAGTCTTCGAGTTGGTGTGTGCTCAAGAGGTGCCTTTGGTTGGACTGGTGACGGACATCATTTCATTCAAAGGCTCCTTTCACACGGGACGGCGCGAACCCGACCGCCGTGTGCGGCGCACAGTGGTGCAGGATCCCTAATACTTGCATATATGAGTCTAGAAAAACTTTCTATATAGGGTTTTTGTGCATATATTTTGGATGCACCAATTGACGAATTCAAAACTATCTTAAGTAAGGACATATCGCTGTTGCTACTCCTCTAGTAGATTAGATAAAATGTTGTACTGGTAACAAGTGCATCATTAGAAAAGGAGCGGGCACAGCCCCACCTTCAATTCTCTCTTATTGCCCCGATTCTTGTTCTGAAAATTGGGTTTTGTAACTGAAGGTGAGTGCTATTTAACTGTTTATTAATATATTGCAAATATAATTTGCAAAATTATTATTTTTACATAATTTATTGTTCAAAAATAAAGAATTTTTTTTTGAAAATTCACTTTTATATTTTTGAAAATAATTATATTGTGAAAATATTAACACCGAATTCGTGTTCAGAGATAGCGAAAACCTTAGTGCTATAATTTTTAATGAAACTAGAATTTTGAATTCGTGTAAAACCAAGTAATAAAAATATTGCAAATACTTATGTGAAAAAAGCAATTAGCGAAAATATGAACATCAAATTAGCATTCAGTGACTGAGAAAACGTATATTTGTTCACATTTATCGTGATGTTTTAAATAAGAGTTAGTTTAAGAAAAAAAATTGCAAAACTTTTTGCGAAAAAACTAGTTTAAAAAAGTTTTGAATCTAAATTCATATTCAATGACCTCGCAAACCTATATAGACCAAATTTCATATATATTGAACTTTTTTTAATCCATAACACCAATTACTAGGGATCCTGCACCACTGTGCGGCGTGCCGCCGTGCATTCCTCAAAAACAGCCGTGAATGTCACGATACAGTCCATTTCGAGTATACGGCGTTTTAATTTCTAGTAGGAGTTTAATCATGAATGAAGTAGATAAGGTGCTGTGCTTGTACTTTTAATAATGTGTATATAATAAGATGGCCAATTCCAAGTGAAAAATTAGACAGGATTGGGCATTGAAGTATTGACCGTCACGATGACACATCAAGAAGTTAGCCTTTTTGGTTTGGAATTTTAAAATTTTTGTCTTGAAAAGTCTTGAATATCTTTTTCATATATTAGTAGACACTATGTATATAACAGAACATAACAACATATACAACCATACAATTTGGGTACAATAAGCCACCTCTATCCAAACCTTTAATATAACCATAATCAGGTAAAGTCCCAAACTCATTGTCAGCATTAATCAGTGTTTGCTTGCATAAATCGTACTTCATCCATTTGTTCACTGTATAGCAACAATATCCAGCCAAGTATGTTATAACTGGAACATATTCAATGCGCCGTTGATGATTGGTTGATGGTTGATGATGCGCCAATTCAGTGTGCCGCTACACGACAATAGTGATGTTTCCTCAAAATTTCACGATTTTATCACCAGTATTTTGGGCTGTGCGTTGATGAGTGAATGTGTCAGTCAGTCAGGACATTTGATTTTACGTAAGAGAAGATAGTAGGTGCCCGTTGAATTTCAACGGGGGGAGGGGAGGTTAAAAACATTGTATATAATAAAATTATTTAAGATAAACCTATAAAATATTTGCCGTTTAAAACGTATGACCAGATATCCAGCTGCTCAGATGACACGGGACTCTTATTAAATTAACCATTATATAGAAGATGAAAACAAGGCCGTTTTGATACACAGGCCTGCTACGTAGGACAAAAATCTCTTAGGTACGCCACGAAAGATATCTAAACGAAAGGTGTTGCTCAATGGTTTCCCTGGCATGCTTATAGGACTTTTATTGTTAATATTTATATGCTTATGGTTGGGAGTGTGAAACGTACTGTTTTACTCCTTTGTAGTAGTGTTTATTGGCAATGTTTTGTGCAGTATTACTATTTTATGTTTATTTGTGGTTTTGGAATCTTAAGACGGCGAAGTGACCAGCGGTAAAACAAAATTAAGCTGACAGCTGAATTTCTTTTAATTTCTTATCGCCATTGTCATTCACTTGGTATTCGTGGTTTAATGGCTGCCGAGAAGATTTTTAATAAAGAAATACTCCATTCCAAAAGTCTCCTTCTTCGGGCCATCTCATTTCACTGTTTCCTCTTATGCCGAGGTCCATTCTTCGCATTTACACCTTCAGGTTCTCCAATCTTCCGCAGGTCCGAAGTGATCGCACGTTCCACCTTCCTACCCTAAAATGTCTATCACACTTGACTGATGGACTCTCTCGGGTAGTCCCCGCCTGGAGTGAATATTTTACTCGAGAGGGTTCCATCACGTCTAAAACCTGAAAAGAAATATAAATGCTAAAATAATCCTTTCCATCCCTCCAAATTATCGCAGAGTGATAAAAATAAGAGGGGGGCTTCCCCCGAAAATGGTGGGTGATGAAGTAAAACGGATGTCATATTCGGATTCAGGAGGTCATTTAACATAAGAATCAGCAGGAATGGTATCTGGGCTCGAAAAAAAAAATTTTTTTGGAGGGAATCCAAAACAGACATATTAAAACAATTGTTGAATGATTTCTCGTGGCTGAAGAAGTGTTGTGCCACGGAAAGAGAAGACGACTGAGAGGGGTCATTGCATGAGGCGCGGTGGTTATTAATCCTAATGTTGAGTGGAGTAGAGTATTTAACAATGTAGAATGCTGGGTAATGTTTACATTGTAGCCGGTAGACTACATTGCTGGAGGTGCAGGTGGAGGTGGTGGAAGCAAGGCAATGGGAGGAGGTGATGTGAAAATCGGACAGGTTTTGCATCTCGGACGGTGGCATAGGGAGGGGTTGTTTATGGGGGCGGAAATGGTCCTGGTGAGGAGATAGTGCATTTTAGTACATTGGATAGGTTGGCGGGGCGTTTGAAAGTCAGGGATGGCGGGGTAGGAAATATACTGGCTGTGCATTTATTGCTCAGAAGGATGGATGAAGGTCCTTAAGACGTGATGGAACCCTCTTGAGTAAAATATTCACTCCGGGCAGGGACTACCCGAGAGAATACATCAGTCAAGTGTGATAGACATTTTAGGGTAGGAACATTTTTTTTTGCCATCCAGTGTATTCAAATCCACCACCCGATGCTAAATTGACTTCTTTCGATGCCAGCAATTTATTCACCAATATTCCGAAGAATGAAGTTCCAGCAACAAGTACAGATCTTCTTCAAAGCAGTAATGTTACTCCCGTAATAATAAATGAAATTTTGGATCTTGCCAATACATGCCTGAGACAAAATTACCTCCTGTTAAAAAGCAATCAATTTCACCAATTAGAAGGACTTACTATGGGGTAACATCTATTACCGTTACTCGCTGACATGTTTATGAGCGACTTTGAATCGAAATTATTTATTTCAGGCCAAGACATACTCAAACATGCTCACTGTTGGCACAGATACGTTGACGGCATTTTGCTTTGTTGGACGGGCACATCCAATTGAACTTGTTCTTCACATTCCCCTACTCACTAAATAATAAAATTAAATTCACAATAGAAATAGGGAACAAAACCATCAAATACCTTGATTTGACCATTCAACTGAAGAGAGGTAACCATTGGCGGATTCATGGGGGGTGGGGGGCAATTGCCCCCCTCCCCCCAGACGCTTAAAAGATAGACAAGATTTTTGATATGATCCCGTTATAATTACGTTCGTTTTATTTTGTGCACTATGGAGCTTCAATCACAGTAATCAATCAAATCTTTCAATGGGAAAATTAAATTATCGTAGAATTCCCAAATATTCAAAGTGGAGGAATTGATTTACCAGAAAGTACGCGAGTGAAACTCATTGTCCGTCTCTGGCTGACTTTGCGAATCCAGTAAGTACCAGTAGTTGAAAAATACTTGGCAACCTACAGCAGACTTTAAGTTTCTACCGGTGAGTGAGGCGAAAAAAGCGGTAAAATGAGCTGGAAAAAGGACATGAATGGCTAGAATACAGCAAAATTGCTGGTGGCAGATTGTGCGAGATGTGCATTCTTTTTGGTCGGCGTGAGGCGGGTACAAATAATGTGAAGCTGGCTGGGACAGTTGATGTCGGAACCACTGAAAACATATAAAAAGGCCAACGAAATGATCAGATACCATGAGAGCACGAAATATCACCAGCTGAACATGGTAACATCTCAAACATTTTATGCTAATGGAGGGAAAATCAATGGACATTGTTGTCCAAATGAGATCCCAGGAAATGAAAACTAATGAAGAGAATCATAAAAAAACTTATACCCATTGTAAAAACAATTATATTATGTGAAATGCAAAACATACCATTAACAGGTCACCGGTATGATGGTGACTTAGAATCGGAAAGTTCCTACGGAGAAGGCAACTTCAGAGAGTTGTTGAAGTTCCGAATCGATGCTGGAGACGAGATACTGCATGAACACGTAAAAACGTATGCTAAAAACGCTTCCTACTTAAGCAAGTCGACACAAAATGACTTGATTGAGTGCTGTGGGGAATTAATCACAACCAAAATAGCAATCAACATTAAAAAGGCCAAATATATTACTATTATAGCTGATGAGACCACAGATGTTTCTGTTTGGGAGAAACTGGCCATTTGTATTCGCTATTTCGATGTAGAATAAAATGAAGGCGATCGAAAATCGAAAAAATTTGAAGGCGATCGAAAACCTTAACCTGGACATGACATTGTGCCGGAGTCAAGCATACGATTGAGGAGCCTACATGAGTGGTAAAATAAAACGTGTTCCGGCATACATATCTAGCATTCAGCCGTTAGCATCTTTTAAGGCCGTTCCACACGGTCATTTATACTGCGCAGGCTGTTGCGAAATATTGCGCCGCGTAAAGCGACGACTTGCGAGGAGAGCACTGCGTAAACGCTTGCGAGCAAATTAGAACATGTTCTAATCTGATACATGCGTTCGAGTAAGTTTGTAGTTTATTTCTCTCTCTAGATGGTGCAGATGTAGCGGCAACGAACTGCCAGGGGAATTTTAGCATTTAAATAGGTTGTTGACGATTGAATTGGGTGTTTTTGTTTGCACTCAACTCCTTCGGTAGTGAATTAAGTGAAATAATGATGAGCTGGGCGATAAATCACGTGGAAGTTTAAATTTCGTTCGTAAAGGAAGAACTCGTTACCTTGGCCCACAGCCGTTCGTTCGTGGTTCAAATTTTGGACTAAGTATACGGGAATAGGGTCTCCACTATTATATTTAGACTATAGCTTAAAACATATTTTAATGTGGTGGTAATTTATCGCATCTTTCACGTCCAATTAATTGCTACTTAACAGCTCTTGATGTTATGCGATATATTGACTTTATTACCGCTGCTGAATGGTATATTGTCACTGACATAATGCACCGACGATTTCACCGTGTAAAGTTGTCAAGCAAGCGTCCTCGCAATTTTCTACGTCACGGACTTTCACAGATGACTGCCCAAACGGAAGGAACATCAACTTACACAGTTTCAATGACCACGAAAAGCGGCCTTTACTCATTGTGCAAGCCACCGACTCAACTTAGCTCTCAGTACTGCCTGCACCGTACCCAGCATAAGAAATGCCGTAGGGGTTTTCTCAAGTGTAGCAACTTGTTTTCGTGAGTCAGCTCAACGAATAAATCTCCTCAGGGACGAAATTCAAGTTCATCCGCCATAGGAGAAACAAAATGTAATAAAAAATGTGTGAGACCAGATGGGTGGAAAGACATGAAGCTGTTTTGCCATTTTTGGACGTCTTGCCATGTCTTCCTGGAATTTTGCAAAATATGGTTGAAGAAGGGAACAGAAGTGCTACACCTGCATTTTCGCTGCTCCAAGCTATCATGTCGTCGGAATTTCTTGTAAGCTTGGTAATCCTCGCTGATATTTTACGAATCACGCCGCCATTATCTCGATCATTATAAACCATTGAAATTGATTTTCTCTTTGCTGTTCAGCTTATCAACATGACCACTGCCAGTTTGCAGAGGCAACGTTAAACTAGCACGGATGCATTAAAAAAAACATTTCAATATGGCTGAGGCCCTTGAAAATGAAATGGGGACAGAAATCACGGTCCGCAGAATTACCGGCCGTCAAACAAATAGGTCGAATATTCAGACTATTTACAGAGTCTATTGAAGAGTATTACCGACTTACAATATAATTTCCTTTTCTAGATTATTTGTTAAAGGGAGTATCGTCCAGGTTCCCTAACGCTCAGCTGCAAAAAATTGGACATTTGCAAAAACTGCTTTCCCATAACTTCAGTAACGAAGATATTGAGGATGTTTTGCAAGGTGCTGAAATATATAAAAAGGACCTTTCTTGTTTTTTAGCTTAGAAGGGAGAGCTAAAAATTTGGAGATGAGACAAAATATTATGCCAAATTCTCCAGGAGATACCTGAAAAACAACAACGGCGCAGCCATATATTAGAACTCTGTGTCAATTGTTGTACACGTTCCCTGTGACTACTTGGAAGCGATATTTCTCCACCTTACGCCGATTGAAAACATATCCTCGCAGCAGAATGGCAGAAGATCGTTTGAATGGACTGGATCCAATGCATTCAAGACATTGTGTCAAAAATGAACGTTAACGAAGTACTGCACATCTTCAGCAGGAAACATAAGAGAAAATATTATTATATGTGTAACTTAATAATACTTTCATATTTATAACCTTTATATTGAAATAAAGAGTATATTTCGTACAGTAATTGTTGTATGTTGTTGGTAATCCCAAATATGAGAAGACTTTTTGCCCGCCTGACCCTTGTGCCCCTCCCAGAAAAAAATCCTGGATCCGCCCTTGGAGGTAACCATTAATTTGATATTTACCGTAAACCAACTTTCACTGATGCAATTATCCCAGCTGATTCATGTCACCCCTTTCAACAGAAGACAGCAGCCATTCATTCACTAGCACTAACACTATCTAATTCAATAGAATGATAAATTTCCCACTCTGTGAAGACAACTACTGGAATGAATGGAATAACATCAAACACATTACTACAGTGAATGGTTACCAAGCAGAAGTCATCCATAATATTCTGGAAAAATCCCGCAAGAAAGTTGCCGTGTCAGTGGTGTCGTCCCAGCCCTTTCAAGACCCCCAAAACGTGGTGCAGGCTACCATTTCTAGGGAATATTTCACATGCTGTAACCTAATGTTTCCCAAAGGAAAAATACAGCTATGACACTCCCTCAACCCTGAAAATTATTTTATTCAATGCCAAAAATCCCTTACCACCCGCTCAAAATAGTGAAGTGCTTCGAAAAGAAGACAGTACAGTCCATTTTCGCCAATCACCTACTATTAATATACCAGAATCACCAGAGAAACTTTGTGCCGGACATCCTGCACTTAGAAGGAATTAGAAGGAGACTCGACGGCTTGGAAATGCTGGAAATCATACTGCACTCCAGAAATAACTTGCCCATGGCGAGCAAACAAGTGCTTCCTTCTCATTCACCCTTATTCTTCATCCATCTGACTGAGCTATTTCATCAATAGATCCTTCCGAACGCCAACAATAGTGCTTCCTTCTTCCCCCTCCCTCCCCAAAATAATTCCCAGTGACCAGACCATCAGTGAATCCAAGAAACCCAAAGTTCATCTCCTTTTACCTCAAGTAAAACTTCCCTCCAAATAACACTTTCATTCCTTTTAAACTGGGCATTACCCACAGTGACTATATAGCGATGAAGTTTTAAATTCTGAGAACTTATTGTGATATGAGCATAATGCGTTTCCCTAATATTCCTTTTTCTATCTCCTCACTCCCCACACACCCTGCTATACGGAGAGCCATCAACACCTGAAAATCCCTACCCAACCTAACACTACTCTCTACCCTCCCTCCCCCTTCCTCTCCGCCTCCTACGCACAAACGCTCTCTACCCTCCCTCCCCCTCTGAACCCCACACACCTGGTTTTTTGTGTATGCACGGTACAAAATTGGTCAGTGTTACCTGATGATGTTATTATGTATCGACACCCGGATCCTACTCAATAAATATATCCAGCGGGCTATGTATTCTATCACTCACCTGGCCTTGGGCAGGGATATAAGGGTTACATACATAGTATTACGATCCTAGGATTGGTATACTGCAGTCCTCCATTTCTCCCTATCCCATGCCAGTTCCTTCATTTCCCTATGGTTCTTCTTCCCCGTATCCTTCTTGACTTGCCCCAAGTACTTGTCTCTTGGTCTTCCTCAGGGGACTTTCCCTTCAATTTTTCCCTCCATTATACTTCCCACGTAATTGTTGTGTCTCATGACATGGCCAACCTACCGTGTTCTTCTTTAGCGTATGGTGCACCACAGTGCTCTTTCTTCTCCAATTCTTCTGTATACCTCCTCGTTTCTAACCCTATCCTTCCATTTGATCTTCACCATCCTTCTCCAGCACCAGGTGTCGAAGGATTGTATTCTTTTCTGGTCAGTTTTTTCAATGGTCCATGCTTCTGATACGTAGAGTGCCTCTGCCCACACGAATGTTTTCACGTACTGTTTCCTTGTCTCCAATCTTATGCTCTTCGAGCAGAGTAGTGGCCTTTTGGCCATGAATGCAGTCTTAGCTTGGGCTATTCGACGCTTGATGTCTGACGTGCTTCTTCCATCCCAGGTGATGGTGCTCCCGAGGTAGGTGAATGATTCCACTTGCTCCAATCTTTCTCCTTTGAGGCGGACGTCGGCCACTGTTTTCTCTCTTCCGCACACAAGTATCTTGGTTTTATTCTTATCGACTTTCATGTTGTATTCCTGGAACACTTTTTCAATTATGTTCAGTGAGTTCTGTAGGTCCTCCTCGTTTCCTGCTACGATAGCAATATCATCAGTCTTCTTGGTCAACAGTCAACAGTCTTCAGGTCTCTTACTGCTCTCTCGAATTCGCTTCTTAGTATTGCTGGACCGCGGTTGTCTTCCTCCACTTGATTCTGGTCATTTGTGAATGCTTCTCCTAGGGGTATCGGGCCTTGGTATAGCTCTTCAATATACTTTTTCCATCTATTGCTGATTTCTCTCTCTTCCATTAGCAGTTTCCCATCCGAATCTCTGATGTTTTTGCATCTTGGTTTCCTTTCTCCGAAGTGCCTCTTGATTAGGTTGTATGCCGTTTCTGGTTAGTGGGCCGTTGTGCCGTTTCTAGCTCTAGTTCTAAGGGTTAGTGAAGAGCTTAATATGGAATGTGGTTTTGTATGGATCTGAGGTATGCACTCTAAAGAAATTTGACGAGAAAATATTGGAAAATTTTGAAATGGGGGTGTGTAGGGTGAAGGAAAAGTACAATGGGCAGAAATGCGGGAGAACGAAGGTTTTAAACATGGTTGAGGAGGAAAGAAAGTGGCTGGTGGAAGATAGGAGAAGGTAGAGAATGTGGGTATAAAAAAATACTGGGTGAGATTGAAACCCGCGAGCTTTGGGTTGCTAGGCCTGCGCGTAACCGACATGGCTACCTAGGCTGGTTGAAATCCTCAAGGAGTGGGGCTCAGAGTAACTATAAGTTTCATACTTACTCTGAGAAGTGGAGAGTTTGGGTAATTTGGTGGGAGAACCCCGAAGAAAAGGAGGCAGAGAAACTGCCTGGGTAATTATTCGGGTAGCGTTGCGTATGTAAGCGGATGTAGCAATTGTAAGGAAACAGTTGAAGATTTGACCAGCAAAATAGACGTTCATGAAGAGAAGAGAGGTTTCTACTCTCTGTATCATCTCTCCTCCTTTTTTTCAGCGCCAAGTTACCGAAAAATAGGATTTATTTCGTGTGTAGAGCCTTTTACCCACTTTTAGCGATCATTATGGTGTAGGAAAACTGGAAAATCCATCTAATTTCATCATTTCATGCCAAAATCTGCTTTAATTACGTAAATTAAAGACGAGATCTTTGTTGTTTTAGCATGATGGTACATGTGTGATACGTGCGACCACTGGATGAAATTAAATGTTCAGGAAACCAGCTTTGGTGAGTGTTTTCGTGGTAGTTTTACCTCGCGAAATACGTCGACGTCGTATTGACTTAATTATTAACTTACCTCGTGTCGTAATGTTATTCGATATTGTTCTCTCGGGTGTAAAATGCTTTGTTTAATTTCTTTTGATGATCCAGTTGAGTGGAAACCCCGTATGCTCACCGTCACCCTCGGAGGAAAATGATCGCTAAAAGTGGGAGTTGCGGAGAATCAGTTAATGGACTTCCCGTTTGGGTGTGGCTCGGGAAGTCACTTTGGAGAATGATGTTTCACGTAGGGAGAGGGGTAATTACCGGGAGAGGGAGAAAAGGGCAAATGTGAGCTCTGTAGAACGCGGGCATGGAAGATCTTTTTTCCCTGGCAAAATAATCTTAAGAAACACAGCGGAAAAATTAATGAAAAGCAATGTATGTCCAACGTGCATGAGTAAACAGTCGGTGGCGAGATGAGTGTAGTATGACTTAAGTTTCAGACATATTTCACAGAGGCAGTTGAGGCAAAATGCTACAGAACCAATTTGAACTATGTGCGTTATCATTTCCAAGATTGAGTGTCACAATTTGTCCAAGGGATGAATAATTTTTATCATTAATTTTTTTTAATTCTAAAATAATCAAAAGAAAGGTTGAGTATCTTTAGTGATAACAAAAGTAAACTTGATAACTTCCATTATTTACTTGAACTTTACTTGAACCCGTTTCAGTCATAGGTTGTCGATGGCCTAGTGTTGTAAATTACTCGTGGAAGTTATTAAGGTAACCTGTCACGCGTTTCGTCTATTTTTGCCGTCATTTATAATCTAGCTATCCTTAAATTTCATGTTAAATTGGACCACTTTACGTTTAGGGCTAAAGGGGCAAAAGTTCATTGTGAAGTAAAATTAAATAGCGCTGCATAAATTATCGAAGATGGCGCAGATGGCTTGCATTACTTTTGAATTTTAACGTTAGATTTAATCCGAGAGCCTTGGTGACGTATAAAATTAGTCAGTCGTGAGTTGTTACATGTTTTCCCACGGATGCAATGTCCTCGATTTAAGTGCAGAATCTGACTCTGGTAGTTAAATATATAAGCTTCAGACGTGTTGTGTTGGAATTGGTACATCGTAAATGATAGGAAAGCAATTTTCCACGGTCGATTGTGGAGATTTCATCTTGATGGTGCCTTTTAGGGTATTATGTAAATTTTATGCGGAGGTCAGAGGGAGCACTCTATGATAGACGGGGACAAGAAGTCGGAGGACATATTTAAAACTACAATGAAGGAGATACAAGTAGCATTTGGAAGTTTTGGTGCCCTACAATTACTTCTAGTAGTTAAGATCTTTTATCCAGTCCGGCCGGCAGGGTGGCTCCCACTGTGGCTGAGTCTAAATCAAATAGCGACGTGGAGTGGCTTCACCTTATGATGTGCATTGAGGTGGTGGGGTCAACATTCATCCCTCTTGGAGGGGGGCGTGGGCGTGGAGAGGAGGGGAGTGTTAGGGGGAGGAAGTGGGGAGACGAGCGATCCCTTCGGGGTTTTTGACGCCGTCTACCGCCCGAACCCCGAGTCAGTCATCGCGTCTCCGCCACCCTGGCCGCTTCGTGCTCCAAAAGTCATGGGATAGTCATGGGCTGCAAGCAACTGGAGTGAGCTGGGAAGATGGTGTGTCCCACGATCGCCAACGATGTATACTTAAGCCCATCAGCAGTGAGTGTTTTTTTTTGCTTAAGTTGCTCTCTGGGATGCTTAGTCTATCAGGACACGTTCATATTTCTTTACGAAAACGAACGCTTCAAATCGTCTTCATGCACACTTTCCCAATGCGTTTATGCACGGGAAATCGGGCGTTTGAATTTTTTATTTCACCGTCCCGTGAATGAACGAAGAAGGGTTATGTGCGCGGAGAGATTCATAACGTGAAGTGCGCTGGTAAAAGTTATACACATTCATTGACATCGGTCTGGATTTGTAACTCTGCTCGTGTTCGTTGTTTAGCACACCCGTGATCGATGGTGGAATCGGACGCTCGGGATCCGCTGCAGTTGTTTATTTTCACTGGCCCCCAGCTCTCACAGAATATCGGGTTTGGATTCAGTGTGACTGCATTTTTAATCAATCATGTTGCGGTCTCTTTTTTCTCCTGTTGAGAGAAAACTTAATTTTAAGAACGTTTGTCTGTGGTTGGGTGGGAATGTAAACCCATGGGCGTTCGTTGTCCATATTGTTTTTAGGATGACGCCGGGCACCTTCAGGGAAGCCATGCTTGGAAGCCTTCAGGGAAGTCAATACTTTTAGCCATCCACGGATCCTGGGTTTATCATATGGATCATTAACACGGGAAGCTTCCTTCAACAGCTATTATTTCTTAGGTTGGAAGCTTAAACGTCTAATAAATCCGAAAATACATCATATATTAGTTGTCATGATCATCATCGTAGTAGCTTTTCATGATCCGCCTTGACATTGGTTGTGGGCGTCTTCTAACTCAAATGTAATTGTTTCCTCAGGACTGTGTTACAGAGGAAGCAGGGGAGGCTACTTTCATTGACGATGGTTGGTTGGAAGCTTACGTCATCGCTGAATTTCGAGTGTGGCAGATTCTCCTCTTAGCAGGAACTATACTTACAACCATAGGTAAATTGCTCAGATTATTCCGTGAAAATATAGTTGGTAATCTTTGAGAGTAATACCAAAATTTTTCGTTAAGATATTATTTACAGATCTTAAGGCTTAATTTGATGTGCAGTTGGTTACTCAAATTATTGTTAAATGTACGGGTGGTCCTAATTTAGCCAGCGAAAGGGTATATGTCAACAAGAACATTATTTTAACTTTTACATTAATTTTCTAAGGCCGGTTTTAACCATGGACGGTTTAGATTTGATCTAGCCTGTTGAATTTAGTTATAATATTTCAGTTTTCTAAAGTTATTGAGTTTCTCTTGGTTTTAATTTGAATAATAATCTAAGTTTCAATATATATAACTCAAATGTGGCACAAAAATGAGGCATTGTGTCCTTTTTCGTTGTATTCACCACTTTTAAAGTGGCTGGACTCATTCTGGATATTTTCCCTTTCGATAAAATTATGGATTTGAAATGCAGCATCTTATAGCTAAATTTAAATAAATTAAAACGTGTAAATGTGGCAAATTATTGTTATTGGTTGCTAGTGAAATATCAGCATGTTTTTCAAATAGATGATAGCTACATCATTAAAATGACCATGGGGAATTTTCATTTTCATGTGATTTGTATCTGAAGCGACGAACATTCTTCTTTTTCCCTCTCGGGGCAGTGAATGCCGTGCAGCCTTATTTGATTGACATTGGAGAGTCGTCTATAATATCACTTATATTACTTTTTATTAATTTTTATGTGGCGCAAAAAATACAAATAATTATCGTGAATGAAGACTGAAGGAATGGGAATTCTTGTGAGATAAGAAAGCGTAATGACATTTAGCCAGTCACACACAAATATCAAGTGTTGTGCAGTATTTCCACCGGGAAATGGTGGTGGAGAGTGCAGATTTCACTTTTGAGAAATGAGTTTTGAAGTTTGTAACCATAAATATCAGTCTTAGGTGATGCCTAATGTTCAGATGCAATGCCAACCATATAAATGGCTGAGACGTTCTGTATTTCAGAGTGAATTCAGTGCAGGTGGTTTTGATTTAGTTGGATTGAAACAATAACTCTTGTAATTGATTTCAGCCGTTTAAATAGCAAAGGGAATCATCAATTTTAAGATAAGTTTGGCCCAAGTCACCGCTCGCTTCTCCTATCTTCTATTCTGGAAATGAGAATAAATAAATAAATATGAAAAGGTTAGCCGATATATCATATGAGTTATATAGAACAGGTCGTAAAGGACGTGATGGAGAGGAACTACGTTAGTATGAAGAGGTTGACCGATAGAAGGATCGAGTGGAGGGCTGCGTCAAACCAATCCTAGGATTGTTGACGCATGATGATAATCATTCTCATTTCCGTCCTTCATTAATGGCCCATATTTTGTGAGGCCTTCCTTTGCCATTCTCTTTTCCCTCGATGACTGCTTTCATCAGACCATCATATTCTAAATGTGGCCTTCCTTTGCCATTCTCTTTTCCTTCGATGACTGCTTTCATCAGACCATCATGTTCTAAACGTGGGCGATTACGTTGTCCCGTCTTCTGAATTAATTGAAATCATGTGCATTTTGTAGCAGCCTCCCATGGTTTGCAGGATTTACTGCTCGGAATATCTTTGATAAAAAGTCTTTTTACTCTATTCCTACTCGAAAAATGTTTCTAAATAAGTCATCAATTTAAAACGTCTCCTGGTTGAATGGTCAATGAGACCAGATTAGTTGATGAATTCATTTCCTAAATGTGATAACAATATCATGATATTTTTCTTTGAATAGCTAATGAGTATTCGTCGTGGAAATGAGTAGTTCTTATTGCAATGACCTCCTAAATTAGTATCATCATCATTATTGTTTGATTCACATTGGCTCGGTCTTTGAATGGTATTCATCATCTCTCGACCCGGAATTGACATGACGTGGCTTGGCAATGCAAGGTTTTGATACAGTTTGAATCCCTCGTCGGTCATGGATGATATTTCTGTCGTAGGATTAACTTAGTATTATGTTGGTTTGATTATGGGATATGACCTAAGGAATTGGATTATCTTAAAACAACATTGCCTCTCGGATTTTTTTCATTTCGTTGTGGTATTATTACCATGAGCTATTACAATCTGTATCAAGGTTACCTTGTTCCTCAACCCAAACTATCTACGGACAAGTCTTATGAAAACGATACATGTTTGTAGAGGAGGTCGGCCAATGCGTCAAATATCATGTATGGAAGGGTGTGGGGGAATAATGATTTGTTGAACCGATTGTGTCTGTTGTTCTGTTGCCCAGTGACGTTCCTCTGTTGCTGCATCCGCTTCCGCATACCGCGGACGAAGCAAGAGATCGAGTCGGACTGGGAGCGCAGGGAGATGGCGCGGGAGTTCGAGAGGCGAATGAAGAGGATAATGGGCCCAGAAGAAGGTTCTAAACTGGATTTGAGGAAAGGTAGAATGGTGGAGGCATTTTCGAGCCGGCTGGTCACAGCTGGGGGCGCTCTAATATGCCGCGTATAGGCTGCTCTGGTCAGCAAACCCTTCTAGCTGAAAATGCTCCTCATTCAGGGCTCCTCCGAAATGTGGAACCATTACCTTTCAGTATTATTTTTCCTCTTAACTATTAGTTCAATTCCATGTTTGGACGAATGAACAAAGTGAAACACATTACTTCCTACTACAGTCCAAGGGGATCGGGTCGGTGTGGTGGCTAGGGTAGGGTATTGGCCTCCCAGCCCGAGGACTCGGGGTCGAGTACTGGCAGTGGCTGAGATTTTTCATGGGTATACCGGCGAGTGTCGTGTGGAGAGCACTTCAAGTTCAGTACTCCTTCCGACGGATGGGACGTTAAACTGTGGTCCCCTTGGGAGCCCTTCGTTAAGAGTAAGCTATTATCGGCGCAGGGTTTCTCTCAACCCTTCCCTCGTTCCCTGAAAACCCCTATCTTAACTCCTACCTTAATGCTGATGACAGGTTTATCTCCACCCTTTCCCCATTACCTGGAAAATCCTAGCTCTACCCAAAAACCCACGTATACTAAATGACACAAATCACCTCAGTTGTCGGTCGCTTACCCCAAAGAACTTAGTGAAATACTGTCCAAAGTGAATGAGGGAGAGTTCAAGAGACTAGGAATTTAGTCTCGCAAGTAGAGATTCTGACTTACTCTGATTCTCAATTATAAAATATCAGGAGAAGTTCTCTCACTTATTAAGGTATAAGAAAACATCTTTCATGATCTTATTAAAGTTGGAAGCAGGAAGCCGAAAACCAATCTGCTTCTAACTTCGCGACTTCCCGTCCTTGAATGATCTCAAATTTTAAGTTAATCATTCCACGAAAAAACCGTTAATGTTTTTATTTCGACATCCTAAGGACGCGACGCAACGTCCCTTACTGGTCGTCACTTTTCAACTCATTTACCTTCGATGGATTCTGCAATGTGGGTGTTCATTCGCGTTCGTCGTGTAGTAGACAATCGTTTTGCCAGCTATTCTGATGGCGAAACTGTTGTCTACTAGACATCGAATGCGGATGTACACCCAGAAAGGAGAATTCATCTAAACAACACCGTGAAAACTGCGAACGAATGTACCTTTGTTTGCAAGTGCAAACCTTACTCCTTTTAGGGGAACAAAAAGCCTGCGCATGACCTGTAGAAACACGCACAGTACGTTGTATTTTCTCACAAACAATCGCTTGCAGGGTTGTTGCTGAAGCGGTATTATTTAAGAGATCCGGACGTGAAAAATCACTCTATTACTGATGTTTCTATTTCCTCGCTCATCAAGGTTTTTGGGTGTGCAAATGACGAGACCTGGCAATCAGGCTAACTTGTTAAACTTTCTTGCTAGTCCATCACTTATCAAGATTTGACTGTAATCCGCAGTTTTATTTTTCATTGCCTCCACCGATATCGACGTGAACCCTCGTCTTTATTGTGAAGAGGTTTGGTTAGAAATTCTCTGACGGTGGTGATACTATGGTGGATTATGCAAGAGTATGAGAGGTTAATGGTGTGCAAGTTGGAAATGCAATTTAGGAATGAAGAAGCCATTTGGGGGGAAAAGGAGGTATTTGAGGCAAACAAGTCAATGATGATGGAGATGGAACCGAGGAGGAGAGAGGTAGTGTAATGGTCGAAATTGTTGATGGGGTCAAAGGGATATGATAATAAATAGTGCGTATTTCGGGGGAGACGACCGACAGCTTAGGTCATTTGAGCCGTCTGGGATAGGTGGATATTTGGGCAGGAGTAGGAATGTCTCATGGATAGTAGGTAGGGTGGAGAGAAACCTGGCGTCGGCATTAGCCTGCTCTAAACGACACCAAGGAGTACACGGTTCCACGTCTCATCTGACGGACGGAGAACTGAACTTTACAAACGGAGAACTGGACTCGGAAGTGCTGTGCAATATACATTTATTTTAGGATGTGCAATATGCATTTAGCAACTTAGAGATCTACCACTTCCGGGAATTGAACTCAGACCCATGGGGTGGGAAGCCAGTAATTAAGCCACTACACCACCTGGTCTCTATTCGTGAACTGCATGGGTTTATAGACTTTGGAATGATTTACAATTCCAAAATTTTCTATGAAATCCAGCTTGACACCTTTAACCTACCGTTCATTATAAGACAAAGGCAGATTATTTAAAATCAAACTGTTAAGGACAGTGTGAAAGGAAAATGTGAATTCATACGATGTAGTGTGTTTCATTTGCTATGTTAAATCCACCAAATTAACCCGGCTACCATCACCTTATTCCATGATATGAGCTGAATATCGAATTTAGTTTTCCAGTGTTGTAAATATATTCTAATAAGTAATAGGATTCAATTGCGTTATCTGGTAACGAATAAGTTCCACTTAAATGTTTGAACCATGTCCTATTTTTGAACGCCAATCAAGGTTGACATTAACGGGAAATTCAAGTAAGGGCAATGAGTGCAGGTTCTATTCTTCCGATGCAATCATTTATTTAACAGTTTGATTCTCGTAAAAATATTTTATGTGAAACGAAGAAATTTTGTCATTGCAACCACAACTTTATCGGTTACCCATATCTTACGGTGATACTCCTATTATAAATATTCAGTTACCTGTTGCTAGTCCACGACCAAGGTTGCAAAAATAAACAAATGATCCTGCATTACAAAAGCTACTAGTGTTACCTCTAGTCATAGATATTTAATAATTAGTTTTGGCTTCTTCCCATTATTTTACTGCTTAGAATAGTCGGCAAATATCAATTACCATCTAATTTTAAATGGTAAAATTTGGTTATATACTTACAGATTTCATTAGAGTAGTTTTAAATTGGGTTTATAAAGAGCTATTCTTACGTCATGATGATTATGATGAAAGATTATTTCCTTTAATTGTGCATGATATTGCAGTGAATTGGAGATATTGATGGGCCGTGTAGTATTTTTAAATGAGAATGCACATTCTGCTGGTCTCCATTGGGAAATGGGTTATTACTGCGGCTGGAATGTTTTGAAGGTCTCACGTCCGTTTAGAAACAAATTGGACCGCATTTTTCTGATCCAGTGTGAAAAAAGCCAGTCATTGGCTAATATTTCACAATGGATCTACTGGCATGGCAACGCAGGAAACGTGCTATGTATATGTTATTTCGAGATCTTTAAATAAAATGTAATAAATTTCCTGCATCCTAAATTCCGTGTCATTAGCAGAAAAGAACTTTCCCTCTAGTTTATAATAAACTCAAGTACATACCTTTTCAAGTTGATGGACACGAGCGTGACTTCGGGGAAGGATAGTATCATAACTATCAAGAAAAAACTTAGTAAATTCCACAGTCTTTTATTCTTACAATAGTAAAACTAGTTTCGCCTTAGCGTCATTATCAGGTACATGTCTAAAATTATAAAAGCTGGTGGTATATAAATACCATCTTCGATGTTACGCCAGGGAGAGTAGAGGGGTGGGGTGGGAGAAAGGAGGAGGTGGATGACGAGGAGCTGGCAAAGTGGAGGGTAGGTTTTGAGGTGGTGGGGGTGATGTTGGCCATGGGATGTCGATTAGGAGTGGATGCGTAGGAAAAAGTTTGTCACTGGCCAGTTTATATTTATTATGGAGTGTTATCTCCAGGTGTTCCAAGACCTGGAGCCTTTTTTCCTCTCTCCCCACGTGCATCAGCTCGGGTGTAAAATCACTGGTCATCACCCTGTTCGATTAGGTGTTTGGAGAAGTGAGATTTCTCAGGCTGGGAATGAATGAAGAAACTCGACGGTTTGCTCTGGTTTTAAAATTTCTCCTTGTTTCACCAATGTAATTAGTAACACAGTCCTTACACTTCACGTCACTATTTCTAGTAAAGTCCTGGACATAACTCTTTCCCTAGTAAAGAACAAATTTGATTTTGCTATTCACAGGATACCCACCCAGACTGATCATGTCATCCATTCCACATCAGATTATGACATTTCCTACAACTTGCTGCCTTTAATTCCATCCTGATCCCACTCTCTAAATAAAATTTTCAGAAAAACTCCAAACCGTCACATCGCCGCTGGATATCCGACGCGATCCATTAACCAATTGATGCATTCCAAACGCACATAAACGACACACGAACTCCTTTACAGGCCCCCTCGGTTGAAGAGGAAAAACTCTCATGGATCAAAATCCTACCTTCATCCTGTATCTCAGAAAATAGCAAAGATTCTCCCCATTGACGCGTAGAGAGTTGCGTTCCACAACAGAAATAATCTAAAAATCATTTTAGGAAACGCCAAGGACAAGAAAGGTCTCTCGCAACAATAAGGGCCTCAATTCATTGAAGTTCAACGAGTGTGACACCATTTATACTGGTCAAAGAGGGAGAAATTTGAGAAATCACACTTCTCCAAACTCCTAATTGAACAGGGGCATACTAGTGATTTCATACCCAAGCTGCTGTACGTGGACTAAAAGTGAAAGAGACTCAACACCCTAGAACAATTTGAGATAACACTTCATATGAATTACAACAGACCAATGACAAACTTTTCCCTTCGCATTCCCCCCTATTCAACCCCCCACAGCCAGCATCCCCATCCCCCACCACGTCAAAACCTACCCTCCAATTCTCCAGCTCCTCGTCGGCCATCTATTCCTTCCTCCCACCCCACACCCCTACTTTTCCTGACGTATATAGATAGACGGGTACATATACCACCAGCTTTTATAATTTTTGACACGCTCCTGATGATGCCGCTAAGGTGAAACTAGTTATCCCACTGTATGAATAAAAATTGTGGAAGTTTCAAAGCTTATTCTTGATAGTTACCAGTACCCCTTATTTATTAGATGCACTTCTATATCAATGCAACGATTGGAGCCAAAAATGGGAAGTCAGTATCCAAGAGAATGAGTAAAAGCATTTATATCTACCTATAGTACCCTGTATGCCATAGCTAAGATGTAAGTTTGCTCTCTGCCATCGTGAATGTTAAGCTTGTTGAAAATTACGAGAGAACAAAATCATCCTTTCATCAAGGATGACACTCGTTGGGCGGAATTGGGCTTCATGGAAGTAGGATTCTTTTCCCTCTGGCGATTTCCAACACAGCTCTATGGTGAATGGCAGATGGTGACCACACCAGGCATGCATTATCATTCAGTGAACATAGCAATTGATGATAAAATCAATTCACTCCGGCGTAACTTTATGGAACTTTAGCATTGTAACACAAAGTATGAGTTTGTAAAATCCACACAAATTTATTTTGCACTTACGGTTTCACCCGTCAGGGCATTATCAGGTACAGTGAGTAAAACCACAACATGTACATAAAACGAGTCACAGTCGTATGGGATATGGCTTTTTAGATGTGAACGTTTTTAGTTTACATTTAAAATTTCATTTAGGCTTGTCACAAAGCGTAAATTCTACCTTTCCCATCTGATTCAATTAACTTTCAGTTTATATTGAAATTGCCCATATTTCCGCTGCCCACCAATGCTGGGATTTGAATCTGGACCCTCTGGATACTAAGCCAGTTCTCTTAAAATCTCGTCAACAAGAATAAAAAATGTGACTTAATGCATTAATCAGGAACTATGGTTCCTATACTTCAAAACGTGGCATAACATGGAATGAGAGCTTTCATTGTGTAGATAATAAAGCGCATTTTTAAAGATATTATTGAGAATCACGTAGATGTGGAAATATTTTTATGTCGTGTCAAATGAAACTACCTTGAGGGTCACACTGCAAAAGCGAATACGTTATGTATGTACTTTCACATCTTATGAAATGAGGTTTTTCCTTTAAATAAAATACTTCAAATTGACGCAGCTCAATTACTGCTAAATTTTCTTTTTTTACTTTTTAACTACATTCAAAATTTATACCCGCGCTTATGAGTGAACATGGCGTTGAAAGTTCTACCTGCTAAGTCTTAATTAGAAGGCTCGCAGGATTCATTTCCTTATATCCAGAACTCCACGCAACCCGAAGTGAAAATTCATCGTCTTGGTTGTAAAAACGTAATTTACAGGGGCCGTTCATTAGTCGCGCAATGCTAATGGCGGTGGTGGAGTCGAGGCACCTGCTACGATGCACTCTCCACAGTGAGAGGGGGAGGTCCAGCTTTCCTCTATGTTGGGAGAAAGATACATAATACATTCATCCCTTCTTCAAATAAAAATGATGATACACATTATAACTTGTGAATCAATAATAGTATTAGGAAATAAATGAGTTTGTAAAGAAGGTATGCTTTAATACTCACAAAACGGAGTGGGTTTATTGAAACCGTTATGTAATTTAGGAGCGTGTGTGAGCGGATTTTACGAAGCATTATTGAGGGGGTTAAAACAGAGTGGGAAATGGATGGCCCTCATCGAAGTAGACTCTATTTCTATGTTCTGTTTCCCGAATAAGATTATGATCCCAGTTCCTACATATCTCCAGAATTGGCATGTAATCGTTGTGACTTGTGTTTCTCAAGAAATGTTTAGGGAACGCATAACATTTATTATGTCCAATTCATTTCCCTCGTAATTTTCATCGGGTTTACTTGATTTGGAATGCTGGAGTTAGCTTTGAAATGAATGACTAGTCGAATTAGGGAACTCAAAAAAGGCTCTTGACCTGCTCACTCTAGCTAATACCTAATTTTTAGCCCCTTTCAATGTTTATGCGAGTGATGAAGCACTATAAATTATCGTCTGAAAGTAACCAGTTTCACTTAATTACTGCAAATTTATCGTGAGTTTTTTGCACATATAATTGAAAATACTTTATGACACTAGTATATTTATTACTGAATATAATTACTGTAACATAACATCCACCTCCAAGTCTCCGGCTAGCATCAGGTTTCGTTGCCGTCATAATTGCCGGAGACTCGAGAGGGGTCTCGCCAAAGGGTAGCCACGTCCGCCACCGTCGGATAGGTGGCTACCCAGCATTAGGATCTGGCGCACGAAGCAGGCGGAGAGACCCGAGAAGGACAGCCTTCTGCATTGCACTTGCAAGAGCATCCGCTCGCGTCCTGCACGCTGGGATGCACTTCAGATTCTCAACCAGTGAGCTCTTGACACCACCAAGCACGCCCACAATGAGGACTACTAGGGTATTTACTGCTTTTATTAATATTTAGTGAAATATTTTAATTTAATTTCAGCGGGGACAATATACTCTTCCTGGAAGTCTGTATAACTACTTTACTTATATTCACATGCTTCCATTTACTATTGGCGGTTATGCATCACAGCGGTTCGTCAGTTATACATGCTTATGTATGGTGATTGCCAATGCTTGAATTCCATATTATACGGTCCAATTTCCTTCAACTACAATTGGCAATTAGCCAGAATAACGATAATGCGAAGTATTTGAGGGAAATCTGAAAATTTTTAAGCATATTATCTTCAAGGGAAACTGAAGAACCTTTGAACAATGGGAGCTTTATTTTATAATCAGCACTTGATATTTTTGCCTCTACAAGTGTCAGAAGTAATTCCTGATATTCCTACTCTCATTCACCCAA
Source organism: Platycnemis pennipes (assembly GCA_933228895.1). NCBI lineage: Eukaryota > Metazoa > Arthropoda > Insecta > Odonata > Platycnemididae > Platycnemis > Platycnemis pennipes. The sequence goes on from OW121846.1 coordinate 30,660,706, forward strand.
TTCCCATTACACCTCCCTTCCACTAAGGTCTTTAAATTTTGGTTTTGCCCCCTCATATCTGACTGAAAGGGGAATTGGAGTTCTCTTACGCCATAACACGGAGAAAACGAGTTCTTTTCACAGTCGCTGAGGTGTGTCATGAAATGGACAAAACTACGAAACAGTCTTTTGATTGAATTTTGGCCGTGACTAACGTGGTTTTGAAACGAATAAAGCGAGCTTGTTTTGCCGCAGGGGCACAAAGATCTGCGACCACAGACAGCAAAACATTGAAACAAGAATCACACACTGTTACTAAGGAAACATGATCGTTAAAGTTACTGCCGAAACTAGGTCCTCAACGTGCGAAGACTAATGTAAACGCCAACGAATGAAAATTGGTGGACTTTGAGGAAGTGGGATAGAGTTGGCGTGGTGGCTAGGGTACTGGATTACGATCCCGAGAGCCGGAGTTCGTATCCCGGCAGCGGCTGAGATTTTTCCTCGCTACACTGGTACGTGTGGAGAGCTTTTCAAGTGCAGTACACCGTCCGTCGGATAGGACGTTAAACCGTGGACCCCTTGGACCCATCGTTAAGAGTAGACTAATGCAGAAGCCGATTTTATTGCCCCTTCCTCCGTTCCATTATATATTCCTTACCATATCCATTTATCCACCTATCACAAATGACCTAAGCTGTCGGTCACCTTCCCCGAGTAACTACTACCGCGAAGGTTTTTGCAGATTATGAAGTGGTATCAATTTCAAATATATATTCTCCAACCGATGAGAACGTTTTTAGCGTGGCTAGTATCTTACTTTGCCTGTTGCTATCATCGTTTGCCGCAGCCTTGGAGCGGGTGCACGCGGACGTGGTTCGTGAGGAAGAGGCGCGGCTGAAGAAGGAACAGGAGCAGGAGCAGGAGGTGAGGATTCGTATCCGCGATGGCGCGGACGACACAGAGAAAGACCCGAAAGGCACTTGGAGGGCCAGCACCTTGGAGTATGGAGCCAACAACAGCCTACTCGGTAAGGAAGATGCCATCTGGGAAGGCATTCGTAAAATGGACCTGGGAACTAGGTCAGACTAGTGGCAAGGTGTAAGAATGGCATATTCAAGAATTACGTCCTGTTAGCCCCGTAAAACCTGAACGGAGTTACCCGTCAATATGCACAATGTCAGAGTTTTTTTAGAGAAAAAACATTCACTTTGGCCAGCGGGTAATCTTGCTAAGGACCGTGTGAGTCAAAAGCGCAGAGTAAGTTCACTTCTTTCGATATTCTTGTAGGCCGGTAAAATAAATGTAACCCACTCTTAAAAAATGCCTAAGCTGTCGAAAAGGAAAAGTAACGCACAAAAGATACAGAATGGTTGTAGAAAAAAGTTTTGATGAGCATGTTTCACAGCGTGGAATTCTTACACCGTTATAAATTATATGAATATTATAAATTAAAGTTAACTTAATTATAATTAATTTAAAGTTATATTAAGTTAATTAAAATTAACTTAATATAACTTCGAATTCTCTTTAAAATCATTTCATTATGACTAATTATTTTTTAAATAAATCCAGTAACGCTTGAGGCAGCGCTCGCTTTGAGTGCATTGTTAGAGCATAACATAAATAGGAGTTAATGGAGTATTTGAAACTGGCCGCAGATGAAGCGTCGTGAAATCCACTACCGACTGCAGCGCCACTTCAATCACATTAAGGAATTTCGCCCGAAATAACCACAAAAAGGCTGATATCTTGAAAAATGAGACAGATTGATGCCTTCATATTTTTACCATGTTATTCCATCACTTTTATAAGTTAAAAGTAAGCTTTCAAATCTGACCTAAAATCTTCCTCTGACAACAATTCAACATTTGTATTCATCTCCTGAATCAAGAGAAGTTTCCTGACCCGGTGTGGTATAGTATTCTTCACCTTGGTAGCAACTTCGGAAGTGCAGGGAATATATGAATCAGAAGTAAGGAACAGTCTGTGGAAGAGTTCGTGGTTCCTTCCTAGACCTCCTCGAAAAGAAGGCCAATTTCAATAATTACATTCACCGTTGTCACACCCTGAATTCAACCTTTATAAACGGTGGACGACAAGCAATACCAAGGATATAGCTTTGAATACATTTCTGCCGTAGAATAATAATATTTGTAAATGCTACAAAATTTATTTTCAGCTCACTTGACATAGCTTTCAAAATTGTGGCGGATTGGTTAATCAGTTCCCTATGAATTCCCGGAACATAAACAATATTTCCTTGCGTAATATGAAATAGCCTCATTAACAAAATCAACAGACAAATGATTGTTTTTACTTTACAGTTACTTTACGTAATTTGTGCATGACACTCAACAAATAGGTATTTTTCCTCTTCATCCAATAATTCAGTTTGAATAGCATCTTTCCTTATCCATTTGGTCAATATCCTTTTAGGCCTGGTTGGAGTTTTTGCTGTTACTTCTTTCATTATCTTTGCTGCAGCATCATTTCTATGGCACGCAATTACATTGAAGTCGCCACACAACTCCTATTCTGAAGTGCTGCAGCGGGTGGGAATTTGATTTCTTATTCCAAATATTTGTTGTTCCTCTTCTAGAATCTATATTTTATTTGCCAGCATTCATTCTACTTCTAGAATGACTACTTGTGCAGAAGTATTTTTATAGAAAAAATACTCCTGCACAAAAACAGCGACCAACTTTTGCAAGCTTTTTTCCTCGTTCAAGTTTAATTTCTCGCACCAAAAGAGCAACAAAATTTTTTTCATTTCCTCTGAGTCTCCTTTTTTTTTTTCTAAAAGCACATATTGTAGTTACAGGTGGGTTACTTTTGTCAAGCTCAGAGTCTAGTGGGATTATACTCGATCTTCTGCACTGTATTTCCACAATGAATGTCAAACATAGGATAGTGTGTTCCTCTCACCCGAGAAATGGTGAAGTATTTTGGACCAATAGCAAGGAAGCAATACTGTCATCCTGTTAAATATCCAGAGTATGGGACATGTGCCCACGTTAGAAAAGAACTTACGGCTTTCGTACTCAGGAACTAGTAGCCACTATAGATAAAAGGTAGTAGTGGAAAATAGTCCCGGCAAGTTTATTACCATCTGGGTAGCCGGCGTCTAGGTCTGACCACTGCGGACTTACAAGGGAAGGATCAAAACACAGTTGCTAGGAACAGCCTATAATAGTATTAAATGGATGTGTTTGAAATGCAAAATGTACAGTGAGTGTTATTGAAATCCCAGGTTCATAAAAAAGAATGGAAAAATTTGATTCCCTTGCTCCTGAACCAAGGGCTCGAGAGCCAAGGCCTGAGATGCCGTGTTTGGTTCATTATTTAACAAAAATGGAAAGAGTGCATGTAAGGGCAGGGTTTTATTTTACCATCGCATAGCCGAAACTTTAGAATAACTGTAATGCTAACATCTTAGCGGGAATAAGCGGGGGTAATTAAGTTTATCCCTGCTTTATTTAAAAATTAAGCAAAAAACAGTTGATTTTAAATAATACGTAATGGTCACTCGAAATATTCAATTTTCCAAGAAGTTTGGCTTAACGCTATCTAATAAATACATACATTATCATTATATACTCTTCAAAAGAACACTCTTCATGCTTTATCCCCACATCAGAGTCGTTGAGATTTATTGCTAAAACCTAGATTTATGGTTACGTGTTGTTGGTCATTTTTGAAAGAAAATACACACATAATGAATGCAATCAAACTCAAATAAGCTACGGTTTTTGGGTACCTGTATATCCTAGAATAATAATATACCACGCTTTGCTTGACAGAAAAAAGTCGAAAATTGGGATTTTGGCCCGTTTTTAGATTTCCGCCCCCTGTGCTCTGTGTGCACTATTACAACTGCTTCGTGGTAATGTATGTTCGGCAGTGTGTTACAACATCTAGCTTAACTAAAGCCATAAGAACTACAGAGGGAAGTAGGATGTCTTGGTGATTTCAGTGGCGCATTTGGCACGGATTCGGGGGATCCCGGTTTGAATTCCGGTCAATGTGAATGATTTTTATCTCTGTGGGAATCCTGTTAATACCTAATTTCCGTTTTACACGGCCATTGAAACTGCGCAGGCTACTGGGAGAGTACGTGATCCACGACGCAATATTTCTTTCTCACGCTGCGACGTGTAAAACGACTTACCGCGACTTGATTATATATTGCCACTGAAATACTGCGGCGACGATTGCTCTGTGTAAAGCTGTCAAGCAAGAGCCCTCAGCATTTTCTACGTCATGGACTTTCGCGGACGACTGCTCCTTGTTAATCCTTAGTGTAATTTTTAATTGAAATCTTTTTCCCATGAGTAAATTTTGATGGACTACTCCTACGCCTCTTTGCATTTAATTTATCTAAATGGTCCTTCCCTGCATTATTTCTTGGTTGAAATCCGTAGCATATTTAATATTTTCCAAAATATCTTTTATTTTATTTCCTCTCTTGCGTAGCTTTTATGGGTCTTGTTTCTTGTATAACCTTATAGCCTTGTGTTACGACCTTCAGCAGTCAGTTATTCCTAAGTACCAGTTCCATGCAGTTACTCTGCCTTCTCCTAATTTCCACCTACAATCTGATTTCTTTACCTACCACGCTCATCTTCTCTTCCCATTCGTCTTCACTTCCATCCATCGTTCCTTCCTTTATCTCCTCCTCACCCATATTTTCAGCGAACAATATTCGGCCAATTTCTCGTGGTCTTTCTCCAGAGCCCAAATCATAGATCCATGCAAAGTCACGCTTCATGCCTAACTGTTCATTAACCTTTTCTTTACATCCCTGATCAAGCTCTTGTCAAAAGTTCTCTCCTGTTAGTAAATGCCTGCTTACGTAAAGACATTTTTCTCCGAACATCTTTACTACTGCACCTACCTCCGTCCAAAATGCTACCTAAGTGACAAAACTGTTCCACCTGTTCTAGCCGGTGAGTTCCTAATTAAATTCTAGGTTTTACCTTTTGTTCTCGGCGTGAATCTCACAACACGCTGCTTAAGAGATCTTTTTATTTGCTTGATCCATGCTTTGAGATGGTGACTCTTTCCATTGCATGAGTGTACCTCAAATTACTTTCACTAAAAGGCATAACATAAGCAAAACTGTTGGGAGGGAAAATAAGCTGAGATGAGTGGAATAATGATATGGAAGCAGTCACGCATTTTGAGGATGAACATAATCTCAATTTTGTCAAACATGACGATTTAGACTATATTTCTTACTGAAGTATGTTAATTAAAGTAATGAGGGTGTAGTTTTAATTTGACTCTTATCATACCCTGATTATGGATGACAAAGTATTGAAATAATATTTTCAATTTTCTGTATTTATTTAAGGAAACAAGACAGATGGGAAAGGAATGACAAATAATCCAGCACTGGGTTGGAAAACGACCACAATGATTGCAAGGGTGTTTTATAACAGCACAACGGGCAGAAGAGACAACTAAATGGATTGTGCACCCTTTGATGATGTTGCGATGACTCACATATCAATATAGTACACACATAAATGGTGAGGAGAATTCAGAATGTGAATCCAATAAATGATTAGCGAGCTGTGGTCTGAAAGTGGATTACATAATTTTTCTACATTGTTTTATATTTAAATAACGGCCGCTGGTGTTATTTCAGTGTTCTATTTTTGGCACTCAATCGCTTCAATGTCTTTCCAATCTGGTCACGCCCCTATCATTCTTCGAGGTCTCAACAAAAGATAATGCACAGAATTTCATGCTATTGATGTTCAAAGATTGTTTCAGCAGTCCTCAAGCAATCATATTTTTATGTAACTGGAACTTAGAGCATGTACGAAATTATTATAATTTTAAAATAAGTCATGTGAAAATAAATATAAATTAGCTCCCCTCGTTAAAATTTTTGTCCTCTACCCTGCTAAATGCAAATTACCTTTTTTGCCTTGAATCGATCTTCTGGGATTCATAACACGGGATGCTTGGAGAATGCAAAGTTCTACGCATAAATATTTGTCACAATATGAAGAACACATCTCAAATGGCCACTGCTTGGACGAGAAAATGATGACAAGTTAATTCGATGACCTATGGACAGATGTGAGGCTGTTTCACTGGCAAGAAATGGGCATAGAAACTGTACAGGTAGGCTTAAAATGAATGCTCCCGTTAAATTTTCAAAATACTCTGCGCAGGTAAATAATGTTTTTACTGAAAAGTGATCAAAAGCTGTTTCGTATTTGTACTTTTTCCCCGCACTGCAACAGTTTTATGGGAATATCCATTTCTCTTCATCAAAGTCCAAAATCTCCCAAGCAGTTCCCTAAAACTGTAAGGGCATCTCCCATGTGGCATCTTCTTATCTGACTTTCCCAGATCCACCCGCATGTGCCAATGCCCCAAGAATGAATATCCACATTGACCACGGATTCAATTTGGGAACTTTTACTGACTTTTCCTCTACTCAGACTATTTTCTCACGTTTATTGGAAAATCGCAAGAATGTTTGGAAGAGACTCCGAAAGGAAATGATAGGGAAATATAAAGGCTATACGGTCATTTAGTGGCGAGATCTTCTTGTGGTAATTGCTTTGTGTGTTAAAAGTACTTTCAACTCTTTAAATGAGGCTGTTTTATTGTGGTGATTTTAGTGGTCACGGCTGATGAATCGTGTACCTACAGCCCGTTAAAAATATTCCTTAAAAGAGCATTTAAAATTCCCTATTCGTTCAGTGGACACCATGGTTTGAGCTTCTGACTAGTGGACACAATGGCTTCTGACTAGATGATCCGGATTAGAATCCGAAAAAATCTCTTTGAAGAAATTCCTCTCGGGTTCTCCACCGGGTTAGTTGATCCATGGCCGACGTTTCGGTGCACGAGACGAGCCGACGTTTCGGTGCTCGTCTCGTGCACCGAAACGTCGGCCATGGACCAACTAACCCGGTGGAGAACCCGAGAGGAATTTCTTCAATCAATTCGCCGGGAAAGCATACGCTCTTATTTAAAATCTCTTTGAATCTGTCCTGCTTTGCTCAATCGGTGTTATTTTTTGGCAACATCTCTGGGATACTACAGAGATTGGGATGCAAACCGGTGCCAACCCACCAAGCCTTCAGTCATTTCGATCAGAAATCTTTTTTCCCGGCACTGCTGGTGAAATCTCACAAAACGAGGGGTATCTGGTTTATGAGGTTTTATTCCAAAGGGCCATGAAGAAAGTCATCAATCGCTTTTAAAATTTTCGTAAACTGAACGATTAGAATCGTAATAAAATATTTCAGAAAATCTTAATACCAAAGTTAAAGCATCTATGCCGTTAGTCTCTAATTATGGTATCTTAATGTTTTTCTCTCAATATCATTCCGTTTAATATATTACTTCGTAAATATACAAGGATTTTAGTCGAATAATTCATTATCCATGGAATAGTTATAATGTACCCAACATATTTTAGAAACATCATTATCATTTTTTCTTCCTAAACATCAGCAGCTGGATTGGCATCACTACTTCTCTTTATGCCATCACCTAATCCTAGATTATACTTGGTGTTCTCCTGGCATATGCTAGTATATTTTCACTTTGCACTGGCATATCATTTTTTCATAATTTTATTATTACTAATCTACACATTCTCGGGAGACATATATTGGGTAAAAATCTTTCTAACCAGTAATCACTTCGTAACTTTGTAGACACTTACCATATGATTGTACGTGACTTCCATACCCAGCTTGTTTTCATGTAGTAGTATCATTATAGCTCTTGGTTGCATGTGAGTAGTGCACGTATGGTGATTTTCACCCCTGCACACACCCTCGTGGTTGCTCACAGGGTATTACGTAAGTGTAGATGATCATGCATGAAGAAATTTAGGTGTGTATGATTGTGAACGCCCGTGAGTTATTTTTTTTAGTTATTTTGATTTTATATTCATTTCAAAGATTGATAAATATAAATTAGACGATTTGATATATTTAAAGATAATTATCAAATTAAAGTAATTATACGAATTATGTAGATAATTTAACCCAAATCATTAAATTGATGGGGATGAGCAGAAAGCTATCGACCCAGATATAACAGATTTATTTGTATTCTATTTCGACTATGGATTGTATCCAATGACTAGAAAGATTCTTTATATCGTGGTCCATTTTCGTCTTTGGGTGCTATCCAATGGCGAACGAATACGGATGAGATACGAACACAAGGAAAGGTATACAAAAATACAGAAAAGTCACTCTCAGAAGAAAGCAGCATTGGATTTTCCCTGGTTCATGGAATCTGAAATTAGGGTAAAACTTTGGATTAATTTCTAGCTGGAATACTTGCGAACCTGTAATCCAGTGATATGGAGAAACGCGAAAAAAAAAAACATTCCCTACTTCAACTCCGCGGAAGCGTTCATTTGAACTTTGAAGGGAATAGAGTAGTTTCCTATTATTTCCTTACTGTCTTGATTGAAAGTTTATAACCTCTAGAGAATTTATTTTAAGCCGTTCGATTTTTAACTGACATTAAGTATTTTTCCTCATTAATTAAAAAGTGAAAAAAATCAATGGCGCGAAAACGTGACAGCAAACTATTGCATCCCGGTTAATCCTACGTGTGACGTCAAATTATTTCCTCTACCTGTCACCAGGTGTTGCTGCGGACGCTTCCAAGTAGACGCTGCACTCCGTTAAAGCTTATTAACTAGTATCGGAGGCATATTTATTCCGTTAATATATGATAATTAACATTTATTTATCTAATATTATTTATGAAGTTGATTCATTTAAAATCAGTTAGTATTTATTTTACAAGCATACCGTGAAGTTCTCCCATCGCCGCACAACCTTCACGCCATGCTTCACGGTAGCAGAAGACACCACGAGCAGGATGTCCTTGAGCCTATAAAACCACTAATAATACCATGTTTAAAAGAGAAGAATTTTTGAACTTTGATAGTTTTCACAGGCTAATACTAATACGTATTCACTAGAGCTGAGGGGCCCTGAAAAACAATGGTAAGTTCTGGAGACGAATTTTCCTATACCTCGCAACGTAAACTACATACCTGTTACGTTAGCAAGAAGGCAGCGCACCCCGCTATTTCAGAGCGTTTTCAAATGTTCTTAAAATTAAGATTTGATTCTCTTGTAAACTGGGATTTCTAAGTCCAAACTTTTTACGTAAAATAAGTACATTTATGGCAGGGCACGAATCGCAATTAATGAAGTCTTTCTTCTTTGATGAAGGAAACTACCCTATTGTAACACTTAATTTTATATGGGGCCCCAATGACCTATCAGTATATATTTACACATGGATGGTTTTCCTAAGAATTTGATTAATTTGTAGGCGACACAAGTGAAACTAAAAAATATATGGAGACAAACAATATAAATAGGTATATAGTAAAAATATCTGGGTGCCAAACACCGTCTGATTCGACACTTGGCAGAACATTTTACTAGACACGCTCAGCAAACGAATGAAAATATTAGTTTAAATACTCATCATTGATTTATTCATTTAAATAAATTAACATCGAATACACAAAGGGCATCACTTCATTTTTTTCCATAATTTAGCGAGAAAGCCCATAGATGCATATCCGAACGTCGCCCTACACCAGGGTTGGATCCCGACCGGCACCACCACTTGCTCTATTCGAGCACCCCACGAGATAACCGTCCAATGGAACTACGCCAACGCGAGCCATCGCGGATGCATTTGCAGCAGGTAGGTAAAATTAACGACGCCGGCTTGACTCAAGAAAACAAAACGAGAGCAAAGAAGAAATCCACACAAAACATCCACCGGGGAAGTGAGCTGGGGAAAAACAGTTTCAGAATGGGCTTCGCACAAGTGGATGCTTTCTAAGTTGTCCTGTCCATTTCACTACGGTTCACATCTTGTTTCTAAGTTGTCCTGTCCATTTCACTACGGTTCACATCTTGTTTACAATCTTTTGTTGTTTTGGGATGGAGTCCCAACGTTGTACCACCCACTCAATGCAGGCGGGCGTAGTGAAAGGCTCTAACCCTTTTGATCCCTCGAGGTTCCTCTTCCTGCTCCCGCTAGTTTTCTACAACACCCAAAGCGATACCCTTGAAAGGCTTCACTTAAACGTCCGCGCACACATAACAAGCATTTCAGGACGCACGCCCACACGCAGCGCAAACTCTGAGCCGATATTCGCTTTGGTTCACTGGTACAGTCGGTAGAAGGGGTGTGCCGGATGGTGGGGTGGAAGGGTTGGCAGGCGTGATGCTGCCTTCTCCCTCACTATCCCGCCGCTCTGGGCACTCCTCCTCCGCCACAGCAGCGTGGCCCATACGGCGATGATGAGCATTTGAGCGAAGAGGAACAGGAACGTCATGAATATCATGGTGGAGGAGCTGATGCAAGTGGAGCTCCTGTGACTGCCAGACCCACTGGCTCCGCCCGGCTCGGCATCGCTGGCGTTGCTAGCCCCGCCTTGCCGCGCTCCAAACTGGAACTTGTCGGCGATCCTGATGCTCTGCACCACCAGCATCTCTTCCTCCTCTGGCTCCACGCTTCTTCTCCTCCGGCGTCGTCCGTATGAGCTCGTCTGTCGCACGAGCCCGTAGTAGTCCTCGATGTGGCAGGTGACGGGCTCACACCGAGGCAGGCACGGCGTGACCAGAGCCTTGAACTGGACCACGTCCGAGGTGGGGAACTTGAACGCGTCGAATGGGGCCTGAAGCACTTGCTTGGACCCCTCACCGCCGCCTTCATTGGTGAGGGCACCCATGATGGTGGGGTCGGTGGGGCAGCCCAGGCTGTCCACGAGCAGAATCTCGCTTCCGTCCACTCCATCCAGGGCGATGAGTTCACGCACGAAGATGTCGTACGGCGTGTCGCTGTCCAGGATCTCGAAGCGGAGGCTGAGTGGGTCGCCCACCTGGGCCGTGTGGATGTCCTTTCCGTAGCGATCGGTGATCCGCATGGATACGGTGGGCGAGAGGACGAAGGAAGACTCAGAGCCCGCGTTAGCAGGATAGTTGGCGATCTCCAACTGCATTCCATTGCTCACGCTTCGGTTCTGGAGGTTGTACGTGCACTTGACGGACAGACCCACGTCTTCGCTCGTTACGATCTGGTCGTGGTGCTGGAAACAAATATATTCACAGTGGATATTCAAATAGTATCAGAAGATATGAAGACCTCCAGAGGAAGGTAGTACAGGTAAGGTATAGCACAGTACATAACTTAGTTGGTATAAATGAATGGCTACCGAGTACGGAAGTGGTAGTACTGACTATCATTGGAACATACATTGTTAGAGCACTGTTGAATGATAGATACCTAGATATTAATCAATCATCATTGATATGAAAAAAACTGATATCTGGGTGAAATACTTCCCATATAACAATCATTCATGAAATGTAAGTGTAAGTTGACAGTACACCCGTTTGAGTCTCCCAGAAATAATAAGGTAGGCCTGTTGATAAGCTTTATACGATTTGCGGACACATATTCAGAATCGGAAAAATATTAATGAAATTATAATGAGGGAGAGCATTTTATGAATAGACACTTGGGACCATTATTTTCTTTTTCTTAAATTTTAAATCACTGTGCATGAATACGTTAGAAAAGGTTGAGTTGTAAAAATGGCTAAATATTACCGACCGTCGCGAGGGCCCGGGTTTGAGCCCCGTAAAAGGCGTCACTCACGCGTTTCCTTACTGGCATGGTGTGTGAATAGCGCTTAATGTAGTGTATTTTGTGCCTCGGATGGGGCATCATGCTGTGGATCCTTGAAACTATACGTTAATAGCAAGCTGGTGTAGACGTCGGGGATTTTCTACCCGCTCTCCATTCTCGCAAATTCATGTACATACATACCTATTTAATGATACTAAATATTCTTTTATATTTTGGGCAAGATTGAGACTAAGTAGTTCTTTCATACACATAACCCCTCATCCATATTAATTACGAAACTTTCAAAAAAGGTAAATAGATCATTTAAATAAAAAAATAATAAAAAAACATTTACATATTTAAAAAATTTGAAAGACAAGAAATATGAAATAAACTAACTAGAAATGAAAATAATCTCTACTTTATAAAACAAGCGGACGCGGAATATAACTATGAATATACGCATGAAAAGATGCATAAAAGTGTACGACAGTGAATGCGTATGAAGACTAATATCCTTTACAACAAAAACCATTACAGGAAAATATCCACACAAGAAAGGGGGCATGAAAAACCAACGAAAGATACTGAGTGATAACTAATGCTGCTATTTAGATAACACACAAAGGCTAGGCATAACGTGAAATATTGGCTGTGTATTTTATGCCAAATTTTCAAATAACACATGTACAGTAGCTTAATCATAGCGCATATGATTAGAATCTGATTTATTTTCAGAACGCGTTTGATGTAGAAGATGTGTGCTGAACACGTTTAGAAATATCCTGCTCGTTATTTATGGCAATGTAATAGCTGTTTTGTATATAATATTCCATCCTGTTGAGTATTCAGTAAACTGAGGGGTATCATTCTTTTAAATACCTTCTGTACTATCACAATTAATCATCTATCCTGAATGATTGAATGATATCTTCTGTAGTTTGCCTCCTGTAATACGTACTAAATACTGTAGGAAAGTAATAGCCATGCAAATAATCAGTTTTAACTATTTCAAAGAGGATAACGTAACACCTTCACGTCCAATTCGCGTATATCCGTGCTCTTTGGATAGAAGAAAGTTTTTAATTTATAGATTAATATTGGTTACGATGCCAAAATCAGCAGGAAGTGTTACGAATGTACATATTAACACATTTAATTAATAAATGGGCATCACGGAGATCATACAAAGGGTTGATTTTATGGCTCCAGGATAGTATATAGCGTTACCAACGTGTTAACTGGCGACGATCGGAATGAAAATGGCTAAAAGTGAGCCTCTATTAAGTAGACATATTTATCACTATTTGCGCTGAATAATGAATATTAGGAATCCCGAATTTAAGAAGAATAGTACGCCATGGTTCAGTTTTTTTTTACCAAGAAACATCTATATTTTAATATTTTCCTTCCAGTCATCATGAAGTGGGGAACAAATACAGGTGATACCTAAGTATTCCTTTTTGTGAAGTACTCCAACGACTAAGGATATATCGACCCGTATAATGACTGACCCGTCAATCTTCATGATTAAAACCTTAAATTACCTGTATGATGATATTTGCACTGAATTTTCCCGGTGCCTCTTGCTGCACGTCACAGTTTAGGTCGTGGTAACCCAGATTCAGCTCAAATTCCAAGCTGTTAGTGACGTTGAGGACGCAGGAATTCGGCCTTGCCTTCACGTACACCTTCCCATTGAATATTCTGTTGGTCTGGATGCGAGCCACCATGTCGGTGGCCCGACAGTCTATCGTGACATTATAGCAGGAAGTCACTTGGTAAGAGGTCGCCTCGTCGACCTCCAAGTATGGCTCCTCGACGTGGACCAAGCTGGCGACGGAGTGGTGTGACAGACGGCACACCTTATCGCCGGTGTCCCCGTAGTCGAAAGTGTGGCAGCGAAAGTTGGCGTCTAGACACAGCTTCCGGCAATCCTCGAGGCTCGTAACGTCCTGTTTCACGGCGTCCACCGTCTTCAGGATCTTCCCCTGGATCTCCTGGAAGTCGCACATGCGGACGGGCTCCGTGACGCAGTTGGACTCAATGTACACGGTCTGCTTCTTCCCTTCGCCTTCGTCCGGATCTCCCGAACCGTTGTTCGTGCCCTCGAAGGCCAGCTTCGCCTTAGGGCTCCGTCTGCGGGAGTCGTTCCCTTTGCTCCACGGGACGAGCATTTGGTGACCCCAGGTCGTGAAGCGGTCCATGTCGCTCAACTCGCAGGTGCCGGTTTGGTAGTTGTAGTTGGCCGACCTGAAAAGGAGTTGGACGGGAATTAAGAGAATGAGCGCACTCAGATGGTATGACGGACGGGATTTGATGAAAAAAAGAAGGTAGGGCACTTGATTAGGTCTTGTTTATTTGAATGTGCCATGCACTACCGAACCTTAGGTGGGGTAATGCATACAATGATTATGTCAAAGCGAAATTATCACCATAACCTACGACACTACCGTGATGTTTATATGATTGCGAACTTAATTTTTTAGAGAAAGCATGGTAAGGAAATGGATATTAGCAGAAAAACTAGGTATTTGCATCTGCTGCAAAGGCTATGTCACTTAATCTATCCTTAATCAAGAGACAAACAAGACTTCCATCGTCGAGGTGAGAATAAAACCCGCGATCTTTGGATTGCAAGGTTGGAGTAATACCAGCCTTAATACCGCGGCAGGCCGCAGAAAAAAGAACCTCTCCCTCAACCCGGGATGTTTTAATGTGGAGCTTAGAAATAGACGGGCTCCATACCACTGGCTCTCCCTTTATTACGGGAAAATAGGCGCAGATAGAATACGGTCCTTCGATTTCTTTTCATCTTTCTGCGGCGAGAAACAAATAACTTAATGTAAGTAAGTAAGGCGACAAGGGGCTTACTTAACTTTCCGCATACGGACAGTGTACTACACTTGAAATGCTCTCCACACATCACTCGAGGAAAACTGGCATACCTTTGAAAAATCTTCCACCGCCACGCCCACTCAAATCCGGGTCCTTGGGATTGGAGGCCAACACTCCCCCAACATCACCCCAACATGAACCCAGATTAGGTTAGACAGTGCGGTATAGCCTTAGCCGACGGAGCGCGTAAAATAATCCCTTCGGCCTGTGCTCAAGTAGCTTGAAGAATTGACAATTCCTTAGAAATTGAGTTTTCCATGTCTTTTCATAGATCTCAGCCTCGCTTTCTCTCTCCTCTTATGGAAAATTGAAGGCCCCAACTTAAAAAAAACATAAAATCCTCTTCTACTCCTATCGTTTTTGCTATAAGCGGAGGGGAACAAAAACTAAGGTCAAATTCTATATATATATTTTTTCCGACGAGACGTCTCTGAAGATATATGATCAATTGATCAATATATCAATGATAAATATCAAATATGAATCCAGCTTGTTCCGTTCCTGAAAAAGTTGAGGAAGACCTTAATTCTTTCTCCTACAAGTTTCGTTTTTCGGACACAAAGGGTTGGCATATATTATCTGTTTGGCTTATTTGTTGAAGGCAATATGCTAAGACGTGGCACATGATACTCCGCCTTCAAGAAATTAATGAATTGCTGAAATGAAATTCCGCGCGGAAACTGCTGGGAAACATTTTGTCAAGTCCACTTATAGCTTTGACCTGGCTGGGAATCGCGAGAATAAATTACGAGTCACATAGAGTGGCGTGATTTATGATGCAGCTACCCACTCCTCTAGAATGACCGGATTTCAAGCACCTCAACCAGGAAGGAGCGAGGGATTTCACGGGAGGAGTCGTTAGCGAGTATTAAGTGCAGATAAATGTGCGGCTCATGAGATTATTCCGTTATTATATCGGAATCCAGTTATATGGACCGCTCGAAATCAAACCTTGTGAAGAAAATATCGTGAGTGTGTGAAAGGTTTACGTGGTTCGAGATTACAAAGAGAATATATGAGTGCGGACCTCATTCGACGCTGTTTATGAACCGATACCAACTATTACGGTACCATCGCATTATTCTGAACTCAGCGTCAAACGGTGGGAGGCGCCCGTGATGGAATCGGAGTATCATTAAAGCGCTCAGCGGTGAGGGATTACGGTTCAGATTTAGGAGCAATTGAGTAACGAATTGAATTGTCGATTCGTTGCTTACGTAATCCTTCATCTTCTCTACCAATGATGCACCGCGAGACAACTTCGGTAATTCATGTTGGACTCAACGTTTTTCCTTTCAATCAGGAAAAATTACGTCACTAGATTGCAAGCCAGTAGATCAGTAAACTTGTCAGCTGCTGACACCCATTGAATTCTCAAAATCTCTCTTATCCCCCTATCAAAAATATCGAATTTTTTATTCAATATGGGGAAGAAAAATTAGAGCCTCTGCACTAAAAGTAGATTTGTGACATTTTCAGCTGTTGGCACCCTTTGAATTCTCAAAATGTGTTCTCTTACCCCCCAACAAAAATATCGAATTTTAATCATTATGGGGAAGAAAAAGTGTAGCCTATACACTCTGTACTAAAATTATAAATACCATTTAATTAATAATAAAATTTGTGATACTAAAACACGGAGATGAACTAAAAACTACCATAAAATAATCATTTGCCTGGCAACAGATGCAACTCTATAGTAGACGATATATTTTTGTTGTAACGCACTCCCTGAAGAAAAGTCTTGCACTACCTAGGCGTGCACGTACCCTTGGCAAGAACCGCGACCGGCATGGCACGTAAGTTTTTCAAGCGCAAAACAATTAAGAGTAAGTTTGCCATTGAAAACTAACTTTTCGGCCGAAAAATAAGATTAATACCATTTTTACAGTGAGTTGAGGAGACCTAATTGAATGAGCTCAAGGAAACGAAATCTGAAAGAATAATTTTCAATTTATTTCTTTGGCATTTAAGTATTTTCATATTTCTTTGGATTTTATTGGTGAATTACATTACTTTGGAATAGCTTTGGGACAGAAATCTGGGTGCCATCGAATTTTTTGTCCAATTGTAGGCCTAGATTCTGAACCAAACCATCAACGTGGAGTATTTCTTCATTGGTCTCACGAGATCTTGAAGGCATGACGCCCGCCTACCGGCCGACGTTATGGTACTCTCGTGTCTTCAGATCTCTGTAACTTTCTCATTTATCTTCTTCTCACCAAATTTTAACCGTATATCAACTTTTTGTTCGTCCATGTCACCATTTGCTTCGCCCAGGTGTGACCGCAGCCTTATAATCTATGAAGAGTGGCTCCTGGCTTTATAGCGGTCGGCCTCGGAGAACAATAGGCAAACCTTGTCTCGTCTTCGGCTTCCAATGCTACTGGTTGTTTTTGCGTTTTTTTTAAATTGATATTTACTTGATCTAAAGAATTTTTAGCGATAGCAGATGTTTGACCCAACGATTTCAAAGTCTTGTTCCAACTGCTTAATGATTTTTTTCCTGCATGCACCGACTCCCAGTTTTCTTCTCAAGATTTCATTAGTCCTGCTTTCTTTCGCCGCACGAATACATGCCTCTTACTGAGACCCTTGATATGTATTTGCTAAAGTAGCATTGCATGAAGGTGCAGCTGCGGCGTAAACGGTTCTCTGGTAGTTGTCCTCGGAGGCATGCACTGAGTATTATTAACTCATACACTATTACTGACCTATTACCTAAGCCATCTTTTTCGCCTAGTTGAATTATCCCACACCCACTTTACATGGTGAAAAATGTTTCTAACATTGCACTCAGGAACATTTCTGTACCTTAACAACTCAGATCAAGTTTCTAAAAATGCTCTGCGGAGTTTTCCCTGAGGATACTACGTGAGTACGACGGCATGACTATATTACTCGTATACAAATTTTATATTACCTCCAAGTCAAAGACAACCTGAAATCATGTGAAGTTTTCTTTGTGGGCGATTTTTCCGAGAAATTTTCTTTTCTGTACCATGATTCAGTAAAAGGTGTGCACTGGAGTAGGCTACGGTTCATTCGATTACATGTTGCAATAGAAATATGAACTATCAAGTGTGTGCCCCTCAGTGTGGTTATTATTTTATACTGTACGAAGCATAACGCCATATTTCAAAGGACGGTGCTATATAGTGTAAGACGTGTAATAAAATTACTCAAAAATTTTACTTTTTCGACATTGAGGGGACTCAATATAAGAACCACTACAAAATGTTGAAATTGTTGCATCGCTAAGATTTTGGAGTCGATGCTGAATGGCTTTTCTATACCACATCTCAGAGAAAGGATGCAAGTGATGGATTTAAAGGGACACTGAAGACAAGCCACACGTCCCAGTCTGAAGCTCTTATGAGAAACAAATTCAGACTCTTGAGGAACTTTACAAATGGGCCAAATTGAACGTGAAAGGAGTTTAACACTTAGGAAAACTTCGAGTTTGAATCAACAAGCAAGTGAAGGAGAAAAGAAGAGCCTGACGAGAAGATTCCGAGATACACCTGCCGTGGAGTGTATTCATATCTACCGTACGCTATCCACAATCGAAGGACGACTTGCTGTTGAAGAACCTTTCTCAGTAATCCGAAAACCAAATTTTCAATTTAGTGGTACAAATAGGATTAGGAGAGTTTGGAGGAGAACATGGGTTTTTGAAGGTAAAGTAGGAAGGTTAGCGTATTTCAGATGTGAAATTGTAAATTGAAACTTTAATTTACATGATTGAATTTTATTTTCATCATTTACCTTTGCGGCAAGGAGGAAACCAACCTCAGAAATCCAATCTGCAAGCACAGTAGTCCGGCATCAGGTTAAACGGAGACGACATTGATTAATATTCCTTTTATTTTTACTGCACGAATTATTATTTTAATAATTTACAACGTTCATAATATAAGGGATGCGTTGGCTGCAACATAAATTGTGTATGAAGGGTTCGCAAAAGATTCTGTAAAATTTCTTTTGCCAACTTTCTGATACTGTTCAAGTTAGCTGCATATAAGGTAAAATAAGGAATTTAAGGCTTTAGAACGCGAATGACGTTTAAAGACTTGAATAGTTTTATTTTACTTACTAAGGAGAGATAAAAATAATATTTCCAACTCATCTAAACATTAAATGTGAAACTAACTCCATTGCCTCACGTGACAATTTATTTTTTCACTAATTCCGGAGACTTACATCATTCGTATGTGTGAAGTCATGGAGGGAAAATGTTTGAAACATTAGTTAAGGGTGACCAATTTAATACTTTAAAAAAGTACAGGAGTAAAACTATGGGATGTCAGGGTGTTTCCTTAGCCTTGGAGGCTGTCGTATGCGAAGAGAAACAAAATATCCGTTTAGATGATATGGGTAGCGCTCTGCCTTCTCTGTTGTTTTACCTTGGAGTAAAATTTGAATAGGTGATGGTGGGAGACGGAATAGTGCACCCGTTTCTTTGAAAAAAGAACTGAGAAAGAGGTTTTGGAGAACATGCTAAAAGAATATCTGAGGAGAGTAGTACTGGAAGCCGAAGACGGGACGAGATTTGTCAATTGTTCTCTGAGGCCATGAGCCGCTCTTCATTGATTATAAGGCTGTAGTCACTCCTGGGCGAAGCAACTAGCGTTATGCACGGACAAAGAGTTGATATGCGGTTTCAATTTGGTGAGAAGAAGATGAATGAGAAAGTTACAGAGATCTAAAGACACCTGAGTACCATACAGTCGGCCGTTAGCCCGACGCCGTGGCCACAGGTAGGGTTATTTTTACCGATTTTCTGATCGAATAGACGAGGAATGACCCCTGTTTTCTGGCCAGGTGAATGAACCAGTTAAGCGGCCAAGGCGTCCTTTTCGACTGTAATTATTTTGAGGCTTCAATGGGTCAAGATATTAGACGAACTGCCAAACGTAATATGTCACAAAGCAGCCGTAATCGTGCGCAGAGTGCATCTGCGCACTGCTTCTTGACATTGTATGTTCGGCAGTTCGTGTAATATCTTACTCCTTTAAAACCTGAAGAAATTGCTTGGTAGCTAAATTGGTTAAGTATGTACCTGACTTGATATCAGGGAGTTCCGGGTTCGAGTCTCAGTGAAGGTGAATGATATTTTCTCTGTTGAAATACTATTACGCATATCAGCAAGTAACTTGCGGCTAGCTTGCAATCATTGAATTTATATTTTCCATGCCTTCAGCAACAGCAACAGAGCGCGTCCCTAATATTCGATCTTTAGGAACTCTTTGGTAACCTCGGGCCGCGATAATTCGTCTGGACATCCCTTTCTTTTCGTTCCTTATCCCCTCGAATAGTCAACAATTTCGTTGATTTTTTCACTGAGTGATTGGCTATGATTTGGTTACATTCCGAGGGGATTCGGTCTTAACCGTAGGATTTAAAGCCCCGGAGCCGGATAACAGATCGAAACTACCAACTTCGAGGTCGTTTCCGACTAACGGGCCCCGAGGGGAGAAATTTACTCTTCAAACTGATCTTTCTCTAGGTGCTGCTGACTTAATCGGGTTTTAAGGAGACCCTTTGGATGAAAATTTAACCACCGTTATATTATAGGGTACATACATGCTTCTGCTAAATGAAGCCGATTTTCGGCGTCATCGCAGTACAATAATTATTAGGGACGATACGTATACAGATTGATCACTATAATCAGCCATTTCATCAATGCTAGGGAAAAATCAGATTTTGAACGTAAGAGTTTCCAGCGTGAATGTAATTAAACTCCGGGAGTATCAGTATATGCATTAATACATGTTGATACGAATATGGGGTCTAGAATTGCATGGTCGTTAAACATGAGAATGGACACAATAGATTTTAAAGTTCTTTAGATCCTGGTAGGAGGTCGAAGACAGTTAATTGGGTAGAGAGGACGATGAATGAATAAGTGTTGGGTGAGGAAAGGAACGAGTAAGTGAATCCGATGGAGACAGAAATATTTATTGGCAGGAAGAGAGAAGGGACCATTAACCCATTTATGCCGAAGGTTTGAAAAATACGAATTTTACCCTGATTTTTACATATTATAGATAGAAATACGTATGAAAACAATATCCGAAAGAAAAAACAATGTATCTCTTGCCAATTATTAATTACGAGGTGTTCCAAAAATGGAACACTAGGCAAATCCACTACCATGACGTACTCAATGATAACAAGCAAATCATTTGACTCAGACATTTATTAACTCACTATTAAGAGTGATATACAGGTGAACACTTAACATGCAAGGATACATTGCATTTTTTACATTGAAAAGTGGTATTTTTGTGACATTGGACACAGCGAGTTTGCTTTCCTTGCTTTACAATCGTATGATTCATGCCGTCATGACGTGAGTCAAGGTTACGCTTCATAGATGGTCTCCCTTTCCTACCAGGCTCAGCAGTATTACCATATGTCTCTATATAGTGACAGGCCACACGGCGACGAAATTCAAGAAGATCCATTGGCTTCACATCGTTTATTTTATGCAATTTCCAAGCATTTTGTAAAGCCACCTCAAAGTAGAATAACAGAGGGCTCGAGTACCATTTCTTTCCGCAGATAGTAAAGGAGGTTTGTCTACACGATCTTTTCTCACTGTACCTGTTGCTTGAAGGCCCAGTGAATGAAGTTTATCAAGGATTGCAATGCTTGTGAAAAAGGTATCGAACACAAAATGGTATTTACCAGGATGCTGCATTGTGAGTGCCTCAGTGAATTGCAAAACAACTGAAGCACCTACACCATATTCTTGGTATTGAGTGTTCGGGTTTTTTCCTTGATAAGGCTGAAACCAGCAAATGTAGCCTAGACGCGTT
This sequence comes from Platycnemis pennipes, assembly GCA_933228895.1. Taxonomy (NCBI): domain Eukaryota; kingdom Metazoa; phylum Arthropoda; class Insecta; order Odonata; family Platycnemididae; genus Platycnemis; species Platycnemis pennipes. The sequence goes on from OW121846.1 coordinate 30,682,071, forward strand.
GCACCACACCAGAATTTATACCCAAACCGAATAGGCTTACCCCAAATCAACTGTTTGCACCCGTGACGACCGAAATAGGGAATCATGGCCTCATCAAAGCTGAAGTATATTTCATTTGGTACAAATTTCATACATCTGTCATTCAGTTGCTCTATGAGAGGTCGCAGCTTGGAAAACTTGTCCATGTGGTTCAAGTTAGAATTGTCAGCAACATGCGAATTTGAAAATATTGTTTCAAATCAGTCACGTCTCATTGCACCACTAACTAGGGATTTATGCGAATGGTCTTTGCTCCCAAAACATACGCCGTCTCGGAACAGAGACGTAACCACTCAGGAAAATTATTCCCAAAAAACACCGACACTCACCGACAGTCAGTTCAAGGTTTACGCCCTTACTTGCAGCATATAAATTGGAATATTTGACAATCATATCAATCACTTCAATATCCAGAAAGAGTTCTTAATATTCTGTAGGGGCTTTCATTTTCGTGATTTATTCTTCTGAAACTCTACCTCCTACTGGCTGGGCAGTCAGATCGGCTTTCTTCCATTCGCGCAAAACTTTGGTTACCTTTTTTCTTTGAGCAAGAAGACGTTGAGGCGACGCAGAAGCCGATGCACCGTCATTTTCAGTAGTATCACCATCCGGTATCAGCAAAAGGTCTAGTCAAAGTCAAAGTCATCATCAAAGATCATGGTCAAAGTTCTCGTCAGAAGAACCATGAATGAGATGAGCAGGAGTGCGCAACAATGAACCGGGAAGATTATTAATTGTTCCACCATCTTCATCCCCGGAGTACTCGTCAGACACAGGTTCTGTTGCGTTATCAGGGGGTTCAATGATGATATCACGTACTTCTTTGTAATCTTCTGTCTCTAATAGATCAGTTATTTCATGCACTGTCAAATATCTCGACATCCTGGTACTTTTAGCTAAAGGCGCGGTCACCCTTCACTTTCTAACGGACGGGACGCAAGACACATCCACTTCACGAGATCGCACTCAACATACTACTACTATAAAAACCCAAGCGCCCCTGGCGTCACCCACGCTATGGCCCAAGGACCAAGAGAAAGGGTCACGGCACTCTTGGCCGACAGTGGCGCCGAGGATTTCAATTCCTTGAAGAAAAGGCTAAAAGTCCCTTTGTTAGACACGAAGAGGGAAAGGAATAAGCATTACCCGGGAAAAACCCTCTAGCCGCCGATACGGCAGGAGTGGGGGGGCGGCGTGCCGCTCTGTACAGGACAAGTGCGTAGCCCAAACACTTACAATAAACTTTCTGCTAAAAAGAAAAGGAAGAATATTGGGTGCAAGCAGCCGCACTTCACTCATTGATAAGTGTCCATGATGTCAATATGACCCAGGGGGCTTGGTCACGAATGGAAGAGTGCACAGGGTGACTTTCATATGTTTTCATCTCTCTGTTCACAAGTGATCAGTTGGTTATGGATGTATTTATTCTTTCACTGAAATGGAAACTGATTATAGCCAAGATGTAGCATCGTTTCCCTCAGTCACATAACATCTAATTGCTTACTTGATTTAAAATTAAAGTGAATATTTCAGTGCACCTGAATGCACGCATAATAGTAGTGGATTTGCCTAGTGTTCCAAAAATGGAACACTGTTAAATAAAAGCTTATAACTAAAACAAAATACATTGTTTCAAAATTTTCTTCTTAAAGCACTACAGGTTAACTCTTACTTAACATGCAGGGAAAAATTTACAACATTTGGGCGTAATGGCAAATAGTTATTAATATAACATTTGAGATGGTCTCAGAAAAACTGCCTTGAAAAAAAAGACCGATATTTCTCAACACACTGGCTGCGATAGGTTGGCAAAACTGACTAACTCTTTGCGCCCTGTAATACAATATATCTTTATAAAGAGGAACAGAAAGAAAAACCGTGGCATATTGGTGTATAATGAGTCGTAGTCATTTAATTAGAAAGTCGTGTCAGGTGTTCCAAAAATGGAACACTAGGCATAAATGGGTTAAAGGCTGCGGTAGATGATGAATGTCGGCAGAAAGGGAGAGAGGCAGGTTAAAAGTTCGATTTCGGGTAGCATGTGGGTAAATGGAAGGTTTCCTGAGCGTTGAGTGAGTATAATTTTAGGAGATAGGAATGGATACGGATGTCCCGATGAGAACGGAAGAGGTGGAGCAGGCAAAATCCGTCCGAGTACCTGCCATTATTGATTGCTGACATCTAATGATTCTAATTGGGTAACACTATAGAAAGTGACGAGCCGGAAAGAAGCAAGGATGGATGAAAATCGAACAACGGGGTGTATGACGTAAAAGTGAATATTGAGTATTTGGGGAGATTTTGTTCAAGCATTGTGTGGTACAGTAAATGAATGAGGATGGTAAATATGTGGAAAAATCTATAAAATCTTCCAATTTCCTCAAATAATCTAACTGGTGGAATCATTCGGCGCCTTGTAATATTCCGTAACATTCTAAATGTAGATGAATAAAACGAATTTGCAATATCTTTGGTCTATTTTTACTAAATTCACCTCGTAAAATGGCTGCATGAGGGTACATGGGTGGGTTATAATGATGCATGCCTAGATGCAGAAGAATATAGCTTTATAAGACGAGTGAACTCCGGTGTCGACGTTATCAACTCTTAACGAGAGACGCCGAGGAGTCCACGGGTCAACGTCCCATCCGTCGGACAAAGTACTGAACTTAAAGTGATTTCCACACATCATTCTATTACGGATATGCCGCTGAAAAATCGCTTTTACTACTGGGATTCGTAACCAAGTGATCTAACCATCAAGCCAACGCTATCTCCCTGGGCCTACATTAAAACAGTTTTTAATTAGTGGTCACGGCGTGTCTCACCGCAGACAGCGCAGGCGGCAGTTTCTTTCACTGCGCCGCCTGCGGTTACCCAGAAAGATCTGGCACACTCATCAATGGTTTCAAGACGGCCCTTGGCTTGCGGGCGGCTGAGGCTGGAAGGAGAGGTGTACGGATGAGATTGAAAGGGAAAGGGTGGAGAGGATCCCAGCCTCCTCATTATCCTACTCCTCACGAATGGCGCCACATGTCCAGAATTTAACGCTCCATCCAACGGATGGAGTACTGAACTTGAAATGCTCCCCATTGGGAATTCCAATGAATTATGTCAAACATAGCATGCCAAACGAGAGATAAAACAACACAAATAGAATTTATTGGGTGGAAGAAAAAGAAAATGACAAATAATAAGTAAGAGAAAGGAAATAAACATTGTCGCGTGAATCCTACTCCTATCCGATCAACCACCTATCCGAAATGACGAAAATAACATTCGACGTTGGTCATAATTTACTGGTTCTCAAGTATATTCCCTCAGTCAAAGGAGCTGAAGACTGGTAGGAGAGTTACAAGGATGGAAATGGAAGGAGAACTCTAAACCATAGACGCCAAAGGGACCATGGCTTAACGTCCCTTTCGGTGGACGGAGTATTGAACTCGAAGTGCTCCCAACAGGGCAGTTTAGTAGGGGCCGTTTGACCAAAGAAAAATTTCTCCCACCTCCTGGATTCGAACCCGGTCCATCGGGGTAGGAGCCTTTACTCTAGCCATTACAATAACCCGAACCCTTACTACGCGCTAACCGGCGGCCGCCATTTTGGTACGCCGAAGGCGTTGGCGCTCGCGTCCCGGGCATAACGGCAACGGCCGTGCCGCTCGATTATGGTCTGGAAATCCATCCTTGGCCACCCGAGTCACTCCCAGCGCGGCCCACTGTACCGTTCCGGCCCCCCAACCCGTCTCCAACACGAAGTGGTTGGGGAATGCGGAGGAGTGGGGGGACGCGTGCTTCGGGGTGGCGTGTTGGCGGCCAGTAGGACGGCCGGCGCTTTTTAGCAGACCGTTTGTGACCGTATGCTAATGCACCGTTTCCACCACACCACCGAACGAACCACCAGGCAACGTACCGTCGTAGGCGGGAAACGGCGTCGAGATGCGGATCACCGGACCGCCATAACTCATAGTTAACGAAGAAGCATGATCTAACTCTTTCCCGGTGAATAAAATTGTTAAATAATATCGTGTTCAAAGGGTAGAGTAATTGCCAAGGGTCTGAAGGAGCAACATAACATGAGAAATCCGTGGTATTCGAACACAGCATCGATTTGGACCACAGGATTAAATGGGACGACTCGAAACTATTTCGTGTTCAGGAAACTTTTGGAATTCTCTAACTAAAGAAGCTATTGAAATCCGGATGAAGAAGAAAATTTCAATCGTGATTGTAGTTATAGCATCAGCAATCCTGTTTGGAAAATAATAAGAATTCCAAGAGCAAGGCCATTGATCAGTGGTCTCTGGAGTAATCAATCGACTTTCGACCAATCAGAAAATACCTAGTCTGCGAATGTAAACTACCTGACATTTAAAATTTGCAACATTTTTGTCCTGAGGTCAAGTCATGTCTCTTGAAGCATCGGCCAAAATGAGTACTTTAAACCGGTGGAGAGACTGAGAAGATTTAACAATATAGTTAGCAATGGTCCTATGTAGATATTAGTCTGTCTGCATGTCTGAATAAACCATTACGTGTAAAACGCTTCAGTGTAATTGAATCATGGATTTCGAAAAGAATTCATCTCGGAAAGTATTTGAAAATGGACTTGTTCTATGTTTTTCTTTCACGTATGGGTAAAGACCGATGTTTTATGATGTTGCACAGCAGTAAGGAGATTCACTGAAAACAGCGCTTCTACTTCAAACTGTTTGAAAGAACTTCAGTTTTTTGCCCTCTGAAAATCCGAGATGTGGCGATAAAATATCAATATTTAATAATTAATTGCTTTAAGAGTAACTTAATTCACGATGGATAGCATCGAAATGAAACTTTGCAATTCCACGTGGAAAAGGGCTTTAAAAAAGTTTTTATGCATAGAAAAAAGGCTTTTAAAAAGTGCTATTTTGATTCTATTCATCACTCTTCAATATTTAAAATGCTACCTTCAGCAGATCTCCTGGCATGCTTGGCATGGAACTAGAAATATTTGCATAAAATTTGTGCAATACCTATTCGGCATGATGTATTTGGGGATAGGACATTGTGCCGTATGCGTATTTGCCGTATAACTTAGGTAAATTATATGCAAGCAGTGAAATTCATAGTAGGTAAAATATGAATAAAATGCTTGTTTAATTGTCGATCATTCGTGCCTGTCACGGAGTCACGTGCTGTCAAACAACCTTATGGTGGTTTCAAGGCACATACATGTAGATGTAATTACTGCAAGACAGTGAACTTTAACGGAATAGAACGGGATAAAGAGCATTTCAGACATCGAAAGAGGTTAAATAGAATAGGCTAGGGAAAGAGTGTCTATTCATGGCTAATTAGGGAGAAGCGTCATGTAAAATTTTTGCAATATGTGAAAGATTTTTCAGCATTTGTAATTAATTACTTGCATGATAAGATTTATGCTCAACACTTTTATTTCCGTGTTCCTTCCTAGAGCAGTAGAAAACAGTAGTATTTGAAAATATTAATTGGAAATATTATTATATATTTCTGAACATGCCTATAATTAATGATTATTTTATTTCTACGTAGGTACAGTAACCATTAAGTTGCACGTGCCCCGGGAATGCAGAGCTTACACTTTTCTATAGAGTATTAGTATTATAACTCTTAGTTAAATTCACTTAGTGCATGTTTAGTGATTACCCACCCCCGGCCAAACACCATCGGAATGGTTCCAACGTAATCCGTAAATGTAGATATTCTCATGAATTCTGCTCATTTCTCACAGCTTAACTGCAAGTTTTTTGTGTTCGGTGCGTTTATCCAGGGAGGGCAGCGCTGATTTACGACGGTAAGCAACTGGTAGAGGGAATACGTGCTAACTGATTACACTAGGTGGTAGTGGAACCGGAGTATGATGGCAGTCCACCTTCTTCCCAATGCTCTCACCATAGACCTCTTCCCGCCTTGCCCGTCTAGAGGTCACCCAACCCGAAGGTCCGGGTTCGAATCCCTGTAGTGGAAGGTAATTTCCATTTGCTAAACCACCCCCATACCACTTGCATCCCTTGTGGAGAGCACTTTGGGTAGCGTACGTACTCTGTCCATCGGTCGATGCTTCTTGCAGTGGGAAATCGTGGGTAAGTCACCAGGATATCACACCCTGATATATTCCTCTTGACAGTTGTATGATAGGATTAATGCTCTACACTTTTCTTTCCGTGTTCCTTCCTAGAGCAGTAGATGCTTTATGACGAAACTTTCACCGAGGAAGTATGTAATATGTCCGTAGGTCGTAGCCCCCTTGGCGCCTTTCGTTTAGAGCAGCCCAATGTTTCCCTCCACCCTTCCTCCTCCTCCTTACGCACCTTTCCTCCCGCTCAGAAGCGCCAATAATTGTGGGTACAAACCTGAAAACGCAGATTTAGACGATGGGGATGAATGGGATCGTTTCTTTCCGGGTCCTCTTCCTCGTCACGCCCACTTAGCGATGGTGGAGCGACTTCGGAGAGGCAGCTCTCGGAACTCAGAGAGCTGCCGCAGTTACCTTCTTCTGCGTTTCCTTTTGTTTGGGTAGGGACCTCCGTGGGGACCGGGTTAATTGAATGCCATGGGTGGTAAATTTTTGTGCGAGCATGAATCGAGCCAGACATAATGAAGGGCTAATTGAATGAAAGCATGCAAACATGGTGGCTAGCCGAGAGGTCCGCTTCCGTGTATTGTAGTTATGTTTAGCGCAAAAGGTCGATGTACAGTATTTACATCTACATCTAAACTTTATCCTTCGAGTCACGGGGAGGTCGTGATTGCCGCTCTCCCTTCCCCAACACTCCTCTTAACTACGAATTGCAGCAAACCATCGCCTTTATTAACTCGTCCCACCAACTAGCTCCGACGCCTCCAAATTTTCTCCATTACTTTTCTCTCCCACCAACCCATGCCTTGTGCTCCATCCTACGCTTACGCTACGAGCAGATGTATCTTTTACCATTGCAGTTCTCCCAATATATTTATATGTCAACTTTCACCTTCGTTAAAAGTATTATCCAAGCATATCAAGTGCTTCACCTCTTCCAGTTTCAGCCCTCTTACTTAGATGCTGAATAGAAAAGGGAAGCTGCTAATAGAACTGGGAAGGCAGAAAAACGCTATCACGTCCCACAACAATGACCGTAATTTAATAATAGTTGGATATTTCAATGCTCCTTCAATAGACTGAAGAACCTGCTGTTTTAAAGGTGGAAGAAGGGAGAAGGACATCTGTGAGACTTTTCCCACCAATTCCTTACAAAAATTAGCTACATCACCTAATAGAGGGGATAACATTCTTGACTTACTGGCAGCCAATATCCCACAACAGGTGACAAACATTGAGACCATCGGGTTACTCAGTTGTGATTACTCAGTGATCACAGAGTAATTACAAGGAAATTCTATTTCACTTTAGCCAAGAATTTTAAACAAATAAAAAGATTTACATTTTTAAAAGAGCACTCTCTGTTAAGTTTTAAAAAAATATATAAGAGATTACTCTCGTTTTGCTTCTTCCCTCGTGAAATTAGGAATATGATTAGCTGTAAATATTTTCAATAGTAGGTACACAAGTGTATCAACAGATAGAATAGGTAACCGGTATAAAGCACATTGATATAAGGACTTTAAGCTAACCCAATTAGCAGCATGTTTTTGCGTGCTTTCTTTGTTATCTTAATTTTTTAAACTGGTAAGTTTAGACTAGAATAGAGTTAATAATCATTTTTAAGGTTTGATGATATGATGGCGTGATTTCGCGCCCTGCCACACACCTTTATGGTGGCTTGCAGGGTATTATGTAGATGCAGATGCTCAGTTATGATATTTTTTCTATGGATTCCTCCTACTAGTGTTATTTTGATTTATCTCCGTTCCATAACTCTCCATAAAAAATCCATATTGCGTATTACAAGCGATCACAACTCCTGGCGCTTAATGAGCAAGGTGATAGCTTTTTTCTACTAATATTTTGTTTTTTATTGCATCAGGAGTTATGGTCATCTTCATGAAACAAATTACATACGTTCAACTAAGATGTGTTTTGCTTCTTTCTGCATATTTCTCAACATGTAACAGAAGATCCAATTTATCTCAAGAAAACAATGGCCGGAAGCTGGAATGAGATTTTTTTCCTTCACTCATAAAATACGCGTGGCAATGGGACCGAGAAAAAGTGAATAACATCTGGAAAAAGATCTCAAGAGTAATTTTTCCCCATAAATAATCCGTACTCTTTGCAAGTGTTTCATCTTTAGTGACCTATACGAGTATTTATTTTATAACTCCATTTCCATTTGATGTTTAACAATCCTCTGTGAGGAGAGAGAGAGAGAGAGAGATTTTGCTTCAGGGAAAAGTGAAAGTAAAGATTTATTTCGCGGAATCTCCGGTTCATAGACGGTGAATGTTCCGCCACCTGAAGTACCACGCTACTGCATATTGATTTTTTAATGAATATTCGTTCTATTTGCCTGCGCTCTCCTCTAAAGAAGCGGAATGAAGGAAGTGAATATATTTATGCATATGAACAACAATCATCAATGACATTTACCTCAAACGCGTAGTCTCATTTCTTCACATTATCTTTAACATACCAGCGGCCTCAATATCTTCGCCTTCTTCAATGCCAATGCCCTCATAAAACGTAGATATCCATGTCGAGGATCGGGTCGGTGTGGTGGCTTGAGTAAAGGCTTCCTATCCCCAGAGCCTGGGTTCGAATACGGACAGTGGCAGAGGTTTTTCATGGGTATACCAGTACCTACTTGAGTGATGCGTGGAGAGCACTTTGAATGCAGTACACCGTCCGTCGGATGGGACGTCAATCACGTGAACATTTTAGCGCTTTCCATTGAGAATAAGATAATGCCGATACCGGGTTTCTCTTCACCCTTCTCCTCTCCATAGATGTTCCCTACCTTACCTTGAAGAGTGCTCTTCGAAAGGAGTACTTCGTCCGTCAAATAAGACCTAATGTCTTGAATCCCTTGGCCCCTTCCATTTAGAGCAGTCTAATAACGACACCGCTAAATGGGCGGTAATGAAAAAAAGCTAGCCAAAATAAAACCATATGCCTTTAATTTGAATTACAAAATGGCGCACTCTGATTGTATGTACAATAACTGTAGAGTAGGAAACTATAGGAATTTCAATTTCACCCACTCAGTGTTTCAACCCGAAGGTTGCTTTTGATAGGTGAGGGTAGAAATCACCCCAGATCAAGTCACAGGCGTGTGAATTTAACACATTCAGAGTAGGGGGGCCAGTTCCTTTCCCTGCGCTACCTCGCACTCCGAGGATTTTTCGTTCGGGGGCGTCCAAAGGCTTCACCCGGATTTTAATCCGGGACCCTTCGATCAGTAAGCCAAGCCAACCCACTAGGCCACCACACTCCCTTATTTCAATTTATGGTGCATTAATTGAACCAGCAAGAGCCGTTAAAATCGTCAGAAGATCTTCAAAAACGATCAACTTCGCATTTTCCGCTAAAATCGAGTTTTTGCCTTCGCTCGTGAAACTTTTTCAACTGTTTCCTTTTAAAATTTTATGCATATTTTCTGAATGCTTGTATCTTGCTTTAGCAAAAAGCGTATCTGACTTTTAGCGAAAATTTTATTTATTTTTAATATTAAATCTTATTCCACATTTAGATACTTAAAGTCATATTAAAATCATCTTAAAATCTATATTTTTACCCAATTTTTTCATGAAATGGAAAAGACGGTAGGGTAGCCGCAAGGCGCGTAATAAGTCGCGGTATTTCCTGGTTTTATTGTTGCTCCAATGAATTCCAAGTAAAGTAACCCTCTCCATGAATACTAATTTTTAAATACACGTGCTAAGTCAACCCATATGTGCCCACTAATTTTTCACGGGCATATTAAATGAGGAAGCTTAGTCGCCTCAGCCCTTTGAAGTGTGAAAGTGGGCAAGTGGCTGCAGAGTTGAATATTATTCTCTTCAAGCTCTTCATTCTCGCATGGGTACATTGGATTTTCCACATTTAGATTCCTTCCAGCCAGAAACCCCTCCAACCTTCCAGAGGAAAGAGCGAGCGCGGTCATTACCTGACCGACCGCAATGACCCATAAGGGCCCTAATCCGTTTCCCCATACCCTTTGTTTAATAAGTGACGCGCTAGAAAAGATCGCTTCCCTGGAACCCGTGTAAACACGAGTTTCCCAGAAATTTACATGGGGGTTTATCCAAAAATACGCACGTTCTATTGGTTTAGAAAAAACTTAAGCCCCCTCAGTTTTACTCACAAGATCTGTCTAACTTAACCACCGAGACTCCGCGATTCAAAATCCCGTAAAAGAGCTATGATATTTAATGAATAAATACCGATCCAGAAAAAAACACCCATATGGAAAATCATCTATTGGGTGATAACGCATACGCAATAACTGTATGAGTATGCTATTATATAGCGCGTTGTAGTTGTATTACATTTTTTAAAATCTCTTTAAACTTATTTTGGCTTCGGAACATGACTGACGTGTTGTTGCCACGTTTAATTTACAAAATGAGAATACATGCTCATTCCTGCTATTAAGTATTCTGAAATAGGTTAAATATTTTTTACCTAGATTTAAACTATTTCCTTAAAAATACAACTCTTTGTTTTGTATTTTATTGATATTGATATTTTTGAAAATTGTTTGGCAACAATGACGCTGCTACCATTTGGAAGCTTTGGTGTTAACTACACCATGTCAGTAACCAATGAAATATTTAAATTGCATAAATATATGAGAGGGACCTAAGTAAGGTATATTTATAAATAATTTAGTAAATAGGCTTTTAAGCACGTTCCGTCACAAATACCGTTGCCAATGATAACTACATACTATAGCGCCACTTTCATGTAACTAAGGCTTTACTGCTTTTTTTCAAGCAAACATTTACTAATATCAATTAAACAAGTGTGGTAACGTGATAACTTTTTACAATGCTAAATTCTACATAAAATTGCGCATCTTATATTAGTTTTTCGTCAAAACAACATATCTCTTAAAATTATTGACATGCAAATTTTACTACAAGAGCCATGCTCTGCCGTATAGCCACGTATAAAATAGCTGATTTTCGAAGTCTTTTTTCTTCAAATAGATTATGGAAAGGTCTCATTATTTTATTGCCAATCGATAGTAGGGGCAAAAATGATGTGTCCTTATATTTTCACAAAAATGACATATACTTCATAATTCGGTGGAGCCTCCTTTACTGGTAGTGTAGAAAGGTCGACGTGTTTTAGGTGCACCGACAAGATTGTGAGTTCTCCAGATATTCAGTTACCAGTTGTCTGAGAGGAAATGCTACTGAGAGGTATTACGCGACGGAGAGATATTGAGTTTGACCTACAGGTATGATTGGCAAGAATAGTTATACAAATAATTGCTTCTTGATTACGCGGATTTAATGTGTGTTACTAATATTTCATTGATGGTTTCGCGATTTAGAATTTTTAATCTGCGGCAACGGAAAAAATGGACAGAAGGGCAATAGCTACAATAGACCTGCACGATGCGATTCCATGAGGAACTGGGGAGTCGGTCGAGTTAACGACTTTAGAAGTTGAAGATAAATTTTTCCATTCAGGAATGAGTGACGAGCTGATTCTGAGGTTTACAAACATTTTAAAATCCCTGCCTTGGACTCCCAATCAACAATACGGCTTTAAACAATTTATATCGAAGAAAAAGTAGATTTACGGTAGAAACGATATTGATAAATCAATTATAGTAATTTCAGGAGTAAATGGGGCATCTTACATATACACATAAATTATAGTTGACAGACCTTTTAATATTCGAAGGATTCGAATTAGGATTTTGCTGTTTTCGTAATGTTATTTCATAGAGGCCCCAGATTGGTTTCATTATATCCATATTTGGGGGAAAATCGTTTGAAAATGAAAAAATCCTGTTTCTACCTGAAGAAAAAACGGAGATATGAATTGTGATAAGATTTTTTTAGATTTATTCCCACTGTACGTTGAGTTTCCCTTCGCTCACTCTCCGCCCCCCTCTTATATACAAATATCTTACCGCAACTACCTATACTTATTAAATAAACCTCAATTGTTGGTCACCTCCCCCAAATAATAATCAACTAATTAATATCGCTGTGTAATGGACCACCTCTTTCCAAAACTTAAGTTCTTCCTTCAACCGTAAAAAAGTGAAGTCTAATTTGGATAGAGTAAAATATAACAGCATAATACCGGCGGAAATGTTAGCTTCATTAATTCAATGACGGAACAACACCAAATAGTTTGGAGAAAGTTCTAGTGCTTTCCCGACATATTTTTTGAGTAAATTCTTTATGGCTATTCATCCGGATTAGGCTTAATATCTTAGCCGACGTTTCGATGAACGACTTTGTCACCATCTTCAGGGCTAGTCGATCAACTATTTATTTGCATGCCTGCATGAAAGAAAGTGTTCTTTATGACTGGCAAAGCATGCATGCATGGTGATGGTTCACCCACTGCCACGCACCCTTGCGGTGGCTTACAGGGGATTATGTAGATATATTTTTAGGACGTTTAGGGAGTTGAATTTCTTTAGAGTAGAGATTCCCTGCAGATGTGGAGCCAGTATTTCATCGTAACGTCAGCGGAGATGGTGATTATTTACCAGATGAAGGCCTGTGAAGAATTCATCCAAAGAATTTAACACAACTGAAACAGCAAGAATATCATAAATCGTCGTAAATAATCCTGAGTTTATTACGAAAATAACTGCTATAACACGCACCCACAACTAAATCAATGAGAAAGATATTGGACGTCTCAACCAAAGTCCTCATTTCTAATTTTTTTCTGGGAAGAAATACTGTGGTAGAATATTTTAAGCGTTACCTTCATTGTGAAGCAATCTTTTAGGACGCGTGCGTTTATAAAAATCCAGAAAAATCGATCGAGTAACGCTTAAAATTTAGCGGTTTTCATGCACGTTTAATATTCCCAGCCATGTCCTCTAACACTTGGGACGAAAACCCCTACTGATACTGAAAGTACTACATTAAAATATTCACAAAAATATATGAGGCGTGAAAGATTAAGTGTCTTCCCATCGGCGACTGTTTCCCGGTGGAGAGTATGCTCTCAAAATATCGCATGATGACAGACCGCTGTAGAAGTGAGGCAATGAAGCACATTAACGGCTGTGTTAATATTAATGGCGGAGATTTCAACGCGAGAGCTCTCGGACGGGGTCATATCCACTGGACGTCTTTACGCCCAGTCGACCGTTAAGAAACCACGTGAGATTCCTATCGGTCCTTTAGCTGTTCAGTGGCACCTATAGCAACATGCGGGCTCAAGAAAAGGCAAACGCCATCTGCTTGAACCGACGGCCTCTTCAGATGACCCAAGGAGGCTGGATTCCACTTCCGTACGCTTGTCGGGCGAGCTTGTCCGACGGTACTCCGCGAAGTTGTTCTTATAATGTGTGTATATACGCACATACACACGTATAAAGGGTGAAAATAGCATGGCAAAATTTAGTTCAATCTAGTCTTCCTGAGTTGACCAGTACGTTTCATAAATACCGTGTGATTAGCAATACATATCAGCTAAAAGGAGGCTGATTTTCAGAAATGCACTCATAGAGTGATCGACTGGATTTACTAGATTTGCTGCATTAATTCTTGTCAATAACTGTACTGTCTTATAGCCTATTTTTAGAGCAATTTACAACATGTTTATGCTCGGATAAACTAGTGAAGGTTATTAACGGATACTCTACTATTACGAAAACAAATATATTAAGGCTCTTTGATTTGATGTCACACACGCTGAAGAATTTATCTTCAATCGAGACGAAAGAATTTATACTTTTGCGGGATTTAGTTATGTGTAACTAATTTTCAGGGTATCGGGTTGGTGTGGTGGCTAGAGTACTGGCCTCCCATTCCGAGGGCCCAGATTAGATTCCCGGCAGTGACAAACCGGTCCCCACTTGAGTGCCTAGTGGAGGGCATTTCAGGTCCAGTACTCCGTCTGTCGAATGGGACGTGAAGCCGTGGTCCCCTTGGCGCCTTTCGTTAAGAGTAGGTTAATGCCGACGACGGGTTTCTCTCCACCCTTCCTCCGTTCCCTTGAAAATCCTACCATTTCCCAGTTACCCACCTATCCTAACATAGCGCAAATGGCCTCAGCTGTCGGCCGCCCCCTTGAATAACCAACCAACGAATTTTAAATTCAGTTGTTGTATTTATTTCGGTCAATACAAAAAACTGCAAATTAATTGAGTCTTTTAGAATATAATTTTAAATATGTATTTTAGGCAAAAATAAGACGGGCAGTAAATGAATATTTAGCGATCTATAGTCTGTCAAAACAGGGAAGGCGGGTAAGAGATTAAGGCACAGCTCGAGAGCCCAGCAATAGCCGGGTACCTGCCGTCTGCCAAGCAATAGTCAGGGTCCGGTCGACCGCGTGCGTTATAATGAGTCCCGAATCGCATTCCACTCTGAAAAATTATCACATAAAAGTAAGCATAATTTGTAATTTTTTATTACAGTTTTGATTTCTACGTGTGATTTCATGAAAAAAGAGTCTAAACACGATGGAGTTATGTCGATTAGTTATGTAGCACTTAATGGTTGCAAAAAATTGCATTTTGTTTAAAATACAATACAAACATATTTGTTTTATGACAATAAATTGTTTTTATTCGATTAGATTTGGTTTTAGTAAAAAGCAGTAAAAAGTATAATAAAAAGTAAATAAGTAAAAGTTAAATAAGTTAAACAGTTTAAAAAAATAAAAATACGATTTTTGCAACCACTAAGTGTTACATAACCAATCGACATAACTCCGTCGTGTTTAGACTCTTTTTTCATGAAATCACAAGGTAGAAATCAAAACTGTAATAAAAAATTACAAATTACGCTTACTTTTATGTTATAATTTTTCAGAGTGGAATGCGATTCGGGACTCATTATAGCGCACGCGGTCGACCGGACCCCGGCTATTGTTTGGCGGACGGCAGGTACCCGGCTATTGCTGGGCTCTCGAGCTGGTCCTTAATATCTTACCCGCCTTCCCTATTTGGACAGACTATAAAGATAGAGCAAAATAGTACGAAAAGAGAGAAATATCAGCTCATCCTTGTGCTCGATAAGACAATGAATACACTTGATTTTCTATTGGGTTGATCCTCTTGCACCCTAAAGTCCTCTCGCTAGGGCTTCAAGGTCTTCGATTAAACATATTTAGCAAGATATCTCCTTTCGACGTAACCTGCGGTAATCGAGCATTTGCCAGCAGGCAACAGCTAAGAAGGGAGTTAAGAATGACTACGATCTTAAAATGCATGAATGTGAATATAAGCACCCTCGTCCTCAGCAAGTCACCAATACGTGAGGAATATTATGCCAAGACTCTGCATCGGTTGTATAAAAAATAAGCTGGAATATTGGCTGCTTGTTACAAGATTTAAAGGTGAAGGAATATTGAAATGAATTCGAGCCGATATATCCCAGAGAACTCTTTCTTTCACCGCAATACATCAGCAGGGAGGACGGAAGCGTCATAAGGAGATTAAATGTCAGACCAAGAGATACATTAATTCATTTTCCTATGCACGATACAAGAATGTAATGCAAACATAGCATGTATTTTAAAAAATGACGATTCCTACTTAGATACTACCTCTCAAAGTTTCTGCAGTAAAATGTCTTTTTCACAGCTGATAACCTCTCGTTCCTTGTGGCGGCTTGCAGGCCAGTATATAGATGCAGAAGCGAATCCATGATTGACCTTGGTTGGCATGCTAGACGCTTGGTGTCAACTTCTAAAGTTAGAGGCATCTTGTACATACATCGGGAATAGGGAGTTATTGACTCTGATTTAAGCAAATATATGTTGGAATTTAAAACATCATGAGGAAAATTTGAACGATAAAAACTGCAATACTCAACCCGAAGGCCGGCTTGTTCGGCTGGAATAGAGCACACCAATAATGTGCATACTAAGCCCAATGGTGTGAGAAATGCGCACACTAGGCGAGGGGGGACCAATTCCTTTTTCTGTGGCAGCTGTGCTTTCCTAGAAGAGTTGATACTCAGAAAAACACACAGCTTCTCTTTAGTTGGGTGCGTCCAAAAGCCTTCCCTAAATTCGAAGCAAGAACTTCCGGTCAGTAGCCAAATTATATACCCACGGGGATGCCAAACCGACTAGCAGGGATAACATAAAAGATTTATCGGAATTCAAATCCACGCTAAGAAGCATCTTTTACTCAGACCTGCTCGGTCTCTTGACGGCGAGATGTGTCACCACGAAGTGAAGCACGTGCATTCATAATAATTTCATTACGGCAACATACAATTGCCCAAGTGAGTAGTGAAGCATAACAAATATCATAACTTCCACCCATGGACAGCGTTTTTTGCGAATTAGATGAATGAGACGTCGACCGTCGACGAGGTCAAATTTTGTGCACTCGTGCAATTAATTGAGTACTTCTTTCCCTTGCCAGAAAAAATACAATAGGCTTTTATTTATCGATTTAACGACAGGATTATGTATTCCATTTAAAGTAATTAATTTCTTCTCTTTCACATAAAAAAATTCCTTTTTGCGGATTAGATTCATTCATGCGTACAGGGAATGTACATACGTTATATCTACATCTACGTAATACCCTGCAAGCCACCACAAAGGTGTGTGGCAGGGATGATTTCTCACCAAACATGCACTACATATCATGCATAAAAAAGGAATAGTATTAATATACTAGTCAGAACTTTACTATTTAAAAAAGATAGAAATTGCAAGCAAACATGCAAAAACATTCCGTTAGTAGGGTTAGCTTTAAGTACTCATACCAACATGCAGCTACCAATACCATCCATTGCTACTCTCCGATTGGACATATTTACCGTTACTCGTATCTATAATTGTACGAGGGAAAAAGGACATTTTGAATCTATCAGTTCGGCAATCAATTTCTCTAATTTTATGATTATGGTCCAGTCTGCCATAGTAAGTTGGGGTTCGCAAAATATTTTTAACATCATCACTGAAAATATTTTCTTGGAATTTATTTAAGAGATTAAGTCTAAATTTCAACCTGCGATCTGACAATGATGCCCATTTAAATTCATTTAATAGACTGGTTACGCTAATATAATTATCGTATCGTCCCTTTACAAATCTTGCCGATCTTCGCTGCACACGTTCAAGTTCATTATTTAGACCGATTTCGTAGGGATCCCATACACTGGCAGCATATTCCAAATGAGGTCTAACAAGGGAAATGTAGCTGATTTCTCGTACATGATCGTCAAATTTACCCAATACTCTTTTCATGAATCCAAGTTTACGATTAGCTAGACCCATTACTTCTCGTATATGTTTACCCCAGGAAAGATCATGTGTCATGTTTTCACGTTTTACAAATTAATTTATGTCCACTTTGACTGAGGTCCCTTCATCCATTTTTATTTTGTCTCTTTATGAGTGCATGCATCATTTGCGTGCAACCGTTGAGCTGGAAAAAATCCTCAAGCGTATGGAACGTTAGGTGCATGAATCACGCATCCCGCTATCGATTCGTCGCCGACGAGTGAGGGGAATATACAACGTGCAATCGTGCAACCGCCGTTTACCTGCACGTGAACGTCTTCTCCCCGAGGCAGTACTGCTCGCATTGCTGCCGCGTCTTGGCCTGCCGCTTTCGACGCGGGGCGTCGTGGTTCAGCCGGTAGCCTGGGACCAGCTCCACGGCCCATGGCCTCCTCCGGCGGCCCATGGTGCAGGCCTGACCACTCCCGCTCAGGCACATTTTCTGGGCGAAGAGCGTGAAGACGGGGAACTGCGACGGGGTGAGAGCATCTGTGTACCGAAAGAGAGAGAACAGTCGTGTGAGGGAACAGTTCAAATGCGGGAGCAGGAGCAATTGCTCCCCAAAAAGAGATGCGTCGCGGCGAAAAAGTGTTCGCGAGCGATATGCGCTTCTATTCTGCGATGGGGTCAGGTGAGGGCGGGGCTAACCCGAGAAATGGCCCGAGTGTGAAATGTAAACTCTGGCTGTCACGGTCAGGCGAGCAGAGCGGAACGGAGGCCTTTCCGCGTGGCTGAAAGCGATGCATTTGTCAGGATTTACTCCCCAGGAAACGTTCCGACCGTGACAAGATGGTGCACTCTTAGATGGTGATGATATATTGCGCTCCGATTAACGGACCGTGTCATGAGCGCATGCTTATTTGAACGAGGGCATTAAATCGCTTTTATCTGACTAGCGCGGTATTAACCGCTTCGGGGATCGTGAAAATGTCGAATCGGATTAATTGGGTAACATTTGAGAATCTTGAAGTTTTATTTCCTGAGGGAATTCTATGGATTCGCTGCGAACGAGGTAAATCATTATTCCCAAATAACCAAGCCATTTTACAAGCCATTGTGCTAGCAGCTTTGAGACCTGTTTTGATTGTATGGAATTACTATCTCTAACGGCTCCATCGTTAGATATTCATGTCTGTTTTATGGAATGCTATGATTTTCTAGAAAACGATTTATGGTCATCTAGGCGGAAAATTTCTCTCAATTAACCGACGAAATCTGGGAATAGATATTTGGCATGACGTTTGGTTGCGGATTATTCTAACTATTATTTAGGTTTACTCAGTAAGCTTAGATTATATTATGTAAACTTATATTATGAACCCTATTGTTGTGCTCCTTGGGAGTACTCAAAATACTGCCGGATGCAGTAGCCTATCCGCTAGTACAGCAACCTGGCTACCCGAAATTTGCAGGTTCAATTCTCATCTTGGGAATGGATGTATCAATTGTTTTTGGGTTTGCTTACAATACACGATCATCATCATTATTCAGAAATCCTGAGATTGGTTTGATACAGCTCTCCACTGAATTCATCTGTCAGCTAATCTCTTCATATTTACGTATTTCTTCTCTTTCACATCCCCCATTACTTGTTCTATGTATCTCATACGAGGCATTCCTTTGACGTTCTTCCCATCCATATGTCCATCAATAACTTTCTTCATCAGGCCATGTCTCATGATGTGGCCGATTAAGTTGCCCTGTCTTCTTCTAAGGGTATTCAGAACACTTCTCCTTTCTTATATTCTTCTTAGAACTTCCTCGTCACTCACTCGGTCGATCCATTTACTCTTCGCATTCTTCTGTAGTCCCACATTTCGAATGCTCAAGCTATGCTAATGCTTAAGCGACACACGGCACAATATTATTTCCCAGTTGGAGCTCCTGTACAATAGGTTCTATTATGCTCTTCTCCTCCCCTGGATATGAATTCGAACGTTGGACCAAAAATATTTATCATTAATGAAAGGGTATAGGCCCCTTTTTAGTCACGTATATATATTTTGAAATTAAAATAGCACATTGATCTTTACCTGCCCATACAAGTTAATTTCAGAAAATAAGACCTGATGTTTTTATGGATGTACTCAACTTTCAATCATTACAATGGCACCCCGAAATATTTTTCCGAGTTTTTAACTTTTATTGATAACAAAGACTGCTCATGTTCAGAGTTGAACGATAAGTGCCACCACTACAGAACGAGTAGCCTCACTTAATGCCATCAAAATGCAGTTTAAGGGGCCAATAATCAATCTATTTCAGGCTGAACCATGGTTAGCCCTTTGAAATGCTTATAAATGATAACGGTTTATACATCAACCATTGTACTTAGTGTCGATCCATGAAAAATTATTTCTCTCTCCGAAAGAAAAAAAAATACACCATCATTACGCATCGGGAAAGAAAGAATATGTTTTGGACGAAGTGGATCGGTTGGGTAGCTGTGGATGTTATATGTGCTCCAGAACGTAGCCAAAATTTGTCTCTCTGAATGGATGCTTGGAGATAAAAAAGCGGGCATTTATAAAGGCAAGAGCCATGGTTGACTGGGCCTAAGAGGCCTCGTGACCTCAATGATCGAGGACATGTTCTCGCTTCGTTAGTCTCTCTGAGCGTGGTCCAAATATTCGGATTTATCAATGGTAACGTCTTGCGTATACTCGGCACGACCCTGCGATAGACAGTACTCGCGTTGGCCGCCTTGGCTGTGGGTAATTAAATTCATTCACGTCACCGTTCCGCTATCTCATGTGCGCACAACTCTCATTCCAGTATGCAATGCTGGAGACCGCGGGTTTCCACGATAACTTAGAGAAAATATTCCCTTCCGTCGGCCGGAGTCGACACAATCCCATAATTCGCATCCGTGGAATGCCTCGGGATATTTTTTTTTGCATTTCGCCCGTCCCACCCGCCCCGAAGACTTAAGACAAGTGCCTATTTCACGCTCGCCAAGTGATTTAGATACGAACTATTTAGTGCTGTTAGAACGGTACAATGTGGGGAATGAAGTCACGGCGGTGAAGCGGCCGGGTGGGATATGACCAACTGGAAAAAAAGACAAGCGCACGAGGGTATTGGCCGGTTTTTTGAAAATTACTCCGTGAGCAGCGTGGCGAGAAGCAGAGAGGCGTCATTGGAGGCCGTTCCGCACGAGCGGATTTCTTACAACGGCAGCGATGGGACAGCTCGCTTGGAGCTTGTGTCTACCCGTTATGGCCGGGATGGTTCGCACCCAGTCGGTGGGGAGCGGCGGTCCCCGCAGGGTGCCAATGGAATATACACCCGAAAGGATTTCGAGATCTGTGGTTTTTCCCCGAGGGTTTACGGGCGCTGGGAATGGCTCAAATTTTAGCTCTATGTGCAGCGCTCCGCAGGCTAGAGCCCTGGGAGCCTCTTATTCTTACGGAACTTTTCGTTCGATGGGAGTCGAAAGATAGGACGAGACCAATGTTGCCAAATCAAGTGCCATGTTCCAATTCTCGTCAATAGTAGGAGGTTGTAGAAAAATTGCCGAAAGAAATAGGTTTTCTGGAATCCAACTACGGATGTTTGAATTGAGCCTATGCAGACCACTAAGCTACCCAGGATAGAAAGTGAAAAGTCTCCCCGGACGGTACTTGAATACTCGACCTCGAGTTTGATAGGCAAGAGATTATCGCGGCTGGCCACTGTATCTACTGTATCAAGAATGACACCTGTAGTGGTGTGTGACACACGATAGATCCCCCAAAAAATTAGCTTTAGTTTTTTGTTACCCTGGGTAATTGTAATGGTCTGTTTAGCGGCATGTGTCTGTGTTCGAGGCCCGGTGAAGGAAATATTTTCCCTCGGAAATCTTCAACACACTTGCTAGCAGTTCATAGCGGTCTAGTTAAACATTACAGTGGTGCCTTATCGCCTCTTGCGATAGCTATTGGGATCCAGCCCCTTGAATATTGGCATCCTTGATGCCCAATTCCACTTTACGAGTGCATCCTTGATAGATCATTATGGCGAATTAGACCAAGCCCCTATATACCCTCCTAAATGTCAGGTTTAGGGATCTTGGATAGCGTGATGGTGTGCGCATTGAGCCAACATGCCAAAGGTACGTGGTTCGATTCCCGGTCCTGGAAACATTTACCTCTGGCATTTTTTCTTGCTAATCATTCAGAGTGGTTAAGTAAACATCTTATAGTAGTACATAGTTATAGAATCAGGTGTTACGGTGCTCCAAATGCTACGTTTATTACGTTACATACAGCATTAATTAATTCAAAGACTATACCTAAGCAAACACTATATCCATGCTTGTAGTAGTGATTCAAACCCTCATCCTTAGTTTATTCATGCCAGAGCGTTACAGAACGCTACTCCGCGACCCGCAGGAAATCGTGTGCGGATAACACTCAACGGCGGTTTACTCATCAGTAGAAAATTATTACATTAATAAGTAGAGTTAGTTCCTTAAGTGCCCTACTTACTTAAATATTTCTCACTTTTTTTAAACTTATTTCTAAGCCTAATCCAAGAACAAACATTAACACCTACGCCCAAGGCGGAATTCGAACCCACAACCTTTGGGTGGCAGGTCGGTGCGTTACCGACTTAAGCATAACATATATTATTTACATTAACGATATAGCTACCAAAGTCAAGAGTAACATTAGGTTGATCACTGATAATGCAGCCATATATCGTCAGGTCACAACAAAAGTGGATTTTGAAGCTCTGCCATACGATCTGAATAGCGTCAATTCGTGGTGCAACGAATGAGGATTAGATTTAAAATTAGGAAATGCTCGGTAATGCACTTTTGGAGAAAGATATCACATCAAACCTTTTCATATAAAGTCGGAGGAGTAAATTTGAACGTAGCGTGCGATGTTAAATATTTAAGAGTAGTAATTTAAGCTTCGGATTTTTCGTGGTGACAACATATAGAAAATATATGCCGCACTGCGTCGAAGAAACTGCGATTCATTAAAATAATAATAGGAAAGCGTAGGGGTGAAAAAGTTGAAGGAAGATGTTGTTTCGGTTTAGTTAGGCCTCACCTCGAGTATGCATATAGCATTTGGGATCCAGTAAGTAATGATTGAATTCGCGAACTCGATAAAATACATAGGAAAGCAGCTCGTTTGGTTAAGAGCGGATATTACCGTAAAGAAAGTCTCACGCAGTTCTTAGAGGGACTTAGATGGGAAGCTCTGAAAACTCGTAGATTAGGCGCTAGACTCAGGTTACTCGAAAAACTGAAATCGTACGACTTCGAGGATGATGTGTCACGTGTACTTTTACCCCCACACAACATCAGGAGGTCAGATAGAAATGACAAAATTAGAAAGAGTCTACCAACGATTCGATAATAGATTTAATTTTTCTCGCGGACATTAGGATAAAAATTAGTATTTCCAACTACCCCGAATCCTATCCTCTGCCCTTTTTTCCTTCCCCATAAACCTAACGGCTGGTGACCTAAAACCTCCTGCCACACCCCCTGAGGCGGCTAGCAGGGTACTGTGTGGATGTAGATGTAGGAAGGTCAAGAGTTTTATTTTAATCCCGCCTCGAGTATGGATTTTGCGATTGCTGTGGGATTAAATATCTAACGTATACAGTGCGATGTGACTTTAGGTTAGGTGTTGGAGTAACTAAAATCTTAATTCTAAATTCTGCTATTAATACTATATTGTGGGAAAAGTTCTTCCCAAGCGATAATCAAAGCCCGCGCCGGTCTTGGGGTACGAGTAATTAGTGGGTTAATTTTACTCTGCTATGGATTAGACTTTGGCACTATGTAGTTCAGGTCCGTTGCATCCACTTGGAGACTAACGGGGATGTGAAATAATTTTCAGAGAGGAAGACAGTGTTTGGAAAAGGCCTGGGTGACAAAATGCGTGTAAGTTAGTTAAGCTAAGTATTACCTCGATTTGTAAAGCAGGTAATTAAACTGAATAGAACATTGATTTAGAGGTGAGGATATAACATTTTCGAACCTTTATTACTGCGTTAGCCAAGATGGTGAGGATGTCTTCACTTAGAATGTTATTCAGTTTTACTCGTGTATTTTTATGCAGGTCAACGGGTGGTTTTTCTCTTGTTATTTGATTTAAAAAAACACAGCTTTAGGTCACGTCTCCATTTCTTTCAATGAGCTGACACTCTTTTCTGCGGTATTCTTAGAAAAATGGACAATTAATTTTTCGAAATCAATAATTTACTTATTAAATTGATCTTGAAGATTAATTAAATATATCAATCTTCTCAAAGCTAGTGGGATGAAATTTATACAAATTCAAGCAGAACATTGTAGTTCAATCCTCCCTGTTTTAGCGAAAATTAAAAGTTGAAGGTGTACTGGAGCGAAGGCATCCCAATTAAATCAACGGATGGCCTATTCAAATTATCTCTCGAGACATTATTTCGTCGGTACTACGGGACGGCAGCAAATGGAAGCAATGGGCGGGCCCCAAGATTCGCCCGTGGAAAGGTGAGGCTGACTGGTTAGCTTGGCCGTTATTCACACCGAGGTTAACTTCCCGGCCATCGCTCGCAGTCACTTAAAAGGGGGAGAGATAAGTAAGGAGGAGAAAAAACCTAATTACTCCATTCCTCGGAAATGTGTGCGCTCGTGGATGTGACTTTGGGATATGATAGGGGAGTGTCTGGAGAGAAAGAGAGAGATGAAAAACGAGCTGGAAACTTAAGGTTTGTCAAGAGGTCTTTAAGTAGTTGGCGGCTCCATTTCATTCCGAGTTAGTATGCAGGGAGTTTCGTTCTTTTTTTTACGGGGTGGGGCGTGGTTACCGAGGCGGGAAATGAGAGAGAGAGAGATTCCGTGAAATTGTGCGTCAACCAGCCTACCAATCATCTGCTCCCGCACCGGTAATAATCGAGTATCCGAAACGCAAACTGACATCAGTGTGCGGTTACGCGGCTCAGGGGACGTAACGCCTCCAATCCCTTGGATTAGATAACAGATAAAATCTTATCCTAGGATCCGGAAACTTATCATTGGATCGAATCATGTTGGGAGAGTCACATAGACCGCTATAATTACGGCTGTGTTTTTAGCCTATCCTTGATAGCGCAGGAGTGGAAAACAATGGGAAGGACCACCATATCATTTCATCTACATCAGAATGAAATTGGGTACCTATTTAGCGAAAAATATTACCACTAACATTTTTGCTGATATCGAACTTAGTTCTCACGCAACATTTTCATTTTTGCTAAAATAGGGTCCGTATTTTTTTGTCCGACGACAAGCTTAAAATGGTTGTAAGAATACGTGCAAATATTTTGGTAAAGTCTTCTCGGACTTTCCACCGGGTTAAATATTTATATAACACCAACGTTTCAACGGACGACTCGTCCATCGTCTTCAGGGTGAGTAAATTAAAGCCGTTGAGACGTATCTATATACGATTGCAACAATCAGGTTACTCCTGATTGGCCGGAAGGATCTTCAAAATTTGGATAAAAAGGAGGAGTTCTATTGTTTTTTATTTTATTTAAAATGGGATTCCACGAATTGATAAGTTTATAGCCCGTATCTCGATTAAAATTATTTTTGTTTAGCCGGATCTCAATGGCCTCCTTAGCAAGCCTGTCACAGAAGTTGTTGGAACGGCAGATTAACTTTGCGCTATCCCATTTAATCCTGTGGTCCCGAGTGATACTATGTTCAGCCACAGCAGACTTATCAGGTTTTCCAAGCCTGGTAGCTATCTTTCTACCAGTCTCCCCCACGTAGACTTGGCCACATTCGCAAGAGATCTGGTAGACACCAGGGGTCATTGAGCCTACGGGATCCTTCACCTTAACTAGTTGGTCTCTCAGTTTACTAATTGGTTTATGGACCGTATCTATATTGTATCTCTTGAGAATTCTCGAGATCATGGCAGGGACTGTTGACAAATACGGCAAAACGGCCCTGGCTACAGGTTTCGGCTGATTGTTGCAACCGTTTATAGATACGTCTCAGCGTCTTTAATTTACTCACTCACCCTGAAGACGATGGACGAGTCGTCGTTGAAACGTTGGCGTTATATAAATATTTAACCCGGTGGAAAGCCCGAGAAGACTTTACCAAAATAATTCACCAGGAAAGAATTAAATCATATTATACGTGTAAATAATTCTCCAAGATCGTTCCGGCAGAAAAAATAGACTGAATAGTACATTTACAATTCCTAACATTTTCTGCCTTATGGATAGAAAAGGATATATAACGTCAGTGTTCTGATATCTCACTAGTGAAGATGAAAGGAAATAATCCAGAAAAGTCGAAATGTTACAAATTTTGCTTCACGCCTTGATGTGTGAACTGCTACAGGATTTAAAACACGCGAAAAACTGTTTTACAATTCACCAAAAGATTCTGAAATGACGAATGTAGATCGACATCGATGTATATATCGTTTGCGTCCGATTTTCGGAAGACTGCCTGAAAATTCATTTTTAAAGTAAAAAACAAAATTTTGTGCTAATTTTTAAGCTACCAAAATTAACAGATACGCTTTTGGCTACCGTAGTAAGGTTGTTTACGTGCCGGCCTGGCAACCCAAATGCCGCTGGTTCAAGTCTCGCCACGGGCATGGATGCTGTGCCCGTATTAGTTTTAACAGCTTAGGTTAGAACTGTGCGACATAACGTTAACCACCTCGAGGGCCCGGGTTCGACCTCCGCCAGTGACATAATTTGTAGTGATATACCGGTCCCTACTTAAGTGTTTTGTGGACAGCAAATACTTCGTCCGTTGGTTTGGACGTCAAATTGTGAACCCATTGGCGCATTTCCTTAAGAGGAAGCTAATGGCGACGTAGGGGTTCTCTTCACATTTTCTCCTCTCCTTAAATATTCCGACTACCCACATGCCCTCAATGTCGCAAATTACGCAGAGTTCAATTGCATTGTTTAAAAGCAAATCATATTGCTACATATTCTTGCTGTATGTTTTTAATAATACGTTTCAAATACATTTAAGAAAAAACGTACCACAACGCCCGCAACTAATGCCTGACGAAGGAACTTATAGACCAGCACGGCATAAAGAACAGATAAACAATTTTTGCGCAAGTGCACTCAAACGGTATCATACAACTATTAGCGTGTTAATAATATCATAGCTTCACGTTATAATACACTAGAGTCGTTGTTTCTGATGCTTTTGCATTGTTATTCTTGGCTCTATGCTTGTAATGCTAATTATTTGATGATCATATCTTAATCAGTACATAATGGAAGCAATATGATCTTCATCCAACGGATGGTATCTCAGTATTGAAGATCAGGTGGCACCCTATAATTATCACAGTGGCACACTATACAGCAATTTGTCATGGAAATCGATGATGAAGGAATGTTATTAAATTTTGGAAAGTTGTGTCTCCAAAATTATATGATGCATAGGTATACAAGTCGGTTGTTCACTTACACGCGTATTATTTGATTGCGTTTATATACGTGAGAACTGATAAATTGAATCTCTACTGCTGTCAATCATGGAGTGTAACAGTATATTTGGTAAATAAGCAGTATAGCTGATCTGTGCATATCAGTGGGTGAGTCCGTTAAGGTTTTTCGAGGCTATAACACCATCCTTGAATAAATCTCATAGTTCCGTTTCCCTCAGGTACTGATGTTTTGTTTTACGCATTGAAAATATTTTTGACATTAACTTCAGCAATTAGAATAACATTTCTTGCCAATTAATTTCAAATTATTTCCGTATCTTACTCAAATTTTCTCTGAGAATGCAATAGAAAAATAGTCTTACATGTATTGCGGGGCAAATAATACTTGTTCTTTATGCATGCGTACATGAACTTGGGATGAAAAAGTAAATTACGACATCTTTGAAAATTTATGGAATAGCTGTAAGAAGGGAGGTAGTCAATTTACATTTTCCATCAGCTTTGGTCGGTGCATTAGTGCCTGCGCATAAATTGTGGGGCTAGTTTTTCCACTCATTCCGGAAATGTGTTTGACGAAGTCGATTTTTTGCGTCACGATGGTGAGGGAGCCCAGCCGGTGCTGAAATATTTCCTTGCAGCTAGCTGTCGTGTCCATGGATTTGATTGCGCTGCGAGTAAATGCATGAGACTCACGGAGAAATGACCTCAACTCAATTAGGATAAGTAATAAGTACATAATGGCGTCTGTGGTGTGCATGAGGATTGAGACCGACAACACTTTCGAAGTTGTCGCGAGGCTTGCAAGTTCATGCATGCAATGCGTTACATCGGTGTCTGAGAAACCAGGTGCTCTCCTGACCGCCTTCAGGGTCAAGACGTGAAGAAGCACTACGATCGGATAGATTGTTTACCTCAAAAGGCCTGGCGAAAGGAAACAGGTTCGTCCCTTTGCATCCATGCATTATTAGTTGCTCTCTTCCTAGCCATGCCACGGCAGGATGAATCGTGCGCGAATGTGAACTACATTTCCCGTACGATTTCCATCTAATTTGCCTAAATTATTCCCCATCATTTCTCCGCCTCACAAAGCGGGCACTAACCTATAAGGAACTTGGCATTTATTTCAGAGCGGGCTCTTGATCTCGAAGGCGTGACTCACTCGGTACCGTCTCTTCTTGGGGAGAATCCATTGATTCTGATAAATTCTTCAGTTGCAGCCCTACTTAATTTGAAGATGTGGTACGGTCCTGCCCGAAATCAAGGTACATTGTCATGACGTCGTATATTTTCCTAGATAAGGCACGAAGTAACGATACTATAATGATTTTATTGACATTTATTTTCGACACATTTCCGAACCTTCACCGTGCAAAGTAACTGAAATATCAAACTTTTGCCCGGGCATACATGATTTAATTTCTTTATAGGTTTCTCTTTTTTTGCTTGAAAACCTAGACAAACCATGTCCTTCTCATGGAAGTAAATTCCCAGTTTTAGGTGTTTTGTAAAGCAGATGGAAGGACTTAAAAGGAAACGTGCGGAAATCATCTTGCATAAACTATATTTATGTAAAGCTGTCTCTTGAATCGTACATTAGTCTCGGACATACGGTTTATCCATTTCAGGTGGGAAAATATACCCTAAAATATACGCCCATAAACGAAATGCGGAACCGCCGTGAATAATTTAACATGCACCGTGAGAAATTATAGCACGGTGGTTGTTCACAGCGCGGACTGTGAAATAACTATTCATGATACCAAACTGTTTCCCCTGAGCTCGGATAGAGTATATCGAACACGTTCTCTCCTTAAAACTCATCATATTGCCATCACTCAGCGTATGATCTCCTGTACGATGGTAAAATCAATGCTTCTAAAACGAGCCACAGTCTCTGATAGTAATTGTTGTTCAATGAAAAAAATGTTCGACATTTCAACTCGCAAAAATACAAACTTGATTAAAATTGGCTTCTTCAACGAGACTGATCGCAAAAAAGCTCTCCAAATATGAATGAATTTTAGGAGAAGATACAGAAAATAGTTTGACTCGTTCTAGCTGCTTCATACGGTTGAAAAATGAGTTTTGGCAAATAGCAAATCGGACACTAAAAAGGACTAAAACTCACGAAAGACTACCCAATTGGATGAAGGAGTATGAGAAACGGACGGTGTAATACCTCGAAACCACGGCACTGTAATACTACGAAAATATCTTATGCAATTAAACCTAAAATGTGTGCACGATGTACTTATTATTCTTCACCCAAATTATCGGTTGTATCTTTATGATCGCGAAGGTGTCCATAAGCCGAATCCATATTTATTATCCGAGTCCGAAAAAACTGCGAAAAAATCTTTTTTAGCCAGCTCACTCGTCAGTCGAGGCATGAGAGTATCCTGCTCCATACAATCGCTATACGGAGAGTAATTGTGAGAGATCTGGAGGTGTGGTCTCTAGAAATCAACGCTTTACGTTCGTCGCGGGGATATTTCATCAAGAAGGCTAGCTGCAGCCGCCTAGACGGAGGTTACTGACCCGCCTCCCATCCCACCGCCATCCTGATTTAATTTCCGGATAGGAGAAAATTTCCGTTGTCATTTTCTCCGTGCTCACCGCTTGCGTGATGTGAGAAGCACGCGTGACACTGTCTCGCCGTGGTGATGAGAGCCACGCGCAGCATCGCGATACGTGCGCTTGACCGCTCTATCCTGTCCCAGTGAGATTCTCTCCCTTCGGTGCACATTCTTAAGGCCGTTTTACACGACACTTACTTATAATGCTGAAACAAGAACTCAATTCAAGATGCTCAGACTCGGATATAGTTAACCTCGGCTTCCATATTTCCATTTCTCCGTTCGACGCATGCGCATAAGTTATTGAAACTGCAAATACCTCTCGGGAGCTCCAACGGGTTGAACTTGAATAATACCCAACGTTTCAACAGGCGAATTGTCCATCGTCATTGGAGAACAAGTCTTGAAATAATTAAAGCTCCACGCAAGAAAAAAAGGCCAACAGTGTGGTACCTACTGATTTGTCGGAGGGCGGAATGTTTTCCAGATGGAATGGTGTGAATTATGTAGGAAATTGTTTCAGGAGAGACTTTGTGGAAATTACGGATATTCATATTAAAAAGGTCATATGGTAAAACTCCGCACTTTAATGCACACCGACCCAATTTTCGGAATCTCAGTGCAATTTTCAAGGTAAACAGGCCCCTGCTTCAGTGTTGTATGGAGAAGATGGCACCGGTTTTCCAAAACCTGGGTCGGTGTGAATTAGAGTGTGGAATTTTACCATGTGACCGTTTTTAAATAAATGGTGAGACTTAATTCTTGAGTCACGAATTTTTCATAGCATTGGATTCCAAGATCAGCTGAAATGCTCCCTGGAATCACAGTGAAAATTTTCTTATTAAACCTAATCTCGATGGCTTCCTTAGCCAAACTATCCCAAAAGGTTTTCGATCGGAATATTATCCTTGCGTTTCCCCATTTAATTTGATGATTAAGTCTGCAATTGACTTTTTGGGTTGTCCTATCCTGAAATGTCTCCTAAGTTCTTTCAGTCTCGTCGCATGTCTGTTCCACTGGTCTACCCCACATAGATTTGGCCACATTCACACGGGATCTGATATACCTTGAATCGTGGATAGAGAACAGTAGGTACTTGGCTACCCGTCCATCCTCTGATGATTATGGATGAGCTGTTCGTTGAAACGTTCATTTTGATTCAAAGTTCAATCCGGTGGATTTCCCGAGAGTTTTCATTATTAGTATTTACCGAAGGGGAACCAGATGCTACGTAGATTTTTGTTTAGGCGTCTTCATTTGTAAGCCTATTTATTTCTTTCATTTTAAAATCGTTTCAGATTGATGATGGAAGTAACTTTCCCCAGCCCAGACGAATAAATTACTAAAATATTGTTATGAAGTATGTTGTACGGGTTCACGCCACTTCGTGAAATATTTTAAGTAATCTCTAGTTTTTCTAGTCTGTACGCCCGCTTAAAAGAGCTTCAGACTAAGATGAAAGGTACATACAAAGATGGGAATGCAAGGGTAAGAAGAAAGGGTGGAGAGAGACCCGGCGTTAGGATTAGAATGCTATTAACGAACGGCGCCAAGGGAACCACGGCTAAGCATTTCATCCAGGGACTGAGTACTGTACTCGAATACTCTCCACAAAACACTGAAGTAAGGGCCAGTTTACCGATGGAAAATATGTTGCCCTGCCGGGTTTCGAACGCAGGCCCTCTGGGTGAGAGGTCATTACTCTAACCACTACACCTACTCAACTGAAGTTAAACTCGAATAACGTTCAGCAAGGTTAAGTGAACGGGGAGAATCGCTAAGGAAAACCTCGGATAGGATATATATGAAGCAGGTAGTGAGAGATGTCAAGGGTAAAATTTACACTAATACCGTAAACCTGGGATACTTGGACCCACTTTTTACCTATTTTTTATATATATTTTGTTTTAAAACCACAATAAAAAAGACCGGTACTGATAACCACATATCTCACAATCTGCAACATCTATATTTCCTATTTATGACAGTTATTTCCATATTTTTGCACTTCATGATTTTTTTTATTAAATGAAATTGGGTTCAAGTAGCCCTGCGGTTGGGTTACTTGAACCCATGTTCTATTTCCCTATGAAAATGAATTATAAACGTGACTTGGGTTCAAGTAAGATGTGAGATCTTTAAATAATACTTAAATATGCATTTGAAGAATTATTTTTTTCCTAAAATATTTTAATAACAGAAGAAATAATAAAAAAAGAAGAGCTTCTAAAAATTACAGAACCTCAACCGACCTCAACATTCTTAGTCTATGTTTTATGGTTGACCTGCTGATTAAAAAAAATCTTCTGCTTGCCTTTGGGACATTGCACCTGATCTAATGGCGTTTAGGCATTGTTCAAGATGGTCATCGGAAAAATCCTTGTACTTTCGACTCCCTAGCAATATTTTGTATTTACACAGCATAGTGAGTCTTAAACCTGTTAATAAAAAATGTAAATAGTTGCAGACATACTTTGTATTGGGTAAAAATTTAAAATAACTTGTTACAATCTGTAACAGGTATTTTACTTTGGTTTATTACAAGAATATATATATTTTGGGATTTTAAATCGATTATCAGTAGAACAGCCTATACTTTGATGAATGACATTTTCAATCTAACTTGTAGGTAAAAATTTGCATTGAAATTACATAAAACACTATTCAAGGAACAAAACTCCGCACTTACTTCATTCAAATAATCGATTGTCCGCACGTTGGAGACAGAAGTTGTAGAGCGAGAAAAATGGAATGCGTGTTATAACATTACAATAACCTAAATTATACCCTAGTGGCAACTCGTGGAACTACTGTGGGTGTGCCAGGGACTGCACAGTGCTTGTACCTAATGGAGGACCTAAGAACTATTTCGAATATTACAATAAAGCAGCGCCGTCAAAGGCTTTAATCTCTTTATCAATTTGGGTTCAAGTAACCCCTCAGGGTCCAAGTAACCCTAATTTACGGCACACAGCTAGGCCAGCTGATGACAGAATAGAGTGGAGAGTTGCTTAAAACCAATGTTTGGATTGACAACTGGTGATGATTAATTTGTGGCCAGCAATTCATGCCACCGAAATGAGAAAATGTTGGCAGCACCATCGGGTCACTTTGATATACAAAAGGAGGTATTGTTTCCAATAGGGAATTAGGTGAACGCGCTCTTCAGTTTTTGCAAAGGAAAATATTTACCAGAATATTTCAGCGGATAAGAAAGCAGCAAATAGGTTTGGATGCAAAAATAATTATTTTTGAATTAATTAACGTCACAAATTTCAGCTCCAAATAAAGAAACGCCTCCCTATAGACACACGAAAAAAAATACACTTAATGACTGAGGCTTAAGTGAAGTAATTACTTACTCGCAAGCCGTTCTTGGGAAAATTTCATTGGAATGGGAGCAGTAATGAAATAATGACAAGGGAGAGGACATCATCACGTGTTACGGTGAGACAGCGGATTATATTTCCAGGAAAAGTGACTTGTCAGATGATGCTATAAAAAAAAGTGCTATCGAGGCGGACTAGGGGCTTAGATTGTCTTTCTCCCGTTGTTTAACTTTATCTTATTAGCTATTTCCATAGTTGCTGGGTATAACGAGGTGTTTCCATTATCGTGCCAACCATTGAAGTAATTGAAAGATGCCGGCAGAGAGCAATTCTGAGAATGATCCCAGACAGGGACACGCACGTCTGAGGCCATCTCCGTCTGAGGTTATTGACGCCCAGGATCACCTCAAATGGGATGGCTTGCCAATAAATCTGACTCACCCTCCCACTGCAGTCCTTCGGAATTGGCTTTGATGGTATCCCTAAGAGACGCGTGCAAAGTTTGGACGTTGCCAGCATTCATGGCATTTCTCCATTTGCTCAAGTAATCCTTTTTGCGACGCATTCCCTGTTTTTTTTCCTGAGACTCTTCTGGGTTGTCTTTTCGTATCAGTGGCAAAAGCATTTCCGAGAGAATCGGGTGTAATTAGATGAGAGGTTGCATATAGCATGGTCTATTTACCCATGAATATTCGTGTAGGGATTGCCGTTCCATCCCCAATGACCTGCGTTCGAGAACCAGCAGTATTTGAGATTTTTTCACTGGAATAACTGGTCCCTAAGATGGTTGCATTGAAAGGACTGCGAATGGAATACTCCATCCGTCAAACTCAACATTAAACAGTGAACCCCTTGGCTTCTTCCTTAAATAGTTTAATAATAGTATAATCTTCATTTTTACTGAAGATGTTAGGCACATATTAAAAAAACCAGCGTATTATGCTACATTCGACCAGATAAATAAGATTAGAAAGATAGATTGTCGTACCGATAGATTCAAAATGGCATTTTTCCCCCGTAAGTACTATAAGAGAACAGAATAGGCAGCAAAGCAAAGCATTAACCCCTTAAATACTATAGATTCTAACAATCAAGTTGTATGAGGCAATATAGTTGCTTGTTTGCATGTTAGTAGTGCATGCTTGGTGATCTTCACCCCCTGCCACACACCCTCGCGGTGGCTTACAGGGTATCGTGTGGATGTAGATGTAGATGAATAGTGCCTATGCCTCTACCGGATTATTCTCTAATTCAATACCCTTCTAATTTAACCTGCACGCAACCAACCACCTTAACACAATGGCGCAAATGAACGTGGTCCTGGGCCGCGTCCTCTAACAGCTACTGCCTGAGTAATCCAAAATGATTGAAACATACATTTTGAGCCACGAATCACTCAGAGAAACACAGGAATGAGTGAAGAAATGATAGTAGGTCGAATGTTACTCCTGCTACTTGATTCACTACATTTTCTAACATCCTCTACAATGCACTAAAATTTTATTTTATGTGAAGTGCTACTCGAACCACGTCAATCTTTGGAAAGAGTTTGCTATTCATTTTAGAGTTTGAATATCTGGAATACGCGGGAATAAGTTATAAAATTCTAGTCACACACTGCCATTTGAGGAACTATAGCCAAGGATACCATTTCAATTCCATTTGGCCGATCGTAGCAAAAGATTCGACAGATGCGTATTTGTGATGCGAATTTCATTATTTGATAAGCAGTTATCAGTTAGTAAGTGCATGGTGCAGTTTACTTTGGGGAGGTCTTTATTAGATTATCTAAATGATGCCGGTAAAATTTGGACACTAAATATTGGAAGATATGTTATGAGTAGCCATGCTCACTTACATTAGCTGTCAAAAGCCTGCCACAAGCAGAAGACTGTCTCTTTTAAAAATAAATGCTATCTCTTCAGCCAGTAATATCAAATGATAGTGCGCTTGGCAGTTGATAACATTACCCTTTGGCAAATATTCATTTGACGCATTTCAGAAAATATTAAGGACCTTGAAAATTGTTGATCTACTGGGATGTGTTCATGAAGCATTATGCTATCCTTGAGTAACTATTTACGAGTTATGCTGTCCTTGAGTAACTATTTACGAGTTAAAGATTTCTTTTCCTCAAAAACACTATAAGATGTTTACCATGATGCATTTTTATGACGTCGTAAAGACAATATCTGTCCTTTTTATTCATATGCAGCTAGAAAGTCACTGGATACTGTTCAATGTCATCTGAAAACCTGATAAAAATTCACATGCAGGAGGGATTTAGACTATAGAAAATTGTTTTTCACATTAACATATCCACTGCAATAATAGCTTTTATTTGCGGATAAATACAAATGTTTATACGCCTCTGCTTCTACCAACTACGAATGTACCCATACCGGTGTATACACGGAGCGGAATCCGGTAGCAATGTTGGATGGGCTGAATCTCCTGTTGGACAGATTCCATGAGCCGCTGAACAAGATCCAACACACACCGAACCGCGTGACTGAAATATTTCTCAATTTCAGGGAAACGCTTTCTCTGAATGTTTTAATTTGTCCTCAAGATATGAAACATTAATATTTTTAATACGATAGGAAAAGTTTGTGATTCTGGGAGGGTGACCAACAGCTAAGGTCATAGATGTCATTCATGAAATTGATAGGTATTTTTTAGGGAACGGAGGAAGAGTGGAGCGAAATCTGGCGTCGGCATTAGCATCCTGCAAACGAAAGGAGCCAAGGAGACGACGTTTAGCTACCCATCTGGCAGGTGGTAATGCATTTGAAATGTTCTAGATATAGCACTCAAGTGGGTACCAGTACACAAATGAATAATTACTGCCACTGCCGGGGCTCGTACCCGGGCCCTTGGAATGAGAAGTGAGTATTATAGCCATCGTACCAACACGGTACTCTGAAAAAAAATCACTTGAAAATGACTTGATATCATCTCGGGAAACGATCTGGCAATGCGCCTCTAGTTAATGCTTCTGTTAAATATAATGGCTTCACATTCACCCTTCATTCTTTCTGCCTAGCAATTCCTCCATTATTCTTCATATTTCCTTATGACTGCTCCATTATTCGATTTTCAAGTACCCTCTCAACGCCACGTAGTATGCCAATCATACCAATGATGCACTTTTCTTTTATACTCGTCGGATTCTTAACGATGACGATATTAGAATCGTTAAAAGTGATTTAACAACAATGGTAGATTCTCGGTCGGTTTCCATATGTTCCAGACCTTCCGTACCGTCTGCATAGTGGGACATATCCATCAATTCCTATT
Organism: Platycnemis pennipes; assembly: GCA_933228895.1. Classification (NCBI taxonomy): domain Eukaryota; kingdom Metazoa; phylum Arthropoda; class Insecta; order Odonata; family Platycnemididae; genus Platycnemis; species Platycnemis pennipes. The sequence goes on from OW121846.1 coordinate 30,718,078, forward strand.
ACTGAATAGCACATTCAAACTACCATTCAAAAACTCTCCACAAATTCCAGTTTCCTATTTGCTGCTCAACGTACAATCTTTTTCCTTTTACCTAATCTTCTAAACAATTTGCATTTTTCTGCATGACTCAATAGCCAATTCTCAATTTGTGTATGTAATTCAGTATTTTTTCCTTCCAGTGTACTCCAGTCTTTCAGCTTCAATAACCTGAAACTACTACTACCTAAATGAAAACAATCGTCGAGGGATAAGTTAATTGTAAGAATGGAAAAGAAAAACTTCACATGAGATGTATGGAGAAGGTTGTTACTAGAGATATATAATAATAATATTATACTAAGAGCTGGAAATACGACGTGGATGAAAGAAAACAATTCATCAGCACGTACATCTGCAGCATGCATATTTATGGCAGTGAGACATACAGCAAAAAAATCAAGACTGGAAGCATTTTAAATGGGGTAATAGAGAACAATGATGAAATAAACTGGAAAGACTGAGTGAAAAACAAAGATGTCCAAAGAGCAGTGGGAGAAATTAAAAGTCTTCTGAAAACTGTGGAGAAGGCGGGACAACTTCACGTCCATATCTCGACACATGATGAATGATGAAGACGATCGTCGACGGACGAGGGAATGGAAAGAATAGCAAAGAATGATCTAGTATGAGACACATCGAAATAGAAGTGAAGAATATGAAGGAGAAGAACAACGTAAATATGAAGAGGGTAGCTGATAGGAGAATTGAATGGATAGCTGAGTCAGACCAATCTTAGGAATGTTTTCTCATGATGGCAATGATGACCCATCCTACCTCAATTCATCTATCCCTAAAAGCTCAAGAGATCTGAGCTGTCGGTTGCCTCCCGTATTTACAGCACAGAACCTCTCTATGCATCGGATGCGCAATGAAATTTGATTCATTTTATGCTACAAATTAAGTGAAAAATTCCAGATGCAAGAAGGATTGTTTGAAAAAGAGCTTATGCTTCATTTATTGGCATTCATCCACACTATTTCCTCGCTGGCGATGCTTCAGATCGTGCACTCTATTGCTTAGTGCGAAAGGGCTTAAATCTGAGAAGAATGTGGTAAATCACTGACAGAGCACACCTCGATGCTGGAGTGAAAGGAACTTCGCCGCCACGTAAAAATTATATTGTTTCGCCCATTATCAACATTCCCAAGTTTTCTCCGAGAGTCGTTTAAGTCTTCATGCTCCCTCGTTCGAGCTTTCATCACTCGTCCCGGTGCTTCCATAAAAAGACTTATGCTTCCGCTTCCTCTCGCCCTAGCGGTGGAAGAACAAGGAGAAGAAAAAAACTCGCTCACAAAGGAACCAGCTCGGCGATCGCCTCTTCCTCGCTGTCACACGTTCAGCGGCGTGACTTCCCCGGCTCCTCCCACGCCCCCAACCTCCCTCCCTCTCCTCAACACAACACTTCGCTGAAGACCTTCGGGATGGTCGGAGAGTCCTTCCCCCTTCGCGGTACGAGTCAGTGCACATTCGAAAACCCGACTTCTTCTTCCCTCCCTGTCAACCTCCTCCCGAGCCCGACTGCTTGTGCCCTAGTTAAGAGGCTGGAGGTTGGACTCCTTGATCATACGAAAGCCGGCGATGTGTATCATGGGAAGGAAGGACAATGCCTCTTTCTCTGCCCTTGGGAAATGGAGCTTTGTGATGTTACATGGCGCCTCCATGTGTATTTGAACGTTGCGCATTTGGTTGTGAGGTGCACGGAAAATTCAATCCCTCCGAAGTTAAAATAGGGATATATAACGCAATATGTTTCCTTTCATTACCTTTTTAGTAAAACCTCACAAAAATATCTGTCCCGAAGTCGTCGAAAGCTTTTGTTGATCAAAATTATATCGTCAGGCCCTATTTGACTTAGCGGCATTAAATCACGCGCGTTGAATGAGGCCTGTGTAATAAATCTGTTGCCAATAGTGTTTCAGTATATGCTGCCGTTGATTTATTCTTGTTGCTATGTTTTGCGGAAATGTTCGATGCGGAAATGTTTGTCCCGGAAGTTACGGTCACGCGTATAACAAGAGATAGTGCAGTTTTTTGCTTTTGCAACCTGTCTCTTTGCCTCCTTTTCGACTTCACAGTAGTAGTAGAAACAATTAGGGTAATGCGACCGACAACTACGGTCATTTGTGCCTATAAGGATAATATGGAAACTAGGGATACGCAGGAATTTTTCCGGGAGTATAGCAACGGTCAAGTGAAACACTGCGTCCGCATCATAAAGAAAGATGAATGGTGGTCTATGGTTAGTTATTATAACGAAGTACTAAACTTTAGGTGCCCTCCACACGGCACCCAGTTTGGGACCGGTATGCGTCTGAAAATGTTTGCCTCCCCCAGGATTTGAACCTGGTTACTCGGAATATTTTACTCGAGAGGGTTCCATCACGTTTTGATAAAAAAAGAAATGAGTGGAGTAGCTGCGACTCCTCGGGATAATAATATGGTGGTTTCCCCTTGCCTTTCACACCGCAGTACTACAGCCGTTAAAGTAAATGTTCCCACATCTGTAGTGAAATTAGTGTCGCTGTACCGACCACTGTGGTCTCCACCATCACTCATATGAAGAAGAGCTGCTGCCCCCTCTTCCGGGTGATGGAATGCATAATTGTTGGCGGCCTCCAATCTTCAAGTCACGGCATCTTCACATGTTCTGTATTATTTAAAGGCCTACCTTACCCAGGATAGACCAATATCCCCTCGGAATGCCATCGCTTTTTGCCCACGACTGCTTAATCGACGAGTAAACTCGCTTATCTCGCAGCTAACCTCTGTATCTAGAGGTCGACCCACCATCCGCAACCCTGTGACTCGGTGGCTTTAAGCTCAGCCGCGAGCCGGCCATATCTTGAGACACGATGCCCTGATGAAGACAATCGTCGAGGGAAAAGAGGAAAAGAGATGGCAGGCCTCGTATGAGATACATGGAACAGGTTGTGAGGGATGTAAAGTGAAGAATTACGTCAAAATGAAAAGGTTGGCTGACAGAAGAATTGAGTGGAAAGCTGCGTCAAACCAATCCTTGGTTCACCAATGATGATGATGATGAGACTCGGAATATAAAACCAGTAAACCCTCCTTATCCAATTTCCCCAAGTAGGAAGCATTCCTGAAAGAAGTGGAGCATTGGCTGGATCGAGAGAACATCGAACGTTCTTCAAAATACTCCATGCACTCTGATGAGAAACACGGAAAGAGATGTCTTCTCGCGACCTAAAAACAATGGTATTTTTCACGGCATGCTCGAAAATTTCACAGCGCTAGTACAAACATTCGCCGTCCATTAGGACAAAGCGTGCTTCGGTTGATTGCTCCGACGAACGCTTTATAAAGTGAAACGGACCGTAATCACACTTTTCCGGATTTTTTTTCGCCCTCGTAATTACATTTTTCCGGCCACGGTTACGTGACCCATAACTGGCTCCGAGACTTTTTTTTCACGTCACTCTCGAATTTGAATCGTAATGTGTAGCGACCCATAATCAAGCACACTTCGGATACCCCGATATGACGTCTAACAGCACTGCAGTGTTAATGCCAATGCCTACTTTTCCTTCCCTTTTGAGTCCACCTACGTGTTTCAGTCTGTTGACGTCTCCTCCACGGCTACTCCGCCCACGCAAAAACCCATAACAAGACTTCCGAACGGGATTTGAATTCGCATCCCTCGAAGCCAGCCAGCTGAGTCGTACAATGTCAACCCATCGGCCGTTGCGTCATGCCGTAATCCGGAGAATAGTTCTAAGATTGGAGCTATAGTTCTGCGTTCGTGATCTCACAGTTTTTTTTTACGACCACGCTTGAACTCATCCCGGTAACTGCCCAGCTTACTCCGTACCCTCGAGTGAAGCAGAAAAATTTCCTTCCCACAGTAATATCAATGTGAATGTCGCAAACAAAGTGGAATAAGCTACTAAAAGACACTAAGGAGAGACGAGAATGATTTGATTGATTGAATGATGGTTGATGGATGAATTGGTTGATCCCCTATCAATCAAGCGATGACACTAATCGCTTTCGAACATTCGGGGTTCACTACTTTCTCATCACCTGCTACTGACTTTTGACACGATTTGCCCATTTGCGGCATATTTATTAGCGAAGAAGTCCCATATTTTATTATATGTTTAATAGGCGCACCTAATACTAAGAATAAAGAAATTGATTATATATAGTGCAGAATTTGCTCTGGGATTGTTTTGCATGCGTCCCATGATTTCTCGTACCCTACAATGAAAGAATTTTCTGTTTGGATTGAAATAAGCTTTTGCATATGTGAGCACAATATCAATGGAGACTTTTACGTGTATTTAAGCAACGTTTCATCGACGAAAGAATAGATATAATTGCAATAAAAATAATTGAGAGCCATTAATGCAGATATGATTATATTAATTCAATCACCATGGCAGTATAGGTATTTCGTGTTATTGTATGGAAATAATATTATGCTTTCAATGACTTGAAAGGAATTGCTGCTGTAAATGTAATAGTTTATGCTATCAATGATACAATGTAATTTGAATAATGAATTATGTCGCTCGCAAACAGATATCGTGTTTTATAATGAGCAGGCGATTATTATTATCCCATCTAAAATATACCCTGTGGAATATGTAAACTTTCCTGAGGTTCTCCTCATATTTCCTTCCCATTACTCTCCAGCATAACTAAAAATCAAAAGCCAAACGGTACACGGTTGAAGAGTAGGTCTTGATCATCTCTTGCGGCACACCTCAAAGCTATCGATCGCAAAATGAGATATCTTTCCTGGGAAATTGCCGGTGAGAACAATAGCCAATAATGGTACAAGGATCTGAAGGGACGTATCTGATTCTCCAGCGCAGCCGATCGCAAGGATTTCACGGTGAACAGATACTCCGGCATGATTGGATGGGATGGGAGTCTTTCCAATTCCTCGGACAAACAAAGACTTTGGCTTTCTATCCGGCTATCGGCGATCGTTAAGCCAATGACGATCAACGGGACAGATCAGGCGATCATACCTCCTAAATATTGAATTCGATGGCCAAGAAAGGCCAAGATGGCAAAAAACTATTTGTTCGACTCAAATTACCAGAAAGAAACATACGGATGAAATAACACTAGTGAGTACACTCAGGAAAATCCATATTCCACTAAGGAAATGTGTCTCCCTGTCATTTTTTGAAGCGATGGTTGTATATGAAGCATATAGGCCACAGGCAGTGACTTGAGAACGTAAGAATGAGGATGATAGCAAATGAGGATGAATTTCTTCCGCGTGTCTTTGCTCTCTAAGTTGATTTAATCGGAAAATGAAGTAAGTAATAAAAAGAGGAAATTTGTTTTACAATTATCCTAGTAAAAGAAAATAACGTGATTGGTCACTAAGTGCAATGGCCTCTTTTATTCACCTATTTCCATCACCAGAAAAGTTTCTCGCCGGTCTCTGATTTCTCCCAAGTTTTTTCCCTCCTATGGAAACCTTCGCATTTAACTGTCTAATACACCGACCTGTGGGCCTGTGAACACTGAATTCCACTTTAATGCTCCCAATTCGATTCCAATCATTCCAATTCTCAATCAATCGATTTTCTTCGCATTTAATCACCACTAAACTCAACTCCCAATTAGTAAGTTTAAGGATCTTTCTATTTCACCACGAGTATGAGATTGGAAACTCTTCATCGTGTTGAGAACACTTAAGCGCGCAAGGCTCGCCCAATTAGAAATAATGGACGTCCGGTGAGTATAAGCGTCTGGTATACCAGAATTACATATTTGCTCAGCGGAAAATGTACAAACCATTGGGAGGGAGGGGATAAAAAGAATTGCTGCTCCGTTCAATTTTTGCGATGGTAAAAAAGTGTATGTATTTGTAGTCAGCGTGGTCCAGGTTTACAGCCGTTGCCGATTCCGTGTGAGCAACGCACCCTGCATTACGTTGCATCGGTGATACCCACTCAATTGGAAATTACTTCCATGCATAATGCTCACGTGGAGGGCATGAGGGCATTTACTCATCAGCGCCGGGGGCTGATTACTCCGGCGAACCCGCGAGTGATTGTGGGGCGGGGGAAATGGAAAACCCTGTACGCGAACGATGTAATAACGAGATTGCTCTCCGAGTTTGCAGTGCGCACTGTAATTTGGGTGATTGGATGTTGCCCTGGCAGACTCCATATATATGGCACGGGAGGGGGGAGGAGAGAGGAAATGGGTCGGGTGGTAAGACGCTCTTCCGTTACGAGGCGACATTGGAGGCGTGGGAAGTGACTGGAAGATAAGCGAGCGTGGGAGTGCCTCTCGCTGTGGCCGGCAAATTTTGAAACAATGCCCGCAGTCGCTATGTATGCTCTTGGAGAGTTGGCTGCTGAATTAAAGAGAACCGCGGCTAAGGATGTCAGTACGGCACGGTTTGATATGATGTATCAACTACTCTACCATTGCCTCATTTGTATTTATTTATTCTTATTTTGAATAGCAAAACGAACGGTTTCAGGGGTAATTTTGTGAAACCATTCCATGATGGAAAGAAAAAAACTGCGAATTTCACTGAAATAATTTACTCACGACCCGGGTTTCGACAATTTATGCCATCTTCAGTTGAGCTTATCTCGCTTATCTTATATTTAGTATATTTCAAGTGCCCTAAATATCGAAATGCTGTTATATCTTCATTTGTATTTCAACCATGTCCCTATTCTCCTTAAATATTTTAATTATTATTGTCGAGGGGTTAAGTGGAAGAAGGAAACGTGCAATCTCAACTATGCTCAAAAGATACGATTTATTATTATTATTACGATCGGTAATCTACATACACATCCTACTCTGTAATCCGTCAGTACGGCGTGGGGCAGAAAGTGTTATAATACCAGCCTCTCTAATTGTGTTCCAGTGAGTTTGCAGGTAGTTCGTGCAATTTTAGTGTCATATGAAGGGAATGGAGGTTGGTAAGTCAGTGTGTAGGAAGGTAGGCTGCCTACTGGGGGTTTCAGGTTCGAACCTCATGCGGCACAGCGGAAGGAAATGAACTCCATACTCCTTATAATGTGTGAATTTCACATATCTCACTGACCAAAAAAAACTTCGAATTGAACACAACTTCCTGATACGTTAAGGTCTCTTAGTTGAAGGTCTATTGAACGACAAATCTAGGTATTGTTATGGTTGATAATTTCCGAGGAAAGAACGAATGTTCGAATAAGTTGGTATCAGAACCAATTTCCCTAATCTTATATATTTGATACAGTCTGTCTATATACAGTTGTGTCATAATAATTTTCTCAGTGTCGTAGGTATGTACATGCAAAACTGGCGAAGTCGACAAACCTGTACCCAGTGGTTGGATTCAGCGGGTTCTGCAGAAAAGATACTTTATGCCTTTATGGTTGAGATAGGGAAATTAGTCGTTAAAATAGAACTTATTCAGTACTTTCATTTATATATAAGCAAAGATAGAACGAAGGACATTTATAAAAGCATTTAAAGAAACTTGTCGCTGCCGTAGATCATCTTTAATTATTTTTAAGATAACGTGTATGACATTACGTAAACGTGTGAACATGTGTGGATGGTCTTAATCATAAAATTTCTCCTCTAATGTGAATACTGATATAATGCCTTTCCATTACTTTTTTATGCTGTGGGCATGGAAACCATTCAGAATATTGCCACCCGGTTATTTTCTTGGAGATGACCCACTACTTTATGACTGTATTTAACCAAAAAAATCTTACCATTCGATGGTATTCGTGCACGGAACAAGATCCGAGATTTCCAGATGCCCTCCCTTTAGGCGATAACCGACGCCACTTTTTAAATGCACGCTTATTAAGCCGATTTCTTCGCTCGAATTGTCCCTCTGAGGCAAGGAAAATGAGTGAGAGGGAGGTAAAAAATCAGCGATAATGCAGGAGACGGGTCTTAACGCGCGGACCCTCCGTCGGGCCGCCGGCCGAGGAGAAAAAGACTTGTGGTTGGTCGGCCGGCGGTCGCCAGAGCCGGTAGTCGCCTCTCGTTGGGCTCGTTCCGACTCGCCTTGTCCCTCGTAAGTGCTGGCGGAGAAGCGGGAGGGCTCTTACTCGAGACGGTCAAATTAAAACCTGCCCACGTAAAAGAAAACTGTTAGTCCCGACCCGCGCCGGAGGTGTGTTACGTATTGTGAGTGCTTCGTGACCTCAATTCCGTAACTTGAGGAGAAAATGCGTAACCCATGATGGGCCAGTCATTGTCTCACTGTTACGATCGCCGATCGGCTGATTTCAATGCGGGGATAGTTTCGGAGTGGGTGACGAGTAAGGCGATGTTAAAATATTCATTCTCCGTGTTGGTTTCGTTAGTCGCCTCCTCTTTGTCACCGGAGAAAAAATGAGTTTTTCAGTAAATGACCTGCTTTTGAGGAGGAATGTTTGCATCCAAATGACAGGAGATTCCCATGAAACGTTTTAATCTACAAAAACATACCCCTTTTACATGTTTTTCTCATTTCTCACGCACATCAGAATTCCTAAGGTGGGAAGTGATGAAGAAAAATGACTTTCGGTTAGACTGTTTGTGAAACCTTCCTTCCGATACGATGAATTGCCTTCATTGAAAAAACGAAAGTTAACGTTATTTGTCACCACTACAATACGTGAATACTATGTGAAACTAAAATCTAATTGCAGTCGAAGTGATCATTAAACTGAACCTATTCTATTTTCACCGAGGCTCCGTTAGTGAAAGGTATTTTGTGAATTAACTTTTTTATTGTAAGGTTTATCTTGTTAAAATTTCCGAAATATTTACACATAATATTTGAGATTTAATTTTACTAAGAATTTTAAAACTTAAAATAACTCTGAGAGGATTTGAACTGTTATGCAATGCCAGGAATGGAGGTAAAACGTGTAAAAAATGTTCAATGAAACATTTTGTTCTCTTTTCTAGTGTCTATGCCTTGGTATGACACGTTCCAATGCTTAGGTGTCATCCCCTGGCACCCGATGTTATGTTAAGAAGGCACAAAGGTGTTGAGACGCTTAGTACTGGCAATGAGCAACAATATATCAGAGGATAGGAAATTCAGCTCCTTCCTCACTTTATTAGGGAACAAGATGGTCACCGGCGTGATTTCACAGCGCGAAGAGAATTTTCGAATTGGCATAGGGTGAACTCCTGGTATTCGAGTTCCTGCATTTGCTTCTGCTCAGCAGCCTTATGCAATTTATATGGAATGAATGGCAGATACAAAATTGGATTAACACCCTTATTTTTGACTTCAAATCCGAGAGGGATATTAGTTTTTCCAACAGCTCTACCATTTTTTCGAAACTATATGGCTCGAAGCTATTTTTTCGAAGCTATTCCTCTAGCAATTATCCACCCATTAGATCAGAGCGAAAGAGAAAAAACTTAAATTGGATACCTGATTGCGCTTTGCGATCGTTTAGCGTGCCTATGCCCGAGAGATACCGCCGTAGCCAGGTTCGTAGCGCGCCGGCTCGGCAACTCAAAGATCACCGGTTCGAATCCCGTCTAGGGCATGGATGTTAGGTGCCTTAGAATCAGGGCACTAGCTTAGTCAGGACGAAATAACCTCAGCTGTTGGAACTCGAAGAAACCCAAGTCTACTAGTACTACTTATGTTCGAGGACAGTGGCTTCGTGAAGCCCGATTCCGCCCAATGATTGCCATCCTTTATGGATCGTAGACACGAATGAAACCTAGCTCTAATAAAATAGGGAATTCAGCTTCCTCCCTTAATTCCTTTACGGGATTGCCTTCGGGATTAGGAATCCTGGATTGACCAAGCTAGCCCAAGGTCCACGGTTTGATTCCCGGTCTAGAAGGCTTTCTCTCTCAGGTTATCCACGCACTTGTTTCCCGGAGGGTTACACGGGGGAGGTGTGGGCAAGGGGCCTCTCTGGCGATCCCTTCTCCGCTCCACCCGCACACTCGCCCGATGACCCGAGCAGCAGGCTGGCACACGCCTCCCCCGAAAACAATGCCTCGCCACAGACCGTCCTTCCGGAATTGGAATGCTTCGCTCCTTCGGGGAACTTCTCGGCGACCGCTTCCATTTCCCTCTCTCGCCTTCAGCCCTGCTCCCTTTGTTCCCGCAACGTGTAATTACCCCGGCTAGGGAGGAAATGCTCGGATTTGGGTCGCGGTGGATTGGAGTGCGCCCCCCCAGCCCCTGGGGGCCTCCGAGGGTGGATCTCGCGTTGCACGTGCCCCCGGAGGCCGCCGCCGGGGGACCATCGGTCCCCGGCCCCCATCCCGGGTCCCTCTCCCCACAAGACAACGACCCTCAGCGGGATGTGGAACAACCCTCGCATTCTAAGGCGTCACGCGAAATTGGCGGCAAGGCACGGATCTTCTAATCATCCTTTCCACATCTCAGGCGGAAATCTAATCCCGAAGCAGTGTTTTTCGCCCTAGAAATCTGCGAGGAGACCCGTGCTACGCGGCCGGTCATGGAAACAGTGGCAGCAGTAGTGGTGGTAGCAGTAGAATTATTAGTTATTACGGTTCTTGGACTATTTAGGTCACACCTCACAGTGAAACATAACTAAAGTATAAGCTTAATCCTAATATCCATATCACCCTAGTTTATGTTGGCTACGGTTGCCGGTTGCAGCTTCAACGAATCAGCGCCAGCCAGTTACGGGTTCCGGTTGAATGATGGGAGTTTCTATTTTCCAACGGGCCGGTTGTCTACTGTAGTGACCAATAAACGATAGCCAACCGCAGTGTATCCTGTTGGGTCACGTTCAGTTTTTGTTAGATTTGTACGATATTTTGATGTTACCAAAAATATTAAGGAGGTTAAAATAAAAAAATAAACACGGGACCGCGTGGGACAAAACAGCAGAGAAATTCCACTAACTAGGATATGAATGCACGCCAATAAGTAAAACGACTACAGCGCCATTTCAACATCTCTAAAGCATTTTGTGTGCAAAAATACTGATAACATGAAAACCATACCGATTGACATATTCATGTCTATAAAATTTTTTAATCGGAAAAATGCGCATCTAATAACAGTTAGTTGGAAATAAGACATATGCTTGCGACCTGAAAACAGGTTTTTTTAGGTGACGCTCATTCATTCCTTTAAGCGTATGCGATTTCTGTTAACTGCAATTTTTGGAAAAAGTGTTTCAGATGGACGGCTTCTCTAGAGTGACTTAGATAGAGGACATGTTTTTCTATAAGTACCCATAATTTTAAATGAATGAAATACTTTTATCATACGGTACAACCTACTTAAGCGTACATTCAGAACAATATTTACCTATATGAACTTCCGATCTCACAAGACGGATGTATTAACAAAGCAACAATTTCCTTGAGGTCGTATTAAACCTACTAATTTTATTCGTGTTCTTTATATTTTGACAGATTCAATAAAGCCAGCCCCAACTGCCAAATCAGTTCAGGTATGAATAATGTGTTCTTGTCATAGGATGAAGCTCAATGTTATGTTACGTTAGACGATACAATATAACCCTAGCAAACAGAGCACCTCAAAACCTAATACTTCCTCTACCTATTGTGCCTTTTCCATTTAATACAGTTAGGCGGTCATAAGGTCAAAGTCTTCTCGGTGCTCAATAATTCTTATGTATTCTCCGAATTCTAAGCTTGTCCAATGTCTAATATTTCTCAGCCAGGAAAGATTACCTCTTTCCAAATAGCACTTGCCCTGAATATTTCCTTTAGTTATGAGTTGAGCCAGGTAATATTTGTTATTTCATAAGATATACTACCTAACTATAGTGCTATCGATGGAGCAAAACATCCGCACTCCTATACGAACACAATACATTTAGATATCCTTTGGTTAGCTAATTGCGCTTTGCGATCGTTTAGAATACCTATGTCCGAGGGCTGCCGTGGTAGCCGTTGCTTTGCCGACCCGGCTACCGGCACCGGTGAGAGCTGTAGGAAATGCTCCAGTAATCTAGGATAACTGCGTGGAAGTGCAATACTTGGATGCTGGAAGTAATGAAGGGATTTGGGTGCGGGAATCCTTGCCCTTTTGTAAATATCAAAGCTGCGCTCTTGACCTTGGTGACGTTTCATTTCATTCTCAGAAATGGCGATTTTTTTCCGAACTAGCTCTCGTAACTTTTTGACGGGGACATAAAAGACGTGAATCACCGCAGGAGGAGTGAATGAAAAGACCGTTATAGCCTGTTAAATATTGTGTATTGGCCGAGAGGTTAGACAATTCTGTATTGGGGTCGGAGGGTCCCCGGTTCAAATCCGAACGATTATTGTGAGCATCTTGAGAACAAAGCGGTTGATTTCCTGCATGAACTCTGTTGCGGACCGGAAACGTCACGAGAAAAATGGCAGGCTCCCCTGAGGTGATGAATGCTATTTGCCATTGCTCTAATTTGAACACTAGGTAAACTTTGCTGTTGGAAATAATAATGCACCTTTGGATGCTTAATTATACCTGTACGGACATATCAGATGGAAAAGTTGGCTGAATGATAGTCTACTGACCGGAGGCTCCGGGTTCAAAACCGGGAAACTCCTATGGTCAGCCAGCCGAAGCGAAGCTAAGTTATCTCTGGGAACGACATCTTACTGGGAAACAGCAGGTGGGACAAGGGAAGGAATTGCCCCACCCCGAAGCGTGGTACTTGAATTTCACACGCCGCGGCGTGTGAAATTGAGTTTTTGAGGTTTTTGAGTGCAAATACTCCTATGTGTGCCGTTAACCTTAGTACTTTAGAGGGTTTTACCCTCACAAGGTCGACCGACCTACAGTGTTGGAGGTATGAGAGTTGCTTGAATTTAATCCGTTAAAATCAGCTGAAGCAGAGAATAAAGTGACACACGACATCATTATTATATTTTAAGGGATAAAAATTTTTCATACGGGCCACAGTAAGCATAACCTGCGGTAGGTGGCGTACCATGGCGTGGTACATCGGAGTTTTGCACGGAGTTTCCGAGGAAGGACCGGGACAGTAATATTTAATCCGGTCACCGCCAAGGACTCTCGGGTGAGGGAATGTTTTTGTGCCCGCGACCGCAAACATCTCATTACCGCCAATAATTTGAGACCTCTTTTATGATGTCCCTCTCCGTTTTCACGAGCTTCCGATATCTACGCGTCCGTCGCGAGCACTCGAGGCTGCAAAAATGTAGTAATATCGGACACCTGTCTGCTTCGCTGGTTCTTCTACACTTCCCTTGCGAAACAAGGGAAGTGTGGAACAAGCAGTATTGTGAATCAAGGGAAGTGTGAAAGGGCCATCTTTCTCCCCTCTTTCCCATTTTTGCCGTTAGAACGCTCGCTGTTTACGCAGGCGCTATGTATTGTGAGTTGTCGACTCACAACCACGTTCGATTTAGACAGTCGATCGAATGTCGATTAGAACGTATTATGTTTTTGGAAGATTTTGTTAAACTTAATTTCCCTTGACATTTAGGGTTTTGGCACTAAGGTTCCGAAGTTCTGTTCTATTAAGGGGCAAAAGAAAATGAACCTAATGGTGGCCACTGCAGATTACAGACTAAAAATATTGAGCGTTGCAGTGTTACCCAGCTGAGTACCGCAGTCAACCGCTTTAAGTTGACCCGCCATACGTCGAATACGTCGCAAGTCGAACCTCCGTATGACGAATAGATCTTAAGTAGACGAATAACTTTACTCAACCTCATATGTCTTGTTTAATGGTTTTACTGCATTTAAAAGGTTAACAAAATTTTCCGTCAAGCGGTATTGACGAGAGAATTTGTTTTTCAGGCCCTTTAATTGTCAAGTTACATAAAATAGTCTTATTCACGGATTATTATCCGCAAAAGGTTGACGGAGACCTATCTACTACGGTCAGATATTTCACTTGAAGAATGCTGCTATCCTTGTCGGTTTATCTCTCCACAATGTCCCGAAGTATTTGTTCATTATTCAATACATTCAACGAGACCAAAGGTGCCGCTATGTTAGAATTAGATAATGACTTATTAAAGTTAATTTTAGAATGAGATAATGACACATTAAAGTAAATTTAAGAGGAGAATTTTAACCCCAAGATGGAATAAAATTAGTGCTTACGTCAGATGTTTTTCACTATGCAAAATTTATGCATGTTCCCACGGCGACGATGATGTCACTGCGTTCTTGAGGCAAAAGCCATGTAGTGCCAGCGGGACAAATGTCATACGTCCCTGGCTAAATTACGCGCAAGAGAAGAATGCTGTGTTTACCTCTGCAGGCAGGGAATAGTCAATTTAAGTAGACGCCCGTGAACTTAAGTTCAACGACTTCAAACGTTCTCGGACTTAAATCAAGGCCATTAAGTAAAACACAAAATAGAATAGTGGATTAGGATGAAAGATTATTCATTCCTCCTTTCAGCACATGGTCACTTCTCATGCCTTAGATTTCGCCGCAGCGCCATCGTTTGACCCAAGAAGGGTGAAAAGGTCACCCGTGGGCGGCTGCAGACCACTCCTCTTCGTCCGCTGGTAACGCGGTGTGCCCTCGAGTTTTCTTTGCGGTTGGCTCATTCAGCGGTGTTTTTCATAAACATGAGGGCGTGCCATCAATTTGGGAAGATTATCTCATGAAAATGGATCTTTGCCCCTTACCGCTTGTTTGATCGAACCAATCTCCCAAAAATGGAAGTCCCACGCTAATTTGGACGATACCGGACACGGCGCTGAGTAAATAATCTATCGGACGTGCGTGAAAAAATGTAGGGTTCATCTGGGCCCGGGAGTTTCTGAACGTGGGGCATTCCCCTGTATTTTTGTTCATCGTGAAAGCATTTTAGGAATCACGAAGATAAGGTGAGGAACATTAGGAAAATTTAAACTTTCGACCGAGAGGGTTGACGACCCGACTTTGGACTTTGGAACCGATGGGTCCTAGGCTCGAATCTGAGCATACCTGATAGGAAGCCTATATTTAGCTTTGCATCTGTAAGTGTTTATGAATGTAAGTTATTTTCCTTTGTATTTTAAGTTTTTACCTTGTTGCGTCTTTCGTGATAAGGCGAACCACTTATCAGGAGGATTTAGCAAGTTTTTCACACTTCCCTTTTTGAGCGTTTATTTTCCTACCCTGGGATTTTTCAAAAGGATAAAGGGATAAAGGATCTACGAGCATAAGATTTCGTTAGAAAATTAACCGTCACATTTTTCCCACAGTTGTATATACTTTTACCTCTCCATAACAATATTGCACGGATTCATGAAACTTATGTATGGGTGTCATTTATTATTTGCTGTCATATATCATATCTATTCATGTATTGATTTAATTCTTCCTAATTGTAAGCTTGCGAGTTTATTTGTTCTTCACCTGTATTATAAATTACAATAAGCACTTGTGAAGTATTTTCACGAAGGATTAGATGGAATCAGGTACAACTTTATCTCATTAGAGATCCAAAAGAGAGGTTTTAATTTTTTTAATTTGAGAACCAAGTGTTCTAATTTTCTGCATATTGGAATTCCTCTGGAACCCGAATATGTGATAGAAATAGTAACTGACTTCCCCATCCTGAGTGTTTCAAATCCATCCACCTTTGAAAATAGCTAAGACTCAACATTGCATATCGTAGTACTATTTTCATTCAGTTTCTCGCTAGGGATCCACTAGCTAAGTACTCAATTTGTCGTAACATTCTCTTCCCTGCAACTAATCGAAATCTATGGCCCCAATTCCTCGAATCCTGCCTCCGTTAAGAAAAAAGATTCATTTGACAACTTATTTCACGTAAATTACGTGGAATGTTGGGATAACTGAAACTAATTTTTCCAGCAATTCCCTCATTTGGAAGCCATTCACACTTGCGGCACAAAGAATTTCCCTCGGAGCTGTCTCTAGGATAAGATATAGGGGTGGCACCGCTAATATTAACTGCTCTTCATTTTCGGATTCCCGGAGAAAAAGGTCAAACGGTTGTCAGCGACGGGGGACTTGAGTCATGAGGCTCTCAACCTCCTCCCGCTCCGGTATCTCCGAATATTCACGCCGGCCGAAGAAGAAGCGGGTCAACCGATTTGTCAGCGCTCAGTGAGGCCTCCTGTAACTCCGTGAAAATATCCGCTGGGGCTCATTCCTCATGCTCTCCGAATAACCTTCCAATAGGATTCACCGATTACCGAGTGCAATATCTGCCAGCTTAAACGCAAGTATAGCAATATCAAGTATAAGAACGTTACAATTGTGAGAAATCAGAAACCATTGCAGTATTTAATATCTTTAGTATCAAGGGTAATACTGAAAAAACCCACTTATTGAGCTACAAAACATACGAACTGGATACAATGCAAATATACGTACATCTTCTAATGGTGAATTTTAAGAGTTTACTTTAATGTAAAAGGGCATAATATAGGAGTGGGTGGAACTATTTCTGGCCCCGCGAAGTGCTCCACTGAACCATGAACTTCTGTCTTAGATTTTAACTTTACTTACCGAAGACAGAAGTGTATATCTAAGTTGATCGCTACCCAGAGATGGACATAGTTTTATTCACTCTGGTATTATGCCCTTCTGAATTAGATAGGAACTCGTAAATGGCAAAAGTTCGTCTTTCAACCATGCATGTACGTATATATACGCATATACGTAATCATCATATACGGGTGTTTACAGCACTTTAATTAGCTTTTTTCAGCATTGCCCTTGAAAGGGAAATTACTAAAACTTCAGTGGCACCTAATTTGTGGCAGTTGGAACCGTTATAATGTTTGATACTGTTTTCCTAATATTAAGGATCTGTTTATGTAAATTAATTGTCTGGTTGGATTTATGGTGTGGATCGGGGTGCCCAAGGTTTTTAAGGCAGCGGGACATTTTATTTGCGAAAGATTGGTCTTGGGCCGCACTTTTTGAAAAACATCTTTGATTAAAAACCTGACTGTTTGTTGAATATTAACTGTATCTACATTTATCATCTCAATCAAGAAAGAGAACAAAATGCATGACGGTAAATGAATTAACGGCCTCATTAAACAATCATGCATATCTTTTTACCCTAAATATAAATAAAGCATTAGTGTTAATTATCCTCCCTGGAGCTCACACACAACTGTCCTGGATCGCGGGTTGGACACCCCTGGTTTAGATTAAAGCCTAATAGCTATAATAAAGACTAGATGTAATCACCATTGGTGAATGTAGGTAATTGCTCTTGTGCTTCCTGATTTACAAGACCTCCGTAAATAACTTCATCTTAAAATGCTTTTCTATGCATACTTTATTATTGGAAAGGCTTACTCACATCTGTTGGACTTTTAGTAGGTATTGTATATGCCCTGAACCAATGGTGAGAGGGAATTTTATCCTAAATTATTTGTCTTGATTATATAAAGTGCTTTCCTTTCTGTAGCGTACAATTTATCCAGTAATGCTTGGCCATTGAGTTCCACACCAGTGACTTTGCTCGGTGAGACTCGTAGTTTTTATCATCGTCCTCACGGATCATTAATCGTCTATTTCCGATGAACGTGGAATCCATTCATCAATGTCTTTATTAAATCAGGGTTTACGGTGAGGAACTCGGCTTATAGTAGTAAATAGAGTGTGAAGAACAAACTGGATACTCTATATTTTTGGATTAAATCCTAATTTTTGTATCTGCACATGCGTCTGCATACTAGCCCTTAAATTCGACATATAATTATAAAATATACCGTCCTTTCACTGTCATGCGCGATGAAAATATAAAGCTTAACGGACAGAATGGTGACATGATAATGCTGGATGAGTTATTACGGTAAATGGCTCAATGCGCTGAAGATTTTGATGCATAGGGATTTTGTGACCTCTTAGGAAGAATTAATGAACGGTCGTATATGAAATTTTCATGAAAAATGTTTTCGTAAGATCCTTGAAAAAGTTTTATATAACCTGAAATTGATACATTGAGATTTAAGAAAGAAATGAACTAAAAAGATTTTAATGTTTAGCATTCATTATTGGAAACCGCTGTCGGGAGAATACTACGCAAAAATACTGTTCTGTTTTCATCAGCCACATGTGTAAAATCTTGAGTCCTGAAAATTAAAATGCAAATCATTGAAATGATAATTCCTTCGTGGAATGTTCGGCGTCAATAATATAAGGCAACTTAGGCCATATCTATTTTATGTGGATGAAATGTCTTAGCAATCAACTTTATTATGTTGAAAAAAAGGCGTGATTTTCAATCGACACAGAACCAATCAATTAATATTGCCCCTGCATTGACCTTAGAACCCCTATATTGATAGAAACCATGATTTTGTATCAAAACAAGAGTATTAATCCTATCATATTGGTTTAATGATCTCCCAAAGGTCGATATTTCCAAATTTTCATGTCGATGCATGATTATTTTCGCTTTATCTAATGGTTCATTTCCTACTGCTAAGTGGTCACACGATCAAGAAGATTAAATTAAGCTATGGGCACTTAGGTTAAATTGAATCACAGAAGTATAATCTGGATATATTAACGTAACTCAAACTTTTGTGTTGCTCACCAATTACTCGTGCGATGTTAAAATTTCATTTCCCATTATGGTGCGCGTTACTAAACAAAGGAGACAATCATTGGAGCTGTTGAAAGCTGTGACAGCTATATATAATTTTGAAGAACTGGACTATGTTTGTATTAGCTTATAATATATAAAAAGCTCTCAACTTACAACCGTTTATTTGCAAATGTGTGATTGAAAGGTCAGATATTACATCACACGATCTCGGGTACAAAATTGTCCTTACGCGGCGGCAGATATTCGCTGTCGTTGAAAACCTTGAAATACCGTATTCGACCCGCGTGGGCTGGAAATCGGTACCGAATAGCGGGCACAGACCCAATGCGGGTTCACGAAAACCTCTGAATGCTGACTTCCCGTCACGCCAAGATTTTTCGAATCAATATCCGTCCTCCGCTCGGCTGATGTCTAGGAGCCGTTGCAAAATTCCACAAGTGTCAGAAAAACACCAAGTATTGTTTTTTTTGTAGCCTGTAATTTTATCCCGTTCTCTGGTATACGTGTTCACCCCGCTACTGCCATGCCAACTTTTAGCACTCTGAAACTGGGAGTTGATTTGGAAGCTGATTTTATTTCTCGCCGTTTAAACAAGAGCTGAAGTAAATAGAAAGCTGTTGCGTCAAATCTACACTCATAATGTCGTTGTTAAATGATAATTTCTTGATCACTTGAGATCAAGTTCTTTGCCGGGGATGGCTATGCTGGCATAATGATGTTCTACTTCGTTTTAACCCATATTTTTTATGACTGGGTCTCTTAATTTTTTAGATAGCTGATTCCTTTATGCTGAGGCGAGAACACTTTTGACCGCAGCAAACAGAAATTCCCTCATTAATGACAGCCAACAATTTCCTTAGAATGTAGGACCTTCCTAAGGCAGTTGTAGAAGAAATGAGGAAAAAATGACTTCAATGCGTGATATCTTTCATAGGTTAATGTGACGAAGCGTATTTTTTTCAAGACTTCAATGTTAGAAAGGATTGCGAGCAAAATTAGTTTGTGATAATTTACAATGTCACAGATGAAGAGGAGGACTTTGAAACATTTCACAAGCAAGCAAATCATCTCAATCGAAAGAAAGACTTTTCGACTTAGTTACTCTTGTCCCTTTAAACTGCAGATGTATAACATGATGCTCTCATAGTTGCATAAACTTCACTGATGGTACAGATTTTTGGTTTCGAAAGCTGTATTCAGTTTAACAGCTGGATAGTGTACTCAAACATAGAGTACTAGTGAGTACTGATGAAGAGTGTATTTCTGGTATACGCTCTCAAAATTTTATGCTCAGCAAGAGGGATAGCCACTCGTACTATTTAAGGTGTTGTAAATTTCAAATTTTGGAGGAGATAGGAGGAGACTTCAAGTCTGTAACATTTTAAACAAACTGCAAGGTCTATGAGCTGGAGCACGTGGCGTACGTTTTTTTTGATAATTGAAAATCTGTATCGAAATTGCGGAAATTAATAAGTTTCAGGAGGGAAAAAATAGACCTAAATGAGGTACGTTGATACTATGGTTGTCGGATTTATTTGGGGGTATCAGTTGTTTGGGGTAGGCGACCGGTAGCGAAGGTCATTTGCGGCTTAGGATTGATTGGTGGGTGATAGTTAGAAGTGGGGATTTTTCAGGGAACGGAGGAAGGGTGGAGAGAAACCAAGCGTCGGAATTAGCATATTCTTGGTAAATATTCTAATGTCAACATTAGTACCCTTCGTCATGTTAGCATACTCTCGTACAAAGGGACCGAGGTTAACGTCGCATCCGACGGATGGAGTGCTGAACTCGAAGTGATCATAACGCAGCACGCAAGTGGGAACAGGTGCACAGATAAAAAATCTGCCCGAATTCAAACCCGGATCCTCGGATTGGGAATACAGTACTATAGTCACCACACCAATCCAATCCCCTATAGATTAGGGAGAGACATGAAATTTATTTAGATTGCTATTTTCAAAATGGCTTTTTTGGGAAAATATCGTACGAATGATCGATCTTGACTATGGGCGTAGTAACACAGACAGGGATAGAAAGGTAAACTTAAGTGTCTTCCACAACTTATTTATTAGCTCACACTACCGGTTTAAGCCGCTAGCCTTACAACGAGGAGATAGGGACTTCTGAGTACCAGTAGTCCGTCCTCTCAACGTTGAAAAAGGTGGCTGTGACCACTTAAATATTTCCGCAATTTGTGTTCTTTTTTATATTTAATCGTGAAACCTGTGATGAGATTTTATATGGAAAAAGGAAAGTTAACCTGTGATTTGTTTTATCATGACAAATTTCACAAAGTAAAATCTTGAGTCTTAGAGCGTTATAGACATTTAGGCTGAGGCGATTCATATTCGCGACACTTGCTAGCGAGGGTACATTCCCCGGACTTGGTTTACACCCAAGAATTCTCGAACTGTCAACGACAGTCGTGACGCTTGGCCGGTCGGAGCATTTTGAGAATGTCACGGGACTCGGGGCGTGGGTTTCACGTCCGACTGAGCCCAAGTGCGATGGCCGTCCGCTGGGCCTTGATCGCCTTTAGGGGCCCCGACCATTGTCACCCAACGGGCGTTAAGCGTCCACGAATGGGAGAGGGTCGGGATGGTGTAGTGGTTAGATTACTGTCCTCTCTCCCGATGGTCCATTTCCGAATCCCGACAGTGGCAGATATATTTCAATGTCTAACCGGCACCTACTTCAATACTTCGCGGAGAGCATCCAAGCTCAGCACTCCGTCCACCGGATGGGATTTTAGGCCGTGGACCCCTCGGTGTGTTTAGGTAAGAGCAGACTAATGCCAACCCTAGGTTACTCTCCTCCCTTTCACATCACCCATCCATTACCATCCTTTTACCTTTTCTGCCTATCTGAAGTGCCTTTAAGTGCGGGAACACACTTGAAGCCAGTGACGATCTCGGATCGGATGGGGGCGCGAACTGGGGAGCAATCGAACTTTTCATTTTAACCGTGATATGCCATGCCATTTGCCGAAAGAGAGAGAGAGAGAAGTGGAGAAGAACTTGAGGAGTGGAGGGAAACGCTACCTCTTTCCCGCTCTATCCTCCCCCGCCCAACTTGCGTAATCGCGACTATATTTGGCGCCATTTACCGTTGTCGCCATTACTCGAGAGAAACCGCTCCCGGTGGCGTACCCGAATTTTTTTCTCCCATCCGGGCATCTCGCGCGAACGCGACAATCAGTGACTCGTGGGCTTACCTGCTCGTTCTCCCGTGCCGTAGAAAAAAGGAGACTGGAGTGGGAGGAGGTAGTGACAATGAACCTTCAGCGAGGATGACGGGAGACGTCTCAGGATAGAGGAGTGACGGAACCAAAAGTTAGAATACGCCACCATTCCTTTCCCAGTGAGAACGTCAATATGATCAATTGGCTCAAGTCTCGTAGTTTTGTTTACCGTCTCATGGATTGTGCTCGCACCCTCATTCTCTACATTAATCCAGCTATTAGTGAGAAATAAGCTTCTTTTTTACTTTTAAATGGTTGGAACGTTCATAGTTTCCCATGGCGTGGGAGACATGTCGGTAAGGCGCAGGCCTGTCGGCCCGAAGGTTGCGGGTTAAAAAAACACCTGGGGCATGGATACTGAATTCGTCTAAGCAAATAGTTTGAAAACCTTAAAACATAAATGTGCTACCTCTGATTCATTTGCATTGCAATCTACGTTTTTAATTTCTACCTGTTATTGTATACTCAAGAATGCATGTTCAGTCATCTCTCAGTCATCATATACTCAAGAATGCATGTTCAGTCATCTCGTGAAATATTGTGAAACCTAGCATATTAAATCCAATAAGTATTTAAGGATTATAATGCAAATAAATCCACAAAGACACGTTGAAGACACATGACACGCAAATGGTGAAATGACAAAATACCCCGGGCCGCTGGGGAAATAAAAATGCCCATCAATACATTTGTTCGCGTCAGACCACAAATACGTAAATCACTAACGTTTCTGGTGCAGAATGAAGATGGGAAGTGAAAAACTCTCTGACCATGATGCATAGTGTTCAGGAGTTTTTAGGGTATTTACAAATAATTATTCAATACTGTATTATAGTATGCGCCTCAACTTTGGGATCAAAAAAGTTAATTTGTTTTGGATGGGAAATAAATTGTGTTACAAATTTTATGGGGAAATGGTCGCTAAAAAGAGGGCACAAGAAAAGATGCAATCCTTCGGGGCGAGTGTTTCTACTCCGAGAGTCGGCGTCGGTATTTTTTAATCTAGCGGAAGAGTTGCGTGCGGAAAACTAGTCTGCAAACTCATTAGCGCGGCTCCCTATGTGTTTTTTTTGCCTTTACTGAGACTGTCTGCAGGTATAAATTAGGGATTCTCCCTCAGGGAATTATGTCACAACCTTGATTCCGAAAACATTAATTAAATATGCGACGCTAAAGGCTACGAAAAGAGTAAAAATGAACTACAATATGAGGTTGAACATTAGGGGTGAGGTAAGATACCTTTGTGGCAACGGATCTAATGTCCTCGAATTGGTAATTTTCTTTTAAATAAAATGTATAACTTTCACAATGTCCTTTTAAATTCCTTTTTTCAGAGTAATGTTGACACTGTGCAATGAAGGACCTTAGGCTCTCTCAGTTAATAATGTGGATTAAATCTTCTCGGGTTCGGAACTGGGTAGGTCTTTTCGTCGCCGACGTATCGACGAGCCTAATTCAGTAATTCATCGTCTTCACGACTATTCGAGTGCCTCGTCAAATTTCAGTGATGAAATCCCCTCTGTGCCGTACTATATAATAATTCATCTATGCTTGATATTGAGGTTTTATAAAGGATTTATAAAATACTTGTTTCTACGATATTGGTGGTAGAGTTGCAAATCGCTCAAGCTGTGAAGCACACTACAAATACACTGCACCCTTCTACAGTCCAAATGATTTATTGGCAACACGGTCAATCGCACGGTCTCAAGATTTCAATTGCTTAATGACAAAGATTTTTGGAGAGGTTTCATTGGTGTTCTTTATAGAGCGAAACAATTTAAGCAGTCATAACACATCAAAGTTAATCGCTTCTTCACTCCTTGTGGTTTATAAAAATCCAGTGAAATATTTCTTTCCCGAGAAAATGGGCTATGATTCCGTAGGATATGATATTCGGTACACAAGAGGGAGAGAGAGTCGTTCATAGGAGTATAAAACCTTTGAGGTGGAGCAAAACGCGAGTACTCCCAACGTGAATGGGTTTCGTTCAGAGGACAAGGCATGCTCGGACGAGAAAGCACTCCGAAGATCTTTTGGCGGGAAATCCTTCCGCGACAGCGCGGGGCGAAGCGCTGGAAACCGAGTCCCAGGTCTCACCTGGAGCGTCCTCGAGGTTAGCAGCCATCAGGAGGCACAGCCCCGTCTCGAAGTTGACGGCCTTGCACTTGGCGTTCCGGCGGCACTTGTCAATGCACTCCCCGAAGCGCAGGATGCCCGCCTTCGTGTCGATCAAGTCCTTGGGGCTGCTGAGCACGTGGCCCGTGATCAGCTCGAAGGCCACATCCTCGTGGGGGCAGGAGCCCGGCGCCGCCACCGCCTGCGAAGCCACCACCGCGGACACGAGCAGCACCACGAGCCGGCGGCCCTCCATGTCGTTGGCGGTGCTTAGCACTCCCCACGGCAGCCCATGGGGCACGGTCACACACACCCGGCACCAACAGCCGGCGAAGCGTTGAGGAGAGCGGGGGAACAAAATTCAATGAGTGAAGAGCTTATGGGTGTCGCCGTTCGGGGGTGAGACTGCGGAGGACCGGGTCGAGTTCCTTCTGGAGGCTCTGCAGCGGTGTCGCGGAGGATGTGGAATGGTGCGGTGTGGCGCGGGGAGCGACCATTTAGCCGGCGAGAGGAGAGGTGGGAGCGTGGGGTGCACCCCTTCCTCCCTCCCACGCCCCTCCGCTCCCTGCCAATCCGCGCGGGGATCACCTTGACCCGTGACGCGGCGCGGTGAAGCGCCGGAGTCGGTCACCAGTTGAACGGCAATCCAGGAACCGCTGTGCGAGGGGGTTCCGCATCACCCACGCCGTGCTCCGCGCGCGAAGCCCCTCCCCCTTCGAGAGCCTCACTCCCACCTCCCTCCATCCTCCCCTGCGGGCCCACCCCCTCTGTGTCCTCCTTTTTCCCTTCTCGGCAGACACACACACACACGCGGACACTCCGGTGTCTCCGCGATGAGTGGCTTCTGCTCGGCGTGCCTCCGTGGCACCCCATACGCACCACGGGGCCCTCAACCCCTGGTCGCCCCCACTCCGCCCCCCGCCGTGAGATTACTTGTCTCCGTCGATCAGGGAGAGGGTTGTGGGTGGTAAAAAAGTGATCGTTTGTCGGTATGGCACCTGTCTGCCGAAGAAATCGGTGCCGGGACGGCCCATCCATTTCGAGCTGAATGAAATGCGGCCGTGACTGTCTCTTCCGCCCTCCTCATCCCGTGGAGTGTGTTGCTCTTTCCATTTTATCGTCTCTATTGTTATTTACTTGCAATGTCCTCTTGAGTCCAGACTAAAGTATCTCGATCCGCCGAAGCAGGAAGCTGTAATTTTCATTCTCGTTTCTTGTGCTACATAACGCTGCACATAATTAATGTGTTCATCTTTCGCTTAAATTTATCCCTTTATTCACTACAGAGTATCGCCAAGGAGAACATAATGAAATTTTTTAATTTTTTTGTTAATTTCACATGACCATCACCATTTTCAATGGGAAGTTTTTCAAATCTTATTTGTCCTTCTCCTTTTCCGATGTTTTCTTATAACATATTTGCTCGTACTCCCCGGATAAAAAATCGAAAACTACCCCCTGGTACATAAGCGATGAATATCGTGAAGGAAAGACGTAGGGTCTAAAGTCACAATTTGTCAACCCTGGTCAGCCTTCTTAACTCTTTTGCTGTATTTATTTAGCTCTTTTGTTTCCTTCTCAAGATTTACTCAATAAAATTGTACAGTTTTGAGATTTCTCCACAAATTTGAACCGAGTGCTTGTTCATTTTTTTCAATGGACCTCTTTGATATTAATTATCCTGATGGCTAGTGGACACATTTGTCCGTTGGATCTGGTCCATTGCAGCGTTATAGGTCCAAATATTAGGCAAGCATGAAAGGGAATAGTTAATAAATTTGATGAGATTTAAATTGAACAATGAGAGAACAACGGTAGAGAAAACGATTTTGTATCCGTGAAATTAATTTTTTCACCTATTTCCCATTTTTCTCTCCACACTTGATGTTAAAACTCAAATCTGAGTTAACCACAGCATTCACAATAGAGAATAAACTTAAGGTACTGAATATATGAATGAGGTAAACGTATGGACCTGATGCGCCTAATTTACTTAAACATGTCCTCGCTGCTTTCCCTCAACATCTCCTTATCCTCCCTGTGCCAAATTTACCTGAATCTCGATTTCTTCTCTACATCATACGAAGCACCTTTATGCTGCGGTCATTTTCAGGTTTGTTTCAATATCTCTAAAGAGATGGAGTCTTTCGTCCTTTCATTTCCGTTTCAAACCCATATATTTATTCTCACAAATGTGGTTCTTCGACTTAACTAGATTGGAAAAATAATACGTTTCCGTCGAGTTTGTGGAGACGATGATGAAAATGAGAAGTCTGGGCAATATTTCATCTTTCATCTGGTATTTTCTTTAAGGTTATTCGCAGTATGGGGATAATGGTCTTCGAATATCGACCGGAAATTGAATAGTTTTCAACGTTCGGTAGGATAATCAGACAATCTTCTCCATTCGGGAAAAGGCTGTCGTGAACATTAAGGTGCATTGAACGTAGTTTCAGACTGCTATATTACTCTATGGTTATGTATTCCCATTTAAAATGACTACTTCCGCGTGTTTACTGCTGGTATTTGAACATAAAACATGATTACCATTTATCATCTAATAGCATTCATGAAATCTTAATTCTGCTGCATTCATGAAATCTTAATCACGGGCAATCAGCCTGTTGAACCACAGACAGGTTATGCGAGAGTCGGGTAATGTAGTTTTTACTGTATCTCATAATTCTAAAATCATTAATGGAATTTTGATTGGAATTTGATGTCTTCTGTCTTCACCATATCTTAGTTGTATGGGTTTTCCGGGGGACATAAAAAATGATACTTGTAAGCAGAATAGAAGCAGATTGAGGGAATTATGATGTCCTTGGGAGACAAACGATCGATTTAGAGGCTTGAGGATACTAATTCGTGTTCCTTTAAGATAAAAACAACTGTTTAAATACCTATCTTAATAGTGCTGCCAGCACTTTTAATTAACTCTAACGGCCCAAGCTTTTTCGGAGTGTAATGTAAGGTACTGTAATTTTCTAATACAGAGTGAGTAGCATATTCGATTTAGCATTTTTCCATTGGTATGAATGCAAATATGTTAATACAATTATGAGATTGTGTCTTAAGGATGATGTCGCGCTGGAGTATAGGAGGATAAAAAGGCATTTCAAGTAGCATGTAGCAAGAAAAAGGTTTCCTGTTTGTTCCAGGAGGGTAGAAGCCACTTGTCGTTGCGTAAAAGTCTTGCATCAAATTCGTCCTGTACGTAACCATATACTTTCACGAAATATTTCACGAATTTTTTAAATTTCCATTCATTATATTTTGGCTACGAAGTCTTATATGCTTGATTGTATGGAGCATAATTTTTCAGTATTCTCGTTTTAAGTTTCTTTACCCCGTAAAAATTCCATACACCAAGAACTGTTGTTGGCTATTTTTGAGCTGTTACTACGGACGTTAAAGCATAGTCGGACCACCAGCGTTGGATTATATTTACGTTCGCAGTACTTGCAGGCCGCGGAAGTCAGATCTGTAAAACGCCGGCCGGAAACTTATGAGTCACAAGTTCGAATCTCAAGCGTGGACATTGTGTTAGTTTTAAGGCTATGTTTAGCGCCACATTCGTATACTCTCAACTTCAAATTAGACGGTTCGATATGACCAAAGCAATTTCAACGCAGTGAAGCCTACCCATATACAACCCACAAGAAATTGATGTACTGTTAGCAGCGGTGACGACAGCAGCTGTGCGAGTCGTAATATCGATGCCTCGGAGGTATCGATACTTCCCCTACCACCACTCTTCCCGCGCTCCCATTCTGGGGTGACCGCCAACTGGTTCCCGGGCGCCCTGGGCCCCCGCTCCGCCCCCTCTCCGGCCCAACGCCACCCCCTTCGCCGCCCGACACATTCCCGCGGTGCCGACAGATATTTGCATCGCCGCCCGTGAGCGAGGAGGAGAAAATATGTGCGATCGCATCTTCCCGGCTTCACTCTCCGACTCGCTTCCACGGGTGCCGAGGGGGGGAAACACCGACTGCCGCCGCAACCCACTCGACGACCGGTTGCCCACGGGTGATCTTCGCGGTCGGGCTGTGCAGTGAATAGAGTACTGGCCTCCCGCCTCGATGGCCCAGGGTTCGTATCCCGTAGTGGCAGATATATTTCATATGCAAATCGTGCCCAACTGGAGTGCTTCGTGGGGAGCATTCGAGGACAGAACTCCGTTCGTCGAATGGGACGTTAAGCCGTGTTCTCCTTGGTACCCTTAAGAGCAGTCTAATGCCGACGCCGGGTTTCTCTCCACCCTTCCACTTCTTTTCTCGTACCTTTCCTTCTGGTATGAAGTGCCTATAACAGCGGATACACACTTGGAAACCTCCAAATTGAAAAAAAAATTGCGATCAGGAATAAGTTTATACGATATCGTTAAACGAACCTAATGGGTGACGGTGAGAGGTCGTGCAGTTTGGCCGTCACCCCACCAGTTCTCTAATATGGTTTACGTGGCCACACCGAATTTTTTTAACAGATTGGAGAGAAAGAGGAAACAGCAAGACGGCGTCTTTCGTCAACACACGGCTAATGCCAGCGCTGGATTTCTCTCCACTATTCCGCTCTACCCTTCCATTCCCATCCTTGTACCTTTCCTCCCGGTCCGAAACACCAACAAGTAAGGGCACAGACCTGAAAACATGGACGTTCATTCCCGCCATGAGTCGCAATTATTGTGTCCGGCTATGTTGACGGCTATGGCCTCCACGCTCATTTTCAGCGGTGTGGACGCGTGACTTGCGGTCGAGAGAAGAAACAACATCCTCGTTCCCAGCCCGTGCGGCGCAATCCCTTGGTGCCTCGCTCCGTGGTTTTTAGCATGGTACAGGAATGGGTGTCGTTCGTCGGGAGACGGTGGTCTCATTTAATGCAGCGGAATGCATTACAAACACTTTCCTCCCCTTCCACGAGCACTCTAATGGAAAATAATGGCGCGTTTATATTCGAAGTGAGTGTTTTGTGGGAGAGTGGCAATATCGCCAAAGACCGAGCGTTATTATTATTTCATTCTGTCACGCGGTAAACCTTGAAGAGCGCTCGTAAAAATTGAAGACGGTCTTGCGAGATGGAATCTCATTCATTAAGGTTGTCACAGGATGCCCATTAGTTTTCCTTCCAATAGAAAAAGAATCTTTTTTGAAGAAATGAGCGAAGCGAAGTGAGAAAGAATGAGTGAAGAAATCATTAGCCGTTCGTTCGCAGTTTTTAGAAATAGGTTGGTAATAGCTTTGTGCTCATAGTAAGCAGGTGAATATAATTTAGTACAGTGGTATAGGAGCGTATCGTTGTCATCTGAAAAACAACTGTATTTATCAGACCCATGCTGTTAACGGGTCTTGCGAATTGGCTCACATTTTTAAAATAAAAAACACAATAGCGTTCTCCAAATCCTCGCTTCCTTGAGAGACTTGCATATATATCATAGAGTAGTCGTCCTATTTTCTCGGCTACTGTTCATTTTAGCTGGATTTTTTTGGTACCCATAACGTTATTAGCAGGCAAAGTCGTGCTGTGCATGGGATAAGTTTTAATTTCACCTCCGTTTTATGTAAAGTTTTTAAAGGAGACAATATTTTTAGCAGAACACCTTGAAACGCCTTCCTTTTGCACGTAGAGGAACGGAACACAACATAATTATGCCAGAATCAGCACTTATAGTTCACGATAACGATTTCTCTGCTCTACCACTCCTTTTAATGTGCATGAAAATAGAATTCTGATGAAAATTTTTATAAGAGACGTAGAAGCCAGAAGTTAATGATTCAGAAGATTAAAATAATGAAGATATAACAGTTGGCCATTAGAAAAATCGAGAGGGATGCGTTGCCGTATTTATGTTATGATTGATGATTAGTGATGACGAATATGAACCATGGTTTTTATGGGGCAAAACATCATCAATTAATGATACCGTATTATCTGTAACGCACAAACTGGTGTAATCAGCGTACCTGTGATTGTATAGGCTAGGTAATTGATTAATGCGGATTTATAGTGCTCCTTATCTGTCATCACTTTAAGCAATGAACTACATCACCCGTTGTACCTTGTATAATATTTTATAAGGAACAACTGGACTCTCATCTTTGTCGTGTGATTTAGCGAAACGTATGTATCAAAATTAAAACGACTTCATTTAAAACTTTCAAAAAAGCGCAATTCAGAAACTAACCAGGTCAGTCTGTATAATCTCCATTTATGCCGAAATTATCTAATTTATAATCGAAGCATTTAAAAGGCATGAAACTATCGTACACGTTTTGTAAAGTGAAACGCCTTTTTTAAAATGTTTATTCCTTATCAAATGATATCGTCTTTCATATCAAAGTACCATATTTTTCAATATCGCCGGTGTCGTTAAGTCTCATCATGGCCCCCTCCTTTAGCTATTGACAGTATTCCCATTTTACAGATATTCCGAGCTGTAGTCAGCAATGGGGTCGCTAACCTTATTTTATTGCCGAATCTTATGGAATTTGTAAAATAAAAACACCCGTATTTTCCGTTCTTCGATCTTTCATTAAGTTCTCCAGTTACAAGCGTCGAAAAAGTGATGTTTTCAACCATTTCGGAAAAGTGGGCGTGCAAAGGACTTGTACGTCATCCACTTCGTCCAACTACAGCTGAGACTGCTAAGCTCCTCGGCCTTATCACAGTGGGGGACACAAAGCTGACTCTGCCAATGGAAGCAGTTGCTACAGGATCTGTGCGAGAAGACCTTCCGCCCCCACCTCCATTCCCTTCCCTTTTTCCTAAAACAGTGAAGGACGGGAGGTGGATGACGTAGATATACTTAACGCAGCTCGTTCGGTGGGCGTCAACTGTTGCTTATTTTAATTTTTCATTTATGAGTGAATGAATAAAGAGGAAATCCTCAGGCTTCACTTGGTGGAACCGCATGATAGTAAATGGTTCTGATTTGAAGATAAATGTTTTCTCTCTAATTCCTGTTTTGTTTCCATCTAACGATTTCGTGTACAAATGGCGATTTCGGCCCCAAGTAAAAGCCCCCCATTGAGACCCTTATTTTTCAGCGATGTGCTTGGCCACTTGAAAGAATGATAATATGCAACTATCCACTCTCCACTTCATTGAGATTACGGTCGATTTTTACCCTTGAGGTTATTCTCAACTTTGCCTTCATCTAAAATGGATGTGACGGCGCCAGGCAGAAGTTAAATTATTTGACAACCAATTTTCTTGCTACCTCTCTCGAGATACTGCTCCGCGTTGTACCTTTTTTCATCGAACGGCTCTTTGGACGCCGTTTCACCAGCGTTCCAGCGGTAATTCAAGAGCAAAAGAAACATGCGGCTGTATGTTCAAGGATGTTATTGCCTTTTTCCGCACTTAACACTCGCAAAAACACCAGGGGAAGGCAGCGAAATCACACATACGACGGGAAGTGAAATGTAAATGGCAAGACGGCCGGCAGCAAAGCTCATCCAAGCTATATCATTTCATGGTTGAAAGACCGAACTGGTGGAGGGGATAGGAGAGGAGAGAGAATGGTGTGGAGATAAGGAAGGGGAATCTATCTCGTGTTTCCCA
Source organism: Platycnemis pennipes (assembly GCA_933228895.1). Taxonomy (NCBI): domain Eukaryota; kingdom Metazoa; phylum Arthropoda; class Insecta; order Odonata; family Platycnemididae; genus Platycnemis; species Platycnemis pennipes. The sequence continues at coordinate 30,749,515 of OW121846.1, forward strand.
TGGTGGAGGACGGAAAGGAGGAAGTATCAGCGGAGCAAACAGCGCCGAGTACTCGGCGATGGAATGCGTGAGTAGTCTCTTTCAATTTGGTTCTTCCCGGGAGTTCGCTTCGTTTAAATGAGCACGGCGTCTCCCGAAGTGGACTGAGGCAGCCAGGCGGACGAACGAACAACCCTCAATCAAGCACGCGGTCCCTTTTGTTCTGGGAAAAATGGCCGTCGACGGTCGAATGGCGCTATGGAGGAAGGAAGGAAGGGAAGTGGAGAGGTGCATGGCGGGCTCCCCGTGATCATGGATGCGTGTAATTTCTCTCCCGCCCTCCCTGGTATGAACACGGTCATTATTTCCCAGAGATCTCAGCGCCTTGGAGAGTTCAAGCGATTTTATGCCCATTCAGTATCTCCCCTCCCCTAGGGGCCGCCAACTTCCGAGAGGCTACCCTTCGTCGCGGAAACGTCCCCCCTTCCGCAATCGATTCCATTTTACATCGGGTTTCTGCATTGGTTGCCACCCGTGCCAATGGTCGCTGGCTTCCCCATCTCGTGGTACCGTGATAGAGTCCCGGGAGTGGCAGAGAGTTTTCTTTGGTATTCACACTTGAGTGGTGAATGTAGAGTACTTTGCGTTCACTACTCCATACGTCGTATGAGACGTTAAACCGTGGACCCCACGGCACTTTTTGCCCACGTCGGGTTTCTATCTACCCTTTCACCGTTCCCTGAACAAAGCTACCTCTAGCCAATTAACTATCAATCCTAAAAACGGCGATAGTGTCCTCAGCTGTCAAATACCTCCCCCAATTAACTACAACTACAAGAATATGTGGTTTGATCCACTCCATCCTTTTTACAGTCCGTTATAAAATCCATAGGTTGTTTACCCATATTCCTCAGGTACCGGATTGTTGCGATTGATTAAGTAGATTGATTAAGATTGATTAAGCGAAGTAATTGCCTAAAATCACAATGCGGATCGATTTGGTGAGATGGCTAGAGTACCAGCTTGCCATCGCGAGGGTTATGGGTTGAATCCTGGAAAAGTCAAGAGTACTTGGAGTGCAGCCCTTCGTCCGTCAATCCGTGAACAGCCTGGCGCCTTTCGCTAAAAGCAGACGAATGTTTCACCATCCTTCGTTTGCATGCAAATTCCTATATTTACTCGGTTTCCCGCCTGATCTAAACAGTGCATTTGAAGTGTACAAGTTGGTCGCATCCCGTGAAAAACTACTGCTGGTTTAATCCTGGCAATGGTCTAGGCTTTTCAGTGGAGTACCTATTCGACTGCAGAGTGGCGAGTCATTCATGTGCAGCGCTCAGTCCGTTGAATGCGGCAAGGAACCACAAGCTCTTCATCGCTAAAGGGCCCTTGGGCTCATGTTGTCCCCATGCATGTTATGTTAAAATCCTAGTTTCGCCCCTTTGTATACTCACCCACGAGAGATCCCAGCTGTTGATCCCTATTACTACATGTTTTAATCTGATATTAACAAGTCTGTGTAGTTGTGAATTCAACGTGGATTTTCGAATACTCGGCAAAATTTGCCGCATATTTCATGAGCCTTGAAGGGATATTACAAGGATGTTATGACACTTGAAAGCTAATTTATATTGCACCGAACAGGTACTTCGGCTCTCATTAGATCGTTAACTGTTTCCATCTCTAAATATTGCTCATCTTTGATGGCAATCTCTTCTAGAAAATCGGATTTTGGCCACATGGTGTGGCAATTTTGGTAAATTTACTATACATAATTATTACTTTGGTAAGTAGTAATTATTTATAGTAAGTAAGTTTTAGTGTTGAAAACCGGTTTGCAGGTGATTAGATCCGTATAGCCAGCGGCGGGTGAACCAAGAAAGGAATACTGAGTAGAATAGTCCAGGCGAAGAGGGCATTCTTCCGGAAGAAGAATATACTTACAGTTGGTAACACAAGCGTGAAAGGTAAGAAACAATGCGTGAGAACATACATCTGGAGCGCCATTCATTATGGCAGTGAGGCATGGATGATGACAACATCAGATAAGTCAACGCTGAAAACATTCGAAATATGGCACTAAAGAAGAATGATGAAGATAAAATGGATTGACTGAGCAACAAAAAATAAGTCCTAAAAGGGTGGGAGAAAAAAGAAATCATATGAAAACTTTGTAGAGAAGATGGGACAACCTAATTGGCTATATCTTGAGACATGATGGCCTGATAAAGACAATCGTTGTGGGAAAAGTAGATGGTAAGAATGGAAAAGGAGGGCATTTCATGAGATATATGGGGCAAGTTGTTAGGGATGTGAAAGGCAATAATGATGTAAAAGGTAAGCTGATAGGAAAATGAAGTGGAGAGCTGCCTTAAACCAATCGTATGCTTATTGACTTATTATGATGAGGTGAAGATTATTGGTTAACTTGCAACTTCTACTATTACCCTGATTCTAAGGCAGACATTGCATCCGTGCCGCAGATGGAATTTAAACTGGGGACCTTTGATGTAGCCAGGCCGGAGTGCTATCTACCAGGCTTCCGTGACCGGCATAGTTATGGCACCATCTAATATCAGTGACCTTCAAGTCAAATGAAATACAGATTCTGACAACAAAATCACGTTGATTATCATCGATCCTCCACTTTCTAGTGCACATTTATCCCACCAATGACAACCAACCGCTTTTTGATATCAGTTACCACCCATGGCTGCAGGGAGGAAAAGAATTGTTTTTTTTTCCAATCTTCTAATAGTGACTAAATGCAATGAAGTGTAAGTCATTCTGCTGGATAGTTTATTTTTTGGGAGGATTCCAAACTGATATTTTTTAAAACCTTATTAACTCTTAAATTAACTCTTAGCTCTTACATATTTTAACTCTTAGATCCCGGTCCCCATTAAGGTGAATGATTTTTTTCTCTGTAGAAATTCTGCTATTGTTACTAGTAAATCATAAATAAATCTCCGATAGGGATAGCATAGCGGGCGGAAATTTCCCAAGAGGTCGCAAAAGAGAAGCAGTGGACTGAGAAAGCGACTGTTATATTCTTGATTTCCGATATTTGGGCGAGGGAGAATTCCCGAGGGCGCTTGGCGCCGTTGGAGGGATCATTGATCGCGAGCGTATCCCGCGTGATAGATGTTATTCCTCTCCCTTCCTCATCCACACCTCGCGTACTTCCATTGTTCTCTCTATTGGTCGAATTACGTGAGAAATTATGTTCCTATTTCGTGCGCATAAATATTGCTGGAAAGTTATAATTAATTCTTTCGCTGATTCGAGGTGGACAGACAATTGCCCATCATCATTTCCCTCGAGTTAGTTGGAGATGAATCCGTATAGATATTCCTTTCTTGAGGTTTCGAGTAATATCATTCGAATCGCGAGAGTTTGAACAATATTGCCAACAGGAATAACTAAAATCTATCAGTTTTCACATCTCGCTGATATACATAGAGTAAATGGAACATTTTGCGCAAAGACGATCATCCATGCGAGAAATATTTCGTTAACTGTCGACAAAGACCTTACAGAAAACGTTGTGAGCATGAAAGTATCATAAATAAAATCTACCATGGTTAAAAAAAATGTGTGGTAGCCAAATAGGAGTCAAATGTGAAAAGGACCACTTGTTTGGAGCACATTTTGCCATGCTCAGTTCGAGGTATTGAAGATGTTTTTTTTATAAATGCAGCACCGTCAATTATTGATTCTCCACTCTCGTTATAAAAGTAAGTGTCAATGCCGGAAATATTTCTCCGATGTTTTCATATTTTCACATGTGACGCTGAAGAATTTATCGCTATTCTTGACAATCGGAGCAAGAACTAATTCACACAAATGGAATGAGTTAGGACGTTAATGATTATAAAATTACTTGTTCAATGGCCAATTACTCTGCAATAATTAATGTGATTTGATTTCACAAATTTCGATTTTTTAGGAAATATGAACAGGGTAAGAATTTATTTCTGAATCACAAACATGCTTGAAAAGTAGCATTATTTCATCATCACATACCGGTGATGAGGAATACCTGAGGATCTTATCGCTCATTATCGCTCGGAACAGTACCCTTGCGAGGTTGTACTTATTACTAATTGTATTGTGATGTAAGTAAACCCTATGATAAAATCTGGATGCTATCGGCTAATGAGTGCTGTACCGTGAACATAAAGCAACGTCAAACGGCACGAAAGCGAGCTTTAAACTGATAGTCATCGTTTACGCATCGCCTCTTGCTCAAGCAACTGTCAAGATCATCTGATGTCAGTAAATTGACTGGAAATCTTTTGAGCTCTGTTGAACGTGACAACAGGTATTTTCCCCGACATTAACACATAAAATGCAAAATGTCACGCTTAAAAAGATGTGAATATTTTACCGCCAAAAATAATTTATCAATCTCAGGTACGAAAATCTATCAATTTTCGCACCGGAAAGGATCAATTAATAATAATTTTCCTTATCTAATCCGGTAGTGAAAGAAGGCGAGGAGTAAATGGCATGCAAATTGATTATTAAGCCTTACCCAGTTTGACCAAGGGCATGAAGTCAATGATGAACGCATCAATTATGTGATACGTTTGAGTTGGCAGTATATCAGGAGGGATCGGGTACGTATGATGGCTATAGTACCTAATAGATATCCAACCCTTTGGCCCTGGTTCGAGCCTCAGGAGTGGCGGATTTTTAGTGAAAACCTGATCCTTACTAGAGTGCTGTGTGGGGAGCGCTTTATGTGCAGTGCCTCGTCCGTCAAAAGGGACTTTGAACCGTGGATTTCTTGCCTCCGTTCGAGGCTAATATCGGCTCCGATTTCCTCTCCACCCATTGTGATTTGGAGAAAAATAGGTTTTGTAGCCGGAGCATGAGGATTTTTATGGTTAAAGAACCATTTAGACTGAGGGGTCTGATGAAAAGGTCGATAACGTGAAGGTGAATTATAACTTGAAAATCGAGCATAAATTTGCATCGTTCAAAATTAACTCCGTGTGAAAAGAAGATGCGTAGAGATGAGAAACTTATGTTAGGTCAGTGTAGAGAAGTATATATGGACACATAAGGTGAAAGAAAGGCAAAAGAAGAAGGATAAACTATGGCAGGGGAATGACGGTAATTATCGGTGGAATTGGAACCGGTAGAAAAAGTGGATTGTTCTACACGTACATCTTACCCTGCGAGCCGCCGCAAGAGCGTGTGATAGGGGGTGGTAAGTCACCAAGACTGAGGGTATATTGCGAGATAACGGGGTTTGGAATGGGCAATAGTAGGAAGAACTTTGGAAATAAGAATGAGAGAATATGAATTCTAGTCAGTAAAAACTAGGCAAAAGTTGAGGTAAGCTACGGTGGAAATTAATGGAGGGAAAAAATTTAGGAGGTCAAGGTCCCACAGGGGTGGTAAACGTGTAGGAAATACAGATAGGAAAGCCTTCATCCACCGTGACCTGATGTTGATGCATAGAGTAGGTCAAAATCTGGTAAGCAGTCCGATGGGATCCATCCCTATGAGCAAAATTTCGAGGGTGAATTTACTGTAGGATATCGTACGGTTGAAATAGTAGTATCAGTGTGTCAGTGAGCAAACACAGATATTACGCAGTCCACTATGACGTATCCGAAATAATGGTAATAGTTACTCGCGAGAGGAGATGGACGGCTAAGGTAATTTGCGGCATTCAGTACAGTTAGGTATTTAGGACTCGTCATCATCAGTCCCTATGATTAGTTTGACGCTGCTCTCCACTCGATTCTCATATAGAGATACGTGAACTCCTCATATTAACATAACCCTTCTCTTTGACATCATTTACTACTTGTTCTATATATACTATAAGAGGTCTTTCTATCTTTGTCATTCTTCCTGTTCACTTATCACTCGCTGATTGTCTTCATTAGGCAATCATGTCTCAAGATATATCGAATGAAGTTGTTCCGTCTGAGGTAGGACTTTTCAGGAAACGGACGAAGGGGGATGGAAAATCACCTTTGGCCTTAGCCAAGTGTTGATGAAAGGCGCCAAGGGATCCACAGATTAACGTTTCGTACAACGGACCAAGTGCTCGCTCGAAATCCTTTCCACACAGAAATGAAGCTGAGCCTAGATCACAGGACCTCGGGATGAGAATCCAGTATTATAGCTACCGCACAAACCCGATCTCTCAGACTATGGTTCGATAAATATAGAACCTAAACGCCAAGTGCAATCGGCAACCTTCAAAATATTATTATTATTTATTTATTGTTCTTGGACTGGTCCATTAAGAACATAACGGGGTTATACAATACAATAGAGCTCATAACAGACAAATAACAAAAATTTATATGGGGAAAATGTAGGGATGGGCGGATACATTATAGTAAAAATAACATGAGAATATAAGAGAGAAGAAATAACAGAAGTTATACACTTTCGAGGGTTTGTATATAGAGAAAAAATCTTTGCTTAGAAACAGACAAAGAGATAGAATCCTTCACATCCTTTGGAACACTGTTCCATAATCGTGCTCCGACCACAGAGAAAGATTTTTCATAAGTTGTCGTTCTGTGTTGGGGGGTGATGAGAAAATCAGGGGCCATTCTAGTCAAAATGTTGGACTTATTATTTCTGACAGAAAAAAATTGCTTCAGGTAACTAGGTTGTTCATTTTTGAAAAGACAGTAGAGGTATGTACCAAGCAAGTATTTTCTCTTGTTTTTTGCCTTTAACCATGCAAGACAAGTTATCTGACATATTGGACAAGTTATCGACCATAATTTGAGGATTCTTTGCACGCGTCCGTAAAATCTCGGAGAAGAATTGGAAGCTGTTTGAAATAGTTTTGCTCCATGAATAGGCGAATGTACGCGATGGGTGGTGGTTCAGGTTTTCGTTCCCATGGGATTGGTTTAACTGCGCGAGGTCATTGGGTCATTGTGCTCTTCGGGAAGCGGACGGAGGTTGCAACAATGCAGCACGGCCCGGTGTGATATACATCGCTGAATGTTCATGGCGGCGCGCTCCAACTCGCTGACGTCGCTCGTGACGGATGTTTCGCGGTGGAGAGAAATGGCGAAACTTTTGTTGTTATTTCGGAGGAAGGCGCCCGACAGATGAGGTAATTTCCGCCATTTAGCACTGGTGAGTAGTTGGGTATAGGTAGATTTTTTTCAAGGATGAAGGGGAGAGAGAAACCCGGAATCTCTTACCCTGCTCTTAACGAAAAGTACCAAGGAGTCGAGGGGTTAATTAGTTTTTACGCTCTGGGTATTAATTCTTTATTTAGTGCTTTAATGTGTCTATGAATACTATTTATTGCACCTGTTTTTCTTTATTGGTCATGTTTTCAGGTGCAATGATGCACACGTATGCTAGAATACAGGATTAGATAGTGACTTTTTACGTGAAGTATGCCTCTGCTTTGGTCTCATGATCAGCTTTGGTTTTCTAAGATAGGCCACAAACAGTTAAGAAAATTTTCCGCCATATAGGATTTTTGTGGAATGGGTGGAGGTAGGATTTATTTATGTTGTTTTCAGGAGAGGGGACCGATAAAGGAGTTCAATTGTGCAATTAAGGATGGCTAGGTAATTGACCCGCAGACAGTGGTACGCAGTTATGGGAGTGGAGGAAAGGTCGAAAGTAACCTGGAATCGGCGATAGCTTTCTCTTGACAAAAGGTGCCAAGGGGTCCACGGCCCCCTTCGGACAACGGTCAACGTCCCATTCGACTGGAGAAGTACTGATCTTACATATAAATTATACCCTGAAAGCCACCGCAAGGGTGTGTTGCAGGGAATGAACCATCACCAAGCATGAATTTTAAATCAAGACAACAAATCCTATGTCAGTTAAACTATTAATCGGGTTTTTTACTAGTCCAAAAGATCTAGAATTAAAAGAAAATCTTTTGCGAATTAAAGTATTTTCACTTGAAAAACTAATGTCTGCTATCACTGTCTGTGTTAGGCATCGCACTTAAAAATATTCACATATTCTGTGAATCATGCAAAAGAAATTTGCACTTACTATCCCGCTGGCGTGTAAAAATACTAATTAAGCATCGACAATATCTGAAGTCTTTTTATAATTATGAATTTATATAATTTTTATAAATATAAATTTCCCCGTTTTCCAACTTAAAGTGCTCAATACACACCACACAAGAAGGGACCATTATCGGCCATGGCCGGGAATTGAACCTGATCCCTCAGGATGGGAATCCAGCACTCTAGCCATCACAAAAACCCGATACTCTGTTTTCGTCTAACTGAGATTTTTGCTCCCTCCTTTCAGCATCGTTCATCAGTTTCCTTCTCTTCTCTCCCCACCCCCCTTTGCTTGTCTCCCTCTCTTTCTCCACCCTGCACGCTTTCCATTCTCTTCCTCGCTCACGCCTCTAAAGCCCTGGGTCCACCCTGATCGTCTCTCCGCGCTCGAGAAAGAATGAATATCACTCCGCCATTTTGAGGAGTGCTTCGGAAGATTGAAAAAGTTGCGAGTGCTCGCGAAACACTCGGAAATCTCTCCGAAGCTGTCTCTAGGGTACTTTTTTGTGTCCAGGTCGGGGAAAAGTCCCGTTTATGGTGGGAAAATCGACTGCGCTGCGGCGTATAATCTTTTGGTGTATTTTTTAGGTCGTGCCAGTAATGCTAGACCTTTCATGAAGACACTATTTGGCTCTGGCATCAACGAAACTGTTAGATGGATGACTTGGTTTCAACGGGTCATTCATGCGTCGATCATACCGGGGAATTGCTTTCGTCTACATCTATATGTTAGCCTGTGTTCAGCCGCAGGGGCATGTGGCGAGGAGTGGTAGGTCACCAGTCGTGAAGACAAGACTATTAGCTAAGAAAACAACTTTGTTTATTAAGAGTGATGTTTGTTAATAACATGATAGAAAGAATTATACTTTGGTTACGTTGTAGTCGTGTAACGTGCGTGGGAAAACCAGTTGATGCATAACTCAATCCAACAGTTCATCTTTTTCACTTCTTTCTGTTGGGGCTAAAATTGGCTAAGGTTACAAAAATGAATATCCGTGAAATTGGAGACCCACCTACTCACTCAATCATTGGGAAATAAATGATAGTAGCGGGTTTATACCTGGAAGTCTTTCTAGCGTGACGCTCTCTCAATCTATTTAAAATTTAATGCTGAACCCCTTAATTCTATTCCGAAGCATATCCAATAGCATCGGAGAATAATCTATTATATCGGCGCCATAAATTAAAATTTTGTGGTGAACAGAGGGAGTATAATTGGACGCATAAATTTGTCGCAAATTAGCAATGCATACGAACTTCAGAACATACCAATAAGATGGCTGCAGGATAATGTTTTGAGGATCAACGACTGTCTCATGGTAAAACTCTTGTGCAGCCTGGTTAATTTCGTGCCAAGAGATGGGTTCTGAAAAAAGTGCCTAGGGCTATTCATATCATAACCCGCTCCAGGTCCCTTCTTCGAAATCAACCAACTGACCGTGTCGTAGAAATAAAGCCTAAATTGGTTTTTCTATCTGATTCGTTGCTATTGATCCCTTCGTTCTAACCTACCAGCATGTTCAGTCCAATAAGAAAAGCCAAATGAAGGCAAAGTTCGAATAATGGAAAATAATAATATTAGGTTGCAGTGACAGCGATTAATAGAGGCATCTCTACTCATGTGATCAATACACGTATCTGAGTTGAAGAGCTGCGACTAGGGATCGAATTTGACCGTCCCTCCGTCGTATCCCTCATTTCTTATTGCGTTTAAACTTGTACTGGTGGGGTAGTCAAGACTCCGTCTGTCCCACTCAATCCCAAGCTTACTTTTCGAGCTGGAAGAATATCCTTCTTACGATAGAATATCCTCTTTAATTGGAAAAATAATTATACTGTTGATAAATGATCATTTCCTTCTTGTTTCCTCCATTGCTGATTATTCTGCTTCCGAAATAGAAATACAGGAAGTCCCGGCTTTTTCATCACATTGAGTTCCGCAAAATCACGACAAAATTCTGAGCGACGGAAAGCGATTCACTATTTTCCGTAGATGCATTATGTATAGATATATAACTGAACACTCATACTATCTCCTGAGGCGTTCAACGTTAGTCCATTTTCATATGATAAACTTTATTTCACTCCAAGCGCATCGATGCAATATGCCATTTCCAAGAATTAAAATCGGTAGGGATAGATTCATGCCATTATGCTTTATTTTATATCTCTATGTTAAAACTATAGTTGTTAAGAATAAACGTGTCGATAAAGCGGGTCATCCATACCCTATTTGGCTCGTCGGATCAGTGAAACGACGAAATGCGTAGCGACGTAAAGTGGAGCCTACCGTACTCCTCTACCTTTTCAAACATTTTCCTCAAGCTTACTATAAGCCGTATTAAGATGAGTGAAATTATAATAGCAACATCTGATGTACTACTAAATGCCATTAGCTTTGCTTTATCTTCATTTTTCTTTTAGTTGTACCTCGTTCATGTCTTTTCTATGCTTCTATGCTTTTCTATGTCTCTATAAACTTTCTTGCGCTCTTCACGATAAATATTTCATCGGCATCTCTCAGCATTCTGATTCCCCCACTCCGTGAATATTCACTCCTAACTCCATTCCATTCTTTTACTGCTTTCTTCATACGGAAAGTGAAACTAACGGCGAGAGCGAACAACCTTGTATTTCCTTCCATATTATTTTTTTGTAGTAGTTCCTGAATGATCCCCTGGATATGTACAAGTTATGGATCCTTGTCTCTTGTACGTCACCCCAATTTCCTTTAGAATTCGATGCATTCCATTAGAGTGAAAATCGTCCGAGGGTAAATATCATCACCATATCTAAGTATGCAATTAACGTAGATATAATCTTTTCCATGTTTTCTCTGAGAGTAGCTTCTTGTATTTATGCTTCTCTTGTTACCTTCATTTGCCTGAATCCGATTTTTTTCTTCAGAGAACTCTACTTTTTTTTCGTCCTATTTCCCCTGAAGATGATCCTTGTCAATATTTTTGTACCGTTGGACCTCGCTTCTTACGTCATAGTGCGGCCATCGTAATACTGCTATAGGAGTGAGGATTTTACTCTCTACAACCCTACAAGTAGATATCCTTACGAGGCCACCCGGCTGGGAAGTGACGACGAGGTTGGGAGCGTCGTATTATCCGGTCTCCTTCATATGGATACCATCTTATTTCGGAAGACCCTATACGTTTGTGTCTTTTTCCATTATTCGCCAGAATTTCAGCACAAGTCTTCACGGCTAGTGACCTCCCGCCCTCTGCCACGAGCCCTTTAGGCGGCTCGTAGCGTAACATGCAGATGTAGGATTCGCGTTCGTTAGGCCTTTATGTCCGTATATCGAACACATTTAATGGGCGCGACTACCATAAACTTTACTTGCGCGATAACGCCAGTGATATGATCCCATGAGTTCGATTCCAATTTTTTCTCCGAAATTTCCCATGCCTTGGTGGACTATGAAAATCCACAGGTTATATCATAATCGGTCCCTTTCGACATTGCCAATCTAGGTAATTACGAATATGCTTCCATACATCCGTTTCAATAATTACTCAATAATATCTCAATTTCATAAGTGCGAGCGAAATCTAGATGTCCGGTCAGCTGGACATCATTTTAATCCAACAGGATTTCCCCAAGCACTTCCTTCGAATTCACTGTCAAAAGTTCTTGACCAAAATTTCCAATGCTTTTTTTCTGACTATAAGTCATATTCAGAATCTCAACTACAGTCTCGCTTCCACTACTTACATCATAAAATATCCACTCCGCGTGAAACTGGTGTGCAGGTTGGTGTTATTTCTTAGTGACACGCTGTTTACCTCTTCGAACAATGTCTAGCAAAATTTGCAATAGAGATTTTATGACGTAAACAGTAGAAATAGACTGTGGTTGAGATTCTGAATTCCCAGCCATATTCAAAATCTCAACTAAGTTCTCAGCGTTACGCTGTCAACCAAATGGTTTCGGGTTCGAATCCTTCCTCTAGCAAGGATGTTGAGTTTTCTTTAAGTGCTAGAGGTAAGCTTAGACGGTGTGATATAATTTTACCTGTCAGAGCTCTTTTGACCAAGTAATTTTTATTTTAAAGCTCTCTATGGATTAGCTGGAGCTTTCTTCGGATCTTCTAAATCTTGAATTAGAATAAGGAGCGCTGGTTCACTCCGTTACATTTTTCCCATCAGTCCGGCTGTGACGAAGATGAACTTTATTCGGGTCCTCCTCGCTTTGTGTGGATAGCTCCGATGCTAGATATCATGGTAGACGACCTACACCTTTGTCGGCCTCGCCACTCTTACGACTAACCGTGTAGTCAAATTCATGGAGTCACGAGCTCTACCGCGCTAATCGGACCGCCGGATCTCGTGCTCTTTTTAACCGACACATCGTAACCTCTCCTTGTGAACTCTAACGCAGAGTGGGAAGTGGGTTAGGACCCACACAGCCACAGGTTAGTCGTAGTTATTCGGGGGAGACGATCGACAGCTGAGGTCATTTGCCCACTTTAGGATAGGTGGGCAATTGGGTATCGGCAGGAATTTTTTATGAAACGGAGGTACCGGGAGACAAAGCTGGTCTATTGTCAATTGCTCAATAGTCTACTTGACGAAAGGCGCCAAGAGGACCACGATTTAACGTCCCATCCAACGGAAAGAGTACTGAATTCGAAGTGTTTTCCACGTAGCACCCGAGTACGGTACGCGAATGAAAATTCTGCCTCTGCTTGGATTCCCACCCGGGCCCTCGGAATGGGAAGCCAGTACTCTAGTCACCACACAAACCCTATATCCACAGTCACAAGACATTCGTTTGTCCGATATCGTGTACTTCAGACTTCCTCGATGTACATACGGGAAGGGTGCGCTAATGATCATTAGCGTATCTAGAAGCGTCTGAAGGGGGGTCCCCACCGAAACCCTCATGTAAACAGGGGGTCCGGGAATTTTTAAATACCTATATATTTTTTTTACTAATTGGGGGGGGAGGGGGGGGGTTGGCAACCCCCAAACCCCCCTCCCTGGATACACCTATGCTAATGATTCAAGTCTTTACTATCTTGCAGAGAGCAATATCGCTTCTACTATGCGCATTGAGTCGAGCCTTGCTCACCCTATAATGGGAATACAATAACGCAGTATTATCAGACGCTGTGGAACCATGAACTTATTTATGGCGATTTTCTGAATGCATGTATTATAAAGGACTGCGATAGGTAGTATGATAGTGGTTTGAAAAGAGAATCCATTCTCTTTGTCGTTATCGGGTAGCCCAAGTTATCTTCGGATACATTCAATTCCACGTTAACATATATAAGACTGTAGAAGGATATTTCTCTGGGCAACATTCAGATCCCATTGAATGTGTCCACTTTCTCAAAGGCCCGCACCAGGTGCTGGTGTCCGACAATTTCTTTCGCCCCCTCCCCCTTCTCTCGTACCGCCCAGTGAGAGGGTCCTTGAAACGGAAGTTTTTATGGCACCGCGGTACTCTCTGTGTGGCCTGTGAGGGTTGCTTTTAGAATATCCTCGGCTTCTTGGGTAAGAAAGGCAAATGGGAGATTGGTTGTAATTCCTAGGTGTAGGAGACTACACATGTGCTTTTCGGAAATTTCTTCTACGCTGTTTCACCAACGTGGAATCCTTTTTCAGTCTCGCAACGTGAATTTCTGGGACTGAAAGAGGATCTAGATTAGATTTTTACCCATTTAAAATCTTTGCCGAGGTATGTGGTGTAGCACTATCTTTTTTGATGCGGAAGTTTATTATTCGGAAGCTCGAGTTGATTTTTTTACCCCTATCTCAGCTTTAATTACTCTAATTTTTACTTGGTTCTTCGTAATATTTGATATCCGCAGACATTTTATCCCAGATTGTATTTTTAAGTAGGTACATATTAAGGTGCATAATTTATTGAAACTGATTTATTTGCTGCTAGGTGTTATGTAAGGTAATGGCTTCCAAAAAATAACGTGGCTGCAGCTCCATAAAAAACAGTCAAGTTTGGACATCACAGCATATGCGAAAAGAGAAAGTTTTTTTGATTTTGTTGAGTTTAATTTTTGAGAGTTGAATTTTTTGGATTTTGTTTCAAGAAAGTTATTTCTAGTGGGCCTTAAGGACGCCAAAAAGACTCTTGAAGAGTATCATTTTTACCCAATTTAATTTTTTACCCGTCACTTTATGAAATGGGAAGAAAGTTTTAGGAACAGGTTAATGAAGGGCACCAGTAAGTGGCTGAATACTTCCTTACATTTTCCTGAATTATATTTCAACACATTTCGGGTTCTTCACTTCTAGGAAAATTTAAGAAGGGAAATTTCATTAATGATGTTAATCATATATTGCTGGATCCGACTTATTATGGTAGGCTCGATAATTCTAATAAAATTTAGGAGATAGATTGCAGGACGGACAAGTTTAAAAGGTCATTTTTTCCACGTACGATTCGAGATCAGAACGTTAGACATCGCGTAAATCGGTAATAATTATAGAGGTAATATTCAAAGTAGGTCGATAGTATGTTTTTTAGTTCCTCCATGTTCAAATCAAGGTGTGACTCGCATGCATTGCTTTTTTTTTGCATGCATGAGTATCTATGAAATTGGTGTCGGGTTTCAAGTCATGCATGGTATTCGTGGATGTGTCCTGCATGATTGGTATTTGGTAGTTTTTTTTCTATTTTTTCCCCTAATTACTTTTAAAGATGTGGTGTTAGTTTTGTGTTGTTCATTTTTGTTTGTTGTGTCATTGTTCCTGGTGTGGATGCACCCGCTGCCACACACCCTCGAGGTGGCTTGCAGGGTATGTCGTAGATATATAGATATAAACCGTCCTGTGAGCATCTTTCTTTAAGCCACTTCAGTTTCCGAAAGTTGGAGATGAATATTCCCTGAATGAAGTCAAAAAAACCTCAGTAGGTAAAGCCGGACGCCTTGAGAAACATTGAAATGTCTCCAGCGAGAGATATGTGTAAAACTGTAGGTCTTTGATCTTTGCACACATTAGAAACACTCTCATTCGCGACATATGTGAGTTTAAGAGAGGAGGGAGAAGGAGCGGCCTCCGGGCTAACTAAAGAAATAACGCCAATCCTGCCAATAAGGGCTAAAATAGGACTGACAAAGCGGAGAAAACTGACCTTTTACAAGCGGTTATGTCAACGAGTACCTAGGCTCCGTAGAATTTCATTTCAATGCATTCAGCAAAAAAACTATTACAAAAACTTCTCAAAATTGCTTGAAATACTGGCCACACACGATTTCCGAGCTTTTAACGCATAAGGCTAGCTAAATATGCTGCTTACTCCGATGTATTTTTACATAGAGAAGAAATGTGGGAAGTTAATCTCGAAGCCCTACTATGCCAAAAAGAATCAGGAATCTTGGCACCAGTATCGACTGTGACTGCTTCTGAGAGAGAAATTAAATGCACACTAACGTGGAAATACGGACTCGACGGATATTCCGGCCATTCCAAGTACCAGCCGATGTGGAAACGGGAAGAAGTCAGATGGATTTTTGTTTGTGAGATCTGTGGTGCCTTTTCGTATACTCAGTGACGCAATAGGTAGCCTCGTGAAGGCATCTTTCATTTATTTCATGAAATTTGATCGGTATTTAGAGATAACGTAGCCTTTAAAATCCGATATGATTTAAAAGGCTGGTTTTTTATTTTAAGTGGAATAATTTGGGTAATCCTCGGCCGTCATTAGCAAGATTCTTCAATGGTTGAAAAAGAAAATCGCCGTAAGAAAGGTCATGGATCCACTGTGTATGACAATGCCGCGTCAATGTATTTCCACGACCGAACACCGCCGTGCGATCAAAAATCCAAATAATTTCCAGCTTCACTGACGGTCGCAGATTTTTTTTACGAATTCACAGTCTGTTGCTTCAGTAAATCTTGTGTTATGAATTACTTACGGCCTTCCGAGTCGATGCTTAATATTTGTTAAACCCAATAGCTGCAAATCGGTGGAAAACAGGGTCCGCCATTTCGTTCTCTTTACAGAGTAAATATCCTTATCAATCAACTGCAATAATGACAAAGAATAAGATCTGTTTTGTGAAATGATGTCGCCTTGCATTCCGTAAAGGTACTACAAAAGGTTCTTTAACCACTTCATTTCGAATATTTTCTGGGAAAACTGAATTGGAGTTTTTTTCATGTGTCGTTCAAATTTAAGCCCTCGCATATATTCAATGCGCAATAACTATGAGAAATGTAATCACACATCACATGAACCAATAAAAGGAGAATCACAATGCTAAATTCCAACGCCTAGATTGAAAAAAATCAATTTTTGGTATTTTAGCTGTAGTTTTTTTAGTTTTCAGCCTACTGTGCGGCACAGAGGGTGTATTTTTACTTAATATGTGCGCCCAATCTTTCTTTCGCAGAGTGGCCAAGCAACCATCAAGAAGTCGCTACCGATATTCCTACAATAATTGCAGGCGCCTAGGAAATTGCGTAGACCTCATTGAAGTAGGGTAATTTCCTAACAGCCTTGGTTATATCTTCATCAGACGAAATTCGATCAATATGTAACTCAAAATCTTCAAAATTGTTTCTAGAAAATAAAAGGAGATAGGATTGATATGATGGGTAAAGTACGGGTAACCCATGGCCGATCGTAGGTTTTCGCAGCGTGGATGATGTCCAGTTGTCACTTTCGGTGGCAGCTGCGTCACAGGCATTGTCGTTCTCGAGAACGAGAATGACGCAGCTGCCACCGAAAGTGACAACTGTACGGGTAACCCATCTTCAGTGCCCGAGGTCGAAACTGGGCGAGTCAGTAATCCGTCCGTAGGGTGGGATGTTAAGCCGTGGACCTCTTGGCGCCTTTTGTTAATAGTTAACTTCAATGATGAGTTTCTCTCTGCCCCTCTTTCGCACCCTGAAACATTCCGACCTCTACCTAATTACCCTTCTATGGTAAATGGCGAAAATATTCACGGCTATTGGTAATTAACAAAAAGACGGTAAGAAGGTTTGGGGGTAAGTCCTACAGGAAGAAATCCCTGAACGGTTTTCCTCAAATAGATTATCATACACCTAGGAAACTACTATTATGCTGTATAGATACACATAGACATTAGGTTTTTTTCATTTTAGCTTATTGAGTGCATTAACCGCTCGAGCATAACGCGTCTGCTTCACTTACAACGCAGTTAGCGCAGTTCACTTACAGTTAGGGTAACAGCGCAGTTGTTCTGCATTGAGCGACTTTAAGCGTTGTCATATTTCTCTTATTGTTTCTGTGGTAAACATTGCGGCGTTTTAATAAAGCCAAGTATTCTCACCACGTTTTTTCCTTCATTGGGAGAACGGCTCAAAATTATTCCTGGTCGTAGTCCCTTCGTTGCATTCCCAATCGGATAATGTTTGTAAGATGGATAGATTACTGACTTCCCATCCTGAGGGTTAGGGCACGGTCGTATATACGGTCGGGTTAGGGTTCGAATTTCGGCAGTAGCGGAGATTTTATATCATTGAACCTGTCCCCACTTGGATGCTTAGTGGAGAGCACTTTGAGTACAGTATTTCGTCCTTCAGATTCAAGGACGTTGAGCCGTGGACCCCTAGGCGCCTTTCGTTATGAGTAGGATAATGCTGACGCCGGGTTTCACTCCAGAATTTCTCCGTTCCCTGAAATATTACTACCTCAAACCAATTATCCTCCTTCCTCCGCTTCTATGAAAACTCCCATCCTTAGCCAGTTACTCGACCACTGTAATGGAAGAAATGACATATGCTGTTGGTCTCCGAAATACTACTACTATAAATTACTATAACCCCGAAAAACTACTACTATACAGTAGAACCTCACATAGCGCGAGGTTAGGTTCCTTGAAATCTTCGCGTCTTGTAAAAGTGCGGTATGTGAAACAAAGAGTATACAGGGAACCCCGAGATTCGTTCTGTGATCTCAACGCCTAACGTATGGCAATACTGAGTTTCATTATTTAGTCGTAACTCCTAACTTATGATTCGAGCCGAAAGATTCATTTCTCACTAAATATGCATTTCCGGAAATTATTTCGTATTTGTGCGACGTTTAAGAGGTTATTCATTTTTTTTGGGAAAGGTGTCCAGTATAATAAAATTGCCTTTTTCATAAAAAGCTTGTTATTCCATAAGTAAATTTACCATTTAGGTCACATTAACAATACAGGGTACACGCAAGATTAAGTCAAATGGCTGAAATAAAATATTTTTAAATAAACTTCAGCACGAAATGTTTTTATATAAACTATATATATGTTTTTATGTAAACGGGTTTTTATATAAACTATATAAAGATTATGTAAACCTCAGCACGAAATGTTTTTCGCCTATTTTATGGGACCACGTAAAATAGAGCAATCAGCCGTTTCTATCTTCATAGATCATCTTAGCTAGAAGAAAAATGAAATTCACGATAATTTGGCTTTCAATAAAAATGTGTAGGGTGCAGAAATTGAAAACGTTCACCACAATATGGGTTCAAGGCAGCATCATCCGTGGACGCGCCTCATGATGAGAAGATGGATTGCAACAATAATATTGCTTGCCATTTTGTAATGTAGAAATTAATACCATTTATTCTGACAGTCGACGCACCCAAGGCTTTAATTACAGCTGAGTTGATCGTAATTTTTTCACGTTTTAAAAATTAACCTCGGTAGCGGATGTAGAATCGTTGGAACCGAGGACTAGTGATCATTGGAGAAAAGATGCCTTTTAAAACGCGACCTCGAGGAACTATGTAATGCAGCT
Organism: Platycnemis pennipes; assembly: GCA_933228895.1. Taxonomy (NCBI): domain Eukaryota; kingdom Metazoa; phylum Arthropoda; class Insecta; order Odonata; family Platycnemididae; genus Platycnemis; species Platycnemis pennipes. The sequence continues at coordinate 30,768,260 of OW121846.1, forward strand.
GTTTTCCCTCGACCTTCATAGTTATCTATAGGTCACAGTAAGGTGGTAAATCTTCCTTCTATTCACGGATCGACTCAATGAAATTTTTCATGAAATTCGTCTAGTTCATTGAAACGTCCTCGAGAGATTTCACGGTCAATTTAAGACACTTATTTTCATCTGATTCACTAACCCTCTTCAACACCTCTATATTTTCGTTGGCCGTAATCAATTCCATTTCCAGAAGTTGTCAGAAACAGATGTCTGACCAAAATAACTGCAGATTCCGTCACCTTGTGATATTGTTTTTATAATTCTTCTACCTCTTTCTCCAGCTTGCCATAAATTCCTTGTCCCCCGTTAGCTATTGCCAGGTACGATGTCGGTGATCTCTTCTGCGAATGAAAAAAACCCAAGAAAGTATTCACCAATTCTGAACAAAGGCTTTTCCAGGAAGAATCCAATGTAGACCCCACTTCATTCCATGAATCCAATATGATGTTAGTTGCATCCATGATTTTGAATGAAGGCCAAAAATTCTTGATCAAGCAAAGAGATTTACTTCAAACGTCTGCAGCCGTCTCTTGAAAGTGCTCCTAGTGTGGTAGGATTTGAAGGTTTTCATGACTCCTTGATCCAGTGGTTGCCATCTGATGTCGTACTTTGAGGGAGAAACAGTACTCAATGTTTTTGCCAGCATTTTGCAGAATAACTAGATGCCCAGGTGTATTGTCAAGTGTCAGCAGGGCCTTAAAATTCAAGTTGTTCTCTTTAAGACCTCGGAAAAAAGCAAAATTTGAACCACTCTATACAAAAAGCTGTGTTCACCCACCTCTTTTGATTTGATTTCCAAGGTACAAGTAGGATTGCTTAGGGTTTTCCCTTTAAAACTCAGGAATTTACAGCACTAACAAGTATCGGCCTACCTTAAATAGTTGGAAAAAAACTGTAAGGCGATGCTTAGTGGCCTTAAATCCTGGTGCTCATGGTTCCTACTTTGAAATATAAGTTATCTTCGACATCTTTTTCCAAAACAAGGCTGTCTCATTAGGGTTGAAAGTTGCTTAAGGCAGATAACCCCTTTCTTCAATCAGGGCATAAAACTCTGGAATAAAATTTGGGGCTGTTTGATGATTAGCAGATGCACTTTCCTCATGTTCCCCTAACATCATGTTATGGTTATTATACCGTTTTATAATCTCCTTTAACCATTCAAAACTCTCATTAAAAGTTGCATTGGTAGAAGACTCCGGAATTTGCGCAAATACGGTACCTTGTATTGTGTTAAACCATTGCCTTAATACGCATTACTGCTGAACTCAGCGTCACCATTATTTGATTTTGGTGACAAGCAGTTTTCATAAAGCACTTTTCACAAACATCCATAGTCACAAACATTTTTCCACCGTATACAAATTTATATTTATTTTGGAAATCCTTTTATTTCCTCGCCACCAGAAGTTCCTGCACTGACGTCAGCTCTTTCTTTTTCTTTCATTTGTTCGTGTAGTACGTATGTTGACTCGTTTATCCCGTGTTTTCTCCCTAGGGGTGAGGTTTTTTGGCCTGATTTTAGTTTGTTTAAAATTTTGATTTTCCGGCCCAGCGTAATGGCCATTTGAACGTACATCATTCCTCCACGGTGCTACGATGCTCTTGAAGATTGTGTCGAGGACCAATGTGGTTGCATCGTTTTGTGGCTGCAATGACATCAGGAAACTAACCTGTTGTTTGCAATAACTGCTTGATACAGTTGAGTGACCGAAATAGCTGCAGTCATTTCCCTTGGGCAACACTTTATTTCACCGCTAATTCCGAAACGCGAACCTTGAAGGAAAAGGGAACCAAGGCTTGGAGAACATATACACGGCAACGCCGAACACATGCAATGCCAATGAAGTCACCAATGCCTAGTAGTGGGAAGAAAGTTGCATGCATCGTAATGAAATGATGAATACGCAGTAAATGTCATGAATTGTGACGTAATTTACTCACAATGTGTTGTGATTCGAAAGGTGCACTACTTTGAACATTACTCCTAATACTTGGACCAATGTAGATAATCATGATGGGGCGTGATTCCCAGGTTTGCTCCGATCGAGATATCTGAAACCGCATCTTACCGAAAATAAAGATCGCATCTTGTGAAATTGGGTACATTTTTATGACCGCGTCTTAACAAAATCGCGTCTTGTGGAACCGCGCTATGTGAAGGTTTACTGTATTCCCGATTTCTTTGGACACTCTCCTCATTGGGTCAACTTCGTTGCATGAGTGCGAGTGCATCCTGAAAATAGCTCTCGGCCGTCTCAAATGGAACTTGAGTCATTTCATTTTAAAGATGGGTTATTAATTCTGCGCTCACCAACCCTTTAAACGCCATCTCAAGGGCGGAAGTAAGGACATCTCATCGTCAGTACAGCGATCCCGTGTTAGTGCCGTAGGCATTTGAGGCTGAGGCCGTCTCAGGGCGGTTCCCTCAACGATTCGCGGGAACTATCTCATTTTTGTATCTCCGCCCCGCCCAATTGCTCGAGGGATCTAGCTGAAATGCATCAAATAGTGCGTTGGATCTTCTGCCAATCTCATAAAAAAGTCGTTGTGCCCATGTAAACCGTATTAGAGGAGTGATGGGACGAAGGGCAAGCCGAACGATCTCTCACAGTCAGCCATTGCGTTTAACGAGATCGTGGAAACTTATTCCTGGTCATAAATACTACCGTTTCATGGATTCCAAGTCTGATTCCGCACTTATACGCGCTTCAAACCGAGAGAATGTGCACTAGGATGGAAATGGAAGGTATAAAGTATCCCAGCGTCGGCATTAGCTTCCTGAAACACGCCAAGAGTTTCACGCTTCAACGTCTCACGCGCCAGACAGAATACTGTACTCGAATGCTCTCCCCAAAGCACTTAGGAAGGGACCGATTTACCAATGAATAATATCTTCCACTACCAAAAATTAGAGCCTGGGACCACGGGGTGAGAAGTCAGTTCTCTAACCTTCCCAACAACCCGACTCACATCGAAAATGTTCGTGAAAACGATTGGACTTCCACTTGTTTTTACGGAATCTCGACAATTCCTAACTTACTGTTTCGTAACCGCTTCCATACGGCCATTTGTAACCGGAAGTGTAGAAATCGCCTAGGGGGATTATGAGAAATAATCTTGCTCAAGTAAAGAATAATACGTTGATGAACACTAAGAAATATGTGTAATAATAATAATTTAAAACAATAAAAACATCGATATAACTTTCACCCCATTAATGAAACAGAACGTAGATAAAATCACTAGAAGGGCCCGTGAGCAAGAAAAAATAAGTCACTTTTGCAAAACAGCGAAGTGACGAGGGGCCGTGGGCCCCTCGTCACTTCGCCGAGGGGCCCATGCCGACGGGTTGCACAGTGAAGCTGCACTCCATTAAAACGCGCTTCAAAGATTAACTTCCTCCCAAACCACTTACTTGAGTGAGACAAGCGAGCGGAGTTATCTTACTAGGTGGTGAAATTCCTAGATGGATAGCCACTAGCAGGTGACTATGGAGTGTTTGCAATTTTAATTTGTGCCTACTTTTCTGTGTTATTTTTGTAAGTTGGCCAATGGCGTGGGATGAATTACCCCTTAAACCACTGAGTTGATTAAAACCCGTTAGTGCCTTTATTTTACTAGGTGATAAGACTCCTTGATTAATAGGTGGATTGGATTTAGACTGCTTTTGTAGATTATATGATTATTCATTTCAAAAGTTGTTCTTACATTCACTGTCCTTCATTTACTTGTACGAAAGGTACGTTAGTTTACATTTTATGAGTACAACCTTAGCCTTTTCAATATTTGTAAGTCGTAAGAGTTCATTATTCTTCATTTATCTGTCAAAAACGTCATTTCTGGAGGTATTCGCGGTAAAGACATATATCCAATGAGTAGCGAAAGCACCAAATACCAAACAGAGGCTCTGGGTTCAAATCTCGGAGAAGGTCCAGATTTTTAGTGGCATATCTATCCCTGCTTGAATGCTGTGTGTGGGGCACATCAACTCAATACTCCGTCCAACAGATAACATAAGGTGCCAAGGCGACGCTAAGAGGGCCTTAACATTATGGTGGTGAGAAGGGTGGTGTATCTAGGCCAGATGAGCAATAGTGCCATTGCCGATAGTGTGCTACTTGTAGAGATACAAGCGCACCCAGCAAACTTGGAGGATATCCAGGTTTTCGTACCAACGTGTACATACAAGGAAGAACGTTGTTCCAAACAGAATTGCCCAAATAATTGAGAATGTCCCAGGAAGTTGGCGTTTAACAAGACATGATGGCCGCGTGGACATGAGGTATTGAAACACAGAACGTGTCATAGGAAGGGAGAAAAATGAGGCCGGCGATTATGAGCTGGGTGCAAACACGGGAGAAGGCAAGTGTATTCTTTCAGGGAAACGACGTAGTAATCACCAACACTTAGTTCCTCCTCCTCCAAATCCTTGGCAAAGATACACAAGCAAGATGACGGAAAACACAGGCAGGTATCAAATGGACTGCGTAGCGGTAAAACATAAGTTTTGGAACAGCGATATTATTATCAGTTGCTACAGTGGATGTAAAAAGAGTGAATACCAATTATCAGCCGATAATATTTTGAGGGACAAAAAATTATTAGGAGTTTTGGAAGATATATAGCAAGCAGTCTAAAACGAGAGACAGGAAAATTTTACCTCTAGGAAAGTTATAAATGTGAGAATATTTAGAAATTCTTACACTGTAGTAAAGATGCTGAAAACGGTGGAGAGTAAAATTAAAGAGTCAAAGTAAAACGTATACCGGGAAGAATATAACAAATAAGACAAAAACAGTAATCTGATAGTAATACTGATGAAAACAGTAATAAGTCTTTCACAATACAGGAACAGTGCGAAGACATGGAGATGTTCTTAAAAAGGGATAAGTAAAGTAACTTTAAAGAGAAGAAATTATTGAGAAGCGTAAAATAGTATAAGATACCAGCTAATCGAGAAAATGCAGACCCATTGCTGTTAGAACAGAAAGAAATGAAGGATGGGGAACGGAAAATAGGAAAAAAATAACTCGTAAAAAATGAGGCCAGCAGGTTTAAACTAAGAATGCATATGCCTTAGCAATAATCCAGATAAGGGTGATCAAGGAATGTTGATTCCTGTATAAACCCATTTAGTCCCTTGAATCATGAAATAAACGATCTCATCTTTACTAAAGGAAATAATACATGACAGAATAATTAAAAAAACTTGAGAAATCCACTCAAAGATAATAAAAAGAAGCCTTTCGAAGGTTTTTCGCATGTTTGACATTACTTGAGCAATTCAAATGAACTGTCGTACCAAGTGACCCCATCGTTCTTATTTCCCACGCATAATACACGAATACAACGCAAACATTGTATAGTTTATTCTAACATAATGCTATGCTATTGACTTTTGAAGCTATTGAAATTGGCTGTTACTCTAAATTAATTAATACTGTTATTGCAATGTGCATTGTTGAAATTGAATCTGGAATATATTGAATTTCAATTAATTGGTATCTACATACATGCATAGTATTACAATCCTAGGATTGGTATACTGCAGTCCTCCATTTCTCCCTATCCCATGCCAGGTCCTTCATTTCCCTATGGTTCTTCTTCCCCGTATCCTTCTTGACTTGTCCCAAGTACTTGTCTCTTGGTCTTCCTCAGGGGACTTTCCCTTCAATTTTTCATTCCATTATACTTCGCACGTAATTGTTGTGTCTCATGACATGGCCAACCTACCGTGTTTTTCTTTAGCGTATGGTGCTCCACAGTGATCTTTCTTCTCCACTTCTTCTGTATACCTCCTCGTTTCTAACCCTACTTCTTCACCCTAATCTTCACCATCCTTCTCCAGCACCAGGTCTCGAAGGCTTCTATTCTTTTCTGGTCAGTTTTTCCAATGGTCCATGCTTCTGATCCCACTGCCCACACGAATGTTTTCACGTACTGTTTCCTTGTCTCCAATCTAATGCTCTTCGAGCAGAGTAGTGGCCTTTTGGCCATGAATGCCGTCTTAGCTTGGGCTATTCGACGCTTGATGTCTGACGTGCTTCTTCCATCCCAGCTGACGGTGCTCCCGAGGTAGGTGAATGATTCCACTTGCTCTAATCTTTCTCCTTTGAGGCGGACGTCGACCACTGTTTTCTCTCTTCCGCACACAAGTACATATCTTGGTTTTCTTCTTATCGACTTTCGTGTTGTATTCCTGGAACACTTTTTTAATTATATTCAGTGAGATCTGTAGGTCTTCCTCGTTTCCTGCTACGATAGCGATATCATCAGCGAAGCGTAGCATGTTGATTTCTTCTCCATTCACTTGTATTCCTTTGGTACATTGTTCTTCTATTTCTTTTATCGCTTCCTCCAGGTACATATTGAAGATTGCTGGTGACAGGTTACATCCTTGTCGAACTCCTTTGTTAATTTTTGCCTCTATATCTTTTCCGTGTTGCGTGCGTATTGTGGCCACTTGGTCCTTGTAGAGCTGGTAGATGATTCTTCTGTCATTGTAGTCCAAGCCAAGTTTCTCCATAGTATGGAACATTTTATTCCATTCGACATTATCGAATGCCTTCTCCAAGTCCACAAAGGCTATATACAATGGTTTGCTTTCGTGGATTATTTTCTGTACCAGTAGTCTCAGGGATAGTATTGCCTCCCTTGTCCCCCTATTCTTCCTAAATCCATATTGGTTTTCTGACTGGTTTTCTTCGATTTTTCCTTCAATTTTTCTGCCTACTATCGGAGTAAAGATTTTGGAGGCATGTGCCACTATACTCAAGGTTCGGTGATCCTCGCATTTCTCAGCCCTTGCCCTCTTCGGTATGGTCACCATTGAGCTCCTCTTGAAGTCTTCTGGCAGATTTCCGGATTCGTAGCAATCTTGGATTATTCCATATAGTGCGTCTTGCGCTTTTTCACCAAGTGCTTTGATTACTTCTCCGCTGAATTTATCTTCTCCGGGCGCCTTTCCAGTCTTCAGGTCTCTTACTGCTCGCTCGAATTCGCTTCTTAATAATGCTGGACCGCGGTTTTCTTCCTCCACTTGGTTCTGGTCATTTGTGAATGCTTCTCCTAGGGGTATCGGGCCTCGGTATAGCTCTTCAATATCCTTTTTCCATCTATTGCTGATTTCTCTCTCTTCCATGTGCCGTTTCCCACCCGAATCTCTGATGTTTTTGCATCTTGGTTTCCTTTCTCCGAAGTGCCTCTTGATTAGGTTGTATGCCGTTTCTGAGTTCCCCTTCATCATATTTTCGTTGATTTTCTCACAGCAGCTTTCAATCCATTTCTCTTCGCCCTTTTTCGATTCCCTTATGACTTGATTCCTTAGATTCTTACACAGTAATTCTTCTGTTTCATTTCTTGCGTTCTTATACTTTCTTCTTTCTCCTATGAGGGCTATAATGTGCACCGTTATCCATGGTGTCTTGATTTCGACCGGATTGCTTGCCACTTATACCTCAGCTACTTCTTTGATAGCCTTCTTGAGGCTATTCGATCTCTCTACTCCACTTTGGCAGGATTCCTTTGCTATTTCCCGCTACTCATCAATGGCAGCAGCGAATTTTCTTCTCCTTTCCTCCTGTTGCAGTGGCTTTAGATTCCATCTTCGTTCACGTTTCGTCCTTCTTACCTTCTTGTATCTCAGTTGACTTTCCATTACCACTAGATTTTGGTCACTGTTGATATCCACCCCGTGGTAAGTCTTGCAATGCTTCACTTGGTTCTTGTACCTTATCCTTACCAGAATGTAGTCAATCAGGTATCTGGCTCTGCCTCCTGGCATCTTGCATGTGTATCTTCTCCGTCGGTGTTGCATGAAGAGGGTGTTATCCACCATCAAGTTTTTCTTACTGCAGAATTCCACAAGTCTTTCTCCTCTTTCGTTCCGTTTTCCCAGCCCAAACTCTCCTACTGTGTTCCCATCTTTTCCCTCTCCTACCACGGTATTCCAATCTCCCATTAATATCCGGTTTTCCTTCCCCTCCGGCTCAGGACCTCTTGTAGTTGCTCGTACATTTCTTCGATTTCTTCTTCCGAATGGTGGGCGTTGGCATGTACACATACACTATTACTATATCTGTCGGTTTCCCTTCTATCTTGATTAGCATTATTCTTTCGTTGTACTGCCCATATGCATTCACTCTTCTTCCCTATTCTTTCTTCAGAATGAATCCAACTCCTGCGATTTTCTGGTTATCGCCGGAGTATATTACTCTATACCCATCACTCCAGAAGTCGTCTGCTCCCGTCCACTTGATTTCGCTTACTCCTACGATGACTAACTCCATTCTGGTCATCTCCATCTTCAAGTTCACCAATTTCCCACGCACCCCCAATGATCTCACGTTCCATGTCCTGCATTTGACTGGTATACCCTTCCCAGTAGTCCCCACCCGGAGATCCGATTGGGGGACTGTCCTTTTACCTCCGGAAAATTTTATCGGGAAGGATGTCATCACGTCATACTTGAATGCGAGGCTACATTTTCTAGGGAGGGTAGTGTGGTGGTTTCCCCGTTGCCTTCCTTATCGCAGTACTCTGACCGATTCCGTGAACTTCATTCTCGCCCGAAGCTATGGCAGTTGATACCGGACCAATCCTCTGGATCTTCGCCATCAGTGCCATATGGTGAAACTGCTGGCTCTCACCAGTGGAGCCGAATAGTTCAAGATAGCTTGTCGTCGACTGCCAAGATTTCCAGAAAATAACTCGTTTTTTTTCCAAAATTCGAAAATTTGGAGGCCGGGATTTGAACCAGCGACCTTCGGATTGGGAGTCGAGCGCACTAACCACTACACCACCGCTGCAAAATTGGTATCTATAAACACCAAAATTACCCAGTTGTACAATTCTTATCTAAATTTGAACCAATTATTCTTAGTTTAAAAAGTAATATAGTTGTTTGTGATATAAACATGGTGATTAATATCATGATGTCCACAAGCGACTCTGACCACCATTTAAATGCGATGAGCTCTTTAGGATTAACTTCCTTGATTGATGTTCCAACCAGAGTAACCTCAAAATCGGAAACTTGCATTGACCGTTTGTTTGCCAGGTAAACAACCTGGCAAACAAACTTCTATATGTATGATCTACAAGTAGATGTGCTTCATGAAGCAATAACAGATCACTCAATGATATACTTCACTCTTCGCAACAAGGAGCTGGTAGCCAATCAAAGAGTAACTTCGGGCAATCATAGGTTGCTCCCGGTAAAACTAAAATTGATCATGATCGTTTTATCAATTAAGTAGCCGAAGTAGATTGGAGTTCTGTTCTAAATGAAAGTGATGCAACTAAGGTGCTTTCTATCTTCCATGAAATACTTTTAGAGACCCTTTCTTTATCACAACTAACAGTCGTTAGCTATAATTTAGGAAAAAAATAAAACCATGGATGGCAAATAAATTGCTAAGGAATATTGTCTGAAAAAATTATCTGCTGAAGAAACATAGACGCCATCCCACCAATGATAGTTTAACTAAATAATTTGTGAAATGTAGAAATGAATTAAGAAATAAACTTAGAGCAGCTTCTAACAATTATTATTTGCAAAAATTTCAACAAGTCAACGATAACCCTAAAGCTCAATGGAATATATTTAAAGAGTTATATGGTCAGTCGCCATTAAGTTCACAACCAATTTCTTTAGAAATAGATGGTAACATTATTACTGAAGGGATCGTATTAGCTCATGTATGTAATGACTTTTTTGTTAGTTCACGAGATAATAATACATACAGTAACTTTAAAGGTATTGATGACTGCATAACTAAATGTTGTGGTTATTCGTACCTTGATTCCATGTATTTAGAACCGGTACTCCCGGAGGAAATAATAAAATTTGTGAAATCCTTTCCTCTCAATAAATCACAGGTTTTGACAAATTCAATAGCAAAAAAATAAAAATAGTCATTAATGATTTAAATGATATGATTAATTAATGAAATGATAAAATCGCTTCTTCAGCCAAAAACAATTTGGTTTTTTACGTGGAAAGGGAACGGAAGACGCACTGGATAATTATATATCTCATGTTTAACAGTCTATTAATTGTAATAAACGTACTGCCAGTCTATTCATTGACATAACCAAAGCGTTTGACACCATTTACCATGATATATGTATAAGCCTTACAAAGCAGGTGTTCGAGGAACACTACTACAATGGTTCAAAAGTTATTTATGTTCACGTATGCAGTGTGTAAAAATTGGAAACATTTATAGTGACTGTAAGGTAATAACGTCTGGAGTTACCCAAGGATCTGTCTTGGGACCTGTTCTGTTTTAATGTATGTTAATGACTTACGTCATTATGAATTCAAAGGACATTTGCCGATGATGTCGCTTTAACTTACGATGGTACAAAATGGGGCATTATAAAAATCAATATGTAATCTGATTTAATAAACCAACGGCACTGGTTTGAAGCAATCCGAATGCCAACACAACATCTATGCCCTGGGCTGGATTCGAACCCGGGCGTTCGGGTTGTCAGGACGGCGCGTTATCGACTTTCATTCCCAAGTGTTTGCCCATTGGCCTTGTTCTCTGTCTTCTGGGTGTAGTAATGCGTCATGCAATTACAAATCAGTGCTTTTAACGGTTTAAGTTTCCCTAATTCATCAAGGTGCACTAGTGGTTGTTTTAGCTAGAATATATTGAGCATAAAAGATGCATTTCAGGGCAGAAGAGGCGACCACTCTCTTCTGCTCTCTCACCCGTGAGTTTTATTATGCCTACTCAAGGCCATAAAATCCTCTACGGATACATTTGAAGGCAATAAAAGCTTTAGGTAGCTGGATTCCCAGAGATACGAACGTTCCATTGGCTACTAAAAATAGACTTGAATAGTTCTTCCCATTTCCTCTTTAGTTACAGCTGGTTATTAAAACGTACGTCACCGAAGGAACGAATGGTAGCATTTATTGCCGATTAGCCTGTGAAGGACGTCTGGGAAGGCAGTAGCGGGAATGACAGAGGGGGTCACTCCCATTCCATTCCGGTTTACGCGCGAAATTTTTACGATGGTGCGTGTGGAACGCAACCCGTTTTGAATTCGGGGACGCCGATGACTTCATCTTCTCTCCGAGGATCGGGTCGGAAACACGGACGGACGTCTACGGCGATACACTTGGAAGCATACCGCCATTAGTAGAAGTACTTATTCAGGGGAGGCCACCGATAACTGATGTCATTTGCACAATTAAAGGATTGGTGGATACTAGGGTAGAGGTAGGATTTTTCTGGCAGCAAAAGAGGAATAAAGAGAAACGCGGCGTCGGCAATGATTCACTCTTAAAGAATGACGCCAATGGGCATGGGCGTAGCCAGGGAATTTGGCTGGGGGGGGGCCATGGGACCACCCACCCTCCACCCATGGGACCACCTCTGGGGGGTACCCCCACTTCAAGAGGGGGTGTTTCTCCCCCGGAAAATGTTTTTTATTTAACCTTCTCAGAACTGAAATTAAGCCTAATTGCTGATGACATTTTGTAAATTACTGAACGGGATTGTTGTAGACTAGAAAATGATCACACAGAGTTGGAAAATAAAATACCTTTTATTTTCACCGAGGATTCACACATTTTCAGAGGGATCATAGTAAACTTTGGGATGGTAATCTGCTAATAAATTAAATACTCACAACTTCAATATTAAAGTGAAAACAAAGAAAAGAAACAAAAAATTTGGTTTAAAGGAATTTTCTGTTTTTTTTTTGACAAAAATGTTCAATGATGGTAGTGCTGGGAACCCTTTCTTTAACAATTTTTTTTTTCGATGTGAAGAATGGATGGATTTGAAAATCTTGATTGGCCGGTTGTAGACCGAACCCACGACTTGATTCTTCGCATGACTGAGAAACTTCTTTCACATCCACCCGAGCTGTCGGGCAGGCCGATTGCTACTTGGAGAAGTCTGTAAATATTCGGCATGATATCTTCATTTATTTCTGCTCAGACATTTTTAAGTTTGACCTTTAGTTCCTTGTTTTTTAATATATTTCTCAGTAGTGTTGCCTCGGCATTTAAGGAATGGGTATCAATATTCAAAATTTCTTTGTAATTATTAATGAAATCTTCAGCTTCAGTTTAGTTCAACTGTGTAAAGGCATCCGCTGCCTTTGCCAGGGGAACGGACTCAAACCTGTGCTGAAAATGTGAAATAACATTATCCAAAACCCTGTTTTACACATTGATTTTCCAGTAATCTCAAGTGTTGGAGTTGGTCAGCTTTTTCCTATGGTAGTTTCAACATAGTAATCGTTCATTATTGCGGATGGCTGCTGCCTTCTTTTCTTTGAGACAGACACAGACTCTAGCAAAATGTCGTTGTTGTTCGCAAATTCTACTAGCTCAGCTTATAAACCATCAAAATCATTTCTGCTCTCTGCAAAAGTTGTTTGAATGCTGGCAATAATTGAACTTGCTCTCCCGAGCGTCGCATCTGAGCCTTGCAAATACTTACTCAGCACGTTGGCCACCGATAAAACTGAGTGGATTACGAAAAGATTAACAACGAAAACAGGTTTTGGGATAGATCTCAACAAACCGATGGCCTCCACCATACTCCCATCTCGTGCAGCGTTGATTTCCTCCTCAAGGGCTTCTTTGATTGCGTTGAAGTTATTTATTACAACGTTACAATTTGTGTAACGGCAGCACCATCTTGTACTACTTGAGCTCCCCATTTCTTTCCCACCCTTAAGGAGGTTCCACCGTGACTCCGCGATTCAAAATCCCTTAAAAGAGCTACATTATTCAATGAATAAATACCGATCCAGAAAAACACTTATATGGAAAATCATGTATAGGGTGATAACACATACACAATAATTATATGAGTATGCTATTATATAGCGCGTTGCAGTTGCATTCTATTTTTTACAAGCTCTTTTAACTCATTTTGACTTCGAAACATGGCTGAAGTGTTGTTGCCACGTTTAATTTATAAAGTTAGAATACATGCTCAATCCCACTAAAGCGTGTTCTAAAATAGGTTAAATATTTTCTTATTTAGTTTTTAACTATTCCCTTCCAAATACACCTCTTTGTTTTGAATTTTATTAATATTGATATTTTAAAAACTGTTTGGCAACAATGACGCTGCTACCATTTGGAAGCATTGGTATTAATTACACCATGTCAATAACCAATGAAATATTTAAATTACATAAAAAATATAAGATGGCCCTTTGTAAAGTATATTCCTTAATTAAGTTAGTAAATAGGCTTGTAAGCACGTTCCGTCACAAGTACCGTTGCCAATGATAACAGTATACTGTAGCGCCATTTTCATGTAACTAAGGGTTTTCTGCTTTTCTTCGAGTAAATATTTATTAATATCAATTAAACAAATGTGGTAAGGCGAGCACTTTTTTACAATTCTGAATTCTACATAAAATTGCGCATCTTACATTAGTTTTTCGTCAAAACGACATTTCTCTTTACATTATTAAACTGCAAATTTTACTGCAAGTGCCATGCTCTACCGTATAACCACATATAAAATAGCTGATTTTCAAAGTCTTTTTTCTTCAAATATACTATGGAAAGGCCTCATTATTTTATTGCCAATCGATAGAAGGACCCAAAAATTGTGTGTCCTGAAATTTTCACAAAAATGACATCTACTTCATAATTCGGTGGAGCCACCTTAATGCCTAGCTTCTTTTGAATCTCTGCTAAGATGGCATGATTACCAGGTTGTGAATAGTGCATATGGAGGGCTTCAAGAGTATTGAAGAAAATGTAAGCTGACTGGTTATCGTTGCAGGAATAGACAACGTCCAAATTTACTTTGTGAGCTAAGCAGTGGATATAAATTGCCTGTGGGTGTAACTCTTTCATTTTCACCTGGAGACCTGCATTCTTTCCTGACATTACGTTGGCAGCATCGTATGAGTGTCCAACCATTGGTATATCGTCCAAGCTGTATTTAGTTAAAAAAATCTTGAATCATTTGGCTTTGCGACTCGGAATCTCTTGCTGTGGATTAATTTAAGAAACCCAGACACCTTTCGATGGGCTCCAATCCTCTTACGTATGTCCCTCAAAACTGCTGATAACTGTTCTTCTTTGTAACATTTGGCTTCATCAACCATCAATGAATAAAACCCACACTGCCGCACTTCCTTTATAATTTCTTGAAGAGTTAGTCCGGCTACAACTTCTATTATTTCGTTCTGAACCGTTGGGCTGCAGTAGTTAAGGCACTGCTCAAAATGTTTTGCAAAAAAGTCATCATACTTCGCAAAAAGCTTACACAATTCAACAAAGTTTCCCCTATTCTGAGATTCAGAGCTCTCATCATGTCCTCTCGGTGGCATACCTTGACAACTGAGACAGGAAATGTCAGCTACTTCTCTCAAGTAACATGTTTTTCTCTACAATCTCTTCTTTACTCTGAATTACGACTTTTTCGTGTACAGTACCAGTACCATGGAGATTCGTTTCCCATGTTAATCTCCACAAGGGCGGAGGTGCGCTGTTGTCAAATGCAGCATTGAAATTAATATTGCACTATGCACTGTATAAAAATGTGCCATAATGCATAAAGAGACGTTTCATTTGGTGGTGCCAATAGGTTTTCGATACAGTTTATAAAAAAGTTTATAAAAAATATTTCCTTAAACTTCCCCTAGAAACGCGGTTCTTTTCACTTTATTTTCTTCACTCGATTGTCGGCAAACCGTTCCTCATGCTGGATTAAAACTTGTACATAAAGGTCTCTCATACTATTTTCTTCGTAACAGTGCACATGTTTTTTGTGGTTAATTGAGCTAAAAGGTTGTTATTCTGATTTAAATATCTTAAGCACAAAAATTTGAATTTTTGTAAGGTAAAAAGTAGTCGCCTGCTAACTTAGTTAAAAATCATTTCCTTATCTCAATCGTGAAGGGAGTTACAACGTTTTGATCTTAAGAAAAATTATTACGCGCCGTCGAGGCGCGATGTTTGCTCAGTCTGCAAGTGAAGAAGGAGGATATTAGCAACGGCAGCATCATATATCATATTTGAGGTGTTTTGTGACTTGACTAAATTGCTTCAAGAGGGAGGTAAGGGGATTCAATGAGCGTGAAAGGTGGGGAGGGGAGGAGGGCCCTTCTTGTCTCACGAAGGGGAGTATGGGAATCGAAGAGGATCTTGCATAAGATTATGGTTACACATGAGATCATACTTGTATTACCATTTTAATAAGAATAGTGTTTTTAGAACTGCAAGAATGTATTTACTTCGAGCTAGTGTGCTCCCGCTACCTCTCGGCCTGAGTCTCGGAAGTTAAAAAAAAGAGAGGTAAAATTTTCAGAACAACATAGCTTCGGATTCCCTGTGATGAGCGAAATACATTGTGATCATGAATTTTAACACAACTAGGCAAATATCGCAGCTCAGATATACAAAAGGGATTGTACGTCTGATTCACAACTAAATAACTCTAAGATTCACTACTGAATGCTCCACGAATTACTACGGCTTACGGCTATGGAGCTTATTCCATGCACGTCAGCGACGGACATTAGTTTTACTTGGTGAAATAAAGGGCGGGAAAGACTGGCCAATAAACGTAATGGTGGAAAAATAAGGAGAATTTCCTATCCCAGCTTCTCCCTGACTGATACGAGGATTCCCTGATTTTTCCAGAAATTCGAAATCCACAAATTCAGGTAACCTGCGCCAAACCTAGCAACTCAAGGCTGGTAAAATCAGTTTACCAGCGCTTCTCCAACCTGCGTTCATAGGACGAACTTGATACTCAAGTTACTAGCATATAGGCACGGGTTACTGGCTTTCCAACCTAGTAGTGTGAACGGGGCCAAAGGGACCGCACCGCCGTGCTGTGGCTCGGCCGCAGTCGAGCGGTTGCCAGCGCTGTGTGAAGCGTGGCCACCACAATTTCGATATGTCAAATTTTTCTGGGGGGGGCCACGAGTCCTTATTTTATTCCTTCATCAGTCATTATTAAGGGGAAGGAAACGACCGACATCTTACGTAATATCTGCTTTCGAGGATAGGTGGTTGATTGGGCAGGGAAAGGCAATTATCGATAGAAGTAGTCTTTGCTTACAGGTGCTCCAACAGCTAAATATCGCACATTCTAACGTAAGATCTTAATACTAGGTTATACATAATATCGATGCCCTGGGCGTAATCCGAACCGGCGAACTTTGGTTCTTCCGTCCAGTGTGTTATCAACATGGCTACCAAGAATAAACAAACCAGATTTACGTGCTGAAAATTGCAATATCTTTCCTTTAATATAAAACTGGCTACCAAGGTTAAACGTTCAATCCGATGATCGGAGTACTGAACTCAAACCGCTCTCCCCAACCTACTAAAGTGGAGGTCGGTATTGCAATAAATAATCTGCCACCGCCAAGATTAGAACCCGGGTCCTCAGGATGGGAGGCTAGTACTCCAGCCACTACACTCGATCTTCTTAGATTTTTCTGGAAACGGATGAAGGACAAAGAGAAACCCGGTTTTGGCATTTGCTTTCTCTTTAGGAAAGGCTCCAAGGGAACCTCGGGACCAGTGTACCATTGAAAATTCTGCCACTGCCGGTATTCGAACCTGGGTCCTTGGGATAGGAAGCTATGGCTCTAGCCACTGAACAAATCCAAAACCTCCTTTTCCACCCATGAATGAGGCGTCCAAAGAGCAGGCCTGGAAAGGTGATCGAAGATTGTCATTTAAACGCACGACATGCAGACAACATGCAGATTCTGGGATTGAAGTGAGGCAGTTCTCAACTTTTTTACCCTTTATAAATAATCTCCTTGTGTCTGTGACAAATGCTGTTGATTCCTTCTTATCGGAGGCGGCATAATTTCATGAATCTGCTTGTTGCATTCGGCAGAAAACCCTGAGAGATATCGTATCCATGCGTCGTTCATGTTTTGTTCAGAAAAAATCAATAACCGGCCTTAGTAGCAGTTTTCCGTTAATAGTTTGTTGATATTTTCCAAATTACTTAAGGCTCTAGTCGTGGTATCATTCTATGATTCAAGGGAGGCATCACGGGGATAGCACGGCTCGTGAACCGGTTAATGAAGATTTCTTTCTCATACTCGGCTAACGATTCGACTATTTTTGTGGATTCGCGTGCTAACATGAGGATTTGAATTTTAAATTATGGGAGAAGAAGAATAAAATTTCGTTTACGATTCGACGAACGACGTTTCGACAAACTAAGTTTCGGCTTCAAAAGAGAATATCTTCGTTAGTCCAGGTTCCACCGCATTTATAAAACTGCCGTTGATCATTCCTTTGGGCCTGCCGCTTCCGACAAGCAGGTATTTCGTGACGGGAAGCCACCTTTTTGATTACCTCAACGACTTCGTCCGCCTTCGGGAGCCGCCCACGCCGCCCCGTCCCTCGTTCGCACCCCCTGCCGCATCCCCTCCCGGCACCGCGCCCCGATTCCGGGAAGGCGTGGGAGTGATCACTTACAATGGGACCGTCCATTGTGGTGCGGCGGGGGAGGGGGGCGGGGGAGGACTGTTGGTGCCACGCCCAACCGCCGCTCTCCGTGACATTTCGGTGGTTACCGCCGTTAGGCCCTCGGCAACGATGACTCAGCGCTTTCTCTCCGCTTCGAAACTGTTGGAAATACCTTCCGTCATACCATCTAGGAGTGTGTCAGTTCGTTAGCTACTCGGGGGAGGCGAAACCCGGTGTCGGCATTAGCTTGGTCTTAACGAAAGACTTCGAGGGGAACTACAGTTTTACGTCCTCTCCGACGGTCGAAGTACTGTACCCGAAATGCTCTCCACATAGCGCTCCGGTGGGGACGTGTATACCAAGGAAAAGTCCGCGTGGGATGGAAAGCCAGTACTCTCGCTACCACACCAAACGATCCCTTCTAAGAGTGCACCATAAGTAATTATTCATAAGCATTTCGGCCCCCGAATACATAATTAGCGAGTGCTTGAGCACCTGGATGGTCATATTCATCCCTTGTCTCCAATCTCCATGAATACTAAATTAGGTGGTTCTATACACTTTTAATTTTTAAAAAGATATAATTGGTTGCTTGTGCGCTATGTAAATACATCTGACCACCTATTTTCATGGCTTTTTTGCACGACAGACAATAAAATTCAAGTACTTGTATCTGTGCAGTATCCGTCGTGGAGGGTGATCGAAAGCCTTTCATTTGTAGCGGTATTGTCCGAAGAAAGAATATTTTCTCAGGTGAATTCGATTTAATTTTGAATAATAGATTTACAATTGAACTCGTGATGTAGTTACTAGGAATAAGTTTTGATTTCTCGACGGTAATTAATTCTGGGTATTGGTTGTGGTGACTTGCAAGATGCTGCGTTGATGTTGAATTATTGTCACCAATCGCCGAATGAGGTTCAGCGGATTGCATTGTTTGAGAACCCTTAGGCTTTGTTTTACGGAGTCTGGTCAATACACGGTTATTATGGTACGTTATCTGTTGCGCAGATGGTTTTTAATAGTTCATGCTCATATATACTGACTGTACCACAAACTCGACAAAAACGACAACTGTCGATTGACTGAGGCCTTTACCTTTATCGTTATGGCTCACCGGTAACTTTAACCAGATATCATAAATACATAATTGCCATATGTGCCATTATTCAACAAGAGAATCGTCGCCTTTTCCGTTTTCAAGCATGATAAAGTGATTCTTGAAGGAAGTGATTTAAATGGAGAGCATGTAAAAGAAAGGAAGACAAAAAAATATCTTGTTTATTTTTACGTCCTTCATTTTCATCCTTTGTTATGTCTCCTTTTTGATGCACGGCGAATATCTTTAAGATATGTAAATGCCTCATGAGCTTCCACAACGTATTTGTTCTCTCATTAGGCGTGAAAATAAACACTCTTGCCCCTGGAAGCATCTGAAGAATGAATGGACGTTTACACTTAGTGACAGAGATAGAGGGAGAGCAATGATATTCATTTCTCGGGCAAGCTTAATTTATTTCTGACGGCATATAATTGCGCAGCATTACTTAGCTCTTTTCGTGGTGTCTCTGGTGATTATGACAAGGCGCATCATAAGTGCAAGGATTATGATTGCCTTCTTATTCTCGGAACTATAAAAATTAAAAAGAAAGAAAGCCTCATAACCTCTTGGTGACGCGATTGATAGCTCTCGGTTACCGTTAAGAAGCGCGCTCAGCGGTCTCGAGCTATGTGGGGATTAGATGGCACGAACGACCCAGAGTTCATTGCGTGGGTTACACAGGTTGCGGGATTTATCCTCCTTCCGAGATCATAACGACATATTTAAAGAGGATGTAGGTATCCGACTGATTCTTTTAGGACCATCTCTTGCGCTTCTCGTCGCTCAGGGTGCACAATGACTAGGGAGAGTAAGGAATTATTAGGACCAATGGGATCGCTGCATTGCGATGGACGATGCTCTCTCTTAAAACACTTATTTGTAACAGTAGGTATATGGGAGAGATGTCCGATATCTTAGGTAATAGGTACCATTTAAAATAGGTGGGTAATTAGGTAGAGTTTGGAGTCTTTTAGGGAACTTTGGAGGAGTGGAGAAAATCCCGGCGTCGGCATTGGCTTACTCTTAAAAAAAGGCGCCAAGGGGTCAATGATTTTATGTTCCATGCGACGGACGGAGCACTGTACCCGATGTGGTCATCACAAGCACTCAAATGGTGACCGGTATATTAATGAAGTCTTTGACCCTGCCGGGACTCGAACCCGAGCCGTTGAAATGAGAGCCATCACAAAACACCGAGGGTTCTATGTTACTATGGTCGGTAATATTTTTTTCAATGCCATCCTCTCCTCTGTTACCGTATTTAACACCTCCTCACATGCCTCGCAATCTATTCCGTTAGTCCCTTTCCATTTGTTTCCATATCCGCAGTATAAGGGCCTCTTATTTCCTCTTGTCCTCTTTCCGCAAGGATAAGGTTTCCGGCGTTTAGCTGTAAGAGGACGGGGAAGACACTGAGGGCCTTTAAGTGCGGGTGTGTAGATGAATGGAGAGAGTAGACTGAATGAATAGAAAGACTTATGGGATGTTAAGGAACGAACGAGAGGGATGTAAGTTGGAGGAATTATGGGTTGTTACTAACAGCTGAAGAGGAGACAGAGGGGATAATGTCAAGAAAGTTTTTGAGGGGAAGGAAGAGAATAGATTTTTTGAATGTTCTGGAGTCGCTCGGAAGAAATGATGGATCTAACGGGGATATATTTTGGATACTCATTTTAGATAGAGGCATGGGTATTTGATATGGTACAAACATTCCGATAAGAAAGATGGTAAGAGACAAATTATATGGGTGGAGAATAACAGAAAAGGACTATTCACGAACCAACCAAAGTTGGTGGAACACGTAATGAAGGCTAAAATAATAGTGCCAGTATACCAAAGGATTAGAATGACTTCCTTCCACGACATACTGTCAGATACCTTCACACGTAATGATGATCCTAAGCCTTAAGCTGGTCAGATGGAATAGACTGACTGCACCGAGGTCGGCTCACTACATGCAAGATCCCACAAAGTCGATTGACATCAATTCGAAAAGTGAAAGAAGGGAGTACTTTCTAAAAAAAGTACTCCCTTCTACAAGGAAGTACTACTTGGATCCGTGGAAAAAGGGAGTAATACCTGAATCAGTTAAAATTTGGTGGAGACCAGCCAGATTTCTAAACAGTTTTTATCATAAGGGGATAAGTATATCTTCGTAGCTAGAGAGAATGAGATGGGAGAACTGACCTATTTATTGGCGTTAAAAGTTAGTGCTCTGAAAGATTTGCTCTAACAGCTCTATCCATCCAATAGTTAACTGATTCTGTCGTCCTAAGTGGACAACAGTCACGAGGTCATAGTGATGTTCCCGTTGCGTGTCAGTCACGTCGAGGAAGCATATAAACTGTGCCTGGCCATGAAAAAAGTAGGAGGGCCGTAATGTTCGTCGTATCATTTTGCATAATAAATAGCAGTTGTTGAAGATGACTGAATATGACTTAGCTTGCCGAGGAAATTTAGTTCATGGCAATCAAAATGGAATGCTGTAATAACCGAGAAAAGAGCCGTAGAATCCGTGACGGTTTTTTAAATGGTGTTACACATAATGCCATAAGCAGAGGTCATAACGATTAGTGAAGGAGTGGAACGTTCGAGGCACGTGAAGCATATTCTAGAAGGGATGAATAAATAGTTTAACGTCAACAAGTATAGAGACATAATTTGTTTATACTCATTGGTTTCATTGGAGGTATCTCATCAGTATTTTAATCCTAGGATTAATTTACTGCAGCCATCCGTTCTGCCCTATTCAGTGTTAATTCCCTCACGCCCTGGTATGTTTTCTCTTTCACGTCCTTCTTTATTTGCCCTATATATTTGTCCCTTGCTCTTTCTCGCGGGACCTTCCCTTCAATCTTCCTTTCTATTATATTTCTAACTAATTCATTGTGCCTCAAAGTATGTCCAATACGTCTAGTTTCTCTTTGACGTAGTGTTTTCCATATTGTCCTTTCTTCATCTGCTCTTCTGAACACCTCTTCGCTCCTCACTTTATCTGTCCATTTCATCTTCAACATTCTCCTCCAGCACCATGTTTCGAAGGATTCAATTATTCGCTGGTCTGCTTACCCGATGTTCCATGTCTCTGATCCAAAGAGAGCCACGCTCCATACCAATGTTTTAATGAAACGCTTCCTTGTTTGCAGCCGTAGGTTCTTTGAGCACAGTAGTTGTCTCTTCTTCACAAAACGCCTCCTTAGCTTGTGCTATTCTTCGCTTGATGTCTGTCGAGCTTCTTCCATCCCAAGTTATAGTGCTGCCGAGGTAGGTGAAGTTCTCCACTTGTTCCAATTTCACTCCTAGAATTGTGATGTTTGCCCTAAGCTTCTCTCTTCCGCACACTAGGATTTTAGTTTTCTTCTAGTTGATGTTCAGATTATATTCTTGTATTACTTGGTCTATTGTGGTCAGGGATGCTTGCAGGTCCTCTCGACTTTCTGCTACAACTGCGATGTCGTCAGCAAACCTTAGCCTGTTTATACAAATTTTGTTTGCGTTGTAGTCGTGCAGTGTGCGTGGAGAAAACGAACATTCTCGTCTTTCTTGGTCCAACTGTCGATTCCTCTCAATTTATGGATTATCTGTCCTACTTCACGTAGTGTGGAGGTGTCTGCAGTATCAGATCCGAGTTCGTGTCATGTGAATTTTTCAAGTTACCTAAATCTTGCGATCAACCTTACAGTCTCCAAGGTTCCCCAACCAAGATATTCCGGCATCCGAGTGACACTTTCTGTACGCTCATAGGAATTTGCTACAAAACGAGCTTTTTTCTTTCTATCTTATTCAGTTTCCGAATTCAATCTTTATTCGTAGGATCCCAAATTTAATTACTTACAATTCATTTTATAAATTTCAGTACCTTCAGCACTGTGCCACCAATATTTCGAATGCGGTTCCCTCACGATAGATTCAAAGTTGCGGTGATGCCCAGATGAGGGGGAAAATCTGGGGAGCCATTATTCAAAAGAGACGGTGGTAAATAATTTCCAGGTTGAGGAGGAACCTTTTTGTCCGGAAGAAAAATAAGGAGGCATTCATCAACGTAGCCTGCAATGCAATTAATTTTGAAATCTAGATGTTCCACTTCCAGGGAGGGACTGACTCCAGACCCGGGTTCCCACACGCAATAATTGCATGCGGCGTGATTAGCGGAAACGAGAAGGCGATTATAGCGTAGGGGAGCTGTTGTTTAAAAGGTCGTGTGGGGGTGGAGTGGCTTTCTTTCGCGGGCCCGGATGTGAAGACGGAGGCTATCACCGAGGGAGGCGTTTAAAACCTAGTTTAACTGTACTTTGCCATTTTGCAGTCGCTCAGTATGTATGTATGTACCTCGGCTCACTTTTTGGAGGACCCGGATTCAAATCCCATTCAGGCCTCTTCAGGGACACATTCAGCTGAGAACTTTAAGCTAGCGATTTTTGTGTGTGCCAGAGCTTTGTGGGAAACCACAGGCGGGAAAGGGAAAGGAATGCCGTCAGCATAGCAATGAATCTAGGCCGCCCCTTTGAACTATGTGCCTGGTGAGTTCTAATCTCTTCGATCAGACCCAACTTCTGGCTGACTATTATGGTTTACACCCCTGTTTCCCAGCAAGTGGGACACATCCCACTTGTTAGAAGTCTGGAAAATTCGTGGAACTTGAGTGGACTGAATTTATTCATACCCTAATTTCTATTGAGGATTTTTTCTTAATATATGTACATACATATGTATTCACCAATATGTGTGCACCAATTCATAAAAAATTAACATTTCTCTGTACTTTGATGAAACTTGATTTATCTAGGAGGTGCAAAGGGGGATGTAAGAAAAAGGTTGAAAACCCCTGGGTAATAGGAAAACATATTTATTTATTTATTTCATTTTTAAATCCCCAGGAACAGTACCTACTTTAGCCTTATACCTTAGTTAATATAACATTTTAATGAAGACACATCCATGCTCCGAGTAGTGAATATAATCATCCTGGTGGGATTATAATGAACGACCTAAGGTTTAGAAGGTAAGGTTAGAGACCTTACCTTCTAATTCCTCCGCCCCCTGGCCGGAACATATAATATGTAACGCTGACGTTCCATGTTTATTTCTCTCCATCAAATTACGTAACGATAGCAAGATATATCCACAGAGAAAAAATCATTAGCTAGCTCACGAGCTTTGAATTTGTTAAAAATTTCGTAACGCTGCCGGTGAATTCTCTCTTTTCTGTGTACGATTCAACAGATACGATTTAAAATGCCTTATGTATTTCGCAATGCTCTTATTTGTTCAATAATAATTATTCATTTAACCATGGTTTAAACAAAGAGTATTTATGACACAGTTATTTCCACAACGTGTCGAAATGATGGAACCACCCTGCCTGTAGAAAGCGAAACGTTATAATTGGTCTGACCCCTTCCACTTTTAACGCTATCTGGGGACCTGATTAACTAGCGGAGAGCGAAGCAAGAAGAAAATAGTGAATAGAATAGCCCAAGAAAATATGATTCTATCGAAATAAGCCTACGTACAGCTGGAAATACAAGCTTGGAAGAAGGGAAAGATTTCAACTGAGCATACACCTGGAACACGTTTCTTGATCACAGTGAGTCATGGTCGATAGCAGCAACAAAGAAGTCAAGGCTGGAAGCATTCGATATTCAGTGCTATTGAAGGATGATGAAGATAAAAAGGATCTACCTATCACCTACAATCATAATTCTGCTATAACTGAGCTAAGGTTTATAGAGTACATTCCGTGGCCTCTTGCGTATATCCTTATGCACTGAGATATGCGAGAGGTCTCGTAGGTTGATTTCTCTGTAGTGAAAATTAGATGGAATCGGAGTGCCCTCCAAATCGAATCTATTCTCGCTTGATGTTGCATCTGTTACCTATCAAGTTTCCACAACGTCATTACATCACGCACCTCTTGCCTTTTTTTCTCTTCTCGCCTGTTTCATAATTAGCGACAAGTAATATATTACGTAAAATTATTCGTACTAACAGCTGAGGTGATTTTCTCAATTTTGAATAAGTGGTCACTTGGATGTAGAAATCTCTCAAGGAACGGAGGAAGGGTACAGTGGAACACGGCGTAACTCTTAACCCTCTCTTAAAGAAATCCTCCTAAGGGTTTACGGTTTAACATCCCACTGTGCATATACAGTGAACAAACTGTTTAAATCTTAACATGAAACTTTTAAACAGACCCGGATTTTGGACACTGATGCAAGCAATCGAGCTAGTAGCATTTCGATAGTGATTTGAATATGACTTCATAGCCATAATTTTGGTCTCTGGATGTGTTAAAAGGCTATTTTTTAGGCAACATTTTAAATTTTTCTTGTGACATGGCAGTATCTGTACAAACAAAACAGCCAAATCTTGATACGCAGGCGATGTATTTCTAAGCAAACCTTTTTGAAACCAGAAGAGATAACCTTAATCGCTCATCATGAAAATTCTAAGGGCCTAATTACCCAAATCAATTATAAGACGTGCAGAAATCGAATGTTTTTCAATTTTTCATGTTGTTCCTGAAAGATCTCTTTTCTCTAAAAAAATTCATTTGATTGATTCATAATGTAAATGCATTCAATTTTGCCCTTTTCTCTCATTCAGTTCTAAACACTTGGTTTATATTTTGTTTAATAAGAAACATTAAAAAGTGTTTCACCACAAATATGCTTTAACCAGTTATCCAAATAAATTCACGAGAAATTATTCAATTTTTTAACTGTAAGAAACGTTTCAGCGATGTTTTCTTTGATAGCATATGGTTTTCATTATGAGGGAAACAAAACGAACACTACTGAAGTAGGAGGTTAATGCTTCACGCGACATAACTTTCGCGTCGAGAAGAACGCCATCAAATAAGATCTCCGGATTTAGCGCCGACGCCTTGCAATCAGTGAATGGCAAAAACTTTTAACTCCAGCTTCTAACGAAGAAGAAGACAGCCGTGCAATTTATCTCGTGTCATGCTTGAGCGAGCTTCATTAAGTTCAATCGTGGGAACCAGAAAATCGACATTCATTATAATTAGTACCGTTTCCCACTCAAGTCAGCTCTCTGCGTTCCAACGTAAGTGGAAATGATGTATGCTTCGTTAGGCATAATAGATTTTCGCGTGTTTCACATCAGCACCGTTAGCAGATACATAGTAGTGCTCTCGCTAGAAAACTAGAAGGCCGTGGGTTCAAGTCCAGTCAGGAGCGTGGAAAAGTGCTGCCCACAATTTCCATCGGAATATGGCTCCAGTGCCAATTTGAGCCATGCTAATGTTGAGACGTGTAGTTCTGAGCATCACTCTTACTCAAGCCTGTCATGAGGAAATCATTTTAGATGTTGTTAGTGGTACAGCACTAAAGAAAAAGGGGATTTATAAAATGAATTTTGGAAAAGTGATCAAGTGGAAAAGTAAAATTAAGATGCTATTTCACACTTGTAAGTCCTCACCCGGAGTTTGGGATTCAACAAAATAAGATTTAATTCGGGAACTGAATAAGATGGATAGGAAAGTAGCGCATTTTGTGGCAAACTCCTATGAGTGTACAGAAAGTGTCACTCAGATATTGGAAGAGCTTGGTTGAGGAACCTTAGAGACTGGAAAGTTGATCACAAGATTTAAATAACTTGAAAAATTCACAGCACACGAACTCGAATCTGATACTGCAGATATATGTATTTCAACCTCCACACCACATCATCAGGACAGACCAGCGACAAACGAGAACTGGCTGGAGGAAAAATGTAGAGAGCTAAAAATATTAAATAGCCCGGGTAGTGTTGATTTTCTTTCTTCTCAAGGTAATCGTTGTTAAGTTGGGATGATGAAGGCAGATAACAAATGTAAAAAATGCTTTTTATTTCTTATTTTCTGCGGTTTTTTAATGTATTTTGTAATCCTACCGTAGCCTATTTTTATTTTTGCTCTAATAATTTATTATACTATAGCATTGAATTTTATTTCTCCTATCAATTAATATAAGATTCGTTTTGCTTTAAATGAATGAACGATATTATGTATAAAACATTTTTATGCATTTGTTTCATTTTTAATTATTATAGTTTAATCGTATTTTACCATATTTTCCCCGAAGCCGGTATTACCGGTATCCCCGAAGCTCATTACTTGAGTCCGAAAGACCAAATAATTCGACGAAGGCCACACATCCTTTCTGGAAAACTGGCTGATGCCAATTTTGACAGGTGCACTCTCTCTCATGCCGTGTATACTTAAAGCATCTCGTACTCCCAGGTTCGTCCGAGATACAGTTTATTTCCCTGCTCACCACACGAGAGCGTTCGCGGAAATTCACGGCTTAAGATTGAATGTGGAAGACAATAAGTTAGATCTATGAAGATATGAGCATCGTAACTATATGAATGACTATACGAATGCACATAGTACCCCTAGAAGTCACGTCAGTGATTGCATTAAATGATTTTGGGACACTAGCCATTAAAAGTATGCTTTTATGCAAATTATGAGTGGATCACTAGTGAGTAAGACTCTGAGTTTGCCCCTGAGCGACGATACAACGGTGTCTCCTTTTGTAACGCAAAATGATGGGAGAGAAAAACGATTCTTGGTATCGATACGTAAGAAAGCATCTTCGTTTCAAGGTCTTCTTTTGGTTCCTCTAGCAAACGTAACACAAGACTAAAATTTGTCTCCTGTGTCTATTCCTCGGACTTGTTTGGATTTCTCGTGACACGATTCTGACGATTACTCAAATTTGGTTAGTAAGTTGATTATGGAGAAGTAAACCATGGAGCATTTCTTGCGCATAATCTTTGAGCTTTACTACTCATCTGCATAGACATGGTTGCCTGCAAGTTACCTCAATGTTGGGCGGAATGGAGAGGAAACCGTCACCGCTCACAAATTACGTGCATGCACTAATACATGTAAGTAATTTTTGTACTCATAATACTAAACATATGTACTCAGGTGTCAGACGTGCAACTTGCAAGTGAGGGATCGGGCTGGTTGAGTTGACCAGAGTAATGTCCTCCAAAGGTCCAGGTTCGAATCCCGACGGAGGTAGATATTCTCATTGGTATACCTGTTTCTACCCTGGTGCTGTGTGAAGAGCAATTTTATTTTGGTTCTCCACCCGTCAGATTGGACGTTCAACCATGGACCGCTGGCGCCCTTCGTTAAGAGCACCTATACCAGTGCCGGGTTTCTCTCCACTCCTCATTTTCCTGAGAAACCCTCATCCAATTACCCACCTATCCTAAATGCCAAGAGACTTTCGTAGTTGTGCGCCTCATCGGGGTAACAACCAATTAACTATCTGGGATTCGCAATTGGGATAAATAAAAATATGTACTGAAGTTACAGGCGTGACAAAATTCTTAAAACCGAAAGATTTCGGATACTTCAGTGGGGGTTTCCACCTTTCTCACGGAAGAGATTTTTTGTCATATTTCATGGGCATTAGCTTGGATTCACTGCAATATTTTTATCTGTAGGCATGCAAAGGCAAATATAACCCGAGGCAGTGGGTTAAAAAAAAAATTTTCACTTGCGCCGCAAAATAGGTCATCCATATTTCTTTCACCTATCTAGAAATTAAATTGCCTATTGTGACCTCTTATTGTGGGTGAGTAGTAAGTCATTTTTCGCTCAAACCGTGATGAAGCCATCCCCCCTCACCCCCCGAAATCGTTCTCGAGTCAGGATTCGACCGCAATTCGCGGGCGCTCGTAAAATATTTCTAACGTCATCGGGGAACTGTTCCGTGCTCGTTGGCGGCTTGGGCTGGTCGGATCACCCCTTCCTGGTGCGATAAAAAATGTCGCCGCGCCAATCGTTCGCCGGTGTTGAGAGTCGGCCCTTGGGGCCGCTTGCGCGCGAGGGGCCGCGCCGGCGGGCCGCAAAGTCCGTGGCTGCAGAAGTGGGTGGACCCGCATCGTCTCCCACTCGCGCGTTCCGGAGGGAGGATCGCAGCAGAGGGAAGGAGGGCAAAGGGGAAGACGCAGTACCGTACGCCTTCAGCGTGCACGGTCGTGGGACGAGCAGGCCGTCGGTACAGCGTGTACGATGAACCTTGTGAACGATCACCCCGGTAGATTTCTTATTTGGCGTGTGAAAATTCCGGGAGAATAAGGTCTGAGATGATTTTCTGACTATCTTTCTGACTTTATCAAGTTAGGAATGAAATAATCACAGAGAATTCACCTGAAAATCGCCGTATTATCGCACAAACTTCTCAGTATCAGGCGTTAAATGGTGGAACATCGTTGTAAGAAAATACAGAATTGGTACTGCCCACACGTTAATTTGAAAAAAAAAACATAGCAAGCCAGGCATGTTTCAATTAGGTATGCGATTTGTTGAGCATGTTAAAATCAACCTGAGGACATTACCCACACTACATTTTCTTAATATGGGCATTATTGAAACAATAAGGGGATCGGGTTTGTCTTGTGGCTAAAGTACTTTGTGAGCGAAAGTGAGAATTCGGGTACGAATCCTGGCTGTGGAAGAGATTCTACAACGGTCCCCTACTTGAGAGCTGTGTGGAGAGAACTTTAAAGTCAGAACTCCGTCCAGCGGATAGGACGTTAATCCGATGATCCCCTTGAAGCTTTTCGTTCTGAACATGCCTATGCTGACACCAGTCTCCACCCTGCCTTCGATCCATGATAATTACTGTCAGTCGCGTTAGACAGGTCGGTAAGCAGGCAACCAAAAGCTCGAGGGCTCGAATTTCGCCCAGGGCATGAATGTTGTGCTTGTCGTAGGATTTAGGTCTTAGGTTAGATTGTGCGATGTCACTTCAGACGTAGGAGTACCTAAAAACAAAGACTACTACTGCCAATAAATTACCTTCCTCTACTCAATTACCCTCGCATTCTATAAAGCTAATGACGTAAGGAATCTGTCGCCCCCTTCCCCTTAATAGCTACTACCTAAAACATTGTAAAGAATAATGATACTGTCAATTAGGATTTACAGCAGAGGAATTTTGGCAGGGAGATTGGGGGTACTGTTGGCTAGAGTACACGCCTCCCATGCAAAATACATGGGATTGAATCCCAGCAGTGGCATATTTTTCATCACTGTGATGATCCTCACTTGGCTGCTTTGCGGAGAGCACTTCTAGTACTGTACTCTGTCCGTCGGATGGGTCGTTAAACCGTAGACCCCGTGGTACCTTTCATTAAGAGTAGTCTAATGCCGACGCCGGGTTTCTATCCACCCTTCCTCCGTTCCCTGAAAAATCCCACCTCTATCCGATTGCCCACCTATCCTAAATGACCAATTGGCCTCGGGTATCGGTCATCTACCTCGTCCGGATAGCTACTGCTACTAAATTTGACGGATCGGTGAATTGTGGGAGAACGTAAACACGCCAAACGGAGACTTCCGGTATTCCGGGAGAGGTTGCATCACCTAACTGCGGTGCACCTTTCGACATACGCCTTGACCTTCGGCCCACGCTGCACCGCTGGGTCACGGTCATCCGCGGGGGAGACTAGATTCCGACCTCCTCGTCTCTGACCTCCCCTTGCTACCGTCCCGGTTCTCCACTTGGCGAGAGAGCGATATGGGTCCGCCCATATGTGGATCAGTGGGGTGGCTACGGCGAGCTTCCGGTGCTCCTGGTGCTGACCCCCGCAACTCTGTCAAGCATATGCGTCAACCCTTTCCTCCTTTCCCACCTCCTCTCCCCAATTGGACGTCGGCCACCCTTGGAGATGTCGGCCTGAGGCATACGAAGCGTCCGCGCCGATGCGTTCCGTGGGCTCCGCGCAGTGATTCAAGAGCGCGCGACGTAATCGACGAACAAATTTCCGATCCGGGACGCGGGGTAGCTGGGAAGAGAGCTCCTGCGCGCCTAGTGATTAATCCCGGTTTTATGATGTCCCATTAACGCTAATCATTAGTTCGTGCAAGTAAGCTCGATATTTCTTGCAGCAAAAAAGACTCCAGAAAAATGATAAGTTGGTTCTCTGCAGAAAACTGAAAAATCAGGTGAATTTAAACCTCGAAAATATAACCAGATTTCACAAAATCGGGCGTGCAAAGTAGTTGGTAGTGGTAGTCCGTGGGAGGCTTCTCAAAGTTCATGCCAATTACTCCTAGAAGGATACGTGGGTTATTGTTTACAGGTTGGAATTTTTCAACGAATGGAGTAAAGGTGGAAGAATTGCTGCGCCGGTATTAGCATACTCCTAGGAAAGGTTCTGGGGTGTCCTCGGTATAACCTACCACCCGACGGATGGAGCACAGCAATTGAAGTGCTCTCCACACTGCACACAGTGGAGACCGGCATACAGTTGAAAAAAAATCTGCCTATAATATCCAGGACTCGAACCCGGAACCTAGGGTTGGGAAACTAGAACTCTAAGTACTCAGTTCCGACCGCTCCAACCTTAATACCCTTAATAAAGTCCCGTTAGCGTTAACCATTATTTCATTTGGACACTAAGTTACTTAGACCTTTTCCGAAATTGCTATTAGGGGAAAACGGTTATCTTCATTCTGTTAAACGGTTAAGATCATTCTTATTGTAATTATGGAAGTAGAAATATGTTCTGGAAAAATGTAGTTATGCACTGTTAAATTGCGAGCAGGATTATTTTACAGTGCAAAGCAACAATATTCAACCCAAGCTTGAATATTGTTTGTTTTCAATCCACTTCAATAATATAATGTTATGCTAGGATAAATGACCTTGATACTACGCTCATGAGATAGCCCATCGCTCGAATCATGACTTAAAATTCATATACCCATATTGAAAATTCGTTTTAGTGAATGAAATGTCTAAATCGCATGAAAAAGCACATATATACATCTAAATAATACTTGGAAAGCTACCATAAATGTGTGTGGCAGGGTGTGCATCATCTTCTGACTCACATTCTAAATCTAGACAATTATATAATAATTATTAGCCAGAAAACTACTGAAACACATTCTTCTTGCGTCTTGAGTGACTATAATAACTGGAAAGAATACCTTAATAAATAGCAAGGCATATTCAACTGAAGGAAAAGGCATATTCTCTAACAGTAATGTCCTTTAACTGTATTCAAGACGCATGGAAAGAACTTAAAAATCGAAAATATAAGATCCAATATGTAGGTACTCCATCCTTGCATGAACTATTTTAGTTATGAAGAATAGTAATAAGTTACTATTAACCTCTACTTAATCAAAACTAGTATCCCTCTTGTAAATAAGCGGCATCAACTCATGCTTGGGTTATTAAAGAATTTTCATGCCCGTAGATTTCAATTCGCACCTGTTCAGGAAAGTAATACACGCAATTTGAGTGCTTAACTCAATCGTATTTTGCATCGAGTATAAAAGTGTAAAGAAGAGGTGTTTATGAACCGGCCGGTAAAAATACTCATCTCAATATTTACCTACTTTTGGTAAAAGTTCTATTACGTTGAAGGGTGGAGGTCACTACGCTGCACACAACGAAGAACACTTTGCCAGCGTTTGAAAGTGGTGGATCATGTTTTTCTTCCTGAGAAATGTATATTTAGCTCAAAAGATCACTTTTGTAGCCGGTGCTCAATGCTACGGGGCGAAATGTCGAAGGGCAGTAAATTTTACTTTTTAAAAACTACAGATTGGAGCGAAAACGACTGCTCACCTCGCGCACGAGGTTGAATCACGGTGCCGTTACTTTTGGTGGCTCGCCAAGCCTTCCCTCTTTAACGACGCTGTGGTGAGAGCACGACATCATTCTCACGACTTTATCGCCACTTGTGGATCCTAGAGGAATGAGGGTGCGTTGAAAAGCGATTAATTTTTCGGGTGAAATGGGGAGAGTGCAGCGGATAAAACTTACATAGCATGCCAACGAATATTTATTTAAAATAAAAAGATTAACTTGCAATTTTCCACACATATAATAATATTTGTTGCAACCTATGTTTCGATGTAAAACACCATAATAGGGTCAACCTGATGATGATGAAAACACATCGAAACCCAGATTTAAATTTAAGTTTATTATATTTGTGGAGAATTGAAATTTATTCTTCTTATGTTTAATGAAATGTTCCGCTAACGTATAATATCGCCGAAAACTTGCGAATCATCTCATGTATATTCGAAGTAATCGTTGAAACATTTGAAAAAGGTAAAATACCCGAAATCATCTTTATTATCATAGTGTCATCACATTATGATTTTATGTTAATAATCAAAAGATTGGTTTGACTTAGCTCTCTACTCTTTTCTTCTATCAGCTTGGTAGCCTCTTCGTATTCATGTATGTCTCCTCTTTCGCGTCCTTCTCTACATATACATAATGCCCTGCGAGCTACCACAATGGTGTGTGGAAGGGCGTAAACCATTACCATGCAGTTTTAATCGAGAGGTCAAATCCTGTACTCTTGGAAAGAATCTGATATTATATCACCCTTTCTGTAAGTGAGCCACACAAGATGAAATCAATTACATTATAATTCTCTCTCAGAGTTGAGATCAAATATTGGCAAAAGCACTTGGTAAACAATGGCAAGAAGTCATTAGCTCCATACAAAGAGAGGGGTTGTGAATAAAAAAATAGAAATCAATGCATAATTTATTCCTAACTACTCTAATTTATTCACTAATTATTTTGTGCACCATTACGTAGAGAAAAACTATGAATTCCACTTCAAATTTATTCGAACCTTGGTTTCAGTACGATATCATTAACACATCAGATGACGGAAGAAGCTGATAAAATTTACCTTCGTTTTATTTAGAATAAATCTCAAGTGGAGTTTACAGTGTAAATTCTTATTTCTTATACCTCTGCGAATTCATTTCACTTACTCAAACTTCAAACATTTAATTTGTTTTGTATCATCAGCATAACTTGAACAAGGGATAAATTCATCAAGATTCTTTTTCCCAACGTTAGGGAAGGCTAGAACCTCCCATCCCCCCATCCCTGTCGGTAGTGCACCATAACAGTTGGTCCCTAATTTAGCGTTACGTAATTGATGGATGGCAGAATGGCAGTAACTATTCGGGGAGGGGTGGGGGAGAGCGACCGAGAGTTTCAGGCATTTGTACCATTTAGCATAGGTATTTTTATTATATAGGATAGGTGTTTATATTATAGTTTAGCATAGTATTGGGAAGGGTTAGGCATTTTTCAGAGAACGGAGGAAGGACGGAAAGAAACCCTGCATCGGCATAAGTTTACTCTTACCAAATGGAACCAGTGTCCACGCTCTAGCGCCCCATCCCTCGGACGAAGTATTGAACTTGAAGTGTCCTTCACACAGCGATTTGATACGGACCACCCATTGCCACATGTGATACAACGGCTCTCAGGGCCATGAGTAGATTTAGACCGTCTTCGTTTTCACGTATGTCTTCTCTTTCGCATCCTTCTCTACATATACACAATGCCCTGCAAGCTACCACAATGGTGTGTGGCAGGGCGTAAACCATTACCATGCATGCAGTTTTAATCGAGAGGTCAAATCCTGTACTCTTGGGAAGAATCTGATATTATATCACCCTTTCTGCCAGTGAGCCACACAAAATGGAATCTTGGAAAGTGGAAAAATGGAAACTCTTGGAAAGAATCTGATAATATATCACCCTTTCTGTAAGTGAGCCACACAAGATAAAATCAATTACATTATAATTCTCTCTTAGAGTTGAGATCAAATATTCATCATCATCAAATATCATCAGCTCTCGGGAGAAAAGTCTGGAAAACAACGAATGCTTAATTTATATCTCACCGCCTGACATGAACTTGATTCGAAATCAAACTGGATGTAATCGCCAGAGGCGAAGTTTGAACCTTTCTTCAACAGATATTTCTGATATGAATGCCGCGGCCGGCGCTGGAAATGAATGCTAACGAAAAGTTAGTAAATGCTGCCGCACGGAGCGTGGTACTCAAAATTCATAGCCTCCGCATAAATTGCCTGCGATGGGTTGCAAGCTTCCTCCTTTTATGCAGAACTTCCCGTTTCATTTGTGTCGGCACGTCATAAAGAACGCATTGATGACTTGACCATGTGTATGGCCACTCATCATCCTCAAGATTTGATTGGTTCCTTCCTTCGCACCTATCCCGCCAGCTCGACCAAAGATGGAGAAAACGATGTTCCGTCCAATACCGGTGACAATTACTCGAGCTTCTCTCTTTAGTTTGTAAAAAAGCTTGCATTTATATTATTTTTATTGTGAATCGCAGTAGTTTTATCTCAGTCGGTTTTCGTAGATGCACAAATGTACATATATTTTTATGCCTATTTTCATTTTTCTCATTGTGTCTCACTTAACATTCTATATAATTATTTTAATTTCCTAATGTTTTTCCAAAATATAATTCATTGTTTATCACGTGAATCACAATCATGTATTGACGAGGGGTTAGGTGGAGGAAAGGAGGAGTCGTAATCTCTCCCCAGTAAAGACGTTTATCTAACTATCTATTCTTTTAGCAGTCATTGTTTGGCTTGTATTATACGTATCATGTGTATGCGGATTTGGATTATTTCGGGAGTCAATCCCAAAATGTCTCTTTTACATGCTGAAATTCATACCAAAGGTCTTATAGAAAATGTCGTGCAGAAACAACCGTTCACTACGTTTTTACTATCCCCCGAACGGTCGAAATCACTCGGAATGGTCGAAGATCACTCGGAGGTGTGGTTACTGCACAGCGGAACGCAGAAAAACAGTGCTGTGGAATGTGATCCTATGATTGGGCCTCTCTCTGGATCTCGAGGGTTACGCGTACCATACGTCATTCCTGATCACCGACTCCAAAATAAGGAATTTCTCGCCCCAGAACGTAAAAAACACTGGCTCCTTAATGAAATTTAAAGAAAAATTTTACCAACCTCTTCTAAATTCAGAGTGATGGTAACTTATGAATGTAAAGGCTTCCAATGTTTAATTTATGCTATAAACGTTTCTATTTTTGTGTATCAGGATATCCTTGCACGAAATATTGTATTTATATATTATTTTTTTGTTAATATTGTTGGCATATATAACGGCATAAGGAATTTTTTTACAGGGCTATGACGATCATGCAGTACCGTACTATCGTACTAAAAAGGAAAGGATTAATTTTCAAATGTCCGCTCATTCACTGTAAAATTATTTCAGTGGTACTACTGGGTCGGTTCCGAACTCCTTTGCAGAGGCTCAAAGGATCATATGTTGATGCGTTGATATTGGAATGAAGTTCCGTGTCCTGAAACATAACAGGAATTCAGTGGTGAGTTAAGTTTCCTAATTTTTTTCACGTTTTTGTGAACCAGAATTGATGCAGCTCAGGATAATTTCATTGCTGATTCCGAAAAAAACTTAAATTTTTTCTTTTGAAGAGGAAAAGTGTTTCAGTGGTACGGTTTGGGACCTCAGAATGGTCGAAAATCACTCGGAGGTGTGGTTACTGCATAGCGGAACGCAGAAAAACAATGCTGTGGAATGTGATCCTATGATTGGGCCTCTCTCTGGATCTCGAGGGTTGCGTACTTGCCCGTTTCCTCTATCGGCCCAGATCTCCTCTCCACTACAATGCTCGTGAATTGTTTTCCATGGCACAATGGATAGTTTCAAGTAGAGGACCATATGGTGCGGATTATTTTTTGCGATTTTTGTCAATTTCAACTCCATTGCAATAGTAAAGAGCCATTATAAAAGTCCATTATGGCGCTGGAATGATTGTGAAGGGCCTTTGGCCTCTTGCTGCCATCAGGCATGATGGCCATTTGAGGACCATTTTACAGAAAATTAATCGATTCCGGTTAGATATTGAGCTGTAAACATTATGAGAAAAATTACCATGTGTAGTCCACTTACTTTTATGAAATCACACCCCATTTCGAAGATCATGTGCCATTCTCAACTCTCATGACCATAATTTTGAACTACCCATTTAAGGGCATTTGAGATTTCTTCATCGAATAATAATAGTGATAGCTTGAAATGAATTACTTCGTATTAGTAGTCATTCCTGGGGCAGGCGACCGATAGCAAAGGTAATTTGAGATATAAAGCGTTGGAGGGTGATTGGATAGGACTTTTTTCAGAGAACAGATGAAGGGTAACTCAGCATCGACATTAGGCTGCTCTTAAAGAAAGGCGTCATTTGGACGTGATGTCACAAAAATTAACATTGTAGTATTCCACACCTTTCATTGCACGTTCACTCTAACGGTTTAGAACTCTTAAGGTAATTATGAAGAGTTAAAACCATATATTAAAACAAAAAGTTAATAGCAGAAAATCCTAAGAGAAAAATCATCCGTGTTGACCGGGATTCGAACCCGGATTCCTGTGGCTTTCGGCTAGGTGCTTTAACCAATTAATCTACCAAGTTGCGTTCTTTTTCCCTGTGAAAATGAAGTTCGCGATTCTTCGATTTGCAATAAGTTAAGTTTAAAGTAAATAAGTATGAGGCAGGAAAGGCTATTTAGGGTGAAATTTGAAGAAAGCAGAGAAAGTAGATGAGGAATTCCGTAATTGAATGCTGTGTGGAGAGCACTTCATCATGTTCATCGCGAGTGTAGTTGAGTCATCAATTCCGCCGTAGAGGTAATCAATCAAGGAAACGAGTGCAAGAATAAAAGTAATAGGCAATCTATATCAATGGGGCGATAAAGATCATGAGAATTTTATTCCCTAAATATTATTCCAGAAAATACAATTGCTCATCACAATTCATAGGAGCCCATTTGCATTGATAGATATAACTTAGTGTCTAGGCAGTGTAAATGTTGACGCCTTCATTAATATATTTATAATAGGAAATAAGTGAAAATAAATTAAGCATAGTGGGTTATTAAAGCAAATAATTGGAAAAGTTAGAGCATGGAATAAAAGCGAATGAAGTATTGGGGTTACTTTCCTAATATTCACCTTAAAATCACACAATCATCACCAGTTATCAATCCTGTGGTTCGTATGCCTCAGATCTCCACTCAAATCTCTCATTGGAAAATCTCTTTATATTAATATGTCTTTTCCATGTCTGTAATAAATATTTTTGGAATGACCCCTAATGGTAAAAGTTATCTTAGCTGTCACTACCTTAAATAACAACAGAAATTCTTCTTTCCCCTTGATTTTTTGGCGAGCAATCATAAATTTGTCCCTTGAAAATGACGGTACTGAAATCTGGGTCAAGAAAAGCATTAAGGGTGGACTATTGTAACCTTTATACCTTGGCACGAATTTCCACAAGGAAATGCTTTAGCCTTGATCTGACCAACATAGGAGCGGAGAGCAAGGACATTTCTCTCGTGTTCTACTCCTGTGAAGCCCAATGATTTTTTTGGCCGCTGATATTCTTCAAACAACATGGAAATACCTACTAGAAGAGATGCTGCTTACACTAGATTTCTCCTTGATGCGTCCGTATGGGAAGTCCTTTCTCTTATTTTTCAATCTCTTCCGAGTTGTTGTCAGGTGAGATGACTGAGAGGTGAGATCGTTTGCGTCATAAAGGTTAAATGGATATATGATGCGGATAGAATCTTTTAGGCTATAAATGAAGGGTGGAGAGAAAATCAGCGTTGGAAAGAGCCTATTATGAGCGAAAGTCACCGAGGGGACCACATATTAACGTCTCATACTACATATTGAATACTTGAATACTGAACTTAAGGAGTCTCCAGAAAGCACTCAACTGTAGGGACTTATATACCACTGAAAAATATCTGACAAGGCCGAGACTCAAACCTAGGCCATTCGGATGGGGGGCCAGAACTTATGCTGCCGCGCCCCTAATTCCATCCTCGTTGTATTATAACACAATACGCGATAGAGAATCAGTAGTCCCCTATTCCGGCTGACTTCGTAAAAAGCTAATTCACATAATTCTATCCACGTCTGTAACCATATAAACCACCATAAGGGCATTAGGCATTAAATGGTATTCACAAACCAGACTCTGTATTCCTCTTTTGCATTAAAAAGGAAGTAATTATTTGCCACGATATTCCATCAAAGTGCATGCGTACTTTAGCGAAAACTGCGTTGTAGTAATTGGCGTTGTGAGGAGAAAAGTAGTAACAAATTTTAGCACATGAAGTCTCTTAATCACTTATGATAAAAGGGGCATTAAATAATTACATGCCTTTTTCATTTATGAAGGCGATTGGCGCAACATAGGGAGGTATGGTAAGAAGTGAAACCTGGTCCTATGTGCTCAGTAATCTTTATCTCGCTTTTAGTAGTTATTGCGGGGGAGGCGACCGACAGCTAATTTTGTTTGCGCCATTTAGGATAGGTTTATAGCTGGGGTGCGAAGCAAGGGTGAAGTGGAACCCGGCGGTAACATAAGCCTGCTTTAACGAGAGGCACCGAGAGATTACGTCCCATCTAACGGACGGAGCACTGACCTCGAAGTGCTCTCCGCACAGCATCCAAGTGGGGACAGGAATACCAGTGAAAAATCTTCCTCGATCGGGATTCGAACCCGTGACCTTGAGATGAGAGGCCTGTACTCGAGCCACAACACGAACCGAAGGAATTTCGATCGTGCGTTCTATGAATGGGAAGCCAGATCTCCAGCCATCACGCCTACCAGATCCCAAATCGACCGTTATCGTTACCTACCGATTTGGTGCGCCGTGGTCAACTTCTCGGCGAGCGTGATGCCTGTCACCCATTCGCTACCATCCCGACCGGACGCACCAATCCGCCCTTCCTTTGGCGAACCTTCTCTCCCTCCTGCCTGACCCGTTCCAATGGCACGGGTAGCGGCGTCGACCTCTTAGCATCTCCCTCACCCCATGTGACGGAGGACACAGGGGCTCCCACTGCCGGGAGTGGTTGCATTTCATGCGGCAGTGAGTGATCGTCCGTCCCTTTCGGCTTCCGGTGTGTGTGTACCACTTGCTCGTTCGAGCGGAGGAGTCATGCAATCCTCTCAAATGCGCACCGTCGCGACGGTCGCGGAGGTATGCATAACATTTTTCCAACGGTCCCCGACGTGTTTGCCCTTCGACTCCTTCAGAGTTGTCTTTGGTTTTTTAGGTACTTCAAGTGCTTTCGTTATTTTGCACAATCTAACCCAAGATCTGAATCCTAAGAGATTCACTACATCCATGTCCTGAGCGAGAATTTGAGCCGGCGACTTACGGGTTGCCTAGAATTATAGCGAGGTGTTGCGTGCAATTAAAGTTCTCCTAATTCATGTAACACATCATGATTGGTGGTTGGTTTAGCTAGGGTATATAGAGCGGAAAAGAGGCACTGTCGGTCAAGAGAAGGCACCCTCTTTCTTTTGCTCTCTCTCACCCATTTGGTGAGTTTTAATATACCTATTCAAGGCCATAAAGTCTTTGAAGGTTTATTTTTGTATGGAAATAAAAGCTTAAGGTAGGTAGCTGGATTTCCAGATCTTCGAATCATCAATCGATTGCTAAAAATAGAAAGGAATACTTCTTCTGTTTTCCTCTCTAATTACAGCTTATTAAATTATTGTTTATTAAAATGTGCGTGACCAAAGAGATAAACAGTGGTATTTACTGCCGAATGTCCTAATGAATGCCTGGGTACACATTAGGGGGAATGACAAAGCGGGTAACTCTCATAACTTTCAGCGAATCATTTGGCTATGAAATCTCGTTGCGCGACAGTTGCAGTACTTGGAAAATGTGATGAGAAGAAGAAAGAGCGTTGTAAATCAGTCATTAGGGTTCTACAGTGGTCCAGAGTGGGCCCCAAACGTCGTCAGCTTCATTGATTAGCCAATGGGCACGGACCAATGGAAAGGAGCCCACTGACCGGGTCCACCGCCTGGCCGGTCGCTTTGAAAACAGTAACGCTGCTTCACTTAGTACGTACCTAATCTTATCATTAAGTTCGAAAAGTACGATCATTTAAACGTATTATTAACATATTAGGACTTAGCTCAACGAGGTATGCTCCTCAGTCGTACAGGGTGTTTAAAAATGAATGTCGAATTTACCCACCGTCTTGACGCTGTTTGTGCGGTTGATAGTTGTCCCATAGAGCGTTTATAACTAATTGTAATGAAAATTTGCGTTAACATTGCTGAAACCTTAAGATCTTTCGGGTATTTTGCACTTGGCTCAGTTTCCGTGGTGTGTTTTCATTAAGGATTATATATAAGGTTTATAAATCGGGTCATTCATTTTGAAACACCCTGTTCCGTGGTTCCATGATTAAGGAGGTATTAGGCGAAATGTGGTGGAATTGAAACATGATAGATCAAATGAATATGTAATTTTTCAAAAATAAAGAAGTTAATAAGAATTTAGATTTCGATGAGCTCCATCACCCTCAGGTTAAAGAAATGTCGGCCAAGTACCTCATTTTGTACACGGAATTGGAAGGAAAGGAGTAGATTGAGCACTTGTTCAGGGTGAGCTAAGGTATCTTGGTTATGCGGTCCTCTCACTGTATTTCCCATTTCCGGTAAAAATTTATTCCCCTCATTTCATGGTATTGGTTTTTGGCAAAAGGAAATACAAGAAATATTCATGGCTTAGCTATATAGTGAATGTATATATTTTTGCCTTTTTTAACCCTCAGACGCTCAAGGTTCTGATGTGTCGTCTTCCTTTGCCTTGAAACGCTGAGGATGCTGAATTATGAAAAAAAACTAAATATAAAATGGACTCGTGGAAACATTTTTAAATTAAGCTGAAGTATGCTTAAAATATCAAACCTCAAGGTCAATTTATAGGCTCGCAACATGCATTTTTAAACAATGAGTTAACCATTTCAAGATTTAGAGAGGAGAGGGGGATTTCTTAGAAGGCAGAGGGTGAATTCCGTGGTTTGAAATGGTTGAAATTCCTGCATGAGGCTACTTATACGCCATTTCATTTTTTGCATGGTTGTCATCTACATCTACCTTCGTAATACCTTGGCAGCTCCGCAACAGTGTGGCAGTGGGATAACCATCACCTGGCACGCATTATAAATCAGAGAGAACGCTCACTACCATGCAGGCATGCAAAAATATAACACCGTTTATACACTAATTATATGAAACCAAGAGTCACTCTGATAGTACCACCCGGAGGAAAATATTAAGGATGCAGTTAAGAGACACGTGAAATGTTAGCTAACACTAGACTGTAAAGAAAGCAAATCAAAATATTAAATAACACTAAATTTACTTTAAATATATTACATCCGATTCACGGCTCTTTGCAGTTCTAAATCCAACTCCCAGTTTACGGATGAAATTTCAACTAAATTCATCAAGAAATCTGGGGACGTCTTACACCCAGAAATCATCGAAATCTTCAATTATTCCATTTGGGAACAGTTTTCCCAACTATTTGAAAAGGTTAGGTAGTTGAACCAGTTAAAAAATCAAAAGTCCTGACTCCATTACTGAATATCACCCTTTATCTCCCTCTGTATTAGTCTTGTATTGTGATCAATTATTATCCTAATATTTCTGTATGTAAGGAAATGCTTTTGCAGAAAAATTGTAGTTTTATTATATTCAAACTAATTTTAACATCACTATATTGCGGTAGGTACATCTCTATGAAAACATTCAATTGAAGAAAGCTCAGCGGAGCAAGTACACAAGTTCTCGACGAGCGAGGATAAATCACAGATCACAAAAAACACAGGCACAAAAAATAAAATAAGGACACTCACAATTGCTTGGAACTGTTTCGGCGCGTCAAGCGCCTTCTTCGGCCAAGAGACGACTGATGGTTTTAAGGTGTGCTGTGGAAGGGGTGGGGTGGGGAGAGGGGTAAACGAAAAAGGAAAATGGCGGAGTTCTAGTGGGAAATGTTAATGCCAGGGGGTGTGAATGCTTTTAAGGCCCATATGTGCGTAATTTCTCTGGTTTTAACCTCTAGGGAAGAAGCAGTTTCAGGGAGGGTTTCAAGGATGGTGAGTGAGAAGCAGCTGTCAAAAGAAAGATGGTGATTTGCTGAGTGGATGGAGACAGGAAAGTTGCATCCGGATTTTGTGGAAGAGCGGTGATTATTGATTCGGATTGAGAGTGGAGTAGTGCAGTGACCTACATAGAAGGATGGGCAGTGATTACAAGTGAGCATGTAGACTACGTTTTTAGAAGAGCAGTTGGATTCGTATTTAAGTCGGCGGGTGGTAAG
The DNA here is from genome assembly GCA_933228895.1 of Platycnemis pennipes. Lineage (NCBI taxonomy): Eukaryota > Metazoa > Arthropoda > Insecta > Odonata > Platycnemididae > Platycnemis > Platycnemis pennipes. The sequence goes on from OW121846.1 coordinate 30,810,898, forward strand.
CGGGTGCAGATTGTTAGGGGATTGGTTAAAGTTACTGATCAGGGTGCATGTTTTGCAGCGGGGGCGGTTGCATGGCGAAGGTAGTAGGGTGGTCTTTTGGGAGCGTGACAGAGGGTCGGTAGATTTTAAGATGTTCTGTAGGTTTGCAGGTCGTTTGTAGGATACAGAGGGGCAGGTAGGGAGGAGAGAGGAGGTGGCATCGTTTTGTTTTAGCAGCGGATAAAGTGTTTTGAGGATAGATTTTAGTTTATGGGCCCCCGGGAAGAAAGTGGTGATGATATTTAAAGAGTCAGGGGCAGATGTTTTCGGACGGGGCGTGTATTTAGAGGAAGATGGGAGTATTTTGCTGCTGAGAATCTTTTCCGGGTATCCTCGGTTTTTAAGGGTGGTGTGGAGTTGGCTTAGGTATCTGTCTAATGATTCAGCGTTGTTGCAAAAGCGATGTCCTCGGATTGATAAGGAGTTAGGAATGGAGCGTTTTATGTGGAGTGGGTGGCAGCTGTTGAAGTGGAGATATTGCTGATGGTTGCAGGGTTTGGTGTGAACGGCGGTGGAAAATTTGGAGAACTCATTGACTTGACAAATTGTCAAGTAATTTCATATAATCTTACATGTGTATTGTCCGTCCCACATAGCTAGCTCTATCTTTAGGTTTAGGTGATTCATCTACATCTACATCTACATAATACCCTGCAAGCCACCACAAAGGTGTGTGGCAGGGATGATTTCTCACCAAACATGCACTACATATCATGCATAAAAAAGGAATAGTATTAATATACTAGTCAGAACTTTACTATTTAAAAAAGATAGAAATTGCAAGCAAACATGCAAAAACATTCCGTTAGTAGGGTTAGCTTTAAGTACTCATACCAACATGCAGCTACCAATACCATCCATTGCTACTCTCCGATTGGACATATTTACCGTTACTCGTATCTCTAATTGTACGAGGGAAATAGGACATTTTGAATCTATCAGTTCGGCAATCAATTTCTCTAATTTTATGATTATGGTCCAGTCTGCCATAGTAAGTTGGGCAAAATATTTTTAACATCATCACTGAAAATATTTTCTTGGAATTTATTTAAGAGATTAAGTCTAAATTTCAACCTGCGATCTGACAATGATTCCCATTTCAATTCATTTAATAGACTGGTTACGCTGATATAATTATCGTATCGTCCCTTTACAAATCTTGCCAATCTTCGCTGCACACGTTCAAGTTCATTACTTAGACCGATTTCGTAGGGATCCCATACACTGGCAGCATATTCCAAATTAGGTCTAACAAGGGAAAAGTAGCTGATTTCTCGTACATGATCGTCACATTTACCCAATACTCTTTTAATGAAACCCAGTTTGCGATTCGCTTGACCCATTATTTCATGAATGTGTTTACCCCAGGAAAGATCATTTGTCAGTCTTATTCCAAGATATTTAATGGATTCCACGTTTGTTAATTCATTATTACTTATTTTGTAAGTGATAGGAGAGCTATTCTTTTTCCAAAAATTCATTACAAGACATTTCTTAAAGTTTAATTCTAACTGCCATGTATCACACCAAGTTTCAATATTTCACTTACCTATCCGGTAATTGTGTTGCATATTATGATCTCTTGATTGTTTTCCGGAAGAATGGTATTTTAAACCTATCCGTATGACAGTCTATAGCTCAAATATTGTTCTTCAGATCCAGTCTAGAGTAATACGCGGGTGCTGTTATACCTAATATCTTTTTAACTTCATCAGCATTTAGATCAGTTTCCAATTATCATAAAATATTCATTATTAATTTAAACGAATGGTCTCACAGCGATTCCAGCCCGAGTTCTAAACTTGTGAAACACAATGGTGAAAAGGACCTTTCATAAATGGAACTAGATTCTTGAAAGTTTCTTACAGCTGGTGTCAACAACCGAAGGGAACAACTCTGGGATTGGAAGCTGAACGCTTTCCGTTTTTTCTCTCCAAACGTGACATTCACGCGAGGGAATACACACAAGTCGCCCTTGGGGAACAGTTTAAGTAATGGAGGACGTAGTTCACAGCTTGTACTCGAGCTGATTTTTTTCTCGTGAACATCGGGAAACTACTTTCACGATTTTTCAGCGCTCACTATTAGTTATTTTGCTGAAAATATTTTCAACGAACACGCAGCTACCCTGAGGCTAACTTTCAATGAAATATCTAATTTTCACTTGCGTTCACCTATTAGATATTAATATTTCATACAAAGTGGATATCGCTTCATCGGTATTGGGTGGTTAGGGCTTACGTTTAGAAATAAAATACCTAAATATTGATAACTTCCGCTTTCTGTACAAAATAAAAAAATTAAACAAATTTAACTTAACACAACTTAGCTACTGAAAAAAAATTGCGAATATTGGCCGTTATTCTGAATCAGGGGCCTCGATAACGTACGCGCGCTGTTCAAGGTGCTTATAACGTCCAAAACGATTCTGGATGATACTGAACTGTTAATCTATTCGGTATGGGTACCTTTGATACGATATGCTAATACTCCTTCCGCCAATAGGACCCCCGGACCTTGGCGAACATGATTAGCATTCAGACGCTTCCTTTCCCCTGCGTGTCAGTGGTAGTATGTACGGCCAGCGCTCCTGAGTAGCGCTTATGAATTGTTAGCTACACATCTCTTTTTTGTTCGTAGCTTGCACGGTTACATCAAATTTAAAATCAGTGTGATTAAAGCATAATATTTTAATGGGAATAGGGAATAACCGTTTGCGTTCGCATTTTTATCTAAGAAAATTTCTCACCACATCAATTGCTGATTATCATGCGCAGGGATGATATTCGGCCAGATTTCTGGCCTGTTACGCAGGAGACCCTAATTTGAATCCTGCCATGAACAGAGAATCTTCATTAGTACACCGCTCTCCACCTAAAAACAATGCGGAGAGCACTTTGTGCGCAGAACTCCATCCGTCGGATGGGATGTTATGCCTTGGACCTCATGGAGACTTTTGTTAAATGCCGGAAATTCACTCTTATTTGCCGTTTCTTCTCGATTTCAATAGTAGACGAAATCACCTTAAAATCTGGGGAAGGAACCCTTGGAGGGGTAACGACTATGTGTTACATTGAACTTAATACATTTGACTCAATCACATAATTTTTTTGCCACGTAAGTTATGATCCTGTTCCCACTGCACACCAGTAAGGCAGACGTTAGTGATAGAAAGAAGCTATCCAGATTCCCCTCACGTCAATCACGGCTCCAACGAGAGCACAGCGAAGCCGTGATGTAATAGACCACATCTCTCTTTCCTTCCATTTTATTTCATGGCCCTTGAGCCCATAGCCTTGGGTTTGAGCACAAACGTTTGAAAAGGAGTTCATCGTTTTCATATATACGCAGTACTCTCCTGGATCCGTTATCTAAAGGTTGGCGGGCTATTACATTTGGCAACAAAACTGCATTTTATCTCCGAACTGGCTGCTTGGAAAACTATGAAATCGGGCCTTAATACTTCTTCCTCGTTTCTTGACTGGTTACTCACCACCAATGTTGGCCCTAGGGACTACGGGACAGAATTTCAAGCTCCCGTGCAATAACGGAGACCCCGATAATCGGAAATGAATAGATAGGTGTAGCTAAATCCAGCGTTCTTGTGATTTCGATTAATCAGTGCAGCTTTAAAATTCCAGGCGTTGTGACTAATTTCCACCCCGGTACCCTGAACTTGCCTTCCACAACAGACGTATAATTGTATTGGTTAGATAAATAGTGCACATGAATTTTTTATGTCGCGCAGGGAAGAGATACTGCGTCTATGGACGTTGCCGTATCCATTCTTCCCCTAAAAAGTGCATCGCCTCTTTCCATCGGCCGGGACTGTGCTGGTGCGGAGGTTCTGCCTTTTTACGGCGGTCGGAGGAGTCGAATTCCAGAGGAAGTCAGCTGATCGTCTGAGTGATGGAAGGATACAAGTGAGTACCCATGTAAAAGATAGTAGTAGTAGAAGATTTAGGTGTAATGTGCACTAGGTTCTAAGGTTACACTGTCCCATCAAGTGAAAGGTTTGTGTTATGACTTACAGTGCATGCGTGTTCTTTGCATTAAAACTTTGTTAAAGACCGTGTAGAGAAAAACAGGGGTTATTATTTGAACAAAAAATTTGTCCTGCGACCTCTGTGGTTTTGTGAATAATTCCCTGAACAACTAGCTGAAGCTTATAGTGGAGGGAAAGAAATCGTTATTTCACACCTTGTATCGCTTCCGAATTAACGGGATACCCATGTAGAAAAGGTCAGCTATTGAGGATCAAATGTATGTGGATGCCAGAGTACTCTCTCCGGATCCAAGACCCGGAAACGGGCGAGATTTTTCAATGACATCTCCGTCCCCACCTTGCCTTGGGAAGAACACTTCACGTTCAGTGCTCCGCCCGCCGGATGGGAAGTTAAACCGCTGACCAGTTGTCAACTTTCGTCAAGAGTAGGCTAATTCCGACATCGGGTTTCACTCCACCCTCCCTCCGTTCCCGAGAATATCCTGCCTCTACATAAACATCCACCTATTTGATTGGCGCAAATGACCTCACTTTCGGTCGTCTCCTAAGGTAACAAACTAAAAAAAGGTTAACAAGGTGAATTATAGAAGAACACCGCGGTAGTCGGGTTGATACCGCGCTGAGCCGATAAACCTGAAGGTCGTGGGTTCGGATCCCTCCTTGTTCACGGAAGTCGTGTCGTGGGATCAGGCTCCAGTTTGGCGGTGCGGTGTAGCTTGAGCCGTTGAAGTTCCTCCTGACCCAATTCAAATACGTCTTTAAAATTTTGGAAGACCGCGATGCGGAACTTATGAAAGAGCACTGGACGCGTGCATTTGGATTCCCGAGGTGGTGCCACTGACCTCGAGGAAGCGGAGACCGGGTTAGGGGGGACCGCTAGGCATACACGCTTCGAGATAACCCTCCTAGCCATTCGCGCGCGTGCTTGTTCCACGGCCGCGTGTGCCACCCACACCCTCTCCCACGTAAGACGACCACCACCGCAGCGGCGTCTCGTCGGTGTCCGCTCAACGGCGCCCAAACAAAGCGATGACGCACGCTTCACTGCCACGGAAAGAGGTCGGACGAGTTATGTAACGCGCGCCGATCGTGCCAGAGATTTTGATTTCCTCGTCGCAGTCGGTAACTACAGGTGGGAGGCTCTGGGTGGCTCATCGCTTGCGTTTGAACTTTGAACTCGGAGGAAAATTCAAGACTCATAGCGAATTATGAATGAATGAAAGTTAGTAATGCTCGCTCAGAAGTATTAAAAAATAGATTATTGGCCTTGCATTCGGATTGAGATATAAAACAATGAGAATTTCTGCTATAGTGCAATTTAAGCGGGTAAAGCCGTTAAGGTTCTCGCGGCCAGTTCGCGGTCCTTCAATTTGTTATACTGTGAGAATTTCTTTTGGCCATTGATTCAATTAAAAGAATTCAAATACAGTCGAACTTGGATAAGCGACGGTTGAAAGGACAAGGAATATTTTCTCACTTATAGAAGTTGCTCACTTGCAGAGGAATAATGAAACGGTGAGAACTCCGTGGGGAATAAAACCATAATCATATTATGTAATAATCTAAAAAATGTATCGTTTAACAATGTTACACTGAAAGAAATCGTTCAATGTTTTTGTTTTTATACTTTGATATTTTGAATAAGTTTTCAATTGCATAAATATTATCGAAAATTTATGAGACTTTTTATTTTTATCTGAAAATTTTTGTATCCCCAGTTTTTAACTTAGCTTTTTCTTCCAGCAATGGTCCATCACTAGGATTGTTTTTGTGCTTGTTTGATATACTCAACTAGGCACTTTTCAACGTAAGGAAAATTCTGCAGATCTGTATCTCGAAATATTCCGTCCTTCAGAGCACTGCGATTTTATGGAATCTTTTTCTTATTAAATTTAGACTCCGGCAACTCCTACTCGCTCAGTATTTCACTTACTCGCTCTTTACTTACCTCCCTCGAACGCAGTCACAATTTTCAGTTTGTCAACCAATGAAGACACTTTAATTTTTCGATTAGCCATCCTGAGCATGCGACAAATTTTTCTTAGCGGTCAACACTCCTCAACTAATTTTCCTCGGGATACAAGTCAAACCTGACACCTTTCGGACAAACGGAAAGCATGTACATGACCTGTCACAACACTTGCAATGTCTTACATTTCCTAGAAGACACTAAATCATAGAGGCTTAGGGAGAGGCGTTATCCCTTATTGAGGTCCATGGTATCCCTTACATAGGTCCGGTTGTGAAAAATGATTCTCACTTATAGAGGTCTTCACTTTACGACTTAAGGAGTTTTGGGGGGTAACAATGAAGGGACCTGGTGAATAATCTCACTTATAATGGTTTTTAACTTATCCAATTTTCGCTCGTCGAGTTTGACTGCAGTTCACACCAATATTTCAATAAGAATGAAAATAATAATTCATTTCGCCGGTAGGGTTAGCTGGCTTGGTCGTTGTTCAGCATTCCATATTCCGAAATACTCCCGAAAAGCATTGCGGTGATTTCTCTGAATTCAATTGCTTTGATTTGATAATAACCCCACTTTTTCTCTACTTTGTCTCGAGAAATTCTGTTATAACGTTATCACGATTTAATAAGAGCTTCTCATGCTTAGAGGATTCTCCAAATGCATTTTTAATTTATGAATATTTGATCGGCTTTGATTAATACTCTCATACTTTGTATTTTACTCAATATAATGCTGTTGTGAGCCGAAATTTGGAGGTACAAGGAGAGATAAAAACAAAGGCAAAAGGTTGTTCCTTTCCTTTATTGTGATTTTATTGTGATATTGTGATCTTTTGTGAGCTTGAATGTTCAGGAGACAAACTCATTCTCGAAAGTCGGGTCGATCGACAGGAATCCTTCATCGGAAGCCGCTCTAGCTTCCGTGGTAAGAATTAAGCTTTGCTCCCACATTTTCCTCTCTCTCTCGGCTCTCCCCATGTAAGATTCATTACCCACTTTCCCAATGCTTTGTATTTCACTGCTATCATATAAAATCTGAGAAACTCAGTATGGTATATTTATTTTGACCATTCCAACGCTATGAGCAAGAACCCCATTTTGCTGTTGTGTCGCCGTGCCAAGTAACCTCGAAGGAGGAGAGCTCGCGTGCGGGTTCCGACCCACTATTCAACGTTATCGAAGTTGCGAAAGATATTATATTGAATCAGAGTTCACTATATTATGGTAAGAATAAATCACGTTGGCTTAAAGCCTATGGAGTATATATTTTAAGTCTGGAAAATATATTTGTTTTGCGCTTCTTCAATTATAGTATTCGTCTTTCGAATGTAGGATCTCTTGTATGTGGGAAGTAAATGAAATATCTCACTGTAGTAACTATCGAAGAGATGAGCGACTACTGATGTCATTTTCACCATTTAGGGTAGGTGGACAGTTGGTTAGAGATAGGAATTTTTCAGGGAACAGAGGAAGAGTGGAGAGAAACTCGACATTGGCATTAGCTTAACGAAAGGCTCCATTGGCGAAACGGTTTAATGTCCCGTCCGATGAACCGCTGAACTAGTCTCTATCCCCATGTAATTCAAGTTAGAATTGGTATGTCAAAGAAAAATATCTTCCCCTCGTGGAATTTGAACCCGTACCCTATGGTTGATAAGTCAGTACTCCAGCCAGCATATCGCCCAGATCCCCTTGCTTTTTTCTCTTTTATTAACAGTAGTTGAAGTAGGGTTAATATTTATTCAGGGAATGCGACCAATAGTTAAGGCCATTTGCACCATTTAGGAGAGGTGGGTAATTCAGTAAAGGTGGGATTTTATAGAGAACGCAGGGAGAGAAGAGAGAAACCAGACGTCGGCAAGAGCCTACCCGCCAAGGGGTCTATTATTCAACGTCCCATCCGATGGACGGAGCGCTGAACTTTCAGTCTTCTCACCCAGCATCCAAGTGTGGACCATAATACCAGAAAAGCTCTTCCAATTCCGATTTTTGAACCTTAGCCCTTGGGATGGGAATCTAGTACTCCAGCAACCTCATGGGCTCATACTCAGCGAGAAATGTCGAAGGATCCGTCTCATTCATTTCTCCTCTTCCTCTAACATTATTTCCCTCGCAATAATTTCTCTTCATAATTTGCATTCCACTCCGTGACGAGGAGAATGCCCTCCATTTTCCTCTCCTTTCTACCGAAGACTTAAACACCCCAGTTTACCGAATTGTGCCCTCCATCCACTTGCCATTCCTTATATTCATATATCCCACTAAACTCCTCACCTGACGTGTTCATCACCCCTTTTCTCTTCCTTTCTACCCATTTAACGATCTCCATTAATGTCCTCTTCCAAATCTCAAAAGCAATCCATCCACGATGATTCTCTTCTCTAAATAATGAAACACCTACGGAATGCAACTTAGCGACCCCGTCACAGTTTTAACTTACCTTTTGTTTGCTTTCCAAATACCCACCAATTCAAAATGGAGCACATTATCTCATCTGTTGATTGCCTCCCCTGAGTCACTGCTATGCACAACCATACTATCACTGTCCCTCATACAGCATTGCTAGAACAAAAGATACCAAGGGTCAGTCTCTTCGAACGCACACTCGTTTATTGAAGGTGTAGAACTTGGCACTCGTCGACCGCTTCATCTTTAATGCATAATTTGCCTTACACCCATGCATCTCCACTCCCATATTTATTGTAACTACTCACACTATTGCACATCTGGGTGCGATTTTATTGCCCTCCTTCACTATTGACTCCATATCCCCTCCCGCCCAAACCTCATATTGGCTTTCATGGCTTGATGCACGTGATTTATCAACGGAGCGTAAGTGGAACTTCGGTACGTTCCTCGAGCGACTGAGGAGCATTCGTCGCCACCACTTGCGCGGGGATTTCCTGTTCGAGGCGCTGAAGGTATGCGATCCCGGCCCTTGTTCCGCATTCTTGTGCTGCAACACGTGAGTCCTCCTCTTGCATAAATCCCGAACTTGACACTGACTACCTGCCGACACTCCGCGTCTCGCGATGCCTACCCTTCGCGTTGGCCGCCCGACAAGAGTTTCGAGGCAAGCATTGCTACCCGAGATCAAACAAAAACAATTTTAAATATTTACAATGAATAGGTGACTCAAAAATGCAAAATATATCTACAAACAGCGCGAAGTGGTGGTGATTCAAAACTATTCTAGTTAGAAACTGCCTCCCTTTATTCATGAGTATGGGAAATTAAATGCCGAATGGTTTCCCGAAATGGCTTAAAATAAGTTTCAAGACACTTGCTAGTGTCTCCTGAAAAAGTAAAAAAAATAGGTCGGGTTTTGGAGCGGGTTTTGGACGTTCCTTCAGTAATTTTAAAACATCTACATCTACACGATACCCTGCAAGCCACCGCGAGGGTGTGTGGCAGGGGGTGAAGATCACCAAGCATGCACTGCTAACATGCAAACAAGCAACGATAGGGTCTCATGCAACTAGATTGTTAGTATCTATAGTATTTAAGGGGTTAATACTTGCATCATGCACTACAGACTACACTAAAATATTTCACCTACCTATCCCTTGCTATGCTACCTATTATGTTCTCTTATAGTAAGTAGGGGGGAAAATGCTATCGCCTCTAAGCAAAAGAAAATGTAATCACTACTGGATAAGTATTATTGTTGGAAATTTGACGAGGCAAATAAATATAGATACAGAACATGGATACACCTGAACAAAAAACAAATTTTTACCACCAAGAAATAACTTTCTTTCCCTTCGAGCAGAAATACTTGTGAAAAAGAAAACTTGAACATCTTGTCCATCACCGGTGATGGATATCACCCAAGTTACAGAATACGGCCCCAGGTACGCACTCCTCAAGAACCATTGGTGTGACATAGAAAGCATTTTTACTCGACTATTCCGGAAGCGTTGAAACCGGTTGGACAGCTTTTTTAAAAATCAAATTTGACAAAATTTATTAAATCCTAGAGGTTTACCACGTAGTGTAGTTCCATTAAGTCGTGCCTGAAAAAGAATTCATCGGGGACTCGAAGCTGATTCCTCCGGCGCCGGTGAAGTTTAGCATGCATAAACACGTAAACGGTCCAATATGGCTTGTGCCGACGCGTCACGGGGAGAGAGCAAACCCTTCCTTTTCCGTAATATCTCGCAGTATCACATTTGAGAGCGTGATCCCGGCGCACCAGCAGACACCGCCGATACGCACTCAAGTGCGGCGGCCGAGGACGAAACCGCGGGAGCAAGACGCATTCCTCAAGACCCGACGGTATGTCTTAGAAACCACAGACTTCCGCCGGATTCTTCTCTCCCTCTTTCTTTGTTTTTTGACGGATTTGAACCATAAATGCATCACCGGATCTAAGATTTCCGTGAATGGAATTGTTCTAATCGTGGGAAGATCGGCGAAGAAAAAAATCCAACTGGGTGTTAGACGAGGGAGCGTCGGTGACATGTGCTTGGTTGAAACAAACAAGGGAGTAACGATGACCATTGCCGTAACGAATGAAGAGGAAGGACGGAACGGTTTTCCACAGCTGTCGTTGGTAATTCAGTTATTTCTCTGCGGCAAGAAGTATTCGCTCGCTTCCTCTTGTGCTTCTATGGATCATGATGAGGTGAAAGGAGGTCGAAATGTCCCGAAAATAACGTCTCGCTTAATATTACCCCTCATTTTTCATGCACTCAATTCCAAAAAGAGTTATCTAAATGAGTCAGCTAATGATTTACCTCAGAGGAAGGAAACTTTATCTAAATGACTAAGGGTTGGTGTGTTGTTTAGGGTACTGTTTTCCCGTCCCGAAAACACGGGGTCGAATCCCGGCAGTGGCGGAGATTTCTAATCTGTGTATAGGTCCCCACTTGGGTGCTTTATGGAGAGCACTTCTAATACAGTACTTCGCCCATCGGATGGGGCGTCAAAACGAGGGTTCTTTGTAGCCTTTCGTAAATAGCAGGCTAATACCGACGCCGGGTTTCTCTCAACCCTCCCTCCTTTTCCTGAAAAATTCGTATCACTATCCAACTGTCCACTTATCCTAAAAAGCGCAAATGATTTAGCTGCTGATTGCCTTCCTCAAGTAACTAACACAAATGACTTAACTTTTAATTGATTGAAACCTACAATGCTGAGTCATGGATCGATGGGAAGGGTAGGCTGAAGTCAAAGATCGTGTGTTCGGTAAAAAAACAACTTTAAATTATGCAGCGTAATGATTCACGCATCATTCAAATAGGAGTTTCGACAGCGGATAAGTCGGTGACCCTTGTTGGAACTCCCCGGCCGAGTTTCTGACCGCTTCCTTCCCATGTTAAATTCATCTCTCGAAAACTTCGTATTTCATTTCTTCCGTTCTTCCAATGAGATAGAACGCCTCTCATCTTTACATCAAACCTTACCGCCACATCAAATGAACTTTAATATCATCACTAATCTCGAATACCTAAAGGTCATCTACAAAATTATTTAAGGGTTAACCTGCAAGGTGAAAATTTCCCGAAAAGAAATCTTCAGCATTGGCTTTTCAATTAACATCCCCCTAACTTCGCACCCCACACTTTGACCTCCTTCCAAATATCCATAAATAGAATAATCCTGGCCGCCCAATTGTTTCCCCCGCAATCTGCCTACGGAACGCACCACCGTCATTTAACCACCTTCAATGCAATTTCTGGCCCGCTTAAAATATTGGGAAGTACACCACTCCTCTTAATATCCGGATGAATAATAATGGTGCGTCCTGCAACTCTTCTTCTCCGCACTACTCTCTCCCTGTCCCTAAACATGTCTCAGAACATGATTCTTCCTTCGACATTTGCCTTCTTGTATATTTCTCCTGAACGATTTTAAATTTCTGTAATTATAAAATATTAACATTTATATTTACTTTATAACAATTTTAAATTTTCAAATCGATATTTACGATGTACCCATGCCTGCGATTTGGCTCATTTTTTATATGCTGTAAATACAATCCTCCTCTACAAATTATGAAAGTTTGGTAGACGTTATATTTCATTTAAGAAAGAAAAATATTTTTGAGTGTAGGCGTAATGCCCGCCAGTGGGCGCGGCGTTTGGCTCACGGTCGACCTTACGGTACTCCGGTGTCTTCCGATCTCAGCACACTGTCTCTTTCATCTTCTTCTCACCAAATCAAGCGTATAAAAACTCTTAAATCTCGTTGCTCGTGCCATTTGCCATTTGCCTCCCCGTAGATGTGATCACCATCATCAAACAAAAAAATGACGTACCCTCCAGTAGGAATTGAGAGCTCCTTGTAACAAATAACATTCTGCTCCGACAAGATGATGGAACCAAAAACATTTGACTGCACTCAAGTATTCAGTATACACACTACCCATTCTTCATCATCAATAACCAGGATCAACAGTTTCTCTGATAAGTTCTTGGTAAAACCTGGAAAATTTTGAAAAGTGTGCATATCAAACAAGCTTACACCAAGAATTTAAAGATTCACACAATCACATACCCTCCAGTAGGAATTGAGAGCTCCTTGTAACAAATAACATTCAGCTCCGACAAGAAGATGGAACCAAATGCATTTAATTCCTCTCAAGTATTCAGCATATACACTACCCATGCTTCAACAATAATAACCAGCATCAATAGTTTCTCTGCTTAGGAATCTCGGTAAGATCAACAGTTTCTGTCCACGCCACAAAGAGTCCAATAACATAGCACACTCAGCCTAAGGGCGGACAGCAATGGGCGAACAGTTTGCGGCACACTAATTAACACAAGGAATGCCATAAGAGCCCCACAGACATGCCTTTCTAATCTCATTTTTTCACTGCCCTCGTAACTGGATTAGTTTAGTGAAAATCTGCCTTATTTTGTTCTTTTGCAGGCCCTCAGTTGCACATTTTTCATGGTGTGCTAACCTTATTTGAAAATATGCTGTCAACAGAGCACTGACAAGGTGTATTTGGTGGTTTTCTTAAGGGTACTGATTTAGCGAATGCTCTGTCAATTGAGGGAAGATGTTAACAGGTCCACATTATTCCTGTGCATGAAAGACCAATGTCAAAAGTTTTGGTGTGCACGTTCTAATGGCCACTCTCATAATTTTTTCACATATCCTGCAGATTTTTGTCACATCAGGAGATGGTTGGGTTAACCCCCCTCTGTCCTCATATAAGAACAACACTTGGCAGTGGATTACGCTGCCTTTTTTAGGCTGCCCGAAACTGTCTAGCAGTGGGTTTGATGTTGAATCCTCCTTGAGACCTTATACTGGAGAAGAAGATTTCTAAATGGTCCTGGATTATCCTGTACGTAGGGAGAAACAGTACGTCATTATTACCCTACTTCAGTAATGACTGACACAGCCCTAAAGTACTTGAAATGCAAACTAGGAATCCAAGAAATTAATTACATTTTTCGGTTGGACCCTACTAGTAAATTACCTCCTGAATTTTTGCCTGTTAAACGTGGACTGCAATTTGAACACTTCAGTGTCCGCTTCAACTTTCGGGCCACAAATTCAGCTATATAGACCACGACATTTTCTGTTACTTCAGTGAGCTCCACTGGGTGGTGCGCAAGGAAGTAGGAATGATCGAGCGATATAGGGTCACCTATATCCACTGATTGTGCTCACGGAACTGTTTCCAGAGGCACTGTTCACGTGCAAGACAGGAATGTTTTGCATGGGTATGCAATTTCTTCTTGCATTGCCAAACACTTGGCAGTGGATTACGAGCTTTTTTAGGCTGCCCGAAACTGTCTAGCAGTGGGTTTGATGTTGAATCCTCCTTGAGACCTTATACTGGAGAAGAAGATTTCTAAATGGTCCTGGATTATCCTGTACGTAGGGAGAAACAGTACGTCATTATTACCCTACTTCAGTAATGACTGACACAGCCCTAGAGTACTTGAAATGCAAACTAGGAATCCAAGAAATTAATTACATTTTTCGGTTGGACCCTACTAGTAAATTACCAGTGGCATCTTTTAATTTGAAAATATATTCCTTGGCTTGCTCCAAAAATTCTTTAACCTCCTCAATAATACCCATGTGGATAGGTTTTTTCCATTCCCTTTAGAGAATGTTTCTAAAATTGAGGATATCAAAGAGACGGTTAAAAATCTTCAAAAACAGACACACAGGTGCAGAACCTTGAAAATCTGGCAGGTCCAATTCTTCATAGAATGCAAGGGCGTCAGCCACACAGCCTTAGGGCCTGTGCTGCCAGTCGCACTTTCATCTTTTGCCTCCTTCAGTCCATGTGGGCAGCCCTGAGTTTGTTACCAAGATGAACATCCTCCATATCTGGAAGATTTTTAAGGCCTCAAGAAACTTCCAGTTTATCCCCCCTTCTTCACCACTCGGAGCAGTCTATTATCCCCCAAAGTGTTTCTCACCAACTTCAACATGTGAGAAGGATCAAGAAATGCATACACTGGACTCCTGGTCACTGGATGCTGGAAATGTGTAACCATATTTTGAGGGGTAAAGCGACAACCAAGTAAATTGGCCAAAGTCACGTTGAATGCTGCCCCATCAATAGTAAGGGAACTAATATTGACTCCTGTGCCATGAATTTCAATTAGAACTTGAGTGAAAATATTAGCGCGCTGTTCCCCAGAGACACCATTTATAAAATCGTAGGCTACAGGCAGTTTCCACTTGTCATTGATGCCTACAGCCAACACTACAAGCACCTCCTTAGCGACAGGCATACTGTCATTATTAAAATCTTGTCCGCAGTCCACGTAGCCATGATACCTTTGGCCATACCATTCCATATGTTGCCCTATGGCCATTTCGTCAATTACATTAATAACAAAAATAGGAAATCTACAACTATCCACCCTGCTTTACCTCCAAGGTAGCCAATTGATAGCCTCCAAGGTTATACCTGGATTCCCATCAACACCACCATACCACTTAGATATGGACCTTGGGTGAGGCAAGCATGTATTAAATTCATCTCTTACATAGCGTTACACCTTAGGAGAATAAAAATGCTATGTTAAGGTAAATGCTCTCAATTTAGGCTCAACCTTTGGGGGAGTGCCCTTTCCTCTCCACTTGATAAAATCCTCTGGATTAAAAATCTAAAGAGCCTGGAATGTTCTTCATGAAGCCAAGGCTATCCTCATCCATCAAATTCTTCTTATCCAGGTTGCCAACAAGATTAGCCAATTTCTTATTG
Organism: Platycnemis pennipes; assembly: GCA_933228895.1. Lineage (NCBI taxonomy): Eukaryota > Metazoa > Arthropoda > Insecta > Odonata > Platycnemididae > Platycnemis > Platycnemis pennipes. The sequence continues at coordinate 30,826,104 of OW121846.1, forward strand.
GCCTTCCCACGCCTCCTATTTGTTTGCTGCAACACCTTGATTTTTATCCTTGCACCCTGGTATAACTTTCTCATCCTCTTTAGTTCCATTTGAGGTTGAACAGCTTCCTTGCAGCAGTCAACCCCATGACAAAATGTAACAGGCTGCACTGGCTCAAATGCACTGCTGTTCATTTTCCTGTTGCTCAGGTGAAGCTGGGGCACAGATGAGAGTTTCTACCTCCACTAACTTCCATTTGTTTTGTCCTTCAGCCTCCTCTGCCCTCCTTTTAATAGTACCTTCTCTCGTAGATACTTAGATAGAAAAGCAGTCATGAAGTATAGGTGGAAAGACAGAACAATCTAAAACATTATTCAGCAACATTACAAGTCATTCAGTTATAAATTCTCAGTAATAGGATAACATAATGGGGGCGTTTACTCGGAACCGAAATCGCAATTTTGTACACGAAATCGTTAGATGGAAACGAAAAACGAATTTTAGTGAAAAAATTAATCTTCTAACCACAACCGTTCACTCATAAATCAAAAATTTAAATAAGCAAAAGTTGACGCCCACCTAAAAATAAATTAAATATGAAATAGGGTGTAGAAGTTAAGCAGACGACTTGAATTTTAATCTTCATAATGCCAATGTATATGGATTACTTATGAGGTGGTGCTCATAGTAAATGTTCCCAATGTCTTTGGTGAAATTGATTACATTGCACACACTACTTTGGTCACTTCTTTACGGCTACCAAGTTACATCAATTCATATTGTTCAAATCTATGTGTTCACAATATTTTGAGTTTAGCAGCACCACTTCTTTATCGATCTCATTAATGGTAGACGTCTTTCTAAATGTAAAAGTACCTGTGTACATTCATGTAAATGCACCTGTACATATACGTACATATTCAAAAAATCACGTGTTTATGATTTCGACCAGATTCAGATAAACATAATAGTCTGCAGTCTCCTAAAACCGGAGAATGAACATTTGATCGACGAACGGGTGTCACAGGAAATCAGGTGTCGAGCAGTAACAAAACTTAAGAATAGCAGAAAGCCCTGAAAGCATCTATACTTTTCATTAAGGTACCTGGCTATTAGCGAGAACAGGAAGCAAACCTGTACATGAATCTCAATTTTTAAATTAGGATGGACCGTACGGGTTCAGATCAGATACTACACCAATAGCAGTGCAAGCGTATAGTAGTTATTATTTCGGCTTTTATGCGCGTAAGTACATACATCGCATGCGTGAGGTTTACCCTCCGTATAGATTGTCCCTTTTTCATTTCCTCTTTAGAATGTCATTTTTCCATAATCTCAGAACGTAAAGTTTGCCTCAAACATTTATTTCGGACTCGAACGAAAGAGGACGAATTCCATGATTGAGTTATTTGATCATTTCTTGGTCACCTTTGAATAGCAATTAACAATAGTAATAATATTTATTGGACATTGGCCAGCTTATATCAGAGTACTAGTTAAACCCGGCCACTCTTCGCTGTGGCTCAGTCTGATATGAAATGAATGGGCAGGTCAATAAAAGTATTTTAGCGAACAGGGATTCACCGAGAAAACACATAATTCAATTCAAGTCCGTAAGTCATTAAAACTTTAAAATTTCTTTTTTTTTCAAAACCTACGCTTATGCCGAGAAGGCTATCCATTTAAAGAAATGGATTCAATAGGTTTGATTAGGAGATGAAATAATTACGATTCCACAAAAAAATGAAATGGCGAAAAGGTGATGATGAATTTGATACGTGAGTGATGCCACGAACAAATGATTGAAGTGAAAAATAATGGCTGATGAAAATGTAAATGATGAATGAAATATCTTTTGCGTGAAGAATAGCTTCTGAAAACTTAAAAACACAAGGATGCACACTTCGAACGCTGTCAACAAGATACCATAGGGCACTGCACCACTCAATTGTTTATGCTATCTCGGTGGTGTGCTTTTGTTATGCATTCAAAATTCAATTTATCACGAAAAATAACAGCTAAGGTATATTTTCAAATGTTTTACAACAAAATATAATTATTTCTTTTCCTCAGTCCATTAATAAATATTGTAATCAAATTATGACTACATAGCAACGGAGGCTGGAGTCAATACAATATTTAGTTCTCATTGTTGTTTAACATATTGTTGCGTGGTATTTACCCTATGGATCGTTTGAATACATATTTTAAAATACAAAAGGCATCACTAAGCCTAAATTTACTCATTACCGCAAATTATTTTCATCATGAGAATACAGTACTTCGAGGCGCAGGTTCCTCCTTAATTGACCAGCTCACGTTGAAGTTAAATATTGTTAAATGAACACACTTCCCTGAAAATATTTCTGTAACAAGAACGTATTTCACAAGCACAGAATAACAAATCCGTCGTCAAAATTTCTTTTTCTCCATTTGAAGCATAGAGTACCGATGCTAAGCATAAATGCACGTGAAGGCCACACTTTCCACAAGTTCATTCCCTCTAATTGAAATAAATACTATTCCACGATTCTCAACTTCACAATTCATCATAACTGCTATATCTTCTTTGGGATTTTTACAGTGAAATTGTGGAACACCATGGTAGGTTCCACATAACATCGACATATTACCTTGCAAGCCATCATTAAGGTGTGTGGCAGGGGAAATATTTCAGTCACATTATTTCCTACCGGTAAGATTATACTCACATTACAAATCAGCTGAACATGCTACTTACTTTGATAAAGTAACATAATTACTGCCATTGGCTAAGAAAATATTATCAACTATTCAGTTTAGAATGTACCCGAAACACGTGCAATGTCGTAGGTAACAAATTCGCAATTAATCTGGTGTAGCGTCCATTTCATGCAATATTGCATTGGTATCACCATTTTATGCAGTTTTGTAACTTACCTGTGGAAGGTAAGACCAAGTTATTCTTCTATCTGTGCGATTACTGCACCCGTAAGCCGAGCAGCAAACCATCTACGAATGTAAAGCTAACATGGCATATACCTGCCTGACGGCATGTTTGCGGATATAGATAATAATTTTCCGAGAAATACACACATTATTAAGTATTTATGTACCTTTTTATGACCTCTGTAGTCTCTGGTTTCAGAAAAACTTGATATTTTCTTCACACCCATGCTTATGGCAAATCCACGAAGCTGGACAATATGGCTAAATGCGCAAGAATACCGTTACGCCTGGGTTCACGGCAAAGAGCTTATGCCCATTCCAAATAGCTCTACGGGTAAAATGGAGTGGGTGGTAAATGGAGGGAAAGGTGAAATGGAGAGGCAGGTAGGATGGAAAGGCAAGAAAATGGAGATAAAGGTGAAATGGAGAGACAGGTAGAATGGAGTGACATGGAAAAATCAAACGGCAGGTAGGAAGGAGAGAGAGGTTAAATGGAAGAACGGATATAATGGAGTCGGGAAGGTTGATAACAGTTGAAGCAGTATTTCGCATTGAATATTTCTCGTTTTGGAATGAAGAGATTGGTTTGTGAGGCAGAGATAGGGCACATTAGAAATGCATTACGTACACTGGAAAGGGGACAAAATATGATGGGTAGTGCAGCCATCTGCCTGTGACACCCCAAGTTGTCTTTGACTCGTACAGCCACTACTGGGAAAAGGATGCCTTTTGTGTAGCTATGAATAATTATGATAATTCTTCAGAGCTTACATTGTAGTGAGGAATCAAACAGATGTATTTGGATCCTTATGCACAATTAGGAAAAATTGTAAAACAAAACAATTTTATAGTGGTTATAATTAATTTAAATTCTCGAATCGTTTTTTGACGATTTACCTATATCCCCGATTTTGCTAATTTTTAGGACTTGGTTTTAGGATTGTTGGCGTTGCCTTGGGATTGAAAGTTCAGTTATTAGTGGTTGTCAAATGTTATGGACTGCAGTTATTGAATTAGTCCTCCACGATTTATAATAATATCGTCCGTTGGTTCACTTATTTTAGCGGGATGCACTTTGTCCTTCGTAAAGTAATTGGTGAGCCTTTTTAAAAAAGTTATTTAAAATATTGTCTTTCCCCAAATCATATGTGACTACCTCCGACTCTTTCTTGTGTCTTTTATTAATGTTTAATTACAGTTTCTTACTATTTAAAGAGCCAAAGCGTTCTCGGATTTTCCTCTAATTGTTAACAGAGTACCTTTCTTGAATATCCGTGGCGTAGGCAACAAAAAATTTCGTGTATGAACGTTGTGCCTTTACGATTTTCGTTTATCTATATGATTTTACGGTTAAATTGAATACGCTTTTATGCACACCAGAAACAAAACGGACTAAACGGTATTAATGGTCATTGCTCCACATTATAAACGCGTCATTTTAAATTAAGATTATTAGTGAAAAAACTTTTTTCTTCGTAGGTAATTCACCATATTTACAATAAAGGGGGCGTTTACTCGGAACCGAAATCGCAATTTTGTACACGAAATCGTTAGATGAAAACGAAAAAAAGAATTTTAGTGAAAAAATTAATCTTTTAACCACAACCGTTCACTCATAAATCAAAAATTTAAATAAGCAAAAGTTGACGCCCACCTAAAATGCTGCTGTGGTAACATTGACGTCATTTTCCTCCCGTCCTTGACTGCTTTTAGGGGAGGGAAAGGGAGTGAACGTGGATTCTCGGAAGGTCTGCTCGCACAGATGCTGTCGCAATAGCTCCGATTGGCCGAGCCAGCTGTGTCCCCCCCATTGCGATAAGGCAAAGTAGCTTCGCGGGCTCAGTTGTGATTGGACGAAGTCGATAAACGTCAGAGGTTGCACCACACCCACTTTTCCGAAAGTGTTAAAAACATCAGTTTTTCGCCGCTTATAACTCGGGAAATAATTGATAGATCAAAAAACGGAAAAATACCGGTCTTTTTACTCTAAAAACTCTATCAGATTCGGAAATAAAAAAAATGGTAAAGGACCCCATTTCCTCAATAATGAACCCTGTGACCGGTTTGACAGAGTTGAGCTCCGCCGTACTAAGGCGGAAGGAGAGAGATATTCACACTTTCAGGGCAAAGAGGCCAGTTTTCCGACTTTCAACAAAGCTCCGATACTGAAATTCATACCGCGAGATCATGCCAAGATGCCTAGTCCGGAATTGAATCTGTTACCGAACGCTTTACCCATTGGGCTACCATATGCTCATTAATTAAAATTAGTATTTATAATGAGCAAGTCTAGTATGATCGCCCTGAAAATTAACTTCACCATTCGTAAATTAAGTATTTCTTCCGATGTGTACATTGTCACACAAGATTAAAAGTTGAGCATTATGTCCTAGATACAGAAAAGGTGTAAACAACTGCAGTAAATTCCTGCAGCAGAAATTCGTATAGAAATCAGTAACTAACATTATCACAGGAAATCTAAACGGTTATATAAAGCAGTAATACAATAAAAATACAATTTATGACCACATAAAATCAATATATGAATATTACTCTTAGAAAGAGTGCAACAACAAATTATTAAAGTTCACTGATTATCCTCACCATTACTGCATAGCTGTTTACCGGATCTTCATGCCCTTCGGATAACGAGGATCCACGATTTCCGGAAGTAGGTGTTCCTTATAATTTTTTTATTTATCCCCACCTTATCATTCCAAAATTCGTCTTTTCTTTCAATCCTCTGAAATAGCATTCCAAACGGGCTCCATAACAAAGACACAGCATATATTATTTTTCCATAATGTGCAGCTGACCCTGCACCTGATAATAGAAATCGCTATTTTTCTTTAATCTTACTTCTCCTTCTTTAATTTCACAGTAGGATATCATTTTCCTATGTATTGACTATATTGGAGAAATACCTCCGCACTTATGGAAGAATTTCACCTCTAATGTCGGTTTCCAATTGGCAATCTGGCGAGGTGGCCAGAAAAGGCAATTTTTGTCCAAAAAGAGACTAGCTAGAAAAAATTTGTCCTCGCTGTGCCTTTCATACTCCGTTATTGCCTTGGGTTCGCTACTTCCCCGTATTGCGTGGCTTTACTTCCTGCTAACGAAGGGTAAAGCAAACCTTTGACTAGGTTTGCGCGGGGAGTCGTGCGGCGTAAGTTACAAATACGCCCGAAAGAAGAAGCAGTTAAACTCTTCAATCTTTCTGATATCCACATCTCGCAGCGGCGCTGATCCCTTGTGATTTCCTCCAGCCTCTTTCTGTCACGGCCGCGGAGTCTTAGAGACATGAGGAACTCTTCTCTCTGTTGGTTGTCGATCTCTAGAGTCTCTTCATCGACTACTTGACTTTGAGGACTTGATGAATCAAAGGGGGTTCTGCAGGGATCGGTCCTGCCAAGGGCAACATCCTGGCTTAGGAGATGGCCCGCTGTAGTCATGAAATGAATATAATTAATGAAAGAAAAAAACTGTGGAATATAAATAAAAAGAAGAGCAAGAAACCACTAGAAGAATGGTTATTACCACAGCAGCTCCAACGAAGTTAACAATGGGGGCGTTTACTCGGAACCAAAATCGCAACTTTGGGCTCGAAATTGATAGATGGAAACGAAACAAGAAATTTAGTGAAAAAATTAATCTTCTAACCACAACCATTAACTCGTAAATCAAAAATTAAAATAAGCAAAAGGTGACGCCCATCGAAAAAGCTGCTGTGATAACATTGACTTCATTTTCTTCCCGTCCTTGACTGCTCTTATGGGAAGAGGAGGGAGTGGAGGGGGATTCTCGGAAGGTCTGCTAGCACAGATGCTGTCGTAACTGCTCCGATTGGCAGAGTCAGCTGTGTCCCCCCCTTTGCGATAAGGCAAAGTAGCTTCGCGGGCTCAGTTGTGATCAGTTGGACGAAGTCGATTACGTCAGTGGGTGCACCCTCTTTTCCGAAAGGGTTAAAAACATCAGTTTTTCGCCTCTTTTAACTGGAGAAATCACGGAAGGTATAAAACTCGTAAGACGAAAAGAAAACCTATATGACCAGGAATATGACAAGCAAAGTAAACTTACATCAAATCCCCGCGATTATTGTCAAAAATGAGGTCATCCCTTATGAAAATCAAGTGAAAAATCTTGGAGTAACGATTGACAGAAACTTAAACTGGAAAACTCACTGTCTAAACATTCGGAGTAAGTGCTTTAAAACTCTCCACCAACTGTATAAATCTAAAAATCAGTTGCCCGTAAATATCCGTAAATCAATAGTTAGTTCCATTATTTTCCCACATTTTGACTACTGTTGCGGGATTTGAAGTAATATAGACGAAGAAACAAATGATAAATTACAGGTGGCGATGAACGCATCTGTGAGATTTGTTTATGATCTAAAAAGATGGGACCACGTCATTGGTGCATACAAAGAGCTGAAGTGGCTTAAAGTTAAAGAAAGACGGCTTTATATGTCCCTTATCGTAGCCTTCAAAATTCTTAAGACAGGTTGTCCTTCGTATATGTCCTTCGTTTTTAAAAAAAAGTATCCACAGTCACTCAACTAGGTCTCGTAATTTAGACCTACAGATCCCCAAGCATAAAACCGAAATGTACCATAAATCGTATACAGCCACCATATCCAGAAGTTGGAATTTACTCCCTGAGGAAATAAAAAAATGCCAATCAATACGTACCTATAAATCAAAATTACGCAGATTATTACTATGAAAGACGACTCACATATACTGTATTCACTATCTTATATTATTATTCTTCATTCTTTTACGTTTCATTTAACTAATTAATTTTGTTTGCTAATTTCAAATTTCAATGGAAACTGAATATTTATGTATTTGATGTGCCGGATTTATGTATAGTAATTAGATAATTTTTCCTGTGGTAAATCGCAATGTAATCACTGCTATCATTGTATATCGGGAATAATTATGAACTTGTCATAACAGAGTATCTTTTCAGAATTTATTATGTACCTACTTGTTATTTTATTGAATGTTAGCATTTATAAACATTTGAAATGAAATCCTTGTATAATAGTGCGCTTGAAACAGAATGTTATTAACAATGTTAATTTGTCTTTTCACAAACCAATATGATTATCCCTATTCCCTACTGTTATTGTTATTATTAAGAGTTGAAAATATGTATATTTATATATGTGAAGCTTTATATATGTGAATACTTTAAGTTCAGTTCCACAAGTTCACAAGCTTACCTTTGTTTTAAATTGATGGCGTGAAAATTCGTGAACTTGAAGCAGATTGTTTTAATTGCTTTATTATTATGATATCATTATGATGTTATAATTATCATCATTGATTGTATTGTATTAGCATGATCTTGAATTGAAATTGAATATTATTCGCAGCTTACACTGTAATCTATGTCTAAAAGGCCAATATTGGTCTACGACAATAAACTTATTATTATTATTATATATTTTAGGAGACTGGAACGTTGTCGTCGACGAAGGTAAATAAGCAGCGGCGTCGGAAATGGAGGGCAGGGGGGCATATGGCCCCCCCAGAATTTGCCCCGGGCCCTTGAGAAATGAGTCTTCATTAATAAAAATTAAATTTCACTTGTTTCCAGCTTGTCTTTTCCCTTCTGACGCATATTCTACCACCTTCATATGCAATTTTAGCGGAATTATAGTCTCTTCCCCCTCCTATCCGCAAAAAAAGACTGAGAATGAAACGGGCCCTTTTCATAGGAGCCGGGCCTTTTGTTAAGAACCGGGCCCTTTTCATGGTTGGCCCCTCCCAGCGAAAATAGTTCCGACGCCCCTGTAAATAAGGAAGAATAGCTGGAAAATATGGATTGGGAAACCGAAACGAAAGAGGAGAAAAACTACTGGAGTTCTGCACACAACATTTGTTAGTGGTTGCCAACACACTGTTTAAAAATCACAACCGACGTAGTAAAAGTCACAAATGAGGTAACTAAAGATGGACGAAGCAAGAAAGATCAGTAGAATAGCCAAAGCAAAGAAGGCATTCTATCAAGAAGAGAATCTATTTACAGCTGGAAATACAAGTGTAAATATATATAATATATTTCCAAATGCTGTAAAGGATGTAAAAGAGAGGCATTACGCTGTTAAATTTCAACACTCAAAAATTTTTTAATATATCTACAACCGAGTCAAGCAAATTCCATTGTTCACTGGTTAGCTCGACCGGTAAATTTATCTCTGTGCCCGCTAAAAGAATAGCGTGCCGTTGCTCCTTTAAACGAGCCATCATATGCAAAGTCGAATTCCACCGTGTTGGTTCATCTTGCACAAGACGTTGTGGCTTAACATTGAGGGTATGTTGGGCACGTTTTACAATTTTGGAGGCTGGGTTGAATGCTTAAAGTGGTCTACAATACGACGACAATTACTGACGAGGTTAGATACCTTCTTATTGCTCAAAAGCCCATCACGAATCACCAACTGCAGCGTATGCGCCAAGCATGGAAAATGGAAGTATCTTGAAGTTTCAAGGGCAGCAAATATATTCCTCGCATTGTCCCTGACAATCGAGAAGATCTTTTCAGTAATTTCCCAATTCTCGACTGTTTCATCAATGAATTTCCGAATGTTTTCTCCTGAATGGCTCAGCTCCAAAAACTTCAAGGCATACATGTTTATGCTCAAATTCTGGAGTCACAAAATGAGCTGTTACGTTCATATAGCCATCATTGGATGTGGAAGTTCATAAGTCTGTGGTGAGGGACACATATTCGGCAACTGCTATTGCATTCTTCACTTTAGTGTACGTTTCTTGGTACATTTCTAGTATAATTTTTGTTGATATGTGCTTCCTAGAAGTCATCACATATCTTGGCTCTAGAGGAGCTACAAGAGCTAGGAAACCACGATTCTCAACAATTTGAAACGGCTGGCTATCAATACAAATCATTTATGCAATGAGCTTCGTAATTACCTGCTGTCTTTTGTCCCCGGGTTAAAATTTTTCCTTTCTCTCTAAGAAACTTGCTAATGTTGGCTGATCATGTGCTACGGATACTTTCCTTCTGTTAACGGGAGTTGATGAGCTTGGCAACGAAGAAGGCAATGACGTTGTCGGTGACAAAGACTGAGCGTCTGATACTGCCTCGGACTCCATTCCCAGTTGAAGCTTAGGAGGCACTTGGATGCTCCGGGTCAAGTTATTCTGCAATTTATTTTTCATTTCTCCGTAATGCTTTTTCATGTGGCTTTTTCATGCCAGTAGTTGTATGGGATACTCCTCCTCGAGATATTTTAGCATTACAAAACTCGCACACAGTGTAATTTCCATTATTTTCGCAAATGCTGAAATAGTTCCAGACATCGCTTGCCATTTTATATAAGTCAATTTTTACAAAAATGTATTATTAATCACGTTAACAAGAATTCTGAAATTTGGGATGGTGCTCTTTCTCACAAACCACATGTACAGAACATCGAGGTGCTAATCGTTATTCATTTGAGTTTCCTTCGTTTGACAACATTATTACTAACGACAGGTAAAACTTTTATCTATAAAAATTCTTACAATATCTCGAAACACTTGAGAAAAATATTTTCCCCATTTTTCTAGCTATTGAATTATTTCATTCCGCGCATACATATATTCAGAGACATTGATGGAGTTCGACTGGTACTGATTGCCTGTCCAACTGAATTAAAGTGAAACAATTCGCTACGTTTATTTTCGGTAACCTTGTATATTATGATGAGTTTCAGTAATTCAAACTTGTGAAATCATTTGACTGAATTTTAGTGAAAACATAAACAATATCATCAATAACCGAACCTAGATCTCGGTAAAGGTAGTATTAGTGCCAATTACCGCCAAAATTTCAAAATCATATATTCGAGGCAACATTTTAATTTCTTCCTCGATTATCGAATATCACGAATAGTCCATTATTCGTGGTATTCGACTATTCGAGTTGCCCATCCCTAATTGTTATTTTATATTATTGGTACAACCGGTTTCAGCCGTTAGGCCATCCTCAGGTACATAATAGAATATTTGCCGTCGAGTGCCCTAAGTGGCGATTTCTATTTTGTACCTGAAGGAGGATGGCCTAACGGCTGAAACCGGTTGTACCAATAATAAAACCAGTGGAATTCACAATTTTCATTCTCCTTATTACTATGGAAAAATTCCACAAAATAAGTACACAGTCAATAAATTTTATTCCTTGTGCAAGTATAGCACGGAATTGTACGTTATACCTTAGACTTTCAGTGAAGTTTAAGATAGCAAATCTGAACATCTGCTTCAACAGTCCGTGTCTTAGTCAGGGACTGACACCGAATTAAGTGCATATTACTACCAAGTTATCGAGCAACGCATCGAAAGTAGCCATCAAGAAAGCACAACGGACCTGGGTGCAGCACAAGCTGAAGTCCTGCTACAGCAAACGCAACTCCTTTTCGCAGTATTTATTCTTCATACATGGCGAGCTGAATCAAATTTTCATGTTAACGAGTGGATCCTTCTCGACGACTATGTACGAGAACACGCCAGTGAAATAGCAGGCATCAAGTTCAAAGTGATTCACAACAAATTAAATAATCTTTGTCAACGGTGCCGGCAGGCTCCCCATACGTCATTTTCCTTCCATCCATAAATTCTACCCCCGAGTGGTCAACCTGTCCAATCACACATTCTCCGAAGAACAGTTACAACTACTTAACAAAGGCCCTAAATTTTTCCTAAGAACCCCCTTATCCCACTGATTAGTAGGCGATCTAGTGACAGACTGTGAAGTGTCCCTCCAGAGTGCATCAGCATAACTTGGCGTATTCAATTTCTAAAAACTTAAAAATAGCCCTGAACCAACAACAAGTGCTACACCCGTCAAAAACCCTCCATAATATAAAGGAAAACGTCGAGCAAAATGATTTAGTGGTGACCAAAAGTGACAAAGGAAATAGTATCGTAATCCTTAACTGCTCAGATTACACAGAGAAGTGTTTAGAGTTTATTTCAAGCAATAACTTTGTACCCGTAACTAAAGATCCTCCCACCAATTATCAACGACACCTCAACAAAGTTCTAAAGACCTGTAAGACCCTCTTGAGTGAGGGAGATATGCTCTAATCAATATGAACCCCCTTCCACCAAGGCTGTACAGATTACGGAAAGTTCATAAACCTAATGTACCATTAAGACCAGTTGTTGCTCATAATTCGGCACCCACGCACAAATTAGCCTATAAGTTAAATTCCTTATATCGACAAATGTCCAGTATCACCCCGAGATATGCAATACAAAACTCCCATCGAATTGTCAAAAACACTGGCACCGATGACTCTCCCACTCAATGCAAAACTGTTGTCCTTCGACGTCAAGAACTTGTTCACATGAGTACCAGCAGATGAAGCCTTGTTAGCTGCCCAACAGTTTCTCGAGGACAATGATTGTTCTTTTGCATTTGATGAGTATGTGTACCGCACAAAATAACTTTTTGTTCAACGGAAAAATTTACCGCCAAATGGAGGGGCTGGCCATGGGTTGCCCACTCTCACCCTTAGTAGCAGAAGTTTTTATGGACCATTGGGAACATATGTTATTCAATACCCATAACAAATTTATCAGAAATGTACTCTACTGGTATAGATATGTTGATGATATTTTGTGCCTTTAGATGGGTAGTAAATGACAGTTGGAACAATTTTTATCTCACGTGAACAGCATACATCCTTATGTTCAATTAACCAGGGAATTCGGAGGGACAAATTTAAACTTTTTAGATCTTACCATATATTTTGAGGACAATAGACACAGGTTCTCCATTTATAGGAAACCGACGAACACTGATGCAATTATATCCAGTGACTCATGCCACCCGCACTCCCACAAATATGCCACTTTCCATTCCATGGCCCACCGCTTGATTAACATTCCCCTCTCCTCCCGATGTTTTGACAATGAAATCCAAGTATTAAAGCAGATAGCTTTTAATAACAGATATAACGAAGCCATCGTGGATAATATTTCAACAAGAAAACTAAGACAACTGGCCATCCAGCAACTCACTCCCTTGTTATCCAGCCATCACAGCCCATCTAAATATTGTATATTGCCATTCTATGGAAATGTGTCTTCTGCTACTTCACACGCGATCCCGAAAGACTTTTAAAATCTGTTTTTACGCCCCCAAAACTATTTTAGTACCTTGACCAACGCCAAAGATCTTTTTGACCCCAATCAGAAGAGCGGAGTATATAAAATCAAGTGTGACGACTGCTCCAGCTACTACATCAGACAGACAGGAAGAAGCCTCTCCAAAAGGATGAATGAGCTTTAGAACTGCTTCCAAAACGGTGACCTGACCTCCAGCTTCGCACAACATCTAATTGAAGAGGGTCACCACAGCTCCTTTGAACCTCAAATCCTCCATTTGGCCCCCTGGATGCCTGTGAGCAACAAGAGATTGGCCTCCATTGCAAGGACCCTGGACTGTTGAACGACATCACCTTTTTAAATCTCCCACCCCTACTTTCAGTTGTTTTACCCACGAAAAATCCACTTCCTATTCAACCTGCCCCTAATCCCTTTCCTACAATTCACCGTCACATTCATTTTCCCTCCCCTGCCAGTTCCCTAACTGTATATAAGGACACTCAACGGAAAATATTCTATTATGTACCTGAGGATGGCCTAACGGCTGAAACCAGTTGTACCAATAATAAAACCAGTGGAATTCACAAGTTTCATTCTCCTAAATACTATGGAAAATTTCTACAAAATAAGTACACAGTCACAAAGTTTTATTATTCTATTTAAGAGATAATATTATTTTTCCATTTTTGGAACATTTTGCATAATAAATATGCTGAGAAATATGCATATCAAAAGTATATAAGAACATATGCATTATGGTGAATATGAAAATAGATAGGTACAACTTGTGTGAACAAACATTTGTAATATTTAATGATATATTATGTATTGCTAACTTTATGGTCCATAGACTGCACATGAGGTTGAAATAATTGGTTGTGTAGGCCCATCAGGCTCATTTGGTGTTTACCTGTCAGGCTCAGAACTATCTGAATCCGACGAAACTCTTTTTTGGCAACTTGTTATTCTTTTCCTCAGCCTAATACCAGATTTTCTTGTGAATTTCATCTTGTTTTTAGGGGCTTCAGAGGAGGCGGTTCCTTTGTCTCCTGTTATGGCTTGAGGTTCTGCAGATATACCTGGAAGTGGTGAAACCTGTGAATCTCTTTGTTCATCCTTCTTGTTCTGGAGACTCTTTTCTTCAGTATCCTGCTGTTCCTCTCCTGTTTTATCAGCAAAATCCATTGGCTTTACCCTTGTACTAGTACTGCAGAAGTTCTTTCCTCTGTCTTTGTGAACAGACAATCGTTTTTCTTCATCTTCTGAATCAGAAGTGGAAGAAACAAACAATTCTTTGTGAATGCTGTCTCTCCTCATGGCCAGGGAGAGCTGTTCAGAGTGGGAAGCAGGTTGCTTTCCCCATGGAATGTCTTTGGAGGGAGTTATACATGATGTCTCTGGAGTTTCATCAGCTCTTACCGTGATAAACTGCTGTGACTCATTTAAAATGGAAAGGTTAGTAGGGTCTTGAGCTTCATCAGTGCACCATGTAGAGAGCACTCTGTCTTTTCTATCACCTGAATCGTCCTTTGTTTCTGTGATGCTTCCCCAGCTTAAAATCTTATCCGCTTCTTTTGGACATTCTTCATACTCTGTTTCACTTGCTTCTGATGATAAGGAACTGAGTTCATCAGATGATATTGGCATATCTGTGGCTACATCTGCAGTTGGGGCACAGATTGCCGGGACCGCATCCTCATTGGGGTGCTCATGTGTCTCACTGGTGGTTCTTGCAAGCTCTCCTCCTTGGGAATAGCCAGTTCTTTCTTTTGCCCCTGGCATCATCAACTCAAGAATAGGCCGGTGTGCTGGACTCCCTGTAAGAAATAAGTCACAGCTTCTAACTAGCTTGTCAACCAACTATGTTTTTTACTGGCTGAGCATCTATTCTCAAAGTGGATCCTCTATTTTTCTCTCCCAAGAACTAGAGTTATGGGACTTTCACTTTAATTGTGGCAGTAAGAAACCAAATGGACTTTCTCCCCCCACCCCACCTTAGATTAGGTTCCTGGTCCTGGTCCTCCCTGATGTGGCCAATCCACAGACTCCAGGCAGCTGTGCTCAACAGAAGACTCCAATCAATATCCCTACACTTCATGACAGAAATAAATATTTTCAGCTAGGATATATAATCAATGGAAGGAAAGCATACATAAACCTCCAATAAATGTTAATAGGCCTATCAGAGCCTTTTCAAGCTCTAATGTTTGGCCTAAGTGAAATAAAAACTTAATTACCTTGTCCAAATGGGTTTGCAAGGCTGCTGTCAGTGAAACTCAATAGTAATCAAATGGCTTCCCTCTTGTAAGCAGTGCGGTGACACAAATGGTGCAGGAAACCTGTTTAAAGCAAAAAATCATTTTCAGAGTGTCATAATGAAATTACTTTCACTGTAAAAGAAGGAAATTACAAGATTTGCACCACGAGTTGAATTTTTAGAAATATTCAAAAACATAATGAACATACCAAATATGGTCTTGGTTGTGGTTTTATCATTATTTTTTCTTTTTCTACTGTTTAGGGTAAGTTCTGATGTAATATTGCTCTGCATTACTTCTGCTGTGGGATCATTTTTGAAGAATTTCTTCTTTAATTTGTTTACTCTTCAGATTAACATACCTCTAGTCAAATTAAAGGATTGTGAACTTGCAATGAAAAACCTCAACGGAGTTACACACTAATATGCAGAATAGCTAGGTATCTAAAGGGAAAAGATCATCTACCTTCATCATTTTATGGGAAAGTCCTGTATTCCTGCTAAATTTCCCGTGTCCCGTGCAAGAAAAGAAAATGTTATTTTCAGTATATGCAATACTGGTAAAGGTACTCAGGTAGAACACCGAAGTCATATTGACGTCATGATCAGGTCACGGGCCAAAAGTCACGGTGACGTCAAAATTGGCAACAGCGGGGACGTCCTCCGTGAGTCATTTTGACGTCATCTTGACCAGAAAATGACGTCATAAATAACGCTGTGAGGGACGTCCTTCTTGAGTCATTTTGACCCCATCTTGACCTGAAAATGACCTCCTTCAATAGTACCCAAAATGCACTTAGATTAGACCAGCAACAATTCGGTCAGAAAAACCGGAGGAAAACAAAACGGAGCGCTAAGGGGAACAACCATAGAATCAATCAGACTAATCGAAAAATACAATTGAAAACAGGAATTTTGTCAGCGCCGGCCGGCGAATGAATAGGATTACCTTGATCAACATGACGACTCCCCAGTAACAAGAAAAAAGAAGTTATACTTTTTGTGTTGCTTGCCATCTTGAGGCGAAACAGGGAACAGCGTGAAATTTCGCAAACATTCGTGAACACTTTATCCACTGACAGATCTTCATAACTTCATCCGCTCTTGCCCGACGTGTATGATCGTAGAATTCAAAAGGCGACAAGTACAAACGGAGTCATTATATGTTATTAAGTTTTGGAATCGAAACACTGTAGGCAGAGCTGCACGTTCCCCAAAACAGTAATTTTGTTTTAAAAAAATAGATTCATTTTAATAGAGAAGGAAACCAATAAATTCTGAAAGAGAAATGTGAAAAGTATACTGGCTGACGTGGATAGTTGAGCGCAGCAGCGCGATAAGCACACAACTTCAAATCCTTCAACTCCTTTAAATTCAAATTAAACTGCCTGAAGTTCATGCGACTTCCTGTGTTACCAAGGTCTCTGATCGCGAAAAGCGAAAATCTATAGAAAAGCAGAACACGATATTTCTTGAAGGTTTGCAGAATCACTACATAGGACTAAACATTTCTTGACGTCATCTTGACATCATTTGACGTCACCTGGAGTGCTTCGTCACACAGAGGTCATTATCAGGTCCCATGACGTGAGGTACATCACTATGATGTCAAAATGACGTCACTGTGACTTTGGTGTTCTACCTGGGTATTTATTATTTATTAATTAACTGCCCTGTGATGTTGATACAGTTGAGCATCTTTAATCCGGCACAGTCGGGACCGAAGTGATGCCGGATTAGGGATTTTGCCGAACTATGGGTCATGCATGGCAACCGGTCAATTTTTGACGTCCGGGATGTTTTCATTGAAATGAGTCAATTATTTATAACAAAATATATTCATTTGCCATTTACTGAACATTATTTAAAAAAGAGTTACTGAAAATAATCAGAAAGAAATGATTTCATAATTCACAAAGTTATTATTTAAAATTATTGAAGTTGCACAGTGAGTGAAAATAACAGAATTTAAGCATTGTGCATATTGCTTCACATGTAAAAGTTTCATATTATTATTGGAAAAGGGTATAACATTTGATATTTCTTATGCTGTGCTTTGCGTAACATAATTTCCTACCGCGCTTGATTTGTTATCAACTGATTCAGCGCGACGTCAACGCGTGGGTATCATGTGTACGGCCGCCCATCACTACGTCGCCGGACCGGATTGGATTATTCGTTAAAGACCATCATCAATAGTAATCTTCTTTCAACAATTTCAGGCTGATCATCTTCATCCCCACTCGGAGTTTTTGTTATTAATTGCCATTTCAATGATTTCATCATCTATGATATGTTGTGTGGTGAGAATATCATGGCCGCTAACTATCCTTTCGTCGATATTTACCAATTCCATTTCCTTTAATTCAGGGTTATGGACGATGTTTGCAAACTCCATCATCATATTTTTATCCTCAGAAACATGAAATTTTTTAAATCCCCACTTATTTCGTTTATATCAAACCTGAAAGCAGTCCACAATTTAAACCACTCGTGTTTTAGAATGGACGGTGACATGCTATTTCATGCACGTGAAATTTCCCACATCACGTCTTTTGGATTGATCCTCTTTTAGCAGGATGGAGCAGGATAAACAATTCCTGAAATAGTTTATCCTGCTCCATTAGCATTTGGCCAGAAATACTAAACCCTTCTCTTCGACGCAATTGAAACCAGTATTTGGCCAGAAATACTAAGCCCTTCACTTCAACGCAATCGAAACCAGGCTGTCTAAATTAGCATTTAAATCTTCTTTCATAGTTTTTCTCTCTGTTATCTACTTCTTCGTGTCACTTTAACAGTAAAATTTCGATGATTTTTCTCTTTCAGCTTCTTAATGTGTTATATTGTTCAAGATCCCACATAGTATGTTTCAGTCAAATGCTTTACTATTGCAACGGCGTCAAGATTTTTCACAACTTGCACTTTTTCTGCGATGGTTAACATTTTGTGCTGTTGCCACAACTGTATGGATGAGACATGTTTTGGGTGAAACATAAGGAGATAACAAATAATTTTTATCAAATTACGTCTAGTGGTCAATCAAAAATGCGCGCGCCATTGAAAGTGGCCGATCTATAAATTAGTCGTAGTCCGTCTCGGCGATGTCTTCAAATTTATGTTTACTTCAAGTTCCAGAATAATTCCAGTGTACACGAAGTACGAGAAATTAATATGTTTAAATTATTCTGATTCTCGAAATGGGAAAATTAACGTTAAGAATGGTATCTCAGTAAAAAATAATAATAATATCTTGGCAGGAGATGAAGCAATGTTCCGGTTAAAAATGTTTTGGCATTTTTCACTAAGTACCAGGTAGTTGGTCATGGCAAAATTGCCGGATTATGGGTGTTCCCGGATTAGGGATTCTCAGATTAAGGGTGCTCAACTGTATAACATCCGTAAAGTCATTCTTAAAGGAAGTTCACTAGTTGTCGATTATATCACAAACTATGATTTCCTTGACAGCACACCTGTCCCTTATTTTGTTTTCAGGAATCTGGCAACCCTGAACTTGATCCCCCTGATTTTCAGACCATGTGCTTTTCCCAGTTACGCTACCAAAGCACCCATTAATTTTGGAATTAATCCACAAAGAGAAATTATTTGTTCATTACTTATTTCACTAAAGCATCTGGTGAAAATCTGGAGAATTTGAGTGCAAATCTTGGCCAAGGAAGTTGATATTTTTTCTCTTCATTAGTCTGAACTGTTCTTCGGTCGGAGGTAGCAGTAAAAACAACGGCGTTGAGAAACAGAAGGTTTATTGACAAGACACAAATTAGCCACAAGACAATCAAAGGGGGGGAAGGGGGAAAAAGGAGAGGGAATGACGTGGTAACAAGGGATCACACGCGGGGGGGGGGGGGGGTCCGGTCACCTCCTCTGGTCCAACCACCTCTGCCGGACGCGGTCTCGGGCGCGGGACGAAGAACGAGAAGCGGCGTGGGAGTCGTCCGTGCGCTGTGGTGGGCTATCCCAAACTCAGCACTCGTTCCTGGGCTCCGCGGCTATTTATTGGGCCGGACCCATTAAATTGCAGGTAGGGGCCTGGCACTTCCACGCCGTGGCCACGGGCAAGCAATGACCCGATAATTTGGGGTGATGCCTCTGCCCTCACGCCCGACCTCGAATAGGGGCAGGGAACTACGTCACCTGCCCGTTCCTGGTTCTCCGAGTGTCTTGAGATGTCCTTTCAGATTTGCCACCGTAGCTTTTTCTTATGCAAGTACTCATTGAATCAATTTGGAGTTGTTCCACATTTTGAGGATCTACTTGCCTGCAAGTTTCTGTGGCTTTGCTTAGATGAATTCTGCATTCTGGGTTTTTCTGACTGCTTAGTAGAAAACAGTTTCACCAACTGTCCTGCTGTTGACCTTCTGTCAAGGATCACCAGTAATTCATCCCGGACCTAAGGATACCTGCAGGACATCTGGTGCAACTGTTGACTTCTTAGCAATGATTTTGGACACAAACCCAGAATGTAGAATTTATCAAGGAATTATTACCTGAACTACAGTGCAACCTTGATCTATTATTCCTGCAAGGATTGTTTTCCTGCAACTATCCTTCCCTATTCTTCATCCTGTATGAAGCCCCATGTAGATTAGGTTATTTATTCCTGCATACATCATTCTCTGAAGTATCATTTTCCACAATGATCATTTGTATACAATGGTCCTGCCACAACAATTCCCACATACTGTGTTTTATTTTTATTTTTGCTGTCATCTCTTAAGACTAAAATGTTGGAGATAAACCACACAATCAAGTTGCGTACTTTGTAGTCCACTCCGTGTCCATCATTCCCCAAATTGCAAGTGGTTCTGTGTGCATTCATCCCTTGTTTTCAGTCACTTACTGTAGTCAGTTTGTGTTTGTTTACAAGTTTCATTTAATTTTTCTTCATATCATGGCTCAGCCCAAGAAGAAAGTTAGAAATTCACCAGATCGTCTCAAATTAGTAGAAGAAGCAGAAAAGAATTTAGGGGAGAAATGTGTGGACATAGCAAAATGCCTTGGGTTGTCCTCTAGCACAATAAATTTGATCTTTGCAAAAAAGGACGAGATCAGAGAGCAAATAGATAAATGTGGTTACACGTCTAAGAAGAGAAAAACTGCCAGGAAGTGGACATTCGTGGAAATGGAAACAGTACTCTTTGCTTGGTACCAGCAAGCATGGGCATCCAACATACCAGTTGATGGAGTTACACTTAGGAAAAAGCAAATATTATAGCCACCCAGCTGAACATTGATGATTTTATTGTGTCCAATGGCTGGATAAATCATTTTAAAGATCGTCATGGTCTTGTGTATAAGAAGCTGGCTGGAGAGACTGCTATAGTAAGTGTAGAAAGTACTGATGCATGGCTGGAAAATCTACCATCCATTCTAGAGGGATACCACCAACGCGATTTGTACAATGCAGATGAGACTGAATTATTCTTCAATGTGCTTCCCAATAGATCCTTGGCTTATGAAGGAGAATGTTGCCATGGTGTGAAACACTCAAAAGACAGACTAACTGTTATACTTTGTGTAAACAGTGATGGAAGTGACAAGCAGGTGCCAATGGTGATTTGGAAATCACCAAAGCCAAGGTGCTTCAGAAACGTAAAAAAATTGCCGGTGAAATACCACACGAATGGTAGAGTATGGATGATGACAGATTTTTGCTTCGTTCCTCCATTCATTAGATGCTCAAATGGGTGGGCAGGGCAAAAAACTCATCCTTTTTTTGAGTAATGGTGCGGTGCATCTCGAAGATACATCCTTTCTCAGATTGTTAAAGTGATATGATTTCCAACAAACTGTACTAGTATGCTCCAGCCTCTTGACTTAAGAGTCATTATAGCTTAAAATCGCACTATAGAAAACAGTGCAAACCTCCATTTACCTAATGGAGTCGGGAAAGGCAATGAAGAAAAAAATCAGTGTACTGAAAGCACTGCACTACATAATGGCAGCATGGAAACTAGTAAGCCCATAAACAATTCAGAATTGTTCCCATAAAGCTGGATACAGATGTGAGTCAGGTGGTAATGACATAGGATACGGTGATGAATATGATGATTTTGGCCTAGACTAGGAAGAACCCTGTAGAGCCCAGAAATGCAATTTCTCGAGCTATGTCTCAGTGGATCACCATGTGGTTACAAGTGCCAATGAAAAAGTCGAAGAATTATGTGAAACATTGTCATCTTCAGGAAATATAGAAGAAGAAGATGAAAACAAACTGGTCTCAAGCTTCGTCGAGGTTTACGAAGCTTTGCAAAAAGTTAAAGCATTTTTCTATGCACACAGTGGATGCAAAGGGGATCATGAAACATTTTTAGGTCTCGAAAAATCATATTTTGAACTAAGTCAAAAATCCTCCAAGATGCAAAGGACCATGCATGACTTTTTTGATAAAGATAATAAAAAAATGTGTAATTATTAAAGAGTATTCTTGCTAAAATTAAAAAAAAATTAGGCATCATTTCTGTGTTTGTTATTTATTTACGACGAGTGATGAAGGCTACTAGACATGTGATACCAGTAAAATTCCAGCAGTGTAGGAGGGTGGGTGGACCATCATAATCATTGGACCAAATGGAAGGACAACAGAAGGTGAATCAGTGCTGACTGTGTGGAATTTGAGGACCCGGACATGAGAATAACCTGCTGATCATACGTATAATCGAAATTCTTTTAATGAACTCCACGTTATTATGCCACTTAGTATAAAAGTTTTCCAATATCTCAGCAACTGTACTATGTAGTCGTGTGGAAGACGGGGCCCAAAATTTGTGGGGGTGGGTGATGTCTTGCTACCGACCAAAGGCAAGAGGGCGTGGCTAAGCTGGAATTTAGTTGATTTCAGTCACCCATGCATCTGCATTGTGTCTATATTGTGAATCTGCTTACAGTATTGCCTAAATATAGGAAATTGAAGAGTGGAGAGATATTGAATACCTTTACAGAAGCTAATGTGATGTGTCATTTTATACTAGGATTGGCTAGTGATGCAATATCACATCAAAAGATAAATGGGGTCGGTAGAAAACAGCCATAAGTGGCAAAAGAGATTGCTGGGGTGACTAGAGTACTGGCCTCACATTCTGACGATCCAGGGGTTCTGAGTCTCTCTTTTTAAGTCCTCTCCGGGAGATCGGGTTGGTCTAGTGGTTACACTACTGGCCTACCATCCTGCAGGCCTGGGTTTGAATTCTAGATGAATCATATTTTTCATTTCATAAATGCAATCTTCACAGGTCTTCTGAGCGAGGCTTCAATAGTGTGATTAACTAACTCATTACACCTATATTTCGACGTTACAGAGCGCCTGACGAGAGGCAAATCGCCCGTCGCAATTATGGGTCGGATGTTATCACTTCACTGGCACTGCACAATGCCTGCCTTGAAGTGAGATGCTCGGAGCGACCCTGTAACTGCTAGGGGATGTTACAGAATTCCAAAAATGAGATGCTACACATCACTGCAGCTGGAGTCGGTCTTCCATAGCACCTGCTGCATTTATAGTATTTTATACTGTTAGTTCAAGATGCTGAGTAGGGTGTTAGGCCCTTGGAATAGAAAATGCATATGTATCATTGAAGTGGTTATGAAAAGCAGATCTTTCTTTTGATTTAAAGTTGTTTGTCAGAGTGTACACTAAATATATACTCATTAATTAACATTCCCTGTAGTAACCCTCTCTGAGTGTAGCCAAGTCATTTTTCCTCTCAGTCTTTCCCCTATATATTTCCAAGCCTGGATAAAAAATTTGTAAGTTACTAAGCATAAATATTTCATAGATAATAATATTTACAAAATAAATATATTATGCTCCACTCTTTTAGGTGGTCTGTTCATTTCACAGGTACGTACAGTTTTCCATTGTCTCTTGGTAACCATTCTCACTTATTAGCTTAGCAAGTTTGACGGACTTAGTCAGTCAAACTTGCTAAGGGCCAAATTCTTGTGCCCGCAGCACATTTATTATAATAAGGTCTCTGTCCCACATTGATCTTGCTCTGCTTTTGTTGCTGTACCTTAGATAAATAATATGGTAGGGAAACGGCTCAGAATTAATAACGTTAGCCCTAACTCTAGAGTATATAATATTATGCTATATCCCAATCACCATACAATCCAATATGTGTAAGCCAATACACATTCATTCCTTTAAGAAGTAAGCCTTCATAAAAATATTGGCATCTTTGTCAAATACATTTATATGCAATGTAACACAGCATAATCTCATCCCTTAATACATTGATGTATGGTCGTAGTCAGCTACTAGAGCTATCTACACATGACATGAAAATGCAATAATCCTCATTGCTATCTGGATGCAGCAGTATTTTTGTTTCAAGGTTTAACATGATTTAGTTAGAAAGGCTAGAAACATTATTTGTACAGGCTTTTCAAATGTGAATGAACTATAGTCATCGTATCTAAATCAGTTAGATATTAGGGTGTTCATTAAGTAGGTAGTTAGGTTATAGTGAGGACTATAGTGTACTCCGTCATCCCGCCACTCATCCCTACCAGTACCTAAACAGGCATCCTCTCACAACGTGCTATTCAATCAATGTTTCTGTTATTGCCTCCCTCCCCCCCTCAGATTCTACCGTCAACCTGCACACCCTTGAGCTGACTTGCATTTTGCTCCTCAACCCTGGGCTCAAAATGTCCTTTTAACCAACACTTGTACTCATTGTGACTACAATGTGTTCTCACCACTTCCCCTCCCCACTTCTCCATTTTCCCCTCCCCACTTCTCCTTTTTTCCCCTCCATTCCCCTTCCACTCCTAAATAACCTGTCCCCCCACAGCTCTGAGTTTTTCCTTCTGGTTGAGAAAGACAGTAACACTGTTTGAAAGCTCCCGTTTTTTATTCGTGTGTTTCCTTTTTTTGTTTTTTTTTATATTTTTTTATGTCATTTCAACTAGTGACTATTATACATGTGTTACACGTCACGTGCTTTCCTGAAATTGCTATTTGTGCCTGGATTGGCCTGCCTTCTTCTTCGTCTGTCCATCGGCTGCCTCATCGGTTCCAGTACTGTGAGTTGTGGCTGTCTTTCGGAATGTCCTATCCTTCATCTTCTTCATTCACCTTTTTATTATTTTTCCTTTCCTCTTCCTTGTTTAACCCTTCCCCTAATCATGCCCCCACCCAATATGGGTCACATTGAGCCCACTGTTTTCTGGATGAGACAAATCAAAAAATTCTCATTTAAACTTGCCCAATACACGTGCCATACTGAATTCCTCTCTTCTTGTATTTCTCTGGGCACATTCCCCAATTGTCTTTGCATTAAAATTCCCATTTCTGGCTTTCCAACAAATTTACATCCGTCCTTTCCCGTCCTTTCCTCTCATTATTCTTTTTCTCTCTGCTTATTCACCCATGAACAATATCAGTGCCTAGTCAGTCAATACCACAACACTTAATCTCCCTCATCAATGTTATCTCTCTCACTGCCCCCCACTTATTCAAACATGTTAACATCATTCTAGGCTCCGCTTTACATTTTCTTGAGAGGAGACGTATAATATTCTTGCACAAACTCTCTTCCCTTTGCATATCTCATTTCTGTGAGGGCCTTTCCCTTCCCCTCTCCCTCTCACCACCTCCCCAATTATCTCCGCCCCTCATTGACACCAAGCCAGATCTAGCCACTCTTATCAAACTTCTCCCCCTCCTCCATTGCTGGCCAAACTCCTCGAGCGTTCCGTCCGTTCCTTTCAAAGCCCTCGCCTCCTGGCCAACTCTAGTGATCACACTGATGCCCCTCCAGAAGAATTGGTCAATCTCTCGTCTCTTGAGCTAAGTCCCACGGAAATTTCAGTTCTTAATCACAGTCTATCTTTTTCACCTACCCCTTGGATTAATCCCACCTCCCTCCTCACAGACATACTACATTTCTGCCGTAACCTTCACTGGAAGGTCTTCTGGAGTACACAAACTCACCACCATGCATCAGACCAAGTACACAATTCTCTCCTTAAATTCTGCCCCCCTTCTTCCCACGAACCCAAAACTCTCCCACCCAATCACCCAGTAGAAATCTTCATAACCCATCTTTCCCCAAAAGTCTAATGTTTCTTTCCTCCATTCCCTAAACCCAGAGCCTAACCTGTGGCTGTGGCTATTAATAACCTCTGTAAAAATCAAGATATAGTCATCACAGTGGCAGACAAATGTTCCACTGTGTAGTACTCAATACCTGTGATTACACTCATTTCTGATTCCTTGTCTTACGCCCCTCTCCCCACCGACCCTAACCCCAAATTTCACACAAAACTGACGTCTTTCTTAAAAACCAAACAGCCCATTGAAGGACTCAGTCAATCCAACATCTCTCTTCTCTCTCCCCCCCCCCCCTCCTACATTCTTCCCAAAACTCACAAAGAAAATATTCCCAACCATCCTATCGTCTCTTCCCGCAACTCTCCTACTGAAGGCATTTCTGCCTCCGTAAATTTCTACCTCCAACCTTTTATCCATTCCCTTCCTTCTTACATTAAAGACACTCCCGATTTCCTTTTGAAACTAAATTCCGTTTCCCTCCCTCCCGATCAACCCATCATCATGGCCACCACAGACTGCTCTATAGATCCATACCGCATTCAGAGGGTCTTGCTGCTCTGCGCCATTACCTCTCCCAGCATCCCACACCACAAACGCCTAGCACTAAATTTCTTCTGGATCTATGCTGCTTCATTCTCACACACAATGCCTTTTCATTTGACAATAAACATTATCTCCAGGAGACCAGCTGCGCCATGGGAAGTAGGTTTAGTCCCTCCTACGCCAACCTTTTTCTAGGCCTCTTTGAAGATAAATTCTTGACTGACTACCTTCTCAAACACCTCCTTTGGCTCAGATACATTGATGAAATTTTCCTCCTCTGGACCCACGCTCACAAACTCTCTTAACACTTTTGTTTCCTCCCTGAATTCTACAGCCTCTGTCTCCTGCACTTCTTCCTTTTCCAGTTCCAACATCACTTTCTTGGACATAGACATATACCTTTCTGACAGTAAATGCAAAACCTTGGTACACATTAAAGCCACCAACAAGCAACAATACCTTCACCACAGTAGCTACCACCCACCCCACACCAAATTCTCCATCCCCTATTCTCTTTCCATCCACGGATATAGGATCTGCAACAATCCCTATGACTTGTACATTTACCTTTCTAATCTACACACCTCCCTTCTCCATCGTGGGTACCCAGAAGACCTTCTCCAAAAAAGAATTTTAAAAAATCTTACATCCCACAACAACCTCACACCAAACAACACAATTCCCCTACTCTACTCACTACCTACTTCCCTGGTGCACATTCCTTACAATGAGTCCTACAAGATCTTTTACCTGTTCTTTCAGACCACAATTCCACTTCAAAACTTTTCCCAAAATGTCCCCGCATTACATACAAGAGACCACCTAGTTTAAGCAATATTTTCCAAACTACCCACCCACTTCTCAAATCCCTGCCACACACCTACGTCCCCCCCTCTCGGACTGCCTCTAAAATAATAAGCATTATAGCCCGAGAAAAGGATCTAGTGGGGTTCAAAACATGGGCTGTCCATGAAATTCCCTGTGAATGCCATGTTGTCTGCCTGTGAGAGGTACCATTGAAATCAAGGAAAAGGAATATAAGGGGCATCTCTGAGTAGGACAGCTGAATGTCAGCTGTTGCTGAGTACAGCATTACCCAGAACCATACTTTCTGCTGAGACAACATGAAATTCCTAAGCGAAGCGCAAGCAAGCTGCAGGTTTATATACCAACGTCACACTATTAAAAAATAGTGAAAATGACAACGATGATATCAAGGAGGTAATTGACTTGGGGAGAGGAGAAGAAAACATGATTATTTTAAGTGATTGGAACTCTACAGCTGGCAAAGGTCAAGATGGAAGAAAAACTTAAAAATACAAATTGAGAAATCAAAATGTGAGACTGAAATAGACTAAAGCCCTGGGGCCTGATTCTGGTTCTTTCTGGCTATAGCCAGCGCGATTTGTCGAAAATATTGGCGAACGGAATGAGCATTCGTATTCTCATTTTCATTCGCTAGCTATTTCGCCAGGAATGCTTCGCTTCGTTCATCTGGCGACAAAAAAGTTATTCTCCTTCTGCCTGGCAAACATATAGTGAATGTAAACATTCGCCAAGAGCGAATTTTGCAAGCTACGACAATGAAGTCGCTCTAGCGGCTTAGCGAAAGAATTGACGAGAGACCGACTCGTGATTTAATTACCGCTATAAACCATTATTATGTTACATTTTTCATCCCAATTAGTCTAATTATTATTAATATGTTTGGCATACAACTAGTGTGTAGCTTTACTCGTCTTGTCGATCTATGTAATTAAATAAATGGGAATAGAAGTGTGTTTGCATTTGAATGAACCGCGAAGCGTTTGTTTGATAAGCGTATTGTACTACCGTGGGTGTGCAGTTTTTTTTGAGCGTATTCTTGTGTTGGATTGCTTGAGAGAACTTGTTGTTTTGGTTATTTTGATTGTGAACGTTTCACCAGAAACAATAAGAAAGAGACTGACGCGGGGGTAGAAAGATAGGAACGCAACAGGTAAGGCAAGAAACAGAGGTTTTTATATGGGTAAAAGTTTGATGGACATTGTGAAATAGCATTTGGATCTACAACTTCACTATTATGCATTAAGGACGAGAATGGCGGCCCTAGTGCCAATGCTAAATACGTTAGCCGTGGAGGTGGAAGAAAATGAAGAGGTTGCTGTTGTGCGTTCTCTGAGGGATCGAAGCAACGCATTCAATCTCTGAGATGAGCGGTTTATCTGTATTTTCGTTATCTGCAAGCACTCCCATTGAAGTTTTTGACTTGCTTTTCCTTGCACACCACTCAGGCGCCTGGCAGCAAACTCTTTATGTGCTAACATGTAGTCAACTAAATAATTCAGCTGAGCCCCAGAGGCTCGGGCATTTTTACGCTCTGTCTTTGCTAAAAAAATAAGAAACTAGTATTTAACTCATGATTAGTTAAAAAATTATCAAAAATTGGCTTTTAAATTTGTTACATTTCATCAAAACTCGTATGTACTACTTAAGGACAGAGACAGAGAACGAATCTTGATATTGTTAAATTATGGTTAGGATTATAATAGGTTATATGATAATAATTTGTGGAAGTATAAGGATATCGTGACTTATAGTTGTCCTCTGAGTGAATATACCACATCAAACACCGGTGACACATGCACACAAAAGAAACAAAATCATATACTGACGTTCCTATAAAAGATGTTTCAATCGACTCTAACTTCATGAAAAGTATTACATACATGAGTGATACCATCGTTAACAGTAACAAACATGAAAATAAAAATGGTAAATTCACGAACTACTTACTTAGGTTTGCATTGAAAATACTAATCCATAAGTTTCACCGGAGTGACTTTTGGACTCATCGTGTATATCTCTGTAAAAGATGGCAAACAAATAGAATGGTTTTATGTTCAACTATGGAAAACGACTAATGAATTAAAAATATTGTACAACAATAATAAGTGTAACAATTTGATAGTTTAACCAAATAAACAAAACATGACAATATATTCTAGAAATATGATTTCAACTTAACACCGTGCCTCGCGCTGTTCAATTGATTCTGACTGCGGAGACAAAGTGTGTTGATCGCTGAAATTTTCTGACACTCCCGCTGGGTTTTCATCATAGGTTTTCATACCTTCCCATAAATAGTCATCATGCCCATTGACTTATGGGTAATGCGTCATTGCTTACGTCACAATCTTTGGCCAAGAAATGAAGATACCTGAACTGAAGCAATAGGTGGGGCGAAAAGAACGAGAATAATCGCAGAGAAAATTTTCGCTTCGCTTCGAGTTGCCTTGGCGAAGCGAAGACCCGGGCGAAAGGAGAACGGGAATCGACACCCTGGTTACACGATACATTAACTTGTGCAAGTTCATGCACATTTGTGTGAATGGTTTCATGTACGTTTGTGTTCATGCATGTTTGCATGAACAAATGAATGAATCAGTAGTTGCAGGGTGCATGAAAGCGCACATGCATTTGCACAATTTTCTGGGTACCCATTTGCAATGGTTGATGTTTTCATCTTTACTAAGCACAACAAATAGTCAAACATGACCATTCATGATTACTACTACATAACAACCATCAGTTGCTCTGCACAATTACTTGTGTGAAAAAAAATGTAAAATGTACATAGCCAGTGCTGAGGAAATCTGTCCTTTGTTTCAATTACCACAGCAAACTGGGAATAGGCCTGCGAGGTCTGCTCTTAAAGTGCTGGATTTTTATAGGACTTATTTTAACATCCATTCAAAATATGTTTTCAATATTAATTCTATATTATATAAAATATTAATACTATTAGATATGGTAATAAATTTGAAGAAAACTAAAATATCTTCTAAGGGTATTTATTGTTAATCTTCAAATAAACCTTCGTCAACTCCAACATTTTCTTTTTTTTGTTTGGTCCTTAATTTCCCAAAGCTTGCTTGCCACAAGCTTCCCAAATGCTGCTTCCGTACCCTCCTGGATGCTCATGGAAGAAGTCAAAGTTCCAGGAGCCTGTGTGGCCATCTTCAGTATGCCAGAAGCCTCATCAGGAGTCGACAGCTTCCTCCTCTTTCCTACTCCTGATGGCCCAGGTGTATCTGGGCCTGCACCTCCCCATGCCAGTGGTGGGGCACTTGCGGGATGCACAACCTCTTCTATGAAGATGATGTTTAGAGCGGACATCTCCTCACATTCCCCCAATTCTCCCTCCTCAAGTACGGTGATATCATCCAAGACACAATGACACTCCTATAAAATGTAAATGATATCAATAACACGGTCTCCTATGCTCCCTTTTTGAGTCATATAAATTGCCAACACTGTAGAAACAAAATACACAAACAAAGGGAATACACGTACCTCTGTCTCATAGTCCAACATGGAAGAACTCTCCCACGGCGATAAATAAACGTCAATGAATCGCATGTCATTTAATAGTACAGCAAGGGTACATACATCCGTAATTATAAAATAGTTTTCCTAAGTTTTAAAAGGGCACTGCTGTGTCATGAAACATGTAAGAATAATAAAAAAATCTCGATTTCATTAAAATTGTGCACTTGCATAATTAAATCCCACTCCACCCTTTTTGGAGGCCAACACCTTCCTCTTCTCCGCCAAAGAATTCGTCCACAGCGAATAGGTACCATTTTTTATCGCATCCTCTGTGGTCGTGTTAGGCATGCAACGAAATGAAAAGTCTAGAGTCTTGTACTAACGGTATAAAATACTCAGGGGCTATGAAAGACTTTACTCCAGCTGCAGCTGCATCTCATTTTTGGCATTCTGTAATGTCCCCTAGCAGTTATGTGGTCGCTCCGTTCTTCTCACTTCACGGTGGGCATTATTAAGTAGGTATTGGAAATTTAAATCCAGAATCAATTTTCAATTAATTGACTTTCAATTTTGGTTTTTAAAAACTATGTGGAATGCTCATGTACATTTACTGGGCTCGCAGTTGAAGGGTGCACAATTCGTAGGCCTGGTCACACATTGCATAAACTGTGCAAGTTCATGTACTAAAGCATGCCTCATCCGTAACATCAAAATATCATCGTGAAACCATACGTAATAACTTCTATGAATGAATGAATGGGTGCTTGTCAAGGCAATAGAATCAGTTATAATTTCTTCCATCCACACGAATATGGAATCACATGGCTTCATACATCGTGCAATCAGGCCCTATAAAAAATGATTAAACTTGTAGCCAACTACACTCCACAAATCAAGGCAATTAAAATAATTACGCACAGAGGCTTTAAGGAAAAATACATCATACTCTTACCAAGATCTAAATCGTAACAATTACCTATGTTTTCAAAAGCATTTACACTTTCCATTGTCTCTCACAAACAGTATAATTCGTTTAGAACTTAAGTATGCACTCGATTAAAAGCTTACTAACGTTGAATATTGTGGGTCGGCGGATTCATAACAAACAAATATAAATTGGCGATACAATACTGGCGTCCTACACTAAAGAAACACACCAAGCCTTTGCATGTGGGCGAAAAATACTGTTGTATTATTTTCAGAATTACAAATGTAATAGAAAAACTTTATGAATTGTATACTCTTGGTATTTTACAGGCCGCTTTAAACAATAAAATTTTTGGTGCAATTTCTTGAACAAACACTTCTATGAGGAAATTGTACTGTGCAAAGCAGCAATTTGTGTAAATGCTTGTGGAAATGTCTGAATGACTGTATGGAAAATAAAACCTGTTGTAATTCCATTCAGACAAACATACAATTTCGTTCAGTTTATAGAAGCATTTGTATGTACAAGAAATTGTACAAAAAATTTTAGCATGTAAAGCAGCCTTAATGTTGTTTTACAATAATATTACCATTAGCCACATAGGTAACTTCGTATGTAGAGATGGGCAACTTGGTAAATTACCGAGTTAATTTTCGTAAATTACTGTGGTATTATTCGTAAATTACCAACACCCCTGAAAATTACCGTAATAAACGGTAATTTTCAGAAAAGTTCTTTTTCAGAAAATTTCTTCCTCACGAACAAACCATTGGAATGGGAAATATTATAAATTAAGAAGCTAAAACGATTTTGTTTACATTGTGTCCATGATTAATTCCAATTAATTCAGAGCAAAATAACAAATGCACATTGCGCAGAGGTACCTGTGTCTTTGGAACGAAAATTTCTCATAGTGTGACAAAAGAGAGGTAAATTGCGTGTTGCTACCAACTTCGTTTTAATTTTTTTAATGAGTTATATAGATAAACGTCGTGATATGTTTGATATAAGCGTTAGCATTTATATATCAATGCTATTAAATTTCGTTTTGAGGTCTCTGATAAGGATTTGCAGCTGAAAACTTAAAATTACCAGAAAGTTAGGGTAATTTTCGATAATTACCGTAATTTACCATGGTAATTTACCTCAATTGAAAATTATGGCAATTTGCCCATCTCTATTAGTATGTGCTTGCACAAGACCTTTGTGTTATTTTCTGTGTTACAATTGTAATATTATTATTACAATATTAATGTGTTATTACGCACAGAGGCTTTAAGGAAAAATACATCATACTCGAAGAAGTATGCAAGATGAGGCGTCATTAACAGACGTGCATTCGCGTCTGTTAATGACCCCTCTAATGACCTCACTGAAGACCTCTCTGAAGACTTCTCTGAAGGACGCGAACTCATGTCATTAATAAATTATCGAGTTTTGTTACAAAAAAATTTTTTTTACTAATTTTAAAATTACATTTAAATGACTTTTTACAAATTTGTGTATCCCTTGTATTTTTGATGCTGTACCTAATATAATAATATTACGATTGCTTTGTATGAAATGTCCTGTAATACAATTGTATTACAAATTTTTTTTACCAAAACTACACAATTTGTAACTGTACAAGAGAATAACACTTTGTATACCAGTCCCTATGCTGTCTGGGTATTTATTTTCAAAAAATTTTGTATTTGACAAGCAAGACAATATTCTTTACCCTAGACCTCAAGTATTGTCATCTCGTCGTCGGTCCTGAAAATGTTAATAGCAAGCAAACTTCCGTACATTACAGTAAACTAACTTTCTTTTTTCGGGATTCAATCCGGGTTAACGCGTTCAACCCGACGGACGCGAATGCGCGTCCGAGGTGCATTGCCAAGACACCGAAGGACGCGCATTCGCGTCTGTTAATGACCCCTCTAATGACCTCACTGAAGACCTCTCTGAAGACTTCTCTGAAGGACGCGAACTCATGTCTTTAATAAATTATCGAGTTTTGTTACAAAAACATTTTTTTTACTAATTTTAAAATTACATTTAAATGACTGGCCAAATTAATGTGAAGGATAAACCTTTCCGTTTTTCACGATTGCACACTAGAAATATTCCGGGTTGAATGTGTTAATTTAAATAGTATAATAATATTTCGCTAGCCCTCCTGCTAGCTTCATCAGGCTAATGAAAGAGGCTATAAAAATAGTGAATAGACCATTGAACATCAATCGTGAAGGGGGTAATACATTGGGGAACAATTTTAAATAGATTTTTTCAAATTTAACCCTCTTAGTGCTGGCCTTTCTCCTGGGGTACTGGCAAGAAATGCGGAGGGTAATTTAATAAAATGTAGCACTTTAGTCAAAAAATCATTATGAAGCTATTGTTTTATCTATCCATATGCGATTTTTTTTACATTATTTGAGTTGAACTAAATAATAATGATACCATTTTTTACATTGACTAAAAAATAAATGTTATTATTATAGTTTGATAAAGTTGAACAATAGTTTTTTAGCAATAATATTTTGATTTTCAGACACAATAGTAATATATTAAAAAAAAACATTTTATGATGAAACATATTTTTATATATTAGAGACAATTAAAAATATGCATAGAAAAAATCATAAATAAATTTAAAAAAACTAGCGAATGACATAACTTTTTGTCGGCCTCTGCATAGTCCCGCTTTACAGTGTATTGCGGAGTAGCATCAGGACATCTCCCCTAATTGTCCGTGTGTTCATCTAGCACCTATGCTGAACCAAACAAATGCTATGCACACCTTTATTACACTGTATACACACACTCTGCGAGACCTTTTTCTCTTCTTGCCACGTTTTCCACTACAAACAACACAATTTTTTTCTTTCTTCCCTGAAAGTTGCTGCAGTCCTGCCTTCGGTCCACTTGTACCAGGAGATATGTTACTCTCTGTCTTCCCAAGCCATTCCACCTCAAGAGACTATAATGTTTGCTGTATATTGAAGCCTTGACATTGTTTTTACGGGATTATTTTCTTTATATATTATATAGGAATTGAGAACCATGTGAGCAATTACAGAAAAACAACTTTCTTCCAAAACTTTATGGTACGTCTTTCATCTAGGCATGAATAAACCATCATATCAGATGTGTCAATTCTTCCCTTGTAACTGTTATATAAAGTTACTATTTGTATAGCTATATCTTTGATTTTACCATGCCTCTTCTTACATACATGATAGCTTTGTGCTGTTGCTTTAGTTGAAAGCAGCAGAACAGGATTTTTTGCGATTTTTTTTACCTTTGCCCTAAGAAAACAATTTCATCACTTCTACTAACATATTTCTTTTCCCTTATGCTAAACTATTCTTTCCATTCTTTGGGAATGTTCTTCTGATTCCTTCTCAATGTCCCTGTCAAATAAGTTTGATTTTTACATAATTCACGTGCCAGGTCATAGTTTGAAAAGAAGTTGTCCACAACAACATGGTATCCTTTCATAAAATAATTACCTATTTTCAAAAGCTTTTTCACAACCACAAAACTTAGTCCATATTCCTGCAATTCTTTCTTATCTTCTTTATTCTTTGCACCATGATAACAGTAGAAGGCCAGACAATAGTTCACTACCGAATCACACAGCATCCAGAATTTCATGTCCCATTTGTGGTGATGTTTATTTGGTAGATATTGAAGAAACTGTGAATGGCTATTGGCACCAATTAAAGTTTCATCTATGCGTCTAAACTATCATCTATGCTAAGATGTTCATGTAGTGTATAATAATGGCGAAATAGGTGGTTAGCATGGTCAACAATGGGCTGAAATTTACTGCAAGGGTCATACTTTTCATTCCCAGGTGGAAAAAGTTTGGAATTGTCTGCGAGAAGGAAAAAATTTAGAAGCAATTGAAAATGATCCCTAGACATCATTTTGCCGAACCATGGTATGGTGCGAGAATTGTTTGCACAGTAAGAAAAGATGATTGGTCTTTTTGTTATGCCCATTTCTAGTAAAATTGTAATGAATGCTTTCATTTCGATTACTGTCACCTTCGGCCACTGTCTCACTCTTGACTTTGGCGACAATGTATCATGCAAGCAGGGCAGCAATGAACTGCTCAGCATACCTGTTGGTTTCCTGTGTAAACAGATTCTGTAGCATGGGGGTGAAAAAAAATTGAAGTATGCTCTGGGGTTAGCTGTCGACGATGGCACATGCTTGGGACCTGGTATTTCTGCGTAAGTGAAGGCGTTAGTATTCCAAGCATCACGACCTTCATATGTCACGTTGAACTTCGGTTGTGGAATTGCATCGGTCACTTCACTGGTTGTATCATCTTCATCCCTTTCCTTAATAACTCTCGGCCTTTTTCTCTGCATCACAATGTCAGAGTTGTCAGAATCGGAATTCTCTTCGTCATTCAAATGCTCGCTGTCGTCATCCTCCTCTGAGTAATCATCATCGTCACTTAGCAATAACGGGGAATTTACCAATTCTTCATCTTCTTTTTCTTTATAAGTTGCCATAACAGATACCCTAAACGAAAACAAAAATGAAACATAGGGGAGACCGGGGGAATCGCACCATACGGGGTTATTCCGCCACCCCAGGTGTAGCAGAAACTGATTGTGAGAGGATGACGTGACAAGTGCTGAATCCTAGTGAAGAATGTGCGAAGCACTGTCAGTTGCCCCCATGGTCATGAGAGGAGAGGTTATGTAATGAGAAAGATTTTTGTGATTTGCTGAGTTTCCTTATAATTTTCGACTTCCACGTGTTTAAGGTAGGTACCTATTACATCTATAATAGACATGTAACATTATTATGTGTGAATAGTAGGTCTATTTACCCACACATCAATGTCATTTGTTACTTTTGTTCCCTTTCCCAATCGGTGTAGGCTAGGGTTTTCCGCCATGTTGTCAAGCTGGGGTATTGAGGCCAATTTAAGATAGCCAATTTATTTAGCCAAGTCATATTTGTCATTATCCTTACGTGATTTTTACATAATTTCAGATGCCTTGTGTGAGAAAACGCACAACAGAGAAGTCAAAATGGATGCAGGGGGAACTTCAGGTTGCTTTGCAGAAAATAACTGAAGGAAAATCAGTGAAAAGCGTGTCCGTGTCATTTAAAATACCAAGGACAACACATAGAGATTTCAAAAGACAAAATTTCTGATCCTATTATGGGGAGACCTTCAGTTTTTAGCAAGGAACAGGAAGCAGAACTTACTAAACGCATCCTTGCTCTAGCGAAGCTATTCTATGGGATAACAATTACGGATTTGAGAAGGGTAGCATATGATTTGGCAGAAGAATTGAAAATAAAGCATAATTTCAATCGAGACACCAAAATGGCGGGAGAAGACTGGATATCAGGATTTTGGCAAAGAAATCCTGAAATTTCTTTGCGTATACCATCTGCAACGAGTATTAGCAGAGTGACGGGGTTAAACAAAGAAGAGGTCGACCTATTTTTCAAGAACCTTAATTCAGTCATGGACATATATAAATTCCCAGCATCCAGATTGTTTAATATGGACGAGACTGGTATCTCTTCAGTTTAGAAACTAGGTCATATTTTAGGGCCTAAAGGTCAGAAACAAGTTGGAGGTGCGACGAGCTGGGGGCGCAACATCACA
Source organism: Platycnemis pennipes (assembly GCA_933228895.1). Lineage (NCBI taxonomy): Eukaryota > Metazoa > Arthropoda > Insecta > Odonata > Platycnemididae > Platycnemis > Platycnemis pennipes. The sequence goes on from OW121846.1 coordinate 30,862,887, forward strand.
GCTGTGTGCACTATGAGTGCTTCTGGACAATACATACCACCAATGTTCATTTTCTCCAGGAAAAGGATGACTCCCTTACTTGAGAGAGGTGGGCCAACTGGTGCCTTTTACAAGTGTCAAACAATGGATGGACCAATGGGGACCTTTTCCTTGACTAGTTAAAACACTTCAATAATTTCGCTAAGCCATCAAAAGAGTTCTGCTGGTGCTTGATAATCATGGAAGCCACATTTCCATGGATTCGTACAATTTTTGTCGAGACAACCATATCCACATGATATCAATCCCTCCCCACACATCCCACAAGTTGCAACCACTTGATGTCTCATTTTTTGGTCCGCTAAAAAATGCTTTCAACAGAGAGTGTGACAAATTCATGCGAGCAAATGTCTACAGAAAGATAACCCCATATGATATTGCTAGCATTTTTAATGTTGCTTATATGAATGTTGCAACTATCGAAAAGGGTGTCTCTGGATTTGCAAGCACAGGAATAATCCCAACAAATGAAGACAGGTTTAACAAAGATGACTATTCACCATTTCAAGGTGCAGTAGGACCTGTTTTCATTGACGACCAAGAGGATGAAGACCACCATTCTAACGACATGTCTGGAAATTCCTGTCCTAACTCAGGACTAAACAACCCTCAACAGACACATGAACCAATGGAAGAACAACGTGGTGTGCACAGCGTTGATAGTCAAATTGGAGTTCCTGGGTGCCCTGGAACATCATCAGGAAGTAGATCAAAAGACCGGGAGGTTTTTTGTATGATGTTAGATAAATTATCGCCAGTTGCTAAAGCAGCCATAGCGAAAGTGAAAGAAAATGTAAAGCGTAAAGGTCATAGCTGTATTTTAACTTCCACTCCAATGAAAGAAATTCTTAAAGAAAAAGAATCCAAAAGAAAAGAAAAAAACACCAAGAAAGAAGAAGCTGCCAAAAGTTGGCTGTAAAGCTTATTCAAGAAAATACAAAAACAACCAAAATAAGACATTCAGTGAAAAATAAACACGTGGCAAAAAGTGAAAAAAACAAGTATCCTTCTCAGAAAAACAAAAAACTGACTTACAGACGTAGAATTACATTTGATGAATCTTCAAGTGAAGAAAATCAGGATCTGGACGAAAAAGACTTATGTAATGATAATGAAGTCGCTGATGCCTTTGACGTAAGATCTAAAGATGATGTACTCTGCCTTCTCTGTTTGTGGAGAATATGGCTTCAATGAACTTTGGTTCAGATGTAAACGGTGTGGGAAATGGGCACACTACGAATGTAGTGGTGTTGATACTCCAGACAATTATTTTTGTGATTTCTGCAGTGAGGATTAAGACTGATCTTGGAATATTTATCAGATGATGCAGACATTAAATTTTGAAAAGTGTAATACAATATTTGAAGTTAGAATTCTTTTTCGTTCATTTTCAATTCAAGTTTTAATTTTTTAGTTGGAAGTTCATTTTTTATTTGGATTTTAAGTTTTTCTGAAAGATGTTCTTTTACTAGCTTTAAGAATAAAGTTTTCCCTCTTTTTTTGAATATTTTTATTGAATAAAGTGTATTAAGATGAGTTGGATTATTCAATTTTGTTGAATACTCTTAATTTATGGCATATGGCGTCATTACCCCAAGCGAATGGCGGAATTACACCGGGCACCGGGGTAATCCCACCAGTGTGCAGACATTTAAAAAAATATATTTTTCACCCCCCTTTAACTGAAAGAAAATTCTACAAAAAATGCAATTAATGAAAAAGGAGCTATAAAATAATGTCTCGTCATAATTTTTGCATTATTATTATTTTTTAAAGAATTAAAAATGTATTTTCCTTATGGTGGCGCGATTCCCCCGGTCTCCCCTACGTGTTTGCTGAAATTGCTTCTGACTCAACCACACACTCGCAAGGAAAAAACCTCACTGAACTTAATTGGCCGAGAAGAGACTTGCTTTCCTCATATTCTATCGACGATGTATTCACTATCACAAGGCAGAAAAAGATTAAAGCCCTAACACACAAAGAAGTGCTGACAATGTAATCCTATCCCACGCGGCCCAAGTGATTAGCTTGGAAGGATGAAAGGAGATACCAAAATGATTACTTAGCAATGCTTTCACATGCGTCGTATCACCATATACTAAGTAAGCAGTTTTGAATCAAAACCACCTCACCAAAACACATTCATAAGATAGCAGAACTATCAGGTTATTAGCTTTTCAGTGTATGTTCATAGTGAAAACAACACTCAGCGAAAAAAGAATAAGCATAAGATTAGGCTGAGCTTCCCTGCGCGAACGTGAAAAAATGACACCAAATTTATTGCATGAATTATGGCTTATGAAATGCATTTAAAATTGACAGTAAAAATATGTTCCGTAGATCAGAGAATTCACACTCTTAATAGAACAAAAAATATACACCATAAAATATAAATGTAATAAGTTATAATGATTTTACTAATGGACTACGCGGAAGCCGATATATCGGCCCGCCGCACTTTTCGTCCGCGATGCAAAAACCGATATATCGGCTCGCCGCGCTAAGAGGGTTGAAAATTCAGATGACAATGGGGTCCTCTCCTATGTATATGACGACAAGCATTGAAACGACAGATCAGATAACCTGACGAAGCTAGCGGGAGGGCTAGCAAAATATTGTTCTACTATTGAAATAAACACGGAATGAATCCCGAAAAAAGAAATAATCACGAGTGCATCCGTGGAAGCTTATGAGTTAAACAGAATTATCCACAGTTTGTATAAAAACCGGTAGGTGTGATTAAATCTGGACCCAGCTGTGAAGAGGCAAGAATAAGGAAAGGAGTGAGACAAGGCTGCGCACTGTCTCCCGTAATTTTTAATGTTTGCATCGAGAGAACCATCAACGAAATCAAAGAGAAGTCTTCTGGAGTGACTGTCCACGGAGAAAAAATAAGCATGCTGCGATTCGCTGATGACATAGCACGATCTAAACAAGATTCTAATAAGCATGGAAAGGACAATGGTCAGATATCAACTGAAGGAAGATAAATAAGAAGAAGACTAAGAGATTGGTACGCAGCAAGAAAGAAGAGGCCAAAACCAATGTCAAACTAGGAAAACAAAAACTTGATGAGGTGAAAGAGTCCTGTTACATAGGAAGCCGAATAACCAACGATGGACGAACCGAGAAAGAAATATTAAGTAGAATAGCCCAGGCAAAGAGGGCATTCTATCAAAAGAATAATCTACTTACAGCTGGAAATACAAGCGTAGAAGTAAGGAAACAATTCAACAGAACATAGGTACATCTGGAACATGTTTCTTTACGACAGTGAGGCATGGACGATGACAGCAGCAGAGATGAAAAGGTTGGAAGCATTCGAAAGGTGGTGCTACCGAAGAATGATGAAGATTAAATGGATCGACCGCTTAAGTAACGAGGAAGTCCTAAGAAGAGTCGGAGAAAAGAGAAGTTTGCTGACAACTCTAAAAAGAAGAAGGGACAACTTAATCGGCAATATCTTGAGACACGATGGTCTGATGAAGACAATTGTCGTGGGAAAAGTGAACGGGAAGATTAGGAATGGCAGGCCTCGTATGAGATACATGGAACAGGTAGTGAGGGATGTAAAAAGGAATAATTACGTCACAATGAAAAGGTTGGCCGATAGAAGAATTGAGTGGAAAACTGCGTCAAACCAATCCTAGAATTCACATTGTCCAGTGGCCCAAAGCCAAAGGTCCGTGGTTCGATTCCCGGTCCAGGTGAATTTTTTCGCATGGCAATTAATGTGAATTTCACCGCCGTTCACGCGGCAGGCTTGGAATATCCTACAATCCTAGGATTGTTGACCAATGATGATGACACTTGCCTCATCTAATCGTGGTGGTGGCGGAGGTAAGGGAAATGCTGCTGTTGCTTCATCACAATCACTAGCCAGCTCCATTTATTCTTCAGACCTATTATCATTTTCACTGATTGCCGTTCTCTTTGTTTCTGGCGCACTGACATAAACCTCAATCTTTTGCACCGTCCTCAGATGACTGATCAAAGTACTAGTCGAGCCACAGTAAGTCATGATCAGGTGACACTGAGCGCTTAGCGAAGGTTTTATTATCAATTTTTGTTGCTAAAATATTGCCAAACAGCACTTGGAGGCACCATGGCTGATGCAAAGGGAGGCACACCGCTCTCCGATCGGCATGACACGAACGCAACACAAGTAGCACGGTGACGAATCATACCAAACGGATACTGGCCAACTCTCGTAGCCTACAGTACAGTGCGCTTGAAACTTCGTGGCCCATGCGCAGAAGAGAATATTTGGACTGGGCGAATCTTTTGAAGAAGGCGAGTGCTCTGAAGAACGTCCACGAAAAAGGCACAATGTCAACGCATATTATCATTTCGAATCTTCGTCTTGCGGTCTACAATGCATTATTTCCGAGCGCGAGTCCCCGCCGGAAAGACTCACTACAGTTGGAAACTCCAACCTGCAGTTATCCGAAGCAGTTTGCCTCCCCTCCAAGGTTCCCGCACCAGCGATGCAGAGTGAAATAGCACGGCGCGGAGCAAAGCGAGGCGGCAAAATTCAAATGCTGTAGCAAGCTAAAAATCGAAAATTGATCGGCTAGAATCGATTTTTCCAAGCAAAAAGTCAACTTCGATTACATGGAAAATCGGAGAGTGATAATCGATTTTTGATTAACATCGAAATCGAATTTCCAATCCCTACTATGCAGCACCAGCAAAGTGAAAGCATACGATCCGTAATCGCGACGGGCGATATGATTCTCGTCGGGCGCTCTATAACGTCGAAAGATGGGCGTTATGAGTAAGGTAATCTCCTACTGGTCCACGCTATTGCCAGCGTCGGAATCGAGTAGTCCGAGCCGTGGGAATGTCGATTACGGGAGAGAAATATCCGAAGGCGTTAGGTCAAAAACGGTTCCTTGACGATTGTCCGTGAGGTGCAGAAGTCAAACGGTAAGGTTAGGTAGAGAGTGTCCAAACGAAACAAATGTCAAAAAAAATACGAAAATGCAGTCACACACGAACGATCCAAATTCCACAAAAGTTAAACAAACAGCTAGTGCATCGTCACCGTTATCTACCACTAGGTGTCTCTGAAACACGAGCGCAACTTGTACGAATGCATGAATGCATGAACCAAATTAGTACAGCTTCTATTTTCTGCTCATGCATTTGTACATATTGATGTGGTTACACTGTTAATTTTTGCGTTCATTCTTGCGTTCATGCATACACATTAACTGGTACGTTATACCGTGTATCCCTGAATCAATCAAGGAAAAACTTATGGGAAGTAAAAAAAAGGAGATTCAACATCGGCGGGTCCTTGAGAAAGCAGTCTAAAGCAACATGGGAGAGAATCTGACAGGAAAATCAGTGGTAGGGGGTGGGAAAACTTAAAACGCAGATTAGAGGAAGCAGCAAAAGAAGATCTCAGGGGAAGAAAAGGTGTCAAGAAGAATCTATGGATCACGTAGGACCTGCTTGAAGAAAGGAGAAAATACAAGAATACGAAAATTGACGAAAAGGCAACTATGCTACATAAGAATGAGGAAGGAAATAAGTCGCAATATGAGGAAATTTAAAGAAATGTGGATGAATACTCACAAAACACTGTATGAAGACTTACTAAACAACCTTGAATAAGGAAAGATGGAAGCTGCCTAGATGATAGTGAGGAAGAACTACAAGAAACGGAGCGCAAAAAATCTATGCCATAAGGGAGGAGAATGGAAAACTTTTGATTGAAAATGAAGGTTAAGTGAAGAGGTAAGAAGGAATATTTGAGGTAATTATGAAACTAAAGAATCTCAGCGCGAAGGATATCGAAGAATGAAATAAAGATGGGATGGATGACATGGGAGATTCAAGTCTTACGATCAGAATTCGACGTAGCAATAAGATAGCTGCGGATGAATAAGACTCATGGAATAGAGATTCCAGCCGAGGTAATAAAAAATGTTGGAGAGAAGACATTAAACTGCTGTACGAAACTGCCTGCGATATAATCTCAACTGAAGAGTTTCCCACGGAATTCAAGTAGAATATCATTCCAAAATTCATCATTCCAAAAAGGAAGAGGGGTGAACTAAATTTAGGGACCATATGCCTCGTGATGGACGAGTACGAAACAGATAATCAGTAGAATAGCTGAGGTAAAGAGGGCAGTGCACCAAAAGAAGAAAATTCTTACAGTTGGAAATACAAGGGTGGAAGAAAGGCAGCGATTCAGAAAAACATATATCTGATGCACTCTTCGTAATGTCATCGAGGCATGGACGATAACAGCGGAAAAGAAGTGAAGGCTGCAATCATTTGTAATGTGGGGCTAGAAAAGATGAAGATAAAATGGATCGATGGACTAAGACATGAAGAACTCCTAAATAGTGAAATAAAAGAGAAGTCTTCTGAAAATCTTAGGCTCAGCTGTTCCCTCCACCGATGACTTTCTTTAATCGGCTATATCTTGAGACATGGCAGTCGGATGAAGAAAATCGCCGAGGGACAAGGTAATAGGGAGAATGGAAAAGAAAGGCCTCTCATGAATTATGCAGCGCAGGTAGTGAAGGATGTGAAAGAGAAGTAATACGTGAATATGAAGAGGTTAGGCGATATGAGTATCGAGTGGAGAGCTGCGTTAAACCAGTGTAAAGGCCGCTTTACACGATACAATTTTTTGCGCAATTTCTTATAAAAACTCTTGCATGAGTAAATTGTACCGTGTAAAGCGGCAAATTGTACGAACGCTTGTGCGATTGTCTGAATGACTGAACGGGAAATAGAACCTGTTGTAATTCCATTCAGACAAACATAAAATTTCGTTAAGTTTACACAAGCGTTTGTACAAGAAGTTGAGCAAAAAATTGTATCGTGTAGAGCGGCCTTAAAGACTGCTGAACCATGATGATGATAATATTACTTACTCGTGAACGCCAGCTGTTAAAAACAGTCCAACTGCATCGGGCTCTCTAAATGTCTCACCGACCTCACACCACCATCCGCTCCCGTCTCCCTCACCCAATTGACCTGGACACCCGCTGACAGTCTCCCTCCCCAAGCGCGAACCCTCGGTTTTTTTCCAGGAGACGACCCTAGGCACGAGCGCCCGTAAACACTATCCCGAAGCCGTCGGCGACGCAGTAAATATTTCCTCGTTTCCTCTCCGTGAGAGCGCACTGGTTGTCCTCAGACGGAGAGACTTCTCCCCGAGCCCTATCGTCAAGCGCGTGATTTTTTTCCTTGCGCATCCTTCCCCACCCCCACACCTCAACTCACATCTTCGCCGTTTACTCCGGACCAAGAGTGGCCGGCCATCTCTTCTCTAGGTCGCGTTGCTGCCCCTCTCCGTGCCCTAGTCCGTCCCCACCCTCTTCCCCCCAGCGTCCGCCCTCCTCCCACCGTCCGCAGTCCTTCGTCCGTCGATGATCCTCCTTCGCTCACAGTCTCGCCAATGTGTGACAAATGAATGTTTTATTTTATGATAATTCCTTTGGGGAATACTTGTCCCTCATCGTGACATTCTCGAAATGAAATAGAACTATATCCTTCCTCCTGTGAATGTTCCTGCAAGTGCTATCACGATTTGGAATTGCAAATCTGAATTATTATCTGCATTGGAGTTATAGTGACCGCGACAGTGATACTTCATCCTACGTGTGACCCGTTTGACGAAGATTTTTTCCGCTTGTTTTCAGAGTCGTGCAACAAATATTTTAGTGAGAGCGTGCACAAACATCAGAAATTAACTTTGAACATCTGGGAGATGAGTAGTAAGAACGTTGTGAACATATTTTCTGTCTTATGTTATAAAGTGCATAATAAATTATCAGTGAAGTAGTGTTAAGACAGTCAGTGTATCATTCTATGTTCCATTGTTCTTCCTTCTCCATTTGTAAATTTCAGCTAGGGTGACCAACTCTTCCGTATTCGACCCTATTTTTTAACGATCTCCCGGCTCCCGTATTTTCTGTCTCTTTGAGTAAATTTCTCCCATATGTTTTCGTCAAGTAAAATCATTCACTTTTAATTGTTTAAATTTTGCGCACACAATCAAATGATCAAATCATAACTGCAAGTTGCCATGAATTTCATGTATTCTTGCACTGAATTTTTAGAATTTGCAAAAAGTGATGGCAAACTATTGTGTGAAGCAAAATCTGTTGCAAAATATATTTGAGTCTTCTTAAAGTATAAAATAAAGCTCTTCTTTAATTTTACAAACAATCATTACATTTTTTTATTTATGAAATTTCTACGTGTTCAAAATCTCCATTATTATCGGTCAAGCATATAGAAATCTCCCTTATTTTCTTCAAAAATATTTGGTCACCCTAATTTCAGCATTTGGCTAGTTTTTGCTCTTTATAGTACTGGATGAAACTTATTTTTAAACAGTGGGGAGAATCCAGAACAAATTTAATGATTTCCAGTAAACATGTACGTGAGATCGGCTATTGAAGATTTCAGCTACCGAATGGGATTCCAGGACAAGTTATCATAACTAGCGTAGATATCACTATACGTATAAGTATTCATTCATTGTATTAATAATCTCTGAGTCACAGGCCATCAGAATTCGTGTATATACCCCACCGACACAAAATTCTTCCCTCCATCACGTCCCTCAAAACTCTCGCCCCTTATTACCTGTTTCTTTTACTCACACTGCCTTTCCCTAGTTTCTTTAATCCAACTCCTTCCCTCTTCTAACATCCCTAAAGTCCGTTTTACACGGCGAATGATCATGCGTATGAATTTTTTCGCGTATGAGTTGAGTGAATTCGCTTCCGCTTAACTCTGGAAGCGCCAGGCACCATTTTGACCGTTTTGGAATTTCAAATGGTCTCCGTTTTTTCACAATGTATAAAATATTTCGATATTTTTTGACTTTTCGTGAATTTTAGTCTATCACTTTACACGCCAAAAATCTTGATTTTGACCTAATATTCATGAAATATTAGTTAATATACCTAAAAGAGCCAGAGCGCACAGTGGTCGGAAATCGACAAAATTGGACAAAATTCCGAAATAGCTTTATTGAGATATAAATTTAAAACGTCAAACAAATAATAATAAAAGATTGCCTATTGAGAAATAGTGCATCATTTGTCATGATTCTCATCCATTTGTCAGCTGCAGGGACTCAAAAATGACAGAATTTCCAAATAAAACTCCTGAACTAATTTTTCTCCGAATATCTTCCAAGTTAATCTGATGGTGACGTTATGGAAGGAATTTAATCGAATAAAAAAATGGCTTGATCTATTAATACAATACTTTGCCTTTACAATACCTAAGCTTCCAATGTTTTTTGAAGCATTTGAGTGCTAATACCTACGTCACAAAATGGCGGAAGCTGTCTCCGGGCAATATTTTTACATACAGTAGCGAATATTTGCGTTTTAGGCAGAGAACTGTAAAGTTACTTATATCAGAGCACTCTTTGAAGACTCATAAACAAGAATCTAAATTTCTCATTAATTTGCAAGTATGTATGAATAAAATGCAAAATAATCCTAATTTGCGTATTTGTGGAAAGCTACATGGTCCCTAGCACTTTCAACGCTCACCAAATAAAATGTTTATTACATAATTCTGACTTCTTATGACTGATTCTCATTTGTTTACACAAATTGTTGCATTTGGTGCTCTTGAAGTTGATTATCAAACTTATTTTTGAAGATGCATTTTAATTTTTGTTTAAAAATATTTAATTTTTAACGTGATACCACGTCATTCGTCACTGGGATAGTCATGGAAAGAGAGTTTCATAGTTTCACAATTTTTCTGTGCCCTGGTGGTTAATTTAACCTCATATATATGTTTTACACGCTTCACAGGAAATTATTATTCACCACATATGTTTATAATATTATAATCGTTTCCATTCATATACCGCCTTTTATTAGTCCGCAAGCAATACAAATATCTGCGAATTACGCTTTCGCTGCATGTGTATTCTGTTACCTCGAGTCGAGTGGAAAAATTTAAATTTATGTATAACATGGTTTTTTGTCCAGAAAACATAAAGTAATTCAGTAAAATTTTACCTTAAGTAGAACATTTATTGCAGAAAATTTTCATATACAGGTATATGAAAACCCTGTATAACCCTCTTACATAACTCTTTTGCACAAATAAAAACTAAATATAAAATTTTTCACATTATTTTCTCCAGTTAGTGGGCCGTTGAAAATGCGGCATCAGTAATTAAATTTATTTATGTGCTTGTAGCTCCTCACTTCGCTTCCAAATCTCTGCAATGTACTCCTCTGTATACTCTCGCCTGGAATAGGCAGAGGTTTCGGAGGGAAGTGCTATTTCCTGAGAAATCTACGAAGTCTAAGGCTGACCACTCTCCGACAACGAAGTGTAGGGAAGCAAATGAAATGCTTCGGAATCCGCCTTCCTCTTCGTCCCTCGTCGAATCATCTGTATAAAATTCCAAGTAAAAAATTGTAGAAAGGTGGAGATGGAGGATTAAATTCAAATAGGAATAAAAAATACAAGATTGGGGAATATGGGCTGACGTAGGTAAATCCTTGAAAATGCATTATGAATTTTACTTCGTGATTTTCACAAATGTATTGCATAAACACTTGATGCCTATCGCGACATTTGAGCTGCCACTTTGCAGCGGAACCTTTTTTTGCATTGAAAAGCCTACCTAGCAGAGGTAGAAATGCGTGGATGGGAGGGTGCGTGTTAGAGATTTGAAGGATATCTAGAGCGTAAGTGGGAATGAGATGGAAAGAATAACGGGGATCGGGTTGGAAAGAATGAATTCGGGTTGCCCCGAAAGGTTGTGGGCTATCGGTGGCCAGTGGGGGCTTCTCATCCTTGGCTTCTCGTGGTCATCCACGAGGGTGGGTGGAAGAGCCTGGGGTGAGGCAAAGAGGGTTTAGAGGTGGGGGAAGGGAGTGCGAGGAAACACCTTAGGGGGGCTTTATAGCTCGGCGGCGGCGGCGCTTACGATGGATTTCGCCGCGGAAGGAAATCGCAATTCGTTGCAAGACACCGGAACTTGCATGGGAACTTGTCGCCTTGTACCTTCAGTTTTTAAAAACCAGGACCTTCAGCAATATATTAATAATTTGCGGTGTATTACTTATAAAACTTTGAGATGGGATGCATACTGCAACGAAACATGAAACGACTGTGAGATACTATTCCATGTGTGTACGCGCAATGCAATAGTTACATTTTCACTTAACTCTTATTTCTGGGATAGCTGTGACTTCTCTTCTTCGATTATAAATTTAACACTTCATAACAGCCTTTATATTCGTAATGCATCTCATACGCGCTCATTTAAGTGCCCAATAGAACACATCCAGGAATGCTGGGCGATTCGAACTAACCGGGCATCCCTCTTCTTGCCGCTGGGATTCAGCAAGGCTGAATATTTGCGGCGGCCGCTAGCCGTTTAAGCGCTATTCAGCGATGCTCAACGGTCTGACGTCATGATTTCCAAAGGCGTGTTCTCATTGGCTGATTTCTGCCGCTGGAGCTCTGCCGCCGAGCTATAAAGCCCCCCTAAAGCCCCCCTTACGGTCAAGATGCGTATAAGGTCTCCAGCTGATAAAGAACCCCTCCATTTCTGAGAATGTCGTGCTAGAGCGCGTGGATATCTCCTCCTGCCCCCTCTCTTCAACCGATACCAAAGAGAGACGCTCCCTCGGTGACTTGGAGACGCGACGTTTCGTAACAATGAACTGCCGTTTCATAGCTCCCCTCTCAGTACGCTGCTTTCGGTATTCCCAATTTATACTGCTTTGCCGGCTGGTGAGGTTTGAAGAACGGAATGCGTCACTTTCAGCGTGATCTCAGAGACTGCCGCAGAAGAAAGAAAAGAGAGAATTGGGAGGATTGGAAAAACCCGTAACATCGCACGTATAAGTAGAGGCTAGAGCAAAGTAGGTACTTAAGGTGAATGTGCTGGTTTTTCCAACTTCTTTCATTTTTACCGTTCTTTTCCTACTCCTTTGATCTGGCAAAAATGCCCCTTCAGCCATTTATACATGTGTTGCAGATGCAAATGTTGCTCCCAAGAAATCTTGATCAGTCACTCATAATAAAGTCATCACGCGTTGTCCCGTTTATAATGTATCTCTGTGGGAACAAAAATGGATGATATTCACGACGGGTCTATTTAGCGCATTTTGCAAATACTTTATATTGTCCACACGTCAAAGGCATTTGTTTGTATTCTCCACTTCATGCACGGCAGAAGCAGAATACCAAGACGCGGAAAAATATCATCACGTGAGGTTAGATGTTATAGTGCTAGTTTTATCAATTATAATTCGAAGATCTCACTCTAAAACCCCATTGCCTAGCAAGTAATGCACACATATTAAGATCTTACAAAAGGTAAGAAAACCAACCAACTCGGGAGCAGTAATATACTCCGCTACGGTATATAATGAAAATTTAACTCTTTTTTGCCGTTAGTGCAGAATGAAACTGTCTTCAAAACCTATAAAATTGTAAAAAAGATTTACAGGGGATAAATATCTAGACAATAATATGATTGGAAGGTCTCAAATATGCACTCACGAGAAAACGCCTCGGAACAGCCCGCATTCACTTCACTTTTGCGAGAAAAGCGTATCTAAATCGCTATAAATTATACCAAATGGATGCTATATGGAGTGGCACTTATAAAGCAACGTGCGAGTACTCCAAGACGTCAGTGTCAATAAAAGCGGAATAGAACGAGGTACGAATAAAATTAACACCCGACAGTTTAAGCATTGTGTTACTAGATCGTTCTATTTTTTAGGAGCAGATGCTTCCAAGCCGAGAGACATGTCCCGGCGACGCGGTCTTGCTTCGAAAGAAGTTGTAAAATTTTGTAAGACTTATCAGAAAACGATTCTTATATCGACGGACTCCACCCGGTGCCTTCTGATTCGGAAGATAGAAATATTTTCCTCTCTGACACGTCAAGCAGCACTGCTGAAAGTGAGAGCGGAAATTCAGACGACGGTGCCTCAACACAAGCCTCTCTGCAGCATGGTCTGATGGAAGCATATCCTTTCCTGACTCAGGTGAGTTATCTTTCAATATAACTACGATCCTGTATATTAGAAGGAGTGCGTAAGCAAATGAAAATCGATATGAAATCGTTTGGCGTCTTTCGCTTCGTAATGTTAGGTATTTTATACGTACTTTTTTCTCACTTGCACTGAGGCATCGGTGCCTGTGTTGATCAAGTAGAGAGGCTGGGTAGAGGGGGAAGAGAATGAGGGGAAGAAGAGGGGGAAGAGGACAACGGAGAGGTCGGGGAAGAGTGCTAGGGACTGCAGAGTACCAACCGCTGCTGACGCAGTTCAAGGGAATCTACGACTGCACGGTGATGTTGCCCTCGAAAATGCTTCCAATGTGGGTTGCCTCCCTCCAAGAAGCGGAGAACGGGAGTGGGACGGATGGGTCGTGGGCGTCAACAGAAATGTTCGTTTGCTCCAGCATTCGGAACTCGGCGCCTGGGTAGGGATGGATACAAGTGGGTTGTGGCACAAAGTGACATAAACGATCGGTAGGCTAGCGGGTCAAAATATTTTGAAAAAAATCTGGGACCTCCATCAAAGCCAAACGCAGCGTGTCCAAAGATCTAGCGCATGGCGTTTACTTATACATACCTTATTCACCCTTTGATTTACATGATGATCATTATATTATTATTTTACCATTCGTTTCCGGCTAGCTGTCACGCTAAGATTTTTAGTGACGGGCGATTTTAGTGACGGCTTGGAGGGTGTAGGAGTATCCATCGGAGTAGGAAAGTGAAGTATTTGTAGATTAGATGCGTGCTATTTGTTTCAATTTATCCCAGTTCGTGGTAGTTGGTACTGGAATTAATTTAAAATGTTTATCTACCAGATGCGCTTAATTTCGTAAGCGTGTTAAAAATATTATTCAGTATTTTCTATACCTCTTATCTTGTAAATAATGCTAACCGACTTCACGGCACTGAAAATCAGTGGAAGCCGTAACGCACATTTTACACAAATAACATGGCATGAAAGGAAATCCTTACCTAACTGATTAGGTACTTATGTTTCCTTAGTAAACTTTATCTATCACACTTCAGCGTAATATCAAATAGGCGAAATAATCCAGGAAGTTTAATAGGAAAGTAGGCGTTATAACATAATTCCCATCTTTACCTCTAAATAACAATTTTAATTCGGTTGATTGTGATTAACATTGAAGTCATCCCCTGTGCGCCTCCTCATGTTTGCAAGTTATTACCGTAATCTATGCATTTGATATATGTTATCGTTCTTATTAATAGGTATTGAGTTTGGAAGGACGGAATGTAAAGTATCCTCACCTTTTGTAAGGGTGAAAATCCTGTGCTTGCTCACAGAATAGGTATAACTTTACAGAAACTTAAATGGACCGCTAAAACCGTCATCTTGGTTGACCATGTTTAATTTCTTAATTCGTAAAAACAATTAAGAAGAATACTTCACCAAAGCCCAGCCACTTCCTCCACTGACTTCATTACAATTTTCAACCTCCTTCCACCGAGTTTGAAATAATATCCGCGGAACAATTTTACTTCGAAAATAAAATATTCATAGCTAGTTTAGACAAAGATACATTCTTTCTGTACAATTTTGTAGCACTGAGAGTGCATTAACTTCCTGATCTTACTCTTGTGAGCGGATTTCTTTGATTTTTTCCATGCATGCAACTAGTGTCACGTTGTATCTTAGATGAAAAAGTTGTTATCAATTTTATAAAAGTTACCATTTACAGCTACTTTATTACCACTATTAGATCAATAATTCTAATATGTCACAGAAAATTTTCTACATATTTTTGGCAATCTATCACAATACGGAATATGATGATGGTCAACGGATTAACATTACTTCTGATTTTATTCATCCACAACAGGAAGCTTTTCAAAGGATAGAGAAAATAATGATAAATCATCTAGCTTGCGAAACCAAATGTTCATTCTAGCGTCGTAGAAGTCCCGCGGCGGAATCACTTTATGTAAGGGGGGCACATTATTTTCTTCATCGTCATTTACCTCTTCCGATGACGATGAATTAGGCATTGTCATTTCTTTCGCCTTGTACCTCTTACTATTTACTTTTCCCATGCGTCCACAGGATGTTCGTTTCCTTCGCCCAGGTCTGACCATATTCGAACGTGACCCTGGTTCCACATGGGCCCCCTTCGTCTTCACTGGAAAGGATGGTGTCAGGATCCTCGGGAGGTTGTCTCGATTCGAGCCAAAGATACTTGAAATCCAGTGGCCATGCTATCTCGAAGGCGGTTGACGTTACGGAGGAGCTCTGGTGTGGATGGTCGGCGGCTGATGCAGAGGCTATAGGTTCCATGGGCAATGAAGGGCAATAAGTTTGCGTTTCCTCGACTGGCCGCTCCGCATCAGGTTCATCAAGGGGGGACACTGGTCTCTCATCACTAGACATGTCCTGCCGGTAGAAAAACTTTCAAAAAAATACTCCAATATTCCTAGGGCACCAACTAAATGTGGTTTTGGAAGAGATTTTATAACTAATATTTGTCTATAGCGTTTGTGGCGAAACAGAAAATGAAATGAAGAAGGTTTTAGTAAGCCTAGAAAAGATCTGACCGTGTGTAATTTGAAAGTGCATAAAAATGAAAAAATGATAATTGAGTGGATGAGAAGATGCCATGGCTAATATAAAAATGGAGAAAGAAAAGGAAGAAGAGATGAGTGTGTACGAATTTCTACGAAAAAATCGAATAATTAGCGATGGTCCAGGCAAGAATTATATCGTTCTCAGAATAGCCCAGTCGAAGAGGGCAAGTTACTAAAAGAAGAATAATGGATGGTGAATAGCCACTTCTAACGCAAAACGATTTCAACACTTTGTAAATGTGGAAGTATCTAGCAGGCCACACTTATACCAAAAAAATCTAGCAAAGAAATACATAATACGTAAATATATAAATAAATTACAGTATTGTAGTACAATAAGAACGAACGAAATGATAGAGCTATTTCGCATAATAACGCAATGCAATAAAATGAAATTTCAGTTAGTTATTCAGAATTCAATAAGTGGTGAAGATACATGTTAATTTATGTTAAGTATCAATCAGGTCCTGCTTAGCTATTGGGATATTCAGACCGTGCCTTTGTTATTACGCACATAGTACTTATTTTTCACGCAATAATAATAATTAAAATAAGACATATACATTTATTCTCGCAGTTAAAGCCTCAATTTTGGTGCTTTTAGACAAAGGTCTCTTATTCATTATCATTATATTGGGATGGTAGGTTCACGTAAACCCCCCCACCGGTGTCTCTTTCCCGCACTAATACCTTACGCACTTTTCAAGTTGCGCGGGCACATTCCACGAGCGAGTGGCCGCGCTAAAAATGAACCACTATTTCGTTTGTCATTCTGTCTGCCCAACACCGTGATCGGAGGGTTTAAACGGGGCCGCATGGTAACATCGAGAGGAGACCCAAAGTGACAGTGATCACTGCACTTCGTTCGAATGAGGAATCCAGAGAAAGCCACAGACAGAGAGAGAGAGACGGAAGCCGCATGGTTGAAGCAGGCTCAGAGTTGTAATCCTTCATTCTCCACCTACATGTCGAAGGGCCATGGCGTAAGGATCCTGAGTGTCCCAACGGGACCCTCATCAAAACCCCAAATGCTGGACCCGGTCGACAAGCCATTGCAAGCCAACTGGACAGCAGAAAATGACACGACCACCATGCAGGGATCCTGAGTACCCTAAACGGAACCTCAACAGATTGCCAAGCGCTGGATCCGGTAGCAAGCCCACTCAAGACAACAAGGCAGAAGAAAATGATATGTAATGGCACTCAAAAACTGAAAATTTGTATAAATCTCTCACATTTCAAAAAACTATGGATAAAAATTACATAAATATTCAAACTCTGTAAAGTCCCCGACTAGAGAGCCTGGGGCAGGGGTAGAGGGGGCCATGAGGCCTCATCTGCCCCAGGATAAATAAAACAGAAGTCAAGTCAAGTCAAGTCTGTCTGCCCAACACCGTGATCGGAGGGTTTAAAAGGGGCCGCATGGTAAACATCGAGAGGAGACCCAAAGTGACAGTGATCAGTGCACTTCGTTCGAATGAGGAATCCAGAGAGAGCCACAGACAGAGAGAGAGAGACGGAAGCCGCATGGTTGAAGCAGCACGACATGGCGAGACGCGTGTGCTCTGATAACATATATGGTGGTAGGCGCAGTTTGATCCCCCGGTTCCCGAGCTGCATCCAATGAGTACCATCAATTGCAGAAGTAGTGCTGGTCCGGTTGGAGACGCTTCCTTCTAACTCGTAAGTACTCGAAAATCTCCCTATTCCCGGAGATTGGCCCTCCCAGAGATTGTTTCTCTCGTCTGTTTAAGCCCCCCTCCCAAGTGAATCGACAAGTGAAATTATTTCACGACCACGTGTGCGACTCAACGGAATCCCTAATTCTCTTCATTTGATTTATTTGTGCCACAAATATCCCGTTCATTTCTTGAGAGACTAAAATTAAGATCTGGAAGGTGGATCTTCTATATTCCATTCATTCTGGTATTTGTTGCAAGCAGCAGCATTAATTGTAGGTATAAATTACTTATAGTTTTTCATGTCTTTTTTCCATCAGTTCATTCACCCACTGTCTAACCCCTTCATCCCTCATTGGTTTTAAGTGTCGGCGTTGAAGTGAAGTGTTCTAAATAGTGAAACGAATCAGAATTAAATAAATGTTCGTGATGTGAAAGAAAAATCAAGACGATATTCTCTTCTGAATTGTTTATGATTTTATGAATTATCTCCACTGCACAACAACTACAGTGTTCAATCCTAAGTCGGTCTGACCATTGAGTGTGGAGCTCACCTGGTATCGAGCCTTCGCTTCTCTCTCCCAATTAGTCAGTAATTAGCTAATTACTGACAATCGAGAATATGGGCATTTCACAACTGAAAAGAATCGACGCGCATCAAATTCATTGCTGAAGTCTTGATTAATCTCGTCATTTGGAACGAATCATGAAAAGCAGAGCATGGAATTGGAGTGAACAAACCTTCGTCCCAAAAATATTTTCCTCCCGAAATATTCGTTTAGTCTCGTCCCGAAACGTTTTTCGTCTCGCCTCACGTTTCCATACGACTAGCACATATTTTTCCTTCTGGAATTTCTCTAACCTGGACTTAATTTCGCTATTCACCAGAATTATTGCTCCGACTGATTTTTTTAAAAATTATTCAATAAACACACTGCGGGATCATTGCTGTAATCAACCGCTTATATTTTAGAATATTTTTCTTGGAGATTATATGCATCTTTTCGGCAGTAATGTGCTGTTGTTCTCGATAAAAGTTTCTTTCTTCTGAAATCATCGTTATCTCTCGTTCTACAGCTTTTTTCCCGTTCATTTCATCTCACTCCAACATCCATAATTTCAAAGTCACACGATTATCGTCATTTTTCATCCCGATATATTTTTAGTCCTAAAACTTTAGTCTCGTCTCGTCACAACACCTCTCCGTCCCACATTTTTCGTCCCGTTCCGTTCCGAGAGATTCTTCGTCTCTGGGACGATTTTTTCACCTTTTCATCAATCGTTCTAAGCCCTGATTAAAAGTATCAGGTTGCCAACACAGCAATGAGGGAAATATTTTGTAACAGAAGGGTAGAAGCATTTCTTTGCCGCAATTTTATTAACTCGTTTACGCTGACGTACCGTGCCGCTGATCTTGAGTTTGGATTCTAGATAATGAGTTTGAAATGCCACGTACCTGTAACGTGTGTGTTTAGACTCCGTAGAGACTGTTGAAGGACTCGAAAATGTACTCGGTTTTGAACAATGTGTCGCACGTCAAAGCTTTTTAGGTAGCTCTTGGGATTTCACAGGTGCAGGAGAATGTGGTTTCACGGGTGGCATTTGAATCTTTAGGCATTTTATTCCGTGTCATACGTGGAGATCCTCATTCGACCCTCCGCGCGGTCATTTCAACAATACATTTTGTACTCTCCCCTCCTCAAACGGGTACCCTCACTTTCATTGCGCACGCTCATTCCTTCTTATCGGAAGTCAGTAGTCAGCGGACCATCACTGTCCTATCCTTCCTCGGTCCACTCCACGTTGTGTATCGGAGGAATTTCACCTTTGCAAAGCGTTCTCTTCCGGGCGACGGCGTTTGGCGATATTCGGCGAGGATGAGGGAATAGGCAGACGACCTTGTCAACCCCGACACCATATGCCAGAGTTTTTTCGAACCCAAACCAGGTCAGTGAAGAGATAAACCATTTCGTGATTCACATGTTAGACAATGGTCATGTATATTAAAACCTTTGTACATGTCAAGTGAATATAATGCTACACGCAATGTTTTCACACTACCGCACTACAATGCATATATTTAGACCGGCTATTAAGGTGAGGTTGACATCATATCACCTGTTGGTCCACGGGTTACCACAATGTCCGCATGTTCAAAGAAGCTTTTTCATATTCGGCCGCGTTAGTCAGGTATCGGTACACTTCTCGTCCCTATCCACAACAATGTCTGTCAAGCCATTCAGTCACACTGGACTTGCAACCCTAAAGTCATCATCAATTACGTTTCTCTGTTCCTCAACTACTTAAATGATTTTCACATGGGTTGCATAAAAAAGGTCGCGGGTAAGAATTTCAATAAATGGAAATCCCGCGTCGATTCTCATTGACATCAAATATACTTTACCGAAGTCGAGTCGAAAGAGTATCTGATTGAACCTCTCTAGATTGTTCATTATGTCAAAGCTCATCTTATGAGTGACAGAAACACTAATTATTCCTCACCAGCAGGATTGTACGACTGAATCCTCTCTATTGCTCCGGTTTTAACCACGAGTGTTCCACAATTGTCATTTCAACGGTTCGGAGTTTTTGATTTATTTTAGTGGCCTTCTGGTTGATTCCTAAACCATCGCTATCCCTGTTTATCTCATGTAGGTTTTAAAGGACTGATGTTCTTGTAGGTGTGGTGGTTTCCCATCCCGAAAACCCGGATTTGAATATAGTACACGATAGCTTTTCCATAAATATACCGGTGTATTTAAATTCCTTTTGAAAAAAATAGACCTAAGCTTCCTACATATATGCATAGTATTAGTATCCAATTTGGGTGCAATGTGGAGAGTTCACTGTCCGTCGAATGGGACGTGAAAATATCAACCTCTTGGTGAATTTTTAAGAGTAGGCCAATGCCTACCGCGAGTACTTCTCCACTCTTATTCCGTTCCCTAAGCATGGCACAAATGGCATAGGCAGGTCGCCTCTCCCAATTAAATACTACTACCTGTTTACTACATAGCGATTAAGAAAATTGCAGTCAAAATTCAACCGAAGTCTATTAAACCTGAAAAGAAACTCTGGTTACGGGGTGTTGTAAAAAAAACTAACGTAACGGAGCTCCTAAGAAGAAAAGCCATTTAATGTACTTCGGGAAGTCTCTCGAAGGTTAAAACAACCTTCTCAGATGAAGCACCTTGAGAAATGGAAAAATTCTGTTGCCATGAGTGTGTATGGTAGGGAGTGAATAACCACACAATAAGTGCTATATACTTCCATCCATAATGCCAAAAACGTTGTGTAAATATGCACAGAACAATTAGGTTAATCAAACATTAGGTACATACATACTATTGTATTTACGAAAAACATAACTTTGTTATAGGTTCAAGCATTTGCTTGCATCCAGCATGATGTTCATAGCGTTTGCTATTTTAAATTTAGTACATTCCTTGTAAAATTAAAATTCCTTTTTATAAGACTAGACCAAAGTTCCTACTTACATGCATATTTTTACAACCCCAAGACGCATATTCTCATCTTTGAATTGATCATGGGTTGAAAGACCTTTTTTTCCTCCGTTTGACTATCGATTAATCTCTTCTTATTTGCATAATATTATCTATACGATGAAAATTAACATGTGATGTGATTACATTGTTCATGAAGTCTAGGATTCTAGTGGATTAACTAGTGACCGAACTCCTCATCGTGCCGCTCTCCAAATGCGCCGCACTAATCTTTTTCTCGTTAAATATTGATATAAGAGGGAGCGATCAACACCAGAGTTTATTTAAAAGCCGGATAATTAGGTAGAAATAAGTGTTCACAGCGGAGGAAGGGATGAAATGGACGAGATTTTATTTTATGTACATTACATTGCACAACTAGCTACATATTCCAATTCACCAGCTGGAAAAATTCGCACCCGGATGGAGTTTTAATCCGCGACCTCAAGCTTTGCAGGCGATGGGTTTACCCAGTCGCCACCGAGGCCGGAAGGAGGGGTGGAAGGGTGGAATGAAACCCAACGTCGGCATTAGCTTTTTCATAACGAAAAGCACAAGAGTGTGCCCATAACTTACCGTCCACTCTGTCAGACGGAGTACTGCAGTCGAAGTTCTCTCCCTGAATAGCACTCAAGTATGAGCTGGTATATGAAAACGAAATATCTGCAACTGCTCGACCCTGCTTGAACGTTAACCACCACTTTGGGAGGCCAGTAGTCTAGCCACGACACCAACGTGGTTTCCTCGTATTATTTAGTTAGTTTGACATTGCAAAAAGGGGATAGAATTGGTGTATGACTATAGAACAGTCCTTCCATCCCAAAGGCATGGGTTAGAATCCGGGCACTTGCTGACTTTTCGTTTTTAAACTGCCTGCTTGAGTAACTTGTGGAGAGCACTTAGAGTCTAGTACTCTGCCCGAGGAATGTGACGTCAAGCCGTGGTCCTCTTGGAGCATTTCGTAAGAGGAGGCATATGCCGACTGTTTATCCACACTTCGACTCTCTACTCCTAACCCTACCCAGTTACCCACCTATCCTCTTTGCCTCCAATCATTTACTACATCATGCCTTTGTCCATTGGGCCATGGACTGAATGGGGGGTGCTGGGTTTGGGGACGTGGTGGTGGCGAGGACTGTGCAATGGAACTGGCGATAGAATGGCGTTGGGTTTTTGTGGAATACGGCTATCCATTTATCAATTCGGAGACTTACGACAGTCATACTTCTGAAACTTCGTCCTTCAAATTTGGTCTTTGATTCTTTTTGTATATGCATGCAAACATAATAAAGATATGCAGTGTAATTATTTGTTACCTAAAATCAGCGTATTCCTTTGAGATTTGCAAGCGGTTCCTCTACCCTAGGTCCCGGCCCTTCAAGTGACCCGTATTTTGGCTTCCTTAAGTTTGTCAGCAAGTTCTTCAGGAGAGGCTACCGACAGCCATGGTCATTTGCGCCATTTACGATAGGTGGGTAATTGAGTAACGGTAGGAACATTTCAGGTAATGGAAGAAGGATGGAGAGGAACCCGGCGGT
Source organism: Platycnemis pennipes (assembly GCA_933228895.1). Lineage (NCBI taxonomy): Eukaryota > Metazoa > Arthropoda > Insecta > Odonata > Platycnemididae > Platycnemis > Platycnemis pennipes. The sequence goes on from OW121846.1 coordinate 30,885,274, forward strand.
GAGCTCTCAAGTTGGGATCGGTTTATCACTGAAGAATCCTTCTCTTTCGAGAATCGAACCTAGGTCTTCGGATGACCTTGTGTGTCAAGAAAGAATAAAAATTACTATAGTCTTTTTCTTCCTATTTCTTTATTGCAGTAATGTGGTTGAAAAATAAATCAGCTCTTGTTTAAAAAATGATATTTTATCATTACAATCGATATTATTACTTATGACTCAAATCACTGTATTTATCGCACCCACATACCAATATTGTCCGTTGCAATGCAAGTCCTAGGGGCGTCCCTGTAGAGAACTCGTAAAAAAAGGGAATATGCGACTTTATTTGATAATTTGTAGTCCTTTGTGTAAGAAATTTGTAGCATGTTGCTGCGAAAATGCATGTAAAGATCAACCATATCGAAGCTGAAAACATTTATGGCAAAATATCCACCGATGATCATCGTGCCAAATCGAATCCGACGCTGCCGACATCTATTCATTTTCCTATTCTCTCATTTCAGGAGAGATATAGGCGACAGATTATAGGAAATAAATTTTCTGACCAAACAGCACAAAATTTCGTATTTACAACAAAATATATGAGATGACAACGTACACCAAGTATAATTATTTCATGCAATTTACACACCATGCTTCATTGTAAATGAACTAACTTTTTCCACCTACAACTCAGCATCACTGCTGGTGATCTAATGCTCCCTGCCACACTTTCAAGAGGGTAAAATGCAGATGTATCTGCTCTTCAGGAAAGTCGCGAAGGAGAGCTCGGTTTAACGTCCCATTTGACGGACGATTAACGGCACCTAAGTGCTCTCCACACAGCACGGGGGCAAGGACAGAGTTATCATTGCAAAATATTTCCCGCTCTGGGATTGGAACCCGGGGCCCTTGAGGTAGGAGTCTAATGCTGATACCACTGCACCATGATCCTTAGTTCTGGTCAAGGCCACCTCCCCCACATTCCGAAAAGTTCCCCCGCCCCTTCCCCTTAGTGACTCAGGGTTACTCCGCTTCTCTGTAGGGCGGAAGCGCTTGCCCGCCTCAAGGCACGACCATCGAGAATAGATCGAGTATTCTCGATGGTCTTGCTCAAGGTCGAGGAACCCCTCCGTTTCAGTAGCGTTCGGAGCCTCTCATCCCTCTCTCTCCCTTCCCCTTTTCCTTCGCGCCTTTATCCCCTTTCCATCGTGGAACGGTGATTACCTCGTATCTCCGCGCGGAAGTAGTATCACGCTCATTCTCCCTTGAGAACAGTCGTCGGCAATCGAAAAAAATAGAAAAAAGTCAAAACTTCCATTTTGTTTTGAGATATAAACTAGGAACATCACAAAGCTTGGTTAATAAGGTATGTTATGTTTTCGATGTCTCTCACCTGATAGTTAGATACAGGGGCTGAAAAATTAAAAAAAATTCCAAACAACTCTTGCCTTTGTATTTTTATCCGAATATCTTCCAAGTTAAAGCTGTTGGTGACGTTGCTAGGAGATTGAGTGTGAGCTCAATTCAATTTGGAAGCGCGTATTTTCCGCTATTTGGATCATTTCACGTGCAAGCGAATCCAAACAGAGCGATGTTAAGTCGGGAGTCGGATAGGTGTGGTGGCAAGTTCCCCATCCCGTGGGCTCAGGTTCTGATCCCCGTACCGGTAAACCTTTTTCTTTGGTAAACCGTGCCATTCTTGAGTTATGTGTTGAGAGTACTTCGGGTTCAGTACTCCGTCCGCCAGATGGGATGATAAAGCTTGGACCCCTTCATCTACATCTACCCAACACCCTGAAAGTCACCATGAAGGTGTGTGGCAGGAAGTGAATTCACAAAAAACATGTTGTATATCATTTTTAAAAATGATTGGTGACCCAATTCTTGTAAAAACTAACTATTTAAAAAAGATTAATATAGGAAAGCAAGCATACATAAACATGATGTTAATTAGGTTAGCTTTAAGTCCTTACACCATTCTCTAATTTTATGTTCAAATTTCCAGCCTACCATAGTTAGACTAACCCTGGTTAGATTCCTGGCAGTAGTAGATATATTTTATCGGTAATCTATGAACTGAAATGCTGTATGTGGTCCTGTTATGGCGTGTCGACGGTAGTATACCAAGGCTACACGTCTCTCCACCCCTTCCCCTTCCCCGGGCTTGAACTATATATTATTCCGGTCGGAAGCGCCTTCAAGTGTGGAGTTAGTCAGGAAAGCCACGGGGAGAGGGCGCGAGAAGATGGTCAGGATTAAAGCTCTGTATTTAGAGATAAACAGAGCTTTAGTCAGGATTCTCGCTGAGCAGACGGCGGACATTGGCAGCTTGGTGAGCAACGCCGGGTAAAGGGCCTACTACTATCCCTAGGAAATATCTTCCCCCCTCATGCAAGGGCCGGCAGCGGAGAAGAGCGCCGGGTGGTCGTCGCCCCTCCTCCAATCCTAACACCCACCCCACAAGAACGCGTCTACAGCACGGGGAAAATCTTCGGACGTCTCTCCATTGTCAAAGGGATGAATGTGGGGATTTAATTTTAATTAAAAATTAATGATTCCTTTTTCTCTTTGCATCCATTGAGACCTACAACCCTCTATTTTAAGGATTGTAAGAGGCTGTTAAATTAACTGCCGGATTAAAAAGGTTTTGTCAACATAAGCTCCAGGAAGGTTTAAGAAAACTTTTAGCATTGCAAAACTTTATGATTTCTTTTCTTAAGTGCCATATTTTCTTTTCTTTAACTATCAGCCGCAGTTATAATTAATTGTTTATAATCGTATAATTTTATCCCGGCACATGTACTTACCAACTATTTTACTCGTCAGAGGACAATAGGGTACTTTCCTATTTCTTTATTGCCTTCACAAAAATTTTATAACCAGTGGAGTACGTATTTGAAGCCGTTGGATTTAAAATGAAGTTAAATAGTTTTTCACAACTGTTAGACAAGTTCGCACTATACTTCACTTTAGCAGGGGACTCCGCGAACAGGAAGCGTAGGTCCTTATAAAACAGCATTAAGAACCATATTCAGAGACTTTCCGAGCTGTAAGAATTTTCATAGGTGATTATTAAGGCTCGTTTTCCAGAGAATAGGGACTCTGACATACAATTGTAAGGTACTTTGTGGGATATTTCCTATGCCCAGAAGTGTATAAATTATGTACCTGTGACGAGAGCAACAAGGCTGCCATGCATCGTCCCGCAATATCGGAGCATTTTCCGATCGAATTATTTATTTATTTCCTATTGCCACCGAAAACAGCACTTACGGCCTTTACATCGGGGTATTTAACAATTTAATAACAGACGAACATACACATCCATGTCCTAAGTGGTGAAAAATTCACTCAGGTGGGCCTCGAACCCGCGAAACTCAGGTTGGCAGGCGAGGATTTAACCACGCCGCCACCGGACCGACAATTCAAATGACCAGTATATTTTTCCGTAAACTGAGTTTTCTCCATCCAAATTATTTGCCTATAATACATACATTATGCTAAAGTATGTACGAATCGCAATTAATTAATTCCGTTTTCTTTGATGGAGGAAAATTCCCTATTCTCTTCTCCTTTATCAAATTTGACTTTAACTATTCACCTCTTGGCACACACCCTTCAGGATGTTTGCGGTATTATATGACTATAACTGTACTCCGTAAAGCAAACCAATTATCGTGTGCGGAACTGATATTCAATAATTTTCACTTCGATAGTTATATCTACATATCTCTTGAGATAATGAGCTTGAATAATTATTTTACCAGCAGTACACCCACTATCCTACTTGAAGAAGCCCAAGACTAAATCATGTTCTTCACCGCCTAGTACTTAATCATACCGTAACCCCATTACTGTAATATTGCATAGCTTATAGTTTCTCAATGCCATAGGAATGAGATCATAGTTGAAAATTTATTTGAAAAAAAAAAGTTTGAATCTCGTACGCTTTTACTTTTGATGTAAGTCCTCGTGATCGCGTTATTGGCTTGCGGAAGGCTGGACGGAATGTTGGGAGATACTTTGGACTGAACGCTTACAACAAAAAATACTTCTGTAGTAGCTCACAAGCCATTTTTTATAATGGAAGAGGCGTGACTTGGCCTTTGATTTTTTATTGCTGGGAACCTTGGAGCCTAATCTTGTTCTCATCTTGAGCAAAAATGGTTTTGGAGGCTTCTTGGCCTTCGCTTTCCACCGTTTTGAGGTCTCCGGAATATCCAAGTGTTCGGTGCTGTCGGGTGTGGGATCTTGGTTTTGGTGCTGAATAATCGGTGGTGCTTGTGACTGGACATGGTCCCCGAGGTGGGGCCGGTTGGGAGATTTTGAGCTCTCTGTAGACTTTCTCTCCCAGACCCACCTTTGAGAGACTATGGCCCACAATGGCTTCGTAAACGATGTATCTTGCAGGCACTTTTCAATGGGCCGCATTGGTGGCTGAGGGACACTCGCTGCAAGGTGCCGTATTAGAGCATAACGACTGTCATCGTCCATCTAGTTGAAATTACAACAATCGCCACTGCTTTCAACCAGTCTTGAAGCCTGGACCCTTTACGAAGTACGCCGAAAGAGGAAAGAATTTTCATTAGTTATATATATCTTTCTTACGCTAAGTACTCTAACTTGTTATCCACCATGTTGATTAGTTGATACTTGAAAAGTAATTATATTTAATTTTGCTAGACACTTTTCCCAGTGGAAACCAATACTCGTTTATGATATATACTTTTTCAAGTAGATGATGGATACTTTTTAAAGAGAGTTATAATTTCTAATGCGTGATTTGCTGAAAACATTTAATATATATTTCATCTGTTTGTGCTTTCATTTGCTCCAACAATTTCTCCTTTTCCGCAGCACTAGATATCTCAGCAGCTGTTCAATAAGGAATATCAGATTGGTACGTTGGTTTAACTGAAACTCTTAGTATATCTATTCAGATGCCAACTAAAATAAAAAATATTCAGCCCATCGTTGGAAGGAAATGTATCTATAATCGTATTATTTATTGCTAAATATTTTTATTCATTCGCATTGTAATTAAATATCACACAAAACTATGTAGATCATTTCCACTCAGGCAACTCTGAATAGTGCAGAGACGCAAGGGGTTGGGGGCTACACAAAGCCCGTTTTCACGCCGGAGAGGTATTTGGCAACGATAAATAATGAATGAATATGAGTTATCTATGTCAATACTGTAATTTTTAGTTCTTTGATCTGGCAGAAGTTGGTGGTCCAGTTTACACGTGTGTAATTATTGTGGACATTTCGAACATATATTTATTTAAATATAATTCAAAGATTAGCTAAAATTCATGGTAGATTAAGTTTAGCGTTTGACGTAAAGAAGTAGTTTAATGATATCATTATTATGTCTAAACATATATATTAAGTCCTGCTCCAGTACTTAGTTAATATTTTAGGTTATTGTACATTATCGTAACTATACATTTTAAAACTTTAGATTCGTTGTATTTTAAATACGCTACATACAGCACCTTTCTAGCTTATTCTAAGGTCTTCGACACAATATCAGTTTCAAATTTACTTGTGGGGTAGTTAACCCCTGGATAAACCGGAGCATACATTCCGATAGCGTAACCCATCCTAGTTCCTCTGTTAAACATGTAATACCAATACGATTATCATACTGAGAGAAGGATTCTCGGATCTTACACCGGATCAATGGCTCCAACTTCGCCAACATTTCGGAAAACGACAGGTTATCCAGCCTCAGCGCCATCTGAGACAGACCTCAGTTTAGAGAATGAGTCGTTTTCCGAAAACACGGTAGTGATAGAGCTATTGGTGGAAGACCTGAGAAGCCTTCTCTCAGCTAATAAGTCGGGAGAACACCAAGTCATGCATGACGATCATCATAATGTTACAAATACTGCTGATCTCTTTCGCAGAAGTTCTAATTTCTTGATATTACCTTCCTCTTAGGGGTCCCATATGCTAGAGGCATATTTTGAATGAGGCCTGACATGTGACGATAAGCATTTTCCTCATCCTCTCTCATCGCATTTACCTAGACAAATTTTAGTGAATCGTCATATACGGTATGCTACTTCTGTGATTTATCGGATGTTTCTACATGGCATGTGTTCTGTTAAGTTGACTCAAAAATATCTAATTATTCAATATACGGTAGAATAAGAAGCTATTGGAGAACGGGGAAAGAGTGGAGAGAACCCCGGTGTCGGTATTAGCCTCCCCTGACGAAAAGAGCCAATGGATCCACGGTTTATCGCCCTATCCGACGGACGGAGTACTTCAATAGAAGAGTTATTTACAATGATTTCAAGTAGGTAATGGTACTAAAAATCTGTATCGTTTCCGGGGCTCGAACGTTCGAGGTTGGAAGCAAATGCTCCTGACACCACATTCCCGCTCCACCAAATAGATTCCTTTGCTGTCCTTTGTTCATAATCTGATGAGATGATACTATTGATAGGATGATTGTATGTATGTACAAAATACTCGATTATGAAGGACTGTGCCAAAATCACCCTTTTGGGCATGGTAGGAATAAGGGACGAGAAAAAATGGAAGAAATAATATTATCAGGCCTAATTTTTGCACAGTGATAAATCACAATAAATGATTAAAAGTCAAGTGATATGAGGCCAATAACTCATTTCATTTAAAAATAATCGACATTAATATTCTCCCTTGGGTCAATTTGACCCAGCCGGGCATTATAGTGTTAAATAAGGCAAATTGTCGTACTCACCTGAAGATAATACTGAGGATGGTACTGGCCAAAGGATAACGTTGTGATGAGCCACTTCTATTTGTCAGCGAATCAAAGGCACGGGTTCTTAGCTGCAAACTTACTTTTTTCCGGATATACCACGTCTCTATGTGCGCTGGCAACGCTGGCTGCTCTCCCAACTGAGTGATGCGACTCGGAGGAAATCCCAGCGATGAATGTGACTTTTGCCTGATATGTGTGGGATTTGTTAGAAATACTGCAAGTATTCCGCTTACCAATCGTTCGTCAGCTCTCAATGGCACACCACGCCAAGGCAGAAACAAAACAGCAGGTTATGTTCCGCTACCTCTTAGAAAACTAGTCAAAACAATGCACACATAAAGGCCGGCGCTCGAAGTCAATAGAAAAAGGTAGCTATGTATTCATTTGAGGTTTGCGTCACAGCATCTGCGGTGAGGTTGACAGTGGAGGAAACGGAGGGATATAGCGTTTGTGCTGAGGTTAGACATTAGTAACGGTCGGGGTCATAAAATGAAACACAAATGCTCGCAGAAATCCATCATTGAATGGGGAATGTTCATAAGTCTTCTTTTCATAATGTGCTTTCAAAACAATTATTAATTACATTCCGGTGATTGGATTAGTTTGTTCGCGAGAGTAGAGTGATTCGTCCCGAGGATCCAGTTTCAAATGCCGGCTCTTTCAATGTTCGAGAGCTATCATCGGTATTCCGGCCCCTTTAAGCTACTCAGTATAGAGCACTATAAAAAGTACTCCGTCCATCGCGTGGGACGTTAAACCTCCCCATCGGCACCTTTCGTTAAAAGTGGGCTAAAGTAGAAGATAATTTCTGGCCTCACTTGGTGGAATACACTTATGTCCGAGATGGAAGAATTAACTCTGCCATTCCACATGGTAGGCTAATGTTAACGATATGTTTCTCTCCACCCCTCTTCAACTCTCTAAAAAAACAGTTTCTTTTACTCAATCGCCCACCTGTCTTAAAATGGCGTAAATGACCTTAGTCGCCCTTTTCCCCGGAACTACTTCTACCTATATTTAATTTCATAACCCTGCCTCTATTTTACCACCCCATTCTTTCGCAAAACGAGATGAGAAAACGTAATGGCTATATTGTGAATAATGGTACTGGAATAATTGTTATCTAAAGTCAGTGTATATTCATGCAATGTAATTTTATGTTGCTGTTTAACACTAGGAAGACGGGACTTTCGCTCTACCTAGAAGGACGGCAAGGGATCATTTGACCTCAACTTCGTTTTAGCGAATAGTTAGCTTTTATACATTCCCATGGATTGTTTTCTTGTAGAGGTGTTGATTTTATGTAATATTTATACCACGAAGGATTTGATAAAGTATTCCGATGGTTATAAATACAAAATTAGCACTTATTTGAATCATAATGTAATTTATAGTCAATGGTTTCAAGTTTATAGTCAATTAAACGCAGTATTGCAAGTTTTTATAGTTATTTGCGTTTTACTTGAAAAATTAATGAGAATATTACGATGGTTTAGGATTCATTGATATAAAAATACAAAAAATATTACTGATCGCATTTTAGGTACATGGTTTTTCTTTTGGCACACATTCCACAAAATATTTATTACATTGAAAAAAACATGGGAAGCAATGGTTTCGACAATTTAGAGATTTTTGGCAACTTATTCTCTTTTGTGTTCTTTATATGGACGTGAAAGTGGTACCTAATGAGATTTTGCCTGTTTGATTGGTGCATGATGGTGGAGGTTGCGTCAGAAAAGATTCCTCACCCCTTATAAACTAATTTTTTGGTGATCTTTTCATGGTTCAGTTTAGAATTTTTCGTTTCCTTCTAGAGTACTGACCTCTTAATCGAGATTAGATCCAGTTCATTGAAAATACATGATTAGGCCACCTCCATGTGAAATTGTCCGGTTTGTTCCGCGTATACTATAGGTATAAAAGGGCACCTGCATTTCAATGGAGCAGCCTGACGGTTTGCAAGACCATTTTAATAAGTTGCAGAGGCCATAACATTCAATTGCCTTATGCTCTAAACTACGAGTCCTTTTCTATTTGAAACTTGAATATTTCGTTACATTCAAGAATCGATCTCAAGGCATTGTGCTAGAGAATATATTTAGCCCCAGGTTTTATTCTAACTGTATTTTATATCAGTGCGATAATTATAAGAGCTCTTTACAAACTCCAAGCGGAACATGCTCAGTATCGCCGCCTCTTGAATATTGGTTTTGGCATGCGGTATAGACCATGGAAGTAAATGGTACAAACTACTGACACTGAGTCCCATTCATGCGGCGGAGGGCCGAACAAAAGAGCAAGGGCGAGTGAGTTTGAAATCCGCGCAGGAACGAATACAGCCATTCGAAAAAGATGTGTCCTGGATAAAGATGCACATCCATGGGAGTGAATATGGTTTCGGAAGTACGATAAAAATATAATATTTCCATAGTAAGAAAATTGTCCATGCTTAAATACCATTGGAATGTGAAATTTATAAGGGAGGTGGGAAGGGGGGCATTTACTTTCCCTGCGCTGCTTGTGGTTTTCCAAACATATCTGGTGCAGAATAATTCACTCAGTTTGGATTTGGGTCTCAATGTCCAAAGGCATTGAGCCGGCTCGAAATTTGTAACAAACTTGTTCCAAGGTGCAGAAGCCAAACAATATTCGTCTGCTCTTAGCAGCCGACAACGACTCGCCCTTGACTCGAATCGTAAATGTTCCATTATATTCAAGAATCGTTCCCAAGGCATTGCGCTAGAGAATATATTTGGCCCCAGGTTACATCCAACATCTATTTTTAGGCAAATTCTGCTGTCCGAAGACGCCCCTTGCATGTCAGTGCGATAATTATAAAAAGGTCTTCTTTAGACAAAAACCAATTGTGGTTATGAAACTTCCCATGCTCCACAATATATTTTACAATACTGTCACTCACCATCGAGCATAGCACGCTCAATATCAACGGATCTTGAATATTCATTTTGCCCTACGGTATAGGATTTATATCAAACCCCATTACAAAATGATAACTAGTTTGTTACACAGTGGCTTGGAGTGAATTTGAAAAAATATGCAGTACAAAAGTGAAACTCTAAAATTGGGACTAGCTTTAACATGCATAACTTGGTGGAACCTCTGTTTATTTGATAAATTGAACACCTGATGCTTGGTTAAGTTCCACCATTGATAAAAACGGTGTCGGAACTACCGGTTTCACCACCTATGGCATGTGCAATGAATGTATCAGGCAATAGTTGTAATTTCGACCGCAGCTACTATTAAGTTCTCTTGCAATGTACTGTTATGCATTGCAACGGCACGGTTTTTGTCGCAATTTGTACAATATTCTTGCATCAGGATTAGAAAAGCGAATTCCTGTTATTTAGTGATCCACAATCGAGAAAATTATGACAAAAAATGATGATAATTATAAAATATGAAATCACGTTTATTAATGAAGACCTTTATTGTTAATCATAGTTTGAATTGACCAAGCATTGGAGAAAGAAGATTTATGGTACTTACAGAAATTGAGTTGATGTTGTCGCTAGACATTTTCTTCCTATCTCAAAGGCTCGAGTTCAAATACAGTTACAGGAATACATTTCTTCCTAGTTCGAACTCTAGAAAATATTTCCTCCGTTGGTAAAAGGTATCTCCTCCCATGTGATATATTAATTCCACGAAGAAATTTAAAGGTAAAAATAAAGCTTTTTAATTAAAATTTGATATTTTACGTAACGAGTACTATGCTTTAAGAAAGATGGCTGGGCGATTCCTCACATGACTTTTGTATTTCTTATTTTATAAAATAACAAAATGGAAGTGTAATTAGGTATTGAATGCACTTAGAATGTTATCACTAGATTCCTGTGCCAAAACCTCCACCTTGCCATCATACACCGCATCTGAGAGTGAATAATTCTAAAATATTATTCAGGTATGAAATACATTTATAATCCGATGGAAGCATTATCATCAACCTGCTAGAAGTTCGATGGATAAGAAAACATACGAAGTCGTATAGTGGTGTAGAAGAAACTCAGTGGCATTCATTTAGCGCGAGGTGAGGTAATTACGTATTAGTAGTGCTACGGAACTGTGAAAGATGCCTTACATAAGAGATATACGCATGGCTACAATTTACTTACCTCGAACACCAAAGAGTGGTAAAGATGCGAGGGACTCATTTCCAACTAGGGCGAAACTGGAGAGATATTCAAAAAAATCCAGAAGCTTTCATTTCCCGAATTTTGATCCAAAAGTAAGGTGACTGGATGAGAGGGGATTAGGTTATTGCCGTTGCTTTCATTTTACTAAATTTGTGGAATTTAATATTAATTAGTTCAAACACCGTGCAATGTTTTTCAGTATTTATCACATCTCCTGAAGGGAACTCAGAACTCTGCTTGCATCAATTTGATCATGTGCTACTTTGACCTGGAGAATACCTGACCGCTACTTGAAAAAAAACTAGGGAAACGGAAGCCTGCTTTTGTGGGAAAAATGGAAAATAAAACAAATGTGGTGTAAAATTTTATATACAGGTCATAAAATGACCGAACAATGCCTAATGAACAACAAATATAATATATCAATAAAACGTTTATTATAAGGGATCAGGACTCGCTTAAAGTGCGGGTTTACCAATCGGGTAAAATCTTGTGTGTCTTGCATTTGACTCTGGCTCAAAAAACAATCAGTTTATAGGGTAGCTTCCAGAAGTGTCCTCAAATTGACAAACACTAATGTATCCCAAATACTATTCAACCGCATAGGAGAAAATATGAAATATACGGTTGAAGTAGTCACAAGCAATGCCATGGAATATATTACAAAGGTCTGCATGAGTGAGGGTGGGTGTTACTCACCCGTATCGGGTTTATTGACACTTTTTCATCATCTCTATATTTTTCACAGCACTGTGCATGATGACTCACTGTTTTCTCTGTAAGTGTCCTTGGGTTGTCTAGTTTTATAGCTGTTGATATGCTATTGGTAAACAAGCTGGGAAAAGGATCACTGGATAAATGTATAGACTTTTCATTGTACGCAAAGGGAGCAGCGGTAGTTTTGGGAAACACTAGCGATGGCTCTTCCTTTCCATCACATGGGCTGGGAGGGAACATTGAAGTCTACATTTTCTGGGGATTCACTTCAGGTGAGGGTTTGGCACTTGATTCACTTCCAGCGGTACTCACAATTGACTCTGGCTCAAAAAACAAATCCCGCCCAGGGGTGATGGGTCTCTCAGGCGTGATTGGAGGGCCGTTATCATCCCAGCTGGTTCTGCCAGCTGCCTCAGAGAAAATCATACCAAACCCATTATTCTTCACTGTGTCCCCTTTCTCAGGCGTTGTTGGCGAATCAATCGCGGCATTTACTTCCTGTGAAATGTTTGTCAGACAGCCAGTATTCAACTGATGGCTGCAATCGGTACTACTGGTTTCCAATTGAATGGAAGAGGAACATTCATGAGGAGCATGAACATTACGGTGCAAATAACTTCCAGGAGGTATTGGGCGCTGAGGAGTGGAACAAAACATTATATTCTCTGCAAATTCTGAATACGATCCCTTTCGTGAGTTACCTGACTCTTGGCTTGTCTCATCCAGCCAGTCGCTGCTATATGCCTGTATGCTGCTCGTTGACCAAGAACTGGATTCCTCGGTCGTTGACTCACTAGAAGTATTCGTTTTCTGATGGAGGGAAGAGCCATCGGAGGTTGATGGCGACGAAATAGTTTCCGCACTTTCGGGAGTTTTTTCAGGTCTTGGGTTCATTTTCTTTCTTTTCCGGGGAAGCAACGTTGAATCTGGTTCATCACTTGGTGTTGAGGTTTCAGGGCCTGACGAAGGCTGGTTATCAGACCGGCTAGAGCAACTCGTTTCCTCTGGTCCTTCCATTCTAGAAAGAAAAGAGTAATTAGATGCTGCGTAACGCACGAAAAATCATTTATTTTAGGAAAGTTTGGTGCGTGCGCTAACTTTTTCATGATCCAGTACCTACGGCCTCCATTTGGGTGAATGAAGGCGTCGGGTTGGTATGGTGGTAGGAGGTAAGAGGCACCCACTCATTGCGAAAGCCCGGATTTGAATCCTGGTGTGATAGAGCAGTAGAAACATTTCATTGCTAAACTGGACCTTAATTATTACTGGGTAGGGAGAACTACGACTTCAGCAATCCGCCCGTTGAATGGGACGTCTAACCTTGGATTCTTCGGCTTTTTTCGTTAAGAGTAGGCTAATACAGGTTTCATTCGACCATCCTTCTATTCTGGCAAAACTCCTCCTTCTGCCAATTTAATCACCTGTCCTTAATGATTCATACTTCCTTGATCTATCGAGGCGTAAATCTCGTGATTTTCTTTGTACTTGTCGTGATCTATTTTCAATGACACATAAAAATTATTTTTTGTGTTCACTATGTTATCAATTTAGTAACTTACGTGACAGGCGTATCAGATTCAAGACTATATAATATGTTCGATCCGAGGGGTAATTATTGACCTGGTCACGATATAAGGTGTTTCATTTATCTTATTGCTTTAGCATGGTCATCCAAATGGTTCCGCTAGTTCTTCTTTTACCTAATGCCAACTATCCCACCACAAGGAAATGTCCAATGGTGTGACTCCAAGCCAAGAATGCCAAACCAAACACGCAAATGCCTATTTTTAGTAGCAATATTACAGGTTTGATTAGAAAGCTAAATAAATTCATTTGGGAAACAAAGTAGCTTCACATTTCCATTTAATATATAAAAACCACTCACGATCATATACTATAATAAGCGTAAAAATTCAATTATATTATGATTATTCGTCTTCATGAAAAGATAAATTATACTTTTTATCATTTTTTTTTGTGTGAAGGAAATTATATTAATTATATTTTCAGCCTCTCCGCTCTACTACATATCTCTCTAATTTTCATTTTTAAGTTAGTAATTATACAGGAGTACGTTATATCAACGCCTTCGCGGTGATACCTCCACGTCCGTCATAAAAAATGAAATTTCACTCTTGCTCTCACTTCTACTTTGAAAGTTTGAATTATGAAATGAGGAAATGTTTTTAGGATACGATACTTTTGAATTAAGATATGCCTTCAGTTACGGATTTCATGGATTTTCTGTAGAAATAATTCCCTCACTTGGAAGATGCATCTATTGGACGCTATCTTTCTCAACCTTCACCGAACGTGTCTTCACACAAGGTTATAGTTCTCTCAGTTGCCAAATCTACGTGTAAATACTGTACACAGTATTGGCCACATGTATACAACTGTGATTAACTGACCTAGTGTTTTCTTTGCAATTAAAAAAAATATCTCTAGTTCATATTGATTAGTACGTCTTTTAAAAGGTCCCGAGATTATGTACAGCATTGTAACCTACTTTATATGTTCCAACGCCTAGTTCACATTAAAGTTTTGTAGACTTCAGGCAATTTTTCAGAAAAGCATACGATGAATATTCTAAAGGTTTGATCATAACTTCGAATGGTCATTTTCTTTGTTTCTTGGCCTATTTTTCTTGTTATTCTTCTCTATTTTACCCTCTTATTCTGTGTTATTCTGCTTTTTTCACCTTCATTCTGTGTCCTTCTTGCCGGTACATGATCCTTTTATATCAAATATAGATTTAAATTACGTGACTGTAAACCTAATGAAATGTTCTTTTGTATTTTTGAACTATTTGAATAACTTTTGTAGTTTTGGAAAATTAACAGAGCGAATGTTTCAACACAAATCTAGTAGCCGATATAGTGAGCATTTTTAACACCATAGTCATAAATCTCTCAGTTGCCAAATCTACGTGTAAATACTGTACACAGTATTGGCCACATGTATACAACTGTGATTCACTGACCGCGAAGATCCTTTGCACAATTACAATGGGGGACACACAGTTGACTCTGTCAATGGAAGTGGTTGCGATATGATCTGTGCGAGCAGACCTTCCGCCTCCACTCCCCTCCCTTTCCCTCCAAACAGTCAAGGGCGTGAAGTAGATGACGTAGTACCCCGCTAAATGAACTTAGGTGTCGATGCACCCAAAAAATTAATTCTACTACTACGTAGTACCCTTTAACGCAGCTCGTTCGGAGAGCGTCATCTTTTGCTTATTTTATTTTTTGATTTATGAGTGAATGGCTGTGGTCAAAAGATTAATTTTTTCATCAAAATTAATATTTCATTTCCATCTAACGATTTCGTGTACAGAATAACGATTTTGATCCCAGTAAACACACCTATTCTAGCAGTGTTACTCCCTTTGTTAGTGTTCAATCATATATTGTTAATACCTTTTCACCATTTTGTACGAACGCAGAAATTTCTTTTAAAGTATCATAAAGCTTATATATTTTCTTTATTTTGGTGTAAGATTGTACCCAAAAACTTTATATGTTTTTATCGTAGCATTTTAATAATATATGTATGTATAAATGCCAAAAATCACGTCTGTAGAAAAAACATTAGAGGATTAATTGGAGGTGGTACTACTTGCTCGATACTTGATACTTGACTGGAACAAAGTTTCAATGAAAAAATCAATAGCTTCTTCACATAAAAATTCAGCAGGTCCATTAGTCGCGCGTATGATACAAGCTGTGGAGAGTAAATTTGATGTGCACTGAGTTTCAAAGCCTAGTGTTTTCGTTGCTATTTTAAAAAAATATCTCCACGTCATATTTATAAGTACGTCTTTTAAAAGGCCCGGAGATTATGTACAGCATTGTAACCTACTTTATATGTTCCAACGCCTAGTTCACATTAAAGTTTTGTAGACTTCAGGCAATTTTTTAGAAAAGCAAACGATGAATATTCTAAAGGTTTTGATCATAACTTCGAATGGTCATTTTCTTTGATTCTTGGCCTATTTTCCTCGTTTTTCTTCTCTATTTTACCCTCTTATTCTGTGTAATTCTGCTTTTTTCACCTTCATCCTGTGTCCTTCTTACCGGTACGTGATCCTTGTATATCAAATATAGATTTAAATTTCGTGACTGTAAACCTAATGAAATGTTCTTTTGTATTTTTTAACTATTTGAATAACTTTTGTACTTTTGGAAATTTAACAGAGCGAATGCTTCAACACAAATCTAGAAGACGATATAGTGAGCATTTTCAACGCCATAGTTATAAATTGCTCGATACTCACGCACCAAGGACAGCAATTAAGTCAATCCGCCATCCATTTATATGTTTTTATGCCCTATGGGTAACCTCCCATAACCGGAAGTCAATCTCACTTATGGATCGCCTTAGTCAAAATTTCCGATAAACTCTTCTCCCTCATCTCCACGAGGAATACCAAGTGATTCGCAGTAAAGTGCACCACGGAATTCATACTGCCTAAGAGAAATACCATACAGATAGCTTTTTTGGAAAATGGGACGCAAAGTCCACTTGGTAGGAGTTGAGGTGGCTTAGCCTTGGAAAGCCTGAATGCTCTCAACTCAAATTCAACATCACCTTGGAAGACTTAAAGAGCTATTTCCTCTCAATAACTTTCAAAGATGAAAAGTTGGGTGAACGCTTTGATGACATCCATTATACTGAAACTGATGACAGTCTCACTAAATTTGATCGTGCATTATTCTCGATTTTCGATAGTATTAGGCTATATTTCCCCCACTACACACTGAAATGCTTTTAAGGTAAGTGAATAGTTTAAAATCAATCTCCGTAGGTTGACGAAATCAGTTCTAAAAAGCTGAATGCTATTCTCACTGATGTAATGCCAATGATACTTGACATCTATATCTACTCCCTCAAAGAAATTTACTTTGTTAAGTTCTTTCAGGCATAGTTTACAATACTAATTAATGTTCAGTGTCGTTCTGCCCAACCTGGAGTTGGAGTATCATTGGAGTGCCTCGAAACATTTTTTCCGGTGCATGAAAGTGGCCAAATTTATGCGGAGTATAACTAACTACAAGGGTGCTATAATTGGCTTAAAATCTGCCATGTTGTTAATAATAACTTAGAGTGCGACTGGTTTCCAGTTTTAGTCATTGCAAATAAATGAGTGTTTTTGACGTCGAGGATAGGACTTCATGGTATAAATTTAGCATGAAACTCAGATTTTATTTCTTACAAAGTCCGTGAGAGTTTGCATAAAAAGCTAAAAGGGTCCCAGTGAATGTTATAGAAGGGTGTGATGAGATTGTTACATACAGCCGCTTTACCAAGCCCATGTAGATAGCAAATGGCTCGCAGTGCGTCATTTGGCATCGTTGATATCCGAGGGTAGAATGATAACCACTGTATTAATTTTATGCATTGAGATATCCCACATATAATTTCGCATTACCAATTAATGCAGTAAGTTGTTTCGACATGATTAATATAATCATTGGTAAGGATGTAAACGCAATAAATAACCCATTGGAGGGCAATTTGCCATTAATGAAGCATGCACTGTGCTGTTCGCCATACGGAAAGGATGAATAGGATAAATTGTCAATTAGCTGCTGTATTGTATTCCGTTGGATTACGCTAAAATCTCACTGATTATCCACATCATTAATACGCACAACGTCGTTGAAACTATTTGGTAGAAATTTAAACGGGTTGTCCATCCCGTGATAGTTATGGTTTATGCCAAAAAAATAGCTGATATATTGCATAAAACGAGTTGATAATAGAAGATGCAAGATATATACGCCAGGTGGAACCAGTATGTACCACAATTAACAAGTTGGAGAATTCATCTTAAAAAGTTTTATACAAATAAAATGAACATTCATAGCGGCTTGAAACGATATCAAATGAAAAGTTAAACCGAGTTCTAAACATATGGGAACGCGCGTTGTATTTAACTTGTTGTTAAGCGAGAAAACAAGTCAGAGTATGAGTTATTTCCTTGTTCTTCGATAATGTTACGTACACATATGTCCTCAAGTTGATTACGCCTCAAATATCACTGGCAAAAAAGATATTTTAGTAATTGGAAACATGAAGTGCAACCAGAAGCACAAGAAGGCAGTAATGCGGTCCTGAATCACCACATAAGATATGTTGATATACTGACTGATACTTTTTTTTCAATATACTGTGCTTAAAAGTATTGTGCTTATCCGCTAAAAATTCTTTTGCAGGATATCATCATATCTTGAAATAAGACCGATGGGTAATTATCACAAAATCAACTGAAAAGTGCCAGTCTGTGACAAGGCCAGTCCCGGCTAAGCCTGACATACTGCTGCCAATGGCTGAACATGTTCGAATAACGGTTCCACCTTGGATACAAATTATTAGGAGAAACGTGCCATGGGAAATGTGTATAAGATATTCAGAGGAAGCTATGGAATCGAATCTTTATATCTCATTAGGTACAAGCATCCAATTAATGCCGAGTTCTCCAGCACACGTGTATGCACAAGGTGTGTGTTATTATCTATTTATCCGTAGACCTTTTCCATCAAAAGTCACTACTCTGCCTTAGGTAATAGAAGAACTCAGCTATTTATTATCACTCATAGTATAGGTACGAGTGTTTCTTATTTACCCTCTTAAATTACTATTTATTCACTTGTTTGAGTGACACTCATGTTGTAAATGAAATCGTTGCATTAAACAGCTGTGAAGTCGATGAGAGCATTTCGTTCAAACGTTGACAATTGTTGAAAATTGGTCTCAGTCGGACTCAAATCCGAAAAAGCCTACCAGAAATATCTACCGGGAAAGTATAAGATTATTAATTAATATCGTTTTTGCGATTTATTTCTACGACGCACTAACCCCCCCCCCCTCGTCATACCTCCCCACTCCCACTTCTATCCGTTTCTCTCTTCACCAATATTCCTATTTTCGTCGAGAAAGTGGCTGTGAGCATAGAAATATCTTACAGTACGTGTAAGTGTTCATATTTTTGTACGTTCTACATATATTTTTCACACCTTTGCACACTCTCAATTGTCCAGGCTTGTGGATTTTCTCAAGACCAAAATCGGGACACTACGTCCAAAACAAATGAAGCTTTCCCCTGCCATTCCAGTCGTCGCTAGCCGAAGGTGGACTAGAATGTGCGGCGAGGGTCGAAAGGTCTGAAGGAAGTTGGAGGGGAAGAGGTAGGGGCTATTGCTGTTCAAATCTGGACTTTCAAGCGCACGAAGACCCCAAATAAATGCCCTTACGTGAGTCCTGACCCCTGCTCTGGTTGCATATTCTGGTAGAGATTCAAATATCGAAAGGGAAAAGCACCTATCAAAAGGGAGGCTGTGTGCTAAAACATTACGGGCGAAACAGGTACGTATGAATAATCGAGGAACGGACGGATGGTCCCCCATATTACCTTCTTCGGAGGGTACGAAACGAAAAATGGAACCACGGTAACCACGAGATAATGTCGAACAACGCCGCTACCTCGAGTCGTTCCTAATGGATAGAGGGGAAACTTCAAAGTCAACCTTTCATGGCAAAATGCGCAACATATGACCGTGAATAGCAAAGGATTTGAAATATTATCAAACAATGTACATAATTTTACATTCATAAATATAAAACAATATTGAAACAACTGTTATATGAGTTCAGTTGCAATTCATTATAACACAGGGTTGAAATACATAGGCAACGCAAGATAATAATGAGATTTAGGACGGAAATAATATTATATAATCTTTCAAATGTTAAATGTGTTCAAAAGAGACCTCAAAGGCAACTTTGTTACGCATCCATATTTAAAACTTCAATAATTCATGCAATAAGTTAACAGTTCGGAAATCTCTATAATATTATTCAGATATATGTTAATCTCTGGGGCAAACTTGATGGTAACCTCGGACATATTGCTTCTATCATTTGCGAAGTTTATAAAAAAGGCGAAAATGTTGGCCATTTTCTTAGGATGCAGAGAGTTTTTCTCTGCATCAGGGGGACTCATCCCATTTCCTCATCATAAATATGCCAACAGAGTTAATATTGCTAAGGTCAGCAATGTGAATTGACCAGTCATGAGTGTTTGCAAGCTATAGCCCTAATAATTGCCCTACTGTTTGAGAGAAGGCAATATGTATTTTCATACAAGCATAGCCTTGTAAATCGAGGTTTAATACAAATCTAAATTCTTTCATACAACTTATGTTTGTATTAAAGGACCTAGAGTTAACATTTCCTCAAATAATGCCTAAAAATGTTGATGAAGGGGATACATTATATCTTATGTAATTACCCGCCTCTTGAAATTACGGTTAGCAGTTGCATGGTGGCATTTAAAAGGAAGTTAAAGCATTTTTTAAAATTTCCAATGCTTTCTATTCTGTAGATGAGTTTTTAAAACAATGATATTGTTGGTATAAATGACTTGTCCTATACATGCAAATAAACATATACAATACATGTATGTATTACTCTTCTGGGACCAATGCAATTATTTTACATATTGCATCTTCTTTTTATCGTGTTTTACAAGTTGATTACTCCATTGCAATATTAAATATATAATCCTCCTTATTCTGACTTACTATTTCCTGCCATGTCTGTCAAAAACAGCACTCAGGAACTGACTCAGTACTTTTAACCCATCTCCTTCTAACCATTGTAAGAATTTTAAATTAAAAATTTCAATTTCACTAATACAAATTAGGCAGACATTTTTAAAAACAAAATCTGCTTCCATTTATGAGAGGCTGAATACTTTTGGTGAATTGTATCAATCTACTCATGCAATCAAATATAGCACTCTATTCCCTCTATCTACTGCTGTATAAGGTTGAAAATTATTGGAAAATCCTCTTCATAATGATTGATATCTCATTCAGTGGCTGACTTAAATTTGATTTCATTTTTAGTATACCTGACTGCTGTATACATTTTAGGAAAATTCCATTTTAAAATTCTCATCTCATATACGCTGTAATATTTGTGTTCGTATGAAGATGCTATATCGCTTATCCATTTACCTACATCTAGAAAAAAAGACAGGTTGATTATTTTGGTCCTTGAAAAATTTTGGGACATATTTGGTACCTTTTGCGTGTTAACTATATGTAGTTAATATTCAATACCAAATATAGTTATCCATATAAGCCAGATGTAAAAAGTTTCCATTGTACTCGAGAAATTATTGCACTCATAACATGTCATTCCTGGGAATAATGATAGTGAAAAATAAGTAGATAATTAAACATATATCTTTGGCCCTATTAAGGAACACAAATAGCAGAACTTCAAAGAAAGGGTTACCGTTTAGAGCAACCATTTACATGAATACAATATGTATACCATTGTACAAAACAACAATTGTATTTAATTTTTTCACGCTCTTCGTTTACATAAAGAATGATAGACACAAATTTTAAGCTGTGGGTACCATCAAGTTTGCCTTATTTTGCACCCGATCAACATAATAAATACTTCAAACATCTTGTTTAAGAGGCTGATTAAAAAAAACATTAGAACCTGAGGTTTCCAACAAGGTTACCCTATATTTTATCCAAAAACATTTTGCAAGCATTTTCAAACATTTTGGTTATGTCGCCATGGTTTTCCTTTGCTCGCCAATAATATGAGGGTACTTAAATGGTTACGTATATTTCAGCTGAAGAATATTATGAACTATATCAATATTGATCGGTTTGCGCTTTTGATATTTGCTTATTACGTGCATTAAGGGTTATAACCTGAGGCTGCATAACGTCCCATATTGTGGTTATCCGCAGTTGAAAATGTTACCGCGAGGCAGCGCTGGAATCAGGCTGCCTCTGAGGCTACTCGTAGTTGAAAATGATACCGATAGGAAGCGCTGGAAAGCAGGTTACCCCTCTCTCCATTCTCTAAAACCTCGCTCTCCCACTCACCTTACCTGGACGCCGTCTACGCTGATACTAAGAATGCTGACTGGTTTCATTTCGATTTTTGTACCCAATTCTTTATCTGCCCTGTTGACTTGTACCTTTACTTTTAGTACATCAGTCCATTCCTTATGCAAATTAATGGTTAGTATCGCATTTGGAGTTTGTATGCAAACAGTGGACTTTCCTGCACATTTGACATTACTTGCTAGTAAGAAAATTACATTATTGGTTATCGTTCTTGGTAAGATCTTCCTCGCGGGCTGACAGAAGGGTAGTGTAGGGGAAAGCATTTAAATATTAATATGTTTTGTAACTTTTGTATTGCCCTAACGGGTGCTCTACCCAGAGCATAAATAAAACTCAATCCTATTCCATACGTAGCGGCGACCCGGGAGCGGGGGGAAGGTGAGGGCAAAAGGACCTAGCATTGGATATTGCCAACAGATGACGTCACCGGAACACTTCACGCTGGTTTATGTGATAGTACAGAATTCAGCCGCACGTTGCGCAACTTTATGTAATTAGCTTACCTATTATGAGGATATATGACGAATTTTATTACCTCAGTCTTACCTGATTATGAGCAATTCCTTACATAAGCTCCTTGCCTCATGGTAAGCTCCTTACCTGTTTTTTACGTTAGTATCGCGTAAGAAACGGGCAAGCAGCATACTCTGTGCCAGCTAGGTTCATTTGCCTATACGATCTAATTATATATAAATTGTTTAAACATGATCACGGATATTGACTTCCACAACCTAAATAACAATTGTGGTACATTCTTTTAGTTACCTTGTACATATATGCTTGAAGTTACAAGATTTTTACGATAATAATATAATGCTATCATTTATTTTTCAGAAGTTATTAATGCCAATACGCAACATAGATGTATAAAACACTATCACAAATGCTTCATAACTTACTGTTTGTGGAGTCACACCCTAAGGCAACGAGTTTCTTTGTTGAAATATACTGAAAACTGGCCGAAAGGCTCTTAAATTCCTTTTACTGAAAATTCCCCATTGCGTGTTCTTATAGAGAATTGGCAATGGGGAAACATGATATCCCTTTAGGGAATTTCGTTTCCCTATTGAGAATTTCATGTCCTTATAGGGATTTTAATGGAGTTCCCCATATGGAACATAAAATCCCTATAGGGAATTACATATCCCTATAGGGAATTTCATTTCCCTATAGGGAATGCCAATTCCCTCTAAGGAATTCCATGTCCCTATAAAGATTTTCTATGGGGAATTTTTAACAGGGATGTAATAATGATATTATGTACATTATTTTGATTCATAAATAACATTTCTTTAAAATGCAGTTACAAATATTAACATTAAATACATATTTGAACTCACCTTTGAGTAGGCACCTATGGGTTTATCGAGGTCCTTTTTGGATTCAAGAGATTTTATGAAGCTTCCCCACTTCGCGTAGGAGATGAGACGATCAATATTCCAAAACCCTATTTTACTTCACTCGTATCAGTAATAAATTACCTGTCTTAATCAAGTAATCTTCCTTAAGGAATTCAATGGCCATAATCTACACTCAACGTCCAGTACTTGTAGAATCGACTGAAAAACAACTGCCTTGCAAAATATGCCACGGCGTTATTATGCCAAAAACAAAGAACTGTCCACGCGCAAACTACTTGCTCTATTCAAAGCAAGGTGTAGTTGCTACGAAGTTATTAAAGTCGAACTTCTTCATATATGAAGGAATTATGGGGTGCATTCGGGCGCAAAGATTTTGAGTGTCCATGGAGAAGATTTGGTTTTCGTTCATGAAGAAGATCGTCAAGCACTCCCAAAATCTTCCTCTACGCCCAAACGGAACCCATATGTCCCCAGAAGAAAATTGACTTAAGAAAAACTCGTAAAACAACTCCATGTTTCTAAAACGAACAAAATGAAATATTGCAGGAGAGAAGGAGATACTGTATTTCCCATAAAAACAAATGACATGGCAAGTATTCAATATCTGAAGTCCTGAAGTTGTTAGATATACCTCTGGCAAACAATATGCTACCCCTTATCCAAGACATCATCACTGCTTTGGATTAAGAAATCATCACGTTCTTTATTTTCAGGTTACCTACCTGTGCTGCTTTCATATGTTGCTTCACAGCCAGCAGAGAAATTATAATTAGTTACATTTACCTGGTTTTGCAATTGATTCAGCTACTGAATTATGTCCTTTTAGAAAGTCATTTTCTTTATTTGACGAATATTAACCCAGCCGCATGTAGAAATATTACTCCTTTGGTATGAAGGTCTGATAATGGTACTTCTTGCATTCAAGTGATGGCACCCATTCAGATTTTAATTACTGGACAGCAGTAATGAATTTCTAGATATTAGTAATATTAGCAGTAGATAATTACTAATCAATAATGAATAATTACTGCTATTCAGCAAGAATTTTTTGAGTGCCTGAATTGGATTTTGATTTGCCCCTGACTTCGTTTTGAAAGGATCTCTACACTCACATTCTCCAGAATTTTGTACATTTCTGTAATGGTGCAATTCTCAAATTAATCTGGTCCACATAGTCCGTTGGAGATTCCATGTTGAAAAATGTATGACTCATGAAAAATGTGGATAACCATAATATTTATGCATTCATAAATGATGAAGGGTTACATTCTCTTACAAACATTATTGAACTTCATAGATAACAATTTTGAAATTCACATCAGGCTGTCAAATAAATTTTTTCTGTAGGTAGGTACCTATTTATAATGATTTATTCAGATGAAAATGGTAGAGATCAGAAGATAGTGATTTGAAATTCATTAAATTTGCCCAAATATATTTGTAAGCATATTAGAGTCGAGTTCTTCATCTGATCACACTACACTATCAGAAGAGGATGAAAGTGATTAAGATGAGGTTGTGGAACTGAGAATCTGGCATGAGGAGAACAGTGCATCACCAGCCCGCCACTCAGCATCCCTTTTCTCCTACGATAAAATTGGATGTTGGTGGAATTCTCCTGTTCTTTGAGGTGTACATCAATAATAATTTCATGGAAATAATTTTGAAACAAATGGAATGAAACTGTTTGCTACCAGAAAAAGTAACTGGAAATCTGTGTCAGAGAAAGATGTTTGTGTTTTCTTTGCTTTGACTACATTGCCCGGAATCATAAAAGAAACACCAGAAGAGAAGTATTCTTTCCAAAAAATCTTTAATTCACACCCATTTCTTTCCAAGTGTAATGGCTTACAGGTGGTATATTGATGTATGAAGATCCAATAAAGATCCAATGAAGATAAATCATTAGATATTTTTAGATATTTGAAATATCCATAGACATTGAGGACATGCTGTAAATATTTAGTGGTAGTGGGCAACTAGTTAACATCACACTCAACCTGAGAGATAGAGGCAAACCATGATTGTATTTGCAATCTAAATACTTCCAAAGGTCGATCTTACTTTTGCCCAGTTTCTAAGAAACAAATCTTGTGTCCTGTTGGGTTTGGCCCATGTGTTGATGATATTTGGTTTTGGTCCTCACAAAGGAAATTACTGGGACCTTAACATTTCATGGTAACTTCTCCCAAGGTCAGTGCCAGCTATACCTAAGTGAAATTTGTTCTTTTGTGTGGGAAAATAGGTATCCATTGTGCACGTATAAAAAACTGCAAACCTCAATCCAGAGGCTCAATTAAAATTGAGGGGGTGCTTAGAGTGCCTTAGAATATAAACATGAGTCATTTAAAAAAAAATAGCAAGAATTTTCCAGTATTTTTAATAATGACTTTTATTTTAATAATGTGCACTTACATAGCTTGCAATATAGCAGAAGAAGGAACACCAAACATAGAATTTGAAAAGCGTTTCCCCATCTTAGTGCTGTTGCCAAATGGTGTTACTGTATCATGTGTTCTGTATCATATGCAGAGATCCCTCAGGAATGCATGCAACAGGCAAATACAGGACAACCATAGGGGTCACTTCTTCTCCATCTCCCAAACCAATCCTGTATGCATTGTTCACAAAATGTTTACATGAAAAAAAACATGAATTACAACTTCCATCTTGAATTTTATTGCATAGAATTCATTTTCTTCAGTTTGAAGAAAAAGCATCTCAAACTCGAGTATCTACGTATAATTTTTTCACCAACCATAATTGAGACAATCAAATGCAGCAGCACAGTCACTGGCCATAAAAATTATGGTTATTTTCCAACCAGATAAAATCTACTGTATGTTACAGTGCATTTGAAACCGGAATCTAGTTCAGTTCCAGACCATCCCTTCACCTCATTGAAATGCATACAAGTTCAGTCTAATTACAGACCACTTACAGTCCAGAAATCGGCCTTTCTGAGCAGTTGCAGACCAGCTCCAGATCAGTTACAGACCGAATATTTTTACCTAGGTCCCCTAGTTGGGTAATGTGTGCACCTTAGAGCCAAATTAGGAATAACTGAATGGGGCAAGTTGTCCCATAAGGACCAGTTACGATAAAAAACAAAATTTTAAGTCAATTTCACTATTAATGTGAGTCATAAAATACCAAAAATTACGCATGAATATATATTTTTTTAATGAATTCTGTCCTGTGTTCATAATTTTTTCATATAGGAATGCCAACTGTGCACAAGTTGTGGGCTGTGGATTAGTTAGATTAATTAATACCCAGCCCAGAGCTTAATGAATTAAATGTTCCATTCAATAGCTGTTCAAGAGGAGTTCATCTCCAACTGTGCAGCAGCTGTTCATGAGGTATTGCATTCCCAAGCCATTCATGGATTTCTGGCTGGAGCTGTGTGCGCAGTTCCAGCAGGTCTTCTGAGCAGCCCAGAAATTTATGACGTGTGCACACAGTTTGTGGATAGCTCCTGAACTCTTCAATGAATGATTCATTTTCACCAAGGTGCCATTCAATTTTGTTCTTTGCAAATGGGGAGGTGACCGTGTTTGGATTGACAAGATACAGGTACCAAGTTCTATAGCCAAGAGAGAAAGAAGAGGAAATGTTATGTCCAAGAGCTGAGGAAAGGTTAATCTTCAAGAGTTGTTACACCAAGATGTATCAGTTGTCATCTTCCAGGACATTCCAATACCTTAGCCAAATAATACACCTGGCATAATGAGGAGGATGCTCCACTTATATACAACTAGTATAAGTAACTTACTACTGGCCAAAATGTTACAATCCAGTTTTCCAGGGATGAAAAAGGAAAATTTGCAAAGATGTTGCTACTTAATGTATTTACTCCTGTAAGCCACACACCTTTTTTCCCAAAACGTCAGTGAAAAAATGGGGGTGGTGCAGCTTATATGAATCTTCTAGATTTTCCAGTATACCGCGCACCATTTTTACTCAAATTCCTGTTGTTTTTTCCTCCTAAGTTTCACATTTTGCAAATATATCGACGATAATTGGTAAGTATGTTCTAGTATTAAATCGTACATGGTATAGAACTCTGGAATTGTTCTCTGAATTGAAAAAATAGTTTATTGAATATAATGCTGTGTTTTTGCACCTTTGGCGAGAGCAGGGTACAACAGCAGACAGGTTCTGGAGGGAAAGATTGGCAACCGTGGTCTTATAACTGTGTATATCATTATGTAATTCTGTAATGGCATCTAGTTTATTTTGAATGCATAAAATGTTAAAGTTAAACTGACAATGATAGGTTTACACATAATTTTTTTAATACTGAGTGCTCTCAAATGCAACAGAATTGCATGAGATTTTTGACAGATGAAGGGAAATGATCACATGAAAAACCAATATCAAACCGTAAGCAGTTGTCTCACATTTTATGGTAGTTTTTTTACCATAGCTACCTGATATTATGCTTGGAAGATACTCATTCTGCCAAGCAGCTGGGTATAATGGTGTGTTCATGAGGGAATTTAGGAAAGATGCGCGACTCCCTCGACCAACTCCATCTAGGAAATTCAGCCTGTGCAGAAGTCCTCAATCACTCTTATCCCTAGAATATCAGATGCAGAAGGACACCTATGTCACCATCAAACAATTTGTGTTGTCATCCCTATTCTCACCCTTTCGGCGATATACCGGGTGGGTTTTTCAGAGAGGGCATGGTGGTGATTCGGCACAAGTGGGTGCAGTCATAACGATGAAGAAGTACAAGTATCTTCGTTCTGCAGAGACCAAAAGAGAAAAGAAGAATAAACCGGAACAATTAGGATTACAGTTATGGTGCCTCTGCTCTTCCGAAGGGTACCTTTTCCAGGTGTTTCCATATGGAAGGGCAAGGGCAAACCCTGATGGGCTGTAGTTAGGTTTGGTGACTCAGGTTGTTTTAGATTTCTTGAAAGTTATTCCTGATCCGTCGCATCAATGATTTTTATTGATAAATTTTTTTTAGTTCTCCTTGTTTCGTGCCTATCTTGAAAAACTGATATTTTTTGCAACTAGCACAGTTCAGGGAAATAGTAGGTACTGGATAATGCCTGCCAGAAGATCCAAAGACCATCGGAAAAAACCTAGTGGATCTTTTGATTATGTTATGATGAAGAATTTGAATGTGTGTTGTGAAATGGAATCATAGATCTGTTGTCACTGTCGCAAGCAATAATTTTCCAGTTTTTCCACGACAATGTGCAAAAAGATTTAGCCGATAGAGGGGGCTTTTATCCCCCCCCTCATGTGATTGGGAAGTACGATAAGTAGGATACCTCATAGTAGGCCTTCACAGCAATGCGAATGCGAACTACTAAGTAAAATCAGGGGAAAGAAGTGGTAGTGACCATTATTTATTTATCAATTGGCCAGTACCTATATGTACAAATTCCTGGAAAATTTTATCAATTGACCTGTGTAAGTACAGATTCCTTGAAAATATAAGCTACAGCCCCGAAAAGCTACAGGGAATAATGTGTCACAAATTGAGTTCACATTGTATGTTGAACAATGAAAAGAAGGTCTCCAAGGCTGTATGCAAATAACAAATGAAGAAAAATATCCCCAAATCCATATTCTTAAGGGGGCAGAGGAATAAAAAAGGGGGAGAGGGGTAAGGAAGGAGTATATGCAAAGTAAGGGAGCTCTCATTCACTCGAACAAAATCAGGCATACAGGGAAATTTAAATGGAAGTAAATGACATAGTTGCACACCCACTCATATTGTTACAAACAATCATCACACTCAAAATTATGGGAATCAAGGTAAAAATAAAAACGAATAGTGACTCATAGAATCACTCAAGTTTGTATACTAAATACAGTCACCTTCATGAGTTCAATCATACACACAAGCAGGGTTTACGAGGATTTCTCCAATGCCAGTGACCCGTCATACCTGCAAGATAAAAATAAAAGTGGGGGATAGTAAGTTGAATAGAATAAAAAGGAAAACTAAATAAAATAAAATTCATAATGACTTTCAAGCCCTCATTCACATGGGTTTGCATACGATACACAGAGTCACCCTCGTAATTCTCATTCACACATACATGCAGGGTTCAAGAACTTTTTCCTCAATCACGCACTCAGGTTTGTACAAGCACAGAGTAGTACCCCCTCGTGAATCACATTCACACACACAATAAGGGTTTACGAGGAATCTCAGTCACTAGTGACCCGTCACACACACAGAAGAAAGGAATAAGGATGCCCAACATCAAAAAAATATCATAAGTTGCGCTGACCCAAGTGAAAAGTAATAAACTAATGTTGGTTAAGGAGCAGGAATACCCAAAAATAGGGGGGTATCGCATTTTTCTTTGTTGTAATTTATGTTCTTATTATTTTATTTTCTTTGGAAGTATTATAGACATGTTCACAATACAACTCAATCAATCAACAAGAAGTATATAATGCCTCACCGTAACTATTATACCAATCAACATATTTCTTTTGTTTTTTACACCTATGAGAAATTGCACACTCTAACACTCCTCCTCAATTTCTCATTCATCTATACCCTTATATTTTAATTTTATTCATTTAACACAATATACAACTTTACGTCATTATCCTTCAGTCAGACCAAGTTCTGCTCTGTGTTTTACAAATGATGTATATGGTAACCCTTTGGTGAAAATGTCTGCTACTTGACAATCAGTAGGTAGATATTGAACATCTAACAACTTCTTATTAACTAAATCTCTTGCAAAATTGTATTTTATATCAATATGCTTCAGTCTCTTTTGATCCCATTTTGACAAAGAATTAATATAAGCTTGATTATCTTCATATATAACAATTGGATGTTTCACCTCAATTTTCAATTCAATTAGTAAGTTATACAACCAAAGCAGTTCTGCAGTAGCTGAAGCTAGGGCATAAAACTCAGCTTCAGTAGATGAAAGTGCAACTGTGTGCTGTTTTCTTGAAGCCCAAACAACTGCATCTCCAAAAAATTTGAAAACATAGCCTGACACAGACTTTCTATCATTATGATTAGCATAGTCTGCATCAGCATACTCAACAACATTGCTATCATTAAGACCCTTGAATGGCAACCCATAGCTCTTAGTTCCTTTTAAATAACACAGAACTCTTTTTAAATCAGTCCAAAGAGCTTTAGTGGGTTTGGTCTGATATTGACCACAAAAACTAATTGATGCCGAAATATCTGGCCTTGTTGCTACACATGCATACACAAGTCCCCAGCTAGCACAGAGCGAACCGTCTCCCCCGAATCTGCAGAGACTGTCCGCAGAAACGAAAGACACCGTCTCCCGGAAGTGGTCACCGTCTCCCTAAGAAAAGGAAATGGGGTGAAGATACAATGAAGATCCCGGGGAGACACGGTGAAGAAATGTCCGCAACAGTGGAGAGACGGTCTCCAATTATACAAAAGCAGACCAGATTGGCTCCCTAGGGGCCAATGAAAAGTGGTTTTGGAAGTAGATAGAATGACACGCCACCACTCGGTGTAAAGGCCATGCACACAATAATATACACAAGTCCTCCTATCAACTCTCTATATCTATTATGTTGAATTGGTTCTGATTGAACGTCACAGAATTTACCAGATGCCAAAGGAGTATCTCTTGGATTTGCTGTAACCATATTAAATCTCTCTAGTAATTTTTCAATATATTTAGTTTTTAATAATTTATACATACTTCCCTCTCTTCTTTCAATATTTATACCCAAGAAATAGTTTAATTCACCAAGATCTCTCATTTGAAATTCTTCTCTTAATTTTCTTACAGTACTCTCAATTGACCCCTTTTCATTACTGGCAACAATTATATCATCTACATACAACAAAACATAGCCAATAGTAGAACGTAGACATCTTACATACAAACATTTGTCACTTACATATTGCTTATAATTAAATTTGGTTATAAACTCATGAAACCTAAAGTTCCACTCCATATGAGCCTGTTTCAGTCCATACAATGTTTTCTTTAACTTACAAATCATGCCTTCTTTAACTTTCAAACCTTTAGGGGGTATCATATAGAAGATATCTTCTTTCAACACTCCATTCAAAAAAGCATTCCTCAGTCCAACTGTTGGGTATACATATTTTTATGATTAATTACACTTAACAGATTTCTAAGTGACGACAGTCTTGCTACAGGTGCATATGTCTCCGTATAATCTATACCCTTTTTTGTGAACATCCCTTTGCCACTAATCTAGCTTTATATCTAATTATTTCTTCATTACCATCTCTTTTTAGAGAAAAAACCCACTTACATTTAATCAGTTTTCTATCTGGTGGATATTGAACTAATTCCCAAGTTTTTGTTTTCTAAAATGCATTCATTTCCTCCTGAACAGCTCTCATCCATTCCTTATTATCACTCCTACCTTCTATCTCATCAAATGTTTCAGGAACACTCTCAGAAATAGCTAGGTATTCCACTTAAAACTAAATTAGAATTTTCTTCAATCGCGTGAGTTAGAGGTTTAGTGTTTTCATCAGTAAGAAAATGAGTCAACAAGCAGTGCTCTATTTTATCTTGATCCTCTCTGTGAATCAAGTCATTACAAGCAAATGTCACATGACCTCCAAGATAAGTAGGTCTTTTTACTACTCTTGTGCTCCTCCTCAATCCTTGATCTTCTTCCACATTCTCAGTTTCACTATCGCTTTCTTCTACATTTTCATTCTTACTCTCATTCCAGAGTTCTACATAATTTTCCCCATCAAATTTAGTCTTATTTTCATTAAATATACCATCACATGCCGAGATCACTTTAATCTCAGTTAAACTCCACAACTTAAACCCATTGGGACAATAACCTATAAAAATACATTTCTTAGTCTTTTCATCAAATTTTCCTATAAGTTCATTTTTGTTCTTTTTGACATAGGCAACACAACCAAAAACTCTCAGTTTCCTTAAATTTTGACGGGTGCCATACCAGAGTTCCGCTGGAACTTTTAAAGAATCAATAGCTTTAGTCTGTATTCTATTAATTAAATACACAGCTGTTAAGGATGCTTCAATCCAGAAAGATTTCTTTAAGTTACTGCATTTAACATACACCTAGCTTTGTCCTTAATTGTTCTGTTCATACGTTCAGCTACTCCATTTAATTGAGAAGTATAAGGGATCGTAATTTCCCATTGAATCCCTTGTTCCTCAAAGAATTTAATTAATTCTTCATTTATATATTCCCCACCATTATCACATCTGAACTGAACTACTTTACAATTGAATATACTTGTTGCCATTGCTACATACTGTTTTACAAATCCTGCAGCTTCTGATTTCTCCTTAAGTCCGTATGTGACACAAAAATGTGTAAAATCATCAACAAAACTCATCAAATATCTGACTCCATTATAGGCAGTTGGAGTAATAGGGCCAGTTAAATCAGAATGAGCTCTTTCTAGTTCCCTTGTTGCTCTTTCTCTGGTTTGAGTATGTGGAACACTAGTTTGTTTTCATGAAATACAAATTTCACACAAATCTTGACGTACCTTATCAATGGAATCAATACCATCCACACATTTAACTAATTTCTTCATTACAACATCACTGATATTTCCAAGTCTCCTGTGCCATAAACCACCAGAAATAGTAGCATTATAACACTGACCAGTTAGATTCAACTCAAATTTATACAGACTACCATCTCTTGTACCAACTCCTACAACTCTATTATGTTTCTTATTACCAATTGTAAATTCACCATCATCAATGAACATTTTATTACCTTTGTCTTCAAGTTTGGAAATAGAAAGCAAATTGCACTTCAATTGGTCGAACATCAAAACATCTGAGAAATTAATGTTTATAATCTTACCATTTACTAGTGTGGAAGCATGAATGTCACATATCTTTTCAGCAATTATAAAATCTTTGGTTCTAGCAATGAGTATTTTTACTGGTTTTTCAAGAATTCTAATATTACTAGCTAGGGTATCAATTCTCAGCAAATGTTCAGATGCACCAGAGTCCATAACCCAGTCATCTTTGGATGCATTCTCCTTGTCAGCTTTACCCTCAATATAGCATGCTTCAACTTCGGTTATAAAATTATAAGTAACTTCTTCACTATTTAGTCCATTAGTTTGGTAATTTGAATTAGTTTTGGTTCTCATATTTGTAAGATGAGCTTGATTACTACCACTATTATATTTATTCATACCACCTCGGCCACAATAGTTGTTTGAATTCTGATCCTGATGGCCACTGCTGCTCTGCTGATGCTGATTCCCACGGCCTCCCCGAAAGGGACCACATCCTTCGCATCCACCACGTCCTCGATGCTGCTGATAGGCACCACTTCCCGGTCGGAAGCAGTCAGCAATCTTTTGTCCAACTCTTCCACAATTATTGCATGGAAATCGGAAAATTCGCTTTGGTGAAGTCATACCTACTCCTACTCTAAACCCAGCAAATGCCGTTGGCTGGAAATTCACATCTTTCAGTCTCTTCTTTCTGTCATGGCCTTCCTCATATTCTTCTATTTGCTGTCTCACTATTTCCATATTTAAATCTTGAGTTGCAGCAACAGTTCGTAATGAAGTTACTACACATTCATATTCACTTGGCATAGTAATGAGAAAATGGATAATCTGTTGCCTTATATCATACTTGGTTCCCGCTTCATTAAGTTCATGAACTGTCTTATCAAATTCTGTACAAAATTTCTCAAACGTGTTTTGAATAGGCAAATATCTTAGATTTTGAAATTTCTTTGTGAGACAAATTACACTCGCCATGGACCTTTTCTCGTATCTATTTTTCAGAGCAAACCACATTTCGTGAGCAGTGAAGAAACCTTTAACTATTTCCAACAGCTCCATTTTGATTCTTTCAGCGATATATCTCTTCGTTCTCTTACTATCTCTCTCATATTCATCCAATTTCAGTTCTCTTGATTTCTTCACTGCTGTGGTTTCACCCTCTGGGGCAGTTTCGTAAGGCGCTATTAGTTCTGAATACAGCTTCTCTATTATATACCTTACGTTCTTTTCGTCTGGTATTAATTCCATTAAGAATATCCAACTATCGTAATTCTTCCCGTCAAGTTGTTGCGTCTTAAATTTGTCTTCTTCTGCCATTTTTAAGGTCTCCAGTTAAACAGAATAATCTATTTTCACTTTCTTCAAATTTCCACAAAACACGCGAGACACCGCGGCCAAGCACTGAGTTAAGCATATCCACATAAAACTTCTCTTCTTCTATAACATGTCTGGGCCCATAAATTGTTGTAATTTATGTTCTTATTATTTTATTTTCTTTGGAAGCATTACAGACACGTTCACGATACAACTCAATCAATCAACAAGAAGTATATTATTGCCTCACCGTAACTATGATACCAATCAACATATTTCTTTTGTTTTTTTCACATATGAGAAATTGCACACTCTAACAGTCCTTACCACTGTACGTAAGAAAAGATAAAGTAGGTCATCTAATTGAGAAAATGAATCCAGGAGAAGGTACAGGTAATGCAAAATTCACACAATATTCACATGCGTAAAACGTACCCTTGCATCCAAAATATTTTCTTGATTTTCACCCATGAAAAGATCTTTATCGAAATCCGTGGTATGTCTTCCATGCTTCACGACTTATTCCCATTATACGACAACATTATAGTGACTGGAGACTTCTACTTTGACCTTTGTAAAGTCTCACAGGACAGCAAATACATTACACGTTTATTTTCCTGATTAGGCCTAACCATGGTGCCATTCAAATCCAACCATCAACTTAGAGAAAGTAGCACATGGTTGGACCTAATTGTGGTCGATGATATGGAAAAAGTAAATAGTTATTACAACCACCCACTTCCGTTTTTCTCTGCTCATGATTTGGTTCATCTGTCCTATAACTTTCATGTGACACCTTACCTTCCTCAAAAGCTAGTGCTTAGATACTTTTGAAATTTTAATTTATCACATTTACAAAGTGACATTGCATGCTCTGATTAGAAGGATGTGTACTTATCCAATGACATAGATCAACAGGTAAATTGTTTAAATTGCAATCTCCTAATGGCATATGATAAACATCCACCTTTACGCATAACTTTTATAAAATGCCCTCCTACCCCGTGGATAACCCCAGAAATTAAACTACTAATGAAAGCAAGGGATAAAATAAGAACCAATTTCAGGAAAAGTAAATCTGAAGTTGCTTACTCTACCTACAAATTACTAAGAAATAAAATACGAACTCGCATTCGTGATTGTAAAATAAAATATTACTATGAGGCATTTCAAGATAAAAACGTCTCGTGGTCAGTATGGTGTGAGATTAAAAGACTGGGTCTCGGGAAACCACGGAAGGAACCAGTATCAATAACTTTTCCTCCTGAGGATCTAAACAATTATTTTGCTAGCACTCACGATATAAACAATCAAACTCAAACTGAGGCACAAAATTCCAATTTTGATGATAAAAAATTCTTTTTCCCTTACATCGCACCCGACTTGTTACCTAAAACCGTGAACAGTTTCAAATCCAATGCAAAAGGAGTTGACGGTTTAAACATGGATCTTGTAAAAAAATCTTTACCGTGCATATCTAATCAATTGCTACATACTTACAATATGTCTCTCCAAACATCGCATTTCCCTTCTCTGTGGAAATCTGCCATAGTTTATCCAATTGCCAGAACAAAACAGCCAGAGTTAATGAGTGAATTTCGACCCATATCAATTCTTTGATCTCTTTCTAAACCTCTAGAAAGACTAGTGCATACATTTATTGCAGATTATTGAACCAAAATAGTTTTTACGATCCATTCCAATCTGGTTTTAGGTCGAGACATAGCACCCAAACTGCCCTTATTAACCCGGGAGAACTCGCATGGCGGGGAAAAGACCGCAGTTAAATATACTTTGTTGCAATTCTGCTGAAATGAGTCTAAACGTCAAGACCTGCCATGACTTTGTTTATCAGATCCCCCCCTACCGCCTCCACGTCAAGGCAAAGTAGTTTAGTTGCCCTGCGACATCCAGCGGGGCTTATTGTTTGTGCGCAGTCCTTTAGACCCTGTGCGAGTGGCCGTGTTACTGTTGAGTGCGGTGCTTTTGACCCTATGCGAGTCTTAATAAAATAATGACTATGTCATTATTTTATTTTTTTATTTTGACGCAAAACGCAACTACTATGACATTATTTTATTTTTTTATTTTGCGTCTCGAATTTAACGTGATAATGGGAGATAGAGAGGAGGAAAGAATTTTAAATATGCTGGATAGTGTAGGAAAGAAGTGCAGATCAATGAACAATTACAAAGAGAGAGAGACTTGGTAAGGAGACGACTTTTTCGCAACGACAGTTTATTTGATGGTGAAGTGGACTCAGAACATGACGATGACGAAAATGTTTTGGAACAGAGTGATCATAATTCCGCAACTGATCAGTCAGCTGATGAAGAGGAAGGAGAAGGTGAAAACCGGAATGGAGAAAATCTGTTCTACACGGGAAGGGACGGTGTAAGCAAGTGGAGCTTTCTTCCGAAGAGAAGTGCTGTCAGAGGTCGAAGGGGAAGGAGAAATATAGTGACGCATCTGCCAGGACCTATACACCAAGCTCGGCAAGTAAAAACCCCTATAGAATCATGGAAATTATTTTTTCCTGATGAATCATTGCAAAAGATCGTAAATTACACAAATATTTGGATTAGAGAAAATAGAAACAACTTTGCTAGGGAAAGAGATGCTACAGATATCGATTTGATAGAACTCAAAGCTGTTCTAGGCCTTCTGTATTTGGCCGGGACCCTGAAATGTAATCACACTAACTTGAAAGACCTGTGGGCCAGTGATGGAACAGGTGTAGAAAGGTTTAGAATGACTATGTCATTAGCACGATTCCAGTACTTACTTCGAGCACTACGCTTCGATGATATCACAGACCGTCAAATAAGAAAAAGCGTAGACAAGTTGGCAGCAGTAAGGGAAGTTTTTGAAGATTTTGTGGGTAGGTGTAAGGAAAATTACTCACCTAGTGAATACATGACAATTGATGAATCATTGGAAGCTTTCCGGGGTAGATGCCAGTTCCGGCAATATATTCCAAACAAGCTGGCCAAATATGGGTTGAAATTGTTCGTGCTTGCAGATGCTCGCACATTTTATACTTTTAACATTGACGCCTACACTGGCAAGCAACTGAATGGCCCCTTTGAAGTTGACAACAGTGCTAAAAGTGTAGTTGAAAGATTGATTCAACCCATTTCAAATACTGGACGTAACATTACAACTGATAACTGGTATACGTCTAAGCCTCTCACAGAGTCACTTCTAAAAAATCACAACCTAACTCTAGTGGGTACACTCCGCAAAAACAAGAAGGAAATACCACCTTTGTTTTTGAATGCCAAAGTTCAACCTCCTGCTAGTAGTTTATTTGCATATCAAGATGATACGGTTCTTGTTTCATATATACCTAAGAAGAACAAGGTTGTGCTGCTGTTGTCAACCATGCACGAGACAGGAAGTATTGACACCAGTTCAGGAGACGCATGCAAACCAGACATTTTGACGTTTTACAACCTAACCAAAGGGGGAGTAGATGTTGTTGATGAAATGAAGGGAAACTACTCAGTTTCAAGAGTGAGCAACCGATGGAGTATGACAATTTTCTACACCCTGTTGAACACTGCAGGAATAAATGCTTTCGTCATTTTGTCTACTAAGGTAGACATTGATCGCAGAGAGTTTTTGAAACAAATATCGTTTGAGCTATCTAAAGACTACCTAGAAGTACGTCTAACAGTTCGCAGCCTTCGACGAAGCATTCGATTCAGACTGAAAGAACTACTAGGAAAACCCGAGGATGAAAACCACCGAAGAAAGAATCACGAAGTTCCAGGGAGATGTGCCTTCTGTGATAGGAAGAGAAACCGAAAATCCAAAACATCATGTGCTCAGTGCCATGCTTTCATATGTAGAGAGCACACAACCTTCACTTGTGAAAGGTGCATAGGCTTGGCCGAAGAGGACACGAGTGAAGTAGATGAAAGTTTGTAAACTGCTCATTTATCAGTCTATTAGACCAAAGACTAGTTGTTCCTCATTTTATGCATATAAAATGTATTTATATGGAATGATATGTCACATCTACTTTTACAATATTCCATTGGGTTTCTAATTTTTAACAAAAAAACTCTAACCTGTAAGTTACTTTTCCTTAGTTTGTCGGCTCTTTTTTGTATATTGATTGGGAAATATAATACCCTCTGTATCTACGTTTATATTGTTGAGCCTAATTAGTAAATGTAATTGTTTACGATAAAAATTTCAATGTTTGAATGTCTACAATTTTTAGCAGATAGACAACTGCTTTTATTGTTCGTTCTTACAATTATTTGCTATTTTTTCGTATTGAAGCAAATTTTAAGAGCCTTCATTTGTATGCTGCATTACATTTGTGATTTCTGAGTGTTATATAACTATTTATTTGTGCAAGATTACCATTAAAATTGTGATAGCAGTAACTCAAAGTGTTTTCATTTACATTATGGTAAAACCATGTATAAATACAATAAAAATACTAGTAGATAGATGCGTTTCATTATATTAGAATACAAGCAATAACTTCAGATTGTTTTTATACTATTGGCTACGCTAAATAATCCAGCCAGCAGATGTTACAATCAATAAAACATACGCGGTCGAAAAGACCGCGTGCGAGTTCCCGCGTTGTTTCCGCTATGCGAGTTCTCCCGGGTTAAAGTTACAGATGACATCAGAAGTGCCATTGACAAAAAAATTGTCACAATATTAGTACTATTTGACTTGAGCAAGCCCTTTGATAGGGTTAACCATTCTATTTTACTCAAAAGACTTGCTGACCTCAATTTTTCAAATTCAGTCCTTGGCTGGTTTAATGCTTATCTGAAGGGCCGAACTCAAGCAGTGAATCTGCCTGATGGGTCTATCTACAATAGCATATATATCACATCCGGTGTCCCTCAGGGCTCGATACTTGGCACACTCCTTTTCTCTATTTATATCATGAACCTACCATGTCAACTTCAGCACTGCCGTTACCACCTATATGCCGATTATTTTCAAATTTACACTCACTGCTCAGTTACCGAAATCCATGTCCATGTTGCAAGAGTTAATGAAGACATAAAGTCATCTGTAACTGGGTAAAAAAGAATTCATTAGTTATAAATAGTTCAAAAACGAATTGCATTATCATCGGTAGCAAAAAACTAATTAATGAAATTGATTTTTATCAACTTCCTAAAATAAGGGTATCTGACAACGAAATTGAATATGCCCAAACAGTAAAAATCTTGGTCTTTTGATCAATCGCACCTTATCTTGGTCTGATCATATCACACAATTAAGAGCTAAAATATTTGGCCCTCTGGCCCAAGTAAAACGTTGTCGAATCCTACTCCCAATGTCCAAACATAAAAAGATTGTGACCACTTTGATTTTATCTCAGATTGATTACTGCTCATTAGTATATGGTGATTTAACAAAAGGACTGGATACAAAACTTCAAAGAGCACTAAATGCCTGCAGTAGATATATTTGTGATTCACGAAAGTACAATCACATCACACCTTGTATATATACACTACGGTGGCTTAAAGTTAAAAACAGAAGAAGATATTTCCTGAGTAGTCTTTTGTACGATATTTTCAACACTAGGGAACCAGTTTCTTTTTACCCTCCATTTCTTATCAAGGAGAGCTTTCAACAATGGGTTACAAGAGGGCGAAACGATAAACTACAAATCCCCAACCACCGGATATTGTGCCTTTAATAGGTCTTTCGTAGTAAGTGGCAGCAAGTTATGGAATGCCTTAACTAGTGAAATACGTAGATCAATAAATAGTCGAATATTGAGGCAAAGACTCTTCAACTACCTGTTTCAAAAACAAAGTTCAGATAGTTCACCCTCTGATCCGGCCTTACCATAATAAATGTAAATTAATCCAATTGATCAAATGGCATATTTGTAAATATTTTATTTTTGTTTTAGTTTATGCATTAAGTCTTGTTGGGTTGACTTTATCACTTCATTAAATTTTTTTCTTGTTTTATTTCATACTGTAATATTTGCACAACACGGATGACTATTCTCTTGTAAATTTATATAATGCTCATATGAGGCTGAGTAGCCTTTGAATATGTTCCAAAATTTTTGTAAAAAAAATGTTGTATTGCAAATGAAATAAAATATTCTCCCTCTCTCTCTCAAAAGGCCACAATTATGAACACTTTGCTTTCCAAAACTATTGTAATCATTCTTAGTAAGTATATAAACTATTATAAAATGTTTAATTACTTGAGTTATGACTATAAATGCAAATAAATATAGCAAAATAAATTATCATTTTACTATCACCTCAGCATCCAAGAACTCTAAAACTGCCAAAAAAAATGCACTATTTTTTTTTCGCATAAACAAATTTTTTAGGGCATCAATTTTGTTATATTTTCTTTTCTGGCATATATTGAGAAGGAATATGAAGAAAAAAGTTAAATTTTCAGTGTAATAATGACATTGGCCATACATGGGTTAAATCTATATTGTACCCTGTAAGCTGCTGCAAGGGGGTCTTTACATCTTTTCAAAATAGTTGATTGTTTCAAAGTAATTGCTTCAAAGTAATTGTTTCGGTATCACGTATCTGTAGCTACATTTTTGCACAATAGATAGGTCCTTTTGCATACACATTAAAGCTACATTGCCAAGGCACAACAAAGAATTTGTTATACAGTGGCAAGAGTCGTATGCTCAGAGATTATACCTTTTTAGTATCCGTACTATCTGCTCCATGTGTGAGAGTAGTAAACGAGTTCAAATCGATCATTTAGCATTTTAAAATAATTGGCAATTATCACCCTAAAAATGAATTATGATGTGAAATTACCATCATTTCCCATGAGTACAAAACTGCATATTATAAGCAATGCCAAAAATATAGGAAATCAAGCAGCAGGAAGAAAATATGGTGCATCTGAATCTAGCAGTGACGACAACCAAAAGTTTGAAATTTTATGATATGAATATTGATTAGTGATTTATGATTCTATATCTGCAAATGTGTTTTTCTTTAGTTTTAGAGGAATTATAATTGTTATGACATTGAGATTAGTTTTTCCGTGTTCCCTTAAGACTTTCCAGTGTTGTTAAATCGTCCCAGTCCACAGCTACTGCAGAGAGTGGAGACGAGACCACCACTACCAGGTACGGATGGCACTCTGCTTTTATTTGTTAATATGCCAACAGATTTCCGTAATAATAGAGTAATCACAGGTTGAAATTGTACATATTTCTGCAATTACTTCAATTGGATGTTATTTGAACAGATGCCATTATTATAGCTGGATGATATGATCATATGTAACTGTGATTACCATGAGATGTTGCAAGAATAAGATGCACAGTAAAAGAGGCCATGCATGGACACACGACGCCATGACAGTTGTAAATATATTAGCACGTAATTTAATCAAGGAATGAGAAAGATGTACTCATAATTTAGGCACAGCATTTCAATCAAAGAACGTGCATTCATGTTATGACAGAATGATGCAGACTCAAGGGCAAAAAAAACAACTTTTTGGTATAAATAATTTTTTTCTTGATGAGCCTGCCCAAAAATAGGGGTGTGCAGGATACACCAGGGCACGGCTTATACAAGTAAATATGGTATAAGGACTTAGAATTTCACATAAATTTGAAAAATCCTGATTTATCACCTTGCGTACCGGGGTATTTAAATGCCTTTTAACCCTCCGTTCCGACGGATTTTTAAACCTCACTGTTTGGAAATGCATTGCATCAGTAAAAATTCTGTAACTTATTTAAAAATGAAAATTTTTTCAAGGGATTTGGAAAATAATACTCACAGAAAGTCTTAGTATTTACTCTTTGTGTGATACTCCATAAAACATTTTCCCTTGTGGCGTGGAACACCTCAAGTTGAGCAGACATACCTCGTCTCTTTCCTAATTTTTCTGTAAGCACATATGTTTTACATCTTCGGGTGTGGTATTTCTTCTTCCCCATTCCCACGATAGGGATGAGATGATGTTTACGAAGGTCTCTCGAGAGACGATGTGGGTGATCCCTCGAAGGAGCACGCTCCGTCGGCTTATCTCTGTCCTCATCCGAGAATGGCTCATCTGGCTCCTCTCTACTCGTTGCCCAATCTTTGGCTGTGTGGAGGAGAAAGCCTTCGAATCGAATGCTATTTGATTCATTGAGTGTTTTATAAACTCTAAAAGCGTTAAAAAGGGCACAGTTTGTTAGCCACAGTACTACTTTCTTTGACCATTTCATTGTTTTTCTCATGATTGTATAATACGATAAATACATATCCGCCCTGTCTACGCCTTTCATACACTCATTGTATTTCAAAATACAGTAAGGTTTTTTGATCGTAAGTCCTGTGATCCTATCTTTCAGCTTTGTATTACCCATCTTAGCGCTGTGAATAGTGCTAATCATCCTCACCTCTCTTTTGTCTTTCCACAGCACAAGTAACACTTCACCTTTACGAGAAAACGTGCATTGTCCTTTTTTTTCAATGTTTTCGCCTCACTCTTCAATGTGGCTGGAAGCCCTCTATTTGGTCTGATGGTTCCACAAACTCTAATTTTATTATCAAAGAGCAGTTCTGCTATCTTTACGCTGTTGTAATAATTGTCTTGATATACGTGATGCCAAAGATTGAGATGAGGCTTCAAAAGAGAAAGGATGGTTTGTTCGGCTGAATATATTTCTAAATTACTGATGTAGCCAGAATCACTTTCACAAACCATTCGAACTAGCTAGCCATACTTTATGATTTTGGCTTGATTATAGGTCTTAATTTTTAATCTTCCTCTCCATGGAATCATTGCTTCATCAAGAGAGAGCTCCTGCTTTGGTTTGTATACATTTTGAAATTTTTCAATGAAGTGTTCCAAGACCGGTCTTATTTTGTATAGCCTGTCAGTCGCGTCCTAAAATTTTCTCATTATTACTAAAGTGCCACGCTTTCCAAATCTGTTCAAATCTGTTCCTCGTCAGCAATTCTCTAAATATGTTCGTTGCTATAAAAGGATCAGTGCTCCAATACTCCTTCAGTGAATCTTTCCTCACCTGCCCCATGAGAATCAAAGTAGCAAAGAATTTTTTCATTTCAGTAATGGTTATGTCAGACCACTTTCCTGTTTTTGGTGAATCTTTGTATCTGTGTTGGTTTTGATGGTAATACAGATTTGACTGAATGCACATCATTTCAAACAAGTCATCAGCAATAAACAATGAGACTACATCAGGGATACTGGTAGAATTTTCTGGTACACGTTTTACTCCAGGCTGGCCCAAAAATTGCTCTAAATTCCTCTCAGAATCTTTTTTTTCCCATGTAGTGGAGATTCCTGGTGAATTATTGTCTTCATTTGCGCTCTTATCCGAGTCACTTTCACTTATCAAGAGAGGAGTGGATTTTCTATTTCTCACCTTCACTACAATATCGGAATCACTTCCACTCGCGTCACTATCGTCTTCACACTGTAATGGCACATCTGATACATCATCGGCGCACAGATCTAACAAAATTTCTTCCTCACGCAAAGCACTGTCATTCCTATGCAATGCCATTGCACTGAATATTTCAATAAATACAGGTTGAGGAAAACCTCTCGCAAGACAAACCCGAAACAAAAATCACAATTCACTTGGACTCAAGAAAACGAACTGCTCAAGACACTAGGAGAGAAGGAACTAACCACAGCCGTAAAAGAACTATGAATGATTCATTATTGGCCCCCCTCATTCTTTTCATAATGAATGTTTATGTTGATGGACCAGAGCTGAGAGCGCATTTCATCTGCTGTGAGTGGAACTTGAAGACGAGGCTATACAGATATGGTCCTCAAGGCGACAGAGATACGGTTCCTCACCGCTGGCTAAGCTAGGGCCATGTGGAGAAGCATTTCGTAAACAATGAGGCAATGAGGTGGGGTGACCAAGGAAGCCGTGAAAGAAATATACCCTCCGAAAAGAAGAGGGAAGACGAATAAGTTACAAGTTGATGGAATTGAAGTTACGTGCCATCACAGAACACGGGACTGAGATTTAAATAGAGTTAAATGTCTAAAATTAACGAAATTACTTTTGTTTATCGAACAATATGTTGTGATTATTC
This sequence comes from Platycnemis pennipes, assembly GCA_933228895.1. Lineage (NCBI taxonomy): Eukaryota > Metazoa > Arthropoda > Insecta > Odonata > Platycnemididae > Platycnemis > Platycnemis pennipes. The sequence goes on from OW121846.1 coordinate 30,929,369, forward strand.
TTAATAAATAACAGAAAGCAAATGAGAAATATTCACGATGCACATAAATAACACAATTTAAAACTTTGCCATGATGTGCCTAAATGGCGAGAATTCTCGTCATCCGTCCACAACGGATGGGATTTAAATGACGAGAATTCTCGCCATCTGTACGCAACGTGTTAAGACAAAAAGTATAATGACAAAAGAAAATTAGCTGTGAATTTAAAATAATGTAAATACCTTAATTATTTACCATATATATCTTATGAAAATGACTAGATGGGCTACAAATACTACAATCTGAATACCTGTTGGAGCTAAAAGAAAATTTTATGCTCATGTGTATTTGCATGTATGTGTATTTGCGCCTATGGCATTGTGTATCAATGGTGATTTGCGTATATGACCAGATTGGTTGTCTTCTTCTTAGGGGTTCTGTGCCCCATACATGTGCTATATCTTTCATACTGTCTGTGTGAGTGGAACTTTCTATCATTTCCTCTTCTGTGTATTCTCTCCATTGGTGGGTGGAACCATGCCCCCGCGCCATCTCTTGTTCATTTTCAAACAATTTTCCCACAGCTAACATTTTTCAAACTTACTGGAAATGGGGGATATTTGATATCATTATTTTCTGATAGTTGTGGGATATTATATAGTTGTGGGAAGGCTTGTGATACAGGTTGCATATATCTGAAATTCCGATTTCTGAACCGGAACAATTTTCCTGATTAATATTATGCTTTTTATGCTGTCAATATTGGTAAATTATTTTAAATCATTTTGAAACCAAAGTCTATCACAAACATCGCAAGCATGTCCAAATTCATTATTAATAAATTGCTTAATAAACTCTTTATGTGCCGACAAATGTGTTGAGAATGAGCTGTACATTATTTGCTGTTGTGGTTGTACTTGTATTTGAGGTTCGTTAATATTATTTCCATTTGACATGTCTTTCTCATTTCACCGTTGAACCAAATCGTGCACAACATTATCAACATTTGAATTTCACTCGCCCTGATCCTCTTCTCCATCAATCAGCATAGCCGGAATATGAAGATCTGGAGTAGGTCCACCACTTTCAGAATTAGGATATGTAATGTCTTTTCGTGGGATAAATGGAACCTCTCTCATAGAGGGACCTGCTATTTGCAAACAATGAATTATATGATCTCTCTTTGGAATGAATGATAGTTTTTTGGAGGGTCCTGCTAATTGGCAATCAGTCATTTCCATAGTTTGTAGTAAATCATCGGTCCCTTGTTTCTCACCGTAATTTTTAGAAAGAATTTTATCTACGCTCTTTCTATGAGTAGCATCTTCATTTCCTACACAATCTTTATTCTCGACATCAGATTTTTCTTGGCACAATAATTTATGGCATCTTCGGCTTTTTTCCTCTTTCTTTATCTTGCTGTCCTTCCGCTAAATTATTCAATTGTAAAATCTCTCCCATTTCGTCTGTTGTTTCATTACACTTTTGATTTTCTTGCTGCTCTCTTCCACACTCTGCATTTTCTAACATTGTGGATTCAACACAAGTTGCGTTGCCTTCATGACGTTTGTCCATGTTTCCTTGCCTACAAAAGAATCCCAAATTTATATAATTTCTCGATATAGCAGATCAGGTGTGTAGGTCAAATTTCCGAAAGAAATTCTCATAAGGACCCATTTTTTTATTAAAAACCATTTTTCCCCCACAAATTTGTCACAAAAAAAACTTTTTGACAAGATCAGAACTAAATGTGAAAAAAATTATCAAGAATTGTTCCCAAAAAAAATTCTCAATAAAAAAGATCCACCACCTGGAATTGATCTGGGGACTTTTGGTATGTAGGACCACAACTCTAACCACTATGCCACCTTACTCTGTTGTAACATAAGTGTTCTCATGAGTTTACATTGGGCTGCTAAGCGGGGCCTTCTGGAAAAATATAGTTTCAATTTTTAGAAGAGCGTTGTTCTTTTAAAAGACAGCTGGTTGTCATACACCCAGATCAACCATTTAAAATTAAATGTTACGGAAAAATCAAGCTTGATCACTAATTTTTATTCACATGCTATGTAGGTTGCCACCACCATGCCATGTAGTCACACCATGCCCCTGACATTGGTGATTATCCCACTGGCTGTTCTGAAGATTATGCCTAAGTATTTGAATCTTATGTGTTACAAAGGCAAGTGAATGCAATGGTTGAAAATGAAAATAGTGTCAATAAAGGCAATTTATTTTACTAACAAACAGTCTTTTTTGTTTACAATTGTCTTAACTCGCATAAATTGTGTTATTGAAGTTGTGAATTCGCTATGTGACATCAAGAAGCGGCAAATGTGCATGAATTTAGCATGGTCTAAGTGTATAGTTAACGTGTGCCAAATTATTCCGAATCAAATTACGTGATCTGCTCTATCCAAACCGAGGTCGGCTAGTTCCTCAACTTTTTCAGTGCTTATTCTGCAAATAAAGATGTTCTTAGTTTGCTTTAAATTGTTTGACAAAGATCCTGCTGGTCTTACTAGATATGTATATGATGAACAGAGTAAAATGCGATTAGAGTGCTATGCACGTGATATATAATTTTAAATTATTGCCTTTGTGCAGTGTGGCGAGTTACATTCTTGTTTTATGTTGTCGTTACTTTAACATTCTAGTTTCTGAGGGGTTCTCAGAGGTCATGAATATGTCCCTGGGTTTGAGTCATCATCATCCTTCTTAACAGTTAGCTATCCTGTACCTACGATACACAGAGCCAGGTCTTTATCAGGTAGGGATAGTCTAATAGATGAAATCAAATATCCCAGAATAACCTTCTGACAGAACAAATATGGAGATCAGCTTTTTTTACTGTGTCTTAGAAAGGCTGCAGTGCCATTTAGAGGCATTTAAGTCATAAGGGACAAAACAGAAACAGGCTCTGCACCATACGCCTCCTCAATATCAGGGAAATAACCATAAAAATAACATTGATACTATTCACAAACCATTGACTAAGATAATAAGCCTTAAATTCAGAGTAAAGTGTCTAGTAAGATTCGAAACATGAGCAGTCCATCAAATTCCCTGTGAATTCGGTGACGTCAGCCTGAGAGAGTTACTATCAAAACTATAAAGTAGAATATAGAGCGCATCTCTGATTGGGGTGGCTGGATATGTCAGCTATTGTCGAGCACAGCATTATCTGCAACCATACTGTCTACTGAAATGACAGGAAATTACTGTGTGACGCGCAAGGCTACTGGAGCCATCTCACTAAGGAGACTATTTAATATGGTTCCATAACAACAATTTCAACTTTGATACCAGCTACTAACTCAGCATACATGGTTGAAAATGGATTCATAGAGCTACACAGGTTTATCCATTGCTTGAATCTAGGTTGAATTTACTTTTTTCTTGGCAAGCATCATATTTCAATTTAGTTATATCAATTCAATACAGGATTGATAATACTCCCCCCAGTTTTCTCATCCCTCACTAATTCTCATTTCAATGCTAGACATCCTTCCACTAAAAATCATTTCTGAAATATGACTACTTTACATTACAGGTTTCACTAATCATAAGTCTGTATCACATCATCTTTTATCATGTACAAGATCAGGAGCAATGACAATGAATGCCGAATTAACAGGTGAAAAATTATTAGTTTGTAATACTTGGGCTCCTGCCAATCATGTTACTTAGGTTGGCAACACCATGTTTTGCCTATCAATCAACTGTTTTTCTTTCTGTGTAAGTATGTTATGATTCTGTACCATCATGTCTTGTTTTAATGCTTCCGATTGTGTGATTAAACATGTGACACCTCAACATGCTCGACAATCGTTATTTCAGTATTTCTACCCATCCGTATAATTCTAAAAGGTTATGGGCCCAGGTGAGTAAAAATTAGAAACAATGAGGAATGATATGAAGTATAACCTACGTCATGTTAGCGAGTTTGGGCACCTTGCTGGTGGTAGATAAATTGCAAGGCATGAGCAACTACAACAACTGGAAATTCTTGATGGAACTATACTTGGCACATGAAGATTTATGGCATTTTATGCAGATGATGAGTGTTCCGGAAAGTGATGCAAAGAAAGCCCACAAAGCATGAGCGAAAATTTGCCTCATGGTCATGCCACATTATTTGATATATGTACGAGCAGCGAAGATGGCAAAGGTGTAGGGGTGTAGGAGAGCCTGAAAGTGGCATATAAGGACAAGAGGCTCACAAGACACCTTGGTTTGCTGAGGAGACTCTTCGGGGTGAAACTGGAGGGCTTTGATATTATAGAGAATTACGTGACAGAGGTAATACTACTGGATCATCAGTTTGGTGATATAAGTGCACCTATTGAGGATGACTTTGTCGGAGTCATTATGTTGAGTGGCCTCTTATCAGACTACGATCCCATGGTTATGGCTCTGGAAAGTTCTGGTGTCAAAATAACCAGCGACTTCATCAAGGGGAAGCTGCTTAAGGAGGATGTGAAGCGTGGGGTCATGAGCAAGCAAGCATCGGGAGATGCAGTATTGCTGTCTAGTGCCAGGGGAAAGAAAATGACAGCAGCAGGGAGGGGTTTGTGACAAAAATGTAGGCAGCTGAGGCAGCTGAGTGATGTGGCCATAGGTATTTCATGTACTGGAGGAGATGGAAGCCTTGTATATCTTGTGTAAAAGGGAAGCAAACTAGACAACCTTTTAGCAAGGTAAGGGCAAAGAGAGCCAAGGATAAATTGGGGATCATTCATACAGACTTATGTTGACCCATGAGTGAAGTGTCTTGGAGTGGGGCCAGATATCTTTAAATTTTTATTGATGACAAGACCAGAAAACCTTATGGCTATTTTCTAAAACATAAGAACAAGGCTAAATCAAAGTTTCTGGATTTCATAGAAATGGTCAAAAATGAAACAGGAATTAAGATAAGGATTCTGTGATCTGATAACTGGAAAGTATATGTAAATATTGAATTTTAGGAATTTCTCAGAAAAGTAGGAATCAGGCACCAGCTGGCAGTGGAACATACGCCAGAGCAAAATAGGGTGGCTGAGTGAGCCAACAGGACCATTATGGATAAGGCTCAGACTATGCTGTAAGAGGCTGGATTGATTCAAATGTATTGTTGAAAAATCGTTCACCTACTGTGGCTGTAGTGGGCATGACTCCTGAAGAAGCCTGGTCAGGTGAGAAAGTAGATCATGGTCATTTAAGGGTCTTCGGTTGTAAATCTTACATGCATGTACCAAAGGAGTGTAGAAAGAAACTTGATTCCATAAGTCATGAGGTGATATTTGTGGCATATTGTGAGAAGACAAAGAGGTACAGGCTCATTGGTCCAGAATGTCCGTTAAGAGTATATAAAGTGAGGGATATTGTATTAATTCAGAATGACATGGTTTGTGAAGTGGATTTCCAACAGGTGGAAGTAGTGGGAGAGAAAGAACAGGTAATTGCTGAAGTGCCAGTGGCTAGAGGGACAGAAGCATATCCCTTGGTCTCGGTGGTGAAAACAGCTGATGGGCTTGAGAGGGAGCCTAACCCACCTACCCCAGAAAATGAAACCCAAGGACCACCTGAAGAAGGGGCTGTTGAACGCAGGTACCCTTTTAGACAGAGGAAGCCCAAGGAATTCCCTGATATGGTGACCTTCCATACTGTAAGTGGCAATGAAGATGCACCAATCCATCTGAAAGATGCACTTGCTAGTCATGATGGGGACAGCTGGAGGGCAGCAATACAGGAAGAGTATGACTGCCTTATGGAAAACCATACCTGGGTTCTAGTAGATCATCCCAGGGATAGTCTTGGATTAAGAATTAGTCAGGACAGGAGTTAAGGAGAGATTTATGTTGATCAGAAGCCCTACATCGAATACTTATTATCTAAATTTGGTATGGCTGATTGCAAAAGTGTGAGCACTCCCTTAGATATGAATTTCAAAATGAGTGACAATGACTGTTGTGGTAAGGAAAGTGAACATTCCCATTTGCATTACCAATGTTTAGTGGGATCTCTTATTTATCTTGCTGCAGCGTTTCTCGAAAGAAGAACAGCAGTTCACAAGAAACGCTTGTCCAAAGGACAAATATTCTTTCCAAGACGGGTGAGCAAGATGAGGTCAGAAATAGAAAAAACCACAAAAGTAAGACAATCTAACTAATCAAACACTGTATTTAAACAACAAGGTACAAACCAACAAAATTGAAATACTCTTCACCATTTCGGGAAAACTAATAACTTGCACCGAAAGTCCATGGCGCACAAAGGAGAATCGACTAACACTACTCTCCTCTCACCTCGCCTCGATATCGTCTCTTTGCCATCTCGACTGGAACAGAGGGCGTGAGAGGGGAGGTATTCTCTGGGGTAAGGAGGGGGTATTTTCTGGAAGGTCAAAGTGCAATGGGGTTTAACGTGGAATATCATTGGTGCAAATTGAGGGGAGGAAAAGGTGGCATGATGTGAACGGGGCGAGGTGGAAGTTTAGGATTGGGTGATCCGGGACTCTTTTTTCACTACGGCGGGGGAACACTAAATAACGGCTCGTACGATGGCCTAACTTCTGGTCTTCATCCGCACCTTGGGGGCTATATAAGTGGTAGAGCTTCTGGAGAGGGAAAGGAGCGGCTGAAGGAGCGGCTGAAGGAGCCGCTGAAGGAGCCGCTGAACGAGCAGACGGAACGAAGCAGACGAAATCGATGCATTTTGGAATCATAGGCATTGTTGGCGTCGTTGGCTCCGCCTGTTGTTAGCTACGCCTGTCGAGCAAGTCCTGCGGCTAAGTCCGGAGGGTAATTAGTCCACCGAGGGGTAATGTCCAACGAGGGGGGGAAGGGGGGGGGGACCAAAAAATGCCACATTGCTGTGTGTAGTAGACCAGACATAATGCATGCATTGAGTGTGCTGAGTCAATTCAACTCAAATTACAATGAAACTCATTGGAAGGGTGCCAAAAGAGCTTTGAGACTCTTAAAGGAGTATCATCTTGTCTTCAGAAAGGGTAAGATATGCCTTCAAATTATACAGAAGCCTGTGAAGATTCCGTGCCTTGACAATGGGAGGCTGCCAACAATTATGCTTCCTTTCACCCAGAGGAGAGGGCAGCAGCTCTTCTTCCTAAGGATGAAGGTGGATACCTTAGTGTTCGGTACAGTGCCACTCACTTCACTACAGGCATGGAACTCATTTACTTTAACGGCTCTAGAACTGGATTGGAACTTGAACAAGGGGAAACTATCACATAATTATCCAAAAGAGTCACAGCTGCTTCACTATTTTTTATCAAGACGTGATGAAGCCTTTCCGAGTAAAATATTTAGGAGGTAAATTAGTCCCCCATTCGATTATCTGGGTGGGGACTACTTGAGATTGTACATCAGTCAAGTGTGATAGACATTTTAGGGTGGGAATTTGCGATCACTTTGGATATGTGGAAGATCGGTGAACCTGAAGGTGGAAATGCAGAGAATGGACCTCGACATATTAGGAAAAAGTAAAATCAGATGGTCCGAAGGGAGACTTCTGGGGTGGAAGTTATAGAATTGTTCACACCAGATCACTGAAAGGTAACATTGGAGTAGGCACGATGCTCAGGAAGAGTGCAGGACTGTGTGTGAAGATCCTCCTGCAGTACAGTGAGAGGATTATAATGGTGAAGATTGAGACCAAGCCTATAGAAAATATTGTGGTGCAAGTTTACATGCCTACTCGGACTACAAAGATGAAAAAATGGGAGATGTCTATGGGGATAACAAGGAAGTAATAAAGCGTCTAAAAGGAGAAGAAAACCCAATTATTTTAGGAGATTACAATGCTGTTCTTGACAAATGGACAGTGAAAACAACTTAGTGATGGTGAAATGCCACTTAAAACTCAAGAAATTGAAGAAATCAATCGAGAATATTTGGCAAGTAGAGGAACTCAAGGAGCCTCAACAACATCTGGGTTCCAGAAGGCAGTGGAAAACAAGAAAAGAAAGAGGATGTGACTGTGAAATCATTGGAAAAGTCATGGGAAATCATCAAAATTGGGCTACAGGATGCGGTGAAAAAATCTAAGGAGAAAAAAGTTGTCAAGAAGAAACCATGGATCACAGAAAAAGTCTTAGGGTTGATTAAAGGGAGAAGAAAATATGTAAATGTGGAATCTGAGGAAGGGCAAATTCACTACAAAATAATTAGGAAATAAATAAACTGTAAAGTGAGAAAAGCAAGGGAAATATGTATGAAGGATCTATGCAAAGATGTACAAAGCAACCTCGAACATGGAAATGTGGAAATTGCATACAGGATGGTGAGGAATCACTTCAAGGAACAGGCTGCAAACACAATACCATTAGGGACAAGAGTGGAGAACTCTTAATTGAACATGGGGATGAAGTGCAGAGATAGAATGAGTGCTTGGAACAATTGTCCAATGGAAGTAATCTTAGAGTTAAAGTAATCAAAGAGGAAAATGAAGTCAATGAGGGTGATTTGGAAGCCCCAATCTTAAGATCGGAATTAGGCTCAGCTCTAAGGGACCTGAGGATAAATAAGGCTCCTGAAATGGATGATATTCCTGCCGAATTACTAAAAATGCAGGAGATAAAACATTTGCCCAGCTGTAAAATACCATCTGTGGTATGTATTCTAGAGAAGAGATACCCACGGACTTCGAGAAGAACATCATCAACCCTATTGTTACAGAGAAGAAGGCCGAAAACTGCGAACATTTTTGCACCATAGTCTGCCTCAATGCCACCAAATGCCTCAAATATATTGCAAAGAATCATCTATAGAATAATAGAACGAAAAGCTGAGGATATCCTGGATGAAGACCAATTTGGTTCAGAAAAAAAGGGCACAAGAGAAGCTATTTAGGCCCTCAGGCTACTTAAAGAGAAGGGAATAGAAAATAATCCACCGACGATTGCTGCATTTGTAAATTTGGAAAAGGCATTTGATAACGTGGATTGGAACCTGATTCTAAGGATTCTTAAATACCTAATTTGGAGTATTGTACAATGATGAAAGAGTTATCCACACATTTTATGAAAACCAAGTTGCTGTAATCAAATCAGGACCTAGCAGTAAAGAAGCAAGCATAAAAAAAGGAGTGAGACAAGAATGTTCACTGTCTCCCGTATTAGTCAATGTCTACACTATTCATGGTAATGAATAAAATAAAAACTTTGTCTATTTCACACTTTTTTAATAACCGACCTAGGTTTCGACAAATTTTTGTCATTCTCAAGGTACCTTGTATCTGAGTAACAGCCTTATATATCCACCAGGTCTTTGGGAGGAAAAAGAAGCAAAAAGGAGGGGGATGAGTGGGGATTTGGGAAATGACGGTTAGGAAGGGAAGGGGGGAGAAGGTTAGGTGAATGAGAAGGGGGGAGGAGGGACGGAGGGAAGAAAGTGACCTTAGCTGAAAGTGAGTTGCATGGGTATGAATCAGCTAGGAAGGGGGATTTGAAGGAGGGGTGAGTGGGTAGGGAACATATATATTCATTACATAATCGTTCTTTATCCGGGCTATTCATAATCTCAAATTGTTCCAAAAAGTTCAATTTCAGCCCTTTGTTACGCCTGTAAAATCTTGGGTTTAAAATCACTCAAATGGCCCATTTCACGTAAATGTTAACAAAAGTGTGGAATAGACTAAAAGTTTTTATTTTATTCGTTGCCATGAATAGTGTAACTAAATTCCACAAAGTGACGCCTTCAGTCCTATCTGATATATTCAATGTCTACATGGAGACAGTCATCCAAGAAGTCAAAGAAAACTCTCCGCGAGTGAATATCCACGAAGAGAAAACCAGCGTGCTGCGATTCGCCGACCACATAGCAGTCATGGCAGAAGCCGAAGGAGAATCAAAGAAAACACTAAAAACGCAAACTGGAAATATTAGGAATATATCGTATGAATGTAGATGGGCAGATCACGAAAGAGACAATCAATGGATGTGAGTAGCTGAGGCAAAGAGGGTAATCTACTACAGCTGGAAATACAAGCATGTTAGAAAGGCATCGATTCTGCAGAACACATATCTGATGCACGCCTCTTAATGACAGCGAGGCATGGACGATGACAGCAGCAAAGAAGACAAGGCGGGAATCATGCGAAATGTGGTGGTAGATAAGATGAAGATAGAATGGATTGATGGAGTGACAAATGAAAAACTGCTAAATAGAGTGGAAGGCTTCTGAAAATCTTAGCCTTAACCTGTTCCCTCCGTCAATGACCTACCTTCATCGGCTACATCTTGAGACATGACGGTCGGAAGAAGAAATCGTCGCGGGACAAGAGAATTGGAAGAATGTAGAAGGAACGCCTCACATAAAATATGAAGAGCAGGTTGTGAATTAGATGTGAAAGAGAAGATTATGTAAATATGGATAGGTTAGTCAGTAGGAGTATCGAGTGGAGAGCTCCGTCAAACCAGTGTGAGTACGGTTGACCCATAATGATGATGATAATACTTACTCGTGAACGCCAGCTGTTAAAAACAGCCCAACCGCATCTGGCAACCTATATGTCTCACCGACCTCACATCCATCCGCTCCCGTCTCCCTCACCCAATTGACCGGGACACCCGCTGACAGCCTCCCTCCCCCGCCGCACGACACCTCGTTTTTTCCAGGAGACGACCCGAGGCACGAGCGCCCCTAAACACTCTTCCGAAGGCATCTACGACGCAGTGAATCTTACCTCGTTTCCTCTCCGTGTGAGCGCACTGGTTGGCCTCAGAAGGAGAGACTTCTCCCCGAGCCCTATCGTCAAGCGCGTGATTTTTTTCCTTGCGCATCCTTCCCCACCCCCACACCTCAACTCACATCTTCGCCGTTTACTCCGGACCAAGAGTGGCCGGCTATCTCTTCTCTAGGTCGCGTTGTTGCCCCTCTCCGTGCCCTAGTCCGTCCCCACCCTCTTCCCCCCAGCGTCCGCCCTCCTCCCACCGTCCGCAGTCCTTCGTCCGTCGATGATCCTCCTTCGCTCACAGTCTCGCCAATGTGTGATAAATGAATGTTTTATTTTATGATAATTCCTTTGGGGAATACTTATCCCTCATTGTGACATTCTCGAAATGAAATAGAACTATATCCTTCCTCCTGTGAATGTTCCTGCAAGTGCTATCAAGATTTGGAATTGCAAATCTGAATTATTATCTGCATTGGAGTTATAGTGACCGCGACAGTGATACTTCATCCTACGTGTGACCCGTTTGACGAAGATTTTTTCCGCTTGTTTTCAGAGTCGTGCAACAAATATTTTAGTGAGAGCGTGCACAAACATCAGGAATTAACTTTGAACATCTGGGAGCCGAGTATAAGAACGTTGTGAACATATTTTCTGTCTTATGTTATAAAGTGCATAATAAATTATCAGTGAAGTAGTGTTAAGACAGTCAGTGTATCATTCTATGTTCCATTCTTCTTCCTTCTCCGTTTGTAAATTTCAGCTAGGGTGACCAACTCTCCCGTATGCGACCCTATTTTTTAACGATCTCCCGGCTCCCGTATTTTCTGTCTCTTTGAGTAAATTTCTCCCATATTTTTTCGTCAAGCAAAATCATTCACTTTTAACTGTTTAAATTTTGCGAACACAATCAAATGATCAAATCATAACTGCAAGTTGCCATGAATTTCATGTATTCTTGCACTGAATTTTTAGAATTTGCAAAAAGTGATGGCAAACTATTGTGTGAAGCAAAATCTGTTGCAAAATATATTTGAGTCTTCTTAAAGTATAAAATAAAGTTCATTAATTTTACAAACAATCATTGCATTTTTTTATTTTTGAAATTTCGACGTGTTCAAATTATTATCCTTATTATCGGTCAAGCATATAGAAATCTCCCTTATTTTATTCAAAAATATTTGGTCACCCTAATTTCAGCATTTGGCTAGTTTTTGCTCTTTATAGTACTGGATGAAACTTATTTTTAAACAGTGGGGAGAATCCAGAACAAATTTAATGATTTCAAGTAAACATGTACGTGAGATCGGCTATTGAAGATTTCGGCTACCGAATGGGATTCCAGGACAAGTTATCATCACTAGCGTAGATATCACTATACGTATAAGTATTCATTCATTGTATTAATAATCTCTGAGTTACAGGCCATCAGAATTCGTGTAGGTTTATACCCCACCGACACAAAATTCTTCCCTCCATCACGTCCCTCAAAACTCTCGCCCCTTATTACCTGTTTCTTTTACTCACACTGCCTTTCCCTCGTTTCTTTAATCCAACTCCTTCCCTCTTCTAACATACCTAAAGTCCGTTTTACACGGCGAATGATCATGCGTATGAATTTTTTCGCGTATGAGTTGAGTGAATTCGCTTCCGCTTAACTCTAGAAGCGCCAGGCACCATTTTGACCGTTTTGGAATTTCAAATGGTCTCCGTTTTTTCACAATGTATAAAATATTTCGATATTTTTTGACTTTTCGTGAATTTTAGTCTATCACTTACACACCAAAAATCTTGATTTTGACCTAATATTCATGAAATATTAGTTAATATACCTAAAAGTGCCAGAGCGCACAGTGGTCGGAAATCGACAAAATTGGACAAAATTCCGAAATAGCTTTATTGAGATATAAATTTAAAACGTCAAACAAATAATAATAAATGATTGCCTATTGAGAAATAGTGCATCATTTGTCATGATTCTCATCCATTTGTCAGCTACAGGGACTCAAAAATGACAGAATTTCCAAATAAAACTCCTGAACTAATTTTTCTCCGAATATCTTCCAAGTTAAGCTGATGGTGACGTTATGGGAGGAATTTAATCGAATAATAAAATGGCTTGATCTAAACACGTTGAGTGCGGGAGCTGACGCATAAATTCGTTACCAGGGGCGGAATTTTTTTTTCAGCTATTTCATATGTTTACATACGCATAATATCATATGCATAAGCATGAAATAGTTTTACTACTTTAATTTTGATTTATTGCTTGTTTATTGCGTGACTCACCATGTGAGTCATCCGCCTATCGGAAGATACCAGAAGTAGGCAACCCGCACATCTCTATTTTACGATGTTTTCATCCGTGCTTGGATATAAGTATTTGGATCGCTACCTTACATATTTACGTCTAAAATATCTGGAGTTAGCAGCAATAATTTCAGAAATCACTTTGATACTCTTGTTTCCTTACCTAAGAATTTTTTCTACATTTTTTAATGTTTTGAATTTTTTCGTATGAGGTTATTATACAGACAATAACCAGGATGAGCCTATAAATTTTAATCTCTGCTAAGCATTACTTTATTTACGTTTCTGTTTTGTTCCTTACCGTTAGTTACGTCATTAGTATCTAAAAACTGTTCACCGAATAACCATAAAAGGAAGTGTTGCATATGCTTGGAAAATAAATACAGATGGCATGTAACTAAAACTCCAAGAGTTTATTACATTTTAATTTACAAGTTGGAATGGAATTCCCTGAAACAGGGCTCCAGACATAATCCAGGTTGTGTTGGACAGTCAGGGCAGAAAGTGGAAACATTCTTCCTCACCCCTTTTTGGTAGCAAATCCTACATCTTTTGCGTTGGACTCTTTTGTCGGGAGTCTGGGAGGGCAGGTGGGTCTTCTTCTGTCCCTTGAGAGACTCTGGTGTAGTGCGTGCTATTGGAGGCCTGTTGTTATAGATCAAGGATGCAATGACACTATCACGGAATTCAAGTAAATTCATTGATTTACCACCATACTTTCTAAATAAGCAATAAGAATTATTCATTGTTAGCTGAAGGACATGCAAGCCTAGTTTCATATACCACCGTAGAGACTTTCGCTCTAAGGGGTAGTATGCCAAAAGTTGGTCTGTTCTATCAATTCCACCCATAAATTAATTATACACATCTACAATCCTTGGCTTTTGGCATAATTTACCACTTCTTGATTTGACAGTCACAAAGTCTGCATTATATTCAGAAGATATTAATAATATCTCTCTCCGGTCACGCCATTTCATAACGCATATGCCCTCCTCAGAATTCATGGAGAATGATTCTCCTTTCTTCAGTTTTTTATTAACCGCGTCAAGAGGGTTATTTTTCCTATTTCCTTGAAGCGTTCCTGTGACGTAAGTTTTCATTTGAAAAAGTTCTTTACACAAGCCAACTGAATTGTAAAAATTTTCCATATAGACAGCATGCCCGGAATTGAGATATTTTTCTAGCAAAAATTTCACTACTTTTTACGAGTGGCCGCGACCACCAATAACGTTGTCTTGTGCCCCAGTGTAGACACAAAAATTTAGTACCAATCCTGAAGGTTCAGTCAACATATACAACTTCAAACCATACTTATGCCTTATACTTTTTATATATTGCCTGAAAATTAGGCGTCCTCTCCAAAGAGCCATCGATTCGTCTAAACTCAAATTTTTCCCTGGATAATAAATTTCACTCATGTTTTTTACAAATAAATCAACAATGGGGTGAATTTTATAGAGTGGATCAGATGGTTTTGGTTCATACTCCTTCGGATTCCGGCAAAAATTCATTGCCCTCAGTATAACCAAAAAACGATCCCGAGCCATATTTTGGTAGAATATGGGAAAATCGTACAAATTTGACCTTTTCCAATAATGTGGGATGCTGTTTAGTCGTACATTCCCCATAAGGTAAAGCAAACCCAGAAATATTTCAAATTCATTTCTAGTCAAATTCTTCCATTCAGAAATTCTTGCACGAGGTAATGGACTTTTTGAAAGCATTTCCAGTGCATTGGCATTTGTCTCTCTTATAATCAAATCAAAAAACTCATCGTTTGCTATCAAAGAAAAGTAACTAAAAGGATTCTCACCTGGATTAGCTACTTTTAGTCCAGGGTTCCCTGTGAAGGGAATGCGTGAAACATTTTGTCTGTTTTCCGACCAAACTAATTGTGAAGGCGCGACAGTAGTCTCTAATGTGAATGTTTCCGGGTGAGGAACGATCACTTCACTACCTGCTTCTGCCCAACTATTGTCTGAGTCAAAGCTCTCTTCCTCACTACTATGTGACATAATGTCTTCTTCTTCATCGGTATCCAGGACAATGTCGCGGATAATGTCTTCTGACAAACATCGCACTTCCAAATCTCCGTGCAATTCGCCTTTGTGACGTTTTGGTCCAGTACGTGATGTCGATGCAATGGAATCATCAGCCTAAATATTGCATGATATAAAGATAAAAACTGTTAGTATTCTCCCATATATTATGGTGATTATACTAGAGAATTAATGGCTCAAAACGCCAATTACATTTAGTTTCACTTACTGCTGAGGAAGTTAAATTCCAATTTGACTGCGATTTCCTTTTCGTAGCTTGTGTCCGACGTGATAAGGAAAATTCGGGACCATCGGTCATCTATTCATGAAGATCCACAAAACATTTAAGCTATCCCAATTATATTACATAATACTTTTTAACAACACAAAAGCTTCCACAGCACAAATTGGCCCAAGAATTTTCAAACCAATACTTACCGTAACGGGCACGAGGCAACGGAAAGTACCTATTGATAATAAGTTCTTACGGCCCAATCAATGGTGAATATCAATGTGAAAAAAACGTCTTATGCACCATGAAAACAACGATCACCAATTCGAGAACGGAACTTTAGATAATAAAGAATAAAAAGGACGCACGTTAATGGGTAACTAAATGTTATACTGAAAGTGTTAATACAATGCTTTGCCATTACAATACCTAAGCTTCCAATGTTTTTTGAAGCATTTGAGTGCTAATACGTCACAGAATGGCGGAAGCTGTCTCCGGGCAATATTTTTACATACAGTTGTGAATATCTAGCGTTTTAGGCAGAGAACTATAAAGTTACTTATATCAGAGCACTCTTTGAAGAATCATAAACACGAATCTAAATTTCTCATTAATTTGCAAGTATGTATGAACAAAATGCAAAATAATCCTAATTTGCGTATTTGTAGAAAGCTACATGGTCCCTAGCACTTTCAACGCTGACCAAATAAAATGTTTATTTCATCATTCTGACGACACTCATTTGTTTACACAAATTGTTGCATTTGATGCTCTTGAAGTTGATTATCAAACTTGTTTTTGAAGATGCATTTTAATTTTTGTTTAAAAATATTTAATTTTTAACGTGATACCACGTCATTCGTCACTGGGATAGTCATGGAAAGAGAGTTTCATAGTTTCACAATTTTTCTGTGCCCTGGTGGTTAATTTAACCTCATATATATGTTTTACACGCTTAACAGGAAATTATTATTCACCACATATGTTTATAATATTATAATCGTTTCCATTCATATACCGCCTTTTATTACTCCTCCAAGCAATACAAATATCTGCGAATAACCTGCGAACACTTGATGCCTATCGCGACATTTGAGCTGCCACTTTGCAGCGGAACCTTTTTTTGCATTGAAAAGCCTACCTAGCAGAGGTAGAAATGCGTGGATGGGAGGGTGCGTGTTAGAGATTTGAAGGATATCTAGAGCGTAAGTGGGAATGAGATGGAAAGAATAACGGGGATCGGGTTGGAAAGAATGAATTCGGGTTGTCCCGAAAGGTTGTGAGCTATCGGTGGCCAGTGGGGGCTTCTCGTGGTCATCCACGAGGGTGGGTGGAAGAGCCTGGGGTGAGGCAAAGAGGGTTTAGAGGTGGGAGAAGGGAGTGCGAGGAAACACCTTACGGTCAAGATGCGTATAAGGTCTCCAGCTGATAAAGAACCCCTCCATTTCTGAGAATGTCGTGTCGGGTGAAAATCCTGTGCTTGCTCACAGAATATAACTTTACAGAAACTTAAATGGACCACTAAAACCGTCATCTTGGTTGACCATGTTTAATTTCTTAATTCGTAAAAACAATTAAGAAGAATACTTCACCAAAGCCCAGCCACTTCCTCCACTGACTTCAATACAATTTTCAACTTCCTTCCACCGAATTTGAAATAATATCCGCGGAACAAATTTACTTCGAAAATAAAATATTCACAGCTAGTTTAGACAAAGATACATTCTTTCTGTACGATTTTGTAGCACTGAGAGTGCATTAACTTCCTGATCTTACTCTTGTGAGCGGATTTCTTTGATTATTTCCATGCATGCAACTAGTGTCACGTTTGTATCTTAGTTGAAAAAGTTGTTATAAATTTTATTAAAGGTACCATTTCAAAACTGGGACGTTGTAGAATCTCGTGTTCACTCATTCCCGGCCACCAGAGCCCGGCGCTGCACAGTGGGGCCAAATCGCATTTTGCCGGACAAAAGTCCAAAACTGCTTTTTATGAGAGAACGTCTTGAAATTGGCACATATACACAAAAATGATTGCTGATTATGGAATAGTAAGTCATTTTTCATAGGTATTACCCGTTACTTAGATACAGTGGCTCAAACACGACCAAATTTCGAAAAAAGCGCCCGCTCTCATTTTTCTTCGAAAATCTTAAAAGTTGAGCAGATATAGGAATAATTAAAGGATATTTATGAAATAAAAAACATTATCAATTGTGAACAGGGTACTTTGCCTATACTATGCATAAGTTTCAGACATTTTTGCCTATATTTGAGTGATATTACGTCACATAATGGTGGACCATTGTTTTAGACAAAATTTTACATAAAGTAGACAATATAATCCTTATTCGGAAAATTGTCTCTGGGATACTTCACCAGAGTATAAATTGAAGATATTTGTAGGTTATTCCGTAAAATATTTGAAAAAAGTTTGCGACGCCGAGAATAAACTCGATTTTTCGATCGCGCGTCGCGGCCCGGCTCCGCGTAGCGGGACCTGGAAATACCGAGACTCCGTTGGATTGTTCATGTTGTGTGGATAATAACTGCTCGAATATAACTTTATCAGGCATTGCATGCTGTCACTGATTTCTAAAGAGTATATAATGAAGATCATTCGAGGATATTGGTTCGGAAGAATGGATCAGTTAGTAGTGTCCATATGTTCTTCAGTGCAGTCCATTCAGTTCACTCGTAACTGAGGTAAATTTGTTATTTGAATAATTTTCGGAATCATTTTCAATCGCAACCACTCTTAGTAGGGCAAGGAGAGTGATTTCAAATGTAGGAAAAGTCCTGATGTGGTGACGGAGATGTCACCTGAGGAGGTTTTGTCCTTACTGATCACTAGGGGGCTGACTTATAGTCCGTATAATACAGTTAGAAGCTCCGTTCTTAGTCACGGACACGAGTTGTATCCCCGATGCGGATTACCCCGATGGAATAAGTATACCCGAAAACATGTGCGAAGTGAATCTTCAATATTTATTCATTCACACGGTCTCACGGGTACTGTAGTGCGTATCTACAGCGCAAACCTCCAGCGATGCTTGTATGTACACTTTATGCTTGTGAAATTTTTCGAAATTTTTCCTTGTTTTACTTAAATAAGTTCAAGGCCCATGCACGCACTGTCATGATTTTGTGTGGTTTTTGTTAATAGAAAGGAGAGGAAGGAAAATTTGAACCAATGCACAGTAGGCTGAAATCGAAATAAATAGGGAAAAATTCCAAAATGACTTTTTTGGAGATAGAATCATGAAAATTGGTACAAATACTCATAATTGATGGGCAACCATGAAATGGCATGTCATTGGTCATGTTCTGTCGCCGTTACCGAGATGCAGGGGCTCAAACATAGCCAAAATTCCAAAATTACACCCGACTTCAGTTTTATTTGAAAATCTTCCTATTTAAGTTGAGGGTGACGCTGTGGGAGGAATTTGGTCGGATAAAAAACTAGTATGTCTGTTAAAACCACACTTTTATTTTACTGTTCTTGACTTTGGGAGATTTTTTCTGTAATGCAGGTGAATTACGTAACAAAATGGTGGACGCTATTTTCACGCAAAAATTACTTTTGAAGTAGTAAATATCTGGCATGTTAAGTGCCTGTCAAGTGACTCATATTAAATCAATTGTTGATGCTTTTTAAAGGTAGATATGAAAAAAAATTGAAAATTCGTATGCAACGCCAAAAATTACATTTGGTTTTTCGTACGCGCGTCTGGAGCTTGAGACACGAGCCGAGAGCTGGAAATGACGTGACGCGAGTAAGTTTTTTCAAGCCATAAGGAACATAACGCTTCTTATTGGCCTTTTTTAATATGCGTACATTGCTATTGATCTCCACCGGCTCTGCATGTTTAAAATCATGGGGATATAGAAATATTAAGGTCTGTCAGTGTACGCGAAATCGCGTTCAAGGTTTCTTCTCTCAAAAGTAAACTTCTTATTCACACCCTCAAAGCCTTAAAATTCCTGTATTTTTCACATGAAACATTATTTTACGTTCCAGAGGGGCACTATTAAGGACTTCTTTCCGTTTATTTGTCCCTTCGCCCCAGCAGTCCAAGCCTTTGACCCTCCTAGGAGGTTCATGCAGAAAGGTACATTTCGGACACCGCGGAGCTTTTGGTTGTTCATCGAGAAAATCAACTAAAATCTTTCAATTTCCCTCCGTTACAATATTCATATCGGTACATTTTGGACACCCCGGACATTTTGGTTGTTCATCGAGAAAATCTTCTCAAATCTTTCATTTTCCCTGCGTTACAATATGCATATACCTGATTTATAGGTCACATTAGACTTTATTCATCTAGGAAAACTTTAGTTTCTACTTTACTTGAATTATGCACACAGGGAAGAAACAAATTATCGGAAATAACTTACTATTGAGGCACAACAAAAATATATTCTGTTCGTCAAAACCCTTAACTTACATTATTTTTACTCATTCCCTGCTGTTATGTTTGATTGAAAGAGTTGTAGTGAAAGCAAAGCTTAGTAGAAGTGAATACTCTGCATTCAATTTCATTTGCTAGTGATATAATTATCTCCGTATCTCCGAAAAGATGGGAGAAATTGTGGATATGCTAATTTTGAATAAAGAAAAAACGTTTTATTATGAATTTTTATATAATTTTTTAGTTCAAGTAAGTCCTAGTTTTTATTACTTTAAAATGAAAGTGTAAAGTGTGTTACACCGTCAAAAAGTTTTCATTTTGAATTGTTTCCCATCCCATTCCACTAATGTGTTTAATTTAAAAAAAAGGACAATTTAGAGTAAATCAAAAGATTATGTATGAGAATGTGCAAGTTTCTTCTACAGAAAATGCTGGTAATCAGGTAATTCTTGGTTATAAAATAACCTGAAAGTTCGCAGTTCTGGTCTAAATTGAGTGAGGGGGTTTGCCGGCATTTAGAGGGCTCGGACCACTCAGTTGCCCAGGGGCCCGAAAATCCTGTCGCCGGGCCTGCACTTCCTTCCTATTGGTCACTTGCACTGGTGAGAAGTTGTGACCTTTCATTACGAGTTCACTCTACTAATCACAAAACGAAAAATCAGAAAGGTTAACGAGTCCTTAGTGAACAGTGAGGATATTTGATGTGGTGACTTGGTAGCATGTGCTCAACAGGACCCAGGGACTTCGAGAAAAACATCATAATTCCTCAGAAAGAAGGCAAAAATTTGCAATTGACCACGTAAAAAAAACTTTATTCCGACTCGGGTTTCGTTGTCACTGCAACATCTTCGGGTGACAAATAACATCAATGGTGCGCTTATATATGTAGTATGCGAGGATGTGAGTAGTGAGGAAGAGGTAGGCGGGAAAAGAGGGGGCGAGCGGGCAGAGGAAAAACCCGTGAATGGAAGGGCCAGAGTGCAGTGTATGAGGAGGAATCTGAGGGAGGGGGGGGAGTAATAAACACATCAACTGGCGGAAACCCAGAATTTTTAAAAAGTCTCATAGTGGAAAGGGTTTTCACACTTCGGATCCTGGAAGCACTGCCACGGCTTCAACTAAAGTGCCACATGGTGCGACTTGTTGTCACCGGGGAAACAAAGGGTCCACGTCCCGGGGCTGGAAAAGACCTCGTCACTGACCATGTTCGATCTGTTGCCGCATATGGTCTTCGTGTGGGAGGATTCCGGAGTGGGCGCCGGTCATCAAAGTCCTCGAAGACGGTGATGACCGGTATGACCGGCGCCCACTCCGCAATCCGCCCACACGGAAACCATATGCGGCAACAGATTGACCATAGTCAGTGACGAGGTCCCTTCATGGTATCATGTCGGACACAATCAAAGTCATATCGGGAGTACCCCAGGGCAGCGTAGTAGGTCCGCTTATATTTCTTATACTTCAACAATCACTAAAGATTTATCGTGGGGAAGACACACCCAGGAAATATGCAGCCGAGCGAAGAGAAAGCTAGGATTTCTAAAAAGAGTACTTGGGAAATGTGATGAGAGGACAAAAGAGCGATGTGACTTTTCACTGGGGTGGGAGTCATTATTTACATCTACATCGGAAAATGTGTCGGGTCGTAAAGCAAAGGATGATAGGATACACAGAATTTAAGGCTGCTCTATAGCAATGAAATACCTCTAGATTACACTGGTAACGGCTGTCGGGCGTTCATCCGCGTAGTGTTGTGTCAAGGCGAAGACAGTTTCTCCAGCCATCCTTCCTGGCGTCATAGGGTCACAAGTGACTATGCGTCGAAATTGGCCGTCTTATATAGGGGCTTGGGTGTCGTAGGTCGTCTCTGCCACACACCCTCGCAGTGGCTAGCAGGGTATCGTGTAGATGCAGGTATGTTGTCTACATGTATAACCGACAGGGAAATAAAGATTATTATTATTATTATGTCGTTAGTAACTAATCAACCGTCTCCGAGTCTCCCGCTAGCATCGGTTTCATTGTCATCATAATGGCCGGAAACTCAAGAGGGGATTTATCCACACTTCGATCCTAAATTCAAACCACTCGCTGCCATCCGATACTTTTTTCCTATAAATGTGGGTTTTGACAATCTAATTCTATCCCTACGTCCAACATATTTCTTTCAAATCAAAGCACTTTAAGTTATTATATTCAACCCATCTACCTCATTCAAGTAGCCATGCTAATGTAATTAGCTATTACAACTGTTAGCACAATGTCTACTGTCAAGGCCTACTGTCAGCGCAGGAATTATGTTCACTCGAGTTTGGAGAAAAATCAACAACACAAAACAAAACAACAGAATTACTGGCGTAAAATAATAATGCCTATTTTTTTTATTTGATTTTACGTTATTTGACAGAAAATTAAAATTTTTGAGGTGTGTTTTTAAATTTTTACAACGGTTGTAATGAAAAAAGTGCCGGCTTTTGACGGTGTTCGAGCAAAGCGCCGGCTTTGATGCATCGTAACCCAACAGCAACATGTTCAATTAATCAAAGTATACCAAATGTTATATATATGTTTTTCGATAGATACTTAAGTGTCAAGTTTGTATCTTTGATGAAAAAAGTGTTATCAATTTTATAAAAAGTAGACATTTCAAAACTTGGGCCTTGTAGACTTTCGCCCTTAGTAGCGTCGTTATCTGCATATCCTGACCGTTTTTAATATACAATTGTCCTATATTTCAATAAATGTCGATGTTTCATTTATGTCGATTGTTATTTCTACTCATGAAAGGGAGTTCAGCGGCTGACCCTCTACCAGCGCACAGTGGGGCCAAATCGCATTTTGCCGGACGAAAGTCCAAAACTGCTTTTTATGAGATAACGTCTGCAATTTGGCACATACACACACAAATGATTCCTGATTATGGATCACTACCAATAGACTACTTCTCCCCCTCTCTCTAGTTGTAAGTGCCGGAAAAAAGAATAATTTTAACACGTGCATCATCCACTTCGTTCAATCACAACAGAGACTGCGAAACTCTTTCGCCCAATCAATATGGGGGACACACAGGTGACTCTGTCAATTGAAGTGGTTGCGACAGGATCTCTCCTAGCCGACTTTTGCGGTGAGCAAATAGGGATATCAGCAAAGGAATTATATTGAAATGAAAATGTGTACAATTAAGCACAATCTATTGATACCATAAATTTATACCTAGGCAGTTAGTAAACAGGTGAAAATGTACATAAAAACAGCTACTTTATTACAACTATTAGATCAATAATTCTAATATGTCACAGAAAATTTTTCTACATATTTTTGGCAATCTATCACAATACGGAATATGATGATGGTCAACGGATTAACATTACTTCTGATTTTATTCATCCACAACAGGAAGCTTTTCAAAGGGTAGAGAAAATAATGATAAATCATCTAGCTTGCGAAACCAAATGTTCATTCTAGCGTCGTAGAAGTCCCGCGGCGGAATCTCTTTATGTAAGGGGGGCACATTATTTTCTTCATCGTCATTTGCCTCTTCCGATGACGATGAAATTGGCATTGTCATTTCTTTCGCCTTGTACCTCTTACTATTTACTTTTCCCATGCGTCCACAGGATGTTCGTTTCCTTCGCCCAGGTCTGACCATATTCGAACGTGACCTGGTTCCACATGGGCCCCCTTCGTCTTCACTGGAAGGGATGGTGTCAGGATCCTCGGGAGGTTGTCTCGATTCGAGCCAAAGAGACTTGAAATCCAGTGGCCATGCTATCTCGAAGGCGGTTGACGTTACGGAGGAGCTCTGGTGTGGATGGTCGGCGGCTGATGCAGAGGCTATAGGTTCCATGGGCAATGAAGGGCAATAAGATTGCGTTTCCTCGACTGGCCGCTCTGCATCAGGTTCATCAAGGGGGGACACTGGTCTCTCATCACTAGACATGTCCTGACGGTAGAAAAACACTCAAAAAAATACTCCTATTCCTAGGGCACCAACTAAATGTGGTTTTGGAAGAGATTTTATAACTAATATTTGTCTATAGCGTTTGTGGCGAAACAGAAAATGAAATGAAGAAGATTTTAGTAAGCCTAGAAAAGATCTGACCGTGTGTAATTTGAAAGTGCATAAAAATGAAAAAATGATAATTGAGTGGATGAGAAGATGCCATGGCTAATATAAAAATGGAGAAAGAAAAGGAAGAAGAGATGAGTGTGTACGAATTTCTACGAAAAAATCGAATAATTAGCGATGGTCGAGGCAAGAATTATATCGTTCTCAGAATAGCCCAGTCGAAGAGGGCAAGTTACTAAAAGAAGAATAATGGATGGTGAATAACCACTTCTAACGCAAAACGATTTCAACACTTTGTAAATGTGGAAGTATCTAGCAGGCCACACTTATACCAAAAAAATCTAACAAAGAAATACATAATACGTAAATATATAAATAAATTACAGTATTGTAGTACAATAAGAACGAACGAAATGATAGAGCTATTTCGCATAATAACCCAATGCAATAAAATGAGATTTCAGTTATTTATTCAGAATTCAATAAGTGGTGAAAATACATGTTAATTTATGTTAAGTTCAATCAGGTCCTGCTTAGCTATTGGGATATTCAGACCGTGCCTTTGTTATTACGCACATAGTACTTATTTTTCACGCAATAATAATAATTAAAATAAGACATATACATTTATTCTCGCAGTTAAAGCCTCAATTTGGGTGCTTTTAGACAAAGGTCTCTTATTCATTATCATTATATTGGGATGGTAGGTTCACGTAAACCCCCCCACCGGTGTCTCTTTCCCGCACTAATACCTTACGCACTTTTCAAGTTGCGCGGGCACATTCCACGAGCGAGTGGCCGCGCTAAAAATGAACCACTATTTCGTTTGTCATTCTGTCTGCCCAACACCGTGATCGGAGGGTTTAAAAGGGGCCGCATTGTAAACATCGAGAGGAGACCCAAAGTGACAGTGATCAGTGCACTTCGTTCGAATGAGGAATCCAGAGAGAGCCACAGACAGAGAGAGAGAGACGGAAGCCGCATGGTTGAAGCAGCACGACATGGCGAGACGCGTGTGCTCTGATAACATATATGGTGGTAGGCGCAGTCTGACCCCCCGGTTCCCGAGCTGCATTCAATGAGTACCATCAATTGCAGAAGTAGTGCGAGATTGTGCGATTTGTAGACGCTTCCTTCTGACTCGTAAGTACTCGAAAATCTCCCTATTCCCGGAGATTGGCCCTCCCAGAGATTGTTTCTCTCGTCTGTTTAAGCCCCCCTCCCAAGTGAATCGACAAGTGAAATTATTTCACGACCACGTGTGCGGCTCAACGGAATCCCTAATTCTCTTCATTTGATTTATTTGTGCCACAAATATCCCGTTCATTTCTTGAGAGACTCAAATTAAGATCTGGAAGGTGGATCTTCTATATTCCATTCATTCTGGTATTTGTTGCAAGCAGCAGCATTAATTGTAGGTATAAATTACTTATAGTTTTTCATGTCTTTTTTCCATCAGTTCGTTCACCCACTGACTAACCCCTTCATCCCTCATTGGTTTTAAGTGTCGGCGTTGAAGTGAAGTGTTCTAAATAGTGAAACGAATCAGAGTTAAATAAATGTTCGTGTGTGGTTAATGGAAAAACGTGGTCACTCGCTTCATTGGTGATTGCTTGTTCGCTCTATTTAATGCCTCCTTCTAATGCGGTCAGATTATCTCGCTCGAATTTACCCACTGCCCCTTGATTAAATCTCTCCTCGCTCTACCAACTCGCAAGCTAGTCACTTGGTAAATGAAGTGGCCTTGGTGGCGCACTTATGGTTAAAAATTCTTTTATAGGACGCTTTTTCCCTCCGGGAACGGCAAGGAGGGAATCACAGGGGATCATAATTGCCAGGAAGGTGGATGTGACGGGGGTTTAAGTGTCCGAATTCGGCCACGCTGTCTGATCGAAGGATCAACGCGTGTTCCGTCACAATATTAACCTCCTCAGAGTTGGAAATACTAGTGTGGAGGTAAGGAAGCACTTCATGAAAACATACATCGTGGATATTGCTACTTAATGGGATTTTGCTTATGGCAACAACTTAGAAATTGGTGAATTTTTCGTGAGTCCCAGCACTCCCTATTACATCAATGTGCGGTATTCTGTAAATCAAATGCCCCTTGAAGAATATTAGCTTCCAAATAAAATATCACGCATTTCCTAAATAGGAAAGCAAAAAGGAATGAGAATAAGAACAATTATGTTTCATAAGCACAAAATTTATTTCATTATTACGGTGGACAATTTGATTTAAATTCGCTGGGTTATAGAAACACAAATCACGAAATATGAAAGGTCCTCGAAAGTGGGATTTCATTTAATATCCTTGATTTGAGCTGGTTATATCAATAAATCAGATTATATCATAGGCGGATTGGATATTTTGATATCCATTGGTGGATTGAAATTTGATATCCATTATCACAATATAGTTTCAAGGAACGCTAAAAAATTACAAATTTAGCACCGTCAAGTTTACATTTTGGCTCAATTATACCCAATAAGATCCATGTATCGCCTACGAACTTTATCGCAGATTAGCGTTTGATCTGCTGGACCTGACTGCATCGAACCCTCGGCTACTGTGCTGAAGAGATTGTGCTTCATATCCAGTGAGAAGTAAGGATCAATACAGTCTAATGCAAATAAATCTGTAATCGGAGTTGCCTTAGTCTAGATGGGAACGGAAATGGGAGACAGAGAGAACGGTCTCTTTCCAGCTCTAAGTATGGAAAAACCTAAGGAAAAAAAAGAAATTGCTGTTTTAGCATCTCCAGCTTAAGTTGTTAAACAAGATGAAATAGGTAATTCTACTGAAATTTCTGACAAAAGGGCGTCATAAACCCTAGCTGTGGTGGTGTTCCAAAAATAAAATGCCCAAGTGTAAGTAGGTGTAGTATTTATGCCTGAATCCTGGGGAAAATTTTTTCATGTCATTCCATATCATGTAAAAAGATTTTCATAGACTAATATACAAGTTTCTTCATCACCAATTGCAACTTGCGAGACACAATGCTCATTTTTGCAAATGAATGTTTAAACAAAAAAAGTTAATTTATATGAGGAATGGAAGGCTGTAAATCAGTTTTATTGCAGAATAAAAAAGAAATAGGATAAGATTTAGGCAACACAACTGAATGAAAAAGTTACTTATTGAATAACACCAAATACGATCCATCTCTTATATATCTCTTCCCCCGAGCGCCTTCCCTGCTATCTATGCCCTCTAGCTGCCAGCATTTTCTTATCTTCCCCTTGCTTAGCATTCTCCCTCCCTTCCCATTCCCCCTCTGGGAAGAATGGCACCGAGGCTTATCAAGGACCAACTGCAGCGCTTCCCAGCGTTGAACGTGTACGCCCTTTTTTGAGCACATGGCGATAGAGTAATTACGATGAGCTTTGCTTCTTGCCAAGAAAATAACAAAGCAAGCATTCTTATACGCGCTTTTAGTTGTGCTAGTTTATGATCCTCATACCAAAATGCAACTACCTATGATATCCGTTGATACACTTGTATCTATGTGCTATTGAACATATTTACCGCCAAGCGCGGCTTTAGTGTTGGTTGGGGTTCACCATTGGTCGTGGATTCTTTGAAGCCCTTTCTCCCTTGCGTTGCCATCCTTGATGGACCGCGAGGGCTCAACATCTAGTACCGTGAACCTCGGTGAAATTGCATTGCGACTTAGGGATCCTGGGTAGCGTAGTGGTCTGCGCAGTGGCCCTAGAAAGACTAAGGTCCGTGGTTCCATTCCCGGTCCAGGTGAATTTTTTCGCATATAAATTAATGTATATTTACCACTATTCATATCCCTGATTGTACAAGGAGCAAGGAAGTTTTCTGTTTATTCGACAATCAATTTCTCTAATTTTATAATCATACTCTATCTATAATCATAACCCAGTCTATCGTAGTGAGTTGTAGTTCGCATATCATTTTAACGTCGTCAGTGAAAATATTGTCTTGGAACTCAGTTACGAGATGAAATCAATTTCTACCTACTATCTCATAATGACTACCATTTTAGTTCATTTAATAGACTGGTTACGCAATAAATAAGGACTGATTAAAATATCATCTTTTGAGCCATGGGTAATTAGGTGGCTCGAGCAAATAAGAAATTATTTGGGTAATATTGGGGGTTATAAATTTCAGCTTTTAACGAAAAGCACCAAGGGTCCTTGAATATTGAGGTTTGGCAATTTCATGGGTATATTATTCGATCCTAAATGGCAGTTTCCATCTGCTAAATCGAGCAAACGAGCCGATATTCCGAGTCCTCAAGTTTTATCTTTATACCTTTGAAGTACTCGAAACTCCACAACAAGTACCTTTGTCATGAGCTGACATGTCCTCAAATTGTAACATACATGCAAGTAAAAATGCTCATGGAAACCTTTTAGATATGAATTCACGAGGCTCGTGCAATAAGTGGTAATTAACTGCATTGTAACATAATAGTTATCATACGCTTAGCCATTTCTTGACATTGTATAACGTCATGTATTCCAAAGCTTGCATGAGTTATTATAGGCATTCAAAAGTGTAAATTATAGTCACATCACGATGTTTAGTATAATCCACAAATGAGTTTGATTCTTCTTTGAGACAAATTGTGACCTAGAGCATGGAGCCGTCGACTTCAAAGGCGTAGCGAGCGATTAGCCAGTAGTTAGACCCTTTAGTTTTCATGTGCATTCCCCTTCGATTATCATTGTTTAATTTAGTATCACACGTTGAGTTTATTCTGTGTGATATCTTTCAGATATGCTTTTAGAGCTGCTCAATCATGGATTATGAACCGAAGGTGACTACAGATGAAATAAAATGAGATTTGTAGGTGCTCTAACCACTCACGTCATTCTGATAAAATGAAAATTCCTTATTTAGGCTTCCTCAGTACGTCAGTGTTAAAGATACTAATCTTTCGGGATTTGTGCCACGTGAAGCTATTTCCTTGGACGACGGTTTCGCCGGCGTTGCAGTCGGCGTCCTCAGATCAAGTGTTCGAAGTTTCATTTTCTGTCCGTCTTATATACCTCTCTTGTTCAACCCCGGTACATTCTGAATCATCGATAGATTGTTCGGTTAAGCAGGGTACGGCCTGACTATTCGGAGTTGTATTTTTCTTGATTAAACGTTTCCAAGTACTGGAAAGCGTATCACTATCCTCTCTGTTGAAATTCATTAATTTCTCGTGAATTTCGCTTCTCTCTGCTGTATCAATCAATGCTGTAATTAGTCAGTAATTAGCTAATTACTGACAATCGAGAATATGGGCATTTCACAACTGGAAACAACCGACGCGCATCAAATTCATTGCTGAAGTCTTGATTAATCTCGTCATTTGGAACGAATCATGAAAAGCAGGGCATGGAATTGGAGTGAACAAACCTTCGTCCCAAAAATATTTTCCTCCCGAAATATTCGTTTAGTCTTGTCCCGAAACGTTTTTCGTCTCGCCTCACGTTTCCATACGACTAGCACGTATTTTTCCTTCTGGAATTTCTCTAACCTGAACTTAATTTCGCTATTCACCAGAATTATTGCTCCGACTGATTTTTTAAAATTATTCAATAAACACACTGCGGGATCATTGCTGTAATCAAACGCATATTTTTTAGAAAATATATATTTTTAGTCCTAAAACTTTAGTCTCGTCTCGTCACAACACCTCTCCGTCCCATATTTTTCGTCCCGTTCCGTTCCGAGAGATTCTTCGTCTCTGGGACGATTTTTTCACCTTTTCATCAATCGTTCTAAGCCCTGATTAAAAGTATCAGGTTGCCAACACAGCAATGGGGGAAATATTTTGTAACAGAAGGGTAGAAGCATTTCTTTGCCGCAATTTTATTAACTCGTTTACGCTGACGTACCGTGCCGCTGATCTTGAGTTTGGATTCTAGATAATGAGTTTGAAATGCCACGTACCTGTAACGTGTGTGTTTAGACTCCGTAGAGACTGTTGAAGGACTCGAAAATGTACTCGGTTTTGAACAATGTGTCGCACGTCAAAGCTTTTTAGGTAGCTCTTGGGATTTCACAGGTGCAGGAGAATGTGGTTTCACGGGTGGCATTTGGATCTTTAGGCATTTTATTCCGTGTCATACGTGGAGATCCTCATTCGACCCTCCGCGCGGTCATTTCAACAATGCATTTTGTACTCTCCCCTCCTCAAACGGGTACCCTCACTTTCATTGCGCACGCTCATTCCTTCTTATCGGAAGTCAGTAGTCAGCGGACCATCACTGTCCTATCCTTCCTCGGTCCACTCCACGTTGTGTATCGGAGGAATTTCACCTTTGCAAAGCGTTCTCTTCCGGGCGACGGCGTTTGGCGATATTCGGTGAGGATGAGGGAATATGGCAGATGACCTTGTCAACCCCGGCACCATATGCCAGAGTTTTTTCGAACCCAAACCAGGTCAGTGAAGAGATAAACCATTTCGTGATTCACATGATAGACAATGGTCATGTATATTAAAATCTTTGTACATGTCAAGTGAATATAATGCTACACGCAATGTTTTCACACTACCGCACTACAATGCATATATTTAGACTGGCTATTAAGGTGAGGTTGACATCATATCACCTGGTGGTCCACGGGTTACCACAATGTCCGCATGTTCAAAGAAGCTTTTTCATATTCGGCCGCGTTAGTCAGGTATCGGTACACTTCTCGTCCCTATCCGCACCAAAGTATGTCAAGCCATTCAGTCACGCTGGACTTGCAACCTTAAAGTCATCATCAATTACGTTTCTCTGTTCCTCAACTACTTAAATGATTTTCACAAGGGTTGCATAAAAAAGGTCGCGGGTAAGAATTTCAATAAATGGAAATCCCGCGTCGATTCTCATTGACGTCAAATACACATTACCGGAGTCGAGGCGAAAGAGTATCTGATTTAACCTCTCTAGATTGTTCATTATGCTCATCTTCAAAGCTCATCTTATGAGTGACAGAAACACTAATTATTCCTCACCAGCAGGATTGTACGACTGAATCCTCTCTATTGCTCCGGTTTTAACCACGAGTGTTCCACAATTGTCATTTGAACGGTTCGGAGTTGATTTATTTTAGTGGCCTTCTGGTTGATTCCTAAACCATCGCTATCCCTGTTTATCTAATGTAGGTTTTTAAGGACTGATGTTCTTGTAGGTGTGGTGGTTTCCCATCCCGAAAACCCGGATTTGAATATAGTACACGATAGCTTTTCCATAAATATACCGGTGTATTTAAATTCCTTTTGAAAAAAATAGACCTAAGCTTCCTACATATATGCATAGTATTAGTATCCAATTTGGGTGCAATGTGGAGAGTTCACTGTCCGTCGAATGGGACGTGAAAATATCAACCTCTTGGTGAATTTTTAAGAGTAGGCCAATGCCTACCGCGAGTACTTCTCCACTCTTATTCCGTTCCCTAAGCATGGCACAAATGGCATAGGCAGGTCGCCTCTCCCAATTAAATACTACTACCTGTTTACTATATGGCGATTAAGAAAATTGCAGTCAAAATTCAACCGAAGTCTATTAAACCTGAAAAGAAACTCTGGTTACGGGGTGTTGTAAAAAAAACTAACGTAACGGAGCTCCTAAGAAGAAAAGCCATTTAATGTACTTCGGGAAGTCTCTCGAAGGTTAAAACAACCTTCTCAGATGAAGCACCTTGAGAAATGGAAAAATTCTGTTGCCATGAGTGTGTATGGTAGGGAGTGAATAACCACACAATAAGTGCTATATACTTCCGTACACAATGCCAAAAACGTTGTGTAAATATGCACAGAACAATTAGGTTAATCAAACATTAGGTACATACATACTATTGTATTTACGAAAAACATAACTTTGTTTTAGGTTCAAGCATTTGCTTGCATCCAGCATGATGTTCATAGCGTTTGCTATTTTAAATTTAGTACATTCCTTGTAAAATTAAAATTCCTTTTTATAAGACTAGACCAAAGTTCCTACTTATATGCATATTTTTACAACCCCAAGACGCATATTCTCATCTTTGAATTGATCATGGGTTGAAAGACCTTTTTTTCCTCCGTTTGACTATCGATTAATCTCTTCTTATTTGCATAATATTATCTATACGATGAAAATTAACATGTGATGTGATTACATTGATCATGAAGTCTAGGATTCTAGTGGATTAACTAGTGATCGTACTCCTCATCTTGCCGCTCTCCAAATGTGCCGCACTAATCTTTTTCTCGTTAAATATTGATATAAGAGGGAGCAATCAACACCAGAGTTTATTTAAAAGCCGGATAATTAGGTAGAAATAAGTGTTCACAGCGGAGGAAGGGATGAAATGGACGAGATTTTATTTTATGTACATTACATTGCACAACTAACTACATATTCCAATTCACCAGCTGGAAAAATTCGCACCCGGATGGAGTTTTAATCCGCGACCTCAAGCTTTGCAGGCGATGGGTTTACCCCGTCGCCACCGAGGCCGGAAGGAGGGGTGGAAGGGTGGAATGAAACCCAGCGTCGGCATTAGCTTTTTCATAACGAAAAGCACAAGAGTGTGCCCATAACTTACCGTCCACTCTGTCAGACGGAGTACTGCAGTCGAAGTTCTCTCCCTGAATAGCACTCAAGTATGAGCTGGTATAGAAAACGAAATATCTGCAACTGCTCGACCCTGCTTGAACTTTAACCACCACTTTGGGAGGCCAGTAGTCTAGCCACGACACCAGCGTGGTTTCCTCGTATTATTTAGTTAGTTTGACATTGCAAAAAGGGGATAGAATTTGTGTATGACTATAGAACAGTCCTTCCATCCCAAAGACCTGGGTTAGAATCCGGGCACTTGCTGACTTTTGGTTTTTAAATTGCCTGCTTGAGTAACTTGTGGAGAGCACTTAGAGTCTAGTACTCTGCCCGAGGAATCTGACGTCAAGCCGTGGTACTCTTGGAGCATTTCGTAAGAGGAGGCATATGCCGACTCTTTATCCACACTTCGACTCTCTACTCCTAACCCTACCCAGTTACCCACCTATCCTCTTGGCCTCCAATCATTTACTACATCATGCCTTTGTCCATTGGGCCATGGACTGAATGGGGGGTGCTGGGTTTGGGGACGTGGTGGCGGCGAGGACTGTGGAATGGAATTGGCAATAGTATGGCATTGGGTTTTTGTGGAATACGGCTATCCATTTATCAGTTCGGAGACTTACGATAGCCATACTTCTGAAACTTTTCAATGGTTGCCATCGTGTTGCGTCGCCTTTGGTGGATTTGTTTGGTTTCCGCTCCATCTTTTTCCCACCCTCATAACTCCATGGCAACCTTGGGTGCATTATATGCTCCGAATGACATTTCATTCACGTAATTCTAGCCATCAAATTTGGTCTTTGATTCTTTTTGTATATGCATGCAAACATAATAAAGATATGCAGTGTAATTATTCGTTACCTAGAATCAGCGTATTCCTTTGAGATTTGGAAGCGGTTCCTCTACCCTAGGTCCCGGCCCTTCAAGTGACCCGTATTTTGGCTTCCTTAAGTTTGTCAGCAAGTTCTTCAGGAGTGGCTACCGACAGCCATGGTCATTTGCGCCATTTACGATAGGTGGGTAATTGAGTAACGGTAGGAACATTTCAGGTAATGGAAGAAGGATGGAGAGGAACCCGGCGGCGAGCTCTCAAGTAGGGATCAGTTTGCCACTGAAGAATCCTTCTCCTTCGAGAATGGAACCTAGATCTTCGGATGACCTTGTGTGTCAAGAAAGAATAAAAATTACTATAGTCTTTTTCTTCCTATTTCTTTATTGCAGTAATATGGCTGAAAATAAATCAGCTCTTGTTTAAAAAAATGATATTTTATCATTACAATCGATATTATTACTTATGACTCAAATCACTGTATTTATCGCACCCACATACCAATATTGTCCGTTGCAATGCAAGTCCTAGGGGCGTCCACGTAGAGAACTCGTAAAAAAGAGAATATGCGACTTTATTTGATAATTTGTAGTCCTTTGTGTAAGAAATTTGTAGCATGTTGCAGCGAAAATGCATGTTAAGATCAACCATATCGAAGCCGAAAACATTTATGGCAAAATATCCACCGATGATCATATTGCCAAATCGAATCCGACGCTGCCGACATCTATTAATTTTCCTATTCTCTCATTTCAGGAGAGATATAGGCGACAGATTATAGGAAATAAATTTTCTGACCAAACAGCACAAAATTTCGTATTTACAACAGAAAATATAAGATGACAACGTACACCAAGTATAATTATTTCATGCAATTTACACACCATGCTTCATTGTAAATGAACTAACTTTTTCCACCTACAACTCAGCATCACTGCTGGTGATCTAATGCTCCCTGCCACACTTTCAAGAGGGTAAAATGCAGATGTATCTGCTCTTCAAGAAAGTCGCGAAGGAGAGCTCGGTTTAATGTCCCATTTGACGGACGATTAATGGCACCTAAGTGCTCTCCACACAGCACTGGGGCAAGGACAGTGTTATCATTGCAAAATATTTCCCGCTCTGGGATTGGAACGCGGGGCCCTTGAGGTGGGAGGCTAATGCTGATACCACTGCACCATGATCTTTAGTTCTGGTCAAGGCCCCCTCCCCCACATTCCGAAAAGTTCCCCCGCCCCTTCCCTCTAATAACTCAGGGTTACTCCGCTTCTCTGCAGGGCGGAAGCGCTTGCCCGCCTCAAGGTCGAGGAACCCCTCCGTTTCAGTAGCGTTCGGAGCCTCTCATCCCTCCCTCCCTCTCTCTCCCTTCCCCTTTTCCTTCGCGCCTTTATCCCCTTTCCATCGTGGAACGGTGATTACCTCGTATCTTCGCGCGGAAGTAGTATCACGCTCATTCTCCCTTGAGCACAGTCGTCGGCAATCGAAAAAAATAGAAAAAAGTCAAACTTCCATTTTGTTTTGAGATATAAACTAGAAACATCACAAAGCTTGGTTAATAAGGTATGTTACGTTATTTTCGATGTCTCTCACCTGATAGTTAGATACAGGGGCTGAAAAATTAAAAAAAAAATTCCAAACAACTCTTGCCTTTGTATTTTTATCCGAATATCTTCCAAGTTAAAGCTGTTGGTGACGTTGCTAGGAGATTGAGTGTGAGCTCAATTCAATTTGGAAGCGTGCATTTTCCACTATTTGGATCATTTCACGTGCAAGCGAATCCAAACAGAGCGATGTTAAGTCCGGAGTCGGATAGGTGTGGTGGCAAGTTCCCCATCCCGTGGGCCCAGGTTCTGATCCCCGTACCGGTAAACCTTTTTCTTTGGTAAACCGTGCCATTCTTGAGTGATGTGTTGAGAGTACTTCGGGTTCAGTACTCCGTCCGCCAGATGGGATGATAAAGCATGGACCCCTTCATCTACATCTACCCAACACCCTGAAAGTCACCATGAAGGTGTGTGGCAGGAAGTGAATTCACAAAAAACATGTTGTATATCATTTTTAAAAATGATTGGTGACCCAATTCTTGTAAAAACTAACTATTTAAAAAAGATTAATATAGGAAAGCAGCATACATAAACATGATGTTAATTAGGTTAGCTTTAAGTCCTTACACCATTCTCTAATTTTATGTTCAAATTTCCAGCCTACCATAGTTAGACTAGCCCTGGTTAGATTCCTGGCAGTAGCAGATATATTTTATCGGTAATCTATGAACTGAAATGCTGTATGTTGTCCTGTTATGGCGTGTCGTCGGTAGTAGACCAAGGCCAGATGTCTCTCCACCCCTTCCCCTTCCCCGGGATTGAACTACATATTATTTTCGGTCGGAAGCGCCTTCAAGTGTGGAGTTAGTCAGGAAAGCCACGGGGAGAGGGCGCGAGAAGATGGTCAGGATTAAAGCTCTGTATTTAGAGATATACAGAGCTTTAGTCAGGATTCTCGCTGAGCAGACGGCGGACATTGGCAGCTCTGTGAGCATATTCAGAGACTTTCCGAGCTGTAAGAATTTTCATAGGTGATTATTGAGGCTCGTTTTCCAGAGAATAGGGACTCTGATATACAATTGTAAGGTACTTAGTGGGATATTTCCTATACCCAGAAGTGTATAAATTATGTACCTGTGACGAGAGCAACAAGGCTGCCATGCATCGTCCCGCAATATCGGAGCATTTTCCGATCGAATTATTTATTTATTTCCCATTGCCACCGAAAACAGCACTTATGGCCTTTACATCGGGGTATTTAACAATTTAATAACAGACGAACATACACATCCATGTCCTAAGTGGTGAAAAATTCACTCAGGTGGGACTCGAACCCGCGAAACTCAGGTTGGCAGGCGAGGATTTAACCACGCCGCCACCGAACCGACAATTCAAATGACCAGTATATTTTTCCGTAAACTGAGTTTTCTCCATCCAAATTATTTGCCTATAATACATACATTTATGCTAAAGTATGTACGAATCGCAATTAATTAATTCCGTTTTCTTTGATGGAGGAAAATTCCCTATTCTCTTCTCCTTTATCAAATTTGACTTTAACTATTCACCTCTTGGCACACACCCTTCAGAATGTTTGCGGTATTATATGACTATAACTATACTTCGTAAAGCAAACCAATTATCGTGTGCGGAACTGATATTCAATAATTTTCACTTCGATAGTTATATCTACATATCTCTTGAGATAATGAGCTTGAATAATTATTTTACCAGCAGTACACCCGCTATCCTACTGGAAGAAGCCCAAGATTAAATCATATTCTTCACCGCCTAGTACTTAATCATACCGTAACCCCATTACTGTAATATTGCATAGCTTATAGTTTCTCAATGCCATAGGAATGAGATCATAGTTGAAAATTTATTTGAAAAAAAAAATGTTTGAATCTCGTACGCTTTTACTTTCGATGTAAGTCCTCGTGATCGCGTTATTGGCTTGCGGAAGGCTGGACGGAATGTTGGGAGATACTTTGGAGATACTTTGAAGGATTCTCGGATCTTACACCAGATCAATGGCTCCAACTTCGCCAACATTTCGGAAAACGACAGGTTATCCAGCCTCAGCGCCATCTGAGACAGACCTCAGTTTAGAGAATGAGTCGTTTTCCGAAAACACGGTAGTGATAGAGCTATTGGTGGAAGACCTGAGAAGCCTTCTCTCAGCTAATAAGTCGGGAGAACACCAAATCATGCATGACGATCATCATAATGTTACAAATACTGCTGATCTCTTTCGCAGAAGTTCTAATTTCTTGATATTACCTTCTTCTTAGGGGTCTCATATGCTAGAGGCATATTTTGAATGAGGCCTGACATGTGACAATAAGCATTTTCCTCATCCTCTCTCATCGCATTTACCTAGACAAATTTTAGTGAATCGTCATATACGGTATGCTACTTCTGTGATTTATCGGATGTTTATCCGATTGATTAAGTTGCAAGTATTACTTGCAATGTAATACTTGCAACATGTGCTACATAGGCCAGACCGGTAGAAACTTTGAAACTAGGATGAAAGAACACAAAAGATGTTGGAAAAATTGTGATGACAAGTCACTTCTAGCCAAACATTTATTGCAGACTTCTCACTCTTGTCAATTCCATCCAGAAATTCTTCATCTTGAAAGTAAGGGCTCCAGGCTAGACATTTTGGAGCAACTTGAAATTCTACAATCAGATTCGAATGTACTTATGAATGATCAAGTGTTTGTCAACCACTCTCCTCTCCTGAACATCCCCTTCCCGAAAAGCAACGACCAAATTCCCACTTCACCCCCCCCCCATAGCCAACCGACTCCACCTCCTCGGGTTTTTCTCTTTCTTTTTCCGGTCCACCCACCCACTCCCCCCACCTTATTTTGACCATTTTACCGCCAATAATCCCTTCACCAACCCCTGCTGTTTACCCTTACTCCTTTCCCAGTTTCCCTTTCGGGGACTTCCCACACACCTCCTCCTTGCCTCGCTAACTGCCGCCTCGTATCCCTTTCTTTTGACACGCGTCCCTTCATTCAAGAACCCCTCCTCCCCCGTTCCATACTTCCTTGGTTTTTCCGTCTCTCACTGTTTCCCCCAACCGTACCTTTGCCCCCCCCCCTCCCTCTGCCTCTTACTTCCCCCCCCCACCCCTTCTCCTATGTATAAATACGCTGTTAACATGTATGTTGGTGTCTTGTACCAGATGATGGCTCTGTGAGCCGAAACGCGTCGTACGCATTAATAAATTACTTGTGGAAAAGTGCACCGATATTTGATTCTAATATTTATTTGAGGTTTGCGTCACAGCATCTGCGGTGAGGTTGACAGTGGAGGAAACGGAGGGATATAGCGTTTGTGCTGAGGCTAGACATTAGTAACGGTCGGGGTCATAAAATGAAACATAAATGTTCGCAGAAATCCATCATTGAATGGGGAATGTTCATAAGTCTTCTTTTCATAATGTGCTTTCAAAATCATTATTAATTGCATTTCGGTGATTGGATTAGTTTGTTCGCGAGAGCAGAGTCATTCGTCCCGAGGATCCAGTTTCAAATGCCGGCTCTTTCAATGTTCGAGAGCTATCATCGGTATTCCGGCCCCTTCAGTATAGAGCACTATAAAGAGTACTCCGTCCATCGCGTGGGACGTTAAACCTCCCCATCGGCACCTTTCGTTAAAAGTGGGCTAAAGTAGAAGATAATTTCTGGCCTCACTTGGTGGAATACACTTATGTCCGAGATGGAAGAATTAACTCTGCCATTCCACATGGTAGGCTAATGTTAACGATATGTTTCCCTCCACCCCTCTTCAACTCTCTAAAAAAACAGTTTCTTTTACTCAATCGCCCACCTGTCGAAAATGGCGTAAATGACCTTAGTCGCCCTTTTCCCCGGAACTACTTCTACCTATATTTAATTTCATAACCCTGCCTCTATTTTACCACCCCATTCTTTCGCAAAACGAGATGAGAAAACGTAATGGCTATATTGTGAATAATGGTACTGGAATGATTGTTATCTAAAGTCAGTGTATATTCATGCAATGTAATTTTATGTTGCTGTTTAACACTAGGAAGACGGGGGTTTCGCTCTACCTAGAAGGACGGCAAGTGATCATTTGACCTCAACTTCGTTTTAGCGAATAGTTAGCTTTTATACATTCCCATGGATTGTTTTCTTGTAGAGGTGTTGATTTTATGTAATATTTATACCACGAAGGATTTGATAAAGTATTCCGATGGTTAAAAATACAAAATTAGCACTTATTTGAATCATAATGTAATTTATAGTCAATGGTTTCAAATTTATAGTCAATTAAACGCAGTATTGCAATTTTTTATAGTTATTTGCGTTTTACTTGAAAAATTAATGAGAATATTATGATGGTTTAGGATTCATTGATATAAAAATACAAAAAATATTACTGATCACATTTTAGGTACATGGTTTTTCATTTTGCACAATTTCCACAAAATATTTATTACATTGAAAAAAACATGGGAAGCAATGGTTTCGACAATTTAGAGATTTTTGGCAACTTATTCTCTTTTGTGTTCTTTATATGGACGTGAAAGTGGTACATAATGAGATTTTGCCTGTTTGATTGGTGCATGATGGTGGTGGTTGCGTCAGAAAAGATTCCTCACCCCTTATAAACTAATTTTTTGGTGATCTTTTCATGGTTCAGTTTAGAATTTTTCGTTTCCTTCTAGAGTACTGACCTCTTAATCGAGATTAGATCCAGTTCATTGAAAATACATGATTAGGCCACCTCCATGTGAAATTGTCCGGTTTGTTCCGCGTATACTATATAAAAGGGCACCTGCATTTCAATGGAGCAGCCTGACGGTTTGCAAGACCATTTTAATAAGTTGCAGAGGCCATAACATTCACCTGCCTTATGGTCTAAACTACGAGTCCTTTTCTATTTGAACTTGAATATTTCGTTATACTCAAGAATCAATCTCAAGGCATTGCGCTAGAGTATATATTTAGCCCCAGGTTTTATTCCAACTGTTTTTTACATCAGTGCGATAATTATAAGAGCGTACTCTCTTTACAAACTCCAATTATGATTATGAAACTTCCATTGCTCCAAAGTACAGTTTACAGTACGGTCACTCACCGACAAGCGGAACATGCTCAATATCGCCGCCTCTTGAATATTGGTTTTGGCATGCGGTATAGACCATGGAAGTAAATGGTACAAACTACTGACACTGATTCCCATTCATGCGGCGGAGGGCCGAACAAAAGAGCAAGGGCGAGTGAGTTTGAAATCCGCGCAGGAACGAATACAGCCATTCGTAAAAGATGTGTACCTGGATAAAGATGCACATCCATGGGAGTGAATATGGTTTCGGAAGTACGATAAAAATATAATATTTCCATAGTAAGAAAATTATCCATGCTAAAATACCATTGGAATGTGAAATTTATAAGGGAGGTGGGAAGGGGGACATTTACTTTCCCTGCGCTGCCTGTGGTTTCCCAAACATATCTGGTGCAGAATAATTCACTCAGTTTGGATTTGGGTCTCGATGTCCAAAGGCATTGAGCCGGCTCGAAATTTGTAACATACTTGTTCCAAGGTGCAGAAGCCAAACAATATTCGTCTGCTCTTAGCAGCCGACAACGAGTCGCCCTTGACTCGAATCGTAAATGTTCCATTATAATCAAGAATCGTTCCCAAGGCATTGCGCTAGAGAATATATTTGGCCCCAGTTTACATCCAACATCTATTTTTAGGCAAATTCTGCTGTCCGAAGACGCCCCTAGCATGTCAATGTGATAATTATAAAAAGGTCATCTTTAGACAAAAACCAATTGCGGTTATGAAACTTCCCATGCTCCACAATATATTTTACAATACTGTCACTCACCATCGAGCATAGCACGCTCAATATCAACGGATCTTGCATATTCATTTTTCCCTACGGTATAGGACTAATATCAAACCCCATTACAAAATGATAACTAGTTTGTTACACAGTGGCTTGGAGTGAGTTTGAAAAATATGCAGTAGAAAAGTGAAACTCAAAAATTGAGACTTTATTATGCATAACTTGGTGGAACCTCTGTGTATTTGATAAATTGAACACCTGATACTTGGTTATGTTCCACCATTGATAAAAACGGTGTAGGAACTACCGGTTTCACCACCTATGGCATGTGCAATGAATGTATCAGGCAATAGTTGTAATTTCGACCGCAGCTACTATTAAGTTCTCTTGCAATGTACCGTTATGCATTGCAACGGCACGGTTCTTGTCGCAATTTGTACAATATTTTTGCACTAGGATTAGAAAAGCGAATTCCTGTTATTTAGTGATCCACAATCGAGAAAAGTATGACAAAAATTGATGATAATTATAAAATATGAAATCACGTTTATTAATGAAGACCTTTATTGTTAATCATAGTTTGAATTGACCAAGCATTGGAGAAAGAAGATTTATGGTATTTACAGAAATTGAGTTGATGTTGTCGCTAGACATTTTCTTCCTATCTCAAAGGCCCGAGTTCAAATACAGTTACAGGAATATATTTCTTCCTAGTTCGAACTCTAGAAAATATTTCCTCCGTTGGTAAAAGGTATCTCCTCCCATGTGATATATTAATTCCACGAAGAAATTTAAAGGTAAAAACAAAGCTTTTTAATTAAAATTTGATATTTTACGTAACGAGTACTATGCTTTAAGAAAGATGGCTGGGCGATCCCTCACATGACGTTTGTATTTCTCATTTTATAAAATAACAAAATGGAAGTGTAATTAGGTATTGAATGCACTTAGAATGTTATCACTAGATTTCTGTGCCATAACCTCCACCTTGCCATCATATACCGCATCTGAGAGTGAATAATTCTAAAATATTATTCAGGTATGAAATACATTTATAATCCGATGGAAGCATTATCATCAACCTGCTAGAAGTTCAATGGATAAGAAAACATACGAAGTCTTATAGTGGTGTAGAAGAAACTCAGTGGCATTCATTTAGCGCGAGGTGCGGTAATTACGTATTAGTAGTGCTGCGGAACTGTGAAAGATGCTTTACATAAGAGATATACGCATGGCTACAATTTACTTACCTCGAACACCAAAGAGTGGTAAAGATGCGAGGGACTCATTTCCAACTAGGGCGAAACTGGAGAGATATTCAAAAAAATCCAGAAGCTTTCGTTTCCCGAATTTTGATCCAAAAGTAAGGTGACTGGATGAGAGGTGAATAGGTTAGAGCCGTTGCTTTCATTTTACTAATTTTGTGGAATTTAATATTAATTAGTTCAAACACCGTGCAATGTTTTTCAGTATTTAAGACATCTCCTGAAGGGAACTCAGAACTCTGCTTGCATCAATTCGATCATGTGCTACTTTGACCTGGAGAATACCTGACCGCTACTTGAAAAAAAACTAGGGAAACGGAAGCCTGCCTTTGTGGGAAAAATGGTAAATAAAACAAAAGTGGTGTAAAATTTTATATACAGGTCATAAAATGACCGAACAATGTCTAATGAACAACCAATATAATCTATTAATAAAAAGTTTACTACAAGGTCTCAGGACTCGCTTAAGTTGCGGGTTTACCAATCGGGGAAAATCTTATGTGTCTTGCAGTTGACTCTGGCTCAAAAAACAATCATTGTATAGGGTAGCTTCCAGAAGTATCCTCAAATTGACAAAAACTAATGGATTCCAAATACTATTCAACCGCATAGGAGAAAATATGAAATATACGGTTGAAGTAGTCACAAGCAATGCCATGGAATATATTACAAAGGTCTGCATGAGTGAGGGTGGGTGTTACTCACCCGTATCGGGTTTATTGACACTTTTTCATCATCTCTATATTTTTCACAGCACTGTGCATGATGACTCACTGTTTTCTCTGTAAGTGTCCTTGGGTTGTCTAGTTTTATAGCTGTTGTTATGCCATTGGTAAACAAGCTGGGAAAAATTTCACTGGATAATTCTGTAGACTTTTCATTATACGCAAAGGGAACAGCGGTAGTTTTGGGAAACACTAGCGATGCATCACATGGGCTAGGAAGGAAAATGGAAATCTACATATTTTCGGGATTCGCTTCAGGTGAGGGTTTGGCACTTGGTTCACTTCCAGCGGTACTCACAATTGACTCTGGCTCAAAAAACAAATGCCGCCCAGGGGTGATGGGTCTCTCAGGCGTGATTGGAGGGCCGTCATCATCCCAGCTGGTTCTGCCAGCTGCCTCAGAGAAAATCATACCAAACCCATTATTCTTCACTGTGTCCCCTTTCTCAGGCGTTGTTGGCGAATCAATCGCGGCATTTACTTCCTGTGAAATGTTTGTTAGACAGCCAGTATTCAACTGATGGCTGCAATCGGTACTACTGGTTTCCAATTGAATGGAAGAGGAACATTAATGAGGAGCATGAACATTACGGTGCAAATAACTTCCAGGAGGTATTGGGCGCTGAGGAGTGGAACAAAATCTTATTCCCTCTGCAAAATCTGAATAAGATCCCGTTGGTGAGTTACCTAACTCTTGGCTTATCTCAGACCGCCTGTCACTGCTATACGCCTGTATGCTGCTCGTTGACCAAGAACTGGATTCCTCGGTCGTAGACTCATTAGAAGTATTCGTTTTCTGATGGAGGGAAGAGCCATCGGAGGTTGATGGCGACGAAATAGTTTCCGTACTTTCGGGAGTTTTTTCAGGTCTCGGGTTGATTTTCTTTCTTTTCCGGGAAAGCAACGTTGAATCTGGTTCATCACTTGGTGTTTTAGAGGAGTTTTCAGGGCCAGACGAAGGCTGGTTATCAGACCGGCTAGAGCAACTCGCTTCCTCTGGTCCTTCCATTCTAGAAAGAAAAAAGTAAATAGATGCTGCGTGACGCACGAAAAATCATTTATTTTAGGAAAGTTTGGTGCGTGCGCTAACTTTTTCATGATCCAGTACCTACGGCCTCCATTTGGGTGAATGAAGGCGTCGGGTTGGTATGGTGGTAGGAGGTAAGAGGCACCCACTCATTGCGAAAGCCCGGATTTGAATCCTGGTGTGTTAGAGCAGTAGAAACATTTCATTGCTAAACTGGACCTTAATTATTACTGGGTAGGGAGAACTTCGACCTCAGCAATCCGCCCGTTGAATGAGACGTCTAACCATGGATTCTTTGGCTTTTTTCGTTAAGAGTAGGCTAATACATGTTTCATTCGACCATCCTTCTTTTCTGGTAAAACTCCTTCTGCCAATTTAATCACCTGTCCTTAATGATTTATACTTCCTTGATCTATCGAGGCGTAAATCTCGTGATTTTCTATGTACATGTCGTGATCTATTCTCAATGACACAAAAATTATTTTTTGTGTTCACTATGTTATCAATTTAGTAACTTACGTGACAGGCGTATCAGATTCAAGACTATATAATATGTTCGATCCGAGGGGTAATTATTGGCCTGGTCACGAGATAAGGTGTTTCATTTATCTTATTGCTTTAGCATGGTCATCCAAATGGTTCCGCTAGTTCTTCTTTTACCTAATGCCAACTATCCCACCACAAGGAAATGTGCCATGGTATGACTCCAAACCAAGAATGCCAAACCAATCACGCAAATGCCTATTTTTAGTAGCAATATTACAGGTTTGATTAGAAAGCTAAATACATTCATTTGGGAAACAAAGTAGCTTCACATTTCCATTATATATATAAAAAACAACTCACGGTCATATATAATAAGTGTAAAAATTCAATTATATCATGATTATTCGTCTTCATGAAAAGATAAATTATATTTTTTATCATTCTTTTTTGTGTGAAGGAAATTATATGAATTATATTTTCAGCCTCTCCGCTCTACTACATATCTCTCTAATTTTCATTTTTAAGTTAGTAATTATACAGGAGTACGTTATATCAACGCCTTTGCGGTGATACCTCCACGTCCGTCATAAAAAATGAAATTTCACTCTTGCTCTCACTTCTACTTTGAAAGTTCGAATTATGAAATGAGGAAATGTTTTTAGGATACGATACTTTTGAATTAAGATATGCCTTCAGTTACGGATTTC
Organism: Platycnemis pennipes; assembly: GCA_933228895.1. Lineage (NCBI taxonomy): Eukaryota > Metazoa > Arthropoda > Insecta > Odonata > Platycnemididae > Platycnemis > Platycnemis pennipes. The sequence goes on from OW121846.1 coordinate 30,974,077, forward strand.
ATGGATTTTCTGGAGAAATAATTGCCTCACTTGGAAGATGCATCTATTGGACGCTATCTTTCTCAACCTTCACCGAACGTGTCTTCACACAAGGTTATAGTTCTCTCAGTTGCCAAATCTACGTGTAAATACTGTACACAGTATTGGCCACATGTATACAACTGTGATTAACTGACCTAGTGTTTTCTTTGCAATTTAAAAAAATATCTCTAGCTCATATTGATTAGTACGTCTTTTAAAAGGTATGTACCAACCTACTTTATATGTACCAACGCCTAGTTCACATTAAAGTTTTGTAGACTTCAGGCAATTTTTCAGAAAAGCATACGATGAATATTCTAAAGGTTTGATCATAACTTCGAATGGTCATTTTCTTTGTTTCTTGGCCTATTTTTCTTGTTATTCTTCTCTATTTTACCCTCTTATTCTGTGTTATTCTGCTTTTTTCTGCTTCGTTCTGTGTCCTTCTTGCCGGTACATGATCCTTTTATATCAAATATAGATTTAAATTACGTGACTGTAAACCTAATGAAATGTTCTTTTGTATTTTTGAACTATTTGAATAACTTTTGTAGTTTTGGAAAATTAACAGAGCGAATGTTTCAACACAAATCTAGTAGCCGATATAGTGAGCATTTTTAACACCATAGTCATAAATTGCTCGATACTCACGCACCAAGGACAGCAATTAAGTCCTACCGCCATCCAGCCCTATGGGTAACCTCCCATAACTGGGATTCAATCTCACTTATGGATCGCCTTCGTCAAAATTTCCGATAAATTCCTCTCCCTCATCTCCACGAGGAATACCAAGTGATTCGCAGTCAAGTGCACCACGGAATTCATACTGCCGAAGAGAAATACCATACAGATAGATTTTTTGGAAAATTGGACGCAAAGTCTACTTGGTAGGAGTTGCGGCGGCTTAGCCTCGGAAAGCGTAAATGCTCTCAACTCAAATTCAATATCACCTTGGAAGACTTAAAGAGCTATTTCCTCTCAATAGCTTTCAAAGATGAAAAATTGGGTTGACGCTTTGATGACATCCATTATACTGAAACTGATGACAGTGTCACTGAATTTGATCGTGCTTTGTTCTCGATTTTCGATAGTGTTACGCAATATTTCCCCCCACTACACAATGAAATGCTTTGAAGGTAAGTGAATAGTTAAAAATCAATCTCCGTAGGTTGACGAAATCAGTTCTAAAAAGCTGAATGCTATTCTCACTGATTGTAATGCCAATGATACTTGTCATCTATATCTACTTCCTCGAAGAAAGTTACTTTTTTAAGTTCTTTCAGGCATAGTTTACAATACTACTTAATGTTCAATGTCGTTCCGCCCAACCTGGAGTTGGAGTATCATTGGAGTGCCTCGAAACATTTTTTCCGGTGCATGAAAGTGGCCAAATGTATGCGGAGTATAACTAACTACAAGGGTGCTATAATTGGCTTAAAAACTGCCATGTTGTTAATAATAACTTAGAGTGCGACTGGTTTCCTGTTTTAGTCATTGCAAATAAATGAGTGCTTTTGACGTCGAGGATAGGACTTCATGCTATAAATTTAGCATGAAACTCAGATTTCATTTTTTACAAGGTCCGTGAGAGTTTGCATAAAAAGCTAAAAGGGTCCCAGTGAATGTTACAGAAGGGTGCGATGAGATTGTTACATGCAGCCGCTTTATCAACCCCATTTAGATAGCAAATGGCTCGCCGTGCGTCATTTGGCAACGTTGATATCCGAGGGTAGAATGATAACCACTGTATTTATTTTATGCTATGATATATCCCACATATAATTTCGCATTACCAATTAATGCAGTAAGTTGTTTCGACATGATTAATATAACCATTAGCAAGAATGTAAACGCAATAAATAACCCATTGGAGGGCAATTTGCCATTAATGAAGCATGCACTGTGCTGTTCGCCATACGGACAGGATGAATAGGATATATTGTCAATTAGCTGCTGTATTTTATTGCGTTGGATTACGCTAAAAACTCACTGATTATCCACATAATTAATGCGCACAACGTCGTTGAAACTATTTGGTAGAAATTTAAACGGGCTGTCCATCCCGTGATTGTTATGGTTTATGCCAAAAAAATAGCTGATATATTGCATAAAACGAGTTGATAATAGAAGATGCAAGATATATACGTTAGGTGGAACCAGTAAGTACCACAATAAACAAGTTGGAGACTTCAACTTAAAACGTTTTATACAAATAAAATGAACATTCATAGCGGCTTGAAACGATATCAAATGAAAAGTTAAACCGAGTTCTAAACATATGGGAACGCGCGTTGGATTTAACTTGTTGTTAAGCGACAAAACAAGTCAGAGTATGAGTTATTTGCTTGTTCTTCAATAATTTTATGTACACATATGTCCTCAAGATGATTACGCCTGAAATATCACTGGAAAAAAAGATCTTTTAGTAATTGGAAACATGAAGTGCAACCAGAAGCACAAGAAGGCAGTAATGCGGTCCTGAATCACCACATAAGATATGTTGACATACTGACTGATACATTTTTTTTCAATATACTGTGCTTAAAAGTATTGTGATTATCCTCTAAAAATTCTTTCGCAAGATATCATCATATCTTGAAATAAGACCGATGGTTAATTATCACAAAATCAACTGAAAGGTGACAGTCTGTGACAAGGCCAGTCCCGGCTCAGCCTGACAAACTGCTGCCAATGGCTGAACATGTTACATTGGATTTTTTCAGGACCAAAATCGGAACACTACGTCCAAAACAAATGAAGCTTTCCCCTGAAATTTCAGTATTCGCTAGCCGATGGTAGACTAGAATGTGCGGCGAGGGTCGAAAGGTCTGAAGAAAGTTGGAGTGGAAGAGGAAGGGGCGAGGGATGAGAGTGAGGGAAGGGGCTATTGCTGTTCAAATCTGGACTTTCAAGCGCACGAAGACCCCAAATAAATGCCCTTGCCCTTACGTGAGTCCTGACCCCTGCTCTGGTTGCATATTCTGGTAGAGATTCAAATATCGAAAGGGAAAAGCACCTATCAAAAGGGAGGCTGTGTGCTAAAACATTACGGGCGAAACAGGTACGTATGAATAATCGAGGAACGGACGGATGGTCCCCCATATTCCCTTCTTCGGAGGGTACGAAACGAAAGATGGAAGCACGGTAACCAGGAGATAATGTCGAACAACGCCGCTACCTGGAGTCGTTCCTAATGAATAGAGGGGTAAGTTCAAAGTCAAAATTTCATGGATTGATTTCCCTGGCTTTCAAGGAATAATCACTCAAGGAACCTTAAAGAATGTGCGAAATGCGTTCTTAGTCAGTAATTACAATAATTAAGTCGGCTTTTGGATGAAACGAAATGGTGGAAAATGTATTTAAAAGTCACGTAAAATAAACTCAGGTGCCTGTATTCCACGAGGAACAGTACTTTACGTATAAGAGACGAAAACGCTGGTCCATTAATAAAATGAAAAGTTAAATGTTCATTTCTCGTCGCTTAATATTTTTCCGCATATGATAACATTGGCTTACATGAGCATAATATAAATACAGCCACAACGAATAACAAATTCAAGTTTTCGACAATCCACTTCCAGTTTGATCCCTAAAGATCCCCTGTTGAGTGGAGCGCGCAATTTGGAGAGAAAATGGGAGGTCCTTTTCTCTCCAAATTAGTGCGGTTATCAGTAACGTAGAGTTCGTTGTACCGTCAACTTCAAATTCAATGTAATTCACAGGACGAAAACGGTATATATTCGGCCCTATAATTACACCCGGAGGTTTAACAAAATTCTAGCTTCAACAGGTGCATCGCTTCCCGCACCGGCATACGCTTCTTATATTTTTCATGCCTCCAAACCCACTCGCACTTTGGATGTATGCAAAGAGAATTTACTTGAAGCAGACATCCTAGTGCTATTCTAGCCCGTTCTCTCTCGTGGCGAGTATGAGGGCAGGTATGCCCCACCCACCGTTAGGGACCTAACTCAGCGGGACACCGGACCCTTTCCCCTTCCACTAGGCCAAACCAACCAATCCTTTGGCAGCCTTTTTCGAAGCAGGAGTCCGTGGTAAATTGATTTAATTACCAGTGTTTTTTAAAAAACCCTAATATATATTCCAATAATTTAAAATTAAGAAATGGATTCCATTTGTTTCGCTAAGTGCATAAAATTTTTAAATTAAATATAAGTGTTAAAATTAAATAATATAAGAAAAATCCTTAACATAGCAAATAATGACTGAAAATTATTCGTAATTGTTGGAACCCCCTTTGCAAATGTTGTCTTTTCTCTCTCATCCTCCCCCTTGATTATATAACGAAAGAATGTAATATATGTCTTGCCTATTTCACTAACTTAAAGAATAATGCGTCTCAATAGAATCATATTTTTAGAGAAAGATAAAAGAAAAGTTCTCTAATTCGGACATCCACGGTATAACACTTTCCAATGGGTGATCCTTGAACAGGCTCACGACGCAATATATCCCCTCACTTTCTTTGCACCATACAGCTCCTTCTCGCGGCTGGTTGTCCGTTAGATGTGAGCATATTCTTAGTTATTCCAAACCCACACGGGATTCCCCATCGTACCATTAGGAGAGTAATGGCAGTGTGATGCATTCCATCACTTTCTCTTAAAATATGATTCTAGTGAGAGGCATGATTCTTTAAGTAAGTGAAATATGCAAAACATTTTTCAGCCTCCCTCACCATTAATGACCACGGCGCGAAGGTCTTGGGTTGACCTAGGGGCCCAAAATTTTTCTGGCCTCATTTCGAGTCACTTCGGGTACTCTTTCCAGAGGACCATGTTTCTCCGCGAAAAATCGATTTTTCCGTTCCGCCCTATTATCAACTGATCTAAATAATAATTAAATAATTATAAAGGTAAGGGCCATTGTTTTGCTTGTCCCGTTAATATTGAATTATTGAACTATTCTTTGAATAATTCTTTCATCCTTGCCACTGGAAGTAAGACATTGTAAGACCAATTGTACAGAGTAAAACCCCTACCTCTCCTTCTGATTTTGGATCGATTTGTGTACGAAGTGCTCTCTCCAACGTCCTCATAAGAATAGTTCACCAGGAAGTTTTCGACTACCTACCTCATCCCTAATGGAAAGAAGGAACAATTTCAATCAGATTTCTCTCGTGGTCATAGCACTCACACCTTCTTTTGGAGGTCACCGACGACATCCACCATTGATTAGAGAATGCTCAAAATTCTGGTTTTATTTCAATTTAATGAACATTGGCCAAGTTGACCTACTCCTAAAAATGAAACACTTAAATTTATTCGGTCCACACATAAACTTCTTTCACTCTTGCCTTGAAGGAAGAATGCAAGTTGTTAAAGGGTCAAAGAAGGCATTGTCATTCCATGATTGAGATGTTGTTCGTCAATCCGCAAAGTTCTCTTTGTTTAGAGAACGTGTTTATATTGTAAGCAATTCGTGTACAAAGAAGTATTCGGTGAAGTAAGGTAACTGCCACCATTTGTGATAGGTGGATGCTAGGGTAATGCAAGTATTTAGAGACTGGAACGCAAGCAGATAGAAACATGGCTTCGGGATTACTACATAAACTCCTAACGGAATATGTTTAGGGATTCAGAAATTAACGACTCATTTCGAGCGCGGAATACTGAACCTTGTTTTCCATTACCTTGAACGGAAAACAATAAAAATTAAAAAAATGCAACTGCTGGGACTCGGACGCAGGAGCTAGGCATAATGGACAGTACCACTTAGCACCACACAAGACAGATATCCCATTGACCATTGTTTCCCATTCCTTTAACGTTCTCAGCACTCTTCCCTCTAAAGTAACCTCGTTGGGGCACTCTTCTTGGATTTCTTATGGATATTATTGTGATATCCTCTCCATTAACAATGGTATGCCGTCTTTTTCAGTAAAAAATACTCAGACTAGAAAAGTGCTTCCATAGCTTTCACCATCCACCCGGCTTTGGAGTAACAATTTCCAAAATGGTTCAGCCTCCGGTGCTTACCTAATTCCCTGAATACATCAAAAAATGCTCATAAGGGTATTGTTCGAGTGATCGCCCAAAAAGGTCGTATTGAAACTTCCTTCCAAATTTTCAAGTTGCTAGGGCTATTAACGCTGACGCAACTGTATATGCACAAGGTATTAAGGTATTTTTTGTACGTCATGTCAATGCGTCCCAAACATACCAAAAACCGCACTCATGTAGCCTTAGAAACAATTCTTTTTATCTTGCGACGAAACACTTCTTAACATAATATAAACGTTCTTACATTTATATAGGGCCAAATCATTTAATATGTTACCGAGAAATGTCAAAAATGCAAACAGCTCGAGTATATTCATAAGATGTTTAAAACAATGGCTACTGAGCATAGTAAATGAAAATATTTTCTAATCTAAAAATAGGTTGTTATCGATATCCTAATTCTATGCATATTTTCGCACTGAGTTATATGGAAAACCTACCCTAAAGTTATATATTTGTATGTTGGTGCAATATGAAAGGTAGGTATCTATGTTTATGTGCTCTGTTGAAAGCAATTTTTAGCTGGGTCAGAAGTATTGCATTTTTATTTTTTGATAGTGTCCCCACCTTCAGGCCAAATGCCATGGGGGAAACTTAAGTCTAAGCTATTTTCAAAGTTTGAGTTTGTTATGAAAAATATTTCTAAGTTACGGAGCTAAGTTTTTCTATTTCTGTTTTTGTTCTGATTTTTTATTTTGTACGATATTCCAAGGCTGCCGCGTAAACGGCGATATAATTCACGTTGATTGCCATGCGTAAAAATTCACTTGGGCAGTGAATCGAACCACAGACCTTTGGCATTCCGGGCCACTGTGCAGTCCACTGCGGTACCCAGAATCCCTCTTTCAATTTGCAATCAACTTTCAATGCAATTTTAGCGAGGTTCAAGGCACTAGATGTAAATAAGAGAGTCTGGTTTTCGTGGTGGACTTCGCAGTGGCCCGGAAAGAAAAGGTCCGGAGATCGATTCCCGGAACACGTGAATTTTTTCACATGGGAATAAATGTGAATTATTTATTTTTACGCATTAACCTTGTGACTCACATACGAGTGGATGCAATTGTTTATTCTGACCAAATGCCCAATTAAAATATAAATATTTCCTTCAAAATTAACTGTAAAATGTATACTGCGAACCATAAATATTCTCGATGCCAAAAAGCAGTTGTATGCGTATTTATTTTTAAAGTATGAAACTGCAAATTTTAATGAGGTTTTATTAAAACATATCACATTTCCGCTCAATTGTGGTCTCGAAATTATTTTACCTAGCTCTTGTGCTTAAATCTGAAAATAGGCTAAACATAATAGTAACTTTGCGTACCGGCTATTTCAAAACACCATGCTCATATTTGTTCTTAGAGAGGAACCAAGATAGTGTCCAATGTTTTCTTCTGAAACTAGGATTGTATTTATTACTCTTGCATGAAACCGTGGTGCTTGTATCTCTTAAGAACCTTAACTTCTTGTATCAATTTGGTCACTTTGTGTCAAGGCGTATGTACAGATATTCCGAAACATATTGCAATGCCATTGTTACGAATCTGGTTTGTGGAGGGCGGGTCAATTTCTGTGACCAAGGTTCTTATGAAGTAAGAGCAATTGCTGAAAGAAGATCTTGTAAATCGGTAAAATGCAAAGTACGCTAAATCTCAAGTTGTACTCATATACAACCGGAGTGTATGCAAAGGAAATTAAGAAAAAAATCATCATTGAAGTGGCAATATCTGGAGCTAACCATGTCGTCGAGTACTATTCGACATTATGATCACTGATTCTGATTACATAACACTAGCAGCTAAATGTGCGAAGAAATATCCAATGTAGAAGAAAAACATTAAACAAAGCTGATATTGTCCAATAGTGGTGGAGAATGATTGCAAAAAGACGCCACAGAAGTTGTATTGACAGTTTATATTTTTACTTCATGTATCATTCAAATATGTTTTATTCACACATGAATATAAATAGTTTTTTGAAGTGTCCAACAACACAAAAAAGCGATTTTGCTAAATGCCGACTTCCGTTGTGATCGTCACACTGCGTATGGGCGTGAAGATACGCTCATGCTCACCATCCTGCTGCATCGGGAACCTAAGATCTCTTGCTCGGCATTTAGTTTCCAGTAGGGGCTCCTCCGGTTGAAGAATTGGTTGTACGATCGACCACGACATCTTCGGGAACCAGTCTGCTGAGGGAGTCTGGCTTTGCGTACACTAAGCACGCAACTTTTCGTCTGGAGTACCTTGCGTAGAAACAATGTCTTCCTCTGCTTTCCGATTCAATCGTGGGTCGATACGTGACCCGTTACCCATTTTGACTGTTGGTTGAAGGCTCTTGGGTTGAGGTAGTCCTGATGACATATTGTGGTACAATCCTTCAGGGAATGTCTCATCCACTGCATCTTCAAGCCATAATGTGTCGATTTCTGTACCTGGCTCGAACAGAATGACTTCCTCTCCTGCCTCCCCTTCGTAGTCTCGGGTTGTAGTGGTGGGTTTGGGAAATTCTTTTTGGTCTGAATGTATTTCAATGTGGGGGTCTTCTGTCTGTTTCCCAAGATGAACCTTTTCAGTCTGGGGCTGCGTGGTGTTGGTTGAAGTAGTCGAGTTTGAACCTTTTGCCTTCTCGTTCGGCACCTCTGTGCTCTCGTTTGATGCCATGGTTGTGTTTGATTTGGTAATTATGTTTGGGCTCATGGTAGTGGTTGGGGTCGTTGTGGTGGTTGTCATGGTAGAAGTGGTTGGGATCTTTGTAGTGGTTCGTCTCGTGGCTGTCGTTAATTCCGAGGTTTTGGTCGGGAAGGTTGTAGTAGTAGTTGGTCGTTGAGTGGTTGATGTTGTTATCTCTTCTGTTGTTGTGGTCTTTTCCGTAGTTGTCGTGGTTGTAGTTTTCTCTGATGAACCTATGTTAAAGGACGATACCGTGAATTAATGTTTTGACCGATTATAGCAAAATTGCAACATTTCGTTATCAATAAGATTTTTAAAATCGTAAAATCTCGCCATTTTGTTAGTTAAATTACATACACTCTTCTGAAGGAAAAAGTGTGTCTTAGAATTTAGACTCTAAACCTAGTACCAAGTGCTATGTGTTACTAAAAATATACTAAGCTTGACTTACGTGAAGAGCAGGATTCTACAGCTGTACCTAAGAGCAAAAGAAAAATGAAACGAGCGAGCAAAGACGACATGGTCAAATATAGTTGTATCTAGGCTCCAATGGTGAAATCGTAAGTGAGAATTCGACGGCAACTGGTTCTCCTTTTATAGGATGTATCCATCTTGAGCACCCGGAAGACAAATCGAATAACTCCCGGAAGAGAAGAATTAAAACCCCTGTGACCCCTGTCCATTTCCAGGAATCACAACATCTTGAGCCCCCGGAAGAGGAATCTAGCTTTTGTAGTTTATAATAGTGTGGTCGTATATTTTTCTATTAATGGTGCTGAATCATTGCTATTGTTTTCTGCTAGTGAACTCCAAGTGCTGTGTCGGTTTACGCAACGTGGTGACCAATCGGTTGATTGAAAACTTCCTGAAACATTTCCTAATCCTTCTTATTGATTTATAGTGCATGTTGTGAGTCCTGGAAATAGAAAAATGGCTCGCGCACTTAAAACGCTTCCGGATCTATCAATCACGTGCCACGGGGGTTTGATTTCTTCTCCTCCGGGATTTGTTTGATTTGTCTTCCGGGTGCTCAGTATGGATAAATCCTATAAAAGGATAACCTGTTGCCGTCGAATCCTCACATACGGTTTCGCCGTTGGAGACTCGCTACATCTATATTGGACCATGGCTGCATTCCTCGCCCGTTTAATTTTTCTTGTGCTCTTATGTACAGCTGTCGAATCCTGCTCTTCACGTAAGTCAAGCTTAGTATTATTTTTATAACCCATAACATTTGGTACTAGGTTAAGTGTCAAAATTCTTAATTACACTTTTTCCTTCAGAAAAATAAATGTAATTTACCTCACAAAATGGCGAGATTTTACGATTTTAAAAATCTCATTGATAACGAAATGCTGCAATTGTGCTATAATCTGTCAAAAAATTAATTCACTGTATCATCGTTCGATATAGGTTCATCACAGAGAAGTACAACCACGACAACTACGGAAAAGACCACAACAGACGAGACCAAACAACAACCACGCATCAACCAACTACCACTACAACCTTCCCTACTACAACCATGAAGCAAACGACTACCATGAGACGTACCACAATCACGACGCCAACCACTTCTACCATGCCAACCACCAAAACGACCCCAACCACAATCATTACACCAAACATAATTACCAAATCAAGCACAACCATGGCATCAAACGAGAGCACAGAGGTCCCGAACGAGAAGGCAAAAGGTGCAAACTCGACTCCTTCAACCAACACCAGGCAACCCCAGACGGAAAAGATTCTCTTGAAAAAGGGGGGTGGAGGAGGGGGGACGGACTAACCCGTGAAAGAAAGGCCAAGAAACAGCAAGGGGTGAAAAAATGTGGGTAAGGGGGGGAAGAAGGTAGAAGGTGTTCTAATGACATGCCCATTCCCTACCTTCTTCCCCCCCTTACCCACATTTTTTCACCCCTTGCTGTTTCTTGGCCTTTCTCTCACGGGTTAGTCCGTCCCCCCTCCCCCCCTCTCCTCCCTTGGTTTTTCCTGATTTTTTCCCAGCCACTACCTCCTCCTCTGGTCTCCTCCCACTACCCCTCCCCTCCTCGGAAAAGATATATATATGCAATGTACTCTCTTATAACTTTGTGTTGTACCTGATGATGGCTCTGTGAGCCGAAACGCGTTGTACGCAATAAACCAATTTGTGGAAAAGTGCATTTTTTTCTCTTACATTATGAAGAACGTCCACGATATCTCGCCTGAATCTGTTGAACTTTTAAATCAAATACGTATACAACAGTTTTTTGACGCCGAGATTTTTTATGGTTTAAAGTACAGATTTTACAGTAAAATTAGAGGAAATTATAACATTTTAATTGTGCATTTGGTCAGAATGAACAATTGTTTCGACCCGTAGGGTTGTCGCAAGATTAATGCGTGAAAATAAAAAATTCACCTTAATTCCCATGTGAAAAAATTCACGTGTGCCGGGAATCGATCCCCGGACCATTGGCACTCCGTGCCACTGCGAAGTCCACTACGATAACCAGACTTTCTTATTTACATCTAGTACTTTGATCCTCGCTAAAATTGCATTGTGAGAGTGGGATTCTAGGTATCCCGAATTAGAACGATATCCCCACATTTTACATTAGGGCAGGCAGTGGAAAACAATTCTGAAGAGGAACTGACTGAGAAATCAGTGGAAAAACGCTGGAAACATTTTACAGGAAGCCACAAATGAAGCTCTTGGAAGGAGAAAAGTTGCAAAGAGGAAGCAATAAATCACTTAAGTAGTATTAGACCTGATCAATCGAAGAAATAGAAAGAAGAACAAGAATGCGGGAACTGAAGAAGGATATTTTGGCCTCAAAAGGTTAAGGAACGAAATAAGTCGCAAAGCGAGGAATACAAGAGACATATGGATGTAATACATGTGTGACAAAACAACCATTCTCAAGGAAAGCTAATTAATAGGATCAAATAAAAAACTTACGTTTGTTTGTTAGCAACGTATCGTTATCATTGCATCACATCATAGCATTTTTTCAAAACGTCCCATAACTATCAACCCCTCTTCTTGATGATACTTATTATTATATTGTGATTTACATGTTCAAAATCAGAAAAGCCCCGAATTAATTCTGCCTTCAAAGGTTCGTCGCCTTCTAAAATCAACAAATGCATAAAATCCGTGGTAGAATTGGTTCACGTAGGTATTTCAATTATTTCGGAACGTACACAGTTTTCCTCTGCTTGTTAAATGCTATAAAGACATCCTGCGAGTGTAAAAGCTTTGTGTACGTACATTAGAATGAATAACATTAAATAGGTAGACCAAATAAGTAACAAGGGAGTTAAAAGAATATTGTTGGTAATAGAAGGCTTCTGAATACCCTTAATAAAAATGGGACAAAAATATCTTCGTCATCATGAGACATAATGGAGAAAAACGTCGAGTGACAAGTGAATGGCCAATGAAGGCTTCATGAAAGTTATATGGACCAAGTGATAAATAAGTGAAAAATTACGTAAATATGAAGAGATTGTTTGATAGAAAAACCGAGAGGAGATCTGCGTCAAACCAATTTGAGGATTGATGACATATTATGATAATGAGCACAGATCTGGCCATGCATAATATAATTGTTGCTCAGGAGATAACGTATGATAATGGTGGCCTCGGATAAGCACTAGAAAAAGATTACACGCGGACACGTCATGGAAATAAGGAAGAAGGAAGCCTGCATAACTCCGAAATTTGTATGTAGACAGAAGATAGTGGAAGTTATTGTTAAAATATGCGTTTACGGTGCCCTGAACAAGTATTGACATTTGGAGGGGCATACGGGTGCGAGAGAATTAGCTCGAATTCTAAACGATAACGAAGAGCTCTTGAAAAAACATAGACTTCTGTAGACGATCCTGGTAAGTATCTTCGATGCATAATGTCTTCTCACCTGCATTTTTATTTGTTCTGAATAGACATCAGCAATGGCAGGAGACTTATTATTCCAAACGTCGCTTACGGCAGCGTCGAATTCCGATCCTTATTAAGATTTTCCAGTATTATCCTTTTACTTTTTTCTTTCCACTTCAGTAGCTTTTGAGGTGATATTTTTTATGTTGCATTACTCTTTTAGATATTCTTTCCATTACTTCACGTTGACTTTATTTTCACTGAAAATTGCCCAGTTCCCTTCCATCTGGCACTGCTCGATTCCTTGAAGTGGTTCCTCACTATCAATACGCAGCTTCCAACTTTTCAAAGGCAAGATTGCTTAGTGCATCTTCGAATAGATTTTTCATCCATGTTTCTATAGTCTTCCTGGCTTTGTGACGAATTTCGGTCCTTAATCTTTTGTAGCAATGCTGCCCTTCCTCAGTTTTCATGTTCTGGTACTTTTTTTTCTTTAATAAAGACTAAGTCTTCTTATGCAATCCACGTCTTTTTACTATCAACGTTTCATCCTCCAAGAATTTATTTAGCCACATCCTGTAATCCACATTTTATTTTTTCCCAACGGTCTTCCACTGCTTTCTCGTTCAGGTCCTGTCATATGATTTTTGCATCTATTTTTAAAATTCCAGCTGATGTTGAGTTTTTTTTAGTTCAATTATTAGCCAAGCGTTATTAATCGTTTTCTTCAATTCCTTGATTTTAAATGGCATTATTCATTAAAACACTATGGTCACCATCGATATCCCCTTACATTGTTACCAAATAAATTTTTTTTTGGGCTGGAACCAAATTGCTGGATCTTCTTATAAACAACCAAATGATATCGTCTTTCCCTTGGAAGAAAATCTGAAAAGTTTACACGACATCATAAAAAAGGTATTACACTAGTTGTGAGAAACAAAGTTTATTAAAATTAATTTTAATTTTGATGAATTAATTAATAAATATTTGAACAATTTGATGGGTTATTAACAACTATACACTAAAAATATAAATAATCTATTTAATTTCGCAATGAAAAGTAAGGCCGCGTAATAACGGGAGTACTAAAGATGGAAAGAAGTCATTATTTTTTTATTGCATTATATAAGTAAATTGTAGCTTAGGGGGCAGCCTTATTAATATAATACCTTTTTGTTTTATTTTGTTTTCAACTTGTGCCATATTTAGTGTAAATTATTACATATTAAATTATGAAACTGTTTATGAGCACAATTTTTCCCATGCCGTTCATGGTAGTGGAGCAAAAAAACCGGTGTCCAAATTAAGGGTTGTAGCTGAGGAAAAACGATGGGAGCCAGAAATGATTTAAAAAGTAGGTGTGGTACCGAAAGAAAGAATAAGAGATATAAAAAATTCAATGGGTATTTTTCCGGTTTTATCAAATAAGAGGTAACTAATAGACTGAGGAAGGAAAGGGAAACCGGAGAAATTCTCACATAACGAGTAATATAATAACTCATCTGTTCGCATTAACAGCGTAAACAACACCTGTTTCTTTACTTTCCGATAGGTACATTATTTTGGTGACCCAAAGGTGGCGATAATTTATCCAGTGCTTTTTTGATATTTACTAATATCTTTGAAGGTAATAAACACAGTAAAAATGCTATAAATTTAATTTTATCTATATTAAAATGTATTTGAAAACAGAGGTTTTACCGAATTTAACAGATTAGCGTGAACAAGAATGGACCCGATGCACCATGGCGGCATTGTAAAAATAGTGATAATTCGTAGACACATTTTGAGAAATTATGAAATAAGGAAACCTGAAACGTAAGGCTACTTTTCTATTCTGAATGATTTTTGAAACAAGAAGAGGTGAAATATCGCAAATTAGCAGAGACAAATAAAATGATGACAATAAATGATTAGTAATTTATCGGTAGAGGAACTCAATAAATAACTTATGTTTCAAATTCATATTGCATCATTAGTTTTTTATTATATTGTTAAGCAGGAACAGAGTTTTATAAATAAAAAAGATGTCAGCATTAAATCCTCTTCATATCAATGTGGTCTTGCTGGAAACGTATCGATGACATTTCGGTGAGTGCGGAAAATTAAACGGGTAGCATTAAATATCGCTAAACGTCCAACCTCTCGCAAACACAAAAATATCTTGTGACGTCAGCTCCTGATATCATTGCCTCAGGAAACACAATGGCAACGGCTTGATAGAAAAATACCTTTTGGCATACAAGCAGTAAATTACCATCTAATTAAATAATGACTTCAGCTGATGTAATAACATGAATGCATGATTCCTCAACCGAAGAAATTATAATTAATAAGATTCATTTTACCCGGAAACTAAATAAAGGTCACACAATGTTATTAATGTGGTATGGCATGGGCATATGTTTTCTACGCCCATTCTCTCTTATATTCCGTTATTCTGTATGTTTGTTGACAAAACTCATCGACGGATGAGGCTTTCGTGAGGGGAAATAATATATTATCTGCATTTATTCAGTTAGGAGAAGGCTTCTTATAAACTAATATACGAGTAAAGCAGAGATTTAGGAACCAGGTGTAGGACTGCACAAACTACTTTCGGACAGATATTGTCAATTACCAATATTTAGAATAGTAAAAGGCCATCTAAAACTCAAGACCTTGAAAAAAACGAAAATGAACTTATTGTTAATAATATAAAAAAATTGGGATCAACAGCAGCAGGCACATCAACAAGCAGTGGAAAACAATTCTGAAGAGGAACTGACTGAGAAATCAGTGGAAAAACGCTGGAAACATTTTACAGGAAGCCACAAATGAAGCTCTTGGAAGGAGAAAAGTTGCAAAGAAGAAGCAATAAATCACTTAAGTAGTCTTAGGGCCGTATTCACAACCTCCAATGGAGTGAAGCTTCCACTCCTTATGACGTAAATCAACACTACATGATATTCAGAAGCTCTATGGAGTGGCGGTCTCACTGCGGTTGTAGTAACAGCCGGCCTAAAGTGGTAGGGTACCCATACCCACCCTAAAATCACCACTACATCGAATATCAACAAGGCCGACGGCGTATAATGGTCGACGCTTCGCAAATATAAACGCTGTTTTCATGCGATATAAGGTTATTAAGCGTCATTGATACGTTTTGTAATATCAAGCAACATAGCAAGAGTACACTGATATCAACTTGTGTGCGATCAATGAAACTGTTTGGCAGGAATATCTTGATTACGGATTCTGGGTATGAATCAAAATTTGTAGTTCTCACCTATGAAAGGCAGTTTGGGTTCGGGGTTGGGGGCTTGCTTCACAGTGTCGACGCCCCTGGTTCGTAACTTTCCTCCTCCAATTTTTTTTTTGTCGCAGTTCCGTTGTACGACTGTCCCTGGTTTTACATATTTTTAATCTGTTTACCCGGGATGCATTTTAACTATTTCACGTACTAATTACGTAATTTGCTAAAATTGCGTAATTATTACGTAAAATAGTTAATTACGTTATTTACCTAAATCACGTAAGTAATTAGCACGTGGCGGAAATACTTCCGCACGCCCTGTAGTTTTTTGTGTACGAAATTAACGGAAGAGCATGAAGTGTGATCGTGATTTTTAATTTCCGTATCACTGGCCACGCAGTCCCGACGCACGTACAACATTTGTTCTAATTTGCCGGGTGCCGTGATTTTCCAGCACTGTGCTTTTTTGGAAAAACTAATCGCAAGAGAAAAAAGAACTTAAACTCTGCAATCATATAATTGTAAGTATCTACCGAAATGTACGGGTGATCGGGCGAAATGTTCTGGTGGGAGCGAGTTTCGAACCAGGGACATCGCTTGGAAACTGATAAAATACCAGCGGTAACAAATAATTTTGAAGAATTAATGTTTTGCACATTTTCAGGAGCATGTTAGAATGCATATGATTAAATATCATAGTAATGTGGAGTGTATGTACGTAAGAGTATGGATTGTTAATAAAAACCAATGTTATTCAATATTATAACTGTGTGAAAAATGTGCCATCCTTATTTTTATTGCATATATTTTGTACTGACTGTGAGAATAGCTATTTTACGAATAAGAGACTGATATTCCAATAATATTTAAATTATTGATCACGTATATCAGAATAATATAATAATATTTATACAATCCAATGGAGACCATGGGATTGATGTTCAAAACTCCCTCTATTTTACACCTAGTTCCGTATATAACCGTAACCAGGATACGTAAATGTCGCTGCTTACACTTGAGTCGAGTTGGCAACATAGCGACTATCAACACTCCGGAAGAAGGAGTGGAAGTAGTGGTGCTGAATGCCAATTTGCAGGAGAAGGAGCACTAATCTTCATGGAGTGAAGCTGCGACTAGGCGATGTAGTGGAGACATCTGAATGCGGCCCTTAGACCTGATCAATCGAAGAAATAGAAAGAAGAACAAGAATGCGGGAACTGAAGAAGGATATTTTGGCCTCAAAAGGTTAAGGAAAGAAATAAGTCGCAAAGCGAGGAATACAAGAGACATATGGATGTAATACATGTGTGACAAACAACCATTCCCATGGAATGCTAATTGACAGGATCAAATAAAAAACATACGTTTGTTTGTTAGCAACGTATCGTTATCATTACATCACATCATAGCATTTTTTCAAAACGTCCCATAACTATCAACCCCTCTTCTTGATGATACTTATTATTATATTGTGATTTACATGTTCAAAATCAGAAAAGCCCCGAAATAATTCTGCCTTCAAAGGTTCGTCGCCTTCTAATATCAAAAAATGCATAAAATCCGTGGTAGAATTGGCACTCGTAGGTAATTCAATTATTTCGGAACGTACACAGTTTTCCTCTGCTTGTTAAATGGTATAAAGACATCCTGCGAGTGTAAAAGCTTTGTGTACGTACATTAGAATGAATAACATTAAAAAGGTAGACCAAATAAGTAACAAGGGAGTTCAAAGAATATTGTTGGTAAGAGAAGGCTTCTGAATACCCTTAATAAAAATGGGACAAAAATATCTTCGTCATCATGAGACATAATGGAGAAAAACGTCGAGTGACAAGTGAATGGCCAATGAAGGCTTCATGAAAGTTATATGGACCAAGTGATAAATAAGTGAAAAATTACGTAAATATGAAGAGATTGTTTGATAGAAAAACAGAGAGGAGATCTGCGTCAAACCAATTTGAGGATTGATGACATATTATGATAATGAGCACAGATCTGGCCATGCATAATAGAATTGTTGCTCAGGAGATAAGGTATGATAATGGTGGTCTCGGATAAGTACTAGAAAAAGATTACACGCGGACACGTCATGGAAATAAGGAAGAAGGAAGCCTGCATAACTCCGAAATTTGTATGTAGACAGAAGATAGTGGAAGTTATTGTTAAAATATGCGTTTACGGTGCCCTGAACAAGTATTGACATTCGCAGAGGCATACGGGTGCGAGAGAATTAGCTCGAATTCTAAACGATAACGAAGAGCTCTTGACAAAACGTAGACTTCTGTAGACGATCCTGGTAAGTATCTTCGATGCATAATGTCTTCTCACCTGCATTTTTATTTGTTCTGAATAGACATCAGCAATGCCAGGAGACTTATTAATCCAAAGGTCGCTTACGGCAGCGTCGAATTCCGATCCTTATTAAGATTTTCCAGTATCATCCTTTTTTCTTTCCACTTCAGTAGCTTTTGAGGTGATATTTTTTATGTTGCATTACTCTTTTAGATATTCTTTCTATTACTTCACGTTGACTTTATTTTCAATGAAAATTGCCCAGTTCCCTTCCATCTGGCACTGCTCGATTCCTTGAAGTGGTTCCTCACTATCAATACGCAGCTTCTAACTTTTCAAAGGCAAGATTGCTTAGTACATCTTCGAATAGATTTTTCATCTATGTTTCTATAGTCTTCCTGGCTTTGTGACGAATTTCGGTCCTTAATCTTTTTTAGCAATGCTGCCCTTTCTCAGTTTTCATGTTCTGGTACTTTTGTTTTCTTGAATAAAGATTAAGTCTTCTTATGCAATCCACGGCTTCTTACTATCAACGTTTCATCCTCCAAGAATTTATTTAGCCACATCTTGTAATCCACATTTTATTTTTTCCCAACGGTCTTCCACTGCTTTCTCGTTCAGGTCCTGTCATATGATTTTTGCATCTTTTTTTAAAATTCCAGCTGATGTTGAGTTTTTTTAGTTCAATTATTAGCCAAGCGTTATTAATCGATTTCTTCAATTCCTTGATTTTAAATGGCATTATTCATTAAAACACTATGGTCACCATCGATATCTCTTTACATTGTTACCTAATAAATTTTTTTTGGGCTGGAACCAAAATGCTGGATCTTCTTATAAACAACCAAATGATATCGTCTTTCCCTTGGAAAAAATCTGAAAAGTTTACACGACATCATAAAAAAGGTATTACACTAGTTGTGAGAAACAAAGTTTATTAAAATTAATTTTAATTTTGATGAATTAATTATTAAATGTTTGAACAATTTGATGGGTTATTAACAACTATACACTAAAAATATAAATAATCTATTTAATTTCGCAATGAAAAGTAAGGCCGCGTAATAACGGGAGTACTAAAAATGGAAAGAAGTCATTATTTTTTTATTGCATCTTATAAGTAAATTGTAGCTTTAGTGACAGCCTTATTAATATAATACCTTTTTTTTTCATTTTGTTTTCAACTTGGTCCATATTTAGTGTAAATTATTAAATATTAAATTATGAAACTGTTTATCAGCACAATTTTTCCCATGCCGTTCATGATAGTGGAGCAAAAAAACCGGTGTCCAAATTAAGGGTTGTAGCTGAGGAAAAACGACGGGAGCCAGAAATGATTTAAAAGTAGGTATGGTACCGAAAGGAAGAATAAGAGATATAAAAAATTCAATGGGTATTTTTCCGGTTTTATCAAATAAGAGGTAACTAATAGACTGAGGAAGGAAAGGGAAACCGGAGAAATTCTCACATAACGAGTAATATAATAACTCATCTGTTCGCATTAACAGCGTAAACAACTCCTCTTTCTTTACTTTCCGATAGGTACATTATTTTGGTGACCCAAAGGTGGCGATAATTTATCCAGTGCTATTTTGATATTTACTAATATCTTTGAAGGTAATAAACACAGTAAAAATGCTATAAATTTAATTTTATCTATATTAAAATGTATTTGAAAACAGAGGTTTTACCGAATTTAACAGATTAACGTGAAAAAGAATGGACCCGCTGCACCATGGCGGCATTGTAAAAATAGTGATAATTCGTAGACACATTTTGAGAAATTATGAAATAAGGAAACCTGAAACGTAAGGCTACTTTTCTATTCTGAATGATTTTTGAAACAAGAAGAGGTGAAATATCGCAAATTAGCAGAGACAAATAAAATGAAGAGAATAAATGATTAGTAATTTATCGGTAGAGGAACTCAATAAATAACTTATGTTTCAAATTCATATTGCATCATTAGTTTTTTATTATATTGTTAAGCAGGAACAGAGTTTTATAAATAAAAAAGATGTCAGCATTAAATCCTCTTCATATCAATGTGGTCTTGCTGGAAACGTAGCGATGACATTTCGGTGAGTGCGGAAAATTAAACGGGTAGCATTAAATATCGCTAAACGTCCAACCTCCCACAAACAAAAATATCTTGTGACGTCAGCTCCTGATATCATTGCCTCAGGAAACACAATGGCAACGGCTTGATAGAAAAATACCTTTTGGCATACAAGCAGTAAATTACCATCTAATTAAATAATGACTTCAGCTGATGTAATAACATAAATGCATGATTCCTCAACCGAAGAAATTATAATTAATAAGATACGTTTTACCCGGAAAGTAAATAAAGGTCACACAATGTAATTAATGTGGTATGGCATGGGCATATGTTTTCTGCGCCCATTCTCTCTTATATTCCGTTATTCTGTATGTTTGTTGACAAAACTCATCGACGGATGAGGTTTTCGTGAGGGGAAATAATATATTATCTGCATTTATTCAGTTAGGAGAAGGCTTCTTATAAACTAATATACGAGTAAAGCAGAGATTTAGGAACCAGGTGTAGGACTGCACAAACTACTTTCGGACAGATATTGTCAATTACCAATATTTAGAATAGTAAAAGGCCATCTAAAACTCAAGACCTTGAAAAAAACGAAAATGAACTTATTGTTAATAATATAAAAAAATTGGGATCAACAGCAGCAGGCACATCAACAAGCAGTGGAAAACAATTCTGAAGAGCAACTGACTGAGAAATCAGTGGAAAAACGCTGGAAACATTTTACAGGAAGCCACAAATGAAGCTCTTGGAAGGAGAAAAGTTGCAAAGAAGAAGCATAAAATCACTTAAGTAGTCTTAGACCTGATCAATCGAAGAAATAGAAAGAAGAACAAGAATGCGGGAACTGAAGAAGGATATTTTGGCCTCAAAAGGTTAAGGAAAGAAATAAGTCGCAAAGCGAGGAATACAAGAGACATATGGATGTAATACATGTGTGACAAACAACCATTCCCATGGAATGCTAATTGACAGGATCAAATAAAAAACATACGTTTGTTTGTTAGCAACGTATCGTTATCATTACATCACATCATAGCATTTTTTCAAAACGTCCCATAACTATCAACCCCTCTTCTTGAAGATACTTATTATTATATTGTGATTTACATGTTCAAAATCAGAAAAGCCGCGAAATAATTCTGCCTTCAAAGGTTCGTCGCCTTCTAAAATCAAAAAATGCATAAAATCCGTGGTAGAATTAAGTTCACGTAGGTAATTCCATTATTTCGGAACGTACACAGTTTTCCTCTGCTTGTAAATGGTATAAAGAAATTCTGCGTGTGTAAAAGCTTTGTGTACGTACATTAGAATGAATAACATTAAATAGGTAGACCAAATAAGTAACAAGGGAGTTCAAAGAATATTGTTGGTAAGAGAAGGCTTCTGAATACCCTTAATGAAAATGGGACAAAAATATCTTCGTCATCATGAGTCATAATGGAGAAAAACGTCGAGTGACAAGTGTAAAAGAAGAATGGCCAAAGAAGGCTTCATGAAAGTTATATGGACCAAGTGATAAATAAGTGAAAAATTACGTAAATATGAAGAGATTGTTTGATAGAAAAACCGAGAGGAGATCTTCGTCAAACCAATTTGAGGATTGTTGACATATTATGATAATGAGCACAGATCTGGCCATGCATAATAGAATTGTTGCTCAGGAGATAACGTATGATAATGGTGGTCTCGGATAAGTACTAGAAAAAGATTACACGCGGACACGTCATGGAAATAAGGAAGAAGGAAGCCTGCATAACTCCGAATTTTGTATGTAGACAGAAGATAGTGGAAGTTATTGTTATAATATGCGTTTACGGTGCCCAGAACAAGTATAGACATTCGGAGGGGCATACGGGTGCGAGAGGAATAGCTCGAATTCTAAACGATAACGATGAGCTCTTGACAAAACGTAGACTTCTGTAGACGATCCGAGTAAGTATCTTCAATGCATAATGTCTTCTCACCTGCATTTTTATTTGTTCTGCATAGACATCAGCAATGCCAGGAGACTTATTAATCCAAAGGTCGCTTACGGCAGCGTCGAATTACGATCCTTATTAAGATTTTCCAATATAATCCTTTTACTTTTTTCTTTCCACCTCAGTAGCTTTTGAGGTGATATTTCTTATGTTGCATTACTCTTTTAGATATTTTTTCCATTACTACACGTTGACTTTATTTTCAATGAAAATTTCCCAGTTCCCTTCCATCTGGCACTACTCGATTCCTTGAAGTGGTTCCTCACTATCAATACGCAGCTTCCAACTTTTCAAAGGCAAGATTGCGTAGTGCATCTTCGATTAGATTTTTCATCCATGTTTCTATGGTCTTGCTGGCTTTGTGACGAATTTCGGTCCTTAATCTTTTTTAGCAATGCTGCCCTTTCTCAGTTTTCATGTTCTGGTACTTTTGTTTTCTTGAATAAAGATTAAGTCTTCTTATGCAATCCACGGCTTCTTACTATCAACGTTTCATCCTCCAAGAATTTATTTAGCCACATCTTGTAATCCACATTTTATTTTTTCCCAACGGTCTTCCACTGCTTTCTCGTTCAGGTCCTGTCATTTGATTTTTGCATCTTTTTTTAAAATTCCAGCTGATGTTGAGTTTTTTTAGTTCAATTATTAGCCAAGCGTTATTAATAGATTTCTTCAATTCCTTGATTTTAAATGGCATTATTCATTAAAACACTATGGACACCATCGATATCTCTTTACATTGTTACCAAATAATTTTTTTTTGGGCTGGAACCAAATTGCTGGATCTTCTTATAAACAACCAAATGATATCGTCTTTCCCTAGGAAGAAAATCTTAAAAGTTTACACGACATCATAAAATAGGTATTTCACTAGTTGTGAGAAACAAAGTTTATTAAAATTAATTTTAATTTTGATGAATTATTTTTAAATTTTTGAACAATTTGATGGGTTATTAACAACTATACACTAAAAATATAAATAATCTATTTACTTTCGCAATGAAAAGTAAGGCCGCGTAATAACGGGAGCATTAAATCCTCTTCATATAAATGATGTCTTGCTGGAAGCGTAGCGATGACATTTCGGTGAGTGCGGAAAATTAAACGGGTAGCATTAAATATCGCTAAACGTCCAACCTCCCGCAAACACAAAAATATCTTGTGACGTCAGCTCCTGATATCATTGCCTCAGGAAACACAATGGCAACGGCTTGATAGAAAAATACCTTTTGGCATACAAGCAGTAAATTACCATCTAATTAAATAATGACTTCAGCTGATGTAATAACATGAATGCATGATTCCTCAACCGAAGAAATTATAACTAATAAGATACATTTTACCCGGAAAGTAAATAAAGGTCTCACAATGTTATTAATGTGGTATGGCATGGGCATATGTTTTCTACGCCCATTCTCTCTTATATTCCGTTATTCTGTATGTTTGTTGACAAAACTCATCGACGGATGAGGCTTTCGTGAGGGGAAATAATATATTATCTGCATTTATTCAGTTAGGAGAAGGCTTCTTATAAACTAATATACGAGTAAAGCAGAGATTTAGGAACCAGGTGTAGGACTGCACAAACTACTTTCGGACAGATATTGTCAATGACCAATATTTAGAATAGTAAAAGGCCATCTAAAACTCAAGACCTTGAAAAAAACGAAAATGAACTTATTGTTAATAATATAAAAAAATTGGGATCAACAGCAGCAGGCACATCAACAAGCAGTGGAAAACAATTCTGAAGAGGAACTGACTGAGAAATCAGTGGAAAAACGCTGGAAACATTTACAGGAAGCCACAAATGAAGCTCTTGGAAGGAGAAAAGTTGCAAAGAAGAAGCAATAAATCACTTAAGTAGTCTTAGGGCCGTATTCACAACCTCCAATGGAGTGAAGCTTCCACTCCTTATGACGTAAATCAACACTACATGATATTCAGAAGCTCTATGGAGTGGCGGTCTCACTGCGGTTGTAGTAACAGCCGGCCTAAAGTGGTAGGGTACCCATACCCACCCTAAAATCACCACTACATCGAATATCAACAAGGCCGACGGCGTATAATGGTCGACGCTTCGCAAATATAAACGCTGTTTTCATGCGATATAAGGTTATTAAGCGTCATTGATACGTTTTGTAATATCAAGCAACATAGCAAGAGTACACTGATATCAACTTGTGTGCGATCAATGAAACTGTTTGGCAGGAATATCTTGATTACGGATTCTGGGTATGAATCAAAATTTGTAGTTCTCACCTATGAAAGGCAGTTTGGGTTCGGGGTTGGGGGCTTGCTTCACAGTGTCGACGCCCCTGGTTCGTAACTTTCCTCCTCCAATTTTTTTTTTGTCGCAGTTCCGTTGTACGACTGTCCCTGGTTTTACATATTTTTAATCTGTTTACCCGGGATGCATTTTAACTATTTCACGTACTAATTACGTAATTTGCTAAAATTGCGTAATTATTACGTAAAATAGTTAATTACGTTATTTACCTAAATCACGTAAGTAATTAGCACGTGGCGGAAATACTTCCGCACGCCCTGTAGTTTTTTGTGTACGAAATTAACGGAAGAGCATGAAGTGTGATCGTGATTTTTAATTTCCGTATCACTGGCCACGCAGTCCCGACGCACGTACAACATTTGTTCTAATTTGCCGGGTGCCGTGATTTTCCAGCACTGTGCTTTTTTGGAAAAACTAATCGCAAGAGAAAAAAGAACTTAAACTCTGCAATCATATAATTGTAAGTATCTACCGAAATGTACGGGTGATCGGGCGAAATGTTCTGGTGGGAGCGAGTTTCGAACCAGGGACATCGCTTGGAAACTGATAAAATACCAGCGGTGACAAATATTTTTGAAGAATTAATGTTTTGCACATTTTCAGGAGCATGTTAGAATGCATATGATTAAATATCATAGTAATGTGGAGTGTATGTACGTAAGAGTATGGATTGTTAATAAAAACCAATGTTATTCAATATTATAACTGTGTGAAAAATGTGCCATCCTTATTTTTATTGCATATATTTTGTACTGACTGTGAGAATAGCTATTTTACGAATAAGAGACTGATATTCCAATAATATTTAAATTATTGATCACGTATATCAGAATAATATAATAATATTTATACAATCCAATGGAGACCATGGGATTGATGTTCAAAACTCCCTCTATTTTACACCTAGTTCCGTATATAACCGTAACCAGGATACGTAAATGTCGCTGCTTACACTTGAGTCGAGTTGGCAACATAGCGACTATCAACACTCCGGAAGAAGGAGTGGAAGTAGTGGTGCTGAATGCCAATTTGCAGGAGAAGGAGCACTAATCTTCATGGAGTAAAGCTGCGACTAGGCGATGTAGTGGAGACATCTGAATGCGGCCCTTAGACCTGATCAATCGAAGAAATAGAAAGAAGAACAAGAATGCGGGAACTGAAGAAGGATATTTTGGCCTCAAAAGGTTAAGGAAAGAAATAAGTCGCAAAGCGAGGAATACAAGAGACATATGGATGTAATACATGTGTGACAAACAACCATTCCCATGGAATGCTAATTGACAGGATCAAATAAAAAACATACGTTTGTTTGTTAGCAACGTATCGTTATCATTACATCACATCATAGCATTTTTTCAAAACGTCCCATAACTATCAACCCCTCTTCTTGATGATACTTATTATTATATTGTGATTTACATGTTCAAAATCAGAAAAGCCCCGAAATAATTCTGCCTTCAAAGGTTCGTCGCCTTCTAATATCAAAAAATGCATAAAATCCGTGGTAGAATTGGTACTCGTAGGTAATTCAATTATTTCGGAACGTACACAGTTTTCCTCTGCTTGTTAAATGGTATAAAGACATCCTGCGAGTGTAAAAGCTTTGTGTACGTACATTAGAATGAATAACATTAAAAAGGTAGACCAAATAAGTAACAAGGGAGTTCAAAGAATATTGTTGGTAAGAGAAGGCTTCTGAATACCCTTAATAAAAATGGGACAAAAATATCTTCGTCATCATGAGACATAATGGAGAAAAACCTCGAGTGACAAGTGAATGGCCAATGAAGGCTTCATGAAAGTTATATGGACCAAGTGATAAATAAGTGAAAAATTACGTAAATATGAAGAGATTGTTTGATAGAAAAACAGAGAGGAGATCTGCGTCAAACCAATTTGAGGATTGATGACATATTATGATAATGAGCACAGATCTGGCCATGCATAATAGAATTGTTGCTCAGGAGATAAGGTATGATAATGGTGGTCTCGGATAAGTACTAGAAAAAGATTACACGCGGACACGTCATGGAAATAAGGAAGAAGGAAGCCTGCATAACTCCGAAATTTGTATGTAGACAGAAGATAGTGGAAGTTATTGTTATAATATGCGTTTACGGTGCCCTGAACAAGTATTGACATTCGCAGAGGCATACGGGTGCGAGAGAATTAGCTCGAATTCTAAACGATAACGAAGAGCTCTTGACAAAACGTAGACTTCTGTAGACGATCCTGGTAAGTATCTTCGATGCATAATGTCTTCTCACCTGCATTTTTATTTGTTCTGAATAGACATCAGCAATGCCAGGAGACTTATTAATCCAAAGGTCGCTTACGGCAGCGTCGAATTCCGATCCTTATTAAGATTTTCCAGTATCATCCTTTTTTCTTTCCACTTCAGTAGCTTTTGAGGTGATATTTTTTATGTTGCATTACTCTTTTAGATATTCTTTCTATTACTTCACGTTGACTTTATTTTCAATGAAAATTGCCCAGTTCCCTTCCATCTGGCACTGCTCGATTCCTTGAAGTGGTTCCTCACTATCAATACGCAGCTTCTAACTTTTCAAAGGCAAGATTGCTTAGTACATCTTCGAATAGATTTTTCATCTATGTTTCTATAGTCTTCCTGGCTTTGTGACGAATTTCGGTCCTTAATCTTTTTTAGCAATGCTGCCCTTTCTCAGTTTTCATGTTCTGGTACTTTTGTTTTCTTGAATAAAGATTAAGTCTTCTTATGCAATCCACGGCTTCTTACTATCAACGTTTCATCCTCCAAGAATTTATTTAGCCACATCTTGTAATCCACATTTTATTTTTTCCCAACGGTCTTCCACTGCTTTCTCGTTCAGGTCCTGTCATATGATTTTTGCATCTTTTTTTAAAATTCCAGCTGATGTTGAGTTTTTTTAGTTCAATTATTAGCCAAGCGTTATTAATCGATTTCTTCAATTCCTTGATTTTAAATGGCATTATTCATTAAAACACTATGGTCACCATCGATATCTCTTTACATTGTTACCTAATAAATTTTTTTTGGGCTGGAACCAAAATGCTGGATCTTCTTATAAACAACCAAATGATATCGTCTTTCCCTTGGAAAAAATCTGAAAAGTTTACACGACATCATAAAAAAGGTATTACACTAGTTGTGAGAAACAAAGTTTATTAAAATTAATTTTAATTTTGATGAATTAATTATTAAATGTTTGAACAATTTGATGGGTTATTAACAACTATACACTAAAAATATAAATAATCTATTTAATTTCGCAATGAAAAGTAAGGCCGCGTAATAACGGGAGTACTAAAAATGGAAAGAAGTCATTATTTTTTTATTGCATCTTATAAGTAAATTGTAGCTTTAGTGACAGCCTTATTAATATAATACCTTTTTTTTTCATTTTGTTTTCAACTTGGTCCATATTTAGTGTAAATTATTAAATATTAAATTATGAAACTGGTTATCAGCACAATTTTTCCCATGCCGTTCATGATAGTGGAGCAAAAAAACCGGTGTCCAAATTAAGGGTTGTAGCTGAGGAAAAACGACGGGAGCCAGAAATGATTTAAAAGTAGGTATGGTACCGAAAGGAAGAATAAGAGATATAAAAAATTCAATGGGTATTTTTCCGGTTTTATCAAATAAGAGGTAACTAATAGACTGAGGAAGGAAAGGGAAACCGGAGAAATTCTCACATAACGAGTATTATAATAACTCATCTGTTCGCATTAACAGCGTAAACAACTCCTCTTTCTTTACTTTCCGATAGGTACATTATTTTGGTGACCCAAAGGTGGCGATAATTTATCCAGTGCTATTTTGATATTTACTAATATCTTTGAAGGTAATAAACACAGTAAAAATGCTATAAATTTAATTTTATCTATATTAAAATGTATTTGAAAACAGAGGTTTTACCGAATTTAACAGATTAACGTGAAAAAGAATGGACCCGCTGCACCATGGCGGCATTGTAAAAATAGTGATAATTCGTAGACACATTTTGAGAAATTATGAAATAAGGAAACCTGAAACGTAAGGCTACTTTTCTATTCTGAATGATTTTTGAAACAAGAAGAGGTGAAATATCGCAAATTAGCAGAGACAAATAAAATGAAGAGAATAAATGATTAGTAATTTATCGGTAGAGGAACTCAATAAATAACTTATGTTTCAAATTCATATTGCATCATTAGTTTTTTATTATATTGTTAAGCAGGAACAGAGTTTTATAAATAAAAAAGATGTCAGCATTAAATCCTCTTCATATCAATGTGGTCTTGCTGGAAACGTAGCGATGACATTTCGGTGAGTGCGGAAAATTAAACGGGTAGCATTAAATATCGCTAAACGTCCAACCTCCCGCAAACAAAAATATCTTGTGACGTCAGCTCCTGATATCATTGCCTCAGGAAACACAATGGCAACGGCTTGATAGAAAAATACCTTTTGGCATACAAGCAGTAAATTACCATCTAATTAAATAATGACTTCAGCTGATGTAATAACATGAATGCATGATTCCTCAACCGAAGAAATTATAACTAATAAGATACATTTTACCCGGAAAGTAAATAAAGGTCTCACAATGTTATTAATGTGGTATGGCATGGGCATATGTTTTCTACGCCCATTCTCTCTTATATTCCGTTATTCTGTATGTTTGTTGACAAAACTCATCGACGGATGAGGTTTTCGTGAGGGGAAATAATATATTATCTGCATTTATTCAGTTCGGAGAAGGCTTCTTATAAACTAATATACGAGTAAAGCAGAGATTTAGGAACCAGGTGTAGGACTGCACAAACTACTTTCGGACAGATATTGTCAATTACCAATATTTAGAATAGTAAAAGGCCATCTAAAACTCAAGACCTTGAAAAAAACGAAAATGAACTTATTGTTAATAATATAAAAAAATTGGGATCAACAGCAGCAGGCACATCAACAAGCAGTGGAAAACAATTCTGAAGAGCAACTGACTGAGAGATCAGTGGAGAAACGCTGGAAACATTTTACAGGAAGCCACAAATGAAGCTCTTGGAAGGATAAAAGTTACAAAGAAGAAGCAATAAATCACTTAAATATTCTTAGACCTGAACAATCGAAGAAATAGAAAGAAGAACAAGAATGCGGGAACTGAAGAAGGATATTTTGGCCTCAAAATGTTAAGGAAAAATATAAGTCGCAAAGGGAGGAATGCAAGAGACATATGGATGTAATACATGTGTGACAAACAACCATTCCCATGGAATGCTAATTGACTGGATCAAATAAAAAACATACGTTTGTTTGTTAGCAACGTATCGTTATCAGTACATCACATCATAGCATTTTTTCAAAAAGTCCCATAACTATCAACCCCTCTTCTTGATGATACTTATTATTATATTGTGATTTACATGTTCAAAATCAGAAAAGCCCCGAAATAATTCTGCCTTCAAAGGTTCGTCGCCTTCTAAAATCAAAAAATGCATAAAATCCGTGGTAGAATTGGTACTCGTAGGTAATTCAATTATTTCGGAACGTACACAGTTCTCCTCTGCTTGTTAAATGGTATAAAGACATCCTGCGTGTGTAAAAGCTTTGTGTACGTACATTAGAACGAATAACATTAAATATGTAGACCAAATAAGTAACAAGGGAGTTCAAAGAATATTGTTGGTAAGAGAAGGCTTCTGAATACCCTTAATAAAAATGGGACAAAAATATCTTCGTCGTCATGAGACATAATGGAGAAAAACATCGAGGGACACGTGTAAAGGAAGAATGGCCAATGAAGGCTTCATGAAAGTTATATGGAACGAGTGATAAATAAGTGAAAAATTATGTAAATATGAAGAGATTGCTTGATAGAAAAACAGAGAGGAGATCTGCGTCAAACCAATTTGAGGATTGATGACATATTATGATAATGAGCACAGATCTGGCCATGCATAATAGAATTGTTGCTCAGGAGATAAGGTATGATAATGGTGGTCTCGGATAAGTACTAGAAAAAGATTACACGCGGACACGTCATGGAAATAAGGAAGAAGGAAGCCTGCATAACTCCGAAATTTGTATGTAGACAGAAGATAGTGGAAGTTATTGTTAAAATATGCGTTTACGGTGCCCACAACAAGTATTGACATTCGGAGGGGCATACGGGTGCGAGAGGAATAGCTCGAATTCTAAACGATAACGATGAGCTCTTGACAAAACGTAGACTTCTGTAGACGATCTGGGTAAGTATCTTCAATGCATAATGTCTTCTCACCTGCATTTTTATTTGTTCTGAATAGACATCAGCAATGCCAGGAGACTTATTAATCCAAAGGTCGCTTACGGCAGCGTCGAATTCCGATCCTTATTAAGATTTTCCAATATCCTCCTTTTACTTTTTTCGTTCCACCTCAGTAGCTTTTTAGGTGATATTTGTTATGTTGCATTACTCTTTTAGATATTTTTTCCATTACTTCACGTTGACTTTATTTTCAATGAAAATTGCCCAGTTCCCTTCCATCTGGCACTGCTCGATTCCTTGAAGTGGTTCCTCACTATCAATACGCAGCTTCCAACTTTTCAAAGGCAAGATTGCTTAGTGCATCTTCGAATAGATTTTTCATCTATGTTTCTATAGTCTTTCTAGCTTTGTGACGAATTTCGGTCCTTAATCTTTTGTAGCAATGCTGCCCTTCCTCAGTTTTCATTTTCTGGTACTTTTGTTTTCTTTAATAAAGACTAAGTCTTCTTATGCAATCCACGGCTTCTTACTATCAACGTTTCATCCTCAAAGAATTTATTTAGCCACATCCTGTAATCCACATTTATTTTTTCCCAACGGTCTTCCACTGATTTCTCGTTCAGGTCCTGTCATTTGATTTTTGCATCTTTTTTTAAAATTCCAGCTGATGTTGAGTTTTTTTAGTTCAATTATTAGCCAAGCGTTATTAATCGATTTCGTCAATTCCTTGATTTTGAATGGCATTATTCATTAAAACACTATGGTCACCATCGATATCTCTTTACATTGTTACCAAATAAATTTTTTTTTTGGGCTGGAACCAAATTGCTGGATCTTCTTATAAACAACCAAATGATATCGTCTTTCCCTTGGAAGAAAATCTGAAAAGTTTACACGACATCATGAAAAAGGTATTACACTAGTTGTGAGAAACAAAATTATTATTAAAATTAATTTTAATTTTGATGAATTAATTATTATATTTTTGAACAATTTGATGGGTTATTAACAACTATACACTAAAAATATAATAATCTATTTAATTTCGCAATGAAAAGTAAGGCCGCGTAATAACGGGAGCATTAAATCCTCTTCATATAAATGATGTCTTGCTGGAAGCGTAGCGATGACATTTCGGTGAGTGCGGAAAATTAAACGGGTAGCATTAAATATCGCTAAACGTCCAACCTCCCGCAAACACAAAAATATCTTGTGACGTCAGCTCCTGATATCATTGCCTCAGGAAACACAATGGCAACGGCTTGATAGAAAAATACCTTTTGGCATACAAGCAGTAAATTACCATCTAATTAAATAATGACTTCAGCTGATGTAATAACATGAATGCATGATTCCTCAACCGAAGAAATTATAATTAATAAGATACATTTTACCCGGAAACTAAATAAAGGTCACACAATGTTATTAATGTGGTATGGCATGGGCATATGTTTTCTACGCCCATTCTCTCTTATATTCCGTTATTCTGTATGTTTGTTGACAAAACTCATCGACGGATGAGGTTTTCGTGAGGAGAAATAATATATTATCTGCATTTTTTCAGTTAGGAGAAGGCTTCTTATAAACTAATATACGAGTAAAGCAGAGATTTAGGAACCAGGTGTAGGACTGCACAAACTACTTTCGGACAGATATTGTCAATTACATATATTTAGAATAGTAAAAGGCCATCTAAAACTCAAGACCTTGTAAAAAACGAAAATGAACTTATTGTTAATAATATAAAAAAATTGGGATCAACAGCAGCAGGCAAATCAACAAGCAGTGGAGAACAATTCTGAAGAGCAACTGACTGAGAAATCAGTGGAAAAACGCTGGAAACATTTTACAGGAAGCCACAAATGAAGCTCTTGGAAGGAGAAATGTTACAAAGAAGAAGCAATAAATCACTTAAGTAGTCTTAGACCTGAACAATCGAAGAAATAGAAAGAAGAACAAGAATGCGGGAACTTAAGAATGATATTTTGGCCTCAAAAGGTTAAGGAAAGAAATAAGTCGCAAAGCGAGGAATGCAAGAGACATATGGATGTAATACATGTGTGACAAACAACCATTCCCATGGAATGCTAATTGACTGGATCAAATAAAAAACATACGTTTGTTTGTTAGCAACGTATCGTTATCAGTACATCTCATCATAGCATTTTTTCAAAAAGTCCCATAACTATCAACCCCTCTTCTTGATGATACTTATTATTATATTGTGATTTACATGTTCAAAATTAGAAAAGCCCCGAAATAATTCTGCCTTCAAAGGTTCGTCGCCTTTTAAAATCAAAAAATGCATAAAATCCGTTTGTATAATTGGTACTCGTAGGTAATTCAATTATTTCGGAACGTACACAGTTTTCCTCTGCTTGTTAAATGGTATAAAGACATCCTGCGAGTGTAAAAGCTTTGTGTACGTACATTAGAACGAATAACATTAAATATGTAGACCAAATAAGTAACAAGGGAGTTCAAAGAATATTGTGGGTAGAGAAGGCTTCTGAATACCCTTAATAAAAATGGGACAAAAATATCTTCGTCATCATTAGACATAATGGAGAAAAACGTCGAGTGACAAGTGAATGGCCAATGAAGGCTTCATGAAAGTTATATGGACCAAGTGATAAATAAGTGAAAAATTACGTAAATATGAAGAGATTGTTTGATAGAAAAACAGAGAGGAGATCTGCGTCAAACCAATTTGAGGATTGATGACATATTATGATAATGAGCACAGATCTGGCAATGCATAATAGAATTGTTGCTCAGGAGATAAGGTATGATAATGAATGTCTCGGATAAGTACTAGAAAAAGATTACACGCGGACACGTCATTGAAATAAGAAAGATGGAAGCCAGCATAACTCCGAAATTTGTATGTAGACAGAAGATAATGGAAGTTATTGTTAAAATATGCGTTTACGGTGCCCTGAACAAGTATTGACATTTGGAGGGGCATACGGGTACGAGAGAATTAGCTCGAACTCTAAACGATAACGAAGAGCTCTTGACAAAACGTAGACTTCTGTAGACGATCCTGGTAAGTATCTTCGATGCATAATGTCTTCTCACCTGCATTTTTATTTGTTCTGAATAGACATCAGCAATGCCAGGAGACTTATTAATCCAAAGGTCGCTTACGGCAGCGTCGAATTCCGATCCTTATTAAGATTTTCCAGTATCATCCTTTTACTTTTTTCTTTCCACCTCAGTAGCTTTTGAGGTGATATTTGCTATGTTGCATTACTCTTTTAGATATTTTTTCCATTACTTCACGTTGAATTTATTTTCGATGAAAATTGCCCAGTTCCCTTCCATCTGGCACTGCTCGATTCCTTGAAGTGGTTCCTCACTTTCAATACGCAGCTTCCAACTTTTCAAAGGCAAGATTGCGTAGTGCATCTTCGAATAGATTTTTCATCCATGTTTCTATAGTCTTCCTGGCTTTGTGACGAATTTCGGTCCTTAATCTTTTGTAGCAATGCTGCCCTTCCTCAGTTTTCATGTTCTGGTACTTTTGTTTTCTTTAATGAAGACTAAGGGCCGCATTCAGATGTCTCCACTACATCGCC
Organism: Platycnemis pennipes; assembly: GCA_933228895.1. Taxonomy (NCBI): domain Eukaryota; kingdom Metazoa; phylum Arthropoda; class Insecta; order Odonata; family Platycnemididae; genus Platycnemis; species Platycnemis pennipes. The sequence continues at coordinate 31,008,339 of OW121846.1, forward strand.
TAGTCGCAGCTTCACTCCATGAAGATTAGTGCTCCTTCTCCTGCAAATTGGCATTCAGCACCACTACTTCCACTCCTTCTTCCGGAGTGTTGATGGTCGCTATGTTGTCAACTCGACTCAAGTGTAAGCAGCGACATTTACGTAATCCTGGTTACGGTTATATACGGAACTAGGTGTAAAATAGAGGGAGTTTTGAACATCAATCCCATGGTCTCCATTGGATTGTATAAATATTATTATATTATTCTGATATACATGATCAATAATTTAAATATTATTAGAATATCAGTCTCTTATTCGTAAAATAGCTATTCTCACAGTCAGTACAAAATATATGCAATAAAAATAAGGATGGCACATTTTTCACACAGTTATAATATGGAATAACATTGGTTTTTATTAACAATCCATACTCTTACGTACATACACTCCACATTACTATGATATTTAATCATATGCATTCTAACATGCTCCTGAAAATGTGCAAAACATTAATTCTTCAAAATTATTTGTTACCGCTGGTATTTTATCAGTTTCCAAGCGATGTCCCTGGTTCGAAACTCTCTCCCACCAGAACATTTCGCCCGATCACCCGAACATTTCGGTAGATACTTACAATTATATGATTGCAGAGCTTAAGTTCTTTTTTCTCTTGCGATTAGTTTTTCCAAAAAAGCACAGTGCTGGAAAATCACGGCACCAGGCAAATTAGAACAAATGTTGTACGTGCGTCGGGACTGCGTGGCCAGAGATACGGAAATTAAAAATCACGATCACACTTCATGCTCTTCCGTTAATTTCGTACACAAAAAACTACAGGGCGTGCGGACGTATTTCCGCCACGTGCTAATTACTTACGTGATTTAGGTAAATAACGTAATTAACTATTTTACGTAATAATTACGCAATTTTAGCAAATTACGTAATTAGTACGTGAAATAGTTAAAATGCATCCCGGGTAAACAGATTAAAAATATGTAAAACCAGGGACAGTCGTGCAACGAAACTGCGACGAAAAAAAAATGGAGGAGGAGAGTTACGAGCCAGGGACGTCGACACTGCGAAGCAAGCACCTAACCCCTAACCCAAACTGCCATTCACATGTGTTAACTACAAATTTTGATTCATACCCAGAATCCGTAATCAAGATATTCCTGCCAAACAGTTTCATTGATCGCACACAAGTTGATATCAATGTACTCTTGCTATGTTGCTTGATATTACAAAACGTATCAATGACGCTTAATAACCTTATATTCGCATGAAAACAGCGTTTATATTTGCGAAGCGTCGACCATTATACGCCGTCGGCCATGTTGATATTCGATGTAGTGGTGATTTTAGGGTGGGTATGGGTACCCTACCACTTTAGGCCGGCTGTTACTACAACCGCAGTGAGACCGCCACTCCATAGAGCTTCTGAATACCATGTAGTGTTGATTTACGTCATAAGGAGTGGAAGCTCCACTCCATTGGAGGTTGTGAATACGGCCCTAAGTCTTCTTATGCAATCCACGGCTGCTTACTATCAACGTTTCATCCTCCAAGAATTTATTTAGCCACATCCTGTAATCCACATTTTATTTTTTCCCAACGGTCTTCCACTGCTTTCTCGTTCAGGTCCTGTCATATGATTTTTGCATCTTTTTTTAAAATTCCAGCTGATGTTGAGTTTTTTTAGTTCAATTATTAGCCAAGCGTTATTAATCGATTTCTTCAATTCCTTGATTTTAAATGGCATTATTCATTAAAACACTATGGTCACCATCGATATCTCTTTACATTGTTACCAAATAAATTTTTTTTTTGGGCTGGAACCAAATTGCTGGATCTTCTTATAAACAACCAAATGATATCGTCTTTCCCTTGGAAGAAAATCTGAAAAGTTTACACGACATCATAAAAAAGGTATTACACTAGTTGTGAGAAACAAAGTTAATTAAAATTAATTATAATTTTGATGAATTAATTATTAAATTTTTGAACAATTTGATGGGTTATTAACAACTATACACTAAAAATATAAATAATCTATTTAATTTCGCAATGAAAAGTAAGGCCGCGTAATAACGGGAGCATTAAATCCTCTTCATATAAATGATGTCTTGCTGGAAGCGTAGCGATGACATTTCGGTGAGTGCGGAAAATTAAACGGGTAGCATTAAATATCGCTAAACGTCCAACCTCCCGCAAACACAAAAATATCTTGTGACGTCAGCTCCTGATATCATTGCCTCAGGAAACACAATGGCAACGGCTTGATAGAAAAATACCTTTTGGCATACAAGCAGTAAATTACCATCTAATTAAATAATGACTTCAGCTGATGTAATAACATGAATGCATGATTCCTCAACCGAAGAAATTATAATTAATTAGATACATTTTACCCGGAAACTAAATAAAGGTCACACAATGTTATTAATGTGGTATGGCATGGGCATATGTTTTCTACGCCCATTCTCTCTTATATTCCGTTATTCTGTATGTTTGTTGACAAAACTCATCGACGGATGAGGCTTTCGTGAGGGGAAATAATATATTATCTGCATTTATTCAGTTAGGAGAAGGCTTCTTATAAACTAATATACGAGTAAAGCAGAGATTTAGGAACCAGGTGTAGGACTGCACAAACTACTTTCGGACAGATATTGTCAATTACCAATATTTAGAATAGTAAAAGGCCATCTAAAAGTCAAGACCTTGAAAAAAACGAAAATGAACTTATTGTTAATAATTTAAAAAAATTGGGATCAACAGCAGCAGGCACATAAACAAGCAGTGGAAAACAATTCTGAAGAGCAACTGACTGAGAAATCAGTGGAAAAACGCTGGAAACATTTTACAGGAAGCCACAAATGAAGCTCTTGGAAGGAGAAAAGTTACAAAGAAGAAGCAATAAATCACTTAAGTAGTCTTAGACCTGAACAATCGAAGAAATAGATAGAAGAACAAGAATGCGGGAACTGAAGAAGGATATTTTGGCCTCAAAAGGTTAAGGAAAGAAATAAGTCGCAAAGCGAGGAATGCAAGAGACATATGGATGTAATACATGTGTGACAAACAACCATTCCCATGGAATGCAAATGACTGGATCAAATGAAAAACATACGTTTGTTTGTTAGCAACGTATCGTTATCAGTACATCACATCATAGCATTTCTTCAAAACGTTCAATAACTATCGACCCCTCTTCTTGATGATACTTATTATTATATTGTGATTTACATGTTCAAAATCAGAAAAGCCCCGAAATAATTCTGCCTTCAAAGGTTCGTCGCCTTCTAAAATCAAAAAATGCATAAAATCCGTTTGTAGAATTGGTACTCGTAGGTAATTCAATTATTTCGGAACGTACACAGTTTTCCTCTGCTTGTTAAATGGTATAAAGACATCCTGCGAGTGTAAAAGCTTTGTGTACGTACATTAGAACGAATAACATTAAATATGTAGTCCAAATAAGTAACAAGGGAGTTCAAAGAATATTGTTGGTAAGAGAAGGCTTCTGAATACCCTTAATAAAAATGGGACAAAAATATCTTCGTCATCATGAGACATAATGGAGAAAAACGTCGAGTGACAAGTGAATGGCCAATGAAGGCTTCATGAAAGTTATATGGACCAAGTGATAAATAAGTGAAAAATTACGTAAATATGAAGAGATTGTTTGATAGAAAAACAGAGAGGAGATCTGCGTCAAACCAATTTGAGGATTGATGACATATTATGATAATGAGCACAGATCTGGCCATGCATAATAGAATTGTTGCTCAGGAGATAACGTATGATAATGGTGGTCTCGGATAAGTACTAGAAAAAGATTACTCGCGGACACGTCATGGAAATAAGGAAGAAGGAAGCCTGCATAACTCCGAAATTTGTATGTAGACAGAAGATAGTGGAAGTTATTGTTATAATATGCGTTTACGTTGTCCAGAAGAAGTATAGACATTCGGAGGGGCATACGGGTGCGAGAGGAATAGCTCGAATTCTAAACGATAACGATGAGCTCTTGACAAAACGTAGACTTCTGTAGACGATCCGGGTAAGTATCTTCAATGCATAATGTCTTCTCACCTGCATTTTTATTTGTTCTGAATAGACATCAGCAATGCCAGGAGACTTATTAATCCAAAGGTCGCTTACGGCAGCGTCGAATTCCGATCCTTATTAAGATTTTCCAATATCCTCCTTTTACTTTTTTCTTTCCACCTCAGTAGCTTTTGAGGTGATATTTGTTATGTTGCATTACTCTTTTAGATATTTTTTCCATTACTTCACGTTGACTTTATTTTCGATGAAAATTGCCCAGTTCCCTTCCATCTGGCACTGCTCGATTCCTTGAAGTGGTTCCTCACTATCAATACGCAGCTTCCAACTTTTCAAAGGCAAGATTGCTTAGTGCATCTTCGAATAGATTTTTCATCCATGTTTCTATAGTCTTCCTAGCTTTGTGACGAATTTCGGTCCTAAATCTTTTGTAGCAATGCTGACCTTCCTCAGTTTTAATTTTCTGGTACTTTTGTTTTCTTTAATAAAGACTTAGTCTTCTTATGCAATCCACGGCTCCTTACTATGAACGTTTCATCCTCCAAGAATTTATTTAGCCACATCCTGTAATCCACATTTTATTTTTTCCCAACGGTCTTCCACTGCTTTCTCGTTCAGGTCCTGTCATATGATTTTTGAATATTTTTTTAAAATTCCAGCTGATGTTGAGTTTTTTTAGTTCAATTATTAGCCAAGCGTTATTAATAGACTTCTTCAATTCCTTAATTTTAAATGGCATTATTCATTAAAACACTATGGTCACCATCGATATCTCTTTACATTGTTACCAAATAAATTTTTTTTTTGGGCTGGAACCAAATTGCTGGATCTTCTTATAAACAACCAAATGATATCGTCTTTCCCTTGGAAGAAAATCTGAAAAGTTTACACTACATCATGAAAAAGGTATTACACTAGTTGTGAGAAACAAAATTATTATTAAAATTAATTTTAATTTTGATGAATTAATTATTATATTTTTGAACAATTTGATGGGTTATTAACAACTATACACTAAAATTATAATAATCTATTTAATTTCGCAATGAAAAGTAAGGCCGCGTAATAACGGGAGCATTAAATCCTCTTCATATAAATGATGTCTTGCTGGAAGCGTAGCGATGACATTTCGGTGAGTGCGGAAAATTAAACGGGTAGCATTAAATATCGCTAAACGTCCAACCTCCCGCAAACACAAAAATATCTTGTGACGTCAGCTCCTGATATCATTGCCTCAGGAAACACAATGGCAACGGCTTGATAGAAAAATACCTTTTGGCATACAAGCAGTAAATTACCATCTAATTAAATAATGACTTCAGCTGATGTAATAACATGAATGCATGATTCCTCAACCGAAGAAATTATAATTAATAAGATACATTTTACCCGGAAACTAAATAAAGGTCACACAATGTTATTAATGTGGTATGGCATGGGCATATGTTTTCTACGCCCATTCTCTCTTATATTCCGTTATTCTGTATGTTTGTTGACAAAACTCATCGACGGATGAGGTTTTCGTGAGGGGAAATAATATATTATCTGCATTTATTCAGTTAGGAGAAGGCTTCTTATAAACTAATATACGAGTAAAGCAGAGATTTAGGAACCAGGTGTAGGACTGCACAAACTACTTTCGGACAGATATTGTCAATTACATATATTTAGAATAGTAAAAGGCCATCTAAAACTCAAGACCTTGTAAAAAACGAAAATGAACTTATTGTTAATAATATAAAAAAATTGGGATCAACAGCAGCAGGCAAATCAACAAGCAGGGGAAAACAATTCTGAAGAGCAACTGACTGAGAAATCAGTGGAAAAACGCTGGAAACATTTTACAGGAAGCCACAAATGAAGCTCTTGGAAGGAGAAAAGTTACAAAGAAGAAGCAATAAATCACTTAAGTAGTCTTAGACCTGAACAATCGAAGAAATAGAAAGAAGAACAAGAATGCGGGAACTTAAGAATGATATTTTGGCCTCAAAAGGTTAAGGAAAGAAATAAGTCGCAAAGCGAGGAATGCAAGAGACATATGGATGTAATACATGTGTGACAAACAACCATTCCCATGGAATGCTAATTGACTGGATCAAATAAAAAACATACATTTGTTTGTTAGCAACGTATCGTTATCAGTACATCTCATCATAGCATTTTTTCAAAAAGTCCCATAACTATCAACCCCTCTTCTTGATGATACTTATTATTATATTGTGGTTTACATGTTCAAAATTAGATAAGCCCCGAAATAATTCTGCCTTCAAAGGTTCGTCGCCTTCTAAAATCAAAAAATGCATAAAATCCGTTTGTAGAATTGGTACTCGTAGGTAATTCAATTATTTCGGAACGTACACAGTTTTCCTCTGCTTGTTAAATGGTATAAAGACATCCTGCGAGTGTAAAAGCTTTGTGTACGTACATTAGAACGAATAACATTAAATATGTAGACCAAATAAGTAACAAGGGAGTTCAAAGAATATTGTTGGTAAGAGAAGGCTTCTGAATACCCTTAATAAAAATGGGACAAAAATATCTTCGTCATCATGAGACATAATGGAGAAAAACGTCGAGTGACAAGTGAATGGCCAATGAAGGCTTCATGAAAGTTATATGGACCAAGTGATAAATAAGTGAAAAATTACGTAAATATGAAGAGATTGTTTGATAGAAAAACAGAGAGGAGATCTGCGTCAAACCAATTTGAGGATTGATGACATATTATGATAATGAGCACAGATCTGGCAATGCATAATAGAATTGTTGCTCAGGAGATAAGGTATGATAATGAATGTCTCGGATAAGTACTAGAAAAAGATTACACGCGGACACGTCATTGAAATAAGGAAGATGGAAGCCAGCATAACTCCGAAATTTGTATGTAGACAGAAGATAGTGGAAGTTATTGTTAAAATATGCGTTTACGGTGCCCTGAACAAGTATTGACATTTGGAGGGGCATAGGGGTGCGAGAGAATTAGCTCGAATTCTAAACGATAACGAAGAGCTCTTGACAAAACGTAGACTTCTGTAGACGATCCTGGTAAGTATCTTCGATGCATAATGTCTTCTCACCTGCATTTTTATTTGTTCTGAATAGACATCAGCAATGCCAGGAGACTTATTAATCCAAAGGTCGCTTACGGCAGCGTCGAATTCCGATCCTTATTAAGAATTTGCAATATCATCCTTTTACTTTTTTCTTTCCACCACAGTAGCTTTTGAGGTGATATTTTTTATGTTGCATTAGTCTTTTAGATATTTTTTCCATTACTTCACGTTGACTTTATTTTCAATGAAAATTGCCCAGTTCCCTTCCATCTGGCACTGCTCGATTCCTTGAAGTGGTTCCTCACTATCAATACGCAGCTTCCAACTTTTCAAAGGCAAGATTGCTTAGTGCATCTTCGAATAGATTTTTCATCTATGTTTCTATAGTCTTCCTGGCTTTGTGACGAATTTCGGTCCTTAATCTTTTGCAGCAATGCTGCCCTTCCTCAGTTTTCATTTTCTGGTACTTTTGTTTTCTTTAATAAAGACTTAGTCTTCTTATGCAATCCACGGCTTCTTACTATCAACGTTTCATCCTCCAAGAATTTATTTAGCCACATCCTGTAATCCACATTTTATTTTTTCCCAACGGTCTTCCACTGCTTTCTCGTTCAGGTCCTGTCATATGATTATTGAATCTTTTTTTAAAATTCCAGCTGATGTTGAGTTTTTTTAGTTCAATTATTAGCCAAGCGTTATTAATAGATTTCTTCAATTCCTTAATTTTAAATGGCATTATTCATTAAAACACTATGGTCACCATCGATATGTCTTTACATTGTTACCAAATAAATTTTTTTTTGGGCTGGAACCAAATTGCTGGATCTTCTTATAAACAACCAAATGATATCGTCTTTCCCTTGGAAGAAAATCTGAAAAGTTTACACGACATCATAAAAAAGGTATTACACTAGTTGTGAGAAACAAAGTTTATTAAAATTAATTTTAATTTTGATGAATTAATTATTAAATTTTTGAACAATTTGATGGGTTATTAACAACTATACACTAAAAATATAAATAATCTATTTAATTTCGCAATGAAACGTAAGGCCGCGTAATAACGGGAGCATTAAATCCTCTTCATATAAATGATGTCTTGCTGGAAGCGTAGCGATGACATTTCGGTTAGTGCGGAAAATTAAACGGGTAGCATTAAATATCGCTAAACGTCCAACCTCCCGCAAACACAAAAATATCTTGTGACGTCAGCTCCTGATATCATTGCCTCAGGAAACACAATGGCAACGGCTTGATAGAAAAATACCTTTTGGCATACAAGCAGTAAATTACCATCTAATTAAATAATGACTTCAGCTGATGTAATAACATGAATGCATGATTCCTCAACCGAAGAAATTATAATTAATAAGATACATTTTACCCGGAAACTAAATAAAGGTCACACAATGTTATTAATGTGGTATGGCATGGGCATATGTTTTCTACGCCCATTCTCTCTTATATTCCGTTATTCTGTATGTTTGTTGACAAAACTCATCGACGGATGAGGCTTTCGTGAGGGGAAATAATATATTATCTGCATTTATTCAGTTAGGAGAAGGCTTCTTATAAACTAATATACGAGTAAAGCAGAGATTTAGGAACCAGGTGTAGGACTGCACAAACTACTTTCGGACAGATATTGTCAATTACCAATATTTAGAATAGTAAAAGGCCATCTAAAAGTCAAGACCTTGAAAAAAACGAAAATGAACTTATTGTTAATAATTTAAAAAAATTGGGATCAACAGCAGCAGGCACATAAACAAGCAGTGGAAAACAATTCTGAAGAGCAACTGACTGAGAAATCAGTGGAAAAACGCTGGAAACATTTTACAGGAAGCCACAAATGAAGCTCTTGGAAGGAGAAAATTTACAAAGAAGAAGCAATAAATCACTTAAGTAGTCTTAGACCTGAACAATCGAAGAAATAGATAGAAGAACAAGAATGCGGGAACTGAAGAAGGATATTTTGGCCTCAAAAGGTTAAGGAAAGAAATAAGTCGCAAAGCGAGGAATGCAAGAGACATATGGATGTAATACATGTGTGACAAACAACCATTCCCATGGAATGCAAATGACTGGATCAAATGAAAAACATACGTTTGTTTGTTAGCAACGTATCGTTATCAGTACATCACATCATAGCATTTCTTCAAAACGTTCAATAACTATCGACCCCTCTTCTTGATGATACTTATTATTATATTGTGATTTACATGTTCAAAATCAGAAAAGCCCCGAAATAATTCTGCCTTCAAAGGTTCGTCGCCTTCTAAAATCAAAAAATGCATAAAATCCGTTTGTAGAATTGGTACTCGTAGGTAATTCAATTATTTCGGAACGTACACAGTTTTCCTCTGCTTGTTAAATGGTATAAAGACATCCTGCGAGTGTAAAAGCTTTGTGTACGTACATTAGAACGAATAACATTAAATATGTAGTCCAAATAAGTAACAAGGGAGTTCAAAGAATATTGTTGGTAAGAGAAGGCTTCTGAATACCCTTAATAAAAATGGGACAAAAATATCTTCGTCATCATGAGACATAATGGAGAAAAACGTCGAGTGACAAGTGAATGGCCAATGAAGGCTTCATGAAAGTTATATGGACCAAGTGATAAATAAGTGAAAAATTACGTAAATATGAAGAGATTGTTTGATAGAAAAACAGAGAGGAGATCTGCGTCAAACCAATTTGAGGATTGATGACATATTATGATAATGAGCACAGATCTGGCAATGCATAATAGAATTGTTGCTCAGGAGATAAGGTATGATAATGAATGTCTCGGATAAGTACTAGAAAAAGATTACACGCGGAAACGTCATTGAAATAAGGAAGATGGAAGCCAGCATAACTCCGAAATTTGTATGTAGACAGAAGATAATGGAAGTTATTGTTAAAATATGCGTTTACGGTGCCCTGAACAAGTATTGACATTTGGAGGGGCATACGGGTGAGAGAATTAGCTCGAATTCTAAACGATAACGAAGAGCTCTTGACAAAACGTAGACTTCTGTAGACGATCCTGGTAAGTATCTTCGATGCATAATGTCTTCTCACCTGCATTTTTATTTGTTCTGAATAGACATCAGCAATGCCAGGAGACTTATTAATCCAAAGGTCGCTTACGGCAGCGTCGAATTCCGATCCTTATTAAGATTTTCCAATATCATCCTTTTACTTTTTTCTTTCCACCTCAGTAGCTTTTGAGGTGATATTTTTTTTTTAGCATTACTCTTTTAGATATTTTTTCCATTACTTCACGTTGACTTTATTTTCAATGAAAATTGCACAGTTCCCTTCCATCTGGCACTGCTCGATTCCTTGAAGTGGTTCCTCACTATCAATACGCAGCTTCCAACCTTTCAAAGGCAAGATTGCTTAGTGCATCTTAGAATAGATTTTTCATCTATGTTTCTATAGTCTTCCTGGCTTTGTGACGAATTTCGGTCCTTAATCTTTTGTAGCAATGCTGCCCTTCCTCAGTTTTCATTTTCTGGTACTTTTGTTTTCTTTAATAAAGACTAAGTCTTCTTATGCAATCCACGGCTTCTTACTATCAACGTTTCATCCTCCAAGAATTTATTTAGCCACATCCTGTAATCCACATTTTATTTTTTCCCAACGGTCTTCCACTGCTTTCTCGTTCAGGTCCTGTCATATGATTTTTGCATCGTTTTTTAAAATTCCAGCTGATGTTGAGTTTTTTTAGTTCAATTATTAGCCAAGCGTTATTAATCGATTTCTTCAATTCCTTGATTTTAAATGGCATTATTCATTAAAACACTATGGTCACCATCGATATCTCTTTACATTGTTACCAAATAAATTTTTTTTTTGGGCTGGAACCAAATTGCTGGATCTTCTTATAAACAACCAAATGATATCGTCTTTCCCTTGGAAGAAAATCTGAAAAGTTTACACGATATCATAAAAAAGGTATTACACTAGTTGTGAGAAACAAAGTTTATTAAAATTAATTTTAATTTTGATGAATTAATTATTATATTTTTGAACCATTTTGATGGGTTATTAACAACTATACACTAAAAATATAAATAATCTATTTAATTTCGCAATGAAAAGTAAGGCCGCGTAATAACAGGAGCATTAAATCCTCTTCATATAAATGATGTCTTGCTGGAAGCGTAGCGATGACATTTCGGTGAGTGCGGAAAATTAAACGGGTAGCATTAAATATCGCTAAAAGTCCAACCTCCCGCAAACACAAAAATATCTTGTCACGTCAGCTCCTGATATCATTGCCTCAGGAAACACAATGGCAACGGCTTGATAGAAAAATACCTTTTGGCATACAAGCAGTAAATTACCATCTAATAAAATAATGACTTCAGCTGATGTAATAACATGAATGCATGATTCCTCAACCGAAGAAATTATAATTAATAAGATACATTTTACCCGGAAACTAAATAAAGGTCACACAATGTAATTAATGTGATATGGCATGGGCATATGTTTTCTACGCCCATTCTCTCTTATATTCCGTTATTCTGTATGTTTGTTGACAAAACTCATTGACGGATGAGGTTTTCGTGAGGGGAAATAATATATTATCTGCATTTATTCAGTTAGGAGAAGGCTTCTTATATACTAATATACGAGTAAAGCAGAGATTTAGGAACCAGGTGTAGGACTGCACAAACTACTTTCGGACAGATATTGTCAATTACCAATATTTAGAATAGTAAAAGGCCATCTAAAACTCAAGACCTTGAAAAAAACGAAAATGAACATATTGTTAATAATATAAAAAAATTGGGATCATCAGCAGCAGGCACATCAACAAGCAGTGGAAAACAATTCTGAAGAGCAACTGACTGAGAAATCAGTGGAAAAACGCTGGAAACATTTTACAGGAAGCCACAAATGAAGCTCTTGGAAGGAGAAAAGTTACAAAGAAGAAGCAATAAATCACTTAAGTAGTCTTAGACCTGAACAATCGAAGAAATAGAAAGAAGAACAAGATGGCGGGAACTGAAGAAGGGTATTTTGGCCTCAAAAGTTAAGGAAAGAAATAAGTCGCAAAGCGAGGAATACAAGAGACATATGGATGTAATACATGTGTGACAAACAACCATTCCCATGGAATGCTAATTGACTGGATCAAATAAAAAACATACGTTTGTTTGTTAGTAACGTATCGTTATCAGTACATCACATCATAGCATTTTTTCAAAAAGTCCCATAACTATCAACCCCTCTTCTTGATGATACTTATTATTATATTGTGATTTACATGTTCAAAATCAGAAAAGCCCCGAAATAATTCTGCCTTCAAAGGTTCGTCGCCTTCTAAAATCATAAAAAACATAAAATCCGTGGTAGAATTGGTACTCGTAGGTAATTCAATTATTTCGGAACGTACACAGTTTTCCTCTGCTTGTTAAATGGTATAAAGACATCCTGCGAGTGTAAAAGCTTTGTGTATGTACATTAGAACGAATAACATTAAATATGTAGACCAAATAAGTAACAAGGGAGTTCAAAGAATATTGTTGGTAAGAGAAGGCTTCTGAATACCCTTAATAAAAATGGGACAAAAATATCTTCGTCATCATGAGACATAATGGAGAAAAACGTCGAGGGACACGTGTAAAGGAAGAATGGCCAATGAAGAAGGCTTCATGAAAGTAATATGGAACAAGTGATAAATAAGTGAAAAATTACGTAAATATGAAGAGATTATTTGATAGAAAAAAAGAGAGGAGATCTGCGTCAAACCAATTTGAGGATTGATGACATATTATGATAATGAGCACAGATCTGGCAATGCATAATAGAATTGTTGCTCAGGAGATAAGGAATGATAATTCTGGTCTCGGATAAGTACTAGAAAAAGATTACACGCGGACACGTCATTGAAATAAGGAAGATGGAAGCCTGCATAACTCCGAAATTTGTATGTAGACAGAAGATAGTGGAAGTTATTGTTAAAATATGTGTTTACGGTGCCCTGAACAAGTATTGACATTCGGAGGGGCATACGGGTGCGAGAGAATTAGCTCGAATTCTAAACGATAACGAAGAGCTCTTGACAAAACGTAGACTTCTGTAGACGATCCTGGTAAGTATCTTCGATGCATAATGTCTTCTCACCTGTATTTTTATTTGTTCTGAATAGACATCAGCAATACCAGGAGACTTATTAATCCAAAGGTCGCTTACGGCAGCGTCGAATTCCGATCCTTATTAAGATTTTGCAATATCATCCTTTTACTTTTTTCTTTCCACCTCAGTAGCTTTTGAGGTGATATTTTTTATGTTGCATTACTCTTTTAGATATTCTTTCCATAACTTCACGTTGACTTTATTTTCAATGAAAATTGCCCAGTTCCCTTCCATCTGGCACTGCTCGATTCCTTGAAGTGGTTCCTCACTATCAATACGCAGCTTCCAACTTTTCAAAGGCAAGATTGCTTAGTGCATCTTCGAATAGATTTTTCATCCATGTTTTTATAGTCTTCCTGGCTTTGTGACGAATTTCGGTCCTTAATCTTTTTTTGCAATGCTGCCCTTCCTCAGTTTTCATGTTCTGGTACTTTTGTTTTCTTTAATAAAGACTAAGGCTTCTTATGCAATCCACGGCTTCTTACTATCAACGTTTCATCCTCCAAGAAAATATTTAGCCACATCCTGTAATCCACATTTTATTTTTTCCCAACGGTCTTCCACTGCTTTCTCGTTCAGGTCCTGTCATATGATTTTTGCATTTTTTTTTAAAATTCCAGCTGATGTTGAGTATTTTTAGTTCAATTATTAGCCAAGCGTTATTAATCGATTTCTTCAATTCCTTGATTTTAAATGGCATTATTCATTAAAACACTATGGTCACCATCGATATCTCTTTACATTGTTACCAAATAAATTTTTTTTTTGGGCTGGAACCAAATTGCATTATCTTCTTATAAACAACCAAATGATATCGTCTTTCCCATGGAAGAAAATCTTAGAAGTTTACACGACATTATAAAAAAGGTATTACACTAGTTGTGAGAAACAAAGTTTATTAAAATTAATTTTAATTTTGATGAATTAATTATTATATTTTTGAACAATTTGATGGGTTATTAACAACTATACACTAAAAATATAAATAATCTATTTAATTTCGTAATGAAAAGTAAGGCCGCGTAATAACGGGAGCATTAAATCCTCTTCATATAAATGATGTCTTGCTGGAAGCGTAGCGATGACATTTCGGTGAGTGAGGAAAATTAAACGGGTAGCATTAAATATCGCTAAACGTCCAACCTCCCGCAAACACAAAAATATCTTGTGACTACAGCTCCTGATATCATTGCCTCAGGAAACACAATGGCAACGGCTTGATAGAAAAATACCTTTTGGCATACAAGCAGTAAATTACCATCTAATTAAATAATGACTTCAGCTGATGTAATAACATGAATGCATGATTCCTCAACCGAAGAAATTATAACTAATAAGATACATTTAACCCGGAAACTAAATAAAGGTCACACAATGTTATTAATGTGGTATGGCATGGGCATATGTTTTCTACGCCCATTCTCTCTTATATTCCGTTATTCTGTATGTTTGTTGACAAAACTCATCGACGGATGAGGTTTTCGTGAGGGGAAATAATATAATATCTGCATTTATGCAGTTAGGAGAAGGCTTCTTATAAACTAATATACGAGTAAAGCAGAGATTTAGGAACCAGGTGTAGGACTGCACAAACTACTTTCGGACAGATATTGTCAATTACCAATATTTAGAATAGTAAAAGGCAATCTAAAACTCAAGACCTTGAAAAAAACGAAAAAGAACTTATTGTTAATAATATAAAAAAATTGGGATCAACAGCAGCAGGCACATCAACAAGCAGTGGAAAACAATTCTGAAGAGCAACTGACTGAGAAATCAGTGGAAAAACGCTGGAAACATTTTACAGGAAGCCACAAATGAAGCTCTTGGAAGGAGAAAAGTTACAAAGAAGAAGCAATAAATCACTTAAGTAGTCTTAGACCTGAACAATCGAAGAAATAGAAAGAAGAACAAGAATGCGGGAACTGAAGAATGATATTTTGGCCTCAAAAGGTTAAGGAAAGAAATAAGTCGCAAAGCGAGGAATGCAAGAGACATATGGATGTAATAATGTGTGACAAACAACCATTCCCATGGAATGCTAATTGACTGGATCAAATAAAAAACATACGTTTGTTTGTTAGCAACGTATCGTTATCAGTACATCACATCATAGCATTTTTTCAAAACGTCCCATAACTATCAACCCCTCTTCTTGATGATACTTATTATTATATTGTGATTTACATGTTCAAAATCAGAAAAGCCCCGAAATAATTCTGCCTTCAAAGGTTCGTCGCCTTCTAAAATCAAAAAATGCATAAAATCCGTGGTAGAATTGGTACTCGTAGGTAATTCAATTATTTCGGAACGTAAACAGTTTTCCTCTGCTTGTTAAATGGTATAAAGACATCCTGCGAGTGTAAAAGCTTTGTGTACGTACATTAGAACGAATAACATTAAATATGTAGACCAAATAAGTAACAAGGGAGTTCAAAGAATATTGTTGGTAAGAGAAGGCTCCTGAATACCCTTAATAAAAATGGGACAAAAATATCTTCGTCATCATGAGACATAATGGAGAAAAACGTCGAGGGACACGTGTAAAGGAAGAATGGCCAATGAAGAAGGCTTCATGAAAGTTATATGGAACAAGTGATAAATAAGTGAAAAATTACGTAAATAAGAAGAGATTATTTGATAGAAAAAAAGAGAGGAGATCTGCGTCAAACCAATTTGAGGATTGATGACATATTATGATAATGAGCACAGATCTGGCAATGCATAATAGAATTGTTGCTCAGGAGATAAGGTATGATAATGAATGTCTCGGATAAGTACTAGAAAAAGATTACACGCGGACACGTCATTGAAATAAGGAAGATGGAAGCCTGCATAACTCCGAAATTTGTATATAGACAGAAGATAGTGGAAGTTATTGTTAAAATATGCGTTTACGGTGCCCTGAACAAGTATTGACATTCGGAGGGGCATACGGGTGCGAGAGAATTAGCTCGAATTCTAAACGATAACGAATAGCTCTTGACAAAACGTAGACTTCTGTAGACGATCCTGGTAAGTATCTTCGATGCATAATATCTTCTCACCTGCATTTTTATTTGTTCTGAATAGACATCAGCAATGCCAGGAGACTTATTAATCCAAAGGTCGCTTACGGCAGCGTCGAATTCCGATCCTTATTAAGATTTTCCAGTATCATCCTTTTACTATTTTCTTTCCACTTCAGTAGCTTTTGAGGTGATATTTTTTATGTTGCATTACCCTTTTAGATATTCTTTCCATTACTTCACGTTGACTTTATTTTCAATGAAAATTACCCAGTTCCCTTCCATCTGGCACTGCTCGATTCCTTGAAGTGGTTCCTCACTATCAATACGCAGCTTCCAACTTTTCAAAGGCAAGATTGCTTAGTGCATCTTCGAATAGATTTTTCATCCATGTTTCTATAGTCTTGCTGGCTTTGTGACGAATTTCGGTCCTTAGCCTTTTTTAGCAATGCTGCCCTTCCTTAGTTTTCATGTTCTGGTACTTTTGTTTTCTTTAATAAAGACTAAGTCTTCTTATGCAATCCACGGCTTCTTACTGTCAACGTTTCATCCTCCAAGAATTTATTTAGCCACATCCTGTAATCCACATTTTATTTTTTCCCAACGGTCTTCCACTGCTTTCTCGTTCAGGTCCTGTCATATGATTTTTGCATCTTTTTTTAAAATTCCAGCTGATGTTGAGTTTTTTTAGTTCAATTATTAGCCAAGCGTTATTAATCGATTTCTTCAATTCCTTGATTTTAAATGGCATTATTCATTAAAACACTATGGTCACCATCGATATCTCTTTACATTGTTACCAAATGAATTTTTTTTGGGCTGGAACCAAATTGCTGGATCTTCTTATAAACAACCAAATGATATCGTCTTTCCCTTGGAAGAAAATCTTAGAAGTTTACACGACATCATAAAAAAGGTATTACACTAGTTGTGAGAAACAAAGTTTATTAAAATTAATTTTAATTTTGATGAATTAATTATTATATTTTTGAACAATTTGATGGGTTGTTAACAACTATACACTAAAAATATAAATAATCTATTTAATTTCGCAATGAAAAGTAAGGCCGCGTAATAACGGGAGCATTAAATCCTCTTCATATAAATGATGTCTTGCTGGAAGCGTAGCGATGACATTTCGGTGAGTGCGGAAAATTAAACGGGTAGCATTAAATATCGCTAAACGTCCAACCTCCCGCAAACACAAAAATATCTTGTGACGTCAGCTCCTGATATCATTGCCTCAGGAAACACAATGGCAACGGCTTGATAGAAAAATACCTTTTGGCATACAAGCAGTAAATTACCATCTAATTAAATAATGACTTCAGCTGATGTAATAACATGAATGCATGATTCCTCAACCGAAGAAATTATAATTAATAAGATTCAATTTTCCCGGAAACTAAATAAAGGTCACACAATGGTATTAATGTGCTTTGATATGGGCATACGTTTCCTACGCCCATTCTCTCTTATATTCCGTTATTCTGTATGTTTGTTGACAAAAGTCATCGACGGATGAGGTTTTCGTGAGGGGAAATAATATATTATCTGCATTTATGCAGTTGGGTGAAGGCTTCTTATAAACTAATATACGAGTAAAGCAGAGATTTAGGAACCAGGTGTAGGACTGCACAAACTACTTTCGGACAGACATTGTCAATTACCAATATTTAGAATAGTAAAGGGCCATCTAAAACTCATGACCTTGAAAAAAAACTAAAATGAACTTATTGTTAATAATATAAAAAAATTGGGATCAGCAGCAGCAGGCACATCAACAAGCTGTGGAAAACAATTCTGAAGAGGAACTGACTGAGAAATCAGTGGAAAAACGCTGGAAACATTTTACAGGAAGCCACAAATGATGCTCTTGGAAGGAGAAAAGTTGCAAAGAAGAAGCAATAAATCACTTAAGTAGTCTTAGACCTGATCAATCAAAGAAATAGAAAGAAGAACAAGAATGCGGGAACTGAAGAAGGATATTTTGGCCCCAAAAGGTTAAGGAAAGAAATAAGTCGCAAAGCGAGGAATACAAGAGACATATGGATGTAATACATGTGTGACAAACAACCATTCCCATGGAATGCTAATTGACAGGATTAAATAAAAAACATACGTTTGTTTGTTAGCAACGTATCGTTATCATTACATCACATCATAGCATTTTTTCAAAACGTCCCATAACTATCAACCCCTCTTCTTGATGATACTTATTATTATATTGTGATTTACATGTTCAAAATCAGAAAAGCCCCGAAATAATTCTGCCTTCAAAGGTTCGTCGCCTTCTAAAATCGAAAAATGCATAAAATCCGTGGTAGAATTGGTACTCGTAGGTAATTCAATTATTTTGGAACGTACACAGTTTTCCTCTGCTTGTTAAATGGTATAAAGACATCCTGCGAGTGTAAAAGCTTTGTGTACGTACATTAGAATGAATAACATTAAATAGGTAGACCAAATAAGTAACAAGGGAGTCAAAAGAATATTGTTGGTAAGAGAAGGCTCCTGAATACCCTTAATAAAAATGGGACAAAAATATCTTCGTCATCATGAGACATAATGGAGAAAAACGTCGAGTGACAAGTGTAAAAGAAGAATGGCCAATGAAGGCTTCATGAAAGTTATATGGAATCAGTGATAAATAAGTGAAAAATTACGTAAATATGAAGAGATTGTTTGATAGAAAAACAGAGAGGAGATCTGCGTCAAACCAATTTGAGGATTGATGACATATTATGATAATGAGCACAGATCTGGCAATGCATAATAGAATTGTTGCTCAGGAGATAACGTATGATAATGGTGGTCTCGGATAAGTACTAGAAAAAGATTACACGCGGACACGTCATGGAAATAAGGAAGAAGGAAGCCTGCATAACTCCGAAATTTGTATGTAGACAGAAGATAGTGGAAGTTATTGTTATAATATGCGTTTACGGTGTCCAGAACAAGTATAGACATTCGGAGGGGCATACGGGTGCGAGAGGAATAGCTCGAATTCTAAACGATAACGATGAGCTCTTGACAAAACGTAGACTTCTGTAGACGATCCGGGTAAGTATCTTCAATGCATAATGTCTTCTTACCTGCATTTTTATTTGTTCTGAATAGACATCAGCAATGCCAGGAGACTTATTAATCCAAAGGTCGCTTACGGCAGCGTCGAATTCCGATCCTTATTAAGATTTTCCAGTATCATCCTTTTACTTTTTTCTTTCCACTGCAGTAGCTTTTGAGGTGATATTTTTTATGTTGCATTACTCTTTTAGATATTCTTTCCATTACTTAACGTTGACTTTATTTTCAATGAAAATTGCCCAGTACCCTTCCATCTGGCACTGCTCGATTCCTTGAAGTTGTTCCTCACTATCAATACGCAGCTTCCAACTTTTCAAAGGCAAGATTGCTTAGTACATCTTCGAATAGATTTTTCATCTATGTTTCTATAGTCTTCCTGGCTTTGTGACGAATTTCGGTCCTTAATCTTTTGTAGCAATGCTGCCCTTCTTCAGTTTTCATGTTCTGGTACTTTTTTTTTCTTTAATAAAGACTAAGTCTTCTTATGCAATCCACGGCTTCTTACTATCAACGTTTCATCCTCCAAGAATTTATTTAGCCACATCCTGTAATCCACATTTTATTTTTTCCCAACGGTCTTCCACTGCTTTCTCGTTCAGGTCCTGTCATATGATTTTTGCATCTTTTTTTAAAATTCCAGCTGATTTTGAGTTTTTGTAGTTCAATTATTAGCCAAGCGTTATTAATCGATTTCTTCAATTCCTTGATTTTAAATGGCATAATTCATTAAAACACTATGGTCATTATCGATATCTCTTTACATTGTTACCAAATAATTTTTTTTGGGCTGGAACCAATTTGCTGCATCTTCTTATAAACAACCAAATGATATCGTCTTTCTCTTGGAAGAAAATCTTAAAAGTTTACATGACATCATAAAAAAGGTATTACACTAGTTGTGAGAAACAAAGTTTATTAAAATTAATTTTAATTTTGATGAATTAATTATTAAATTTTTGAACAATTTGGTGGGTTATTAACAACTATACACCAAAAATATAAATAATCTATTTAATTTCGCAATGAAAAGTAAGGCCGCGTAATAATGGGAGCATTAAATCCTCTTCATATAAATGATGTCTTGCTGGAAGCGTAGCGATGACATTTCGGTGAGTGCGGAAAATTAAACGGGTAGCATTAAATATCGCTAAACGTCCAACCTCCCGCAAACACAAAAATTTCTTGTGACGTCAGCTCCTGATATCATTGCCTCAGGAAACACAATGGCAACGGCTTGATAGAAAAATCCCTTTTGGCATACAAGCAGTAAATTACCATCTAATTAAATAATGACTTCAGCTGATGTAATAACATGAATGCATGATTCCTCAACCGAAGAAATTATAATTAATAAGATTCAATTTTCCCGGAAACTAAATAAAGGTCACACAATGGTATTAATGTGCTTTGGTATGGGCATACGTTTCCTACGCCCATTCTCTCTTATATTCCGTTATTCTGTATGTTTGTTGACAAAACTCATCGACAGATGTTGTTTTCGTGAGGGGAAATAATATATTATCTGCATTTATGCAGTTAGGAGAAGGCTTCTTATAAACTAATATACGAGTAAAGCAGAGATTTAGGAACCAGGTGTAGGACTGCACAAACTACTTTCGGACAGATATTGTCAATTACCAATATTTAGAATAGTAAAAGGCCATCTAAAACTCAAGACCTTGAAAAAAACGAAAATGAACTTATTGTTAATAATATAAAAAAATTGGGATCAACAGCAGCAGGCTCATCAACAAGCAGTGGAAAAGTTTTCTGAAGAGGAACCGACTGAGAAATCAGTGGAAAAACGCTGGAAACATTTTACAGGAAGCCACAAATGAAGCTCTTGGAAGGAGAAAAGTTGCAAAGAAGAAGCAATAAATCACTTAAGTAGTCTTAGACCTGATCAATCGAAGAAATAGAAAGAAGAACAAGAATGCGGGAACAGAAGAAGGATATTTTGGCCTCAAAAGCTTAAGGAAAGAAATAAGTCGCAAAGCGAGGAATACAAGAGACATATGGATGTAATACATGTGTGACAAACAACCATTCCCATGGAATGCTAATTGACAGGATCAAATAAAAAACATACGTTTGTTTGTTAGCAACGTATCGTTATCATTACATCACATCATAGCATTTTTTCAAAACTTCCCATAATTATCAACCCCTCTTCTCGATGATACTTATTATTATATTGTGATTTACATGTTGAAAATCAGAAAAGCCCCGAAATAATTCTGCCTTCAAAGGTTCGTCACATTCTAAAATCAAAAAATGCATAAAATCCGTGGTAGTATTGGTACTCGTAGGTAATTCAATTATTTCGGAACGTACACAGTTTTCCTCTGCTTGTTAAATGGTATGAAGACATCCTGCGAGTGTAAAAGCTTTGTGTACGTACATTAGAATGAATAACATTAAATAGGTAGACCAAATAAGTAACAAGGGAGTTAAAAGAATATTGTTGGTAAGAGAAGGCTCCTGAATACCCTTAATAAAAATAGGACAAAAATATCTTCGTCATCATGAGACATAATGGAGAAAAACGTCGAGTGACAAGTGTAAAAGAAGAATGGCCAATGAGGCTTCATGAAAGTTATATGGAACAAGTGATAAATAAGTGAAAAATTACGTAAATATGAAGAGATTGTTTGATAGAAAAACAAAGAGGAGATCTGCGTCAAACCAATTTGAGGATTGATGACATATTATGATAATGAGCACAGATCTGGCAATGCATAATAGAATTGTTGCTCAGGAGATAAGGTATGATAATGGTGGTCTCGGATAAGTACTAGAAAAAGATTACACGCGGACACGTCATGGAAATAAGGAAGAAGGAAGCCTGCATAACTCCGAAATTTGTATGTAGACAGAAGATAGTGGAAGTTATTGTTAATTATGCGTTAACGGTTCTCTGAACAAGTATTGACATTCGGAGGGGCATACGGGTGCGAGAGAATTAGCTCGAATTCTAAACGATAACGAAGAACTCTTGACAAAACGTAGACTTCTGTAGACGATCCTGGTAAGTATCTTCGATGCACAATGTCTTCTCACCTGCATTTTTATTTGTTCTGAATAGACATCAGCAATGCCAGGAGACTTATTAATCCAAAGGTCGCTTACGGCAGCGTCGAATTCCGATCCTTATTAAGATTTTCCAGTATCATCCTTTTACTTTTTTCTTTCCACTTCAGTAGCTTTTGAGGTGATATTTTTTATGTTGCATTACTCTTTTAGATATTCTTTCCATTACTTCACGTTGACTTTATTTTCAATGAAAATTGCCCAGTTCCCTTCCATCTGGCACTGCTCGATTCCTTGAAGTGGTTCCTCACTATCAATACGCAGCTTCCAACTTTTCAAGGGCAAGATTGCTTAGTGCATCTTCGAATAGATTTTTCATCCATGTTTTTATAGTCTTCCTGGCTTTGTGACGAATTTCGGTCCTTAATCTTTTTTAGCAATGCTGCCCTTCTTCAGTTTTCATGTTCTGGTACTTTTTTTTTCTTTAATAAAGACTAAGTCTTCTTATGCAATCCACGGCTTCTTACTATCAACGTTTCATCCTCCAAGAATTTATTTAGCCACATCCTGTAATCCACATTTTATTTTTTCCCAACGGTCTTCCACTGCTTTCTCGTTCAGGTCCTGTCATATGATTTTTGCATCTTTTTTTAAAATTCCAGCTGATTTTGAGTTTTTGTAGTTCAATTATTAGCCAAGCGTTATTAATCGATTTCTTCAATTCCTTGATTTTAAATGGCATAATTCATTAAAACACTATGGTCATTATCGATATCTCTTTACATTGTTACCAAATAATTTTTTTTGGGCTGGAACCAATTTGCTGCATCTTCTTATAAACAACCAAATGATATCGTCTTTCTCTTGGAAGAAAATCTTAAAAGTTTACATGACATCATAAAAAAGGTATTACACTAGTTGTGAGAAACAAAGTTTATTAAAATTAATTTTAATTTTGATGAATTAATTATTAAATTTTTGAACAATTTGGTGGGTTATTAACAACTATACACCAAAAATATAAATAATCTATTTAATTTCGCAATGAAAAGTAAGGCCGCGTAATAATGGGAGCATTAAATCCTCTTCATATAAATGATGTCTTGCTGGAAGCGTAGCGATGACATTTCGGTGAGTGCGGAAAATTAAACGGGTAGCATTAAATATCGCTAAACGTCCAACCTCCCGCAAACACAAAAATATCTTGTGACGTCAGCTCCTGATATCATTGCCTCAGGAAACACAATGGCAACGGCTTGATAGAAAAATACCTTTTGGCATACAAGCAGTAAATTACCATCTAATTAAATAATGACTTCAGCTGATGTAATAACATGAATGCATGATTCCTCAACCGAAGAAATTATAATTAATAAGATTCAATTTTCCCGGAAACTAAATAAAGGTCACACAATGGTATTAATGTGCTTTGGTATGGGCATACGTTTCCTACGCCCATTCTCTCTTATATTCCGTTATTCTGTATGTTTGTTGACAAAACTCATCGACAGATGTTGTTTTCGTGAGGGGAAATAATATATTATCTGCATTTATGCAGTTAGGAGAAGGCTTCTTATATACTAATATACGAGTAAAGCAGAGATTTAGGAACCAGGTGTAGGACTGCACAAACTACTTTCGGACAGATATTGTCAATTACCAATATTTAGAATAGTAAAAGGCCATCTAAAACTCAAGACCTTGAAAAAAACGAAAATGAACTTATTGTTAATAATATAAAAAAATTGGGATCAACAGCAGCAGGCTCATCAACAAGCAGTGGAAAAGTTTTCTGAAGAGGAACCGACTGAGAAATCAGTGGAAAAACGCTGGAAACATTTTACAGGAAGCCACAAATGAAGCTCTTGGAAGGAGAAAAGTTGCAAAGAAGAAGCAATAAATCACTTAAGTAGTCTTAGACCTGATCAATCGAAGAAATAGAAAGAAGAACAAGAATGCGGGAACAGAAGAAGGATATTTTGGCCTCAAAAGCTTAAGGAAAGAAATAAGTCGTAAAGCGAGGAATACAAGAGACATATGGATGTAATACATGTGTGACAAACAACCATTCCCATGGAATGCTAATTGACAGGATCAAATAAAAAACATACGTTTGTTTGTTAGCAACGTATCGTTATCATTACATCACATCATAGCATTTTTTCAAAACTTCCCATAATTATCAACCCCTCTTCTCGATGATACTTATTATTATATTGTGATTTACATGTTGAAAATCAGAAAAGCCCCGAAATAATTCTGCCTTCAAAGGTTCGTCACATTCTAAAATCAAAAAATGCATAAAATCCGTGGTAGAATTGGTACTCGTAGGTAATTCAATTATTTCGGAACGTACACAGTTTTCCTCTGCTTGTTAAATGGTATGAAGACATCCTGCGAGTGTAAAAGCTTTGTGTACGTACATTAGAATGAATAACATTAAATAGGTAGACCAAATAAGTAACAAGGGAGTTAAAAGAATATTGTTGGTAAGAGAAGGCTCCTGAATACCCTTAATAAAAATAGGACAAAAATATCTTCGTCATCATGAGACATAATGGAGAAAAACGTCGAGTGACAAGTGTAAAAGAAGAATGGCCAATGAGGCTTCATGAAAGTTATATGGAACAAGTGATAAATAAGTGAAAAATTACGTAAATATGAAGAGATTGTTTGATAGAAAAACAAAGAGGAGATCTGCGTCAAACCAATTTGAGGATTGATGACATATTATGATAATGAGCACAGATCTGGCAATGCATAATAGAATTGTTGCTCAGGAGATAAGGTATGATAATGGTGGTCTCGGATAAGTACTAGAAAAAGATTACACGCGGACACGTCATGGAAATAAGGAAGAAGGAAGCCTGCATAACTCCGAAATTTGTATGTAGACAGAAGATAGTGGAAGTTATTGTTAATTATGCGTTAACGGTTCTCTGAACAAGTATTGACATTCGGAGGGGCATACGGGTGCGAGAGAATTAGCTCGAATTCTAAACGATAACGAAGAACTCTTCACAAAACGTAGACTTCTGTAGACGATCCTGGTAAGTATCTTCGATGCACAATGTCTTCTCACCTGCATTTTTATTTGTTCTGAATAGACATCAGCAATGCCAGGAGACTTATTAATCCAAAGGTCGCTTACGGCAGCGTCGAATTCCGATCCTTATTAAGATTTTCCAGTATCATCCTTTTACTTTTTTCTTTCCACTTCAGTAGCTTTTGAGGTGATATTTTTTATGTTGCATTACTCTTTTAGATATTCTTTCCATTACTTCACGTTGACTTTATTTTCAATGAAAATTGCCCAGTTCCCTTCCATCTGGCACTGCTCGATTCCTTGAAGTGTTTCCTCACTATCAATACGCAGCTTCCAACTTTTCAAGGGCAAGATTGCTTAGTGCATCTTCGAATAGATTTTTCATCCATGTTTTTATAGTCTTCCTGGCTTTGTGACGAATTTCGGTCCTTAATCTTTTTTAGCAATGCTGCCCTTCCTCAGTTTTCATTTTCTGGTACTTTTGTTTTCTTTAATAAAGACTTAGTCTTCTTATGCAATCCACGGCTTCTTACTATCAACGTTTCATCCTCCAAGAATTTATTTAGCCACATCCTGTAATCCATATTATATTTTTTCCCAACGGTCTTCCACTGCTTTCTCGTTCAGGTCCTGTCATATGATTTTTGCATCTTTTTTTAAAATTCCAGCTGATTTTGAGTTTTTTAGTTCAATTATTAGCCAAGCGTTATTAATCGATTTCTTCAATTCCTTGATTTTAAATGGCATTATTCATTAAAACACTATGGTCACCGTTGATATCTCTTTACATTGTTACCAAATAATTTTTTTTGGGCTGGAACCAAAATGCTGCATCTTCTTATAAACAACCAAATGATATCGTCTTTCTCTTGGAAGAAAATCTTAAAAGTTTACATGACATCATAAAAAAGTTATTACACTAGTTGTGAGAAACAAAGTTTATTAAAATTAATTTTAATTTTGATGAATTAATTATTAAATTTTTGAACAATTTGGTGGGTTATTAACAACTATACACCAAAAATATAAATAATCTATTTAATTTCGCAATGAAAAGTAAGGCCGCGTAATAACGGGAGCATTAAATCCTCTTTATATAAATGATGTCTTGCTGGAAGCGTAGCGATGACATTTCGGTGAGTGCGGAAAATTAAACGGGTAGCATTAAATATCGCTAAACGTCCAACCTCCCGCAAACACAAAAATATTTTGTGACGTATGCTCCTGATATCATTGCCTCAGGAAACACAATGGC
This sequence comes from Platycnemis pennipes, assembly GCA_933228895.1. Taxonomy (NCBI): domain Eukaryota; kingdom Metazoa; phylum Arthropoda; class Insecta; order Odonata; family Platycnemididae; genus Platycnemis; species Platycnemis pennipes. The sequence goes on from OW121846.1 coordinate 31,035,009, forward strand.
AACGGCTTGATAGAAAAATACCGTTTGGCATACAAGCAGTAAATTACCATCTAATTAAATAATGACTTCAGCTGATGTAATAACATGAATGCATGATTCCTCAACCGAAGAAATTATAATTAATAAGATTCAATTTTCCCGGAAACTAAATAAAGGTCACACAATGGTATTAATGTGCTTTGGTATGGGCATACGTTTCCTACGCCCATTCTCTCTTATATTCCGTTATTCTGTATGTTTGTTGACAAAACTCATCGCCGGATGAGGTTTTCGTGAGGGGAAATAATATATTATCTGCATTTATGCAGTTAGGAGAAGGCTTCTTATAAACTAATATACGAGTAAAGCAGAGATTTCGGAACCAGGTGTAGGACTGCACAAACTACTTTCGGACAGATATTGTCAATTACCAATATTTAGAATAGTAAAAGGCCATCTAAAACTCAAGACCTTGAAAAAAACGAAAATGAACTTATTGTTAATAATATAAAAAAATTGGGATCAACAGCAGCAGGCACATCAACAAGCAGTGGAAAACAATTCTGAAGAGGAACCGACTGAGAAATCAGTGGAAAAATGCTGGAAACATTTTACAGGAAGCCACAAATGAAGCTCTTGGAAAGAGAAAAGTTGCAAAGAAGAAGCAATAAATCACTTAAGTAGTCTTAGACCTGATCAATCGAAGAAATAGAAAGAAGAACAAGAATGCGGGAACTGAAGAAGGATATTTTGGCCTCAAAAGGTTAAGGAAAGAAATAAGTCGCAAAGCGAGGAATACAAGAGACATATGGATGTAATACATGTGTGACAAACAACCATTCCCATGGAATGCTAATTGACAGGATAATTAAAAAACATACGTTTGTTTGTTAGCAACGTATCGTTATCATTACATCACATCATAGCATTTTTTCAAAACGTCCCATAACTATCAACCCCTCTTCTTGATGATACTTATTATTATATTGTGATTTACATGTTCAAAATCAGAAAAGCCCCGAAATAATTCTGCCTTCAAAGGTTCGTCGCCTTCTAAAATCAAAAAATGCATAAAATCCGTGGTAGAATTGGTACTCGTAGGTAATTCAATTATTTCGGAACGTACACAGTTTTCCTCTGCTTGTTAAATGGTATAAAGACATCCTGCGAGTGTAAAAGCTTTGTGTACGTACATTAGAATGAATAACATTAAATAGGTAGACCAAATAAGTAACAAGGGAGTCAAAAGAATATTGTTGGTAAGAGAAGGCTCCTGAATACCCTTAATAAAAATGGGACAAAAATATCTTCGTCATCATGAGACATAATGGAGAAAAACGTCGAGTGACAAGTGTAAAAGAAGAATGGCCAATGAAGGCTTCATGAAAGTTATATGGAATCAGTGATAAATAAGTGAAAAATTACGTAAATATGAAGAGATTGTTTGATAGAAAAACAGAGAGGAGATCTGCGTCAAACCAATTTGAGGATTGATGACATATTATGATAATGAGCACAGATCTGGCAATGCATAATAGAATTGTTGCTCAGGAGATAACGTATGATAATGGTGGTCTCGGATAAGTACTAGAAAAAGATTACACGCGGACACGTCATGGAAATAAGGAAGAAGGAAGCCTGCATAACTCTGAAATTTGTATGTAGACAGAAGATAGTGGAAGTTATTGTTATAATATGCGTTTACGGTGTCCAGAACAAGTATAGACATTCGGAGGGGCATACGGGTGCGAGAGGAATAGCTCGAATTCTAAACGATAACGATGAGCTCTTGACAAAACGTAGACTTCTGTAGACGATCCGGGTAAGTATCTTCAATGCATAATGTCTTCTCACCTGCATTTTTATTTGTTCTGAATAGACATCAGCAATGCCAGGAGACTTATTAATCCAAAGGTCGCTTACGGCAGCGTCGAATTCCGATCCTTATTACGATTTTCCAGTATCATCCTTTTACTTTTTTCTTTCCACTGCAGTAGCTTTTGAGGTGATATTTTTTATGTTGCATTACTCTTTTAGATATTCTTTCCATTACTTAACGTTGACTTTATTTTCAATGAAAATTGCCCAGTACCCTTCCATCTGGCACTGCTCGATTCCTTGAAGTTGTTCCTCACTATCAATACGCAGCTTCCAACTTTTCAAAGGCAAGATTGTTTAGTACATCTTCGAATAGATTTTTCATCTATGTTTCTATAGTCTTCCTGGCTTTGTGACGAATTTCGGTCCTTAATCTTTTGTAGCAATGCTGCCCTTCTTCAGTTTTCATGTTCTGGTACTTTTTTTTTCTTTAATAAAGACTAAGTCTTCTTATGCAATCCACGGCTTCTTACTATCAACGTTTCATCCTCCAAGAATTTATTTAGCCACATCCTGTAATCCACATTTTATTTTTTCCCAACGGTCTTCCACTGCTTTCTCGTTCAGGTCCTGTCATATGATTTTTGCATCTTTTTTTAAAATTCCAGCTGATTTTGAGTTTTTGTAGTTCAATTATTAGCCAAGCGTTATTAATCGATTTCTTCAATTCCTTGATTTTAAATGGCATAATTCATTAAAACACTATGGTCATTATCGATATCTCTTTACATTGTTACCAAATAATTTTTTTTGGGCTGGAACCAATTTGCTGCATCTTCTTATAAACAACCAAATGATATCGTCTTTCTCTTGGAAGAAAATCTTAAAAGTTTACATGACATCATAAAAAAGGTATTACACTAGTTGTGAGAAACAAAGTTTATTAAAATTAATTTTAATTTTGATGAATTAATTATTAAATTTTTGAACAATTTGGTGGGTTATTAACAACTATACACCAAAAATATAAATAATCTATTTAATTTCGCAATGAAAAGTAAGGCCGCGTAATAATGGGAGCATTAAATCCTCTTCATATAAATGATGTCTTGCTGGAAGCGTAGCGATGACATTTCGGTGAGTGCGGAAAATTAAACGGGTAGCATTAAATATCGCTAAACGTCCAACCTCCCGCAAACACAAAAATATCTTGTGACGTCAGCTCCTGATATCATTGCCTCAGGAAACACAATGGCAACGGCTTGATAGAAAAATACCTTTTGGCATACAAGCAGTAAATTACCATCTAATTAAATAATGACTTCAGCTGATGTAATAACATGAATGCATGATTCCTCAACCGAAGAAATTATAATTAATAAGATTCAATTTTCCCGGAAACTAAATAAAGGTCACACAATGGTATTAATGTGCTTTGGTATGGGCATACGTTTCCTACGCCCATTCTCTCTTATATTCCGTTATTCTGTATGTTTGTTGACAAAACTCATCGACAGATGTTGTTTTCGTGAGGGGAAATAATATATTATCTGCATTTATGCAGTTAGGAGAAGGCTTCTTATAAACTAATATACGAGTAAAGCAGAGATTTAGGAACCAGGTATAGGACTGCACAAACTACTTTCGGACAGATATTGTCAATTACCAATATTTAGAATAGTAAAAGGCCATCTAAAACTCAAGACCTTGAAAAAAACGAAAATGAACTTATTGTTAATAATATAAAAAAATTGGGATCAACAGCAGCAGGCTCATCAACAAGCAGTGGAAAAGTTTTCTGAAGAGGAACCGACTGAGAAATCAGTGGAAAAACGCTGGAAACATTTTACAGGAAGCCACAAATGAAGCTCTTGGAAGGAGAAAAGTTGCAAAGAAGAAGCAATAAATCACTTAAGTAGTCTTAGACCTGATCAATCGAAGAAATAGAAAGAAGAACAAGAATGCGGGAACAGAAGAAGGATATTTTGGCCTCAAATGCTTAAGGAAAGAAATAAGTCGCAAAGCGAGGAATACAAGAGACATATGGATGTAATACATGTGTGACAAACAACCATTCCCATGGAATGCTAATTGACAGGATCAAATAAAAAACATACGTTTGTTTGTTAGCAACGTATCGTTATCATTACATCACATCATAGCATTTTTTCAAAACTTCCCATAATTATCAACCCCTCTTCTCGATGATACTTATTATTATATTGTGATTTACATGTTGAAAATCAGAAAAGCCCCGAAATAATTCTGCCTTCAAAGGTTCGTCACATTCTAAAATCAAAAAATGCATAAAATCCGTGGTAGAATTGGTACTCGTAGGTAATTCAATTATTTCGGAACGTACACAGTTTTCCTCTGCTTGTTAAATGGTATGAAGACATCCTGCGAGTGTAAAAGCTTTGTGTACGTACATTAGAATGAATAACATTAAATAGGTAGACCAAATAAGTAACAAGGGAGTTAAAAGAATATTGTTGGTAAGAGAAGGCTTCTGAATACCCTTAATAAAAATAGGACAAAAATATCTTCGTCATCATGAGACATAATGGAGAAAAACGTCGAGTGACAAGTGTAAAAGAAGAATGGCCAATGAGGCTTCATGAAAGTTATATGGAACAAGTGATAAATAAGTGAAAAATTACGTAAATATGAAGAGATTGTTTGATAGAAAAACAAAGAGGAGATCTGCGTCAAACCAATTTGAGGATTGATGACATATTATGATAATGAGCACAGATCTGGCAATGCATAATAGAATTGTTGCTCAGGAGATAAGGTATGATAATGGTGGTCTCGGATAAGTACTAGAAAAAGATTACACGCGGACACGTCATGGAAATAAGGAAGAAGGAAGCCTGCATAACTCCGAAATTTGTATGTAGACAGAAGATAGTGGAAGTTATTGTTAATTATGCGTTAACGGTTCTCTGAACAAGTATTGACATTCGGAGGGGCATACGGGTGCGAGAGAATTAGCTCGAATTCTAAACGATAACGAAGAACTCTTCACAAAACGTAGACTTCTGTAGACGATCCTGGTAAGTATCTTCGATGCACAATGTCTTCTCACCTGCATTTTTATTTGTTCTGAATAGACATCAGCAATGCCAGGAGACTTATTAATCCAAAGGTCGCTTACGGCAGCGTCGAATTCCGATCCTTATTAAGATTTTCCAGTATCATCCTTTTACTTTTTTCTTTCCACTTCAGTAGCTTTTGAGGTGATATTTTTTATGTTGCATTACTCTTTTAGATATTCTTTCCATTACTTCACGTTGACTTTATTTTCAATGAAAATTGCCCAGTTCCCTTCCATCTGGCACTGCTCGATTCCTTGAAGTGGTTCCTCACTATCAATACGCAGCTTCCAACTTTTCAAAGGCAAGATTGCTTAGTGCATCTTCGAATAGATTTTTCATCCATGTTTCTATAGTCTTCCTGGCTTTGTGACGAATTTCGGTCCTTAATCTTTTTTAGCAATGCTGCCCTTCCTCAGTTTTCATGTTTTGATACTTTTGTTTTCTTTAATGAAGACTAAGTCTTCTTATGCAATCCACGGCTTCTTACTATCAACGTTTCATCCTCCAAGAATTTATTTAGCCACATCCTGTAATCCATATTATATTTTTTCCCAACGGTCTTCCACTGCTTTCTCGTTCAGGTCCTGTCATATGATTTTTGCATCTTTTTTTAAAATTCCAGCTGATTTTGAGTTTTTTTAGTTCAATTATTAGCCAAGCGTTATTAATCGATTTCTTCAATTCCTTGATTTTAAAAGGCATTATTCATTAAAACACTATGGTCACCGTTGATATCTCTTTACATTGTTACCAAATAATTTTTTTTGGGCTGGAACCAATTTGCTGCATCTTCTTATAAACAACCAAATGATATCGTCTTTCTCTTGAAAGAAAATCTTAAAAGTTTACATGACATCATAAAAAAGGTATTACACTAGTTGTGAGAAACAAAGTTTATTAAAATTAATTTTAATTTTGATGAATTAATTATTAAATTTTTGAACAATTTGGTGGGTTATTAACAACTTTACACCAAAAATGTAAATAATCTATTTAATTTCGCAATGAAAAGTAAGGCCGCGTAATAACGGGAGCATTAAATCCTCTTCATATAAATGATGTCTTGCTGGAAGCGTAGCGATGACATTTCGGTGAGTGCGGAAAATTAAACGGGTAGCATTAAATATCTCTAAACGTCCAACCTCCCGCAAACACAAAAATATCTTGTGACGTCAGCTCCTGATATCATTGCCTCAGGAAACACAATGGCAACGGCTTGATAGAAAAATACCTTTTGGCATACAAGCAGTAAATTACCATCTAATTAAATAATGACTTCAGCTGATGTAATAACATGAATGCATGATTCCTCAACCGAAGAAATTATAATTAATAAGATTCAATTTTCCCGGAAACTAAATAAAGGTCACACAATGGTATTAATGTGCTTTGGTATGGGCATACGTTTCCTACGCCCATTCTCTCTTATATTCCGTTATTCTGTATGTTTGTTGACAAAACTCATCGACAGATGTTGTTTTCGTGAGGGGAAATAATATATTATCTGCATTTATGCAGTTAGGAGAAGGCTTCTTATAAACTAATATACGAGTAAGGCAGAGATTTAGGATCCAGGTGTAGGACTGCACAAACTACTTTCGGACAGATATTGTCAATTACCAATATTTAGAATAGTAAAAGGCCATCTAAAACTCAAGACCTTGAAAAAAACGAAAATGAACTTATTGTTAATAATATAAAAAAATTGGGATCAACAGCAGCAGGCTCATCAACAAGCAGTGGAAAACAATTCTGAAGAGGAACCGACTGAGAAGTCAGTGGAAAAACCCTGGAAACATTTTACAGGAAGCCACAAATGAAGCTCTGGGAAGGAGAAAAGTTGCAAAGAAGAAGCAATAAATCACTTAAGTAGTCTTAGACCTGATCAATCGAAGAAATAGAAAGAAGAACAAGAATGCGGGAACAGAAGAAGGATATTTTGGCCTCAAAAGCTTAAGGAAAGAAATAAGTCGCAAAGCGAGGAATACAAGAGACATATGGATGTAATACATGTGTGACAAACAACCATTCCCATGGAATGCTAATTGACAGGATCAAATAAAAAACATACGTTTGTTTGTTAGCAACGTATCGTTATCATTACATCACATCATAGCATTTTTTCCAAACTTCCCATAATTATCAACCCCTCTTCTCGATGATACTTATTATTATATTGTGATTTACATGTTGAAAATCAGAAAAGCCCCGAAATAATTCTGCCTTCAAAGGTTCGTCGCATTCTAAAATCAAAAAATGCATAAAATCCGTGGTAGAATTGGTACTCGTAGGTAATTCAATTATTTCGGAACGTACACAGTTTTCCTCTGATTGTTAAATGGTATAAAGACATCCTGCGAGTGTAAAAACTTTGTGTGCGTACATTAGAATGAATAACATTAAATAGGTAGACCAAATAAGTAACAAGGGAGTCAAAAGAATATTGTTGGTAAGAGAAGGCTTCTGAATACCCTTAATAAAAATGGGACAAAAATATCTTCGTCATCATGAGACATAATGGAGAAAAACGTCGAGTGACAAGTGTAAAAGAAGAATGGCCAATGAGGCTTCATGAAAGTTATATGGAACAAGTGATAAATAAGTGAAAAATTACGTAAATATGAAGAGATTGTTTGATAGAAAAACAAAGAGGAGATCTGCGTCAAACCAATTTGAGGATTGATGACATATTATGATAATGAGCACAGATCTGGCAATGCATAATAGAATTGTTGCTCAGGAGATAAGGTATGATAATGGTGGTCTCGGATAAGTACTAGAAAAAGATTACAAGCGGACACGTCATGGAAATAAGGAAGAAGGAAGCCTGCATAACTCCGAAATTTGTATGTAGACAGAATATAGTGGAAGTTATTGTTATAATATGCGTTTACGGTGTCCAGAACAAGTATTGACATTCGGAGGGGCATACGGGTGCGAGAGGAATAGCTCGAATTCTAAACGATAACGATGAGCTCTTGACAAAACGTAGACTTCTGTAGACGATCCGGGTAAGTATCTTCAATGCATAATGTCTTCTCACCTGCATTTTTATTTGTTCTGAATAGACATCAGCAATGCCAGGAGACTTATTAATCCAAAGGTCGCTTACGGCAGCGTCGAATTCCGATCCTTATTAAGAATTTGCAATATCATCCTTTTACTTTTTTCTTTCCACCACAGTAGCTTTTGAGGTGATATTTTTTATGTTGCATTACTCTTTTAGATATTTTTTCCATTACTTCACGTTGATTTTATTTTCAATGAAAATTGCCCAGTTCCCTTCCATCTGGCACTGCTCGATTCCTTGAAGTGGTTCCTCACTATCAATACGCAGCTTCCAACTTTTCAAAGGCAAGATTGCTTAGTGCATCTTCGAATAGATTTTTCATCTATGTTTCTATAGTCTTCCTGGCTTTGTGACGAATTTCGGTCCTTAATCTTTTGTAGCAATGCTGCGCTTCCTCAGTTTTCATGTTCTGGTACTTTTGTTTTCTTTAATAAAGACTAAGTCTTCTTATGCAATCCACGGCTTCTTACTATCAACGTTTCATCCTCCAAGAATTTATTTAGCCACATCCTGTAATCCACATTTTATTTTTTCCCAACGGTCTTCCACTGCTTTCTCGTTCAGGTCCTGTCATAAGATTTTTGCATCTTTTTTTAAAATTCCAGCTGATGTTGAGTTTTTTAAATCAATTATTAGCCAAGCGTTATTAATCGATTTTTCCAATTCCTTGATTTTAAAGGGCATTATTCATTAAAACACTATGGTCACCATCGATATCTCTTTACATTGTTACCAAATAAATTTTTTTTTTGGGCTGGAACCAAATTGCTGGATCTTCTTATAAACAACCAAATGATATCGTCTTTCCCTTGGAAGAAAATCTGAAAAGTTTACACGACATCATGAAAAAGGTATTACACTAGTTGTGAGAAACAAAATTATTATTAAAATTAATTTTAATTTTGATGAATTAATTATTATATTTTTGAACAATTTGATGGGTTATTAACAACTATACACTAAAAATATAATAATCTATTTAATTTCGCAATGAAAAGTAAGGCCGCGTAATAACGGGAGCATTAAATCCTCTTCATATAAATGATGTCTTGCTGGAAGCGTAGCGATGACATTTCGGTGAGTGCGGAAAATTAAACGGGTAGCATTAAATATCGCTAAACGTCCAACCTCCCGCAAACACAAAAATATCTTGTGACGTCAGCTCCTGATATCATTGCCTCAGGAAACACAATGGCAACGGCTTGATAGAAAAATACCTTTTGGCATACAAGCAGTAAATTACCATCTAATTAAATAATGACTTCAGCTGATGTAATAACATGAATGCATGATTCCTCAACCGAAGAAATTATAATTAATAAGATACATTTTACCCGGAAACTAAATAAAGGTCACACAATGTTATTAATGTGGTATGGCATGGGCATATGTTTTCTACGCCCATTCTCTCTTATATTCCGTTATTCTGTATGTTTGTTGACAAAACTCATCGACGGATGAGGTTTTCGTGAGGAGAAATAATATATTATCTGCATTTTTTCAGTTAGGAGAAGGCTTCTTATAAACTAATATACGAGTAAAGCAGAGATTTAGGAACCAGGTGTAGGACTGCACAAACTACTTTCGGACAGATATTGTCAATTACATATATTTAGAATAGTAAAAGGCCATCTAAAACTCAAGACCTTGTAAAAAACGAAAATGAACTTATTGTTAATAATATAAAAAAATTGGGATCAACAGCAGCAGGCAAATCAACAAGCAGTGGAGAACAATTCTGAAGAGCAACTGACTGAGAAATCAGTGGAAAAACGCTGGAAACATTTTACAGGAAGCCACAAATGAAGCTCTTGGAAGGAGAAATGTTACAAAGAAGAAGCAATAAATCACTTAAGTAGTCTTAGACCTGAACAATCGAAGAAATAGAAAGAAGAACAAGAATGCGGGAACTTAAGAATGATATTTTGGCCTCAAAAGGTTAAGGAAAGAAATAAGTCGCAAAGCGAGGAATGCAAGAGACATATGGATGTAATACATGTGTGACAAACAACCATTCCCATGGAATGCTAATTGACTGGATCAAATAAAAAACATACGTTTGTTTGTTAGCAACGTATCGTTATCAGTACATCTCATCATAGCATTTTTTCAAAAAGTCCCATAACTATCAACCCCTCTTCTTGATGATACTTATTATTATATTGTGATTTTATTAATGTGGTATGGCATGGGCATATGTTTTCTACGCCCATTCTCTCTTATATTCCGTTATTCTGTATGTTTGTTGACAAAACTCATCGACGGATGAGGTTTTCGTGAGGGGAAATAATATATTATCTGCATTTATTCAGTTAGGAGAAGGCTTCTTATAAATTAATATGCGAGTAAAGCAGAGATTTAGGAACCAGGTGTAGGACTGCACAAACTACTTTCGGACAGATATTGTCAATTACCAATATTTAGAATAGTAAAAGGCCATCTAAAACTCAAGACCTTGAAAAAAACGAAAATGAACTTATTGTTTATAATATAAAAAAATTGGGATCAACAGCAGCAGGCACATCAACAAGCAGTGGAAAACAATTCTGAAGAGGAACTGACTGAGAAATCAGTGGAAAAACGCTGGAAACATTTTACAGAAAGCCACAAATGAAGCTCTTGGAAGGAGAAAAGTTTCAAAGAAGAAGCAATAAATCACTTAAGTAGTCTTAGACCTGATCAATCAAAGAAATAGAAAGAAGAACAAGAATGCGGGAACTGAAGAAGGATATTTTGGCCTCAAAAGGTTAAGGAAAGAAATAAGTCGCAAAGCGAGGAATACACGAGACATATGGATGTAATACATGTGTGACAAACAACCATTCCCATGGAATGCTAATTGACAGGATCAAATAAAAAACATACGTTTGTTTGTTAGCAACGTATCGTTATCATTACATCACATCATAGCATTTTTTCAAAACGTCCCATAACTATCAACCCCTCTTCTTGATGATACTTATTATTATATTGTGATTTACATGTTCAAAATCAGAAAGGCCCCGAAATAATTGCGACTTCAAAGGTTCGTCGCCTTCTAAAATCAAAAAATGCATAAAATCCGTGGTAGAATTGGTACCCGTAGGTAATTCAATTATTTCGGAACGTACACAGTTTTCCTCTGCTTGTTAAATGGTATGAAGACATCCTGCGAGTGTAAAAGCTTTGTGTACGTACATTAGAATGAATAACATTAAATAGGTAGACCAAATAAGTAACAAGGGAGTCAAAAGAATATTGTTGGTAAGAGAAGGCTTCTGAATATCCTTAATAAAAATGGGACAAAAATATCTTCGTCATCATGAGACATAATGGAGAAAAACGTCGAGTGACAAGTGTAAAAGAAGAATGGCCAATGAAGGCTTCATGAAAGTTATATGGAACAAGTGATAAATAAGTGAAAAATTACGTAAATATGAAGAGATTGTTTGATAGAAAAACAGAGAGGAGATCTGCGTCAAACCAATTTGAGGATTGATGACATATTATGATAATGAGCACAGATCTGGCAATGCATAATAGAATTGTTGCTCAGGAGATAAGGTATGATAATGGTGGTCTCGGATAAGTACTAGAAAAAGATTACACGCGGACACGTCATGGAGATAAGGAAGAAGGATGCCTGCATAACTCCGAAATTTGTATGTAGACAGAAGATAGTGGAAGTTATTGTTATAATATGCGTTTACGGTGTCCAGAACAAGTATTGACATTCGGAGGGGCATACGGGTGCGAGAGGAATAGCTCGAATTCTAAACGATAACGATGAGCTCTTGACAAAACGTAGACTTCTGTAGACGATCCGGGTAAGTATCTTCAATGCATAATGTCTTCTCACCTGCATTTTTATTTGTTCTGAATAGACATCAGCAATGCCAGGAGACTTATTAATCCAAAGGTCGCTTACGGCAGCGTCGAATTCCGATCCTTATTAAGATTTTGCAATATCATCCTTTTACTTTTTTCTTTCCACCTCAGTAGCTTTTGAGGTGATATTTTTTATGTTGCATTACTCTTTTAGATATTTTTTCCATTACTTCACGTTGACTTTATTTTCAATGAAAATTGCCCAGTTCCCTTCCATCTGGCACTGCTCGATTCCTTGAAGTGGTTCCTCACTATCAATACGCAGCTTCCAACTTTTCAAAGGCAAGATTGCTTAGTGCATCTTCGAATAGATTTTTCATCTATGTTTCTATAGTCTTCCTGGCTTTGTGACGAATTTCGGTCCTTAATCTTTTGTAGCAATGCTGCCCTTCCTCAGTTTTCATGTTCTGGTACTTTTGTTTTCTTTAATAAAGACTAAGTCTTCTTATGCAATCCACGGCTTCTTACTATCAACGTTTCATCCTCCAAGAATTTATTTAGCCACATCCTGTAATCCACATTTTATTTTTTCCCAACGGTCTTCCACTGCTTTCTCGTTCAGGTCCTGTCATATGATTTTTGCATCTTTTTTTAAAATTCCAGCTGATGTTGAGTTTTTTAAATCAATTATTAGCCAAGCGTTATTAATCGATTTTTCCAATTCCTTGATTTTAAAGGGCATTATTCATTAAAACACTATGGTCACCATCGATATCCCTTTACATTGTTACCAAATAAATTTTTTTTTTGGGATGGAACCAAATTGCTGGATCTTCTTATAAACAACCAAATGATATCGTCTTTCCCTTGGAAGAAAATCTGAAAAGTTTACACGACATCATAAAAAAGGTATTACACTAGTTGTGAGAAAAAAAGTTTATTAAAATTAATTTTAATTTTGATGAATTAATTATTAAATTTTTGAACAATTTGATGGGTTATTAACAACTGTACACTAAAAATGTAAATAATCTATTTAATTTCGCAATGAAAAGTAAGGCCGCGTAATAACGGGAGCATTAAATCCTCTACATATAAATGATGTCTTGCTGGAAGCGTAGCGATGACATTTCGGTGAGTGCGGAAAATTAAACGGGTAGCATTAAATATCGCTAAACGTCCAACCTCCCGCAAACACAAAAATATCTTGTGACGTCAGCTCCTGATATCATTGCCTCAGGAAACACAATGGCAACGGCTTGATAGAAAAATACCTTTTGGCATACAAGCAGTAAATTACCATCTAATTAAATAATGACTTCAGCTGATGTAATAACATGAATGCATGATTCCTCAACCGAAGAAATTATAATTAATAAGATTCAATTTTCCCGGAAACTAAATAAAGGTCACACAATGGTATTAATGTGCTTTGGTATGGGCATACGTTTCCTACGCCCATTCTCTCTTATATTCCGTTATTCTGTATGTTTGTTGACAAAACTCATCGACGGATGAGGTTTTCGTGAGGGGAAATAATATATTATCTGCATTTATTCAGTTAGGAGAAGGCTTCTTATAAATTAATATACGAGTAAAGCAGAGATTTAGGAACCAGGTGTAGGACTGCACAAACTACTTTCGGACAGATATTGTCAATTACCAATATTTAGAAGAGTAAAAGGCCATCTAAAACTCAAGACCTTGAAAAAAACGAAAATGAACTTATTGTTTATAATATAAAAAAATTGGGATCAACAGCAGCAGGCACATCAACAAGCAGTGGAAAACAATTCTGAAGAGGAACTGACTGAGAAATCAGTGGAAAAACGCTGGAAACATTTTACAGAAAGCCACAAATGAAGCTCTTGGAAGGAGAAAAGTTGCAAAGAAGAAGCAATAAATCACTTAAGTAGTCTTAGACCTGATCAATCAAAGAAATAGAAAGAAGAACAAGAATGCGGGAACTGAAGAAGGATATTTTGGCCTCAAAAGGTTAAGGAAAGAAATAAGTCGCAAAGCGAGGAATACAAGAGACATATGGATGTAATACATGTGTGACAAACAACCATTCCCATGGAATGCTAATTGACAGGATCAAATAAAAAACATACGTTTGTTTGTTAGCAACGTATCGTTATCATTACATCACATCATAGCATTTTTTCAAAACGTCCCATAACTATCAACCCCTCTTCTTGATGATACTTATTATTATATTGTGATTTACATGTTCAAAATCAGAAAGGCCCCGAAATAATTGCGCCTTCAAAGGTTCGTCGCCTTCTAAAATCAAAAAATGCATAAAATCCGTGGTAGAATTGGTACCCGTAGGTAATTCAATTATTTCGGAACGTACACAGTATTCCTCTGCTTGTTAAATGGTATGAAGACATCCTGCGAGTGTAAAAGCTTTGTGTACGTACATTAGAATGAATAACATTAAATAGGTAGACCAAATAAGTAACAAGGGAGTCAAAAGAATATTGTTGGTAAGAGAAGGCTTCTGAATACCCTTAATAAAAATGGGACAAAAATATCTTCGTCATCATGAGATATAATGGAGAAAAACGTCGAGTGACAAGTGTAAAAGAAGAATGGCCAATGAAGGCTTCATGAAAGTTATATGGAACAAGTGATAAATAAGTGAAAAATTACGTAAATATGAAGAGATTGTTTGATAGAAAAACAGAGAGGAGATCTGCGTCAAACCAATTTGAGGATTGATGACATATTATGATAATGAGCACAGATCTGGCAATGCATAATAGAATTGTTGCTCAGGAGATAAGGTATGATAATGGTGGTCTCGGATAAGTACTAGAAAAAGATTACACGCGGACACGTCATGGAAATAAGGAAGAAGGAATCCTGCATAACTCCGAAATTTGTATGTAGACAGAAGATAGTGGAAGTTATTGTTATAATATGCGTTTACGGTGTCCAGAACAAGTATAGACATTCGGAGGGGCATACGGGTGCGAGAGGAATAGCTCGAATTCTAAACGATAACGATGAGCTCTTGACAAAACGTAGACTTCTGTAGACGATCCGGGTAAGTATCTTCAATGCATAATGTCTTCTCACCTGCATTTTTATTTGTTCTGAATAGACATCAGCAATGCCAGGAGACTTATTAATCCAAAGGTCGCTTACGGCAGCGTCGAATTCCGATCCTTATTAAGATTTTCCAATATCATCCTTTTACTTTTTTCTTTCCACCTCAGTAGCTTTTGAGGTGATATTTTTTATGTCGCATTACTCTTTTAGATATTTTTTCCATTACTTCACGTTGACTTTATTTTCAATGAAAATTGCCCAGTTCCCTTCCATCTGGCACTGCTCGATTCCTTGAAGTGGTTCCTCACTATCAATACGCAGCTTCCAACTTTTCAAAGGCAAGATTGCTTAGTGCATCTTCGAATAGATTTTTCATCTATGTTTCTATAGTCTTCCTGGCTTTGTGACGAATTTCGGTCCTTAATCTTTTGTAGCAATGCTGCCCTTCCTCAGTTTTCATGTTCTGGTACTTTTGTTTTCTTTAATAAAGACTAAGTCTTCTTATGCAATCCACGGCTTCTTACTATCAACGTTTCATCCTCCAAGAATTTATTTAGCCACATCCTGCAATCCACATTTTATTTTTTCCCAACGGTCTTCCACTGCTTTCTCGTTCAGGTCCAGTCATATGATTTTTGCATCGTTTTTTAAAATTCCAGCTGATGTTGAGTTTTTTTAAATCAATTATTAGCCAAGCGTTATTAATCGATTTTTCCAATTCCTTGATTTTAAAGGGCATTATTCATTAAAACACTATGGTCACCATCGATATCACTTTACATTGTTACCAAATAAATTTTTTTTTTGGGATGGAACCAAATTGCTGGATCTTCTTATAAACAACCAAATGATATCGTCTTTCCCTTGGAAGAAAATCTGAAAAGTTTACACGACATCATAAAAAAGGTATTACACTAGTTGTGAGAAAAAAAGTTTATTAAAATTAATTTTAATTTTGATGAATTAATTATTAAATTTTTGAACAATTTGATGGGTTATTAACAACTGTACACTAAAAATGTAAATAATCTATTTAATTTCGCAATGAAAAGTAAGGCCGCGTAATAACGGGAGCATTAAATCCTCTACATATAAATGATGTCTTGCTGGAAGCGTAGCGATGACATTTCGGTGAGTGCGGAAAATTAAACGGGTAGCATTAAATATCGCTAAACGTCCAACCTCCCGCAAACACAAAAATATCTTGTGACGTCAGCTCCTGATATCATTGCCTCAGGAAACACAATGGCAACGGCTTGATAGAAAAATACCTTTTAGCATACAAGCAGTAAATTACCATCTAATTAAATAATGACTTCAGCTGATGTAATAACATGAATGCATGATTCCTCAACCGAAGAAATTATAATTAATAAGATTCATTTTACCCGGAAACTAAATAAAGGTCACACAATGTTATTAATGTGGCATGGCATGGGCATATGTTTTCTACGCCCATTCTCTCTTATATTCCGTTATTCTGTATGTTTGTTGACAAAACTCATCGACGGATGAGGTTTTCGTGAGGGGAAATAATATATTATCTGCATTTATTCAGTTAGGAGAAGGCTTCTTATAAATTAATATACGAGTAAAGCAGAGATTTAGGAACCAGGTGTAGGACTGCACAAACTACTTTCGGACAGATATTGTCAATTACCAATATTTAGAATAGTAAAAGGCCATCTAAAACTCAAGACCTTGAAAAAAACGAAAATGAACTTATTGTTTATAATATAAAAAAATTGGGATCAACAGCAGCAGGCACATCAACAAGCAGTGGAAAACAATTCTGAAGAGGAACTGACTGAGAAATCAGTGGAAAAACGCTGGAAACATTTTACAGAAAGCCACAAATGAAGCTCTTGGAAGGAGAAAAGTTGCAAAGAAGAAGCAATAAATCACTTAAGTAGTCTTAGACCTGATCAATCAAAGAAATAGAAAGAAGAACAAGAATGCGGGAACTGAAGAAGGATATTTTGGCCTCAAAAGGTTAAGGAAAGAAATAAGTCGCAAAGCGAGGAATACAAGAGACATATGGATGTAATACATGTGTGACAAACAACCATTCCCATGGAATGCTAATTGACAGGATCAAATAAAAAACATACGTTTGTTTGTTAGCAACGTATCGTTATCATTACATCACATCATAGCATTTTTTCAAAACGTCCCATAACTATCAACCCCTCTTCTTGATGATACTTATTATTATATTGTGATTTACATGTTCAAAATCAGAAAGGCCCCGAAATAATTGCGCCTTCAAAGGTTCGTCGCCTTCTAAAATCAAAAAATGCATAAAATCCGTGGTAGAATTGGTACCCGTAGGTAATTCAATTATTTCGGAACGTACACAGTATTCCTCTGCTTGTTAAATGGTATGAAGACATCCTGCGAGTGTAAAAGCTTTGTGTACGTACATTAGAATGAATAACATTAAATAGGTAGACCAAATAAGTAACAAGGGAGTCAAAAGAATATTGTTGGTAAGAGAAGGCTTCTGAATACCCTTAATAAAAATGGGACAAAAATATCTTCGTCATCATGAGACATAATGGAGAAAAACGTCGAGTGACAAGTGTAAAAGAAGAATGGCCAATGAAGGCTTCATGAAAGTTATATGGAACAAGTGATAAATAAGTGAAAAATTACGTAAATATGAAGAGATTGTTTGATAGAAAAACAGAGAGGAGATCTGCGTCAAACCAATTTGAGGATTGATGACATATTATGATAATGAGCACAGATCTGGCAATGCATAATAGAATTATTGCTCAGGAGATAACGTATGATAATGGTGGTCTCGGATAAGTACTAGAAAAAGATTACACGCGGACACGTCATGGAAATAAGGAAGAAGGAAGCCTGCATAACTCCGAAATTTGTATGTAGACAGAAGATAGTGGAAGTTATTGTTATAATATGCGTTTACGGTGTCCAGAACAAGTATAGACATTCGGAGGGGCATACGGGTGCGAGAGGAATAGCTCGAATTCTAAACGATAACGATGAGCTCTTGACAAAACGTAGACTTCTGTAGACGATCCGGGTAAGTATCTTCAATGCATAATGTCTTCTCACCCGCATTTTTATTTGTTCTGAATAGACATCAGCAATGCCAGGAGACTTATTAATCCAAAGGTCGCTTACGGCAGCGTCGAATTCCGATCCTTATTAAGATTTTCCAATATCATCCTTTTACTTTTTTCTTTCCACCTCAGTAGCTTTTGAGGTGATATTTTTTATGTCGCATTACTCTTTTAGATATTTTTTCCATTACTTCACGTTGACTTTATTTTCAATGAAAATTGCCCAGTTCCCTTCCATCTGGCACTGCTCGATTCCATGAAGTGGTTCCTCACTATCAATACGCAGCTTCCAACTTTTCAAAGGCAAGATTGCTTAGTGCATCTTCGAATAGATTTTTCATCTATGTTTCTATAGTCTTCCTGGCTTTGTGACGAATTTCGGTCCTTAATCTTTTGTAGCAATGCTGCCCTTCCTCAGTTTTCATGTTCTGGTACTTTTGTTTTCTTTAATAAAGACTAAGTCTTCTTATGCAATCCACGGCTTCTTACTATCAACGTTTCATCCTCCAAGAATTTATTTAGCCACATCCTGCAATCCACATTTTATTTTTTCCCAACGGTCTTCCACTGCTTTCTCGTTCAGGTACTGTCATATGATTTTTGCATCGTTTTTTAAAATTCCAGCTGATGTTGAGTTTTTTTAAATCAATTATTAGCCAAGCGTTATTAATCGATTTTTCCAATTCCTTGATTTTAAAGGGCATTATTCATTAAAACACTATGGTCACCATCGATATCACTTTACATTGTTACCAAATAAATTTTTTTTTTGGGATGGAACCAAATTGCTGGATCTTCTTATAAACAACCAAATGATATCGTCTTTCCCTTGGAAGAAAATCTGAAAAGTTTACACGACATCATAAAAAAGGTATTACACTAGTTGTGAGAAAAAAAGTTTATTAAAATTAATTTTAATTTTGATGAATTAATTATTAAATTTTTGAACAATTTGATGGGTTATTAACAACTGTACACTAAAAATGTAAATAATCTATTTAATTTCGCAATGAAAAGTAAGGCCGCGTAATAACGGGAGCATTAAATCCTCTACATATAAATGATGTCTTGCTGGAAGCGTAGCGATGACATTTCGGTGAGTGCGGAAAATTAAACGGGTAGCATTAAATATCGCTAAACGTCCAACCTCCCGCAAACACAAAAATATCTTGTGACGTCAGCTCCTGATATCATTGCCTCAGGAAACACAATGGCAACGGCTTGATAGAAAAATACCTTTTAGCATACAAGCAGTAAATTACCATCTAATTAAATAATGACTTCAGCTGATGTAATAACATGAATGCATGATTCCTCAACCGAAGAAATTATAATTAATAAGATTCATTTTACCCGGAAACTAAATAAAGGTCACACAATGTTATTAATGTGGCATGGCATGGGCATATGTTTTCTACGCCCATTCTCTCTTATATTCCGTTATTCTGTATGTTTGTTGACAAAACTCATCGACGGATGAGGTTTTCGTGAGGGGAACTAATATATTATCTGCATTTATTCAGTTAGGA
Organism: Platycnemis pennipes; assembly: GCA_933228895.1. Classification (NCBI taxonomy): domain Eukaryota; kingdom Metazoa; phylum Arthropoda; class Insecta; order Odonata; family Platycnemididae; genus Platycnemis; species Platycnemis pennipes. The sequence continues at coordinate 31,054,462 of OW121846.1, forward strand.
GAAGGCTTCTTATAAATTAATATACGAGTAAAGTAGAGATTTAGGAACCAGGTGTAGGACTGCACAAACTACTTTCGGACAGATATTGTCAATTACCAATATTTAGAATAGTAAAAGGCCATCTAAAACTCAAGACCTTGAAAAAAACGAAAATGAACTTATTGTTTATAATATAAAAAAATTGGGATCAACAGCAGCAGGCACATCAACAAGCAGTGGAAAACAATTCTGAAGAGGAACTGACTGAGAAATCAGTGGAAAAACGCTGGAAACATTTTACAGAAAGCCACAAATGAAGCTCTTGGAAGGAGAAAAGTTGCAAAGAAGAAGCAATAAATCACTTAAGTAGTCTTAGACCTGATCAATCAAAGAAATAGAAAGAAGAACAAGAATGCGGGAACTGAAGAAGGATATTTTGGCCTCAAAAGGTTAAGGAAAGAAATAAGTCGCAAAGCGAGGAATACAAGAGACATATGGATGTAATACATGTGCGACAAACAACCATTCCCATGGAATGCTAATTGACAGGATCAAATAAAAAACATACGTTTGTTTGTTAGCAACGTATCGTTATCATTACATCACATCATAGCATTTTTTCAAAACGTCCCATAACTATCAACCCCTCTTCTTGATGATACTTATTATTATATTGTGATTTACATGTTCAAAATCAGAAAGGCCCGGAAATAATTGCGCCTTCAAAGGTTCGTCGCCTTCTAAAATCAAAAAATGCATAAAATCCGTGGTAGAATTGGTACCCGTAGGTAATTCAATTATTTCGGAACGTACACAGTATTCCTCTGCTTGTTAAATGGTATGAAGACATCCTGCGAGTGTAAAAGCTTTGTGTACGTACATTAGAATGAATAACATTAAATAGGTAGACCAAATAAGTAACAAGGGAGTCAAAAGAATATTGTTGGTAAGAGAAGGCTTCTGAATACCCTTAATAAAAATGGGACAAAAATATCTTCGTCATCATGAGACATAATGGAGAAAAACGTCGAGTGACAAGTGTAAAAGAAGAATGGCCAATGAAGGCTTCATGAAAGTTATATGGAATCAGTGATAAATAAGTGAAAAATTACGTAAATATGAAGAGATTGTTTGATAGAAAAACAGAGAGGAGATCTGCGTCAAACCAATTTGAGGATTGATGACATATTATGATAATGAGCACAGATCTGGCAATGCATAATAGAATTGTTGCTCAGGAGATAAGGTATGATAATGGTGGTCTCGGATAAGTACTAGAAAAAGATTACACGCGGACACGTCATGGAAATAAGGAAGAAGGAAGCCTGCATAACTCCGAAATTTGTATGTAGACAGAAGATAGTGGAAGTTATTGTTATAATATGCGTTTACGGTGTCCAGAACAAGTATTGACATTCGGAGGGGCATACGGGTGCGAGAGGAATAGCTCGAATTCTAAACGATAACGATGAGCTCTTGACAAAACGTAGACTTCTGTAGACGATCCGGGTAAGTATCTTCAATGCATAATGTCTTCTCACCTGCATTTTTATTTGTTCTGAATAGACATCAGCAATGCCAGGAGACTTATTAATCCAAAGGTCGCTTACGGCAGCGTCGAATTCCGATCCTTATTAAGATTTTGCAATATCATCCTTTTACTTTTTTCTTTCCACCTCAGTAGCTTTTGAGGTGATATTTTTTATGTTGCATTACTTTTTAGATATTTTTTCCATTACTTCACGTTGACTTTATTTTCAATGAAAATTGCCCAGTTCCCTTCCATCTGGCACTGCTCGATTCCTTGAAGTGGTTCCTCACTATCAATACGCAGCTTCCAACTTTTCAAAGGCAAGATTGCTTAGTGCATCTTCGAATAGATTTTTCATCTATGTTTCTATAGTCTTCCTGGCTTTGTGACGAATTTCGGTCCTTAATCTTTTGTAGCAATGCTGCCCTTCCTCAGTTTTCATGTTCTGGTACTTTTGTTTTCTTTAATAAAGACTAAGTCTTCTTATGCAATCCACGGCTTCTTACTATCAACGTTTCATCCTCCAAGAATTTATTTAGCCACATCCTGTAATCCACATTTTATTTTTTCCCAACGGTCTTCCACTGCTTTCTCGTTCAGGTCCTGTCATATGATTTTTGCATCGTTTTTTAAAATTCCAGCTGATTTTGAGTTTTTTTAAATCAATTATTAGCCAAGCGTTATTAATCGATTTTTCCAATTCCTTGATTTTAAAGGGCATTATTCATTAAAACACTATGGTCACCATCGATATCTCTTTACATTGTTACCAAATAAATTTTTTTTTTGGGATGGAACCAAATTGCTGTATCTTCTTATAAACAACCAAATGATATCGTCTTTCCCTTGGAAGAAAATCTGAAAAGTTTACACGACATCATAAAAAAGGTATTACACTAGTTATGAGAAAAAAAGTTTATTAAAATTAATTTTAATTTTGATGAATTAATTATTAAATTTTTGAACAATTTGATGCGTTATTAACAACTGTACACTAAAAATGTAAATAATCTATTTAATTTCGCAATGAAAAGTAAGGCCGCGTAATAACGGGAGCATTAAATCCTCTACATATAAATGATGTCTTGCTGGAAGCGTAGCGATGACATTTCGGTGAGTGCGGAAAATTAAACGGGTAGCATTAAATATCGCTAAACGTCCAACCTCCCGCAAACACAAAAATATCTTGTGACGTCAGCTCCTGATATCATTGCCTCAGGAAACACAATGGCAACGGCTTGATAGAAAAATACCTTTTAGCATACAAGCAGTAAATTACCATCTAATTAAATAATGACTTCAGCTGATGTAGTAACATGAATGCATGATTCCTCAACCGAAGAAATTATAATTAATAAGATTCATTTTACCCGGTAACTAAATAAAGGTCACACAATGTTATTAATGTGGCATGGCATGGGCATATGTTTTCTACGCCCATTCTCTCTTAAATTCCGTTATTCTGTATGTTTGTTGACAAAACTCATCGACGGATGGGGTTTTCGTGAGGGAAAATAATATATTATCTGCATTTATTCAGTTAGGAGAAGGCTTCTTATAAATTAATATACGAGTAAAGCAGAGATTTAGGAACCAGGTGTAGGACTGCACAAACTACTTTCGGACAGATATTGTCAATTACCAATATTTAGAATAGTAAAAGGCCATCTAAAACTCAAGACCTTGAAAAAAACGAAAATGAACTTATTGTTAATAATATAAAAAAATTGGGATCAACAGCAGCAGGCACATCAACAAGCAGTGGAAAACAATTCTGAAGAGGAACTGACTGAGAAATCAGTGGAAAAACGCTGGAAACATTTTACAGAAAGCCACAAATGAAGCTCTTGGAAGGAGAAAAGTTGCAAAGAAGAAGCAATAAATCACTTAAGTAGTCTTGAACCTGATCAATCAAAGAAATACAAAGAAGAACAAGAATGCGGGAACTGAAGAAGGATATTTTGGCCTCAAAAGGTTAAGGAAAGAAATAAGTCGCAAAGCGAGGAATACAAGAGACATATGGATGTAATACATGTGTGACAAACAACCATTCCCATGGAATGCTAATTGACAGGATCAAATAAAAAACATACGTTTGTTTGTTAGCAACGTATCGTTATCATTACATCACATCATAGCATTTTTTCAAAACGTCCCATAACTATCAACCCCTCTTCTTGATGATACTTATTATTATATTGTGATTTACATGTTCAAAATCAGAAAGGCCCCGAAATAATTGCGCCTTCAAAGGTTCGTCGCCTTCTAAAATCAAAAAATGCATAAAATCCGTGGTAGAATTGGTACTCGTAGGTAATTCAATTATTTCGGAACGTACACAGTTTTCCTCTGCTTGTTAAATGGTATGAAGACATCCTGCGAGTGTAAAAGCTTTGTGTACGTACATTAGAGTGAATAACATTAAATAGGTAGACCAAATAAGTAACAAGGGAGTCAAAAGAATATTGTTGGTAAGAGAAGGCTTCTGAATACCCTTAATAAAAATGGGACAAAAATATCTTCGTCATCATGAGACATAATGGAGAAAAACGTCGAGTGACAAGTGTAAAAGAAGAATGGCCAATGAAGGCTTCATGAAAGTTATATGGAACAAGTGATAAATAAGTGAAAAAATACGTAAATATGAAGAGATTGTTTGATAGAGAAACAGAGAGGAGATCTGCGTCTAACCAATTTGAGGATTGATGACATATTATGATAATGAGCACAGATCTGGCAATGCATAATATAATTGTTGCTCAGGAGATAACGTATGATAATGGTGGTCTCGGATAAGTACTAGAAAAAGATTACACGCGGACACGTCATGGAAATAAGGAAGAAGGAAGCCTGCATAACTCCGAAATTTGTATGTAGACAGAAGATAGTGGAAGTTATTGTTATAATATGCGTTTACGGTGTCCAGAACAAGTATAGACATTCGGAGGGGCATACGGGTGCGAGAGGAATAGCTCGAATTCTAAACGATAACGATGAGCTCTTGACAAAACGTAGACTTCTGTAGACGATCCGGGTAAGTATCTTCAATGCATAATGTCTTCTCACCTGCATTTTTATTTGTTCTGAATAGACATCAGCAATGCCAGGAGACTTATTAATCCAAAGGTCGCTTACGGCAGCGTCGAATTCCGATCCTTATTAAGATTTTCCAATATCATCCTTTTACTTTTTTCTTTCCACCTCAGTAGCTTTTGAGGTGATATTTTTTATGTCGCATTAATCTTTTAGATATTTTTTCCATTACTTCACGTTGACTTTATTTTCAATGAAAATTGCCCAGTTCCCTTCCATCTGGCACTGCTCGATTCCTTGAAGTGGTTCCTCACTATCAATACGCAGCTTCCAACTTTTCAAAGGCAAGATTGCTTAATGCATCTTCGAATAGATTTTTCATCTATGTTTCTATAGTCTTCCTGGCTTTGTGACGAATTTCGGTCCTTAATCTTTTGTAGCAATGCTGCCCTTCCTCAGTTTTCATGTTCTGGTACTTTTGTTTCGTTTAATAAAGACTAGGTCTTGTTATGCAATCCACGGCTTCTTACTATCAACGTTTCATCCTCCAAGAATTTATTTAGCCACATCCTGTAATCCACATTTTATTTTTTCCCAACGGTCTTCCACTGCTTTCTCGTTCAGGTCCTGTCATATGATTTTTGCATCTTTTTTTAAAATTCCAGCTGATGTTGAGTTTTTTAAAATCAATTATTAGCCAAGCGTTATTAATCGATTTCTTCAATTCCTTGATTTTAAAGGGCATTATTCATTAAAACACTATGGTCACCATCGATATCTCTTTACATTGTTACCAAATAAATTTTTTTTTTGGGCTGGAACCAAATTGCTGGATCTTCTTATAAACAACCAAATGATATCGTCTTTCCCTGGGAAGAAAATCTGAAAAGTTTACACGACATCATAAAAAAGGTATTACACTAGTTGTGAGAAACAAAGTTAATTAAAATTAATTATAATTTTGATGAATTAATTATTAAATTTTTGAACAATTTGATGGGTTATTAACAACTATACACTAAAAATATAAATAATCTATTTAATTTCGCAATGAAAAGTAAGGCCGCGTAATAACGGGAGCATTAAATCCTCTTCATATAAATGATGTCTTGCTGGAAGCGTAGCGATGACATTTCGGTGAGTGCGGAAAATTAAACGGGTAGCATTAAATATCGCTAAACGTCCAACCTCCCGCAAACACAAAAATATCTTGTGACGTCAGCTCCTGATATCATTGCCTCAGGAAACACAATGGCAACAGCTTGATAGAAAAATACCTTTTGGCATACAAGCAGTAAATTACCATCTAATTAAATAATGACTTCAGCTGATGTAATAACATGAATGCATGATTCCTCAACCGAAGAAATTATAATTAATAAGATTCATTTTACCCGGAAACTAAATAAAGGTCACACAATGTTATTAATGTGGCATGGCATGGGCATATGTTTTCTACGCCCATTCTCTCTTATATTCCGTTATTCTGTATGTTTGTTGACAAAACTCATCGACGGATGAGGTTTTCGTGAGGGGAAATAATATATTATCTGCATTTATTCAGTTAGGAGAAGGCTTCTTATAAACTAATATACGAGTAAAGCAGAGATTTAGGAACCAGGTGTAGGACTGCACAAACTACTTTCGGACAGATATTGTCAATTACCAATATTTAGAATAGTAAAAGGCCATCTAAAACTCTAGACCTTGAAAAAAACGAAAATGAACTTATTGTTAATAATACAAAAAAATAGGGATCAACAGCAGCAGGCACATCAACAAGCAGTGGAAAACAATTCTGAAGAGGAACCGACTGAGAAATCAGTGGAAAAATGCTGGAAACATTTTACAGGAAGCCACAAATGAAGCTCTTGGAAAGAGAAAAGTTGCAAAGAAGAAGCAATAAATCACTTAAGTAGTCTTAGACCTGATCAATCGAAGAAATAGAAAGAAGAACAAGAATGCGGGAACTGAAGAAGGATATTTTGGCCTCAAAAGGTTAAGGAAAGAAATAAGTCGCAAAGCGAGGAATACAAGAGACATATGGATGTAATACATGTGTGACAAACAACCATTCCCATGGAATGCTAATTGACAGGATAATTAAAAAACATACGTTTGTTTGTTAGCAACGTATCGTTATCATTACATCACATCATAGCATTTTTTCAAAACGTCCCATAACTATCAACCCCTCTTCTTGATGATACTTATTATTATATTGTGATTTACATTTTCAAAATCAGAAAGGCCCCAAAAGAATTGCGCCTTCAAAGGTTCGTCGCCTTCTAAAATCAAAAAATGCATAAAATCCGTGGTAGAATTGGTACTCGTAGGTAATTCAATTATTTCGGAACGTACACAGTTTTCCTCTGCTTGTTAAATGGTATAAAGACATCCTGCGAGTGTAAAAGCTTTGTGTACGTACATTAGAATGAATAACATTAAATAGGTAGACCAAATAAGTAACAAGGGAGTTAAAAGAATATTGTTGGTAAGAGAAGGCTCCTGAATACCCTTAATAAAAATGGGACAAAAATATCTTCGTCATCATGAGACATAATGGAGAAAAACGTCGAGTGACAAGTGTAAAAGAAGAATGGCCAATGAAGGCTTCATGAAAGTTATATGGAACAAGTGATAAATAAGTGAAAAATTACGTAAATATGAAGAGATTGTTTGATAGAAAAACAGAGAGGAGATCTGCGTCAAACCAATTTGAGGATTGATGACATATTATGATAATGAGCACAGATCTGGCAATGCATAATAGAATTGTTGCTCAGGAGATAACGTATGATAATGGTGGTCTCGGATAAGTACTAGAAAAAGATTACACGCGGACACGTCATGGAAATAAGGAAGAAGGAAGCCTGCATAACTCCGAAATTTGTATGTAGACAGAAGATAGTGGAAGTTATTGTTATAATATGCGTTTACGGTGTCCAGAACAAGTATAGACATTCGGAGGGGCATACGGGTGCGAGAGGAATAGCTCGAATTCTAAACGATAACGAAGAGCTCTTGACAAAACGTAGACTTCTGTAGACGATCCGGGTAAGTATCTTCAATGCATAATATATTCTCACCTGCATTTTTATTTGTTCTGAATAGACATCAGCAATGCCAGGAGACCTATTAATCCAAAGGTCGCTTACGGCAGCGTCGAATTCCGATCCTTATTAAGATTTTCCAATATAATCCTTTTACTTTTTTCTTTCCACCTCAGTAGCTTTTGAGGTGATATTTTTTATGTTGCATTACTCTTTTAGATATTTTTTCCATTACTTCACGTTGACTTTATTTTCAATGAAAATTGCCCAGTTCCCTTCCATCTGGCACTGCTCGATTCCTTGAAGTGGTTCCTCACTATCAATACGCAGCTTCCAACTTTTCAAAGGCAAGATTGCTTAGTGCATCTTCGAATAGATTTTTCATCTATGTTTCTATAGTCTTCCTGGCTTTGTGACGAATTTCGGTCCTTAATCTTTTGTAGCAATGCTGCCCTTCCTCAGTTTTCATGTTCTGGTACTTTTGTTTTCTTTAATAAAGACTAAGTCTTCTTATGCAATCCACGGATTCTTACTATCAACGTTTCATCCTCCAAGAATTTATTTAGCCACATCCTGTAATACACATTTTATTTTTTCCCAACGGTCTTCCACTGCTTTCTCGTTCAGGTCCTGTCATATGATTTTTGCATCTTTTTTTAAAAATCCAGCTGATGTTGAGTTTTTTTAGTTAAATTATTAACCTAGCGTTATTAATCGATTTCTTCAATTCCTTGATTTTAAATGGCATTTTTCATTAAAACACTATGGTCACCATCGATATCTCTTTACATTGTTACCAAATAAATTTTTTTTTTGGGCTGGAACCAAATTGCTGGATCTTCTTATAAACAACCAAATGATATCGTCTTTCCCTTGGAAGAAAATCTGAAAAGTTTACACGACATCATAAAAAAGGTATTACACTAGTTGTGAGAAACAAAGTTAATTAAAATTAATTATAATTTTGATGAATTAATTATTAAATTTTTGAACAATTTGATGGGTTATTAACAACTATACACTAAAAATATAAATAATCTATTTAATTTCGCAATGAAAAGTAAGGCCGCGTAATAACGGGAGCATTAAATCCTCTTCATATAAATGATGTCTTGCTGGAAGCGTAGCGATGACATTTCGGTGAGTGCGGAAAATTAAACGGGTAGCATTAAATATCGCTAAACGTCCAACCTCCCGCAAACACAAAAATATCTTGTGACGTCAGCTCCTGATATCATTGCCTCAGGAAACACAATGGCAACGGCTTGATAGAAAAATACCTTTTGGCATACAAGCAGTAAATTACCATCTAATTAAATAATGACTTCAGCTGATGTAATAACATGAATGCATGATTCCTCAACCGAAGAAATTATAATTAATAAGATTCATTTTACCCGGAAACTAAATAAAGGTCAGTAGTGAAAATAGGGGCGTTTAAAAACACTCGTTGTTTCAACATTAGCGGTGGCGATTGTTTTATGAAGGACCCCAACGTTGAACGGAGGATCTGAAATGCTGGAACAGTTGTTGTGGTAGGTCTGGAGCGTGTTTTAGGACGGCCCTCAATGTTAGAGGGAAGGTGGAGCAGTGTTTTAAAACACTCGATGAATTATAAATAACAAGAGAGAGTGTTTTAGGACGGACCGCATTGTTAAATGGAAATGGAGGGGTGGAGCGGATGTTGGGGATAGGTCTGGAGGTTTGATGTGGCGAGGGTCCCGGACTTGGCCTAGAAAAATAAATATATTTTTTCAGTTCACTGGTCTGTGGGGAATGTTTTAGTAAGGACCGTTAAAGGGCGTCTCTGTGTGTGTGTGGGATAGCTTGGAGGCTAGGTCGTTGCGTTGAAAGGATGAGTAATGGGTGGAAGATTGTTCGTTCTCTCTAGAGGTGGGGGAGTGACGCCTCTCATCCCACTGGCCGAACGAGTAAACTCGGCCTGAAAACGTAATTGAGGTTGATCCTAAAGTTTGCTTTTTTTCTTTTTGAAGTGGGAGGGGGGCATCGCGTGGATATTGGAGGACTCCCCTGCCTGTTAAAGGTTCGAACGTAATTTGTCTCATGATGGGAAGAGTGTGTTACTGGGTGGAATGTGTTTCGTTCCTGTATGTGGGATGGGAAATAATGAAACAATTGAGAAAAAAATCATTTATTGGCGTATTATTCTGTGATGATATAGGTAATTAGCCATTCATAGAAGTTTTGATGGTAATTTAATGAATTTATCAAATCCTTTTCTATATCTGCCGTTGTCCAGGGAGGCAGAACGTGGGTCATCACGGGAATTAATATTGATTCTTTTTTAATGTGAAATTGTAACATGGAGACGATGGAGGTATGGGAAGTTTGTCGAAATGAACAACAATGGTGTCAAATTAAAATTGGTAATTTTATTAAATATGAAAATATATCATTTATTTATTATATCGTCGAACAATGAAGTAAAAGTACATGGTTTATTGAAAGTTATACATTGTGGGAGTGCCAAGATATCAATATGGCACGTGAAGCGACAAAAATGGTACATATGAAACTTGCGACAAATATCAAATATCAATATACTACATAAAAGCATGTGGCAAAACAGCAATATGATACATGACAGACATGTGGAAAAACATCAATATAAAGCATATGAAGCATGTGAAAAAAAACAGCAATGTGGTACATAGCATACATGGGAAAAAAAACAGCAAAATCATGCATAAAAGGCATGTAACAAACAGAAATATGGTACATAACAGCCATGAAGTGGCAGTATAAAAATAAACATTGCGGAATCAAATTACAAATTTGTAAACGCTCATTGTCAATAGTGGCATCACCTATACAAATAGTGACCATGAGCGACAGTATGTATACCATCCTCTAAAATTATTCGTTTGTCATCGAATGGGGAAAGAGAGAGCTTGCTGGTTGTTATGGTGCAAACATTATGCTTAACTGAACGTATTAAGTTAAATTTGGTAATCTTATTTTTTCCTTCCATGAGACATTTATAATAGTCGTCAAACGTTAAGTGATTGATTACGGCCGATCGTTTGATCCCCTTGGCTCGCTTCTTCTCTTCCCCATTGATAATATATGAATATAGTTTCGGCCGAAGGCCGACAAACTCAGAAATGATATTAGAAGACGCCTCATCTTTCATAACTCCCAAACACTTCATGTTTGTCAAACTAAAACACGGATGATTTTTCGGATAATCTGACGTGTCAAAATGCTCCAGCATTTTGCGCATGTCGGAATAGAAATCATCAGTTTTAATGAAGAGGACCTGGGAATCGGTATCGCCGTACATGTGGTTTATACAATTGAATTTTTTTTTCATAACGTTATAATAGAAATCATACATATGGGCTTTTGATATATCTAAAATACACAAACCTAAGTAAACTGGCTTGTCCAGAAGAACCTTTGTTTTGTGGAGATGGACAGCAGCAAGATTTTCGGAATAAATCGTTCTATCTTTAAAATAACTTTTGGAAATCAATTTTTGTAATTTTTTTGGCTCATTCACTAATTCTATGCGTATTCTACGCCTTACACATTCCATGGATTTTCCAAATAGGGAATTCACGAGATATTTTCTGTACTGTTTTTGGAAATCAGTTACTGCCTGTTTCCTCTTCTCTGTATTGTATAGAATATATGGAGCTAGCCATGGGGCCTGTTCGAATTTCAATACCTTGTGTATTTTCTCCAGCTTGAGTCCGAAATCTAGCGCTTGCTTTAGGCTCAAATAGTGGAGCACATAATGTTCCTTTTTGAAGAAGGTTGTTAATAACTTTTTCTGCTTCGATCCGGGTGGGCAAGCGGATTCCGGTAAAAAAGGAAGATCATTGTGCTCTTCATGCAAATTATCGGGGTATGAAATATCCACCTCCAAGATATATCCAATATTTCTATCTTTATCAATGTCGGATATTGAAAATGAATTCGGGTCAGCCCAGGAGAAATTGCGAAAAGGTAAATATTGCGATTGTGCTAAGCCATAGAGATTGTTACTGTCTAAGTACATAATGTATGAGCTCTCCTTTTGCTCGTCATAATTATGCATGTACTTGTTATTAGCTTTTGCATATCTCATGCTACACTGTGTTAACCCACCACGTATTCCCCGCTCAACCATGCACATCATCTCGAAATCTGTCAACTGCTCAAGACGTATTTTAGTAAATTTCAAAGCCGCATCCCATGAGAGGCCTGGACTCGTAAAGTAGTGACAGGGGTCCAAATTAAATGAGTTAATTGTCTCATCGCGAAAATTTTCAAAAACGTCGGCTAATCCTAGAACATCGGCCGTTAGATAAATGTCGCTATACTCGCCAAGTGTTTTAATTTTGAATACGTTCCAAACCTTTAATGCATGATCGTAGTCGTCATCTGAAACTTCCTGCTCATTAAGTCGGTTGTAAAAGTGTTTCTTAGAGGGTAATTCACGAAGCTGAAGCTTATTGTAATCATCTAAAAAGTCATATGGAAATACGCCTTTTTTACATAGCAATTTCAACTTTTCGCCGCTAAAATGCTTGGCTGTTTCGCGGAAATTACTCTTGTCCAGGCCTTGTATTAGGGCATCCAAACTAGCTGGCAAAAACCTATACGTATCAATAAATCTAAGCTGGATGCCATTGATGTGTTTCGTGAAACTGATGTATTTTTCCTCCGAATTGGGTATCACATTAATTTTCCCCGGAATGTTTCCCAATTCACGAATCAGGAAATGGCTATCATACCCGCTCAGATTGTGAATTAAGACTGGAATGTAATTGGTTTTTTTACACTGTAAATTGCAAATTAAATGTGCCGGCCCGCGGTATTGACCACTAACATGGCAATGATCTTTAACTTTGTAATTATCCGGCATGGTGATTTTTTCCCCGCATATATGACAAATATCATGTTCACTGTGGTACTTAGTCTGCTCTTCTGTCAGTGGAATCATTGCTTTATTGGTCGAATAACACTTTTGTATTTTGCCGGCGATGTCGGCTAAATGTGTCATGAACTCCTTAGCTACATTTCTGCCTCGGTATAAAAACGGCTCTTCTGTGATTTCGGGACAATTAATTCTGCTTTTGACATAGGTGCAGAAACTGAAAGCAATATGTTTTTGATAGGGCTCGGAAAATGAACTGTCTGGATTGTTCGTACAGCTATGAATTGGAACTAGAATCGACTCTATGTCGGCATAAATCACAAATCCTAGCTGGATGGCATTCTTAAAATTTTTAAAATAAATTTCGGGCTTCACACCGTTCTTAATCTCAGGCATCAAAATTCTCATGGGTTTGTTTTGACCGCAAAAAAGCATATGATCGGCGAGACGTCCCCTTCTATCGGCTCCTGTAAAATAGGCAAAGCAGCGTTTGCATATACTTTTCATTCCATTTTTCCTAGTCAGTTGCTTGCCTACTAATTTTTCAAAATTTTTAACGTACACGTAATGAGATACGCCTTTTCTATTGGTTATGAAAAGTAGATCTCTATGATCAGATGACTCTTTGTCCACTACTTTGATTGGATAAATATTTTTATCATCATCCAGGCCGAACACATTAATCGTGATGTCATTTCTTAGCTCAAACTTTCGTATGTGTGATAGAGGCGTAGGAAAGGAAACGCACTTAAAGTCATATTTGTGAGTTAAACTGCGATACTGCGTTACTCTATGTGCATTATATGGTACGTATTTTGCTAGAATGGCATACTTAAAGCAGAAATCATCTTTATTCTTTACATTAAGACAAGCATGGGAATTCTTAATTACTGCAGGGAGAGCAATAAATGATCTTCCTTTTAACGGCCTATAAATATTTACCCTTAAAAGCAAGCATTTTATTGCAAATAAAGTCCAACCGCTCTTTAAAATGCACATTTCGTCCATTTCCTTCACTAATTTATAAAATGAATCACTCAAGTATTCGTCTAGATCTGTAGTTTTATAAATGGGGACATTTTTTGTTTTGAAAGCTCTCTCGCTTTTCTCATCGTGTACATTAACAAATGTGCATTCCAAAACTAGATTTGCTTTAATACTATTTTTATCTGTTAATTCCTTCCCAATTTTCTGTTTCAAACCACGTCTTTTGCTTTTTAAAAAATTTACGACGTCCTTTCTCGCAGATACATTACCAAACCTGTACGTGACTAAATTGGATTTGAACGCTGACTCAAAAGCTTCCCCTTCATCTTCGGAATCCTCCTCGTCAGTGTCTACATCAGTGGACGAATGGCTGTTGTATTCTAAAGCAACTCTCGCCAGGCCATTCGCGGATACCTGTCTGTCTGCCGCTTGGGAATTTTCACCATCGCTCATGTATGCTTCACATATATAATTTAAGCCATCACTATTTTCATTAATGCTGTTGCCGCTTATGCCGCCTGCTAAACTATTGCATGCATCTCCATAAGAAGTGTTAATTAATTCTAGACCACTTGTTTTGGGGGAATACCGAGAAATTGTTTTTTTCCAGTGAGGCATGATTGAAAATTAATCACTTGTTCGATCCATAGTCACTGTTTTCCCTTCATCCCCCATTTCAGCACTAATTAACAATGAATAAAAGAAAAAAAAACCCGCGGAGCACTTATCCCATCAATAGAAACACCATTGTTATGTAATTATTTCAAAAAGTCCTAAATATTTAATATATAAGCACCAACACCATATCTTCCAAATGATTACCTAGATTATATGCAGTCCGACTCGTCGGAGAACAGAACAAAAAACTCGCGCACCATTATTCCTTCTTCACATAATGTCCAGCAAATAGGCAATGCCCTGTCTACCGCCATACTTCAATATATTTTTCTTCTCACCATTTTTGTAAGCTTCCAACTCCTCCTCCGTGAAATTCTCCGGCTTGAATCGTCGCGGCAAAAACACCGCAACCCTCTCGCCAGCCGGAGACTCCAATGTGGCGCGAAGCGTAAGGCCAAACTTTGTGGACACCTTTTCCATGCTCAGTATGACATACTCCGTCCCAATCTCCAGTTCTTTTATCGAAATGGATGGAACCAATCTGGCGCTGGAAGAGAGTTTTTGAGCAAAGTCCATCTGCGAATTAGAGTTAAACGACATCAGCGTGACCGAAACAGTTAACAGTGCTATTATCTTGAAGCGCGTGGGTACTCACGTTTAACAGGGGAAACCGACTGGTAGAATACTCGAATATTGAGTAGATCTTCCTGCAGCTTCTTCGACGGTCTGTTTAGCGCGCGCGGAAGCGGCTATTTAAAGGGTTTCCCGAGAGAAGCGTCCTACTATATGCACCTTCCTCCTCACACCCATTCTCTTACGCCGCTACCCCCATCCCACATCGCCTTTGGATGTATGTCGAGGAAGGTATTCAATATTTTTTTCCGACTGACCTCGAAAATGCGTCCGGACGCACATCATCATTCCTTCCACGAAACACGTGCACTCCCACCCGGCAACACCCTCTCAACTTTCGAATTCCCGACCCGACCTCCAAACGAATGGCCCTCAAGCACGGCTATTCACCCGCGTTGATGGGATATTTTTTTTAATTACTTTTCTCATCTCCGTCTCCCCCACGTGCAGCCGAAGATTTCCTTTCGTTTTCATATGTAATCCCCTTGCGTAATCTTACGTATATGGCAATGTCTATATAAGCGCGCGGGAAATCGGAGGAGGATTCACAATTTTCACGAGATGGGTTCACGCAATGCGGCCGTGGTCGAACTCAGCGCGACTTCTGACGAATTCGGCTGCTTGGAGGTAAAGGAGTTTTCGATTGTTATACTTGGAACCCTAGCATCACAACAGTGGATTTTTAAAACTCCGAACCCTAGATACTCGGACGATGATGGAAATGTGTGGTTCAAGTCGCATCCTTCAAATGGTGAAGTCGACATCGGAGATCTTCGAGAAGTTGTAAATAACTATCTTTCATCCTTCACTTATGTGTTTGCCTGGGGTCGGGCAAAAGTGAGATTCATCAGAGGTCTACTGAAATCATCGAAGCCGGTGTTCAACCTGGAAAATTTTGGATGTCCGGCAGTGGGGAATTTACACAGTAGGATTGGAACTGAGTGTTTATACCATTACTGCAAAAATGAAAGTGACCAGTGCTCGCATAGTAATTCATACAAGTTGGCCGAATGGTGTGAAACTCATGCGGAAAGTTTAGATTTGAATAAGCCGGAGGTACGGCTAAAAACATTCATAGATTGGTCAAATAAGGTTCATAATCCCGAAAACTTAGCTACAGCGGGTTTTGCCTATCTCGCCGGGACCGTAGATACTATCCATTGTGTGCATTGTGGAGTTCAAGTGTCTATGTTCGGGCATGAAGCCATTCCGCTCGCTATTCATTCCGGCAGAAGTAAGTTATGCAATGAGATTGGTGATGATTTTATTGCCCCAGATACGGTGTCATAATTAGAGAGAGAGTGTTTGGTGATCCAGTGTGAGAAAAGTAAATGGTGGTTAATGAAAAAAGATGCCTGTTCGGATAGAATAATTTATGCATTTATTGTCCTAAATTACTAATTGAATATGCTAAATGTACTACAATCGTCAATAAATTTGTTATGAATTACATGCTATTATTTTCATTTGTTTCCCAGCTCTGTTTTTTTCCCTCGCCGGCGTCTCTTCGCTTGGCCTCAAATATTAACCCCGAAACAGTCGGGGGAGGGCGTGTGAGTTTTAAGTCCATGGTCGTGGGCTCGTAAAAAAGTTGACTCATTTTCAGGGCATCAAGTTGTTCTCGTCTATCCACGAGTCATGTTGTGGAGCAAATCCAAGCCATCTGATAAGAGCGCGTCCATTTGATCTCTTTAAAACTTTCTCGACAAGATAGACATTTTTGAGGTCAGTACGCTGCAGCTCCTCCGCATAAAAGCGTCCTTTTATTGCATTCCCACTCATATCTTCCAAGGTGTATGTAAATGGCCTAGTTTTGTGAACACTATCAACAATAAAGACCTCAGTCGACCACGATGGAAAATAGCCTTTATCGAATAATGCTTTGCTTCTCGATATACGCACTGAATCTCCCACATTGAATCGTCGACGATGGCTCGTTAGGGGATTCTTATTTCCTTGCAGCAGGCGACGCAGCACTAATTGCTCATTACTTGCATTGACGTCAATTGGACGTTCTTTTGTTCTCGAGTGCTTTTTCTCATTGTAGTTTTGTATGACTTGAGGCAATACGGCAGGCCAATTTCGATTACCAATTGTGTGTAATTGCTGCCACAGAAGATTGAGAAGGGTTCGGTTAAACCTCTCAACAATACTTGCCTTTTTCACGCTATAAGAATGGTAGTGGTTTACGTTATACTTCTTCATTAACTGGCGAAACTTTGAGTTAAAAAATTCTGTTCCTTGATCCGTCTGGATGTTATGAGGGGCGTGCACCTTTTTTAAAATACTGCCCATTGCAGCTGAAACTTCATCGGCCGTTTTTCTCTTCAATGGCAATGCCCAAGCGAATTTTGTAAATGCATCGATTACAGTCAGTATAAAATTCCAACCTTTTATCTTATGCATCCTCATGTCAATTAAATCAGCCTGCCATAGGTCATTTAAACCTTTAATTATTACTTTCCTACGAGGATAATTTACTCTCGCCGGCTTGAGTAATTCAGCAATAATTTTTCGTTTCACATCCATTGGATTTTAATAAATTATGCTACTTTCTTGAAGTTCTTCTATAATAGCTTGAATTTCGTTATCATGTCCTGTATGGCCACTATCCCTCGATGAAATAACAAGTCTTAGGCGATCGACGAGTTCATTTATATCATTCCAGTAATGAATATTGGTTTGGGATGTCCTCATGCCTTCACCCATCACGCCTTTCCTTCTCGCCGGGAATAGTTTGGATATCACGTTCACGTATTTAAAGCTTCTATTGGAATTTATTTTTCTCTCCGAATCATGCCCGCGCTTGTGGACATTGGAGTCCAGCAATATTTGCCTATAATTATCCATGTCCTCCTGGCTCACGAGATCCATTTTCGGCTTAGACATGAACAATAATTCATATAAGCCATTTGTCCCATTGTAGTCCTTATTACCGACTGTTAAAGTATCATTATTGAAACGGATACCGGAATTTCCTAGTCTCCATCCCGATTCATTGCGTTGAATTCCATAAATCTTATCAACCTTACGATCATTCTCAAAGATTTTACTAATGTAGTTTGCCGCTCTGTCACTTTTTGCGTTAATATTTCCTTTAGCTTGCTCGACTAAATCTTTGAGTGGTTCCGCTACTGGCTTCAAAACTCTCGTTATAATTTCGTCTTCTTCCACATTTCTCCTTTTCAATGCTATGAATTTTTTCCGTATATTTTCTCTTCTTCGAAGAATATCTTGCGTTAATCTTTCTTTCCGATTTTCCGAATCCATATTAATACGAACGTGTTGATTGCATACCATCAAATGCGTTCTTTTATTCAAAGATCTCACGTTTTATGCCTTCAAAATGCTGATCATTTGCCGAGTATACATCAGTTCAAGCATGTCTATCGATAAATTCGGTCGTCATCTAATTAAGCGGAAGAGGACCGATGAAGATTTTGATGTAGACCTTCGGGGAAACCGTATTAAGAATATGGGCGCGCCAATCGATGCAGACGATGGCGTAACAAGGAGATATTTCAGCCAAAATTCTCTATCCATCGTTAAGGATCGCGTTAACGCCGAATTGAGGTACATTTCAAACTTATCGGATCCCAAGCTGCCTCGCGATGCCGCGACGAAACAATATGTCGACCGCAGAACGTTATCATTAAATAAAAATGTCATTTCGGCCGCAGGAAGAAGAATATCCGCTCTCGCAGAACCTTTGGATCCGAATGATGCTATAACGTTGCGATATTTTCAACACAATTGCATGTTTGCCGCTGGCGATGGGAGCTTGGATGTAAAGAATAATAGGATCTCGAATCTCTCTGCTCCACAGGCCCCGAATGAGGCAGTTAACTATGAGTTTTTGCTTCATAATATGAAAAATGTCGTTAAATATGAGGCTGAAAATATCAACGCTCGAAATAAGCGAATAACAAATGTATCGAAACCTCAGCACGATTTAGATTGTGTAAATTATCAGACAATGCTTGATCATGACACAATGAACCTTAATTTCTTAACGTCATCTACGATGTTATTAACTAACGACATTTTTAACGCCCGCGGCTACCGCATAGGCGACGTCCACGACCCCGTAGAGAGTAGTGATTGTGTAACTCTAGGCTTTATGAAACGACAAATTGAAGATTTAAAATATCAGTTAGGGCTGAAATCAAAGTAGTAGGACGAACAGGTTGAAACTTGAAAGGACGCGGGCTGGACCTCGGAGAAAGCGACGATCATTTCACACAATGAACGTAACCATTAGTGAGTGCCGCGCGGAGATGGATTTAGTGGTTGACCTTGGCCGGAGAACACGCGCATCTAAGATATCACCGTGCGAGGGGGATGGAGAGAACGAGATTGAGGTTAATAACCCTTCACCAGAACTGAGGCTGTACAAAACGCCTAGTCATCCGTCGACATCTAGCAGGAATGTCGGTGATGATTCAACGGGATACGAGCTCGAAGAAAATGGACGGGGGGAGGAGAAGGAGGAGGAGGGGGAAGAGGATGATGGAACTAAGCCTTGCTGGATCCTCGAAGACCGTCTTTATTTCGAATTGATGGGAAGAGAAGAGATGAATAGATTTTGGAACTGAGCACGCTGGCTTTATTTCCAAGCCGTTGTAAGTAGGCCAATGCCTCCCTTAGTGTATGGGAAAATGAAAATTCATCTCGCAGCATGCATGTAACGTTGATGGTTCATTTGTAATAAATAAAAAAAAAGGTACTTATCATGTGAGACATTTTTTTATTTCAATATTTATTTTAAAGCGATACTAAATATGTTCATAATATCAGAAATATAATTAATATTTGAAATTCCGTAATAAACATTACTGAGATTTTGTAATTACGGCTATCCAGCCATTTTTACGGAACCATTAAGAGGATTATACCAAAATGTTTCATCACTTATAACCAAACAATATGCAACAGTTTTTGCCGGAAATGGTCTCGATGCGTCGAAATCTATGCGGACATCTACCGAGCCGTTATTTAGTGAATCATCCTGCTTGGAGCAATCGATGACAACAATTGGTGCTGTTTCCACAAATTCTTTTCTCGACATTAGAGGTTCGGGAGATTTTCCATAGAACGACGCTTGGAAGCTTGCATACATATTGTACAACTCTGCGATTTGACCTCGCTCGAAGTTGAGATTTAATACATCGTGCGGGTAACTTCTGCTGTTTAGAAAAACCTTTACGGCCCTCAAATTACAGCTGTCGAAGGCGCTAGAATCTCTTGCGATAGAATTATTCCTATCCGTTTGGAACGCGATGATCACATATCTTGGTTTTCCCAATTGAGATGTCGTTTTAACAGTCCATGTCTGCTTGTCAACTAACGGCAATTCGGGATATGTTGATAATGTCCATTTCCTAAAGGCCACAAAGATCGGATCTCCTTTATCGATACGCTTGAGCAATATCAATTTTGTCTTGTCAGCTGTAGATACATGCGGCATTCGCCAACAAATGCGATCCAGAGAAATTCTGGCCTCAACTTGATTCGTCGAAATATAGCAATTTGCATCACTCCTCGCACGTACAAGTGTTAATTCGTGTGTTCCGGCGACATATATTTTATTATGGTCCTCATGCAATCCAAATATATGCCTTAGCGGTATGCATACATTAAAGTAGCCATTCTTCAAGATTCCATTGTCATGTCCGATTCTTAGCCAGCCGGCATTTTCTAGAGACTTGGAGGCCTCCCCATCCAGCGAAATTAAACCCTTTAGCGTTGTAGTGATTCCTGGATTTCTTACGCAGTCAACTTCAACACCATTTATGCTGTATCGTATTTCCGAGAATATGTGTAGGAATGCATTATTCACTAACGTAGTTGTTTCAGCTATAGCACCTCCATCCACGTTAGTGATGCGGCCCTCTAAATACAAATAACTTTTGCAAGGAAGTATGAAATCAGATTGATTTTGAACTGAAATTCTTACTTCATCATTATATTCAAGTTTTGACTGCGTGTAAGGCCGGTAACTATACAATTGTAATGAACTAACTGAATCGTCCCATTCAGCTCCCGAATCCATGTTTAAGAAATCCATTTCTTATTTATTCTGAAACCGCAAGCCTTCAAAAACTCGTAGTTAATCGGTGATAGCCGCGTTGTCGAAGGTTTCAGACTAAATTCAGCTTGACTCCGCCACTTCTTATATCCAGAGAAATCAAAACCCATTTTCCTTTAAATGTAATCTAACGTTGATAGTTTCACCTCTAAAGTCAATCAGATCACCGTTCTGGTCCTTAATCTTTAAAGTAATATTAGTTATTGACTTCGTGTTCACCGGCAAATAGATGACATTGGACGGGCGCTCTACTATTTTATACCCGGGAGGTACTTCTGGAAAGAATTGATGAATAGAGTGTGCGATTCTTTCGTTGCTATACGTACCGCCGACAATTGAGCATTCAATCACGATGGTGTTGATATGGAGAATGGATACAATATCATCCGACACATGCCAAGTATTCGGCTCTAAAGTACGCTTTGAGAATCCTAGCAGCGGTGCTATAGTCCCCTCTTGGGTAAAATCCACGGCGTATTTGCAGTAGAGATTCGCACGCAGTGTGCTGTTATTAGCAGTCAACTTAAGATCTCCATCAGCAACAATACTTTTTGAATATGATTGGATATCGTCAATTTCATAAGTTCCAGTTGGAATCTCCACCGATTTCCCATCATCATAAAAGAATTTATTCTTCCCTTTGTATATATTAGGAATGGAATTATACGTTTCGAGGCTAATGAGGCCAATACTGTATTCTTTCTCAGAGTCCAATTCTATCTCTGGGAAGTAATTCACGCTAAGGATGGATTCCCTAGCTGTGAAGGAGAAAGTCGTCGACATCTTTATAATAGTACTGGAGCAATACTGATGCTTTAATCTCCTTCGATGTCGAAAGGCATACTGCGGGGAGTCCTTTCATAGATTCTCAGTTTTAATGCTCTTTCCGAATAGGAACCTCAAGAAAAAATGACCGCAGCGAAAAGATCTATCAGTCTGAAATCGACGCTTATTGTAAAGTATATTGCAGCCCTCAAAATATCTCATTAGTTCGAGTGGAGGTCTGAGGTTGCCATAGCTATCAAAATAATATACGAATTTATCGACCTTCCTATAAGCAACCCAATGTGTCCCCTCTCCTGCGGATCTGTCGAGATTCAAAATGGCCGCCTCATTTTTCCACGGACCACCTTTTGGCAGTCTGTCGCGCATAAATACGCCGCGAAAATTAGGAATATTTAACTCCCGAGCGAAATAACTTATATCCACATTTGTTAAGGCCCTCCTTGGAAGATTTCTTAAAGTAAGTTTTTTTTTAAATATAAGCCGAGGCCCTTTTTATAAGGCTTCAGAACCAAGCCTTTGCCCATGACAATATTTTCCATTTTTAAGTTGTGCCGCTTCAATTCATCCAATCGCTTTCTGGCAACATGAGCATCAGATGCAGATTTAATTACGCTCGAGACGCCTCCTGCTAACCCACCCAGGGCCGTCAATCCCGCAAAGATTGGCATTAATGGGAGAATTCCTCCTCTCTTCGGTACTGGAATAATACGAGGAGTCGCAATATTCGACTTCCTAGTTTTAAAGTCCTTTCGTGCAGCTTTCAAAGCTACTTTAGCAACATCTTCTAATGTCTTCTTTTTGGCGGCCCCGATAGCCCGTTTTGCGTTCTTGACAACACTTCCAAAAGAACTACGACGCTTAGAATTACCAAATCCAATTTTGGATTTCACTTTCATGGCGCTTGCAACCGCTAACGAAGCAATTCTTTCACCCAATTTCGCATCTGACGATCTCACCCTTTTCCAAGCCTCTTTGGCCAAGACTTTATCAGCTTCTCGTCGTGCCACAGAGAGCTTAGAATTTGCGTAAGCAATATCGTGTTCTCGGCATAAAGCGTCAAGTTTATTAATCCCCGTCTCCCCTCGCGCCAACCTCTCCTCAAGCTTAGTCCCAGGACCACAGAATTGATAGCCGGGCAAATGGAGCTCCAAAGGTAATTTATCGATCACACTGTTTACTATTCCTTCTCCACGAACCTTCCGCTTCATACTGCCTGCTTCACTCGATAAAATGGGATATATATTACTTCGCAGTAATATCATCAATAGTCGCCTTTACGACTCGCCACGCGATGGAGTTTATAGACCAAAATGAAAAGCTTGCAATTTCTAAACTTCCTTTCGACGATGATGATGGGAAAAGAATGAGACACGGACCCCTTCTACCAGAATTTATTCGCTGCATAGTATGCGGTCCTTCCTCCTCGGGAAAAACCAACGTAGTCTTCAATCTCATCACTGAACCAAATGGTTTGAACTTTGAAAACCTATACGTACACAGTAAATCATTATATCAACCGAAGTATGAGTTTCTTCGCAATATACTGTCAACAATTCCCGAAATTGGCTGTTTTTACTTCAAAGATGGTGATGAAGTGGTTCCAATCGAAGAAGTACGCCCCAATTCGATATTTCTCTTTGACGACATCCAGTGCGAAAACAGAAATCATAACGTACGAGTGTACTTTTCAAGTGGACGACATAAAGGAGTAGATTCTTTCTTCTTGGCCCAGTCCTACACTAAGATACCAAAACATCTCATAAGAGATAATGCTAACTTACTGGTGCTTTTTAAGATGGACGACCTCAATTTGAGACACATATATGATGACCATGTAACTACTGATATGAGTTACAACAATTTTAAAAAATTATGTCATCTCTGCTGCAATGAAAAATACAGCTTTCTCGTTATTGATAAAGAAGCTGCAATGGACAACGGCAGATATAGAAAAGGATTTGATAAATTCATTAAATTACCATCAAAACTTCTATGAATGGCTAATTACCTATATCATCACAGAATAATACGCCAATAAATGATTTTTTCTCAATTGTTTCATTATTTCCCATCCCACATACAGGAACGAAACACATTCCGGCCAGTAACACACTCTTCCCATCATGAGACAAATTACGTTCGAACCTTTAACAGGCAGGGGAGTCCTCCAATATCCACGCGATGCCCCCCTCCCACTTCAAAAAGAAAAAAAGCAAACTTTAGGATCAACCTCAATTACGTTTTCAGGCCGAGTTTACTCGTTCGGCCAGTGGGATGAGAGGCGTCACTCCCCCACCTCTAGAGAGAACGAACAATCTTCCACCCATTACTCATCCTTTCAACGCAACGACCTAGCCTCCAAGCTATCCCACACACACACACAGACGCCCTTTAACGGTCCTTACTAAAACATTCCCCACAGACCAGTGAACTGAAAAAATATATTTATTTTTCTAGGCCAAGTCCGGGACCCTCGCCACATCAAACCTCCAGACCTATCCCCAACATCCGCTCCACCCCTCCATTTCCATTTAACAATGCGGTCCGTCCTAAAACACTCTCTCTTGTTATTTATAATTCATCGAGTGTTTTAAAACACTGCTCCACCTTCCCTCTAACATTGAGGGCCGTCCTAAAACACGCTCCAGACCTACCACAACAACTGTTCCAGCATTTCAGATCCTCCGTTCAACGTTGGGGTCCTTCATAAAACAATCGCCACCGCTAATGTTGAAACAACGAGTGTTTTTAAACGCCCCTATTTTCACTACTAGGTCACACAATGTTATTAATGTGGCATGGCATGGGCATATGTTTTCTACGCCCATTCTCTCTTATATTCCGTTATTCTATATGTTTGTTGACAAAACTCATCGACGGATGAGGTTTTCGTGAGGGAAAAAATATATTATCTGCATTTATTCAGTTAGGAGAAGGCTTCTTATAAACTAATATACGAGTAAAGCAGAGATTTAGGAACCAGGTGTAGGACTGCACAAACTACTTTCGGACAGATATTGTCAATTACCAATATTTAGAATAGTAAAAGGCCATCTAAAACTCTAGACCTTGAAAAAAACGAATTGAACTTATTGTTAATAATACAAAAAAATAGGGATCAACAGCAGCAGGCACATCAACAAGCAGTGGAAAACAATTCTGAAGAGGAACCGACTGAGAAATCAGTGGAAAAATGCTGGAAACATTTTACAGGAAGCCACAAATGAAGCTCTTGGAAAGAGAAAAGTTGCAAAGAAGAAGCAATAAATCACTTAAGTAGTCTTAGACCTGATCAATCGAAGAAATAGAAAGAAGAACAAGAATGCGGGAACTGAAGAAGGATATTTTGGCCTCAAAAGGTTAAGGAAAGAAATAAGTCGCAAAGCGAGGAATACAAGAGACATATGGATGTAATACATGTGTGACAAACAACCATTCCCATGGAATGCTAATTGACAGGATAATTAAAAAACATACGTTTGTTTGTTAGCAACGTATCGTTATCATTACATCACATCATAGCATTTTTTCAAAACGTCCCATAACTATCAACCCCTCTTCTTGATGATACTTATTATTATATTGTGATTTACATTTTCAAAATCAGAAAGGCCCCAAAAGAATTGCGCCTTCAAAGGTTCGTCGCCTTCTAAAATCAAAAAATGCATAAAATCCGTGGTAGAATTGGTACTCGTAGGTAATTCAATTATTTCGGAACGTACACAGTTTTCCTCTGCTTGTTAAATGGTATAAAGACATCCTGCGAGTGTAAAAGCTTTGTGTACGTACATTAGAATGAATAACATTAAATAGGTAGACCAAATAAGTAACAAGGGAGTTAAAAGAATATTGTTGGTAAGAGAAGGCTTCTGAATACCCTTAATAAAAATGGGACAAAAATATCTTCGTCATCATGAGACATAATGGAGAAAAACGTCGAGTGACAAGTGTAAAAGAAGAATGGCCAATGAAGGCTTCATGAAAGTTATATGGAATCAGTGATAAATAAGTGAAAAATTACGTAAATATGAAGAGATTGTTTGATAGAAAAACAGAGAGGAGATCTGCGTCAAACCAATTTGAGGATTGATGACATATTATGATAATGAGCACAGATCTGGCAATGCATAATAGAATTGTTGCTCAGGAGATTACGTATGATAATGGTGGTCTCGGATAAGTACTAGAAAAAGATTACACGCGGACACGTCATGGAAATAAGGAAGAAGGAAGCCTGCATAACTCCGAAATTTGTATGTAGACAGAAGATAGTGGAATTTATTGTTATAATATGCGTTTACGGTGTCCAGAACAAGTATAGACATTCGGAGGGGCATACGGGTGCGAGAGGAATAGCTCGAATTCTAAACGATAACGAAGAGCTCTTGACAAAACGTAGACTTCTGTAGACGATCCGGGTAAGTATCTTCAATGCATAATGTCTTCTCACCTGCATTTTTATTTGTTCTGAATAGACATCAGCAATGCCAGGAGACCTATTAATCCAAAGGTCGCTTACGGCAGCGTCGAATTCCGATCCTTATTAAGATTTTCCAATATAATCCTTTTACTTTTTTCTTTCCACCTCAGTAGCTTTTGAGGTGATATTTTTTATGTTGCATTACTCTTTTAGATATTTTTTCCATTACTTCACGTTGACTTTATTTTCAATGAAAATTGCCCAGTTCCCTTCCATCTGGCACTGCTCGATTCCTTGAAGTGGTTCCTCACTATCAATACGCAGCTTCCAACTTTTCAAAGGCAAGATTGCTTAGTGCATCTTCGAATAGATTTTTCATCTATGTTTCTATAGTCTTCCTGGCTTTGTGACGAATTTCGGTCCTTAATCTTTTTTAGCAATGCTGCCCTTCCTCAGTTTTCATGTTCTGGTACTTTTGTTTTCTTTAATAAAGACTAAGTCTTCTTATGCAATCCACGGCTTCTTACTATCAACGTTTCATCCTCCAAGAATTTATTTAGCCACATCCTGTAATCCACATTTTATTTTTTCCCAACGGTCTTCCACTGCTTTCTCGTTCAGGTCCTGTCATATGATTTTTGCATCTTTTTTTAAAATTCCAGCTGATGTTGAGTTTTTTTAGTTAAATTATTAACCTAGCGTTATTAATCGATTTCTTCAATTCCTTGATTTTAAATGGCATTTTTCATTAAAACACTATGGTCACCATCGATATCTCTTTACATTGTTACCAAATAAATTTTTTTTTTGGGCTGGAACCAAATTGCTGGATCTTCTTATAAACAACCAAATGATATCGTCTTTCCCTTGGAAGAAAATCTGAAAAGTTTACACGATATCATAAAAAAGGTATTACACTAGTTGTGAGAAACAAAGTTAATTAAAATTAATTTTAATTTTGATGTATTAATTATTAAATTTTTGAACAATTTGATGGGTTATTAACAACTATACACTAAAAATATAAATAATCTATTTAATTTCGCAATGAAAAGTAAGGCCGCGTAATAACGGGAGCATTAAATCCTCTTCATATAAATGATGTCTTGCTGGAAGCGTAGCGATGACATTTCGGTGAGTGCGGAAAATTAAACGGGTAGCATTAAATATCGCTAAACGTCCAACCTCCCGCAAACACAAAAATATCTTGTGACGTCAGATCCTGATATCATTGCCTCAGGAAACACAATGGCAACGGCTTGATAGAAAAATACCTTTTGGCATACAAGCAGTAAATTACCATCTAATTAAATAATGACTTCAGCTGATGTAATAACATGAATGCATGATTCCTCAACCGAAGAAATTATAATTAATAAGATTCATTTTACCCGGAAACTAAATAAAGGTCACACAATGTTATTAATGTGGCATGGCATGGGCATATGTTTTCTACGCCCATTCTCTCTTATATTCCGTTATTCTGTATGTTTGTTGACAAAACTCATCGACGGATGAGGTTTTCGTGAGGGAAAAAATATATTATCTGCATTTATTCAGTTAGGAGAAGGCTTCTTATAAACTAATATACGAGTAAAGCAGAGATTTAGGAACCAGGTGTAGGACTGCACAAACTACTTTCGGACAGATATTGTCAATTACCAATATTTAGAATAGTAAAAGGCCATCTAAAACTCTAGACCTTGAAAAAAACGAAATGAACTTATTGTTAATAATACAAAACAAATGGGATCAACAGCAGCAGGCACATCAACAAGCAGTGGAAAACAATTCTGAAGAGGAACCGACTGAGAAATCAGTGGAAAAATGCTGGAAACATTTTACAGGAAGCCACAAATGAAGCTCTTGGAAAGAGAAAAGTTGCAAAGAAGAAGCAATAAATCACTTAAGTAGTCTTAGACCTGATCAATCGAAGAAATAGAAAGAAGAACAAGAATGCGGGAACTGAAGAAGGATATTTTGGCCTCAAAAGGTTAAGGAAAGAAATAAGTCGCAAAGCGAGGAATACAAGAGACATATAATTGTAATACATGTGTGACAAACAACCATTCCCATGGAATGCTAATTGACAGGATCAAATAAAAAACATACGTTTGTTTGTTAGCAACGTATCGTTATCATTACATCACATCATAGCATTTTTTCAAAACGTCCCATAACTATCAACCCCTCTTCTTGATGATACTTATTATTATATTGTGATTTACATGTTCAAAATCAGAAAGGCCCCGAAATAATTGCGCCTTCAAAGGTTCGTCGCCTTCTAAAATCAAAAAATGCATAAAATCCGTGGTAGAATTGGTACTCGTAGGTAATTCAATTATTTCGGAACGTACACAGTTTTCCTCTGCTTGTTAAATGGTATAAAGACATCCTGCGAGTGTAAAAACTTTGTGTACGTACATTAGAATGAATAACATTAAATAGGTAGACAAAATAAGTAATAAGGGAGTCAAAAGAATATTGTTGGTAAGAGAAGGCTTCTGAATACCCTTAATAAAAATGGGACAAAAATATCTTCGTCATCATGAGACATAATGGAGAAAAACGTCGAGTGACAAGTGTAAAAGAAGAATGGCCAATGAAGGCTTCATGAAAGTTATATGGAACAAGTGATAAATAAATGAAAATTTACGTAAATATGAAGAGATTGTTTGATAGAATAACAGAGAGGAGATCTGCGTCAAACCAATTTGAGGATTGATGACATATTATGATAATGAGCACAGATCTGGCAATGCATAATAGAATTGTTGCTCAGGAGATAACGTATGATAATGGTGGTCTCGGATAAGTACTAGAAAAAGATTACACGCGGACACGTCATGGAAATAAGGAAGAAGGAAGCCTGCATAACTCCGAAATTTGTATGTAGACAGAAGATAGTGGAAGTTATTGTTATAATATGCGTTTACGGTGTCCAGAACAAGTATAGACATTCGGAGGGGCATACGGGTGCGAGAGGAATAGCTCGAATTCTAAACGATAACGATGAGCTCTTGACAAAACGTAGACTTCTGTAGACGATCCGGGTAAGTATCTTCAATGCATAATGTCTTCTCACCTGCATTTTTATTTGTTCTGAATAGACATCAGCAATGCCAGGAGACTTATTAATCCAAAGGTCGCTTACGGCAGCGTCGAATTCCGATCCTTATTAAGATTTTCCAATATCATCCTTTTACTTTTTTCTTTCCACCTCAGTAGCTTTTGAGGTGATATTTTTTATGTTGCATTACTCTTTTAGATATTTTTTCCATTACTTCACGTTGACTTTATTTTCAATGAAAATTGCCCAGTTCCCTTCCATCTGGCACTGCTCGATTCCTTGAAGTGGTTCCTCACTATCAATACGCAGCTTCCAAATTTCAAAGGCAAGATTGCTTAGTGCATCTTCGAATAGATTTTTCATCTATGTTTCTATAGTCTTCCTGGCTTTGTGACGAATTTCGGTCCTTAATCTTTTGTAGCAATGCTGCCCTTCCTCAGTTTTCATGTTCTGGTACTTTTGTTTTCTTTAATAAAGACTAAGTCTTCTTATTCAATCCACGGCTTCTTACTATCAACGTTTCATCCTCCAAGAATTTATTTAGCCACATCCTGTAATCCACATTTTATTTTTTCCCAACGGTCTTCCACTGCTTTCTCGTTCAGGTCCTGTCATATGATTTTTGCATCTTTTTTTAAAATTCCAGCTGATGTTGAGTTTTTTTAGTTCAATTATTAGCCAAGCGTTATTAATCGATTTCTTCAATTCCTTGATTTTAAATGGCATTATTCATTAAAACACTATGGTCACCATCGATATCTCTTTACATTGTTACCAAATAAATTTTTTTTTTGGGCTGGAACCAAAATGCTGGATCTTCTTATAAACAACCAAATGATATCGTCTTTCCCTTGGAAGAAAATCTGAAAGTTTACACGACATCATAAAAAAGGTATTACACTAGTTGTGAGAAACAAAGTTTATTAAAATTAATTTTAATTTTGATGAATTAATTATTAAATTTTTGAACAATTTGATGGGTTATTAACAACTATACACTAAAAATATAAATAATCTATTTAATTTCGCAATGAAAAGTAAGGCCGCGTAATAACGGGAGCATTAAATCCTCTTCATATAAATGATGTCTTGCTGGAAGCGTAGCGATGACATTTCGGTGAGTGCGGAAAATTAAACGGGTAGCATTAAATATCGCTAAACGTCCAACCTCCCGCAAACACAAAAATATCTTGTGACGTCAGCTCCTGATATCATTGCCTCAGGAAACACAATGGCAACGGCTTGATAGAAAAATACCTTTTGGCATACAAGCAGTAAATTACCATCTAATTAAATAATGACTTCAGCTGATGTAATAACATGAATGCATGATTCCTCAACCGAAGAAATTATAATTAATAAGATTCATTTTACCCGGAAACTAAATAAAGGTCACACAATGTTATTAATGTGGCATGGCATGGGCATATGTTTTCTACGCCCATTCTCTCTTATATTCCGTTATTCTGTATGTTTGTTGACAAAACTCATCGACGGATGAGGTTTTCGTGAGGGGAAATAATATATTATCTGCATTTATTCAGTTAGGAGAAGGCTTCTTACAAACTAATATACGAGTAAAGCAGAGATTTAGGAACCAGGTGTAGGACTGCACAAACTACTTTCGGACAGATATTGTCAATGACCAATATTTAGAATAGTAAAAGGCCATCTAAAACTCAAGACCTTGAAAAAAACGAAAATGAACTTATTGTTAATAATACAAAAAAATTGGGATCAACAGCAGCAGGCACATCAACAAGCAGTGGAAAACAATTCTGAAGAGGAACCGACTGAGAAATCAGTGGAAAAATGCTGGAAACATTTTACAGGAAGCCACAAATGAAGCTCTTGGAAAGAGAAAAGTTGCAAAGAAGAAGCAATAAATCACTTAAGTAGTCTTAGAACTGATCAATCGAAGAAATAGAAAGAAGAACAAGAATGCGGGAACTGAAGCAGGATATTTTGGCCTCAAAAGGTTAAGGAAAGAAATAAGTCGCAAAGCGAGGAATACAAGAGACATATGGATGTAATACATGTGTGACAAACAACCATTCCCATGGAATGCTAATTGACAGGATAATTAAAAAACATACGTTTGTTTGTTAGCAACGTATCGTTATCATTACATCACATCAAAGCATTTTTTCAAAACGTCCCATAACTATCAACCCCTCTTCTTGATGATACCTATTATTATATTGTGATTTACTTTTTCAAAATCAGATAGGCCCCGAAAGAATTGCGCCTTCAAAGGTTCGTCGCCTTCTAAAATCAAAAAATGCATAAAATCCGTGGTAGAATAGTACTCGTAGGTAATTCAATTATTTCGGAACGTACACAGTTTTCCTTCTGCTTGTTAAATGGTATGAAGACATCCTGCGAGTGTAAAAGCTTTGTCTACGTACATTGGAATGAATAACATTAAATAGGTAGACCAAATAAGTAACAAGGGAGTTAAAAGAATATTGTTGGTAAGAGAAGGCTTCTGAATACCCTTAATAAAAATGGGACAAAAATATCTTCGTCATCATGAGACATAATGGAGAAAAACGTCGAGTGACAAGTGTAAAAGAAGAATGGCCAATGAAGGCTTCATGAAAGTTATATGGAATCAGTGATAAATAAGTGAAAAATTACGTAAATATGAAGAGATTGTTTGATAGAAAAACAGAGAGGTGATCTGCGTCAAACCAATTTGAGGATTGATGACATATTATGATAATGAGCACAGATCTGGCAATGCATAATAGAATTGTTGCTCAGGAGATAACGTATGATAATGGTGGTCTCGGATAAGTACTAGAAAAAGATTACACGCGGACACGTCATGGAAATAAGGAAGAAGGAAGCCTGCATAACTCCGAAATTTGTATGTAGACAGAAGATAGTGGAAGTTATTGTTATAATATGCGTTTACTGTGTCCAGAACAAGTATTGACATTCGGAGGGGCATACGGGTGCGAGAGGAATAGCTCGAATTCTAAACGATAACGATGAGCTCTTGACAAAACGTAGACTTCTGTAGACGATCCGGGTAAGTATCTTCAATGCATAATGTCTTCTCACCTGCATTTTTATTTGTTCTGAATAGACATCAGCAATGCCAGGAGACTTATTAATCCAAAGGTCGCTTACGGCAGCGTTGAATTCCGATCCTTATTAAGATTTTGCAATAGCATCCTTTTACTTTTTTCTTTCCACCTCAGTAGCTTTTGAGGTGATATTTTTTATGTTGCATTACTTTTTAGATATTTTTTCCATTACTTCACGTTGACTTTATTTTCAATGAAAATTGCCCAGTTCCCTTCCATCTGGCACTGCTCGATTCCTTGAAGTGGTTCCTCACTATCAATACGCAGCTTCCAACTTTTCAAAGGCAAGATTGCTTAGTGCATCTTCGAATAGATTTTTCATCTATGTTTCTATAGTCTTCCTGGCTTTGTGACGAATTTCGGTCCTTAATCTTTTGTAGCAATGCTGCCCTTCCTCAGTTTTCATGTTCTGGTACTTTTGTTTTCTTTAATAAAGACTAAGTCTTCTTATGCAATCCACGGCTTCTTACTATCAACGTTTCATCCTCCAAGAATTTATTTAGCCACATCCTGTAATCCACATTTTATTTTTTCCCAACGGTCTTCCACTGCTTTCTCGTTCAGGTCCTGTCATATGATTTTTGCATCGTTTTTTAAAATTCCAGCTGATGTTGAGTTTTTTTATATCAATTATTAGCCAAGCGTTATTAATCGATTTTTCCAATTCCTTGATTTTAAAGGGCATTATTCATTAAAACACTATGGTCACCATCGATATCTCTTTACATTGTTACCAAATAAATTTTTTTTTTGGGATGGAACCAAATTGCTGGATCTTCTTATAAACAACCAAATGATATCGTCTTTCCCTTGGAAGAAAATCTGAAAAGTTTACACGACATCATAAAAAAGGTATTACACTAGTTGTGAGAAAAAAAGTTTATTAAAATTAATTTTAATTTTGATGAATTAATTATTAAATTTTTGAACAATTTGATGCGTTATTAACAACTGTACACTAAAAATGTAAATAATCTATTTAATTTCGCAATGAAAAGTAAGGCCGCGTAATAACGGGAGCATTAAATCCTCTACATATAAATGATGTCTTGCTGGAAGCGTAGCGATGACATTTCGGTGAGTGCGGAAAATTAAACGGGTAGCATTAAATATCGCTAAACGTCCAACCTCCCGCAAACACAAAAATATCTTGTGACGTCAGCTCCTGATATCATTGCCTCAGGAAACACAATGGCAACGGCTTGATAGAAAAATACCTTTTAGCATACAAGCAGTAAATTACCATCTAATTAAATAATGACTTCAGCTGATGTAATAACATGAATGCATGATTCCTCAACCGAAGAAATTATAATTAATAAGATTCATTTTACCCGGAAACTAAATAAAGGTCACACAATGTTATTAATGTGGCATGGCATGGGCATATGTTTTCTACGCCCATTCTCTCTTATATTCCGTTATTCTGTATGTTTGTTGACAAAACTCATCGACGGATGAGGTTTTCGTGAGGGGAAATAATATATTATCTGCATTTATTCAGTTAGGAGAAGGCTTCTTATAAATTAATATACGAGTAAAGCAGAGATTTAGGAACCAGGTGTAGGACTGCACAAACTACTTTCGGACAGATATTGTCAATTACCAATATTTAGAATAGTAAAAGGCCATCTAAAACTCAAGACCTTGAAAAAAACGAAAATGAACTTATTGTTTATAATATAAAAAAATTGGGATCAACAGCAGCAGGCACATCAACAAGCAGTGGAAAACAATTCTGAAGAGGAACCGACTGAGAAATCAGTGGAAAAATGCTGGAAACATTTTACAGGAAGCCACAAATGAAGCTCTTGGAAAGAGAAAAGTTGCAAAGAAGAAGCAATAAATCACTTAAGTAGTCTTAGAACTGATCAATCGAAGAAATAGAAAGAAGAACAAGAATGCGGGAACTGAAGCAGGATATTTTGGCCTCAAAAGGTTAAGGAAAGAAATAAGTCGCAAAGCGAGGAATACAAGAGACATATGGATGTAATACATGTGTGACAAACAACCATTCCCATGGAATGCTAATTGACAGGATAATTAAAAAACATACGTTTGTTTGTTAGCAACGTATCGTTATCATTACATCACATCAAAGCATTTTTTCAAAACGTCCCATAACTATCAACCCCTCTTCTTGATGATACCTATTATTATATTGTGATTTACTTTTTCAAAATCAGAAAGGCCCCGAAAGAATTGCGCCTTCAAAGGTTCGTCGCCTTCTAAAATCAAAAAATGCATAAAATCCGTGGTAGAATAGTACTCGTAGGTAATTCAATTATTTCGGAACGTACACAGTTTTCCTTCTGCTTGTTAAATGGTATGAAGACATCCTGCGAGTGTAAAAGCTTTGTCTACGTACATTGGAATGAATAACATTAAATAGGTAGACCAAATAAGTAACAAGGGAGTTAAAAGAATATTGTTGGTAAGAGAAGGCTTCTGAATACCCTTAATAAAAATGGGACAAAAATATCTTCGTCATCATGAGACATAATGGAGAAAAACGTCGAGTGACAAGTGTAAAAGAAGAATGGCCAATGAAGGCTTCATGAAAGTTATATGGAATCAGTGATAAATAAGTGAAAAATTACGTAAATATGAAGAGATTGTTTGATAGAAAAACAGAGAGGTGATCTGCGTCAAACCAATTTGAGGATTGATGACATATTATGATAATGAGCACAGATCTGGCAATGCATAATAGAATTGTTGCTCAGGAGATAACGTATGATAATGGTGGTCTCGGATAAGTACTAGAAAAAGATTACACGCGGACACGTCATGGAAATAAGGAAGAAGGAAGCCTGCATAACTCCGAAATTTGTATGTAGACAGAAGATAGTGGAAGTTATTGTTATAATATGCGTTTACTGTGTCCAGAACAAGTATTGACATTCGGAGGGGCATACGGGTGCGAGAGGAATAGCTCGAATTCTAAACGATAACGATGAGCTCTTGACAAAACGTAGACTTCTGTAGACGATCCGGGTAAGTATCTTCAATGCATAATGTCTTCTCACCTGCATTTTTATTTGTTCTGAATAGACATCAGCAATGCCAGGAGACTTATTAATCCAAAGGTCGCTTACGGCAGCGTCGAATTCCGATCCTTATTAAGATTTTGCAATATCATCCTTTTACTTTTTTCTTTCCACCTCAGTAGCTTTTGAGGTGATATTTTTTATGTTGCATTACTTTTTAGATATTTTTTCCATTACTTCACGTTGACTTTATTTTCAATGAAAATTGCCCAGTTCCCTTCCATCTGGCACTGCTCGATTCCTTGAAGTGGTTCCTCACTATCAATACGCAGCTTCCAACTTTTCAAAGGCAAGATTGCTTAGTGCATCTTCGAATAGATTTTTCATCTATGTTTCTATAGTCTTCCTGGCTTTGTGACGAATTTCGGTCCTTAATCTTTTGTAGCAATGCTGCCCTTCCTCAGTTTTCATGTTCTGGTACTTTTGTTTTCTTTAATAAAGACTAAGTCTTCTTATGCAATCCACGGCTTCTTACTATCAACGTTTCATCCTCCAAGAATTTATTTAGCCACATCCTGTAATCCACATTTTATTTTTTCCCAACGGTCTTCCACTGCTTTCTCGTTCAGGTCCTGTCATATGATTTTTGCATCGTTTTTTAAAATTCCAGCTGATGTTGAGTTTTTTTAAATCAATTATTAGCCAAGCGTTATTAATCGATTTTTCCAATTCCTTGATTTTAAAGGGCATTATTCATTAAAACACTATGGTCACCATCGATATCTCTTTACATTGTTACCAAATAAATTTTTTTTTTGGGATGGAACCAAATTGCTGGATCTTCTTATAAACAACCAAATGATATCGTCTTTCCCTTGGAAGAAAATCTGAAAAGTTTACACGACATCATAAAAAAGGTATTACACTAGTTGTGAGAAAAAAAGTTTATTAAAATTAATTTTAATTTTGATGAATTAATTATTAAATTTTTGAACAATTTGATGCGTTATTAACAACTGTACACTAAAAATGTAAATAATCTATTTAATTTCGCAATGAAAAGTAAGGCCGCGTAATAACGGGAGCATTAAATCCTCTACATATAAATGATGTCTTGCTGGAAGCGTAGCGATGACATTTCGGTGAGTGCGGAAAATTAAACGGGTAGCATTAAATATCGCTAAACGTCCAACCTCCCGCAAACACAAAAATATCTTGTGACGTCAGCTCCTGATATCATTGCCTCAGGAAACACAATGGCAACGGCTTGATAGAAAAATACCTTTTAGCATACAAGCAGTAAATTACCATCTAATTAAATAATGACTTCAGCTGATGTAATAACATGAATGCATGATTCCTCAACCGAAGAAATTATAATTAATAAGATTCATTTTACCCGGAAACTAAATAAAGGTCACACAATGTTATTAATGTGGCATGGCATGGGCATATGTTTTCTACGCCCATTCTCTCTTATATTCCGTTATTCTGTATGTTTGTTGACAAAACTCATCGACGGATGAGGTTTTCGTGAGGGGAAATAATATATTATCTGCATTTATTCAGTTAGGAGAAGGCTTCTTATAAATTAATATACGAGTAAAGCAGAGATTTAGGAACCAGGTGTAGGACTGCACAAACTACTTTCGGACAGATATTGTCAATTACCAATATTTAGAATAGTAAAAGGCCATCTAAAACTCAAGACCTTGAAAAAAACGAAAATGAACTTATTGTTTATAATATAAAAAAATTGGGATCAACAGCAGCAGGCACATCAACAAGCAGTGGAAAACAATTCTGAAGAGGAACCGACTGAGAAATCAGTGGAAAAATGCTGGAAACATTTTACAGGAAGCCACAAATGAAGCTCTTGGAAAGAGAAAAGTTGCAAAGAAGAAGCAATAAATCACTTAAGTAGTCTTAGAACTGATCAATCGAAGAAATAGAAAGAAGAACAAGAATGCGGGAACTGAAGCAGGATATTTTGGCCTCAAAAGGTTAAGGAAAGAAATAAGTCGCAAAGCGAGGAATACAAGAGACATATGGATGTAATACATGTGTGACAAACAACCATTCCCACGGAATGCTAATTGACAGGATAATTAAAAAACATACGTTTGTTTGTTAGCAACGTATCGTTATCATTACATCACATCAAAGCATTTTTTCAAAACGTCCCATAACTATCAACCCCTCTTCTTGATGATACCTATTATTATATTGTGATTTACTTTTTCAAAATCAGAAAGGCCCCGAAAGAATTGCGCCTTCAAAGGTTCGTCGCCTTCTAAAATCAAAAAATGCATAAAATCCGTGGTAGAATAGTACTCGTAGGTAATTCAATTATTTCGGAACGTACACAGTTTTCCTTCTGCTTGTTAAATGGTATGAAGACATCCTGCGAGTGTAAAAGCTTTGTGTACGTACATTAGAATGAATAACATTAAATAGGTAGACCAAATAAGTAACAAGGGAGTCAAAAGAATATTGTTGGTAAGAGAAGGCTTCTGAATACCCTTAATAAAAATGGGACAAAAATATCTTCGTCATCATGAGACATAATGGAGAAAAACGTCGAGTGACAAGTGTATAAGAAGAATGGTCAATGCAGGCTTCATGAAAGTTATATGGAACAAGTGATAAATAAGTGAAAAATTACGTAAATATGAAGAGATTGTTTGATAGAAAAACAGAGAGGAGATCTGCGTCAAACCAATTTGAGGATTGATGACATATTATGATAATGAGCACAGATCTGGCAATGCATAATAGAATTGTTGCTCAGGAGATAACGTATGATAATGGTGGTCTCGGATAAGTACTAGAAAAAGATTACACGCGGACACGTCATGGAAATAAGGAAGAAGGAAGCCTGCATAACTCCGAAATTTGTATGTAGACAGAAGATAGTGGAAGTTATTGTTATAATATGCGTTTACGGTGTCCAGAACAAGTATAGACATTCGGAGGGGCATACGGGTGCGAGAGGAATAGCTCGAATTCTAAACGATAACGATGAGCTCTTGACAAAACGTAGACTTCTGTAGACGATCCGGGTAAGTATCTTCAATGCATAATGTCTTCTCACCTGCATTTTTATTTGTTCTGAATAGACATCAGCAATGCCAGGAGACTTATTAATCCAAAGGTCGCTGACGGCAGCGTCGAATTCCGATCCTTATTAAGATTTTCCAATATCATCCTTTTACTTTTTTCTTTCCACCTCAGTAGCTTTTGAGGTGATATTTTTTATGTTGCATTACTCTTTTAGATATTTTTTCCATTACTTCACGTTTACTTTATTTTCAATGAAAATTGCCCAGTTCCCTTCCATCTGGCACTGCTCGATTCCTTGAAGTGGTTCCTCACTATCAATACGCAGCTTCCAACTTTTTAAAGGCAAGATTGCTTAGTGCATCTTCGAATAGATTTTTCATCTATGTTTCTATAGTCTTCCTGGCTTTGTGACGAATTTCGGTCCTTAATCTTTTGTAGCAATGCTGCCCTTCCTCAGTTTTCATGTTCTGGTACTTTTGTTTTCTTTAATAAAGACTAAGTCTTCTTATGCAATCCACGGCTTCTTACTATCAACGTTTCATCCTCCAAGAATTTATTTAGCCACATCCTGTGATCCACATTTTATTTTTTCCCAACGGTCTTCCACTGCTTTCTCGTTCAGGTCCTGTCATATGATTTTTGCATCTTTTTTTAAAATTCCAGCTGATGTTGAGTTTTTTTAGTTCAATTATTAGCCAAGCGTTATTAATCGATTTCTTCAATTCCTTGATTTTAAATGGCATTTTTCATTAAAACACTATGGTCACCATCGATATCTCTTTACATTGTTACCAAATAAATTTTTTTTTTGGGCTGGAACAAAAATGCTGGATCTTCTTATAAACAACCAAATGATATCGTCTTTCCCTTGGAAGAAAATCTGAAAAGTTTACACGACATCATAAAAAAGGTATTACACTAGTTGTGAGAAACAAAGTTTATTAAAATTAATTTTAATTTTGATGAATTAATTATTAAATTTTTGAACAATTTGATGGGTTATTAACAACTATACACTAAAAATATAAATAATCTATTTAATTTCGCAATGAAAAGTAAGGCCGCGTAATAACGGGAGCATTAAATCCTCTTCATATAAATGATGTCTTGCTGGAAGCGTAGCGATGACATTTCGGTGAGTGCGGAAAATTAAACGGGTAGCATTAAATATCGCTAAACGTCCAACCTCCCGCAAACACAAAAATATCTTGTGACTTCAGCTCCTGATATCATTGCCTCAGGAAACACAATGGCAACGGCTTGATAGAAAAATACCTTTTGGCATACAAGCAGTAAATTACCATCTAATTAAATAATGACTTCAGCTGATGTAATAACATGAATGCATGATTCGTCAACCGAAGAAATTATAATTAATAAGATTTATTTTACCCGGAAACTAAATTAAGGTCACACAATGTGATTAATGTGGCATGGCATGGGCATATGTTTTCTACGCCCATTCTCTCTTATATTCCGTTATTCTGTATGTTTGTTGACAAAACTCATCGACGGATGAGGTTTTCGTTAGGGGAAATAATATATTATCTGCAGTTATTCAGTTAGGAGAAGGCTTCTTATAAACTAATATACGAGTAAAGCAGAGATTAAGGAACCAGGTGTAGGACTGCACAAACTACTTTCGGACAGATATTGTCAATTACCAATATTTAGAATAGTAAAAGGCCATCTAAAACTCAAGACCTTGAAAAAAACGAAAATGAACTTATTGTTAATATTATAAAAAAATTGGGATCAACAGCAGCAGGGACATCAACAAGCAGTGGAAAACAATTCTGAAGAGGAACTGACTTAGAAATTAGTGGAAAAACGCTGGAAACATTTTACAGGAAGCCACAAATGAAGCTCTTGGAAGGAGAAAAGTTGCAAAGAAGAAGCAATAAATCACTTAAGTAGTCTTAGACCTGATCAATCGAAGAAATAGAAAGAAGAACAAGAATGCGGGAACTGAAGAAGGGTATTTTGGCCTCAAAAGTTAAGGAAAGAAATAAGTCGCAAAGCGAGGAATACAAGAGACATATAATTGTAATACATGTGTGACAAACAACCATTCCCATGGAATGCTAATTGACAGGATCAAATAAAAAACATACGTTTGTTTGTTAGCAACGTATCGTTATCATTACATCACATCATAGCATTTTTTCAAAACGTCCCATAACTATCAACCCCTCTTCTTGATGATACTTATTATTATATTGTGATTTACATTTTCAAAATCAGAAAGGCCCCGAAATAATTGCGCCTTCAAAGGTTCGTCGCCTTCTAAAATCAAAAAATGCATATAATCCGTGGTAGAATTGGTACTCGTAGGTAATTCAATTATTTCGGAACGTACACAGTTTTCCTCTGCTTGTTAAATGGTGTAAAGACATCCTGCGAGTGTAAAAGCTTTGTGTACGTACATTAGAATGAATAACATTAAATAGGTAGACCAAATAAGTAACAAGGGAGTTAAAAGAATATTGTTGGTAAGAGAAGGCTTCTGAATACCCTTAATAAAAATGGGACAAAAATATCTTCGTCATCATGAGACATAATGGAGAAAAACGTCGAGTGACAAGTGTAAAAGAAGAATGGCCAATGAAGGCTTCATGAAAGTTATATGGAACAAGTGATAAATAGGTGAAAAATTACGTAAATATGAAGAGATTGTTTGATAGAAAAACAGAGAGGAGATCTGCGTCAAACCAATTTGAGGATTGATGACATATTATGATAATGAGCACAGATCTGGCAATGCATAATAGAATTGTTGCTCAGGAGATAACGTATGATAATGGTGGTCTCGGATAAGTACTAGAAAAAGATTACACGCGGACACGTCATGGAATTAAGGAAGAAGGAAGCCTGCATAACTCCGAAATTTGTATGTAGACAGAAGATAGTGGAAGTTATTGTTAAAATATGCGTTTACGGTGTCCAGAACAAGTATAGACATTCGGAGGGGCATACGGGTGCGAGAGGAATAGCTCGAATTCTAAACGATAACGATGAGCTCTTGACAAAACGTAGACTTCTGTAGACGATCCGGGTAAGTATCTTCAATGCATAATGTCTTCTCACCTGCATTTTTATTTGTTCTGAATAGACATCAGCAATGCCAGGAGACTTATTAATCCAAAGGTCGCTTACGGCAGCGTCGAATTCCGATCCTTATTAAGATTTTCCAATAACATCCTTTTACTTTTTTCTTTCCAACTCAGTAGCTTTTGAGGTGATATTTTTTATGTTGCATTACTCTTTTAGATATTTTTTCCATTACTTCACGTTGACTTTATTTTCAATGAAAATTGCCCAGTTCCCTTCCATCTGGCACTGCTCGATTCCTTGAAGTAGTTCCTCACTGTCAATACGCAGCTTCCAACTTTTCAAAG
The DNA here is from genome assembly GCA_933228895.1 of Platycnemis pennipes. Taxonomy (NCBI): domain Eukaryota; kingdom Metazoa; phylum Arthropoda; class Insecta; order Odonata; family Platycnemididae; genus Platycnemis; species Platycnemis pennipes. Next base: position 31,096,091 of record OW121846.1, read on the forward strand.
GCAAGATTGCTTAGTGCATCTTCGAATAGATTTTTCATCTACGTTTCTATAGTCTTCCTGGCTTTGTGACGAATTTCGGTCCTTAATCTTTTGTAGCAATGCTGCCCTTCCTCAGTTTTCATGTTCTGGTACTTTTGTTTTCTTTAATAAAGACTAAGTCTTCTTATGCAATCCACGGCTTCTTACTATCAACGTTTCATCCTGCAAGAATTTATTTAGCCACATCCTGTCATCCACATTTTATTTTTTCCCAACGGTCTTCCACTGCTTTCTCGTTCAGGTCCTGTCATATGATTTTTGCATCTTTTTTTAAAATTCCAGCTGATGTTGAGTTTTTTAAAATCAATTATTAGCCAAGCGTTATTAATCGATTTCTTCAATTCCTTGATTTTAAATGGCATTATTCATTAAAACACTATGGTCACCATCGATCTCTCTTTACATTGTTACCAAATAAATTTTTTTTTTGGGCTGGAACCAAATTGCTGGATCTTCTTATAAACAACCAAATGATATCGTCTTTCCCTTGGAAGAAAATCTGAAAAGTTTACACGACATCATAAAAAAGGTATTACACTAGTTAAGAGAAACAAAGTTTATTAAAATTAATTTTAATTTTGATGAATTAATTATTAAATTTTTGAACAATTTGATGGGTTATTAACAACTATACACTAAAAATATAAATAATCTATTTAATTTCGCAATGAAAAGTAAGGCCGCGTAATAACGGGAGCATTAAATCCTCTTCATATAAATGATGTCTTGTTGGAAGCGTAGCGATGACATTTCGGTGAGTGCGGAAAATTAAACGGGTAGCATTAAATATCGCTAAACGTCCAACCTCCCGCAAACACAAAAATATCTTGTGACGTCAGCTCCTGATATCATTGCCTCAGGAAACACAATGGCAACGGCTTGATAGAAAAATACCTTTTGGCATACAAGCAGTAAATTACCATCTAATTAAATAATGACTTCAGCTGATGTAATAACATGAATGCATGATTCCTCAACCGAAGAAATTATAATTAATAAGATTCATTTTACCCGGAAACTAAATAAAGGTCACACAATGTTATTAATGTGGCATGGCATGGGCATATGTTTTCTACGCCCATTCTCTCTTATATTCCGTTATTCTGTATGTTTGTTGACAAAACTCATCGACGGATGAGGTTTTCGTTAGGGGAAATAATATATTATCTGCATTTATTCAGTTAGGAGAAGGCTTCTTATAAACTAATATACGAGTAAAGCAGAGATTTAGGAACCAGGTGTAGGACTGCACAAACTACTTTCGGACAGATATTGTCAATTACCAATATTTAGAATAGTAAAAGGCCATCTAAAACTCAAGACCTTGAAAAAAACGAAAATGAACTTATTGTTAATAATATAAAAAAATTGGGATCAACAGCAGCAGGCACATCAACAAGCAGTGGAAAACAATTCTGAAGAGGAACCGACTGAGAAATCAGTGGAAAAAGCTGGAAACATTTTACAGGAAGCCACAAATGAAGCTCTTGGAAGGAGAAAAGTTGCAAAGAAGAAGCAATAAATCACTTAAGTAGTCTTAGACCTGATCAATCGAAGAAATAGAAAGAAGAACAAGAATGCGGGAACTGAAGAAGGATATTTTGGCCTCAAAAGGTTAAGGAAAGAAATAAGTCGCAAAGCGAGGAATACAAGAGACATATGGATGTAATACATGTGTGACAAACAACCATTCCCATGGAATGCTAATTGACAGGATCAAATAAAAAACATACGTTTGTTTGTTAGCAACGTATCGTTATCATTACATCACATCATAGCATTTTTTCAAAACGTCCCATAACTATCAACCCCTCTTCTTGATGATACTTATTATTATATTGTGATTTACATGTTCAAAATCAGAAAGGCCCCGAAATAATTGCGCCTTCAAAGGTTCGTCGCCTTCTAAAATCAAAAAATGCATAAAATCCGTGGTAGAATTGGTACTCGTAGGTAATTCAATTATTTCGGAGCGTACACAGTTTTCCTCTGCTTGTTAAATGGTATAAAGACATCCTGCGAGTGTAAAAGCTTTGTGTACGTACATTAGAATGAATAACATTAAATAGGTAGACCAAATTAGTAACAAGGGAGTTAAAAGAATATTGTTGGTAAGAGAAGGCTTCTGAATACCCTTAATAAAAATGGGACAAAAATATCTTCGTCATCATGAGACATAATGGAGAAAAACGTCGAGTGACAAGTGTAAAAGAAGAATGGCCAATGAATGCTTCATGAAAGTTATATGGAACAAGTGATAAATAAGTGAAAAATTACGTAAATATGAAGAGATTGTTTGATAGAAAAACAGAGAGGAGATCTGCGTCAAACCAATTTGAGGATTGATGACATATTATGATAATGAGCACAGATCTGGCAATGCATAATAGAATTGTTGCTCAGGAGATAACGTATGATAATGGTGGTCTCGGATAAGTACTAGAAAAAGATTACACGCGGACACGTCATGGAAATAAGGAAGAAGGAAGCCTGCATAACTCCGAAATTTGTATGTAGACAGAAGATAGTGGAAGTTATTGTTATAATATGCGTTTACGGTGTCCAGAACAAGTACAGACATTCGGAGGGGCATACGGGTACGAGTGGAATAGCTCGAATTCTAAACGATAACGATGAGCTCTTGACAAAACGTAGACTTCTGTAGACGATCCGGGTAAGTATCTTCAATGCATAATGTCTTCTCACCTGCATTTTTATTTGTTCTGAATAGACATCAGCAATGCCAGGAGACTTATTAATCCAAAGGTCGCTTACGGCAGCGTCGAATTCCGATCCTTATTAAGATTTTCCAATATAATCCTTTTACTTTTTTCTTTCCACCTCAGTAGCTTTTGAGGTGATATTTTTTATGTTGCATTACTCTTTTAGATATTTTTTCCATTACTTCACGTTGACTTTATTTTCAATGAAAATTGCCCAGTTCCCTTCCATCTGGCACTGCTCGATTCCTTGAAGTGGTTCCTCACTATCAATACGCAGCTTCCAACTTTTCAAAGGCAAGATTGCTTAGTTCATCTTCGAATAGATTTTTCATCTATGTTTCTATAGTCTTCCTGGCTTTGTGACGAATTTCGGTCCTTAATCTTTTGTAGCAATGCTGCCCTTCCTCAGTTTTCATGTTCTGGTACTTTTGTTTTCTTTAATAAAGACTAAGTCTTCTTATGCAATCCACGGCTTCTTACTATCAACGTTTCATCCTCCAAGAATTTATTTAGCCACATCCTGTAATCCACATTTTATTTTTTCCCAACGGTCTTCCACTGCTTTCTCGTTCAGGTCCTGTCATATGATTTTTGCATCTTTTTTTAAAATTCCAGCTGATGTTGAGTTTTTTAAAATCAATTATTAGCCAAGCGTTATTAATCGATTTCTTCAATTCCTTGATTTTAAATGGCATTATTCATTAAAACACTATGGTCACCATCGATATCTCTTTACATTGTTACCAAATAAATTTTTTTTTGGGCTGGAACCAAATTGCTGGATCTTCTTATAAACAACCAAATGATATCGTCTTTCCCTTGGAAGAAAATCTGAAAAGTTTACACGACATCATAAAAAAGGTATTACACTAGTTGTGAGAAACAAAGTTTATTAAAATTAATTTTAATTTTGATGAATTAATTATTAAATTTTAGAACAATTTAATGGGTTATTAACAACTATACACTAAAAATATAAATAATCTATTTAATTTCGCAATGAAAAGTAAGGCCGCGTAATAACGGGAGCATTAAATCCTCTTCATATAAATGATGCCTTGCTGGAAGCGTAGCGATGACATTTCGGTGAGTGCGGAAAATTAAACGGGTAGCATTAAATATCGCTAAACGTCCAACCTCCCGCAAACATAAAAATATCTTGTGACGTCAGCTCCTGATATCTTACCTCACGAAACACAATGGCAACGGCTTGATAGAAAAATACCTTTTGGCATACAAGCAGTAAATTACCATCTAATTAAATAATGACTTCAGCTGATGTAATAACATGAATGCATGATTCCTCAACCGAAGAAATTATAATTAATAAGATTCATTTTACCCGGAAACTAAATAAAGGTCACAAAATGTTATTAATGTGGCATGGCATGGGCATATGTTTTCTACGCCCATCCTCTCTTATATTCCGTTATTCTGTATGTTTGTTGACAAAACTCATCGACGGATGAGGTTTTCGTTAGGGGAAATAATATATTATCTGCATTTATTCAGTTAGGAGAAGGCTTCTTATAAACTAATATACGAGTAAAGCAGAGATTTAGGAACCAGGTGTAGGACTGCACAAACTACTTTCGGACAGATATTGTCAATTACCAATATTTAGAATAGTAAAAGGCCATCTAAAACTCAAGACCTTGAAAAAAACGAAAATGAACTTATTGTTAATAATATAAAAAAAAGGATCAACAGCAGCAGGCACATCAACAAGCAGTGGAAAACAATTCTGAAGAGGAACTGACTGAGAAATCAGTGGAAAAACGCTGGAAACATTTTACAGGAAGCCACAAATGAAGCTCTTGGAAGGAGAAAAGTTGCAAAGAAGAAGCAATAAATCACTTAAGTAGTCTTAGACCTGATCAATCGAAGAAATAGAAAGAAGAACAAGAATGCGGGAACTGAAGAAGGGTATTTTGGCCTCAAAAGTTAAGGAAAGAAATAAGTCGCAAAGCGAGGAATACAAGAGACATATGGATGTAATACATGTGTGACAAACAACCATTCCCATGGAATGCTAATTGACAGGATCAAATATAAAAGATACGTTTGTTTGTTAGCAACGTATCGTTATCATTACATCACATCATAGCATTTTTTCAAAACGTCCCATAACTATCAACCCCTCTTCTTGATGATACTTATTATTATATTGTGATTTACATTTTCAAAATCAGAAAGGCCCCGAAATAATTGCGCCTTCAAAGGTTCGTCGCCTTCTAAAATCAAAAAATGCATAAAATCCGTGGTAGAATTCGTACTCGTAGGTAATTCAATTATTTCGGAACGTACACAGTTTTCCTCTGCTTGTTAAATGGTATAAAGACATCCTGCGAGTGTAAAAGCTTTGTGTACGTACATTAGAATGAATAACATTAAAAAGGTAGACCAAATAAGTAACAAGGGAGTTAAAAGAATATTGTTGGTAAGAGAAGGCTTCTGAATACCCTTAATAAAAATGGGACAAAAATATCTTCGTCATCATGAGACATAATGGAGAAAAACGTCGAGTGACAACTGTAAAAGAAGAATGGCCAATGATGGCTTCATGAAAGTTATATGGAACAAGTGATAAATAAGTGAAAAATTACGTAAATATGAAGAGATTGTTTGATAGAAAAACAGAGAGGAGATCTGCGTCAAACCAATTTGAGGATTGATGACATATTATGATAATGAGCACAGATCTGGCAATGCATAATAGAATTGTTGCTCAGGAGATAACGTATGATAATGGTGGTCTCGGATAAGTACTAGAAAAAGATTACACGCGGACACGTCATGGAATTAAGGAAGAAGGAAGCCTGCATAACTCCGAAATTAATGTAGACAGAAGATAGTTGAAGTTATTGTTATAATATGCGTTTACGGTGTCCAGAACAAGTACAGACATTCGGAGGGGCATACGGGTGCGAGAGGAATAGCTCGAATTCTAAACGATAACGATGAGCTCTTGACAAAACGTAGACTTCTGTAGACGATCCGGGTAAGTATCTTCAATGCATAATGTCTTCTCACCTGCATTTTTATTTGTTCTGAATAGACATCAGCAATGCCAGGAGACTTATTAATCCAAAGGTCGCTTACGGCAGCGTCGAATTCCGATCCTTATTAAGATTTTCCAATATCATCCTTTTACTTTTTTCTTTCCACCTCAGTAGCTTTTGAGGTGATATTTTTTATGTTGCATTACTCTTTTAGATATTTTTTCCATTACTTCACGTTGACTTTATTTTCAATGAAAATTGCCCAGTTCCCTTCCATCTGGCACTGCTCGATTCCTTGAAGTAGTTCCTCACTGTCAATACGCAGCTTCCAACTTTTCAAAGGCAAGATTGCTTAGTGCATCTTCGAATAGATTTTTCATCTACGTTTCTATAGTCTTCCTGGCTTTGTGACGAATTTCGGTCCTTAATCTTTTGTAGCAATGCTGCCCTTCCTCAGTTTTCATGTTCTGGTACTTTTGTTTTCTTTAATAAAGACTAAGTCTTCTTATGCAATCCACGGCTTCTTACTATCAACGTTTCATCCTGCAAGAATTTATTTAGCCACATCCTGTCATCCACATTTTATTTTTTCCCAACGGTCTTCCACTGCTTTCTCGTTCAGGTCCTGTCATATGATTTTTGCATCTTTTTTTAAAATTCCAGCTGATGTTGAGTTTTTTAAAATCAATTATTAGCCAAGCGTTATTAATCGATTTCTTCAATTCCTTGATTTTAAATGGCATTATTCATTAAAACACTATGGTCACCATCGATATCTCTTTACATTGTTACCAAATAAATTTTTTTTTTGGGCTGGAACCAAATTGCTGGATCTTCTTATAAACAACCAAATGATATCGTCTTTCCCTTGGAAGAAAATCTGAAAAGTTTACACGACATCATAAAAAAGGTATTACACTAGTTGTGAGAAACAAAGTTTATTAAAATTAATTTTAATTTTGATGAATTAATTATTAAATTTTTGAACAATTTGATGGGTTATTAACAACTATACACTAAAAATATAAATAATCTATTTAATTTCGCAATGAAAAGTAAGGCCGCGTAATAACGGGAGCATTAAATCCTCTTCATATAAATGATGTCTTGCTGGAAGCGTAGCGATGACATTTCGGTGAGTGCGGAAAATTAAACGGGTAGCATTAAATATCGCTAAACGTCCAACCTCCAGCAAACACAAAAATATCTTGTGACGTCAGCTCCTGATATCATTGCCTCAGGAAACACAATGGCAACGGCTTGATAGAAAAATACCTTTTGGCATACAAGCAGTAAATTACCATCTAATTAAATAATGACTTCAGCTGATGTAATAACATGAATGCATGATTCCTCAACCGAAGAAATTATAATTAATAAGATTCATTTTACCCGGAAACTAAATAAAGGTCACACAATGTTATTAATGTGGCATGGCATGGGCATATGTTTTCTACGCCCATTCTCTCTTATATTCCGTTATTCTGTATGTTTGTTGACAAAACTCATCGACGGGTGAGGTTTTCGTGAGGGGAAATAATATATTATCTGCATTTATTCAGTTAGGAGAAGGCTTCTTATAAACTAATATACGAGTAAAGCAGAGATTTAGGAACCAGGTGTAGGACTGCACAAACTACTTTCGGACAGATATTGTCAATTACCAATATTTAGAATAGTAAAAGGCCATCTAAAACTCAAGACCTTGAAAAAAACGAAAATGAACTTATTGTTAATAATATAAAAAAATTGGGATCAACAGCAGCAGGCACATCAACAAGCAGTGGAAAACAATTCTGAAGAGGAACCGACTGAGAAATCAGTGGAAAAACGCTGGAAACATTTTACAGGAAGCCACAAATGAAGCTCTTGGAAGGAGAAAAGTTGCAAAGAAGAAGCAATAAATCACTTAAGTAGTCTTAGAACTGATCAATCGAAGAAATAGAAAGAAGAACAAGAATGCGGGAACTGAAGCAGGATATTTTGGCCTCAAAAGGTTAAGGAAAGAAAGAAGTCGCAAAGCGAGGAATACAAGAGACATATGGATGTAATACATGTGTGACAAACAAACATTCCCATGGAATGCTAATTGACAGGATCAAATAAAAAACATACGTTTGTTTGTTAGCAACGTATCGTTATCATTACATCACATCATAGCATTTTTTCACAACGTCCCATAACTATCAACCCCTCTTCTTGATGATACTTATTATTATATTGTGATTTACATGTTCAAAATCAGAAAGGCCCCGAAATAATTGCGCCTTCAAAGGTTCGTCGCCTTCTAAAATCAAAAAATGCATAAAATCCGTGGTAGAATTGGTACTCGTAGGTAATTCAATTATTTCGGAACGTACACAGTTTTCCTCTGCTTGTTAAATGGTATAAAGACATCCTGCGAGTGTAAAAGCTTTGTGTACGTACATTAGAATGAATAACATTAAATAGGTAGACCAAATAAGTAACAAGGGAGTTAAAAGAATATTGTTGGTAAGAGAAGGCTTCTGAATACCCTTAACAAAAATGGGACAAAAATATCTTCGTCATCATGAGACATAATGGAGAAAAACGTCGAGTGACAAGTGTAAAAGAAGAATGGCCAATGAAGGCTTCATGAAAGTTATATGGAACAATTGATAAATAAGTGAAAAATTACGTAAATATGAAGAGATTGTTTGATAGAAAAACAGAGAGGAGATCTGCGTCAAACCAATTTGAGGATTGATGACATATTATGATAATGAGCACAGATCTGGCAATGCATAATAGAATTGTTGCTCAGGAGATAACGTATGATAATGGTGGTCTCGGATAAGTACTAGAAAAAGATTACACGCGGACACGTCATGGAAATAAGGAAGAAGGAAGCCTGCATAACTCCGAAATTTGTATGTAGACAGAAGATAGTTGAAGTTATTGTTATAATATGCGTTTACGGTGTCCAGAACAAGTACAGACATTCGAAGGGGCATACGGGTGCGAGAGGAATAGCTCGAATTCTAAACGATAACGATGAGCTCTTGACAAAACGTAGACTTTTGTAGACGATCCGGGTAAGTATCTTCAATGCATAATGTCTTCTCACCTGCATTTTTATTTCTTCTGAATAGACATCAGCAATGCCAGGAGACTTATTAATCCAAAGGTCGCTTACGGCAGCGTCGAATTCCGATCCTTATTAAGATTTTCCAATATCATCCTTTTACTTTTTTCTTTCCACCTCAGTAGCTTTTGAGGTGATATTTTTTATGTTGCATTACTCTTTTAGATATTTTTTCCATTACTTCACATTGACTTTATTTTCAATGAAAATTGCCCAGTTCCCTTCCATCTGGCACTGCTCGATTCCTTGAAGTGGTTCCTCACTATCAATACGCAGCTTCCAACTTTTCAAAGGCAAGATTGCTTAGTGCATCTTCGAATAGATTTTTCATATATGTTTCTATAGTCTTCCTGGCTTTGTGACGAATTTCGGTCCTTAATCTTTTGTAGCAATGCTGCCCTTCCTCAGTTTTCATGTTCTGGTACTTTTGTTTTCTTTAATAAAGACTAAGTCTTCTTATGCAATCCACGGCTTCTTACTATCAACGTTTCATCCTCCAAGAATTTATTTAGCCACATCCTGTAATCCACATTTTATTTTTTCCCAACGGTCTTCCACTGCTTTCTCGTTCAGGTCCTGTCATATGATTTTTGCATCTTTTTTTAAAATTCCAGCTGATGTTGAGTTTTTTAAAATCAATTATTAGCCAAGCGTTATTAATCGATTTCTTCAATTCCTTGATTTTAAATGGCATTATTCATTAAAACACTATGGTCACCATCGATATCTCTTTACATTGTTACCAAATAAATTTTTTTTTTGGGCTGGAACCAAATTGCTGGATCTTCTTATAAACAACCAAATGATATCGTCTTTCCCTTGGAAGAAAATCTGAAAAGTTTACACGACATCATAAAAAAGGTATTACACTAGTTGTGAGAAACAAAGTTTATTAAAATTAATTTTAATTTTGATGAATTAATTATTAAATTTTTGAAAAATTTGATGGGTTAATAACAACTATACACTAAAAATATAAATAATCTATTTAATTTCGCAATGAAAAGTAAGGCCGCGTAATAACGGGAGCATTAAATCCTCTTCATATAAATGATGCCTTGCTGGAAGCGTAGCGATGACATTTCGGTGAGTGCGGAAAATTAAACGGGTAGCATTAAATATCGCTAAACGTCCAACCTCCCGCAAACATAAAAATATCTTGTGACGTCAGCTCCTGATATCTTGCCTCACGAAACACAATGGCAACGGCTTGATAGAAAAATACCTTTTGGCATACAAGCAGTAAATTACCATCTAATTAAATAATGACTTCAGCTGATGTAATAACATGAATGCATGATTCCTCAACCGAAGAAAGTATAATTAATAAGATTCATTTTACCCGGAAACTAAATAAAGGTCACACAATGTTATTAATGTGGCATGGCATGGGCATATGTTTTCTACGCCCATCCTCTCTTATATTCCGTTATTCTGTATGTTTGTTGACAAAACTCATCGACGGATGAGGTTTTCGTTAGGGGAAATAATATATTATCTGCATTTATTCAGTTAGGAGAAGGCTTCTTATAAACTAATATACGAGTAAAGCAGAGATTTAGGAACCAGGTGTAGGACTGCACAAACTACTTTCGGACAGATATTGTCAATTACCAATATTTAGAATAGTAAAAGGCCATCTAAAACTCAAGACCTTGAAAAAAACGAAAATGAACTTATTGTTAATAATATAAAAAAATTGGGATCAACAGCAGCAGGCACATCAACAAGCAGTGGAAAACAATTCTGAAGAGGAACTGACTGAGAAATCAGTGGAAAAACGCTGGAAACATTTTACAGGAAGCCACAAATGAAGCTCTTGGAAGGAGAAAAGTTGCAAAGAAGAAGCAATAAATCACTTAAGTAGTCTTAGACCTGATCAATCGAAGAAATAGAAAGAAGAACAAGAATGCGGGAACTGAAGAAGGGTATTTTGGCCTCAAAAGTTAAGGAAAGAAATAAGTCGCAAAGCGAGGAATACAAGAGACATATGGATGTAATACATGTGTGACAAACAACCATTCCCATGGAATGCTAATTGACAGGATCAAATATAAAAGATACGTTTGTTTGTTAGCAACGTATCGTTATCATTACATCACATCATAGCATTTTTTCAAAACGTCCCATAACTATCAACCCCTCTTCTTGATGATACTTATTATTATATTGTGATTTACATTTTCAAAATCAGAAAGGCCCCGAAATAATTGCGCCTTCAAAGGTTCGTCGCCTTCTAAAATCAAAAAATGCATAAAATCCGTGGTAGAATTGGTACTCGTAGGTAATTCAATTATTTCGGAACGTACACAGTTTTCCTCTGCTTGTTAAATGGTATAAAGACATCCTGCGAGTGTAAAAGCTTTGTGTACGTACATTAGAATGAATAACATTAAATAGGTAGACCAAATAAGTAACAAGGGAGTTAAAAGAATATTGTTGGTAAGAGAAGGCTTCTGAATACCCTTTTTAAAAATGGGACAAAAATATCTTCGTCATCATGAGACATAATGGAGAAAAACGTCGAGTGACAAGTGTAAAAGAAGAATGGCCAATGATGGCTTCATGAAAGTTATATGGAACAAGTGATAAATAAGTGAAAAATTACGTAAATATGAAGAGATTGTTTGATAGAAAAACAGAGAGGAGATCTGCGTCAAACCAATTTGAGGATTGATGACATATTATGATAATGAGCACAGATCTGGCAATGCATAATAGAATTGTTGCTCAGGAGATAACGTATGATAATGGTGGTCTCGGATAAGTACTAGAAAAAGATTACACGCGGACACGTCATGGAATTAAGGAAGAAGGAAGCCTGCATAACTCCGAAATTTGTATGTAGACAGAAGATAGTGGAAATTATTGTTATAATATGCGTTTACGGTGTCCAGAACAAGTATAGATATTCGGAGGGGCATACGGGTGCGAGAGGAATAGCTCGAATTCTAAACGATAACGATGAGCTCTTGACAAAACGTAGACTTCTGTAGACGATCCGGGTAAGTATCTTCAATGCATAATGTCTTCTCACCTGCATTTTTATTTGTTCTGAATAGACATCAGCAATGCCAGGAGACTTATTAATCCAAAGGTCGCTTACGGCAGCGTCGAATTCCGATCCTTATTAAGATTTTCCAATATCATCCTTTTACTTTTTTCTTTCCACCTCAGTAGCTTTTGAGGTGATATTTTTTATGTTGCATTACTCTTTTAGATATTTTTTCCATTACTTCACGTTGACTTTATTTTCAATGAAAATTGCCCAGTTCCCTTCCATCTGGCACTGCTCGATTCCTTGAAGTAGTTCCTCACTGTCAATACGCAGCTTCCAACTTTTCAAAGGCAAGATTGCTTAGTGCATCTTCGAATAGATTTTTCATCTACGTTTCTATAGTCTTCCTGGCTTTGTGACGAATTTCGGTCCTTAATCTTTTGTAGCAATGCTGCCCTTCCTCAGTTTTCATGTTCTGGTACTTTTGTTTTCTGTAATAAAGACTAAGTCTTCTTATGCAATCCACGGCTTCTTACTATCAACGTTTCATCCTGCAAGAATTTATTTAGCCACATCCTGTCATCCACATTTTATTTTTTCCCAACGGTCTTCCACTGCTTTCTCGTTCAGGTCCTGTCATATGATTTTTGCATCTTTTTTTAAAATTCCAGCTGATGTTGAGTTTTTTAAAATCAATTATTAGCCAAGCGTTATTAATCGATTTCTTCAATTCCTTGATTTTAAATGGCATTATTCATTAAAACACTATGGTCACCATCGATATCTCTTTACATTGTTACCAAATAAATTTTTTTTTTGGGCTGGAACCAAATTGCTGGATCTTCTTATAAACAACCAAATGATATCGTCTTTCCCTTGGAAGAAAATCTGAAAAGTTTACACGACATCATAAAAAAGGTATTACACTAGTTGTGAGAAACAAAGTTTATTAAAATTAATTTTAATTTTGATGAATTAATTATTAAATTTTTGAACAATTTGATGGGTTATTAACAACTATACACTAAAAATATAAATAATCTATTTAATTTCGCAATGAAAAGTAAGGCCGCGTAATAACGGGAGCATTAAATCCTCTTCATATAAATGATGTCTTGCTGGAAGCGTAGCGATGACATTTCGGTGAGTGCGGAAAATTAAACGGGTAGCATTAAATATCGCTAAACGTCCAACCTCCAGCAAACACAAAAATATCTTGTGACGTCAGCTCCTGATATCATTGCCTCAGGAAACACAATGGCAACGGCTTGATAGAAAAATACCTTTTGGCATACAAGCAGTAAATTACCATCTAATTAAATAATGACTTCAGCTGATGTAATAACATGAATGCATGATTCCTCAACCGAAGAAATTATAATTAATAAGATTCATTTTACCCGGAAACTAAATAAAGGTCACACAATGTTATTAATGTGGCATGGCATGGGCATATGTTTTCTACGCCCATTCTCTCTTATATTCCGTTATTCTGTATGTTTGTTGACAAAACTCATCGACGGGTGAGGTTTTCGTGAGGGGAAATAATATATTATCTGCATTTATTCAGTTAGGAGAAGGCTTCTTATAAACTAATATACGAGTAAAGCAGAGATTTAGGAACCAGGTGTAGGACTGCACAAACTACTTTCGGACAGATATTGTCAATTACCAATATTTAGAATAGTAAAAGGCCATCTAAAACTCAAGACCTTGAAAAAAACGAAAATGAACTTATTGTTAATAATATAAAAAAATTGGGATCAACAGCAGCAGGCACATCAACAAGCAGTGGAAAACAATTCTGAAGAGGAACCGACTGAGAAATCAGTGGAAAAACGCTGGAAACATTTTACAGGAAGCCACAAATGAAGCTCTTGGAAGGAGAAAAGTTGCAAAGAAGAAGCAATAAATCACTTAAGTAGTCTTAGAACTGATCAATCGAAGAAATAGAAAGAAGAACAAGAATGCGGGAACTGAAGAAGGGTATTTTGGCCTCAAAAGTTAAGGAAAGAAATAAGTCGCAAAGCGAGGAATACAAGAGACATATGGATGTAATACATGTGTGACAAACAACCATTCCCATGGAATGCTAATTGACAGGATCAAATAAAAAACATACGTTTGTTTGTTAGCAACGTATCGTTATCATTACATCACATCATAGCATTTTTTCAAAACGTCCCATAACTATCAACCCCTCTTCTAGATGATACTTATTATTATATTGTGATTTACATGTTCAAAATCAGAAAGGCCCCGAAATAATTGCGCCTTCAAAGGTTCGTCGCCTTCTAAAATCAAAAAATGCATAAAATCCGTGGTAGAATTGGTACTCGTAGGTAATTCAATTATTTCGGAACGTACACAGTTTTCCTCTGCTTGTTAAATGGTATAAAGACATCCTGCGAGTGTAAAAGCTTTGTGTACGTACATTAGAATGAATAACATTAAATAGGTAGACCAAATAAGTAACAAGGGAGTTAAAAGAATATTGTTGGTAAGAGAAGGCTTCTGAATACCCTTAACAAAAATGGGACAAAAATATCTTCGTCATCATGAGACATAATGGAGAAAAACGTCGAGTGACAAGTGTAAAAGAAGAATGGCCAATGAAGGCTTCATGAAAGTTATATGGAACAAGTGATAAATAAGTGAAAAATTACGTAAATATGAAGAGATTGTTTGATAGAAAAACAGAGAGGAGATCTGCGTCAAACCAATTTGAGGATTGATGACATATTATGATAATGAGCACAGATCTGGCAATGCATAATAGAATTGTTGCTCAGGAGATAACGTATGATAATGGTGGTCTCGGATAAGTACTAGAAAAAGATTACACGCGGACACGTCATGGAAATAAGGAAGAAGGAAGCCTGCATAACTCCGAAATTAATGTAGACAGAAGATAGTTGAAGTTATTGTTATAATATGCGTTTACGGTGTCCAGAACAAGTACAGACATTCGGAGGGGCATACGGGTGCGAGAGGAATAGCTCGAATTCTAAACGATAACGATGAGCTCTTGACAAAACGTAGACTTTTGTAGACGATCCGGGTAAGTATCTTCAATGCATAATGTCTTGTCACCTGCATTTTTATTTGTTCTGAATAGACATCAGCAATGCCAGGAGACTTATTAATCCAAAGGTCGCTTACGGCAGCGTCGAATTCCGATCCTTATTAAGATTTTCCAATATCATCCTTTTACTTTTTTCTTTCCACCTCAGTAGCTTTTGAGGTGATATTTTTTATGTTGCATTACTCTTTTAGATATTTTTTCCATTACTTCACGTTGACTTTATTTTCAATGAAAATTGCCCAGTTCCCTTCCATCTGGCACTACTCGATTCCTTGAAGTAGTTCCTCACTGTCAATACGCAGCTTCCAACTTTTCAAAGGCAAGATTGCTTAGTGCATCTTCGAATAGATTTTTCATCTACGTTTCTATAGTCTTCCTGGCTTTGTGACGAATTTCGGTCCTTAATCTTTTGTAGCAATGCTGCCCTTCCTCAGTTTTCATGTTCTGGTACTTTTGTTTTCTTTAATAAAGACTAAGTCTTCTTATGCAATCCACGGCTTCTTACTATCAACGTTTCATCCTGCAAGAATTTATTTAGCCACATCCTGTCATCCACATTTTTTTTTTCCCAACGGTCTTCCACTGCTTTCTCGTTCAGGTCCTGTCATATGATTTTTGCATCTTTTTTTAAAATTCCAGCTGATGTTGAGTTTTTTTAGTTCAATTATTAGCCAAGCGTTATTAATCGATTTCTTCAATTCCTTGATTTTAAATGGCATTTTTCATTAAAACACTATGGTCACCATCGATATCTCTTTACATTGTTACCAAATAAATTTTTTTTTTGGGCTGGAACCAAATTGCTGGATCTTCTTATAAACAACCAAATGATATCGTCTTTCCCTTGGAAGAAAATCTGAAAAGTTTACACGACATCATAAAAAAGGTATTACACTAGTTGTGAGAAACAAAGTTTATTAAAATTAATTTTAATTTTGATGAATTAATTATTAAATTTTTGAACAATTTGATGGGTTATTAACAACTATACACTAAAAATATAAATAATCTATTTAATTTCGCAATGAAAAGTAAGGCCGCGTAATAACGGGAGCATTAAATCCTCTTCATATAAATGATGTCTTGCTGGAAGCGTAGCGATGACATTTCGGTGAGTGCGGAAAATTAAACGGGTAGCATTAAATATCGCTAAACGTCCAACCTCCAGCAAACACAAAAATATCTTGTGACGTCAGCTCCTGATATCATTGCCTCAGGAAACACAATGGCAACGGCTTGATAGAAAAATACCTTTTGGCATACAAGCAGTAAATTACCATCTAATTAAATAATGACTTCAGCTGATGTAATAACATGAATGCATGATTCCTCAACCGAAGAAATTATAATTAATAAGATTCATTTTACCCGGAAACTAAATAAAGGTCACACAATGTTATTAATGTGGCATGGCATGGGCATATGTTTTCTACGCCCATTCTCTCTTATATTCCGTTATTCTGTATGTTTGTTGACAAAACTCATCGACGGGTGAGGTTTTCGTGAGGGGAAATAATATATTATCTGCATTTATTCAGTTAGGAGAAGGCTTCTTATAAACTAATATACGAGTAAAGCAGAGATTTAGGAACCAGGTGTAGGACTGCACAAACTACTTTCGGACAGATATTGTCAATTACCAATATTTAGAATAGTAAAAGGCCATCTAAAACTCAAGACCTTGAAAAAAACGAAAATGAACTTATTGTTAATAATATAAAAAAATTGGGATCAACAGCAGCAGGCACATCAACAAGCAGTGGAAAACAATTCTGAAGAGGAACTGACTGAGAAATCAGTGGAAAAACGCTGGAAACATTTTACAGGAAGCCACAAATGAAGCTCTTGGAAGGAGAAAAGTTGCAAAGAAGAAGCAATAAATCACTTAAGTAGTCTTAGACCTGATCAATCGAAGAAATAGAAAGAAGAACAAGAATGCGGGAACTGAAGAAGGATATTTTGGCCTCAAAAGGTTAAGGAAAGAAAGAAGTCGCAAAGCGAGGAATACAAGAGTCATATGGATGTAATACATATGTGACAAACAACCATTCCCATGGAATGCTAATTGACAGGATCAAATAAAAAACATACGTTTGTTTGTTAGCAACGTATCGTTATCATTACATCACATCAATGCATTTTTTCAAAACGTCCCATAACTATCAACCCCTCTTCTTGATGATACTTATTATTATATTGTGATTTACATGTTCAAAATCAGAAAGGCCCCGAAATAATTGCGCCTTCAAAGGTTCGTCGCCTTCTAAAATCAAAAAATGCATAAAATCCGTGGTAGAATTGGTACTCGTAGGTAATTCAATTATTTCGGAACGTACACAGTTTTCCTCTGCTTGTTAAATGGTATAAAGACATCCTGCGAGTGTAAAAGCTTTGTGTACGTACATTAGAATGAATAACATTAAATAGGTAGACCAAATAAGTAACAAGGGAGTTAAAAGAATATTGTTGGTAAGAGAAGGCTTCTGAATACCCTTAATAAAAATGGGACAAAAATATCTTCGTCATCATGAGACATAATGGAGAAAAACGTCGAGTGACAAGTGTAAAAGAAGAATGGCCAATGAAGGCTTCATGAAAGTTATATGGAACAAGTGATAAATAAGTGAAAAATTACGTAAATATGAAGAGATTGTTTGATAGAAAAACAGAGAGGAGATCTGCGTCAAACCAATTTGAGGATTGATGACATATTATGATAATGAGCACAGATCTGGCAATGCATAATAGAATTGTTGCTCAGGAGATAACGTATGATAATGGTGGTCTCGGATAAGTAATAGAAAAAGATTACACGCGGACACGTCATGGAAATAAGGAAGAAGGAAGCCTGCATAACTCCGAAATTTGTATGTAGACAGAAGATAGTGGAAGTTATTGTTATAATATGCGTTTACGGTGTCCAGAACAAGTACAGACATTCGGAGGGGGATACGGGTGCGAGAGGAATAGCTCGAATTCTAAACGATAACGATGAGCTCTTGACAAAAAGTAGACTTCTGTAGACGATCCGGGTAAGTATCTTCAATGCATAATGTCTTCTCACCTGCATTTTTATTTGTTCTGAATAGACATCAGCAATGCCAGGAGACTTATTAATCCAAAGGTTTCTTACGGCAGCGTCGAATTCCGATCCTTATTAAGATTTTCCAATGTCATCCTTTTACTTTTTTCTTTCCACCTCAGTAGCTTTTAAAGTGATATTTTTTATGTCGCATTACTCTTTTAGATATTTTTTCCATTACTTCACGTTGACTTTATTTTCAATGAAAATTGCCCAGTTCCCTTCCATCTGGCACTGCTCGATTCCTTGAAGTGGTTCCTCACTATCAATACGCAGCTTCCAAATTTTCAAAGGCAAGATTGCTTAGTGCATCTTCGAATAGATTTTTCATCTATGTTTCTATAGTCTTCCTGGCTTTGTGACGAATTTCGGTCCTTAATCTTTTGTAGCAATGCTGCCCATCCTCAGTTTTCATGTTCTGGTACTTTTGTTTTCTTTAATAAAGACTAAGTCTTCTTATGCAATCCACGGCTTCTTACTATCAACGTTTCACCGCAAATACCGTTTAAATATCGCTAAACGTCCAACCTCCCGCAAACACAAAAATATCTTGTGACGTCAGCTCCTGATATCATTGCCTCAGGAAACACAATGGCAACGGCTTGATAGAAAAATACCTTTTGGCATACAAGCAGTAAATTACCATCTAATTAAATAATGACTACAGCTGATGTAATAACATGAATGCATGATTCCTCAACCGAAGAAATTATAATTAATAAGATTCATTTTACCCGGAAACTAAATAAAGGTCACACAATGTTATTAATGTGGCATGGCATGGGAATATGTTTTCTACGCCCATTCTCTCTTATATTCCGTTATTCTGTATGTTTGTTGACAAACCTCATCGACGGATGAGGTTTTCGTGAGGGGAAATAATATATTATCTGCATTTATTCAGTTAGTAGAAGGCTTCTTATAAACTAATATACGAGTAAAGCAGAGATTTAGGAACCAGGTGTAGGACTGCACAAACTACTTTCGGACAGATATTGACAATTACCAATATTTAGAATAGTAAAAGGCCATCTAAAACTCAAGACCTTGAAAAAAACGAAAATGAACTTATTGTTAATAATATAAAAAAATTGGGATCAACAGCAGCAGGCACATCAACAAGCAGTGGAAAACAATTCTGAAGAGGAACTGACTGAGAAATCAGTGGAAAAACGCTGGAAACATTTTACAGGAAGCCACAAATGAAGCTCTTGGAAGGAGAAAAATTGCAAAGAAGAAGCAATAAATCACTTAAGTAGTCTTAGACCTGATCAATCGAAGAAATAGAAAGAAGAACAAGAATGCGGGAACTGAAGAAGGATATTTTGGCCTCAAAAGGTTAAGGAAAGAAATAAGTCGCAAAGCGAGGAAACAAGAGACATATGGATGTAATACATGTGTGACAAACAACCATTCCCATGGAATGCTAATTGACTGGATCAAATAAAAAACATACGTTTGCTTGTTAGCAACGTATCGTTATCATTACATCACATCATAGCATTTTTTCAAAACGTCCCATAACTCTCAACCCCTCTTCTTGATGATACTTATTATTATATTGTGATTTACATGTTCAAAATCAGAAAAGCCCCGAAATAATTCTGCCTTCAAAGGTTCGTCGCCTTCTAAAATCAAAAAATGCATAAAATCCGTGGTAGAATTGGTACTCGTAGGTAATTCAATTATTTCGGAACGTACACAGTTTTCCTCTGCTTGTTAAATGGTATAAAGACATCCTGCGAGTGTAAAAGCTTTGTGTACGTACATTAGAATGAATAACATTAAATAGGTAGACCAAATAAATAACAAGGGAGTTAAAAGAATATTGTTGGTAAGAGAAGGCTTCTGAATACCCTTAATAAAAATGGGACAAAAATATCTTCGTCATCATGAGACATAATGGAGAAAAACGTCGAGTGACAAGTGTAAAAGAAGAATGGATAATGAAGGCTTCATGAAAGTTATATGGAACAAGTGATAAATAAGTGAAAAATTACGTAAATATGAAGAGATTGTTTGATAGAAAAACAGAGAGGAGATCTGCGTCAAACCAATATGAGGATTGATGACATATTATGATAATGAGCACAGATCTGGCAATGCATAATAGAATTGTTGCTCAGGAGATAACGTATGATAATGGTGGTCTCGGATAAGTACTAGAAAAAGATTACACGCGGACACGTCATGGAAATAAGGAAGAAGGAAGCCTGCATAACTCCGAAATTTGTATGTAGACAGAAGATAGTGGAAGTTATTGTTATAATATGCGTTTACGGTGTCCAGAACAAGTATAGACATTCGGAGGGGCATACGGGTGCGAGAGGAATAGCTCGAATTCTAAACGATAACGATGAGCTCTTGACAAAACGTAGACTTCTGTAGACGATCCGGGTAAGTATCTTCAATGCATAATGTCTTCTCAACTGCATTTTTATTTGTTCTGAATAGACATCAGCAATGCCAGGAGACCTATTAATCCAAAGGTCGCTTACGGCAGCGTCGAATTCCGATCCTCATTAAGATTTTCCAATATCATCCTTTTACTTTTTTCTTTCCACCTCAGTAGCTTTTGAGGTGATATTTTTTATGTTGCATTACTCTTTTATATATTTTTCCATTACTTCACGTTGACTTTCTTTTCAATGAAAATTCCCCAGTTCCCTTCCATCTGGCACTGCTCGATTCGTTGAAGTGGTTCCTCACTATCAATACGCAGCTTCCAACTTTTCAAAGGCAAGATTGCTTAGTGCATCTTCGAATAGATTTTTCATCTATGTTTCTATAGTCTTCCTGGCTTTGTGACGAATTTCGTTACTTAATCTTTTGTAGCAATGCTGCCCTTCCTCAGTTTTCATGTTCTGGTACTTTTGTTTTCTTTAATAAAGACTAAGTCTTCTTATGCAATCCACGGCTTCTTACTATCAACGTTTCATCCTGCAAGAATTTATTTAGCCACATCCTGTCATCCACATTTTATTTTTTCCCAACGGTCTTCCACTGCTTTCTCGTTCAGGTCCTGTCATATGATTTTTGCATCTTTTTTTAAAATTCCAGCTGATGTTGAGTTTTTTTAGTTCAATTATTAGCCAAGCGTTATTAATCGATTTCTTCAATTCCTTGATTTTAAATGGCATTATTCATTAAAACACTATGGTCACCATCGATATCTCTTTACATTGTTACCAAATAAATTTTTTTTTTGGGCTGGAACCAAATTGCTGGATCTTCTTATAAACAACCAAATGATATCGTCTTTCCCTTGGAAGAAAATCTGAAAAGTTTACACGACATCATAAAAAAGGTATTACACTAGTTGTGAGAAACAAAGTTTATTAAAATTAATTTTAATTTTGATGAATTAATTATTAAATTTTTGAACAATTTGATGGGTTATTAACAACTATACACTAAAAATATAAATAATCTATTTAATTTCGCAATGAAAAGTAAGGCCGCGTAATAACGGGAGCATTAAATCCTCTTCATATAAATGATGTCTTGCTGGAAGCGTAGCGATGACATTTCGGTGAGTGCGGAAAATTAAACGGGTAGCATTAAATATCGCTAAACGTCCAACCTCCAGCAAACACAAAAATATCTTGTGACGTCAGCTCTTGATATCATTGGCTCAGGATACACAAAAGCAACGGCTTGATAGAAAAATACCTTTTGGCATACAAGCAGTAAATTACCATCTAATTAAATAATGACTTCAGCTGATGTAATAACATGAATGCATGATTCCTCAACCGAACAAATTATAATTAATAAGATTCATTTTACCCGGAAACTAAATAAAGGTCACACAATGTTATTAATGTGGCATGGCATGGGCATATGTTTTCTACGCCCATTCTCTCTTATATTCCGTTATTCTGTATGTTTGTTGACAAAACTCATCGACGGATGAGGTTTTCGTGAGGGGAAATAATATATTATCTGCATTTATTCAGTTAGGAGAAGGCTTCTTATAAATTAATATACGAGTAAAGCAGAGATTTAGGAACCAGGTGTAGGACTGCACAAACTACTTTCGGACAGATATTGTCAATTACCAATATTTAGAATAGTAAAAGGCCATCTAAAACTCAAGACCTTGAAAAAAACGAAAATGAACTTATTGTTAATAATATAAAAAAATTGGGATCAACAGCAGCAGGCACATCAACAAGCAGTGGAAAACAATTCTGAAGAGGAACCGACTGAGAAATCAGTGGAAAAACGCTGGAAACATTTTACAGGAAGCCACAAATGAAGCTCTTGGAAGGAGAAAAGTTGCAAAGAAGAAGCAATAAATCACTTAAGTAGTCTTAGAACTGATCAATCGAAGAAATAGAAAGAAGAACAAGAATGCGGGAACTGAAGAAGGGTATTTTGGCCTCAAAAGTTAAGGAAAGAAATAAGTCGCAAAGCGAGGAATACAAGAGACATATGGATGTAATACATGTGTGACAAACAACCATTCCCATGGAATGCTAATTGACAGGATCAAATAAAAAACATACGTTTGTTTGTTAGCAACGTATCGTTATCATTACATCACATCATAGCATTTTTTCAAAACGTCCCATAACTATCAACCCCTCTTCTAGATGATACTTATTATTATATTGTGATTTACATGTTCAAAATCAGAAAGGCCCCGAAATAATTGCGCCTTCAAAGGTTCGTCGCCTTCTAAAATCAAAAAATGCATAAAATCCGTGGTAGAATTGGTACTCGTAGGTAATTCAATTATTTCGGAACGTACACAGTTTTCCTCTGCTTGTTAAATGGTATAAAGACATCCTGCGAGTGTAAAAGCTTTGTGTACGTACATTAGAATGAATAACATTAAATAGGTAGACCAAATAAGTAACAAGGGAGTTAAAAGAATATTGTTGGTAAGAGAAGGCTTCTGAATACCCTTAACAAAAATGGGACAAAAATATCTTCGTCATCATGAGACATAATGGAGAAAAACGTCGAGTGACAAGTGTAAAAGAAGAATGGCCAATGAAGGCTTCATGAAAGTTATATGGAACAAGTGATAAATAAGTGAAAAATTACGTAAATATGAAGAGATTGTTTGATAGAAAAACAGAGAGGAGATCTGCGTCAAACCAATTTGAGGATTGATGACATATTATGATAATGAGCACAGATCTGGCAATGCATAATAGAATTGTTGCTCAGGAGATAACGTATGATAATGGTGGTCTCGGATAAGTACTAGAAAAAGATTACACGCGGACACGTCATGGAAATAAGGAAGAAGGAAGCCTGCATAACTCCGAAATTAATGTAGACAGAAGATAGTTGAAGTTATTGTTATAATATGCGTTTACGGTGTCCAGAACAAGTACAGACATTCGGAGGGGCATACGGGTGCGAGAGGAATAGCTCGAATTCTAAACGATAACGATGAGCTCTTGACAAAACGTAGACTTTTGTAGACGATCCGGGTAAGTATCTTCAATGCATAATGTCTTGTCACCTGCATTTTTATTTGTTCTGAATAGACATCAGCAATGCCAGGAGACTTATTAATCCAAAGGTCGCTTACGGCAGCGTCGAATTCCGATCCTTATTAAGATTTTCCAATATCATCCTTTTACTTTTTTCTTTCCACCTCAGTAGCTTTTGAGGTGATATTTTTTATGTTGCATTACTCTTTTAGATATTTTTTCCATTACTTCACGTTGACTTTATTTTCAATGAAAATTGCCCAGTTCCCTTCCATCTGGCACTGCTCGATTCCTTGAAGTAGTTCCTCACTGTCAATACGCAGCTTCCAACTTTTCAAAGGCAAGATTGCTTAGTGCATCTTCGAATAGATTTTTCATCTACGTTTCTATAGTCTTCCTGGCTTTGTGACGAATTTCGGTCCTTAATCTTTTGTAGCAATGCTGCCCTTCCTCAGTTTTCATGTTCTGGTACTTTTGTTTTCTTTAATAAAGACTAAGTCTTCTTATGCAATCCACGGCTTCTTACTATCAACGTTTCATCCTGCAAGAATTTATTTAGCCACATCCTGTCATCCACATTTTTTTTTTCCCAACGGTCTTCCACTGCTTTCTCGTTCAGGTCCTGTCATATGATTTTTGCATCTTTTTTTAAAATTCCAGCTGATGTTGAGTTTTTTTAGTTCAATTATTAGCCAAGCGTTATTAATCGATTTCTTCAATTCCTTGATTTTAAATGGCATTTTTCATTAAAACACTATGGTCACCATCGATATCTCTTTACATTGTTACCAAATAAATTTTTTTTTTGGGCTGGAACCAAATTGCTGGATCTTCTTATAAACAACCAAATGATATCGTCTTTCCCTTGGAAGAAAATCTGAAAAGTTTACACGACATCATAAAAAAGGTATTACACTAGTTGTGAGAAACAAAGTTTATTAAAATTAATTTTAATTTTGATGAATTAATTATTAAATTTTTGAACAATTTGATGGGTTATTAACAACTATACACTAAAAATATAAATAATCTATTTAATTTCGCAATGAAAAGTAAGGCCGCGTAATAACGGGAGCATTAAATCCTCTTCATATAAATGATGTCTTGCTGGAAGCGTAGCGATGACATTTCGGTGAGTGCGGAAAATTAAACGGGTAGCATTAAATATCGCTAAACGTCCAACCTCCAGCAAACACAAAAATATCTTGTGACGTCAGCTCCTGATATCATTGCCTCAGGAAACACAATGGCAACGGCTTGATAGAAAAATACCTTTTGGCATACAAGCAGTAAATTACCATCTAATTAAATAATGACTTCAGCTGATGTAATAACATGAATGCATGATTCCTCAACCGAAGAAATTATAATTAATAAGATTCATTTTACCCGGAAACTAAATAAAGGTCACACAATGTTATTAATGTGGCATGGCATGGGCATATGTTTTCTACGCCCATTCTCTCTTATATTCCGTTATTCTGTATGTTTGTTGACAAAACTCATCGACGGGTGAGGTTTTCGTGAGGGGAAATAATATATTATCTGCATTTATTCAGTTAGGAGAAGGCTTCTTATAAACTAATATACGAGTAAAGCAGAGATTTAGGAACCAGGTGTAGGACTGCACAAACTACTTTCGGACAGATATTGTCAATTACCAATATTTAGAATAGTAAAAGGCCATCTAAAACTCAAGACCTTGAAAAAAACGAAAATGAACTTATTGTTAATAATATAAAAAAATTGGGATCAACAGCAGCAGGCACATCAACAAGCAGTGGAAAACAATTCTGAAGAGGAACTGACTGAGAAATCAGTGGAAAAACGCTGGAAACATTTTACAGGAAGCCACAAATGAAGCTCTTGGAAGGAGAAAAGTTGCAAAGAAGAAGCAATAAATCACTTAAGTAGTCTTAGACCTGATCAATCGAAGAAATAGAAAGAAGAACAAGAATGCGGGAACTGAAGAAGGATATTTTGGCCTCAAAAGGTTAAGGAAAGAAAGAAGTCGCAAAGCGAGGAATACAAGAGTCATATGGATGTAATACATATGTGACAAACAACCATTCCCATGGAATGCTAATTGACAGGATCAAATAAAAAACATACGTTTGTTTGTTAGCAACGTATCGTTATCATTACATCACATCAATGCATTTTTTCAAAACGTCCCATAACTATCAACCCCTCTTCTTGATGATACTTATTATTATATTGTGATTTACATGTTCAAAATCAGAAAGGCCCCGAAATAATTGCGCCTTCAAAGGTTCGTCGCCTTCTAAAATAAAAAAATGCATAAAAT
Organism: Platycnemis pennipes; assembly: GCA_933228895.1. NCBI lineage: Eukaryota > Metazoa > Arthropoda > Insecta > Odonata > Platycnemididae > Platycnemis > Platycnemis pennipes. The sequence goes on from OW121846.1 coordinate 31,121,887, forward strand.
CCGTGGTAGAATTGGTACTCGTAGGTAATTCAATTATTTCGGAACGTACACAGTTTTCCTCTGCTTGTTAAATGGTATAAAGACATCCTGCGAGTGTAAAAGCTTTGTGTACGTACATTAGAATGAATAACATTAAATAGGTAGACCAAATAAGTAACAAGGGAGTTAAAAGAATATTGTTGGTAAGAGAAGGCTTCTGAATACCCTTAATAAAAATGGGACAAAAATATCTTCGTCATCATGAGACATAATGGAGAAAAACGTCGAGTGACAAGTGTAAAAGAAGAATGGCCAATGAAGGCTTCATGAAAGTTATATGGAACAAGTGATAAATAAGTGAAAAATTACGTAAATATGAAGAGATTGTTTGATAGAAAAACAGAGAGGAGATCTGCGTCAAACCAATTTGAGGATTGATGACATATTATGATAATGAGCACAGATCTGGCAATGCATAATAGAATTGTTGCTCAGGAGATAACGTATGATAATGGTGGTCTCGGATAAGTACTAGAAAAAGATTACACGCGGACACGTCATGGAAATAAGGAAGAAGGAAGCCTGCATAACTCCGAAATTTGTATGTAGACAGAAGATAGTGGAAGTTATTGTTATAATATGCGTTTACGGTGTCCAGAACAAGTACAGACATTCGGAGGGGGATACGGGTGCGAGAGGAATAGCTCGAATTCTAAACGATAACGATGAGCTCTTGACAAAAAGTAGACTTCTGTAGACGATCCGGGTAAGTATCTTCAATGCATAATGTCTTCTCACCTGCATTTTTATTTGTTCTGAATAGACATCAGCAATGCCAGGAGACTTATTAATCCAAAGGTCCCTTACGGCAGCGTCGAATTCCGATCCTTATTAAGATTTTCCAATGTCATCCTTTTACTTTTTTCTTTCCACCTCAGTAGCTTTTAAAGTGATATTTTTTATGTCGCATTACTCTTTTAGATATTTTTTCCATTACATCACGTTGACTTTATTTTCAATGAAAATTGCCCAGTTCCCTTCCATCTGGCACTGCTCGATTCCTTGAAGTGGTTCCTCACTATCAATACGCAGCTTCCAAATTTTCAAAGGCAAGATTGCTTAGTGCATCTTCGAATAGATTTTTCATCTATGTTTCTATAGTCTTCCTGGCTTTGTGACGAATTTCGGTCCTTAATCTTTTGTAGCAATGCTGCCCTTCCTCAGTTTTCATGTTCTGGTACTTTTGTTTTCTTTAATAAAGACTAAGTCTTCTTATGCAATCCACGGCTTCTTACTATCAACGTTTCACCGCAAATACCGTTTAAATATCGCTAAACGTCCAACCTCCCGCAAACACAAAAATATCTTGTGACGTCAGCTCCTGATATCATTGCCTCAGGAAACACAATGGCAACGGCTTGATAGAAAAATACCTTTTGGCATACAAGCAGTAAATTACCATCTAATTAAATAATGACTACAGCTGATGTAATAACATGAATGCATGATTCCTCAACCGAAGAAATTATAATTAATAAGATTCATTTTACCCGGAAACTAAATAAAGGTCACACAATGTTATTAATGTGGCATGGCATGGGAATATGTTTTCTACGCCCATTCTCTCTTATATTCCGTTATTCTGTATGTTTGTTGACAAAACTCATCGACGGATGAGGTTTTCGTGAGGGGAAATAATATATTATCTGCATTTATTCAGTTAGGAGAAGGCTTCTTATAAACTAATATACGAGTAAAGCAGAGATTTAGGAACCAGGTGTAGGACTGCACAAACTACTTTCGGACAGATATTGACAATTACCAATATTTAGAATAGTAAAAGGCCATCTAAAACTCAAGACCTTGAAAAAAACGAAAATGAACTTATTGTTAATAATATAAAAAAATTGGGATCAACAGCAGCAGGCACATCAACAAGCAGTGGAAAACAATTCTGAAGAGGAACTGACTGAGAAATCAGTGGAAAAACGCTGGAAACATTTTACAGGAAGCCACAAATGAAGCTCTTGGAAGGAGAAAAGTTGCAAAGAAGAAGCAATAAATCACTTAAGTAGTCTTAGACCTGATCAATCGAAGAAATAGAAAGAAGAACAAGAATGCGGGAACTGAAGAAGGATATTTTGGCCTCAAAAGGTTAAGGAAAGAAATAAGTCGCAAAGCGAGGAAACAAGAGACATATGGATGTAATACATGTGTGACAAACAACCATTCCCATGGAATGCTAATTGACTGGATCAAATAAAAAACATACGTTTGCTTGTTAGCAACGTATCGTTATCATTACATCACATCATAGCATTTTTTCAAAACGTCCCATAACTCTCAACCCCTCTTCTTGATGATACTTATTATTATATTGTGATTTACATGTTCAAAATCAGAAAAGCCCCGAAATAATTCTGCCTTCAAAGGTTCGTCGCCTTCTAAAATCAAAAAATGCATAAAATCCGTGGTAGAATTGGTACTCGTAGGTAATTCAATTATTTCGGAACGTACACAGTTTTCCTCTGCTTGTTAAATGGTATAAAGACATCCTGCGAGTGTAAAAGCTTTGTGTACGTACATTAGAATGAATAACATTAAATAGGTAGACCAAATAAATAACAAGGGAGTTAAAAGAATATTGTTGGTAAGAGAAGGCTTCTGAATACCCTTAATAAAAATGGGACAAAAATATCTTCGTCATCATGAGACATAATGGAGAAAAACGTCGAGTGACAAGTGTAAAAGAAGAATGGATAATGAAGGCTTCATGAAAGTTATATGGAACAAGTGATAAATAAGTGAAAAATTACGTAAATATGAAGAGATTGTTTGATAGAAAAACAGAGAGGAGATCTGCGTCAAACCAATATGAGGATTGATGACATATTATGATAATGAGCACAGATCTGGCAATGCATAATAGAATTGTTGCTCAGGAGATAACGTATGATAATGGTGGTCTCGGATAAGTACTAGAAAAAGATTACACGCGGACACGTCATGGAAATAAGGAAGAAGGAAGCCTGCATAACTCCGAAATTTGTATGTAGACAGAAGATAGTGGAAGTTATTGTTATAATATGCGTTTACGGTGTCCAGAACAAGTATAGACATTCGGAGGGGCATACGGGTGCGAGAGGAATAGCTCGAATTCTAAACGATAACGATGAGCTCTTGACAAAACGTAGACTTCTGTAGACGATCCGGGTAAGTATCTTCAATGCATAATGTCTTCTCAACTGCATTTTTATTTGTTCTGAATAGACATCAGCAATGCCAGGAGACCTATTAATCCAAAGGTCGCTTACGGCAGCGTCGAATTCCGATCCTCATTAAGATTTTCCAATATCATCCTTTTACTTTTTTCTTTCCACCTCAGTAGCTTTTGAGGTGATATTTTTTATGTTGCATTACTCTTTTATATATTTTTCCATTACATCACGTTGACTTTCTTTTCAATGAAAATTCCCCAGTTCCCTTCCATCTGGCACTGCTCGATTCGTTGAAGTGGTTCCTCACTATCAATACGCAGCTTCCAACTTTTCAAAGGCAAGATTGCTTAGTGCATCTTCGAATAGATTTTTCATCTATGTTTCTATAGTCTTCCTGGCTTTGTGACGAATTTCGGTACTTAATCTTTTGTAGCAATGCTGCCCTTCCTCAGTTTTCATGTTCTGGTACTTTTGTTTTCTTTAATAAAGACTAAGTCTTCTTATGCAATCCACGGCTTCTTACTATCAACGTTTCATCCTGCAAGAATTTATTTAGCCACATCCTGTCATCCACATTTTATTTTTTCCCAACGGTCTTCCACTGCTTTCTCGTTCAGGTCCTGTCATATGATTTTTGCATCTTTTTTTAAAATTCCAGCTGATGTTGAGTTTTTTTAGTTCAATTATTAGCCAAGCGTTATTAATCGATTTCTTCAATTCCTTGATTTTAAATGGCATTATTCATTAAAACACTATGGTCACCATCGATATCTCTTTACATTGTTACCAAATAAATTTTTTTTTTGGGCTGGAACCAAATTGCTGGATCTTCTTATAAACAACCAAATGATATCGTCTTTCCCTTGGAAGAAAATCTGAAAAGTTTACACGACATCATAAAAAAGGTATTACACTAGTTGTGAGAAACAAAGTTTATTAAAATTAATTTTAATTTTGATGAATTAATTATTAAATTTTTGAACAATTTGATGGGTTATTAACAACTATACACTAAAAATATAAATAATCTATTTAATTTCGCAATGAAAAGTAAGGCCGCGTAATAACGGGAGCATTAAATCCTCTTCATATAAATGATGTCTTGCTGGAAGCGTAGCGATGACATTTCGGTGAGTGCGGAAAATTAAACGGGTAGCATTAAATATCGCTAAACGTCCAACCTCCAGCAAACACAAAAATATCTTGTGACGTCAGCTCTTGATATCATTGGCTCAGGATACACAAAAGCAACGGCTTGATAGAAAAATACCTTTTGGCATACAAGCAGTAAATTACCATCTAATTAAATAATGACTTCAGCTGATGTAATAACATGAATGCATGATTCCTCAACCGAACAAATTATAATTAATAAGATTCATTTTACCCGGAAACTAAATAAAGGTCACACAATGTTATTAATGTGGTGTGGCATGGGCATATGTTTTCTACGCCCATTCTCTCTTATATTCCGTTATTCTGTATGTTTGTTGACAAAACTCATCGACGGATGAGGTTTTCGTGAGGGGAAATAATATATTATCTGCATTTATTCAGTTAGGAGAAGGCTTCTTATAAACTAATATACGAGTAAAGCAGAGATTTAGGAACCAGGTGTAGGACTGCACAAACTACTTTCGGACAGATATTGTCAATTACCAATATTTAGAATAGTAAAAGGCCATCTAAAACTCAAGACCTTGAAAAAAACGAAAATGAACTTATTGTTAATAATATAAAAAAATTGGGATCAACAGCAGCAGGCACATCAACAAGCAGTGGAAAACAATTCTGAAGAGGAACTGACTGAGAAATCAGTGGAAAAACGCTGGAAACATTTTACAGGAAGCCACAAATGAAGCTCTGGGAAGGAGTAAAGTTGCAAAGAAGAAGCAATAAATCACTTAAGTAGTCTTAGACCTGATCAATCGAAGAAATAGAAAGAAGAACAAGAATGCGGGAACTGAAGAAGGTTATTTTGGCCTCAAAAGGTTAAGGAAAGAAATAAGTCGCAAAGCGAGGAATACAAGAGACATATGGATGTAATACATGTGTGACAAACAACCATTCCCATGGAATGCTAATTGACAGGATCAAATAAAAAACATACGTTTGTTTGTTAGCAACGTATCGTTATCATTACATCACATCATAGCATTTTTTCAAAACGTCCCATAACTATCAACCCCTCTTCTAGATGATACTTATTATTATATTGTGATTTACATGTTCAAAATCAGAAAGGCCCCGAAATAATTGCGCCTTCAACGGTTCGTCGCCTTCTAAAATCAAAAAATGCATAAAATCCGTGGTAGAATTGGTACTCGTAGGTAATTCAATTATTTCGGAACGTACACAGTTTTCCTCTGCATGTTAAATGGTATAAAGACATCCTGCGAATGTAAAAGCTTTGTGTACGTACATTAGAACGAATAACATTAAATATGTAGACCAAATAAGTAACAAGGGAGTTAAAAGAATATTGTTGGTAAGAGAAGGCTTCTGAATACCCTTAATAAAAATGGGACAAAAATATCTTCGTCATCATGAGACATAATGGAGAAAAACGTCGAGTGACAAGTGTAAAAGAAGAATGGCCAATGAAGGCTTCATGAAAGTTATATGGAACAAGTGATAAATAAGTGAAAAATTACGTAAATATGAAGAGATTGTTTGATAGAAAAACAGAGAGGAGATCTGCGTCAAACCAATTTGAGGATTGATGACATATTATGATAATGAGCACAGATATGGCCATGCATAATAGAATTGTTGCTCAGGAGATAACGTATGATAATGGTGGTCTCGGATAAGTACTAGAAAAAGATTACACGCGGACACGTCATTGAAATAAGGAAGATGGAAGCCATCATAACTCCGAAATTTGTATGTAGACAGAAGATAGTGGAAGTTATTGTTATAATATGCGTTTACGGTGTCCAGAACAAGTATAGACATTCGGAGGGGCATACGGGTGCGAGACGAATAGCTCGATTTCTAAACGATAACGATGAGCTCTTGACAAAACGTAGACTTTCTGTAGACGATCCTGGTAAGTATCTTCAATGCATAATGTCTTCTCACCTGCATTTTTATTGGTTCTGAATAGACATCAGCAATGCCAGGAGACCTATTAATCCAAAGGTCGCTTACGGCAGCGTCGAATTCCGATCCTTATTAAGATTTTCCAATATCATCCTTTTACTTTTTTCTTTCCACCTCAGTAGCTTTTGAGGTGATATTTTTTATGTTGCATTACTTTTTTAGATATTTTTTCCATTACTTCACGTTGACTTTATTTTCAATGAAAAATGCCCAGTTCCCTTCCATCTGGCACTGCTCGATTCGTTGAAGTGGTTCCTCACTATCAATACGCAGCTTCCAACTTTTCAAAGGCAAGATTGCTTAGTGCATCTTCGAATAGATTTTTCATCTATGTTTCTATAGTCTTCCTGGCTTTGTGACGAATTTCGGTACTTAATCTTTTGTAGCAATGCTGCCCTTCCTCAGTTGTCATGTTCTGGTACTTTTGTTTTCTTTAATAAAGACTAAGTCTTCTTATGCAATCCACGGCTTCTTACTATCAACGTTTCATCCTCCAAGAATTTATTTAGCCACATCCTGTAATCCACATTTTATTTTTTCCCAACGGTCTTCCACTGCTTTCTCGTGCAGGTCCTGTCATATGATTTTTGCATCTTTTTTTAAAATTCCAGCTGATGTTGAGTTTTTTTAGTTCAATTATTAGCCAAGCGTTATTAATCGATTTCTTCAATTCCTTGATTTAAATGGCATTATTCATTAAAACACTATGGTCACCATCGATATCTCTTTACATTGTTACCAAATAAATTTTTTTTTTGGGTTGGAACCAAATTGCTGTATCTTCTTATAAACAACCAAATGATATCGTCTTTCCCTTGGAAGAAAATCTGAAAAGTTTACACGACATCATAAAAAAGGTATTACACTAGTTGTGAGAAACAAAGTTTATTAAAATTAATTTTAATTTTGATGAATTAATTATTATATTTTTTAAGAATTTGATGGGTTCTTAACAACTATACACTAAAAATATAAATAATCTATTTAATTTCGCAATGAAAAGTAAGGCTGCGTAATAACGGGAGCATTAAATACTCTTCATATAAATGATGTCTTGCTGGAAGCGTAGCGATGACATTTCGGTGAGTGCGGAAAATTAAACGGGTAGCATTAAATATCGCTAAACGTCCAACCTCCCGCAAACACAAAAATATCTTGTGACGTCAGCTCCTGATATCATTGCCTCAGGAAACACAATGGCAACGGCTTGATAGAAAAATACCTTTTGGCATACAAGCAGTAAATTACCATCTAATTAAATAATGACTTCAGCTGATGTAATAACATGAATGCATGATTCCTCAACCGAAGAAATTATAATTAATAAGATTCATTTTACCCGGAAACTAAATAAAGGTCACACAATGTTATTAATGTGGTATGGCATGGGCATATGTTTTCTACGCCCATTCTCTCTTATATTCCGTTATTCTGTATGTTTGTTGACAAAACTCATCGACGGATGAGGTTTTCGTGAGGGGAAGTAATATATTATCTGCATTTTTTCAGTTAGGAGAAGGCTTCTTATAAACTAATATACGAGTAAAGCAGAGAATTAGGAACCAGGTGTAGGACTGCACAAACTACTTTCGGACAGATATTGTCAATTACCAATATTTAGAATAGTAAAAGGCCATCTAAAACTCAAGACCTTGAAAAAAACGAAAATGAACTTATTGTTAATAATATAAAAAAATTGGAATCAACAGCAGCAGGCACATCAACAAGCAGTGGAAAACAATTCTGAAGAGGAACTGACTGAGAAATCAGTGGAAAAACGCTGGAAACATTTTACAGGAAGCCACAAATGAAGCTCTTGGAAGAAGAAAAGTTACAAAGAAGAAGCAATAAATCACTTAAGTAGTCTTAGACCTGATCAATCGAAGAAATAGAAAGAAGAACAAGAATGCGGGAACTGAAGAAGGATATTTTGGCCTCAAAAGGTTTAGGAAAGAAATAAGTCGCAAAGCGAGGAATGCAAGAGACATATGGATGTAATACATGTGTGACAAACAACCATTCCCATGGAATGCTAATTGACTGGATCAAATAAAAAACATACGTTTGTTTGTTAGCAACGTATCGTTATCAGTACATCATATCATAGCATTTTTTCAAAACGTCCCATAACTATCAACCCCTCTTCTTGATGATACTTATTATTTTATTGTGATTTACATGTTAAAAATCAGAAAAGCCCCGAAATAATTCTGCCTTCAAAGGTTCGTCGCCTTCTAAAGTCAAAAAATGCATAAAATCCATGGTAGAATTGGTAATCGTAGGTAATTCAATTATTTCGGAACGTACACAGTTTTCCTCTGCTTGTTAAATGGTGTGAAGACATCCTGCGAGTGTAAAAGCTTTGTGTACGTACATCAGAACGAATAATATTAAATATGTAGACCAAATAAATAACAAGGGAGTTCAAAGAATATTGTTGTTAAGAGAAGGCTTCTGAATACCCTTAATAAAAATGGGACAAAAATATCTTCGTCATCATGAGACATAATGGAGAAAAACGTCGAGTGACAAGTGTAAAAGTAGTATGGCCAATGAAGGCTTCATGAAAGTTATATGGAACAAGTGATAAATAAGTGAAAAATTACGTAAATATGAAGAGATTGTTTGATAGAAAAACAGAGAGGAGATCTGCGTCAAACCAATTTGAGGATTGATGACATATTATGATAATGAGCACAGATCTGGCAATGCATAATAGAATTGTTGCTCAGGAGATAAGGTATGATAATGGTGGTCTCGGATAAGTACTAGAAAAAGATTACACGCGGACACGTCATGGAAATAAGGAAGATGGAAGCCTGCATAACTCCGAAATTTGTATGTAGACAGAAGATAGTGGAAGTTATTGTTAAAATATGCGTTTACGGTGCCCTGAACAAGTATTGACATTCGGAGGGGCATACGGGTGCGAGAGAATTAGCTCGAATTCTAAACGATAACGAAGAGCTCTTGACAAAACGTAGACTTCTGTAGACGATCCTGGTAAGTATCTTCGATGCATAATGTCTTCTCACCTGCATTTTTATTTGTTCTGAATAGACATCAGCAATGCCAAGAGTCTTATTAATCCAAAGGTCGCTTACGGCAGCGTCGAATTCCGATCCTTATTAAGATTTTCCAATGTCATCCTTTTACTTTTTTCTTTCCACTTCAGTAGCTTTTGAGGTGATATTTTTTATGTTGCATTACTCTTTTAGATATTTTTTCCTTTACTTCACGTTGACTTTATTTTCAATGAAAATTGCCCTGTTCCCTTCCATCTGGCACTGCTCGATTCCTTGAAGTGGTTCCTCGCTATCAATACGCAGCTTCCAACTTTTCAAAGGCAAGATTGCTTAGTGCATCTTCGAATAGATTTTTCATCTATGTTTCTATAGTCTTGCTGGCTTTGTGACGAATTTCGGTCCTTAATCTTTTTTAGCAATGCTGCCCTTCCTCAGGTTTCATGTTCTGGTACTTTTGTTTTCTTTAATAAAGACTAAGTCTTCTTATGCAATCCACGGCTTCTTACTATCAACGTTTCATCCTCCAAGAATTTATTTAGCCACATCCTGTAATCCACATTTTATTTTTTCCCAACGGTCTTCCACTGCTTTCTCGTGCAGGTCCTGTCATATGATTTTTGCATCTTTTTTTAAAATTTCAGCTGATGTTGAGTTTTATTAGTTCAATTATTAGCCAAGCGTTATTAATCGATTTCTTCAATTCCTTGATTTTAAATGGCATTATTCATTAAAACACTATGGTCACCATCGATATCTCTTTACATTGTTACAAAATAAATTTTTTTTTGGGCTGGAACCAAATTGCTGGATCTTCTTATAAACAACCAAATGATATCGTCTTTCCCTTGGAAGAAAATCTGAAAAGTTTACATGACATCAAAAAAAAGGTATTACACTAGTTGTGAGAAACAAAGTTTATTAAAATTAATTTTAATTTTGATGAATTAATTATTAAATTTTTGAACAATTTGATGGGTTATTAACAACTATACACTAAAAATATAGAAAATCTATTTAATTTCGCAATGAAAAGTAAGGCCGCGTAATAACGGGAGTACTAAAGATGGAAAGAAGTCATTATTTTTTTATTGCCTCTTATAAGTAAATTGTAGCTTAGGTGACAGGCTTATTAATATAATACCTTTTTGTTACATTTTGTTTCCAACTTGTGCCATATTTAGTGTAAATTATTACATATTAAATTATGAAACTGTTTATCAGCACAATTTTTCCCATGCCGTTCATGATAGTGGAGCATAAAAACCGGTGTCCAAATTAAGGGTTGTAGCTGAGGAAAAACGATGGGAGCCAGATATGATTTAAAAGTAGGTATGGTACCGAAAGGAAGAATAAGAGATATAAAAAATTCAATGGGTATTTTTCCGGTTTTATCAAATAAGAGGTAACTAATAGACTGAGGAAGGAAAGGGAAACCGGAGAAATTCTCACATAACGAGTAATATAATAACTCATCTGTTCGCATTAACAGCGTAAACAACTCCTCTTTCTTTACTTTCCGATAGGTACATTATTTCGGTGACCCAAAGGTGGCGATAATTTATCGTGCTTTTTTGATATTTACTAATACCTTTGAAGGTAATAAACACAGTAAAAATGCTATAAATTTAATTTTATCTATATTAAAATGTATTTAAAAACAGAGGTTTTACCGAATTTAACAGATTAACGTGAAAAAGAATGGACCCGTTGCACCATTGCGGCATTGTAAAAATAGTGATAATTCGCAGACACATTTTGAGAAATTATGAAATAAGGAAACCTGACACGTAAGGCTACTTTTTTATTCTGAATGATTTTTGAAACAAGAAGAGGTGAAATATCGCAAATTAGCAGAGACAAATAAAATGAAGACAATAAATGATTAGTAATTTATCGGTAGAGAAACTCAATAAATAACTTTTGTTTCAAATTCATATTGCATCATTAGTTTTTTTATAATATTGTTAAGCAGGAACAGAGTTTTATAAATAAAAAAGATGTCAGCATTAAATCCTCTTCATATCAATGATGTCTTGCTGGAAGCGTAACGATGACATTTCGGTGAGTGCGGAAAATTAAACGGGTAGCATTAAATATCGCTAAACGTCAAACCTCCCGCAAACACAAAAATATCTTGAAACGTCAGCTCCTGATATCTTTGCCTCAGGAAACACAATGGCAACGGCTTGATAGAAAAAAAACCTTTTGGCATACAAGCAGTAAATTACCATCTAATTAAATAATGACTTCAGCTGATGTAATAATATGAATGCATGATTCCTCAACCGAAGAAATTATAATTAATAAGATTCACATTACCCGGAAAGTAAATAAAGGTCACACAATGGTATTAATGTGGTATGGTATGGGCATATGTTTTCTACGCCCATTCTCTCTTATAATCCGTTATTCTGTATGTTTGTTGACAAAACTCATCGACGGGTGAGGTTTTCGTGAGGGGAAATAATATATTATCTGCATTTATTCAGTTAGGAGAAGGCTTCTTATAATCTAATATACGAGTAAAGCTGAGATTAAGAACCAGGTGTAGGACTGCACAAACTACTTTGGGGCAGATATTGTCAATTACCAATATTTAGAATAGTAAAAGGCCATCTAAAATTCAAGACCTTGAAAAAAACGATGATGAACTTATTGTTAATAGTATAAAAAAATTGGGATCAACAGCAGCAGGCACATCAACAAGCATTCGAAAACAATTCTGAAGAGGAACTGACTGAGAAACAACTGGAAACATTTTACAGGAAGCCACAAATTAAGCTCTTGAAAGGAGAAAAGTTGCAAAGAAGAAGCAATAAATCACTTAAGTAGTCTTTGACCTGATCAATCGAAGAAATAGAAAGAAGAACAAGAATGCGGGAACTGAAGAAGGATATATTGGCCTCAAAAGGTTAAGGAACGAAATTAGTCGCAAACCTAGGATTACAAGAGACATATGGATGTAATACATGTGTGACAAAATAACCATTCTCAAGGAAAGGTAATTGACAGGATCAAATAAAAAACTTTATTGATGATTTCTCTTCAGAACAAATAAAATCGTTTTTTTATTAGCAACGTATCATTATCCATATATTATCATAGAGGGGAAATAATATATTATCTGCATTTATTCAGTTAGGAGAAGGCTTCTTATAAACTAATATACGAGTAAAGCAGAGAATTAGGAACCAGGTGTAGGACTGCACAAACTACTTTCGGACAGATATTGTCAATTACCAATATTTAGAATAGTAAAAGGCCATCTAAAACTCAAGACCTTGAAAAAAACGAAAATGAACTTATTGTTAATAATATAAAAAAATTGGAATCAACAGCAGCAGGCACATCAACAAGCAGTGGAAAACAATTCTGAAGAGGAACTGACTGAGAAATCAGTGGAAAAACGCTGGAAACATTTTACAGGAAGCCACAAATGAAGCTCTTGGAAGAAGAAAAGTTACAAAGAAGAAGCAATAAATCACTTAAGTAGTCTTAGACCTGATCAATCGAAGAAATAGAAAGAAGAACAAGAATGCGGGAACTGAAGAAGGATATTTTGGCCTCAAAAGGTTTAGGAAAGAAATAAGTCGCAAAGCGAGGAATGCAAGAGACATATGGATGTAATACATGTGTGACAAACAACCATTCCCATGGAATGCTAATTGACTGGATCAAATAAAAAACATACGTTTGTTTGTTAGCAACGTATCGTTATCAGTACATCATATCATAGCATTTTTTCAAAACGTCCCATAACTATCAACCCCTCTTCTTGATGATACTTATTATTTTATTGTGATTTACATGTTAAAAATCAGAAAAGCCCCGAAATAATTCTGCCTTCAAAGGTTCGTCGCCTTCTAAAGTCAAAAAATGCATAAAATCCATGGTAGAATTGGTAATCGTAGGTAATTCAATTATTTCGGAACGTACACAGTTTTCCTCTGCTTGTTAAATGGTGTGAAGACATCCTGCGAGTGTAAAAGCTTTGTGTACGTACATCAGAACGAATAATATTAAATATGTAGACCAAATAAATAACAAGGGAGTTCAAAGAATATTGTTGTTAAGAGAAGGCTTCTGAATACCCTTAATAAAAATGGGACAAAAATATCTTCGTCATCATGAGACGTAATGGAGAAAAACGTCGAGTTACAAGTGTAAAAGTAGAATGGCCAATGAAGGCTTCATGAAAGTTATATGGAACAAGTGATAAATAAGTGAAAAATTACGTAAATATGAAGAGATTGTTTGATAGAAAAACAGAGAGGAGATCTGCGTCAAACCAATTTGAGGATTGATGACATATTATGATAATGAGCACAGATCTGGCAATGCATAATAGAATTGTTGCTCAGGAGATAAGGTATGATAATGGTGGTCTCGGATAAGTACTAGAAAAAGATTACACGCGGACACGTCATGGAAATAAGGAAGATGGAAGCCTGCATAACTCCGAAATTTGTATGTAGACAGAAGATAGTGGAAGTTATTGTTAAAATATGCGTTTACGGTGCCCTGAACAAGTATTGACATTCGGAGGGGCATACGGGTGCGAGAGAATTAGCTCGAATTCTAAACGATAACGAAGAGCTCTTGACAAAACGTAGACTTCTGTAGACGATCCTGGTAAGTATCTTCGATGCATAATGTCTTCTCACCTGCATTTTTATTTGTTCTGAATAGACATCAGCAATGCCAAGAGTCTTATTAATCCAAAGGTCGCTTACGGCAGCGTCGAATTCCGATCCTTATTAAGATTTTCCAATGTCATCCTTTTACTTTTTTCTTTCCACTTCAGTAGCTTTTGAGGTGATATTTTTTATGTTGCATTACTCTTTTAGATATTTTTTCCTTTACTTCACGTTGACTTTATTTTCAATGAAAATTGCCCTGTTCCCTTCTATCTGGCACTGCTCGATTCCTTGAAGTGGTTCCTCGCTATCAATACGCAGCTTCCAACTTTTCAAAGGCAAGATTGCTTAGTGCATCTTCGAATAGATTTTTCATCTATGTTTCTATAGTCTTGCTGGCTTTGTGACGAATTTCGGTCCTTAATCTTTTTTAGCAATGCTGCCCTTCCTCAGGTTTCATGTTCTGGTACTTTTGTTTTCTTTAATAAAGACTAAGTCTTCTTATGCAATCCACGGCTTCTTACTATCAACGTTTCATCCTCCAAGAATTTATTTAGCCACATCCTGTAATCCACATTTTATTTTTTCCCAACGGTCTTCCACTGCTTTCTCGTGCAGGTCCTGTCATATGATTTTTGCATCTTTTTTTAAAATTTCAGCTGATGTTGAGTTTTATTAGTTCAATTATTAGCCAAGCGTTATTAATCGATTTCTTCAATTCCTTGATTTTAAATGGCATTATTCATTAAAACACTATGGTCACCATCGATATCTCTTTACATTGTTACAAAATAAATTTTTTTTTGGGCTGGAACCAAATTGCTGGATCTTCTTATAAACAACCAAATGATATCGTCTTTCCCTTGGAAGAAAATCTGAAAAGTTTACATGACATCAAAAAAAAGGTATTACACTAGTTGTGAGAAACAAAGTTTATTAAAATTAATTTTAATTTTGATGAATTAATTATTAAATTTTTGAACAATTTGATGGGTTATTAACAACTATACACTAAAAATATAGAAAATCTATTTAATTTCGCAATGAAAAGTAAGGCCGCGTAATAACGGGAGTACTAAAGATGGAAAGAAGTCATTATTTTTTTATTGCCTCTTATAAGTAAATTGTAGCTTAGGTGACAGGCTTATTAATATAATACCTTTTTGTTACATTTTGTTTCCAACTTGTGCCATATTTAGTGTAAATTATTACATATTAAATTATGAAACTGTTTATCAGCACAATTTTTCCCATGCCGTTCATGATAGTGGAGCATAAAAACCGGTGTCCAAATTAAGGGTTGTAGCTGAGGAAAAACGATGGGAGCCAGATATGATTTAAAAGTAGGTATGGTACCGAAAGGAAGAATAAGAGATATAAAAAATTCAATGGGTATTTTTCCGGTTTTATCAAATAAGAGGTAACTAATAGACTGAGGAAGGAAAGGGAAACCGGAGAAATTCTCACATAACGAGTAATATAATAACTCATCTGTTCGCATTAACAGCGTAAACAACTCCTCTTTCTTTACTTTCCGATAGGTACATTATTTCGGTGACCCAAAGGTGGCGATAATTTATCGTGCTTTTTTGATATTTACTAATACCTTTGAAGGTAATAAACACAGTAAAAATGCTATAAATTTAATTTTATCTATATTAAAATGTATTTAAAAACAGAGGTTTTACCGAATTTAACAGATTAACGTGAAAAAGAATGGACCCGTTGCACCATTGCGGCATTGTAAAAATAGTGATAATTCGCAGACACATTTTGAGAAATTATGAAATAAGGAAACCTGACACGTAAGGCTACTTTTTTATTCTGAATGATTTTTGAAACAAGAAGAGGTGAAATATCGCAAATTAGCAGAGACAAATAAAATGAAGACAATAAATGATTAGTAATTTATCGGTAGAGAAACTCAATAAATAACTTTTGTTTCAAATTCATATTGCATCATTAGTTTTTTTATAATATTGTTAAGCAGGAACAGAGTTTTATAAATAAAAAAGATGTCAGCATTAAATCCTCTTCATATCAATGATGTCTTGCTGGAAGCGTAACGATGACATTTCGGTGAGTGCGGAAAATTAAACGGGTAGCATTAAATATCGCTAAACGTCAAACCTCCCGCAAACACAAAAATATCTTGAAACGTCAGCTCCTGATATCTTTGCCTCAGGAAACACAATGGCAACGGCTTGATAGAAAAAAAACCTTTTGGCATACAAGCAGTAAATTACCATCTAATTAAATAATGACTTCAGCTGATGTAATAATATGAATGCATGATTCCTCAACCGAAGAAATTATAATTAATAAGATTCACATTACCCGGAAAGTAAATAAAGGTCACACAATGGTATTAATGTGGTATGGTATGGGCATATGTTTTCTACGCCCATTCTCTCTTATAATCCGTTATTCTGTATGTTTGTTGACAAAACTCATCGACGGGTGAGGTTTTCGTGAGGGGAAATAATATATTATCTGCATTTATTCAGTTAGGAGAAGGCTTCTTATAATCTAATATACGAGTAAAGCTGAGATTAAGAACCAGGTGTAGGACTGCACAAACTACTTTGGGGCAGATATTGTCAATTACCAATATTTAGAATAGTAAAAGGCCATCTAAAATTCAAGACCTTGAAAAAAACGATGATGAACTTATTGTTAATAGTATAAAAAAATTGGGATCAACAGCAGCAGGCACATCAACAAGCATTCGAAAACAATTCTGAAGAGGAACTGACTGAGAAACAACTGGAAACATTTTACAGGAAGCCACAAATTAAGCTCTTGAAAGGAGAAAAGTTGCAAAGAAGAAGCAATAAATCACTTAAGTAGTCTTTGACCTGATCAATCGAAGAAATAGAAAGAAGAACAAGAATGCGGGAACTGAAGAAGGATATATTGGCCTCAAAAGGTTAAGGAACGAAATTAGTCGCAAACCTAGGATTACAAGAGACATATGGATGTAATACATGTGTGACAAAATAACCATTCTCAAGGAAAGGTAATTGACAGGATCAAATAAAAAACTTTATTGATGATTTCTCTTCAGAACAAATAAAATCGTTTTTTTATTAGCAACGTATCATTATCCATGCATGATATCATTGCATTTTTTCTAAACGACCTAAAACTATCAACCCATCTTCTGGATGATACTTAATATTATATTGTGATTTACATGTTAAAAGCAAAAACTACCCGAAATAATTCTGCCTTCAAATGAGCGTCAACTTCTAATATCAAAAAAGGCATTTATTCCGTCGAAGAATTCGGTACTAGTCGATATTTCAATTATTTCGGAACGTACACATTTTTCCTCTGCTTGTAAAATGGTATATAGACATCCTGCGAGTATAAAAGCTTTGTGTACGTACATAAGAATGAATAAATGTAATAGGTAGACCAAATAAATAACAAGGGAGTTCAAATAATATGGAAGAGAAGAGAAGGCTTCTGAATACCCTTAATGACAATGGGACAAAAGTATCTTCCTCATCATGAGACATAATGGAGACAGCCGTCGAGGGACATGTGTAAAGCAGGAAGGACTAAAGAAGGCTTCGTGAAAGTTATATGGAACAAGTGATAAAGAATGTGAAAGAGAAGAATTACGTAAATATGAACAGAATATTTGATAAAAAAACTGAGAGGAGATCAGCGTCAAACCAATTTGAGGATTGATGCCATATTATGATAATGATCGCAGATCTGGCCATGCTTACTAGAATTGTTGCTCAGGAGATAACGTACGATAAAGGTGGTCTGGGATAAGTACTTGAAAAAGATTACACGCGGACACGTCATGGAAATAAGGAAGAAGGAAGCCTGCATAACTCCGAAATTTGTATGGAGACAGCAGATAGTCGAAGTGATTGTTAAAATATGCGTTTAAGGTGGCCTGAACAGGTAATGACATTCGGAGGGGCATACGGGTGCGAGAGGGGTAGCTCGAATTCTAAACGATAACGAAGAGATCGTGACAAAACGTAGACTTCTGTAGACGATACTGGTAAGTATCTTCGAATCATAATGTCTTCTCACCTGCGTTTTTATTTGTTCTGAATAGACATCATCAATGCCAGGAGACTTATTAATCCAAAGGTCGCTTACTGCAGCGTCGAATTCCGATCCTTATTTAGATTTTCCATAATCATCCTTTTACTTTTTTCTTTCCACTTCGGTAGCTTTTGAGGTGATATTTTTTATGTTGCATTACTCTTTTAGATATTCTTTCCATTACATCACGTTGACTTCATTTTCAATCAAAATTGCCCAGTTCCCTTCCATCTGGCACTGCTCGATTCCTGGAAGTGGATCCTCACTATCAATTCGCAGCTTCCAACTTTCCAAAGGTTAGATTGTTTTGTGCACCTTTAGATAGATTTTTCAATTATGTTACTATAGTCTTCCTGGCTTTGCCACTAATTTCGATCCTTATTCTATTGTAGAAATAGTTCTCTTCCTCAGTTTTCACTTTCTGGTACTTGCGTATTTCTTAAATGAAGACCAAGACTTCTTCCGTGATCCATGGCTTCTTATTTTCAACTTTTATCATCCAAGAAATTATTTCGCCACATCCTGTAATCCACATTTTATTTTTTCCCAACGGTCTTCCACTGCTTTCTCGTTCAGGTCCTGTCATATGTTTTTTGCATCTTTTTTTTTTAAATTCCAGCTGATGTTGAATTTTTCATTAGTTCAAATATTAGCCAAGCGTTATTAATCGTTTTCTTCAATTCCTTGATTTTAAATGGCATTATTCATTAAAACACAATGGTCACTATCGATATCCCCTTACAGTGTTACCAAATTAATTTTTTATTTGGGCTGGACCCAAATTGGTGGATCTTCTTATAAACAACCAAATGATATCGTCTTTCCCTTGGAAGAAAATCTGAAAAGTTAACATGACATCATGAAAAGGTATTATTTGTGAGAAATAAAGTTTATTAAAATTAATTTTCATAGTGATGAATTTATTATTACATTTTGAAGAATTTGCTGCGTTAATAACAACTATACACAAAAAAGAGAAATACTCTTTTTAATTTCGCAATGAAAAGTAAGGTCGCGTAATGACAGTAGTACTAAAGATGGAAAGAAGTCATTATTTTTTGAGCTTTTGTCTATCAAAATAAGTCATAATAATTAATTATTAAATGAATATATTCCCCTGCATTTAGGAGAATTAAAAAGGAAATAATTATATCGTAATTTGTTTCCAACTTGTGCCATATTTAAGGTAAATTATGACTTATTAGATTATGAAACTGTTTATCAGCACAATTTTTCCCATGCCGTTCATGATGGTGGAGCAATAAAACCTGTGTCCAAATTAAGGGTTGTAGCTGAGGAAAAACGATGGGAGCCAGAAATGATTTAAAAGTAGGTATGGTACCGAAAGGAAGAATAAGGGATATAAAAAATTCAATGGGTATTTTTCCGGTTTTATCAAAAAAGTGGTAACTAATAGACGGAGGAAGGAAAGGGAAACCGGAGAAATTCTCACATAACGAGTAATATAATAACTCATCTGTTCGCATTAACAGCGTAAACAACTCCTCTTTCTTTACTTTCCGATAGGTACATTGTTTTGGTGACCCATAGGTGGCGATAATTTATCCAGTGCTTTTTTGATATTTACTAATATCTTTGAAGGTAATAAACACAGTAAAAATGCTATAAATTTAATTTTATCTATATTAAAATGTATTCGAAAACAGAGGTTTTACCGAATTTAACAGATTAACGTGAAAAAGAATGGACCCTTGCACCATGGCGGCATTGTAAAAATAGTGATAATTCGTAGACACATTTTGAGAGATTATGGAATAAGGAAACCTGACACGTAAGTCTACTTTTCTATTCTGAATGATTTTTGAAACGCGAAGAGGTGAAATATCGCAAATTAGCAGAGACAAATAAAATGAAGACAATAAATTATTAGTAATTTATCGGCAGAGGAACTCAATTAATAAGTTTTGTTTCAAATTCATTTTGCATCAGTAGTTTTTTTTATAATATTGTTAAGCAGGAACAGAGTTTTATAATTAAAAAAGATGTCAGCACTAAATCCTCTTCATTATAATTATGTCCTGCTGGAAGCGTAGCGATGAGTGCCGCAGGTTTTGAGTGCCGCAGGAAGTCGAAGCATTTAATCGACTGATTAAAGGCCATTTTGAGGGGAACATGGTATAAGTACCATACTCAGCAACTCAACTCCCTTCCCACCCACCGACCACCCGACCCTCCCCGGGCCACCGAGCGGGTCAGCAGTCAGAGCACAGAGCGAGTAAGCAGATCGGATACCTACACCTCTCTCTCTCTCCACTTCCCCTCCCCCCTTTTTCCGAGTCATGGAATTCCCCCGGAGACGCCGTTGGCGGGTCGTATATGCAACCTCCCACCTTTCCGTTGGACTCCCACCTTTCACCTCTCTGGTAAAGTGCAGCGGTGGACGATACGGCTGGGAGGAAAGAACCCAAGGGTGAGGGAGGAGAGGCGGAGGGGGGGCATGCAGAGGGGCCGCTGGGAGGCGACACCGGGATTGCGCGGCTATTGAGAGCAGGCAACCAGACGATGTTTAAGCAATAACGAGCATTACTTAGAGTAATTCTGAGTTTCCTTCCTGAAATCCCTGTCAAATCGTCGTTCGACGCCCCGTTGAAAGTCGGGGGTCTTACAATAGGATATATTGCAAATAAGCATAGACAATTATATGCTTACTTTAAGTGATTAGTAATTTATATATCTAATTCTAAATTCATAAGTAACTTTTGTTTCAAATTCTTATTTCATCATTAGTTCTATATAATATTGTTATGCAGAAACAGTTTTATAATTATAAAAAATATCAGCATTAAAATCGTCTTCATATCAATAATGTCTTGCTAAAAGCGTAGCGATGATATTTCGGTGAGTGCGGGAAATTTAACGGCCAGCATTAAATATCGCTAAACGTCAAACCTCCTGCAAACACAAAATATCTTGTAACGTCAGTTTATGATATCTTCTGGTGATAATTGCTGCAGGATAAACAATGGCAACGCCTTGAAAGTAAAATTTGTTTTGGTACACAAGCATTATATTACCATCTAATTAACAAATGACTACAGTTCTAGTGAAAATATAACTGCGCAGTTCCTCCCCCGAGGAAATCATCTTTAAAAAGATTCATTTAATCCGGAAGGTAAATAAAGGTCACACAAAGATATTCATGTGGTATGGTTTTGGCGTTCGTTTTCTACCCCCATTCTCTCTCTGATATTCCGTTATTCTGTACGTTGGTGGAACTCAACTCATCGAAGTTCGAGGTTTTGGTCAGTTAAAATATAATGTTATAGCTATTAATAAAAAATAAACCTTGGTAAATAATTAGGTAATGATCATCAAGTTAAACTAGAAATAGTATCTCTATTGTATTAATAGCGTTGCTTTTTAACTATTAAGATTGCACTAGTAGAGCAAATTATGCTAAAAAATTTAACACTTATTTTGAATCCTAAACGATTACGAAAAGCACTTCCCTAAACGTATGTGTGACAAACACGGTAACCACAGAGAAACTCAGAGGAGTTGATAAGGAGAAATGTCGTCAAGTTTTGGATCCGCTCATAATGGATTAACATGAAAGATGTTTTAGTTCTTGGCACAAAGGCCACATTAATAAATATATTGCTAGTGAAATTATTTTCAATAAAGTTCTATTGCTGTTCCATCGAGTTTCGATTTTAGACTATAGGAAAAATCGGAAATAACCCTGAACATGAAAATGTGAAAACTAAATAAAATCCTTACAGAATATTTTGAAAAAAGGTGTTGAATGTTTCAGAATACTAGCTATGCTCTACTATTGCAACCTTGAAACATAAAAAGCCACGCCATGTATAATTTTGATAAACTATTTCAGGTACAATTATAAAGTATATGTAATTTCATGTCAACTCAATTTCTGTAGAATTTTTCTTAATTTGTAGAACTATTTTATGGTCACCATTCTGTAACAAAAGGTGAATGGTAACATTAAATGATAATATTATATATATATATAAATTGACTTAACTAAATACCATTTATATCTTCAAATTTATATTGCATTATTAATTTATACTTTCATATTTAGCGGAAAAAGACATTAAAAATAAAAAACTCACATATTTTGATCTTCTCCATATCTATGATTATTTTTGGAAGCGTTACGAAAATATTTCGGTGAGTTCGGGAAATTGACCTATCAGCAATATCACTAAACGGTAAACATCTTGCAGTGAAAAATATCTGGTAGTGCCAGTTCTTGTTTACCTTCCTTTGATTCTTTCTGCGGGAAACAGAATGGGAATGGCATGAAAAAAATTCTTCTTGGCATCCAAATTGGAATTTACAGTCCAATAACAATCACATTTTATGGGGTTAAATATTAATGGCGCAATTGTAAAAGTATTAAGGGCAATGAAGTTTCAGTTTTATATGGAAGGTAAATATAGTTTATACACATTTTTTAAAATACGTTTTGTAAGTTTTAGAATACCTGCTTTTCGCCAATTTCGCAATATTGAAATATAAAAAGCAACACTATTTATACTTGTAAAACTATTTCAGAAGCAACTATGAACAAAATATAAAAACATGGCTACTGTCTTTCTGTTGAAATTTTCTGTATTCATAGAACTAATTTTTGTTTTTTTTTACATAAATTGAAACAATGAATATCATACCTCAGAATATGTAACACCGCCTCTAGTTTTTTACGCTCATTGATAACATTCTGATTGCGTCCAATTGATAATGGTAAAGATGTACTTGTTTTCATACGGATATCCATATCCACGTGTGTTTTGGTGAGTGGAACTCATTTTCTATTCATATTCTGTTTTCTTTCTCTCATGTTTGCCTACGACTAATAAAAATTATAAAATTCAGGTAATGGTAATTGATTTCACAACAAAGTAGAAAAAAATATCATAAGGTAAATATAGGATTTAATTTAAATTCTTGTCATTACGATTATTAGGTTTATAAATATACATCCCGAATAAAAAATATACTTATTGCACATCATTTAATTGCATTTTTTTATTTCGGACATGAACCGTATTTCTGCATTTAGTCATATGCAACATTTTGTTACAAAATTATTTTTACCAAGGTTACTGTGTTATATATGCCATACCCATTTAGTTCGGACTTCTGAAAAACCACCATATTATATCGGCTTCAACTTGAAAGCACATTTGCATAATTTCCTTGAAATTTTTTTAATTATATTGTATTATTCATGGAAAATAGATCTTTATTGAAAATAAATTTACTAGCTATATATTTATTAGTAAATGGTTAGAATATGTGCTAGGTTGTAAACAAATATGCGAAAAAAAATAGGTTGTTGCATTTATCATTGGAATGTGATGTCGCAAAATCAGTGGTGTCGTAAATACGGAAAAAAGTCATTATTTCCTTATTACTTCTAATAGGCAGCCTGAAACTGTCTGCTGATATCTTTTTTTATATCTTACTGAGACCTAATTTAAAAGAATAAGAATCGGAATCGATTTTTCAGATTAAACCTATCAAACTAACCCATTGCAATTATTGATAAACAACAACTAATCTTCTGCAATGTTGAAAAGAGATGAAAAATGGATTAAAACAGGAAAAATTACCATATTATCTAATTAACGAGTTTTTATGTGATGTTAATGGTGACACTTTTATTATGTTTACTTTTCAAATAATAGATTATTTAACCGTACTTAAGTACAATATTTTCATAGCCACTAATGAGCGCTTGTAGAGGGGTATGAGAGAGTAATGTCGCTAGTGGTATTGGGTTAAAAGAAGAAATATACCGAAATATGGTTAAGGTAAATGGCTAAGGGATAGTAGAGCGGATATTTTCCCGTGCATTTAATGCGAAATAAACTCGGCAAAATAAGGTTTTTAAGTAACACTCAATCATCTCATTATTACAGCAATCACACACACACCTCTGAGTACCTAAAATCCCAGGGATGAAAAAAAGCATTAAATGATTGATAACCAATAACGGGGAAGAAAAAGAAACCGAAGAAATTCTTACCAAAACCATTCGTGGCAAAACTCTGGAGTAACAAATGTCTTTCTCTGGTCGGAATTATGGTGAGAATTACTATTTTACCTCAACTATACTTAAGCCAACCTATTTTGGTGTATTTATGGTGACCGTAATATTCCCAGTGGTATTGTTATATTTACCAAATAATTTGATAAAATCCACAGTAAACACATTATGTTACATACGAATGGACTCTCTGCACAATGACGGCGTTAATCAACAACAACTATTAATCTGCAATGTTGAAAAGAGATGAAAACTGGATCAAAACAGGAAATATTATGATATTATGTATTAAACAAGTTTTATATTTAATGTAAGTGGTGACACTTTTATTAGGATACTTTTCAAATAAGAGATTATGAGACCATACTTAAGTACCATATTTCCACAGCCACACATGACGCTTGGGGAGGGGTATGTTATTATCAAATTAAGGGCTCTAGCTGCGAAAAAATGTAGCAAACGGTATTGGATTAAAAGAAGAAAGAAACTGAAATAATGGATGAGGGATTTAAAATGGTAGAGAGAATATTTTTCCGTGCTTTTAATGGGAAGTAAACACGGCAAAATAAGGTTTTTCAGTTTCCCTTAATCATCAAAGTATCACAGCAACCACACACCTACATCTCATTACCTTCGAATACAGGGATGCATAAAAGCAGAAAACAAGCTTTGCTCTACTAGTGCAACCTTGAAACGTAAAAAGCCACGCTATGTATACTTTTGATAAACTATTTCAGGGACAATTGTAAAGTATATGAAAATTCATGTCAACTCGGTTTCTGTTGAATTTTTCTTTATCAGTAGTAATATTTTATGGTCATCATTTCTGTTACAAAAGGTAAAATGTTACATTAAATGATAAACAATTTATACTTAAATCAACTAGATTAATGACCATTATTATCTTTAAATTTGTATTGTATCATTTAGTTATACTTTCATATTAAGCGGATAAAGACGTTAAAACCTAAAAAAAATCTCATATAAGGTTAGTCTCTATTTCTATAATTATTGTTGCAAGCGTAACGAATATATTTCGAAAAGTACGGGAAATTGACCCATCCGCAATATCACAAAACGGTTATAATCCTGAAGTCAAAAAATATCTGGTACCTCCGTTTCGTGATACCTGCCTTTTGTTATTTTTGAGGCAAACCTTATGGGCATGGCATGACATAAATTATTTTTAGCATCCAAATTAGGAATTACATTCCAATAATAACGACATTTTATGTGGGAAAATTTTAATGGTGCAATTGTATTCAGAATTAAGGACTATTGTGAAGTTTCAGTTTTATATGGAAGGTAAATATAATTTATACACATATTTTTATATTACGTCTTGTATTGTTTAGAATACCTGATTTTCCCCAAATGAGCAAAATTAAAATATAAAATTCACCATTATTAATATTTGAAAAACTATTTCAGACACAACTATGAACATAATATAAATACATGGTAACTCTCTTTTTGTCGAAATTTCTGTACTAATAGAAGTATTTTATTGGCTTTATTTCTTTTACGTAAAGTGAAACAATGTTATCCTAACACACTGTAGTTAACCCCGCCTCTAGTTTTTTACGCTCGTTGTTAAAATTCTAATTGCGTCCAAGGGAAAATGGTAAAGATGTGCTTATTATCATAAGGATATCCATTTCCACTTTTGTTCAAATCAACTTTAGCCATTTCATAGGAGTGAAGTGTATTTTAATACTATGCGAAGGTTATTCTGAAAATAATTGAACAAACCTACCAGTTTCCATGATTCCAATGAACCTGTTTGTGTTTTGGTACCAGAGTGGAAATCATTTCATATTCACTTGTCTGTTTTCTTTCTCTCATGTTCGCCTACACCTAATTGAAAATGATTAAATTCAGGAAATGGTAATAGATTTCACCACAAAGTAGAAAAAATATCATAGGGTAAAATATAGAATTGAAATGTAATACTTGTCATTTCGATTTTTAGGTATGTAAATATATATTCCAAATAAAAAATATACTTTTATACATCATCTAATGGCGTTTCTTGTTTCTGACATGAATCGTATTTATTCTATTAGTCATATGCTACATCTTATTACAAAATTATTTTTCCCAAGGTTACTCTGTTATATGGGCAATACCTAAATAGTTCGGTCTTCTGATAAACCACCATATGGTATCAGCTTCACCTTGATACACACATTTGCATAATTTCCTTGATATTATTATAAAATTAATTAAAGTAATCATGGACAGAGGAACGTTATTGAAAATAATTTTACTAGCAATATAGTTATTAGTAAATATTAGGAATATGTGCTAGGTTGTAAAGAAATATGCAGAAGAAAATAAGTTATTGCATTTATCTAGGAAATGTGATGTCACAAATTCAGTGGACTCGTAAATACGGAAAAAATTCATTATTTCCTTGTTCCTTCTAATAGGCAGCTTGTAACTCTATGTTGATATATTTTTTAGTATCTTACTGTACCTAATAATAAAGTATAGTACCTAATATTAAAGAATAAAAATTAAAATCTATTTTTCAGATTTCATCTATCCAATGAACCCATTGCAATTATTAATCAACAAAAACTTTTCTTCTGCAATGTTGAACAGAGATGAAAAATTGCTCAATACAGGAAAAATTATCATATTTTCTATTCAACAAGTTTTATATTTAATGTAAATGGTGACCCTTTTATTAGGACACTCTTCAAATAATAGATTATGAGACCAACTTAAGGACCAGATTTCCATAGTCACTCATGACGATTGGAGAGGAGTACTTTATGATCAAATGAAGGGCTCTAGCTGCGGGAAAATGCCGCAAAGGGTATTGGGTTAAAAGAAGAAAGATACCGAAATAATGGATGAGGGATATCAAATAGTAGAGAGAATATTTTTCCGAGCTTTGAATGGGACTCGGCAAAATAAGTTTTTTCAGTTTCTCTTAATCATCTAAGTTTTACAGCAACCACACACCTACATCTCATTACCTTCGAATCCAGGAATGCATAAAAGAATTAAATGATTGATAACTGATAGACGAGAATGATAAGAGAAACCGAAGAAATTCTCATCAAAACCATTCTTGGAAAAACTCTGGAGTAACAGAAGTTCTTCTCTGGTCGCAATTATGGCGCAAATCACTACTTTTCCTCAACTATACTCAAGCCAACTTATTTTGGTGACTTAATGGTGACGGTAATATTTCCAGTGTTATTGTTATATTTACCAAATATATTAATAAAATCCACAGTTAACACATTATGTTACATACGAATGGACTCTCTCTGCACAAGGACGGCATCGTTAAAATGTGGATAATTCATCAAAACATTTTGAGAAAATATGTAAAAAACATGAATGGATAGACAACTTAACTTTCCTGATTAAACCATTAATATTCAAGATAGTAACTATTGCTAATAAGCGTAGACAAATAATATGCTTACTAAATTATTAGTAATTTATCGATCGAGCAAATAATTATTGAGTAACTTTTGTTTCAAATTCTAATTGCATCACTAATTCCTTATAATATTATAATGCAGAACCATAGTATTATAATTATAAAAAAATATCAGCATTAAAATCGTCTTCATAGAATGATGTCTTGCTGGAAGCGTAGCGATGATATTTCGGTGAGTGCGGGAAATTTAACGACCAGCATTAAATATCGCTAAACGTCAAACCTCCCGCACACACAAAAATGTCTTGTAACGTCAGTTTTTGATATCTTCCGGTGATTCATGCTGCAGGATACACAATGGCCACCCCTTAAAAGTAACATATCTTTTGGTACACAAGCATTATATAACAATATAATTAACTAATGACTTCAGTGGTACTGAAAATATAATTGCGTAATTCGTCCCCAGAGGAAATTATAATTAAAAAGATTCATTTTATCGGGAAAGTTAATAAAGGTCACAAAAAGGAATGTATGTGATATGGATTGGGCGTGATCTTTCTACGCCCATTCTCTCTCTGATATACCGTTATTCTGTACGTTGGTGGAACACAGCTCATCGAAGTTCGTGGTTTTGGTTAGTTGAAATGTAACCTTATCTCTATTCATAAAAAATAACCCTTGTAAAGAATTAAGTGATTGATTATGTAGTAAAACCAGAAATATTTTTCTATAGTGTTAAAAGCCTTGCTCTTTATCAATTGAGATTACACTTGTATAGCTAAGTGTTCTAAAACATTTAACGCTAATTTTGAATCCTAAACAACTACGAAGAGTACTTAGATATACTTATGTGTGAACAAACACGGTAACCACAGAGAACACCACAGCAGGAGGGAAAGAAAAGAGTCGTCAACTGTTGTTGCCCCTTATAACGGATATACCTGAAGGATGTTTATGTTCTTGGCTCAATTGCCACATTGTCAAAATAGGCAACATAAATTCAGCGTGTTTTAACTGGAAAATATATAAAAATAGGAAAAACGAGACGAAAATCTCTAACCACACCATGGGGAAATTTTTCGATTTTAGACTATAAGAAAATCGGAAATAAGCCGGGACATGAACATTTGGAACCTAAATAAAAGCCTTACAGGATATTTTCTAAACAGGTGTTCAATGTTTCAGAAAACTAGCTTTGCCCACCTACTGCAACCTTGTAAGGTAAAAATCCACGCTATGTATACGTTTGATAAACTATTTCAGGGACAATTGTAAAGTATATGAAAATTCATGTCAACTCGGTTTCTGTTGAATTTTTCTTTATCAGTAGTAATATTTTATGGTCATCATTTCTGTTACAAAAGGTAAAATGTTACATTAAATGATAAGCAATTTATAATTAAATCAACTAGATTAATGACCATTATTATCTTTAAATTTGTATTGTCTCATTTAGTTATACTTTCATATTAAGCGGATAAAGACGTTAAAACCTAAAAAAAATCTCATATAAGGTTAGTCTCTATTTCTATAATTATTGTTGCAAGCGTAACGAATATATTTCGAAAAGTACGGGAAATTGACCCATCCGCAATATCACAAAACGGTTATAATCCTGAAGTCAAAAAATATCTGGTACCTCCGTTTCGTGATACCTGCCTTTTGTTATTTTTGAAGCAAACCTTATAGGGGTTGGCATGACATAAATTATTTTTAGCAGCCAAATTAGGAATTACATTCCAATAATAACGACATTTTATGTGGGAAAATTTTAATGGTGCAATTGTATTCAGAATTAAGGACTATTGTGAAGTTTCAGTTTTATATGGAAGGTAAATATAATTTATACACATATTTTTATATTACGTCTTGTATTGTTTAGAATACCTGATTTTCCCCAAATGAGCAAAATTAAAATATAAAATTCACCATTATTAATATTTGAAAAACTATTTCAGAAACAACTATGAACATAATATAAATACATGGTAACTCTCTTTTTGTCGAAATTTCTGTACTAATAGAAGTATTTTATTGGCTTTATTTCTTTTACGTAAAGTGAAACAATGTTATCCTAACACACTGTAGTTAACCCCGCCTCTAGTTTTTTACGCTCGTTGTTAAAATTCTAATTGCGTCCAAGGGAAAATGGTAAAGATGTGCTTATTATCATAAGGATATCCATTTCCACTTTTGTTCAAATCAACTTTAGCCATTTCATAGGAGTGAAGTGTATTTTAATACTATGCGAAGGTTATTCTGAAAATAATTGAACAAACCTACCAGTTTCCATGATTCCAATGAACCTGTTTGTGTTTTGGTACCAGAGTGGAAATCATTTCATATTCACTTGTCTGTTTTCTTTCTCTCATGTTCGCCTACACCTAATTGAAAATGATTAAATTCAGGAAATGGTAATAGATTTCACCACAAAGTAGAAAAAATATCATAGGGTAAAATATAGAATTGAAATGTAATACTTGTCATTTCGATTTTTAGGTATGTAAATATATATTCCAAATAAAAAATATACTTTTATACATCATCTAATGGCGTTTCTTGTTTCTGACATGAATCGTATTTATTCTATTAGTCATATGCTACATCTTATTACAAAATTATTTTTCCCAAGGTTACTCTGTTATATGGGCAATACCTAAATAGTTCGGTCTTCTGATAAACCACCATATGGTATCAGCTTCACCTTGATACACACATTTGCATAATTTCCTTGATATTATTATAAAATTAATTAAAGTAATCATGGACAGAGGAACGTTATTGAAAATAATTTTACTAGCAATATAGTTATTAGTAAATATTAGGAATATGTGCTTGGTTGTAAAGAAATATGCAGAAGAAAATAAGTTATTGCATTTATCTAGGAAATGTGATGTCACAAATTCAGTGGACTCGTAAATACGGAAAAAATTCATTATTTCCTTGTTCCTTCTAATAGGCAGCTTGTAACTCTATGTTGATATATTTTTTAGTATCTTACTGTACCTAATAATAAAGTATAGTACCTAATATTAAAGAATAAAAATTAAAATCTATTTTTCAGATTTCATCTATCCAATGAACCCATTGCAATTATTAATCAACAAAAACTTTTCTTCTGCAATGTTGAACAGAGATGAAAAATTGCTCAATACAGGAAAAATTATCATATTTTCTATTCAACAAGTTTTATATTTAATGTAAATGGTGACCCTTTTATTAGGACACTCTTCAAATAATAGATTATGAGACCAACTTAAGGACCAGATTTCCATAGTCACTCATGACGATTGGAGAGGAGTACTTTATGATCAAATGAAGGGCTCTAGCTGCGGGAAAATGCCGCAAAGGGTATTGGGTTAAAAGAAGAAAGATACCGAAATAATGGATGAGGGATATCAAATAGTAGAGAGAATATTTTTCCGAGCTTTGAATGGGACTCGGCAAAATAAGTTTTTTCAGTTTCTCTTAATCATCTAAGTTTTACAGCAACCACACACCTACATCTCATTACCTTCGAATCCAGGAATGCATAAAAGAATTAAATGATTGATAACTGATAGACGAGAATGATAAGAGAAACCGAAGAAATTCTCATCAAAACCATTCTTGGAAAAACTCTGGAGTAACAGAAGTTCTTCTCTGGTCGCAATTATGGCGCAAATCACTACTTTTCCTCAACTATACTCAAGCCAACTTATTTTGGTGACTTAATGGTGACGGTAATATTTCCAGTGTTATTGTTATATTTACCAAATATATTAATAAAATCCACAGTTAACACATTATGTTACATACGAATGGACTCTCTCTGCACAAGGACGGCATCGTTAAAATGTGGATAATTCATCAAAACATTTTGAGAAAATATGTAAAAAACATGAATGGATAGACAACTTAACTTTCCTGATTAAACCATTAATATTCAAGATAGTAACTATTGCTAATAAGCGTAGACAAATAATATGCTTACTAAATTATTAGTAATTTATCGATCGAGCAAATAATTATTGAGTAACTTTTGTTTCAAATTCTAATTGCATCACTAATTTCTTATAATATTATAATGCAGAACCATAGTATTATAATTATAAAAAAATATCAGCATTAAAATCGTCTTCATAGAATGATGTCTTGCTGGAAGCGTAGCGATGATATTTCGGTGAGTGCGGGAAATTTAACGACCAGCATTAAATATCGCTAAACGTCAAACCTCCCGCACACACAAAAATGTCTTGTAACGTCAGTTTTTGATATCTTCCGGTGATTCATGCTGCAGGATACACAATGGCCACCCCTTAAAAGTAACATATCTTTTGGTACACAAGCATTATATAACAATATAATTAACTAATGACTTCAGTGGTACTGAAAATATAATTGCGTAATTCGTCCCCAGAGGAAATTATAATTAAAAAGATTCATTTTATCGGGAAAGTTAACAAAGGTCACAAAAAGGAATGTATGTGATATGGATTGGGCGTGATCTTTCTACGCCCATTCTCTCTCTGATATACCGTTATTCTGTACGTTGGTGGAACACAGCTCATCGAAGTTCGTGGTTTTGGTTAGTTGAAATGTAACCTTATCTCTATTCATAAAAAATAACCCTTGTAAAGAATTAAGTGATTGATTATGTAGTAAAACCAGAAATATTTTTCTATAGTGTTAAAAGCCTTGCTCTTTATCAATTGAGATTACACTTGTATAGCTAAGTGTTCTAAAACATTTAACGCTAATTTTGAATCCTAAACAACTACGAAGAGTACTTAGATATACTTATGTGTGAACAAACACGGTAACCACAGAGAACACCACAGCAGGAGGGAAAGAAAAGAGTCGTCAACTGTTGTTGCCCCTTATAACGGATATACCTGAAGGATGTTTATGTTCTTGGCTCAATTGCCACATTGTCAAAATAGGCAACATAAATTCAGCGTGTTTTAACTGGAAAATATATAAAAATAGGAAAAACGAGACGAAAATCTCTAACCACACCATGGGGAAATTTTTCGATTTTAGACTATAAGAAAATCGGAAATAAGCCGGGACATGAACATTTGGAACCTAAATAAAAGCCTTACAGGATATTTTCTAAACAGGTGTTCAATGTTTCAGAAAACTAGCTTTGCCCACCTACTGCAACCTTGTAAGGTAAAAATCCACGCTATGTATACGTTTGATAAACTATTTCAGGGACAATTGTAAAGTATATGAAAATTCATGTCAACTCGGTTTCTGTTGAATTTTTCTCTATCAGTAAAAATATTTTATGGTCAT
This sequence comes from Platycnemis pennipes, assembly GCA_933228895.1. Classification (NCBI taxonomy): domain Eukaryota; kingdom Metazoa; phylum Arthropoda; class Insecta; order Odonata; family Platycnemididae; genus Platycnemis; species Platycnemis pennipes. The sequence goes on from OW121846.1 coordinate 31,154,652, forward strand.
CATTTCTGGTACAAAAGGTAAAATGTTACATTAAATGATAAGCAATTTATAATTAAATCAACTAGATTAATGACCATTATTATCTTTAAATTTGTATTGTATCATTTAGTTATACTTTCATATTAAGCGGATAAAGCCGTTAAAACCTAAAAAAAATCTCATATAAGGTTAGTCTCTATTTCTATAATTATTGTTGCAAGCGTAACGAATATATTTCGAAAAGTACGGGAAATTGACCCATCCGCAATATCACAAAACGGTTATAATCCTGAAGTCAAAAAATATCTGGTACCTCCGTTTCGTGATACCTGCCTTTTGTTATTTTTGAGGCAAACCTTATAGGGGTTGGCATGACATAAATTATTTTTAGCAGCCAAATTAGGAATTACATTCCAATAATAACGACATTTTATGTGGGAAAATTTTAATGGTGCAATTGTATTCAGAATTAAGGACTATTGTGAAGTTTCAGTTTTATATGGAAGGTAAATATAATTTATACACATATTTTTATATTACGTCTTGTATTGTTTAGAATACCTGATTTTCCCCAAATGAGCAAAATTAAAATATAAAATTCACCATTATTAATATTTGAAAAACTATTTCAGAAACAACTATGAACATAATATAAATACATGGTAACTCTCTTTTTGTCGAAATTTCTGTACTAATAGAAGTATTTTATTGGCTTTATTTCTTTTACGTAAAGTGAAACAATGTTATCCTAACACACTGTAGTTAACCCCGCCTCTAGTTTTTTACGCTCGTTGTTAAAATTCTAATTGCGTCCAAGGGAAAATGGTAAAGATGTGCTTATTATCATAAGGATATCCATTTCCACTTTTGTTCAAATCAACTTTAGCCATTTCATAGGAGTGAAGTGTATTTTAATACTATGCGAAGGTTATTCTGAAAATAATTGAACAAACCTACCAGTTTCCATGATTCCAATGAACCTGTTTGTGTTTTGGTACCAGAGTGGAAATCATTTCATATTCACTTGTCTGTTTTCTTTCTCTCATGTTCGCCTACACCTAATTGAAAATGATTAAATTCAGGAAATGGTAATAGATTTCACCACAAAGTAGAAAAAATATCATAGGGTAAAATATAGAATTGAAATGTAATACTTGTCATTTCGATTTTTAGGTATGTAAATATATATTCCAAATAAAAAATATACTTTTATACATCATCTAATGGCGTTTCTTGTTTCTGACATGAATCGTATTTATTCTATTAGTCATATGCTACATCTTATTACAAAATTATTTTTCCCAAGGTTACTCTGTTATATGGGCAATACCTAAATAGTTCGGTCTTCTGATAAACCACCATATGGTATCAGCTTCACCTTGATACACACATTTGCATAATTTCCTTGATATTATTATAAAATTAATTAAAGTAATCATGGACAGAGGAACGTTATTGAAAATAATTTTACTAGCAATATAGTTATTAGTAAATATTAGGAATATGTGCTAGGTTGTAAAGAAATATGCAGAAGAAAATAAGTTATTGCATTTATCTAGGAAATGTGATGTCACAAATTCAGTGGACTCGTAAATACGGAAAAAATTCATTATTTCCTTGTTCCTTCTAATAGGCAGCTTGTAACTCTATGTTGATATATTTTTTAGTATCTTACTGTACCTAATAATAAAGTATAGTACCTAATATTAAAGAATAAAAATTAAAATCTATTTTTCAGATTTCATCTATCCAATGAACCCATTGCAATTATTAATCAACAAAAACTTTTCTTCTGCAATGTTGAACAGAGATGAAAAATTGCTCAATACAGGAAAAATTATCATATTTTCTATTCAACAAGTTTTATATTTAATGTAAATGGTGACCCTTTTATTAGGACACTCTTCAAATAATAGATTATGAGACCAACTTAAGGACCAGATTTCCATAGTCACTCATGACGATTGGAGAGGAGTACTTTATGATCAAATGAAGGGCTCTAGCTGCGGGAAAATGCCGCAAAGGGTATTGGGTTAAAAGAAGAAAGATACCGAAATAATGGATGAGGGATATCAAATAGTAGAGAGAATATTTTTCCGAGCTTTGAATGGGACTCGGCAAAATAAGTTTTTTCAGTTTCTCTTAATCATCTAAGTTTTACAGCAACCACACACCTACATCTCATTACCTTCGAATCCAGGAATGCATAAAAGAATTAAATGATTGATAACTGATAGACGAGAATGATAAGAGAAACCGAAGAAATTCTCATCAAAACCATTCTTGGAAAAACTCTGGAGTAACAGAAGTTCTTCTCTGGTCGCAATTATGGCGCAAATCACTACTTTTCCTCAACTATACTCAAGCCAACTTATTTTGGTGACTTAATGGTGACGGTAATATTTCCAGTGTTATTGTTATATTTACCAAATATATTAATAAAATCCACAGTTAACACATTATGTTACATACGAATGGACTCTCTCTGCACAAGGACGGCATCGTTAAAATGTGGATAATTCATCAAAACATTTTGAGAAAATATGTAAAAAACATGAATGGATAGACAACTTAACTTTCCTGATTAAACCATTAATATTCAAGATAGTAACTATTGCTAATAAGTGTAGACAAATAATATGCTTACTAAATTATTAGTAATTTATCGATCGAGCAAATAATTATTGAGTAACTTTTGTTTCAAATTCTAATTGCATCACTAATTCCTTATAATATTATAATGCAGAACCATAGTATTATAATTATAAAAAAATATCAGCATTAAAATCGTCTTCATAGAATGATGTCTTGCTGGAAGCGTAGCGATGATATTTCGGTGAGTGCGGGAAATTTAACGACCAGCATTAAATATCGCTAAACGTCAAACCTCCCGCACACACAAAAATGTCTTGTAACGTCAGTTTTTGATATCTTCCGGTGATTCATGCTGCAGGATACACAATGGCCACCCCTTAAAAGTAACATATCTTTTGGTACACAAGCATTATATAACAATATAATTAACTAATGACTTCAGTGGTACTGAAAATATAATTGCGTAATTCGTCCCCAGAGGAAATTATAATTAAAAAGATTCATTTTATCGGGAAAGTTAATAAAGGTCACAAAAAGGAATGTATGTGATATGGATTGGGCGTGATCTTTCTACGCCCATTCTCTCTCTGATATACCGTTATTCTGTACGTTGGTGGAACACAGCTCATCGAAGTTCGTGGTTTTGGTTAGTTGAAATGTAACCTTATCTCTATTCATAAAAAATAACCCTTGTAAAGAATTAAGTGATTGATTATGTAGTAAAACCAGAAATATTTTTCTATAGTGTTAAAAGCCTTGCTCTTTATCAATTGAGATTACACTTGTATAGCTAAGTGTTCTAAAACATTTAACGCTAATTTTGAATCCTAAACAACTGCGAAGAGTACTTAGATATACTTATGTGTGAACAAACACGGTAACCACAGAGAACACCACAGCAGGAGGGAAAGAAAAGTGTCGTCAACTGTTGTTGCCCCTTATAACGGATATGCCTGAAAGATGTTTATGTTCTTGGCTCAATTGCCACATTGTCAAAATAGGCAACATAAATTCAGTGTGTTTTAACTGGAAAATATATATAAAAATAGGAAAAACGAGACGAAAATCTCTAACCACACCATGCGGAAATTTTTCGATTTTAGACTATAAGAAAATCGGAAATAAGCCGGGACATGAACATTTGGAACCTAAATAAAAGCCTTACAGGATATTTTCTAAACAGGTGTTCAATGTTTCAGAAAACTAGCTTTGCCCACCTACTGCAACCTTGAAAGGTAAAAATCCACGCTATGTATACGTTTGATAAACAATTTCAGGGACAATTGTAAAGTATATGAACATTTTAATGGTGCAATTGTATTCAGAATTAAAGACTATTGTGAAGTTTCAGTTTTATATGGAAGGTAAATATAATTTATACACATATTTTTATATTACGTCTTGTATTGTTTAGAATACCTGATTTACTCCAATTGAGCAATATTAAAATATAAAATTCACCATTATTAATATTTGAAAAACTATTTCAGACACAACTATGAACATAATATAAATACATGGTAACTCTCTTTTTGTCGAAATTTCTGTACTAATAGAAGTATTTTATTGGCTTTATTTCTTTTACGTAAAGTGAAACAATGTTATCATAACACACTGTAGTTAACACCGACTCTAGTTTTTTAAGCTCGTTGTTAAAATTCTGATTGCGTCCAAGGGAAAATGGTAAAGATGTGTTTATTATCATAAGGATATCCATTTCCTCTTTTGTTCAACTAAAATTTTCCCATTTCATACGAGGGAACTGTATTTTAATAGTATGCGATGGTTATACTGAAATTAATTGAACGACCATACCAGTTTCCATGATTCCAATGAACCTGTTTGTGTTTTGGTACCAGAGTGGAAATCATTTCATATTCACTTGTCTGTTTTCTTTCTCTCATGTTCGCCTACACCTAATTGAAAATGATTAAATTCAGGAAATGGTAATAGATTTCATCACAAAGTAGAAAAAATATCATAGCTAAAATATAGGATTGAAATGCAATACTTTTCATTACGATAATTAAGTATGTAAATATATATTCCAATTACAAAATATACTTTTATACATCATTTAAATGCGTTTCTTGCTTATGACATGAATTGTATTTCTGCTATTAGTCATATGCTACATATTATTACAAAATTATTTTTCCCAAAGTTACTCTGTTATATGGGCAACACCTAAATTGTTCGGTCTTCTGATAAATCTCCAAATGGTATTGGCTTCACCTTGATATTCACATTTGCATGATTTCCTTGATATTATTATAAAATTAATTATGGTAATCATGGACAGAGGAACTTTTATGAAAATAATTTTACTAGCTATATAGTTATTAGTAAATATTTGGAATATGTGCTAAGTTGTAAAGTAAGATGCAAAGGAAAAAAGGGTGCTGTTGTATTTATCTTTGAAATGTGATATCGTATATTTAATGATGTCGTAAATACGGAAAAAAAACATTAATTCCTTTTTACCTCTAATAAGTACCTTGTAACTCTATGTTGATATCTTTTTTAATATCGTACCTAGACCTAATATAAAAGAATGAAAATTAGAATCTATTTTTCAGATTTAAGCTATCAAATGAACCCATTGCAATTATTAATCAACAGCAACTTTTCTTCTGCAATGTTGAAAAGAGATGAAAAATGGCCCAAAACAAGAAAAATTATCATATTTTCTATTCAACACGTTTTATATTTAATGTAAATGGTGACACTTTTATTAGGATACTTTTCAAATAATAGATTACAAGACCAACTTAAGTACCAGATTTCCATAGTCTCTCATGACGCTTGGGGAGGGATATGTTATGATCAAATTAAGGGCTCTACCTGCGGAAAAATGTCAAAAAGGGTATGGGTCAAAAGAAGAAAGATAACGAAATAATGGATGAGGGATATCAAATAGTAGATGGACTATTTTTCCTAGTTTTTAATGGGAGGTAAACTCGGCAACATAAGGTTTTTCAGTTTCCCTCAATCATCTAAGTATTACAGCAACCACACACCTACTTCTCATTACCTTCGAATCCAGGGATGGATAAATGCATTAGATGATTGATAACTAATAGACGGGAAAGATAAGAGGAACCGGAGAAATTCTCACCAATACCATTCGTGGCAAAACTCTGGAGTAACAAAAGTCCTTCTCTGGTCGTAATTATAGCGTAAATCACTACTTTTCCTCAACTATTCTCAAGCCAATGTATTTTGGTGACTTAATGGTGACGGTAATATTTCCAGTGTTTATATTGTTATATTTACCAAATAATTTAATAAAATCCACAGTTAACACATTATGTTACAACGAATGGACTCTCTGCACAATGACTGCACCGTAAAAATGTTGATAATTCATCAAAAAGTTATTGTTATTCAAGATAGGAATTTTGCAAATAAGCATAGACGAATAATATGCTGACCTTACATAATTATTAATTTGTAGATCCAGCAATTAAATACATGAGTAACGTTTGTTTCAAATTCTAATTGCATCATTAATTCATTATAATATTGTTGTGCAGAAACTTAGTTTTATAATTTTAAAAAAATATCAGCATTAAAATCGTCTTCAGCTCATTGATGTCTTGCTGGAAGCGTAGCGAGGATATTTCGGTGAGTGCGGGAAATTTAACGACCAGCATTAAGTATCGCTAAACGTCAAACCTCCCGCAAACACAAAAATGGATGTTGTAGTTATTAGCATAATGGCCACATTGTAAAAATAGGGAAAATTATTTGAGCGTGTTTTAACTGGAAAATATATAAAAATAGGAAAAACGAAAAGACAATCTCAATCACACAATGCTGAAGATTTTTTGATTTTAGACTATGAGAAAAATCGGAAATAAGCGAACTTAGGAAATGTGGAACCTAAATGAAACCTTACAGAATATTTTCAAAACAAGAGTTGAATGTTTCAGAATACTAGCTTTGTTCTACTAGTGCAAACTTGAAACATAAAAAGCCACGCTATGGTTACTTTTGATAAACTATTCAGGAACTATTATAAAGTATATGAAAATTCATGTCAACTCAGATTCTGTAGAATTTTTCTTTATTAGTTGAACTATTTTATGGTTATTATGTCTGTTACAAAAAAGGCAAAATGTTACGTTAAATGATAAGTAATATATCATTAAATTGACTAAATTAATGACCATTATTATCTTCAAATTTATATTGTATCATTAATTTATACTTTCATATTCATCGGATTAAGACCTTAAAAATTAAAAAACTCTCATATTATGATCCTCTCCATATAAATGATTATTTTTGGAATGGTTACGAAAATATTTCGGTGAGTTCGGGAAATTGACCTATCAGCAATAACTTTAAACTGTTAACATCATGTAGTCAAAAATATCTGGTAGTGCCAGTTCCTGATACCATCCTTTAATTCTTTCTGCGGGAAACAGAATGGGAATGTCATGAAATAAAAAATCTTCTTGGCATCCAAATTGGAAATTACAGTCCTATAATAATCACATTCTATGTAGTAAATGTTAGTGGCGCAATTCTTTTCTGTATTAAGGACTATTTTGAAGTTTCAGTTTTATATGGAATGTAACTAGAATTCATACACATTATTTTAAAATACGTTTTTAAGTTTTAGAACACTAGATTTCCCAATTGCGCAATATTAAAACATAACAAGCAACACTATTTATCCTCGTAAAACGATTTCAGACACAACTATAAAGCAAAATGTAAATTCATGTCACCTCTCTTTCTGTCGAAATTTTCTTAATAGAACTATTTTATGGTGTTGATTTCTTTTACATAAATTGAAACAATGTATATCATACCTCACTGTTTGTGACACTGCGTCTAGTTGTTTACTCACATTGTTAAATATCTTTTTGCGTCCAAGGGTAATGGTAAAGATGTATTTATCATCATAAGAATATCCATTTACACTTTTTTTCAACTAAAAGATTGTCATCCCATACGAGGAAAGTGTGTTTTAATAACCGGATACCGGATTGCGCGTTAGCTACCCATTTAGAATAATTGAATACTCTAATTTAGGTTAAATAATATGATATAAGTGATATGTAACTTGTGGAAAAATAGGAAAAAGTTAAACTTGATGCTTTCATATAGACATTTTTACTTTGGCATACCTAATCATTTTTAGCTAATAAAAGTCTTATTCCGACATCACTATATCGGACTCATTGTCGCTGTGCGTATCAGCCAGGGCAAGAAGATTTTTAACTTCAGTTGCTAAGTTTACCTCAGTTTTCTCCAACACGCCTGATACTGAAATTTATCGATCTGAGACTAACAATGATGCATGGAATAAATCTTCATTATTTGCCAACCTAGACAATTTCCCCGTGTTCCCCGTGTGATACTCCCAGCATCTTAGATCCTTATTATTTGCCTTTATGACTTCTTCTGAGAAGTGTCCAATTGGAATAAATGATTCCTTGGAAATGAGTGCTAAGTGTACCAGCATCTTATGTACAGTAGATGGCCTGTAATACCGTGCGTAGAGTAGGACATTCAGATCTGTTTATTGATTAGTTTTGCAGCCGTTTCGAGGCCTTTGCTGCGATAGTTAATTGAAGCAGTTAGGGCTAACTCAGCTGGCAACGTGCTGACTCTGAGTTCTTCATCTCTTTTCTCTTTCGCTTGACTCCTCAAATAGTTTTTTTGGCCGTTGCCCTATTTCAACATACTCTTGCGAACATGTAAAATATTATTTATTACTAATCAATAAAATATGGACGTCTTATGAATTAATCGTAATTGTAATAATGGATACTCACCGTGCGTACTGGGAAGACATGCACATGAAGGAAGTTTAAACTACAGCCAGTGTTTGAACTTTTCCCTGAAAAATGTATCCGCACGCGAGCTTTGTTCCCACTTCTCCAGATACTTGGGGAAAAAATTTCTGCATGCAGGGCATCAAAATGTTTTTGGCACCAACATCTCCGTTTAGATTCAATTCAGCAATCAAGTATTCCAGAACGTATTGTTTCTTTGAAGCTAAAGATTATCTATTTCGCTTCATAAATTTCTCGTTCAACTCAAGGTTCGTTAATCTCTACATCTATTACAACTCTTAATACATAATCTTTTAGGGCTGAAACGAGAACATTGAACCAAATATAAGAAAATGCTATACCAAACACAATTGCTGGGCGTATATTGATGGTTAGGTGTCAGGCAGGAGAAGTGTTTCTTTCCTCTTGTGAGTAGGACAAGCTTTCCTCTGCGCGTAGCAGATCAGAACACGCTTCTATGCAAGGCACTAAGTATAAATGAGTCCTGGATCGCTTTCGAAGTGTCAGTGCTTAAAACTATGGCAGAGTTTGTGGGTGGTGATCGTTATCCTGGTTCCGTAATATTCATAGAAATCTTAACGCACGTGCAGAAAGAGTTCTGCTTTGGTGGCCTGAGTGCAATCAATGAATAGCACACGGCTGGGTTTTTAGGTTTTAAGGCAATAAAAGTGCAACCGAAAGCTGCCCTTTTCAGTCAAAATATCTCTTTCGGGTAGGGAGGGAACAGCAAGGGTATTTTGAACTTTTATTGCTCTGCAGAAGGCCTTATCCTATTTCCAGAAGCGAGTGGTGGACAGGGTGGTTCAAACGTAATAGAAATATTAAAATATAGGAATACAAAGAAACAATTAATTGCTGAGTAAACATCTGTAGCTTTTGGTTTGAATTATAATTCGTATTATGATATAAAGGTATATGCTAGCACGTAAACCGACCTTCATTAAAAACAGAGATATACCTCATTGATAAACTTGGTTTAGAGGAATATCCAATACGTGAGAAAAGAATATAATTTAGCCCAAAAAAGTGCAAATTATATATGAAGATGAAAAATCTGATAAACCTCATTGATAAACTTGGTTTAGAGGAATATCCAATACGTGAGAAAAGACTATAATTTAGCCCAAAAAAGTGCAAATTATATATGAAGATGAAAAATCTGCAACATTCCACGAGAGTAACTATTGATAAAACCCCATGGGTCACTGCGCAGGAGCTCGGCCGCCGCCGCTGCGGGCTGAAGATGCGGAGTGGAGCGTTGTACCGCTCAACTTAAAACCGTCTGGAGGTCAGATTAGCAAGTATAAGCAAGATTTTTTTTTTCTTCATGTTCAATTGGCTTTCCTGCTCATTTCCATATGAAAATATTAGAGGAGCAAAGAGGAGCACAAAACGATAATGATGCATTTATTTAAAAAATCTCTAAATAATAGATACATATTTTTAAAAAATTTAATCAGTCAACCAAGTACTCAATTGAAACAATATTATCGGATTTTTTTACTAGGTATCAAGATTCCGTGAAAAAATTAGTGAAGGACACTTATGCCTTCTACTATCAAGGTGAACTTCACAAAAATTGACAGATTCAACGCGACGAGCGTTCAATCCTTGATTTACCCAACTTTCTCGAGTGATACACATTAATGTGTCCTATAGAGAGTCCCCTATATTACCCTATTCTGTAGTCCATATCCTCTACAATAAGAAAACACCATTTAAAGTTTCCTTGCAAAAAGTCGAATAATTGACTTTTGGCCAAGTATTTCCGATTTCGGCGCGCCCGTAGTACGCAACCACCTCCGCCTTGGACGGTTCGTTTATCCTAGCCGTACCTAATTTACCTAACGCCATGGCCAACAACTACACAAAAGGAGAGGGAAACTGAGTTCTAGTCTTCTCTTCACGGGGTCCGTCGGGAATTTCTCTGCCGGATGGGGAGGACCACGGAAAAGGTGTCCGAAATAGGAGAGAAAAACAACGTTGCTCCTAGCACTAAACTAAAAGCCGACCCCGTAGTGAAGGACATAAACGGAAACCTTTCGAATCGGGCCCCACGCAATTGGACGCCATATATGCGATGTGTTTCCTGGGCCGCAGGTAGTAGGTCTAACTCGGGCAACGAGTAGGAATTCTGTTTTTTATTTTTTTATTTTCCATTACCACCGAAAACCGCACCTACCATATTTACATCTGGGTATTTCACAATTGTATTCTTCGAAGGATCTATTCCCCTTCAGAAACGATACTCTTTTTTAAGCATCAGGGGCTATCACTACTGCCCCCTTTGGAAGGCGTTTTCTTAGAAGAAAATAAGATTTCAGGTAGTGTCCAAAGCCTTAGCTTCTGCCACTGCCCAAGAGCCTTACAGCGGTGTAAAGTTGCGAAACACCATTCGCTCATTGCTAATGAATATTAATAACGTTGGTATAAGTAGTGATCTAAATATGATTCGTAAATGACAGATTTCTTTTGAATCCATTCCTGCTACAACTTCGGGACACATTCTCACCCTTGATATTAGGCTACCAAGGCGTCAGTGAATAGTTCATCAGAATAGTTCCGACAAATGAACCACTGTTCAGTAAACTATTCATTAAAAGGGACTATATTGTTCATCACTACAGTAACTGCATCATTCCTTCTTTCTCAGTGGTTCTACTAGAAGCTGGCATCAAGAACATATTCATTAATTTGGACTCGCCATCGTTGGACAAACACAAAAATAATATTGCTTGTTATTATGAATTTATTTACCGATGCTTTTTTATTCAGTGTATATATATATATATCAAATTTACATTACGAAAGACCCACAATATTACTAGCTCGTACGTCCATTAGCTTTCTGTCACTCCCTTTCCATGTACTTGGAGTTTCATAACTCATCGTGACGTGGCTTCAAACTTAAGGTCAGGCAAAAGGAGTATGTCGTCCCAAGTCGAGCAGTTGTACCGCAGGTAACGGATTAACGTGAAAAATGTAGGAACTCTCGACTCAGTGGCGGGATTTTTAAAATGGAGATAAGCAACCCAGCAATTGAAACGTTGAAAATATATTGAAAATAGAAAAAAAATCATAATGATCCCCCATACTCTCCTGAATACTTTTCTATATAAGAGAAGTGGAAATATCACAAATTAACCATTAATATGTTTACAATGTATTATTCGTAATTTATCGAAACTCTAATCGTTTTGGTGATCGTATCGAATAAACTCGAGCATTAAATAATAAATTAACGTACTTTAATTCATTTCAAGACTTATTTGTAGCCGATAAAGAATTTAAAATTTAAATAAATTCAAAATTAAGGATTCTCTTCAGCCCTGTGATGTCTTGTTGGAAGGGTTGCGATGATATTTCGGTGAGTACGAGAATGTTGCCAATTAGCATTAAATATAGCTTAGTAGGAAACCTCCCGTAAACAAAAAAATATCTTGTAGCGTCAGTTCGTCATTCCTTCTAGTGATTATTGCTGGAGGAAGCAGATTGACAATAGCTAGAAACAAAACTTCCTATTGGTGCACAAGTAGTATATTACCGTCTAATAATAATAATCACATTTGCTGAAGTGATGTAGTGATAATTTAATGTTGCAATACTATCCTGTACAAAGGAAAATGTAGAATATTCAGTTTTATGCGGAATTTAAGTCAATGCAGAGCATTTTTAAAATACTTGTTGAACGTTTTCAAATACTAGCTTCATTCTCCTAGTGCAAGCTTTAAATCTAAACAGCAATACCATTTATACCCTGAAAAAACAAGGTTGATGCCACTGTAAAGCTAAATATAAATGCATGTTAACTAACTTTCTGTCAAATTTTCATTTGGCGGTAAAACTATGTTATGTTTTCGATGTATTTTACAACAAGAAATGCGATAAAATAAAATAATCCTCACTGCTGGAAACTCTGCGTCCAGTATTGTACGTCCATTGTCAAATATCTGTATGCGCTTAAGGGAAAATGCAAAGTTGTATTTGTATTTATAAGGATATTCTTTTACACTTTCAGTTGAATAAAACAGTGCCTCCACAAAAAAGGAAAGAAAAAATTAAATACTTTGCAAGGAATTTTCTGAAAATAATTGATCAATGCCGCTTTCCGTAGCCATAAAGCACCTGTTGGAGTATTGGTACCAAAGTGTATTTCTTTCAGTTTGTCATTTACCAATATATATGCTCAACGAATAATGAATATGATTAATGTCAGGCACATAACAAATGATTTCAACACAAGGTTGAAAACATATAACATGATATTAATGAATATTTCTCGGGCTCGTTAATAGGCTCCATCAACATCGCGTAATCAATTCTGTTCTGGTATAATTAAATTTCTGTACGCCAGAATTGCAAAGGGATAGGAGGCATTTAGTTGCTAAAAAGTTATGGCACGTGTAGTTTTCTGTAGTGACATTCTCCCGTTTCAATTTCCTAATCCCGTCCATTAGCTATGAATCCCTTAATTTTTTCAACCCCTCCGAGATTCTCGGTGATGAGACTTGCCGCAAATGGTCGCAGTGATACTGACAGAATTACGAAAAAAACAAAAAAATATCCACCCATTTTCTTTAGATTCTGAGTACAACAGAATCTCCTTCCTATCATTTTTTATCCCACCCCCTTCCTATTGGTCCCTTCCTTCATTAAAACCAACACGGGCTCCCAAATTTTTTTCTGACTTGGCGCCTGATTATCTTTCTTTCTCCGTTACGAATTTTCTATCAATATGATTCCCCCCCCCCTTCCGAGGTTGTTACAGGATACGGAATGACGTAAGATAAAAGTAAACATCCTATTGGTTCACAAAGAGTGAACTACCATCCAAATATAAAATCATGAATAGCGCTTTTGAAATATCTCGTACCACATTGAAAAAACAAAAGTGCGTTAAAACTAAAAATTCTTTATTGCTCGAGAAACTTGTTCTAATTTTTAGCACCCAATGCTAAATGTCTCCGTCTCCTTAGTAGAAGCAGTAAACTGATATTGTTAATCACAACAAGCTTAAAATTTAATCTTCAATATAACTGAAAAGACCACCTCCACTAGCACATAAAGTGAAGTTTATTGCACCGCAAGCATTCTTCATGAAATACGTAACTATATTGCATTACATTAGTTTAAAAGGCCCTATTGGTGTTTTGCACCATAATGAATTACTATCCTATTGTACAATATTATGTTCGCTCAGTGAATAAATTCAATTATTACCTCAGGCCAATAAAAGACACCATTAACACAATGCACTCATCATGTCATATGATATTGAGTGTATGGTATACAGAATCTAGTCAAAAAAATTATCGAGTCTTTATAGTGCTTAACCCCTAAAAAAGGTTCTTTTTATCTACACCATTCATATGCGATCTAAATTCCTGACCTAAATCTTGAATTTTTGTGAGTTCGCCAATTTTTTAAGTTCTTGTTTACCTGAAGTTACAGGAAATAATTTAATGACAGGATTTGAATGATACCTTGTCAAATACTTCAGTTTTATCGAATGCGATCCATATTTTGGACAATGTTCTTCAGATTTCACTGCTGGTAAAAACCAGTGACACATTTACAGCTTAAAAACCACCTGAAACTGAGGTTATCTATCAATTTCGTATTGCTCGAATATCGTCCTGAGAAACGATCGACAAGCCACCCCGAAGGCGCGACAGCACAAGAAGTTACGTTACAGCCATTATGAACAAGGAAACGAATTTCGCAGGATCTAAAATTGTGAATTTAAACGATACTAACGTTTGGAATATAAGAGCGACAATCCGCAAACAGCTGTAATACTGAGCATGCTGCCGGATATCATCAGGATATGGCACTCCATTGGTAGTCCTGATCGAGGCCGTTAATTTCAAGTTCGATAGAAGCTTAGGCAACACTGCAGTTTGATTCTGTTACGCATGCTGCATAATCATTAGGATGCTATAATAAGGAAGGCGCTTGTGAATAAATTCCTAGGCATATTTAAAACAGGTCGTATTTTTCTGGCCTCTTTAAAACGTTAAATCAATTACTGGGGCTTAAATTAAATTTGTGAATTTACGCCTTTTCCTTATAGAGAAAATGTCAGATCAATCTTACATTTGAAAGTATAAGATTTTGAACTACGGTTTCAGAAATGTACTATTTGCCAAAACTTCTTTGTCGAGAAAGCGCAACCAATGGTGTTTAAACAAAATTGACAACGAAAGTTAAGTCCATTAAAATGGAAATTATACGCCATTACCGCCTGAGACTACCTTATAATTCTTCTCGTAGTTTGGGATTGAGGCATTAACTCCGTCTACTGTCAGAATATTATTCTATGTTAGGATGAGGTAACGACGTGTATTAATCGCCCTGAAAAAAACTATTCCCCTGTGATCATTTTTGTCCCATTTTGGCTTATTGGGGGAGGGAGGAAGGGAACTTCTGGGGGCTGTGCTATTTAGTCTTATATGTGGGAGAGGTTATGTCCCAACGTCAAGTGGGAAGGGCATACACTCAAAGCGCTCCTTGTAAACGTGATCTGAGGGGGAGGGGAATGACGTTTCTTGAACTATAAGAATGAAGTAGGGGAGGGTTAAAAGGACCGTTATTGTAAGAGAAGCCCCCTTCAGGATTATGAAGTCATATGCTTGGAAAGAAGGAAGGTACAGAACCCGGGCCATCTTGGGGAGAGGCCATTTCTCTAACCATAACACCAACCTGGCCCCGAAAGCATTTCCTGCCTAAGGCTAAGAATAATATAATATGAAAAATATAATTGGTAAAAACTTAATATCAATTAACAGTACTATCCAAATTAAAAATACGAAACAGAAGCACCACCTGAGAAGCTGATAGATAGTAATAGGCAGTAGAAAGTTGACAATGTGATTCGATATACGCTTGGTAGGTACACTGAATCTACCATCAAAAGAAAAGAATTATATCGTTTCTTGCGTATTACATATCATTTATTATATTTTTATTGATCTCTTTTCTTCATTATCGTATAGGTTTCAAGCAATGAAGAAATTGCGCGTGAATTAATAGAAAAAATATGCATTTAAAAAAGATAGGCATATGGGTGGACGCCATGATACCTCCAGCCATACACTTTAACTTTGGCTCCAAGTGTGCATGGTATATATAGAACCAGACGCAAAGAATCCTTATTTATTGTACTTTTTTAAATTACAACAAAAAATAAGGTTACGTCGTAACAAGTCATCTATGTTTAGCATTAAAACAGAAAAGACATTTATATGAACTCGCAACGGGAGTACAAGGGACTTGACGCAACAACCTCTGAGCGGTCATGTCAAAGTTCTATCAAGGTGAATATCACAGTGGGCAACTTGCCGTTGTAAAACTAAATTTCATGAAAAAAGGAATCTAACCACAAAAATACACATTTAATAAAGGGATTGAAATCCTTAAAATTCATTAAGTTTAATATAATGCCATTTTGTAACAAGAAGACGAATTTGAGAACACTTCACTCAAGGATAGAGCAAGACTAATCTACGACGCTAGTGAATCAGAAATTAATTGTCTTATGAGTGTCTTGAATCGCTGGCCAGTCGTAAAAAAAGGCTAGCGTGTGCGAATTTGGGAACGTATCTCAGATTTGAAAGTGTTAGTGAAATTTGTAATTACATATTCAACGTTACGAACTAACGATATCCATCCATTTCCATTCACTCCAGAGAACGTTTTACATCTCATTTGAAGAAGAAAGAAGTATTTTGAGGTATTGCCATTTTTCTGTTTTCATATAGCACCAATGCGAACTGCATAACATCTGCTCGGGCAGTATGGATATCGTATATCCGAAAATAATTTAGATTGAGCGCAATATAATGCATGAACATGTATTAAAAGATAGGCTAGGTACCATTCAGATAATGTAACAGTAAGAGAAATGATTTTTAATTCACATAGATACTGTGAAAATCTAAATCCTGGAATATACAAAATATCTCTTTTCCCGCTACGCATGTGCTAAGACATTCTTCCTTATTATGGATCAATGTTTTGCAATACAATGCGCTAATATCACTCGTGACATATAATTACCCCAATAATATAAAAATTATTATCACCTCAACAGTATGCGTGGCTGAAAAATATTACGTCTAATTTTGAAATCAAATTGTGAACCTGGCCTGTTTTCTATCACTATGAATATTTGTTCCAATATAAAGCTTAATTACTCAAATCTCTTGTGCTCTATAAGGAATTTCTAGATAAGAAAACTCTTTGAGAAACTAGACCTCATTTTCAATCAAGGGTTTCAAAAATTGCAACCCTGACAAGTGCAAGCTGCGAGTAAGGTCCAAGTCCGTCATTACCAGTCATTTTTTCAGGTGATATGCAATACTAAAAACAACTTAAGAAATTTATTTTGAGCACTATAACCTCTACCATCTATATCCTCTACCACTATATCCTCTACCATCCATTACAACCTCTGGTTCTTGCCTTGAAAAAAATCAAAGCTTCTCAGTATATGCGGATTTTCAATCTGGATATTATTAAACGATTTCATCAAATTGACTATCATCTTAATCTGAGGAAGATTTTATGCCCTGTCAAGATTTTTTCTTCTTTTTTAAACTCAATAATTACTTTCTTAGTCTCAAATATCACATGTGAAAACGAAACAATCATTAATTTTGTAATTGGTCAATGTAAACATTTACAATCTACAGTCTAAACTACAGATCTGCTCAAAATGGCTACGAAATAAATTATACCTATTGCACAATAACTGAATAATCCACGTGCAATTAAATTGTAACCAAGAATAAAAATATTAACCGAAAGATATGCATAGTCATTATTTATTTTGATTTTATTTCGCTGTTATGCCGATTTGTTCATTTTAATATCACGCTGACCTAGCGGCGGAAAAAAGAAACTAAACTCAGCGTTCAATTCACTGTTTGTTTACAAGAAACATGCTGATGATTGGAATGATTCAGAAAGCAAGAATATTTATGCATTTTTTAATAATTGATAATCTTTCATTACCTCTTGTACAAATATATCAATGGTTTATTAGGTCCATGTGAAAATGATGAGATTGAATTTTTAGGCCGACGTTTCGGAAATTATATTTTTCCTTCATCGGGGCTTTACAAAGTTTAATGCCAAAATATACACGAAATAACTTTTGATGCATTTAATTGTGATATATCACAATTCAATACATCAAAATTAAAAATTATAACACATAGTCCTGGAAACCAAATTGTAAACAATTCACCTCAAAAGAGCTTAAATGAATGTAAAATATATGTCGTGTATTTTTTGGCGTTAAACTTTGTAAAAAAATTAAATTGTAAAATATTTTTGCATTTAAAACATCCTGTTAATAATTTTACCAATGTTAATTGGTGGTTCATCCCATTTTAGCCCTGATGAAGGAAAAAATATAATTTGCGTAACGTCGGCCAAATTGTCCTTATCATGTTCGCATGGACCTAAACTCGTGAAAAAAACATTTATATATTTATAAATAATCGTTTTAATCGCAGCAGAAAAATCAGTGCAATGTAAAGAAGGATAATAAAAAAAATTATAACATTTTTTTTAGTATTAAGTTTACATTTTAGCCTACATCACTCACTGATTTAAAATGTATGCATAGAAATTTACATGGAAATGTACCTTAATCACACAGGCCGAATATTGCTTTAATTTACTTATACAACCCAATTCCCACATTTAACCGAACTTTGCTTTTGATTGTGAAGCACTTATCAGAGGGCATGCATTATTGTAGGAAATAGTGTTTGCATTAAGATATTCAAAATGAAATCAACACTTTTATCCACTTATAAATTAATTGTACAACATGACGCACTTTGAATTCCTAGATATTGGACTTTATTTTAACTCATAAACTCTAGAGTAACGAGGGCCCACATTTCACCTAATAAAGAATATTCCGCTTAGTGTTTCAGGAGAGGCGACCGACAGCTGAGGTCATTTGCGCCAATTCAGACGGGTGTGTAATTGGATAATGCTAGGACTTTTCCGAAAATGGTGGTAGGGAGTAGAGAAACCCACCGTCGGTATAAGTTGACTCTTACATCTACATGTACAAAATATCCTGTAAGCCACCATAAAGGAGTGTGGCAGGGGATGAATTCTCACCAAGCATGCACTACATATCATACATAAAAAATGATTAGTAATATTATACTAGTCTAACCTACACTTTTAGAAACAGATAAAAATAGCAAACTAAGCATGCAAAAACATGTTGAAGTTAACTCTAAGTTCATAGCCTTAGTGTGTAACTCTTAGTTACTTAGTATGTTAACTCATTATAGTACTTAGTAAGTTAACTTAGTATGTAACTCATACTCTTAGCAGTAGTTGAAGTCATACTCTTAACCAGTGACGCCAAGGGGACCACAGCTTAACGACCCGTCCGACGGACGGATTACTGAACCTGTCATGTCCTCCACAAGACACTGAAGAAGGGACCGGTTTGACCGAGAAAAATCCGCCTCTGTGGGGAATCGCCCGAGATTTAAGGTTGGAAGGCCAGTACTTTAGCCACCACACCAACCCAATCCTCAAAGACTATTCTATATGATGCTATTTTTCTGTTAACAAATGTGTGGCAAAACCCTATAGAATTAACGCAAACATCTGATCATTCAACGTGCTATTTCCCCAAAAGAATTGCACATGAACTAAAAATGCACTAACGATGTCGCACATTCGAAATAATGAAACCGGGATAAATGTAAGCTGGAATAAATTAAAATTTAGGATACTGTCAGGTGACTCAAAAATAACGCAAATCTTGTTTCTGCGACACAACATGTGAACACCTCGATTCAGATAGGATTCAAATCTTTCTGTTGGCATAGAGAATCTGTTCATCACCAACCAAATTCCGCTTCAAGTTAGAAGAAACTCCTTTTTACTACTAAGTGTAACTTAATCTGAGATCCCAAACCTTTACACCAATAACAATACATCTCATGACTGCTGTAGAGCATTTGCTCCAATTCGTTATTCAAAAATACTGCGTCATTATTGGCATTTAATTCTAAACAGCTCCTTTAAAAAAATTGTTTAGCATTATGGTTTTATAAGACCAATACAAAATCAAATTATTCATACCTAATATATTTCTGTATGCAATGCTAGAATATTAAATAACCGGTGAAAGTATTGCCCACGCTTAAAATCAAGGGTTTCATACAACTTTCACCCTGATAATGTGACAGCATCGAGGAAGGTTTTAGATAGTTGCCCTTAAATACACATCTTGAAGATGTTATGTTATGTTAATTGCTTAAAGGAAGCACTCAGTAGGTCTCAACGTCATTGGAATAAAGCCAAAACTTTTGAGTTCGTTATTATTAAGGTATTAATGTACATATAAATTACTAGAGCGAGTTTGAATTAATTAATGACCTGAGAATAAATTGAAACGATCATGAAATTTTAAAACTAAGATATTCATCAGTATTCATTATTTTCATTTAACTACAATAATTAGGCAATCGGTTCAATTAGGCATAACACTTACCTTAATGCTGGAATAGGAAACTAAATTTAGCGTTTAATACATTGCAGGTAGAGGAAAGTAAGCCTACTAATAAACAAGCGAAAAAATCAGCAGAATGATTCAGTATTTTTTAAATACATTGTAAAAAAGGAACACACAAAAAAAGTTTAAAGAAGTTCCACAGAGAAAAAATCATTCGCCTTGACCAGGACTCGAACCCGGGCCCCTGATTTCCGGCCAGGTGCTGTACTAGTTGAGCTACCAAGACGTTCAGACATCGGCCGAATTCGGCTTAACCTCGTGGATGGTGGCGCCATGCGCACGACTACGGCTGCATTGTGACATGATATGTCCCGCAGTCCGTTAACACCTAGTTCCTTTAAAGTCTCGTTGATTTCCACGGAGAAAGAGGACGTCTTGGTAGCTGGAGGTCGGACGTGTGCGAGAGAGCTCTGTGCCCAGCAGAGGTGGTGTTTTTTCCGGCTAGTGAAGCCTCGATCGCCGAGAGCGGAGAGACCAGCTCCCGGACTCTGTATGAGGCCGAGAGCAGTGAGTAGTGTGATTCGGGTTTTTTTTAATCTACAAGGACGAAGAAGCCCGGTCTTCATTTTTGTTTCTACTTCTTTCGAACTTATTATTTTCTGCCGCAGGAGTGGTCCGCGGGGTGGGAGGTACCGCGCAGTTACTGCTCCCTCAGTTTTTGTTCTTTTTTCTTGTTGCTACGAAATCTATTGAAGATGGATCAACAGAAGACTTCTGATATCCGAAGAGGAAACTCCTTTGTCATCAAATGTGACGAAACGAAACGACCACCGAAGCCGATTGAGATCCACGCATTTACAATGGACATGATGGGTCCTGCGTTCTCAGATATACGAGCGATTCAGATGAGCATAGTTCAAAAACATCGTGTGTTTGTTACAGTGACCAATGAAGAACGGTTGCTGGAAATATTGGAGAAAAACACTGCACAACTTTCCTTTCCGGGAGTTGAAAACCCACTTTTCTGGGTTGATATTGAACCGGTCGCCGGATCACCAGTGAACGTTAAGATAATGGAGCTCCCAATCGAAGTTGAGTTAAATGACATCAAACAAGAACTTCTGCAGTACGGAAAAGTACATCGAATATGAGAAAACAGATGGAGCGGGAGTGGCATGGCGCCGGTTTTAACGGGTACGAGGATCGCCAGGATAACGGCTGAGAGAAACATTCCCTCTTACCTCACAATAAGAGGGAATCGGGCCATCATCATTTATGAGGGTCAAAAGAAGACATGTGCTCGCTGCAACGATGAAGGGCACGTAAGACGGGACTGCCCAAAAACCGGACCTTGGTGAGCTACGCAGATATAATGCAAAGGCAAGACATGGATGTTTACGACACTGAGGCAGACCTTCTGAAGAGAGGAAGAGGGCTGCTTGAGATAGAGTTAGACACTGCGGCAACAAGACTAAGAAGAGGGGTCTCCATGGCAGGGGAAAAAGAGGAGACGGAACTACTCTCCTTGCAACCCGATGGAATGAGGAGGGAGGCAAAGAGACCCGTTGAACACGAGATGAAGAAAAGAAAAACAGAAGACCGAGTATCAGCAGTCAAAAGAGGCTCCGAAAGAGAAGGAATCGGGAGCATAGGGGAACAAAGTGAGTGTATCAGTGGTGAACGGGAGGAAGCGAAGGAGGAGGAGGAGGGACAAGTGGGAAAGGGAATCACGGTAAGTGCGACGACTGGCATGGAGGAGGAGGGGGGGATGTCCTCCTCCCATGCTCACAGCTCCACGGAAGGAAAGGGGAGTCCCGTGAGCATTGGCGATAGTCGAATGCAAAAAGGTGTTGAGCAAGTCTGGGGACAGACCATCACACGGATAGCAGAGGAGATGGGAGGGGCGGAGCATTTTACACCGACTTGTGGGGCAATACCAACGAGTGCAGAACTAAGGAGTGGGAGAATAGGGGAGGAGGAGGAAGCGACAGCACAAAGTTCTCACCTCCATTCCTCTTCCTCTTTCTCAACAGGGGAATTAGAAAAATGTGAAATTGGGAAGGAGGAAGGAATACCAAAAAAAAAGACTTAAATGAAGGGGAGGGGAGGGAAATGGGTGGCTCAAATATTGAGCCCCAAATAACAACTTCCTTTTTTGCAGAAGCAGACTTTTTCTCCAACAGTATCAACTTCCAAATCCAGGCCCCTGGGAGCGTGGACCTGACTCCTCAACCCCGGGATTTCACTATGATGTTTCCTGATGACTTCAGGGATAGATCGGGAGACAGCGGAGAAGAAATCACCGGAACAACCAGCCAAAAGAAAAAGACGAGGAAGGGCCTCCGTCGAGGGACCCGGCGGTAGGGGGCCAAACAGGGGACGGGGGAAGGCGGACCGAAGCAAAGAGCGGAAAAACGGAGGGGAAGCAGTGGGAAGAAAGATAATTACTTGCCGAGAAACTGATTTTTGTTAACGCCATTAGCCTTAAGTGTGTTAAAAATCATTCCAGAATTCTTTTGGGTTCAAGTTGATTTAACACGTCATGCGAAGAATTTTAACATTGAATATTGCAGGAATACACAGCCCCATAAAACTATGCATACTTGAGTCACTTATTGACCAGCAATAAATTGATATTGCCATGCTACAGGAGGCGATGGGGATAGAAACGTGGCATTTTCGAAACTCCTATAAAATAACAAATTTTGACGAGTCATCGAGAGGCACCGCCTTTCTAATAAAGAACGAAACCGATGCTAAAGGAATACGTCGGCATGAGTCTGGTCGCATGATTTCGTGTAAAATTGAAGATACGACTCTGATTAATATCCATGCACCCTCAGGTGAGGAAAGGCGTGTAGAAAGAGAAACTTTTCTCACGGGCACTTTGGTTCCTTATTTACAGAGCTTTACCGGTAAAGCAATACTTGCGGGGGACTTTAACTCCATCTACGAACGGGAGGATAGTGAATCCAACGCTAAAAAGCTCACATACCGTCCCAGCCGAGCGCTTTTACGGCTGATTGACTCGTGCCAGTGCATAGACGTAATGAAAAAACAATTAGGAGAACGCCCTCCGTTTACTCGGTGCGGGAAGAAGGGGAGGACGCGCATAGATTACTTTTTCGCATCGCAGATGAGAAAGGAGGATAAAACAGAGGCAAAAACTCTGCCAGTAGCATTCTCCGACCACTGCGCCTCAGTGATTGAATTGCGAACCTGTACGCCCGTGATAAGGACCCCCACCGGATCACCCCGGCAATGGAGATTAGACATAAACATTATAGAGGTAACGTCGATCAGGGAAGAAATAATAAGACAATTGGAAGACATGATAGCCTGTAAACCACAAAATCAAGCATACTCTGATTGCTGGGAAAACATATTCAAGCCCTCAGTAAGGCTAAAGTTGCAGAAACACACTCTTCGCTATAAAAAGGAGCAGAATGCAACTCTATTTTTTTATAGGGAAGCTCTGAGGGAAGTTTGATTTACCTCAGACAGGCCACAAAATTTCTAGGAACAGGTAAGACTTTTGAAGCGCATCATATTAGAGAGGGAGAAAAAAAAATGCCACCAACATATGGCAACAGGAATCGTGGCAACAAGGGAAGGACTTTAACTTAGAAATGATTGCGAGAAATATTAGATTACTTAAGCGATCCGAACGTGAGACCCCACCAGTGGGTAGCGGAGTTAGGGAGACGGCTTAAAAGATTTGCTAGGCCCGCGTTCGAGCACTACTCCAACCTGTTCAACAGATATGGGCACTGCCCATTGGGCAGTGGAACGAAAATGAAGCTCCGGAATCAGGAGAGCTCCCTACCCTAGAAGAAGGGGATAGAGAATTCCTGGGGAGAGAGATAGAAACAAGTGAGCTGGATGTCGTATTGAAAAAAGCTCCCTGGGGAAAGACACCCGGGTCGGATGGTCTCCCTTTTGAATTTTACCAAGTATTTTGGCCAATTTTACCTGAAAGGTTTACCGAAGTTTTTAGACAAACCCTGAGAGATGGGTTTTTAATAGATTCACAGTGATTAGCGCACATTACGCTAATACCAAAACTACGAAACCAAAGAGTTTTAAAGACTTTAGACCAGTTTCTCTTTTAAATGTAGACTATGAAATAATGACACATGTATTTAGTAATCACCTGATGGCCCTGATAGACAGAGTAATACACCCAATGCAATACGCGGTCTCGCCAAGCAGAAATATCTTAGACGCTACTCTACTAATACGAGATATGGTTTTGACGTCGGACCTTCACGGAGAAAACTTTTTCTTGGTATTGGCCCTCGATCTAGAAAAAGCCTTCGATTTCATTCGGGTGGAATGGATCGTCCTACTATTGAAGAAAATGACCTTCCCGACATAATTCATTAATGCAGTTCCAACCTTCTATCAGAATATAAAAGCAAAAAAAAATTCGCATTTCAAAACCTCGGCATTTAGCATTAGGGACTCAGTAAGACAGGGATGCCCCCTCTCGATGATTCTTTTTGCCATTGCATTAGACCCTGTCTTGCGTCAATTTAAAAAAGACGGTCTATGAATACTGCGCCACGGAAACCGATGCGTAGGAATAGCATACGCTGACGATATCACCCTATTCCTTACCTCCCCAGCACAGATAAATCAAGCTGAAGCTACACTCATAAAATTTGGAAAATGTGGCCTGTCCCTCAGCAAGTTCAAGTCCAATCAACTATTGCTCACAAGAGAGTGGGGAGACCATAGATCAGATTGGAATCCAGTGCCTGCGATAAATATTTTAGGGCTCCACAGGAAAAAAAAGCCAGAGGAGATGATAGACAAAAACTGGAATACGGCGGTCGCCTCGGTGAAATGTAAGGCGGAAAGCTTAGTTGGTCCACGCCGGCCGATAACAATAAGAGCTAGTTTAATAAACCAGTTAATACTCCCAAATCTATGCTTTGTTGCTCAGATTTGGCCATGCCCAAAAAAATTATTGCTCTAGCGATAAAACACACAAATATGATGCTCTGGGATGGCTACTTCAAAAAGGTTACACGTGGACACCTTTATAGAAGTAGAGAGGAGGGAGGACTCGGCCTGAACGATATAGATTTAAAAACTAAAATTTTGTTTGCAAAAAATACCCTCAAAATCTTGGGTGGAGACGAAGGATGGCGCAATTCTTTGCAAAAAGATGCGTGGACGGCGGCCTCCACAAATAATGACTTTCGGAGGGGCATACGGGACACGGAAGAGGTAGCAGGTATCCTAAAAGAAAACGATGCGCTAGTGACGAAACGTATGTATGACCGAGCAAGGGAGTTACAAACGAAACAAGTAGGAGGACGAAAAGGGAATTCTCGTCAATGGAAAAATTGGGCCTCGAAAACATCGCCCCCGGAAACGAAGAGTAAACTCTTTGACATTGTCTGGGAAATAGTCGTAATAGGTGAAGAAAAATGCCGTTTCCAAATGACCGCAACGCCTCTTTGTGTCAGGTGTGCCTCTCTGCCACTATGTACTGGGGTGCAAAGACAAACTAAAAATATGGGAGACAATGAAAAAAACTGTATAAGGAATGGGGCGTTTTCGGTGAAGGTAGCGTAGCCGATAAGGACCTCCTTTCCTTCAACTTTCGCCTTTTTCCAAAAGCCCGAAATGACGCCATGGTCACAGTAACAGAAAACTATATCTCTATGGAGCTAAGAAATCGGTGTGGAATCAAAAGAATTCTGGATAATAAAAGGAAATGGCACTCGGCAAGTGCTCACGGTTTTGTAGAAATTGCAGTAAGAAGGATCACTAATATGTGTTAATGAGCATTCCATTTTGTGGCACCTTTGCTCTTCTGTAAGAGGTGAAACATACAATTTTGTATAATACATTGAAAATGCTTTATGTACTACAATTGAGATGAAATAAAATCTGTGTTGGACCGTAGCTCAACTGGTAGAGCACCTGGCCGGAAATCAGGGAGTCCGGGTTCGAGTCCCGGTCAAGGTGAATGATTTTTTCTCTGTGGAACTTCTTGCTATAGCGCAATTTTCAGCGGGTGACGTCGCTAAAGTTTCCGCGGCCAGTTTGCGGTCCTTGAATTCGTTCTAAAAAGTTTAAAACCTACATTCGGATATAACTATAAATGTCTATCATGCGTGGGAAAATTAAAAAAAAACCTTAGATATCTCAAAATGAGAAAATGAAATAGTAGAATTTATAAAAAAATGCATGAATTGATTCAAGAAGAGTAGAAAAAGATATCGTAGACTAATTGAGATACGCAAAACAACGGAAAAGAAATCCAAAAATTGAAGAAAAAGTGCATGAGAATTCCCCTTGGTTCATGAAAAACCCTCCCTGATAGTAGAAAAATATTGCTCATAAATATATAATGAGGTAGCAATGGTTTCAAAACAAGTTTTAAAAAATTTAACTAACTTTGTTTAATTAATAATTTTCAAAGCAACATTTAAAAAAAATAATGTAGCAGTTATTTAATATGAAAATTATTCTCTCATTATCGCAAGAATCGATTCCTTCTCAACACAAATACAATTCAACAGCATTTATTTTACTAATCTGTCGATGAATTGTCGAAAATAGTAAACGAGTAGAACACCTAAAGAGTAATGAAAATATCAATGCAAGGCTGTTTGCTCCACTAAGGGTTAACTGTCCAACAATTACATATTAAACTCCAAATAATTCAACGGTGACCCAATAGGCATTTTATGGTTCAATCATAAAATAACTAAAAATAATAGTTTAAGATAAGCATCACATGAACGGCAGCTAGAATCCTCCTAATGAAGAACAACAAGGATAAAAGTTTAAGCTCACTGAACGAAGAAATAACTAGCGTCACTATTGCAAGACATATTGTTTTTTGATTCACAACTCTTGTTTTTAGGTGTTGATGATGGTTTCAGACCTTACCGGGGGAATTCCTTAATATCAGGAAAAGAAGAATTATTACTGCAATTCCACAAGGTATAAGTTCTATTTAAAGCTTTTTCACACGACCGGTTTCTCCGCAGAGCAGCATCTTCTAATGGATGCTACTCACCTGAAGCTCTGCGTCGAAACCTGTCGTGTGAACAAAAGTTAAATAAATCTTATACCGTGTGGAATTGCAGTGTATATCCTTCTTTTCCTTGTTGTTTGAAATTTTTCGTACACCTGATGTAGTATGCAAGTCTCATTTTAAAATTGAAAATGTGTACTCACCACCGGTCATTGAATGGAGTCGTTGGATGAGCTTTGGGATGTGAGCGAAGGCCGGCGTACACCAGGTGATCAGCCGGTGGGTGTCACGAATGGGTGTAGCAGCCTTCACCAGTTGCTCTGAAACGCAGTGAGTTTCAGTCAGAAAAGAGGAAAAAATAATTCAATAATTTTTCAAATGCGTATTGGCGATCAAGTTTCACCACTCGAGAAAATTAAATTAATTACCAATCAATACTGTGCATTACCGCAGAAATCAAAGGTTTAAGAGAATATTCATTATTGAATGAAAACTTATAATAAATTAATGTCTCTAGTTTAATAGTTAATGGGAATATCACTGGAAAATCAATCAATGTTATAGCTAGACAATTATAGCATGCACCTATAAATACATAATTTAATATTAATTATCACAGGAATTATGCATGTTTCCACGAATCACTCACCTTTTAGCCTCAGAAAATAGTCTCCGATGTCACTGCATTTATCACTTCCTAACACTAACTGGAACTGTAAACTTGCGCCCTAACTTCCCCTTCCGCTACTCGATTTTTAAGGCTTAAGCATTATAAATCGTTATAACTTAATTTCTATAAAGTTATTTCGGCCAGAATAGGCTCGCTCTATCTTCAAAAAGTTCTAAAAATATTCTAAATGAACTGATAGCCACAGTCAAAACAACAGAACTCCTACTTACCTAGAGAAAGCTAAGATATGCGAGCTCAGCAGGCACAGACTTCCCAAGATTACAGCGGAAATTATTTATGAGGATTTATCTATCTTGAGCAAGAAAACAATCTTTCGTCTAACTCCCAATCTAGCGAGATTGAAGATAACCTGGCCAAAACTTCGGTACATACAATGAAACAAGGTAGTTATTGAGACATTTGTTTTGAGTGACCACCCACATTTGGCGTCATTCACGCTTCTTTGGTAAGATTTATATAGTCACGAGTTTCTCTGGGAAAGAAAGAATGGCGGAGTAAAACTCGGTTTCAAAATTAGCATACCCTGAAACGAAGGTGCAAGGAGATGACGATTTAGCGTCCCATCGACCAAATTCAAAGCCAGATTATTGCGCGGAAAGGGCTTTCCTCACAGCAAACAACTGGGGACCGGTATACGGATGAAAAATTTTCTCCGCTGGAACACGAACCCGGGCCCTCGGAATCGGAAACCTGTTTTCTAGCCACCACATGAACCCGATCTCCTTCCTAAAAGATTCTTCAAATGAATTCGCTATGGATAAACATTGCGAGGTTTATGTGCATTTTGCCTCCAAATTTATACCCCAACTGCAAAAAGCCACAATTTCTCTCGTAATCTTCTCAAAAATCTATCTCAAAAAGAGAGTACTAATAAAAACGCCAGAGCTGAAGAGAACTGAAAAATATCCGATAAAAAGCTCACGTAACATTTTAAAACTTGTTAAAACAATGATTCCTCACCAACGTCTCGGGACCCGTCTCAAAAAGAGAGTTACTTAATTAAAGGGAGCGCCCGTGAAAGACTAGGAGACAAAATATCTGCCTTAGTAAATATATTATTTGACGAAAATATTTCGAGAAATTTTCACAATTTGGAATCGCTTCGGAACGAATTTAGAAACGCCGATCTCGAAGATGATAGTAGGGTGTACACCTGAAAAATAGATTAGCAAGACCCTATCGAATGAAAAACCTAGGTAGCACGAAAAAATTAGAATAAATGTAACGGAAAATATTTCCATTTATACGCGTCCCTCTCCCCCTGCAACCTCCACTATTATCCTACTCCTGATACCCCCTTTCCAATGAGAAGACGACACGACCGACACCAGGGTTTGAACCGCACCAATCTTGAAGGAGATATGAGTGACGAACACGCTAGCCGCGTTTTGAAAGACGTGGCGCATGCGCAGAAGGAGGCCCCCTTTCTAGAATCTTCTTCCCCCACTCTGACTATCTTAGAACCCTGTGGGAGGTGCTGCCACTCTCGTGAACCGGAGGAAAGAGGACCTTCAACTTTCCGTCATTTTACCAGTAATTTCATGGGCCATACAACGACACGTTCTTTGCTAAAAACTGGTGATAATTTGCATTACTTTTTAAATCACGGAGACCCGAAATTTCATTCATTTTCCAATAAATGAAAATAAATCATAATATTACCATACCTATACCTAAAATGTCCAAATGAAAATAGTAACATAAGACATAGGTAATAACTTTTCCTTTTTAAGCACATGATCAAAATAAGATCATCATTTAAATACAGATCCATTTTTCTAACCAGAAGTTGGGTAAATCGTTAAGTATAAAGAAATTTTCTCGAAGATTAAAATTTATTCTTATTCACTAAGCATGGAATATCATGTCAGTATTTTATTTACGCATTGCATGCTGTAAGCACCATTTGTGAAATTAGGCTCATGACGATGTCGGGTTTAACTCCACTCCTTCTCGTAACCCCATAAAAATCATAGCGCCGCACAAATACCCGAATTATTCCCATTCATTCTATAATAGCTATGAAGAAAGAAACTATTCCCAAGAACATGAAACAAAGACGAGGAATTAGCAGAAAAGGGAAAAACCCAATTAGTTTTTTGCTCTAAAACCTTTCCACTTAATAATTATATTTCTTTTTTGCAGAGTGCGATAAATGAATTGAATATAATGTCAACAATATAGAATTGTTGTATGAGCAATACCCTAGTACTCCTGATGATCTCTCGGCCAAATGTTTAATATTTGTGACTGAAATAACTATTTCAAAAACTCACTGCAGTGCAGTCTGGCTCCCAGTCGTGAAACCGTGGGCCAGTATGGACTGTACGAAATCGTCTTGAAATTTTTTATCGCAGTTTTCATTTGGTGGCTGACCTCATCGTTAGGAAATAACTTCTGACAAGCATTTTGCTCGTAACTATATAGATATAATAAATAAATAACATTATATGGTCCGCGAAGACGTTTCTTTTCACGACTTTTCCGTTGAAAGGGATCGAGGCAGGAGTCGGGGCGTCATGAAATGGCGTCGGCGGCACCGAGTCGGTGGGTGGGATGGGCGTCTGGGGTGTGGGATTGGCGGCGCGGTTCGCTCAACGAGGTGGGGGCGGGGGCGCTGTGGCGGGGCATGCCGCCTCCTGCTCTTCCGCCCGGGGCGGGAGAGCAGGAGGGGGCAAGGCGTAGACTCCGCTCTCGCGGAATTTTACGACCAAGACGGGAGCACAAACGAGTCGAGTGATCGGAGATAATTGCTTTTGCCGAAGCTCAGCGCTGTGAATATTCCCTCTTCCCTTGAGAATGCACTCATCAGCACGACTTCGAACCGTCTTCCAGACACCTCTCCACCCACTCCTGCTCCTTGAAGTCTTCCTAAAAATAACCAGCCACCCACTCATTCGAGGAAGGGGAAAGGCATCTTGAGCTCTCGGTCACCTCCAACGAATGTCGCTAGGAAATACCGATATTAATATTCCATTATTTTATCGGTTCCTAATGCATAAGCAGTGGATCACGTTCACATCACCCCACCGCATAAAAGCAGCTTAATACTGTATACCACCATTTGATTGCTAGCATACTATGATTTCAACTTGCTCTGCAGCTTCTGAGCCAATTGTTATCTGCGCAGAGCTGATTCGCTGTCAACAGTGTCTTTTCTTTTTATTTTAGATTTACAAAGATTTATTAGAATTATCCCTAACACTCGTGAACACTATGAGAAAAAGAACGTACGAAATTTCCATCAACAACAATAAAAAACCGGTAGATTAATCCCTTAAATTCGGGGCACATACTGTAGATACTGTAGATTAAATGGCCCAAGAGTATTCTATAAAAAGAGGGACTATAAGATGGCCATTTACTATCTTTTTTGATATCATGGATCTTGCAGGTATGAACGCTGCCAAATTTATTGAGAAAATAATACCCCTCTTTGCTTAGAAAAACGCTAGGCGTCGCGTCGGTTCCTTTTGCAATTAGCAAAAGAAATGATAACACCTGAAATTCATCGTTGAGTAGGAAAAACCATTTGCCAAACAAATGGAATTTGGACTGCGATCAAAAACGCTGGGATTAACAGTATTTTGCCAGTAAATAGCAGTGAAATCGTATCCAAGAATAAGCGTGGTAGACGTTCCATTGGCCGTCGTAAGAGAGAAAAAAAACAATATATTTTGTAATGTTTGCAACAGATTCGTGTGCGGTGATCATGTTCAACAAAAAGCGTCTGTGTGCAGTGTGACGGTAATGAGTGCAGAGATAAAGATTCAGATTAACATTCCCACAATTCTTTTGAGTGATGACATTTCGTATTAGATTCTATTTTTACTACGATTTTTTCGGAAATAATTGTACCCAACAGTCTATTTTCTTGCAAATGTTTAAATTTTTATGATATATAGTATTAGCTATTTAAACTATATACTTAAATAGGTAGTTGGGTAAATTTTATCCTCATTATTTAAGTCTAAATATTTTACTGCAAGTGCCATCTAAAAATTATAACATTTTTTTTGTAAATGACGCAATGAATATTATACTGCGGCATTTTTCTGTTAATTTACCTGAAATGTATTTAATCAAAATACCAATGACTATAAGTCATTGGAATATTATTATATCTTATAAAAATTAATATCCTTGATTAGATGAAAAAACCCAAGCAGGTAGGACGGAATTTTTTTAGTAGCAGGTGGCGAGGGTAAAAAAAGTAAATTATAATGTGAATGCCAATCCATGGGCACCTATAGCACTGTACTCATTGGGATAGGAAGTTGAACAATTTAGCTCAAAGTTTCTTTTCCTACGGAATTGATAAACGCCGATGCCAGGTTTCTCCCCGTTCATCTGGAAGAAAATCAATCACCAGCCCACAAATGCCAAATAACAAAAATAAATTCAGCTCCCGGCTCCAATATCAACCACTTCTTCCTCACTCATGACGCTGCTATCTCGTGACGCTCCCGCCGATATGATCCGTAATACATTATCATGGGCTCGGTATAGTTAACTCCGCTCTACACAGACGGGTCTAGCCGATGTGTCACCATAGCGAAACCCATGTACGGCGAGGTTCTGGAATTTTCGAGGAGAGCTATCACCCCACGCTATGCAAGAAAAACATTTTTTTTGCACTCCCGGTTTCTGTTGGGGAATGGTTTGGGGTGGGGAGTGAGCGGTATTTTATGGAAGCTCTGAGTTACCGCGGACGGGGGAGGAGGGGGAGGATTCACGCGACCCAGCGAACGGACAAATCGGCCAGACATCCGTTGGGCACATCCTCTGCCCTGTTGTTGGTGCGTGCTTAAGTGTGCGTACGTGCGTGTTTGCGCTCATTTGACCCCTTCCCCCATCCTTCCAATAGCATCTGGCCCCTTTTTACAGTTCAACCTCCGCAAAGCTGAAAGCGGGGTTCGCTAAGGTTCTCGTTTATTCCTCACGGATTCGAGAGAAAAAACAGACGCTGAAAATAATTGAAAACGCTCTGCTACGACAGTCTCTCCCTCCCAAGGCAAAGAAATTGAAACCGGGGCCATTTTTTTACCATTCCTAAACCTCTTGAGTGCTAGCGTTAGTGATTCAAGAGATTTTTTTTTTATTTTTAGCAAAAGAAATAGTGGAGGGATCTCAAGGTCTCTAGCGTTTGGATAGCTAAGATCATGAAACCACGAGATACACAATGCTCTTACTTTTTACGTCACTAAAGAACAACGATTAGGTCAATATTCACGAGAAATTTGGGAAATTTATATATTCACATAGCTTGATGTGAGTCGAAGAGAAACTGAGATACATGACGGTGATGAGGCATTTATGGAAATCTCATCTATGGTATGCTAGTTGGTGCCGTCCAATTTAAGCTTCAAGAGCTGATCGGGGAGAGGGCGTGGTAACTGTGACGAGTCTGGGGGATAGGGAAGGGAGTGAAAGAGAGAGGCCTATTGGTGCGCCGACCATCAGAGAGCAACAGGTGAGCAGCCAAAGTCAACAGCTGGGCGGAGAGAGAAGCGGTTGCCATGGCGATGCTCCCGAATGCGAGCGTATACCGGCCATACTCCACGATGGGAGTACCCTCGGCCTCAACCGGAAAATCGTTACACGACGGCGTGCTAACTCCGTGGTTGTGAGTTCAACTCCCACCCTGTTTATTTGTTATGTTTATAGTTGTTCTGATTTTTGTTTCAACTAATGGAGTCAAGGTGTCTGCGAACGGAAGTTCTTTCTCTACATAATATTATCAGCATAATAGATAGAAAAGGGCAACAGTAATTAACAGAAAAACATGATCGTTCCATTTGTACTTGACTAACTATAGAACATGTAAATATACACTGCACTATATATTTGCGCCTGGAGAGTCATACGGCGACACATCATAAACGCGGAATAAGCTAACGTATAATGTTATTACCTAGGGTCGCGGCTTTATTTGACCGTCCAGTATTAAGGCAGACGTTAATGCAGGACTGCAGGTGAATGGTTACTTTGCTGTCGAAGGAATGACGATCGTGAGAGAGAAATTCACGACCTACGATTGTCAATAATAATAGCATTGCTTCATAGCGTCGCTCGTTCCTCTGGATTTCTCGGGCACGTAGAGATTATAAGCTAACTGATAAAAGGAAAAGTAGGTTTTCCATCACTCTCAGAGGAGGCGTAAGTAATCTATTAGCGAAATCACGTCCATCAAATACGGATATTTTCTTAGAACTTATAGGGTGGCTATCATAGAAACAGGGAGTCAAAGAGGGAATAAGAAAAAGGGGAAACGAGGAGGCAGACAGCAAGTAAGGAGGATAAGAGGTGGAGGTAGGAGGAGAGTGAGAGAGGGAGGGGATTAGGAGTGGAGAAGAATGGCAGAATGGAAGAGACGAGGAATGGCGAACGAAGTCTTGGCCATCGCAGGCCATTAAAATTCTCGCTTTCTTTCTAATTTATTCCCTCACTCCGGGAGCCTCACGCGCGTTTTTATGGGCGTTTAAACCTCTCGAAGAAGTCGTAATAATGTGGCGCTGAGGTCGTCCACTGCTTTCGATGGAACCAAAAATGAGAACGCGGAAAGACAGTATGCTTTATGATGACTGGAAGAACTTCGAAAGCCATTCATTCCGAAAAATATTCCGTCATAAGATGTAAATCGTTGCTAAGCTTGAAAATTGGTCTGTGTTTCGCTATCTATATCTTAGAGAATGGAAACATGAGGGGATAAATGATGTTTAGGCCATGCGCGAGATTATCTTGATATCCCGCACTGTGCTCTAAACATTAAAATCTATGTTCTCTGCGTTTTTCTCGGGATGCGTCCGCGTCGTTTGGACGCATCCCGAGAAAAAGGCAGAGAACATCTAATCAACCTGGCGTTGGCATAAACCTACTCTGAACGAAAGGCGCCAAGTTTAACGTCCCATGCGACGGCCGGGTTACTGAATTTGAAATGCCCTCACATGGGCAGTCAAATGGGGACCGGTTTACCAATGAAA
Source organism: Platycnemis pennipes (assembly GCA_933228895.1). Classification (NCBI taxonomy): domain Eukaryota; kingdom Metazoa; phylum Arthropoda; class Insecta; order Odonata; family Platycnemididae; genus Platycnemis; species Platycnemis pennipes. Next base: position 31,189,213 of record OW121846.1, read on the forward strand.
AATGCGCCACTTCCGGGAACTGAACCCAGGCCCACGGGGTGGGAGGCCAGTACTATAGCCACCACATCATACCAATCCAACCAAAGATTATGGCTTGTGGATTTTGACAATAGATTTTAATGTTTAGAGCACAATGCGCGGTATCAGGATAATCTCGCGCGTGGTCTAAATACCATTTATCTCCTCATGTTTTCATTCTCTAAGTTATAAATAGCGAAGGACAGATCAATTATAAAGCTTCGCAGCTATTAACACCTTATAACAGGGAATCTTTTTCGTAATGAATGGCTTTCGAACTTCTTCCCGTTATCATAAAGCAATCTCAGCGCCACATTATGACGATTTTTTCCAGACGTTTAGGTGACCATAAAAACGATGGCGAGGTTCCCGGAGTGAGCGAATAATTTAGAAGGGGAGCAAGATTGTTAACGGTCTACGATGGCCAAGACTTCGTTCGCCAGTCGTAATCTTTGGGTGTATTAGGTTGGTGTGGTGGCTATAGTACTGGCCCCATCCCGAAGGTCCGGGTTTGTTTCCCGGCAGTGGCTGATTTTATGGTGGAAAACCGGTCCACACTTGAGTGCCGAGTGGAGAGCATTTCAAGTTCAGTACTCCGTCCGTCGGATGGGTCGTTAAGCCGTGGTCCCCTTGACGCCTTTCGTTAAGAGGGGGCTATTTTATAGTATATAATTATTTTCATATTAAATAACTGTTACTTGCTTTAAAAAATCGGTTGCTTTGAAAATTATTAATTAAATTAAGTTAGTTATTTTCTTAAACTTGTTTTGAAACCAATGTTACCCTAGTGTATATTTATGAGCAGTATTTTTCTACAATTTCGGAGGATATTTCTTGAAACAAGAGGAATTTTCATGCACTTTTTCTGCCTATTTTGGATTTCTATTCCGTTTTTTCCGTATCTCAATTAGTCTATGATATGTTCCCCTACTCTTCTTGAAGCAATTCATGTATTTTGTTATAAATTATAATATTTTTTTTATTTCGAGGTGTCTAAGGTGTTTTTTTAAATTCCGCACATTATTTCCAGAAATATAAATCTATCTGAACGTTAAACGTTTTTTTGTGTATTACTTTATTACTATGTCTTAAAAAAATATTGAGTCATTCTGTGGCTTAATTTTGCTTGTTTGTTAGTTTGCTTACTTTCCTCTACAAAGGATGTGTCAAACGCTAAAATTAGTTTCCTCTTCAGCACTAATGTAAATGTTATGTTTAATTGAACCAATTGCCTAATGAGTGTAGTTCGATTAAAATAATGAATAATGATGAATACCTTTTTTTTAAATTGAATGATGGTTTCAAGTGTTTATTCTCAAGTCAATAATTAATTTAAACTCGCTCTAGCAATTTATATGTACATTAATACCTTAATAATAAGGAACTCAAAACTTTTGGCTTTATTGTATTAATGACGTTGAGACCTAATGAGTGCTTTGGTTAAGCAATTAACATAACATAACATCCTCAAGATGTGTATTTAAGGGCAACTAACCAAAACCTTCCTCGATGCTTTCACATTATCAGGGTGAAAATTGCATGAAACCCTTGATTTCAAGCGTGGTAAATATTTTCACAGGTCTTTTAATATTCAAGTATTGCTTACAGATTTAAAGGTGATATGAATGATTTGATTTTGTATTGGGATACTAAAATAATAATGCTGAAAATTTTTTTATTGGAGTTGTTCATAAATCTATGCCAAAAATGACGCTGTAGTTTTGAACAACGAATTGGAGCAATTGCTCTACGGTAGTAAGGAGATGTATTGCTATTGGTGTAAAGGTTTGAGGTCTCAGATTAGGTTACGCTTAGTATTACAAAAGAGATTCTTCTGACTTGAAACAGAATATTGCCTGTGATGAACAGATTCTCTATGCCGACGGAAAGATTTCAATCATATCAGAATTGAGGCGTTTACAGATTGTGTCACAAAAACAAGATTTGCGTTATTGTTGAATCGCCTGACAGTATCCTAAATTTTAATTTATCCAAGCTAAAATTTATCCCCGTCTTCGTTATTTTTAATGTGCGATATTGATAGTGCATTTTTAGTTCATGCGCTATTATTATGGGGAATTTGCTCGTGGAATCATCAGATTATTGCGTTAGTTCTATAGAGTTTTGCCATACAATTGTTCACTGAAAAAAAGCGTCACATAGAATACTCTTTGAGATCGGATTAGTGTGGTGGCTAGAGTGTTGGCCTCCCAACCTGAGATCCCGGGTGATTCCCCGCAGAGGCGGATTTTTCTCTGGCAAACCGGTCCCTTCTTCAGTATCTTGTGGAGGGCGTGTCAGGTTCAGTAATCCGTCCGTCAAATGGTTGGCGCCTTTCCTTAAGTGTAGGCTATTGCCAACGCCAGGTGTCTCTCCGCCATTCCTCCGTTTCCTGAAAACTCCTACAAATACCCAATTACCGATCTATCATATTTGGCACAATGATAACGGCTATCGGTCGTCTCCTTTGAATAACCACAACCACATAATCTTTGGGACCACGAATTAAATAGCAAGAAAAATAAGTAACATAAAAATTGCAATGAAAAATATTATTAACGTGTTATCATCATTCAATATTCCTCGACGCGAGTTTTCTTCGATTTCTATATTAAATCATTGAGAAATATTAGATTAATCTTTTAGTTCCTCCACGGATTCCCTGCGTATTCTCTTACTTAGAATGCACGACTAAATCTGAACACGCTGCCGCGATAAAAATATGTGCATTCCGTTGCACTTCTCGTTTTGGTCTTCGGGTGAGAGATAAAACCGAATGAGATGCAATGATTCCTATTCAAGTTGGTCAATTTAATCACCCACTCTCTTCTCCTCATGCATGGGAGCTACCACCTGACCCAACTCACCCAGAAACATGTGGCTCAGGGATCCGCTCTCCGCCCAGTAACGGCATTCTTAGCGCTCAAACCACCCTCCAACACCCAACTACCGACCTCCCCCACCCCACCCCGCATAGAGACGGCTGCGCCTGCAAAACGGTTGTGTCAGCGCAAACCCTGCTTCGAGCCATCTCCATTATGACTCTCGATTTTTATTTCCTCTTCGCTCCCGGGATAGGTCCAAGAAATGACTTGGATGAGGGGGGAGACGGACTGCTTGCTAATGTCTGCAGAGAGCTGAAATATTTCCAAGGCTTACTGATTTCTCGCCTTCCTCTCTCAGGCTCTCCTCTCTCTCTCCTTCTTTCTCTAAATGTCTTCCTCTTCTTTTTTTTCCCATACTTGCTCTTTCCTATCTCTCCTACTCACTCTTTCTTCTCCGCTTCCGATTACCTTCCAATTTATTTCTACTTCTAATCCTCCCTGCTCACTTCATCTTTACCTGCCCTTTTTCTCTTTTTCTCATATTCTCTTCTAAACTTCTTATATTTAGAAACCCTCACTCTCTTCCGATATTATTTTTTATTACTTTGGGTCGATTAAAATTTCTACGTGCCGGATAACTTTCAAGGACCGAGCGACACTCAGGTGCGGGGATCCAGCTTTTTCAAGGGCAAGTCGTCCTCACTCCGTATGTTAATTGTTTTTGCAGCAAAAATACCATTCACCATCCCACGTTAACGAAAACGTCGTCGGAGTTTGCTCGATGGCAAACTAAGTTTGCCAACCAGCTTTCTCGTGGATGTTATCGGCATTTTGAGACAGTTTGATGCCTTTTAAGCCTTTTTAAATACTCTCAATGGCTTCATATTGTTCACTATAGAATTTGGCAGCGACCATTTAAATTACCTTGATTTAACCATCTCTATAAAACAGAAAAGGCATCAATGCACCATTTAACGCAAATATACTTTTTCGGACATAATCATTGGCAATGATTCCTTCCACCACTATTCTCATAAGCTATCGGCCCTTCATACCATGTTACATAGATTAGTCTCCCTTCCCTTGAGTAACGATTTCTTTCGTCAAGAAATAATCAGTATTTATTTAATTGCAACAAAGCATGGGTATATTATTATACTGGTTGATAAATTTTCTCTAACTAAAAACTACATCAAAAACCGTTGACTCCTTAACTACTCTCACCAAGATCCAACCCGATAAGCCTAAAAAATGGTGCAAACTTCCTTTGCTAGGAATTATCACTAATAAACTGGTTAAAAGACTGCCTCGAGACGATTATAGAGTGACTATAATCCCTTAACCATAGGTAAAACTATCTTTCAACTCTAAAGATAAATTTGAATCCTCTCAAATGAGTGGTGTGTATATGCTGAAGTGTTTAGAATTTCATGGTGTGTATATTGGTCAAAATGGGCGCAAGTTTTCAATACCAATAAATAAGCATAAGAATTACCTAAGAAACTGTGATGAAATTACAATGGTTACCAAACATTTGCCAAACACCGGATATTGTGGAGACTTTAATTTTAAGATTTTACATGTTTGTGACCAAAGTTTTAAACTGAATTTTTTAGAACATTATGAAATTGTGAAACATACTAAATCTCCCAGTGTATCTGTTTTCAATGATTTGACTGATTTTAAATCTTCCGCGTTTATGTTATATCCTCTCCCACACCTGTCCTCAGGCCCTCCCCGCCCTTCACCACAATATTCTTCCCTTTCCATTCCTTCTCCACACACATTTTCCGTTCACCCTCTAGGGTTCACAGCAAGTGACCAACCCACCCTCATCCAATTCCAAAACCCAGCATGCCCCCCCCCACTCCGCCCAATCCATTCCCACTCCACAGGCTCGTTTTTGGATATATAGCCGCTTGGTAACTAAGACCCATTACTTTGGTTACCATGATTATGACGCTCTGACGTTGAAACCGAAGTCAATAAGTAAAATAGTGTGGAATATACCAAGTATTTCTTTTTATTCTCATCATGAATAAATTCCACAAAGTTACGCCTGAAGGCATCTCTTCAAAGTAACAATTCACCGTCCTGTGATAACGTATCTCCTTAATGCTGGATGGTCAACTAAAGCCGCGACCCTAGGCAGGGATGGGCATGATTCGTCTTCATGAATCACGAATCATGATTCACGAATCACAAACTGTGATTTGTGATTCGTGCTTCGGATCATTTTTTTTTAATGATTCGTGATCCGTGAGTCGACTCTTTTTTTTTTAGTTGAGGTGATTCGTGAGCCGAACTTTTGTGATGCAGCTCACGATTCACTGACGAATCATGAATTAATATCACTGATTTCACTGCTAGAAACGTACATCAGTCTTTCACCGACAGTTACTGTGTAAGTATACGCCAGAAGTGGAACAATATGGTTAACGCAAACTACAATAATATATTTTACACTATATTACAGATTTGTTCAAATGTGACTTTAAATTGTTTTGAAAAAATAGCAATGAAATGTCCTACATTTAAATGATGACCACGAATATTATATTTATTACATGTAGACTCCTTGATGATGACCTACAAAAAATTGAAAATTGGTGTGATACATGGCAGTTAGAATTACATTTAAAAAAAGTGTGTGGTAATGAATTTTTGGAAAAAGAATTGTTCTCCTTCTAGCACTTCAAAATAAGTAATAATGAATTAGCAAACGTGAAATCCATTAAATCTTGGAATAAGACAGTCACACGATCTTTCCTGGGGTAAACGCATACGTGAAATAATGGGTCAAGCTAATCATAAACTGGGATTCATCAAAAGAGTACTGGATAAATGTGACGATCATGTACGAGAAATCAGCTCTTCTTCACATGAGTGAAGGAGGAATGCGTGTGAAGGGCTTCCTGCAGTACAAAGAAAGATAATAATGATGAAGATCGAAACCAAACCTGTAGATACCGGAGTGGTGCAGGTTTACACGCATACGACGGACTATGAAGATGAAGAAGTGGAAGACGTCTACGAAGATATCACGGAAGTTATAAAACAGGTAAGAGGAGAAGAAAACCTAATTATTTTAGGAGACTGGAACGCTATCGTCGGCGAAGGTCAAGATGGAAGAATAACTGGAAAATACGGATTGGGAATCCGAAACGAAAGAGGAGAAAGACTGATGGAGTTCTGCACACAGCATAAGTTAGTGGTAGCCAACACATTGTTTAAAAATCACAACCGAAGAAGATACACATGGAAAATGCCAGGAGACAGAAGAAGATGTCAAATAGATTACATTTAAGTGAAGCAGAGATTTAGAAACCACGTGAAGGACTGCAAAAGCTAGGGTAAAAAGTTAGGGTACAAGGGAAGCAATATTGGCCCTTAGACTACTCATAGAGAAGAGAATGGAGAAGAACAAGCCGACGTTCATTGCATTTGATTGCAATGAACGTCTGCTTTAGATTTAGATATTTAGAGAAGGCTTTTGACAACGTGGATTGGGATTTAATGCTTGGAAATCTGAAGGGAAATGGAGTGTCCTACAATGACCGAAGAATTATCCATAGTCTGTATAAAAACCAAGTGCCTGTGATTAAATCGGGACCCAGTTGTGAAGAGGCAAGAATAAGGAAAGGAGTGAGACAAGGATATGCACTGTCTCCCGTCATTTTTAATGTTTACATCGAGAGAGCCATCAATGAAATCAAAGAGAAGTCTTCTAGAGTGACTATCCATGGAGAAAAAATAATCATGCTGCGATTCGCTGATGACATAGAACTAATAGCAGAGACAGAGAGGGATCTGAATAAAATTCTAGTAACCATGGAAAGGACAATGGCCAGATATCAGCTGAAGATAAATAAGAAGAAGACTGAGATATTGTCGTGCAGCAAGAAAGAAGAGGCGAAAACCAATGTCAAACTAGGAAAACAAAAACTTGAAGAGGTGAAAGAGTTCTGTTACCTAGGGAGCCGAGTAACCTACGATGGACGAAGCAAGAAAGAAATAGTTAGTAGAATAGCCCAGGCAAAGAGGGCATTCTATCAAAAGAAGAATCTACTTACAGCTGGAAATACAAGCGTAGAAGTAAGAAAACAGTTCATCAGTACATACATCTGGAGCATGTTTCTTTACGGCAGTGAGGCATGGACGATGAGAGCAGCGGAGAAGAAAAGGGTGGATGCATTCGAAATGTGGTGCTACAGAAGAATGCTGAAGATTAAATGGATTGACCGAGTAAGTAACGAGGAAGTCCTAAGATGAGTAGGAGAAAAGAGAGGTCTGCTGAAAACTCAAAAAAGAACAAGGGACAACTTAATCGGCCATATCGTGAGACTTGATGGCCTGATGAAGACTATCGTTGAGGGAAAAGTGAACGGGAAGATTGGAAAAGGCAAGCCTTGTATGAGATACATGGAACAGGTTGTGAAGGATGTAAAAGAGAAGAATTACGTCACAATGAAAAGGTTGGCCGATAGAAGAATCGAGTGGAAAGCTGCTTCAAACCAATCCTAGGATTGTTGACCAATGATGATGATGATGATGACGAAATCGGTCTAAAAAATGAACTTGAACGTGTGCAGTGAACATCAGCAAGATTTGTAAAGGGATGGTACGATAACTATTTTAGCGTAACCAGTCTATTAAATGAATTAAAGTGGGAATCATTGTCTGATCGCAGGTTGAAATGTAGAGTTCTTCCCCTAAATAAATTCCAAGATAATATTTTCAGTGATGATGTTAAAAATATTTTGCAAACCCCAACTTACTATGGTAGACTGGACCATAATCAGAAAGTTAGAGAAATTGATTGCCGAAATGACAGATTCTAAATGTCCTTTTTTCCTCGTACAATTAGGGATATGAATAGCGGTAAATATGTCCAATACGAGTGAATCAATGTATATCATAGGTAGCTGCATGTTGGTATAAGGACTTGAAGGTAACCCAACTAACAGCATGTTTTTGCATGCTTACTTTACTATATTATTTTTTTAATAGTGAGGTTTAGACTAGTATACTATTACTACTTTTTCATGCATGATATGTAGTGCATGTTTGGTGAAAATTCACCCCCTGCCACACACCTTTATGGTGGTTTGAAGGCTTGTACACAGAACTGGTAATTTATGATATTCAGTTAATCCACAATGTATCTACACATGTGTTAATTAACCGGCGAAAAGATTGATATAGGTTCCCAATTATGGGAGCAATGTTCAGAATGTGACCATTACTTAGTGGTATTGTCATTCTGCAATAATTCTATGATTCGTGATTCGTGAACTGCACGAATCATATTTAAAGGAAAAATCACATGATTCATGATTCGAGATTTGAATCAAATTTACAGCAGTGAATCATGATTCGCGCTTCGAATCTTATTTCCTTCGATATTCATGATTCGTGACTCGAATCAATACTAGGTGATTCGTGCCCAACCCTGACCCTAGGTTATAACATTGGACGTATGCTTATTCCTCATTTATGATGTGTCAACGAATGACTCTCCAGGCACGAGTATATAGTGCAGTGTATATTTACGTGTTTCTATAGTTTTTCAATAACAAATGGAGCGATCATGGTTTTCTGAATATTTTTCTGTAACCCTTTACTAGCTAAAATTCTAATAAAATTAAGTAGAGAAAGAATCTCCGAATCATCACCGTCTATGGCCTTAATCTACCTGGTAAACGATCGCAGACACCTTGACTCCTTTCGTTGACACAATAATCATAACAATCATAAACATAAGAAATATACAGGGTGGGAGTTGAACTCGCAACCAAGGAAATAGCACGCCGTCACGTGACGATTTTCCGGTTGAGGCCGGAGGTACTCCCATCGTGGAGTATGGCCGGTATACGCTCGCATTCGGGAGCATCGCCATGGCAACCGCTTCTCTCTCCGCCCAGCTGTTGACTTGGGCTGCTCACCTGTTGCTCTCTGGTGGTCGGCGCACCAATAGGCCCTTCTCTCTCTAGTCACGCCCCCTCCATCCCCCAGACTCGTCACAGTTACCACGCCCTCTCCCCGATCAGCTCTTGAAGCTCACCTTGGACGACTCCAACTAGCATACCAATGATGAGATTTCCATAAATGCCTCATCACTGTCATGTACCTCTCTCAATTTCTCTTCGACCCACATCAAGCAATGTGATTAGTTTAATTTTCCATATTTCTCTAGAATATTGACCTAATCGTTATGGTTTTATAACGTAACAAGTGATTGTTACTCAACATTCTGTTTCTCATTGTTTAAAGATCTAAGCTATCCAAACGCTAGAGCATTTGAAATCCCTCCGCTACTATTTTAACAAAAAATGAAAAAATCTCTTGAATCACTAAGGCTAGCACTGAAAAGGTTTAGGGATTGTTACAAAATGGCACCGGCTTAAAATCCTTTGGAATATGGCGAACCCACCATGAAAAGGGGTGTAAAACTGTTCCAATGGTGAACAATAATATCCTAGAGAATCTCGAATAACTTGTCCAATTTGAATCACAATTGCCAAAAAAAGTACACATTTCGGAGGTTTTTATGCCAGATTCCGGAGATAATCCAACTTCCACTTTCTTTAGAAACTGGAAATAATATGTTTCTCTCAAGCGCTAGCAGAGAAGCCAGAGTTTGAGCTAAGTCTTGGTCTACGCTGTCTGCGAAAAGTTCCTCCGTAATTTCACTCCCTTGTCATTTTCATTTGTGATTCATGGTGATGATAGAATTGATTTTTCCTGAATAAAAATGCAGCGAATAAATACAAAAATTCATTAAAACCTCATATATTTGGCTATCGGAATTTTCGTTTTCCCGCAATGTACAACGTTTTCATCGGGTCCCATCCTATATTTCCAGCGTTTGTAGAACCCTGAGTTTACACCTAGACTTTTATTTTACGCTGTATGCGTAGGGTGCGGGCTGAAATGCGATAGATTAAAAAAAAACAAAATTCCCTTATCATTCCAGTAACGTACAAGTTTATATAAAAATACTTTTTCACCTGATTTCGTGCATATGAATTTAAAAAAAACAGAAAGAGCAGTTATGTGCTCCGTTCTATGGAAGAGTATGAACTTAGCCACGTAGCGGGATAAAGCTCTGTATTTACTCTCTCTAAATACAGAACTTTATAGCGGGGTAGTACGCAGCGCCACAAGAGTCAGTAAGGTGAAATGTATACACTGGCGATCCCTTTGCTGGGAAAATATTCATTTTATGAAATGAATGCGTATAGGACACAATTAATAATTTGGAAACACCTTCGGGAGTATATTTAAACTGTACCGAAGTTCATATTCTGAATAATGAAAAGAATTTTTACCCAGGCACCATGAAATGTTAAAAATACATTAACTGAACTGGTAGACGATAACGGGATCATTCGTCAGACCATCGCGCTGTATTCATTCAACAGCCTTACTACACATTGCTAGAAAAGAAAACTTATTGAAACTTGTTTCATCGCATGAAAACCGCATTGAATGAATAAAATTATTTGATGGTGAAATGTTTGAAGTTGTATAAATGCTTGCGCTGGCCAACTCTCGAGGTAGCAATATTCTCGTATGTATTTTTATGTAAAACTTAATTACTAAAGAACATTAATTTTACTTTATTTGAAAATGGGAAATGGAAGCGAATTAAAATAGCTTTAGAAGGATCGAGTCTTTTAGGGTTTCTTCCGCGTTGGTTCATCCCTCTGGACAACAATTTCTTCGGCATTCGAGATATCATCTTCAGGTCCGAAGATCACGTCCCATAAAATTTCCTGTATCATCTTTCCAGATATTTCCTATATAGGTATGTGTATTAAGTGACAATAATAATAATTTCTTTATTGATTACTGGAATTCCCCAAAAACAATCAATTAAATACATGGACATAACACATTTAAAAACACCCACACCCAGGATAGGTAATTTTACCCAGGCGGGACTCGAACCCGCGACCTTAAGTTTAGCAGGCGAGGACTTAACCACACCGCCACTGAGGCCGGCGATAGGTTACCAGAGTTAAATTTCCTTTACTTCGGACCTAAAGATTCCGTCTGGAGTGCCGGTGAAACTGTCGTCCACTACGATGAACCAACACGGAAAAAAACTGGAAACCCTCGAGTTATCTTCTAATCACCGTGAAAGACTTAGCAACTACTTGAATATTTTCAATTTAATTGTAAATACAAATTGTGGATTCTCATGGCGCAACTCATGCTGACGTAGTGATGCATCTAAGATTACCGGTCTCAACAATGGATACAATTATGAAAAAATGCGTTTTGATTCTGAAAAATGCTAGCTAGTGCAGACATTCGTCGAAAAAAAAACAATGAGAAAAAATCGTGGCCGGAGAAATACAAACTTAATGAGGGGTTTTTAAGTTCTAGATTGTCAAATAACGCCATGAATGGCTTCGTCATAAGAGAAAAGGCATTGCATAAAGTATACGTTTGGAGTAGACAACGTCCAATGGCTGGTTGGGTTGGTAAAAATATTGGTGAAATATATCATGCCCAAATAAAACAGGATCGCTTTTTTCTCTAAGAAATAATTAATAATAATATTGCTCTAATTCAGTTAATCAGTGATTTTACCTATTAATGTAATTTATTGCAATCGGTTAACGACTCAGGTCAAATATCCAACTCAAAAAATTTTACCACCAAATAATTTTATTCTTTCAATGCGGTTTTCATGCGATAAAGCTAGTTTCAATAAGTTTTGTTTGTAGTAATGTGTAGTAAACCTGTTGAATGAATGCAGCGCGATGGTCTGACGAATATTCCCGTTATCGTCTACCAGTTCAGTTAATGTATTTTTAACAATTCATAGTGCCTGGGTAAAAATTCTTTTCGTTCTTCAGAATATGAATTTCGGTAGGTACAGTTTAAATATGCTCCCGAAGGTGTTCCTTAATTATAAATTGCGTCCTATACGCATTCATTTCATAAAATGAACCTTTTCCCGGCAAAAGGATCTCGAGGGTATACATTATACCTTACTCTCCCTAGTGGTGCTTGGTACTGCCCCGCTACGCTGCTGAAAATAGTCGCTGATTTGGTTTTCAAATCCTACTTTGTAAAAAAAGTATTAGGACTTTTTTCAATTAAAATAATTCAATTGCAGCAATTATTCCCTCGAAAAGTAAATCATAGAATAATAATGAACCCCTGTGAGCTCTTAGCTGAATATAGGTTTATTCCCACGTTGGGTGTCATTCCATCCTTCCTCTGTTCGTACAAGACTTTTTTTAAACTTAATACGTTCTGTAAAATATTTTAGCTAAATGACGTATGTGACCATTAGCTCTGGGCTTCTCTGAGATGCTGCCTAAGCATTGTATATTCCTACCATTTGTTCATCCGGAGGAATAAATACAGAATGGGACCACCAAGTTTTAATGATATAGGCAATTGCTTTGAGAAGTTCGTCTGCAATATGGTCGCACTCGGGAGCATCGCCAAAGCGTCCACTTCTGGCGAGTGACTAGATTGTTTCTGTAGGAGCTAGTGATGGGATATATAACTCTTTTAGATAAGCTGACTCATCTAGGAGCCAGCTCATGATGATGAAAGTTATGAAGGAGTAGGAGGAGAGGAAAGGAAAGAAGGATTGGCGACAACAATAAAAATGATTTTTAGCGGCAATATGATCTGCAAACAATTATTTAGGAATAATAGCACAGCGTACATGGAAATCGAAAAATTTAGTGGCAGTATTTTTTGCGTGCGTTGACAGGTTTGTTCATTTACACCATCGTAACACTTTTTCTTTTGTTGACGACTCGCACTCGGTGAGTGAAGTACTCCGTCCGTTGAATGGAACGTTGGGTCGTGGGCCACTAGGCGCCTTTCTTTTCGTGCAGGTTAATGCCGACGCCTGGTATCTCTCCTCTCCCACTCCACTACTTGTGAATTCCTCACTCTACCCAAATTTCCACCGATCCTAAATGGCGAAAATGACCTCAGCTGTCAGTCACCTCCCCCATGTAAACATAACTGCAGTAACCATGCCTTATGGAAAGCCTATACGAAACGTCGCAGCTATTCTGTGAAACAACGAAAACTTCACATCTGCTGTCACCTCTGGAGGAGCGACCGTAAAAAGGCAAAATGTATCAAACCCTAATGATCTGCATCTCAAATGCGCAGGAAATGCATCAAATTAGTCGGAACTGAACGAAAGTATGGTAAAACAGTCCTCGTGAATTATAGTTTATTAATTGCATACTTGCCACCGGTTTCGGCTCTATGCCCATCCTCGGGTCCACCTGATCATCAATATGCTCGACCTGAGTCGTTAACCGATTGCGGTAAATTACAAAAATAGGATGTTTATCGTCATCTCATTTCCGGGACGGTCGTTGGAGCGTTTCGAGGTGAGTCGTAAGAGAGGAGAGGGTACAGGGCGTGGTTTCCGCGACCGGGAGGGACGTGGAGGAGAGAGTAGGGCCAAGTGCTTCGGCGCCCACCTAACAGCAATGGGAGGTGGGCGGGCACACTCAGGAAGCTCTTCTCAACAGGAAGGCGGGCTCAGAGGTGGACATTATGGCGATGCTCCCGAGTGCAACCGTATTGCAGACGAACTTCTCAAAGCAATTGCCATCATTGATATATTATTTACTTTAACTACTACGGCTACCGATTCAAGAAATCCGCAGTTTCGCTGGCTCAGATGTGATTGGGTGGAGTAGATGAGGTACTGAGTCGCATACACATCCACTTTTCCAAAACGGTGAAAAAGATCATCTTTTCGCCGCTGAGAAATGGGTAACTCATTGTCAGATCATAAAACGGAAAAATATTGGTCTTTTTATTTTCAAACTATATCAAACTAGGCAATAAGAATAGGGAACACGACCCCATTATTTTACTGATAACTCACCAGCTACCTTGATTGTGCAAGGCTACCTTTACCCGCCTCGTATCTCTTGTGGCCTTCAATCCCTACTCTCTGACGTCATCGCCTTTCCCGAGGCTGCCTCCCCATCCCTTCTCCTCCGCCCTACCTCCTCCCCTCCCCTCGTCCTTCACATGTTCTACGCTCCCCTCCTCCGCATCCACTACTCCCCTCCCTCAGTCTCCCGCTACAACTCCCTTCCCCTTGTCGCCCTCCGCAGTTCCACTCCGCCCCCAACCAAACCTCACCCTCGCTACTTTTATAGCTCTCACAACTTCCGTATCCTCCTCAATTTTGTTATTTCCACTCTTGTGGTTATTTTTTGTGCATCAAAAGTGAATAGATTCGTCCAAAATAATCTTAAGCCGTATGGCGGGATGAAGAATACTCAATGTGTGTGATGGGATTTGAACGAGGGCATGAATGGGAATGAAAACTCGTCGACATCGCGTCATTAATACCGCATAGCTGAATAAGAGTAAGGGGATCACCGAAACACCTATTACGCGTGACGTGGGGGACGGGTTCATTCAATGCAATGTTTCTGTTGCAATGTGCCAATCTATTTATGCCTTTACTGCACATCAATATAATTAAGCCGTTTCCACTGCAATGTTACGATTGTGAAGGGATACATCACACTGAATACACTTCAGCCCTCCTGCGTGTTAATTACCAACCTCATGACTACGGTTTTGAAGCAAGCAATGAGAAGAGGAGTTAATAAACGGAATAGCTCAACCACAGTTTAAAGCAAACGTTTGCATTGAAAGTGTTATTTGAAGAAACAATTTAACTTTCAATGATGGGGGAGAAAGGGCATAAAAATAGAGAGAATTCGTGGAAATGTTGAGTTGAAAATGACAGGACTTTGATTGACCATTTCCCTTCCTTTCCAATCCTTGTTCTGTTCCTCCTGGTCTGAAGCTCGCATTAGTGCGGAAATATACTTGAAAACACCCATAAAATAGGTTAGTTGTGACTTGTGTTTGTGGCCAATCCCTATTCTACTTCCTTCTTCGGAGAGCGTACCTTCACCTCCAACGAAGAGAGGATGAATTTCGTAGTCCTTTATTTATTGCCATGTAGTTAACTAAATATTACATCAGTTTTGACTTTTGAAATGTATTTGTCGTGGCCCGGTATTCAAATATTTTTAATGAAATTGATACGGATGGAAAAAACCAAAATGTCAGTTTTCAGTGTTTGTTTTTTTGGCAAAGAGAAAGCAATCGAGGCCTCCACTACCACTGCATGCAAACATCCAAAGTAACTGAGAAAGTAACATGAATAGTAAAAGTGATGTTTTTTAACTTTAACAAGTAATTTTGTAGAAATAAAAGTTTTGCTTTAACAAGTTACTTTTTACACTTCAACTTTAATCAGTTAATTATTCGGTGACTTTCCCAACTATGCTTAATTATGAACCAGGCGACAGTCTATTGTCCAGTTAAATCGCCCCTTAAATACCATTTCGTCCAGTGGGCATGGGTGCAGTGGTAGTACCCTACTCCCATGGTATGATAATCTCTCCAGATCCCTTGGCGAGTGTTATCAACATACCTATCTTGTGGGGTATCTCCATGCTCCTTGTTACCTTAAGGGGAAAAAGTTTGTTTTCCTCAGTTATAAACTCATTTTTTACTGAGAAATGGGCTCTTTTGAGAGATCGTAAAATCGATTGAATATAAAATTACTTTAATCGAATAATTTTGATGAGAGAAAACACAGAAACAGGAAAGTGGGTCCTTTAAACAGGAGAGGGTGAAATACACTACCAAGTTTCACTAGCATTTACCCGTGTATGTGCAGAATGGAGTTACTCCGCCTGAAGTAGGGTATTATTTCAATGTTTAAATTTCTTAAATAAACATTTAGGACTACGTGTCAAACAAGTAGCGAGTTGCTTGAAAAAAATTCGTTCATTTTTTCTCTTTTATTACAAAGTAACTGGTGTTTATCTTATTCCTTATTTATATTTACTCATCATCCAACCTCAATTCGTTGCCTACTTTCACCATTCAGTATCACTGAATATATATAGGTGCATGTGAATATTTGGTGATACTCACCCTCTGCCACTCACCCTCGCGGTGGCTCGCAGGGTATTAGGTAGCCGTAGACGAAGGGTGAAGAAATAACGGTGGAAGACAATGAGATTATCCTTGAACATCATACTTTATTGATAAACACTACATGGATTTCATTTTTAACATGCTAACTAGGTGAACTAACTCTACAGAAATCAACATGTAGGGAGCGGAAGATATTCTTTATAATATTCCCTTGAATGCCTTCTTCCGGACTCTTATATTAAAAAGATGCTCAAAAACTGCAGATTTAAGTAGGTAAATCCGCAGAATCTTCATTGCCAAGGTCTCCTACATTTAAAAGAACCCTTGGCCACACATTATGTTATTTGTATCATTCCACTGATACGGCTGGTTTTGCATTTGCATTTTACGGAACAGCCGTCGTGGGCGGAGTCTCCGTTATCCCGGCCGGTTTTTGCAGCTAGTGTGAGTTCAGTTGGCTCAAAGTCAATGCCTGGGAAAAGAAAATTCCTTCGGTAACAAGGAGAAAATTATAGTGGGCGCACACACTCAGCTGTATTATGTTTCTTAAATGATTCCATCAATTTTTAATTTCATCTGCGAAAATATTTACGCCCATTGACGCTGTTTGGAACGTTAATATTCATTTTCATGTTGAAATGCTATAAAATATGTAATATTCTGGTTCATTTTTACGTAAATAATCCTGAAATCAATTACTATGAAGTCTTTGTGCGTAAGCGACCGGCAGCTGACTTTTGCGCGCACAAAAATAATGTTGAACAATTGTAAAGTGTTCTATGGAAGAGTAGTTACCTTTCTGGCAAATAAATCCGTTTTGCATTCTGCAATTTTGTCCTGTTAAGTGATGTTGTAACTGTCTAGTGATTTGTACAATGACAGACAGTCTCGGCTTAGAGACTCGTATTTATGGGTCCAGGTAGAGGATCCATTGACACCTTCCATATAGGGTGTTGTGGGATCGTGTAGTTTCCCGTTCGTAAATCCTCGCTCAACGTCGCCGTTGATCCACAAATGCCTTGAAGCTGCAAAAATGTATTGATTTACATTTTTCAAAAGATAATATGCATCTATGTATACATATACTATACATTAATTCAAACGATAAAACTCGATCTAACATTCAATTAAAGAGAGGATAGGATGAGAAAGCTTGCTATAAAACATAAGGCAGGAGATAAAGACAGATGAAACCCAGTTCTCAGGACAAAACATTTTGGGTCAGCCGAATCTTGAATCTGAGACATTCAAAACAACCATTTTATGCTCCAATCCATTTTCTAATTCTACCCTCAGTATACTCATACATTTCAATACATCTTCGGACAGTGTAAACAAATTTCAATAATAAGAAAAGAGCTAGTGGATATGATGACATAATATAATTTTTCCTTCAACTTACCATCAGTGAACGGGGGGAACGTCGATAGGATGAAGTTAATGAAATTATAGTCTGTGGCATTGCCCATCTCAGCAAGGTGGGCACCGGGTGACAATTCTTCACACAGGTCTTGTGCGACAGCCCAATTGACATTCCAGTTAGGATATATGATAAACTCCTGATTATTCAGCTTGTAAGAGAACCCAGCAGTAAGAGACTTTCTGTCATCAGTGATGGTAGAATTAGGAGGGTCTGACCGGTCCATTGCATGAATAAAATTGTTGGGCTCAGGAATTGAGGGTTCAGCAGTCGTGGATTCCGTTGTTGGTGGCTCTTGAGCTTTCAATGCGCCAATTGGTTTTTGGTCTGCGTCAGGAATTGAGAGTTCAAAAATCGTGGGTTCCGGTGTTGATGGCTGCTCAATTTTGAATTCCACAGCTGGTTTTTGGGTTGCGTCAGGAATTGAGGGTTCCTCGGTTGTGGCTTCCGTTGTTGATGGCTGCTCAGTTTTGAATGCCACAGCTGAGTGTTGGGTTGCGTCTGGAGTTGAGGTTTCAGCAGTCGTGGGTTCCGTTGTTGGTGGCTGTTCAGCTTTCAATGCGCCAATTGGTTTTTGGTCTGCGTCAGGAATTGAGGATTCAAAGGTGGTCGGTTCCGTTGTTGATGGCTGCTGAATTTTGAATTCCACAGCTGGTTTTTGGGTTGCGTCAGGAATTGAGGGTTCCTCGATCGTGGGTTCCGCTATTGGTGGCTGCTCTATTTTGAATTCCACAGCTGGTTTTTGGGTTGCGTCAGGAATTGAGGGTTCCTCGATCGTGGGTTCCGTTGTTGGTGGCTGCTCTATTTCGAATTCCACAGCTGGTTTTTGGTCTGCGTCAGGAATTGAGGGTTCCTCGATCGTGGGTTCCGTTATTGGTGGCTGCTCTATTTTGAATTCCACAGCTGGTTTTTGGGTTGCGTCAGGAATTGAGGGTTCCTCGATCGTGGGTTCCGCTATTGGTGGCTGCTCTATTTTGAATTCCACAGCTGGTTTTTGGGTTGCGTCAGGAATTGAGGGTTCCTCGATCGTGGGTTCCGCTATTGGTGGCAGCTCTATTTTGAATTCCACAGCTGGTTTTTGGTCTGCGTCAGGAATTGAGGGTTCCTCGATCGTGGGTTCCGTTGTTGGTGGCTGCTCTATTTTGAATTCCACAGCTGGTTTTTGGGTTGCGTCAAGAATTGAGGGTTCCTCGATCGTGGGTTCCGTTATTGGTGGCTGCTCTATTTTGAATTCCACAGCTGGTTTTTGGGTTACGTCAGGAGTTGAGGTTTCAGCAGTCGTGGGTTCCATTGTTGGCGTCTGCTCAGCTTTGGATGTGACAATTGGCTGCTTGGCTGCTTTAGATGATTCAAAAGATAGAGTTAATGGTTAGAACATATTTATGACGCCATAATAAACTGTATAAATCATTTATAGTGAAATTATTCTGTGGAATATATGTTACACCTAAAGGCATTATTTTCTCAAATGCCTGGTTTATGCATTAACATATTTTCAACTCGTTTTATAATAATCATCTAGTTTTCCTAGACATGTTTTTCACTCAAGGTATTGTGTCTGAAATTTCGCATGCTACTTATAATCACACGCAAAAATATCTTTTCTTCAGATGAAGCAAGCTATAGCAAGTTACGTTACACCGTATTCACTCTCAATCTATCAAATCAAACAAATAATTAAGATTGATATGGAAATGGAAAACAATATTGCTTTGGCGTAGGCCTGTGGTGCCGCATGAGAGTGGAAACCTAATTCCAAGAAACATGTTTTCCCTGCAGCCACTGATTCCGTACATTATTCTTATTGCACGCCATCATCCGTTCCTCTTTGACTAGGGTGGCTCATACCTGTTTGGCAGATGAATCCAATAGCCAGGTTGCAGTCACATCGTCGGAGTGGAAGAGAAGGGTCGTAGTGTCCTGATAATTTCATGCATTCGCAATCTACTCTTCGGCCTTTTCGTCCCGATGTTTCCCGACGTACCCGGTGTACCCGGCGCGTCCTTTGGGGATAATACAGAGTGGGTATCTTTTCGTCATTGTTGTAAATGCCACCGGTCCATAGGTCTGTAACAGAAATGCATGTTTTGTTAAACAGAGTACTACACTGAATTCGGTTTCGCGATCAAATGTTTTCAATATAATGACCCATTTTGGAAAACACTATTTTGATACTTTCTCTATATCGCATGCGTGGCATTTCTAGCTTGCAAAATGAAATACATGTTAGCCATGCCATGTATCAGTAAGACAATTTTTCTGTAACTGCGAAAGTGTTCCCAAATATATAATTTTTCTCAAAACAAATCCTTACCGCGTTTTATTCCACGCTTTATGATGCTGTCGTGAAGTGACTTGAACTGATCATAGTCAGTAGCTTTGTAAAGTTTACTTTTCGGAGCAATATTGAGGCAATATAGTTTCGCATAACACCAGTTTTCCCTGAAAGATTGGAAAATTTTGAAGGTATAGCTCGGGTGATCGTCGACAGTGGTGACATCAGTGATGTTCTCAGGATGGTATTTGTCATATCTTAGCGCTGCCATATGGGTAGAGCATCCCGGAGGGGTAGAAATGACCTCGGCAATATCTTTGATGGGCACTGAAAAGAAAGTCGTTTCATTACTTCAAACGTGGCTAAAAAACTTGGTAGCAAGTGGCAATGATGATGTAGGAAAAAAATATTATGCTTTGTACCGTCATGTTTACTTCTTTCTTCTTCAATTCAAAACTCATGACAATATATGCACAAAAAACCTTACGTACGTTGGTGAAGTGAGCCAGGTGAGCCCAATGTGCTCTGAACCTTATCATTTCCCTAGACGGGGGTCAATTGAACAGTTCACTTCACATGGAACGCCCGCGGTAAAGAAATTTAGTAGGGATATATTACAGAAGGCTGATCAGGAAGCCCTAATATTCGTCCAAACAGTTGGGAAGAAGAGGGAGTGTACTAGCTACAGAACGGAAAAATCATTACCCTCTTCAGGAAACTGATTACGAACAACATGGAAATGCAATTCTTGGGGCATATCTTAGTGAAAACGATCATGCTCATTTGGTTCCATCATGAAACACGAGTTAACGTGAAAAATGCAGCCAAGTTAAAAGATAGGGAATATTCAATGTAATTGTCGTTTGCGGAAACAAATTTGAATGATATCCGAGAAGTGTAAAAAAGTCTTTATGATCACATATTGGTAGTTCATTTGAATATCTGTATGAGATACTTGGTTTTCAAGTGATCATTAAACTAATGAAGCATGTAGTTAATGTGCAAACGAGAAAGTCTCAGTAATTTGCCAAAGTTATACTCACCATAATAGCCGGCGGTGACAGACAGAAGGCAGGCAAGCACCAGTACACCTTGATTGAAGTTCATCGTTGAGCAGCGAACACTTCGGAGCAAGACGAAACAGGTTATGATCAAGTTCTCAGATGGCTTGGCTTTTATACGTTTCCAAATCGCCCTCACCATCTTGCCCCCTCCAGGAAGTAATTTTTTCTTTCTTGTCCGTTTCATACGATAGGAACGTGCAGGTTCTTTTGTTGGGGCATATACATTTTTATTTCGCATATTCATAGTCGATGGGAGAAAAACAGGAAGTTTAAGCACGAGTCTATTGATGTTTTGCCACAAATATACACAAATAAACTGTTGGTGCACGGAATAGGTTTTTCCTTTTTCTGATTCATACGGAAATGACCTGCGGGATGTTTTAACAAGTGCGAATGCATTTTTACTTGGTATATATTCAGACAATGGGGGGAAGTAAGAAGTTTGTGCACGAGACTGTAGATGATTTGTCAAACTGAGGAATGACTTCACAAGGGCAAAACGACAATACGTGAAAAATGACAATACGTGATCCGTCCACGTGTAAGATATCACATAACAATTCAAACCTGTTGCTCTTGGAAAATAAAAATACGATGGCTTCGAGAAAGTTCGAAATTACAAACAGGGAAAAAGTGAACAAAGATAAAGTACGCCTGCTGATGGAAGAAGCACGTATAGGTTCCTGGTTCCCTCTTATTAACGGGTATTCAATATAAACAACATAAATCTTGCATATTGCGAGCCCATGAAATTTTTTCGTTATGAAACACTTATTAGTGGTTGACATGTGTATTCCATGAAGGTCCCTTCCTTAAGTTCTGTGTTTACCCTCAGATAGAGCTACAATGTACTTGTACGCAATGTCTACCTGCTGTCCAAATAATTGTTTAGAAAGAGTGATAACACTCGGTGAGTTACTACTTCATTACAGTTACGGGAACTACATAAAATTTGACGCCTTCAGGGTTAACTACACGAGGAAAAATAGATCGTTCATTTCATCAGTCTTCCTTTTAGAGTTTTTGCATTCTGTATGCATGATTTTCAAGGAGGACACGATTAATTGCTTTCTAGCCGGGATTTATTTGTGTTTATGAGCCCAACCTTAATAAAGCTAGAGGTATAAGATTTTTGTCCAAAGGAGGATTATGTTTAGTAAACCTTCTTTCAAGGAGGATAGAAGCACGTAATACGCTCCAGCTA
Organism: Platycnemis pennipes; assembly: GCA_933228895.1. NCBI lineage: Eukaryota > Metazoa > Arthropoda > Insecta > Odonata > Platycnemididae > Platycnemis > Platycnemis pennipes. The sequence continues at coordinate 31,211,000 of OW121846.1, forward strand.
AATAATCGAAAGATTTTAATTCTTGCTTAATGATGTAAATTGAATGAATTCAGTCTTTGGGACCATGATTAGTGGTCACGTCCGCTTTTAACGAAGTCCCTTCCGTGCGTTTAAGTTTTGCATATCGGCAGATGCGCAAATAAGCTTCTGATTAATGGAATACGTGTCCAATCCCCCTGTTCTATTTTTATCAATCTTGTTAATTGTGTCGATCACAAGCGGAGAGTTTATCTGTGATAATGATTAAGATAATTGCGCAATAGGTAACACCTCCAATGCTAGCTGAATGGTACGAAAGACACGTGCACGTTTCTACAATATGAAACTATTTTTTTCCGACGAAGTATCCATGTTTCTAATAGAATTGTTTATACTAAATTAGAATATGTAAATGCTTTTTTTCCCATCGGCCTTAGTTTTTATGTGGCACCCAGTAAAACCGAAAAATCCGAGGTTATCTAATTCATATTAATTGTTTGCAATTGTATCCTCGGAATAAATCTTCATTTGTTACCAACCTAGAAGATCTCCCCGCGTGATACTATCAGTATCTTCTTGCATCCTTATTTCTTTCCTGTATGGTATTCTGCTTAGTGTCCGATTGAAATACATGGTTCCTTGGTATTGGCTGCTACGATATACCATTGCTTATTTTTCACTTTTTGGAAATCGATGGTGTTCGGATGTGGAGAGTGGTCGTTGGCATGTGTTGGCATTGGTCATGTTGTTGGCATGGTCGTTGGCATCTCGAGTGTTTTTTCCGTGGTGCGTGATTGAAGTGCAAGGGTTGCCCCAAGAGGCCTAAATGCTAAAATAAAAACAAAATTGAAAATAAATGCTGCTTCAGAGTATATACTTCATTTAATGTGCCAAGAGATGAAAATTTCATCCATTTTCATGTATCTTGCCGCGTTTAGCCGCCACAGGGACCGCGCCGACCTGGGGACCCGGGCTCTCGTGCGACCCACGCCGCGGCGCCTAGCCGCCCGCATTGGGCATAAAAAAATCCAGGGTTTTGTCTTAAAAACAGGATAAGATTTGTACACGAATGTAGCCTTAGCCCCGCCCCTCCCATTTAATCATAAGTGAATATCAGATCATATCAGATTTCAGTCATATCTGAATTGAGGCGATAACAGATTGTGTCACAAATACAACATTTGCGTTATTGTTGAATCGCCTGACAGTATCCTAAATTTTAATTTATCCCAGGTAACAATTATCCCCGGCTTCGTTATTTTTAATGTGCGATATTGATAGTGCATTTTTAGTTCATGCGCTATTATTCTGGGGAATTTGCACGTGGAATTATCAGATTTTTTCGTTAGTTCTATAGAGTTTTGCTATACAATGGATCACTGAAAAATAGCGTCACATAGAATACTCTTTGAGATCGGGTTAGTGTGGTGGCTAGAGTGTTGGCCTCCCAACCTGAGATCCCGGGCGATTCCCCGCAGAGGCGGATTTTTCTCTGGCAAAACGGTCCCTTGTTTAGTGTCTTGTGGAGGGCGTGTCAGGTTCAGTAATCCGTCCGTCGGATGGTTCTTAAGCCGTGGTCCCCTTGGCGCCTTTCCTTAAGTGTAGGCTATTGCCAACGCCAGGTGTCTCTCCGCCATTCCTCCGTTTCCTGAAAACTCCTACAAATACCCAATTACCGATCTATCATATTTGGCACAATGATAACGGCTATAGGTCGCCTCCTTTGAATAACCACAACCACGTAATCTTTGGGACCACGAATTAAATAGCAAGAAAAATAAGGAACATTAAAATTGCAATGAAAAATATTATAAACGTGTTTTCATCATTCAATTGTCCTCGACGCGAGTTTTCTTCGATTTCTATATTAAATCATTGAGAAATATTAGATTAATCTTTAAGTTCCTCCACGGAATCCCTGCGCATTCTCTGACTTTGAATTCATGACTAAATCTGAATCTGGATAGGTCCAAGAAATGACTTGGTTGAGGGGGGAGACGGACTGCTTGCTAATGTCTGCAGAGAGCTGAAATATTTCCAAGGCTTACTTATTTCTCGCCTTCCTCCCTCAGACTCTCCTCTCTCTCTCCTTCTTTCTCTAAATGTCTTCCTCTTCTTTCTTTTTCCCATACTTGCTTTTTCTCATCTCTTCCACTCACTCTTTCTTCTCCGCTTCCGATAACCTTCCAATTTATTTCTCCTTCTTATCCTCCTCGCTCACTTCATCTTCACCGCCCTTTTTTCTCTTTATCTCATATTCTTTTCTAAACTTCCTATATTTTGAAACCCTCACTCTCTTCCGATATTATTTTTTATTACTTTGGGTCGATTAAAATTTCTACGTGCCGGGTAACTTTCAAGGACCGAGCGGCACTCCGCGGGGATCCAGCTTTTTCAAGGGCAAGTCGTCCTCACTCCGTACATTAATTGTTTTTGCAGCAAAAATACCATTCCCCATCCTACGATAACGTTGTCGGTGTTTTCTCGGTGGCAAACTAACTTTGTCACCCAGCTTTCTCGTAGACGTTATCGTGGGATATCGTGGGACGTACTCGGGGGCGTATCTGGATAATCTCGCGCGTTGCCTAAATATCATTTATCCCCTCATGTTTCCATTTTCTAAGATATAGATAGCGAAGCACTGACCAATTATAAAGCTTAGTTGTGATTAATATTTTATGACAGGGAATATTTTTCCAAATGAATGGCTTTTGAATTTCCTCCCGTAATCATAAATCATAAACTCATTTCACTTTCCGCGTTCTCGGTTTTGGTTCCATCGAAAGCAGTGGACGACCTCAGAAAACGCCCATAAAAATGCTGGCGAGGCTCCCTGAGTGAGGGAAGAATTTAGAAGGAAACCGAGATTTTTAACTGCCTACGATGGCCAAGACTTCATTCGCCTTTCCTCGTATCTTCCCATCTTCCTTTCTTCTCCACTCCTAATCCCCTCACCCTCTCGTTTTCCTCCTACCTCCACATCTTATTTTTCTTACTTGGTCTTTGCCTCCTCGTTTCCCTTATTTCTTATTCCCTGTAAGACCCCTTGTTTCAATTACAGCCACCCTATAAGTATTAAGAAATTATCCTTATTTCATGAACATGATTTCAAGAATAGAGTACTTACTGAGAGTGGCTTACGAAGAGACTTACTCTGACTGAGAGAGTGGCACATAACCTTATTTTTCTTATATCAGTGAGCGTATAATCTCTACGTGCCCGAGAACGATCGACGCTCCGAAGCAATGCTCTTATATATGGTAGCACTCTTACATATAAGTTTATAAATATCTTATATGTCAACTTATCGTCATATGATTTTTCCGAATTTGACAGCTCCCTTTTAACAAAGGCTATAAATTGTCTCCGAAGTTCATCATATCTGAAAACTCTGTTGCTAACCTTTTGGCAGACTGTGAAGTTTCATTGTAAAAGGAGTCACTGGGCAATAGTCAAATGATGGCGGATTGCATTGGTAACAATGCGGCTAGTTCTTAACCCATAGGGCATCTATTCAATCGCGAAGTTCAACAGATCAGAAAGATAACAACTCAAAGCAATAATCAGAAAGATCAGAAATAATCTTAACTGAGGCTGATAAAGGTAGCACTATGGTCGTGTTAAACAAATCCGACAATGTAAAAAAGTGCATGGACTTCATTTCAGATAAATATTTTGAATTTTTAAATAAAAGCCCCACTACCCAGTTTCAAGGTACTTTAAATTCCAACTATGACATATGCATTGCCTTATTTTACTGAGTGAGAAATGGCGTTTGTTAAATATGTATCCCTCACCCCCAAGATTGTAGAGCCTCCCCAAAACCCACAAACCGGGAGTTCCCATTCGCCCGGTTGTATCTAATGTCCCCTCCCACAATTCTCAACCAAGCTAAATATCCTCCTTAGACATTTCACGTATTTTAAGACAAGATATTGAATCAAGAATTCTAATGAACGTGCGTCGACTCTAAAGACTTTTTTTTAGAAGAAAAGAAATTTAAAGACCAATTAACTCTATGCATTAATCAGATCTACTTTCTATTGAACGGTGATTGTAACAATGTCATGCCCTATCGATAGGATCCCTCTTTCTCCGGTATTAGAGGACATTTTGATGGATAATCTTGAAAAGAAACTTTTTAAGTCAAGTAATGTCCTTTTTAAAAATGTCTTTTGCTATTATAGATTTGTGGATGACATCAACGTCTTATGGACGGCCAGTTTGAGACAGTTTGATGCCTTTTTGGCCTTTTTAAATACTCTCAATGGCTTCATAATGTTCACTATAGAATTTGGCAGCGACCATCTAAATTACCTTGATTTAACCATTCCTATAAAACAGAAAAGGCATCAATGCACCATTTACCGCAAATATACTTTTTCGGACATAATCATTGGCAATGATTCCTTCCACCACTATTCTCATAAGCTATCGGCCCTTCATTACATGTTACATAGATTAGTCTCCATTCCCTTGAATAACGATTGCTTCCACCAATAATTAAACAGCATTTATTTAATTGCGGCAAAGCATGAGTATAGTATTATACTGGTTGATAAATTGCTTAACTAAAAACTATATCAAAAACCGTTGACTCCTTAAATACTCTCACCAAGATCCAACCCGATAAGCCTAAAAAATGGTACAAACTTCCTTTCCTAGAAAATATCACTAATAAACTGGTTAAAAGACTGCCTCGGGGCAATTATAGAGTGACTATAATCTCTATACCATAGGTAAATTATCTTTCAACTCTAAAGATAAATTTGAATACTCTCAAATGAGTGGTGTGTATATGCTGAATTTTTAGATTGTTATGGTTTGTATATTGGTCAAAATGGACGTAAGTTTTCAATACCAATAAATAAGCATAAGAGATGCCTAAGAAACTGTGATGAAGTTACAATGGTTACCAAACATTTGCCGAACACCGGATATTGCGGAGATTTTAATTTTAAGATTTTACATGTTTGTGACCAAAGTTTTAAACTGAATTTTTTAGAACATTATGAAATTGTGAAACATACTAAATCTCACAGTGTATCTGTTTTCAATGATTTGACTGATTTTAAATCTTCCGCGTTTATATTATATCCTCTCCCACACCTGTCCTCAGGCCCTCCCCGCCCTTCACCACAATATTCTTCCCTTTCCATTCCTTCTCCACACACATTTTCCGTTCACCCTCTAGGGTTCACAGCAAGTGACCAACCCACCCTCATCCAATTCCAAAACCCAGCATGCCCCCCCCCACTCCGCCCAATCCATTCCCACTCCACAGGCTCATTTTTTGATATATAGCCGCTTGGTACCTAAGACCCATTACTTTGGTTACCATGATTATGACGCTCTGACGTTGAAACCACGGTCAATAAGTAAAATAGTGTGGAATATACCAAGTATTTCTTTTTATTCTCATCATGAATAAATTCCACAAAGTTACGCCTGAAGGCATCTCTTCAAAGTAACAATCCAAAGTAAATAGCACGCCGTCACGTGACGATTTTCCGGTTGAGGCCGCGGGTACTCCCATCGTGGAGTATGGCCGGTATACGCTCGCATTCGGGAGCATTACCATGGCAACCGCTTCTCTCTCCGCACAGCTGTGGACTTGGGCTGCTCACCTGTTGCTCTCTGGTGGTCGGCGCACCAATAGGCCCTTCTCTCTCTAGTCACGCCCCCTCCATCCCCCAGACTCGTCACAGTTACCACGCCCTCTCCCCGATCAGCTCTTGAAGCTCACCTTGGACGACTCCAACTAGCATACCAATGATGAGATTTCCATAAATGCCTCATCACTGTCATGTACCTCTCTCAATTTCTCTTCGACCCACATCAAGCAATGTGATTAGTTTAATTTTCCATATTTCTCTAGAATATTGACCTAATCGTTATGGTTTTATAACGTAACAACTGATTGTTACTCAACATTCTGTTTCTCATAGTTTAAAGATCTTAGCTATCCAAACGCGAGAGCATTAGAAATCCCTCCGCCATTATTTTAACAAAAAATTAAAAATCTCTTGAATCACTAAGGTTAGCACTGAAAAGGTTTAGGGATTGTTACAAAATGGCACCGGCTTAAATTCCTTTGGAATATGGCGAACCCACCATGAAAAGGGGTGTAAAACTGTTCCAATGGTGAACAATAATATCCTAGAGAATCTCGAATAACTTGTCCAATTTGAATCACAATTGCCAAAAAAAGTACACATTTCGGAGGTTTTTATGCCAGATTCCGGAGATAATCCAACTTCCACTTTCTTTAGAAACTGGAAATAATATGTTTCTCTCAAGCGCTAGCAGAGAAGCCAGAGTTTGAGCTAAGTCTTGGTCTACGCTGTCTGCGAAAAGTTCCTCCGTAATTTCACTCCCTTGTCATTTTCATTTGTGATTCATGGTGATGATAGAACGGATTTTTCCTGAATAAAAATGCAGCGAATAAATAAAAAAATTCATTAAAACCTCATATATTTGGCTATCGGAATTTTCGTCTTCCCGCAATGTACAACGTTTTCATCGGGTCCCATCCTATATATCCAGCGTTTGTAGAACCCTGAATTTACACCTAGACTTTTATTTTCCGCTGTATGCGTAGGATGCGGGCTGAAATGCGATAGATTAAAAAAAAAACAAAATTCCCTTATCATTCCAGTAACGTACAAGTTTATATAAAAAATACTTTTTCACCTGATTTCGTGCATATGAATTTTAAAAAAACAGAAAGAGCAGTAATGTGCTCCGTTCTTTGGAAGAGTATGAACTTAGCCACGTAGCGAGTAAAGCTCTGTATTTACTCTCTCTAAATACAGAACTTTATAGCGGGGTAGTACGCAGCGCCACAAGAGTCAGTAAGGTGAAATGTATACACTGGCGATCCCTTTGCTGGGAAAAGATTCATTTTATGAAATGAATGCGTATAGGACACAATTAATAATTTGAAAACATCTTCGGGAGTATATTTAAACTGTACCGAAGTTCATATTCTGAATAATGAAAAGAATTTTTACCCAGGCACCATGAAATGTCAAAAATACATTAACTGAACTGGTAGACGATAACGGGATCATTCGTCAGACCATCGCGCTATATTCATTCAACAGCCTTACTACACATTGCTAGAAAAGAAAACTTATTGAAACTTGTTTCATCGCATGAAAACCGCATTGAATAAATAAAATTATTTGATGGTGAAATTTTTGAAGTTGTATAAATGGCCAACTAGCAAGGTAGCAATATTCTCGTATGTATTTTTATGTAATACTTAATTACTAAAGAACATGAATTTTACTTTATTTGAAAATGGGAAACGGAAGCGAATTTAAATAGCTTTAGAAGAATCGAGTCTTTTAGGGTTACTTCCGCGTTGGTTCATCCCTCTGGACAACAATTTCTTCGGCATTCGAGATATCATCTTCAGGTCCGAAGATCGCGTCCCATAAAATTTCCTGTATCATCTTTCCAGATATTTCCTATATAGGCCTGTATATTATATGATAATAATAATAATTTATTTATTGATTACTGGATTTCCCCAAAAACAATCAATTAAATACATGGACATAACACATTTAGAAACACCCACACCCAGGATAGGTTTTTTTACCCAGGCGGGACTCGAACCCGCGACCTTCAGTTTGGCAGGCGAGGACTTAGCCACACCACCACTGAGGCCTGCGATATATTTCCAGAGTTAAATTTCCTTTACTTCGGACCTAAAGATTCCGTCTGGAGTGCCGGTGAAACTGTCGTCCACTACGATGAACCAACACGGAAAAAAACTGGAAACCCTCGAGTTATCTTCTAATCACCGTGAAAGACGTAGCAACTACTTGAATATTTTCAATTTAATTGTAAATAAAAATCGTGGATTCTCATGTCGCAACTCATGCTGACGTAGTGATGCATCTAAGATTACCGGTCTCAACAATGGATACAATTATGAAAAAATGCGTTTTGATTCTGAAACCTGCTAGCTAGTGCAGACATTCGTCGAAAAAAAGAAAATGAGAAAAAATCGTGGCCGGAGGAATAGAAACTTAATGAGGGGTTTTTAAGTTCTAGATTGTCAAATAACGCCATGAATGGCTTCGTCATAAGAGAAAAGGCATTGCATAAAGTATACGTTTGGAGTAGACAACGTCCAATGGCTGGTTGGGTTGGTAAAAATATTGGTGAAATATATCATGCCCAAATAAAACAGGATCGCTTTTTTCTCTAAGAAATAATTAATAATAATATTGCTCTAATTCAGTTAATCAGTGATTTTACCTATTAATGTAATTTATTGCAATCGGTTAACGACTCAGGTCAAATATCCTACTCAAAAAATTTTACCACCAAATAATATTATTCTTTCAATGCGGTTTTCATTCTATAAAGCTCGTTTCAATAAGTTTTGTTTGTAGTAATGTGTAGTAAACCTGTTGAATGAATGCAGCGCGATGGTCTGACGAATATTCCCGTTATCGTCTACCAGTTCAGTTAATGTATTTTTAACAGTTCATAGTGCCTGGGTAAAAATTCTTTTCGTTCTTCAGAATATGAATTTCGGTAGGTAAAGTTTAAATATGCTCCCGAAGGTGTTCCTAAATTATAAATTGCGTCCTATACGCATTCATTTCATAAAATGAACCTTTTCCCGGCATAAGGATCACGAGGGTATACATTATACCTTACTCTCCCTAGTGGTACTTGGTACTGCCCCGCTACGCTGCTGAAAATAGTCGCTGATTTGGTTTTCAAATCCTACTTTGTAAAAAAAGTATTAGGACTTTTTTCAATTAAAATAATTCAATTGCAGCAATTATTCCCTCGAAAAGTAAATCATAGAATAATAATGAACCCCTCTGAGCTCTTAGCTGAATATAGGTTTATTCCCACGTTGGGTGTCATTCCATCCTTCGTCTGTTCGTACAAGACTTTTTTTAAACTTAATACGTTCTGTAAAATATTTTAGCTAAATGACGTATGTGACCATTAGCTCTGGGCTTCTCTGAGATGCTACCTAAGCATTGTATTATACTACCATTTGTTCATCTGGAGGGATAAATACAGAATGGGACCACTAAGATTAAATGATATAGGCAATTACTTTGAGAAGTTCGTCTGCAATATGGTCGCACTCGGGAGCATCGCCAAAGCGTCCACTTCTGGCGAGTGACTACATTGTTTCTGTAGGAGTTAGTGATGGGATATATAACTCTTTTAGATAAGCTGACTCATCTAGGAGCCAGCTCATGATGATGAAAGTTATGAAGGAGTAGGAGGAGAGGAAAGGAAAGAAGGATTGGCGACAACAATAAAAATGATTTTTAGCGGCAATATGATCTGCAAACAATTATATAGGAATAATAGCACAACGTACATGGAAATCGAAACATTTAGTGGCCGTATTTTTTGCGTGCGTTGACAGGTTTGTTCATTTACACCATCGTAACACTTTTTCTTTTGTTGACGACTCGCACTTGTGAAGTACTCCGTCCGTTGAATAGAACGTTAGGTCGTGGGCCACTAGGCGCCTTTCTTTTCGTGCTGGTTAATGCCGACGCCTGGTATCTCTCCTCTTCCACTCCACTACTTGTGAATTCCTCACTCTACCCAAATTTCTACCGATCCTAAATGGCGAAAATGACCTCAGCTGTCAGTCACCTCCCCCATATAAACATAACTGAAGTAACCATGCCTTTTGGAAAGCCTATACGAAACGTCGCAGCTATTCTGTGAAGCAACAAAAATTTCACATCTGCTGTCACCTCTGGAGGAGCGACCGTAAAAAGGCAAAATGTATCAAACCCTAATGATCTGCATCTCAAATGCGCAGGAAATGCATCAAATTAGTCGGAACTGAACGAAATTATGATAAAACAGTCCTCGTGAATTATAGTTTATTAATTGCATACTTACCACCGGTTTCGGCTTTATGCCCATCCTCGGGTCCACCTGATCATCAATATGCTCGACCTGAGTCGTTAACCGATTGCGGTGAATTACAAAAATAGGATGTTTATCGTCTTCTCATTTCCGGGACGGTCGTTGGAGCGTTTCGAGGTGAGTCGTAAGAGAGGAGAGGGTACAGGGCGTGGTTTCGGCGAGCCGGGAGGGACGTGGAGGAGAGAGTAGGGCCAAGTGCTTCGGCGCCCACCTAACAGCAATGGGAGGTAGGCGGGCACACTCAGGAAGCACTTCTCAACAGGTAGGCGGGCCCAGAGGACATTATGGCGATGCTCCCGAGTCCGACCGTATTGCAGACGAACTTCTCCAAGCAATTGCCATCAATGATATATTATTTACTTTAACTACTACGGCTACCGAATCAAGAAATCCGCTGTTTCGCTGGCTCAGTTGTGATTGGGTGGAGTGGATGAGGTACTGAGTCGCATACACATCCACTTTTCCGAAACGGTGAAAAAGATCAGCTTTTCGCCGCTGATAAATGGGGAACTCATTGTCAGATCATAAAACGGAAAAATATTGGTCTTTTTCTTTTGCAAACTCTATCGGACTAGGCAAAGAGATTAGGGAACACGACCCCATTATTTTACTGATAACTCACCAGCTACCTCGAGGGTGCAAGGCTACCTTTACCCGCCTCGTATCTCTTGTGGCCTTGAATCCCTACTCTCTGACGTCATCGCCTTTCCCGATTTCCACTCTTGTGGTTATTTTTTGTGCATCAAAAGTGAATAGATTCGTCCAAAATAATCTTAAGCCGTATGGCGGGATGAAGAATACTCAATGTGTGTGATGGGATTTGAACGAGGGCATGAATGGGAATGAAAACTCGTCGACATCGCGTCATTAATACCGCATAGCTGAATAAGAGTATGGGGATCACCGAAACACCTATTACGCGTGACGTGGGGGACGGGTTCATTCAATTCAATGTTTCTGTTGCAATGTTCCAATTTATTTATGCCTTTACTGCAAATCAACATAATTAAGCCGTTTCCACTGCAATGTTACGATTGTGAAGGGATACATCACACTGAATACACTTCAGCCCTCCTGCGTGTTAATTACCAACCTCATGACTACGGTTTTGAAGCAAGCAGTGAGAAGAGGAGTTAATAAACGGAATAGCTCAACCACAGTTTAACGCAAACGTTTCCATTGAAAGTGTTATTTGAAGAAACAATTTAACTTTCAATGAAGGGGGAGAAAGGGCATAAAAATAGAGAGAATTAGTGGAAATGTTGAGTTGAAAATGACAGGACTTTGATTGACCATTTCCCTTCCTTACCAATCCTTGTTCTGTTCCTCCTGGTCTGAAGCTCGCATTAGTGCGGAAATATACTTGAAAACACCCATAAAATAGGTTAGTTGTGACTTGTGTTTGTGGCCAATCCCTATTCTACTTCCTTCTTCGGAGAGCGTACCTTCACCTCCAACGAAGAGAGGATGAATTTGGTAGTCCTTTATTTATTGCCATGTAGTTAACTAAATATAACATCAGTTTTGACTTTTGAAATGTATTTGTCGTGGCCCGGTATTCAAATATTTTTAATGAAATTGATACGGATGGAAAAAACCAAAATGTCAGTTTTCAGTGTTTGTTTTTTTGGCAAAGAGAGAGCAATCGAGGCCTCCATTACCACTGCATGCAAACATCCAAAGTAACTGAGAAAGTAACATGAATAGTAAAAGTTATGTTTTTTTAACTTTAACAAGTAATTTTGTAGAAAAAAATGTTTTGCTTTAACAAGTTACTTTTTACACTTCAACTTTAATCAGTTAATTATTCGGTAACTTTCCCAATTATGCTTAATTATGACGCAGGCGACAGTCTATTGTCCAGTGGAATCGCCCCTTAAATACCATTTCGTCCAGTGGGCATGGGTGCAGTGGTAGTACCCTACTCCCATGGTATGATAATCTCTCCAGATCCCTTGGCGAGTGTTATCAACATACCTATCTTGTGGGGTATCTCCATGCTCCTTGTTACCTTAAGGGGAAAAAGTTTGTTTTCCTCAGTTATAAACTCATTTTTTACTGAGAAATGGACTCTTTTGAGAGATCGTAAAATCGATTGAATATAAAATTACTTTAATCGAATAATTTTGATGAGAGTAAACACAGAAACAGGAAAGTGGGTCCTTTAAACAGGAGAGGGTGAAATACACTGCCAAGTTTCTCTAGCATTTACCCGTGTATGTGCAGAATGGTGTTACTCCGCCTGAAGTAGGGGGTTATTTCAATGTTTAAAATTCTTAAATAAACATTTAGAACTACGTGTCAAACAAGTAACGAGTTGCTTGAAAAACATTCGTTCATTTTTTCTCTTTTATTACAAAGTAACTGGTGTTTATCTTATTCCTTATTTATATTTACTCATCATCAAACCTCGATTCGTTGCCTACTTTCACCGCTAAGTAGCACTGAAAATATATAGGTGCATGTGACTATTTGGTGATACTCACCCTCTGCCACTCACCCTCGTGGTGGCTCGCAGGGTATTAGGTAGCCGTAGACGAAGGGTGAAGAAATAAGGGTGGAAGACAATGAGATTATCCTTGAACATCATACTTTATTGATAAACACTACATGGATTTCATTTTTAACATGCTAACTAGGTGAACTAACTCTACAGAAATCAACATGTAGGGAGCGGAAGATATTCTTTATAATATTCCCTTGAATGCCTTCTTCCGGACTCTTATATAAAAAAGTTGCTCAAAAACTGCAGATTTAAGTAGGTAAATCCGCAGAATCTTCATTGCCAAGGTCTCCTACATTTAAAAGAACCCTTGGCCACACATTATGTTACTTGTATAATTCCACTGATACGGCTGGTTTTGCATTTGCATTTTACGGAACAGCCGTCGTGGGCGGAGTCTCCGCTATCCCGGCCGGTTTTTGCAGCTAGTGTGAGTTCAGTTGGCTCAAAGTCAATGCCTGGGAAAAGAAAATTCCTTCGCTAACAAGGAGAAATAGATGGTGGGCGCACACACTCAGCTGTATTATATTTCTTAAATGATTCCATCAATTTTAAATTTTATCTTCGAAAATATTTACGCTCATTGGCGCTGTTTGGAACGTTTATATACATTTTCATGTTGAAATGCTATAAAATATGTAATATTCTGGTTCATTTTTAAGTAAATAATCCTGAAAGCAATTATTAAGAAGTCTTTGTGCGTAAGCGACGGGCAGCTGACTTTTGCCCGCACAAAAATAATGTTGAACAATTGTAAAGTGTTCTATGGAAGAGTAGTTACCTTTTTGGCAAATAAATCCGTTTTGCATGCTGCAATTTTGTCCTGTTAAAGTGATGTTGCAACTGTCTAGTGATTTGTACAATGACAGACAGTCTCGGCTTAGAGACTCCATTGTCCTTAGAGGACAGGTAGAGGATCCATTGACACCTTCCATGCAGGGTGTTGTGGGATCGTGTAGTTTCCCGTTCGTAAATCCTCGCTCAACGTCGCCGTTGATCCACAAATGCCTTGAAGCTGCAAAAATGTATTGATTTACATTTTTCAAAAGTTAATATGCATCTATGTATACATATACTATACATTAATTCAAACGATAAAACTTGATCTAACATTCAATTAAAGTGAGGATAGGATGAGAAAGCTTGCTATAAAACATAAGGCAGGAGATAAAGACAGATGAAACCCAGTTCTCAGCACAAAACATTTTGGGTCAGCCGAATCTTGAATCTGAGACATTCAAAACAACCATTTTATGCTCCAATCCATTTTCTAATCCTACCCTCAGTATATTCATACATTTCAATACATCTTCGGACAGTGCAAACAAATTTCAATACTAAGAAAAGAGCTAGTGGATATGCTGACATAATATAATTTTTCCTTCAACTTACCATCAGTGAACGGGGGGAACGTCGATAGGATGAAGTTAATGAAATTATAGTCTGTGGCATTGCCCATCTCAGCAAGGTGGGCACCGGGTGACAATTCTTCACACAGGTCTTGTGCGACAGCCCAATTGACATTCCAGTTAGGATATATGATAAACTCCTGATTATTCAGCTTGTAAGAGAACCCAGCAGTAAGAGACTTTCTGTCATCAGTGATGGTAGAATTAGGAGGGTCTGACCGGTCCATTGCATGAATAAAATTGTTGGGCTCAGGAATTGAGGGTTCAGCAGTCGTGGATTCCGTTGTTGGTGGCTCTTCAGCTTTCAATGCGCCAATTGGTTTTTGGTCTGTGTCAGGAATTGAGAGTTCAAAAATCGTGGGTTCCGTTGTTGATGGCTGCTCAATTTTGAATTCCACAGCTGGTTTTTGGGTTGCGTCAGGAATTGAGGGTTCCTCGGTCTTGGCTTCCGTTGTTGATGGCTGCTCAGTTTTGAATGCCACAGCTGAGTGTTGGGTTGCGTCTGGAGTTGAGGTTTCAGCAGTCGTGGGTTCCATTGTTGGCGGCTGCTCAGCTTTGGATGTGACAATTGGCTGCTTGGCTGCTTTAGATGATTCAAAAGATAGAGTTAATGGTTAGAACATTTTATGAAGCCATAATAAACTGTATAAATCATTTATAGTGAAATTATTCTGTGGAATGTATGTTACACCTAAAGGCATTATTTTCTCAAATGCCTGGTATATGCATTAACATATTTTCAACTCGTTTTATAATAATCATCGAGTTTTCCTAGACATGTTTTTCACTTAAGGTATTGTGTCTGAAATTTCGCATGCTACTTATAATCACACGCAAAAATATCTTTTCTTCAGATGAAGCAAGCTATAGTAAGTTACGTTACACCGTATTCACTCTCAATCTATCAAAACAAAAAAATAATTAAGATTGATATGGAAATGGAAAACAATATTGCTTTGGCGTAGGCCTGTGGTGCCGCATGAGAGTGGAAACCTAATTCCAAGAAACATGTTTTCCCTGCAGCCACTGATTCCGTACATTATTCTTATTGCACGCCATCATCCGTTCCTCTTTGACTAGGGTGGCTCATACCTGTTTGGCAGATGAATCCAATAGCCAGGTTGCAGTCACATCGTCGGAGTGGAAGAGAAGGGTCGTAGTGTCCTGATAATTTCATGCATTCGCAATCTACTCTTCGGCCTTTTCGTCCCGATGTTTCCCGACGTACCCGGTGTACCCGGCGCGTCCTTTGGGGATAATACAGAGTGGGTATCTTTTCGTCATTGTTGTAAATGCCACCGGTCCATAGGTCTGTAACAGAAATGCATGTTTTGTTAAACAGAGTACTACACTGAATTCGGTGTCGCGATCAAATGTTTTCAATATAATGACCCATTTTGGAAAACACTATTTTGATACTTTCTCTATATCGCATGCGTGGCATTTCTAGCTTGCAAAATGAAATACATGTTAGCCATGCCATGTATCAGTAAGACAATTTTTCTGTAACTGCGAAAGTGTTCCCAAATATATAATTTTTCTCAAAACAAATCCTTACCGCGTTTTATTCCACGCTTTATGATGCTGTCGTGAAGTGACTTGAACTGATCATAGTCAGTAGCTTTGTAAAGGTTACTTTTCGGAGCAATATTGAGGCAATATAGTTTCGCATAACACCAGTTTTCCCTGAAAGATGGGAAAATTTTGAAGGTATAGCTCGGGTGATCGTCGATAGTGGTGACATCAGTGATGTTCTCAGGATGGTATTTGTCATATCTTAGCGCTGCCATATGGGTAGAGCATCCCGGAGGGGTAGAAATGACCTCGGCAATATCTTTGATGGGCACTGAAAAGAAAGTCGTTTCATTACTTCAAACGTGGCTAAAAAACTTGGTAGCAAGTGGCAATGATGATGTAGGAAAAAAATATTATGTTTTGTACCGTCATGTTTACTTCTTTCTTCTTCAATTCAAAACTCATGACAATAAATGCACAAAAAACCTTACGTACGTTGGTGAAGTGAGCCAGGTGAGCCCAATGTGCTCTGAACCTTATCATTTCCCTAGACGGGAGTCAATAGAACAGTTCACTTCACATGGAACGCCCGCGGTAAAGAAATTTAGAAGGGATATATTACAGAAGGCTGATCAGGAAGCCCTAATATTCGTACAAACAGTTGGGAAGAAGAGGGAGTGTACTAGCTACAGAACGGAAAAATCATTACCTCTTCAGGAAACTGATTACGAACAACATGGAAATGCAATTCTTGGGGCATTTCTTAGTGAAAAGGATTATGCTCATTTGGTTCCATCATGAAACACGAGTTAACGTGAAAAATGCAGCCAAGTTAAAAGATAGGGAATAATCAATGTAATGGTCGTTTGCGGAAACACATTTGAATGATATCCGAGAAGTGTAAAAAAGTCTTTATGATCACATATTGGTAGTTCATTTGAATATCTGTATGAGATACTTGGTTTTCAAGTTATCATTAAACTAATGAAGCAGGGAGTTAATGTGCAAACGAGAAAGTCTCAGTAATTTGCCAAAGTTATACTCACCATAATAGCCGGCGGTGACAGCCAGAAGGCAGGCAAGCACCAGTACTCCTTGATTGAAGTTCATCGTTGAGCAGCGAACACTTCGGAGCAAGACGAAACAGGTTATGATCAAGCTCTCAGATGGCTTGGCTTTTATACGTTTCCAAATCGCCCTCACCATCTTGCTCCCTCCAGGAAGTAATTTTTTCTTTCTTGTCCGTTTCATACGATAGGAACGTGCAGGTTCTTTTGTTGGGGCATATACATTTTTATTTCGCATATTCATAGTCGATGGGAGAAAAACAGGAAGTTTAAGCACGAGTCTATTGATGTTTTGCCACAAATATACACAAATAAACTGTTGGTGCACGGAATAGGTTTTTCCTTTTTCTGATTCATACGGAAATGACCTGCGGGATGTTTTAACAAGTGCGAATGCAATTTTACTTGGTATATATTCAGACAATGGGGGGAAGTAAGAAGTTTGTGCACGAGACTGTAGATGATTTGTCAAACTGAGGAATGACTTCACAAGGGCAAAACGACATTACGTGAAAAATGACAATACGAGATCCGTCCGTGTGTAAGATATCACATAACATTTCAAACCTGTTGCTCTTGGAAAATAGAAATACGATGGCTTCGAGAAATTTCGAAATTACAAACAGGGAAAAAGTGAACAAAGATAAAGTACGCCTGCTGATGGAAGAAGCACGTATAGGTTCCTGGTTCCCTCTTATTAACGGGTATTCAATATAAACAACATAAATCTTGCATATTGCGAGCCCATGAAATTTTTTCGTTATGAAACACTTATTAGTGGTTGACATGTGTATTCCATGAAGGACCCTTCCTTAAGTTCTGTGTTTACCCTCAGATAGAGCTACAATGTACTTGTACGCAATGTCTACCTGCTGTCCAAATAATTGCTTAGAAAGTGTGATAACACTCGGTGAGTTACTACTTCATTACAGTTACGGGAGCTACATAAAATCTGACTCCTTCAGGGTTAACTACACGAGGAAAAATAGATCGTTCATCTCATCAGTCTTCCTTTTTAAGTTTTTGCATTCTGTATGCATGATTTTCAAGGAGGACACGATTAATTGCTTTCTAGCCGGGATTTATTTGTGTTTATCAGCCCAACCTTAATAAAGCTAGAGGTATAAGATTTTTGTCCAAAGGAGGATTATGTTTAGTAAACCTTCTTTCAAGGAGGAGAGAAGCACGTAATACGCTCCAGCTAAATAATCAAAAGATTTTAATTCTTGCTTAATGATGTAAATTGAATGAATTCAGTCTTTGGGACCATGATTAGTGGTCACGTCCGCTTTTAACGAAGTCCCTTCCGTGAGTTTAAGTTTTGCATATCGGCAGATGCGCAAATAAGCTTCTGATTAATGGAATACGTGTCCAATCCCCCTGTTATATTTTTATCAATCTTGTTAATTGTGTCGATCACAAGCGGAGAGTTTATCTGTGATAATGATTAAGATAATTGCGCAATAGGTAACACCTCCAATGCTAGCTGAATGGTACGAAAGACACGTGCACGTTTCTACAATATGAAACTGTTTTTTTCCGACGAATTATCCATGTTTCTAATGGAATTGTTTATACTAAATTAGAATATGTAAATGCTTTTTTTCCCATCGGCCTTAGTTTTTATGTGGCACCCAGTAAAACCGAAAAATCCGAGATTATCTAATTCATATTAATTGTTTGCAATTGTATCCTCGGAATAAATATTCATTTGTTACCAACCTAGAAGATCTCCCCGCGTGATACTATCAGTATCTTCTTGCATCCTTATTTCTTGCCTGTATGGTATTCTGCTTAGTGTCCGATTGAAATACATGGTTCCTTGGTATTGGCTGCTACGATATACCATTGCTTATTTTTCACTTTTTGGAAATCGATGGTGTTCGGATGTGGAGAGTGCTCGTTGGCATGTGTATAACTCGAGTTTTTTTTCCGTGGTTCGTGATTGAAGTGCAAGGGTTGCCCCAAGAGGCCTAAATGCTAAAATAAAAACAAAATTGAAAATAAATGCTGCTTCAGAGTATATACTTCATTTAATGTGCCAAGGGATGAAAATTTCATCCATTTTCATGTATCTTGCCGCGTTTAGCCGCCACAGGGACCGCGCCGACCTGGGGACCCGAGCTCTCGTGCGACCCACGCCGCGGCGCCTAGCCGCCCGCATTGGGCATAAAAAAATCCAGGGTTTTGTCTTAAAAACAGGATAAGATTTGTACACGAATGTAGCCTTAGCCCCGCCCCTCCCATTTAATCATAACTGAATATCAGATCATATCAGATTTCAATCATATCTGAATCGAGGCGATAACAGATTGTGTCACAAATACAACATTTGCGTTATTGTTGAATCGCCTGACAGTATCCTAAATTTTAATTTACCCCGGGTAACAATTATCCCCGGCTTCGTTATTTTTAATGTGCGATATTGGTAGTGCATTTTTAGTTCATGCGCTATTATTCTGGGGAATTTGCACGTGGAATCATCAGATTTTTTCGTTAGTTCTATAGAGTTTTGCCATACAATGGATCACTGAAAAATAGCGTCACATAGAATACTCTTTGAGATCGGGTTAGTGTGGTGGCTAGAGTGTTGGCCTCCCAACCTGAGATCCCGGGCGATTCCCCGCAGAGGCGGATTTTTCTCTGGCAAACCGGTCCCTTCTTCAGTGTCTTGTGGAGGGCGTGTCAGGTTCAGTAATCCGTCCGTCGGATGGTTCTTAAGCCGTGGTCCCCTTGGCGCCTTTCCTTAAGTGTAGGCTATTGCCAACGCCAGGTGTCTCTCCGCCATTCCTCCGTTTCTTGAAAACTCCTACAAATACCCAATTACCGATCTATCGTATTTGGCACAATGATAACGGCTATAGGTCGCCTCCTTTGAATAACCACAACCACGTAATCTTTGGGACCACGAATTAAATAGCAAGAAAAATAAGGAACATTAAATTTGCAATGAAAAATATTATTAACGTGTTATCATCATTCAATTGTCCTCGACGCGAGTTTTCTTCAATTTCTATATTAAATCATTGAGAAATGTTAGGTTAATCTTTTAGTTCCTAAACGGAATCCCTGCGCATTCTCTGACTTTGAATTCACGACTAAATCTGAACACGCTGCCGCGATAAACAATGTGCATTCCGTTGCACTTCTCGTTTTGGTCTTCGGGTGAGAGATAAAACCGAATGAGATGCACTGATTCCCATTCATGTTGTTCAATTTAATCACGCACTCTCTTCTCCTCATGCATGGGAGCTATCACCCCACCCACCTCACCCAGAAACATGTTGCTCAGGGATCCGCTGTCCGCCCAGTAACGGCATTCTTAGCGCTCAAACCACCCTCCAGCACCCAACTACCGACCTCCCCCACCCCACCCCGCACAGAGACGTCTGCGCCTGCAAAACGGTTGGGTCAGCGCAAACCCTGCTTCGAGCCATCTCCATTATGGCTCTCGATTTTTAATTCATCTTCGGTCCAGGGATAGGTCCAAGAAATGACTTGGTTGAGGGGGGAGACGGACTGCTTGCTAATGTCTGCAGAAGGCTGAAATATTTCCAAGGCTTACTTATTTCTCGCCTTCCTCCCTCAGACTCTCCTCTCTCTCTCCTTCTTTCTCTAAATGTCTTCCTCTTCTTTCTTTTTCCCATACTTGCTCTTTCTCATCTCTTCCACTCACTCTTTCTTCTCCGCCCGCTTCCGATTACCTTCCAATTTATTTCTCCTTCTAATCCTCCTCGCTCACTTCATCTTCACCGCCCTCATTTCTCTCTCAATCTCATATTCTCTTCCAAATTTCTTATATTTTGAAACCCTCACTCTCTTCCGATATTATTTTTTATTACTTTGGGTCGGTTAAAATTTCTACGTGCCGGGTAACTTTCAAGGACCGAGCGACACTCAGGTGAGGGGATCCAGCTTTTTCAAGGGCAAGTCGTCCTCACTCCGTATGTTAATTGTTTTTGCAGTAAAAATACCATTCCCCATCCCACGATAACGTCGTCGGTGTTTTCTCGTTGGCAAACTGTCTTTGCCACCCAGCTTTCTCGTAGACGTTATCGTGGGATATCGTGGGACGTACTCGGGGGCGTATCTGGATAATCTCGCGCGTTGCCTAAATATCATTTATCCCCTCATGTTTCCATTTTCTAAGATATAGATAGCGAAGCACTGACCTATTTTAAAACTTAGTAGTGATTAACATTTTATGACAGGGAATATTTTTCCAATTGGATGGCATTTGAATTTCCTCCCGTAATCGTAAATCATAAACTCATTTCACTTTCCGCGTTCTCGGTTTTGGTTCCATCGAAAGCAGTGGACGACCTCAGAAAACGCCCATAAAAAGGCTCCCTGAGTGAGGGAAGAATTTAGAAGGAAACCGAGATTTTTAACTGCCTACGATGGCCAAGACTTTATTCGCCTTTCCTCGTCTCTTCCCATCTTCCTTTCTTCTCCACTACTAATCCCCTCACCCTCTCGTTTTCCTCCTACCTCCACATCTTATTTTTCTTACTTTTTTTTAGCCTCCCCATTTCCCTTATTTGTTATTCCCTGTAAAACCCCTTGTTTCAATTACAGCCAACCTATAAGTATTAAGAAATTATCCTTATATTCATGTACATGATTTCAAGAATAGATTACTTACTGAGAGTGGCTTACGGAGAGACTGACTCTGACTGAAAGAGTGGCACATAACCTTATTTTTCTTATATCAGTGAGCGTATAATCTCTACGTGCCCGAGAACGATCGACGCTCCGAAGCAATGCTCTTATATATGATAGCACTCTTACATATAAGGTTATAAATATCTTATATGTCAACCTATCGTCATATGATTTCTCCGAGATAGACAGCTCCCTTTTAACAAAGGCTATAAATTGTCTCCGAAGTTCCCCAGAACTCAAAACTCTGTTGCTAACCTTTTGGCAGACTGTGAAGCTTCATTGTAAAAGGAGTCACTGGGCAATAGTCAAATGATGGCGGATTGCATTGGTAACAACGCGGCTAGTTCTTAACCCATAGGGCATCTATTCAATCGCCAAGTTCAACAGATCAGAAAGATAAAAACTCAAAGCAATAATCAGAAAGATCAGATCAGAAAGATAGAAATAATCTTAACTGAGGCTGATAAAGGTAGCAGTATGTTCGTGTTAAACCACGCCGACTATGTAAAAAAGTGCATGGACTTCATTTCAGATAAATATTTGGAATTTTTAAATAAAGGCCCCACTTCCCAGTTTCAAGGTACTTTAAATTCCAACTATGACAGATGCATTGCCTTATTTTATGAGGGAGAAGTGGCGTTTGTTAAATATGTATCCCTCACCCCCAAGATTGTAGAGCCTCCCCAAAACCCACAAACCGGGAGTTCCCATTCGCCCCGTTGTATCTAATGTCCCCTCCTACAATTCTCAACCAAGCTAAATATCCTCCTTAGACATTTCACGTATTTTAAGACAAGATATTGAATCAAGAATTCTAATGAACGTGCATCGACTCTAAAGACTTTTTTTTAGAAGAAAAGAAATTTAAAGACCAATTAACTCTATGCATTAATCAGATCTACTTTCTATTGAACGGTGATTGTAACAATTTCATGCCCTATCGATAGGATCCCTCTTTCTCCGGTATTAGAGGACATTTTGATGGATAATCTTGAAAAGAAACTTTTTAAGTCAAGTAATGTCCTTTTTAAAAATGTCTTTTCCTATTATAGATTTGTGGATGACATCATCGTCTTATGGACGGGCAGTTTGAGACAGTTTGATGCCTTTTTGGCCTTTTTTAATACTCTCAATGGCTTCATAATGTTGACTATAGAATTTGGCAGCCACCATTTAAATTACCTTGATTTAACCATTCCTATAAAACAGAAAAGGCATCAATGCACCATTTACCGCAAATATACTTTTTCGGACATAATCATTGGCAATGATTCCTTCCACCACTATTCTCATAAGCTATCGGCCCTTCATTACATGTTACATAGATTAGTCTCCATTCCCTTGAATAACGATTGCTTCCACCAATAATTAAACAGCATTTATTTAATTGCGGCAAAGCATGAGTATAGTATTATACTGGTTGATAAATTGCTTAACTAAAAACTATATCAAAAACCGTTGACTCCTTAAATACTCTCACCAAGATCCAACCCGATAAGCCTAAAAAATGATACAAACTTCCTTTCCTAGAAAATATCACTAATAAACTGGTTAAAAGACTGCCTCGGGGCAATTATAGAGTGACTATAATCTCTATACCATAGGTAAATTATCTTTCAACTCTAAAGATAAATTTGAATACTCTCAAATGAGTGGTGTGTATATGCTGAATTTTTAGATTGTTATGGTGTGTATATTGGTCAAAATGGACGTAAGTTTTCAATACCAATAAATAAGCATAAGAGATGCCTAAGAAACTGTGATGAAGTTACAATGGTTACCAAACATTTGCCGAACACCGGATATTGCGGAGACTTTAATTTTAAGATTTTACATGTTTGTGACCAAAGTTTTAAACTGAATTTTTTAGAACATTATGAAATTGTGAAACATACTAAATCTCCCAGTGTATCTGTTTTCAATGATTTGACTGATTTTAAATCTTCCGCGTTTATATTATATCCTCTCCCACACCTGTCCTCAGGCCCTCCCCGCCCTTCACCACAATATTCTTCCCTTTCCATTCCTTCTCCACACACATTTTCCGTTCACCCTCTAGGGTTCACAGCAAGTGACCAACCCACCCTCATCCAATTCCAAAACCCAGCATGCCCCCCCCCACTCCGCCCAATCCATTCCCACTCCACAGGCTCATTTTTTGATATATAGCCGCTTGGTACCTAAGACCCATTACTTTGGTTACCATGATTATGACGCTCTGACGTTGAAACCACGGTCAATAAGTAAAATAGTGTGGAATATACCAAGTATTTCTTTTTATTCTCATCATGAATAAATTCCACAAAGTTACGCCTGAAGGCATCTCTTCAAAGTAACAATTCAAAGTAAATAGCACGCCGTCACGTGACGATTTTCCGGTTGAGGCCGCGGGTACTCCCATCGTGGAGTATGGCCGGTATACGCTCGCATTCGGGAGCATTACCATGGCACCTGCTTCTCTCTCCGCCCAAGTGTGGACTTGGGCTGCTCACCTGTTGCTCTCTGGTGGTCGGCGCACCAATAGGCCCTTCTCTCTCTAGTCACGCCCCCTCCATCCCCCAGACTCGTCACAGTTACCACGCCCTCTCCCCGATCAGCTCTTGAAGCTCGCCTTGGACGACTCCAACTAGCATACCAATGATGAGATTTCCATAAATGCCTCATCACTGTCATGTACCTCTCTCAATTTCTCTTCGACCCGAATCAAGCAATGTGATTAGTTTAATTTTCCATATTTCTCTAGAATATTGACCTAATCGTTATGGTTTTATAACGTAACAACTGATTGTTACTCAACATTCTGTTTCTCATAGTTTAAAGATCTTAGCTATCCAAACGCGAGAGCATTAGAAATCCCTCCGCCATTATTTTAACAAAAAATTAAAAATCTCTTGAATCACTAAGGTTAGCACTGAAAAGGTTTAGGGATTGTTACAAAATGGCACCGGCTTAAATTCCTTTGGAATATGGCGAACCCACCATGAAAAGGGGTGTAAAACTGTTCCAATGGTGAACAATAATATCCTAGAGAATCTCGAATAACTTGTCCAATTTGAATCACAATTGCCAAAAAAAGTACACATTTCGGAGGTTTTTATGCCAGATTCCGGAGATAATCCAACTTCCACTTTCTTTAGAAACTGGAAATAATATGTTTCTCTCAAGCGCTAGCAGAGAAGCCAGAGTTTGAGCTAAGTCTTGGTCTACGCTGTCTGCGAAAAGTTCCTCCGTAATTTCACTCCCTTGTCATTTTCATTTGTGATTCATGGTGATGATAGAACGGATTTTTCCTGAATAAAAATGCAGCGAATAAATAAAAAAATTCATTAAAACCTCATATATTTGGCTATCGGAATTTTCGTCTTCCCGCAATGTACAACGTTTTCATCGGGTCCCATCCTATATATCCAGCGTTTGTAGAACCCTGAATTTACACCTAGACTTTTATTTTCCGCTGTATGCGTAGGATGCGGGCTGAAATGCGATAGATTAAAAAAAAAACAAAATTCCCTTATCATTCCAGTAACGTACAAGTTTATATAAAAAATACTTTTTCACCTGATTTCGTGCATATGAATTTTAAAAAAACAGAAAGAGCAGTAATGTGCTCCGTTCTTTGGAAGAGTATGAACTTAGCCACGTAGCGAGTAAAGCTCTGTATTTACTCTCTCTAAATACAGAACTTTATAGCGGGGTAGTACGCAGCGCCACAAGAGTCAGTAAGGTGAAATGTATACACTGGCGATCCCTTTGCTGGGAAAAGATTCATTTTATGAAATGAATGCGTATAGGACACAATTAATAATTTGAAAACACCTTCGGGAGTATATTTAAACTGTACCGAAGTTCATATTCTGAATAATGAAAAGAATTTTTACCCAGGCACCATGAAATGTCAAAAATACATTAACTGAACTGGTAGACGATAACGGGATCATTCGTCAGACCATCGCGCTATATTCATTCAACAGCCTTACTACACATTGCTAGAAAAGAAAACTTATTGAAACTTGTTTCATCGCATGAAAACCGCATTGAATAAATAAAATTATTTGATGGTGAAATTTTTGAAGTTGTATAAATGGCCAACTAGCAAGGTAGCAATATTCTCGTATGTATTTTTATGTAATACTTAATTACTAAAGAACATGAATTTTACTTTATTTGAAAATGGGAAATGGAAGCGAATTTAAATAGCTTTAGAAGAATCGAGTCTTTTAGGGTTACTTCCGCGTTGGTTCATCCCTCTGGACAACAATTTCTTCGGCATTCGAGATATCATCTTCAGGTCCGAAGATCGCGTCCCATAAAATTTCCTGTATCATCTTTCCAGATATTTCCTATATAGGCCTGTATATTATATGATAATAATAATAATTTATTTATTGATTACTGGATTTCCCCAAAAACAATCAATTAAATACATGGACATAACACATTTAGAAACACCCACACCCAGGATAGGTTTTTTTACCCAGGCGGGACTCGAACCCGCGACCTTCAGTTTGGCAGGCGAGGACTTAGCCACACCGCCACTGAGGCCTGCGATATATTTCCAGAGGTAAATTTCCTTTACTTCGGACCTAAAGATTCCGTCTGGAGTGCCGGTGAAACTGTCGTCCACTACGATGAACCAACACGGAAAAAAACTGGAAACCCTCGAGTTATCTTCTAATCACCGTGAAAGACGTAGCAACTACTTGAATATTTTCAATTTAATTGTAAATAAAAATCGTGGATTCTCATGTCGCAACTCATGCTGACGTAGTGATGCATCTAAGATTACCGGTCTCAACAATGGATACAATTATGAAAAAATGCGTTTTGATTCTGAAACCTGCTAGCTAGTGCAGACATTCGTCGAAAAAAAGAAAATGAGAAAAAATCGTGGCCGGAGGAATAGAAACTTAATGAGGGGTTTTTAAGTTCTAGATTGTCAAATAACGCCATGAATGGCTTCGTCATAAGAGAAAAGGCATTGCATAAAGTATACGTTTGGAGTAGACAACGTCCAATGGCTGGTTGGGTTGGTAAAAATATTGGTGAAATATATCATGCCCAAATAAAACAGGATCGCTTTTTTCTCTAAGAAATAATTAATAATAATATTGCTCTAATTCAGTTAATCAGTGATTTTACCTATTAATGTAATTTATTGCAATCGGTTAACGACTCAGGTCAAATATCCTACTCAAAAAATTTTACCACCAAATAATATTATTCTTTCAATGCGGTTTTCATTCTATAAAGCTCGTTTCAATAAGTTTTGTTTGTAGTAATGTGTAGTAAACCTGTTGAATGAATGCAGCGCGATGGTCTGACGAATATTCCCGTTATCGTCTACCAGTTCAGTTAATGTATTTTTAACAGTTCATAGTGCCTGGGTAAAAATTCTTTTCGTTCTTCAGAATATGAATTTCGGTAGGTAAAGTTTAAATATGCTCCCGAAGGTGTTCCTAAATTATAAATTGCGTCCTATACGCATTCATTTCATAAAATGAACCTTTTCCCGGCATAAGGATCACGAGGGTATACATTATACCTTACTCTCCCTAGTGGTACTTGGTACTGCCCCGCTACGCTGCTGAAAATAGTCGCTGATTTGGTTTTCAAATCCTACTTTGTAAAAAAAGTATTAGGACTTTTTTCAATTAAAATAATTCAATTGCAGCAATTATTCCCTCGAAAAGTAAATCATAGAATAATAATGAACCCCTCTGAGCTCTTAGCTGAATATAGGTTTATTCCCACGTTGGGTGTCATTCCATCCTTCGTCTGTTCGTACAAGACTTTTTTTAAACTTAATACGTTCTGTAAAATATTTTAGCTAAATGACGTATGTGACCATTAGCTCTGGGCTTCTCTGAGATGCTACCTAAGCATTGTATTATACTACCATTTGTTCATCTGGAGGGATAAATACAGAATGGGACCACTAAGATTAAATGATATAGGCAATTACTTTGAGAAGTTCGTCTGCAATATGGTCGCACTCGGGAGCATCGCCAAAGCGTCCACTTCTGGCGAGTGACTACATTGTTTCTGTAGGAGTTAGTGATGGGATATATAACTCTTTTAGATAAGCTGACTCATCTAGGAGCCAGCTCATGATGATGAAAGTTATGAAGGAGTAGGAGGAGAGGAAAGGAAAGAAGGATTGGCGACAACAATAAAAATGATTTTTAGCGGCAATATGATCTGCAAACAATTATATAGGAATAATAGCACAACGTACATGGAAATCGAAACATTTAGTGGCCGTATTTTTTGCGTGCGTTGACAGGTTTGTTCATTTACACCATCGTAACACTTTTTCTTTTGTTGACGACTCGCACTTGTGAAGTACTCCGTCCGTTGAATAGAACGTTAGGTCGTGGGCCACTAGGCGCCTTTCTTTTCGTGCTGGTTAATGCCGACGCCTGGTATCTCTCCTCTTCCACTCCACTACTTGTGAATTCCTCACTCTACCCAAATTTCTACCGATCCTAAATGGCGAAAATGACCTCAGCTGTCAGTCACCTCCCCCATATAAACATAACTGAAGTAACCATGCCTTTTGGAAAGCCTATACGAAACGTCGCAGCTATTCTGTGAAGCAACAAAAATTTCACATCTGCTGTCACCTCTGGAGGAGCGACCGTAAAAAGGCAAAATGTATCAAACCCTAATGATCTGCATCTCAAATGCGCAGGAAATGCATCAAATTAGTCGGAACTGAACGAAATTATGATAAAACAGTCCTCGTGAATTATAGTTTATTAATTGCATACTTACCACCGGTTTCGGCTTTATGCCCATCCTCGGGTCCACCTGATCATCAATATGCTCGACCTGAGTCGTTAACCGATTGCGGTGAATTACAAAAATAGGATGTTTATCGTCTTCTCATTTCCGGGACGGTCGTTGGAGCGTTTCGAGGTGAGTCGTAAGAGAGGAGAGGGTACAGGGCGTGGTTTCGGCGAGCCGGGAGGGACGTGGAGGAGAGAGTAGGGCCAAGTGCTTCGGCGCCCACCTAACAGCAATGGGAGGTAGGCGGGCACACTCAGGAAGCACTTCTCAACAGGTAGGCGGGCCCAGAGGACATTATGGCGATGCTCCCGAGTCCGACCGTATTGCAGACGAACTTCTCCAAGCAATTGCCATCAATGATATATTATTTACTTTAACTACTACGGCTACCGAATCAAGAAATCCGCTGTTTCGCTGGCTCAGTTGTGATTGGGTGGAGTGGATGAGGTACTGAGTCGCATACACATCCACTTTTCCGAAACGGTGAAAAAGATCAGCTTTTCGCCGCTGATAAATGGGGAACTCATTGTCAGATCATAAAACGGAAAAATATTGGTCTTTTTCTTTTGCAAACTCTATCGGACTAGGCAAAGAGATTAGGGAACACGACCCCATTATTTTACTGATAACTCACCAGCTACCTCGAGGGTGCAAGGCTACCTTTACCCGCCTCGTATCTCTTGTGGCCTTGAATCCCTACTCTCTGACGTCATCGCCTTTCCCGATTTCCACTCTTGTGGTTATTTTTTGTGCATCAAAAGTGAATAGATTCGTCCAAAATAATCTTAAGCCGTATGGCGGGATGAAGAATACTCAATGTGTGTGATGGGATTTGAACGAGGGCATGAATGGGAATGAAAACTCGTCGACATCGCGTCATTAATACCGCATAGCTGAATAAGAGTATGGGGATCACCGAAACACCTATTACGCGTGACGTGGGGGACGGGTTCATTCAATTCAATGTTTCTGTTGCAATGTTCCAATTTATTTATGCCTTTACTGCAAATCAACATAATTAAGCCGTTTCCACTGCAATGTTACGATTGTGAAGGGATACATCACACTGAATACACTTCAGCCCTCCTGCGTGTTAATTACCAACCTCATGACTACGGTTTTGAAGCAAGCAGTGAGAAGAGGAGTTAATAAACGGAATAGCTCAACCACAGTTTAACGCAAACGTTTCCATTGAAAGTGTTATTTGAAGAAACAATTTAACTTTCAATGAAGGGGGAGAAAGGGCATAAAAATAGAGAGAATTAGTGGAAATGTTGAGTTGAAAATGACAGGACTTTGATTGACCATTTCCCTTCCTTACCAATCCTTGTTCTGTTCCTCCTGGTCTGAAGCTCGCATTAGTGCGGAAATATACTTGAAAACACCCATAAAATAGGTTAGTTGTGACTTGTGTTTGTGGCCAATCCCTATTCTACTTCCTTCTTCGGAGAGCGTACCTTCACCTCCAACGAAGAGAGGATGAATTTGGTAGTCCTTTATTTATTGCCATGTAGTTAACTAAATATAACATCAGTTTTGACTTTTGAAATGTATTTGTCGTGGCCCGGTATTCAAATATTTTTAATGAAATTGATACGGATGGAAAAAACCAAAATGTCAGTTTTCAGTGTTTGTTTTTTTGGCAAAGAGAGAGCAATCGAGGCCTCCATTACCACTGCATGCAAACATCCAAAGTAACTGAGAAAGTAACATGAATAGTAAAAGTTATGTTTTTTTAACTTTAACAAGTAATTTTGTAGAAAAAAATGTTTTGCTTTAACAAGTTACTTTTTACACTTCAACTTTAATCAGTTAATTATTCGGTAACTTTCCCAATTATGCTTAATTATGACGCAGGCGACAGTCTATTGTCCAGTGGAATCGCCCCTTAAATACCATTTCGTCCAGTGGGCATGGGTGCAGTGGTAGTACCCTACTCCCATGGTATGATAATCTCTCCAGATCCCTTGGCGAGTGTTATCAACATACCTATCTTGTGGGGTATCTCCATGCTCCTTGTTACCTTAAGGGGAAAAAGTTTGTTTTCCTCAGTTATAAACTCATTTTTTACTGAGAAATGGACTCTTTTGAGAGATCGTAAAATCGATTGAATATAAAATTACTTTAATCGAATAATTTTGATGAGAGTAAACACAGAAACAGGAAAGTGGGTCCTTTAAACAGGAGAGGGTGAAATACACTGCCAAGTTTCTCTAGCATTTACCCGTGTATGTGCAGAATGGTGTTACTCCGCCTGAAGTAGGGGGTTATTTCAATGTTTAAAATTCTTAAATAAACATTTAGAACTACGTGTCAAACAAGTAACGAGTTGCTTGAAAAACATTCGTTCATTTTTTCTCTTTTATTACAAAGTAACTGGTGTTTATCTTATTCCTTATTTATATTTACTCATCATCAAACCTCGATTCGTTGCCTACTTTCACCGCTAAGTAGCACTGAAAATATATAGGTGCATGTGAATATTTGGTGATACTCACCCTCTGCCACTCACCCTCGTGGTGGCTCGCAGGGCATTAGGTAGCCGTAGACGAAGGGTGAAGAAATAACGGTGGAAGACAATGAGATTATCCTTGAACATCATACTTTATTGATAAACACTACATGGATTTCATTTTTAACATGCTAACTAGGTGAACTAACTCTACAGAAATCAACATGTAGGGAGCGGAAGATATTCTTTATAATATTCCCTTGAATGCCTTCTTCCGGACTCTTATATAAAAAAGTTGCTCAAAAACTGCAGATTTAAGTAGGTAAATCCGCAGAATCTTCATTGCCAAGGTCTCCTACATTTAAAAGAACCCTTGGCCACACATTATGTTACTTGTATCATTCCACTGATACGGCTGGTTTTGCATTTGCATTTTACGGAACAGCCGTCGTGGGCGGAGTCTCCGTTATCCCGGCCGGTTTTTGAGCTAGTGTGAGTTCAGTTGGCTCAAAGTCAATGCCTGGGAAAAGAAAATTCCTTCGCTAACAAGGAGAAATAGATGGTGGGCGCACACACTCAGCTGTATTATATTTCTTAAATGATTCCATCAATTTTAAATTTCATCTGCGAAAATATTTACGCCCATTGGCGCTGTTTGGAACGTTAATATTCATTTTCATGTTGAAATGCTATAAAATATGTAATATTCTGGTTCATTTTTAAGTAAATAATCCTGAAATCAATTACTATGAAGTCTTTGTGCGTAAGCGACCGGCAGCTGACTTTTGCGCGCACAAAAGTAATGTTGAACAATTGTAAAGTGTTCTATGGAAGAGTAGTTACCTTTTTGGCAAATAAATCCGTTTTGCATGCTGCAATTTTGTCCTGTTAAAGTGATGTTGCAACTGTCTAGTGATTTGTACAATGACAGACAGTCTCGGCTTAGAGACTCGTATTTATGGGTCCAGGTAGAGGATCCATTGACACCTTCCATGCAGGGTGTTGTGGGATCGTGTAGTTTCCCGTTCGTAAATCCTCGCTCAACGTCGCCGTTGATCCACAAATGCCTTGAAGCTGCAAAAATGTATTGATTTACATTTTTCAAAAGATAATATGCATCTATGTATACATATACTATGCATTCATTCAAACGATAAAACTTGATATAACATTCAATTAAAGTGAGGATAGGATGAGAAACCTTGCTATAAAACATAAGGCAGGAGGTAAAGACAGATGAAACCCAGTTCTCAGCACAAAACATTTTGGGTCAGCCGAATCTTGAATCTGAGACATTCAAAACAACCATTTTATGCTCCAATCCATTTTCTAATCCTACCCTCAGTATATTCATACATTTCAATACATCTTCGGACAGTGCAAACAAATTTCAATACTAAGAAAAGAGCTAGTGGATATGCTGACATAATATAATTTTTCCTTCAACTTACCATCAGTGAACGGGGGGAACGTCGATAGGATGAAGTTAATGAAATTATAGTCTGTGGCATTGCCCATCTCAGCAAGGTGGGCACCGGGTGACAATTCTTCACACAGGTCTTGTGCGACAGCCCAATTGACATTCCAGTTAGGATATATGATAAACTCCTGATTATTCAGCTTGTAAGAGAACCCAGCAGTAAGAGACTTTCTGTCATCAGTGATGGTAGAATTAGGAGGGTCTGACCGGTCCATTGCATGAATAAAATTGTTGGGCTCAGGAATTGAGGGTTCAGCAGTCGTGGATTCCGTTGTTGGTGGCTCTTCAGCTTTCAATGCGCCAATTGGTTTTTGGTCTGTGTCAGGAATTGAGAGTTCAAAAATCGTGGGTTCCGTTGTTGATGGCTGCTCAATTTTGAATTCCACAGCTGGTTTTTGGGTTGCGTCAGGAATTGAGGGTTCCTCGGTCTTGGCTTCCGTTGTTGATGGCTGCTCAGTTTTGAATGCCACAGCTGAGTGTTGGGTTGCGTCTGGAGTTGAGGTTTCAGCAGTCGTGGGTTCCATTGTTGGCGGCTGCTCAGCTTTGGATGTGACAATTGGCTGCTTGGCTGCTTTAGATGATTCAAAAGATAGAGTTAATGGTTAGAACATTTTATGAAGCCATAATAAACTGTATAAATCATTTATAGTGAAATTATCCTGTGGAATGTATGTTACACCTAAAGGCATTATTTTCTCAAATGCCTGGTCTATGCATTAACATATTTTCAACTCGTTTTATAATAATCATCGAGTTTTCCTAGACATGTTTTTCACTTAAGGTATTGTGTCTGAAATTTCGCATGCTACTTATAATCACACGCAAAAATATCTTTTCTTCAGATGAAGCAAGCTATAGCAAGTTACGTTACACCGTATTCACTCTCAATCTATCAAATCAAACAAATAATTAAGTTGATATGGAAATGGAAAACAATATTGCTTTGGCGTAGGCCTGTGGTGCCGCATGAGAGTGGAAACCTAATTCCAAGAAACATGTTTTCCCTGCAGCCACTGATTCCGTACATTATTCTTATTGCACGCCATCATCCGTTCCTCTTTGACTAGGGTGGCTCATACCTGTTTGGCAGATGAATCCAATAGCCAGGTTGCAGTCACATCGTCGGAGTGGAAGAGAAGGGTCGTAGTGTCCTGATAATTTCATGCATTCGCAATCTACTCTTCGGCCTTTTCGTCCCGATGTTTCCCGACGTACCCGGTGTACCCGGCGCGTCCTTTGGGGATAATACAGAGTGGGTATCTTTTCGTCATTGTTGTAAATGCCACCGGTCCATAGGTCTGTAACAGAAATGCATGTTTTGTTAAACAGAGTACTACACTGAATTCGGTGTCGCGATCAAATGTTTTCAATACAATGACCCATTTTGGAAAACACTATTTTGATACTTTCTCTATATCGCATGCGTGGCATTTCTAGCTTGCAAAATGAAATACATGTTAGCCATGCCATGTATCAGTAAGACAATTTTTCTGTAACTGCGAAAGTGTTCCCAAATATATAATTTTTCTCAAAACAAATCCTTACCGCGTTTTATTCCACGCTTTATGATGCTGTCGTGAAGTGACTTGAACTGATCATAGTCAGTAGCTTTGTAAAGGTTACTTTTCGGAGCAATATTGAGGCAATATAGTTTCGCATAACACCAGTTTTCCCTGAAAGATGGGAAAATTTTGAAGGTATAGCTCGGGTGATCGTCGATAGTGGTGACATCAGTGATGTTCTCAGGATGGTATTTGTCATATCTTAGCGCTGCCATATGGGTAGAGCATCCCGGAGGGGTAGAAATGACCTCGGCAATATCTTTGATGGGCACTGAAAAGAAAGTCGTTTCATTACTTCAAACGTGGCTAAAAAACTTGGTAGCAAGTGGCAATGATGATGTAGGAAAAAATATTATGTTTTGTACCGTCATGTTTACTTCTTTCTTCTTCAATTTAAAACTCATGACAATAAATGCACAAAAAACCTTACGTACGTTGGTGAAGTGAGCCAGGTGAGCCCAATGTGCTCTGAACCTTATCATTTCCCTAGACGGGAGTCAATAGAACAGTTCACTTCACATGGAACGCCCGCGGTAAAGAAATTTAGAAGGGATATATTACAGAAGGCTGATCAGGAAGCCCTAATATTCGTACAAACAGTTGGGAAGAAGAGGGAGTGTACTAGCTACAGAACGGAGAAAATCATTACCTCTTCAGGAAACTGATTACGAACAACATGGAAATGCAATTCTTGGGGCATTTCTTAGTGAAAAGGATTATGCTCATTTGGTTCCATCATGAAACACGAGTTAACGTGAAAAATGCAGCCAAGTTAAAAGATAGGGAATAATCAATGTAATGGTCGTTTGCGGAAACACATTTGAATGATATCCGAGAAGTGTAAAAAAGTCTTTATGATCACATATTGGTAGTTCATTTGAATATCTGTATGAGATACTTGGTTTTCAAGTTATCATTAAACTAATGAAGCAGGGAGTTAATGTGCAAACGAGAAAGTCTCAGTAATTTGCCAAAGTTATACTCACCATAATAGCCGGCGGTGACAGACAGAAGGCAGGCAAGCACCAGTACACCTTGATTGAAGTTCATCGTTGAGCAGCGAACACTTCGGAGCAAGACGAAACAGGTTATGATCAAGCTCTCAGATGGCTTGGCTTTTATACGTTTCCAAATCGCCCTCACCATTTTGCTCCCTCCAGGAAGTTATTTTTTTTTTCTTGTCCGTTTCATACGATAGGAACGTGCAGGTTCTTTTGTTGGGGCATATACATTTTTATTTCGCATATTCATAGTCGATGGGAGAAAAACAGGAAGTTTAAGCACGAGTCTATTGATGTTTTGCCACAAATATACACAAATAAACTGTTGGTGCACGGAATAGGTTTTTCCTTTTTCTGATTCATACGGAAATGACCTGCGGGATGTTTTAACAAGTCCGAATGCATTTTTACTTGGTATGTATTCAGACAATGGGGGGAAGTAAGAAGTTTGTGCACGAGACTGTAGATGATTTGTCAAACTGAGGAATGACTTCACAAGGGCAAAACGACAATACGTGAAAAATGACAATACGAGATCCGTCCATGTGTAAGATATCACATAACATTTCAAACCTGTTGCTCTTGGAAAATAGAAATACGATGGCTTCGAGAATTTCGAAATTACAAACAGGGAAAAAGTGAACAAAGATAAAGTACGCCTGCTGATGGAAGAAGCACGTATATGTTCCTGGTTCCCTCTTTTTAACGGGTATTCAATATAAACAACATAAATCTTGCATATTGCGAGCCCATGAAATTTTTTCGTTATGAAACACTTATTAGTGGTTGACATGTGTATTCCATGAAGCTCCCTTCCTTAAGTTCTGTGTTTACCCTCAGATAGAGCTACAATGTACTTGTACGCAATGTCTACCTGCTGTCCAAATAATTGTTTAGAAAGTGTGATAACACTCGGTGAGTTACTACTTCATTACAGTTACGGGAACTACATAAAATTTGACTCCTTCAGGGTTAACTACACGAGGAAAAATAGATCGTTCATCTCATCAGTCTTCCTTTTTAAGTTTTTGCATTCTGTATGCATGATTTTCAAGGAGGACACGATTAATTGCTTTCTAGCCGGGATTTATTTGTGTTTATCAGCCCAACCTTAATAAAGCTAGAGGTATAAGATTTTTGTCCAAAGGAGGATTATGTTTAGTAAACCTTCTTTCAAGGAGGAGAGAAGCACGTAATACGCTCCAGCTAAATAATCAAAAGATTTTAATTCTTGCTTAATGATGTAAATTGAATGAATTCAGTCTTTGGGACCATGATTAGTGGTCACGTCCGCTTTTAACGAAGTCCCTTCCGTGAGTTTAAGTTTTGCATATCGGCAGATGCGCAAATAAGCTTCTGATTAATGGAATACGTGTCCAATCCCCCTGTTATATTTTTATCAATCTTGTTAATTGTGTCGATCACAAGCGGAGAGTTTATCTGTGATAATGATTAAGATAATTGCGCAATAGGTAACACCTCCAATGCTAGCTGAATGGTACGAAAGACACGTGCACGTTTCTACAATATGAAACTGTTTTTTTCCGACGAATTATCCATGTTTCTAATAGAATTGTTTATACTAAATTAGAATATGTAAATGCTTTTTTTCCCATCGGCCTTAGTTTTTATGTGGCACCCAGTAAAACTGAAAAATCCGAGATTATCTAATTCATATTAATTGTTTGCAATTGTATCCTCGGAATAAATATTCATTTGTTACCAACCTAGAAGATCTCCCCGCGTGATACTATCAGTATCTTCTTGCATCCTTATTTCTTGCCTGTATGGTATTCTGCTTAGTGTCCGATTGAAATACATGGTTCCTTGGTATTGGCTCCTACGATATACCATTGCTTATTTTTCACTTTTTGGAAATCGAAGGTGTTCGGATGTGGAGAGTGGTCGTTGGCATGTGTAAAACTCGAGTTTTTTTTCCGTGGTGCGTGATTGAAGTGCAAGGGTTGCCCCAAGAGGCCTAAATGCTAAAATAAAAACCAAATTGAAAGTTAATGCTGCTTCAGAGTATATACTTCATTTAATGTGCCAAGGGATGAAAATTTCATCCATTTTCATGTATCTTGCCGCGTTTAGCCGCCACAGGGACCGCGCCGACCTGGGGACCCGGGCTCTCGTGCGACCCACGCCGCGGCGCCTAGCCGCCCCCCGCATTGGGCATAAAAAAAATCCAGGGTTTTGTCTTAAAAACAGGATAAGATTTGTACACGAATGTAGCCTTAGCCCCGCCCCTCCCATTTAATCATAACTGAATATCAGATCATATCAGATTTCAATCATATCTGAATCGAGGCGATAACAGATTGTGTCACAAATACAACATTTGCGTTATTGTTGAATCGTCTGACAGTATCCTAAATTTTAATTTACCCCGGGTAACAATTATCCCCGGCTTCGTTATTTTTAATGTGCGATATTGGTAGTGCATTTTTAGTTCATGCGCTATTATTCTGGGGAATTTGCACGTGGAATCATCAGATTTTTTCGTTAGTTCTATAGAGTTTTGCCATACAATGGTTCACTGAAAAATAGCGTCACATAGAATACTCTTTGAGATCGGGTTAGTGTGGTGGCTAGAGTGTTGGCCTCCCAACCTGAGATCCCGGGCGATTCCCCCCAGAGGCGGATTTTTCTCTGGCAAACCGGTCCCTTCTTCAGTGTCTTGTGGAGGGCGTGTCAGGTTCAGCAATCCGTCCGTCGGATGGTTCTTAAGCCGTGGTCCCCTTGGCGCCTTTCCTTAAGTGTAGGCTATTGCCAACGCCAGGTGGATCTCCGCCATTCCTCCGTTTCTTGAAAACTCCTACAAATACCCAATTACCGATCTATCGTATTTGGCACAATGATAACGGCTATAGGTCGCCTCCTTTGAATAACCAACACCACGTAATCTTTGGGACCACGAATTAAATAGCAAGAAAAATAAGGAACATTAAATTTGCAATGAAAAATATTATTAACGTGTTATCATCATTCAGTTGTCCTCGACGCGAGTTTTCTTCAATTTCTATATTAAATCATTGAGAAATGTTAGGTTAATCTTTTAGTTCCTAAACGGAATCCCTGCGTATTCTCTGACTTTGAATTCACGACTAAATCTGAACACGCTGCCGCGATAAACAATGTGCATTCCGTTGCACTTCTCGTTTTGGTCTTCGGGTGAGAGATAAAACCGAATGAGATACAATGATTCCTATTCAAGTTGTTCAATTTAATCACCCACTCTCTTCTCCTCATGCATGGGAGCTACCACCTCACCCAACTCACCCAGAAACATGTGGCTCAGGGATCCGCTGTCCGCCCAGTAACGGCATTCTTAGAGCTCAAACCACCCTCCAACACCCAACTACCGACCTCCCCCACCCCACCCCGCATAGAGACGGCTGCGCCTGCAAAACGGTTGGGTCAGCGCAAACCCTGCTTCGAGCCATCTCCATTATGGCTCTCGATTTTTAATTCATCTTCGCTCCAGGGATAGGTCCAAGAAATGACTTGGTTGAGGGGGGAGACGGACTGCTTGCTAATGTCTGCAGAAGGCTGAAATATTTCCAAGGCTTACTGATTTCTCGCCTTCCTCTCTCAGACTCTCCTCTCTCTCTCCTTCTTTCTCTAAATGTCTTCCTCTTCTTTCTTTTTCCCATACTTGCTCTTTCTCATCTCTTCCACTCACTCTTTCTTCTCCGCTTCCGATTACCTTCCAATTTATTTCTCCTTCTAATCCTCCTCGCTCACTTCATCTTCACCGCCCTCATTTCTCTCTCAATCTCATATTCTCTTCCAAATTTCTTATATTTTGAAACCCTCACTCTCTTCCGATATTATTTTTTATTACTTTGGGTCGGTTAAAATTTCTACGTGCCGGGTAACTTTCAAGGACCGAGCGACACTCAGGTGAGGGGATCCAGCTTTTTCAAGGGCAAGTCGTCCTCACTCCGTATGTTAATTGTTTTTGCAGTAAAAATACCATTCCCCATCCCACGATAACGTCGTCGGTGTTTTCTCGTTGGCAAACTGTCTTTGCCACCCAGCTTTCTCGTAGACGTTATCGTGGGATATCGTGGGACGTACTCGGGGGCGTATCTGGATAATCTCGCGCGTTGCCTAAATATCATTTATCCCCTCATGTTTCCATTTTCTAAGATATAGATAGCGAAGCACTGACCTATTTTAAAACTTAGTAGTGATTAACATTTTATGACAGGGAATATTTTTCCAATTGAATGGCATTTGAATTTCCTCCCGTAATCGTAAATCATAAACTCATTTCACTTTCCGCGTTCTCGGTTTTGGTTCCATTGAAAGCAGTGGACGACCTCAGAAAACGCCCATAAAAAGGCTCCCTGAGTGAGGGAAGAATTTAGAAGGAAACCGAGATTTTTAACTGCCTACGATGGCCAAGACTTTATTCGCCTTTCCTCGTCTCTTCCCATCTTCCTTTCTTCTCCACTCCTAATCCCCTCACCCTCTCGTTTTCCTCCTACCTCCACATCTTATTTTTCTTAATTTTTTTTTAGCCTCCTCGTTTCCCTTATTTGTTATTCCCTGTAAAACCCCTTGTTTCAATTACAGCCAACCTATAAGTATTAAGAAATTATCCTTATATTCATGTACATGATTTCAAGAATAGATTACTTACTGAGAGTGGCTTACGGAGAGACTGACTCTGACTGAAAGAGTGGCACATAACCTTATTTTTCTTATATCAGTGAGCGTATAATCTCTACGTGCCCGAGAACGATCGTCGCTCCGAAGCAATGCTCTTATATATGATAGCACTCTTACATATAAGGTTATAAATATCTTATATGTCAACCTATCGTCATATGATTTCTCCGAGATAGACAGCTCCCTTTTAACAAAGGCTATAAATTGTCTCCGAAGTTCCCCAGAACTCAAAACTCTGTTGCTAACCTTTTGGCAGACTGTGAAGCTTCATTGTAAAAGGAGTCACTGGGCAATAGTCAAATGATGGCGGATTGCATTGGTAACAACGCGGCTAGTTCTTAACCCATAGGGCATCTATTCAATCGCCAAGTTCAACAGATCAGAAAGATAACAACTCAAAGCAATAATCAGAAAGATCAGAAATAATCTTAACTGAGGCTGATAAAGGTAGCACTATGGTCGTGTTAAACAAATCCGACAATGTAAAAAAGTGCATGGACTTCATTTCAGATAAATATTTTGAATTTTTAAATAAAGGCCCCACTACCCAGTTTCAAGGTACTTTAAATTCCAACTATGACATATGCATTGCCTTATTTTACTGAGTGAGAAATGGCGTTTGTTAAATATGTATCCCTCACCCCCAAGATTGTAGAGCCTCCCCAAAACCCACAAACCGGGAGTTCCCATTCGCCCGGTTGTATCTAATGTCCCCTCCCACAATTCTTAACCAAGCTAAATATCCTCCTTAGACATTTCACGTATTTTAAGACAAGATATTGAATCAAGAATTCTAATGAACTTGCGTCGACCCTAAAGACTTTTTTTTAGAAGAAAAGAAATTTAAAGACCAATTAACTCTATGCATTAATCAGAACTACTTTCTATTGAACGGTGATTGTAACAATGTCATGCCCTATCGATAGGATCCCTCTTTCTCCGGTATTAGAGGACATTTTGGTGGATAATCTTGAAAAGAAACTTTTTAAGTCAAGTAATGTCCTTTTTAAAAATGTCTTTTCCTATTATAGATTTGTGGATGACATCATCGTCTTATGGACGGGCAGTTTGAGACAGTTTGATGCCTTTTTGGCCTTTTTAAATACTCTCAATGGCTTCATAATGTTGACTATAGAATTTGGCAGCCACCATCTAAATTACCTTGATTTAACCATCCCTATAAAACAGAAAAGGCATCAATGCACCATTTACCGCAAATATACTTTTTCGGACATAATCATTGGCAATGATTCCTTCCACCACTATTCTCATAAGCTATCGGCCCTTCATACCATGTTACATAGATTAGTCTCCCTTCCCTTGAGTAACGATTGCTTTCGCCAAGAATTAAACAGTATTTATTTAATTGCAACAAAGCATGGGTATATTATTATACTGGTTAGTAAATTGCCTAACTAAAAACTATATTAAAAACCGTTGACTCCTTAACTACTCTCACCAAGATCGAACCCGATAAGCCAAAAAAAGATACAAACTTCCTTTCCTAGAAAATATCACTACTAAAAACTGGTTAAAAGACTGCCTCGAGACAATTATAGAGTGACTATAATCCCTTACCCATAGGTAAATTATCTTTCAACTCTCAAGATAAATTTGAATCCTCTCAAATGAGTGGTGTGTTATGCTGAAGTTTTTAGACTGTCATGGTGTGTATCTTGGTCAAAATGGACGTAAGTTTTCAATACCAATAAATAAGCATAAGAGATGCCTAAGAAACTGTGATGAAATTACAATGGTTACCAAACATTTGCCAAACACCGGATATTGTGGAGACTTTAATTTTACGATTTTACATGTTTGTGACCAAAGTTTTAAACTGAATTTTTTAGAACATTATGAAATTGTGAAACATACTAAATCTCCCAGTGTATCCGTTTTCAATGATTTGACTGATTTTAAATCTTCCGCGTTTATGTTATATCCTATCCCACACCTGTCCTCAGGCCCTCCCCGCCCTTCACCACAATATTCTTCCATTTCCATTCCTTCTCCACACACATTTTCCGTTCAC
This sequence comes from Platycnemis pennipes, assembly GCA_933228895.1. Taxonomy (NCBI): domain Eukaryota; kingdom Metazoa; phylum Arthropoda; class Insecta; order Odonata; family Platycnemididae; genus Platycnemis; species Platycnemis pennipes. The sequence goes on from OW121846.1 coordinate 31,252,070, forward strand.
CCTCTAGGGTTCACAGCAAGTGACCAACCCACCCTCATCCAATTCCAAAACCCAGCATGCCCCCCCCCACTCCGCCCAATCCATTCCCACTCCACAGGCTCGTTTTTGGATATATAGCCGCTTGGTACCTAAGACCCATTACTTTGGTTACCATGATTATGACGCTCTGACGTTGAAACCGCTGCCAGTAAGTAAAATAGTGTGGAATATACCAAGTATTTCTTTCTATTGTCATCATGAATAAATTCCAAAAAAGTTACGCCTGAAGGCATCTCTTCAAAGTAACAATTCACCGTCCTGCGATAACGTATCTCCTTAATGCTGGATGGTCAACTAAAGCCGCGACCCTAGGTAATAACATTGGACGTATGCTTATTCCGCATTTATGATGTGTCAACGAATGACTCTCCAGGCACGAGTATATATTGCAGTGTATATTTACGTGTTTCTATAGTTTTTAAATAACAAATGGAGCGATCATGCTTTTTTTCTGAATATTTTTCTGACCCCCTTTACTAGCTAAAATTCTAATAAAATTAAGTAGAGAAAGAATCTCCGGATCATCACCGCCTATGGCCTTAATCTACCTGGTAAACGGTCGCAGACCCCTTGACTCCTTTCGTTGACACAATAATCATAACAATCATAAACATAACAAATATACAGGGTGGGAGTTGAACTCTCAACCAAGGAAATACCACGCCGTCACGTGACGATATTCCGGTTGAGGCCAGGGGTACTCCCATCGTGGAGTATGGCCGGTATACGCTCGCATTCGGGAGTGTCGCCATGGCAACCGCTTCTCTCCACCAAGCTGTTGACTTGGGCTGCTCACCTGTTGCTCTCTGAGTTCGGAATTTTCGTTTTCCCGCAATGTACAACGTTTTCATCGGGTCCCATCCTATATTTCCAACGTTTGGAGAACCCTGAATTTACACTTAGACTTTTATTTTCCGCTGTATGCCTAGGATGCGGGCTGAAATGCGATAGATTAAAAAAAAAACAAAATTCCCTTATCATTCCAGTAACTGGGAAAAGATTCATTTTATGTTATGAATGCGTAAAGGACACAATTAAAAATTTGGAAACACCTTCGGGAGTATATTTAAACTGTACCGAAGTTCATATTCTGAATAATGAAAAGAATTTTTACCCAGGCACCATGAAATGTTAAAAATACATTAACTGAACTGGTAGACGATAACGGGATCATTCGTCAGACCATCGCGCTGCGTTCATTCAACAGCCTTACTACACATTGCTAGAAAAGAAAACTTAATGAAACTTGTTTCATCGCATGAAAACCGCATTGAATAAATAAAGTTATTTGATGGTGAAATTTTTGAAGTTGTATAAATGGCCAACTAGCGAGGTAGCAATATTCTCGTATGTATTTTTATGTAATACTTAATTACTAAAGAACATGAATTTTACTTTATTTGAAAATGGGAAATGGAAGCGAATTTAAATAGCTTTAGAAGGATCGAGTCTTTTAGGGTTACTTCCGCGTTGGTTCATCCCTCTGGACAACAATTTCTTCGGCATTCGAGATATCATCTTCAGGTCCGAAGATCGCGTCCCATAAAATTTCCTGTATCATCTTTCCAGATATTTCCTAAATAGGTATGTGTATTATATGATAATAATAATAATAATTTCTTTATTGATTACTGGATTTCCCCAAAAACAATCAATTAAATACATGGACAATCACATTTAAAAACACCCACACCCAGGAAAGGTAATTTTACCCAGAGGGAGCTCGAACCCGCGACCTTCAGTTTGGCAGGCGAGGACTTTACCACACCGCTACTGAGGCCGGCGATATATTTCCAGAGTTAAATTTCCTTTACTTCGGACCTAAAGATTCCGTCTGGAGTGCCGGTGAAACTGTCGTCCAATACGAACCAACACGGAAAAAAACTGGAAACCCTCGAGTTATCTTCTAATCACCGTGAAAGACTTAGCAACTACTTGAATATTTTCAATTTAATTGTAAATACAAATTGTGGATTCTCATGACGCAACTCATGCTGACGTAGTGATGCATCTAAGATTACCGGTCTCAACAATGGATACAATTATGAAAAAATGCGTTTTGATTCTGAAACATGCTAGCTAGTGCAGACATTCGTCGAAAAAAAGAAAATGAGAAAAAATCGTGGTCGGAGGAATACAAACTTAATGAGGGGTTTTTAAGTTCTAGATTGTCAAATAACGCCATGAATGGCTTCGTCATAAGAGAAAAGGCATTGCATAAAGTATACGTTTGGAGTAGACAACGTCCAATGGCTGGTTGGGTTGGTAAAAATATTGGTGAAATATATCATGCCCAAATAAAACAGGATCGCTTTTTTTTCTAAGAAATAATTAATAATAATATTGCTCTAATTCAGTTAATCAGTGATTTTTCCTATTAATGTAATTTATTGCAATCGGTTAACGACTCAGGTCAAATATCCTACTCAAAAAGTTTTACCACCAAATAATTTTATTTTTTCAATGCGGTTTTCATGCGATAAAGCTAGTTTCAATAAGTTTTGTTTATAGTCATGTGTAGTAAACCTGTTGAATGAATGCAGCGCGATGGTCTGACGAATATTCCCGTTATCGTCTACCAGTTCAGTTAATGTATTTTTAACAATTCATAGTGCCTGGGTAAAAATTCTTTTCGTTCTTCAGAATATGAATTTCGGTAGGTACAGTTTAAATATGCTCCCGAAGGTGTTCCTAAATTATAAATTGCGTCCTATACGCATTCCTTTCCTAAAATGAACCTTTTCCCAGCAAAAGGATCACGAGGGTATATATTATACCTTACTCTCCCTAGTGGTGCTTGGTACTGCCCCACTACGCTGCTGAAAATAGTCGCTGATTTGGTTTGCAAATCCTACTTTGTAAAAAAAGTATTAGGACTTTTTACAATTAAAATAATTCAATTGCAGCAATTATTCCCTCGAAAAGTAAATCATAGAATAATAATGAACCCCTCTGAGCTCTTAGCTGAATATAGGTTTATTCCCACGTTGGGTGTCATTCCATCCTTCCTCTGTTCGTACAAGACTTTTTTTAAACGTAATACGTTCTGTAAAATATTTTAGCTAAATGACGTATGTGACCATTAGCTCTGGGCTTCTCTGAGATGCTACCTAAGCATTGTATATTTCTACCATTTGTTCATCCGGAGGGATAAATACAGAATGGGACCACCAAGTTTAAATGATATAGGCAATTGCTTTGAGAAGTTCGTCTGCAATATGGTCGCACTCGGGAGCATCGCCAAAGCGTCCACTTCTGGCGAGTGACTAGATTGTTTCTGTAGGAGCTAGTGATGGGATATGTAACTCTTTTAGATAAGCTGAGTCATCTAGGAGCTAGCTCATGATGATGAAAGTTATGAAGGAGTAGGAGGAGAGGAAAGGAAAGAAGGATTGGCGACAACAATAAAATGATTTTTAGCGGCAATATGATCTGCAAACAATTATATAGGAATAATAGCACAGCGTACATGGAAATCGAAAAATTTAGTGGCAGTATTTTTTGCGTGCGTTGACAGGTTCGTTCATTTACACCATCGTAACACTTTTTCTTTTGTTGACGACTCGCACTTGGTGAGTGAAGTACTCCGTCCGTTTAATGGAACGTTAGGTCGTGGGCCACTAGGTGCCTTTCTTTTCGTGCAGGTTAATGCCGACGCCTGGTATCTCTCCTCTCCCACTCCACTACTTGTGAATTCCTCACTCTACCCAAATTTCCACCGATCCTAAATGGCGAAAATGACCTCAGCTGTCAGTCACCTCCCCCATATAAACATAACTGCAGTAACCATGCCTTATGGAAAGCCTATACGAAACGTCGCAGCTATTCTGTGAAGCAACGAAAATTTCACATCTGCTGTCACCTCTGGAGGAGCGACCGTAAAAAGGCAAAATGTATCAAACTCTAATGATCTGCATCTCAAATGCGCAGGAAATGCATCAAATTAGTCGGAACTGAACGAAAGTATGGTAAAACAGTCCTCGTGAATTATAGTTTCTTTAATTGCATACTTGCCACCGGTTTCGGCTCTATGCCCATCCTCGGGTCCACCTGATCATCAATATGCTCGACCTGAGTCGTTAACCGATTGCGGTAAATTACAAAAATAGGATGTTTATCGTCATCTCATTTCCGGGACGGTCGTTGGAGCGTTTCGAGGTGAGTCGTAAGAGAGGAGAGGGTACAGGGCGTGGTTTCGGCGAGCCGGGAGGGACGTGGAGGAGAGAGTAGGGCCAAGTGCTTCGGCGCCCACCTAACAGCAATGGGAGGTAGGCGGGCACACTCAGGAAGCACTTCTCAACAGGTAGGCGGGCCCAGAGGTTGTCATTATGGCGATGCTCCCGAGTCCGACCGTATTGCAGACGAACTTCTCCAAGCAATTGCCATCAATGATATATTATTTACTTTAACTACTACGGCTACCGAATCAAGAAATCCGCTGTTTCGCTGGCTCAGTTGTGATTGGGTGGAGTGGATGAGGTACTGAGTCGCATACACATCCACTTTTCCGAAACGGTGAAAAAGATCAGCTTTTCGCCGCTGATAAATGGGGAACTCATTGTCAGATCATAAAACGGAAAAATATTGGTCTTTTTATTTTGCAAACTCTATCGGACTAGGCAAAGAGATTAGGGAACACGACCCCATTATTTTACTGATAACTCACCAGCTACCTCGAGGGTGCAAGGCTACCTTTACCCGCCTCGTATCTCTTGTGGCCTTGAATCCCTACTCTCTGACGTCATCGCCTTTCCCGAGGCTGCCTCTCCATTCCTTCTCCTCCGCCCTACCTCCTCCCCTCCCCTCGCCCCTCACATGTTCTACGCTCCCCTCCTCCGCATACACTACTCCCCTCCCTCAGTCTCCCGCTACAACTCCCTTCCCCTCGTCGCCCTCCACACTTCCACTCCGCCCCCAACCACACCTCACCCTCGCTACTTTTATAGCTCTCACAACTTCCGTATCCTCCTCAATTTTGTTATTTCCACTCTTGTGGTTATTTTTTTGTGCATCAAAAGTGAATAGATTCGTCCAAAATAATCTTAAGCCGTATGGCGGGATGAAGAATACTCAATGTGTATGATGGGATTTGAACGAGGGCATGAATGGGAATGAAAACTCGTCGACATCGCGTCATTAATACCGCATAGCTGAATAAGAGTAAGGGGATCACCGAAACACCTATTACGCGTGACGTGGGGGACGGCTTCATTCAATGCAATGTTTTTGTTGCAATGTGCCAATCTATTTATGCCTTTACTGCAAATCAACATAATTAAGCCGTTTCCACTGCAATGTTACGATTGTGAAGGGATACATCACACTGAATACACTTCAGCCCTCCTGCGTGTTAATTACCAACCTCATGACTACGGTTTTGAAGCAAGCAGTGAGAAGAGGAGTTAATAAACGCAATAGCTCAACCACAGTTTAACGCAAACGTTTCCATTGAAAGTGTTATTTGAAGAAACAATTTAACTTTCAATGAAGGGGGAGAAAGGGCATAAAAATAGAGAGAATTCGTGGAAATGTTGAGTTGAAAATGACAGGACTTTCATTGACCATTTCCCTTCCTTACCAATCCTTGTTCTGTTCCTCCTCGTCTGAAGCTCGCATTAGTGCGGAAATATACTTGAAAACACCCATAAAAAAGGTTAGTTGTGACTTGTGTTTGTGGCCAATCCCTATTCTACTTCCTTCTTCGGAGAGCGTACCTTCACCTCCAACGAAGAGAGGATGAATTTGGTAGTCCTTTATTTATTGCCATGTAGTTAACTAAATATTACATCAGTTTTGACTTTTGAAATGTATTTGTCGTGGCCCGGTATTCAAATATTTTTAATGAAATTGATACGGATGGAAAAAACCAAAATGTCAGTTTTCAGTGTTTGTTTTTTTGGCAAAGAAAAAGCAATCGAGGCCTCCATTACCACTGCATGCCAACATCCAAAGTAACTGAGAAAGTAACATGAATAGTAAAAGTGATGTTTTTTGACTTTAACAAGTAATTTTGTAGAAAAAAATGTTTTGCTTTAACAAGTTACTTTTTACACTTCAACTTTAATCAGTTAATTATTCGGTGACTTTCCCAATTATGCTTAATTATGACCCAGGCGACAGTCTATTGTCCAGTGGAATCGCCCCTTAAATACCATTTCGTCCAGTGGGCATGGGTGCAGTGGTAGTACCCTACTCCCATGGTATGATAATCTCTCCAGATCCCTTGGCGAGTGTTATCAACATAGGGTAAAGGGGGGTGAATCGGACCAGCGGGTGAATAGGAACGCTTTTCAAAAAGTGCGCTCAGACTCGAAACGTTATCACTTGAGACTGACTACGTTTTAGGAATAGCTTCTTTTTAATCTTGTCCTTCTAGTAGAGTGAAAACGAGAACTCGACGACTGAATTTAAGCAAATGATACTCTGTCGAATGGAAGCCTACCATACGAGAGAGGTGTGAAATTGGGTATTTAGAAAACCTCGTATAGGTTCAAAGTAAGGTGACATTGTAGCGCTTACTCAGATTTCAAGTTTTTCTTTCCTGAAAGGAAATCTAATACCATAGCTGCCACATTAGGTTACTTTTTTGAGCCTTGTATGAATATCGGAGTTACCAAACATGATACAAAATCATATTACTTAGTCGGGTGAAAAGGACCAGCACGCGCAGGAGTTCAGTTCCAAGCCGCTGGTCGAGGGTGAAGCATTGAACCAGTTATACTCAACTGACACTTGGTAAAATTCCTTCTGCTACTGAAAAGTATGTAGATATACAACTAATATTGATAAATTGCTTACTTACACTTAATGTTTTACATTAAAAACATCAAATGTTTATAAGAATGTTTGAGCGAAAGTGGCTAAAAATTTGTTTTTAGGTCATACTCTTTTACTTAAGTATTATAAGAAGTTTAATGGAATAAACCTATTTTAATGCTATTCTATATCACGTTATAGATATTTACTACGTATAACGAGGAGGAGGAAAGAGATTTTCCCCGTCATAGAGGTGAATTATTACGGCGACGAGCACGATTTACAGGCTGAGCGAGAGGTAAGCTACCTTCGTTTGATGTAACATATGTTGTGTACTGTTCCATATATATTAACCAATTATTCCCTGAAACAATATCATAAAACATACGCATTTCGTGAAGGAATTTTATTGTTAATAATTCACATTGAGTTCCATACCTATACATTCTACATTACTCAGTGGTCTATATTTTCCAATCTGAAAGAAAAGGAGGTGATATAATGTACGTGATAGAGGGATTACCAGAGTATTAAATATTATATATGGCAACAGAATTAGTTGTGGAACGCCTTACAACCTCCTTTTGATAGCGTAACATTAGCAAAATTTCATTTAAAACGTATTTATGAAAGTGATAATTTTCGCTTACCGTTTATTATTTTCCTTTTGCATTAAGATGGAGAAGTACCGGCGAAAAACGGAACAGACATGGACAGAGGAGGATATGAGAATGGCGCTGAAAGCTTTCAGAGAGGGAAGAAGCATGAGGCATTCTGCCGAACTTTTCAATGTTCCCCGTACTTGCTTCTATCGTAGGATAGTAGCGGATACGGAAAAATTGAAGACAAGAGGGGGGCAAAATGTCTTCTCAGTGGAAGAAGAGGAAGCATTAATTAGAATAATTCTTAGGTTATGTGAAATTGGGTTCGGATTGACAAGAGATGATGTCATGAAGGTGGCATATCAATTTTCCATTGAAAACAACAGAAAAACAATTTCTGTGCGTTAAAAAAACGAGCAGGCAAGGATTGGTTCTTGAATTTTATATCTAGACATCCTTTAAGTATTCGAAAACCCGAAGGTTTGTCAGTGGCTCGAGCTGAGGGTTTAAATAAGGAAGATGTAGACGATTTTTTTTCAAAGTTAACTATTTCGATGGCTGAGGCTGGAGTTATGGATAGGCCCCACCTTATATACAACGTTGACGAAACGGGATGTGTATTAAATAATCGCCAAACCCAAAAGAATGTTGCAAGAACAGGATCTAAGGTAGTCATAAAACAGACGTCAGTGGAAAAGGGGGAATTGGTGACAGTTGTTGCGTGCTGCAATGCAAGTGGACATTACATACCACCTTTTGTAATTTTTAAGGGGAAAAAGTTCCATAAGGAATGGGAGGATGGATTTCCGTTGGGATCTAAAATTTTTATGACCGATTCAGGGTGGATAAATGAGGATCCTTTTTTGGAGTGGCTAAAGCACTTTCAAGCAAACAGGATTCCTGGCCGATGCATTTTAGTCCTCGATGGCCACGCATCACACAAGACTCTTCGTGTTCTACTGTTCTGTGAAAGGAATGAGATCACTCTCTTTTCACTGCCCAGCCACACTACACAAAGGTTGCAACCTCTGGACAGGTCTTTTTATAAACCATTAAAGACATACTACGATATTGAAACTAATGCGTATATGACAGTTTGTAAGGGGGATAGAAAGATAACTAAATGTAATTTTGGTCGGCTTTTTCGAAATGCATGGAGCAAAGCCGCAACAATCGGCAACGCTGAAAATGGATTCCGATCAACAGGAATATTCCCTCTGAATCCGGGTATCCTGACGGAGTTAGATCTTCATCCTTCTAATCTCGGAAGCTCACACGCCCCAGAAGAAGCATCAACTCCTTTTTCGACAAATTCATCTTCCGTTCAAAAATTAACTGCCAGTCCCTATGAAGAAAGCCAATCCTCGACATCAACATCTGAGGAATCGTCAAATACTTTGGGTAGGTCTTTCCATAATTTACTACCTACACCAGAAAAAAGAATGAAAGTCAATGTGAAAAGGTCAAGAAAGCAAATTGCTCAAATACTTACTTCTCCAGCTGTAATAGAAGAAACAAAGCAACGACTGAAGAAACAAAAAACTAGGAACGCGAAGGGAACTTGCAGAAACTTATATGAATCATCTTCAGATAGGGACGGCAATACTGAGAATGGGGAAAACTCAGCTGATGATACGCTTTGTGGCTTCTGCTCCAAGTCTTATAATTGTGCGAATTCGTCAAAGTTTACAGACTGGATTAAGTGCATGAAGTGTAATTGTTGGTACCATGAGCTGTGTGTAGGTGCTAAGGGGCGAGATAAATTTACTTGTGGTAAATGTGCTTAATTGTTTTGGTAAATTTGTTCTATTTTGTTTTATATGTTCAGATTTGGTGATGTATGTCTATTTGTAAAGTTATGTTTGACTCTAAGAAGGTGTCGTCGAAATATCTCCAGACTGCACTATATTGTTAATAGCAATGATGCAAAATTTCAAAATTTTATGGAATAAAACTTAAGAAAACTAAAATTTATAACGTTATTTCACTGGTCCGATTCAGCCTCTAATCTGGTCCGATTCGCCCTCCAAGTCGTCGGGCGAATAGGACCATGCAGTCTCTTGAAGAAATTGCTCCAGGACCGTTCTATTCAGAGCAACCACGCTGAAAATTGCGTTTTAAACTGGAAAAACATCAAGTCCTTTGCTGACAATGCTTTCAGAATGTAACTGTTTACACAAACGAGGAAATCGACGATTTTCCTTTTTGTGGCCCGATTCACCCCACTTTACCCTATCTTGCCGCGTTTAGCCACCACAGGGACCGCGCCGACCTGGGGACCCGGGCTCTCGTGCGACCCCTCGCCGGGTAGTCATAACTGAATATCAGATCATATCAGATTTCAATCATATCTGAATCGAGGCGATAACAGATTGTGTCATAAATACAACGTTTGCGTTATTGTTGAATCGCCTGACAGTATCCTAAATTTTAATTTATCCCAGGTAACAATTATCCCCGGCTTCGTTATTTTTAATGTGCGATATTGATAGTGCATTTTTAGTTCATGCGCTATTATTCTGGGGAATTTGCACGTGGAATCATCAGATTTTTGCTTTAGTTCTATAGAGTTTTGCCATACAATTGTTCACTGAAAAATAGCGTCATATAGAATACTCTTTGAGATCGGGTTAGTGTGGTGGCTAGAGTGTTGTCCTCCCAAGCTAGGATCCCGGGCGATTCCCCGCAGAGGCGGATTTTTCTCTGGCAAACCGGTACCTTCTTCAGTGTCTTGTGGAGGGCGTGTCAGGTTCAGTAATCCGTCCGTCGGATGGTTCTTAAGCCGTGGTCCCCTTGGCGCCTTTCCTTAAGTGTAGGCTATTGCCAACGCCAGGTGTCTCTCCGCCATTCCTCCGTTTCTTGAAAACTCCTACAAATACCCAATTACCGATCTATCGTATTTGGCACAATGATAACGGCTATAGGTCGCCTCCTTTGAATAACCACAACCACGTAATCTTTGGGACCACGAATTAAATAGCAAGAAAGATAAGGAACATTAAAATTGCAATGAAAAATATTATTAACGTGTTTTCATCATTCAATTGTCCTCGACGCGAGTTTTCTTCGATTTCTATATTAAATCATTGAGAAATATTAGATTAAATTTTAAGTTCCTCCACGGAATCCCTGCGCATTCTCTGACTTTGAATTCACGACTAAATCTGAACACGCTGCCGCGATAAACATATGTGCATTCCGTTGCACTTCTCGTTTTGGTCTTCGGGTGAGAGATAAAACCGAATGAGATGCAATGATTCCCATTCAAGTTGTTCAATTTAATCACGCACTCTCTTCTCCTCATGCATGGGAGCTATCACCCCACCCACCTCACCTAGAAACATGTGGCACAGGGATCCGCTTTCCGCCCAGTCACGGCATTCTTAGCGCTCAAACCACCCTCCAGCTCCCAACTACCGACCTCCCCCACCCCACCCCGCACAGAGACGTCTGCGCCTGCAAAACGGTTGGGTCAGCGCAAACCCTGCTTCGAGCCATCTCCATTATGACTCTCGATTTTTATTTCCTCTTCGCTCCCGGGATAGGTCCAAGAAATGACTTGGTTGAGGGGGGAGACGGACTGCTTGCTAATGTCTGCAGAGCTGAAATATTTCCAAGGCTTACTTATTTCTCGCCTTCCTCCCTCAGACTCTCCTCTCTCTCTCCTTCTTTCTCTAAATGTCTTCCTCTTCTTTCTTTTTCCCATACTTGCTCTTTCTCATCTCTTCCACTCACTCTTTCTTCTCCGCTTCCGATTACCTTCCAATTTATTTCTCCTTCTAATCCTTCTCGCTCACTTCATCTTCACCGCCCTTTTTTCTCTTTATCTCATATTTTCTTCTAAATTTCTTATATTTTGAAACCCTAACTCTCTTCCGATATTATTCTTTATTACTTTGGGTCGATTAAAATTTCTACGTGCCGGGTAACTTTCAAGGACCGAGCGACACTCAGGTGCGGGGATCCAGCTTTTTCAAGGGCAAGTCATCCTCACTCCGTACGTTAATTGTTTTTGCAGCAAAAATACCATTCCCCATCCTACGATGACTTCGTCGGTGTTTTCTCGGTGGCAAACTAACTTTGTCACCCAGCTTTCTCGTAGACGTTATCGTGGGATATCGTGGGACGTACTCGGAGGCGTATCTGGATAATCTCGCGCGTTGCCTAAATATCATTTATCCCCTCATGTTTCCATTTTCTAAGATATAGATAGCGAAGCACTGACCAATTATAAAGCTTAGTTGTGATTAATATTTTATGACAGGGAATATTTTTCCAAATGAATGGCTTTTGAAATTCCTCCCGTAACCATAAATCATTAACTCATTTCACTTTCCGCGTTCTCGGTTTTGGTTCCATCGAAAGCAGTGGACGACCTCAGAAAATGCCCATAAAAATTCTGGCGAGGGTCCCTGAGTGAGGGAAGAATTTAGAAGGAAACCGAGATTTTTAACTGCCTACCATGGCCAAGACTTCATTCGCCTTTCCTCGTATCTTCCCATCTTCCTTTCTTCTCCACTCCTAATCCCCTCACCCTCTCGTTTTCCTCCTACCTTCACATCTTATTTTTCTTACTTGGTCTTTGCCTCCTCGTTTCCCTTATTTGTTATTCCCTGTAAGACCCCTTGTTTCAATTACAGCCACCGTATTAAGAAATTATCCTTATTTCATGTACATGATTTCAAGAATAGATTACTTACTGAGAGTGGATTACGAAGAGACTGACTCTGACTGAGAGAGTGGCACATAACCTTATTTTTCTTATATCAGTGAGCGTAATAATCTCTACGTGCCCGAGAACGATCGACGCTCCGAAGCAATGCTCTTATATATGATAGCACTCTTACATATAAGGTTATAAATATCTTATATGTCAACCTATCGTCACATGATTCCTCCGAGATAGACGGCCCCCTTTTAACAAAGGCTATAAATTGTCTCCGAAGTTCATAATAACTGAAAACTCTGTTGCTAACCTTTTGGCAGACTGTGAAGTTTCATTGTAAAAGGAGTCACTGGGCAATAGTCAAATGGCGGATTGCATTGGTAACAACGCGGCCAGTTCTTAACCCATAGGGCATCTATTCAATCGCCAAGTTCAACAGATCAGAAAGATAACAACTCAAAGCAATAATCAGAAAGATCAGATCAGAAAGATAGAAATAATCTTAACTGAGGCTGATAAAGGTAGCAGTATGTTCGTGTTAAACAAAGCCGACTTTGTAAAAAAGTGCATGGACTTCATTTCAGATAAATATTTTGAATTTTTAAATAAAGGCCCCACTACCCAGTTTCAAGGTACTTTAAATTCCAACTATGACAGATGCATTGCCTTATTTTACTGAGGGAGAAATGGCGTTTATTAAATATGTATCCCTCACCCCCAAGATTGTAGAGCCTCCCCAATCCCACAAACCGGGAGTTCCCATTCGCCCGGTTGTATCTAATGTCCCCTCCCACAATTCTCAACCAAGCTAAATATCCTCCTTAGACATTTCACGTATTTTAAGACAAGATATTGAATCAAGAATTCTAATGAACTTGCGTCGACTCTAAAGACTTTTTTTTAGAAGAAAAGAAATTTAAAGACCAATTACCTCTATGCATTAATCAGAACTACTTTCTATTGAACGGTGATTGTAACAATGTCATGCCCTATCGATAGGATCCCACTTTCTCCGGTATTAGAGGACATTTTGATAGATAATCTTGAAAAGAAACTTTTTAAGTCAAGTAATGTCCTTTTTAAAAATGTCTTTTGCTATTATAGATTTGTGGATGACATCATCATCTTATGGACGGCCAGTTTGAGACAGTTTGATGCCTTTTTGGCCTTTTGAAATACTCTCAATGGCTTCATAATGTTCACTATAGAATTTGGCAGCGACCATCTAAATTACCTTGATTTAACCATCCCTATAAAACTGAAAAGGGATCAATGCACCATTTACCGCAAATATACTTTTTTGGACATAATCATTGGCAATGATTCCTTCCACCACTATTCTCATAAGCTATCGGCCCTTCATACCATGTTACATAGATTAGTCTCCCTTCCCTTGAATAACGATTGCTTCCACCAAGAAGTAAACAGTATTTATTTAATTGCGGCAAAGTATGGGTATAGTATTATACTGGTTGATAAATTGCTAAACTAAAAACTATATAAAAAACTGTTGAATCCTTAACTACTCTCACCAAGATCCAACCCGATAAGCCTAAAAAATGATACAAACTTCCTTTCCTAGAAAATATCTCTAATAAACTGGTTAAAAGACTGCCTCGAGACAATTATAGAGTGACTTACTATAATCCCCTAACCATAGGTAAATTATCTTTCAACTCTAAAGATAAATTTGAATCCTCTCAAATGAGTGGTGTGTATATGCTGAAGTGTTTAGAATTTCATGGTGTGTATATTGGTCAAAACGGACGTAAGTTTTCAATACCAATAAATAAGCATAACAGATACCTAAGAAACTGTGATGAAATTACAATGGTTACCAAACATTTGCCAAACACCGGATATTGTGGAGAATTTAATTTTAAGATTTTCCATGTTTTTGACCAAAGTTTTAAACTGAATTTTTTAGAACATTATGAAATTGTGAAACATACTATATCTCCCAGTGTATCTTTTTTTAATGATTTGACTGATTTTATATCTTCCCCGTTTATGTTATATCCTCTCCCACACCTGTCCTCAGGCTCTCCCCGCCCTTCACCACAATATTCTTCCCTTTCCATTCCTTCTCCACACACATTTTCCGTTCACCCTCTAAGGTTCACAGCAAGTGACCAACCCACCCTCATCCAATTCCAAAACCCAGCATGCCCCTCCCCACTCCGACCAATCCATTCCCACTCCACAGGCTCGGTTTTGGATATATAGCCGCTTGGTACCTAATACCCATTACTTTGGTTACCATGATTATGACGCTCTGACGTTGAAACCGCGGTCAATAAGTAAAATAGTGTGGAATATACCAAGTATTTCTTTTTATTCTCATCATGAATAAATTCCACAAAGTTACGCCTGAAGGCATCTCTTCAAAGTAACAATTCACCATCCTGCGATAACGTATCTCCTTAATGCTGGATGGTCAACTAAAGCCGCGACCCTAGGTTATAACATTGGACGTATGCTTATTCCTCATTTATGATGTGTCAACGAATGACTCTCCAGGCACGAGTATATATTGCAGTGTATATTTACGTGTTTCTATAGTTTTCCAATAACAAATGGAGCGATCATGCTTTTTTTCTGAATATTTTTCTGTAACTGTTTACCTGCTAAAATTCCAATAAAATTAAGTAGAGAAAGAATCTCCGGATCATCACCGCCTATGGCCTTAATCTACCTGGTAAACGGTCGCAGACACCTTGACTCCTTTCGTTGACACAATAATCATAACAATCATAAACAAAACAAATATACATGGTGGGAGTTGAACTCGCAACCAAGGAAATAGCACGCCGTCACGTGACGATTTTCCGGTTGAGGCCAGGGGTACTCCCATCGTGAAGTATGGCCGGTATACACTCGCATTCGGGAGCATCGCCATGGCAACCGCTTCTCTCTCCGCCCAGCTGTGGACTTGGGCTGCTCACCTGTTGTTCTCTGGTGGCCAGCGCACCAATAGGCCCTTCTCTCTCTTTCACGCCCCCTCCATCCCCCAGACTCGTCACAGTTACCACGCCCTCTCCCCGATCAGCTCTTGAAGCTCACCTTGGACGACTCCAACTAGCATACCAATATTGAGATTTCCATAAATGCCTCATCACTGTCATGTACCTATCTCAATTTCTCTTCGACCCACATCAAGCAATGTAATTAGTTTAATTTTCCATATTTCTCTAGAATATTGACCTAATCGTTATGGTTTTATAACGTAACAAGTGATTGTTACTCAACATTCTGTTTCTCATAGTTTAAAGATCTTAGCTATCCAAACGCTAGAGAATTAGAAATCCCTCCGCCATTATTTTAACAAAAAATTAAAAATCTCCTGAATCACTAAGGTTAGCACTGAAAAGGTTTAGGGATTGTTACAAAATGGCACCGGCTTAAATTCCTTTGGAATATGGCGAACCCACCATGAAAAGGGGTGTAAAACTGTTCCAATGGTGAACAATAATATCCTAGAGAATCTCGAATAACTTGTCCAATTTGAATCACAATTGCCAAAAAAAGTACACATTTCGGAGGTTTTTATGCCAGATTCCGGAGATAATCCATCTTCCACTTTCTTTAGAAACTGGAAATAATATGTTTCTCTCAAGCGCTAGCAGAGAAGCCATAGTTTGAGCTAAGTCTTGGTCTTCGCTGTCTGCGAAAAGTTCCTCCGTAATTTCACTCCCTTGTCATTTTCATTTGTGATTCATGGTGATGATAGAATGGATTTTTCCTGAATAAAAATGCAGCGAATAAATAAAAAAATTCATTAAAACCTCATATATTTGGCTATCGGAATTTTCGTCTTCCCGCAATGTACAACGTTTTCATCGGGTCCCATCCTATATTTCCAGCGTTTGGAGAACCCTGAATTTACACCTAGACTTTTATTTTCCGCTGTATACGTAGGATGCGGGCTGAAATGCGATAGATTAAAAAAAAGTAGTAGCAGTAATGTTCTCCGTTCTATGGAAGAGTATGAACTTTGCTACGTAGCGGGGTAAAGCTCTGTATTTACTCTCTCTAAATACAGAACTTTATAGCGGGGTAGTACGCAGTGCCACAAGAGTCAGTAAGGTGAAATGTATACACTGGCGATCCCTTTGCTGGGAAAAGATTCATTTTATGAAATGAATGCGTATAGGACACAATTAATAATTTGGAAACACCTTCGGGAGTATATTTAAACTGTACCTACCGAAATTCATATTCTGAAGAACGAAAAGAATTTTTACCCAGGCACCATGAAATGTTAAAAATACATTAACTGAACTGGTAGACGATAACGGGATCAATCGTCAGACCATCGAGCTGTATTCATTCAACAGCCTTACTACACATTGCTAGAAAAGAAAACTTATTGAAACTTGTTTCATCGCATGAAAACCGCATTGAATAAATAAAATTATTTGATGGTGAAATTTTTGAAGTTGTATAAATGGCCAATTAGCGAGGTAGCAATATTCTCGTATGTATTTTTATGTAATACTTAATTACTAAAGAACATGAATTTTACTTTATTTGAAAATGGGAAATGGAAGCGAATTAAAATAGCTTTAGAAGGATCGATTCTTTTAGGGTTACTTCCGCGTTGGTTCATCCCTCTGGACAACAATTTCTTCGGCATTCGAGATATTCAGGTCCGAAGATCGCGTCCCATAAAATTTCCTGTATCATCTTTCCAGATATTTCCTATATAGCTATGTGTATTATATGATAATAATAATACTTTCTTTATTGATTACTGGATTTCCCCAAAAACAATCAATTAAATACATGGACATAACACATTTAAAAACACCCACACCCAGGATAGGTAATTTTACCCAGGCGGGACTCGAACCCGCGACCTTCAGTTTGGCAGGCGAGGACTTAACCACACCGCCACTGAGGCCGGCGATATATTTCCAGAGTTAAATTTCCTTTACTTCGGACCTAAAGATTCCGTCTGGAGTGCCGGTGAAACTGTCGTCCACTACGATGAACCAACACGGAAAAAAACTGGAAACCCTCGAGTTATCTTCTAATCACCGTGAAAGACTTAGCAACTATTTGAATATTTTCAATTTAATTGTAAATAAAAATTGTGGATTCTCATGGCGCAACTCATGCTGACGTAGTGATGCATCTAAGAATACCGGTCTCAACAATGGATACAATTATGAAAAAATGCGTTTTGATTCTGAAACATGCTAGCTAGTGCAGACATTCGTCGAAAAAAAGAAAATGAGAAAAAATCGTGGCCGTAGGAATACAAACTTAATGAGGGGTTTTTAAGTTCTAGATTGTCAAATAACGCCATGAATGGCTACGTCATAAGAGAAAAGGCATTGCATAAAGTATACGTTTGGAGTATACAACGTCCAATGGCTGGTTGGGTTGGTAAAAGTATTGGTGAAATATATCATGACCAAATAAAACAGGATCGCTTTTTTCTCTAAGATATAATTAATAATAATATTGCTCTAATTCAGTTAATCAGTGATTTTTCCTATTAATGTAATGTATTGCAATCGGTTAACGACTCAGGTCAAATATCCAACTCAAAAAATGTTACCACCAAATAATTTTATTCTTTCAATGCGGTTTTCATGCGATAAAGCTAGTTTCAATAAGTTTTGTTTGTAGTAATGTGTAGTAAACCTGTTGAATGAATGCAGCGCTATGGTCTGACGAATATTCCCGTTATCGTCTACCAGTTCAGTTAATGTATTTTTAACAATTCATAGTGCCTGGGTAAAAATTCTTTTCGTTCTTCAGAATATGAATTTCGGTAGGTACAGTTTAAATATGCTCCCGAAGGTGTTCCTAAATTATAAATTGCGTCCTATACGCATTCATTTCATAAAATTAACCTTTTCCCGGCAAAAGGATCACGAGGGTATATATTATTCCTTACTCTCCCTAGTGGTGCTTGGTACTGCCCCGCTACGCTGGTGAAAATAGTCGCAGATTTGGTTTTCAAATCCTACTTCGTAAAAAAAGTATTAGGATTTTTTCAATTAAAATAATTCAATTGCAGCAATTATTCCCTCCAAAAGTAAATCATAGAATAATAATGAACCCCTCTGAGCTCTTAGCTGAATATGGGTTTATTCCCACGTTGGGTGTCATTCCATCCTTCGTCTGTTCGTACAAGACTTTTTTTAAACTTAATACGTTCTGTACAATATTTTAGCTAAATGACGTATGTGACCATTAGCTCTGGGCTTCTCTGAGATGCTACCTAAGCATTGTATATTACTACCATTTGTTCATCTGGAGGGATAAATACAGAATGGGACCACCAAGTTTAAATGATATAGGCAATTGCTTTGAGAAGTTCGTCTGCAATATGGTCGCACTCGGGAGCATCGCCAAAGCGTCCACTTCTGGCGAGTGACTACATTGTTTCTGTAGGAGTTAGTGATGGGATATATAACTCTTTTAGATAAGCTGACTCATCTAGGAGCCAGCTCATGATGATGAAAGTTATGAAGGAGTAGGAGGAGAGGAAAGGAAAGAAGGATTGGCGACAACAATAAAAATGATTTTTAGCGGCAATATGATCTGCAAACAATTATATAGGAATAATAGCACAACGTACATGGAAATCGAAACATTTAGTGGCCGTATTTTTTGCGTGCGTTGACAGGTTTGTTCATTTACACCATCGCAACACTTTTTCTTTTGTGGACGACTCGCACTTGGTGAGTGAAGTACTCCGTCCGTTGAATGGAACGTTGGGTCGTGGGCCACTAGGCGCCTTTCTTTTCGTGCTGGTTAATGCCGACGCCTGGTATCTCTCCTCTCCCACTCCACTACTTGTGAATTCCTCACTCTACCCAAATTTCCACCGATCCTAAATGGCGAAAATGACCTCAGCTGTTAGTCACCTCCCCCATATAAACATAACTGCAGTAACCATGCCTTATGGAAAGCCTATACGAAACGTCGCAGCTATTCTGTGAAGCAACGAAAATTTCACATCTGCTGTCACCTCTGGAGGAGGGACCGTAAAAAGCTAAATGTATCAAACCCTAATGATCTGCATCTCAAATCCGCAGGAAATGCATCAAATTAGTCGGAACTGAACGAAATTATGATAAAACAGTCCTCGTGAATTATAGTTTATTAATTGCATACTTGCCACCGGTTTCGGCTCTATGCCCATCCTCGGATCCACCTGATCATCAATATGCTCGACCTGAGTCGTTAACCGATTGCGGTAAATTACAAAAATAGGATGTTTATCGTCATCTCATTTCCGGGACGGTCGTTGGAGCGTTTCGAGGTGAGTCGTAAGAGAGGAGAGGGTACAGGGCGTGGTTTCCGCGACCGGGAGGGACGTGGAGGAGAGAGTAGGGCCAAGTGCTTCGGCGCCCACCTAACAGCAATGGGAGGTAGGCGGGCACACTCAGGAAGAACTTCTCAACAGGTAGGCGGGCCCAGAGGTGGACGCTATGGCGATGCTCCCGAGTGCGACCATATTGCAGACGAACTTCTCAAAGCAATTGCCATCATTGATATATTATTTACTTTAACTACTACGGCTACCGAATCAAGAAATCCGCTGTTTCGCTGGCTCAGATGTGATTGGGTGGAGTAGATGAGGTACTGGGTCGCATACACATCCACTTTTCCGAAACGGTGAAAAAGATCAGCTTTTCGCCGCTGATAAATGGGGAACTCATTGTCAGATCATAAAACGGAAAAATATTGGTCTTTTTATTTTGCAAACTCTATCGGACTAGGCAAAGAGATTAGGGAACACGACCCCATTATTTTACTGATAACTCACCAGCTACATCGAGGGTACAAGGCTACCTTTACCCGCCTCGTATCTCTTGTGGCCTTGAATCCCTACTCTCTGACGTCATCGCCTTTCCCGAGGCTGCCTCCCCATCCCTTCTCCGCCGCCCTACCTCCTCCTCTCCCCCCGCCCCTCACATGATCTACTCACCCCTCCTCCGCATCCACTACTCCCCTCCCTCAGTCTCCCGCTACAACTCCCTTCCCCTCGTCGCCCTCCACACTTCTACTCCGACCCGAACCACACCCCTCCCTCGCTACTTTTATAGCTCTCACAACTTCCGTATCCTCCTCAATTTCTTTATTTCCACTCTTGTGGTTATTTTTTTGTGCATCAAAAGTGAATAGATTCGTCCAATATAATCTTAAGCCGTATGGCGGGATGAAGAATACTCAATGTGTGTGATGGGATTAGAACGAGGGCATGAATGCCTTACTCGTCGACATCGAGTCATTAATACCGCATAGCTGAATAAGAGTAAGGGGATCACCGAAACACCTATTACGCATGACGTGGGGGACGGGTTCATTCAATGCAATGTTTCTGTTGCAATGTGCCAATCTATTTATGCCTTTACTGCACATCAATATAATTAAGCCGTTTCCACTGCAATGTTACGATTGTGAAGGGATACATCACACTGAATACACTTCAGCCCTCCTGCGTGTTAATTACCAACCTCATGACTACGGTTTTGAAGCAAGCAGTGAGAAGAGGAGTTAATAAACGGAATAGCTCAACCACAGTTTTACGGAAACGTTTCCATTGAAAGTGGTATTTGAAGAAACAATTTAACTTTCAATGAAGGGGGAGAAAGGGCATAAAAATAGAGAGAATTCGTGGAAATGTTGAGTTGAAAATGACAGGACTTTCATTGACCATTTCCCTTCCTTACCAATCCTTGTTCTGTTCCTCCTGGTCTGAAGCTCGCATTAGTGCGGAAATATACTTGAAAACACCCATAAAAAAGGTTAGTTGTGACTTGTGTTTGTGGCCAATCCCTATTCTACTTCCTTCTTCGGAGAGCGTACCTTCACCTCCAACGAAGAGAGGATGAATTTGGTAGTCCTTTATTTATTGCCATGTAGTTAACTAAATATTACATCAGTTTTGACTTTTGAAATGTATTTGTCGTGGCCCGGTATTCAAATATTTTTAATGAAATTGATACGGATGGAAAAAACCAAAATGTCAGTTTTCAGTGTTTGTTTTTTTGGCAAAGAGAAAGCAATCGAGGCCTCCATTACCATTGCATGCAAACATCCAAAGTAACTGAGAAAGTAACATGAATAGTAAAAGTTATGTTTTTTTAACTTTAACAAGTAATTTTGTAGAAAAAAATGTTTTGCTTTAACAAGTTACTTTTTACACTTCAACTTTGATCAGTTAATTATTCGGTAACTTTCCCAATTATGCTTAATTATGACCCAGGCGACAGTCTATTGTCCAGTGGAATCGCCCCTTAAATACCATTTCGTCCAGTGGGCATGGGTGCAGTGGTAGTACCCTACTCCCATGGTATGATAATCTCTCCAGATCCCTTGGCGAGTGTTATCAACATATCTTGTGGGGTATCTCCATGCTCCTTGTTACCTTAAGGGGAAAAAGTTTGTTTTCCTCAGTTATAAACTCATTTTTTACTGAGAAATGCGCTCTTTTGAGAGATCGTAAAATCGATTGAATATAAAATTACTTTAATCGAATAATTTTGATGAGAGAAAACACAGAAACAGGAAAGTGGGTCCTTTAAACAGGAGAGGGTGAAATACACTGCCAAGTTTCTCTAGCATTTACCCGTGTATGTGCAGAATGGAGTTACTCCGCCTGAAGTAGGGTATTATTTCAATGTTTAAATTTCTTAAATAAACATTTAGGACTACGTGTCAAACAAGTAACGAGTTGCTTGAAAAAAATTCGTTCATTTTTTCTCTTTTATTACAAAGTAACTGGTGTTTATCTTATTCCTTATTTATATTTACTCATCATCCAACCTCAATTCGTTGCCTACTTTCACCGCTAAGTAGCACTGAAAATATATAGGTGCATGTGAATATTTGGTGATACTCACCCTCTGCCACTCACCCTCGCGGTGGCTCGCAGGGTATTAGGTAGCCGTAGACGAAGGGTGAAGAAATAACGGTGGAAGACAATGAGATTATCCTTGAACATCATACTTTATTGATAAACACTACATGGATTTCATTTTTAACATGCTAACTAGGTGAACTAACTCTACAGAAATCAACATGTAGGGAGCGGAAGATATTCTTTATAATATTCCCTTGAATGCCTTCTTCCGGACTCTTATATAAAAAAGTTGCTCAAAACTGCAGATTTAAGTAGGTAAATCCGCAGAATCTTCATTGCCAAGGTCTCCTACATTTAAAAGAACCCTTGGCCACACATTATGTTATTTGTATCATTCCACTGATGCGGCTGGCTTTGCATTTGCATTTTACGGAACAGCCGTCGTGGGCGGAGCCTCCGTTTTCCCGGCCGGTTTCTGCAGCTAGTGTGAGTTCAGTTGGCTCAAACTCAATGCCTGGGAAAAGAAAATTCCTTCGCTAACAAGGAGAACATTATGGTGGACGCACACACTCAGCTGTATTATATTTCTTAAATGATTCCATCAATTTTAAATTTCATCTGCGAAAATATTTACGCCCATTGGCGCTGTTTGGAACGTTAATATTCATTTTCATGTTGAAATGCTATAAAATATGTAATATTCTGGTTCATTTTTAAGTAAATATTCCTGAAATCAATTACTATGAAGTCTTTGTGCGTAAGCGACCGGCAGCTGACTTTTTCCCGCACAAAAATAATGTTGAACAATTGTAAAGTGTTCTATGGAAGAGTAGTTACCTTTTTGGCAAATAAATCCGTTATGCATGCTGCAATTTTGTCCTGTTAAAGTGATGTTGCAACTGTCTAGTGATTTGTACAATGACAGACAGTCTCGGCTTAGAGACTCGTATTTATGGGTCCAGGTAGAGGATCCATTGACACCTTCCATGCAGGGTGTTGTGGGATCGTGTAGTTTCTCGTTCGTTAATGCTCGCTCAACGTCGCCGTTGATCCACAAATGCCTTGAAGCTGCAAAATTGTATTGATTTACATTTTTCAAAAGATAATATGCATCTATGTATAAATATACTATGCATTCATTCAAACGATAAAACTTGATCTAACATTCAATTAAAGTGAGGATGGGATGAGAAAGCTTGCTATAAAACATAAGGCAGGAGATAAAGACAGATGAAACCCAGTTCTCAGGACAAAACATTTTGGGTCAGCCGAATCTTGAATCTGAGACATTCAAAACAACCATTTTATGCTCCAATCCATTTTCTAATCCTACCCTCAGTATATTCATACATTTCAAAACATCTTCGGACAGTGCAAACAAATTTCAATACTAAGAAAAGAGCTAGTGGATATGCTGACATAATATAATTTTTCCTTCAACTTACCATCAGTGAACGGGGGGAACGTCGATAGGATGAAGTTAATGAAATTATAGTCTGTGGCATTGCCCATCTCAGCAAGGTGGGCACCGGGTGACAATTCTTTACACAGGTCTTGTGCGACAGCCCAATTGACATTCCAGTTAGGATATATGATAAATTCCTGATTATTCAGCTTGTAAGAGAACCCAACAGTAAGAGACTTTCTGTCATCAGTGATGGTAGAATTAGGCAGGTCTGACCGGTCCATTGCATGAATAAAATTGTTGGGCTCAGCAATTGAGGGTTCAGCAGTCGTGGATTCCGTTGTTGGTGGCTCTTCAGATTTCAATGCGCCAATTGGTTTTTGGTCTGCGTCAGGAATTGAGAGTTCAAAAATCGTGGGTTCCGTTGTTGATGGCTGCTCAATTTTTAATTCCACAGCTGGTTTTTGGGTTGCGTCAGGAATTGAGGGTTCTGCGGTCGTGGATTCCGTTGTTGGGGGCTGCTCAGTTTTGAATGCCACAGCTGAGTTTTGGGTTGCGTCAGGAGTTGAGGTTTCAGCCGTCGTGGGCTCCATTGTTGGCGGCTGCTCAGCTTTGGATGTGACAATTGGCTGCTTGGCTGCTTTAGATGATTCAAAAGATAGAGTTAATGGTTAGAACATTTTATGAAGCTTTAATAAACTGTATAAATCATTTATAGTGAAATTATTCTGTGAATATATGTTTCAGCTAAAGGCATTATTTTCTCAAATGCCTGGTTTATGCATTAACATATTTTCAACTCGTTTTATAATAATCATCGAGTTTTCCTAGACATGTTTTTCACTCAAGGTATTGTGTCTTAAATTTCGCATGCTACTTATAATCACACGCAAAAATATCTTTTCTTCAGATGAAGCAAGCTATAGCAAGTTACGTTACGCCATATTCACTCTCAATCTATCAAATCAAACAAATAATTAAGATTGATATGGAAATGGAAAACAATATTGCTTCGGCGTAGGCATGTGGTGCCGCATGAGAGTGGAAACCTAATTCCAAGAAACATGTTTTCCCTGCAGCCACTGATTCCGTACATTATTCTTATTGCACGCCATCATCCGTTCCTCTTTGACTAGGATGGCTCATACCTGTTTGGCAGATGAATCCAATAGCCAAGTTGCAGTCACATCGTCGGAGTGGAAGAGAAGGGTCGTAGTGTCCTGATAATTTCATGCATTCGCAATCTACTCTTCGGCCTTTTCGTCCCGATGTTTCCCGACGTACCCGGTGTACCCGGCGCGTCCTTTGGGGATAATACAGAGTGGGTATCTTTTCGTCATTGTTGTAAATGCCACCGGTCCATAGGTCTGTAACAGAAATACATGTTGTGTTAAACGAAGTACTACACTGAATTCGGTTTCGCGATCAAATGTTTTCAATATAATGACTCATTTTGGAAAACACGATTTTGATACTTTCTCTATATCGCATGCGTGGCATTTCTAGCTTGCAAAATGAAATACATGTTAGCCATGCCACGTATCAGTAAGTGTTCCCAAATATATAATTTTTCTCAAAACAAATCCTTACCGCGTTTTATTCCACGCTTTATGATGCTGTCGTGAAGTGACTTGAACTGATCATAGTCAGTAGCTTTGTAAAGGTTACTTTTCGGAGCAATATTGAGGCAATATAGTTTCGCATAACACCAGTTTTCCCTGAAAAATGGGAAAATTTTGAAGGTATAGCTCGGGTGATCGTCGATAGTGGTGACATCAGTAATGTTCTCAGGATGGTATTTTTCATATCTCAGCGCTGCCATATGGGTAGAGCATCCCGGAGGGGTAGAAATGACCTCGGCAATATCTTTGATGGGCACTGAAAAGAAAGTCGTTTCATTACTTCACACGTGGCTAAAAAACTTGGTAGCAAGTGGCAATGATGATGTAGGAAAAAAATATTATGTTTTGTACCGTCATGTTTACTTCTTTCTTCTTCAATTCAAAACTCATGACAATATATGCACAAAAACCTTACGTACGTTGGTGAAGTGAGCCAGGTGAGCCCAATGTGCTCTGAACCTTATCATTTCCCTAGACGGGGGTCAATGGAACAGTTCACTTCAAATGAAACGCCCGCGGTAAAGAAATTTAGTAGGGATATATTACAGAAGGCTGATCAGGAAGCCCTAATATTCGTACAAACAGTTGGGAAGAAGAGGGAGTGTACTAGCTACAGAACGGAGAAAATCATTACCTCTTCAGGAAACTGATTACGAACAACATGGAAATGCAATTCTTGGGGCATATCTTAGTGAAAAGGATCATGCTCATTTGGTTCCATCATGAAACACGAGTTA
Organism: Platycnemis pennipes; assembly: GCA_933228895.1. Classification (NCBI taxonomy): domain Eukaryota; kingdom Metazoa; phylum Arthropoda; class Insecta; order Odonata; family Platycnemididae; genus Platycnemis; species Platycnemis pennipes. The sequence continues at coordinate 31,277,726 of OW121846.1, forward strand.
ACGTGAAAAATGCAGCCAAGTTAAAAGATAGGGAATATTCAATGTAATGTTCGTTTGCGGAAACACATTTGAATGATATCCGAGAAGTGTAAAAAAGTCTTTATGATCACATATTGGTAGTTCATTTGAATATCTGTATGAGATACTTGGTTTTCAAGTGATCATTAAACTAATGAAGCAGGGAGTTAATGTGCAAACGAGAAAGTCTCAGTAATTTGCTAAAGTTATACTCACCATAATAGCCGGCGGTGACAGCCAGAAGGCAGGCAAGCACCAGTACACCTTGATTGAAGTTCATCGTTGAGCAGCGAACACTTCGGAGCAAGACGAAACAGGTTATGATCAAGCTCTCAGATGGCTTGGCTTTTATACGTTTCCAAATCGCCCTCACCATCTTGCTCCCTCCAGGAAGTATTTTTTTCTTTCTTGTCCGTTTCATACGATAGGAACGTGCAGGTTCTTTTGTTGGGGCATAAACATTTTTATTTCGCATATTCATAGTCGATGGGAGAAAAACAGGAAGTTTAACCACGAGTCCATTCATGTTTTGCCACAAATATACACAAATAAACTGTTGGTGCACGGAATATGTTTTTCCTTTTTCTGATTCATACGGAAATGACCTGCGGGATGTTTTAACAAGTCCGAATGCATTTTTACTTGGTATATATTCAGACAATGGGGGGAAGTAAGAAGTTTGTGCACGAGACTGTAGATGATTTGTCAAATTGAGGAATGACTCAACAAGGACAAAAGGACAATACGTGAAAAAGGACAATACGTGATCCGTCCACGTGTAAGATATCACATAACATTTCAAACCTGTTGCTATTGGAAAATAAAAATACGATGGCTTCGAGAAAGTTCGAAATTACAAACAGGGAAAAAGTGAACAAAGATAAAGTACGCCTGCTGATGGAAGAAGCACGTACAGGCTCCTGGCTCCCTCTTTTTAACGGGTATTCAATATAAACAACATAAATCTTGCATATTGCGAGCCCATGAAATTTTTTCGTTATGAAACACTTATTAGTGGTTGACATGTGTATTCCATGAAGGTCCCTTCCTTGAGTTCTGTGTTTACCCTCAGATAGAGCTACAATGTACTTGTACGCAATGTCTACCTGCTGTCCAAATAATTGCTTAGAAAGTGTGATAACACTCGGTGAGTTACTACATCATTACAGTTACGGGAACTACATAAAACTTGACTCCTTCAGGGTAAACTACACGAGGAAAAATAGATCGTTCATCTCATCAGTCTTCCTTTTTAAGTTTTTGCATTCTGTATGCATGATTTTCAAGGAGGACACGATTAATTGCTTTCTAGCCGGGATTTATTTGTGTTTATGAGCCCAACCTTAATAAAGCTAGAGGTATAAGATTTTTGTCCAAAGGAGGATTATGTTTAGTAAACCTTCTGTCAAGGAGGAGAGAAGCACGTAATACGCTCCAGCTAAATAATCGAAAGATTTTAATTCTTGCTTAATGATGTAAATTGAATGAATTCAGTCTTTGGGACCATGATTAGTGGTCACGTCTGCTTTTAACGAAGTCCCTTCCGTGAGTTTAAGTTTTGCATATCGGCAGATGCGCAAATAAGCTTCTGATTAATGGAATACGTGTCCAATCCCCCTGTTCTATTTTTATCAATCTTGTAAATTGTGTCGATCACAAGTGGAGAGTTTATCTGTGATAATGATTAAGATAATTGCGCAATAGGTAACACCTCCAATGCTAGCTGAATGGTATGAAATACACGTGCACGTTTCTACAATATGAAACTTTTTTCCGACGAAGTATCCATGTTTCTAATAGAATTGTTTATACTTAATTAGAAAATGTAAATGCTTTTTTTCCCATCGGCCTTAGTTTTTATGTGGCACCCAGTAAAACCGAAAAATCCGAGGTTATCTAATTAATATTAATTGTTTTTAATTGTATCTTCGGAATAAATCTTCATTTGTTACCAACCTAGAAGATCTCCCCGCGTGATACTATCAGTATCTTCTTGCATCCTTATTTCTTGCCTGTACGGTATTTTGCTTAGTGTCCGATTGAAATACATGGTTCCTTGGTATTGGCTGCTACGATATACCATTGCTTATTTTTCACTTTTTGGAAATCGATGGTGTTCGGATGTGGAGAGTGCTCGTTGGCATGTGTATAACTCGAGTTTTTTTTCCTTGGTTCGTGATTGAAGTGCAAGGGTTGCCCCAAGAGGCCTAAATGCTAAAATAAAAACAAAATTGAAAATAAATGCTGCTTCAGAGTATATACTTCATTTAATGTGCCAAGGGATGAAAATTTCATCCGTTTTCACGTATCTTGCCGCGTTTAGCCGCCACAGGGATCGCACCGACCTTGGGACCCGGGCTCTCGTGCGACCCACGCCGCGGCGCCTAGCCGCCCGCATTGGGCATAACAAAATCCAGGGTTTTGTCTTAAAAACAGGATAAGATTTGTACACGAATGTAGCCTTAGCCCCGCCCCTCCCCCTTCTCCTTTCCCGTTCCCGTCCCCCTGAGTTTCTAGAGTATATATTGGCAAAAAATATTAGCCTCATTTTTACTCATAGTTCTGCAGAAAAGCACATTTAAAACTAGGTTTTTGGTCAATATAAAATACCTAATGGCAATGATAATCCCGACGGTCTGACTTGTTTTGAGGAGAGAGAGTCACTAAATCCAACGGCGAATGAAATTAATAGGGCAGTGGGGGTTGGTTGCTATTTCTGACCCACCTGTAACTTCTTTGGAAGATTATTTAGAAAAATATAAACGTCTAATAAACCTTTTTATGTGTACAATTCAACTTGAAGAAAACCTCTTCTTATCAGTGAATGTACAACAACTACATTAATTGTTGATTGATTAACATCCACTGATGAGTTTTTTTTGCAATTTGGCTGATTTCCCGCGACCCCCATGACTCTTTCCTGGTACAATATAACTTATTGAGTAAAATTTATTTTCTTTTCATGCTAAGAGTGTGGTCAATTGTACATAGTGTTTAGGCATGAAGGATCAAATGGTTTATAGCAAAGTATCATCTTCAAAAATGTGAAGTTTTTCATTATCTGAATAAGAACCTTTGTATAAATCGCATTGAATCTATATCTGAATGATGTTTTTTGATTCAATCTGGCGTACAATCGTTATATCTGTGGAGTTTTACATTAAACTCAACATTTTGCATGGATAGAAAGTAAAACCTTATATTGTTTATTTTTGTTCAAACAAGTGGTGAATAACCTTCAAGAATGAAGGCGATTCACAGTCTTATAATATTTTAAGGTGAAGTTAGAGGCCTTAGCTCTGCAAAAAGGGCTATAATTCTCCGAGGTATTGAATAAGCCTGCCTAAGAGTACCACTTGTTTGAAAAATATGTTCCATTTTATTAATGTTTTAATTAATTAATACATAAATGATATTTATTTTTTAATTAAGTATCTTTTCTGTGTTTCAAAAACAATGTTGCCTTTTCAAAACGCATGGCAGAAGCACTGTTACTTTGTCCTTCGAAGGTGAAACATATCTCAAGGCGCTTCACGTCATTGAGGCTGCTCTTCGCTAAGTTACTCGTTTCGCAGATTGTTTACTCGTCTGTCATGGCAACCTTTTTAGTAGGCTGAAGTGCTTTTGGACTTTCAAGAGGTGTTTATTTCCTCTTCTGGTACATCTGTGACACAAATTACGTTTATGTGATAGAAGTGCTGGCGTTCGTTACACCTTTGTGGCATATCAAGACTGCAGAAAATTTATATCTTTTAGGCATAAAAATCCAGGGTTTTGCCTTAAAACAAGATAAGATATGTACACGTATGATGCTGAAAGTTGTTCACTTTTGGGAATATTTTTAAGGCCCACCTTTTGCTGGTAAATATCCATAAAAAATGTCGTCAACCCTTTGGTTTATATTTAGTTTTAGAATTGAGGACCTATTTACTTGAAATCATTTTTCTGCTAATTGTTGCGATTGAAGAACGATGAAGGCACTCTCAGCTAACGTAAATGGTTCATGGTAAAAACATTAACTCCAGGCATTTCAGAATTCATTTAATCATTCCATACTATGTACCCCATAAAAACGCTTCAATCAAAAAATCAGTAACGTACAGAATAGTCTAGTACTGCAAGGGCAGAATGACATTGCATAGTGCAGAATGGTATTGCAAGGATCGTCAATTTGTTGTTGAATTTGTCGCCATCATAAAATTAAAGCTATTTCACTCAACAAATCAGTTCGGCCGTAGTATATGAAAATTAAAATATCCACCAAAGAATTTCTTGAAAAGAGAAATGTAAGTTATGGATTGGAATCTTGTTTTCAAGTTCAAAAACATACACTCTTCCTTAACAGCTACCAATTATCCAGTAAAAATAAAAATAAAACTATAATTTCATAAACCCTTCTCCAACAGTTTGGAGTTTAGCCCCTAAAGCCCCTCCATGTTTGAAGGGTTAACAGTGTAAAAGCAATTTAACATTCAAAGTCATTAGGAGAGACGAATGCATAACTATTGGTTTGCATTTAATTTATAAAGCAGCAGAATGATACAACGAATACAAATAAAAAGGAACTTCGGTAAGGATAAAACTCGCAAATGAACGCTCGACTCAAAATGACTCGATTTGGGTGTCCAAGGGAGAATATAATTTTACTCCTGAATGGATTATTTTACGTAGGTAAAATTTTTTGTGTGGGTGACCACCTGGTTAAAACATTAAAAGTTACGAGTTGAAATTCTGGTCTCTTAAAAAATGAGATAAAAAAAAATTGCATATTACCCTATTATCTAGCATGTTTCCATGCATTAGCTTAGTTGCTTGTCAATGGTGCATGTTTATCTAAATCCAAAATCCAAATCTACGAGATTCATTTTCAGTGATGCCAGCCCCCCCAATATCGCACCCGTTTGTCTTTCAACTTTCCTATAAATGTCAATAAGTAAAGATGATCTTTTGCGATGAGTCGATTAATGGAAACCATCGACGATGATTTTAGCCATTTTGATCTACATTTACAACTACCTACCTATACCCTGAAAGCCACCATAAAGGCAAGGATTAATATTGATACCATGAAACTGTGACATCAGGATCCGTGTCGCCGACTGATGGTCAAAAGCTGGGCTCTTAAATAATTGCCAAAAAAAGGAACAATAGTGAAAATCACGTATTCATATCTATCTAAAAAGGCAAATAATATATTTCTCAAAATAACCTTTGAAATCTAGCCGACCATAATTCACTGGGATTTATAATATATTTCTATCAGCATCAAAAGTAACAGTGTCCACCCTAAATATCTGCAGCAGATTCTACACCAATAGTACTCCAATAAGTGGAGACTAGACGGACACGAACGAAAGCATATGGGTTTAGGGAAATCGTGGCATGGCGTGAGCGTGGGAGGGCGTAATGAAGCCATAAATATCTATGGCTGTTAAAACGAAGAGGGAAAACGTGCCGAGAGGCCTCCTGGCGAGAGAGGGGAAGGTTGGGGGAAGGAAAGAGGGAGAGGAGGGAGAGGAAGGGAGGATAGAGTGGGGGAGGGAGGTTTGCGAACAGGGGAGGGGAGAGAGGGCGAAAGTGAGAGGGAAGCAGCCCATGTGTGGCCTCCAAAAGGACTAAGAGAGGTACTGCATTGCCTATAATATATCTTTTAATAATAATTACCCTATATTAGGGTAATTAGTCAATTACATGAATCAAAGGGGAAATCATTGTCAGATCGCAGGTTCAAATGTAGACTTAATATCCTGCATAAATTCCAAGATAATATCTTCAGTGATGACGTTAAAAATCTTTTGCGAACTCCAACTTACCATGGTAGACTGGACCATTATCACAAAATTAGAGAAATTGATAGCCGAAGTGACAGATTCAAAATGTCCTTTTTTCCTCGTACAATCAGGGATCTGAATAGCGATTAATATGTCCAATACGAGTGAATCAATGTACAGCATAGGTAGCTCCATGCTGGTATAAGGACTTGAAGGCAACCAAACTAACAGCATGTTTCTGCATGCTTACTTAGTTATTTCATCTAAATATACATAATACCCTGCAAGCCACCATAAAGGTGTGTGGCAGGGTGTGTATTTTTTGTTTTTTAAATAGAGAAGTTTAGACTAGTATATTAATGCTAATCCTTTTTTATGCATGATATGTAGTAAATATTTGGTGAGAATGCCCTGCCACACACCTATATGGTGGCTTGCATGGTATTATATTGATGTAGGTATATAATAGAGGGCCTCTACAAAGACTGGGGCATGGACCCCTCCCAGCGGTCCGAAATGAAAACAAACCTGGCAAAGTCAATTTATACTTTCTCTGTAGGAAACTCAAAACTGTGTTTTCGCATTTTAAAGGATATAACCTACAAAAAAGGGCACTTAAATGATATAATATATAAATTTGTCACATAATTTTATTCGAAGTTGACGAAACGGTGACTGCCAGCACTTAGAACATATGAGGCATTGGATAGGGGCAGGAATATGTAAGGGATCGGATGAAGGCTTTATAAAATCACGCTAAGTCACTAGCCTGCAAAGGGTCAAGTTGGCATAATGGTTAACGTACCGGCTTCTCACCTAGAACTCTCAGATTCAAGATATTTTTCATTGCTAAACCGGTAACCACTGAAGTACCGCCTGGAATAAACTTCGAGTTCAGACACGGGTATTACACTTCCTACAGCAGAACTGAACGTTTTCTGACCGAATACTTTTTCATTAATAATTTCACTGCTTACTTTGTTAAAAAGCAGTTAATTTGCCCGGCCACAGAACAACGCAAACATTCATATGAGATTGAAAACAACTATTATTAAGCGTACACAAGCATTAAAATAATGATCACATTTCAAGGCACTTAGCACTATAATTATATTCAGTGCCATCTGGATTATCATATTGCTTAAAATCAGAACCACAAATTATTGGAAACACTTTCGTGGAGGGGGGATTTCATGGTTTCCGCCATTTTGTATTAAAGTGGTCCGTGACTAGTCTACGGAATAGAATCGTTGGATTTAAGTTAGAGACCTAACTAGAATGATGTTGTTAAAATTTAATTGCTCTAGTGTCAAAAAAAAAGGCGATATGAAATTTGTTTTTTCGATTTCAGTCCACTGTGTGGTGGCACTAGCTGATTTAAGGTGGCCCATCCTGAATTCACTCAAGGCAGAATGGGGGCGTTTACTCGGAACCGAAATCGCAATTTTGTACACGAAATCGTTAGATGGAAACGAAAAACGAATTTTAGTGAAAAAAATTAATCTTCTTCTAACCACAACCATTCACTCATAAATCCAAAATTAAAATAAGCAAAAGGTGACGCCCACCGAAAATGCTGCGTGATAACATTGACGTGATTTTCCTCCCGTCCTTGACTGCTTTCAGGGGAGTGGGAAGGGAGTGGAGGGTGGTTCTCGGAAGGTCTGCTCGCACAGATGCTGTCGAAATCGCTCCCATTGGCCGAGTCAGCTGTGTCCCCCCCTTAGCGATAAGGCGAAGCAGCTTCGCGGGCTCAGTTGTGATTGGACGAAGTAGATATACGTCAGAGGTTGCACCACACCCACTTTTCCGAAAGGGTTAAGAACATCAGTTTTTCGCTGCTTATAACTCGGGAAATAATTGTCGGATCAGAAAACGGAAAAATACAGGTCCTTTTATTTTACAAACTCTATCAGATTCGGCAATATATGGTAAACGACCCCAACGTAAAAAAAATATGGTAAACGACCCCATTCTTCAGGCCCAGGGGAGGAGGGCTAACTCAGAACAATTGGATAAGCTGGCCCGAATCCTAAACGCTTCCTCGCCCCTCAAGATGACGGATTGGGGAAATTTACACTTCCATTTTGTTGGACATCCATGGAATAAAAATATTTTTAAAAGTCATTAATTAGTTAATTTGATTTCCAGCATTATACATTGTTGTCTGCCATGTTATTTGATGACGCCATGTTACTGTTGTACAATGTCATTGATTGAGAAATGAACCTGTGTAAGCCCATTTCCTATCATGTGACCATGTTCATATCCATATTATTATTTTGCTGCATCTCATGTGCGTGGCCTGGTTTTCAAAATGTTTCTAAATTATTTTCTTGCATCCAAATTTATTTCCATCAGAAATCTCATCAAACTACACTACATTTCTTTTATTTTTGGTGACATGAATGTCGTTGTGATGTTTACCTCTTTTTGAGTAGACCAATGAATAAAATAATTATGCTCTTTTAAATTCTAAATTGTTTGCTTTTCAAGTTATGAAACCCAATATCCTTACAGTATCGCTGCCTTTCAAAATTAGGAAATTTTCAATATAATTGGTGGTATGTTAAGAAATAGATATTAATTTCTCAGGATGAGACTAATTCAACTATTACTTTCTCTTTTTCTTGAGGAATTTGAAATTTTCACTTGGCTCATCTATTTCTGAGAAGCAGGTCTATCTAGTAGGGTCGTAATCAATGGCTTTCGGCATAAATTATGATTGAATATATTCTCGCTTGTTGGAGTGGATGTAACTATAATTTTCATATTTAGTACATACGTGATGTTAATATAAATGCGTCGTATTATATACCAAGGTTTATGGTAGGAAAAAAATTATAAAGAATATTAAAACTTGATGAGAGGCTTGAAATACGCCCATGCGCTCCCGATGACAACCAGCGACTACAAAACCCTCGCGGCGGACTGTGAAGTGGCCCTATATACTGAAACCGAAGGAGTCAAACAACAAGATTATTAAAACTACTAAAAATTCGAATACATTCCGAATCCCGCCAAACCGCCATGAACGGTCTTGCAGTCAGCTGTCCGCTCCGTCTGAGGGAAGCATTATCGCTGACCTTGCTGATGGAGCTTACACGGCCGTGCCGCGTGTCCGGAAGCGTTTACATTCATTTAGAGTCCTCTACTAGATGGCTCCGGGGTAGCTGATGACGAAGGGCTAATTGGTACCTATGGGGGAAAAAGTTTTCCAGCAAATGGATCGCCGACACTGTCACTCTGTGAGAAAATCGGATTCAATTCTGACCGCACATCTTGGGTCTCGGCCACCAAGTGGGTGATGTACTCATCGCCAAAATAAATGACGGAATACCGACAGCTTTCCTTAGCTACCTTTCAGAGCTTTAATATTAAATAAATAATTTCGTTGCATTTTTATGAAAGGTATCTATTACACCTGTATTCACATTATTTTCTGCGTAGTCCTGTCAACGGCTCAAGAACGTGACGGCAGACTATTTCAAGCCGTTAAATTATAGGAGCGACGTCAAGGATATTTCATAGAAATGGCCAAAAAGTAACTAATCGTTACTTAGGTACTCGTTACTCGCTCAGATCGGAAATAACGGTTACTCAATTTGAGAAGTAACGATTACCTACGATTCAGGAACTTTCACTGGGATATTAGTTCCAAATAAAATTCATACCGATACTACAGAAATAGGTACCTACTCGTAGTCAAACGAGTAGGGGCTTAACGATTACCAGTAATCGGTACACCCTTATATGGGCGTATTTTTATGAAAAAGTAATTAATTTCAGGAACATGAATCACAAAAAAAATTAGTAAAACAATTATTTTTCTCGTTAAATATCCACCCACCCGTTACAAATATTTACCTCTTGGATATTGCAATAATATAATAATTTGTATAATCTACATGATTTACCCCATCACACGAATTGTACCGTGAACCCATATATTGTGTACCGAAAAGTAATTTAGGCGATGATGGTTAGGCATTATTTATATTAATATTTCGGTGGGTATGAAGAGGTATCTACTGATTGATTTGCATCACTTACAGAAGTATTGATATAATGATGGATATTTGATTAAATAGAAAAAGGTTTGGATCGTTTTCACCAAATTGGTGCTGTCTTATCATCATTATCAAGAAAGTATAGCTAGTATTGTTAGGACTTACGTAGTGGGATAGTTAATTACAGGAGCATTACAAATTATTTCACTGGTTAAATATCCACCCACTCATTATCAACAATTACCCCATCACACGTAAGGCAAAAAGGAAAAAATTCTCAACAACTTGGTGACTTCTAAAAGAAATTGGAAATTAAAATTATCCCTCAGCCGTACGAGAATGATCGCATCACCAGCGAAACAGTTTTTTTTCAAAGATATCCCTAAATGTAATCCTCCGGAAAAGATTTTCCCTGTCTTCCTTTAACAGCATTAATAATTAAAAAAGGGTTTATGGTGTTTATTATCTACAGAACGTCTTCTGCAAAACTGGGGTCTCAAATGTTGAAGAAGCAAACAGTTCGTCTAATCATTTCAGCCAGCTCGTTCATGAAGAAATTATAGCCTTCTCAGTTTCCAGCTTAACAACGAGGTTACAATACACGCCTGGCTTCGAGGCAGCAGAGGACTCCAAGGAGTAGGAATCGTAGGAGCCTAGAAAACCATTATTCGTACCATTTTTAGAGAAGTAGACTTTTTAAACATTGATAGTTTTCATATGGTACACATATTCTCTAGAACCGAAGTGCTCTGAAATACAATGGTAAATTCAGGATAAGAATATTTCCTATGCCTCGTAGCGTAAACTACATACCAGTTACGTCAGAAACAAGGCAGCGCATCCCACCATTTCTTAGATTTATAAATGTACTTAAAATTACCATTTAATTCCCTATAAAACTGGAACTTGGCATTCCAAATTTAGTAGGTGAATTGAATAGATTTATCATATATTTATAGTGTGGTACGAATTGCAATTAACAATTTTTTTTCTTCGGTACAGGATACTGTAGTGTTGGAAAAGAGAGGAATTTAAACGTACTGAATGAACATTACCAATTGTGACAATTCAGTTGAGGAGTGTAGTCGTTATACGCTCGCATTCGGGTGCATTGCCAAGGCAAATGTATCTCGGCCCGCCTACCTGCTTACATCGGCTCACCAGTTGGTCACAGGTGTTGGGCCACCCAATTGGTCCTCCTCTCTCATCCACGCCCCTTTCGCCTCACCTGATAAGACACGCCCTCCCCAGACCTCATATTAGAACGCAACGCATGTTTTATCCCGTTATTATTCCAGTAGAACCAATAGTATATTTTTTTTTTAATAGTTCAGTGCACCATGATCTATCCCTACTGGATACCTTCCCCCCACTTCAATTTCTATGTATTTTGCGTGCATGGCATGACACATTTCTTGCTTATCCGGAATTAGAGCTATTAATCAGAAGTCACTTGTAGTTAAGGCTAATCACTTTGTGTCATTCATCTCGAAAACCTTCACTAGTAAGAAAAATAATCTAATATACGTCGAGGAAGTGGGAGTTATAGAAAAGCAAATATAGTATTTACAAAACCGGATTGGGTTTTCTTGTTTCCAAATGTTCAAAGCATGAAAGTGGTTATGTATACCTTCACTGTTCTCTAAATTCATGCCATTGGTCTGCCAGACTTTAGTCCGGTCCTTTGAACTGCCACAGTAATTAAAGTGCACGTCAAACAATATTTTCTATTCACTACCATTACAGAGAATATTTATGCAATAACAGCGGTTCCTATCCTTTTGCTTACTGTTTCCAAGTTGATATCTCACGAGGAACACATGGCCCTTCCAGAGGAATTGAAAAATTCAGTTTTTTCCGCTGTGTCTGCGCGGGTTTAGATAAATACATACGTTTCCGGACTATCCAACACCGTAGTAGAGGGACGAGGGGAAAAAGTATTTTTCCTGATTCATCCCCAATTTAAGGAAATCAATTTCCTAAAATAAAAACGTCTATCTATCCGTTTGCGAAACATTCGGCTTGAAGACCCACCGTCTACCCCGGTTCCTTTGTCTTAAATTTGCAATCATTTATTACATGACTCCTGAGTAGCCGTTGGTAAGGCAGATTCCTCCGGCTCGCTACTACTGAGTAGAGGTGGGAAATATGACCCTTTTTGATGCGCTGATTTATGACCTACTGCTCTAGTGTTGGGTAAAGTGTGAGCGAGTCAGCTCCAAAGAGCGCCTCTGGGGATTGAGCTGCATGCCGTGAGGGTTGCATTAAGTGAGTCACGAATCCCTCCGCCATCACCACACTTAGCTCGCAACTCACAAGCTCACATCTCTATAGAGTCTTTGAGCTCAGTGCTCATAAGACTCTTCGAGCACGCCGCTCTTAAGAAGATTTATTTCATGCAATGTTGGCTGTGGTGTGAGTAAAGGGAGTACTTTGCTTTGTATTATTATATTGCCTGGTGATTGAGAGTTACTTTAAAGAATCCAGTGGTGCACGTGAATGTTAAAGAGTATTTCCCTATAGCTCGCGCTCGAAAATATTCCTAAGAAAATAAATAATAGCGTTCTTAAGTTGACAATCCACCAAAAAATACAATTTTGATTGCTGAGATCAAGCATTTATTATTGTATTGCAACCAAATTCATAATTTTCGCCCTCAAACGCAACGATTCAAACCCTTGGGAGGTGTCCTACAAACATCGAAAAATATCATCTTGTTTACCCTTGATTCGACTGAGTACTCAGCCTGCACTAGAGAGGGTGTCTTTAATGCACATATGCATCTTAAACCTACGTATTTGACAAGAACCATGATTACCATAAGTTCACTGAAACTGATAGGAGATAAAGTTTCTTTAGAGTGGCGAGCTCGAAGAATCTTATGAGCTCAAAGACTCTTTTGAGCTGTGAGCTTGTGAGTTGCGAGGTAAGTGTGGTGATGGCGGAGGCAGTCGTGACTCACTTAATACGACCCTCATGGCATGCATTTCAATCTACAGAGGCGCTCTTTTGAGCTGACTCGCTCATACTTTGCCGATCACTAGAGGGGTGAGTCATAAGTCAGCTCATCAGAAAGAGTCATGTTTCACATGTCTACTCAAGAAAGTAGCGAGCCGGCGGAGTCTGCCTCGCCAACGGCAATTCTGGAGTCATCTATTGAAGGATTGATAATTTAGGACAAATGATCAGGGATAGGTGGTGGGTCTTCAAGCACAATACTTAGCAAACGGATAGATGTGTTCTTATTTTAGGACATTGATATCCTCAAGGTGGTTATAGATCAGGAAATATGCTTTTACTTCTCTTCCTTCTATTAACGTGTTGCATAATCCCGAAACGTATGTATTTACTACATATCGCCCAGACAGTCAAAAAAACTGAGTTTTTCCATGCCACTGGAAGGGCCATGTATCCCTCCTGAGATTAAAACTTGGAAGCAGTAACCAAAAGGATAGGAACCGCTGTTACTACATATAACTTCTCTATAATGAATGTGAACAGTAAATATTATATGACAACGATAGTAATTACTGTGGTGGCTGAAGGGACTTAATTAATATGTCTATCAGTCCACGGTCACGAATTTGCAGAACGGTGAAGGTATCCTGAATCAATTTCACGCTTTGAATATTTCGCAACAAGAAAACTCTAACCGACTGTGTTAATTCCATCGTTGCCTTTCTATAGCCCCTACTTCCTTTAAATGATTAAATATATTATTTTTTGATAGAGGTATTCGTGATGATTGATACTGAGTGGCTTCACTATAAGTGACATCTGATTAATAGTTCTTAGACGGAGGTGACCGAAGGTTGACGCTTGTTCTTCATAACCAAAAAATGTGTCATGGCATGTACGCAAAATACATAGAAATTGAAGGCGGGGGAAGATATCCAGTAGGGATAGATCACCTTCTCAGACTAGAATCCACCAGTATCATGGTGAACTGAACTATCTTCAACCATTTATTCTCCGGATCGTACTACTGGTATAATAAAGGGTTAAAACAAGCGTTTCGTTCCAATATGAGGTTTGCGGAGGAGGTCACTCACACTTCAACTTAAAACACGTAGATACGAAGATAAAGAGAATATTTTCATAAGGAAATGAACTTCAATTTGTTTTCTGCTGCCGTATTGGTACAGTTATCAAGTAGCACCCAGTAGTATTTTTCGTCAAGAGGAGGGTAGCACCAACGTCGGGTTTCACTCCACTTCTCTTCAGTACCCCGGAAATTCTTACCTCTATCTAAATAATTAACTTTCACTAGTGGCGAAAATGACTTAAGCTGTTCGACTTCAAGAGTTCCCCGAAGATGGTGAATTTGTTTCCAATGATAATTTCTGAGTAAGAGAGAAGTGCAACCGAAGGAAACTTTGGATTCAACGTCTCATGATTGGGAAACAGGTTTCGAAAAGCATGGTTCCATGCTCAAGCATTTTATTCGAAACGACTATGTTCTTCCCCGGGGTATGGAGTCAGGGCCGCACACGAAAAAATGTTTAAGGATATTGGTTTAATGGACATGTCAGAGTAAATTTCTGGCCATGTCATGGTTGATAAAAGGTTTTTTAATAAAAAATATATATGAAGGAAATAGTAGGAGTCATTTATCCACCATTCCTGAACAAAAGGCAGTGCAGATAGAAAGAAATGGAGATTTTTGCAGATGTATCACCTCCTGCTGTGGGCCTGCCATATGTTAATGCTTTCAATTACAGAACTGTACTAGGGATAATGCTGATGGGTGAGGGGCTAATTAATTTAAATGCATGTTGACGCTGCTTCTCAATAAGGCAAATATGTGGCTTTTGGATAGAGCTCACCTTCTGTGTCAGTCAAATAGAATTACTCTTCGTAATGCCTTATCAACACTGAAGCAAACTATTAGGAGTATTTAAGGCTCAAACTTTTAAACTGGAATTAAAACGGAAAAACGATAGAAGAACATGTACCACCGGTGAAATATTTTTCCTCCATGCTAGGATTGAACTCTTTAATTTTGTCCAAAATTGTGCCCTGCATTAAGGCTATCATTAAATAACTTTGAGCATCTGCAATATCTTTTTGGTCATCGTGCACTTCCAGAACTCTGAAAGTTGAACACTAGACATTGAAGTTCAAGTAATTCATCGCTATATGCAATTAATGATTGGGTTAAATCCATAGATTGGGATTTAACCTGGTGAAAATTCATGCTGAATGAAGAGGTACAATTTGTATAAATTTTCACAGAATTCATTTTACTTATGCAACGCGTTTCCAAGCTAAAGCGTCATTCTCAATCACAAACTATTTCGCAGGACAATCCGGATGCATACAAACTTGAGCCGAGGATAAGGGGGGGAGGGCGAGGAGGGGAGTGCTGCTCGAAGTGCAACACGTCCACAGCTGATCATTTGGTCTTTTGCTTCTTAGGTCACTTTCTCTTATATTACACTCAATATATTATTACCGTCACTTGGATTCATTCAGATATGAATCAATTATAAGCAGATCTCATGGCATACCAATGCAGTTTTTGCGAGTGAATTTAATGATAAATGAATATCAAGTGCTTTAGGAAAAGCTTAAATAGACGCCAAAAGCAAGATTTGTGTTGCCTAAAGCCCTAGTCAAAACATAAACAGTAGAATATGTGTATTAATATCTTGTGAAAGCAAACTTTTTTTAGGGCTGAATGAGCATCTTTCGAAAAAGTACAATGACATCACCATGTTAAATTGTTCTATGATCCAAGTAAAGATCCTTTTCTGTGAACTCATTTACTGAGGTGATATTTATTCAATATCCGTGTGGTCAGAGAATCTTTAAAGTATCATACAAGAATTGAGCTCTTTCATTGGCATTTTGGTTTTTATTTCGTCTAATGAAGTTCGTTTGTCTTCAATATTCCTATTACCTTATTAATAGTTGAACACAAGACGACAGAAAACAGGGATAACCCTAGGCCCGGATGCATCTTGGAAGTTTACAATTAAGTACCCACAGGTAAAAAATGAGCCATGTGCGATGTCGCTCCCTTACGCATCCGAGTACTTGTCTGGATCTCACACTGATGGATAACTCTCACGCCACGACAACCATCACAGACGACAAAAGACAGTCGAAATTAACAGGCGGCTAAGTGACATCTATTGGTCACTTGCCCTAAACATTAGTACAATTAATTAGAACTTTAACATTAGAATTTATAATAACATTAGAACTTAATATATTACATCTCTCCACCACAATTTGGAACAATGTGACAATGGAAACTATGACAGCAAATTGATGAACATAAATTAATAACTTGGAGAGAGCATATAAACTATAATTCAATATAATGCCACTGGTAAATCTTAACAATAATACAACAATTAATAATACCCTGAACAATAATACAACAATCTTAACAGTAATACAATAATCGACAATTAACAAGACCCTAAACAATAAAACAATTAGAGGTCCAGTCTTTCAATCGGTTTTCTTGGTCTGGTTGATCTCCTTAACAGAACAGGAGACTGAGATTTATTTACCTGGTGATCAGTTGGGTGAGGGCTAACAGGAGTGGATAGTTCTTGGCTTGGAGGGGTAAGTGAGTGACGTATGTGATGTGGAGAACACTTCGAACAGGGTTCGCAATCACGGTTATCACCACCCGACACTGAAGGAGCGGAAACAACTGATTGATTGGTTTCCACGATCAGCTGATCATCAATTCTATCATCTTCATTTGTAGCTAGCCCTGAGTCCATAGCCACAATTTGATCTATATGTCTTTTCCACAATAACCCGGAATTAATCTTAATGATGTACATTACATTACTAAGTTGTTTGATTACAATACCTGCAACCCACTTATTGTGTGCTCTGTAATCTTTGACTAGGACACATTGATTTACACTTAAAAACCTGGTTTTCGTACCCCTTGCATGATCTTTCGGCTTTTCTTGTAGTTTTTCACTACCTTACTTACACTGGGACTTATCAATTCAGCCTGGCCATTCGACTGTGGGTGATAGTGTGCCGATGTAGTATGTTTAATACCATTACATTCAAGGAATAATTTAAAGTCAGCGGAATTAAACGGTGGGCCGTTATCGCTGTGAACTGAGACTGGCAATCCAAACCTCGCAAATAATGACCTCTTTAATAGTATATTGAGCAGCGGTGGAAGGTTTTTCAAGAACTTCCACCCTTTTAGAATGGGCATCAATTACTATCAAGTATATTTTTCCTTTAAAAAGACCCAGAAAATCCAGGTGCAAACGTTCCCACGGTCGACTAGGATAATGCCACACATGTAATTCAGCTGAAGCGGGACTGTCGCTCTGAAAGGCAGGACGAACAGCTATTAGCTAGGCGCTCATTGTCTAAATCTAGATAAGGCCAATAAACATATGACCTTGCTACACTTTTCATTTTGACTATTTCCATATGACTGATATGTACTATCATTTGCAAAAGTATCTATACACCCACGTGCCCCATTATTTCATTGAATGGGGGCGAGGTGGAAAAACTTTGAAGGTTTGGCATAATCCTAAAAGCTCTCACTAGTTCTGGTTGCCGCCTTTGCTGGAGTAGTTTTACGTAGCGGAGAGCCGAAAAGTTTGGAAGTGGAAGCGACAAGGTTAGCGAAACTGGAGTCAAATAAACCACAGGAAAAAGAGCCGCTGCCGAAGGAATGCACTGTAGGAATTCACGTTCACGCTCTCGACCTGAGGCTTTTCTTTCGGGCTCGCCTTGAGGTTTTTGTTCCAGCACGAAGTGATAGAAGCTGAATAAATCAGTGTTTAGACATGCATGGTGTAGCGGTGTGAAGATCGTAGGATCGAATCTCCTCCGGGTGAATTTTTTTCATTTCCTTCCCAAGTATTCTAATAGATAGTATTTCTTCATCGATGGATAAATTTGTATTTATCTCATCAAATTCGTTATTTTCGACCTGTGAACAATTCTGGAAACGGAACCCTAGATGTTGTAGAGACAGAGCAGCATGGTTAAGTCACGCCTACCTTTGAAGATGCATATTCTGGTCAACTTAAATCTAGTACTTATCGATGACTACAGGTTTAAATGAATACCATTGATTTCTCTTCGCTCCATGCGTGAAAATCAGCATGAACACCTTCGAGTTAAAGAAATAATTCATCCTCCTTGTAAAATATGTTCTTCTCAGGAATATATCGATGGACATGGTGCTATTTTTCTGATTAATGTGGTCTTTCTTAGCATTCCAGAATTCAAATAGTCATTGATGACATTAGTTTTCCCTGCAGTATTAGTACTTATTCAAGGGAGGGAACCGACCACTGAGGTCTTTTGCACAATTTAAGATAGGTTGTAGTTTGGACAGAGGTAAGATTTTATCAAAGAACTGAAGAAGTTCCCTTGCTAAAAGCACACTAATTCCGAATTACACTTCTTTAACATAAGTTGCCTTCACACCTTATCAGTTTTGGATGGAATAATTTTATAAACAGTTCCAATCTCTTTACTCATTGCATGAATTATTGAAGTTTTAAATATGGATGGGTAACAAAGTTGCCTTTAGGTCTCTTTTGAACACATTTAGCATCTGAAAGATTATTAAATATTATTTTTGTCCTAGATATTCATTGTTATCTTACGTTACCTATGCATTTCAACCCAGTGTTATAATAAATTGCAACTGAACCCATATTACAGTTGTTTCAACATTGTTCTATATTTATGAATGTAAAATGATGTACATTGTTCGATAATATTTCAAATCCTTTGTCATTCACGGTCATATGTTGCGCATTTCGCCATGAAAGGTTGACTTTGAAGTTACCCCTCTATCCATTTGAAATAACTGGAGTGAGCGGCGTTGTTCGACATTTTTCGACATATCTCGTGGTTTTCGCTCTTCTCGTGGTTTCTGTGGTTCCATCTGACGTTTTGTTCCCTCCGAAGAAGGGAATATGGGGAGACCATCCGTCCGTTCCTCGATTATTCAAAAGTAACTGTTTCGCCCGCAGGAGTCATGCGATACGTGTATAAGAAATAAGTAAGCGACTAACATTGTAAGCTGCTTACCTATTTATTCTTCCAAACTTACCTCCATGACCTACATTGCACCAGCTGGGAAGCTTATTGATGGCTGTAATAAGCAGTAAAGTTGCTAAGATATTGGTTTCCTACACGTTGCTTCCGTTCAGATTTGAGCATTGACGGTGGCCATAAAGCTAATAAATTTGAAAAACAGTATTTGCTTCATCAGAAAACCATTGCTGACGTTCATAACGAAATTGTAGCTATCGAAATATATTCTTGGTAGATGTGAGCTTAAGCGCCACGAAATTATAATATTTATCCTGCAAAAACGGTGTTCGTTAGCATTTTCATTTGAATTGTGCCATACAAAAGAAGGATGATGGTTTATAATGACATGACGTACATTGCTCCAATCCCATTAATTCATATAATATAACAATCAGAAAATCTCCGTTTTTCACCGCAAAATCGATGTTTTCAACCCCACCTTAGGTTGTTCCCAACACCACCGCTACAGGGGTTTCGAAACATTTCACCTATTCCCTATGTCCGGCGCAGAAGGCTATTGAGTGTCGGGAGCCACCTGAGTACTCACGCGATCCATAAATGACTCACTCCTCGCTCGGATGTTCTACTGTCTGACTTTGATTCTGATCTCCCAAATGAATCACTTCTCGCTCTGACTCTGGGCCGTACGGACGCCATGGATTGCCGTATATGTTCTTTCGGAGTGCTTGCCGCAAGTACTGCCATCAACTTCCCCGATTCTGTATTACGTTTCCTCGAAGAACATGGGTGTTTTTTACCAACCGATGGGCAGAAATGCCCTCTATGTGATTACAATTACTGCGCAGAGTGGTGTCAACGTCTTATCATACCCACACCAATCATAGCCCACACCTGTGACGAGACGTGTCATCATACCCAAAAGCATAGGCGTGGCCACTGTGGGGCAGGGTGGGGTGCTTGTCCTCCCTCTGGCTCATTAAGTCAAATTAAAAATTATAGGTCAATTGGCTGCAGGTGTCCGTTGAAACTCAACTGGAGGGAGAAATATAATAAATACAATTTGTATTAAGAAATCTTAATATTTTCCATGAAGAGGCGATAACAAATTTGTGTTATGGTGTTAGCTATGGCTCCAAGTCAGCATCGGAAAGATAAATATAATTTAAGCCAAAAAGACTTTTCTCGGGCCTTTTATGCATGTTAAGTTTGTCTCAATTCTCCAACGTCGTGACAGTGGTATCAATGAACATCCAACGGAATTGTATTAGTGCATTTTATTCCAATTACAGTAAATTCTATTCTTTTTACATAGTACGGATTTATCCTACTAAAACTAGGTACCTGTCACTCGGTTGCGTACCGATATTCACACCTTCTGCTGTATATTTGACTTATAACTACGTTACAATATAGTTTTAGTTTTACCGAATGCAAATCTACTTGATCTGGGAGTAGCGCGAAAAGTAAGCCAGTATGATTTTCCCGAATGAAATGGCCGATCTAGAATCAAGAATTGGCTGCGATGCCTCTTTTAGTACCTACCATTCAATACCTTCACGGAAAGAGCAATGCAGTTTACGGTATCACTTTTGGCCAACCTTTTTAGGATCATTGCAATTACATCAATTAACTTCCCACGGATATGTTATAAGACATTATGTTTCATTGGGATTTTGATTTTATTTCATGGTTTTTGAATAACTATCTCAAATCTCAATTGACGACGATTTAGAAAGCGTCCTATTTCTTCTCCTCATGTCCCAGATTGGTAGAAATGCTCAAACCCGTAAAGAAATAAAAAAAGCATTCACAATATGAATCCCGCTGAATCATTTATTTAAATACTCCTAAAATTAACCGAATGCAAACCTACTAAATCCTTGAGGTGCGGTAGTAGTCAGCATGTATCTTTTTATGATATGGAATAATATGGCTGAACTTGCTTAACGAATAGCCTACAATGCCTTCAGTACCTTCCTATACCTTATATTGCATATAGCACCTTCTAGTGCATACGCTAGAATCCTACAAAATTTAAGCTCAATAGGTTCAGTAGTTTTTGAGAAGATGCGTAACAAGCATAAACCATACAGACAGATATACGCCACTGCATTTTTTTATATCTGTATGGTAATTCCAATAGGTAATAATAGTGTTGCGTGGCAGGAAGGCACGTTATTCGTGGCGGGAAGACGCTGGCTTTTTGGTCGCTGACGGGAGCGCTCTCATGTGAACAAGTGGGTAACTGGCGCGGGCAGTACAAGCAGGTAAGTACAATGTCTTGATGTTCTATGGTAAATGCAATGCTAGAAGGTCGATTTAGCATGAAAATACTAGTATCTTCTGTTCCCTATTTAAGCGCTGCAATAAGTGCGTGTGATTCAGTTGAGTGAGTCGACGCATTGGAGCTATTCACTGAAATCCCGAAGTTGTAAACGACTTAAACGAAATAGCAGGGATAGGAAATACGGTCTGAACAATAAAACAAGGTAAAATATACTTCTGAGAATCGGTCCTTCGTCATAAATCCATACCAAGGTCACCAATTCCCTGTGAAACCCGTTGGTCTCAAGAATATAAAAATATCGCCACATTCAAGGAATATTATGTGCAAATTGTTATGGTACTTGAAAAACTATCAACAGACGGTAACTATAAAAGGAGAAAAGCTGCTTTTCAAATACATTGCGCTGCTACAAAATCGGAATTGTTAGTATTTGTCTCATAGCAAAATATTCGGCACTCCTGCAACCGGTGGTAAATGCTCTATACTAACTCAGTGTGGACTTACTCCAAGGTGAAAATCACATTTAGAAAATCACAGACGTCATCAGAAAACACCGTGGAAATACGGTTGTTGAAAATGAAATTGTTATAGCAGAGGCTGAAACAATCGCCGAGCATCTTGGAACAGATACAATATGCCGTGAGTCATAAATCAGTAGAATCATCTTGAGTGCACGGACCACCCCAGCACGGACTTCTAGTGAGTTTTGAAGAATATCACTATATTATTGCCTTTATAGATACATTAATAATGTCTCTGGAACGGCGTTTTTATGATGAGAACTTGCCTGAATTCTCATTGCTTACCTTCACATAATCCTTGATATGACGCATGAGGATTTTTAAGCAAAACTTCAATTTTTTGTAGTCACTACAATTTTAATGATTTCTTCGGTGAAGCTGAACTTTGGTACAAACAATGGAAAGGACAAATAGTGAAAAATTACGAACTGAAGCAGAGAGAGAGAGAGAGAGAGAGATAGCTGCATTATTTAAAGAAGCCCCATTGTTCTACTCACCAATAAAACCCTATAAGCGCTATTTATCCGACATGCACAGTGCTGCACAACGTTCACCGTCGAAAGATTCTTTCAGCACCTTACCCAGGGTAAAAACTTGCTTAATGTCATCAATGACAGAAAATCGGCTTGTTGGTCTTGGTATAATGAGTGCGCATAAAAGGAGGGTTCCGGCAGCTAAAAATAAATTTGAGAAAGAAATACCTTCAGATTTAGCCAGAATTCTCGTAGACTAGTGCTGATCCTAGATAGGTTAGATCTTAGATCTTAGATAGGTTAGATCTTAGATAGATCTTAGATAGGTTTGGTATAGCATTTCAACAAATGAATTTAAGCATTTTCAAATATTCCAATAAGAAAAACTGTTACTTATTTTTGACCTCCCTGGAGAAAGTCCTGGCTACGCCACGGCACAAAAGTGCGGTTTGTGGCTTTGGTTTTAGGCGTGGGAACGGGGGCATTCTTTAAAAACCCTTTCTTGGTTGTTGAGAGGTGTGATCATACCAAAAATGCAGTTTGCGGCGTTTGTTTTCGGCTGCTGGGTGGGGGGTATTCTTTAAAATGCCCCTACTTCAGAAACGCCACAGAACATCTGACTCGCCACTTGGTACCGACGCTGGGAATTTCCGATATGGCGGCGCTGCGAACACTCACCTCATGAATTTAAAAAGCTGCGAAAATGTGCATTTTCACGTATTTCAAAATCTTTTTACGCATGTGTAAATTGCCATTGTAGCGGGATGTGTTTTGAAAGTTTCATAGAATTCTGGGGCTGTAGAATTATTTGTCTTTGGAAAATAACAAAATATGAGATCACGTCACGAGCCTACACGTGTACTTACTCATTAATATTGAAACATTCAAATTTTAGCATCAGTAATTGCTTGAATTTGATAGTAGGGAAAGTGAAAATGACGAAAATACCCAAATTTTTGTTTATAAATGCTTATATCTACGGAATGCTTTGAACAAAAGGAAAAATCATATCACAATAGAGCACAGCTCACATTAGGCCATTGTTGGCACTAAAGGCACTGCCAAGGCAACAATGTACCTCGGTTTAACTCACTCAACCATATGAACTTTATTGCATGACACCATTTCACTTGTTTCACTGAAATTGAATTTTTTTGGTAGTTTTCTTCACTTCGATGTCCCATGAGCGGTGACTAGCACAACTCATGATGAAAACCCTTTATTAAATAAGAGATTGAGTTCGCCTTGAATATCTGACATATAATTCGCGGGAAACGGAAAATACCAAAATTTCCAAAGAAATATGGAGGAGAAATATTTAATAAAAGAAAAGCTTACACATCGGAAAACGTGTCAATTGTTCACCAAAGAGTGTGAGGATAAACTAAGAAGGGAGTATACAAAACAATCTGACATATCTACGGTGTGACGGCAACGCCAAGACATAATGCATAGACCACAAACGTCAGCGGTTCCGCATTTCAATGTAATCGCATTCTTATCCAATTTGAAGTGTTGAGATATTCAGAAAATGACAGACACAGCCACCTTTGGCAAGCCACTCAAGAAACTGAGCACTTGTCTCTGAAAATAGGGCCTGTAAGGTACACTGCTAACACTAGTTTATCCTCTCAAGACTACCAAATACTAAAAGCGGGCAGATTTACAGCAGCAGTTGTCAATTTACGCCGAAAGTGGCGAGATAGTACGGAGCTTTACTCAAAAGATGTCGTTAGGATCGCATAAAATTCGCACGGTACTCCCTCTTTCAGTTGAATATATTTTTCTTACTTGGTCTTCTCTTTCTTTAGCACTTCATTAATAGCTTATTCTGATGTCATCTTGCTATCTAAATTCTTTCACTCATGATATCTCGAGGATATGCATTACTTTCCAATCACCTTAAATAAGTGTTGAATTCTCCGTGGAGGAGAAATCGTGAAGAATTTACTAAACTATTTTCGTCAAAATGTTTATCTCTGAGGCAAACTTGATGGTAACCTCGGACATATTGCTTCTATCATTTGCGAAGTGTATAAAAAACCCGAAAATTTTGACCATTTTATTAGGATGCAGAGAGCTCTGCATCAGGTAGACGAAAATATTGGCCATTTTATTAGGATGCAGAGAGTTTTTCTCTGCATCAGTGGGACTCATCCCCCTGAGAAATGACAGTTTCCTTATCATAAATATGCCAACAGAGTTTTTTGTTAAGGTCATTAATGTGAATTGACCAGTTGTGATTGTTTGCATTAACACTAGAACGCCCAGAGGGGTCATTTTGACCCCATCGTGTTTTTAAATATATTTTTTGATCTCATTTTTTAAGAGAACAGAATTTCTTCTCGTGAATTTTAGTATTTTTAATAGGTGTTCACTTGCATAAATTTTTACCTTCCTAAAATAATCCATTGAGGAGTTAAATCATATTTTACCTTGAACGCCCAAGAGGGGTCATTTTGACCCAAGCGTTCATTTGCGCGCTTTATCTCTGCTAAAGGTCCTTTTTTATTTGCATTTTTGTATCATTCTGCTGCATATCTGTTCACTGCTCTCTCGTCTTATCTTTTTCATTCGGTTACTTATCTTCCAGGTTCGTACCAGTTTACAAAAAAGTTTTGTTTCCTTTCACCATCACGTCCTCACCTTTCGTTTTGCTTACATGTGGATTATTTAGTAATTACTTTGTTGATATCATCATACATCGTCAACCCATGTGGTGTGAGGAGAATACAATTTTGTTTACCCGTTTCACACGAATTTATAAACTTAGTTGACTCCAAATCTAATTATTTCTCTTCGGATGACGAGTGGAGAATAAAATCCGTTCTTTTATTGGAAAAGAAAAACCACTTTGCACATTCCACACCAAGGTTTTATTGGTTTCTATCACAGTTTAGACAATATATGTCATTATCAAAATCGATAATGGCATATTTTGTAGAAACTAATAAAACCTTTATGTGGAATGTAAAAAGTGGTTTTTCTTTTCCAATCGAGTGGTTCCACAAAGTAAAGCCTCAAACTTTGAACTCGTTCTCACAGTGACAGCAAGTGAAGTTCGTGTATTTCTTGTCCATTTTTCGTGGCTTCGCATGACGAATTTGCGGGGTGATCGGTATTTTGAAGATAGCTGTGATCAAAAATTTCTCAAAGAACAGCATAATGTTTTGCTGACATTCTTGTTGAGCTGCATATGATTCAATAAGATGAGTCAATGGTGGAGTGTTCATTTCACAAATCCAACGGCAAGCTGACATTTGAAACTTGTGAAGAATAAACAGAATTCTCAGAATGTAACGATAAGTACCCATTTGATGAACTCAGTAGAGATACTAGGAAGGGTGGATCTAAAAGTAAGCTCACTATTTGATATAATATTCATTCACTATTTTCAAGGCACTCGGGGTCAAAGCAAAAGATATAATTGGAATAATCAGAGATAGCTATGACAGTGGAAGGCCACCAGAGAATTTCCAGAAGAGTGAAGTTAGCAGGAAATGCGAAGAACACAGAACCTTTAGCCTGGTGTTACACACATCGAAAATACTTACTAAGATTATTAGAAGAAGAATGGAAGGGAATATCGAAGGGAATCTTTCGGAAAATCAATTCGGATTCAGGAAAAACCAAGGAGCTAGGGAGGCAATACTCAGCTGAAGGATACTGGCCGAGAAAATGATACACGTAAACAAGCTGTTGTATGTGGCATTCTTGGACTTGGAATAGGCCTTTGACAACGTGGAATAGAACATTATATTCAAGATACTGGAAGCCATTGGAATGGATTACAAGGATAGAAGAAAAATTTACTGGCTCTACAAGAACCAGGTCACCACAATGCAAATAAAAGACGGAAGGAAGATAGAAGCCAAAATAAATGAAGATACCTGGTAGAAGCAATAAGAGACGCAGAGGAAATTGGTATCAAGGGCATCAAGGTGAATGGCGAAGAAATAAACATGCTCTGGTTTGTTGATGACATCGCAGTTGTAGCAGAAAGTCGAGGGAACTTGCAAGCATCCATGGCTAAGTACTTCAATAATATAATAAGAGCAATACTAAGAGGAAACTAAAACCCTAGTGTGCGGAAGAGAGAATCAAGGGCAAATACCACAATTGGAGGAGTGACTTTGGAACAAGTGGAGTACTTCACGTACCTCGGTAGCACTATCACTTGGGATGGAAGAAGCTCAACGGACATCTAGAGCAGAATAGCACAAGATAAGGGGGCGTCAATGAAGAAGAGACAGCTACTGTGCTCAAAGAACCTATGGCTGCAAACAAGGAAGCACTTTATCGTATGGAGCGTAGTATTCTATGGATCAGAGACATGGAAAATCGGGAAAGCAGGACAGCGAAGAATTGAAGCCTTCGAAACATGGTGCTCGAGGAGAATGTTGAAGATTAAATTGACTGATATAGTGAGGAATGAAGAGGTGTGCAGAAGAGCAGATGAAGATGGACATACCTTGAGGCACAATGAATTAGTTAGAAATATAATAGAGGGGAAGATTGAAGGGAAGGTCCCACAAGGAAGACCACAATGCAAATAAAAGACGGAAGGAAGATAGAAGCCAAAATAAATGAAGATACCTGGTAGAAGCAATAAGAGACGCAGAGGAAATTGGTATCAAGGGCATCAAGGTGAATGGCGAAGAAATAAACATGCTCTGGTTTGTTGATGACATCGCAGTTGTAGCAGAAAGTCGAGGGAACTTGCAAGCATCCATGGCTAAGTACTTCAATAATATAATAAGAGCAATACTAAGAGGAAACTAAAACCCTAGTGTGCGGAAGAGAGAATCTAGAGCAAATAAAGCAGGACGTGAAAGAGAAAACATACCAGGGCGTTAGGCAATTAACACTAAATAGGGCGTAATGGAGGGCTGCAGTAAACCAATCATAGGATTGAAATACTGACGATGATGAAAACTATTTTCATCAGGCTACTCAATTTTTTTTTTACATTTTTTCAGATGGTATTTTTAATTTTGGCTGGACCAATCATTCATCATAAAACAGTGTACATTGCAAAAACAACAAATAAATACGTTTAAATAAAGTAAGTGACATTTGTTGTTTACTGAGTGTCAACATTTTAGGCAAGAAAAAATGAAATTGAAGAAAAACGAGAAAATGATTCCAAATCTCAAAGTTGATATTTCAATAAATAGTTATATTGAGAAAAACATTGCTGTAATGAATTGATAAAATCGATAAATGTGAAGAACTAGGGCATTATTTAATGAAAAAACACTAAAAATGTAAACATATAAATGCCTTGTGAAAAATTAACTTATTAATTACCGGGGGTCAAAATGACCCCATTTGGGCGTTGAATGATGTCGAGAAGTCCGGGCGTCCTAGTGTTAAAGGACATAGAGTTTAACATTTCCTCCAATAATGCCTAAAAATGTTGATGCCAGGATACATTATATCTTATATAATTATCCGCTTATGAAATTAAGGTAAGCAGTTGCAATGTGGCATTTAAATGGAAGTGAAAGAATTTTTTTATTGTCCAATGTCCAACTCAGTAGATAAGTTGTTAAAACAATGATATTGTTTGTATGTATGACTTGTCTTATACATGCATGTATACGTATACAATATGTGTATTTAATACTGTTCTGGGACCAATTAAGTTATTATATATATTGCATCTTCTTTTTTTCAGGATTTACAAGTTACAAAAATTATACTCCATTGTAATATTAATAATAGGGCATGTTTTTTAAGTAAGTACCGTTTCCAAAAATCACCGCGACAGCGTTACGGTCGGTGTGGAGTATTTACATCTGTTGGCAAGCCATAAATACCATTACGGCAAAAATCGATTGTCTTTATGTATCTTTGTGCGTGTTTAAAATGCCAACGCCGATTAAGAATCCCGCCGACTGTGAAATACGATCAGTTAATCGTTTTCTAAGAGCCAAAGGTGTGAAAGAAGCAGAAATTTACCGTCAAATTTGTGAAGTTTACGGACAAAAAATTATGAGTGACGGCATGGTATGGAAATGGGTAAAAGCTTTCAAATGTGGCCGTGCGAACGTTCATGATGAGGAACGGAGTGGGAAATACTCGGTGATTACTGATGATTTGGTGCAGAAAGTGGACGAAGAAATGAAAAAGAACAGACGAATCACGATTTCCTCGTTATCAGATTTGTTTCCTCGAGTTTCAAGAATAGTTCTCCATGAAATTGTTTCTGGGTGTTTGAATTGTTAAAAATTGTGCGCAAGATGGGTACCGAAAATGTTGACCGGGGCGCACAAAAACAAACGTTTAAGCAGCGTCTTGACTTTTCTTGAGCGTTATCATGCTGAAGGTGACGATTTTTAAGCCAAATTGTCACAGGCGATGAAACATAGGTTTCCTACGTTACACCGGAATCCATGCAATGACAGAATTCAACATCGCCCAAAAAGTTAAAGTTTAAGCAAACGATCTCAGCACGGAAAATCATGTGTACCGTGTTTTGGGACAGGAAGGGGGTGTGGCTTGTTGATTTTTTGCCTCTTGGTGACACGACAAATACTGAAGCATTCTGCGAGACCCTAGAAAAATTGCGCCGTGCAATTCAAAACAAAAGGCGTGGCGTACTGAGTAAAGGGATCGTTTTGCTGTATGACAATGCCCGTCCACATGCGGCCAATCGAACTCAAAATCTCATCGCATCATTCGGTTGGGAACAATTTCATAATCCCCCATACAGCCCCAGTCTTGCGCCCAGTGACTACCATGTGTTATTAGAAGAAGAATGGAAGGGAATATCGAAGGGAATCTTTCGGAAAATCAATTCGGATTCAGGAAAAACCAAGGAGCTAGGGAGGCAATACTCAGCTGAAGGATACTGGCCGAGAAAATGATACACGTAAACAAGCTGTTGTATGTGGCATTCTTGGACTTGGAATAGGCCTTTGACAACGTGGAATAGAACATTATATTCAAGATACTGGAAGCCATTGGAATGGATTACAAGGATAGAAGAAAAATTTACTGGCTCTACAAGAACCAGGTCACCACAATGCAAATAAAAGACGGAAGGAAGATAGAAGCCAAAATAAATGAAGATACCTGGTAGAAGCAATAAGAGACGCAGAGGAAATTGGTATCAAGGGCATCAAGGTGAATGGCGAAGAAATAAACATGCTCTGGTTTGTTGATGACATCGCAGTTGTAGCAGAAAGTCGAGGGAACTTGCAAGCATCCATGGCTAAGTACTTCAATAATATAATAAGAGCAATACTAAGAGGAAACTAAAACCCTAGTGTGCGGAAGAGAGAATCAAGGGCAAATACCACAATTGGAGGAGTGACTTTGGAACAAGTGGAGTACTTCACGTACCTCGGTAGCACTATCACTTGGGATGGAAGAAGCTCAACGGACATCTAGAGCAGAATAGCACAAGATAAGGGGGCGTCAATGAAGAAGAGACAGCTACTGTGCTCAAAGAACCTATGGCTGCAAACAAGGAAGCACTTTATCGTATGGAGCGTAGTATTCTATGGATCAGAGACATGGAAAATCGGGAAAGCAGGACAGCGAAGAATTGAAGCCTTCGAAACATGGTGCTCGAGGAGAATGTTGAAGATTAAATTGACTGATATAGTGAGGAATGAAGAGGTGTGCAGAAGAGCAGATGAAGATGGACATACCTTGAGGCACAATGAATTAGTTAGAAATATAATAGAGGGGAAGATTGAAGGGAAGGTCCCACAAGGAAGACCACAATGCAAATAAAAGACGGAAGGAAGATAGAAGCCAAAATAAATGAAGATACCTGGTAGAAGCAATAAGAGACGCAGAGGAAATTGGTATCAAGGGCATCAAGGTGAATGGCGAAGAAATAAACATGCTCTGGTTTGTTGATGACATCGCAGTTGTAGCAGAAAGTCGAGGGAACTTGCAAGCATCCATGGCTAAGTACTTCAATAATATAATAAGAGCAATACTAAGAGGAAACTAAAACCCTAGTGTGCGGAAGAGAGAATCTAGAGCAAATAAAGCAGGACGTGAAAGAGAAAACATACCAGGGCGTTAGGCAATTAACACTAAATAGGGCGTAATGGAGGGCTGCAGTAAACCAATCATAGGATTGAAATACTGACGATGATGAAAACTATTTTCATCAGGCTACTCAATTTTTTTTTTACATTTTTTCAGATGGTATTTTTAATTTTGGCTGGACCAATCATTCATCATAAAACAGTGTACATTGCAAAAACAACAAATAAATACGTTTAAATAAAGTAAGTGACATTTGTTGTTTACTGAGTGTCAACATTTTAGGCAAGAAAAAATGAAATTGAAGAAAAACGAGAAAATGATTCCAAATCTCAAAGTTGATATTTCAATAAATAGTTATATTGAGAAAAACATTGCTGTAATGAATTGATAAAATCGATAAATGTGAAGAACTAGGGCATTATTTAATGAAAAAACACTAAAAATGTAAACATATAAATGCCTTGTGAAAAATTAACTTATTAATTACCGGGGGTCAAAATGACCCCATTTGGGCGTTGAATGATGTCGAGAAGTCCGGGCGTCCTAGTGTTAAAGGACATAGAGTTTAACATTTCCTCCAATAATGCCTAAAAATGTTGATGCCAGGATACATTATATCTTATATAATTATCCGCTTATGAAATTAAGGTAAGCAGTTGCAATGTGGCATTTAAATGGAAGTGAAAGAATTTTTTTATTGTCCAATGTCCAACTCAGTAGATAAGTTGTTAAAACAATGATATTGTTTGTATGTATGACTTGTCTTATACATGCATGTATACGTATACAATATGTGTATTTAATACTGTTCTGGGACCAATTAAGTTATTATATATATTGCATCTTCTTTTTTTCAGGATTTACAAGTTACAAAAATTATACTCCATTGTAATATTAATAATAGGGCATGTTTTTTAAGTAAGTACCGTTTCCAAAAATCACCGCGACAGCGTTACGGTCGGTGTGGAGTATTTACATCTGTTGGCAAGCCATAAATACCATTACGGCAAAAATCGATTGTCTTTATGTATCTTTGTGCGTGTTTAAAATGCCAACGCCGATTAAGAATCCCGCCGACTGTGAAATACGATCAGTTAATCGTTTTCTAAGAGCCAAAGGTGTGAAAGAAGCAGAAATTTACCGTCAAATTTGTGAAGTTTACGGACAAAAAATTATGAGTGACGGCATGGTATGGAAATGGGTAAAAGCTTTCAAATGTGGCCGTGCGAACGTTCATGATGAGGAACGGAGTGGGAAATACTCGGTGATTACTGATGATTTGGTGCAGAAAGTGGACGAAGAAATGAAAAAGAACAGACGAATCACGATTTCCTCGTTATCAGATTTGTTTCCTCGAGTTTCAAGAATAGTTCTCCATGAAATTGTTTCTGGGTGTTTGAATTGTTAAAAATTGTGCGCAAGATGGGTACCGAAAATGTTGACCGGGGCGCACAAAAACAAACGTTTAAGCAGCGTCTTGACTTTTCTTGAGCGTTATCATGCTGAAGGTGACGATTTTTAAGCCAAATGTCACAGGCGATGAAACATAGGTTTCCTACGTTACACCGGAATCCATGCAATGACAGAATTCAACATCGCCCAAAAAGTTAAAGTTTAAGCAAACGATCTCAGCACGGAAAATCATGTGTACCGTGTTTTGGGACAGGAAGGGGGTGTGGCTTGTTGATTTTTTGCCTCTTGGTGACACGACAAATACTGAAGCATTCTGCGAGACCCTAGAAAAATTGCGCCGTGCAATTCAAAACAAAAGGCGTGGCGTACTGAGTAAAGGGATCGTTTTGCTGTATGACAATGCCCGTCCACATGCGGCCAATCGAACTCAAAATCTCATCGCATCATTCGGTTGGGAACAATTTCATAATCCCCCATACAGCCACAGTCTTGCGCCCAGTGACTACCATGTGTTTCTGCAACTAAAGAAGCATGTCGGTGGTCAGCATCACGATGACGACGACAGTGTCCAAACGGCCGTGTTGCAGTGTCTGTCTAATCAGGCGGCAAGCTTCTATGACGAGGAAATACAAAAGCTAGTTTTTCAATACGATAAATGTCTTATTATTGGTGGAAATTATGTAGGAAAGTAGATAAAAGTGTGGGCTTTCATGTATAAATAAAATTGTTAGAAAAAGTTAACTTGTTTTTTTTGTGTATCAAAACGGTTCTTACTTAAAAACATTCCTAAATATAAAATTTACCGACAAAGGGACCGTTCGCCCTTTTGCCAACAAATATATAATATATATGTATATATATATGTGTATATATTGACAAAAATATACATATATATAATATATATATGTATATATTTGTCGGCAAAAGGACATTCTTATTCCAGGCGGCGAAAGGGGCAGTAGACGGCCTTGGTTTGGACTTGGACCTTACTTTAGGCGGAGAAGCGTGCGACAAATCAATCTTGTCGCTGAAGGCGGACGTATTAAAGCTCGAGATAAAAAATGCAGAGCAAAATATCCTGCTCCGCAAGCATACCGAGAAGCCCATGCATGGAAGTTTCTATCAAAACTTGGAAACACATGGGCTAGCGAACACACGTTCGACTTCCTGCGCTCCTCAGGTTTGAAGTCTGAAACCGAGGGATTCGTGCTCGCGTGCCAAGATGGTGTCATCAACACCGTCGTGTACCGTCGCCTCATCTTTGGGGCAAACGTGACGGACACGAGATGCAGAGCGTGCCGAAGGCAGCCGGAGACTTTAGGTCATCTACTCTCCGGCTGCTGCTTTTATGCGAAGAACGCAAATATAAAACTTGGCTCTGCGGGTGTTGTATTGCCATCTAAGACACCATTACGGTATAGACGCGGATCCGGTGCTGCCTTACGTCCCTGGATACATCGATTCCGTCGTGGAGAACGATAAGTGTAAGATCTGGAGGAATTATTTCATCTCCACCTCCAGGCAATTGGAGGCGACGGATATCGTTCTCCTCGACAATCTCACTCATGACATGTTCGTGGTGGAGTTTTCGACACCGGCCGAAACAACAATGGCAGCGAGGGAGATTGAAAAAAGGACTAATTATCAAGATCTGCTGTGTGAACTCCGGCAAATGTACGCGGGCTACTCCGTGAAACTGGTAGTCCTTATCTTGGGCGTGCTTGGTGGTGTCAAGAGCTCACTGGTCGAAAATCTCAAGTGCATCCCGGCGTGCAGGGCGCGAGCGGATGCACTTGCAAGTGAAATGCAGAAGGCTGTCCTTCTCGGGTCTCTCTGCCTGCTTCGTGCGCATGACCCTAATGCCGGGTAACCACCTATCCACCGGTGGCGTACGTGGCTACCCTTAGGCGCGACCCCTCCCGAGTCTCCTGCAATTATGACGGCAACGAAACCTGACGCTAGCCGGAGACTCGGAGGTGGAAGTTACAAATAGTAACATAATAATTATAATAATCTTTATCCTACTAACTATTTCCCACCATGTCTGTCAAAACCTGCACTCAGGAACCGACTCATTCCTTTTTCACCGATCTCTTTATTTAACCAATGTTAGAATATTAAATTAAAAATTTTAATTTCACTGATACAAATTTGGCAGACATTTTTTAAAACAAGAACTGCTTCCATTTATGAGAGGCTGAATACTTTCGGTGAACTGTATCAATCTACTCATGCAATCAAATATAGCACTCTATTGCCTCTATCTACTGCTGCATTAGGTTGAAAATTATTGGAAAATCCTCTACTGAATCTATCATTTAGTGGATGACTTAAATTTGATTTAATGTTTTGTATACCTGACTGCTGCATACCTTTCGGGAAAATTCAAGTTTAATATTTTCGTCTCATATACGCTGTGATATTTGTGTTCCTATGATGAAGCTCTTCTCCTATCCTTTTACCTAAATCTATAAAAAAAGACAGGTTGATGATTTTGGTCCTTGAAAAATTTTGAGACATATTTGGTAAGTTTGCATGTTAACCATCTGTAGTTAATATACATTACCAAATATAATTGGCCATATAAGGCATACGTGAAAAGTTTCTATAATGCTCGAGAAATTATTGTACTCATAACATGTCATTCCTGGGAATAATGATCTTAAAAAAGAAGTTGATAATTATACATATATCTTTGGCCCTATTAAGGAACACAAATTGCAGAACTTCAATGGAAGGTTTACCGTTTAGAGCAATCATTTAAATGTGTATAATATGTATACCATTTTACAAAACAACAATTGTAT
Source organism: Platycnemis pennipes (assembly GCA_933228895.1). Classification (NCBI taxonomy): domain Eukaryota; kingdom Metazoa; phylum Arthropoda; class Insecta; order Odonata; family Platycnemididae; genus Platycnemis; species Platycnemis pennipes. The sequence goes on from OW121846.1 coordinate 31,312,057, forward strand.
ACAATAATAAAGCAAACATCACCATTTATTTTTATCTAGTGAATAATTTAAGCATTGTAAGCTGAGGTAACATCAATTTTACCTTAGAGGTTATTTTGTATTGCAGATGAAGAACATTATGATTTTTATCATTAATTGTTTTACACTCCTAGTTTACATAAATAATGATAGAAGCAAATTTTAAGCTTTGGTTACCATCAAGATTGCCTTAGTTTGCACCCGATTAACATTACAAACACTTTAAACATCTTTTTTAAGAGGCTGAATAAAAAAACATAAGAACCTGAGGTTTCCATCAAGGTTACCCTATATTTCATCCGAGAAATTATGCAAGAATTCTCTAAACTATCTTGGTTATATCGCCATGGTTTTCCTTTGCTCGCCAATAATCTGACGGTATTTTAATGGTTACGTATATTTCAGCTGAAAATATTATGAACTATATCAATGTTGATCGGTTTGCGCTTTTGTAGTTTGCTTATTGTGCATTAAGGGTTATAAACTGAGGCTGTATCACGTCCCATGTTGTGGTTATCCGCAGCTGAAAATGTTATCGCGAGGCAGCACTGAAATTGTTGCCTCTGAGGTTACTCACAGTTGAAAATGATACCGATAGGAGGCGCTGGAAAGCAGGTTACCCCTCTCTCCATTCCCTAAACCCCCGCTCTCCCACTCACCTTACGTGTACGCAATCTACGCTGACGCTAAGATCGCTGACTGGTTTCATTTCGATTTTTGTACCCTATTCTTTATCTGCCCTGTTGACTTGTAACTTTACTTTTAGTACATTAGTCCATTCTTTACGCAAATTAATGGTTATTATTGCATCTTGAAAATGTATACAGACAGTGGAAATTCCTGCACATTCTACATTACTTGCTAGTAAGAATGGTAAATTATTGATTATCGTTCTTGGTAAGATCTTCATTGTGGGCTGAGAGAAGGGTAGTGTAAGGGAAGGCATTTAAATATTAATATGTTTTGTAACTTTCGTATTGCCCTAATGGGTGCTCTACCCAGAGCATAAATAAAACATATTCCTATTCCAATAGTAGCGGTGACCCGGGAGTGGAGGGAAGTAGAGGGCAAAGCGACGCAGCATTGTATATTGCCAACAGATGGCGCCACCGGAGCACTTCGCGCTGGTTTATGTGATAGTACAGCATTCTGCCGCGCGTTGCGCTACTGTTTGTAAGTAACTTACCTATTATGAGGATATATGACGACTTTTCCTACCCCAGTCTTACCTGGTTATGAGCAATTCCTTACATAAGCGCCTAACCTCATGGATTGCTCCTTACCTGTTTCTTACGTAAGTATCGCGTAAGAAACGGGCAAGCAGCATACTATGTGCCAGCTAGGTTCATTTTCCTATGTGATCTAATGATAAATATATTCCTCAAACACGATCACAGATAATGACTTCCACAATCTGAATGACAATAGTGTTTCATTATTTTAGTTACCTTGTACATAATTGCTTGAACTTACAAGGTTTTTACCATAATAATATAATGCTATCATTTATTTTTCAGATGCTTTATAAATAACAATACGCAACATAGATGTATAAAACACAATCATAAATGCTTCATAACTCACTGTTTGTGGAGTCACAGCTTAAGGCAACCAGTTTCTTTGTTAAAATATATTGAAAACTGGCCGAAAGGCTCTTAAATTTCTTTTGCTGCAAATAAAAATTACATCTATTCTATACCTACCTAATAATGTACCTGGGCTTAATACATTATTTCACTTGTTCGAGTAATCATTGATAATATCATCATAATTGATCAATGGTATATAATTAGCAAAAATATGTAATAATGATATTATGTACATTATTGTGCTACATAAATAACATGGCTTTTTGTCTCAAATTTCTACAATATTTCTTTTCTACATTATTTTTTATCTTGTACCTTATCCCTTTTCAGTATAGTTAATGCTTTTCTAAATATGTCATATTTCTGCCTCACCATGGATCAGACACCGAAATGAGATATTTTGAAATTGATAAATATTACTTAAACCTTTGTCTACCTTTTCAAATCATTACACACTCTTCAATCATTATATCCATATTAGCTGTCAGGAGTGCTGAGTCCAGTGTGCTGAGATGCTCAGTAACTGGCAAAATAGTTACATATTTGTCGCATTAGTGGTTTGAAGTATCAAAGATCTGATTGAAATAAATGAATAAATGAATAAACCAATTTACATAAATAAACCACTTGTAAGACATTACACTTGAAAAGAAATGGGTGTGAATTGGAGATTTTTTGGAAGAATACTTCTCTTCTTGTGTTTCTTTTATGATTCATTACATTGCACTCAAAGCAAAGAAGACACAAACATCTTTCTCTGACACAGATTTCCAGTTACTTTTTCTGGTAGCAAACAGTTTACACTAATCAGTGTACCAATGTGTTTCAAAATTATTTCCATGAAGTTATTATTGATGTACACCTCAAAGAACAGGAGAATTCCACCAACATCCAATTTTATCGTAGAAGAAAAGAGATACTGAGTGGCGGGCTGGTGATGCACTGTTCTCCTCATACAAAATTCTTACATTCACTACCTCGTCCTAATCACTTTCCTCTTCTTCTGATTATGTGGTGTGTACAGATGAGGAACTCGACTCTAATATGCTTACAAATTATTTTGGGCAAATGTAATGAATTTCAAAATTACTATCTTCTGATCTCTACCATTTTCACCTGAATAAATCATTAAAGATACCTACACAAAAAATATATTTGACAGACCCATGTGAATTACAATATTGTTATATATGAAGTTCAATAATGTTTGTAAGAGAACGTAGCACTTCAACAATTATCAATGCATAAATATTATGTTTATCCACATAATTTTCAGGAGTCATACATTTTTCAACATGGAATCTGAAAAAGAATACGTGGACAAAATTAATTTGAGGATTGTACCCATGCATAAATGTACAAGTTCTGGAGAATGAGAGTGTAGAGATAATTTCTAAACAACCTCCGAGGCATATCAAAATCCAATTCAGGCAGTCAGAAAAAATTCTTGCTGAATAGCAGTAATTATTTATTATTTTTTAGTAATTTTTACTGCTATTATTACTATTATTTTGGAATAAATTACTGCTTTACAGTAATTAAACTCTAAATGGGTGGCATCTCTTGAATGCAAGAAGTACCATAATCATACCTTCATCCCAAAGGAGTAATATTTCTACATGCGATTGGGAATATTCGCCCAGAAAAAAATAACAATCGAAAAGGACATAATTCAGGACCTGGATATTGTCCAGTGAGGGTGGGAGTTAGTCAACCGTATCGGGGATTATTAACACTTTTCACCATCACTATGTTTTTCACAGCACTGTGCATGATGACTCACTGTTTTCTCTGTAAGTCTCCTTAGGTTGTCGAGTTTTATAGCTGTTGTTTTGCTATTGGTAAACGGGCTGGAAAAAGGATAGCTGGATAATTCTGTAGACTTTTCATTGTACGCAAACAGAGCAGCGGTAGTTTTGGCAAACACTAGCGATGCATCACATGGGCGAGGAAGGAAAATAGAAATCTACATATTCTCGGGATTCGCTTCAGGTGCGGGTTAGGCACTTGATTCGCTTCTAGCGGGACCCACAATTGGCTCTGGCTCAAAAACCAAATCCCGCCCGGGGGTGATGGGTCTCTCAGGCGTGGATGGAGGGCCATCATCACCCCAGCTGGTGCAGCCGGCTCCCTCTGAGGAAATCATACCAAACATATTATGCTTCACTGCGTCCACTTTCTCAGGCATTGTTGGTGAATCAATCGCAGCATTTACTTCCTGTTCAATGTTTGTCAGTCGGCCAGTATTCAACTGATGTCTGCAATCGGTATTACTGGTTTCCAATTGCATGGAAGAGGAACATTCATGAGGAGGAGGGACATTATGGTCAAAATTCCTTCCAGGAGCTATTGGGCTTAGAGGAGTGGAACAAAACATTATATTCTCTGCAAATTCTGAATACGATCCCTTTCGTGAGTTACCTGACTCTTGGCTTGTCTCATCCAGCCAGTCGCTTAAATGTATGCTGCTCCTTGACGAAGAACTGGATTCCATGGTCGTAGACTCATTAGAAGTATTCGTTTCCGGATAGAGGGAAGAGCCATCCGAGATTGATGGCGACGAAATAATTTCCTTACTTTCGGAAGCTTGGGGGAAATAGGGTTTTGAATTCTCGCTGATATTTTCAGGTCTCGGGCTGAATTTCATTCTTTTCCGGGGAACCAACGCTGAATCTGGCTCATCACATATTTCCGGTGCTGTAGTTAAGGCACTCGGTGTTTTAGTGGAGTTTTCAGGGCCGGGCGAAGGCTGGTTATCAGACCGGCTGGAGCTACTCACTTCCTTTGGTCCTTCCATTCTAGAAAGAAAAAAGTAATTAGATGCTGTGTGACGCACGAAAAATCATTTATTTTAGGAAATTTTGGTGAGTACGCTTTATCATGATCCAGTATCTACGGCTTCCATTTGGGTGAATGAACGCGTCGAGTTGGTATGGTGGTAAGAGGTAAGACGCACCCACTCATTGCGAAAGCCCGGATTTGAATCCTTGTGTGATAGAGTGGTAGAAACATTTCATTGCTTAACTGGAAACAGGCAGGACTCACCATCTTAGTAACCTGAAGACGATGGGTCACTTATTAAAGTAACAGTTCAAAAATCTCGTCCTCCTTTCCTGTACGCATTCTAAAGTTATAATGAAGCCACCCTCACACGAATCCCGTACGCTAGAAACGTATTCTGAATTAGGTGTAACGAGGGAAAAGTAGCATATTTCTTTCACTTCCTAAATATGCATGTATTTACTTAGAAACCTCTAGGACTGGGGTGGGGAAACATTTGAGACGAAAGGGCCAAACTTTTGGCTAACGACAATTCAAAAACTACTCAACTGCCGTGAATAAATTTTTATAAAATAGGAAAATTTAAGCAATCGTAAAAACAAAAAATAATGTTATTTTTATTTTAAATAAAAATCGTTTTGCATAAATATTGTTCTTAATGGTTTTAACACTAGAACTCCTGCGCAGTCTTATTGACCGCAATTAAAGGATTGCGAACTAGCCGCGAATGCCTTAGCAGAGTCACCCACTGAAAGTCCACAATAGGTGAATTTGCACTAAGTAAGAAAGTCTCGGTAGCTCGAACAGAAAGCAAATGCTTTGTGAAAGTCCCCAAGTGCGATGTGCGAAATTCTCCCATTGAAAAAGGCTTCGACCACCAGGAAGGAGACTCCTGGTGATGACCTGCAAAGGTTGAAACCGGTCGAGTCATTCAAAATAAATCGTGGAATTAACTAAGTATTTTCTTTTTTCACTATGTCTAAATTCCACCAAGTAAACTGGCCGACCATCGATTTTTTCATTACACTCAGGTTTGGATCGCAGTTTGTTGACAGAACACAAATGTCTCGTCTGTCATGTCAGACAATGGCCGTCGCTTCACAGATCAAAAAGCCTCATACACACCAAGACACCCAAATATACCCTAATTTCCTTATCAGTAACGTCATCCCAATGCCTATCTATTTTTTCAGCCTTTCGTTGGCGATATTCTGCCTATTTATTAACATTTCCTACCATTCTGTGAAAAAACTCTACACCTCCTAACATACATTTCAAATAATCATTCTAATCTAATTCTATTCATTAGATCTTAGGGGATCTAATTCATTCGATCTTACGGGTAAGTCGTGCTTTGGCCCCCTTCCTCCAACAAAAGCGCGTGGAACTTCGTAATGCAATGAATATTCCCATTTAGGGCGGAGTGCATTATCACCTTTCGCGTCACTGACACTGGGAGTATTATCCTATTCTATATCACAATAACCAGGACTGGCACGACCAAGAAATTCCTCCGCTTCGTCTGAAGAGCCTCGGCACTGTATCACTAAGGGAAACATCTCAGTCCACTTCTCTCGCTATATCATCTGCACTCAAAGAAGCCATGGTCAGAACTGAGGGGCATTTGGAAGGAGTTTCTTGCTCTGAAACTATTCTGCATTTTCCACGAACACCAGATAAGGAAAACGCATGTTTGGCGATGACAAATCCTCGGGGCCACGCATCTTTAAGAAATTAAAAAATCACACATTTCTATAGTCAACTTGGGTCTGTTTCTTTTCAGTACACCATTTGAGTCTCTCTCTCTCTCCCCTGCAATAACGCTCCCTCGCATATATATATATACCTTACAGGTCAAGGAAACTGGTATTATGACCTAAGGAGCCAACACTCAGCGCCTCACTCTAAAGGGCCCTGAGATAGCGTTCGGCGGGCTAAAAGATTTTTTTTCTTTTTTTGCGCCACATGTCTCTCTGATCATGATGTAGGAATTGGCGTTTACTTGGAAAAAACAAATACTCCCTAGAGGAGGCGGAAGCGTGGAAGGACCGAAAGAAAGCTCTTCTCAAGCCAATGCTGGTCTCCCATTTTCGGCTATCTTACAGGAGAGAGAGGCCTGGGGGCCTATGTTCGAAATTTTAGTCGTGCACGACTTCGCCGTCGTACTCGAGTCACGTGGTATGAACCCGAGCGCTCGGCGAATTTGCTATGCTCGAACCGCTCGAACCACTCGAGTTCACTCGTATACGGCTACCGGCTACTCGAGCGGTGGATACCAGTCGACTTACCCTTCGAGTGAGCGTAATGGCGGGTGCTGACAATTTAGTAGCTGAAGAAACATGGCAAAAGAGGAATTATGTGTCCTCCCCGGAAGCGGGAAATATATTTAAGATGAGTTAAGAGACTGTGGCACGGTTGTACCAACTAAATACTCGATTCGATGACATTAGTAGTGACATTGAGACCCTATAGTTACTTGTTTGCATGTCAATAGCGCATGCTTGGTGATCTTCACCCCCTGCCACACACCCTCGTGGTGGCTAGCAGGATATCGCGTAGATGTAGTACGAAAGTCATTTTCCATCAATGGTGATTCGAAGAAAATAACTAGGAAAAATCTTGCATGGTCGTTCAATGTAGTTAGAATTGTTGTACTTTGTACAATTACATTTTAAGTTTTATTTTACCAATGAATTTGAATTTTTTTGTGTCAATTTCAAGTAATTGTCACGCTGACAATGACGCTAAGACGTTGAAGTCGAGCGGTTGTATAAACATTTAAGTGGAATAATGCAAAGTTATTTGATTCTTACAATGTGTGACGCCACAAGTTCTTCCAAGTAATTACTTAACATATAAATAAAAAACAAGGAATTATTTTTCTAATGATCTAGTCACCTAATTCTAAATGTGTGAGTTTTTTCACGGTAATTAATTTGTTCTAAGTTTGATGTCGATTATTTGCTGGTAGATTTCGTGCCGATCCTATATACTCATCTCCCTCATCTCGTATTTAATTTGGTACTTCTTTTTACTCAGAGGTCTCAGCGGCCTAAACCATATCCGTTATTCTTTTAGCATGCAACTTATTCTTGTTAATCATTTGAAGAGGAGAAAGAGTTAAGTTACAAATGCATTCATAGATTGTTCTAAAAGTCAGTAAAGATCATTATGAAACGAAATAAACTTTGTAATATTCCCCACTACTTTTAATGTCCCTCATCGGTTTCAACGCTTTCGCGTCATTCTCAGGGGGAAGAGCAATATTTCCGAGGTCTCTTGAATATATGATTATACTTCCTAAGCAAGCAGAAAAAGAAATGATGAGAGGTTGAAACGATCGATTACGTTCAACATTGTGTAGAGGACATTGTAGAGGGGCGACTGTAAAGTCTAGTATCGCACCCAATCACACTCATATGTATTACATAATAAGAATAATTATAAGGATCACAATACGACAAATGATTGAAAGAAGATAATGGTACTGAATCAAGCCGTCACAATGAATAAAAGTTATTCTATGTTATTTTGCGAAAGGACTAAAATAGACGGCAAGCCTCAGTCAACTGTATTTATCGATTCGCAAACAAGTTTGTAACTCACCTTACTCTAGTCTATAATTTTTACGATGGAAGTGAGTAGTATAACGTTACATTTTTTAGATTTAATTACTTCCCTTAACGATTGGAAATATCAATTCGCGACCTTTCGGAAAGCATGTATTCTGATTCATCATCCTGATGACTCGCATATAATAACTGCCTTTCCCTCCGTTCTATATCGTTCACTGAATCTCGCTAGCAAATTTAGAGTTCAATAGACAATACCTCTTCTCTGTGACTGAACGACTGTGGCATAAACACTACAATAGTGACAAGACCAGCTAAAATGATAAAACGCATTACCGTGTACAAACTACTATGGCAGACTGGACCATAATCTACATCTACATAATACCCTGCAAGCCACCACAAAGGTATGTGGCAGGGGGTGATTTCTCACCAAACATGCACTACATATCATGCATAAAAAAGGTTATTAATTATTTTCAAAAATAGTATTAATGTACTAGTCAGAACTTCACTATTTAAAAAGATAGTAATTGCAAATCAAACATGCAAAAACATTCTGTTAGTAGGGTTAGCTTCAAGTACTCATACTAACATGCAGCTACCAATGCTATCCATTGCTACTCTCCGATTGGACATATTTACCGTTATTCGTATCTCTAATTGTACGAGGGAAAAAGGACATTTTGAATCTATCAGTTCGGCAATCAATTTCTCTAATTTTATGATTATGGTCCAGTCTACCATAGTAACTTGGGGTTCGCAAAATATTTTTAACATCATCACTGAAAATATTGTCTTGGAATTTATTTAAGAGATTAAGTCTAAATTTCAACCTGCGATCTGACAATGATTCCCATTTTAATTTATGTAATAGACTGGTTACGCTAATAAAATTATCGTATCGTCCCTTTACAAATCTTCCCGATCTTCGCTGCATCATAAAATTAGAGAAATTGATTGCCGAACTGATGGATTCTAAATGTCCTTTTTCCCTCATACAAATAGAGATACGAATAACGGTAAATATGTCCAATCGGAGAGTAGCAGTGGATAGCATTGGTAGCTGCATGTTGGTATGAGTACTTAAAGCTAACCCTACTAACAGAATGTTTTTGCATGTTTGCTTTGCAATTTCTATCTTTTTTAAATAGTGAAGTTCTGAATAGTATATTAATACTATTCATTATTTATGCATGATATGTAGTGCATGTTTGGTGAGAAATCACCCTCTGCCACACACCTTTGTGGTGGCTTGCAGGGTATTATGTAGATGAAGATGAATGCCATGAGTGTGATCATGCTTACATGAAGGTTTAGAAATTTCCGGCGGTGATGGTAGATACCGTTTCAGTAATTGATCATATTTACAAATACATTAATGCCATTTGTCAATTCCAAAAGATGCTGAACACCATATCTACGCTTTATGAATATTGGATAAAAGTGGCGAGGTCTCATGAGTTTACATTTACAGTACTTAGCAGTTTTAACACACACATGACCTTCAGAGGCAAGTATTGAGGTCTAGATTACACCATCAAAGTAATATTAATGCAGTTCATCGCTATTTACGCTCATAACATACGATTACTCTATCAAATTATTATTCGTTGTTTAAATTTGGCGGCCATTTCGCACTCGAAGGGTGCGCTCCGGCGACGTTGCCACACCTTCATCCACTCACTCGAGTGGTGGATTTCGCATACGACGAATTTCAGTTCCAGCATACCAATTTTCGCGCGCTTTTGGCCGCATGCGACTTCACCACTCGAGTTCGTGTACGACTGGCGGGGAACTCGAGCGTTTTCGAACATAGGCCCCCTGGGCCGCCTAAGCAAGCCATAGCAGCCGTGGTGTTTTCATCTTCTATTCTCGCATCACAAAGTTCATGAAATCTCATTCATTCATTCAAGAAACCATGGCACATCACGTCTCAGAGAACAAGCCCTCCCCAAAAATGACTCCAGAATCTTCTTTCATTACTTCGCTGGTGATAATATGCTATCCCGAAGACTCATTAGGTCTTCGGGATCTTGTGGGTGTTGTGACGAATATTATGAGGTTCTGTTTCATCTGAGAGGAACTAAGGATAAGAGATATACGTGCATTAGCGACGATAAACGCTTTCAAGCGGAAACATAATCATATAAGGCTCAAAAGATTGCCCTTAGTACAGCAGGGGAAGACGGCCGGTTTCGGCCGACTTAGAAGGGAGAGGATTAAAAACCACCGGCCGGTTCGGCCGAGTTAGGAGGGAGAGCGAATTGAGGCATTTAAACTTTGATAGGGAGAGGGCTAACGCTACTGCAGCAACACCGAATGGTCACAGTGGACAAGATCTCCGGGAATCCAGTCAATGTGAAGATTCTCTGCCTCCTGGTGGAAATAAGCTATGATGAATTTACAAAAGAACCTAAACGATAGGGGAAAACACACCAATGGTGGGACATCACATGGAACAGTAGCTCAGCGTTCCCATGGAAAATGGGAACTAAAGTGGTTCGTATTACAATAGAGAGAGGCATTCCACCATATAGATAAATAAACGGCAATCACGCTGTCGTGATCTTCCATGGCCAAAAACGTACTTGTGCGCGTCGCAGTCAGGTAGAGCACGAAAGGTGATCCTGGCCGAGAAAAGGACAAAAAAGCTACGCGTACATAACAAATACTAACGATGCAGCGATGGAGAGAGAAGTCACGGAAGGGGAGGCAAGAGAGCGGGCGAAAGGACCCATCCCGGGCCCTCAAGCGGGCCCTAGAAACATCAATGGAATCGAAGTAGAGAAATCGGGAAATGACGCAGCCGATGCCGAAAAGAATGACAGAAGTATCCTTACAATACTCCGAGAAGGAAAAAGACCAGACAACAGGGAAAATAGAGTCATTAAAGCAGCTCAAGAGAAGAAAGACAGAAACTTTAGGACGCACGGTAAAGGGAGGCGGCCTTCACTATCCCTAATGCATCTACTGCAGCTCACCCAACCACTTTGACGGACAAAGCCAAGGAACCCCCTGCCCCATTGTAAGAAAACCCGAAAACGAATGCAGAAGTGAGGATTTGACTTCTGTGAAAGTTCCTTTTTCCCATCAACCCCCGGTGCCATCAGTATCACAGGCACCGGTTAAAATAACTTGAACAAATTGCGCACTTCCTTCAGAGGACAAGAAAGCGGCGAAGGGCGATCTAAAGAGACCTCATACAACTCAACAGCTGACTATTTGGGTCAAAGAAGAGGAAAAGATGAAGAAAACACGTCGGATAAAGAGAAGGGAGGAGGAAGAATAATGGGAAAGCAGTGGGGAGGTTGACGATAAAATACACTCGGTAAGACTCCTTAAATGCAGGAAAAAAATAAACCCCAAGAACGGGAAGGGTAGGGAGAGAGTAGTAGGGGAAGAGGATATTTGGTGTACCCCACAAAACCCTCTCTCTACAGGTTCGACCTTAGACGTCCTTAAGACGGAAGACGACCAGGACCAGCTATCCGGATGTTCCCTGACCATCACCCCACAGAACCAATGGACAACAACCCACGCATCGGGCGACGACACCTCATCTTCCACGAAGGGTGGAAAAGTTCTAAACAAAGAATCCTGGGATCCAAGATGACATCAGATGGAGACACCGTTAAAAAGTATGTAAGTTCATGCCCAGTAAAAGCTCTAGTCTTCAAAAATTCAAAACTATTTTTTTTTCGCTTTAAATATGGGCATAGAAGCGATCAGCATTTCGGGAATTTGGAGCGTCTTAAATATTCGCGTATTGGAACAGTTCATTTTAAACGAACGATGTTTGCTTTCTACGAGAAGTTAAAATACACGTGAGATGCCAAAAGTTTCTAGCAATTGCCAACAATGGCACAATTGGTTGAGGCCCCGCATTTTTCTTGCGTAAAGACATGCCAATAATAAATATTGGACAACACGAATCATGAAGCATCACGTCCATCAAAATTTAGGTTACTCATATAATCAATATTTACCCTTCATCCGGAGAAAAAGATCGTGTTCTCTGAGAAGTATTTTTACGCGAAACGCTAGCCCCTTACCTTAATTGTATTACAAGGAAGGACATCCTAGCAGTACTTCAATTGCATGTTTTGAAAAGAGGACAGCTCCTCTAAAAGAGAGAGGAAAAATTGGCAAAGAGAAATTCATTCCGAAGCAAGAGATCGCCTAACTTTGTCGAAGCTAAGGAAAATAATAAAATAATTAGAGAGGGAGAACACCTGCCACTTAGCCAGTGCTAATGAAGGAGGAAGGCCGAGCGATACTCTACGGGACGCGTACAACCACTACCGAAGACTATTCAGGAGATACGGACGCTCCCCCTCTCACCGCGCTCCCAGACTTTACTCAATAGGACAGGGAGGCCTTGGAGATAGCTGTGAGGATGGAAGAAGTGAATTTAGCTTTGAAATTAACTCCTAAAGGGAAATTGCCCGGCATAGACGGCCTACCATATGAATTTTATACTGCATATCGGCATATATGAACACCAATCTCAACCCGTGTTCTTAATTGTATCCTATAAAATGGTTGTCTCCTCGCTGGTCAAAAATGTGCTGTAATTTTTTAATCCCAAGGACTTCAAAATCAAAAGATTTTGATGATTTTAGGCCCAGTGCTTTTTTAAATGCAGACTATAAAATTCTTGCTCATATTTTTAAAAATAGACTCATACCAGTGCTTGACTACATTTTACATAATTCTCAAAACGCAGTTTTGTGCAAACGAAATATATTAGATGCGACCTTGCTATTTTAAAAAATGATCCTAACATCAAATTTCTATGCTTCAATTTTTCTATCACTTTTAGTAATTGGTTTGGAGAAATCTTTTAACAAAGAATGCGTCGAATGTATAGTGACATATCTGCATGTGTGAGAATCTCAGGGGAACCTCATATCCTTTCCCAATATTGAATTCCGTCGGGCAGGGGTGACCATTATCAAACGACTTCATGACTGTCTTAATAGAAACCAGGATGGACAATTAAGCTTACGCTGAGGTGACCAATAGCATTATCAGGAGCAAAATCTTGATCTAATGCTCGAAGCCAATACCGGGCACCAACCATGAATGGTTAACCAATATGTATGCCTTAAAAATGACCAATTGTTAAAAATGAAACGGCCATTATATTCACTATTAATGTGTATGTTTTAGGTGAAATATTTTGCAAAATGATCTTTACCTTGTATATACATTTTTTGAATCCAAGTAAACAGAGATGAAACGTAGCTTAACTGGTAGAGTACCTAGCCATAAATTAGGGGTCCGGGTTCATTTCCCGGTCGAGATGGATTTTTCCTTGTGTAAATTCACATATTATCAACTGCAGCTGATAAATCATATTAATCGATGTTTAATGAAAATCATTTTTAAAGATAACTTGAGGAACATTATTGAAAAACGCTTGTTTTCAGCAAGGAGCTCATACATCAATCAACCTAGACATACCATGGAGAGTTGGGGGGCTAGTGTCCTTACGAGAAAAAAAAAACGATAATTTAATTTTTTCACTAGCAATTGTAAATGTTAATAGGCATCGTAATTGTCCTTCTGAGATATATTATAGCGATAAACGAATCAAGGTTTTCCAAATAGTTCCGAATCATTAGTCTCATTATTTAAGCAGTTGATCATTATGAATATGCTTTACAATTATATAAATGCAAAGCAGCCTCCGAGTAGTAGCGCCACCTTCATCAATCGTTCTACGTGTTTAAGTGGGTGCGGCCATTCTTTCAACACGTTATGCTCTCAAAGCGTGGGCTCTGGGACAAGTAAATATCTCGGGTGACAAGTGGCCTGACAAATCCGTAGAAAAACACCAGGAAATACGCGTAGGTACAAGTATCTGTTGACAATACAAGACTTCAGGGTGATGTGTTGTTGAAAATAGCCAAAAATGTGCCGTTTTTTGGAAAATAAATGCTTGAAAAATCGCTCACCATTGGTGGAGGATTCTGATTCTTTGATTTATAATAAATCCTGACCACCAACACTCGTAAACCTTCCCTACTACCCTGCTAACGGCCACCAGTCTGAACCATATCGTTTGATGTTCACAAAAACAATACTATTCCTCCAAATATTTTTGCGTTCCATGTGCCAAATTCTTTTGGCATGGGGGAAAGATAAAATAATTTGATTCCAAAGACCGACTTCTTATTGAAACTAAGGCATGTGATTGTTGCGATTCATGGAAGAGAATGCGTCTGAAGAAAAATTTCCATGATTGTCCGAGATACAAAGTACCGTTTAATATTTATTTACGAATGTGTCGAGCTCATTTCTGCTCTGGTGTAATATTCCCTATCAAAAGTGGATTTAAATCATGTTCATGACCTTCCAGCAATTAAAAATTACTGTAGGTGAACTGAATTCCTTATGTATGCCATCCATGATGGATGTTTATACCGTCCGATCAGTTAATTGGAAGAGAGGACTTTGTGTCTTAAATTCCCAGATAAAAATAAGACGAGAAATAAATGCTTTGCTTCTCTGATTAAACTATGGAAGATGTCTTACTTATAATAATTAATAAATTTTTAGCATACCTAGGAGACATTTCGGTATTATCATAGTTGAATTTACTTTCTGTTTGACTTGTACTTACGTTGGAAGTATGTTCCACTTTATTTCTAAATAACGTTTTTTTAAGTTTGTCTTTAAAATATTTTCAAGGGGTTCCTGTAGCGGGAAAAGTGCGCTCAAAATCTCCATTGGGTTTTGTTTTTGAGATCAGTCCCAAGTAAATGGATCCCTTTAATAACCATTGTAATGGGGGTTATACTATCACAAATATGCTGTTGTGAGCATCATCAGAATGGGTAATTAGCCAAGTGTGCGCGATGGAAAAGACAAATGATCGATTAGAGTGCCCACTCAAGGCCATCCAATGCAGCGCAACTAAAATTTGAAAAGGCAGGCCTTTCTGAGCTGGGTTTGGGAAAAATAACACACGGGGAAGAATATAAGGTGGGAGAGCAAACAAAATGATATTAATGAGGAATCGCGAATAGAACAAGGAAAATGGGCTCTTAGTTGGGCTTCTCCTTTTCCCATCTCTGGCGACCGCTCGCTAATTGGAAGAGGCTTCTATCATGATCGCTCGAAAGCCGTCCAGAGTCCACGGACTTCTGAATCAGACTGGGGCCTCCGCCCTTTCAGTCCGGGCTGACCAATACTTCTCGTCGCAAAAGAAACTCGTGGCAGTTGAAAACTCAAAAAACAAGCCAAATTGCTCCCAAGGGGGAAAGGAGGTAATTTAAAAGAGAAAAGATAGGGAAACTCAACATAAGCCTACCTTTTGAAATAACGTGAACACCTGCCCACCGGTGAATTTTCCCCAATTTAACCGAAAAACAAATCCAACTAGGTAAAAAAAGCCAATTCAAAACTTACACACAAAAAATGTAATAACAAAATAAAACAAACTTAAAAGACCCGTTAGCACCAAGTTGGCAAGGGTACTAATATAGCAACTGGCCGAGTTAGGAGTCCAGAAGCCGTTTTTAACTTAACCCCTCTAAAAACCCCCTCAGAATCGTGGAACAGCTTGACTACGGGACCCATTTTCCATTGTGAAGGAGGAATGTTGCCTTCTCGAATGAGGAGAAGGTCGCCGATATTAACGTTAGGGGATCCCTCAAACCTTTTGGGAGTTACTGCAACATATGCAAATATTCTCTCAACCAACCCCGACAAATATTTTAATTAATTTGTTCGATGAGCCTCCAACTATTTGGGAGAGAAATGTCATCGTCTGCAATGTTTTCCGGCAATCATATTAAGGGCCAATCAAGAAATGTCCCAGAGTGAAACAATCTACTTCAGAAGAGTCAGCCGACCTGGACGTGAGAGGACGCGAATTTAGAATCACCTCAATTTTACAAAACAATGAATACATTTCCGCAACATTCAACATTTGACCCAAAACTACCCTGCTAAGGTGATACTTCACCAATTTTAACCCTGCTTCCCAAAAGCCCCCATATTGAGGAGCAGAAGTGGGGGTTGAATCTCCAAATGATCCCTGATTCTGGAGAGAGAAGACGAACTTTAACCTTTAGGTCATCATCAGGTACATATATCTGTGAAAGGTCTGTGAGCCATATACATACACCACTCAGAAAGAGAAGTGGTGGGCAGGGAAAGGAATAATCATGATGGGGGAGGGGTGAAGTGGTTAATGAAAGGATGGACGCTTGGGAAATGGAATGGCGAGGAGTGGGGAGTGACACGGAAACGTTTGTTCATTTAACAGGATGTTACTTCCTCCCTGCACAATTTCCAATTTTTCTAACATGTCCCTTGTTTGGCCTTTCCTCTCCACGTGGAGTATCTCGGGTTCAAATGCACAAGTGTGGTGTTCTTCGAGGAGGTGCTTAGCTACGAGAGAGGTGGAGTCTCCTTTCTCCCAAGATTTCTTGTGCCCGACATGCGGGTGGCGAAGATTCGGCCCGTCTGGCCAATATATATTTTGTCGCAATCACAGCACTAGATTTTGAACACTCCTGATTGGAGGGAGGGAAGTAGTTTGTCTGTAGTTCGGCACAATAACCTTTCTAAAGTGATTGGGTTGTAAAAAGAAGTTCTTAGTTTGTCTTTTGGGATCAATTTAGAAATTTTGTACGAAAGGTCACCAATAAACTGTAATGTGCACCACTTTATGGGTTTAGTTGGGCGCACTGAGAGTGTACTCAAATTTCTTAAAGCTACGTACTGTTTTTTCTTATTCAGAATCCTTTCGATAATATTGTCTGTATAACCCACAGTTTGACCCAGAATCCCTGACCCATATTATTTGCAATTCACATATTTGACTCGGAGATACTCCACGTGGAGAGGAAAAGCCAAAGACTTGTCATGTTAGAAAGATTGTAAATTGTGCAGGGAGGAAACAGAATCCTGTTGAATGAACAAACCTTTCCGTGTCAATCTACACTCCTCGCCATTCCATTTCCCAAGCGTTCATTCTTTCAATAACCACTTCACCCCTCCCCCATCCCAATTATTCCTTTCCCCACCCCCAACCTTTCGTCTCTGAGTGCTACATATACGGCTCACAGACCTTTCACAGATGTATGTACCTGATGATGACCTAACGGTTGAAACGCATCGTACTGACATAAAATTGTGGAAAAAGTGCTACCTTGTTTTATTAAAAACATGTATACATTCCACTACATCTCGCCTGTCTCAGTCAATATTATTCGGAATGCAAGCATAGCACACCAGGCAAAACTCTTTTTGAGAATTTCTCTGAAGTTCCGAATGGAGGAACTCAGTATAGTGTTTAAGCCTCCCTGCCAACCTGTGGTCTTTTTCGATCCCAGCTCATGGAAAAAGTTGAATAACTTATTAATTTTTACAGTTATATGCATCATATTTTAGAAATTTTCGATAAAACACTTTTGCATCGACTTTATTTTTAATTTTTAAAACATTTCGTACAACATGCCTTACAAAAAATGATTTCTTGCTCGGGGTCAATTTTGATCCCAGTTAGTGTATGTGGAACTAAAATATACCCGAACGTACTTCAATACTGGGTGATGAATTTTCATCTTGTTTTAGAAATAATTGATCAAAAAATAGCTTTTACCATGACTCTGTCATAAAAGGAAATAATATTAGTCTTTTTTATCATGAAATGAGTAATATACTGAGTGTTAAAATTATTGGAAGAGAAGAAGATAATTGAGCTATGGATGTATTTCCCTCACATGTGACAACAAGTTAGATATTCGGGTAATACACACCGTCGTATCAAAGCACTGTATTTAAACTTAGTGAAACAAATAGAGACTAAGCTATCCAAGTGCAAAATCTAATATATATCAGCTATTTCCAAATGGGTGAACTTGGAGACTAACTCTTAAGCAGTCGATCACATTCACCTCACCCCATTACATAACTAAAGCTGAATACTGCTAAGTGATTGCTAGCGTACAATAATTTCAACTTGCTCTGTAGCTTCTAACCCAACTATTATCTGCGTAGAGCTGATTCATCGTCAACAGCGTGTTTTCTTTGTAATCAGAAACAGTCATCGTTTTCTCCACGCGCATTTTGAATTCGTAATTTTTGTCCTCTGTAACGAGCTCCGCTAATAAACTCTAAGAAATAGTAACTTTTGGCTGCCACTCCGACGATTGTTGATTCCACCATTGCTCTGCAACTACTAATCTAACTGTTATCATTGCAGAGCTGATTAGTCATCAACGCTGTCCTTTCTTTGTAAACAGCGATATGTAGTCAGTGTTTTCTCCACTTGTATTTTGACTTTGGGGTATACAATCTTTGATACACATCCAGGCTTTGTATCAGAGTATTAGGTGAGTAAAAAACTTTAGCACTTTTTCACAATATATTTAAAATTATAAAATCACACCACACGTGTTTCGGCTCACTAAGCCATCATCAGGTGTACACTTTGTGGAAAATGGCAAAAGTTTTTTACTTACCTAATATTTCTCACTTCCACTACGTGATGCCTGAAACAGTGAACAGTATTTGTATCAGAGCTCCGTAGTCACTCCTGTGACTGCAGAAGTCACAGCTTTTCTCGTTCAAGATTATCTCCCGCATTGAAATTATTAGCGGCCATACAAGAATAATTTCAAATTATGGCAGCCTGTAGAGTCAAATTTGCTCCTGGATACAATGAGAAAGAAGCCCTTAACGATTTATTTCGCTCAGATGAAGAAAACATTTAAAATGAGAGTAATAAATGTGAAGCAGAGGGAGACAAAATAAAGGTGGAAAAAGAGGACTAGGGGGAGGACGAGTTTCATGAGGAAATCCTAGGCGTATGTGTCAAAGAAGACGATCCACGGTGAGTAAGGATAGAAAAATAAAATGGGATGCTATGGAACCTAAGTTGACTGGAAAACATATTATCCAAGAATATCATCAGGCAAGACGCACGTTTCCCAGGACATGTTCAGTGTGTGGATAAAGCTGAGTTTTTTTCAATGCTATATTACTAGTTTAACGGTAGAAAAAAATTGTCAATACACAAATCAACGGGCAAATCAATTTAATGATAGAAAAACATTGGATAAAATGGAATAGCCTCGATACCATTGAATTTCATTGAACATAGGTAGCTTGTCTTGGCCTGCGTATCAATTAGGGTGTTCAAAAAGAAAAAAATTTCGAAGGAACTTTGGTCGGATGTATATGGATTTACGATTTTTAAAGCAACTATGTTAAGACGTTGATTTGAAAATATTCTGAGCTGTTCAAGATTTGATGATAAAGAGAAGCGGGAAGCACGTAAAAAGGAAACAAAAAACAAGGCAGAAGCTGTGTCGGATGTCATGAATTTATTTTCCTGTGGATGTACGCAGGTAAACACGAAGAAAATCGTGACATGCAGTGAGGAAAGCGAGTAGCCATGGATTTTGTGAGTCACTTGAGTGAGATTGATCGAAAAATCAACACATATATTTTTTTTACAACGATTGATCTTGGCCAAGATTTATTAAAATTATTCCTAGCACTTGGGGGTACTATGCGAAAAAATCGCACGTAATTGCCACTAACAACAGCAAAAACCCGCTAGAATAATTCCACAAATTTTTATATTCCAATAACACACTTTACTCTTTATATGCCCTCAGCAAAGGAAAATTAGTGGTCTTATTGTCTACTAAACATAAGGTATCTGAAATTTGTTCCTTCGAAAAGAATAAACGGGAAGTGATTCTCTACTAAAATTCTACAAAATTTGGTGTGCATACTGTAGATCAAATTACTCTGTAAAAAGGGGGACTAGAAGATGGCCATCGGCTATCTTTTTTGATATCGTGAATCTTGCAGGTACAAATGCACACCAAATGTATTCGAGAAAATACCCCTTTTTCTGCAGAAAAAATTCTAGGCGGCAATTCTTTTTAGAATTTGCCAAAGAAAGGTTAACACCTGAAATTCATTGTTGAGTAAGAAAAACCGGACGCCAAACAAATAGATTTCGGACTGCAATCGAAAATGCTGGGATTGGCGGTATTCTGCTAGTATGTACATGTCAGAGAAATTGTGTCCAGAAAAAGGGTGGCTGATTTTCCATTTTTTCTAGTAAGAGTGACAAAAAAACAATATTCTTTATGATGTTTGCAACAGATACGTGTGCGGTGTTCAACAAAGAAGCGTTGTATGCAATACAATATTAATGAGTGAGTAGATGAAGATTTCAGATTAAAATTTGGCGCAATTACTTTGAGTCATGAAATTTTGTAAAAGTTTCAATTTTTACTACGATTTGTTTCGAAATAATTATACCCAACAGAGGTCTGTTCTTTTAAACTTTATATTGGTGAATTACAATACTTATGTTCTTCTGAAGAAAATTTGGCATTGTATAGGAAATGTTTAAATATTTAAAATATTATATTGTAATTAACTGATTAAACTATGTACTTAAATACGTAGTTACGTATTTTTAATCCTCATTATTCAAGACTTTACTCTGAGTGCCATCTAAAAAATTATAATATCTTTTTCTAAATTATGAAATGTATATTATGCTCTGGTAATTTTATGGTAATTTATCTGAAACGTATTTAATAAAAATACCAATGAATATAAGATATTGGAATAATATTATCACTTAAATGAATTAATATTCACGATGGGATTAAAAAAGACCCCAAGTAGGTAGGAAGTAATTTTTTTAGTAATAGGTGGCAAGGGTTAATCGGAGTTGCTTAAAATTTAACGTGACGCCAAAATACGTGAATCTTATGACGAAAACAGGTCGAGAGCAGCGTTTGAAGCAAATTAGCAGGCCAAGAAAACCTGGATTCGGAGAGAGCTGGGAGACTGGTACAGCAAAAGGGACACGCCTTCTCTCATTTCCTTTTCCAGCTTCACCTATCGCTGACTTCATCAACGGAATACACCGAATGGATCGTCTTTTATGATTGGGTTAAGGAGTGGGCGTGCGAAATGGGACACCAGAAATCCGAGGCAATCCATAAAAAACTCCAAAAACTAGTGAGTGACCACCTCCCTCCCACCAACACCCCACTGAATCCCACCAATCCTAGGATTCTTGACCAATGATGATGATGTGATTTGTAATTTTCTGCGCAGATCCTTGACGCAGCATTGTTCAGATGTTCTTAACTTTATTTTGGTCAAGTTCTGTGCTCAGATTAAGGCATCACCTGACCAGTGTGACCATGTGTTTTAAGACCGTGTCGTGAACCTCGCAAACAACGTCTTCTCATCGGCCGAAACGGCCCTTCTTCAGAAAGGTCTTAAATACGCGCCTCCATCGTCTCCCGTGTGTCCCATAAAAGTTCCATGTGAAAGAGAAGAATTACTTCACAGTGACAAGGTTGGCCGATAGAAGAATTGAGTGGAAATCTGCGTCAAACCCATCCTAGGATTCTTGACCAATAATGATGATGTGATTTGTCATTCTCTGCACACACCCTTCACGCAGCCGTGTTCAAATGTTCATAAATTTATTGTGGTCAGGTTCTGTGCTCAGATAAAGGCATCAATATTCATCATAGGAATGCTGATCAGCTGATTTGAGTTGAAATTACCCATATATTATATAAATGATGACTTCCCTCATACAGAATGGGAAACTTTGTATTTAGAGCCAACATGACAAAAATAGAAACTATAATAAGCTCTGGAATCACTTTTCAAATGCTGAAAAGTGCTGAAGGGCTTTCATTTGCACTCAAATTTTTCGGGTGTGCATGAAATGCTATAATTATCAGATGAGCGTTTGATCATGAGAAAATTTTGATTTCCCTCGTAATAAATAGGTCTTGATCATATTAATTTGAGGTTTTTTCGTGCGATAGCTATCTAAACTGTGGGCTAGTCACTCGAAAGTGGGCTGACTTGGGATTTGGTTAACGTTAAAGTTTCCCGCGAGATTCATCGTGTGTCGCTGGTTCATTGTTTTTTTTACTTATTTCAAGCTGCTCTGAGCATACGTCACATTCCGTTAGTGGAAGCGAAGAATATTAAAAAAATCTAAAATCACCTTCCACCCCCTTTTTCTCCGCACCCTCTCTTGTGATTGTCTAGGTGCTGTTTGAATTTTAATTGTTATCTCGGTTCCTCTGGTCCTTTCCAATATTAGTACAAGTTGATTGGCTAGACGCCTTTCCGCCTTCCTCACGCATTCCGCACCCATGTGAACTCGAATTGATGTAAACACATCCTTTGGTCCGTTTTATGGGAGTGTCAGATAACCCATACAAAGACCCATTATAACCTGACACGGACAATCTCAACCGTCCGACCGGTGGAGGAAATGGCAGTGACTGGTGATTCACAATCTAAGAGAAACGTAATTGGCTCCAGTTGGCCTGCGGCATTTCGTAAGCGCACAACTGCTGTTCCTAGTACAACCATCGGCGAAGTCTCGCACTCGACACAAGAAGTGAGAGTGGTATCTGGAGTACCCGATGACCTTGAGTCCGGCAGTGGAGAGGTTGCGCTGGGAATGACTGACTCCGCAGAAGTACGAAATACTTGACTCTTAGCACTATAAATAGAGAAATGAATAGCCGAATAATGAAATCATCCAAAATCACAGAGTGAATCCTTTTGAAAAAATGTATTGTGGCCTTATGCCGGCTTTAAACAATTAAGGCACAAATTTTTGAGCACACAAACTCCGTTTGCTATTTAATATCCATCGCCAAATGCTTAGAGCATTGAAAAAGCGGGTTATAAGCAGTGCACATAGTACAACGTACAACGTGACATAGATTGCTACTAGAGTTCTCTATCCATGACGTCTACCATGTTTTGTTGAGAAGTGTCCGGAGTCTGCCTAGCGTTCTTACGAGAGTACCGTTGCATTTATTTGTAGATAACGCATTAAAACACTTTGCAAACCTATCATTTGACAAGGGTTTTGATTCTATTCCCCTTTTATCACCCTTGTAACTTTGAAAGTGCCTTTTTAGGGGTCACGGCTGTTTTTTTCGAGATAGATGGTGGTTTTATCGCATTCCTTGTGCTAAAAAAACTTGAGATAAATATTTTTGCAAAACCATCCTGACTGATCTGCATCTAGATTTTATTACATTGAAACTCCGTAAGGCAGGCTCGGGTGAAAAGGTCAAATATCTAAAATTTTGTTTGCAATCAACAAAGCATACAATTTTTTTCTATGATTTTACCAAATTTCATCAACGTGAAACTGATTAGTGTTCATATTAAAGTTCAAAAATGACATGACGGGGGGACTATTTGTGTAAGTAAACCCTCTCATAGCGCGGCTCCACAAGACGTGATTTAGTTACGACGCGTTCATAGAAATGTACCCAATTTCACAAGACGCGATCTTTATTTTCGGTAAGATGCGGTTTCTGATACCTGGATCGGAGCAAACCTGAGAATCACGCTTCATCACACTTCCATGCCTTGGTTCAAGGATTAGGAGTAATATTCAAAGTAGTGCACCTGTCAAATCAAACCGCATTGTGATAAAGAACGTCATAATTTATGATATTTACTGTGCATTCATCATTTCATTATGATGCATGCCACTTTCAGTAACTGATACATGAAACTAACGAAACATTAAATTTTAGGAAAAATAAAATCGGGCCTAAAACCTCATCCCTACGGAGAAAACACGGGATAAACGAGTAAACATACGTATTATACGAATAAATGAAGGAAAAATAAGAGCTTAATTTAGTGCAGAAACTTCTAGTGGCAAGAAAAAAAAGGATTTCCGGAATAAATGTAAATTTGTGTATGGTGGAAAAACGGTATGTTGTTTGTGAATATGGATATTTGTGACAAATGCTTCTTGAAAAATGTTTTTGACCAAAATCAAATAATGTTGACGCTGAGTTCAGCAGCAATGCGTGTTAAGGCAATGATTTAACATAACAGCGCATAAACTGGAGTCTTCTACCAGTGCAACTTTTAATGCAAGTTTTGAATGTTTTAAGGAGCTTATAAAACGATACAATAACCATAACGTGAAATTAGGGCAGCATGAGAAGAGTGCGTCTGCTTATCATCAAATAGCCCATATTTTTATTTCAGAATTTTCTGCCATGATTGAAGAAAGGGGTTATCTGCCTTAACCTACTTTGAACGTCAATGAGGCAGCCTTGTTCTGGAAAAAAATGAAAAGAATAACCGATATTTCTACGTAGGAACGATGAGAACCAGGATTTAAGGCCACTAAGCATCGCCTTACACTGTTTTTTTAATATTTCAGGTTGCTTAAATTGTAGGCCGATACATGCTAGTGCTGAAAATCTTGAGTTTTAAAGGTAAAAATCTAAGTAGTCTTACTTGTGCATTGGAAATAAAATCAAAATGATTGGGTGAACGCAGCTTTATGTACAGATGGGTCAACTTTTGCTTCGTTTCCGAGATTTAAAAAGAGCAACTTGAATTTTAAGGCGCTGCTAACACATGATAATACCCCTGGATATCCAGTTCTTCTGCAATATACTGGCGAAAACATTGAGTACTGTTTCTCCCTCTAAGTACGACATCCATTGACAACCACTGGATCAAGGAATTAAAAAATAACCTTCAAATCCTACCACACTAGGTGCACTTTTGCGAGACGGCTGAAGGCGTTTGAGGTTAACCCCTTTCCTTGATCATGATTTTTTGGCCTTCATTCAAAATCATGGATGCAACTAACATCATATTGTATTCATGGAATGAAGTGAAGGAGTCTACATTGAATACTTGCTGGAAAAGCTTTTGTTCAGAAGTGGTGAACAATTTCCTCGAGTTTTCTTCACTCGAAGAAGAAATTACCGAAAGTATACCTGGCAATAGCTAACTGTGGACAAGGATTTGATGGCAAGAAGGAGAAAGAGGTAGATGAATTATAAAAATCATATCACAAGGAGGTGGCGGAATTGGCAGCTATTTCGGTCAGTCAACTATTTCTGACAGTCACTCTGTGGACGTTCTTCGCTGGTCCTACGATTTCCTCAATGATCTTCTTGCTGTTCCTTGACCATACTGATATCACTGAGCAAAGTAACACGCCAAGCCCTTATCACCGACTTGTTCTCCATACTTTACAAAGAGAATAATATTCGACGACACCCCATATTTGAGATGATAAATTTGTATAATATTAACGCCAACTGTTTTCTAATAAATAATATATACATTTGAAACTTAATAGTATGCATGGAAAGCATGACCTGACATTTGTAAAATTATGATTGTAATTCAACAACTTTTGGATGAGTTGCCAATCATCGTTTTTGGTGCTTTTTTGAACACTGCCAAAACCGGCTCTTTTAACATTACACTCGTATAAATCAGTGAATTTATCCTCAAAAACTAGAATTTGCCTTCAAAAAGGCATAATTAACTGAGAAAAATTAAGGTGTGATAAGCGTTTCTTTTAATATTCCTGTTATTTTGTGAGTAATATACAAACTCGAGTGCACATAATTTCTACGGCAAAAGAAGCTGGTAGCTCGCAGGGTGATAGAAAGATATTATATATTGGCATACCACCTTGGTTTGCACGTAGGTTTTCAATTATAGTGGTAGTAGGAAATACAATTCTTCCTTAATGAGACATTTGGCGTCGTTAAATTCAGTGACAATTTCAGGGAGAGCGCTGTATTTGTGAACCTTATTGCCAAATCGCTTTTCCTTTACGTTGCATTCGAGCTGCCGCTAGGCATATTGTATACTGGAAGCATCTAGATACTCTATAAACCCTAGTACCTCACCGCAACAGTATTTTTCACACTAAGAAGGCATCGACATCAGGTTGTACATAAGTCATAAACGCGGTATATTAGATTTTTTTTATTTCAGTAGGTATGTGTAAGTGGGCAAAGGATAGTGACACGTAGAGTACCCAGAATTCGAGGTCTTACACAGGAACCAACAAAAGAGGCTGCAAAGCGAGTATCCAAAAAGGTACTGGGTTTTCAAGGGACTACGTAACGCGTTTTAAATGCCCAATGAGAATGATAACGCAAACATACTAAATGGCACCATGTATAAGGATATTTATGCCCGAGAATATGTTGCAAGTCAAAAATCTGTATGTGCTAACTAAGGAAAGAGACACCACCGTGGATAAGTAAGCATTTGCAGGCATGCATCCACAAATCCATCTACATCTACATGATACCCTGCAAGCCACCTCGAGGGTGTAGGGTAGCGCTACCGCTATGCGATGAGGAGTTAAATACAAAAATTCAAATAATTACATTTATAACGTAAACTAGGTTTCCCAGTGTCGATAATATAGCACCATCAGAACCGGTTAAAGAGGAAAATGGTAAATGTCACGTGAGAAAAGAAAATAGAACAGTAAAACGAGTCAGGTTATTTATGCCGATATAACTCGAGAAACTCCGCCTTGTTTTATGTTGCTTGAGATTATTTGCACCGTACAGAGTTAGGTGGAAAGATACAGTAACGCAATATAGTTTCCGCGATCAATAATTAAAAAAAGTTAAATATTTCACATACTTTGTGACGGTATTGATGAGGGTGCTTCTCTCAACAGGAAAGCTTGAAAAAGCGCCGTGTCCCGTTTCCCTCTTGGCACACGGCAGCTCCTAGCTCCAACTGCTAGGTTTTCCACGGCTGCTTGGTGAACGTAAGCACACGATACTTTCAGTAGTGACCAGAACGGAATTTCAGTGACGACTGCAGGCCTACTAAATATAGGTCTTCGTCGACTTGCGACAGGGTCGAATTATCTCTGTCAAACAATGCTGAATGTTCGTGTGCATCCCTCTGTGAGAATTCATTCCAGTAGGAAGCACGTTTTCCTAATACTTCGCGGGTTTCCAAAGAGACAGCAATAATGATGTTTGCGTAACCATAAACCGAGGACGGGCGTTGTTTAAGAAATGTGAGTCTGCATTTTAAGAAATATCTCTGCTGATCGGCGGCTGGTCTAAATTTATCTCCTCATACCGCGGAGTTATAACGGACGTTGAAAAAATAATTGAAAACTATTGTTTTAATATTCCAGCCTGCAAATAATTGAGTCACGGACGCAAGATAGTATCGACGATGAACATTTTATTTTGATTGTAATACGATTACTTATTGCTGTACTCTGTGAAACTTCATATTATATGTCGCTAGCTTTGACTCAATGAGACCTTTATGCACGGAAGTGTCTCTCTTTCGAAATGAATATTTGTATAGTCTTCGTTAAAAAGAGTGACTGGATTGGGAAACGTGTATTTCACCAAGTTGCTGTTTCTGAATGAATACCTATGATACTTCGTAACTGCTGATGATCAACCGTGAACCCAAAATCGCTTGATCCTGTTGTAGAACCATTTTGAAGTTGAAATTGGCTGTAATTTTTTCCCATATTTGATTCACAATTGATGATTATTTTTTCTGTGAAAAGAGGAACCTCACAGTGAGGATGCTTCCAATCCGTATGGAATGTAAATTCGACAATTATAATACCTAATTGTTAGCGAAATTGCGATGAAAGAGGCATTAAGTACATTTGACCAAGGGAGTAAAGGAAAGGAGGAAAACCTGTGTAGGAACGAAATTAATATGCTCAGGAATAACTGAAAAATCCTGGTGAGATAAGGATACGAGTAAAAAAAACAGTGGGACTTTCGCACCCTACCATATTTCTTTTACGCAAAAAGTTTGGATAGAGAAATCCCAGTTTGCTAGAGAACTAGATGCTGATTTTAAGTTCATTTGAAATGTTCAGTAATGGAGGGATGCGCTGCCTTCTTGTAGACGTAACAGACGTATCCCAGAGACCCCTTAGCCCTAGTGAATAGGTATATATTAGTAATAACATATGAAAACCATCAAAGTTCGGAAAGTCTCCTCCGTTAAACATGGTATTAATAGTCGTTTTATATGCTCCAGGGGGGTTGTATTGGAAACCGTTTGGATGAACTCGAATAAGTAACCAAAGAGTCACGTGGTACAAACAAGCATGGTTCGAAAATGTCGTGTATTTGAATCACTCGTAATCATTTCAATCATTCGTTTTTACTTGAATTTTTATTATATATTTTCAGTGTAGAGCCCCCGGATGTGAAAACTCAAGTAAAAACCAGTGATTGAGATTATTACGAGTGATCAAACACGCTGAAATTTGCAAACTAGTCGTCTTTGTACCACGTGAATCCTTGGTTACCTATTCGAGAAAATCTCGACGGTTTCAAACACAACCCCTCAGGGCACCCTGTCTGTGGAGTCCTCTGCTACTGCGAAGAATGGCGTGCAGTTCGCGCGGCGATGAGTCAACTACATGGTATGCTTAGTAAAATGGAAAGTGTTTTTAAATGAAACCACTGAATAATTAATTTTAAATATACAAAGAAAAATTAATCATCATGAGTTACCTGCATAAATATGCCTCCGATACTAGTTAATAAACTTTAACAGAGTGCAGCGTCTGCTTGTAAACGACCGCAGCACCACCTATTGGCTGGTAGAGGAAAGAGTGTCACGTCACACGATTCATTTACAGGAATGCAATTGTTTGCCGTCACGTTTCCGCACCGTTGATTTTTTCACTTTTTAATTAGAGAGGAAAAAAACTTAACGTCATTTAAAAATCGAACGGCTTAAAAGAAGTACTCCATAGTTAATAAGCTTTCGATTAAGACAATAAAAAATAATAAGAAACTACCCTACTAATTAATCCTGATTCTCCATATTCTTGCCTCAGGCGTGTCTCCCGAATATCTTGGAATTTTAAACGACCATTATTCCGTATTAATTACCGATTGACTTAGCTGTGCGACACGAGCCGTTGGCGGCCTCGTACATGTCTCTTCCCCTGAGCGCCTTCAATGTTTTGCCTCCCACTCTATCCCCTCCTCTGGCTGCCAGCCTTTTCTTATCTTCCCCTCACTTAGCCTGCCCTCCCACTTCCCCCTCGAGAATGAATGGCACCGAGACTTATCCACGGCCAACAACAATGCCTCTCGTACATGAACGTGTACGCCCTTTCTTGATGACATGGCGTCAGTGCCGTCGAATGTGCTTTGTTTCTGTTCAATGCACGCTTCAATGGCCCAGGTGTTAGTCGAAGCACTTTCAGATAGCGATTCAAGGAAACGCGAACTTCCTAAAGGCCGTTTTACACGGTAATTGAAACTGCGCAAGTTGATGTTGATTGCGTTTGAGCAGTCCTCTGCGAAAGTCCGTGACGTAAAGAATTGCGAGGACGATTGCTTGACAGCTTTACACGGTGCAATCGTCGGTGCATTATGTCAGTATTACAATATACCATTTAGTAGCGGTAATACCGTCAATATATCCATAACGTCAAGATCTGTTAAGTACGATCTAATTGCACGTGAAAGATGCGATGAATTACCACCACTTTAAATATTTTTTAACCCATAGTCTAAACATAATAGTGAAGACCCTAGTCCCGTATACTTAGCCCAAAATTTGCACCACAAACGGACGGATGTGGGCCAAGGTAACAGGTTCTTCCTTTACGTACGAAATGTAAGCTTCCACGTGATTAATCGCCCAGCTCATTATTATTGCACTGTATTCACTACCTAAGGAGTTGAGTGCAAAAAAAAGCACCCAACTCAATCATCAACAACCTATTTAATTTACTAAAATTCCCCAGGCCGTTCGTTGCCGCTATATCTACACCATCTAGTGAGAGAAATAAACTTCAAACTTGTGCGAACACATGTATCAGATTAGAACATGTTCTAATTTGCTCGCAAGCGTTCGCGCAGTGGCGTTGCCTGTCCTCGCAAGTCGTCGCTTTACACGGTGTAATATTTCTTGCGCAAGTGTTCTTGCAAGAGCCTGCGCAGTATCAATGACCGTGTAAAACGGCCTTAAGACCTCAAATAATTGAAAGCTCCTTGCTTTTCCACTTGTAATGGTGGAATGACGCATTACGTGTTAATTGTGCATTCACGTCGTTCACAGTAATATCTCCGTGTGCGTAAAAAACGAATCATATTACTCTAAAGCGAATGTAAATTGAATTGTTAAAATATGTGTAGTCATTGTAAAGCTACATATATTTCTACAGAGAATCAATTGAGATACGCCTATATGGATGAAATGTTCAGAGTTTATTATAAACAAAAGTGATGCTATAGTTTCTCTTTTTTATGGTGACTACATTTGTGAGTGAAAGGTGTTAGTTATTCATATTGTATGCGTCTGCGTCATGTGACTCTAAACATCTAACAACAATTTCCTTTCTTCCCCTTCTATCGCAAATTTGATTTGATTCATCCTAGAATAAAATTTCTTTATAAGGGAGTAGGTTGACAGGGGAGGGAGGTGATGGAGGGAGGATGGGGGTTTGGAGGGTAGGGTGAGGGGCTGGAGGGAGGGGGAGTGGCTAGAGGAAAGGGGTGATGGTAGGGGGCGGTTATGGGTGGAGGGGGTTACGGGAAGGAGGGGGTGAGTGGCTGTGGAAGGGGAGGGATGGAGGGGTTAGAGGTGAGTTGAAACAAAGAAGGGGAACTATGCAGAGTATCCCTTACTGTGCTCTCATAGAAATTACAGAAGTTTTAACAATTGTATTGGTTTTAGCAAAAAGTAATATTCAGAGCATGCCTTATTGGTAAATTATAAAGTACTCTCATTACGAATCCTAATCGAAACCATGGATTGCTTGACCAACAATTTCCAAATGTTATCTCCACCAAGGAAAAAACTGGTTCCTATGTGAGGTATTTAACTTCACATCGGGGGAGAGCTCTATTTGTAGAAAATAATTGCCAGAGCGCATTTATTTAACGTTCAGTTCGAGCTAACACTTAACACATTGCATTTCAGAATCCTTAGTTTGCTTAGTAAAAACTAACACCACACCGCTACGGATTAAAGCAATTTAACATAACAGCGCATAATCTGGAGTCTTCTACCAATGCAACTTTTAATGCAAGTTTTGAATATTTTAAGGAGCTTATAAAACGATACGAAAACCATAACGTGAAATTAGGGCAGCATGAGAAAAGTGCGTCTGCTTATCATCAAATAGCCCATATTTTTATTTCAGAATTTTCTGCCATGATTGAAGAAAGGGGTTATTTGCCTTAACCTACTTTGAACGTCAATGAGACAGCCTTGTTCTGGAAAAAGATGAAAAGGATAACCGATATTTCTACGTAGGAACAATGAGAACCAGGATTTAAGGCCACTAAGCATCGCCTTACACTGTTTTTTTTTAATATTTCAGGTGTCTTAAATTGTAGGCCGATACATGCTAGTGCTGAAAATCTAAAGTTTTAAAGGAAAAAATCTAAGTAGTCTTACTTGTGCATTGGAAATAAAATCAAAATGATTGGGTGAACGCAGCTTTGTGTACAGATGGGTCAACTTTTGCTTCGTTTCCGAGATTTAAAAAGAGCAACTTGAATTTTAAGGCGCTGCTAACACATGATATCCAGTTCTTCTGCAATATACTGGCGAAAACATTGAGTACTGTTTCTCCCTCTAAGTACGACATCCATTGACAACCACTGGATCAAGGAATTAAAAAATAACCTTCAAATCCTACCACACTAGGCGCACTTTTGCGAGACGGCTGAAGGCCTTTGAGGTTAACCCCTTTCCTTGATCATGATTTTTTGGCCTTCATTCAAAATCATGGATGCAACTAACATCATATTGTATTCATGGAATGAAGTGAAGGAGTCGACATTGAATACTGAATACTATGCCCGAGAATATGTTGCAAGTCAAAAATTTGTATGTGCTAACTAAGGAAAGAGACACCACCGTGGATAAGTAAGCATTTGCAGGCATGCATCCACAAATCCATCTACATCTACATGATACCCTGCAAGCCACCTCGAGGGTGTGTGGTAGCGCTACCGCTATGCGATGAGGAGTTAAATACAAAAATTCAAATAATTACATTTATAACGTAAACTAGGTTTCCCAGTGTCGATATTATAGCACCATCAGAACAGGTTAAAGAGGAAAATGGTAAATGTCATGTGAGAAAAGAAAATAGAACAGTAAAACGAGTCAGGTTATTTATGCCGATATAACTCGAGAAACTCCGCCTTGTTTTATGTTGCTTGAGATTATTTGCACCGTACAGAGTTAGGTGGAAAGATACAGTAACGCAATATAGTTTCCGCGATCAATAATTAAAAAAAGTTAAATATTTCACATACTTTGTGACGGTATTGATGAGGGTGCTTCTCTCAACAGGAAAGCTTGAAAAAGGGCCGTGTCCCGTTTCCCTCTTGGCACACGGCAGCTCCTAGCTCCAACTGCTAGGTTTTCCACGGCTGCTTGGTGAACGTAAGCACACGATACTTTCAGTAGTGACCAGAACGGAATTTCAGTGACGACTGCAGGCCTACTAAATATAGGTCTTCGTCGACTTGCGACAGGCTCGAATTATCTCTGTCAAACAATGCTGAATGTTCGTGTGCATCCCTCTGTGAGAATTCATTCCAGTAGGAAGCACGTTTTCCTAATACTTCGCGGGTTTCCAAAGAGACAGCAATAATGATGTTTGCGTAACCATAAACCGAGGACGGGCGTTGTTTAAGAAATGTGAGTCTGCATTTTAAGAAATATCTCTGCTGATCGGCGGCTGGTCTAAATTTATCTCCTCATACCGCGGAGTTATAACGGACGTTGAAAAAATAATTGAAAACTATTGTTTTAATATTCCAGCCTGCAAATAATTGAGTCACGGACGCAAGATAGTATCGACGATGAACATTTTATTTTGATTGTAATACGATTAATTTATGCTGTACTCTGTGAAACTTCATATTATATGTCGCTAGCTTTGACTCAATGAGACCTTTATGCACGGAAGAGTCTCTCTTTCGAAATAAATATTTGTATAGTCTTCGTTAAAAACAGTGACTGGATTGGGAAACGTGTATTTCACCAAGTTGCTGTTTCTGAATGAATACCTATGATACTTCGTAACTGCTGATGGTCAACCGTGAACCCAAAATCGTTTGATCCTGTTGTAGAACCATTTTAAAGTATAAAGTAGCTGTAATTTAATCCCATATTTGATTCACAATTGATGATTATTTTTTCTGTGAAAAGTGGAACCTCACAGTGAGGATGCTTGCAATCCGTATGGAATCTAAATTCGACAATTATAATACCTAATTGTTAGCGAAATTGCGATGAAAGAGGCATTAAGTACATTTGACCAAGGGAGTAAAGGAAAGGAGGAAAACCTGTGTAAGAACGAAATTATTATGCTCAGGAATAACTGAAAAATCCTGGTGAGATAAGGATACGAGTAAAAAAACAGTGGGAAAAGGGGCCGATTTTCAACCGAAGACATTACAGCCACGGAATCGATTGGCAACATGTGTGCATGGGGTGATGAGCGATATAAAAGTGAGAATAAACTATAAAAGGTTTCCATTGTTGTCTATTTTAATGATAGTCGTACATAAGTAGTGATTAAATAAGTACGTAGAGCATGTATAACACCTTTCATGGAGGCGATCAGAAGTGATGTATCGTAGTGAATTAATTATTTTATGAAACAATGTTATTATTATTAAGTCAGCTTCAAAATTTAAAATCGCCTTTTTTTTCTAAAGCTCGATGAACTATTGGGCATGGACTCTAAACACAGACT
This sequence comes from Platycnemis pennipes, assembly GCA_933228895.1. NCBI lineage: Eukaryota > Metazoa > Arthropoda > Insecta > Odonata > Platycnemididae > Platycnemis > Platycnemis pennipes. The sequence goes on from OW121846.1 coordinate 31,345,608, forward strand.
ATTCTCTAGAATAGAAGAATTTTAGAAGAAGACGTGGAAGAATATTGAAAAATTTTACAGGTGCTAATAAGCGGGCAATTAAGTGTAGACTATTTCAGGAGAGGGAAGAAAGCTAATGGCGGAAATAAGGAGAGCGCGGAGTACGTTAACAGCTCTATCATGCAGTGCGAGCCACCGATAAGGTGTGTGGCAGAAAGGGAATCTCACATATGCCTGCATTTAAATCAAGAGGTCCAATCTTATATTAATTATTACAATACTGCCCAAAATATCTTCATTTAAATAAAATACTCCTAAAATACTAGTCGATTGTAATAATAAAGAAGCATGTAGTACCTAAGGCTATTATTGAATGAACAATTCTAGGCATGCGAAGAGAAGATGGATGCAAAAAAACATAGATTTAACAAAGCCTGAAGATATTCAAGGAGCCAGCTGAATTGATGAGGTAATCGTAAAGAGATGAAGCAGTTTGTAAAATGCTATGCAACGCAAATAGTGATACAAAATCTACATATACCGTAACCCGGAGAAAACTACTAAATGTTATAATGCTGTATTCTATAGACAATAGGGCAGTTTTATTCATCAAAAAAACAGAATTCATTGATTTCTTTTCGCACCCTACCATATTTTTTTTACGCAAAAAGTTTGGATAGAGAAATCCCAGTTTGCTAGAGAACTAAATGTTGATTTTAAGTTCATTTGAAAAGTTCAGTAATGGAGGGATGCTCTGCTTTCTTGTAGACGTAACAGACGTATCCCAGTCCCCTTAGCTCTAGTGAATAGGTATATATTAGTAATAGCATATGAAGACCATCAAAGTTTGGTAAGTCTCCTCCGTTAAACATGGTATTAATAGTCGTTTTTATGCTCCAGGGGGGTTGTATTGGAAACCGTTGGGATGAACTCGAATAAGTAACCTAGGAGTCACGTGGTACAAACAAGCATGGTTCGAAAATTTCGTGTATTTGAATCACTCGTAATCATTTCAATCATTCGTTTTTACTTGAGTTTTTATTGTATATTTTCAGTGTGGAGCCCCCGGATGTGAAAACTCAAGTAAAAACCAGTGATTGAGATTATTACGAGTGATCAAACACGCTGAAATTTGCAAACTAGTCGTCTTTGTACCACGTGAATCCTTGGTTACCTATTCGAGAAAATCTCGACGGTTTCAAACACAACCCCTCAGGGCACCCTGTCTGTGGAGTCCTCTGCTACTGCGAAGAATGGCGTGCAGTTCGCGCGGCGATGAGTCAACTTCACGGTATGCTTAGTAAAATGGAAATTGTTTTTAAATGAAACCACTGAATAATTAATTTTAAATATGCAAAGAAAAATTAATCATCATGAGTTACCTGCATAAATATGCTCCCGATACTAGTTAACAAACTTTAACAGAGTGCAGCGTCTGCTTGTAAACGACCGCAGCACCACCTATTGGCTGGTAGAGGAAAGAGTGTCACTTCACACGATTCATTTACAGGCATGCAATTGTTTGCCGTCACGTTTCCGCACCATTGATTTTTTCACTTTTTAATTAGAGAGGAAAAAAACTTAACGTCGTTTAAAAATCGAACGGCTTAAAAGAAGTACTCCATAGTTAATAAGCTTTCGATTAAGACAATAAAAAATAATAGGAAACTACCCTACTAATTAATCCTGATTCTCCATATTCTTGCCTCAGGCGTGTCTCCCGAATATCTTGGAATTTTAAAGGACCATTATTCCGTATTAACTACCGATTGACTTAGCTGTGCGACACGAGCCGTTGGCGGCCTCGTACATGTCTCTTCCCATGAGCGCCTTCAATGTGGTGCCCCCCACTCTATCCCCTCCTCCTGCTGCCAGCCTTTTCTTATCTTCCCCTCGCTTAGCCTGCCCTCCCACTTCCCCCTCGAGAATGAATGGCACCGAGACTTATCCACGGCCAACAACAATGCCTCTCGTACATGAACGTGTACGCCCTTTCTTGATGACATGGCGTCAGTGCCGTCGAATGTGCTTTGTTTCTGTTCAATGCACGCTTCAATGGCCCAGGTGTTAGTCGAAGCACTTTCAGATAGCGATTCAAGGAAACGCGAACTTCCTAAAGGCCGTTTTACACGGTAATTGAAACTGCGCAAGTTGATGTTGATTGCGTTTGAGCAGTCCTCTGCGAAAGTCCGTGACGTACAGAATTGCGAGGACGATTGCTTGACAGCTTTACACGGTGCAATCGTCGGTGCATTATGTCAGTATTACAATATACCATTCAGTAGCGGTATAACCGTCAATATATCATAAACGTCAAGATCTGTTAAGTACGAATTAATTGCACGTGAAAGATGCGATGAATTACCACCACTTTAAATATTTTTTAACCCATAGTCTAAACATTATAGTGAAGACCCTAGTCCCGTATACTTAGCCCAAAATTTGCACCACAAACGAACGGATGTGGGCCAAGGTAACAGGTTCTTCCTTTACGTACGAAATGTAAGCTTCCACGTGATTAATCGCCCAGCTCATTATTATTAAACTTTATTCACTACCTAAGGAGTTGAGTGCAAAAAAAGCACCCAACTCAATCATCAACAACCTATTTAATTGCTAAAATTCCCCAGGCCGTTCGTTGCCGCTACATCTGCACCATCTAGTGAGAGAAATAAACTTCAAACTTGCGCGAACACATGTATCAGATTAGAACATGTTCTAATTTGCTCGCAAGCGTTCGCGCAGTGGCACTGTCTGTCCTCGCAAGTCGTCGCTTTACACGGTGTAATATTTCTTGCGCAAGTGTTCTTGCAAGAGCCTGCGCAGTATCAATGACCGTGTAAAACGGCCTTAAGACCTCAAATAATTGAAAGCTCCTTGCTTTTCCACTTGTAATGGTGGAATGACGCATTACGTGTTATTTGTGCATTCACGTCGTTCACAGTAATATCTCCGTGTGCGTAAAAAACGAATCATATTACTCTAAAGCGAATGTAAATTGAAGTGTTAAAATATGTGTAGTCATTGTAAAGCTACATATATTTCTACAGATCATCAATTGAGATACGCCTATATGGATGAAAAGTTCAGTTTATTATAAACGAAAATGATGCTATATTTTCTCTTTTTTATGGTGACTACATTTGTGAGTGAAAGGTGTTAGTTATTCATATTGTATGCGTCTGCGTCATGTGACTCTAATCATCTAACAACAATTTCCTTTCTTCCCCTTCTATCGCAAATTTGATTTGATTCATCCTAGAATAAAATTTCTTTATAAGGGAGTAGGTTGACAGGGGAGGGAGGTGATGGAGGGAGGATGGGGGTTTGGAGGGTAGGGTGAGGGGCTGGAGGGAGGGGGAGGGGCTAGAGGAAAGGGGTGATGGTAGGGGGCGGTTATGGATGGAGGGGGTTACGGGAAGGAGGGGGTGAGTGGCGGTGGAAGGGGAGCGATGGAGGGGTTAGAGGTGAGTTGAAACAAAAAAGGGGAACTATGCAGAGTATCCCTTACTGTGCTCTCATAGAAATTACAGAAGTTTTAACAATTGTATTGGTTTTAGCAAAAAGTAATATTCAGAGCATGCTTCGTTGGTAAATTATAAATTACTCTCATTACGAATCCTAATCGAAACTATGGATTGCTTGACCAACAATTTCCAAATGTTATCTCCACCAAGGAATGAACATGTTCCTATGTGAGACATTTAACTTCACATCGGGGGAGTGCTCTTTTTGTAGAAAATAATTGCCAGAGCGCATTATTTAACGTTCAGTTCGAGCTACCACTTAACACATTGCATTTCAGAATCCTTAGTTTGCTTAGTAAAAACTAACACCACACCGCTACGGATTAAAGCAATTTAACATAACAGCGCATAATCTGGAGTCTTCTACCAGTGCAACTTTTAATGCAAGTTTTGAATGTTTTAAGGAGCTTATAAATCGATACAAGAACCATAACGTGAAATTAGGGCAGCATGAGAAAAGTGCGTCTGCTTATCATCAAATAGCCCATATTTTTATTTCAGAATTTTCTGCCATGATTGAAGAAAGGGGTTATCTGCCTTCACCTACTTTGAACGTCAATGAGGCAGCCTTGTTCTGGAAAAAGATGAAAAGGATAACCGATATTTCTACGTAGGAACGATGAGAACCAGGATTTAAGGCCACTAAGCATCGCCTTACACTGTTTTTTTTAATATATCAGGTTGCTTAAATTGTAGGCCGATACATGCTAGTGCTGAAAATCTTGAGTTTTAAAGGAAAAAATCTAAGTAGTCTTACTTGTGCATTGGAAATAAAATCAAAATGATTGGGTGAACGCAGCTTTGTGTACAGATGGGTCAACTTTTGCTTCGTTTCCGAGATTTAAAAAGAGCAACTTGAATTTTAAGGCGCTGCTAACACATGATATCCAGTTCGTCTGCAATATACTGGCGAAAACATTGAGTACTGTTTCTCCCTCTAAGTACGACATCCATTGACAACCACTGGATCAAGGAATAAAAAAATAACCTTCAAATCCTACCACACTAGGCGCACTTTTGCGAGACGGCTGAAGGCGTCTGAGGTTAACCCCAATCCTTGATCATGATTTTTTGGCCTTCATTCAAAATCATGGATGCAACTAACATCATATTGTATTCATGGAATGAAGTGAAGGAGTCTACATTGAATACTGAATACTATGCCCGAGAATATGTTGCAAGTCAAAAATCTGTATGTGCTAACTAAGGAAAGAGACACCACCGTGGATAAGTAAGCATTTGCAGGCATACATCCACAAATCCATCTACATCTACATGATACCCTGCAAGCCACCTCGAGGGTGTGAGGTAGCGCTACCGCTATGCGATGAGGAGTTAAATACAAAAATTCAAATAATTACATTTATAACGTAAACTAGGTTTCCCAGTGTCGATATTATAGCACCATCAGAACAGGTTAAAGAGGAAAATGGTAAATGTCACGTGAGAAAAGAAAATAGAACAGTAAAACGAGTCAGGTTATTTATGCCGATATAACTCGAGAAACTCCGCCTTGTTTTATGTTGCTTGAGATTATTTGCACCGTACAGAGTTAGGTGGAAAGATACAGTAACGCAATATAGTTTCCGCGATCAATAATTAAAAAAAGTTAAATATTTCACATACTTTGTGACGGTATTGATGAGGGTGCTTCTCTCAACAGGAAAGCTTGAAAAAGGGCCGTGTCCCGTTTCCCGCTTGGCACACGGCAGCTCCTAGCTCCAACTGCTAGGTTTTCCACGGCTGCTTGGTGAACGTAAGCACACGATACTTTCAGTAGTGACCAGAACGGAATTTCAGTGACGACTGCAGGCCTACTAAATATAGGTCTTCGTCGACTTGCGACAGGGTCGAATTATCTCTGTCAAACAATGCTGAATGTTCGTGTGCATCCCTCTGTGAGAATTCATTCCAGTAGGAAGCACGTTTTCCTAATACTTCGCGGGTTTCCAAAGAGACAGCAATAATGATGTTTGCGTAACCATAAACCGAGGACGGGCGTTGTTTAAGAAATGTGAGTCTGCATTTTAAGAAATATCTCTGCTGATCGGCGGCTGGTCTAAATTTATCTCCTCATACCGCGGAGTTATAACGGACGTTGAAAAAATAATTGAAAACTATTGTTTTAATATTCCAGCCTGCAAATAATTGAGTCACGGACGCAAGATAGTATCGACGATGAACATTTTATTTTGATTGTAATACGATTAATTATTGCTGTACTCTGTGAAACTTCATATTAAATGTCGCTAGCTTTGACTCAATGAGACCTTTATGCACGGAAGTGTCCCTCTTTCGAAATGAATATTTGTATAGTCTTCGTTAAAAACAGTGACTGGATTGGGAAACGTGTATTTCACCAAGTTGCTGTTTCTGAATGAATACAAATGATACTTCGTAACTGCTGATGGTCAACCGTGAACCCAAAATCGCTTGATCCTGTTGTAGAACCATTTTAAAGTATAAAGTAGCTGTAATTTTTTCCCATATTTGATTCACAATTGATGATTATTTTTTCTGTGAAAAGAGGAACCTCACAGTGAGGATGCTTCCAATCCGTATGGAATGTAAATTCGACAATTATAATACCTAATTGTTAGCGAAATTGCGATGAAAGAGGCATTAAGTACATTTGACCAAGGGAGTAAAGGAAAGGAGGAAAACCTGTGTAAGAACGAAATTATTATGCTCAGGAATAACTGAAAAATCCTGGTGAGATAAGGATACGAGTAAAAAAACAGTGGGAAAAGGGGCCGATTTTCAACCGAAGACATTACAGCCACGGAATCGATTGGCAACATGTGTGCATGGGGTGATGAGCGATATAAAAGTGAGAATAAACTATAAAAGGTTTCCATTGTTGTCTATTTTAATGATAGTCCTACATAAGTAGTGATTAAATAAGTACGTAGAGCATGTATAACACCTTTCATGGAGGCGATCAGAAGTGATGTATCGTAGTGAATTAATTATTTTATGAAACAATGTTATTATTATTAAGTCAGCTTCAAAATTTAAAATCGCCTTTTTTTTCTAAAGCTCGATGAACTATTGGGCATGGACTCTAAACACAGACTATTCTCTAGAATAGAAGAATTTTAGAAGTAGACGTGGAAGAATATTGAAAAATTTTACAGGTGCTAATAAGCGGGCGATTAAGTGTAGACTATTTCAGGAGAGGGAAGAAAGCTAATGGCGGAAATATAGAGAGCGCGGAGTACGTTAACAGCTCTATCATGCAGTGCGAGCCACCGATAAGGTGTGTGGCAGAAAGGGAATCTCACATATGCCTGCATTTAAATCAAGAGGTCCAATCTTATATTAATTATTACAATACTGCCCAAAATATCTTCATTTAAATAAAATACTCCTAAAATACTAGTCGATTGTAATAATAAAGAAGCATGTAGTACCTAAGGCTATTATTGAATGAGCAATTCTAGGCATGCGAAGAGAAGATGGATGCAAAAAAACATAGATTTAACAAAGCCTGAAGATATTCAAGGAGCCAGCTGAATTGATGAGGTAATCGTAAAGAGATTAAGCAGTTTGTAAAATGCTTTGCAACGCAAATAGTGAAACAAAATCTACATATACTGTAATGGTACGACCATTACACAATGCTCCCTGGCCCGACCGCATTCCTCCCCCCCCCCCCTTCACACCCTCACCCCACCCCCTCTAGACTCGACCCGTGGAGGAGGGTGAGACTGAGTGAAAGCGGGAGTGAATGAGTCACCAAAATCAAGTGAGGTGATATGGGCCTGTGGCCACGGTGGCCTATAACCCCAGTGCAACCCCCACCCACATCGAGAACCCCCCCCACCCCATCGTCATCCCCGGGGATATAAAAGCCGGCAGCAGCAACGCCCGACAGGAGATTCCCCAAAAAGTGAGCCACGGGCGAAGTTGTGCCCGTTCGCCAGGGCGGACGAGTTGAGGAGATTACCAAAAAGTGAGCCACGGGCGAAGTTGTGCCCGTCGCCAGGGTGGACGAGTTGAGGAGATTCCCAAAAGTGAGCCACGGGCGAGGCTTGCGCCGTCACCGGGCCAGACAGGGTGAGGAGAGTGTTCGCGGACGACCGGAGAGCTCCAGGACTAGGCCGTCGCCGTGAGGCCAATAATGGTGTGTGTTGATGAATGAAAAAGTGTGTGCGTCGTCTTCTTCCGCGGGTCGGGAGGCGAGGCTCCCTATCACCCCGATCCCCACCACATTCCTTCCAGACCCTTCATACGTTTCGCCCCGGCGGTAAAGCCAGGGAGCGCGTAAAAGAACAACAAAAATTGCACAAGGTCGGGAACCCCTTCGCGAAGGATTCGCGAAGATTTTTTTTTATTTTTTGTACATGTTTCTTTCGGCCCAAAAAAAATTTCATCCGGGCGGGCCGTTGAACCATTACATCTGGCGCCCGAGCAGGGACCCGATTGTTGTTTATTGTCGTTAATTTTTCACGTGTGTGAGTGGCATTTAGTCACGGGAAACGCATGATTGAGGGTTAAGACGGAAGGAAGTTTTATTTCGCATTATTTGGGAATTTGGACTGGCAGTAAAATGAGTAATAGAAAGAAGGAAACGAAGTATATGGAGGGACGGAGGATCGATGAGACGGAGGTTTCGGACAATAGTGGGGACGGTGAGGCAAGTGAGGTAGGAGTAGTCGGAGATGAATCGGCCGCTTGGTCGACTACTAGTTTCAAGTCCTTACCGGCCTCACCGGATTCGAACGATCTTATGTCAGAATTCAAAAGATACTTACTTTCTGAGAAGGAGGAGAGGCGAAGGGAGGAAGAAGCGAAGGAGGAAAAGAGACAGAGGGAGAAGGAGAAGAGGCGAAGGGAGGAAGAGGCGAAGGAAGAAAGAAGAGATCGACAGTTCAGGGAAATGTTGCAAATGATGAACGGTAAGATAGAAAACGCGAAAACAGAAATTAAAGGGGAAGTAGAGAGTATTCGCGAGAATTTGACGCAAACCATTGAGGTAAAGGAACAGGAAGCCATAACGAGGGAGACGGGTTTAAAGGCTCAAATAAATCAAATATCCGATGAATTTATCGCAGAGAAAGTAGAGGCGGCCCGACGCGAAGAAAATTTAGCTCAAAGGTTGAACAGGCTAAGTGACAGGGTGGGGCGCACGGAGCAAATAGGCAGCAGCCAGGTTATAACAACCGCGGTTGCTCCGCCCAATATCGGCCTAATTAAACCAATATTTAGAGGTAGAGCGGATCAAAACCCCCAAATATTCGTGAGTGAAGCAGAGGAGTATTTGAAACTGCTCGCTATCCCACTTGTTAAATGGCCATATCTTTTTCTAAGTATGATGGAGGGAAATGCTCGATTGTGGAGAAATGCCTTATTTCCAGTGCCTGGAACGTACGAAGAACTTAAACAAAAGTTTTTGCAGAGATATTGGGGTGAGAATGCGCGGTATGAATATCGAGCTAAAGTAATGACGGGGTACTATTCGCGTGCGAGGGACGGCAAAATGAGTGAACATGCGATGAAAAAGATTGCGTCAGCTAGATCTTGTGAGCCCCCGATTTGTGATGAGGAACTTAAATTCTTTCTCACACGCCAATTCCCTCCGTGGGTGCGAAACCTTTTAAGAAGCGCGGAGCCGATGGACTTGGAGAAACTAGTCATTCTGTTAGAATATTACGACGAAAGCGTAGAGGAGGGGCAGAATGCTAGGCCGCCGCCAAGGGAGAGGCCACAGTGTGTAAACGCAATGCAATGGTCAGGAGGGGCAAACACCAGTCGAAGAGAATGGCAGAGAAACAGTCGATGGAGAGGGACAAACAGGTCGGAAGCGAATAACGTGAGGGATACCATAAGGGAGCAAGTAAATGATTCACAATCCCCAGGCGCGAGGGAGGAAACGATTGCTGACCCCCAGGTTAGGAGCCGAGTACAAAGCACGGAACGGGAAAACTAGAAGGGTCCGAGTCGAATAGTCTCGCCGGCGCGGATCCCGAAGTGAAAGAGACAGTGGAGATAGTGGCTACCGTCATTTTAGAAGGGAATCCATTAGATGACCTTATGGCGGAAGAAGGGGCAGCTCTCCCGCGGAGGGAATGCCCCCAAATCAAAGTCAACTGTATGGGAGAGACGGCGTTAGCATTGATTGACACCGGGAGCGAGGTTTCCGCAATTGAGGAAGAATTCTTTAAGAAGCCTCTAGAAATAAATCCGAAAATAGCGGTATTGCCGTTAAACAAAAGTTTTTTGATTTGTGCAAACAGAGGAACGGAACTTCAAATTGGTCGGAAACCAAGGCGCGAAGATGAGATTGTTAAACTGCTAACGCGGCAACAAGAATCGAATGAAAAAAATCAGCAGCTCGCGAGAGTTCATATAGAATTGGCAGGTCGAAAAAGAAAAGAACAGCAAAGTGCCAAGGGACATCAATTCAGGGTGGGAGAAAAAGTCCTCCTGAAAACCCCTCGGTCATCCGATTCAAAACAAAAATTATTTCACAAATTTTTTCATTTATATACGGGCCCTTTTCGCATTTCTCGCCAGGCGGGGCCAAACTCGTGTCACCTGTCTGATCGGGATGGAAAAGAAGTCGGAATTTATAATTACGGGAATTTAAAAGTATATCACGAACCTATGTAATGTAAAGAGGTTTTTTTTTTGTTTTCAAAAAGTTAGATTTCGTTTTGTTTACGTGCGAGTCGCCGTAACGTTTGGGTTTGTTTTCTTTGTTTGTTAGTAAACTGCGGATCCTTCTCTTCTTGAAGAGCGGCATCCACAGTTTAGGGAGGGGCAATGTAATGGTACGACCATTACACAATGCTCCCTGGCCCGACCGAATTCCTCCCCCCCCCCCCCTTCACACCCTCACCCCACCCCCTCTAGACTCGACCCGTGGAGGAGGGTGAGACTGAGTGAAAGCGGGAGTGAATGAGTCACCAAAATCAAGTGAGGTGATATGGGCCTGTGGCCACGGTGGCCTATAACCCCAGTGCAACCCCCACCCACATCGAGAAGCCCCCCCACCCCATCGTCATCCCCGGGGATATAAAAGCCGGCAGCAGCAACGCCCGACAGGAGATTCCCCAAAAAGTGAGCCACGGGCGAAGTTGTGCCCGTTCGCCAGGGCGGACGAGTTGAGGAGATTACCAAAAAGTGAGCCACGGGCGAAGTTGTGCCCGTCGCCAGGGTGGACGAGTTGAGGAGATTCCCAAAAGTGAGCCACGGGCGAGGCTTGCGCCGTCACCGGGCCAGACAGGGTGAGGAGAGTGTTCGCGGACGACCGGAGAGCTCCAGGACTAGGCCGTCGCCGTGAGGCCAATAATGGTGTGTGTTGCTGAATGAAAAAGTGTGTGCGTCGTCTTCTTCCGCGGGTCGGGAGGCGAGGCTCCCTATCACCCCGATCCCCACCACATTCCTTCCAGACCCTTCATACGTTTCGCCCCGGCGGTAAAGCCAGGGAGCGCGTAAAAGAACAACAAAAATTGCACAAGGTCGGGAACCCCTTCGCGAAGGATTCGCGAAGATTTTTTTTTATTTTTTGTACATGTTTCTTTCGGCCCAAAAAAAATTTCATCCGGGCGGGCCGTTGAACCATTACAATACCGTAACCCGGAGAAAACTACTAAATGTTATAATGCTGTATTCTATAGAAAATAGGGCAGTTTTATTCATCAAAAAAACAGAATTCATTGATTTCTTTTCGCACCCTACCATATTTTTTTTACGCAAAATTTTGGATAGAGAAATCCCAGTTTGCTAGAGAACTAGATGTTGATTTTAAGTTCATTTGAAAAGTTCAGTAATGGAGGGATGCGCTGCCTTCTTGTAGACGTAACAGACGTATCCCAGACCCCTTAGCTCTAGTGAATAGGTATATATTAATAGTCGTTTTATATGCTCCAGGAGGGTTGTCTTGGAAACCGTTGGGATGAACTCGAATAAGTAACCTAGGAGTCACGTGGTACAAACAAGCATGGTTCGAAAATTTCGTGTATTTGAATCACTCGTAATCATTTCAATCATTCGTTTTTACTTGAGTTTTTATTATATATTTTCAGTGTAGAGCCCCCGGATGTGAAAACTCAAGTAAAAACCAGTGATTGAGATTATTACGAGTGATCAAACACGCTGAAATTTGCAAACTAGTCGTCTTTGTACCACGTGAATCCTTGGTTACCTATTCGAGAAAATCTCGACGGTTTCAAACACAACCCCTCAGGGCACCCTGTCTGTGGAGTCCTCTGCTACTGCGAAGAATGGCGTGCAGTTCGCGCGGCGATGAGTCAACTACATGGTATGCTTAGTAAAATGGAAAGTGTTTTTAAATGAAACCACTGAATAATTTATTTTAAATATGCAAAGAAAAATTAATCATCATGAGTTACCTGCATAAATATGCTCCCGATACTAGTTAACAAACTTTAACAGAGTGCAGCGTCTGCTTGTAAACGACCGCAGCACCACCTATTGGCTGGTAGAGGAAAGAGTGTCACTTCACACGATTCATTTACAGGCATGCAATTGTTTGCCGTCACGTTTCCGCACCATTGATTTTTTCACTTTTTAATTAGAGAGGAAAAAAACTTAACGTCGTTTAAAAATCGAACGGCTTAAAAGAAGTACTCCATAGTTAATAAGCTTTCGATTAAGACAATAAAAAATAATAGGAAACTACCCTACTAATTAATCCTGATTCTCCATATTCTTGCCTCAGGCGTGTCTCCCGAATATCTTGGAATTTTAAACGACCATTATTCCGTATTAATTACCGATTGACTTAGCTGTGCGACACGAGCCGTTGGCGGCCTCGTACATGTCTCTTCCCATGAGCGCCTTCAATGTGGTGCCTCCCACTCTATCCCCTCCTCCTGCTGCCAGCCTCTTCTTATCTTCCCCTCGCTTAGCTCGCCCTCCCACTTCCCCCTCGAGAATGAATGGCACCGAGACTTATCCACGGCCAACAACAATGCCTCTCGTACATGAACGTGTACGCCCTTTCTTGATGACATAGCGTCAGTGCCGTCGAATGTGCTTTGTTTCTGTTCAATGCACGCTTCAATGGCCCAGGTGTTAGTCGAAGCACTTTCAGATAGCGATTCAAGGAAACGCGAACTTCCTAAAGGCCGTTTTACACGGTAATTGAAACTGCGCAAGTTGATGTTGATTGCGTTTGAGCAGTCCTCTGCGAAAGTCCGTGACGTAAAGAATTGCGAGGACGATTGCTTGACAGCTTTACACGGTGCAATCGTCGGTGCATTATGTCAGTATTACAATATACCATTCAGTAGCGGTAATACCGTCAATATATCCATAACGTCAAGATCTGTTAAGTTCGAATTAATTGCACGTGAAAGATGCGATGAATTACCACCACTTTAAATATTTTTTAACCCATAGTCTAAACATAATAGTGAAGACCCTAGTCCCGTATACTTAGCCCAAAATTTGCACCACAAACGAACGGATGTGGGCCAAGGTAACAGGTTCTTCCTTTACGCACGAAATGTAAGCTTCCACGTGATTAATCGCCCAGCTCATTATTATTGCACTTTATTCACTACCTAAGGAGTTTAGTGCAAAAAAAGCACCCAACTCAATCATCAACAACCTATTTAATTGCTAAAATTCCCCAGGCCGTTCGTTGCCGCTACATCTGCACCATCTAGTGAGAGAAATAAACTTCAAACTTGCGCGAACACATGTATCAGATTAGAACATGTTCTAATTTGCTCGCAAGCGTTCGCGCAGTGGCACTGCCTGTCCTCGCAAGTCGTCGCCTTACACGGTGTAATATTTCTTGCGCAAGTGTTCTTGCAAGAGCCTGCGCAGTATCAATGACCGTGTAAAACGGCCTTAAGACCTCAAATAATTGAAAGCTCCTTGCTTTTCCACTTGTAATGGTGGAATGACGCATTACGTGTTAATTGTGCATTCACGTCGTTCACAGTAATATCTCCGTGTGCGTAAAAAACGAATCATATTACTCTAAAGCGAATGTAAATTGAATTGTTAAAATATGTGTAGTCATTGTAAAGCTACATATATTTCTACAGAGAATCAATTGAGATACGCCTATATGGATGAAAAGTTCAGAGTTTATTATAAACAAAAATGATGCTATAGTTTCTCTTTTTTATGGTGACTACATTTGTGAGTGAAAGGTGTTAGTTATTCATATTGAATGCGTCTGCGTCATGTGACTCTAAACATCTAACAACAATTTCCTTTCTTCCCCTTCTATCGCAAATTTGATTTGATTCATCCTAGAATAAAATTTCTTTATAAGGGAGTAGGTTGACAGGGGGGGGAGGTGATGGAGGGAGGATGGGGGTTTGGAGGGTTTGGTGAGGGGCTGGAGGGAGGGGGAGGGGCTAGAGGAAAGGGGTGATGGTAGGGGGCGGTTATGGATGGAGGGGGGTTACGGGAAGGAGGGGGTGAGTGGCTGTGGAAGGGGAGCGATGGAGGGGTTAGAGGTGAGTTGATACAAAGAAGGGGAACTATGCAGAGTATCCCTTACTGTGCTCTCATAGAAATTACAGAAGTTTTAGCAATTGTATTGGTTTTAGCAAAAAGTAATATTCAGAGCATGCTTCATTGGTAAATTATAAATTACTCTCATTACGAATCCTAATCGAAACCATGGATTGCTTGACCAACAATTTCCAAATGTTATCTCCACCAAGGAATAAACTTGTTTCTATGTGAGACATTTAACTTCACATCGGGGGAGTGCTCTTTTTGTAGAAAATAATTGCCAGAGCGCATTTATTTAACGTTCAGTTCGAGCTACCACTTAACACATTGCATTTCAGAATCCTTAGTTTGCTTAGTAAAAACTAACACCACACCGCTACGGATTAAGGCAATTTAACATAACAGCGCATCATCTGGAGTCTTCTACCAGTGCAACTTTTAATGCAAGTTTTGAATGTTTTAAGGAGCTTATAAAACGATACAATAACCATTACGTGAAATTAGGGCAGCATGAGAAAAGTGCGAGAAAAGAGGAACCTCACAGTGAGGATGCTTGCAATCCGTATGGAATCTAAATTCGACAAGTATAATACCTAATTGTTAGCGAAATTGCGATGAAAGTGGCATCAAGTACATTTGACCAAGGGAGTAAAGGAAAGGAGGAAAACCTGTGTAAGAACGAAATTAATATGCTCAGGAATAACGGAAAAATCCTGGTGAGATAAGGATACGAGTAAAAAAACAGTGGGAAAAGGGGCCGATTTTCAACCGAAGACATTACAGCCACGGAATAGATTGGCAACATGTGTGCATGGGGTGATGAGCGATATAAAAGTGAGAATAAACTATGAAAGGTTTCCATTGTTGTCTATTATAATGATAGTCGTACATAAGTAGTGATTAAATAAGTACGTAGAGCATGTATAACACCTTTCATGGAGGCGATCAGAAGTGATGTATCGTAGTGAATTAATTATTTTATGAAACAATGTTATTATTATTAAGTCAGCTTCAAAATTTAAAATCGCCTTTTTTTTCTAAAGCTCGATGAACTATTGGGCATGGACTCTAAACACAGACTATTCTCTAGAATAGAAGAATTTTAGAAGTAGACGTGGAAGAATATTGAAAAATTTTACAGGTGGTAATTAGCGGGCGATTAAGTGTAGACTATTTCAGGAGAGGGAATAAAGCTAATGGCGGAAATAAGGAGAGCGCGGAGTTAACAGCTCTATCATGCAGTGCGAGCCACCGATAAGGTGTGTGGCAGAAAGGGAATCTCACATATGCCTGCATTTAAATCAAGAGGTCCAATATTATATTAATTATTACAATACTGCCCAAAATATCTTCATTTAAATAAAATACTCCTAAAATACTAGTCGATTGTAATAATAAAGAAGCATGTAGTACCTAAGGCTATTATTGAATGAGCAATTCTAGGCATGCGAAGAGAAGATGGATGCAAAAAAACATAGATTTAACAAAGCCTGAAGATATTCAAGGAGCCAACTGAATTGATGAGGTAATCGTAAAGAGATGAAGCAGTTTGTAAAATGCTATGCAACGCAAATAGTGATACAAAATCTACATATAACGTAACCCGGAGAAATCTACTAAATGTTATAATGCTGTATTCTATAGACAATAGGGCAGTTTTATTCATCAAAAAAACAGAATTCATTGATTTCTTTTCGCACCCTACCATATTTTTTTTACGCAAAATGTTTGGATAGAGAAATGTTAGTTTGCTAGAGAACTAAATGTTGATTTTAAGTTCATTTGAAAAGTTCAGTAATGGAGGGATTCGCTGCCTTCTTCTAGACGTAACAGACGTATCCCAGACCCCTTAGCTCTAGTGAATATGTATATATTAGTAATAGCATATGAAAACCATCAAAGTTTGGTAAGTCTCCTCCGTTAAACATGGTATTAATGGTCGTTTTATATGCTCCAGGGGGGTTGTATTGGAAACCGTTGGGATGAACTCGAATAAGTAACCTAGGAGTCACGTGGTACAAACAAGCATGGTTCGAAAATTTCGTGTATTTGAATCACTCGTAATCATTTCAATCATTCGTTTTTACTTGAGTTTTTATTATATATTTTCAGTGTAGAGCCCCCGGATGTGAAAACTCAAGTAAAAACCAGTGATTGAGATTATTACGAGTGATCAAACACGCTGAAATTTGCAAACTAGTCGTCTTTGTACCACGTGAATCCTTGGTTACCTATTCGAGAAAATCTCGACGGTTTCAAACACAACCCCTCAGGGCACCCTGTCTGTGGAGTCCTCTGCTACTGCGAAGAATGGCGTGCAGTTCGCACGGTGATGAGTCAACTTCACGGTACGCTGAGTAAAATGGAAATTGTTTTTAAATGAAACCACTGAATAATTTATTTTAAATATACAAAGAAAAATTAATCATCATGAGTTACCTGCATAAATATGCCTCCGATACTAGTTAATAAACTTTAACAGAGAGCAGCGTCTGCTTGTAAACGACCGCAGCACCACCTATTGGCTGGTAGAGGAAAGAGTGTCACTTCACACGATTCATTTACAGGCATGCAATTGTTTGCCGTCACGTTTCCGCACCGTTGATTTTTTCACTTTTTAATTAGAGAGGAAAAAAACTTAACGTCGTTTAAAAATCGAACGGCTCAAAAGAAGTACTCCATAGTTAATAAGCTTTCGATTAAGACAATAAAAAATAATAGGAAACTACCCTACTAATTAATCCTGATTCTCCATATTCTTGCCTCAGGCGTGTCTCCCGAATATCTTGGAATTTTAAACGACCATTATTCCGTATTAATTACCGATTGACTTAGCTGTGCGACACGAGCCGTTGGCGGCCTCGTACATGTCTCTTCCCCTGAGCGCCTTCAATGTGGTGCCTCCCACACTATACCCTCCTCTGGCTGCCAGCCTTTTCTTATCTTCCCCTCGCTTAGCCTGCCCTCCCACTTCCCTCTCGAGAATGAATGGCACCGAGACTTATCCACGGCCAACAACAATGCCTCTCGGACATGAACGTGTACGCCCTTTCTTGATGACATAGCGTCAGTGCCGTCGAATGTGCTTTGTTTCTGTTCAATGCACGCTTCAATGGCCCAGGTGTTAGTCGAAGCACTTTCAGATAGCGATTCAAGGAAACGCGAACTTCCTAAAGGCCGTTTTACACGGTAATTGAAACTGCGCAAGTTGATGTTGATTGCGTTTGAGTAGTCCTCTGCGAAAGTCCGTGACGTAAAGAATTGCGAGGACGATTGCTTGACAGCTTTACACGGTGCAATCGTCGGTGCATTATGTCAGTATTACAATATACCATTCAGTAGCGGTAATACCGTCAATATATCCATAACGTCAAGATCTGTTAAGTTCGAATTAATTGCACGTGAAAGATGCGATGAATTACCACCACTTTAAATATTTTTTAACCCATAGTCTAAACATAATAGTGAAGACCCTAGTCCCGTATACTTAGCCCAAAATTTGCACCACAAACGAACGGATGTGGGCCAAGGTAACAGGTTCTTCCTTTACGCACGAAATGTAAGCTTCCACGTGATTAATCGCCCAGTTCATTATTATTGCACTTTATTCACTACCTAAGGAGTTTAGTGCAAAAAAAAACACCAAACTCAATCATCAACAACCTATTTAATTGCTAAAATTCCCCAGGCCGTTCGTTGCCGCTACATCTGCACCATCTAGTGAGAGAAATAAACTTCAAACTTGCGCGAACACATGTATCAGATTAGAACATGTTCTAATTTGCTCGCAACCGTTAGCGCAGTGGCACTGCCTGTCCTCGCAAGTCGTCGCTTTACACGGTGTAATATTTCTTGCGCAAGTGTTCTTGCAAGAGCCTGCGCAGTATCAATGACCGTGTAAAACGGCCTTAAGACCTCAAATAATTGAAAGCTCCTTGCTTTTCCACTTGTAATGGTGGAATGACGCATTACGTGTTAATTGTGCATTCACGTCGTTCACAGTAATATCTCCGTGTGCGTAAAAAACGAATCATATTACTCTAAAGCGAATGTAAATTGAATTGTTAAAATATGTGTAGTCATTGTAAAGCTACATATATTTCTACAGATCATCAATTGAGATACGCCTATATGGATGAAAAGTTCAGAGTTTATGATAAACAAAAATGATGCTATAGTTTCTCTTTTTTATGGTGACTACATTTGTGAGTGAAAGGTGTTAGTTATTCATATTGTATGCGTCTGCGTCATGTGACTCTAATCATCTAACAACAATTTCCTTTCTTCCCCTTCTATCGCAAATTTGATTTGATTCATCCTAGAATAAAATTTCTTTATAAGGGAGTAGGTTGACAGGGGGGGGAGGTGATGGAGGGAGGATGGGGGTTTGGAGGGTTTGGTGAGGGGCTGGAGGGAGGGGGAGGGGCTAGAGGAAAGGGGTGATGGTAGGGGGCGGTTATGGATGGAGGGGGGTTACGGGAAGGAGGGGGTGAGTGGCTGTGGAAGGGGAGCGATGGAGGGGTTAGAGGTGAGTTGATACAAAGAAGGGGAACTATGCAGAGTATCCCTTACTGTGCTCTCATAGAAATTACAGAAGTTTTAGCAATTGTATTGGTTTTAGCAAAAAGTAATATTCAGAGCATGCTTCATTGGTAAATTATAAATTACTCTCATTACGAATCCTAATCGAAACCATGGATTGCTTGACCAACAATTTCCAAATGTTATCTCCACCAAGGAATAAACTTGTTTCTATGTGAGACATTTAACTTCACATCGGGGGAGTGCTCTTTTTGTAGAAAATAATTGCCAGAGCGCATTTATTTTACGTTCAGTTCGAGCTACCACTTAACACATTGCATTTCAGAATCCTTAGTTTGCGTAGTAAAAACTTACACCACACCGCTACGGATTAGTTTTCAAACTAAATAGGCATTGAAAAAAGGGTGTACCTTTATATTTAACCACGGTTTTTAAGGTTTTAATATTGCACTGTATATTTCAGAGGATAAAAGCAAGTGATACCACTCCCAAGAATCTCTCACTTATGCAGAATATACCCAATGACGCGGCGTAGCGGGTATCCGAAGAGCTACTGGTTTTTCCAAGGCAGTACGCTATTAGATTTTCAACGGTTAAAATGTTGCGAGCCAAAGGCTATACGTCTAGCTACGGAACAGGTCATGTGCATATTTCTGCCTGAATAATTGAGCATTGAGAGGTGTACATTACGCACAAACCCTGATTCAAATGCCATTTATAAAATTATTTTTTGCGTACGTAACAATGATACTACATAACAGTGGTGAACCTAATAGGACAAGAGATCTTCACTCACTGCTTGTCCACTCAGTAGCCTGCACAAAACAAGTTTCCTCTACGGATGAGTCTGAATGTCCTTAGTTATCACACGCTATGCGATGAAGATTTACATACAACATTCCAAGCAATTAAAATAATAGCATATGACTTAGATTCTCATTATCGATGAAATAGTACCACCAGAGACGGTTAGAGAGAATAATAACAAATGAAATATTAGAAATGTAGAAATAGATGGTAAAAAGACAATGATATGGTCACTATAAATAACTGTATGGAGATAAATATTTAACATACTTAGCGAAAGTATAGACGAGGGTTCTGCTCTCAACAGGAAAGGTTGAAATAGGGCTGTGTCCTGTTTCCTGCAAGGCACAAGGCTGCTCCAAGCTCCAACTGCCTGGTTTACCACGGCTACTTGTTGATGGTAAGCTCAAGACACTTGAGCTTGAGCAAGAGATGTGGTCAGGACAGAACTTAAACGATGACTGAGTCTTTTCTTCGACTTGCCCCCGGGTCATGTGATATCCTTCAACCAATCCAGAATGTTCACCAGCACCCCTCTACCAGCAATCCTAACAGCAAGGATTCACGTTAGTCTGACTCTTCGCGGGTTGAGAAAGAGATAACGAAAACAATGCGTGCATATAGCTACGCGCGCGCAACCATAAACCGAGAACAGACGTGGTTAAAGCATGTGTCGCTGTGTTTTAAGTACTATTCTTCCAAGCTTCCCGTGTGGTCTAAATTTATTTTCTCAGTACTGCTAAGGTACAATAGACGTTGAAAAAAACATTTAAAATTTGTTTTTCAATATTGCTTGGAATCAGCAAATAAATGAGGCACTGGTGAGTGACGGAAGAGATGATAAGCATTTAATTGTTTGGTAAATTTAAAACCTTCTGTTCTTTAAAAATAAAATGATATTAAATAGCGCCATCTTTGACACAATAAGAATTTTACGCAAGGAAGTGTTTGTCTTGCGAAAGGAATACTCGAATATTCTTCGTAATCTGAACACTGACTAGGTAGTGAAACGCTTATTTTACCAAGAACTGTTTCCGAGTGAATAGCCATGCTATTTCGTGACTGCTAGCGATAATCCGTGAACGCAAAGTCCCATCATCTGGTTGTAGAATATATTCAAAGCATGAAGTAACCTTTTCTCATGCGCAATTCACAGTTGATGATTACTTACTGTGTGAAAAAGAGGAACTATACAGTGAGGGCAAGATGCCGTATGGAATGTGAATTCGAAAATCATAATACCTAATTGCTAGCTAATTCCTTTGAAGGAGGCATTAAGAAAGTTTGACCGAGGAAGTAAAGGAAAGGAGGAAACGGTGTCTAAGAGTGTAAGAGTAATATGCCTAGGAATAACTGAAAAACCTCAGTGAGATTAGGAGCCGAGTAAAGGAACAGTGGTGGAAGGGGCCGATTTTCAACCACTATTCATGGTGTTACTCAGAAAAGATGTATCTTAATGACGCACTAATTGCATCAAGAAGTATTATTTTTATTAAATCAACATCATAATTGAATTTCACATTTATTTTGGAAGCTCAATTAACTCGAGAATTTGAGTTTTCCAGCAATGGAAAGAATCGACGCTCATGAAATGGATTCCTGATGTCTGGATTTTTTTCGGCATTTAGAACCAATGATTGAACGCAGGCCTTGGAATGGAAGTGAACAGACCTTCGTCCCGGAAATTTCGTATCATATCGTCCCTAAAAGTCTTTCGTCTCGAAAAACTCCTCTCGTCTCGTACCGAATACATGTTTGTCTCGCTGTTTCGTTATATATATAGCACAAAATATATCTTTCTGGGTTAATTCCATTCTAGAATTGATTTTGTTATATTACCGGGACTGATTTTTTAAAATTTATAATAAACACACCAAGAGATCATTCTTGTGGCCAATCGCGTGTATTTTAGAAGTATTATCTTTGAATTTTAAAGCGTCTTTTCAGCGGTTGCTCTTTCGTTAACTGATAGGTGTGCTCCTCATTAGGGACAAATTCCCTTTTAGATGCACCCAAATATTTGTGTACAGTAGACAAACTTAGTGCTACACACTAACACTACAAGTGTACTATCACACTTCAATGAATTTATCGAGACCGGGTATTTTGGTCATGCTGGCATCGTTTTGTTCCATGGGTTAATATCATATCCATACGTTCAAAGAAGCATTCTAATATTTGGCCGCGGTAGTCAGGTATCGGTATCGTTCTTCTTCCTCTCGTCCCAATCGGCATTTATGTCGGTATCGAACAAACTGCCGCACTGGATTGACAAAACTGAGGTCATCATCTTCAATTAGGTTTCTTTATTCCTCAAATACTCATATGGTTTGACATTGGTTGCATAACAAAGGTCGTTGGCTCGAGCTCCATTCGGGTATGGATGTTGCGTATGTCTGAGGAAAAATTGTGCGAAACAATGTGATATCTCCTCCGCATGCCTTCACTATGAATCTGAAAGGCTCTGTCTCGTCCATTGTTTCTTGGATTCCTCTTCAATTCACTCATCGCGTCCTAAATGATTGATTCTCATTTGGGTCAAATCACTCCTTTCTTAATAAATCACTCAGAATACAAGGCGAAAGAGCATCTGATTGTAATTTGCTACATTGTTCATTATTTCCAAGCCTATCTTGTGAATGCTGACGCACATATTTTTCCTCATCAGCAGGTTAATACGGCCGAATATGTTTTGCTGTGCCAGCTCCAACCACGTATGTTCCACAATTGTTATTTCAGCGATTCGGAATTGATTAATTTCAGTGAACTTCTTGTTGATTCATAAACCATCACTGTCCCCGTTTATCCTATGTAGGTTTTCTCGGTCTGAGGATCGCGTAGGTGTGGTGGTTTCCCATCCCGATAGCCGGTATTTATTTACAGTTGTCGGCAGGTTTCTCATTGCTGTACCGCTTACAATTATGGTGCAACGTGAAGAGTACCTCAGTACACCTTCCGTCGAATGGGATGCTAAAAATATTAATCTCTTGATTCCGTTTTAAGAGTAGGCCAATGCCTACAGCAGGTATTCCTCCGCTCTTCCTCCGTTCCCAGAAAAATTTATGCGTCTATCATATGCTAATTGGCACAAATGACATTACTGTAGGTCACCTCTCCCAAACAAATGCTACTACCTGATTACTACAAAGCAACCCTAAAATTAGCAGCCAAAGTGCAACAAGTCAATTAAACCTGAAAAGAAACCATGGTCACGGAGTGTTGTCAAAGCAACTGACGGTACAGAGTTCCTTGGAAGAATAATAAAGCCATCGAATATACATACTTCGGGAAGTCTCCCGATTGGTTTCAACCTGCACAGCTGGAGCACGTTAAAAAAAGGAATAAAGGGCTGCCATGAGTGTGTGTGGTACGGAGTAATTAACCACAAAATAATCACTATATGCATCCATACATGATACCAAAAATGTTATGTAACTGTGGACATAACATTGTGTCAGTAACAAGTTACTTATATTATATGCAATTATTATAAATTACGAAAAATACAATTTTGTTTTAGGTTCAAGCATTTGCTTGCATTCGGCATGATGTTCATTTGGTATTTAGAACGAAGCAAATATATGCGTTATAAACTTAAAATTTCTTTTTTAATGTATCCTACAGCTAAGATATGCATATCCTACATATACTATATCAGCAAATCCATGAATTATGCACCGATACAGCGACCGGATTTTGATAAAAAAAAATCGAGCAGCACACCCTCCCAAGTTGATTCTTCCTTTAGTTTGGACCCTTAGGAAACACCTCAAGCCAATGAACCAAGAAAAACGCACTGTTAGAATAGTTTTTTCAGCCTTTTTTGTCCAAAAAACGACCCTTGACCTTTATTTTGACCATTCAACTAGGAAAATGCACTATTTTTTAGGTCAATTTTTTTGGAACCTGATTTTTGATTGAGAAAAAATTTTTCTACAAACTGAAAAGTACTAGAAAAGTGCATTAAATAGTTGTAATTTAAAGTTCTGCAGTTTGAAAAAATCAATTTAGTGGTTAGATAACCAAGTTGGATACCGAAACAGGATGGGACCAGGCAAAGTCTTCATGATTTTTTTACTCGAGTTGTATGGGATCTAGACGAAAAATTCAAGGAACAAAGAGTGTTCAAAGTTCTTCAAAGAGGACGCCAGATTTGTTCCGGAAATTTTGGTCATATTTTGGTCATTTTGAAATTGGCCATTTTTTTTAATTAGCACGCAACACTTGGGAAAGCTCGAAAAGACTTGTACAAGTGCGCGTGATGATCTTGAAGAGGGTTCAAACCAAAAACATGTCCGTAGGGGGCCCACTTTGGTCTGGAGTGGTCAAAAATGGCCATTTTCAACCCACGAAGGGGATCGCGAGAAAAATTCGGAAAAAATTGTGTCAGTTCCTGGGCTGGTCCCCTATAGGATCTAGACCAAAAGTTCTCGATCAGTATGTCCATTTTTGGTCACCAAGGAGTACAGAAAAGGACATTTTAATGAAAACGAGAGGGCTTGATGGAATTCAGCAAACAATCATACGATTACCGTAGATGATCTTCACTAGAATCGAGGCCGAAAATGAATGACGCGCGTATCCATTTCAGGTCAATGAGGGGCGGGAAATTGCCGTTTCCCACCCGCGCAGCCCAAAATGGCCATCCTTGGACGCATTTTTGGTTTCAATGGTCTTCAAGATCATCACGGGTACTTGTACAAGTCTTTTCGAGCTTTTCAAAGTGTTGTGTGCGCATTAAAAATGGAAAACAATTGCCAATTTCAAAATTACCAAAATGTGACCAAGATTTAAATCCACCCTGTAGTTTGTTTTTTGGAAAAAAAAAAAGGCTGAAAAAACTATTCTAACAGTGCGTTTTTCTTGGTTCATTGGCTTGAGGTGTTTCCTAAGGGTCCAAACTAAAGGAAGAATCAACTTGGGAGGGTGTGCTGCTCGATTTTTTAAAATCAAAATCCGGTCGCTGTATCGGTGCATAATTCATGGATTTGCTGATATATGTGCCTATTTTTTCAATTCCAAGACATATATTCTGATCTTCAAATTGATTATGGGTTGAGAGACATGTTATTCCGTCGTTCGACATTCGATTACTCTACTCTTTTCTTTATAAAGATTTTACAATCTTTATACAATAGTACAAGGCACTAACTTTAAAGTGGAAAGCAACCATAATTCAAGGGGAAGTTGAGATTGAATGGTTTTCTTCTTAAGCCTGTCCTAAGCCAAGTTCAACAAGATGTTAAACTGAGACACAGGCATTCTGGTAATCTTCTTAAATCTAAATAATTAAGTTCAAACAACCAAGTAAAATGTTAAGGGTCTAAAGTAGTACTCAGAATAAAATATAAAATACATATTTCACCAACTTTCTTCATCTCTATTCATTTATTCACGGAATTGGTTGTTTTGGGCACCATTGATTTTCTCATGCTTACCTGCAAAGTAGGATGGACCCCCCACCCAGTCTCCTAGTCTTACGTCTTTTCGATTCATGGACATGAAAAACTGTTACTAAACCTGCCTCCAATACGATAATCAACGTTTAAGCAGCGGCGGTAATCTCCGAATTCATTTTCGAAAACTTAGTCACAGCAGTATATTTGTTGACAGTTTTTTCTATTCTGCGCCATAAAAAATTCGACACTCATTTATCTTCATAATCCGTGTACGATATATACGCACGGAGTTTTTCCGAATGGACCGTGATCAATGTCGATGGTTTAACGGTGTACGTCAGCATTAGAGATTGACTGTCGTAAGGAAATCCTTACGTCTTAAGCGCTTACGTTAAGGCCACTTACGTTAAGCCGCGGTCACCTTGACGCCTTTCGTAGGAGGATTCCAACACCAGGTTTTCCCCACCCTTTCACTCTCCACTCCTGACTATACCCAGTTACTCACCTATCCTCTCAGACACAAATGGATACAGTTTTCAGTCAGCTCCCACAAATAATAGGAACGAAGTCAATGATATTGCGATTAATTAATTATTGCTTGATATTATTACCATCACTTAAAGTCCGTTAAGTGGTTTTAGAACGCAGTTGAATATTCTAATATTCAAATGCGTTCTACAATTTGTAGATTGACGGATGTAAATGGATCTGCACATGGCCACAATATTCTCTAATTGTGCCTAAAATTCATTGCTTTTAAGTGTCCGCATTTATAATCACTAAACCTGGAATACATTGATTCACTAATAAATAAACCCTTATTTAAGTATGGAGATTAATTTCATGGTATGAAAAAATTGTCACCATAAAATATAAAAAGCCCACGGTTCGACACATATTACCGTTGATTCGAGCGGCCTCCGGTTCTTAAAGCATCTGTTCGCAATTCTATTTATCAGTGAGGAGAGACTTTTCGTCCAACCGTTTACTAGCTTATGCCTTATTGGGTAGGTGGTTAGGTATTATTGATGCATGTATATGTGGTGCTTCGACAACTATAGGTCATTTCGCACCTTTGCCGCCATGTTCTTGTTAGTTATTAGGGTAACACGATACGGTTTCCCTCAGGCGACACTGCATTATGCCATCGCAATCATACACCTGGTATTATATGGCTGAAAATATATTGGCCTCTTTGAAAAACTTTGTAACTACAGAAACTTTCTCGGGGACGTCACCAAGAATTATCCCTCAGCTCACCATTTATGTTATACTTCATGCGTACATTTTCATATATTTTACATTCAAGTAGGAGGTGTTTTACTGAGGCCGGACATCTGCACTTATTATGCCTTTGTCCATTGGACCCTGGACGGATTGGTGGGTGGGTGCTTAGGGGAGAAGGTGGCAGCAAGGACTGCGAATTGAAACTGGCGATTGGGTTTCTATGTAATGCAGGTGTTCATTTACTAATACGGAGACTTTTGATTTTATAGTCATCATTTTGAGACTCTTGAATGTTTGCAAAGATGTCGCGCCACTGTGGGGGGCCGACACAAATGCCATTTCATTCGTTTTATTTTATGTTTAAGCATCAATTATGGTCTTTAATTTTTCTTGTATATCTACGTATAACACATCATTATGTGGTAACATCTAGTTTCTTTAAAGCCTCTATAATTTACACAGACAAAGAGGACGCCTTGGTAGCTTAACTGGTAGAGAACCTGGCCGGGGGTTCGAGTCGCGGTCAAGGCGAATGATTTTTTCTCTGTGTCTAAATATCTAGCTCTTGTGCTTCTTGTGTAAACATACACAAATGGTCGAGATGCGCAGTCTAATTTATCGTTACCAGCGTTATCAGCGCAGCCCATCGAGACTGGCAATTGGTGCTTCTATCCCGAGCCTTCAAGTGCCCCATATTTTGGACCACCTTTAGTGTCGAGAATATTAATGCTTACGGCTATGCTTTTTCTCACCGTTCCATCATTCCAATAAAATGGTTGCAAATGAAATGAGTTCTTATTAAAAATTTAATGATAAGAATTGATTTTATTATTTATGACTAAAATGACTATGCTCATCGGTCCCTAAACCATGATTGCCCTGCAATTCCTAAGGTCACCCCTACATATAACCCTATTAAGAAATACTAATCAACCTAGTTTCCTGGTTCAGCCCTTTCGCGAATATGTTTTCCCTAGAAATGTCTCGTGTGATCACGAGGAAATAGTCCATCATGCGTTACAAAAGGTATTAAAATTCTTATAATTGATCACTTTATTCGATTTAATGTCTCTTTTTCCTAAAGTTTATCGTCGTTCATCGTATTTCTTCAAATCAAATTCAGAATTCCCATTAGCAAGTAAATTAGCTCTCTTTTAGGTAATCTACTCATGACTGCCTATCATCATTGTCACCGATTACCCTAAAAAAGGCGGAGCTTTTTTTTAACTATGGCAATCTTTGATAACATTGCTAAAAATTAATAAAAATAAATAAGAATCACGCGAGCGAGGTGGTATAAATTTTGTTGAGTCTACCTTGGGGATGGATTCAACGCATCACGGTTCATCGTACAATTAATTTTGAGGTAACATAATAAGGCAAACTCATCGATTGGAGTTTTTTAGAATCTAATTATCAGGTAATAAGCCATTTGTACCGTGAATTTGTAGTGTATATGGAATGAAGTAACTTTAGTTGGCTAGCGTTTGGACAACAAAAGCTTTAGACTGTATATTTAATTTAATTTTTTACAAAGTTTTAAGTAAATTGTGTGCCGTGCGAAATAGAAATGGCTGTCCATGAACCTCTAGGTCCAAATCTATTACTCAAATAATGTAAGATCCAAATGCTCATAATATTATACTGACATACAATTTCCTAATTAATCCATTACTCCTGTATCACTGACCAACCAGTCCTTACTTGAGTCCTGGCTTGGTAATACCCTTTTTAATGTAAATTTAGGAACTGAATAAGAGCCAAAAGAGAGTAGCACTTTTGTGACAAACTCCTGTGTCGCATAGAAAGCGTCACTCGGTTATTGGAAAAACGTTGTTTTCTAAACATTTTTCACCTATAACTCAGCATCAGGACCGATGACCTGATCCAGACTCCTTGACACACTCCCTTGAGGGTAAAATGCAGATGTAGAAAGTCGCGAACGAGACCACGACTTAACATCTCATCCGACGGGCGGTGCACTGAAATCAAAGTGCTCTCCGTAGAGCACTGAAGGAGGGACAGATAAAAATATCTTCCCACACTGGGATTCGATCCCGGGGCCCTTTGAGGTGGGAGGCCAGTACTGATACCACTGCACCATGCTCGTCAGTTCTGGTCAAGGCCCCCCTCCCCCACCGGCAGCCAGAAACTACTGATCTCTTGCCCTTGGTCTCTGTTGAAATTCCTGGGGTGTTTCCTTATTTCCAGGGCTTCCCTAAAAATCCTTGTTTTGAAGTGCCTGTCCTTGGCCAGGATCATCGGCTTCTCGATTTCGATGTCGTGGCCTTGTGCTTCATGCTTAGCGACTGCTGACTTCTCTTGGTGCCCTAGGCGTATGGCGGCACTATGCTCTTTGACTCTCGTCTGTTTCCGCCCTGTTTCACCCACCCACTTCTTTTCAGGGATGCTTTTTCGTAGGAGGGTATGTTTATTTCACAGAATTTTTCAAAAATGTTTTTATCCACGAAATGAGAACATTTCATGCCAGACGCAATTGCATATATCAGATTATTATTCCTCTGCAGTAGTTTCTTTCTAAACTTATTTCAAGCTTCTGGAACTCGCAAAATTCTTAAATTATATTTTAAGTTTGAAATTCGTTAACTTTCTAAATTATTTTGATAACATCATCCCTGTAATAAGCATATTGTTTTAAAAGAATTAAGTAGCAATTTACTTCAGGGGTATTTCATTAATACGTGAATAATTTTATTTAAAATAAATAAATGAAGTACATGCTTCAAAGAGATGCTCTTAAAAACTACGCCAATTGTGAGAGGTGATGAATTTAAGCATTAATGATTAACTTCTCTCGGGAAACTATTCCAATTGAAATATCTGATAAATTAAATCTGGTTACTCACTTCACCTTACAATTTCAGGATAATCTAGGGACAATATTCTCCTCCTAACACC
The DNA here is from genome assembly GCA_933228895.1 of Platycnemis pennipes. NCBI lineage: Eukaryota > Metazoa > Arthropoda > Insecta > Odonata > Platycnemididae > Platycnemis > Platycnemis pennipes. The sequence continues at coordinate 31,374,457 of OW121846.1, forward strand.
GCAAAAACCGGTAGTAACCAGCTAAGTAGTTAGATAAAAATTACCTATAAATCGAGGCTACTGCCGCCAGCTTTTGCCATATTTGCGTGTGTATTGGGTAACGTAGGGTGAGAACGAAAGACCTATTCTGTGATTCTAGCGAGGCTTTCTGGCCATCGGAATAAAACTAATTTTTGTGCCAACGGCTTATGTATGTTGCTTATCATGGAATTCAAATGATTTTCAAATTCATTTCAAAAGTCGGTGATTTAAAATGAAATTTTTGGAAGTAGTAGATGATTTCATTTATCTTTTGTTTGCTTTTTAGAATGTGAGCCAATTTAATCCAATTTTAATCTTGTTCATCCTCCATCCATTGAAAAATGAGAAGTTAATACAATCTCTTTTATATGAAAGGCAACATGGAAAAATGTCCACCCACAGCCTCCCCTTTTCAACTCAAAACCATAGATAAGGCACTCATTTGGATTTCAAGGCCCGGACAAGACCTGGCCATCCCTAGCCCCTCCTACCCTCTTCTCCCACGCCTGCACATCAGGCAGGTAGCCAGGGGGGCTTCTGGGCCTTCAGCCTCCCTGGAAGTTTTTCCCAATAATTTTGTTGTTCTGATTTTAACTAGGCATGATAATACTTTGTCACGCCCGTGAATTCAGTGTTTTCATTTAGTTGACGAAGTACTTCACCGATGTAGTCTTGCTGCGCAGTGCTGAAAACTGTCAGACTCTGTGGTCAACACTGTCACGGAACCCTAGTATATCTCAATTCTAACTCTCCCCAAAAATCTATAAACCTAACACCCCAGAAAGAATTCCCCCCTCCCCCACAAAAAGAATTTCTGCCTTCCTTGACTATCATTTGCAACCAATAAGGCAAGCCCTACCCCTCCTACAAAATAGACACAAACGACTTCCACTTAAACGTACACTCTGTCTACATTACCCACAATTTTGACTTACTAATGGCTACTGTAGACGTCACTTCCCTTTACATTTCTATCCCCTTGACTATTGATTAATTCCGAACTTTTTACAAACCACAATAAAATTGAAAACTTACGACCCAGGTTTCGGCGCTAAGCACCATCATCAAGTGAAGTCACAAGGCGAAACCCCTGTATTTAAGCACTAAGGTGCTTACTTATAACAAATTCAAAGCCCCCGGCTAGCTCTGTACCATACATTCGGAAAATGACTTATAATTCACGATATTACCCTTCACAACTGTTATCAAATAGCATTCATTTATTTGTCTCCTTTTTCAAGATAGAAAACTGATATCGGTCTCGTCATTCATCGCTCCCTTCCCATATTGTCAATTTCGTTATCAGTTGTCTTCGTTTAAAATATGTACTCAATTTTAATTTCTTGAATACACCTTTTCTATTATTAAAGGATGCTATCTTGTTTTTTGGAAGATTAAAATTTTCTCCGATCTCAGCCACGGTGAATCAAATCAGGTAAAAGTAAAATACTGTAAAAAGTAGATGGTTATCGGTTAAGTTTTTTATTGCACATATCGTCCTGCCACTCGTATATCTTCAACTTCTAATAGGATATGTCATTAACACTTGAATGTGAAACTAGTCGCAAATGGTAACGCAAATAGTAATAGATATTCACTTAAAATATTGATAGTGTTTCATCTTAGAATCAGCCGGCACAGGTGGCGGCGAGGTAAAGTCTTCGCCTGCTAATACTAGGGTCGCGGATACCCGCCTGGGTGGGTTTTTCTCCATGGGTGTTTGTTTCGCTCTGTTGGTTCAGCCTCTGAGAAACCTGATGATAGGCAAATGCCTATCGAGATCCGAGGGGTATATGGGCCAACAGAATAGTCCGGATGCAAAAAAAAAGGGACCACAAACAGGACTGAAGGGGGGAGGTCGGAAGTAATTAGGGGGTGGACGCGGAGTGAATTGTAGGAAGTGGTGGAGGGTGGAGAGATGAGCGGTGCTTTGCAGGGCTGGTGGTAGACCTTGGGTAGAATAGGGGGGAGGGCGTAGTCAGCAACTGTTTCGAGGATAGGTGAGGAGGCAGAGTACAAATATTCAATTATAACTGAAACCTTCGGGTTTACCTGTTTACAATGCCTTTAAAATCTCAAGTTGCTCAAGTGAATTCAACTCTTTTCTGTTATTATAAATATGTAAAATGTCAACATTAAAATCACTACGATGGTCACAGTCTAAAAGATGCTTCGAAAAGTTGCTCTTGTCGTCATTGTTATGCTTAAAAGCATTCAAATGTTCTTTAATTCTGATGTTAAAATTCCTGGGCGTTTGATCCACGTACACCGTAATCACCTCACCGTACACAATCACCACACCGTAAAGCATACACGCCACTTCTCTCCTTAGAGTCCACTGAGTCTTTACACTTCAAAAATAAAGTTTTTAGTGTAGCCGGGGTCCTATAAGAAAAATTACAAATTTCTTTAGGAAATATTTTGACCAATCTGTCTGTAATGTCACCTAGGTATCTTAAAGAACTATATATATCTTAAAAATATATAGAATATATTTTTGTCTCATATAGTCACGACCTTGAGCAATTAGGAAATTTTTTGGCTTGCATCGCGTGTCTGCTGCATATATTCCAAATGGGGGAGCCGACGGGCCGCGCGAGAGGAAATGGTAAATGTTTAAATATTTATAAAAAACGAATTTATGAATTGCAACTAAATTTTATTTTTGAAATAGTTAGCTGGGTATGTTAATATTACGAAAAAAAAGTTTCAGCTGATTCTAAGATGGAGCATTTGAGAAAAGTTAATCGACAATCTTTTAAACATTAGTAATTGACAACAATAGGGTTTAGAAGAAAATAAAGTTTTAGTTATATATTTGCATTTAATAAAGATTTAGCTTTAAAAGAAACTATTAATCATGGCTATATGACAATTACAAGCGGAGATATAAGTGATAATATGATTTAAGGCTCGGATTTTTGTTAAAATAGCGAAAAAATTAAAACATGCATAATTCGCTCAAAAAATTTTTTTTCAGAAAACTGTTTGAGGATATTCAGTTTGAGTTGATTTTGTTCCCGTACACCAATTTTTATCAAAATCTGACACGCTAAGGGACAAACGTTTGTTGAATTGAGGTGGAATGGCCCACATATATGATATTTTCCTTCCCTGAACAAGCGACATTAATTTCCTCAACTAGTTCATTCCTTCTCTCATCCTTTCTCCAGTTTCTTTCACCTTCACCACTTCCACCCTCTAAGATAACATTGCTCGACGTCAGCATTTCCCTATCCGACCAAAGGTTCAAAACCGCCGTTGATAACAAACCGAATAAGATACGTACTGCAATACTTACTCTACAGATACTACCATGCTTCCTCTCCTACATTCAAATTCCCTCCCCCCTCCCTGCTATCGCGCGAGGTGTAAAACATTTTCTATTTGCATATCACCACCCACACCCTTCCTACTTCTCAACTCTATCCCTCCCTTTCCATCTTCCGCACACATTTCCACCACATATCATTTACCACCTTTAATGTAATTTCTGCCCCGCTTCTATCATTCGCTGACGTACCACGCCCCTCAATATCCGAATAAATAACCACCATTCTTTCTGCAACCCGTTCCCTTCACACCACTCTCCCTGTCCCAAATCATTCTCATTTCCATTCTTCTTACCTTAATCGCTTCAAGGTGTCTACACTTTCCTCGCTCTCTCCCGCACATTCATCCTTTAAACTGCAAACCATAGGCCTTACCTGTATTTGAGAGAAATAACTTCGTGCTTTAGGCCTTCTGCAGGGCCTCTGTTTTTGAGAAAGGAAGAGATATCAATTTGAAGTCGTGGTCTTGTCGAATGCGAACCTGAAAACCTGGCAGGGGTGGGCAAGGGCTGGTGAGGAAGGTTCAAGAGCACAGAAAGAGATCGGGGGTGGATTGATGGAGGGGGGTTGGATATTTGGGAGGGGGGAAAGTCTGAGCGGCAGGGACAAACCCTAGTGAAGGTGCAAGAGATAGAGATTTGATATTTTTTAAGGAGTCCATACAGAAGGCTTGAAGGCATGAATCACAAAGACATTTCTCTCCTCTCTCCCCCACATCCTCGCACCCTTCACTTTTACCTCTTTCCAAAAATCCATAAAGAGAATTTTCATCTACTGATACCCTGCAAGCCACCATAAAGGTTTGTGGCAGGTGGTGAATTCACACCAAACAATCAGTACATATCATGCTTTACTAGGCTTAGTAGCTATATTCTATTCTATGCATTGAAACACTTGTATGTAAACTATTGAATATATTTTCAACTATTCATGTATATACCTAATTGAACAAGGAAAGTAATATCTGTCAGTTTGGCATTCAGCGGCGTCAGAAGTGGGGGTCAGAGGGGCATTTGGCCTCCCCCCAGCATTTTCCCCGGGCCCTTGAGAAATGAGTCTTAATTAATAAAAATTAAATTTCACTTGCTTCCAGCTTGCCTTTTCTCTTCTGACGCATATTTTACCACCTTAATATGCACTTTTAGCAGAGTTATAGTCTCTAGCTCCTCCTATTTACAAAAAAATGCAGGACCTTTTCTTAAGAGCCAGGCCCTTTTCAAGGTTGGCTCCTCCCAGCGAAAATAGTTCCGACACCCCTGTTGGCAGTTAAGTTCCCGGACATTATGTCCAGGATACAAGAGAATAATCCTGGCTGCCAAATTGTTTCCTCCTGAGATTCACCTACGGAATGCGTACGGAAAGGTACAATGTCAAATGATTGAACTGAAAAATAATTTAAATTAAATGAATAATAACAGAGTTGTTGAATAAATGTTCTACTGATACGTCTTAATAATTTTTTATCAAAGTGCGTAGCCTGAAGATAAGCGGAATCAGCGATACCACCTACCTGCAGATAGAGGAAATTGTACCTTCAAGACGTCACATAGAGATTTTTTGGCTTGCGAATGATTGTCCACCGCGTTTTAGACCCGTAGAAATATTTCACTACTTTTATTCCAGTTTCTATTCCAGAGCTAATAAATCATTTCCCGCAGCAAATTGAAAAGAATTTTTTGATTTCAATCCTTGGCCCTTCATATATCCATTCATAATTCAAAAAAACTCTTGGATCAAGAAATTATATTTGATAGCAAAATAAAATTTAAAGTGCGCTATTAAAATCTCAGAAATGGTAGAGCTATGGGAGTCATGTAGATAACATCGCAAGTACGTCGGTTACATGGCGAGGCAATACGAATTATCAACGCTTGAAAATACAATTTTATTTTAAAGTCATAAATTGAGATGTCATGTCAGTTAACGAAATAGTCAGTTAACGAACAAAATATGAAAAAAAATGTAACTCTTTCAAGGTACGGGTGCTATGAATATTTAAAGTGAGCTCTCACGATGAGGTGCTATGCAAACAGTTATGGAGTAAGCCATACTTGGTGTGACAGGCTTCGGACCTTATCCTATCCCCATCCCTTCCATTCCTATCCTTATACCTTTCCTCCCGGCCTGAAGCGCCTATTAGTGCGGAAACAGACTTGAAAACACCCACAGACATTAGATGTCGACAGAGCATGATTGGTTCACTGCCTTCGCAATGTCCTTTATTGGCCCGGTGTGGCCGCCGCTCTGGCCCACCCTAGTAGCTGGTCGTAATTGACGCCGCGAGGCTTTGCGTCCATGAAGCCGATCCTCAAAGGTGGCATGGCTCACTCGGCATATAGAATGGTGGTATGTGGTTCTCCGCTCTGTGGGTTAGCTTGAGAGAGGGGACTTGAGGGAGGGGGATTCCGTTGCCGAGATGACGGGTCCATTGCAGAGGCACTTGTCGTGGTTGATGGCAAGTCCCTCGTGGCCAGAGGGAGTTTCCCGGAGGGGAGACTCCCCCTGCCCTGGGGTGGAAAATTTTTCAGAGGGGGGGGCTATGTCGCTCATTTCTTCACTCTCTATTATTGTCTCAACATCCAAAGAATCACTCCTTTCTTAAACCATTTCTTCGAAATGAATTTAAGAATGTAAGTGAAAGAAACTTGGGTTCTGAAAGTGTCCACCTTGAAAGCCCACCTCCAGTCCCCCGCGAGCAAGTTCCCTCTCTATCATGTCTTCCTTTTTCTACATATTGATTGCTCTTTCCTCAGTTTCCTCATTAACTCACTTAATTATGGCTGCATCCAAGCGGAGTTTAATCCGTTACCATCCTCTTATTTTACCCCACCTTACCATTGCAATTAATTTGCATCATCATTTATACTTTTTCCCCAAAATCAAGATTTATTAATCTGCTCGTCCACCCCTCCTGTAACGCCACCTTACGCTACAGGAAACACACCCACGACCGACTTCTACCATGCACCGCTAGGGGCCCCCACCCTTCCATTTTCTTCCCAAACATAACTATACAAATTCATACCTTATTCATACTATCACCACCAATCGCGCCATTATAACCCTTTTTCCATGCTGAGAAATAAATGACGGATTTTACAAGGACTTCCATCATTCACCAACTTCATTCTCCCTTCATTCGTATCTTTACCTCCGACTACTAAGTACACACTTGCATGGCGACGGGGAGCATTCAATGTTATCACTACACCAGTTCAATTTATTTTTATTTCCCTTTCAATTTCTACAACTTTTATCACTACAATACATTCATCATTGACAATACCAATTTCATAATCACTTGCATTACGTCACCAACAACATCTGATGCTTCTGTCATCAAATCAGGACTGCAATCTTGCCTCTTTCTGCCCATCACCTACGCTCAGCAACACCTGAAATTAAAACATCCTTCCATCAGTCTCACCCATGAACAGGATTTGCATCCCGATTGCCATCATAACTGCTTTAGCTGTATTATTTAAATTTGAATCTCTTCATGCAGTAATGTGCCGTTTATGTCAGAATGAAATTATTATTTCAGTCTGACATAAAAGGCACATTATAAACCTCAACTACAAATGTAGTTTACTAATTAGTAAACTATTAGTAACACCCATGATGAACTGCTAACTGAAAATTGATGCAAAAATCACTCCCAACCACCTGTCCTGATCAATCTTCCGAAAGATGTTCATTTCCCATGACAAACTATGAAATGGAGTGGGGGCATGCAAAGCTGTTAATAATTAGATACTAATTACACAAAAAAATTACTTGATTTTTTTTTAAATTCTTTAAGGGGTTCCTGCCCACTTGTCATTTGGTTATCTCATTTTTCCTTGAAGAAGTCATTTTCCATCTGCTTACTTGTAACCTCAACTACTTCACGTTTACTTCAAGTTGATGCCAGTGAAATTCTAAAATTGTAAGACTCAAAAGAAAAATATTACCATCTAGGTTTACATCATCTGAAAGCAAATAAAAATACAGCATTGAACCTTCACGCATTTTATTTACAATGTAGTAAAAATGTTTTGGTTCCATTTGTATATAAGGTTCACACACCCTGACGATATAGAAACAGATCAAAAAATAAGAGAAGTTACCGTATGATGACTTTATTCCTCAGAAGGGTTAATGTCAAAACATTTCAAATGATATAAACAGAATAAGTATTTAAAACTGTCCTAGCGTAGGTAACAAAGTGCCAAATGGATGGATAGTAGCCCATGAATTTTCTCATCAGCCACTCTTCTGTCAGATATCCTCAGGTATGGTAGAAAACAGTACTCTCATTCAGACATGAAACTCAAAAAAATATAGAATTATTAGAGAATTTCACTCACACAATGCAACATTCGACAATACATACAGTAAAAAAAACAATTACTTCACTTAAATGTTTAATTATAAAATTACTGGGCAGAGGCCTAAGACATTTATCCTTAATTTTTAACACTATGATAACCTTCCTCATATTGCTGCACTCAAAAGGTTTAAATAATATGCAACGACTAGTAAAAAATAGTTGCTTTATGCCTGCCAGGTTTTGGCACGTCCTGAAATAACAGGATTAAAACTGTCACTTTCATGATTAAAACTGTCACTTCAACTTTGATAATACATAAACTAACAAGTTGTTCCATTAAAATAAAAGTTTAACAAATGTTAACAACGTTAGAAACATTGCACCACTCAGCCCACGCTGTTTGTCAGCAAACTGAACTTAATTCCACCAGCATTACAAACCAATCGATAAAAACTAAACACACGTTGAAACATTGGACCATTACATATTAGAAACGGTCAGGACATGTGAATCACAATGCCACCAAGAACAAAATTCTACAATGCCCAATATTTAAAAGCCTACATTTTATAACATATAATAGCAACCTGTTTACTATTCCAGTTACAAACCAGAAACGTAAAAAGTGTTTATGGAGAACATGTGTATCTACCATTTCTTAAACTTTGATTTTGATTGAAACACCTTGTTGTTGGTTTATGAATCATCAAATTTGGCACTTTGCTTGAACACCATCAAAATACAGCACTTTTTACATTAAAACTGTTGAAGAAAAATATTAAAATGCATCTTAAAATTTTAAGTTAACCATCCAATAATGCAGAATTAAATATAGAAATTAAATATAGGCCTTGATGGTATGTACCTTGTTTTTCATATCCCAACTCAAGTGCACATAATTTCTGTGCCAAAAGTGACTAAGTTCTCTTCACAAAATACTCAAGTAGGAAGCAGTGTACCAATGATTAGTATCTTTTCATTCCTGGTAATCAAACCCATGCCATTGCAGTTTGAGGCCAATATGCCTACCACTACACCAACCAGAACCCTTTTCTTTGTATTTACTTGATACCTACATTTCTAGAATAACCATTTACCAAACCCTCCATGTGTTCTGAATCCAGGTTTTCCTTTGACCTCTTCAATGTCAAGTAAGGAGCCCTAGGTTTATTAGCTACCGTAAATATTGGTAAGAGATGGTATTGCTACAGTTACACACAAATCCATAGATTTATTAGCTACCCTAAATATTGGCAAGAGATAGTATTACTACAGTTATACACAAATCCATAGACCTTATATCTGAATTGCACAGTACCATCCTGTATCACTTGAGTAAAATCCACTGAGCCTTGACAAGAATTATGACCCACTGTCAACCCAAGTAGCAAAAGAATATTGAAAAATGATTTTAAAATTATTTCAAAAAATTTAACAATCAAAATGTCATAAGATGGCTAAAACAATTTTAAAATAATGCATGAGGCATTGCTATTTCAAAGTTCAGTATTAGGTAGTTTCATTTTGTTGATAACATATATACAAATGTGTAGGAAGTACTGACATATTTTTTTGTATAAAAAGGTTTTTTTAATTTCATAAAAAAATAATATGTGAATATCATTTCAAAACAATTTCAAAATTATTTTGAATAAAGTTTAAAATTATTTTAAACCCTCATATAAATTTGCATAGGTACATAATTTTGGTCATATCAAAGTGTGAAAATAAACCAGTATAAGAGTTCTCGTACCTATCTCGTAAGGCAGGTGGTGAGAGTGCGGCGACAGCTGTAATCATGCATTAAACAACCGTTGAATCAGAATTGGATTCCCAGTGAATCATATTTTGCATATTTTTAAATTACCGGAACTAGCGATGTCATGACCTTTACAGAGTCACCCCAAAGTGCACATAAGTACAAAAAATTCCACAGGGTAAATCATTCGCCTTGATCAAGACATTCGCCTGTCGACTGGCAAAATGTAGGCAATTGTAACGATAAGTAGTTATTGAATGCATAATAATACTTTAATTTATGCTTAATTAAATTTTTAATCCCAAAAATAAAATAATAATATTGAGATACCTTCTATCAACACGTAACTGCCTATAAAAGGTATTATATGAAACTTCCCTGGCCTTAAACAACGCACTTCGTAATGGAATAAAAGAAATGAGTAACCTTGCTCGCGTTCTTCTGATGGCTGTTGTGTGCCCCCAAGTGGTTGTGGCATGAAGAATAAGGGAAACGGATATACTCTTAATTTTTGGCTGTCTTGATTGTTAACAGGTATGTATCTACCATAGATGAAAATGGTTGTCAATGGATGAAAATGTTAAGAATTAATGCATTAACGGGAAGGTGCTTAATGTTCGAGCCGGGTTTAGGCCACTCATTTCTTTTGTCTCTTCCGTTCCTTTTGAATTTACCCCTTATTCCTTCCTAGTTTGTCGGCGCTCACTTGTCTTATGTAATAGTGTGTGGTAGCGTCGACAGGTGTCGTTTTTGTTTCTTTTAAAATTTGAACCTCGAGCCGAGGTCAGACGAAGTAGATCTTTGGTTGAGTGCAGTTGGAGACGAGACCAACCCCGGGCCCGGGAGCGATGAATGTCGAAGACGCCAAAAGGTAAGTGAGCGCCTTCCTTCCTTTTCCTGCTTCCTCCCTTTCCTCGTCCACATCACGACTCCTTTATTTTTCTCTATCCGATTCACGCCAGACCCATTCCCTTTCTCCCTTTTTTATTTTTTTTCGAGTGGAATAAGTCCCGTGATCGAACATTTTGGTGACCCCGACGTGATAGTGGTAATTTATTCGTCTCCTTTTTCTCGATGGGCATTGTTTCGCTTTCTTTATTTAATCGTCATATCTGAACATGCCTGACGGCGAGGAGGTGGTTCGGAAAGGAGTTGCTACTCGGGAGCAGTTTGACTCTCGGCTCAAGTTGTTACGGTTCCAAAGAGAACAATTTGAAGCGTCAATCTCTGTTGCCTGCGGGTTGGCGGAGGAATTGGATCTGTCCTCGGATCCGTTGTCAGCTTCTCCTAAGTTTCCAATGTTTCGTACTCGTTGTTTGCACCTTAAAGGGGTGTATGAAAATTTTCTTGAGGCTCAGAGGAAGATATATGAACACTGCCTTCGTTCTAATTTGACGGAATCTTATGAACCTGATCGATTACGCGGTGTTACTCTCGATGAAAGGTATTATTTTATTCTTTCCGTCTATGAACGTTCAGCAATTTCGGCTGTTCAAAATCCTTCGGGCCCTTCTGACAGCTCTACTGAGATGACAACAATTTCTAAGTGTCGGTTACCCACTATTCATGTTCCGCGTTTTTCGGGTGCCTTTAGCGAGTGGGAATCATTTCGCGATCTCTTCCGATCAGTAGTTCATGATAGAGCAGATTTAGCACCTATTGAAAAGTTCAGCTATTTGAAGTCTGCTCTTTCTGGAGATTCTTTGGCAATAATCTCTTCCGTTCCCTTTGGGGACACTCATTATGATTCTGCGTGGAAGGAGCTGTGCGATCATTTTGATAACCCACGAGTGCTGGGATTTAATTATTTAGATAAATTGTTGCATTTCAACTCCTCGTCTTCGGGTGCATTGCAGTCCCTTCAGAATTTCTCAAATGTATTTTCTGAAATGTATTCGGCACTCCTCACTTTGAATATCCCCAACCTTGGGGAATTCATTTTATTCAGACTGGCTGCTAGATCATTAGACCCTGACGTGCTCACGCATTTTGAAGAAACTGTGGCAGACGAGACTTTTCCCTCGGTTTCACAACTTCTATCTTTTGTTAAAAGACGTATTAAACTCTTGCAAACTTCTCGCGGAATAATTGAGAGGAGTTCTCAAGCTCGTAGTTCCAATCTCAGGAGCAAGACCGTAATGTCTACTTCCGTTGGGATAGATCCTTCAAACTCTAATGCATCTTGTCCAAGTTGTGACTTATCTCATCTGTTAGCTGATTGTCCAAAATATTTAAACATGAATTCTGAGCAAAGGGGTAATTTTGTGCGTTCAAAAAAACTATGCTTTAATTGTTTGAGGAGTGGTCACTGGGCACCGAAATGTCGATTTTCGAACTTGCGGTGTCAAACGTGTAAGAGGTATCACCATACCACCCTCCATTCCGTCGTTGAGCATAGGGAGCGGAATACGCGATCGAATGCTCCCGTCGCTGTAGCTAGTAGCCAGCCTTCGCCCTCTGCCCACCTTCCTAGCTCGTCGCCGCCGGACTTATCTTCGAGTCTTCGGTCCGCCGAAGCGATACCACAAACGTATTCGTCTTGCGTTGAATGCGAACTTTCTTCGACTGTTGTCTTAGGGACTGCAGTCGTCAATTTTTTGGATGGTGATGGAAAATTGCAACCTCTTAGAATTATGCTTGACTCGGGTTCTCAGATTTCGGCGATCTCTGTCGATGCTCTTACGCGTTTAAAACTGCCAATGTCTGCGTATCATGGGGCGTTGTTTGGGCTGTCTCAAACCCCTTTAAATCGGCCGGTCGGTTCCGCGACGTGCCGTCTTTTTCCCAAGCATTCTTTCAGTTCTGGGTTGAGAACAAGGGCGATAGTATGCCATAAATTGTTGGGAAAGCTTCCTGGGGTCCCTCTTCCACAGCTCATAAGGAACCATGTTGACCATTTGGATCTGGCGGATCCTCATTTTGACCAGCCATCGCAAATCGATTTTATTTTAGGAATGGATCTTTATCCCAAAATCATGTTTGCGGGACAGAAATCGTTTCTAAATGGCGAACTAATTGCAGTAAATTCTATCTTTGGTTGGGTTATTTGTGGCTCTATATCCGCCCTACCTGTGGAAGAAGGGTCTGGTACCTCGTCGTTCTCCATTGTGGAGGATATGGAATATTTAGAAAATGATTTGAAAAGATTTTGGGAAGTGGAAGAACTTCCATCTGAAATCTTTCATGACCCAAAAGATATTCAATGTGAACAGCATTTCTTAGAAACTTTTCGAAGAGATGATTCTGGAAGATTCATTGTTTCACTTCCTTTCCTATCTTTTCCACCTAAGCTCGGGGATTCATACTCTCAAGCGGTTTCGCGTTTGATGAACCTCAAGCATCGCTTAACTCGCCGAAAGGAGTTGCATGTTAAGTATTGTGACTTTTTGAAGGAATACCTTCGTCTTGGTCATATGTCCGAATCAAAATCCCAAGGGAAATATTATATTCCGCATCATGCTGTCTATAACTACGTTAACTCAAAATTTCGTGTAGTTTTTGATGCCTCTGCCCGTACATCTTCGGGTGTCTCACTCAATGATGAATTACTTACAGGCCCTAAGTTGCAAGGCGATATTTTTGATATTTTGTTAACCTTTCGCATCCATAATGTTGCCTTTATTGCAGATATTTCTAAGATGTACCGGCAAATTTTAGTCGCCCCAGAGCACCGATGCTATCAGCATATTTTGTGGCGTGATGATGCGACTCAAGCATTGGTGGATTATGAATTAAATACAGTCACCTATGGAGTTTCTTCCGCACCGTTTTTAGCGATGCGAGCTGTACGTCAATTAGTCATTGAGGATGGTCATAAGTTCCCTCTAGCAGCTCAAGTACTCAATACCGAAACTTACGTTGATGATATAGTGACCGGGGCTTCTTCTATCTCCGATGCGCTAATGCTTCGACAGCAACTGATCGATTTATTGTCACTTGGGGGATTTCCATTGAGTAAATGGGCGAGCAACTCCACCGAATTCTTAGCGGGGTTTTCTCCTAATGAAATTGAGCAAACATCAAAATTTGATGCCTTTGAATCTCCCTCGCTCAAGGTGTTGGGTCTAATTTGGATCCCGGCTCAAGATACCTTTTCTTATCAAGTATGTTTCGAAGTCTCAGTGAATTCAAAGCGAAGGCTTTTGTCGAATATTTCTAGAATCTTTGACCCTATTGGTGGGTTGTCTCCCATTGTCTTTTGGGCAAAATGTTTGATGCAGTCAGTGTGGACTTTAAAATTAGGTTGGGACGAACCCCTTCCTGACGTTATTCATTCTCAGTGGAGTGAATTTGTTTCTCAGAGCTCGTACTTATCCCAAATTCATTTGCCACGAAGAATTAACTTCACTGATTCAAAGGTTCAACTATTAGGGTTTTGTGATGCATCAGAGCGTGGCTTTGGTGCCATCTTATACGTCAGAACAGTGGCATGTTCCGGGGAAATTAAGGTTTCTTTCTTAACTGCAAAATCGAGAGTTGCACCTTTGAAAACTATTTCTTTACCAAAACTAGAATTACTGGGAGCTTCATTGCTCGCAAAACTCATGAATAGAGTATGCGACGTATTTAAAAATCGTGTTCATTTTGAGGAAATGTTTGCGTGGTCTGATTCACAGATTGTATTATCCTGGCTAAGGCTCCCGCCGCACCGGCTAAAAACTTTTGTTGCGAATAGAGTTAATAAGATCAATCAACTTTTGCCTAATTGCTCTTGGCGTCATATAGAGTCCGGTCAGAATCCAGCGGATTGTATCTCACGTGGTCTGTTGCCAATGCAACTTCTGGAGGCAAATTTATATTGGGAAGCGCCGCAATTCTGCAGATTTGACACTGGGTTTTGGACTCCTGAGGTTGAATGTGAATTGCAACTTTCATTCCTCCCAGAGATTAAGCAGCAAGGTTTAACTTGCAGCGCTATTTGTGAGCAGAGTGATCCTCTTGAATGGATAAAACGATATTCCTCATTTATAAAAGTTGTCAAAGTAATGTCTTATGTTTTGAGGTTTGTAACGGCTTTCAAGGGAGTACGTTTTCCTCCTAATTCCCCTCCATCCAGCGCAGAATGGCAGGAGAGTCTGTTGCAATTGGTAAAATTAATTCAAAATTTTCATTTTCAAGGGATTTTAGTGTCCTTACGAAAGGGAAAGAGCTTATCAGGCTCGATAAGAAGCCTTCGTCCAATTTTGGACTCTCAAGGCTTAATTCGTGTGGGGGGTCGCCTTCGTCATTCATTACTTCCAGCCGCAGCGCGTGAACCTCTATTGCTTCCTTCTGATAATCATTTTTCTATTTTGGTAGTTCGTCATTACCATTTAGTGTCATTACATGGCGGTCCAAGGGCCGTGGAAGCAATTATCTCCAGACAATTTTGGATTCCATCGCTGCGAAAAATCATCCGGTCACAAATAGCTAAATGCGTTACTTGCCTCCGGTATAAAGGGGCCACTCAACACCCTTTAATGGCTGATTTGCCTGCTGCACGCGTTGTCCCTCAGCGGGCATTTTCATCTGTGGCAGTTGACTACGCTGGACCATTTCTCTTTAAAATGAGTAATAGACGAAATGCAGCACATTCAAAGGCGTATGTAGCCTTATTCATTTGTCTTAGTTGTAAGGCTCTCCATTTAGAGCTAGTCACAGCTCTATCAACTGACGCATTCGTCGCCGCATTACAACGTTTTATTGCTCGTCGGGGAATCCCTTCAGTCATTTATTCAGACTGTGGCACAAACTTTGTGGGGGCTAATCGATTATTGTCAGAATTCTATAAATTTATTCGGTCTAGTTCTCACAAGGAATCCTTGTTGTCTTTCCCCCCATTTTTTGGTATCGAGTGGAAATTCAACCCTCCTTCTGCTCCCCATTTTGGGGGATTATGGGAAGCCGGCATAAAATCGGTAAAATATCATTTGCGTAGAGTTGTCGGGGGACATGCCCTTAATTTTGAAGAATTTTCCACTTTATTATGTAAAATCGAAGCAGTGTTAAATTCTCGTCCTCTGACTCCGCTCTCTTCCGATCCTTCGGAAATTAATTATTTGACTCCTGGACATTTTCTTGTCGGTCAGGCCTTGCTGGATTTACCCGGCAATCAATCCTCAGATCCCCTTCCTCTGCCAGTCCGTTGGCAATTGGTCGAACAGATGAGAAACCACTTTTGGAAGAGGTGGTCACAAGAGTACTTACACACTCTTCAACAACGGACTAAATGGTCTCAGGCCTGCCCTAATCTAAAATGTGGGGATATCGTTTTAATTCGGGATGCTAATATCCCACCCTCTTCGTGGAGGATGGGCCGGGTAACCAAAACGTTTCCCGATTCGGAAGGAACCGTCCGAGTAGTCGAGTTGCGTACTCCATCTGGCCTCTTGATAAGGCCTGTGGTGAAGCTAGTGCTTCTACCCATTGAAGAGTAGCAACTTCAATCCTTCCACCAACTCCTAGAAAGTATTTTTTTTTTCCCTTCAGTGCTTTGTTATTTTTTTTTTTTTTTCTCCGAGTGAATTATCGGGGTAATTCACGGTGGGCGGGATGTTCGAGCCGGGTTTAGGCCACTCATTTCTTTTGTCTCTTCCGTTCCTTTTGAATTTACCCCTTATTCCTTCCTAGTTTGTCGGCGCTCACTTGTCTTATGTAATAGTGTGTGGTAGCGTCGACAGGTGTCGTTTTTGTTTCTTTTAAAATTTGAACCTCGAGCCGAGGTCAGACGAAGTAGATCTTTGGTTGAGTGCAGTTGGAGACGAGACCAACCCCGGGCCCGGGAGCGATGAATGTCGAAGACGCCAAAAGGTAAGTGAGCGCCTTCCTTCCTTTTCCTGCTTCCTCCCTTTCCTCGTCCACATCACGACTCCTTTATTTTTCTCTATCCGATTCACGCCAGACCCATTCCCTTTCTCCCTTTTTTATTTTTTTTCGAGTGGAATAAGTCCCGTGATCGAACACTTAATGTTGGGCGGCATTTAAAGTGGAGACATGAAACATCACCCAGAGAATGGTATGGTTGTGCTCAGGGAATGTGATAGTATATAGGCACTAGGAAGTGTTAGTACAATTTCTTTCACTGATCAATTTTAATAATTTGACAGGCAGGCATAGAGGATGTATAAGGCCGTTTTACACGATGCCTGCACCCACTCGAGTAGATGCGTGAACACGTTCACCATAAAAATTACATCCCGTGGTCTATTCAGTAAGTGAGCTCCTTTCTGGTAGTAAATTAAGGGCATTATCTGTCTTAAAAAGGATTAACGAAATCCTTAGTGCACCTACAATACCTACTTGTATTGATTAATCCTATACCATATTGGAATTACGTGTTGGTCTTTGGAAAATAAAGTCATTATTATTATCTGGTGACTACCCTACGTTGTGCAAACACATAGATGCGAGGCAATAAACTATCCCCTTTTCTAATCTGGTGAATGCGTTCGGGTGTCAACCTGAGCGGTTACATTGCATGTATCTGACCGGTGCATGCGTGAGGCATCTAAGAGAGTGGCTGTGCCATTTGGTGACCCTTGTGTCCATGTTATTGGAGAAAAGTTGATGGCTGTGCACTAGGAAAAAAGATAGGTAGTTAACACTTTCCGTGCGGATGACTGCTTAAGCAGTCATGCCGCCCCTCAGCCCTTGACGAGTGACTGCTTAAGCAGTCACGGGGCCTATAACGGCTCTTTCGTTTCCCCCACTTAGTCGCCACCATGTAGGGTTCCCTTTTCGGCCCATCGTCATCAGTTGAACCCCTAGCGTCGTTGAGGAAGCATTCGTTTTTGGATCCATTGATTTTTTTTCACCAGCTTGTGAATATTTAAGGTAAGTTTTTTACTGAAAATTCAAATAGTTTCCTAAATTATTTTTTTTGCTATTATCATTTATCAAATTGTTTTTAAATTGTGAATGTTTCCATGCAGTGTAAATATTCAATAACGACTCTGATTTGGATATTTCTGTATTATTTATTTGTTATAAATGGAATGTTTTACGTTAAAATAGCAAACTATTTTTTTTACTCTGCGAGTAAAATGGCCTATTTGTAATGCTGGTTTTGATCTTTTGAAGGACACCATTGCCGGAGATAGAGGCAGAAATTTACTATTTCCATCAATCTTGGATTTGAATCATTCTCTGAAGGTATTTTCATTTTTTTGTTGAATATTTCTGAATAGAAACGTGTCAACGTGCTTCAGTACAATTTCGTGAAAATCTTGTGAAGGCCATATTAGTGATTTATTAAGTTCTAGAATATTATATAAATACAAAATTATTTAGAAGACAAATAATTTAAGTTACCTTTTTCACTGCATTGTGCTTAATTTAAATTATTATTTGTCTTTATACACATACTTGTGCTGATAATGTTATATCTAGCCATCTGGCAAGCGAAACAGTTGAACGATTGAAAATTTTGCCGCTATCGGGATAGTAAGCCACTCCATCGTCAGCCGAAGCTTATGGATAAAATTAGAAAACTGTATTACAGAATATAAATAATTTATGACATTATCACTTCAAATACTCTAAGGTAGGGGTCGGTAACCTGCAGACTACGAAAGGAGTTCATGCAACCCGCATAACTATTGCACAAATTCCAGCGGGTAACGCCGTTAAGGTTTTCGCGGCCAGTTCGCGGTCCTTGAATACGCATAACTATTAGCTGTTAATTACTTTAATACTTAAGATACTGAGAGTCCTTATAGGGAGGATAAATTGCTTAAATATATGTAGTGAATTAATTATTCGTTTATAGCATTATCCTGTGGAAATACAGGTATTTGCTTCCCACGTAGCCATACCAATTGTAATATGCGGCCCACAAGCCTGCTCTATGAAGAATGGATGAAACCAATAAAAATACCGTGGAATTCTTCTTACTAATGTACATTTTATGCACAAGTTAATTGATTTTTTTTCATTTTTAGGCATGGCTGGACAGCGCAAAGTTAGTCAATATTTGGAAGAAAATCCTGAGCCTTCTACATCAGGTAAGCATTTGGAATAGACCACCTAAAATACCATCATTCTCCTTTCCTTGCCATTTTGCCTATCCCTTGCTCTAAACCCAGCAACACCTTTTTGATCATTTGAGTTCTTTACTATTTATTAATTATATTTCCAAAAATGAAAATGCATTGAATCATATATTGGTAACAATACTTACATGAAGTATTTTACGATATAGGTACACTCCCAAAGAAGAAAAGACTTGCACAAAAAGGGAGAACGGGAGTGGAGGATGCAGAAATTGAAGAGCTACTATTAGAGGGACTCTCTTCTGATTTCGAGGAGGATTCGTCAACGGAATGGACTGGAGAAGAATCAGAGGGCAGCGAGGAAAGTGGAGACGAAGGAGAGCCTGGTTCAGGGACACGTGAGCACTTGCCCACCGCCCCCTCACCTCAAACTCCTCCGCTTTTGCCTTCCACTACCGCGGGACCCATTACTTGGGGAGCCGATCAGCCCTCCAACCCTCCCATTATTTTCTCGGGTTTTCCAGGGTTGAAGACCCTTCCGGAGAGTAACAGCCCAAAAGCTTATTTTGATCTTTTGGCCACAGCTGAGTTTTACTATCTCATTGTTGAGGAAACGAACCGACAGGCTGAGCAAATACTTTCAAAAAACCCAAGACCACGAGCTCGTATAGCCAAGTGGAAAAATTTAACGAAAGAGGAGATGGAAGTGTTCCTCGGTCTCCTCTTCCACATGGGTACCGTTAAAATTAATCATTTAAATGATTATTGGAGGAAAGGGAATCTTTTTGACATAAAATGCATTTCGGCATTCATGACCCGTGATCGCTTTCAGGGTATTTTGCAAGCCCTGCATTTTTCCAAAATGCCCTCGGAAGATGAGCCTCATATTGAAGACCGCCTTCACAAAATTAGGCCCCTCATCGACATATTCCATAAAAATATGGCAAATGTCTACTCCCCCTGCAAAGAATTAAGCCTGGATGAGTCAATGATGTTGTGGAGATGGCGCCTAGTATTTCGCCAATATATGCCTGGAAAACGCCATAAGTATGGCATAAAAATTTATATGCTGACGGAACCATCTGGGTTAGTGTTAAAAATGATAATTTACACTGGGTCTGGGGATAAGGAAGTTGGAGGTTCAGGGCATGTGAACAAGGTTGTTCACAAACTATTGGAAGTTTTCAAGGGAATTGGACATTCTGTGTACCTTGACAACTTTTACACCAGCGTGAAACTGGCCGAAGAACTCCTGGAGGATAAAGTTTATTGTACGGGGACTCTAAGAGCCAATAGAAAAGGCAACCCCACAGTTATGCTACGTAAAAAGATTGATAAAGGCGAGATTATACATTGCTGGAACGACAAAGGTGTTTGCGTTATGAAGTGGATAGATAAGCGAGATTTGATGATGATTAGCACCGAGTTTGGCAGCCGACTTCTCGATGTACAAAATCGTCGTGGGGTAGTACGTTCGAAGCCGGAGGCAGTTATAAAATATAATTGTTTCATGGGAGGTATCGATCACTTGGATCAATTAATGGCGTACTACCCTTGCGAACGCAAAACCATGAAATGGTATAAAAAACTTGGAATACATATATTCCAGTTGCTGCTAATCAACAGCTACATTTTGTTCTGTCGTCACAGTGGACAAAAACTCTCACTATACGACTATCGTTTAGAAGTTATTAAGTCGTTATTGCCAGAAACTCCCTCCCGTGGTTCACGACACTCAACACCTCGAACCCTACAGATGCACTTCCCGGACTTCCTTCCAATGGGTACGCGGAACAAAAGACAGCAGAAGCGATGTCGCGTTTGCTACAAAAATGGATTGAGAAAAAGCATAACAACATATTGCCCAGACTGTCCTGAGGAGCCAGGACTTTGCCTTAGGCCATGTTTTATGGACTTTCATAAAGATATTTAATTGTGAAAGTGTATATTTAATGTTTTATAAAAATTCTAAATGCTGTTCTATTATTGTATTGATGCCATTTGTAATAAATAAAAAGTGTAAGTACAAACAAGGGTACATTAGAGTTTTTTCCTTTGTTGTTGATTCTCTGTCTTTCGTAGCTGCCAAATAATTGGAAATCAATGATCTCCCTGAAAGTCAGTTCCATGATGTAAGCCTTTTGCGACGGGACCACATGTCAGAAAATGCTACTTCCCTCACGAATGCCACAAAATATTCTTTGCATTTCCAGTACGGAGCTTTCACTACGCTAGGGTCCTCTCAGGTACCTGTTTCTCTAACTTGGGTTGGGGCCCAGAGGGTTGTTGAACCTTTTTCTCGGCCGACGGGCTGAGATAATCTTCACCCTTTCCCACTTGGGGACCCCTTTACAACAAGCCGTCGAGGTCAACTATTTGTTTATTTGTTTGTTTTGCTAAAATATTTTTACTAGAGCCTCGATATTATTTGTATCGGAAACGAACTATTTCAGTTTTACATTGCATTTACAGCTTTTAAAAGAAATTTTACCGATAATATTAAGCACCCTAGCAAAAAATAACTTTAGTAGTTAAACAAATGATTATGTCATGTTATGTCACTCTCGTAAATTACTTTGACCACTTCTCAACAAGAAAAATTATATTGAATTAAAAATATCATTATCCAGACTATTGACATCATGATCGTAGCATGATACATCGGGTTTCGTAACAATTTTTTATCTACATCTACGTTGACACAGTACCCTGCAAGCCAGAACTGTTATTTTCAATTACAAATCACTCGATTTAATAAGAAATTCTTCGAATGTTATAATTTCAACATTTGTGCACATCGTGATTCGAAAGATTGTCGGGAATCTCACTGTACTTCACGCGGAAGCCATTGACCAACGAAAGCAAGTGAATTAGTCAGCTGTCATGATTATATCAGAATGAGTAATTACAGGTAAAAATAAGCATTGAAACTCAGGAAAAATAACATTCAGTTGTTGAACGTAAAAACATAACTCCCTAACTAAATAAAACCATGAAAAATCACTCACTAACCAATTAAAAAACACAAAAATCTGTTTGGAGATTCCTTCACACATCTACACACAGAGCTACGTTAAAAATAACGGTACAGCTCAGTTTAAAATTTGTAGTTGTGGAACTAAACATAAGAAATGTACTTATAATGCTCAATTTGCCAATTACACAAAAACTTCTGTTTGTTATTCCACTGCACCAACAAGCAACTGACTGCGAACACCTGCTGGGAGTGGAGCGCGACGAAGGGTCGAGATAATCCTCTCCTGCGGACGGAGAAAGAGTACCTACGGCGTCCCGAGAAGAAGTCCTTTATAACACACGCCATAAGCCTGCTTGGGTCTATAGTAGCTGCAACTCCGTTTTAACATGTCGTTCCTTCGCCTGCGCGGAAAAATTTACGCCGTGTTAGGAAAGGGTTAAGAAATAAAATATGTGCAGTGTATTGTACACCGATAGATATAGTTAGGAAAAAGAATGTTATCCTATTTTATTTCGAGTATATTATAATTTTAGTTGGATTAAAAAGCATTACCCTTTATACTGGAACACTTTTCTTTACACAAAATTAGTAATATCTCGCAAAACATTACAACAAACAAGACAGCTATAGAAAGAAGCTATGTGTAATGCGGGTTGCCAACGCAGCGTTATAAGCTATGGCGAATGACTGCTTAAGAAGCCACGAAAAATTTATTTAATTAAAAAAGAAATTTCTTCAAAAATTTGATTTTATGATATAATTGAACGGTAATCAGTCATTTCTACTTGTAAATAGCAAAAAAAAGAATTTCGCCACTGAATAAAAAACTTTAAATTCACACCCGCACTGAAAGTGTTAAAAATACATGGTTTAAGCAAAAGAGAATTAATATGTTTACTTTGATTAGGGTGTAATTGATTTTGTGGTGCATGATGAGATTTGTTATTGAATATATGAAGGTAATGTATTTCAATAGTAAGGCAAGTGTGAGAGTTACTTGGATCTCAAGGGACTGGTTTGAAGGAGAACAGGGTGTAAAGTTAGGCTGCGTTATGCCACAGTGGCTGTTCCATTGAGTTGAGGATTTTGTGTACGTGGGCCATACTTTTACAAAAGGTGGAAGGATAGATAGCACCATAGGACCATGCTACCTACCACTGGAGCAGGAATGTGTGTTTGTATAAGTAAGCAAAAATCGTGTCGTGGGTATGAGTTATTTGAGAAGTGTTTGCATAGGTTGGATAGTATTAGGAATGAGTCTGTGATGAAATAATGAGAAGTGTTTGCATAGGTTGGATAGAGTTAGGAATGAGTCTGTGATGAAATAATGAGAAGTGGATGTTCCAGTAATTGCTGTACATGTATAAAATGAGCTGGATTCATAAGCTTGGCCATAATGAGGGAATGGATGTGAATCAAATAACTAAACAGATTTATGATGGTGAATGGCATGAGATGAAGGGGAGGACAGAGAAAGTCATGAATGAAAGTCGGTGAATATGGTGGAAGAGGTGCTTATGATGAGCAATATTAGGAGTATTTATGATAGGAGAGCGTGTATGAAGCAATTCATGAATGTGGCAGATGCAAAAGAGGTTTGTAAGGGCAGGGCAGTGTGGAAGAAATAGTAATCAAAGCAGGTTCTCTAGGTACAAGGCTGTAAATGGAGCTCTTTTGACTGTGCTTACCCTGAAAGGGAACACATCATTGATATAAATGTCAAAACAAATCATGCCCCTTCCGCACATTGAAATATATACCCTGCAAAATAATCTGAATGATTTACTCTTGTTTGTTCTCAATATCTCTATGGATCACGAATATGTGCACAAATTAAACTGTCAGTCTTAACTTCTTCTAGGTTCTTCAGGTACCATGTGGATGACTACATATTTTGAAACATGACGAGGAGGAGCATGACTCATGACCATGGAAGGGACAAAGGCGGAAGGATCATACCACTACAAAACTGGACCTTTATAATTTGGCCATCTGCTCGGCAGTGATGAGCAAGTAAAAAATAACTATTTTTTGCTAAAAGATACTCTGGAAATTAATTTTAGATCCACATTCATGAGTTTTTAGACTGAATTACTTCATTTACTCACATTGTTTGTGAGTAATGTGTTTAAAATGTAGTAATTTATTTGTTCATGGCTTGTTCGGGTTGCTTCCAGGTGCAGTTAAGAAGAGGTGGAGGGGATTGGTTCCTAATATCCACATAAAAATAGAAATATGTATTTCTGTCTGGTTTGCCCACACACAGAGCAAGCTGAATAAACAATTATTTTTGTCAGGAAAATTTCTTGAAGATTGAATTATTTTTGACTGGTTTACTTACCCATAAAAACAATCAACAGATTTTAGTCTTAAATATTTTATATGAATAATTCCTTTGAATAATTCCTCTGAATGTCACGAATATGCCTTAGTGATCAATGATATCACCCATGCAGCTCAAGCACAATTTTTAACTAATATATAATTTAAAATGCAAGTAATGGCAGGTTTTAGTTTCTTATGTACAGTCACACGCAAAAGTAAATGTGCAGAACTTCACAGCGCCACCGCTTGGACCCCATTCGATACGAATGAAAAATATTTCAATGTTGGCATAACGGAAGAAGATGGACGTGGTTGTCAGTCATGCAGGATAGATGAGAAAGCAGCACTTAGTTGACGGACCCGAGCGGAAGGGTTTATTTAGTAGCGCACGGCGTGTGCAATTGTACTGCGACCTTCAGAACTATTAAACTTTGACCAAAATCTTATGCGGACAGAGGTTGACGGAGACCGAATCCGTTTCCTCAATACGCTATTGCTAATCGCTGACTCTGAGACGTTGATAGAAGTACTGGGAAAAATAATTCGTCGTTCAGCGATATGGAGCACCATGATGAGTTTACACTTGTAATTAATATGTGCCACGAATTACCTACTTCTCTATACATGACATATATCTCTCCTTTTTTCCAGTTTATTAATGGATGTCAATAATAAAATTTTAGTGAGTGATAAGAGATGACGTTTTTGCAATATGGGATTGATGGCAATGAGTAAATTAAACAAATATTTACAATGAAACCAGGACATTTTACTGGCGCATTAAAATGAGAAGAACACCCAAGCTTAGACTAACTTAAGAAGAAAATTTTATTTGAATTTTTCAATATTTTATGGCATCTCCCTTAGCGTATAATACCGCTGGAATGCGGGTTCTCATTGTCAGAAAAAGACTTTCAAATAATCGTGAGGTAAGTCCTAGGGAATTCCTTATATCCCCCGCGTGTGCCTCCAGGTCTTCTTCTGCTCTGATATTATCAACTGTTCTCTCCTGCGCCATCAATCCCCATACATTTTCGATGATTGAGGTATGGTGATCGTGCTGGCCAGTCAATCACATTAATATGTGGGTGTTGGGCCAAAAAATGACGTACCACGTTGCCTCGGTGCACTGGTGAATTGTCATGGACAAACGTCACCTCCTCACACTCTGGTACGATTTCTGATTTGAAGGGAAGTAAATGTTTCTCCAACATTTCGGAATAATTTGCCACTGTCGTTCTTTTTGGAGGTATTACCAATGGCCCCGGACCAGCAGCTGTAATTGCCCCAAAAAACTAATGGTAATGTGACCAGAACTTCGTTGCCGAATGGCGTTTTGTGGGTCGTACCTAGAGGACAAATTGTACTTAACAATGTATTTAAATGATCTATACAAAACTCATTGATAATTAATGCATTTAATGAAGACTTTTTGCCATTAAGAATAATTTTTCATAAAGTATAGTTCACAGTTGTTATGAATAAATTAACTAGATTTTGGGGCACTGATTAGAGTGGACGGAATATGAGGTGTTTGTGGATAGGGAGAGAGTGACAGAGAGAGAGAGAGGCATGAAGGAATAGGTGGAAAGTAGAATGGTTGAGGAAAAATGGGAAATATTAGGCAATGGAAACAGTATACGCTAGGAGGATCAAGAAATCATGTATAGTGACAGAAATGATGGAAAAATTTAGGAAAGAAGGAATTAGAACAAGGAAAACGCGGAGCTGGGCAGAAATGATATTACGGAATAAATAATAGACTTAGGAGAGAAACAGAGAAATGAGAGGAAAGTGGCGGAGCAATGTGGAGAGGTCTACAGGCTCTATAAAGGTAGAGGGATCGATGTCCTTTGTCCTAAGGAAGGAATTTTATCCGGCATCAAGGAATGGAAAACCATACCGTGCGTAAATGGCAATTCAGGAGGGTTATTGGTGGAACCGCAGCAGATTCAGCTTAGGTGAAGAGAATACGTGGAAGAACTCCACGAAATCAATGACAGGCATAAGAGCTTCGTAATAGAAGATGATAAGCACGTAGATAAGGTTGAGCTGCGATTAAGAAAAATGGATATTGAAGGAAGTGCTGTGGGCATTAATATCCCGTCAGAATTATTAAAGAGCCTAGCAAACGATGGAAGGGGGAGATTATTTGTCGGATATATAAAGAGTTCACTTTTGGGGGCTCCGCAGCATCCTGCTCAACTGATAGATCCTCCATTATTTCATTCTCCAGGAAAGCAAAGAAAAACCCAAAATACATACAAAACTCGCGGTCCACTTAGCCCCAAAGCAAGTTTTGGCAGTTGTAAAGGTGCACAACAGAAATCCACCAGCTGACCACCTGAACTCAATGTTTTCCGAAAGAGCACTATCCACTTACTTTGTGTACCGAAATTCACAAGAAAAACTCCTCACAGTCAAAACTTTCAAAGCACAAAATATTTGAGTGATCACAAGATAGCAAACACCAACACATAAATGGGTTCGCATAGCCAAAAAATAGCGCAAAACGTCTGACGTTCCTTTGCGATGCCAAAAGCCGTCTACAATAAACATTTTAACTCTATAGCTCATCAAACATGCCCGCAAATTCAAATTGAAGAAATCAATTGCTGTCCACTTAGCCGTACTCTCCCCTCTCATGACAGCATGGTCCAGCTAGGTCCAGTTCTCTCTCAACAGAGGCGGCTCCTCCAGCACTCAGTGGCATGTTCTGAACATCTTTTTGAATGGTTTCATTTTCCTCGGCAGTTGTGCAGCGGGGTATACCGCTTCGAGATCTACTTAAAAGTATCTCTGAATTTTTCCTGTCGCATCTCACCCATTTGGGGACAGTATTCCAATGGACTCCTAACGCCATCGCTACATTTTCCAAAGACCGGCCGGCGGCTACCATGAAAACCATTTGCCCTCTCATAGAGGCAGAGGTTTCACCTCGATTCCCTCTCGGCATTATGAAGGAAGGCCGAGTGACGGTTAAGGGATCGCAATTCATAATAGGTGTCTCTACACTTAAAAATCAGGTGTGGCTATAAGCAATGCATCATTGAATTGGATCTTACGCTCAGAGCCAGTCTCAATATTTTTTGCTGGAGCTGGGAACAATAAACATCCTCTAGCAGGAAAAAATTAGCAATATTATAGCAGTAAAAGATCTGGGGGCACTAATGAGGGATATATGTAATTCCCTAGGATATCATACGTGGTTATTTGAATTTTTTTGATACAGGGAAATCCACCTTAAAGGTACTGGACGCTGAGGTAGATGCTATAAAATATTGAAAATATAAAAAAAAAGTTCCTTTATAAGTAAGCCCGAGCTTTGGTTTTTTCTCAATTGTATACTCTAATATATGTTTCGGAGTTCATTGAAATTTTTTGATTTATTTACTCATTACCAGCGTTACCATCGTTTCTCATCACTTACTGGAATCTTTTATTGGTATCTGTGAATGAACTAGACGACAAACTTACAAACAGATGTCTATCGTTTACCAAACTGTAATTTCAAGCAGATTAGTCCTTTCTCCACGAAAGGTAGCCCACACAGGCATTTCTTTCTTTTTCTTGCGTTGTCTGGGGATATATCGCAGGCCCCCAAAAACCCACTCCCTTGAACACGAAATGCAGGACTTTTTGAAATAGCCATATAATATTTTTATGAATTTTTATCCGAATGTGGCATATTTATGTAACCGGGGTAAATTTAATTGACAATTTAAAGGTTAAAATAACATGCTTAAACTCATAATGGCGTTTCATAGACTGCATGCCGTGGAATGTCTAGGTGCTTCTTTTCACCGCTCAACTGGACGATTCTCTCTAGTTCCTTGGAGAATGGGAACCGTCTTCCTGCACTGCTTTCCGCATAAGATTTTCCAGAAGGTTAAATGAGTTTGGGATGTGGCAGTTAAATTGCACGCGCCGTGAGTTACAAAATATTTCACCTTCGCATCGCGAACGCGTCCTTTCCCCTCCACTCTCTTCTTTATCCTGTGATACGGACGACTGCTCCCATCTTGCGTTCTACCAACATTACAATATTTTCTTAGGCTATTGAATGGGGTCTGGAGCGGTGGCGCTGTGAAGTAATGCACATTTACTTTTGCGTGTGACTGTACTTAGCGCCTGTTAAATGCTCACTTTCAGGCATTTTGAGATGCTCTTTGTTATGAGATGGTATTCATATTGAATTCCAAGTGTGACACACATTTAGTAATTTTTACTGCTGCATCATTAGTCGAAACATGTCTAAATAATTTAAAATAATTATTTATCATTTAAAAGAAAGCAGAAATATTTTAACATATTTTTAAAAAATTTAAAATAATAGTTCATAGCTTCTTCAAAAGTTAACATAATTGAAACTCATGTTAAAATCATTTTGAAATAGTGAAAAAATAATTTTAAAAGCCTAAAAAGAAAGAGCTAATATGTTTTCAAATAGTTTTAAAATTATTTCAAATTATTCTTACAACATATTTTCAATCATTTTTTAAAATATATTTTGCTACTTGGGAATGTAACAAAGCATGTTTTTGGAACACCATGCTCACTGCTACACCCAATATACTTCTATGAAATGATATCAGCACAGGGTTTGCCCATCTGGGAACGAGATCAGGTACCTATTTAGAAAATTCATTCCAATAGAAAAAACCTTAAGTGCTTGAAATGCAGTGTAAAAATTACCATCTAAAAAGGATATGGATCATTCAAGAAACATTATAAAAAAATTCCAACTCTCAGGTCAACTCCAATCATCATTGCAATTGCTTCATCTAGATTGACCAAAAATATGAATCACTCTCTCTGCCTATCCTGACAGAAAAACAATGTGAGCCATATTGTTTGATGGAAAACCATTGGATACCGAGGAATAGCTTAAGTTCCAGGAAGAATTTTCCTATTCTCGAGATACACCACTACATCACAATTGAATATGCACATTCCAAAGTTCACATTCCTAATGAATGTGACACCTTAATGGCCCCATACTATTCTACAATATTTCTTGCGTCAATAATATCTTTCATGTAGTAAAACAGTTTCATATTCCCAAATAGGAGAAAGGTACTCAAGGAAATGACAAATAAGTCCCCAATTTGAGGCCTCCCTCACGCGTGTTGCTACCAAAGTTCCTGCATCGAAGCAAACTCCACAGCTAACTCCCATCAAACAGCTGACTGGTGCTCACCTGAGTGGTCAAAAAGAAAAACAACATTAACCTTAGAACCATAACATTTTACCATCCCACAGCGTTAGTACGAAAACCTACAGATACCAATCAAATACCAGCACATGAATACTTCAGCAAGGACCAATGCAAAATAATTTTCAATGCATAATTATTAGTTCATATAAGTTTGCTGCAAGAAAAATTAAGGATGAATCAAGAATATAACATATAATTTATTTTAAATGTAAATGTAGGATGACAGAAAACTTTCCCCCTGTAGTATCTAGATCGGGATCTCTTTACACACAGAAATTAGGTCTGCCGTCCTTATCTTGCATACTGCTGGTGCCAGTTTTGCATTACCTGTACATGCTCATCCACCTG
The DNA here is from genome assembly GCA_933228895.1 of Platycnemis pennipes. Lineage (NCBI taxonomy): Eukaryota > Metazoa > Arthropoda > Insecta > Odonata > Platycnemididae > Platycnemis > Platycnemis pennipes. The sequence continues at coordinate 31,403,718 of OW121846.1, forward strand.
AAAGTTGTTTAAAGTAGTAAACAGTCACAAGATAATCCCATAAACCGTATTTTTGAGGCAAGGTTAGCATTATAACAAACAATAATACTTATGGCAGTAAACAGTAAAGTGATATCAAACTCCTCATTGACTTGTAAGATCAATCTTTTGAAAAGGAGAATTTTTTTACAGAACTTAATGGAAACGTTATGAAAATAATATATGTGAAATACACAAAGTTGTTCAACATAATTACCCTAATTATATTGCCTACAGAATATAGATATGGTATAATGCTACTGCATATATGTACCATGGGTTGTGGCTTGATGTTAAAAATAATTTGCAAAGTATGTGCCCAGTAAAATCATCAAAATTAGAGTCATGAACTACAATTACTTCCCCTAAATGAGAGTTGAATTCCCAAAGTTTTTCAAGCTTTCCAAAGTATGTAATCTTTGAATAATTTGCCATGCTCGGCATTTGCCTGTAATGAAGATTGAATAAAGAAAATTTTAAAGATTAATCACCAAGAAAATATGGTACTACTATTATACTACTAATGGTCATGATAAGATATATTGTTAGTAAGATTAATGGAGGTTACGATTATTGCACATAAAAGGTCTCCTATTGAACATGACTTCCGGGTTTAAAGGCATATTAAAATACGGCCATCCAGACAGTGGTGTAACTAGAGTGTGTGCTACCTGGGGCAACCCTTGACTTTGGTGCCCCGGCCGTACAAAACTCGATCTGAGAGCATCACCCATCTCAGCTGCAGCAGAAGGCTTGTAATACTTATAGTTTAACATGATATCAGCACCACTTCATTTCACTCACATCATCTGAAAATAGGGCGATAGTCTGTTAGAAATATAATATATTTCCTTTTTGTGAAAAAAAATTCACACAGAATGTTAAAAAATGGAAAAAAAATTACATGAAACTGATGACTGATGAATCTAACTATCACAAGACTTGTGACACAAGTGACATGCCAAACAATTCTACAGTACTTTAAAAAATAAAACACCAAGAAAAAACTTAAGAGTAGCAATAGAATGCTTCCGTGAATTAAAACTGTAATAGATAACCTACTGTGGAGCATGGTGGCTTAGCGGGTAGAGCGCTTGGCTACTAATCGAAGGGTCCCGGGTTCCAATCCCGGACCCTTCGATTGGATGTTGATTGATTGGATTCGTTCGGATGCCCCCGAACAAAAAGAATTCTCAGACAAACTGCAGCGATTGAAATCATACTTGTCATCCATTGAGAACAATCAATTTACTTTACTGATGCTTTCAAAACTGGAAAATGAGCTACTTCTTAATTACAGTAAAAAAAATACGCAGAGTAAAATTTCAGATTTTAAGAAGTAGCTGTTCAGAAATATAATTAGTCTCTCCTAAAAGTTTTAAAATTGATATTTAATTCTTGAGTAGTCAGAAGGCTAATGCATTGCATTTTTTGTTAAGGCATTTTCATTTTTAGTTAATTTTTCATTTATTTTCGTTCTTTCACTGAATCCAGCCTTCTTTGGGAAGATCAAATAAAATTAATGAAAATTTTTTTGTTGTATGTGACCCCTTTTAGTGACTTGAAATTATATTTTCTTTTGTAGAAAGCTGTTCCAATCATTACAGACCCTAAAACCTCAAAAAATGACAAGCCTTTATTTAGTGTTTTTTCGCATTTAGTGTTTTAAATTTTGCCCCCCCTGAAAACCTTAAATCAGGATTCTACTGTTAATATGTCAGAAAATTTTCTATTACACATTCTACTGGATTGCTTTAAACATGCATCTACATGATCTATATCCAGATCCCTTTCATTGGTAAATGCAGATAACAATCTCATAACTGACAACTGGAGTAAAGGTTTCATGAATAATCCCATATTTTTGAGAAAAACCTTGGGCTACTGGGCAAGCTTTGTGCCTTTCAAATTCACCTGAAAGTCCATTTATAATATTTAAAAATCCATCATGATTTTACCACGTTACAATCAGATGGTCGGTCCACTAGTTCCCATACTTGATGAGTTACCAAAGAATTATATTGGAATTGCATAGCTGAATTCCACATGGGATCCAATAAAGAATCCTTAGTGGATGTAGGAATAATGACAGACATATCAGTCAAAGCTTGAAAGGACATGTCGTAGTCAGCATTCCGAGGTGCCTGTCGCATGCATGAAGGTCTATTACTTAAGCCACAGCATTTGGAAAATCATTGACAATACGTGCATTTTGAATATTGTTATCTGAGAATGTAGCAACATCATTCATAGCAGGCACATTTTGAAAATTTCTATCTGAAAAAATTATATCATTATTGTCAGTTTCAAGATCGCTCCCAGCCATATCTTTGTTTTCACTTGCAACATCACTAGCCATTAGGGTCTCAATAAATTTGATTTTGCTAGACATGTAAACCTTTTTACGAACAAAAACACGCTTTTTGGCAGCTCTGTTCAACACACTTCAAGTGACTGACGAGAGTAAACAGCTGACCAGGCAGGCATGGGCCGTTAAACGAAGAAAATGAATGACGATAGTAACAAGGCGCAGCTCGTTTGGTGGGCGTCCCCTTTTGCTTATTTGATTTTTCGATTTATGTGTGAATACCTCTCGTTAGAAGATTAATTTTTCTCGTTAAACTTCAGTTTTCGTTTCCATATAACGATTGCGTGTATAAAATAGCGACTTCGGTTCAGGGTAAACGCCCCCATTAGCTTAAGTATAAGAAACCATTTTTAAACTCAAATTAGTTCAATTTAGCTGAAAATGTTCCTTACATTGAAGTACAAATGAGCGTTGTACACCATGGAAATCGAGGAAAGGGTGGAATGAACAGGGCCGCCCAGAGGTGGAGGGGGAGGCCCAGTTCATTTTCCCCAGGTCCACACATTCGTGGAGCCTCGTGGGCCTGCAAAAAACGTTCTCAGCTGGTGGAAGGGGGAAAGAACCCCAAGGGGAACAATATTCCAGGCCTTCACATGTCTCTGGGCGGCCCTGGGACTACCTAAGTGAAGCTAGCAGCGGCTCGGAGCCAAATGACGCAGTTAGCGTTCATTTAACTTGGGGATTTACGCGTGCACCGCTAAGTGGAGATAATCGCGTTATTTAATGGGAAGGTGTACATGTGATGCTACGTGTGGGTTTGGAGACGCATTAATTTGTACGACTAATAATACATAAGACTGATCTCATATGCTTTTCTTGATCTTGTATTTGTTGACCAAATTCTGCGCATTTGGGTTCTGTCAGGCAGTCCCCGACTTACGTTTGTCTCGAGTTACGTAAATCCGTACTTACGTAAGTGACAACTTTATCTAAAGAGATGTCTATTATTCATCTACGTAATTTCACTGCTATCAATGATTTATGTCGCAAAGTCGCGTAAAAAACTTCTCAACTCCTACCAACTGACCGATCCTTGCAAAACTGCGATACCTGATATCTATCCGAAGAATGGTCACCTCTTAAGGGGCCGTGGTACATGATTATTTTTTCGCTTTCGAGTGCTGAGATGATGGAGATAGTTTTTCCGTCGACCGGTAGAGTTACCAGAGTCGGCGCCTACCCAACCAGCCATATTTTTGTTCAGTGTCTCCTCTACGCTTTAATTCTTTGCGCAGAGGTGATGAGGCAATAACGACCCTTCCCTCTCATCCCCTCCGTCCGCGGAGTTTTCCATTGCTGACCACTAGACGCAATGTTGCCATTTCAGCATACGATGGCACCAAACTGTTTGGCAGACTCCACATTATACCATGTGGCAACGTGGAATTCGCGGAAATGCGTTCGCTACGTTTTTCTAAGAACCGAGCCGGTCTGGTCCTAGTGGGGTTCGTAGCTGCAGGAGAACGCGTCCGCGGTCCAAGTCATGAATAGACTTCATTTTTCAGGGTAGCCGCGTTGATTGGTTGTTGTGACAACAGTTTAGCCGTAAGAACTGCAACAAATAGGAGGTGGTCTCAGCTGGTAGCTTGGCTTGCACGTGTTAATGTCTAAATGTGGTAATTTGAAAGTAATATACGTTTGTGCCTACTACAGACCACCCCATTCCGATGTACACTCAGTATTAGAACTCGAGAAACAGATCAGGCACATTAATTCTCATACCAACGAACGACAGATTATTGAAAGGTGGAGATTTCAATACAACATCGATAGATTAGAAAACATGTAGTCATTAGTCTGGGGGTAGGGAAAAAGAAATCTGCTCGTCATTTTTTAACCTGTTCGCATAATACGCAGTACATCAAATAGTAAATTTGCATAATAGAAGGGAGAATGTTCTCGATTTACTTGCCTCAAACATCCATGAAAAAGTTATTGAAGTTAAAAATGTCGATGGAATAAGTGACCACAAGGTAGTACACGTTAAATTATCCCTCAATACTGACAAAAATGTAAAATTAAAAAGAAAGATTTGCCTTTTAAGTAAAGCAGATTTTAACGGATTTAGGCGTGACTTACAGACTTCTTTTGAAAAATTCTAAACATCAGAAAAAATAGTGATGCAGACATGGAAAGAGTTCCTCCAAATTACACGGTGAGTGAGTATAAGAGTGAGAATAGGGAACCAGGGTGGTACAACGTGGAGGTTAAAAAATGTTTAAAACGACAACGAGTTATCCACGCGAAACTAAGAAAAATGTAGCTAATAGCGATCTAAAAAAATTATCGAACGTTACATATATTGCAGCCGCAAAAATAGCCCTTAGAAAAGCGTAAAGTGGTTTCAAGAGAAAAGTACTTGGAGAACAACTAGAGGGGAATCCGAAAGCATTTTGATCATATGTTAGGGAAGTACAGGGAACTAAAATTTCAACGGTTAATTCCTTGAAAGGGTATAGGGGCGAAATATTTAGATAAGGCTAATTTGTTGAATTATTTTTCCAGAGCGTTTTTAATCAATCTAAGCGTAGTTTGCTGGAAACAATACCAGACTGATTTCAACAAATAATGCCCCCGATCGATAATTGTATCTTATAACGGAATCGTATCCTTACTAAAAATGTTAGCCCGAACAAGAGCTCAGGTCGTGATGAAATTCCTGCTCGTGTCTATAAAGAAATAGCTATCGAAATGGCACCGTATCTTAAAGTAATATTTAACAAATCCCTCGAAGAACACGCGGTTCCCAAAGACTGGAAGATAGCAAACGTGATCCCAATTTTTAGAAGTGGCGATAGGGAACATCCATCGAATTATAAACCAATATCAATAACGACACTGTCGTGCAAAATTATACAGCATATGATAGTTACATCAATAAGGGGACACCTCGATAGCCAGGATTTATTGATAACAAATAAGCATGGGTCCAGAAAGGGACGGTCTTGCGAAAATCAGTTAGGTCTTTTCGTTCATGATATTTTAGTTTCCGGAGAAGGTAACGTACAGGTAGACGCAGCGCTTTTAAATTTAGAAAAGCGTTTGACAAGGTTCCCCACTGTAATTTACTCGCGAAGTTAGAATCATACGGGATAGACAGTAATATGGTAGGCTGGATAGGAGATTTCCTACATGAACGCGTTCAATGAATGGTATTAGATGGTGTCACCTCAGGCGAAGCAAAAGTTACATCGGGTGTTCCCCAGCGTAATAGGCCCAATTTTATTTCTTCTCTCCGTAAATGACTTGAATACAGTAGCTAAAAATAGCAAGCTCCGTCTTTTTGCCGATGATGCAGCAGTCATCATTGGTCATCAATCCTCAGATCGGTTTGACGCAGCTCTCCACTGAGTCCTGTCGGCTAATCTCTTCATATTTACGTATTTCTTCTGATGCAGTAGTGTATAAGGAAATAAGAAATTAAGAGGATAGTCATTCTTTAGCTAAGGATTTATATGCGATTGATGATTGGTGTGATAGTTGGCAGGTAGAATTAAATTTGAAGATATGCGCGATAATGTACTTTGGGAAAAAGAATAACTTTCCCCAGAAAAATTATTGCATCAAAGAAAAGAAAATATCTAACGTAGAATTTCTTAAATACTTAGGCGTCACCAACATTGAAGACATGCTGTGGGGGAAATACATCAGGGAAATAACTAGTGTAGCAAACCATATATCAGGATTTGTAACGAGAGTTCTAGGCAAATGCGATGAGAGAGTACTAGAAGCTATTTTACACTTGTCAGGCCTCATTTAGAATATGCCGCTAGTATATGGGATCCGTACGAGGAAGGTATGATAAAAGAATTAGAGCGTGTGCAAAGGAGATCCACTAGATTTGTTAAAGGCCGCTATGATAATTGTATAAGTGTTACGAGTTTAATAGAAGAACTAGGCTGGGAATTACTATCAGAACGCAGGTTGAAATTTAGGTTAAACCTTTTCAGTAAATTGGAAACCGATTTGTCGCATGTTTTAAGTCGATAATTCTTCTTCCCGTTACTCCACCGGATAAACCTTCGTTTTTCCCTTCTTCGGCAATTGCCATATCGTCAAATGAATCATGCAAAGTTTCATCAGCTACTGAATCGTCAATATTGGACGGGATTTCTTCAATAGCGCAAGAAGTTCCTCCTACGTGCGACTCTGTTCCCATTATTTTGAGACGCCTGTTTCGGATAATAGAAATTTGCATACTTACACATGAATATATCATTACATTAAGATAGTGTTTTCACAAAAAATGACAATATTTACCTTTTTTCTTCCCTCTGCTTGGCCAAAAATTCACCCTTTCTTTTTTTCCTCGCCATCGAAAATGTCAAGCGACTGCCTACTTTAATTTTCCAATATCGGTACGCTTCCGATGAAATTTCGAGACTTGACAATTAGTCTGTTTGACTATTACTAGACACCCCGAGAGCGACAACCTAAGCTGAGACTCAAGAATCAACCCGTCAGTAAATCAGACACTCCGTCTCACTCGCCTCTGCTTCCCGCCCGCCTTCACTTTCCCTTCCCCCAAGCTCCAACACCTCAAGGTTACCGTTTTAGGATATAGGGTAGAGGGACCGTGCCACTTTTTGAGTAGCGCAGTAGGCGGAGAATGTGTGAACTGTTTCGTGATTTGCACGTTGCTAGAGGCGTATCCCTGGGCTGGAGTTGGCGAAAAACATAAATTACTTTCAGAATATCTCAACAGCGTGTCTTTTAATTAAAATCAATAATTTTCAAGGATCCAACAGACTAAGCTTGAATCTTGTACTCTATAATAACGAAAGTTAAAAAAATAGCCCCTCTGTCTCCCGATATTTGCAACAAAAAGGTCTATTTTTACATCGAGATATATTTTTAACAAGGCTTATTACGTAAAATCTAGGATTATAGGGTAATAGTTTGATACTTTCTCTTTTAATTACTGAAAACCCCATTCCGATATCTAGCTTCCTGTTGGAGCAATCTTCCTTGAAAAATAGGTCTGAAAAACAGCTATGTACCACGGCCCCTTAATACCTTACTTTGTTGATTCTGCAATGCCTGAACCCAATTTGCTTAAAAAACTCTTCGGCGTCGATTGCTCATGTCACAAAACGATGCAACAATGTAATCAAAAGCGTCTCGCGAAATTGATACACTGTATTGTACGTAGAGTAGGATAACACTTATAACATTGTAACTTAGCGATCCTGTGGTGATACGAAGTCTCGGTCAATCCCTTCAGTCATTATCTGGCAGCCGAAGTCGTGAGTTGGATTTGTGAAAAATTTTAATGCTGAAGTATTTTAGATCCTCCAATTATGGCTGATAAACGTGAAGGTGAACGTTATGACACATGGCGCATGGCTATTAAAGGTGACGTACAATCACTTTAAAAAAGAAAATTGATACTGTGAGGAAATGTGAAAGAAGGCTAACGATATCCGCCGTATTACGTGTTTTAAGCATTCCGGTGTTAACTATTAACGTTGTGAAAGACAAGGAACGAATCAAAAAACATGTAAAAGGTTCAGTTTGTGTAAAATCCACCATCATTACCAAACAAAGATATTGTCTTCTTGGTGAAAAGAAAATAATACTGACGAGGTCAAGGGCACTACCTCAAGAAATAAAAACGATTTAAATCTTGCTGTTGCTCGATAATGCACCCGGCCACTTCCACACTTGGATGATTTAAATTACTGAATTAAGTTTATTTTTCTTCCTCCAAATACAACGGCACATCTACAACCCATGGATCAGGGAGTCATTGCGTCCTTCAATGCTTATTACTTACGCAAGACTTGGCTGATGTTATTGCTGCCACAGATGGGGATGGTGGAATGACACTTAGGGAGTTTTGGAAGGGCTGCAATGTACAGTGGCGGAAAAAATTAACGCAAATTTTTTTGCGCGCCAATGCGACATTCGCAGGAACTTCTGGGAATAGTGAACAACTGGCAACTCCGAGAAAAGAAGGCATCAACCGCGAGTGTTTGAAATCCACAAGACAAGTCACTTAAGTCGGAACCTAAAGCTTACAAATAAATAACCCCTTCTTTGAAATAACCTCTCAAATTCTCTCGCAGTGTCAAATTCTCTCGTGCGTTATCGCGTAGTGTTCGTCGTTTTCATTTCGGCATTTCTGTTATAAATCTATATTTACGGTATTTAATGAAGGAGTGGTTAACTGCAATCATTATCCAGTCCATCTCTAATAGGTGCCGACTTCCTTATATGCTAAGGTCAAATTAAGGACATTTACTGTGATCGACTTTCCAAGGATCTTTTTATATGATGCGCCCCTTGTCTTTTTTACTGGGAAGTTTAAAATAAAAATGTCGCAGGAACAAATACTGATTATCAGGTACTAAAGCAGGCACAAATTAAAATAAGGACTTTGCATACGCCTATTTTTTCCGATTTCAAACTGTGGATACAAGAAGCATATAAATTTTTAAATGGATCATGATATACTATTCAATAATCCTTTGATTGTCGAGAGTGGAGATGAGAAGATACCCGAAGATGCCATTTCCGAAATTACATACGCGCATAAATACCTAATTAGGTTGGCGTATTTTCCAATTTGTCTTTTATCTAATAACGGAGATCCGGGACCACTTGAACATTGTGGCAATTTCAAGTGCAATTCACTCAACAAATTTTTAGTATTGAAATAACGCTTTATCATTAGTGATCAATCGATAATAAACATCGCATTGACACATGAATTTATAACTTTTAGTAGCCGTGACTAGTAAAAATATTTTTAAAAAACTAGTATTTCCTTTCTCTGTAATTTTTGCGTTAGGTGAGAAATGTTCGGATTAAATGTAATAGCTGCATAATTAACCCTTAATTGGTTATCTACTTATATAACCAGCATTTGAGAGGTCAAGGTTCGAATTTTGGTGAAGAAAAATAACTTTTAATGGGATTTTTTTCATAATAGGGAAATGAATGAATGAGAGATGCCGTTGCAACGACTCGCAGATGATCAGGGCATATACCAGTGGAATGAACATCGACACGAAAAATATCATTTGATTTAACCAGAATTTGAATATCAATCTCCTATTTGCCAGTCACATCACCAATTAATTAATGTTCAAGGCCAATATCAGAAGAGGTATGGATCCTAATTCCAGCTCCAATTAATTTAGTGAGACTAATTCTTCTAAACTCTGAAAAAATTAAAGATTCATTTTCATTTGGGAAATTTCAGTCTGCCGTTGATGACTGTGTATAGGCCGGCCGTGGTAGTCAGGTTGGTAGCGCGTTGGCCTGTCAAACTAAACGTCGCTGGTTCGAATCCAGCCAAGGTGATCGATATTTTATTAGCCCGAAAATTAGAATATCAGCTACCTTGGTGCGATGCAAACTAAGATAAAATAAATCTTCATGCAATTGGAACATCTAATACTCAAGGGAAAAGGGTATTTTTTCCGTGTGTGGTTGACGATATCACTTATGCCTAACATCGAGATTCAGAGCCCAATAGGTCATCCCATGGGAAAGATGCGGCTTTTGACTTATTTTTCCATCTCACGAGTATTTGACGGGGCCTTCTCGCAATCTCGAACTTCGAAGGGCTTTTCCCCTCCAGATTAACAACAGCAAACCACTTGGAGCGTTCGAGATTCCCTCAAGCTTATGCGTGACTACCGCTACATTGAGGTTCGCGTCGATAGTGGGCCAGAGTAGACTTCGTTACAAGATTTATTTCACAGCTGTCATGCTACTACAGGCATGCACTTTCTTAGGGTAAAAATAACCACATTGTCTTTAAGTATGCGACATATTTCTCCCCAGAGAAGGAAACAGCTGAAGAGGATATTACTGATAAACTTTATTGTAGCGAAATTGCCCGGTGAGTGGATATAACTATCACCCTCATCAAAACAAGTTGGGAGACGACGCATACTGTTGAGAGGAAAGATCGATAAGGAAGGCTACGAAACACCATCACCGTTGAGAATGGATTCCTACCTATTTCAATAGATTTGTGAAAACTCCTTCACTTCGGTAACTATGGTCCGGATAGAGACGAGCTCCCCGCGACCTGAAGAACTGCACGAAGTCCCCTTTCGAAACTCAATATCCGCCTAAGACGCGCAGCAGCCAAGGTGGTGTAAGCTCTTGTGCACCTAAGCAAATGTAAGCGTTGGGCAAGGTTAAGAATGTTGGACTTGAGTTCTTTTTTCCGATGAGAAAACATTCAATTAGTTATTTCATTGTCTCGTATTCCTCTTCGGGGCTGATACCAGTTTATCAGCCAAACAACGCCTGTTTTTCTCAGATAAATTTGGGAACGATCCAGGAGCATCATTCTGCACTATTGTTCGCCGTCTTTCGTTCGCGGCGGACGGTCCATCAAATGACATCAACCATTCTCCAAGTAAACGGGAACTACATTTGACGTCCGCGGTAGTGCTTGCCACCGCTTTTAGGTGTTCACCTCACCGTCGGTTGCTGTCGTTCCGGATGAACGCCCGTGATAGTATGCCAAATACACATATGCTCCCACGAGACAAGAGCAGTCCGAAGGAAAAAGCTCATAGGGCTTTGGAGTGAATTTTTCGATGCGTAATTGAGTCGCGGGCGTCAACAATGAATATAGAATATCATCGGCGTTCGCACAAGTGCCTGTTGGTGTTATTTCACCTTCAATACCCTGGATTAGCCGAATACAGGGAGTCCCTCCTTATCCGTAACATTAGGTTCTGCCATACTTCGTCGTAAATTGGTACGACGGAAACGAATCACCATTTTCCGTACGCGCTTCATTCATAGTTTATTATTACATTATTTCACAGGTGTTATCTAAATGCTCATTTGTATAGGTATGAGAAAATTTATTTCACTGTGAACGTATCAATGAAAGATGCGATTTAAAAGACTAAAAATAAGCATTTTGAAATATCTATAATTTATTATGTATTTTTCTTATAAAATGTCATGATGGTAGAGCATCTGTGAGATGTTGGGGCCACGGTGCCCAGAGTTGTCATTGGGATTGAAAATACGGAGACACGTTCTCGAGCGAAAAGGATGCGTTTATTCGGCGAGCTCCCGTGCGCCCGCGAGTCAAGAGATCGCGTCCACACGCCAGCAGACCCGCAAACCACAACAATAGAAACCGAAAAATGCACAACCATGCAGCGGCACTCCTTGCCGCTAAATGGGGCAGCGACCGCCTTTCGAACCGTCCGCTCAAGGCTCCCCAAGGCGGGTAAGAAACCCATTTCGGTGGGCAAGTGCACGACCTTATCATTGAGTGTCTAGGGGGAGGGTTTGGAGCTCTGCCACTACGACCCCAACCCCTCCTTGTGCACGCCTTTGATTCGCCTAACTTCTAATAAGGGTAGGGTTGACGAAGTGTACCGAACAGTAAAAATTGATTTGGAAAATCAGATAGAGATGTCGGAGTACTGGATCTCTTGAATAAGCATAGTGATGTAAAGAGGAGACCCTCTGTCTAAAGTATGCTGCCATAGGAGTGGCCGATTTTCGGTTCACGCCGGGTCAATCCAAATTCAAAACGTTACTAGTTAAAATACACTCATAAAAGTTAAAATTATTGAACACATTGGCAAAATTAGTTTTACTTAAAGGACACTTGTAATACCTAATGCTGTGCAAAATGGCACTTCACGAGTGGAAAAGTGAATATTTCAAAATAGCATTGGCATGTATTAATACGCAATAATTTTTTTGATCCCCCACATACGTTGTTTTATGATCAACTATTACCTCTATTTCCAAAATAAGAAGAGAAATTGATTTGGATACGAGTATAGCATACGCATATCTCACTCAAAATCTAGAAAATAACGTTGAAAAACTAAAACCAGAATGAATGACGATTTCAAGAGTCTTTCTTTTTTATTTGGGTCCTTCACTCTGGCCAGTAATCGATATTAAATTCGCAAATATGGCAGATGGACCCGAAAGCTGAATTATAGTGAAATAGCTTTCTTCTGCACCAAGCCTTCTTCTGCACTGCACATAACATACATGAAAAATCAGAATAGTGCACTAAATCGAGTGATAACGGCCATCAGAGATACGGTGAACTACCAGCTTTCAAAAATAGGAGTTCGCTGAATGAGCAAGTCAGTCGACATGAACATCAGACGACGGGCAGGAATTGAGAAGCAAGTGGGGCAGAAAACCTAAGTCAAATATCACATTCAGCGAGCAACCCAATGGCTGGGTTTAGAGGTGAAGTAAATTACCTATTAATTTTCTAATCCCTACCATGTATAAAATTTACGCATGTAGGGTATTATATTCATTGAGAAGTTTTCATGACAGCACAATTGCATCACAAATATTTAGTTTGGAGTTAAAAGAGGTGTCACCCAGATTTGAACTCAGGACCCTTCAGTTCGTCGACGAATGCTCTTACCATTGGGCTACTACGACCATTACGATTGACAGTGTTATGTTGGGCTTCATATTGACATAAAAAGTAGAATTAAACGATCCATTTGTAGCCTTGACTAAATGAGGACTCCAGATTTATTGAAGGAAATCAGCTTTTCAGCATCATTACAAACTTGGCCAATAAGTAAGCTTGAACTAAGAAGTCAAAATATTTGTAAAATCCTTTCTTTCGACTTCTTAAGCACTGGAAATCAAGTATCCAATTTGGATATCGTCAATATTTTTGAAGAAAAGTTTTAATCGCTTTTGATAGATGGATTATTTTGGTGAGAATTATTTTCCACGTTTTTAGATTCCTATTATCCAGTTTCCTGTATTTACACCTAAAAGTTGTCTGGTAATACGCTAAAATCTTAATTTGAATGTTTGATATTCCTCCACATAAACGATCTAGCTAGTCAACCTAGCCTCCAGCAGTAGAATAATAACGTAATAAAAACGACATTCATCCATAACCCTTTGGATATTTTAGTTTGATAATATCTCGAGCAAACAAACAAGCTGCATCCTTACTATAAATTCACTTATCGTGTAAATTCATTAATTTAAACCAAGAAAAATATTTCAAAGGGGTCAATGCATGAAATAAATAGCAAGTAGCATTATATAAATTATAATAACTTTGGAACATGAACTGGCTACTGGGTGAGAGTGGTGGAGATCCATCATATTAACTCCAGGGATCTCTTGCGAATGTAGACCTTAAATGTATGCCTATTGCGTCAATGTGTAAAAACTATTGGCATCCTTATGAGGTTTGAATATTCCCGGTGTTGAACTCACTTTCTCAATGTTGCCAAGTTGGCGGATTTCATTTAGTTCCCACATAGGCCGCATTTAGACGCCAAACACCTTTGCGTTAATTATTTCCGCCACTGTACATCACGCAAAAAAAACAGCATCATCCTGGGAAGAAGTGACAGGAAAAAATATGAATGGTGTTTGGAAAAAGCTTTGCCCATGTCTTGTTCATTTCGAGGGTTTTGAGACAAATAAAGATGATAAGACTCAAGATAAGCTGTTGAGCTTGCGCATGTCCTCGACTTCGAAGTGAAGGCGGAGGATGTGGAGGAGCTTCAAGATTCGCACGAGGAGTTGACTAACGAAGATCTAATAGAGATGATGGCACGCAGGGCAGAAGTCGGGGATGAACATGATGATGGGAGATCTCAAAAGGACGTGTATGGACGACAAAAATGCTTTATAACTAAAGGATTGTGGGGGGTCTTGGAGCTTATTAATTCAGCAGTGGGAAAACTTGAATAAATGGATTCTAACGTCGGCATGTTCGCTAAGTCCCCGTCCACAGTAAAAAGTTACCACTTCAGAGCCGAAATTTTTCAAAGTCCCGAGTTGACAGCGATTTGACGACGCTGCGTCACGGCTTCCCTCTGGCGGAGCCTGGGGAAGCTCTAACCAAAAACAAACCCCCTTCCCTCCTCCCCCCTCCTTTCCCTCTTTAGCAGAAGGGATTACTGAACGGATGGTCTTCTTCTCATGCCCAAAAGTTGGTCGTTTCTTCGACTCCTACTGCACCACGTCTGAGGTCCCGAACATACCTCTATGCTCGCCACCGTCGTCACGCATTGACATAACATCACAAATCGACGTTCACTTAGAAGAGGAAATCACAAATCATCATTGTTCATTATCACCCTCCAATTTATGTGTGTCCCTTAAATAATTAATTCCTTGATTTATTGCTGTTGTTTCACGTTCGTGCCATTTCAGAGCGAGTTCATTGACATTTTTTATTCTCAAATCAATGTGGTCAAAAGCTTTGTAAATATGTGATCCCAATGTTTTAAGACTAGTAGGGCTATTCTGTAACAGATTACGCCGGCGCTATTATGACGTAGGGCGTTATTTTGGAGAGATCGGCGCAATATAACGCTTTCCTGATTCTGTAAGCTAAATAGCGGCCCCTGGGGGGTCGCTATATAGCACCAAAAATAACGCCAGCCTATGGCTCGCGTAATCTCAGATAGAGACCCCTTCAATGACTTTACTGAACTTGGAAATCATGCTGTAGTTTATTTTACTGTAGCCATGAACCTAAAAATATTGTATTCACGTTCATATTTGATTCCTCAACTTCAGAAAGGACGTTAATTTGGTTAAACGTATCTTATTCGATGTATACATCATCATCGGAAACACTTGTCAAACTATCAAAATGAATATAAAAGACCATTCACAATTCAAAATAGAGCACACCAACACCGCTAAATAACGATTGAACAACATTAACATCAACCCGAATTCTGTCGTCCGCTGAACAAAAACTTCGTCAACATTTGCTTCACGACATTCAACTGTTTCTACTTTGTCCCAGTCGCCAACAATATTTTGCGTACATTTCATTTTTGAGAGTTTATATCAAGAATAAAGTTTTTATTAAAGTTTTTAGAAATTCTTGAGGCATAAATTCAATAAATTCTACCCAAATAATACAGATTTAATTAAAACTGTTTGTTCTTGCTGCCTCCTATTGGCCGCTTGGAATCTACCCTACTACTTTTCTCATACTCTTGAGAGATTACGCCACAGCGCTATATTGCGCACTTGGATTGGGCGTAATATAGCGCGGCGGTATTTACAGAATCGGAAAAGGCGTAATTTCCGAAGGAAAATAGCGGAGGCGTAATATAGCGCCCTCAAGTTACAGAATAGGCCTATAGGAATAGGCTCAAAAGAAGGAAATAACGTTCCGAATGTCGTAGCATTTCCACGAGTTAACCTTAGGATTTATGGAATGGGACTCTTAATTTCAATAATAATAATACCCATGAGATTATTGCTTGTATATTACCAATACACATCTGCTCTTGACCACGCAGCCGTTACCCTAAAATCCTATTCTATTTTATTCTAAAATTCTATTCTTCACCCGCGAAATTCTGCCGTCATAAACTACGGACACAATGTGCCTATTCCTATAGTGCATTAAAAACAATCTTAGAAATCTCCTTAGCGGTCCATTAAAATTATCTACATCTACACGATACCCTGCAATCCACCGCGAGGGTGTGTAGCAGGTGGACTATTCACAGGGCTTTCTCCGCTATCGGAACTGGATTTTTACACTCATTATCTCCAACGTCCTTTATTCAAAAACATTGACCGCAATGGGCGTTGATGGATGTGGAAGGTGGGAGATGTATGAGGGTTACCGGTCCTAATGCAGCTAATTGCACGCGCATGCGTCCACAGCTAAATAATTATTCGTATGAGATTTAACTGATTGCAAGAGCTCCGTAAGCATGTGAAGACATTTCCGTTGGTCAAAGTGCAACTAATGTTTGGCTGTACTTGATTAATTAATGTCTTTTTCCGTTCTTCAAAGGATGAGGACAGTGACTACATACGAATATTCCCGAATAACCATTGTTTATATGAGACCTTCAGGCGATCGCAAAATACCCCCGACTCTCGCCCTAACCCTTATGCCCGACCGCGGCATTGAGCCACGAGACCTACCCCTGCCGAAGGATCGTCACCCACTATTCTCCTCCTCCCTTAGGGGAGGAGCGGCGAGGAAACATGTCTGGTTGGGAATTCCTCGTCAGGAGGGGTTTGCACACGTGACGCGCGGGCACCCGGCCGCCTACCGGCGATCTCCTCTCGAGGGGCCTATTGCTCGGATTGCGGAGTGGGTGGTCGGCAGTTAGTAAATTTTCTTACGAATCTATATTGCAACTGAGAATACTAATTGCAAATTTATATGCTCTTTCTCTCTTTCCCTTCTGATGGACAGGTGCTCTATTATTCGACCATATTGCATACCAAACAATAACGCCAATTGGTTTTAATATTGCAGTGATGTTGCAGTTCAATAAAACAACGGCAAACGGAACGGAGATGTTTATTGTTTACTCGGTGATTACATGGCTGACACCGGATTTAAACTTATGCATCGACACTGTCTGAATTCCGTCCATGACCTCCGTCTCCAACGTCCGGGTACCCACAAGGTTGCCGACCCATCGATACTCCACTGTTCGATATAATCGATACCGTTGGATCATCAGATATATTTCTTAAATGGACGGAATAAATTCATTTTTGCCTGTGAAAGGTTACTTCCTCCGCACCATGTATGAAATTAATAAGAGGCTATCAAACCTAGATCATGAAACCATGTTGATAAACGTGTTCACTCTTGGGCATGTAAATGTTTTGAAATATTCGCCCGGCAATGTGAGTAGAAACAAACCTAAAAGTGATCAGGTGGAAGAGTGGATGGGCAGACGTCTGCGATGTTTTGCCTGCTTCCGGATCACCCCTTATGCATGGGCTCTGGGCTGCAAGGGCATAAACTCAGGATGTTCACCTGAGGCATACCGTGTGCAAGGGGTCGTGGGTGCAATAAAACGTATAGAGTAAGGTTTTTGGGCAGTGGAAAATTATTCCTTGCGGAGACCGGTCCTCCCCATCCCCATTGTCTCAGTATAGGGACTCAACAGAGTGGTCAGAGGGAACATGCCACCCCCCCATTTGGCATTCAGCTCTCCTTTGAGGAAAGGGGAAAAGGTGGCTGGGAAAACGAAGACCAATGCGGACTGGAGGGTGAAGACTCTCGGGACACCCCAACTAAAATCCTGGCAGTCTAATTCCCTAATATCCGGCGAATATCCTCACGGAGTGATTTCCTACATTTCCTTAAAAACGCACGCAACTTTTATTTAATAACTGAGTGGTTGAACAGTGGACACACGCTAGGATTCTTGGCGAATTGTGATTCAGTATGGGTAGTAAATTTATTTCGCACACATTATCGGTGATTATTTTACCTATCGGGTATACTGCGCTTTTAGCTAGTAGTTTTCGGCCATATCTAGACTATAAGCAATGGCAATCTAGCGCTATCGGTGTTTTATGTTGACTCTTGTGGAGAAGCTTTCTCACATGACATCTCAGCTTGGACAGCATCACATTTCCCACAGAACTTCTGTTATCCTTGTTCTAATGGGGGTTGTCATTTCCTCTAGTAATTTAACTATCGCAATGCTTCCTTTCTCATTTAGACTCATGGACGTTGTGAATGCCGTTTAAGAAGCAGAGATGAATGTTTTGAAATTAGGATTTTTTTACTTCGGTCTATCTTAGGGAGCTTGAGGCTTTAAATCTAGATAATCGATTATGCAACATTTGAACCAATCTGAAAATACTTATCAACAGGTTAACATCTACATCTGCGTATTAACGTGCAAGCCACCTCAAGGGCGTGTGGCAGAGGGTGAAGCTCGTCCAATATGAAATACTGACAAGCAATTCAGAGCTACAGTGCCACTACTTCACGGAGACATGTTAGAAATAAGAGTCACGTATAACTAGGTGGTTAGTATTTACTAATCCATGAAGCGAGTATTACATTACAAAAAGGGTTTGGAGCGGAATTTCCTCAGAGGAAAAATCCACCAAGACCGGTTCTCGAACCCGGAACCCTGCCTACTATTCTCGTTCTCACCTCAATGCTACTATACCCTTTTTCTTCAAACACACCAACTAGATAGCTAAATTACTCCACCTGCTCTATTTTCTGACCTCCTCCTTTTATAGTTATATTGGCCCTTTTTGTTCTTGAAAATCGCATTACTTTCGTTTTATTCTGATTTATCTTCATACCGTATCTTTGGCACTGTCCCTGCAACGCATTCTTGCAGCGTGAATAAAAAGAGGGGGGCGAAAGGAATTCAAAAGAAAAATTAGTGTATTTCTGGAATGTTACATGGGCCCTAGAGAGACTCCACTCTTTTCAAGGACTGACTGGCGTGAATTAGAAGTATGTTCCCGGAGCATACGCAAAGAGAAAAACTTAACGTGATTCCGCGTAAACTTATCCGGTCGCACGATTCAATATTCTCGCGATTTCATCAACATAGAGTCAGTGGAGGTTAGTGACAATGAGTACAGCTGAAAAACGACGAATTGGAAGCCTTAGGGTCCATGCCACTGGAACAATGTGAGCGGGTCACGGCACTTCCAGCCCCCGCCGCACGGAGCCAGATCCCGGACACGCGATCGAAAAATCATATTTATTTTTCGGTGCCGCAGATTTATTTTTAATTTCTCTTCAGTTTCTTGCTTGTGAGTCTTCAACGAGGGGTCTGATATAAGTCACTTGACAGGTCTCTCCCAAAAACGCTAGATATTTTCTACATTTTGTAAATATTTTATCTGAGAACAGCGTCCGACATTTTTTAATTGAATAGCACTAAAATTCTTTAAAAATATTTGAAGCTTAGTTAATTTAAAGGCAAATCCTTGTGTTAATAGATCATGCTATTCTTTCTTCATTGACATTTTTCATTTTTGCCTTTATTTCGTCGTAAAAAATTTTTATTTTATAACATAAATAACATACATGAATTATGTTATCAGCATTTATATATCTGTTAACGATCGGTGTTATTTTTAAATTTTCGATGAATTTTATATGACTGCGCGATGAGCTCGAAAACTGCGCTTGTATAGTAAATGGCAAAAATACTTACGCCACAACTGACACATACAGATTCCAACAAGAAAAGAAGACTTATTGGACGTCTTTACGGAATGTAAGTGTTAAGTTGCAAGCTTAATTGGGTAATAAATGATGAAAAATTATCGCGGACATATTTAGAATTTATTTCAAATTACACACAATCCTCGCACTCTCGCATACTCCTTTGGTTATTTCTTAGAATGAATGCTCATCGGCAATTCATATCGTAGTATATGCTATTTCAAAAATAAAAGAAAACTCACTTAATAAATAAAAGTATTAAGGAGATTATTAGGAACAGATTGAACGTCCCTTCGATGCATTGGTCAAAACTCAGTGTTTTCCTATTCGTAGGTCCCTGTTCAAAACCCATCAGTCCGTACTTAGGTACTGCGTATCGCAAAGCGCAGGGGGAAATAATCGCCCTCTACTTTAAGGTTACAACGTTTTTGTTAAACGGAAATGTGTATTAAGGACAGGACGGATAATTTTACAATGTGACCAGAACACATTCTACGTAATTAGAAGGAATACGTGGAATTACTGAACGACTGTGCAAAAAGGCCTAGAAGATTTTTATAGACTCGCCCCTGGGATATGCGAGGAGAATATATTGTCGGAGGATTTTGTAGGAACTGTATTGACAATTAAAACGGAAACGAGAGTAACAGGGGAATGCGAAGGTGACTGGATCTCTCATGCTGCTAAGCTTGTGCTTAAAATCATCAACCGAGGTATGGAAAAGAGAGCAATAAATGAATGAAGCCGCCTTTTCCGCGATATCTGCTAGAGGACGAGTCGACCAAGCCTGTCATTTATTCCCCTGTGTGAAGAAACGTCTCTTTAACCAACGTAATTCTCCTTCGGACTTCAATGTTGGCAGAATACTCCTTTTCCATACTCACCGAGATACTACATTACTCCCCCTGCTCTATGATCTAACCCCTCTCTTCTAAATTGAAATCACCCTTCATGCATGCAAAATTTCATTACTTGAGTCTTCTTATGATTTAAGTCCTTGGGTGACTAGTTGACCAGGGCTTGATCACCCGCAAACCTTATCAACTTTCCCCTACCAATACACCTGTATCGAGCCCCCCCACCATTTCCTCCGAATATGAATAAAAAATGCCGGTGACTACGCACAGCCTTACGCAACCGCTCTCTCTAATACCACCTCATCTAATTCCCCGTCCGCTTCTCTCACCAGCACTTTGTCGATAATGCATGAACTTTGACTCAGTCTTCTGTTCTTCCCATTTATTCCTGTTGTACGCAATAGTTCCATTAACCCTCTCCTCTTCACTCTGTCGAAAATATTTTTGAAATTAACAATACACGCAGATACATTCTGATTATATTCTAATCCTTTCCACTCATTCCAGTGATGTTGATTGAAAAACTACATTCCGTTGACAAAATCTAAATTTACCTGCAGAAAAAATTTCATAAAAATTTGAAATCATTCAAGGGAAAGAAGATTTACTGCTGATTTAAGTTTATTCCATTCTAGTACAAAATGTTAATGGTGGTGCGCGGCGAGGCTCAGGGCAGAACATGAGGCCACGGACCAAAGGGAAGGGGTTAATTCCTCCTCAATCCCAGCATCCGTAATTTCACTCTGAGGATTTATCCTGATGATGTGGCCTGCAATGGACACTATAGCTCTGAAGACGCACGTTCCACATGTAGCGGCTCCCGGAGACGACAAAATAACACAATATGCAGCGAAAGCGTTTGTTATATCCAACACAAAATCTTCGTTGTGCCTTAATATAAGCACCCTCTGAACCTATTTAGGGAAGACAATACTAAAGTTATTATTTAATCTATATATGTAACCACATTTGAAAGAACGTGATGCACCATTGGTAATTTGATACAATAAAAAACAGGGGAAACGGTGAAAAATCAATAAGGAATAACTCTCACCGGCTAATATAATTTAGTAATTGGTCCATCCACCATTGTTTCTTATGACGAGGTCAAGCCTCTTCGGCATAGAGAGGACTAAGTTCTGGCAGAGTGGCTGGCCAATATCCTCCCATGCCTCGAGAACCTCCTCCCAAAGCTCGGTCGCATTAGCTGGCCGTCGATCCTGTTTGTTGACCTCCCTCGCTATCAAGCTCCATAGATTTTCTATAGGATTGAGGTCCGGACTTCTTGCAGGCCAGGGCAACTGCTGCACTCCATTCTCCTCAAACCATCCCTTCACCACCCTACAGGTATGAACCCTAGAATTGTCCTAGCGCAAATAAATTGAAATGGAAAATCATTAAATTTTACGAAAGAAAATCAAGATTTCTATTGAAATTGAAAAAAATAATATTTTGAGGTAATAATCTACCCTGTCATCTTACAATCACTATTAAACATTATGAACATTCAATGAATTTTACCTCAAACTGAGTCAATAAGTATTAATAAATAGTTAACATAATCATAACAAAGGTGTGAATGCATTTTCTTTAGGATTAAATCCATACCTGCTGATAAATAAATCCTTCCGGGAACATAAGTTGTCCTGACGGCAGCATCACATTGTCGAGAATAGTTCTATACTGTTCCCCGTTCAAATTCCCCTCGATTCGCCAGCATACTCCTGGGCCATCCGCGTGCAACCACCCCCAAGTATGGACGGAGAAACGACCGCTTCTCCCACGCTGCTTACTATATTGAGGGTCATATCTGGCGCTTCTTGGTCGGTATACGGTGACAGGACCACTCGCTGCAGAGGAAAAGGTCTTTTCATCACTTAAAACAACTCTTCTCCAAAACTCTTCATCCTCTCGTATAAATCTTTGGGCAAACTCCAGCCGTGCTGCCCTGTGTGCATCGCACAGTGGGCTGAAATCGAAATTTTTTAGACAAAATTACAAAATAGCTTTTTTGGAGATAGATTCATGAAATTTGGTACAAATACTCACAATTGATTGAAAATTTAGGAATGACATGTCGTTTGCCATGTTTTGTTGCCGTTACCGAGATACAGGGGCTCAAACAGAACCAAAATTCCAAAATTACACCCGACTTTAGTTTTCTCCAAAAATCTTCATATTTAAGTCGAGGGTGACGCTGTGGGAGGAATTTGATCGGATAAAAAACTATTAGTTTTGTGAAAACAACTTCTTTACTTAACTGTGCTCAACTTTGGGAGTTTTTTACATAAATTTAGGTTATGTTACGTGACAAAATGGCGGACGCTATTTTCACGCTAAATTTCATATTAAGTAGTAAATATCTAGCGTTTGACGAAAGATCCTGCCAAGTGACTCATATTAAATCAATTGTTGAAGCTTTCTAAAGCTAGATGTGAAATGAAATTGAAAATTCGTTTGCGACGCCGAAAATTACATTTGATTTTTCGTACGCGCGTCCGGAGCCGGAGACGCGCGCCGGGAGCTGGAAATGCCGTGACCCGAGTAATTTTTTTCAAGCCATAAGGAACACAAGGCTTCCAATTCGTCTTTTTTAATAAATGTGCATTGCTATCGATCTCCACAGGCTGTACACGTTTAAAATAATGGGGATATTGAAATATTAAGGTTTTAAAGTGTACGTGAAATCACGTTCAAAGTTTCACCTCTCAAAAGTAAACTTCTCTTTCACACCCTTGAAGTCTTAAAACTGCGGTATTTTTCGCACGAAACATTATTTTACCTTCCAGAGGAACACTATTAAGGAGTTATTTTCGTTTCTTTGCCCCTTAGCTCCAGCAGTCCAAGCCTTTGACCATACCAGGAGGTTCATTCAGAAAGGTACATTTTGGACACCGCGGAGTTTTTGGTTGTTCAACGAGAATTTCTACTCAAATCATTCATCTTTTCTCCGTTACAATATGCATATTCCTGATTTACACGTCACATAGACTTGGTTCATCTAGTAAAGCTTTAGTTTCTACTTTACTTGAAATACGCACACAGGAAGGAAACAGATTATCTAAAATAGCTTAATTTTGAGGCACAAGAATATTAATTCTGTTCGTTAAAATAATTAACTTACATTATTATTACGCACTTCCTGCTGTTTTGTTTGATTGAGATAGTTGTATTGTAATCAAAGCTTAGTATAAGTAAATACTCTTTGCATTCATTATAATTTGGGGGTAATATAATTATCTCCGCATCGCTCTACTGTGGTCCGCTGCTTGACGGTAATTTTCTTTCAGCTGAACCACTAATTGCTATTTGAATTTTATTTTAAGGAAGTATCGTAGCCATTTAAAGAAAAATTATATACACAATTCATTTTATTTTGAACACTTGTTTTACATTGTTCGATGTTTTCATAAGTTCCTACAAGGAATCGTCATCACTACTTGAGTTCTACTACTTGAGTACTATTCCTCACTTATTTCTTCCAAAACCGATAATACCTTCAATTCTTCTGGCGTTATTATACTTGTCTTCTGTTTTAGGAGATTGCTATAGGAAAAAAATGGATCGGACGTTAACAAAAGCCTTTTAAATAGATGCTCATTTGTGGCCACTCTGGAGTACTTCCTAGTAAATCTCTCTCGAAATTTCCGAACGTCCTTATTTCTAGACTCCATTGCCTCTCTCGATAGCTGCCTTAACAGAGGAGCTACTCCTTTGGAAATTTCCCCTCCGTGAAAGAGTACTTTATGTACTGTAAGTGGAATGTAATACCATGCGTAGTGCTCCACGTACACTTCAGCAGTTTTCAAGCAGTACAGAGTAAATGCTACGGCGTTAAGTAGCTGTCCACTTGAAATTGCTCTGAAAATTATTGAAAATCTCTGAATGAGATCCAGGTTAATCAGGAGTAATACTGACTCTTGATCATCTTTGTATATATCATCAGAGGCAACGCCTTCTCTACAGGAATTTCTGATTGAATTACCTTTCACCTTTCCACCATTTGGATAAGACTCTTGGCCCTAGTAGGTGTTATGGTTGTGATTTCAGTCACTAACGTAGCAGCCGCAATATTTCCTTCCTCCCTCATACTCAGAGGCTGCTAACGTAAGATCGGCGGTGGAAGCAGATCTCCTAAGGATTCAATTTTACGTCTTTTAGTTCTTTCAGATGAAACATGAAACTCTTTTTCTGGTCTTCCGGGTGCTCCTATGGAAATTTCATCAAAATTATGAAATCCAATGCTCAAAGTGACTAATTATACGGCAAAGAGACTATGAAAATATAAAAACCAAAAAATTGCCTTTTTTCGATGTATGTACATGGTGAAAACATCATTACAATTTCAGAAAAATACATGCACTCATTCATCCGAATTTGCTTTTTGATCAGAAACCTCTCGCTATTGCGGGAGATTTCTTCCCACCGTATCAGGTACGGAACAAAAAACCCCTTGCGTGTCCCTGACAGCTATTTTGGCATCGGCATTTGATTCTACATTCAACCTTCTGCATAAATAATTGTGAAAGAACTCTTTCTTATCAGTCACAGATATAGCCCTTGCTTCTATTACTTGCTCATGGAGCTTAAGTCGAGATATTTTACAGCAATAAATATTTCAAATAGTGACTCTAGAAACCTGTGAAAATTTCAGAAGGGTTAAGAATGATTCATTCTGATTTTGGCGAATAAATTCGAAAACATGGAGGTAATGGATGAAAGTGCTAGGGCTCAACGATAATTACATAAAAAAACTATAAAATACACTCCAATGAAAATACTTGAAGGCAGCTTCATAGAAAAAAGTAATAGGTGGCAAAGAAATAATAGGAAAGAGCACACCTTATTGAAACTCAGGAAATGACAGGTAAAAGGTTTTCTATGACCGCCAAATCAGACGCGCCAATGTGACGTAAATATGATGAGGAGGGTATTGTACAGTCACACGAAAAATGGTAGGATCCTGTAAAGTCGCTACAACAACACCACCACTCAACAAAACCATTTTCTCTCTTCTCTTGCCACTGTCAAGCCTGCACTGAGAGATAAAAATACAATGCAAAAAAGGGTTTGAAATCAAATCGCCAGCCGACAAGATGCACACTACTATTGAAAAACCAAGGCGCCACTCACGCTACGGAATCAGGCCCGGAGGAAAGGGTCACTGCACCCTTGGCCTACGGTGTCAAAGAATTCCAACGACAGAAAGAAAATGCGGAAGGCCCCTTTGTTAGAGGCGGAGAGCAAAACAGTTTCGCTAAGGCAGGGAAAAACCCTGTGTTCGGCGGCAGGAGCGGGTGGGTATTATTTCCAGCGCCGCGCTCTGCGCGGCAAGGACGTGGCCCGAAATTAAAATAAATGCAAAGGAACTTTTACTTAGCTTTGCGTTCAACACAATTTTCTCAATCGCACATAACACCTATGAACTGCGTAAAAATAATGTAAGTTAAGAGTTTTTACGAACAGGAATTACTTGGATGTGCCTATATATTCAGCTATTTTCGATAATTTATTTCCTTTCTCTGAGCGTATATGAGCGATTTTATATCCATAGAGCCTGTGGAGATCGATAGCAATGCACATTTATTAAAAAAGACGAATTGGAAGCGTTGTGTTCCTTATGGCTTGAAAAAAATTACTCGGGTCACGGCATTTCCAGCTCCCGGCGCGCGTCTCCGGCTCCGGACGCGCGTACGAAAAATCAAATGTAATTTTCGGCGTCGCAAACGAATTTTCAATTTCATTTCACATCTAGCTTTAGAAAGCTTCAACAATTGATTTAATATGAGTCACTTGGCAGGATCTTTCGTCAAACGCTAGATATTTACTACTTAATATGAAATTTAGCGTGAAAATAGCGTCCGCCATTTTGTCACGTAACATAACCTAAATTTATGTAAAAAACTCCCAAAGTTGAGCACAGTTAAGTAAAGAAGTTGTTTTCACAAAACTAATAGTTTTTTATCCGATCAAATTCCTCCCACAGCGTCACCCTCGACTTAAATATGAAGATTTTTGGAGAAAACTAAAGTCGGGTGTAATTTTGGAATTTTGGTTCTGTTTGAGCCCCTGTATCTCGGTAACGGCAACAAAACATGGCAAACGACATGTCATTCCTAAATTTTCAACCAATTGTGGGTATTTGTACCAAATTTCATGATTCTATCTCCAAAAAAGCCATTTTGTAATCTTGTCCAAAAAATTTCGATTTCAGCCCACTGTGGCATCGGTGAGAATTTCTTTAACTGCCGCCCACCTCGCGTGTAATCCCGCATAATGGAGACTCCGACGCACTGTCTCTGGTGACGCTCTGAAATTTGTTACGGAGCGCGCCTCACTAGCGGTCGTAAATGGATTTTCTCTCACATACTGAATTAACCGAGCATCATCTTCCGGGATCGTCACTCTCGGCCTTCCCGACTCTTCTTTCCGGTCGACGTTCAGTTCCGTCGACCACTGTCTCTTGATTTTAAGCACGGTCACATGAGAGATATCCATATTCCGTGCAATATCCCTAGCAGACCAATTGCTCTCCAGCAACCCCACTATACGGTGTCGCCTTCTCGGAGTAAGCTACGGCATCGCAAGTAGTAAACTCCTAGCGGTCTCAACAGTCAGGTCGAGATGAAATCCAATAGCGTACTCCAATCGATGCCGGGTCAAGTCCAGGAGAGTAATGTTAATCAAGAGGTGCCAAGTCGAGTCCGTCGGGAGAGTATGTCAAGAAAGTGCGAGGGTCGAGATCCGGGTGCGTACGTAGTCAAGCGAGGAGAATAGCAGGGTCCGTGAGCAGGATAGCAAGTGATTTAGCCGAAAATTATACGCGGCATATTTTTTCGATAATATGTCGAAAAAGCAAGACCCATCCCCCTTCGGCCGTGTCATCCAATAACCTTCGTCGAAACTTCGGGGAAATCTGTAATTATACACAGGCAGCGGCAATGAAGGTAAACAATAGGATCAAAACAAGACAAAGCAGGTGCAATAAGGGATTTCTTCTGGGTTTACCCAGCCACTCCTTCCCCTCTCTCCCCCTCCAAGGAAACTGCATGCCCAGATATGGGCGATAAGTGACCACGGACCACTTCGCTGAGGCCCTATTCTTAAATAATGCCAAGACGTGAAATGGGTCTGGATGCGTAATTTTTTCACCTTAAGAATCATCCCCGATACGTTTTATGACTCCCATCTCTCCATCCACGACACCTCGGGTCTTCTTCCTACCGGTTCAAGTCTCTTTCAGGGCCCAAACACAATAAGTATTTAAGGGGCAGGGAAAGCATGGCGGGTTTTTCCTCTCTTAGGACTGAAAAAGGTGGACAGGGATTTTTGCAGTGGGGGGGTGGACCGCAAGGGTGCCCTGCGACAATCAGTCGGCTCCGAGGAGTGCGGCCTCCCGAAACGCAGCCTTCTTTTCGATTGCTTCTCCGAGGGCCTCCCTCGAAGATGATCGTGTAGGTTTCGCGACTGCTGATAGAGTGACTATCCAAATATGATTACAGCTCGAAGCAAGAGTTGTCATCAACACCGTCGATATATCTCAGTCAAAAGCGTCCCCAAAACATTCCCAAATACTCCGTTTTATCCTTTATTTCGTCGTAGGAAATAATGAGATGATAAAATATTCGAGATAAGATTCGAAGAATGCGCTAGTATAGTGAATGGTAAAAATATTTATGCTACAACTGTTACAGACAGATTTCAACAACAATAGATAAGACGTATTGGACGTCTTTACGGCATATAAGTGTTAAGTTTCACGCTTAGTTGGGTAATGAATGAAGAAAAATTACCGGGGATATTTTTAACAATATTCGTACTCTCGCGTACACCTGGTTATTTGTTAGAATGAATACTCATCGGCAATTCATATCGCAGTATATAATACTAGAAATATAAAATAAGGACAGGACGTGTAATTTTGCAATGTGGCCAGAACACATTCAACGTAATTATAGGGCATACTTGGAATTACTGAACTACTGTGCAGAGAGGTCTAGGGGATTTTTATGGGCTCGCTTGTAGGATATGCGAGGAGAATATACTGTCGGAGTATTCGAAGGAACTGTATTGCCATCTAAAACGAAAATGATATTGATAAGGGAATGCGAAGACTACTGAACCTCTCATTCTGCTGCGTTGGTGCTTAGAATGTATAGAATCAATGTATAGAAAATAGAGCAATGAATTTCTAGGTGAGGATCAATCAAAAAAAACTACGGGATAATAAACCTAACTCTTTTTTCACACCTACGCTTTGCGATATGAACGTTGGATGAATCTGAGTGAATTGGTGACTTAGTGATCAATAAATGTAGGCGTTTCGAAGTGTTGAGTTTAGAGGACATAAAATTTCAACCAGAACATTGCATATTTTAAGGTCTTAAATACCCGTGGAAGCACAACGACCATTTAGCACGTAAATCATTACCCTCGGGAAATCGTCCAGTTGACATAGGACTCCAAAGTGGTCACGGAATAAATGTTAGGTATTTTCGAAAGAGGTTATAAAGCGATTGTCGTTTTCTATTATGTTTCTACTAGAAATGTGGTGAAAAGTGATTGGAACTAATCTCGTGCCCCTTCTCCCGTTCTGTGGCCACGGGTACCTATGGCCGTGTTCCAATCCGTAGGGTATGCCCTACGCTCTCACGCTCTTGTGCTCTAAGCGCCACTTACGCTCTTTTCAGCTCTTTCTCGCTCTTTTGCGTAAGTAGCGCCACTGTCAGTAAGTGTCAGATACCCTAACTACAAACAGTTGAAAAATGCATTCCGCTCCTGCGGTTTAGGGCGCTGCCATTTGAGCTAGCAAACTAGTGTTTTATGTAAACATATATGTGTATTACATATATTACATAGTCTCTCATAACCGCTATGGACGACAGAGACGTTCCTGTGCTGCTGCAGCATTTAATTGCCCTAAATCCCGTTACAGAAGTCATTGCACACATGATAAGGGCAAGAAGGCGAAGGGTAGGTGCCGTTTTAGCGTGGCTTTATAGAATGTTGCGGCGGAGAGAGGTAAGTTGGAAAATGAAGGCCATTATGCCTAATCTCAACTAAAATACTAAGGGCATGCGAGACATATCAAATCAATTTACCTTTTTAAGCCTCAGGGGAGGTATTGCCTCACGTACTAGGAGCGGAGAGGTGCAATTTGGGATATTCTTCGGGGGGACGTATCCCAAACAAGGAGGCATCTTCGTGTAACCCCAGCCTCGTTACAGCTGCTAGTGGCCAAGGTTACAAATAAACGGCATGGGTGAAATCCAGAATTCGAAGTAAGTGTTTGTGTATTGTCATCGACAAGTTGTTTGTTTATAAAGTGTTGACATTTTCAGTAGAGGACAAATTGGTCCACACAACGCCAACGAAAATGACGTAGGTAATCGATGTTCTCTCTCGGTGCATTAGTTTAAAAGTTATCAATGCAAAGCGTATATGAAAGGGACATTGACGTCGTAAGTACTATCACTAAGAATGGGAGTTCACATTGTCAGTTTCTTGTTCATGCAATATATAGCAAAAGATTTGAAATCCACCTTTTCTATATATTTCAATTTCTTAGGCTATATTATTCCTTTTCTGGCTGGCATGCGGCACGTCTTATCGTGTCATCTCTGCCACCTTTGATGTGCCAAGAACCTCTGTGTTCAGGTCGGTGAAGCGGATGTTGGGGGTGGTGGTGAGTCTATTATCAGAGGTCATTGTAGTGCCAGGTGAAGAAGCACTGGATAACATAGGGCAGGAATTTGCAGGCAAGGCAGGGAGCCGAGCCTTCCAAAAATGTGTGGGTGCAATTGATGGTACCCATATCAGAGTGTTTTGCCCTCAGGGTAGAAGCGAGGAATACATTAATAGAAAATTGTATTACTCTGTACAGTTGCAGGCAGTTTGTTTAGCGGATGGGAAAATCATCGATGCATTTGCAGGTAGGCATCAAAATTTATTCCCCACTGCCTTCCGGTACAAATTATTGTTTTCTTGCTTAATGCTGTGTATTTCTGCATAATACTCATTTCTTGCAACCATGATTTTCGCAGGGTTTCCAGGCTCTGTGCACGATTCAAGGGTGCTAAAGCATAGCTCCCTATATGTGGAGGCGCGGTACCCACCAGAGGGTTTTTTTCTGGTTGGAGATGATGGCTATCCCTGCCGTCGGGCACCAATAACACTGATTACACCATATCGAGCACCAACAAATGCCACGCAAACCTTGTTCAATCACAAGCTTTCCAAAGCTCGGATAGTGATTGAACGAGTGTTTGGGATGATGAAGACACGTTGGCGCACCATTTTTACAAAAGTGTTGGAAGTTAAAATGGAGAAAGCAGTCAAGATCATCGTGTCATGTGCTGTGCTGCATAATGTGTGCCTGACGGCTGGAGATGTTCTACAGGTTGGAGTGAGTATGACTTTATGCCACGAATGATAACAATGATTTTATCATATAAACCTACAAATCGTCACATTTTGGAATAGTCCATGCATAAGGAGCTCATCTTTTCTTCATTTTCATATTCCACAGGACAATCAACAACCTGCCCAAGTTAATCAGATGGGTGTGGAAGCAGATATCAATGGAGAGGTGGTCAGAAATGCATTGGCAATGATTGTGGCCAATAAGGCCTAAGTAAACGACACCTGTTCTTATTGTTGATATTGCTATCAAATAAAGTGGAGTTAATCAAAGAATTTGATTCTCAGGTCTGTTTCTTGTATGATACCAACCCCCTCAATTTAACTGAATTTCAGCGTTTAAAATATTAATAGCTCAGTCTACATTTTGGTTGTTAGCAATTGTGCTCACAGTAACGGATGCATCTCTCCAAAATACCTACTTATGCCATTGAAAACGGTGCTTGATCTTTCGTGACTTAAGTATTATCATTCACCCTTGTCAACCATATCTGACAGCAAATACCACCTGATCATAGCAATGAGTAATGTCAATACACACCTGGTCCTTAAATAAGCGTATATCTTTCAATTTCTTCACCTACAACGTGCCAGTCAATTATTTTCTCCCCACCGAAGGAAATTACATAACAGAGGTGACCTAAGTATCCCAAAAAAAGAGCAATTACATACAAGTAATATCCCCCACCCCCTGAAGGCACTATACATACAACATTTTGTTTTGAAACTATTGTAAGTACCGGAGTAAATCATTTACTGAAATTTCTAACCATTAAAATTAAGTTTTATGGAATTTTTAAGTTTTTGGGGCACACACACCAGAAGCAAAATTTATGCAAATGATTCAAAGCATTATCTTAGTAAGGTCACATATTAATCTCCCAAACAAAGTAGCCTACATATATGACACACACATGGATGAAAGGTTTTTAGGATGAGATAGGAATAAATTTTAACTTCAAGTTTCATTTTCTGATCATTTATTTACAATATCCGCTATGCTATTAGCCAACCGTACATGAACAGCCATCAGCTGGCCCATATGAGCCAGCCACCTCTCATCAGACTCCTTCAAGTAAGTTAGCAGGTGATCTGCCCCTTCATCCTCCCTCCTTCTCTTTCTCGGTCTCACCGGTGTCTCGGAGGATGAAGGGACAGACTCTGCATTGGAAGCAGCGGAGGGTCCAGGAGACGCTCCCTCCTCTCTCTTCTCCCTTTATCTCCTGAATCAAGGAGTAAGGGGGGGGGGGGAATATTATGGCGAAGTCCAAGGACTTCGTCCATGGACTTAGAACATGGACATAGAACTTCCACGTCAGTGGCCCCTTATCCCCCCCCTCAGTCCCCATCCCAGAACGCGGGTACTTGCATCTCTGTAACAAAGAGGACAGCATTATTATGAGGAAATGGAGGGAGGGAGAAGATAACAGACAAGCCTACAATAGATGAAACAATTTATGTAGTCCATGCCTCTAGCAAAATTTAAGATTACATGCGGTGACTTAGGAGCCGAACTAAATTTGAGAGCATTAAACGCTGACAAAGCAAAGAATCCACCGGAAACTACTGACTTAACGAAACCAAGGACATTCAATTTTTGTACAACTGGTAGTTTTCTGACTGCATAACATTTTGCCTTAATATGAGAGAAATTGCGTTGTAACAACAAATTTGACAATGGTTGACCGAATGGTAAACGCACCTTGTACTTCTCTGTCAAGTTCTCCCACCTCTTCTTGAGGGCGGTATATGGGCCACTAAAACATAGCTCCGCAGCAATCTTTCTGTGAATGGAAATAACAAATATGGTTAGTAATCAGTGAATTGAAATAGAATGGAAACAAATTTATTTTACTTGGATGTCTTTGTCCACTAAGAACATTCAACAAACTACATATATGTTAGAGCTTGATAACATATTGATTTTTAAGCATTTACATTATTATGAACAATTACAACAATCCAATTAGATGCGAGTAACACCAATTTAGTGAGGAACTCGAGGAGTTAAGGTCTTTCATCCTTTGGAGAAGTAGGGCATGATTTACTAGGCCAAATGCATTGGTGAAATCTATTAATACAAGTATGGTGATCATCTACATCTACATAATACCCTACAAGCCACCATAAAGGTGTGTGGCAGGGGGTGAACTCTCGCCAAACATGCACTACATAGAGGTGGAACCAAATTAACCAACCAATAAAGTCTGTCATACAATGGCGAGTAGGTCCAGTTGGAACTTCACTGCATCAAAGTTTTTCACATTGTGGTAAACACTTTTAGGTGAAATCGAACAAGAGATATCAGTTATAAGAAATATCGATTTCATCATGTGCGGAAAGAAAGGGCACAGAAGATTGAGAAAATGCTGAGACTTCTTCTGGAGAATGTAATATACAGAGGTCAAGTAGGTTATGACTGTATGTGAATATCATAGTAGTAAAGAAGACTTAAGGAAAGCATTGCCTGAAAATAAAATAGAGAATGAACTTGTTAGACACTACTCTTAACAAATGAAATGCAAATATTAAACTCACCCATATGCAGCTTCTGCAGACCCTTTCCGCCCAGTGAACAGGTGGGCATACTTCCCCTTCAATTCAATGAACTGAAGGATTTTTTCATCTGTCCCTGGAAGTAAATAATTGTATTACATTCCTGGATAGCATATTAACATTTTATCTTAACCTTAAACAGCGACCGGTGGCATCATTTCACTTATTGCACATAACACATGCTCAAACATTTAAGTGCAATGCAAGTTTTACAACCGATGGTGAATTATTTACTTCGCAAGTATGTACATCTTTATACAATTATAAAGGAAATAAACTCGAGCGTTATTCTGCCTAACAATGCCGGCACGCAGAAACGCGAAATGCATCGATTCATCAAGCAAATAAGCTCGGAGAAATAAAAACGAAAAATAATATTACACTCATTGCGTTAAAATATTTAAGCTAATGTTAAACAGCAACCGGTGGCATCATTTCACTTATTGATTGATTATTCACTTATTATTCAAAGCCAATTACTTACAAGCAAATTCCTTCTCCACGGCCATCTCTTCAGTTGTGGAAGCTGTGCACTCCATGGCGGTTCAGAGCGGAATAGGGCATATTCTCAAACTCTCACATGCTCTACGCCTTGGCGCTCTTAGTGCAGGACCCTCTAACGGATTGGAACCGCACTACGTGACGTCACTTCCGAAAGTTGACGATCGGAAAGAGGGCGTAAGAGTTTCAAGGGCACATAATGGTGGATTGGAACACGGCCTTATTATGTGTCTCGGCCGACTCTTCTTCTAGCAGATATCGTGGTCGTGGGTCAAGGCGGTCTGCTGTTCACTTGAGAAAAAGTGAAAAGGGAATTGTTCTCGAGGGAAGGGTACCCCCAATAAATGGCGAGAGCTCTGGGCATTTAAACTCTGCGCCAAGGGACAGTGTTGTCAAATCTCCTTCAACTCGAGACTTAGAAAAATTCGGCCTCCGGGGTGGTAACTTTTTATTGTGGACGGGTGGCAATGTACAGTGGCGGAAAAAATTAACGCAGTTTTTTTGCGAGCCAATGCGACATTCGCAGGAACTTCTAGGAATCGTGAAAAACTGGCAACTCCGAGAAAAGAAGGCATCAACCGCGAGTGTTCGAAATCCACAAGACAAGTCACTTAAGTCGGAACCTAAAGCTTACAAATACATAACCCCTTCTTTGAAATAACCTCTCAAATTCTCTCGCAGTGTCAAATTCTCTCGCGCGTTCTCTCGTAGTGTTCGTCGTTTTCATTTCGGCATTTCTGTTATAAATCTATATTTACGGTATTTCATGAAGGAGTGATTAATTGCAATCATTATCCAGTACATCTCTAATAGATGCCGACTTCTTTAGATGCTTAGGTCAAATTAAGGACATTTACTGTGATTGACTTTCCAAGGATCTTTTTGTATGATGCGCCCCTTGTCTTTTTTACTGGGAAGTTTAAAATAAAAATGTCGCAGGAACAAATACTGATTGTCAGATACTAAAGCAGGCACAAATTAAAATAAGGACTTTGCATACGCCTATTTTTTCCGGTTTCAATCTGTGGATACAAGAAACATAAATTTTCAAATGGATCATGATATATTATTCAATAATCCTTTGATTGTCGAGAGTGAAGATGAGAAGACCTGAAGATGCCATTTCCGAAATTACATACGCGCATAAATACCTAATTAGGTTGGCGTATTTTCCAATTTGTCTTTTATCTAATAACGGAGATCCGGGACTACTTGAACATTGTGGCAATTTCAAGTGCAAATCACTTAACAAAGTTTTAGTATTGAAATAACCCTTTATCATTAGTTATCAACCGATAATAAACATCGCATTGACACATGAATTAATAATTATTAGTAGCCGTGACTACGACGACCTAGTAAAAATATTTAAAAAAAACTAGTATTTCCTTTATCTGTAATATTTGCGTTTGGTGAGAAATGTTCGGATTAAATGTAATAGCTGCATAATTAACCCTTAATTAGTTATCTACTTATATAACCAGCATTTGAGAGGTCGGGGTTCGAATTTTGGTGAAGAAAAATAACTTTTAATGGGATTTTTTTCATAATAGGGAAATGAATGAATGAGAGATGCCGTTGCAACGACTCGCAGATGATCTGAGACCGGGCATATACCAGTGGAATGAACGTCGACTCGAAAAATATTTAGAATTAACCAGAATTTGGATATAAATCTCCTATTTGCCAGTCACATCACCAATCAATTAATGTTCAAGGCCAATATCAGCAGAGGTATGGATCCTAATTCCAGCTCCAATTAATTTAGTGAGACTAATTCTTCCAAACTCTTAAAAAATCAAAGATTCATTTTCATTTGGGATGTAGTCTGCCGTTGATGACTGTGTATTGGCCGGCCGCGGTAGTCAGGTTGGTAGCGCGTTGGCCTGGCAAACCAAACGTCGCTGGTTCGAATCCAGCTCATGGGATGGGTATTTTATTAGCCCGAAAATTAGATTCTCAGCTTCCTTGGTGCAATATAGACTAAGATAAATAAATCTACATGTAATTGGAACATCTAATACTAAAGGAAAAAGGGCATTTTTTCCGTGTGTGGTTGACGATATCGCTTATGCCTAACAGCGGGATTCGGAGCCCAATCGGTTAACTCACGGGTTAGAAGTGGCTTTTGACTTATTTTTCCATCTCACAACTATTTGATGGGGCCTTCTCGCATTCTCGAACTTCGAAGGGCTTTTCCCCTCCATATTCAAAACAGCAAACCACTTCCAATACGTTGGAGATTCACTCAAGCTTATGCATGACTACCGCTACATTGAGGTTCGCGTCGATAGTGGGCCAGAGTAGACTTCACTAGAAGATTTATTTCACAGCTGTCATGCTACTACCGCCATGCACTTTCTTAGGGTAAAAACAACCACATTGGTCTTACAGTATGCCACATATTTCTCTCCAGAGAAGGAAACAGCTGAAGGGGATTTTACACGTAAACTTTATTGTAGCGAAATTGCCCGATGAATGGATGTAACTATCACCCTCATCAAAACAAGTTGGGAGACGACGCATACTATTGAGAGGAAAGATCGATAAGGAAGGCTACGAAACACCATCACCGATGAGGAGGAACGGATATTTCAATAGATTTGGGAAAACTCCTTCACTTCGGTAACTGTGGTCCGGATAGAGACGAGCTACCCGCGACTTGAAGAACTGCAGGAAGTCCCCTTTCGAAACTCAATATCCGCCTAAGACGCGCAGCAGCCAAGGTGGTGTTAGCTCTTGTGCACCTAGGCAAATGTAAGCGTTGGGAAAGGTTAAGAATGTTGGAATTACGTTCTTTTTTCCGACGAGAAAACATTCAATTAGTTATTTCATTGTCTCATATTCCTCTTCGGGACTGATACCAGTTTATCAGCCAAACAACACCCGTTTTTCTCACACATACATTTGGGAACGACCCAGGAGCATCAATTTGCACTACTGTTCACCGTCTTTCGTTCGCGGCGTACGGCTGATGTTCCATCAAATGACATCCACCATTCTCCAAGTAAACGGGAACTACATTTGACGTCAGCGGTAGCGCTCGCCACCGCTTTTAGGTGTTCACCTCACCGTAGGGTGCTGTCGTTCCGGATGAACACCCGTGATAGTGTACGAAATATATGCTCCCACGAGTAAAGTGCAGTCCGAAGAAAAAAGATTATAGAGCTTTGGAGCGAATTTTTCGATGCGTAATTGAGTCGCGGGCGTCAACAATGAATATAGAATATCTTCGGCGTTCGCACAAGTGCCTTTTGGTGTAATTTCACCTTCAATACCCCGGATTAGCTGAATGTAGGGAGTCACTCCTTACCCGTCATATTAGGTTCTGCAAAACTTTGTCGTAAATTGGAACGACGGAAACGAATCACCGTTTTCCGTATGCGCTTCATTCATAGTTTATTATTACGTTATTTCACAGGTGTTATCTAAATGCTCATTTGTATAGGTATCAGAAAATTTATTTCACTGTGAACGTATCAACGAAAGATGCGATTTAAAAGACTAAAAATAAGCATTTTGAAATATCAATAATTTATTATGTATTTTTCTTATTAAATGTCATGATGGTAGAGCATCTGTGAGATGCTAGGGCCACGGTGCCCAAAGTTGTCCTTGGGCTTGAAAATACGGAGACACGTTCTCGAGTGAAAAGGATTCGTTTATTCGGCGAGCTCCCGTGCGCCCGCGAGTCAAGAGATCGAGTCCACACGCCAGCAGACCCGCCAACCACAACTGGAGAAACCGAAAAATGCACAACCATGCAGCGGTTTCCTTGCCGCTAAATGGGCAGCGACCGCCTTTCGAACCGTCCGCTCAAGGCTCCCCAAGGCGAACGAAAGAAACCCATTTCGGTGGGCAAGTGCACGACCTTGTCATTGAGTGTGTAGGGGGAGGGTTCGGAGCTTGGTTACTACGACCCCAACCCCTCCCTGTGCACGCCTTTGATTCGCCTAACTTCTAATAAGGGTAGGGTTGACGAAGTGTACCGAACAGTAAAAAATGGTTTGGAAAATAAGATAGAGATATCGGAGTACCGGATCTCTTGAATAAGCATAGTGATGTAAAGAAGGGACCCTCTGTCTAAAGAATGCTGCCATAGGAGTGGCCGATTTTTGGTTCACGCCGGGTCTATCCAAATTCAAGTTATAATACACTTATAAAAGTTA
Source organism: Platycnemis pennipes (assembly GCA_933228895.1). Taxonomy (NCBI): domain Eukaryota; kingdom Metazoa; phylum Arthropoda; class Insecta; order Odonata; family Platycnemididae; genus Platycnemis; species Platycnemis pennipes. The sequence goes on from OW121846.1 coordinate 31,441,545, forward strand.
AAATCACTGAACACATTGGCAAAATTAGTTTTACCTAAAGGACACTTTTAATACCTAATGCTGTGGAAAATTGCATTTCTCGAGTGGAAAAGTGAATATTTAGAAAAAATATTGGCATGTATTAATACGCAATAATTTTTTTTGATCCCCACATACATTGTTTTATGAGCAACTATTACCTCTATTTCTAAAATAAGAAGAAAAATTGATTTGGATACGCGTATAGCATACGCATATCTCACTGAAAATCTAGAATATAACGATGAAAAACTAAAACCAAATTAAATGAGGATTTCAAGAGTCTTTCATTTTTCTTTGGGTCTTTCACTCTGTCCAGTAATCGATATTAAATTCGTACATATGGCAGATGGACCCGAAAGCTTATGCTGAATTAGTTTTCTTCTGCACCAAACCTTCTTCTGCACCTCACATAACATACATGAAAAATCAGGATAGTGCATTGTATTGAGTGATGAAGGCCATCAGAGATACGGTCAACTACCTGCTTTCAAAAATCGGAGTTCACTGAATGAGCCAGTCAGTCGACATGAACATCAGACGATGGGCAGAAATTGGGAAGGAAATGGGGCAGAAAACCCAAGTCAAATATCACATTCAGTGAGCAACCCGATAGCTGGGTTTAGAGGTGAAATAAATGACCTATTATTTTCTAATCCCTACCATGTATAAAATTTACGCATGTAGGGTGTTTTATTCTTTGAGAATTTTTCATGACAGAACAGTCGCATGACAAATATTTAGTTGGGAGTTAAAAGAGGCGTCACCCAGATTTGAACTCAGGACCCTGCAGTTCGTCGACGAATGCTCTTACCACTGGGCTACTACGACCACTACGATAGGAAGTGTTATGTTGGGCTTCATATTCACAGAAAAAGTAAAATTACACGATCCATTTATAGTAGCCTTGACTAAATGAGGACTCCTGATTTATTGATGGAAATCAGCTTGAAGCATCATTACAAACTTTGCAAATAAGTAAGCTTAAACTAAGAGGTTAAAATATTTGTAAAATAATTTCTTTCGACTTCTTAAGCGCTGGAAATCAGTATCCAATTTTGGTATCGTCAATATTTTTGAAGAAAAGTTTTACTTGCTTTTGATAGGTGGATTCTTTTGGTGAGAATTATTTTCCACGTCTTTAGATTCCTATTATTCAGTTCCCTGTATTTACACGTAAAATTTGTCAGGTAATACGCTAAAATGTTAATTTGAATGTTTGATATTCCGCCACATAAACGATCTAGCTAGTCAACCTAGCCTCCAGCAGTAGAATAATAACGTAATAAAAACGACATACATCCACACCCCTTTGGATATTTTAGTTTGATAATATCTCGAGCAAACAAACAAGCTGCATCCTAACGAAAAATTCACTTATCGTGTAAATTCATTAATTTTAAACCGAAAAAAATATTTCAAAGGGGGCAATGCATGAAATAAATAGCAAGTCTCATTATATAAATTATTATAACTTTGGAACATGAACTGGCTACTGGGTGAGAGTGGTGGAGATCCATCACATTAACTCCAGGGATCTCTTGCAAATGTAGACATTAAATGTATGCCTATTACGTCAATGTGTAAAAACTATTGCCACCCTTATGAGGTTTCAATATTCCCGGTGTTGAACTCACTTTCTCAGTGTTGCCAAGTTGGTGAATTTCATTTAGGTCCCACATAGGCCGCATTTAGACGCCAAACACCTTTGCGTTAATTATTTCCGCCACTGTACATCACGTAAAAAAACAGCATCATCCTGGGAAGAAGTGACAGGAAAAAATATGAATGGTGTTTGGAAAAAGCTTTGCCCATGTCTCGTTCATTTCGAGGTTTTTGAGACAAATTAAGATGATAAGACTCAAGATAAGCTGTTGAGCTTGCGCATGTCCTCGACTTCGAAGTGAAGGCGGAAGATGTGGAGGAGCTTCAAGATTCTCACGAGGAGTTGACTAACGAAGATCTAATAGAGATGATGGCACGCAGGGCAGAAGTCGGGGATGAATAGGATGATGGGAGAACTCAAAAGGACGTGTATGGACGAAAAAAATTCTTTATAACTAAAGGATTGTCGGGGGTCTTGAAGCTTATTAATTCAGCAGTGGGAAAACTTGAATAAATGGATTCTAACATCGGCATGTTCGCTAAGGTCAGCAAGGCATTTCAGGATGCCATCTCTTGCTACGAGAAAATATATCGTGATAAAAATAAGGCCGCAATAGAAACCTTTCCGCACAGCTACTTCAGGAAAGTGCAATCCACATCAACAGCTGACGCAAAAGGTGACTCCACAATGCAGAGTTCGACATCTCAGTGAGAGAAATAAAAGTTGTCTGCGTACGTGAGGGATTAAGTGTGTGTGTGACTGAAAAGCGTTGATGTAGTCATGCAGTGACCTAATACTTAACCCTCCTCTTACGAGTATAAAATGTGACAATGAAACCAGAATAACCATCAATTAATTCAACTTAATAGGCCCAAGATACAGTAACGATTAAAGATTAGTAAATTGCGCATTACTATATGGATACTACAATGTCATAATTACATCATAATAAATCAATATTAGTCGTCAGTTTAGTGAAGTAACATTAAGAAACCGTACTTTCGCAAATCCGTGCCATTAGTCTATTCGGAGAAACTATATTACGTATTTTGATTAGCAATTCATGAGATGCAACTCCCAGGCGACATTAACGTTTATTTGTGCAATTAAATTAAGGGTAAAAATAATAAATCTTGAATTTCGAAGTTATTTGAAGGAAATTTGCCCGAAATTTACCCCGCATTGATGAAAATCTCAGGAGCACGGACTTAGTTTTGGGGAAATTTTCAACTTACGTAATTTTAGAATTACGCAGCGTATGTCCTAACGCATCATATACGTGACCTGGCGACTGCCTCTATATATTTTGAGGGCTTGCGGGGGCACCTACGGCGCCATACGCCCCCGCCTAGCTCACTTACACCTTGGTCAGGGCCTGATTATACATATGTTCATATTAAAAGAGGGGGTTAATTGATTGCGCTGCGAGGATTCACACGGTGTACGGAATAAAAGTTTTATCGGCTATCGTACTGAATGATGTGCCCCATCTTGGATTTACCTGCTAATTGTTCCCAGGCTGAAAAGATAGTCACAACTTATCTATCAAAAGGCCACTTACCACGATACAATTTTTTGTACAAACGCTTGTAAGAGGAAATTGTACCGTGTAAAGCGGCAAATTGTGTGAACGCTTGTGCAAATGTCTTGAGTGATTGAACGGAAAACAATTCCAATTTCATTCGGACAGACATACAATTTCGTTCAGTTTATGCAAGCATATGTACATACAAGAAACTGTACAAAAATTGTATCGTGTAAAGCGGCCTGAAGAGAGGAGAAACTTCAATCATTAGACTTATGAATTCAACGGAGAAATGTCCACATGAAATAGAACCCCAGAACGCAAACTCACTATCCAAACACACCGGAGTTAAAATGGGCAAATCAAGGTGAGAAGGAAAAATTTCGTGATTGCGTATGCCCTAATTTCGGGAAAACCTGGCTCAACCTATTCGATAAACCATCAACGACGGAAATCCGAGCTAATTCACCCCCTCAGGATTTAGCACAGTGGCTCCGGACACGGACGTCTTTGCGGTTAGGACAGAACGAAGGTGACTGGCTCACGAGCGTCGCACTTTGAGAAAGCACTTATTCGTAGTTGGAGGGGGAATTGGAGAGAGAGAGATAAAGAGAGAGAGGGCGGCAATGGGTAAGGAGCAACTGTACACGTCCCTTCTACTTCCATCCTGAAACCTTACCTCCCGTTCTGATGCGCATATTTAGTGCGGAAATAGACTTGAAAACACACATAATAAGGGGCACAAAGCTGTATGAGAGTACGAGATCACTGTATTTGGAGCTGGTGGTTGCAATAAGTAAGGAGACTTTCCCAGAGTACGACGGACATAGCAGTGTACTAAAATCCCCACATTTTAAGGATATTCAGCTATATTAAAGCCCCTGTAGGCCTAACGGAACAATTTTGCTTACCCTAACGCTACTACAGCAATGACATGGTTCTTCCCGACTACATAAAATGTTATGTCACATTACATTTTATAGTTTTGCTCAGAGTTACTTAAACGTGACGACCCATTATTGTAACGAACACCAAATACCTTGTAACAAATATAGCAATTCACGGAACACACAATTCTTTTCGAAGAAATTTCCCCGAAATGGCATCAATCCATTGACGCCGTGGAATTACCCATTAAGTGTGCACACGTTCACATGCCTATCGAGAAATTTATTTTTCATGAGGTGAACCTGCAGTGGATGACAGAATGACAAGAGCAATGAAAGAATTATCTGCTACTCTGGAAAATAATCGCACACGAAGCAGTGCGTATTCCAACTTTCCTTTCCACTCCCAACGTCTATATTGTTTCATCGCAATTGACCAAAAATTTAATCACCCGTCTCCCGCTATCATAACTAGAGAAGAACTGGGGGACCATATTACTTAGGGGAATTATATGTATTGTAATTTTAAGATCACGCCAGTAAAACCTTTCCTGCACATTGCGATCTATTCCACTACTCTACAGCAGACTATAAACATTCCCAAGTTCATTTTCCCAATGAATATGACTACGAAAAACACTGCAGGTATTACCAAAGTCAAATATTCCATGATATAAAATCGTTCCAAATGTGTCCACGAATAAACAAAAGTTACTCACGGATACGGTGACGAACGACCCCAATTCTCGTCCTTCCTCGCACAAGTCTTCTGGCGCCAATGTTCTCGCGTCTAAACGGCCTCGGCAGCACTCTTCCATCAAACTGGATAAACAGCTGATCGGTGTTCATCTGAGAAAGCAAAGAAAATATTGGCCTCGGGAAAACAGAACGACATTCCCCTATCCCCTAACCTTAATATAATATCCGTGAATATCTCTAGACAAATACTCAGCAGAGACGAAAGTAATATTATATTCAATATAAATTTTCATGTTCATTGCATGTTTCAACAACGCAGAATATTTTTCACAATCACACGTAGGTTACTCACTACCACGACCACGTGCGTGCCATCACGGTCTCCCTCGCGTGTTGACTTGACCCACGCACGAATTAGAAGCTAGCATTTAGACCTCGGTCACTCGGCAATGACGAAGAATAGCGGTTCGGCATTAGCCTGTAATGAGAAGAAAAAAATATTTAACCTGAATTACCATGAAATTATGGTACCACTATTACATATCGAGTATACGTTACGATTATTGCAGAGGAAAGGTCTCCCGATTGAAAATTGCTTCCAGGTTTGAAGGGGTATTACAAAACGACCAAGCAGGTCAGCGCGTAGCAAGGTATTTCATTGGCATAAGGGAATAAAAATAAGGATTAAGAATAACTACAAAATAATTCTAGTGATTGGGAATCAACTAATGCCCAGTTTACACGGTGCGTTTTTCCTTTAGTATTACCAAGCTGGGTTTCGTGCGTGCTACCAAGCGGGCGATGAAGGTGGCCGCTAAGCTGGCTTCGCTGATGGTTTTCGGAAATCCGAGCGAATAACTCTCTCTCTAGAGTTTGCACAGTGGCTCCGGACCGCACTCCTCCACGCATCGGACTGAAAGAAAGAGAATGGCTCACGAGCGTGGCATTGATAAGCACTGACTTACAGGAGGGGAAGTTGGAGGGGGAATTGGAGAGAGCTGGTGAGGGGAGGGTGGGAACATCAGTACAGTGCGAGGGGAATCACGAACGCTTGTATAGGAGAATGGATTTTGAAGGAGAGATAGTGGTTGCAAGAAAGAAAGGGACTTGGAAGGATAAATGGAGGAGACCGACGTTGAATGAGGTCTGCTGCCGCTTGGCAGAGGAGGATCGTTTCCTATATTCACCAGTTTCGCTACGGTTCCTGCCGGCACCCATCCCCACTTGTCGGAATGTACGTTTTGCGACGAAAGTTAAATGCAGGACAAAGACTGCTTGCCGAGGAACTGGTTAGGACGCGTGACAACAGAATGAGAGACGAGAGGAACACACCAAAAGATAGACGTAACACGCCAACGTCGGTTAATTTTTGTTTTTCAAGTGTAAACTTCTTTTGGCCCGTTGGGTACTTTTGGCATGGGGGAAAAAGAGAAATCTCGCGTCACGTACCGTCAGATTCCGCTTTCCGGGGCCCCGCTTAGCATGCCGAATGTAAACTAATGAGAACGCTACTATTGCAACAGAGTAAGATGGCGTAGGGGTTATAGTCGTCGCCCACGTACCGCAGGTCCCCAGATCGAAACCTGGTGGTGATGAAGGTTTATTTTTGGGAACAATTCTTGATAATTTCTTTCAGATTTTGTTCTGATCTTTCAAAAAGTTTTTTTTTCCGACAAATTTATGGTGGAAAAATGGTTTTCGATTAAAAATGTGTATTTATGAGAATTTCTTTCGGAAATTTGACCTACGCACCTGATCTGCTATATCGAGAAATCATATTCATTTGGAATTATTTTGTAGGCACGGAAACATGGACAAACGTCATGAAGGCAACCCAACTTGAGTTGAATCCACAATGTTAGAAAATGCAGTGTGTGGAAGAGAGCGGCAAGAAGATCAAAAGGGTAATGAAACAACAGACAAAATGGGAGAGATTTTACAATTGAATATTGTAGCGGAAGGACAGGGAGATGAAAGAAAGAGGAAGAAAGCCGAAGATGACGGAAATTATCGCGCTAAAATGAAAGAATTGGGAGAATTGGCGCTGATCCCGAATTGGAAAAAACTAACATGGATCGGAAGAGAAAAAAATGCTGAATATGCCATAAATTACCGCGCAAGAAAAAAAGAATGTATTCATCAGAGTGCACAGGAAGCGGAAAACAAGAGGAAAAAAACCGAATATGCCAGAAATTATTGTGCTAAGAAAAAAGCTGATGTCGAGAATAAACATTGGGTAGGAAATGAAGATGATACTCATAGAAAGAGCCTAGATAAAATACGTTCTAAAAATTACGGTGGGAAACAAGGGACCGATGATTTACTACAAACTATGGAAATGACTGATTGCCAAATAGCGGGACCCTCCAAAAAAAACTATCATTCATTCCCAAGAGAGATCGTATAATTCATCGTTCGCAAATAGCAGGTCCTTCTACGAGAGTGGTGCCATTTATACCGCGGAAAGACATTACCTATCCTAATTCTGAAAGTGGTGGACCATCTCCAGATCTTCATATTCCGGCTATGCTGATTGATGGAGGAGAGGATCGGGGCGAGTCAAATTCAAATGTTGATAATGTTGCGCACGATTTCGTTCAACGGTGGAATGAGAAAGACATGTCAAACGAAAATAATATTAACAAACCTCAAATACAAGTACAACCACAACAGCAAATAATGTACAGCTCATTCTCAACACATTTGTCGGCACATAACGAGTTTATAAAGCAATTTATTAACAATGAATTTGGACATGCTTGCGATGTTTGTGATACACCGGAATAGGAGAAAGTTACTCAAGGAAATGACAACAAAGTCCCCAATTTGAGGCCTCCCTCACGTGTGTTGCTACCAAAGTTCCCGCATCGAAGCAAGCTCCACAGCTAACTCCCATCAAACAGCTGATTGGTGCTCACCTGAGTGGTCAAAAAGAAAAACAACATTAACCTTAGAACAATAACATTTTACCATCCCACAGCCTTAGCACGAAATCCTACAAATACCAACCAAATACCAGCACATGAATACTTCAGCAAGGACCAATGCAAAATAATTTTTAATCCATAAATATTAGTTCATATAAGTTTGCTGTAAGAAAAATTTAGGATGAATCAAGAATATAACCTATTATTGATTTCAAATGTACGACAGAAAACTTTCCCCCTGTAGTATCTAGATCGGGATCTCTTTACACACAAAAATTTGGTCTACCGTCCTTATCTTGCATACTGCTGGCGAAATTTTTGCATAACTTGTGCATGCTCATCCACCTGAAAGTGTTTATTGTAGTAAATAGTCACAAGATTATCACATTAAACTTATTTTTGTTATAAGTGTACCCTCGCGACAACAGGTTAAGTGCATTTAGTTACTCCTTTTTTTCTTATGTCTGCCGTTGCCTTTAACTACAAAACAAGCAGTCCCGTTCAGAAGCTCACTGAATAAAGTTCAAGCTTCTCCCTGCTTAAGACGTCTTTTTCTTTGTGCCGCTTCTGCCTATCTCCAAATACAACACGCAACAATAGGTTATGGGCCCAGTGCGATCACCCAGTTCGTTGATGTTGCTCCTCACTTTTGGAATCCCATTTGTGCCTGTTTACTTTAGGAACATGAGCAAAAGCTCTAGAGCCAAATACGCGCAAATGGCTTAGATCTGGCTTTGTGCCTGACCAGGCCTCCTCAGGGGTCATACCTTTAACTGCAGCATGGGGTGACCTATTTTTCAAATAAACTGATGTGTTGCAGGCTTCAGCCCACAGCCGCTTAGAGACATTACAATCCTGCATCATTGTCCTAGCCTTTTCGCATATGGATCTGTTAGTCCTCTCAGCAACTCCATTTAGCTCAGGAGTGTGTGGAATAGTGAGTTGATGTCTTCTTCCTTCATGAGCAAGGAATTTTCTAAGATCGGCATTCACATACTCCCCACCATTGTCTGACCTTAGGACCTTGATGCTTCTACCAATGTCTTTTCAACTAGTGCCTTGAATTGCATAAAGGCAGTCTTAACCTCATTTTTATGTTTAAGGAAGTACACAAAAAATTTTCTGGTACAGACATCAATGAAAGTAAGCATGTATCTGCACCTACCCAAGGATGGTACATCCATAGGACCACAGAGGTTTGAGTGTACAATTTCCAGAGCCACCTTTGCACGTTTCCCCTTCCTTCTAAAAGGCTTTCTAAACTGTTTACCTTTACCACAACCAACACACACTTGTACCCATGAACCATTGAAATCAACACCTGAAAACATATTTTTGATTTCACTCATGCCTCGGCGGTTAAGATGCCCAAGGCGCTTATGCCACAAGTCAGCGGATGCTCTAATGACTGATGCATTGAATACCATTCGGTCATTACCAACTCTGACATATTCACTGTTATCTAATGGCAACTCATCCAATCTGTAGAGCCCATCAACATTAGAAGCAGTTACTACCATACCTTTAGGCCACTTTTCCTCAGCACCCCGAAAAATGTCCTCCCCCCGAATATACCCACCTATCCTAAAGAGCGCAAATGACCATAGCTGTCGGTCACCTCCCCAAAATAACTACTATTACATCATGAAAATCAGGTTTTTATATCACAATAATCCCATTCGTGTACCAGAAGAAACGTCTTTATAATATTTTTGGGTCGCGCGTCAAGCGTGCGAAGTTGCGTAAAATACAGGTAAATATACTGATAAGCTAGTGTACCGCAATTCCACTCCATTACATGGAGTATTCCTGGAACTACTTTGAATTTTATGTATTTTTGCTCAATAGTCAGTACCAGAGTAAACTGCGCGGAAACTGAGCGGAAATAGTTTTCTTCTGGATCATTTACGTATTCATTTAATTTTATTTATTGATTAAGAAGTAGCTATTCGTGCACGAGGGTTTGGTTTTTGGTAAATTTCATGTAAAAATACTGCACATGTATTTACAGAGATCTTTTATTGAAGTTTCTATGAATAATTCAAATTCCTTGCAGTTTTTGTTGCAAATTAGAAGCATCGATTCAGGTAGTCTCTCCTAATATAAAAGAAATTGTTTATATCTATAATTACATGGAAAGATCATGTCCTTCAACAGGAGAGGTCTGTTGCGAAACAAGGATGCCAGAATTGTATTTTCAACCATATAATTTATGCTTCCAGCTACTTTGCAACCTATTTTTTACCTGACATATTAAAAACACATCAGGTAGGTTGCTAAGATTAATTCTTAATTGTCCACGCAGGGATTTACTTAATTAATATTTATCTTTAAATGTAAGCTTTGCTTGTTTTCTGAGCAGGAGTTAGAAATATCTCAATGGATTCATTTATCCCTCTACATCTACATATCACACTCCAAACCACCCCTTAGATTTGTGCCAGGGGGCATTGATCATTTACTCTTACCTGCCACTTGCAACATTTTCAATCTGCAATGTAATCTTTTTCTTATTTTCAGTGAGAGATTAGCTTTCATGCAATAATTTTCATTCCCTTTACGCCTACGATTGGCATTAAATTATATGAGTGGTATGCTTTCACCACCCGGCCAAAAAATGAATTAGCGTATAGTGTCCTTTCGCAAACGCTATACATGTACATCTACATCTACACGATACCCTGCAAGCCACCGCGAGGGTGTGCGGCAGGGGGTGAAGATCACCAAGCATGCACCACTAACATGCAAACTAGCAACTTTATTGTCTCATGAAACTTGATTGTTAGTATCTATAATATTTAAGGGGTTAATACATGCATCATGCACTACAGAATACTTTAAAATATTTCCTCCTAGCTCCCTTTGCTATGCTGCCTATTCTGTTCTCTTATAGTACGGGGGTAAAGTATTTCCGCTCTCACCATGATACTTTGCAAGATATGCGGGGTCAAATTTGGGAAGTTTGCTCAGAAGTACTGGTAGTGGGATTCAACTTTTAGGGTACTGGGTACAAGGTAAAATTCATAGCTCAGTAACCAATTAACATACCACCATGGAATTTTTATTTCTTGTCTATTCAAGTACATAAATTTCATAGAAATATTTTTTATCCCCGATGCATAGCTATGTAAGACACTATTATGTCATTAGTCGTCAATAAAAATTTTTTAACTCAAAAATATTACTTCATATTTTCCCAGTTATCACGCTGAGGCTGAGTAGTAATCTCATCCAATTTTTTTATAAATTGTACCTAAATATATGCTCTAATTGACTGTTTAATAAAAATGATGGTGTTTTGGCCGACACTGTGAGTATTTCAGGTTTTACTTCTTTTCTGATTCGGTAAGGGGGATTTTGGACACATTATACAGATTCTAAGCATGACTGTATCCAAATGCATACCTTGAAGAGGCAATATTCGAAATAATGGCCAGTGAATGAAAGGCCTGGTCCACTTATGTGTGATGAGAGCATTCATAGGTAAAAAGGGAAGAAAAATCAGAAAAGCTTTAAACCTATAGCGATAAGATCATTGTGCAATCGCTTATCCACTGATTGAACTTGAGAAATTCAAAGAAAAGCGACAGTTGGTGACATAATTTTTACAATAGAAATATTATTTTCATGAACCTTACTTCCACGTTGTTCATTTCTCTGTAGAAGCGTGATGTTGCGCGAAACCAATGTTCTTCTTGCGAGAATTAACGTAACTTCGATAATATTTATCGTACAACTTCGATCAAAATGCCGTTTTCGTCAGCTCATCATCACTGAGCTTGATGTTACCTTCGTTCTGTTATTGGTTAGGAACTTTGCAATATTATACACAACAGTTCAAAACGAACTATGCGGTCGGGAGATGAGTCGAAAATCCGGGAGGAAGGGTTGATTCCCACAATTGGGAACCTAATGGTGAGGGTGGAAAAGGTTTCCTCTACCTGTGACCACAGTAGCACAGCACGAGCCGACAACTTTATTTTTATAAACAACTTCTGCCGGAAATTTACCCTTGTGAAGCGGAATTTCCAGCAAATTACGAAGTCTCACCTTATGGAAAAAAAAGGCTACACCCTGCAGTTAATTTTTAATAAATGCGTAAATTTTTCTGTTTTTTGGTTTACTTGGAACCGTATGTATTGAGTGCAAAAACATTATTGCATCAACATAGACACCTAAGCTATGAAACGCTTGAATGTGTAAATTTCATACGCACATTGGCGTATGAAATTTACACATTCAGGGTATGGGGGCCAGTTCCTTTCCCTGGGACACCAAAAATTTCCTACTAAGTTCTGAATCGCAGTAAATCTCTCCGCCAGGATTTGTGGGTGTGTGTGTGTGTTGGGCTTCTCCTAGAATCGAACCCGGAACCCCCGGTCCGCAGCCCAGCACTATAGGCACTAGGCTACCACGACCCCCATTCACATATAATATGACCTTAAAAATATTATATTAGGTTCAGAGAAATAAAGGAACAGACAAAAAGAAAAACACATAGAGTTGAAAATGTAAACGAGTTCCCAAGCACTGATTCGACAGAAAAATTGATGATGATCCATATAAAAGGCTGCTTGACTCTGCTCCATTATTTCTACCCAAAACTTGTCATATCTTAACATTTTATCATAAAGTATTCCCGAAGCACTCCTCACAATGAATACACAATGTTTTTTTGTGCAATGTGTAGTTGCCCTTGAATCGAATAAAAGTATTCGTGTCGCATTTTCAAAGACAACTTCCCGTATCTATTCTCGAGAAACTTGATTCTTTTCTTTTCAATAGCTCGTGTAACGTCATAGTCTTACGTATATCTATATATATAAATGTTCGTAGGAAATTCGCAGTGCGAGATAAACATGAAAAACATGACTGGGTCATGCTGGATCATGACTGGGTCTAGACTGGGTCACTGCATGTTAGTAGTGCATGCTTGGTGATCTTCACCCCCTGCCACACACCCTCGCGGTGGCATTCAGGGTATCGTGTGGGCATTTTACCTCCACGATACCCTCTCTATCCTCGAGTAGCGGGAGTTACTGCCAGAAAAGGGAGTGTTTTCATTTACATAATATTCTGCAAGCCACCATAAAGGTGTGTGGCTGGGGGTTTTATCACGAAATAGCCAGCAGGCATGACTCAGTTTCCCGAAACCTTCTCGTACTCGGCAACGGCTAGTGGCACCTTGGCAATGCCGTATTCAGTCACTTTGCTACTGCGAAATGTGGGACGGAGAATATTTTTATCGGCCTTCTGTTTCTGGCCGTAATTTGCAAATTCGATCGAAGTTGGACGCCGTTTGCCGCTTCCATCGTTCGGTGAACCACTTTTGGCTCTGTCGCTGTCCTCTTCTGCACTCTTCCAGTAGTATCCTTTCTGGATCATTCAGGGACAGGGAGCGAAGGAAGTCATCTTTCATCACCGGTTGAAGTCCTGGACCACCATCGGCTGAGTGTTCATCGACTAACCCACAATGCTCTTCTGCTGCCGAAACTTTGGCCCTTTTTCCTCCATGTTGATGCAGGAATTCCAGTTGACGTTTGCTTCTATACTCTACTCGTCTTTGAGCAGTAGCCTTATGTTTTTTTGCATAGAGCCTTGGGCTTACTGACGTAACACCTTTGTGAATAATAGTGTGTAGGTCAGGGCCAACGTTAACTGCCGCTGCAGCAATTTCACATCTTGACTGGTAGAAACCTCTCCATGCAAAATTAACCCTTTCTCCCCACGTATTTTGCAATGTGAGATTGTAGGACTCTGCAGTGTTGTTTGTTACATTTAAAATTGAACTGGAAGTATGTCGTGCGAGAAGTTCATTGGCATACATAATGTCCTCCCAGGAACCACAGGAAAAAAGTTGAGGAACCAAGTTATTTTCCCCTTCCTTCTGTCCTTTGTAAAAGTATTGGGCACAAGTATGATCCCCACACACGTGCCTTGGTCCAGTTCTTATGTCACTTTCCAGCAATCTCATCTGAGTGGACTGAGAGAAGGCTTCGTCGAGTGAAATAATTGTTCAAACTTCTAATTTATTTTGGGGTATATTACAACGACAGAAAAAATAATTTACCAACTCGAAATACAAAAGTCAAGCCGCCACGCTGCACCAAAAAGAAACGTGGAAGCAAAAATAACCAGAGTACGACAAGGATGCAATCTCTCACTAGCACAGTTCAAAATATACTTTGGAGATGCGACTAGAGAAGACAGGGGCAACTAGGTACCTTATTTGGTTAACACTAGAAACGCCGCACTATGGGCTGAAATCGAAAAATCTGAACAAAAATAATTTTTTTCACTTTTTATGTCGGAAAAAACGATGATTTTTTCTGAATATACAATAATCATTGTCCAAAATACTGAAAAAAGTTTATTTCTATGTGTTTTTTTAAACTAACAGACGTCAATGAAGTTCTTAAAAAATGATGGAAAATTTATTTTTCCTTTTTTGTGAAAACTGACCAAAGAATTTTGCCAATGTTACGTTTTAATTTACGATAAGTAATTTTGCGGTGTTACCAAATTAATAAAGTGTATTTTATAAATCAGCTGCAGTGATTAGATTAAAAAAATAGATTTTTTTACATATCTTCAAATTTTATTAAACAATTTTTCAAGTATTTTTACGATAAAGAAGAAAAATCTTTGTTAGCGGTCTTTAGCGGCAAAAATATGTACACCAAATGTATGCAAAGTGTTTGCTTAAATGTTTAAAAGAACAATCCAGCCCCAATCTGCCCCCCCACCACTCCGATCAACATATCTGCAAAGAGGTCCAGCGCGGAGCGGAGCTGAGATGCGGAAATTCATTCAGAATTTGTTACAGTTAAGGATTACTCAGTATAAATGGGAAAACACTCGTGTTTTCCACACCAGTTTACATAATGCTTATGTATATGTACCCATGACTTATGTCTATGTAAGACTTATTGATCCATTTTTTTCAATGAGCCCGTTGCGATTCTATTTAGAAAGATAACATTTTCAAGATTCAACGCGTTCGCCGGCTTGTCTCATGAAGCGGCGGCTGCAGAGGAATATTTTCTCACCTTAGTGAAACCCAATTTTTACCATTATGCACTCACATATTTTGCTTTTCAAACATTCCTGATCCTTTTAACTATCAGCCGCTTAAACCTTGGAATAAGGAAAGGGTGTAGCAGTGCCCGCGCTCACTAAACGGCCGGCCGAGATAATCCCCTTTGTGCCCGATTGTGACCCTACCTTAGTATTTTGATTTTTATCTAGCGTTTGAGAGCTTTTATCCCTATACGGCTGTGTTGGTAAAGATGGCATTCGAGTCTTTGCTTTTCGTTTGTTGAAATGCCGCTTATTATTTAATGCCTCGTCCTGGAAAAGGGATTTTTGCACTTTTGCGGATCGCTTCTCTTGGACACTTGCACGGACGAATTCTACGAAGTAGCTCCCATGGGTTTTTCTACAAATGCTTGTTCCCAATTGGTTAAAAATTATCTTTTTCACGATTTCAGTGAGCAAATAAGTCAGATTTTCGAGTGCGAAAGGATCTCAGTGCTCGTTCCACGGAAGCCAAAAACAAAAGAATTCTCTGAAGTTCAATTTCCCCAGAGCGAGATATTTTAACGTAGAGGCCGAACATGACGATACTAAGATCGATAATAACGTAAGTTTCCCTATAAAACTGTCACAGTGACTTTGCGTGTATTACGTAGGGAATTTTATCCTAATTTTGATTGCTTCTCCGGTGATTCATATAATTCCAATTCTGAGTTAGAAAAAAATGGACCCCTCGAAAGTGACCCGAAAAGAAATGCATGACTTTCAATGCAAGTGGTAATTCGATGTATTCCAAAGGAAAATTATCCTTGCAATATCTTCACAGTAAGTTTAATCAAGGAAAAGACATGGAAATGAAGAAAATTTTGACTAATGTCATGCACACAATTTTTTTCAATTCATACTTCAAAAAATGGGATGAATGTAATAGGACTAACGACAGGTTTAGATAAAAACTTCGCTGTTGTTTAGAAAGGATATACTGTTCCCAGCGGGCATGTATAAATATCTGCTTGGAAATCCCAACTCAGGTTGGTACCGATCATTGGTTAACATATTTCCATTGGCTGTATTTTACTCCAAGGAAATTTATGTTGCATTGCAATCCAGTTGCATGTTCTTCTGAGTTAAGAGGCAAAGGAAGGCCGAAAAAAGATTTTGAGAGGTCTAGTGATAGAACTAAAAGAAGAAAAATAGCAGATTTAAGAGAGAAAGCGTCAGTAGCAGAAGTATCGATAGCCATATCCATGGCATTGCGCTGTAAAGGGAATGACGCGGCAGCGAAAATAATAATTTAAACGACTAAAACAACCCCCACTCGAGGAAAACGAATGTTAAAAAATGGAGGTCAATGCCTGCACCTCAAAATGAGTTGACGCTCTGACGTTGATTGTTGATTGCAATTTAACGAAGTTGCAATATGAAATATTTCGCAAGTCTGCCAAAAAATTTGGACACAAGCTTTACCCTAGTTATGAAAGGGTTAGATTTCAGAAGAATGCTTCATACCCAGAGGGCATATCAGCAGGGGAAAAAAATGTGAAGTGAGCCTTCAAGAACCGCTGAACCACACAGCCTCTCGCACTATAACATCTTTATCAAGATTCAGAGATGATCAGAGATGAAGGACCTTTAACCTTTCCCTCATATGCAAATGGGGGTTCGATGGCAGTTCGGGACACTCTCAATACAATCAGGTATGGTAGAACCCGAATGCCACTCATGAAAGCATATTCGCTACATCTCTTGTACCACTTTGTCTGCTGGATGATGTGGTGATATCGTCATAATATCAAATTATATTTACATTTTAAAAGTAATTAATAAGATTTATAAGCAATTTATTTTCGCTTTAAAACAAACTTTGGAATTCAAATAAATATCATCAATGGCGCAATATGCGATATATATATAGTGCAATTTTAGTGCATAAATATTATGTTGAGCAATTATATATCTTGTATTTACTATCAGGAATTGTTTCTAATGTAGGTATTAGCATATAACCATGTATATAGCTATGGAATACCAGCTCTACCGCGCTAAACTTTATTTTTCACGACACGGAACACACATGATAAGTTTTTCATTTCATTTTCTTTTCATAAGATTCTGTGCATTTTCCGTACGTATATTTTTGGCATCATGAACATTTTATATAGTTTTGTTTCATTTCCATTTTTTACCTGACACTGATGTCTTTTTCTAATTTCTTGTATCTGAAATGAAATGTGATGGCCCCGGCTGTGACTTCATATACTCGCAACGTAGTTCTTCAGTCAAATTCAAAATGAATTTATGGCAGCTGATGTTTTGTGACGTGATCTCTTTCTATATCACTCATGCGTTTATTACAGCTAAATCTAGGGGAGTTGTGTTTGAAACCGTCGGAATTATCTCAAATTGGCAACCAAGGAGTCACGTGATACCTGCACGAATGGTTTCAAAATTTAATGTGTCTGAATCGCTCTTTACAACATCATTAATTGTTTTCACTTGAGTTTTTCCCATCTATTCTATCTAAAGAGCCCCCAGTTGAAATATAACACAAGTGTAAACAAAGAATGAGGTTGCAATCAGCGGTTTTAACACACGAAATTTGGGAACAGTTCGTATGTATACCACGTGACTCCTTTGTTACCTATTAGAGATAATCCCGACCGTTTCAAACACAGCCCCCTAGGATACTGTATAAAATTTGACAGGCCATCGGCGAGATCCTGCGCACCTAGTGTTATTCCTTGTCATTCATTGTCGGTATATCTACTCCATATTTTGTGGTGTCGTAGAAACTGACTGAATCTGATTATCTTTTTCTGTACATATAGTATTTCAATGCTGGGATGTATGGTTCTCAGCACCATTATGTTTTTTTTTTCACCTTGGTATACTGTCATTGTAACGTCGTCATGTTTTATGACTGTGGTATCGCACAACTTGACGCCTTAGACATTTGAACTTCTTCGGGGACTCCACGCCTGATTCTTTTCATTGTGCCAACAATGTCAATGCTAATTTCGTTTAGTTTTTCGTCAAATTCATTTACATGAAAACACTATCTGCCGTGACGTCTTGTCCTGAATTTAGGTACTATGTCCGAACGTAATAAGCGTAAAACAACATTGTCAAGGAGACTTTCGTTGGGCGGACGCAACTTATCTTTCTTCAGATATAGAAACCCATGGCAGAAATATTCGGAATTTACATCTGCTAACCAGATGGAATTTACATCTGCTAACCCAGAACTTGATTCCAAATTTGTCTGGTTTATTTGTATGCATGTGACCATGTACCTACTGAGTGAATCTACACCTAGCTTTAGTGGGAAAAAGCTGCTCATCAAGGATAGGTATTCACTAGGACTATAGCAGGCTATACAGTTTCCCACTATATTGCTCCATATTTGGAACACCAATGCAAATTTATCTGCATTGAGACGCTGAGATCTTGTAGCGAGAACTTCGAAACTTACGTACTGCATGAGCTGCAGACATATTTCGTGACATCGTCTGAGGGAAAAACGCTGGCCCCCAATCACTAGATAATAGCATATCATAATCTAGTGAACCGCAATCATATGCTCCTCGTGCAAGCATTAGTTCAATAATAGCTTCAATTTCTTCCGCAGTTGTGGTCCAATATCTCTCACCCATCTGCTTCCGCTTCAGTGCATATTTTGATATCCCGGAGCGTACGTTCATCGATAAATAAGCGTCATGCGAAAGATACATAATCTTTATAAACGCTGCGTTTGGTTTTTGGTGATGGTTCCGGATTTTCTTCCAACATATTTTTAAGTAGTTACAAAGTTAGACCGCGTCCCTGGGATATGCTCAGAAGCATCGGGGTACTGCTCCTACCCAAAACGCAGTCAGATCTTGACTGCTCGTGTAAGGTTACAGCTGGGACTGATTGTGAAACAAAACCCTTATCTCTACGCCGGCTTTAACAAGCTGGCTGGAGGGGAGCGCGAGAGGGGAAGGAAGAGAGAGAGAGACAGGAGGTGGGGAGGACCGTTAGCGGGAGTGGGGGTGGTCCCTCTGAAGCTCCATGCAGCGCCAAAGAGAGGAATAGTTTCCGCGCTCAAAATAGTAAAAACAAGGTCCAGGAAATGATTCAATGCTAAGTTATTACCCTTCTAACGCCATTGGGATTGGTGTCATTTGAAAGGAGAACGATGAATCCCTTAGGTGAATGGAAGAGATGTTTCAATTACGATTTGTGTATCGTAAGAAAGACAGCAGAAAATGAGATATTTTCACCTTTTTCAGCGCCTGTTGTATTTGAAATGAAATATACTCGAAACATGTGTTCCATTTTCCCACATTATTTGTCTTTTTTCTAGTGAACTGTGAAAACAGGTCATCTCTATGGGTCATATTACGCTCGTAATCTTCGATCTCGCAAGAGTCTGCGCAGCCGTTTTCCGGGTAGGTATTCAACACCCTTAAGAAGCCTCCTGAACATCTCTGAATGCTCTTTCAGGCAACCAAATGCTTCACTGTACCACCAATGCCACCACACGGGGATTTTCCATTGATTGTAGCAAAAAATGTCCATGAAGGCATTAAGGAGAAGTCCTGGTTGTGGTTTCAAAGGTTGAGACAATTTTTGTAGTTCTTATATTATCCAGCACAACCTTCACTAAAATAATGTACATTTTTAACTGACAGAAAATTTTCAACAATGAACTGAGATATTATTAACGTGAATGAATTCACTTTGTAAAATTCCACAGAGTTATTGAAAACGACCTAGGTTTCGACTTACACAGTCATTATCCAGGTGACAATGGTAAATCACGAGCCCTTTACATGCAGAATTGAGTAAGGGGGCGGATAGGAGCAGGGTTTAGGGAGGGAGTCAACATGCGGGAAGTGTATGCTTGGTCTAAGGTGGGAGTGGGGAAGTGGAGGCATTTGAGCAAGCATTGTTTGTGGTTGTATTACGGGAGGGGGAGGGGGGAAAGTTAAGGTTGGGAGAGGAGATTGGGAAGGGAGCATATCCTTCAGCACACATACATTAGCTTTTTTGGAATACAAAAAAATCTCTAGGTTTTCCTGATGGTTTAGCTTGTGGCCCATACACTGCGAGTGAAAGACTTTTGGGGTAAAGTCACTTCGGTGGTCCTCTTCTATTAAGTGCTTGGCGCACTGGGAACTTGCATTACCATTCATTAAACAGCACTAAAGTTCTTGTACCCGGGTACGGATAGCACGCCCTGTTTGCCCTACATAGACGGCTTTACAGTTGGTACCTTTACAACATAGTAAGTATACACCACTTTTGTCTAGCACATCGTATTTATCTCTAGCATTAAATAATAAGTTACTCAAGCAGTTAGGGTTGTAAAATGAAACCTTAAATTTGTGTCTCGGTGTATATAATAGGCTATTTGATTTGACAATTTTCCAATAAACGGAATTTTGCACCATCTTCTAACAATGTCGTTCTGAGGTATGGAGAAACTGGTAAGTAGGCGTAGAGCCATTTTTGATTGTTTTCGCTATAAAACTTTTTCAATTAACTTGCTGTTGTAAATATTAGTCTATGCAATGCGTTTGATCTGATTCTGACTGAATTCTCTGATGAAGTTATTGTTAGAAATAGGGAGTGATAGTGCTCTGAATACCATAAAATTAAGAGCTGACGATTTGCGTGAGTGTTGATGACAAGAATCATATGGGATTAAAACATCTGAATAAGTAAATTTTCTAAAAATTGAGAAATCATGTACACATTCTGTTATGCCAATAGTTAAGTCAAGAAAATTTGTAACTCTGTCACCAAACTCTATTGTAAATTTAA
Source organism: Platycnemis pennipes (assembly GCA_933228895.1). Lineage (NCBI taxonomy): Eukaryota > Metazoa > Arthropoda > Insecta > Odonata > Platycnemididae > Platycnemis > Platycnemis pennipes. The sequence goes on from OW121846.1 coordinate 31,462,050, forward strand.
TGGATTCATATAAACTATTTAAAAAACTAGTAAAATGATCAAGTTATCGAAGACTTCCTGTCCACAGCCATAAAACGTCATCAACATAACGAAACCAATATATTGAATTACTTAAAAAAGGTCGATTAGAAGTGAAAAGATTAGTTTCCAAATTACACAAAATATCTTATAAAAGTGGTGATAATGGTGAACACATAGATAGGCCATTGGTTTGTTTATAAATTGAATTTTTTAAAAAGAAATAATTTTGGGAGACGCACAAATATAATAATAATTCCAATTCAAACGTTATCCTGGGCTCAACGAATGAATTTTGGAGCGATTCCAAGGCTAGAGACACAGCTTCTATTGCAGGGTCTGAAGTGAACAAGTTGCTTTCACCAAATAAAATAAGTTTGGAATTCGGAGGTATCTTTACATCTGCCAGTATCCTAGTAAGATAAGTAGAGTTCTTAATGGTAAATTCAGGTTGTAACACTAATAGCTCACTTATTATAATATTTTATTTAAAGACAAGCTTAGGAGCAGGAGCCGAACAATGTGACACTATGGAATACTTGGAATTACTGAAAGTCAGTGCAAAGAGACTGAGGAGATTGTGATTGTTATTACGGGAGGGGGAGGGGGGAAAGTTAAGGTTGGGAGAGGAGATTGGGAAGGGAGCATATCATTCAGCACACATACATTAGCTTATGGGCTTGCTATCACCTTACTCGACAGAGACATTATCAACCAACTGCCAGCAGTACAATTCACACCTCCGTTTATATAAAACTGACCAAAGGGACTTCGAGAAAAACATTCTCAAAAAAAGAGCGGAGAATTTCGAATATTTTGGGACTGTAATACTGACGACACATGCATAGAAGATATTGACAATGATCATCTACAGGAGAATACAACGAGAAGCTGAGGATTTCGTGGATACAGATCAGTTCGGATTTTTTACTCTTCGATCAGGCATTGAGTCATGCGATTCCCAATATAGACACGCACACAGCCCACATTCTCGTATATGAGTAATAAAGGGAAACGTATGCAAGTAGGTCGAGGGAGTGCCAAAATATGCGACACATTTCCATTGATTTGAGAATGAAAACTATACATAGCACTTACTTTTGTGCACCATGCGTACAATTTAAACCGCGAGGGTACACCAACAACACTCCCTCTTACACTTGCGACAAGAAGAAAAACAAAAACAAAGGATGTATTACATCTTACTTTTTAATCCAAGACTGTCTTTACATCTCATATGTTTCAAATTACACAAACTCTTTGTCATCTCGTAGGTTATTGTGAGGAGTCCAGTGGATATAGACTTCTTAATAAAAGGAATAAATTGGTCAGAGTTAGAGATGTTATATTCATAGAAACACGTAATAGTGTTGAAAGACAGGAATGCGATAAAGACCTTAGTCAAGGAAATATTGTCCTTTTAGATGACTTGTTGTCCCCTAGTTCAGATCAACATACAGTTCTGGGGAATCCTGAGGCAGAAGCCGGTGGTGATGATACTCCTCAACAGGTTGAACGAAGGTATCCTCTTACGGAGCGAAAAGCAAAAGAATTCCCTGATTTTCTGACCTACCAAGCTGTAAGTAGTGAGTGCAGTATTAAACCAGTCTCTGTATTAGATGCTATGTCTAGATGTGATTGGAATGAATGGCATGCTGCCATGAATGATGAACAAATATCGCTACATGAGAACAAAGCCTGGACATTAGTTGAAAAACCAAAGAATCAGGCAATAGTGCCATGTAGATGGGTTTTCAAAATTAAGAAAGGATCTAATGGTAAACCTATCCGATATAAGGCGAGATTGGTAGCAAAAGGATTCCTTCAGGTCCCTGGTTTAGACTATGATGAGCTGTTTGCCCCAGTTGTCAGGAAAGAAACTATTAGAATATTGATTGGTTTAGCTTCTCAACTCGGTCTACAAATAGAGTATTTAGATGTAGAAACAGCCTTTTTAAATGGTGAAATCAATGAGGTTGTATACATGGAGCAGCCTCCTACCAGCAGGAGGCTTTGTCGAAGAAGGGGCTGAGCATTTTACATCATATAATGCATAAAATGGGTCTAATAAATATTAATTCCACGTTTTTCATGAACATAAAATTATAACTATAAATAAGTAATTGCCTGAAAAAGTGCATCTATTCACAGATGCTTAACAATTTAGGCCCTTTTCCCTTCAGCTGCCACGAGCCAAGTATTTTTGTTTAAAAAAATATATGAGCAAAAGGCACATTCACAAGAAATACATGCCAGGCCTTTCATTCACTGGCCATTATTTCGAATATTTCCTCTTCAAGGTATGCATTTGGATACAGTCATGCTTAGAATCTGTATAATGTGTCCAAAATCCCCCTAACCGAATCAGAAAAGACGTAAAACCTGAAATACTCACAGTGTCGGCCAAAACACCATCATTTTTATTAAACAGTCAATTAGAGCACATATTTAGGTACAATTTATAAAAAAAATTGGATGAGATTACTACTCAGCCTCAGCGTGATAACTGGGAAAATATGAAGTAATATTTTTGAGTTAAAAACATTTTTATTGACGACTAATGACATAATAGTGTCTTACATAGCTATGCATCGGGGATAAAAAATATTTCTATGAAACTTATGTACTTGAATAGACAAGAAATAAAAATTCCATGGTGGTATGTTAATTGGTTACTGAGCTATGAATTTTACCTTGTGCCCAGTACCCTAAAAGTTGAATCCCACTACCAGTACTTCTGAGCAAACTTCCCAAATTTGACCCCGCATATCTTGCAAAGTATCATGGTGAGAGCGGAAATACTTTACCCCCGTACTATAAGAGAACAGAATAGGCAGCATAGCAAAGGGAGCTAGGAGGAAATTTTTTAAAGTATTCTGTAGTGCATGATGCATGTATTAACCCCTTAAATATTATAGATACTAACAATCAAGTTGCATGAGACAATAAAGTTGCTAGTTTGCATGTTAGTGGTGCATGCTTGGTGATCTTCACCCCCTGCCGCACACCCTCGCGGTGGCTTGCAGGATATCGTGTAGATGTAGATGTACATGCATAGCGTTTGCGAAAGGACACTATACGCTAAGTCATTTGTTGGCCGGGCGGTGAAAGCATATCACTCATATAATTCAATGCCAATCGTAGGCGTAAAGGGAATGAAAATTATTGCATGAAAGCTAATCTCTCACTAAAAATAAGAAAAAGACTACATTGCAGATTGAAAATGTTGCAAGTGGCAGGTAAGAGTAAATGATCAATGCCCCCTGGCACAAACCTAAGGGGTGGTTTGGAGTGTGATATGTAGATGTAGAGGGATAAATGAATCCATTGAGATATTTCTAACTCCTGCTCAGAAAACAAGCAAAGCTTACATTTAAAGATAAATATTAATTAAGTAAATCCATGCGTGGACAATTAAGAATTAATCTTAGCAACCTACCTGATGTGTTTTTAATATGTCAGGTAAAAAATAGGTTGCAAAGTAGCTGGAAGCATAAATTATATGGTTGAAAATACATTTCTGGCATCCTTGTTTCGCAACAGACCTCTCCTGTTGAAGGACATGATCTTTTCATGTAATTATAGATACAAACAATTTCTTTTATATTAGGAGAGACTCCCTGAATCGATCCTTCTAATTTGCAACAAAAACTGCAAGGAATTTGAATTATTCATAGAAACTTCAATAAAAGATCTCTGTAAATACATGTGCAGTATTTTTGCATTAAATTTTCCAAAAACCAAACCCTCGTGCACGAATTGCTACTTCTTAATCAATAAATAAAATTAACTGAATACGTAAATGATCCAGAAGAAAACTATTTCCGCCCAGTTTCCGCGCAGTTTACTCTGGTACTGACTATTGAGCAAAAATACATAAAATTCAAAGTAGTCCCAGGAATACTCCATGTAATGGAGTGGAATTGCGGTACACTAGCTTATCAGTATATTTACCTGTATTTTACGCAACTTCGCACGCTTGACGCGCGACCCAAAAATATTATAAAGTCGTTTCTTCTGGTACACGAATGGGATTATTATGATATAAAAACCTGATTTTCATGATGTAGTAGTAGTTATTTTGGGGAGGTGACCGACAGCTATGGTCATTGGCGCTCTTTAGGATAGGTGGGTATATTCGGGGGGAGGACATTTTTCGGGGTGCTGAGGAAAAGTGGAGTGAAATTCGTCCGCAGCATCACCCTACTCTTAACGAAAATAGCCATATTTTCCACGGTTTAACGTCCCATACAACGGACGGAGCACTATACTTGACGCACTTTGTATACAGGACTAAATTGGAGAATGATTTACCACTGAAAATTCTATGTAACTGCCGGGGTAAGACCCCGGGCCCTCGGAGACGGTGGCATTCACTCCAGCCACCATAAGAGCATGTGAAGCTTTTACGCTCGTCATTATGGATTTTGAGTGCACTTCTACAGAAGAAATATCAATAAATTTCAATCGGTAAGTCTAACCAAGTGTTCCTACAATATCCAGATTTCGTACTGAAAGGCGATACTCATTTGCTTATTTAGGACCGTTGCCAAAATAGAGTTGTAAACAGAGCGCTAGAAAATCGCAAATGATTTCCTATGCCGGGTAATATATCATATTTCTCGTCTCATATTCCAATAACTGCTGGATAAAATCGGAATGAATGGGGAATTGGGTACTTGTTAAAAACTAGATTGGTTAAAGAAGTAAGAAAAGTTCAGCCATGAAGAGGAATATGTAGAAGACGCAAGTGTTAGAAAAAGTTACTCGTGGGCGACGAAAGACAGCTGAGGTTATTGGCTCCATTTAGGGCTGGTAGTTAATTTGGTAGTGGTAGGAGTTTTAAGTAAACGGAGAAATGGTGTAGGGCAACCTGGCGTCCACATTAGCCTAATCAAAACGGAAGGTTTCCAGGGATCCAAGTGTCAGCGTCCCAATCGATGGACGGGGCTTTGGACTTGAAGTCCTCTCCACGCAAAAAGTCAAGCGGGAACCGGATTACCAATGAGGCTGGGCCACTACTGAGATTCAAAAACGGACTCTCAGGGCGGGAAGCCAGTGTTATAATCACCACAAAAAATTCTCCAGAAGGCATAGGAGAAAATGAAAAGGCGATGATGGCAAAGTACAATTTTGGCAACAATTTACCACTCGGCAAGAGTGTCAAAATATCTTCCCACGCTCTGCATAGTGTTCTAAGATAACCTGAACAATGAGAAAATGGACTGAACGAGGAAACTAGTTTTAAACCTAATGAGAATGACTCAGGATTTTTCGTTCACGGCAACCATTTTTCAATTTCTAACACCGTACACGGACACCAATACGGATAATCGATTCTTAGTTATGGCTGTTAGTGTAGGTAACTACTAAGCATTTTTAATCAGCAAACTAATACAAGGAGTCTCAAAGAGGCTTCTTCCTCATTTAACCCTATACTGATTCTCAATCGATAGCAAATTGCCATATTTACGTGTAGAAGAAAGCCAAATGAACTCTACTTAAATCATCCATCAAAGGTTGATCCGAGAAAATATTTTGAATGGGAGGGTGAAGCTAATATGTAGGTCGATCAAAGGCGTGTGAAATTCACGCATTTACGGTGGGAATCATATTTTATTTTCAGGCGCCACATTTTTTTTTACCGTTTACTCATGAAATTCTCACTGTAAGAGAGCGCCTTTGGAATTTTGGTTAGCGCGCCTTTAAAGGCTCCATTCACATTCAAATCCACGACATTTAATCCAATTTACAACGCTAAAACCTCTTAGATTAAACTCGCTCTGAAAAACAAGAGCAAATGAATGAAAAAATTCACAAAGAAACTCTTAGAGTTCTGACGTTAAAGAATAAACCTTCGAACGTCTGTGAGCCCCCTATAAGGCATGACAAATGTGTCAATCAATGAGTCATCATGAGGATTTGGGGAACTTTCTCATGCTCTGGTTCAGCTTAAGAAGGGAAAATTGTAAGTAGTGTCTCTTAATTATTTGTGTAGGAAAACGGATATATTTGATTTGCGGAAAGAAATTCGTAGCAGAACCATCTCCTTTTACTGTTACTGTATTTTCTTCCAATGGAAATCATCTAATAACCTTAGAAAATGTAATTGAAAACTCAATCTCCGACTATCTTCCAGGTTTTCCCGTGAACTTAAAATAATAGCGAGAAAACTTACATACCCTTTAAGCACCAAATACAAACCTGACACCTGAAATTCCTGTCAGAAATGATTCCATCATCTTTACAGGAGTAAAAAAACAACGAAAAGTCGATTCTAGACTGAGGATATCTCCTGATGATTTGAACCAAGCAAGGAAAAACCTTTGTCAAAAAGGTCAGAGTGAATGAACTCTATAGCAGATCTGTTGAAAACACTCAGATTCCGATGAAAATTCAGGCAGATTTTCAGCTAGGTCACTGATACATATCCTCTGTGTGAGGATGTGCACAAAAGGAAGTGGGCAAAAGACGCTGTCGTGAAGAAACGAGTTTGTTACAATGCCCCTTCGCCTGTGAACTTTACTTGGTGCTTCCTACCAACCGTACCGACACTGCAGCAAGATATAACCGTCTTCTAGCATCTCTTTTGTATGCCCTCATTCAATCACTCGAGGGGACGCTCTACAAAAGACGCGCAGGAGAGTACAAGAAAGGGGGCGCCTGAAAAGAGCCGCTCTCCTCACACTCGGAAAGTAAAGATAAAGATTCCGAAAGAACAAGGCATCTCTGACACGTGCACTGTACCAAGAAATCTTTCAAATAATCCTCAGATATGTCAGCCTTCTCCGAAAATTCTTCCAGTCACACTGTGAGACGATAGCAAACATAAACTTCACCCTTCCCAATCAAGTCGAACAATGTGTACAAATTTGTTTTCTTGGGCCATGTTTACATGTACTATCATTTGCAAAAGTATCTATACACCCACGAGCCCCCATTATTTCATTGAATGGGGGCGAGGTGGAAAAACTTAGAAGGTTTGGCACAATCCTAAAAGGTCTCACTAGTTCTGGTTGCGGCCTTTGCTGGAGTAGTTTTACGCAGCGGAGAGCCGAAAAGGTTGGAAGTGGAAGCGACAATGTTAGCGAAACTGGAGTCAAATCAACCACAGGAAAAAGAGCCCCTGCCGAAGGAATGCACTGTAGGAATTCACGTTCACGCTCTCGACCTGAGACTTTTCTTTCGGGCTCGCCTTGAGGTTTTTATTCCAGCACGAAGTAATAGAAGTTGAATAAATCAGTGTTTAGACATGCATGGTGTAGCGGTGTGAAGGTCGTAGGATCGAATCTCCTCCGGGTGAATTTTTTTCATTTCCTTCCCAAGTATTCTAATAGATAGTATTTCTTCATTGATGGATAAATTTGTATTTATCTCCATCAAATTCGTATTTTTCCACCTGAGAACAATTCCGGCAACGGAACCCTAGACGTTGTAGAGCCAGAGCAGCATAGTAAAGTCACGCCTACCTTTGAAGATGCATATTCTGATCAACTTAAAACTAGTACTTATCGATGGCTACAGGTTTAAATGAATACCATTGATTTCTCTTCGCTCCAGGCATCAAAATCAGCATGAACACTTTCAAGTTAAAGAAATAATTCCTCCTCCTTGTAAAATATGTTCTTCTCAGGAATATATTGATGGACATAGTGCTATTTTTACGATTAATGTGTTCTTTCTTAATATTCCAGAATTCAAATAGTCATTGATGACATTAGTTTTCCTTACAGTATTAGTACTTATTCGAGGGAGGGAACCGACCGCTGAGGTCTTTTGCACAATTTAAGATAGCTTGTAGTTTGGGCGAGGTAAGATTTTATCAAAGAACTGAAGAAGTTCCCTTGCTAAAAGCAGACTAATTCCGAATTAAACTTCTTTAACATTAGTTGCCTTCACAGCTTATCATTTTTGGATGGAAACAACTAGAAAATACCCTTATGAGATCCGAGAGAGAACTAGCTTCGTAACGCGCTCGAAGGAATGAGAATTAATGTTAGCAGAAGCCCTTGTTACTCGCAGTTACTTCTATCTAGAACCTTAAAACAAAAGCATTCCTCAACTTTCGAGGGGCTAACTTTGATTGCAGCTTTCACGGTCATATTTCCATAAATGAATGAAAAGGCTAATGGACGTTCTCGAATAAATAACATCCTTTCAAAATGCTTGTCGAGTCTGATTTTCGGAGGAAGGGCATAGACGCTTTATGCGAGTGGTGGGCAATACTTTATACGATCCTCTTATCGCAAAAATATTTTGGTTTTACCTGTAAATAGCTTTTCTTGGCTATAATTAGGGATACGTTTTAATGAGATTTAATTGGGAACTATTTAATGAGAGCTATTAGTTTGCAGCTATGAAATTTATTATTATGGAAATCTAAAATGAGTAATGGGCCTATAAGGGATAATTATATTTCTGTCAGGTATTAAATAATTTTTCCTCTTCATTGCATTCAAATACACGTTCCATTGAATGAAAATGTCATATGCTTCTTCTTGTTGCTTAAATTTTATGAATACAAACCAATTTTGGTTTTGGAATTAATCAGTTAGTTTGTAGTTGTAACCAAATACCCATACTGCAACACTGAACTAGAGTCTGGTGAAGCGTTATTTAAAATAGTGTCTCCGATATAAGTCCCCTTTCACATATAATAAGTACTTTAATGCGTCTCCTTGAATTAAATTTCACTTAAGATATGTTTTAATGAAGTCTTTCGTTCATTAACATACCAAATATTGTGTAATTACCAACAGTGGTATCCAAAAATATAAATCCTTCTAGCATTGCGACGCAAGAATATATGACGCTTGCGTTTTACATAGGAACCGGAGTGATTCGTACTTTTATACGCCGTGTGTTCAAAATTCCACTAAAACATTTCAATATCACTTATAATTTGAGAGTGGCACGGATAATCATTTATGAATTCAAAGCATAAAAGTTGAAGACAACTTGCATTTAAAAGTCTTGAACATATATGTCCCATAAGTTGACTGTCCTTCGATATGAGAATAATTGCTTCTGTGCATTGCAAATTTATGATCTACGTAAGGCAACGAAAGCAAAAAACCCTCAAAATGATTAAATTTTCTTTGAAAAGTTCAAAATGTTCAGTTCATCGATTGATAAAGAAAAGCTTACGAATAGGCTAAAATATTTTATGCTTCCCTTTTCATATTGGTCCAAAACTTACACTTGAAGCTCATTCACTTCATATTTTAATGAGGGAAAATATAGATTCTATGCAAGGAAATTTTTCTGTTCCCCGTCTAATCCCATTTAAAAAATGGAATCCTCTCTGGGCTTCGCAGACGAAAAAATCTCGGTTTTCCTTGTTTCCTGACTCATCGAACGAATAGCAAATTCGCCTGAAATTTCATACCTCTAAATCTACTAGAAATACCTAGGAATTTTATCAGTGAGTGTCAGTTCTGTAGTTTTTGTAGCTGAAGGTGCCCGTTGACATTCAATAGGAGGGAAAAAGTTTTAAATATAGACGGTATCTTTAAAAATTTCGATAAAGGGTCGATGCCACTCTTGTGCACTGCAGCTATCATTCACTCAAATTCTAATTTAGAATTATAAATCTAATGTAAGAAAATGTAAGCACATAAGTATTTTAAGTAAATTGATCTGGGACTTCACAACACCAAGGATAGTATTCGGAAATTTTCAGACTATGCGAAACCAAGTGGGGTAAAAAGTACAGGTGGGGGCATGCTAGCCTACGGGTGAAAGAATAGAACTTACTCAGTAACCTCTATGGTGAAATCGAAGCCAGAATGGGAAGGATTAGTTCCCTTTTTCTAGACATAAAACGCTTCGCTTTCTACGGCCTGTTATATAATTCGTACGTGCGTAAATACCCGATAAATTCATTACAGTGGAATTGCGGCTGCCGTTAATGAAGGATTTTTAAGGAATGTAATAATATATTTTGTTCCGTTAGGCATTCCTGAAACCTGGTAAAAATTTATCATATTTAACTACATTTATGGCGTTCATGTGCTGATTTTAGACTTTGCACTGTCAACTTGACGCATTTTTTTAAAAGCGCAATTCTTTTCCATCTTACTATTATTGTGTTGAAATGTTTTCGCTGTTTTTCCTTTTTCGTATGTTTTGTGCAATCCACCTTACGACTCTTATGTTTGTTTTACCGCGCGCAAAACCCACTTCATCCGTGAGTAGTGCAAGCAGTCGGCCCGAATGTATGTGCCGAATAATATTAATAATGTATCTTCGCAAATCATTTGCGATTATGCCTCCAGTACCTTTTAATATCATTTCGAAAAAAACAATGCTGCTAACAGCATTACTTAAGAAGGAACCATCATTTTAGGCATGCCAGATAACCTACCTTGATTTTTTCATACATTATAGTTCTTTAATTTTCCTTTTTAATACCTAATAATATTGCTTTGTCATTGACAATTTAAAGAAGATATATGGATTTTAAAATTAAGGTTTTACACATTTAAATGCATTGTACTTATGAGAGTATGACGACCTTCCCTCGCATAGCAATTTTTATGTCAATTTCGGCCCGAGAAATGTCTTTATAAAACTAAGGCAACGTGCACGAAATATCATACATTTTTTTCAGCTTAGGACAGAAGTTTAACGCTAATATTCTATTTTAAAGAACATCCTTCCGGTTTCCTTCTGTGCAAAGAGCCTGCTGCGGTGAATAAGGGAATTTTGCGAAGTACTGGGAGGTAAAATATAAATTAAGGTATAGAAATTAAGTAGACGGCTTTTATTTAAATCGTCATAATGCCTTAAGAAATTCAATTCTTAGTTTTAAAGAACTGGAATCGATTTAGACATGGAATCAATACGATTCAACCAAATAAGATTATGGCAAAATGGAATGATGAATATGAATTATGAAGAAGGTGAGAAAATGAATGATGCCATGCACGAATAATTGAAATGAAAACGTTTGGAAAAGAACCATAAAAAGCAGTAAATTTTGATATAAATTACACATTTTAGAGGAACCTGGATCGCAGTGTCTAAAATGAAGGCAAGAAAAAGAATGTTTGAAGCCTTGTCTGTTAAATAAAGAATAAATGAAAGAAATCTATTGCCAATTATTAAATGAATTTAAGTGAATGAAAGAAAAATGTTTTGCGCTCTCTTAAATTCTGGTTTTCTTAGGATGCTAGAAACACAAAAAATTCACGGTATCTCTCTAGAACAAATCGTTTCCGAGATGGAGGGGAGGATGGATGCACTGGCGGATGGGCGGACAAGAAACAACATTCGCTATTGCTTATTATAGGTAGATAATAAGGTAACGTATTTATTCAAAGTTACAACATTCGATGTTAATTAATCATGATCAGTTGCTCTCGTTACTTCATATCTTGACAAAAGTGGACCTAAAACTTCCTTTCACACGGATCTTTCGGTAACAGCAGGTTTATGCCACCGCCGGATATCTTTACACTATTCCTCGCTTCCTCGAAAAATTCCGGCATCTACCCAGTTATCCGTACGTACTTAATCACGCAAATGACCTCGTCTACCTCCCCCGAACAACTACTATTGCTTACAAACTAAAATTGTGTTGGGAATAAATTCACGTGTACAGCAGTATAGAAATGTCATCCTAATATATGTGTAAGTAAATAAAAAAAAACTCCCCATTGGAGGCTCGAACTCCTGACCCAGAGCTTTGGATGAGAATGCAGAATGGTAGCCGCTACACTTCGCTAGCCTGTGTACGAAAATGCATTCTTTTTGTTCGTTCCCTTCTTGTACGAGAATAACCCTCGAGACGGAGACCAAAAGTTGAGACTTGCGATCGTCCTACCGACCAAAGATCGGCCCAAGGAGATTGTGAACTGCAGTTTCTTCGGCAGTGCATTCCTTCGGCTGGGGCTTCTGTCCCTTGAGTTTATTTGACTCGTTTCGCTAGCCCCCAGTTGCATTAGCCGCCTTACCTACTCTTCGGCCCCCAGTGACGTAAAGCTATTCCAGCTAATTCCGAAGCTGTATGCCAACCATGCAAACCCGAAAATGTTTTCCAAGTCGACCCCATTCAATTCAAGAAGGTAAAATGGGGCGTGAGGGTGTATAGATACTTTTGCAAATGATAGTACTAACTTGTAAATACGCTCATATCCGTACATATCATTTCATTGGATTTCACGTTGATTACAAAAACTCTGACAAATTCCCTCTCTGATCTAGAATGGGGAACGCCTCATCTATCTACTCATAGTAAAACTAATTTGCGAAAATATTTAAGCAGATTTACCAGGTGAAATTAAAGGGTAAATTGAAAAGCAAATAAGGCAATGAAAGTAGATTCTAATATTTTAGATTTGAAGCATAAATCAGCGACCGGAAATGAAGTTATACCTTTTGACCAAGTGGTTCCTTTCATTTTAATTTGATTTCATCTCAGTTGCTAAATTTTTGTCCCTTAGTATATCTGCTCCTTCAAAAAGTTAGAGTAAAGGCCTTGATTATGAGGATGAAAAGCAGCACAGGTAAATCCTTCATTTAAAGCTGAATATTTTCCTGCCTCAAAGGTATTATGTATGCTATAATAATTCTTTAAATGGTGATATAAAATACCAGACTACCTACGCGATTATGCAACTGGAAATACGAAGAATATCCTTTACTTACCAGGATGAAGATGAAATCCAAGGTCAGATTTGTTACCCATGTAATCACATCACTGAAATCTAGCAAAAATTTCGTACTGTTTAGCCACCAATCCTTATCCTAAGCTGTTATTGCTCGTAATATTATGTTATTCAAATATGCCAGCATAAAAACCACAGCCATAGGAGTATAATTGATACTCCTAGTTACACGTAAAAAAAACAACTAAGTGACACCCAAAATCGTTCAAAGACATACCTTAGCCAAATTCCTGAGGTAAGAATGAAAATACACTATTTAAATAAGAACACTACATTTTCATTTGTAATATTTTATCGTACATTAAATTTGCGAAGTAATTTATCAATACCATTCAACCAATATGGATTAACAATTTTTAACAACTCTGACTCATCCCAAGAAAACGATCTTGCCATTGAAAAAATAAGAAGGGTACCCGGAAAGCCATTTCAAGTGCGTGAGTTGTCACTAAATATGCACTATGTGTACCTATATATTTACAGGTTAAATATACTACCTACCTAAGTAAAGATTTTTATTCATATGTGGCGGAACACAGATTAAAATTTCTTCTTTCATCTCAAATACACAGAAACATTTTAGAAGTACTACAAACATGCGCATAAGCAATCCATTCAGGTATTCTTAAATATTAGTAATTAAAAAGGTACAAAAGTAATTAAAATCCAGCATTTAATTCAATGTCTTTTTTTCACCGATCCGTGAAATTAAATTGTAATCTCTAAAATTTTATTTCCATACTAGACTAAATATTTTTTATGAAAGTGTCATGGTGTGAGAAGTTTTGAAGCTGTTATGGTCATAAATTTTTTGACTAAGGAGCAATAATTTTGAATACGTGTGTGGTGAAATGCATTTCTAATCTTTGTAAACCTGTCTACCAATTTAGTGTCGGAGTGCACAAAAGATTAGCCCATGGATCCCGACTAACGCCTACGAACTGTTTATCTTATAAAAGTAGTTACTATGCATATTCGACGTAGGCATTAACTTAATTCCGCTGAATAATATACAATGCTCTACGATAACTGAGTTCTCTACACGTAAACATATATGAGGGGCTAACATCCCCAACTTTCCAGGGCTGGCCGATTCTAAGCTAAAAATAAGATCTGCTACATCAGAGTTGAGCTTACTGAAAACGGACAAAATCTGTTTTATTGTCCTGATAACTTGAGTAATAATGAACAAACTCTTAAATAAATTCAGTAATAATGGACACGAACAATTTCATCATCATCATCGGTCAAAGATACTAGTTTTGGTTTGTCGCATCTTGCCATTCGATTCTGATATCGGCCAACCTTTTCATATTGACGTAATTCTTGTCTTACTAACACTAAGGTATTTTAAAAATAGTTCACTCAAATTCTCTTACTTTCATTCAGACTTAGGTTCATCAGCCAAGAGCCGCCTAATCGAAGCCTCACACACAGAAAACGGACAAAATTCCCCTTATTCATCCTTAGCGCTTCTTCAATAATTCGGTAATAATGTAGAAAAGAAATGTTCAGCGTTTTTGATAAGAGGTTACTCAAATTCTCAGCTTTAGTTTTCAGAACGGGTTGAGTAGGCCGAGTAAGACCAACCGAATTCTCTGATAGGACCAGCCGAATCGGAATCCAACTCTCGGAAAAAGAAAAAGAAAATTCCTAAAGAAAGTTATATTCAGTTTTTTGTACAGAAAAGTTTCTCATATTCTCAGGTTTACTATCCAGGGCCGTTTAAATCTAGATTATGACGTTATTAATGATGTGGAATAAGCAGTGAAGATATAACTAAGCTCACCAATAACGGGTATTACACATTAAATTCATGTTTTTGGTTTATCATATTGACATTTCAATGCTAAATTTGTATGCATGAAAAAATGATTATCATTAACAGAAAAGCAAACAGTGACGTAAGAAGGCTAAGTTAAGAAAAATAGTGAAAAATTATCAAATAATGGACTGTGAGCCGTGGGCACGTCCGCTAACCCGGGAGAGCCAGCCGACTGGGAATGTTTCGGTGAAAGACCAGGGCCGCCGGATACCCCCCGACACTGGAGAGTGGAGTGGGGCACCGGGAGGATAGGTCACAGGGACACAGTCTGATGCCACTGCGAGCCGAAGGAGCTGGGCTCGGGCAGTATAAATAGCGGGGGCAGTGCCAGTTCGTGGCCTTTTGCCTTTCGGACGCCCGCGCAGCCTGGACGCCATCTCGACGCCTGTCCGCCGCCCCGATACGTCTCGCGACGCACCGCCGGAGCCAAGGTGAACCTCCCCTGAGATCCTACACCCTCCTCGCTTTATCCTATATCCTCGGTGGCACCCCTTTCCCACTTTGTACTTGTTTCTTGAATTTATATTAAAACCTTTGACCAGTATCCTGCCCTTTCTTTTTTGGGTTGCCTTCTTAGTGTTCTGGTGCCTCCCCCTCGCCAATCAGTCCACAGTTCAATTGGTAGCAGAGCGTGGTTGAGGTCGGGAGGTATGCGCGATGTCGCACACCATTCCTTCAGGCACTAGTTGGATAAACGACCTATCGAAAGACGAGGCGGTGATTTGGGGGAATAGGTTTAAGTTAGACGTCAGTGGGAATTTAGACGATATTCGTAAGAGATTACGTGAATACATTCGCGGGCTGGCCGCTGAGGAAAACGATAGTCGTCAGCAGTTGGTTGATGAAGAGAAGAGGCATGACGGCAATGACGAGGGTTTTAATATAAATTTATTAGAAAGCCTTGGCGAGGCCGCTCGGCGTTGGGGAATCCGCTTTTCTGGTGAGTCCGGTGAGAGCGTCCGCGGGTTCTTACAATCGTTGGAAAGATTTTCTAGCCAGTACGAGTTGAAGGAGAAGCTAAAACTCAAACTGCTCCCCGAAATCCTCGGTGGGAGAGCTAACAGCTGGTATTGGTGCCGAGGATTCACTGATTTCGAGCGGTTCCAAAACGAACTTAACCTTACATTCCAAGTTCCTAACTATGAGACTCGGTTAAAGAGAGACATATACAATCGTACTCAAGGGAGGGATGAACCATTAACAGATTACGTAATGCTCATAGAAAGTATGAATTCACGGTTAGCTCGGCGGCTAACTAGCGACGAGTTGCTGGAAGTAGTATGCGGAAATCTCAACCCGGACTACGCGTGTCATCTGATTGATAAACCCCAGTCGTTCGAGGAGTTAGTTCGGTGGGGACGCGAATATGACGCAAGAAAGGCGGTGGCCAATTCGTACCGGGAACCACCTGGTCCCGAAGAGATGGTAGAACCGGTTTTCGGTTATCATCAATCAGCGCCTGCCCATTATCCCCAACCGGGGCATTCCCCAATAGGTAGAGCCCCTCTTCGGGGGTCGTACGAACCGAGTCGAAGGGAGAGTGGTTCCAGACGAAATGACGGTTAGGGGGCCAGGAGAGGACCCGGGGGGCGTGGGAGGTGCCAGGAAAACTATTAACCCGCGGGGCCTCCTGCCCCCGGAGGCACCGCGGGAAATTAATTGGGCTTCTTAATCGGCCCCAAGCCTCAAAGTCTAGCTTTTTCCCCAAAGTCACTGTCGGCATAGAGGGTGCTTCCACCGAAGCTCTATTAGACTCAGGGGCGTTTCATTCATGTGTTGGGGAAGTTTTTTTTAAATAAATTACGGATATCTCCACGGAGGTATTCTTCAACGAACACATGCTGTATGAGTGTAGATGCGCGGGTCATTAAGGTCTCGAAAATCGTCAGCCTGCATGTCAAAATACGTGAGTTCACCTGGAGGCATGATTTCTTAGTTCTCGACGAGGCCCCTATTCCTGTTATTCTCGGGGTGGATTTTATGGAGAAAACTGGCATGTGCTTAGACTTCGTTGGTAAAACGGTCACATTTACCTTTAAACCAGAGGTGGAAACCACGCTCTGCTACCAATTGAACTGTGGACTGATTGGCGAGGGGGAGGCACCAGAACACTAAGAAGGCAACCCAAAAAAGAAAGGGCAGGATACTGGTCAAAGGTTTTAATATAAATTCAAGAAACAAGTACAAAATGGGAAAGGGGTGCCACCGAGGATATAGGATAAAGCGAGGAGGGTGTAGGATCTCAGGGGAGGTTCACCTTGGCTCCGGCGGTGCGTCGCGAGACGTATCGGGGCGGCGGACAGGCGTCGAGATGGCGTCCAGGCTGCGCGGGTGTCCGAAAGGCAAAAGGCCACGAACTGGCACTGCCCCCGCTATTTATACTGCCCGAGCCCAGCTCCTTCGGCTCGCAGTGGCATCAGACTGTGTCCCTGTGACCTATCCTCCCGGTGCCCCACTCCACTCTCCAGTGTCGGGGGGTATCCGGCGGCCCTGGTCTTTCACCGAAACATTCCCAGTCGGCTGGCTCTCCCGGGTTAGCGGACGTGCCCACGGCTCAACTGCGTTGGTATTGTCTGTTTTTATTCTCAGGAGACTAGGACGAACAAGGGATGTGTGTGTCCACTTTCTGCTCCCTATACTCGATTCCGGGCAGTAAGCTAAGAATTGGCCGGCCTCGTGGGTAAACCTGGTAATTGAACAACAATTATCTAAATAACCTTGAAAAATACTTCATTATTAGTGTATGAGATTCAATTTTAGAATACTCTTTGGAAAATTACGTTGTTATTGATTGGTTTCTGCAGAAACTATTAATTGACTACAAACAAGTTTAATGGCGGTTCTTAATAATACCTTCTGGGTTACATTTGTAGCATAATGACATTTTTTTAAAAGATATTCAGAGGACTAAAAAATATTGCGGAATATTATGCGGGAGCATTGCGGAACATTATTAAAATGAGAGAAAAATAGCCTAGGGATAGCGTGTCGGGTTGTTAAGCTGAGGGTCCCCACACCAAATAGTTTTCAGCTTTTGGAAAAATTATATTTTCCGATTTTGCCGGAACGTGACAAAATGGAAATCGGTTCCTACCCTACTCCTACCTACCCTAAAACACCTCAAGACCCCAGTGGTGAAAGGCAGCAGTTTCATCATGAGGCACTGATGGCGCAGATCAAGAGGAATCGCTCCGGTATCAGATGCCATAGCTGCAGACGAGAGTGAAGTTCACGGAATCGGTTGAAGTACTGAGATGTGGAAGGCAACTGGAAACCACCACATTAGTGACTGCATTTGAAAAATGAGCAACATCCACAGAGAAAGCATTTATTTCGACCGGGTTCACTTTTTGCAGCATCTTCAGGCATGAATAGAAAGATTGTAAATTGTGCAGAGAGGAAGCAGTTCCTGTCGAATGAACAAACGTTTCCGCGTCACTCCCCATTTCTCACCATTCCTTTTCCCAAGCGTCCGTGCTTTCAATAACCACTTGACTCCTCCCCCATCCTAATTATTCTTTTCGCACCCCCTACTTCCCCCTCTGAGTGGTATATATACGGCTAACAGACCTTTTACAGATGCATGTACCTGATGATGACCTGACGGTTGAAACGCGTCGTACCGACATAAAACTTTTGGAAAAGGTGCCACCTTGTTTTATTATCAATATTTATACTTTCCACTATATCTCGCCTGACTCAGTCAATTTTTATTCTCAATGAAGATGCTCTAAAATGCGAAACCCGGTCGCAATAAACGTTATCTCTGTGGAAGTTGCTCATTTTTCAAGTGCAGTTATGTTCCGTTTCCACTCATTCACGCCTGAAACCTCAGAATTTGTTCACCACATTAGTCTCCCTAGAAGAAGCAGCCTTGCATTCTACATGACGTGATGGCACTCCTTCCCGTAAACTATTCCGGAGGTAAAATATTCCCTAAATTGGATCTCCGAGTGGGGAGCTTGATTATTGTGCTTTGAGGAAAGAATATCCGTAATAATATTTTGCTTATTAAGTTTCAACAAAACTTACAGGTATAAGTATACGGATACGTAACCTAAGAATTGTAATATGTAACCCACTATGGCGTTCAATGCTCGATCTAATATATATTTACCGGGAAATTCTGCCAATAACAAGTAAAAAGAATTAAGGTGAGCTTCTGATTGGCTTAAACGAAAATTATTTTTTCACTTAATAAAAAGTAAGAATAAGAAGATATCCTTTGAGATCGATCTCTCATTTTGAAATCAAACCGAAGTAGTCGATGGGATTATTAAGGTAAATTGAGTCATTTTAAGATTTTTAATCATTTATAACAATATTTTAGTTCACGTTTCATGCATGCCTAACAAACCCATAATCCAAAATCAGAAATCATTCATTTACGTACATTATTAGTCGAGAAACAGTCTGTCAATTCAAACCCCAGTGAGAGAGTTTCTCCAGTAGGTTTGTCTATCATGATTTGCCGCGGATTTCAATACTTGAGCACTTTGAAAGGTGTTTTAAATTGTATCCGAATAATAACGACCCCTAACGGAATGGCCTTTCGAAAGGCAGTAGAAACTAAATAGAAGAAGTTCTTACAGTGAACTCAGTGGAAAATGCTTCCTAATGCTTACGACACCTTCAACACCATCAAGTATATAGCAAGAAGTTCCACAGAGAAAAAATCATTCACCTTGACCGGGACCAGGATGATTTTTTCTCTGTGGAACTTCTTGCTATAGCGCAATTTTCAGCGGGTGACGCCGCTAAAGTTTCCGCGGCCAGTTCGCGGTCTTTGAATTTAACCATCAAGTATATGTTAGGTACAAAAGTGTTTAGTTTGGCAACATTTATAGATATTTTTAAACGATCATTTTAATGAGTATTTTCCTCATTAACATTCTTTTCTTTTATATCTCGCTTTCATAGTCAAAGCAAATACAATTTTTTTACACATTGCATTGTATTAAATATATTTCCAAGAGTATCTGTTATCTTTATTATCCCTAGTTATCCTTAAAGCCCTGGAAAATAAATCACTTCGTTTTCAGTTTATGTGCTCAGTGTCTTCCTAACACAAATCCTCACGTATCATTTTGTTCTATTTTTAAGCAGGAGGAACCCAGAAATCACTAAAATTATTATACGCAGTAACATCGTGACTCTAGCTTGGGAGGAGGAAAACTAATTGATTTGAATACTATATAACGAATTGAAGGACGGCGGGTTTGTCCTTTAAGGACCCTCTTTCTCTTGGAAAGATGAAGCCTCGATAGCTTAATTCGTTAAGAACCTGGCCGGAAATCAAGGCTCGAGTCCCGACCACGGTGAATGATTTTTTTCTCTGTGGAATTCTGCTTATTGGTTTGAGACTACTCTCCAGCCAACACCACGTCACTTTGTTCGTTGCATAAAAGCAGAGCCACTCTCTAATGCACCTTTAATTCATCGCTAGCCGATTTAGATATATTAACCAATGTCAACACCATCCGCACGATTTTGATAGAATTCCCACAAACCTACGGCAATTTCTCACTTTTTAGGTCTTTTCTTGTTTTGTCACTGTTTTTTAAAATGTTCATTTATTTTATCCATTTCTGCCAATTTCTTTAAACTTCCGCTCATTTCCACTCATTAATTGCATTTAGTTGCTTTTAAACTATTTCTCACATGTTTTTCTATTTCAACCAATTCAAGCCCATTCCGGTCTTTTCTGTCTTTTTATGTCAATTTTGGTCCATTTCTTCTATTCCTGACAATGTATTCCATTCCAGACCATTTCTATCCATCGCGACCATTACTAGCCCATTTCTGACTATTTATCCCATTTCTCTAATTTTCTTCCATTTTTGACCATTTCGATCCATTCATGCATTCCTAGTCCATTTCCGTCCATTTCTAACCATTCCTGGCCATTTATGACCATTTCTAATCATTCCTGGCCATTTCCGGGCATTTTTGTCTATTTCTTGCCATTTCTGCCATATGGCGACCATTTCTCCACCGTTGTCAACAAGAGTACACCATTTCTTAGAGTTGCATACCCCTCAATCGGAAACTGTTTCAGAGTCAATCAGCAAGATAAATCCCAAACCATTCAAAAACTAAATTTTTAATTTCCTGCAGACATTATGTAAACCACTGCCACAAAAAAATTTAATAGACGAGAAATGACCATCCAAATTCTCATACATAATTGAAGGTGATTAAGAGGGAATGACGGTGTGGGGAGATTTTTTCAAGGTTACGCACGTAGTTTCTACAATATGTCGCTTTGAGTTTCTCTCTCATCAATATCGATTTCTCAATGAGTACATAGTAATACACGAGAAAGATCTCGCGATGTGCTTCTGACAGCGTAATATTCTACTTGAACTCGACATAACTTACCCACCCCATCTATAATGTGGCATGTCTTCATAGCATCGCATAGGTTAGATTTTAATAAAATTGGAACCCTTTATTAGGTTGAGCAACGATCTCACGACCAGCACTTACAATTAGTTAGAAATGAGAGGAAGGCAGCGAACAAGGATGATGAACGCAGCTCCTGGCCTCCCTGCTACACTATATTTGTGACGTTCGCGAGCGCATTGGGTCTAAAAAGACCCAAACGCTGAAAAATATTTTTGCGTGAAATGGATTCATTAAAAAATAGAGGCTTTTTAATTATCAGCTGCATGTTGGTGTTCTAGGAAGGTGTTGGAAAGTTCAAATTCGGATGTGATTTATGAGATAAAGCAGTACGTCTTTAAAGACTCCATGCGCCTACTCAAGGGTTAAAAATACTGTCATTACTGTTCAGATTAAGTACAATATGCAATACCAAACGCGCTCATTTTCAGGAACGAATGGTTATTTAATCTCATGTGGGAAAACAAAATCAAGTTAAAATTAAGTTTCCCTGAGATTAAAAGAGAAAGTTTGAGCAGGCGGTGCACCTGTAATCACGGGATTATCTCCACGAGCCATCTGTTTCGATATTTCGCAGGCTATTATTTGGGGCCACAGGCCTGCATTAATGAAGTTCTTTGGAGAAAAAAGACGAAAGCAAGGTTAGCATAAATGATGAGGAAACTCTCCCTCTCGCTCGGATAATATCTCGACCCTCACATCAACACGGTGGCAGGTTGGGTAGGGATAAGGGGATAGAGAGATTGGAAGGAGTGAAGAGAAAGTTTCCCAATATGGCGTCGAAATTTGTGATTCCCGATGAAATGGAATGTGACCAAGACGGAAAGGTGAAGAACGACCTACCTTCATTCGCATATTTGTCAACATTTTAGCGGAAGGAAAGCATTTGAAAAACAAGTTATTGTTTTGGCTGTAATTAAAGACTTTATTTTTAAATCACTTGCATAACTAATAATTGCTGGCTTTTTCAGTGGGAGATGAGAAATTTTATGATATTGCGAATGGGAAGAAAATACGGGCATTGTTTTTAGCTTGCTCGAAAAGGAAGAAGCCAAAGAGATTACGTTTACGTCCCATGCAACGAATGGTATCTGGGCCTGAGGTGCTCTCCAAAGCACACTATGGTAGGAAATGGCATGACCGTGAAAATTCTGCCACGGCTGGCATTTTAACCCATGCTCTCGGGACGAGAAGCCAGTAATTCAGCCACCACACCAACTGGACCCTCAAAACACGTTAATGCTTTCCGTGAATATGATAATTTTCAATGACACCGGGTTCAAAATTTGCCCATGGATATCAGGATACGACATTATTCAAAGAATTGCGGATGGCTCAGGTAAGAATTTGTCTACAATGGGGACAAGGGGAGTGAGAGATGAGAGGAAGGGTCATAAAAACAACCAAATGAAGGATGAGCGGTTCATTGGAGTGGTGACATCGGCGGAGGGTCGGGCGGGTTGAAGGTATTTGGGGAGACAAGTGCCGCATGATTGCAAATGAATGTGGTTTGGGAGAAATAATTGATGGGTAAACACCCGCCTTTTGAGATAGACCGGCGTTTTTCTGAGCAAATTCTTAGTTGTATGTTATTGTAATACCAATTTTTGGTCGAGAATTAAGAATATTTTTCTCTGAAATCTCAAAACTTCACTCAAAATCCTTTGTTTAGTAATAAAAAGTCACTTGACAGTTAATTTACTTTACCCCGAAACCTCATGTTTGCCAGTTAGAGGAATACATATTGACGAATAATCAGTGAAAGCGTTCTATAAACAGTTAATTACAGCTAATTAAACAACTCACCGTTTATGGATTTAATTTACCCTGGAATTGTGGTACCACTGGATAAAAGCCGCCATTCGTGCGGTTAAGTTAGGAGACGTGGAGGGAAAGCGTAGGCGGAGTATAGGGGGCCAGGATTAAACAATGTAACGGAAGGACTGACGTAATAGTTTTAGTCTTCTCTGAGTTTGCTAGAGCAGAGATAATTACATTAAGTGGGCGATGTTAACGATTTCAGAGTGACTAAATACACGAGAGAAGTAAATGTCTTTTCCTCGTTAATTCATTTTGATCAAGTTGAAGGTCACGGATATTACACCGTCACCTTGCAGTGCTGCAAATTACACTACCAAATCCCTCTTTACAAGATGCAATGAAATCCCATGCAAAAAAATGTATCAGTACGGTAGTTATTCTGAAAGATATTAGATTTAAATGATTCAAATTTGAATTAAATTTGCTAATTACAAATCATTACGGCACGACGATCATTTGGAAAAAGTAAAGGTAAAATAAATACAATGCAAAGACAAATATCTGATTTCCATAAATTAGGCAAACTTTTGAATTTAATCAATCCTTTCATTTTCAGGCAGGTTATTTCTTAAACAGCAATAGCAAAAGCCATCGCTAAAACAAATATTTGGAGTCAGATTACATAACCTATTACCTCTTACTTTCTTAACTTATTTGCACTAATTTTTTAACTTCGTAAAATCAATTACTCTCGAATTCGAAAAATAAGGAATTTGAATAACAAAACATACAGCATATTCCAAGGTAACTTAAGGAAATAAAATCCATTAAATCATGAATGGACTGTTTCAAATACCAACTTACCCTTGCAGTTCAATGAAGTCAAAATTTATGACATAATTAGCGTGTTATTATTATATAATATATCATAAATAATAATTTACCTTAATAAAAATAAAGAACATACACAACTGCAATGCCCATCTCTGGTGAAATGGAGAAATATTAGATAATATTAGTTATCTGTTTACACATTTTTAACAATGACTAGAAAACCTTTAATAAAACATTATAGTTAAAATATTCCACTTGTTGCAACCATTATATACAAAAATACCATTAATATGTTTTTAA
This sequence comes from Platycnemis pennipes, assembly GCA_933228895.1. Classification (NCBI taxonomy): domain Eukaryota; kingdom Metazoa; phylum Arthropoda; class Insecta; order Odonata; family Platycnemididae; genus Platycnemis; species Platycnemis pennipes. Next base: position 31,485,864 of record OW121846.1, read on the forward strand.
AAATTACTCTTAATTATGCACACTAGGCATTATGTCAGCAAACATATATTGTTTTACGATAAAATAATTCCACAAAAACTCATCTGTTATTACCGATGATTGATGAATGATCAAATATCTCCTATCGTTCAATATGTAATAATTTATTTATTAATATTTTAAACTAAAACAAAAACACATTTACGAAGTAATTTATTAATCAATTATATGTAGTTGCGAAAATGGAGCAGGGAAATGAAAGAATACGGATTCCCTGATACTAAGGTTCCGTTCTATTGTCTAATGTCTATTCTCATGGGAGAAAGTAGCGTCAACAGCGACTCATTGCAACATATCTTGCACAGTAGCTGACAGTGTTGAATGAAATGGAAACATATAGAGAGATGGTGGATGAAAGGAGAGCTTGGAATATCATATGTGGTATCTGTATGTCTGAAATATACGACTGCAAATTCTATATCGCAAAGAATATCATCCAACCGACTGGTATATTTTAGGTTTTATTCATTTGTTTACATATATTTAGTTTTGCAGCATTTTAAAATAATATTCACGTGGGGTTTGGTGGAAGTTTGGCTATTTAGTCTCAATCTCGGCCCAAATAATGTAGATTAATAATAATAATCATTAAACGAAAAACTTAAATCACTTTTCCACAGATTTAACAAACACCTGATGATAAGTCGGTGAGTTGAAACACGTAGTGTGTTTATTAAATCTGTGGAAAAGTGCCTACAGTTTTTCATTCATGGATTCCTTCTAGTACATCAAGCCTGAAACTGTTGATAGTATAATAATTACTATCATTATCCCGAATGTAGGTAAATTGGTCTGGTGAGAGGCAGGCAGGGTGATACCATATTAAAACACTAAAAATATATAGCAATTATCTGAGAAATATTAAATAAAGCGTGATATAAATATATTTTGGCTGTACCTGATGATGACCCAACGGTAGAAACGCGTTGTACGCCCAACTAAATATTTCTCTGGAAAATGCTATCATTTTTTAGTGTTTTTTTTATCACTACTCAGCTAAAGAAAATGGGAAACTATGACATTTCTAAGCCACGATTATTTGCAGGTTAACTATGAAATTACATGCATGATGGGAGTCATTTGGCACCCAGACGAAGCTTGGTAAGAATATAGTTTGTGAACAAGTAGGAGCAACGTCAATAGGGGACGAGGGTCAATAGAGTTACTGCTCTTGCACTGTGGCAATGCTATACAATTTAAGCTAGGCACAGAGAAGTCAGTAATTCAGCCACCACACCAACTGGACCCTCAAAACACGTTAATGCTTTCCGTGAATATGATAATTTTCAATGACACCGGGTTCAAAATTTGCCCATGGATATCAGGATACGACATTATTCAAAGAATTGCGGATGGCTCAGGTAAGAATTTGTCTACAATGGGGACAAGGGGAGTGAGAGATGAGAGGAAGGGTCATAAAAACAACCAAATGAAGGATGAGCGGTTCATTGGAGTGGTGACATCGGCGGAGGGTCGGGCGGGTTGAAGGTATTTGGGGAGACAAGTGCCGCATGATTGCAAATGAATGTGGTTTGGGAGAAATAATTGATGGGTAAACACCCGCCTTTTGAGATAGACCGGCGTTTTTCTGAGCAAATTCTTAGTTGTATGTTATTGTAATACCAATTGTTGGTCGAGAATTAAGAATATTTGTCTCTGAAATCTCAAAAATTCACTCAAAATCCTTTGGCTGCCACAGCCTCTTTTTCAGCTTTTGAGATCAGTTCAGCAGTAACTGACACTCTTGTAAATTCGAGAAAATCTATGTTTGATTGTCTTCTCTGATACTGAATGGCCATTTGAAATAAAGATAGCTGCTGTACTGTTGCAGCAAAACTGTAATTGTGACATGACAACTGACTGTTTATCCTCTCTTCTCCAAACTTTACAACCATTTCCAAGAAGTTATTTGCCTGCTGTAGGGGAGAATCTGACCGTGCACGAACTTTCAAATCAATGGCATTGATATATTTGAGAGATGTTCCCACAGTAGCCAACAGAGGCTTAGCCCAATAGCATGTCACTTCTGTAGGGGAAGGTTCCTCATTCTTCCTGTGGACCCAGAAAAGGAATGCTAATGCATGTTTACATCCACCTGAAATAAAATAAATGTGAACACGAATGATATTAATAGTTTATATTATCCAAATACCATATATTAATGTAGATATAGGATTCATCAAAACAAATTATGTATTACAATCAGGGTTGGGCACGAATCACCTAGTATTGATTCGAGTCACGAATCATGAATATCGAAGGAAATTAGATTCGAAGCACGAATCACGATTCACTGCTCTAAATTTGATTCAAATCTCGAATCATGAATCATGTGATTTTTCCTTTAAATATGATTCGTGCGGTTCACGAATCACGAATCATAGAATTATTGCAGAATGACAATACCACTAAGTAATGGTCACATTCTGAACATTGCTCCCATAATTGGGAACCTATACCAATCTTTTCCCCGGTTAATTAACACATGTGTTCCACAATCCACAATGTACCTACACACTTGTGTAGATACATTGTGGATTAACTGAATATCATAAATTACCAGTTCTGTGTACAAGCCTTCAAGCCACCATAAAGGTGTGTGGCAGGGGGTGAATTCTCACCAAACATGCACTACATATCATGCATGAAAAAGGAGTAGTAATAGTATACTAGTCTAAACCTCACTATTAAAAAAATAAATATGTATAGTAAAGTAAGCATGCAAATACATGCTGTTAGTTGGGTTACCTTCAAGTCCTTATACCAACATGCAGCTACCTATGATATACATTGATTCTCTCGTATTGGACATATTTACCGCTATTCATATCCCTAATTGTACGAGGAAAAAAGGACATTTAGAATCTGTCATTTTGGTAATCAATTTCTCTAACTTTGTGATTATGGTCCAGTCTACCATAGTAAGTTGGGGTTCGCAAAATATTTTTAACATCATCACTGAAAATATTATCTTGGAATTTATTTAGGGGAAGAACTCTACATTTCAACCTGCGATCAGACAATGATTCCCGCTTTAATTCATTTAATAGACTGGTTACGCTAAAATACTTATCGTACCGTCCCTTTACAAATCTTGCCGATGTTCGCTGCACACGTTCAAGTTCATTTTTTAGACTGATTTCGTCATCATCTTCATCATCATCATTGGTCAACAATCCCAGGATTGGTTTGAAGCAGCTTTCCACTCAATTCTTCTATCGGCCAACCTTTTCATTGTGACGTAATTCTTCTCTTTTACATCCTTCACAACCTGTTCCATGTATCTCACACAAGACTTGCCTTTTACAATCTTCCCGTTCACTTTCCCTTAGACAATTCTCTTCATCAGGCCATCGTGTCTAAGGATATGGCCGATTAGGTTGTCCCATCTTCTTTTTATAGTTTTTGCAGATTTCTCTTTTCTGCCACTCTTCTAAGGACTTCTTCATTTGTCACTCAATCGATCCATTTAATTTTCATCATTCTTCGGTAGCACCATATTTTGAATGCTTCCACTCTTTTCTTCTCTGCTGCTGTCATCTTCCATGCCTCACTGCCGTAAAGAAAAATGCTCCAGATGTATATTCTGATGAATTGTTTCCTTACTTCTATACTTGTATTTCAAGCTGTAAGTTGATTCTTCTTTTGATAGAATGCCCTCTTTGCCTGGGCTATTCTGCTCACTATTTCTTTCTTGCTTCGTCCATCGTAGGTTACTCGGCTCCCTAGGTAACAGAACTCTTTCACCTCTTCAAGTTTTTGTTTTCGTAGTTTGACATTGGTTTTCGCCTCTTCTTTCTTGCGGCACGACAATATCTCAGTCTTCTTCTTATTTATCTTCAGCTGATATCTGGCCATTGTCCTTTCCATGGTTACTAGAATTTTGTTCAGATCCCTCTCTGTCTCTGCTATTAGTGCTATGTCATCAGCGAATCGCAGCATGATTATTTTTACTCCATGGATAGTCACTCCAGAAGACTTCTCTTTGATTTCATTGATGGCTCTCTCGATATAAACATTAAAAATGACTGGAGACAATGCATATCCTTGTCTCACTTCTTTCCTTATTCTTGCCTCTTGCCCACAGCTGGGTCCCGATTTAATCACAGGCACTTGGTTTTTATACAGACTATGGATAATTCTTCGGTCATTGTAGGACACTCCATTTCCCTTCAAAATTCCAAGCATTAAATCCCAATCCACGTTGTCAAAAGCCTTCTCTAAATATCTAAATCTAAAGCCGACGTTCATTGCAATCAAATGCAATGAACGTCGGCTTGTTCTTCTCCATTCTCTTCTCTATGAGTAGTCTAAGGGCCAATATTGCTTCCCTTGTACCCTTACTTTCTACCCTAGCTTTTGCAGTCCTTCACGTGGTTTCTAAATCTCTGCTTCACTAAAATGTAATCTATTTGACATCTTCTTCCGTCTCCTGGCATTTTCTATGTGTATCTTCTTCGGTTGTGATTTTTAAACAATGTGTTGGCTACCATTAACTTATGCTGTGTGCAGAACTCCATCATTCTTTCTCCTCTTTCGTTTCGGATTCCCAATCCGTATTTTCCAGTTATTCTTCCATCTTGACCTTCGCTGATGATAGCGTTCCAGTCTCCTAAAATAATTAGGTTTTCTTCTCCTCTTACCTGTTTTATAACTTCCATGATATCTTCGTAGACGTCTTCCACTTCTTCATCTTCATAGCCCGTCGTATGCATGTAAACCTGCACCACTCCGGTATCTACAGGTTTGGTTTCGATCTTCACCATTATTATCTTTCTTTGTACTGTAGGAAGCCCTTCCCACGCATTCCACCTTCACTCATGTGAAGAAGAGCTGCTGCCCTCTTATCTGGGTGATGAGAAGCGTAATTATTAGCGGCTTCTCATCGCCAAGTCATGGCATCTTCACAGGTTCGGTATTATTTAGAGACCTACCTTACCCAGAGATAGACCAATACCCCCTCGGAATGCCATCGCTTTTAGTCCACCACTGCTTATTCGACGAGTAAACTCACTTATCTTGCAGCTAACATTTATATCTAGAGGTCGACCTACCATCCGCAACCCGGTGGATGCACTCGGTGGCTTTAAGCTCAGCCGCGAAACTGATTTCGTAGGGATCCCATACACTGGCAGCATATTCCAGCCGTTGACCGAGCCGATTGTGTGGTTTACGGCAATAATATGGAAATAGAGAGAGAAATAACAAATACATTATATAAATACTTGAAAATTGAGGAAACACGACGCATAGCTAACTACAAATACGGACCTAAAAATTATAGGCATAAGAAAATCATTTTGATACAGCACTTACCATTTTGCCTTGACTCCGCGTATTTCTGGAGAGTTAAATCTTTCGTCATTTTTTAATAACTCAGCCACCATGAATATATCAACCGAAGGGAGATTTCCCGATGTCGCCTTGATCCATCCGAAAGTTTCATCCACAACATAGGCCATTCCAAAATGTGGAATAACTTTGGTTGATATCGTTGATATCCAGGCGGCTGCCGAGTGTTCAGCTTGGGATCGAGCGTTGACCGAGCGGACAGGCTTTCTACGTCATCACCTCTATCTCAAGATGGAGGACCGTTTTTGGCGGCATCGAAATTATTCGAATTTTGATTGCTAAGAATTCCACCATTACTTGTTCTACGCATCTTCTTTTAATTCCAATCTAAATGAAGTTGGATCAGAAGTGATATGCATGCCTTTCATACGACAGTTTTGATAGGCTTGAACAACCCTATTGGACAGTATCTCAGCAAACTAGATTTCCAGCAGGCAAGCATTTTAAGCTGTAAATTTACAATGGCGAGGTTGTCAAACGATTGAACCTAACGTAATTCGAACTACCAAAACACTGGACATTACAACTAGTTCACGTAAACTGAGTGATACTGAGAGTTTTCTTAGCTGAGTTGCCTCATGTCGGAGGACCAGATTTCCTTCGTGAGAAATGTATTCACTTAAAAGTACAAAGTATCTAACGTTGGCCATTTAAAGTGCTCATAAATGAATAAAAATACTTTTCCCAGTCTTCTGACCGATTTGGGTTGTTTCACGAATAATGCGTGATTAAAATTGATTATTTGCAATCGGTAACGATCAGCATTTTACCACAATAGTTTCACCAGGCATAGTTGTAAAATAAAGGAACATATGCTTCTAAAAATTTTGTTTTGACAATAGGTTGAACCTGAAAATTTTTTTTGGAATTTATTGCTCTTCTATATGTGTAAGGAATATCCGCTGTGCTACCAGGGCCTTAAATTAATAATCCAGTTCTAAGTATTTCATTCTATTGTCATTTACGAGTCCACAAACTAAACTTATTGTTTTTCTTTCTATCAGCATCCATTGCATCTAACACCGGCTCCATCCATTCTCGACATCTTTGCAGTAGGAGGTGGCCCAAAATACCTCTCAGGTGAAACAACTGCACATTCCACCATTTAGTTTGTGACTTCAATTTGAAATCCTATGTCACAATCTTTTCTCTCCATAGATCCCAAAAGATGATACAAATATGCACCCTAATGGGCACCACTTTATTTCTGTTTGATACAAGAAAATATAGTCAATACAAATTCTTGGGAAAGATTGTGATCCTGAAAGAGAGAAATGCATTCTCGTTTGGCCATATACTACGGAGAGATTACTCGCAAAGAAGGACGACGAAAAGCAATGTAAAGGAAAAAGTAGAAGGGGAAAGAGGTTTTGAATGCTCGCAGATGTCAAGAGAGGTAGAAGCTATCTAGACATGAAGAAAGATGTTCAGGACTGAGGGAAATAGAATTCTTTGGCCAGTTGATATATATCATAAAAAAGAGTTACAACAAAGGCCACAGTATGCATTTACTACTGGGAACAATAAGCTACTATAACTTGCGGTGGAGTATCTTCGAAAATAAATCGGGATGTTCACGACGCACACAATGCATAAGTTTAGATACTTCCCAGAACGTGAATGAAGCAGAGATTATGCACAAAGGAATGTTAGCTGCATAAAAGTGAAACGAAGAAACTAGATTTGTTTACGTGTCAATGAATACATACAAAGGCACAACATTGCTAAAAAAAACTCAACCGTGATTGGTGGATAAAACCCCAGAGTCATCGTCCAACATTGTTTAAACTATTGTATTAAAAATAACTATTGTACGTCTATTCCTTATGCCGAAGAATATGCCAACCCTCAGCCCATAAGATGCAGACTACTTTTATATTAAATAATTGCCAGAAATTATGATTGTCTTATGGGCAAGGGAATACAGGATATGTATTCATCTTTAAATAGAAGACAAAATACCATTGTTTAGGCAAATCACCAGATTATTTCAATAGTTAGTATCTTTTTCTTTCCAAACAGAATTATAATGATAGAAATCAAACACTCTATCCCAAACAATAAATAACGAGTGAAGTGTCATGCGGGTTGCATTTAATTCCATTGAAAATTGTTAATCTCCATTCAGCAGCCTCCTTTTTTTTGCCTCCACGGTGGCTGCTTAAACCAGGTTTTACTGATGTAACATCAGTAAAACATCGGTTTCAAGTGATTGATGACCAAATAGCATAACGTGGTTACCCAATGTCATTCATTAACTGCTAACTTGACTAGAATTTAGAAATCAAGGTTTTCATATGAGATGGATGAGAGATAACTTCTACCATATTGCTATGTAACTGAAGTCAATTTCTAGGTATTTTGTAAGGTCTTATACTCATTTTCATTTCTAAAACTATTCTTCAATGGCTATAAATGTTAATATCAATGTAAATTTTCATTTTATCAGATTATAGCTTTTTATTTATTGTCAGGTTATTCACCTATTCTATGTGTTTGCATTTTTTCATGGGGTCTTAGCCGCATAAGTCCTTTCACAAAAGAGCTGGTCATGCATTTAAAAAGTGTACGAAAATACACTATTTAAGTGCCATATGTAATTGCTGAAATTTTACTTTTACTTTTATTAAATATTTTAAATTGCTGAAAACTGGTATATGTGTCACTACTGTCTCACAACTTGTACATGTGCTGCCACCTATATCGAGGTGTGTGTGTCTCCCATCAAGTCACGGCAGTCAGTCGTTCTGTCGCAGCCGACCATGTAACATCGCTTAAGACCAATAAATATCTTTACAACATGGTGTCAGAAGTTGCGGACTCCTCCCGTTACGTGATTAAGTATTTTTAAGTTTGTGCAACGACTGTCGTGTTTCAACCGAGAGTAGATCGAGATGTCTTCACCCGACGAATCCGAACAATTAGAGTCAAACTCGGACATTCAACCGCGATTGCAAACTTCGATCGGCATGTCAGGCCACGTGCACCCGATGGAGACAGAGGGAAATGTCGCAGTGAACTGGAAACGCTGGTATCAATCTTTTGAAATATATTTAATTGCCAGTGGTCTTGTGACAGAAAAGGAAGAGCCTTGTTACTCCATTATATTGGCCCCTACGGGTTGGACGTGTTCAATTCCTTCAACCTGAACAGATCAGAGGTGACGTTTGATGAATTGGTGAGGAAATTGAATAAACAGTTCCTACCTAAAAAGAACCTGACAATGCAAAGGCATAAATTTTTTTCGAGACTCCAAGGTCAGGATGATGTAGACATGTTCTTCACGGACCTTCAGAACTTGAGCCATGCATGTGAGTTTGGCAATTTGCGTGAGTCGCTCGTAAAGGACGTATTTATTTTAAATATGAATCGACGGCATCATGTGGTAAGAGAGAAACTACTGCAAGAGCCGGACCTCGATCTCCTTCAGACAGTTAATGTCGCCAAAGTTATACTCTCATCACAGCGAGACGCAGAGAAATTGGAAGAGGCTGATGTAAGCTTTATTCAACGATCCCGCCCCGGAGCACGACCATCACGGCGGACGGCTACACACATGCAGAGATCGGCAACTCCACGGCAGCGCACGGGAAATCAACAGTCGCAGCCACGACGTCAACAGTCGCAGCAGCGATCGACGCGGCAGACTCAATGCTCCAAATGTGGTCAAGTTCATCGCTACAAGTGTCCAGCGGAACAGGTCCAGTGTCGCGTATGTTCTAAAACGGTTCATTATGCAAAATATTGTTTCTTTCGTGACAACATTAAAACAGTGACAGTCGATACTAATGATCAAAATGATTCTTTGTTTTTGGGTATCATTAACTGTCAAAATGAGTCGAACGCAAGCAATGACAAACCAGTGATGTCTCATAATGTTCTATCGTCAGCATGGCAAATAGAATTATTTATTAATGGTATTAAAGTTTCATTTATTTTAGATACTGGTGCCATGACCAATGTTATTTCTTATGAAACATTTAAAATGTTGAATATGCCCGAGTCCAATATTGAACCAACGTCAATTAAAATAACAGGATTTGGAGGTAGTGAAGTTGGAGGAATTGTCAATTTAAAATGTGTCTTTAGTCCTACAAGGGTTGTGTCAATTAAATTTGTGGTCGCTGACCAACCATGTTTCTCTATCATAGGGCTCACAACATGTCAAGAACTTGGACTCATCAAGAGAGTTTTAATGACCTCAGAATCTAATATATTTGTGCAAAGTGTCACAGTTGACTGGTTAGTGCTGAAATATTCTGACCTCTTCCAGGGTTTGGGATGTCTTTTACACAGATGTACACTTAGTATGCGATCTGATGTACCACCCAAGGTTGAACCTCTCAGGAAGGTACCATTTTCTTTGTACCCAAGGCTCAAAGAGGAGTTAAAAAGAATGGAAAAGCTTGGAGTAGTAACAAAGGTATCTAACCCAACACCCTGGGTAAGCTCAATTGTAATTGTTGAGAAAAAGTCAGGTCGGTTGAGGATTTGTCTTGATCCTCGTAATCTCAACCGAGCATTAATGAGGTCTCATTATCCTCTACCAAGAATTGAACAAGTAAGATATAAACTCAAGGGTGCTAAGCTATTTTCTCATCTCGATTCATATTCAGGTTTCTGGATGATACAATTGGAACCAGAGAGTGCTGATTTATGTACTTTTCAAACCCCCTTTGGCAGGTACAAATTTTTGAGACTGCCTTATGGTCTTAATTCTGCGCCAGAAATATTTAGCAGGATCATGACAGAAATATTTTCTGATATTCCTGGTGTTTTGGTCTATGCAGATGACATTTTGGTCTGGGCAGAAAATGAAAGTCTCCACAATGAAAGACTTCAAAGAGTTTTTCAAAGGGCTCAAGAAGTTAATCTTAAATTTAACAAATCGAAATGCCACTATAGAGTCAAGGAAAATAACTTTCTAGGTCATACTTTTAATGAGAATGGCATGAGGGCAGATAAGTCTTAAATAAGGGCCATATGTGAAATTCCAAAACCACAAAACCCTAAAGAATTAAAAAGATTTTTTGGTATGATTAACTATTTAAGTCCCTATATAAATAATTTGGCCAAAGAATCTGAACTATTGAGAATGCTTCTTAGTAAAGATGTTGTCTGGACATGGGATTCAAATCATGATTGTGCATTTAATAGATTGAAGCAAATAATAACTACTGCTCCAGTGCTTTCACATTTTGATGTTAATTTACCAATCACTCTGTCAGTTGATGCCTCTAGCACAGCTGTTGGAGCTGTTTTGTTGCAAAAGGGTCAACCAGTTTCATATGCTTCTAAAAGTCTTACAGAAAGTCAGCAGCGGTATACACAAATAGAAAAAGAATTATATGCTATTCTATTTGGTTGTCAGAAGTTCCATCAATTTGTTTATGGGCATATGGTCAATGTTGAAACAGATCATAAACCTTTAGTGACATTGTTCCAAAAACAATTAGCAGACGTGCCTAGTCGCCAGCAAAGAATGATGTTAGCACTGCAGTCCTATCATTTACAAGTTATTTATGTCCCTGGTAAATATATGTTTATTGCTGATGCACTGTCAAGGGCTCCTCTTCCTGACACTGAAGTTACAGACATTGAACAGGAAGCAGAAATCCATATTAATTTATTGTTAAATAATTTAGCCATGTCCGAGCAAAAACGTAAAGAATTCATTGCTGTCACAAACAATGATCCAACACCGTCAGTTCTCAAGAAATATTATTATGAAAGCTGGCCAAGCTCTAAAAATAAATTGGAAACGTGTGCTAAACCATACTGTAATATGCGCTCCGAAATACATGTAGCAGGTAACTTAGTTTTTAGAGGATCGAATCTTGTTGTCCCTTCTGCTTTACGCCAAGAAATTTTACAAAAAGTTCACATGGGCCATCAAGGGCTAATTAAAACCAAGAATTTAGTCCGCGGCATCATTTACTGGCCAAACATTAACTCGGACTTAGAAAATTTAATTAGTCAATGTGAAATTTGTGCAAAATTTCGATGTCATAATCCGCATGAACCTATAGTTAATTACCCAATTTCTAAATGTCCGTGGGAACGAGTAGGAGTTCATTTACTGTCATTTAGAGGTTCGGCGTATTTAGTAGTTGGAGATTATTATTCTAAGTATTTTGAGTTGGCATTGTTAACATCAGGATATACTGCACCATTAGTAGTCACCCAACTCAAGTCAATCTTTGCTCGCCACGGTATTCCGGTGTATTTAGTTAGTGACAATGGCCCTCCTTACAATTCAGCACAATTTAAATCTTTCATTTCTGAATGGGAAAGAGAACATGTCACCACGAGCCCATACTATCCAAGATCTAATGGCCAAATAGAGAGTTTTGTTAAAATAGCAAAACATATTCTCTTAAAGAGCCAAGAGGAAGGAAAAGATCCTCATATGGCTTTGCTCCATTATAGGACTACTGCTAAAACTAACTTGCCTTCACCATCAATATTATTAATGGGCCGTCAGTTAAGATTCAATTTGCCTATGTCACTTAAAAATTTGCAACCGAAAACAGTCACATTTAAACGGTACAAAAGGGCATTACAAAGCAAAGAAATTATATGAAAACTAATGCAAATCAAAGAACAAAAGAATTGCCAGCATTTAAAGTTGGGGATGATATTTACTTCAAAAAGTCTCCAAATGATTATTGGCAACCAGCTGTCATAACAGCTGTAGCAGACAACTGCCCCAGGTCATATTACCTTAAGACTCCCGATGGTACTATCTATCGTAGAAATCGCTATCACTTGAGGCCAAAAGGCATTACTATCGAAAAAGATTCGCATTGTATACCGAATTCAACTAACCTGGCAGAACCCCCAACACCTAAGACACTCCCAGGAACTAGCAATCATATGTTAAGGGAAGTACAGAATGAGGACCAACAAGTAACAACGCCTCAGACTTTTAGGTCTAGGTCAGGTCGACTTGTTAAGCCACCGAAGAGGTACTCTGACTCTGACTTTCTTTGATGGGTTTTTCTATTGTTGTATATTGTATTCTGATGGACTGTATTACTTGTCAGATTGTAATTATTTTTGTAATCAAAGTTTAATTCTTTTGTTTTCTATTTCAGCTAATTATTTGAATTCTTGTATATTCAATGTAGTACTGCTGGTTGTCAGACAATGTTATTGATGATTTATGGTGTCTGACTAAAGGAAAAGAGATGTTATATGTGTCACTACTGTCTCACAATTTGTACATGTGCTGCCATCTATATCGAGGTGTGTGTGTCTTCCATCAAGTCATGGCAGTCAGTCGTTCTGTCGCAGCCGACCATGTAACATCGCTTAAGACCAATAAATATCTTTACAACAAAAACATCGCCAGGCTATTTTACTGATAAATTCATAAGATGAGCTGTGATTGTAGCTTTGTAATGTTTTACTTTCCTGTTGGAAATACAGAGCATCCTTGAGACATTTGCCCACCTAACCTAGAGTGATAAAACCTGAAAGTACTATGCTACAAAATGGGGAAATTTGCTTTATCATACAGAGAGGCAGGTTTTCTGGTAAGCAGATGCTGTCGTTGTGGAAAAGCACAACGCATCTTATGAATTTATCAGGAAAATGGCCTGGCAATTTTCGCACAAATTTCAGGAAATACATATGAAAGATATAGATGAGACATTCATTTACTTTTTTTAAATAATGCACATATCTTTTGTTATCTCGAGCTCTCTTCAGCTCACCCAGCATTTTTCACAAGTATCAGCAATTGAAGTGGTGTAGAAGCAATTATTAGTTATTAATAACCTGCATATTGTACAAAACTCCAATTCTACGGACACAGTCATTTTTTTCAGCTCAGATTCCCTACCTCCTTCCGATCACTATCACCATTTTCTACTTCCAATACAATTTCATGTTAGTTTTTTTAAACACTGATAGTTTTTTTATGAAGACAATCATCAGTTTTATAGCAGCATAGCATGGAAAGCCATACCGGTATCTTGACGATTCATTTGAGCTGTTTCATTTCCCTTCATCTCACCTTGTGAGTTTCATTATTGCTTGAAAAATTATATCTTTTCATATCTTTTCATATTCAGGAAAATCCCCATGGTAAACATATGCTGCCATTCTGAATCGGGGTAACATTTCACAGACACTGATTTGAGGTGGGCTATAAATTACCCAGCTCTGAGTTATAATAATGAAACCTTTCCCTTCCGGCTAGAGAAACGTCAATATCAGAAAAAAAAATTCTGGCAACCATTGCATAGCTTGCTTACAATCTTCTAGGACTGATTAGGACAGATTCAAGGCTAACTTTTCATCTTTCACCATGGCCAGCAAACAATTGATATTAACGTAATAAATTATACATTTATGTGTAATTTATTTCCAATATCAACAATAATATGTATTGTAGTCAGCGCTGCAAATGCAGCACATGTCAACTGAAGCGCATTAGCAGCGTCTCAGCAGCGCTCTCATAGAGCGAATTGTCGAGAAACGCATCTAATTCGCATTTCAGGCTCGTGCTTGAAGCGCTGCAGCATAAGTTGCGCTCTGCAGATAGTCTTTTGAATAATGCGTTCCTGATCTGAGAACATGTCTGAGTGAAAGTAAATATGAAATGTAGTCTTAAACGTGATTCGCTATCTTTAAGAGCGATTGAACATTGGTCCACGGATGTTTTTTTCAGTCCCTCATAGACGGTGTCGAACTTAAAGACAGTACTGGTGCGTTTGCCGAGAAACAGGTAACTAGCATTATGGTTGAAACTCTTATTTATCTCTCCTGGAGTTGAAAGAATATAAGTTACGTATATTTATAATGGTCATGCTAATTTTTATCCATAAAATGGTTATTAGGGAAATGTTTTAACGCGCAAAGTATGTGTCAATATTTTAGTAAAGTTAATAATCACAAACGACTTAATGCCAGCTAGCAGCTGTATATATATGACCTCCAAGTCACTTACCTATATTCGGAGAATGTGTCATGTCGTATATTAAAGGATGATAGGATAGACAGACGTACAGGTTGTTATGTAGGCGTATCTGTAATATGCGAGGTACAACTAGTAAACATTAATTAAGTGAGAACCTCGATTGCTTACCTTTTTTTTCAATTTTGGTGATTGGTGCACCCATGCAAGGTATAGTAGAATGATTTCTTTTGTATTAGCTAATGCATTTGGGTACATTTTCTATTGAATGTTTTAGGAGCCATGGGATTAGTAAGGATATATTAATGCTTGTCACACGTTTTCCAAGAGCATTGCTAGTACCTATAATGTGTCTTTAAGTAGTGCCTTTTTAAGGCGCTTAAAAGGCGCGTGATAAAGGCGCCTAAAAGGTGCCTTCAATGTGCCTATTAAAGGTGCCTTCTGTGCCTTTTTTAGGTGCCTCCGAGGTGCCTTCAAGGTACATTTTCCTAGAAGTGTGCTGCGTGGGTTACTAGTGGCGCATCAGGCATGCATTTTCAGCGAACCTGACATGCGTTTGAAGCGATCGTGATATGCTTGTGCAGCACTCCTGTCGAGCTTGTGCAACGCTGCTGACACCCGTTTGCAGCGCATCCGTCATTCAATAGGGAAGTTTAGGACACAAAGCTAAAAGGCTGCCGCGCAGCGCATCAGACGCGCATCTGCAGCATTTTGTGTTTACTGGGTAGGTACTGTCTCCAAGTGGCATAAAGTTTAAAAATATCTCTTTGTTTTCATTCTAATGACTTTATTCCTAAAAATATTGTCCAATATTATTTTGTATAACACATTCTCACAGAAAAGTAATTTATAATTTAAAACATTTGTAATAGTATGGTGTGCCCAGTATTTTAAATACCCCCTGGCATGTATTTTTTCCACCCCTTGTCATCAGCATGCTGATTTTAAACCTGTAAATACTCACTCCTAAGGATTTGATAAAATCCTTACATGGATGGCTGTTTCTCTGCAGACATCCATGAGTATGGGAGAAAGTGCACAACCTATTCTTACTACTTACTACTCGGTCACTACTCACAACTTCGTGTCCCTTTTCTGTTTTAGACGTTGAAAAAGTGATACCTACTTTGCAACAAAAAAATAGCGAAACGGTGATTTTCAGTAAATTTAAAGCTTGAAATAGGTCTTATACCCATGAGTTGCAAATTTTCACAAAGCTTCATCCAATTTTAGTAGCTTTTCAATGTTAAATGGGATTTACTCTTGTGTCTTAGAATGTAATATTAAAGGAAAACTTTCCAAACTGCCATGCTTGAATATTTACTGCAAGAAAAAATTACGAGGAAGATCTTTTTAGCAGGTTTTTTAAAACTACAGTTACATACCTACGAAATATAAAAGTATTTTCAGCTTTGCTGGCTTAACATCCCAGCTTAGCACAGGTGATATCGTTTCCCAGATATGAAGGGGATATGTAACGGAAAAGGTGCTCTTCGGATTACAAGGACGGATATCACCGAGAAAACATGTCAGCGACTTATCCGTGATCATAATTATGGATCCACACGGATGAATAGAAGTAGTTTAATATTGATTAAATTACACAGTTAATTATTTAGCGAGAGATTGCTCTCAGGAAGGACTAAATTCTTTCTGGTATATTATATCTAATGCAAACTTGAGCTACACGGTAGCAGACATTTGGCGAAATTTAGCTCGCTCTCTCGGCCAATTCCAGAAAAGCATGCGAAAAAGAGAATCTCTTTTGCCATGTGAAAATCGCCATCTTTGGAGCCCGTCTTACTTTGGTAATAAATCTACACTCGCTTCCTCGCTTTGCTCATTTCATTATTCCTGCTGCAATGGTAAATGTTCACATGCCGAGATGAATCCAACAAGCTAGTTCAACGAATATACATCCCAACCAGCTTCTTATACGAGACAAAAAGGTAAGGTAACATTTATTTTGCTTTATTAAAATGTTTAGTAATTTTCATTTAATTTTTATATTTGCTGGTGTCCCGCTAATTTGTACTAGTATCTTTTTGACCATTTTATTACAAAATGGAAAACAATTGTTAATTTACAGGTAATACTCTTTAATATTACGGCGTGGCTTGTTAACTTAGGTGCGAAATGATATTCTTGACACAGTTTTCTGTTCGGCAACTCATGTTCAGCCACATATATTCTGGATAATATTATCATATTTGGAATGCAGTTGGTAATCGTTACGATTTATTAACTGGTGCTTTGGGGAGTGAACATTTATGGCGTTATCGGTGATCAGTAATGGTCGTGCCTAATGCATTTCTTATGAGTAGTTAGTGATATTGGATAAATACATACACACGACGGTGGTTATAAATGTAAGGGATTCATTCGCCGAAATAAGAAGATAACAGTTTTTCTGTGTAGATTAATCAGCTGTTAATTTTTAGACATTGTCTGATAATATTTCATTGACTATCCTTTTGTAAAAAAAATTTCCCGACTATATTTCACTTTTACTATCAAAATACTGCACAAAAGTCAGTTATTAGGGCGTAAACATTTAGAATAAGTAATTGGAAGGCAAATATTGGCTATTGTAATGGCATTATGGTAATCTTATTGATATAGTGGGCGATTCGTTTTTAAAAAGTTCCTTTCAAATTAGACATAGCATTAAATTTATTTTTATAATGTTTGTCTTTGGAAAATTTTGGTTTATTTAGAGTTCCAGAAATGTGTGGTTTGTTTTCAATAGATTATGGTGAATTAATATTCGAAAATTATGTGTCTACTCTTCATTTAAAAAAAGTTAAGTAACTGAAGATTCTTTAATTACCAAGGTGCAGTAAAGACCAATACATCCGAGCTTTACCTCATCACAGCTAATCGGAGTTTAGGAGAGTTGTTATGGTTGGCATGTTGAGGGGAGAATCCAGGAAAAAAAATTTTAGTTTAAACTACTTTAAAATTTCTTTCCCGAGTTATTGAATAAATGTTTTCTCATATATCTTCTTGTTATTATCCTCTCTGATTTTCCAGGGCTTAGTACACCTTTTAATTATTACAGGGACGTCTCGATATGCTAATCAAAATTGTAGTTCAATTGATATTCCCTTGGTGGGTGGTTTTTTTCGCAGTAATATTTTTAAAAGGGTTGTTACTTATTTGATATGTTTTGGTAATGGGGGTTTTAGTAGGAATTTAAGAGTTTTGTCTGCATCAAATATATCGAGTAAAAGCCGTATATCGAATATTACTAGTGCGATATCAAAGTCGATAGGTGTTCGATACGATTGCTCCTACGGGATCGATATATATCGTTTTCGTCGATCATCTTTTGTTGTGGTTTTCACCGCTAGGCGGCGCATATACCCTTCTACGGATACCATATCCCTTCAAAGGCAGAAACTCATCCCATATTTTTCCGTTGGTTCTCCCCTTCATATCCGGATATATTTTCCCTTGCCGGATAAGATATCCTTCGAATACTGGGATAGTATTATGAAACGAATGGGATATATATCCCCTTGTGCTAGCTGGGATATTTTTTCTAGGGTTAGGTACATACATTAAAGGATGATTAGCAACTTCTGATTTTGGTATAGATTTTTCCTCTGTGCCTTGGTGTACACAAAAACTCATATCATAGAAAGTATTTGAATTTTGGCATATGTATTGTGGATTTCTTAACTACCATTGCTAGCGTGAAAAAATTATGAAAATCGAAGAACGTAAGCGTCGGACCTCGTGTTTAGTTGACATGGAATGTCCGCCGTATCCTCATCAAATCTGTAGATCAATTGAGATTTTGGCCCGGCACTTATAGGTTCATATAATTCCAACAACTTATTCCAAACCACCTAGGTAGAAAAATCTGGGCTGGAACTGTACCGTAACTGTACTGTAAGTGTGCTAGGTAAGTGGACTGTAACTGTGCTATGAACTGTACTGGAATGTTTCAAATCAAGAACAGTAACCACAGTACAGTCACAGTAGAATTTCCACAGTAGAGTCGCCGTGGACATTACACAGTAGAGTCGCAGTGGACATGCCACAGTACAGTCACAGTGGACATGCCACAGTACAGTTGCAGTAGACATGCTAAAGTACAATCACAGTCAGTTCTGTAGTTGGGAAAAAAATTTAGGCGGTACTCACAAAAAATCACTTAAGGAGGTTCTAGATGGACTCGTAGTGGACTTCGTTGAGTGGGTCACATTTTCGACACACTGTTTCTTCAGCTTATCTTCTTCCTGATCTGAGCCAAGACTGCACATAAATTTCTGGATTAAATTTTCTCCAATTGCGGCCCAACACTTCTGAGGAAAATTAATCTTCCGGTTCGTTCTACCAACAAACTGCTCCTTTTTTTAGTGAGAAAGTCATTCATATCACTAAATGTTCTTTCGCATTCTGATTTGGAAATTGGAATTGAATCAATTATTTGTAGTAATTGTTCAAGGTCTTTAGGTTTCATGTTCGTGTCCACATATTCCCTGAATGCCTGAATGTATTTTCTCTTGTCTTGAAGTCGAAAAACCTCACATATATTGGAGATGCTCCTATCTCCACAAGTTATGTCAGTATCTTATAGCCAATGCTTTGTCACTACAAGAGCAAGATCTTTCAACAATACTTCAGTCCTCAGCTTCTTTTTTTTTCTGTGCTGCTTTGCTTGGTCTGAGAACCTATATGGGATGCATGGCTAGGATTGGCGACAAGTCTGCGTTTGAGATTTTCAGCTGCACTTCGGTAAAACTGGCCACTATTTATTTGAACGACTTTATGGTTGTTGAGTAACGCAATGTCTTTAAAGACCTTGTTTTCAGCTGCTTTAGTTGCGTCCTCAGCATGAGAACCTGGAGAATATACCATGGACTCCAGTACTCGGATACTACGTTTTATAGTCTTGTCAGCTTCGGTAATTGTCATGTCTCTTCTTTGAAGAAGCAAAGATAAATCTGAGAGCTCAATTAAAGCATCGTATACAACTGCTAAATTTATAACAAATTCATAAGAACTCAAAGTTTTGCAAAGGCCTGCATATTTAGACCTTTCTCTAGAATCCCTGTACTTATCAACATCAGCTTCTGTGAAATGTTTGACAAGAGACCTATAGTTATTCCAAACAGATTTCACAGTTCTAGCACATGGGGCAACCCATCTGATTATAAATATTCCCCAACTTTATTTAGTTTTTCACCAAGATCTGCTGCACATTCTCTAAGCTGAGCTTCATTTTTAGGCGACATGCTATAGACAGAATACAGTTTATCTAATAAAAAATGGAAATGAGTAAGACCTTGAACCTCATCTCTCGTGACGTGTACTGGTAGTTCGAGTCTGTGGTTAGCAGAGTGCCAAACAATCAAGTGAGGAAACATGTTCTGTAACGCCACAGCAACTCCATTTCTCTTTCCTAACATTACCGAGGCTCCGTCACTTGCAAATCCAACGAAGTTATCTTTGAGGTAAGAATGAGAAAAATCATAGGAACTCAGATTCTGCAAAATGGCATCCATGATTGAACTGAATTTCGTGTCTTTAAGTTCAACGAGATACCAAAAATATTGGATGAACTACAGTGTTTTCTGATATGGCACATCTCAAACATAACACAAGTACTGGTAAATTACTGCAGATAGTGGACTCGTCTACCATAACACTCATTTTAATATTATTTTTTATAAGGTGATTAGCTATTTTCTTCCTCGTTACTGTAGCTATATGATCCGTAATGTTGGTACAACTGAACTTAGAATGTAAGACTCTTCCCATACCAAAACCATTAAGTTCTTGGACTTGAATGCCTATTGGAAAATCAGTGAATGGTCTTCCTAGCTTTGCCTCTTTGTATGCTGTCCTAAACAGTCTACTTGTTGTCTCACACTGATAAACTAACATTTTATCTACTTCTGTTTCTAAAGGTTTGCTCTCAGCACTAGCCTTAGCCTGCTCTGCACGTATATGACTAATAGATTTCTTATGTTCACATATTTTCTTTCTTAAACTATTTTGCCGCAAATCTCCATTTGCGGCAAATATTTCCAAAAGAAGTAATTTCCCCATCAACCCACTCTTTAGCTGGTTTTAATCCTGAACCTTCCTGTGGTCCCAAACCATGCCTGCTAGCTTCAGCACAATAAGAACAACCAAGTTTTTTGTTCTTTATTACTAGCCAGCTGTTTTCAGTTTTAAAGTAATTGTGCTGAGACTCCGACCAGCATTCTGGATAATCTAGAATCACTGAACTTACTTGACCAGAAGGAATAACTGAATCACTTCCTACATTCTTAAGTTCCTCCTCAAAATCTTTGTCCTTTGAGATGATCGATCTTTTCGAAAGGCCTTGTTGGTTACAGCTAGCACTGTTTTCTTCAGCGTCCCTGTTATAATCTGGAGTTTTTCGTTTGCCACTATTTAACCAGTTAAGCAAGCTCATTATTACTTTGAAATTATGATGTACGTACTTTCACACGCGCACACACACTTAACACAGAGAGTACCTAACGACAAATCAGACTAAATTCAAACAACGGCACAGCGTGGCACTGAAAACACACGAGCAAGCGTTTACCGCCAAAGGAAACCTAGTTCACAATGGGTGCTTTCCAATCGCGTATCTGCGGTTATCTGTTTAAAACTTTTTAGCTCAGAGCGTGTTCCAATCGCAGCTCTGACGTCATCTGCGCTAAACAGATGGAAACATATCCTGCACCGTTGTTCGTTTGCGCTAGCAGACACAACTTGCGATGTGAGTTAATCTGCGCAAGGTGATTGAAAAGCACCTAATGTTGCCAACAGCTGAACATGTATTATACATCCGGCCGCGATTGAAATGTCAAACTCCAACTCTTATGGGCCCAATTAGTTCCAAGTTGTGCCACGAGATAACTCTGAACAAGAAAATATTCATTTCCGATTTTTCTTTCTTAAATCTATTGGACAATTTACAGTAGGGCTACTTTTTACAGATTTAAAAAGGTAGTTTAACCGATACGCTTATAACGAGTTTGGATTTTAGGGGGTACGCCGTACCGGCCCATACCGGCCCAACTACAGCCCTGGTCACAGTGCATTCACCACAGCTCAGAGTGCATTGAAGTGCAGATCCAGGGATTGGCCCACCGTCGCCTGCTTTGGCTAGAATTTTCTACATTTGTTCCAAGGTGTCTTAAACTTACACAATTTGAAGTCAGCCAGGCCCATCCCTTTCAAATTCTTTTCTTGATTAGTCCCCAATGCATCTTTCACACTATAGCCAGAGTGCTTTGGAAACAGCACACCCATACCAAAATATTAAATATCCCTTATGGAAATTTCAGATCAGGTCTTATCTGGAAATTCCAGATCGGAAATGAGCTGAAGTAAATCCTGATCAGGTCTGATCTGGGAAACCTGATCTGATCATCCTGATTAAGATTGAAATCAGCTCATTTCCTGATCTGGCTTTACCTGATAAGGCTTGATCTGGACCCAGCGAGAACAAGTTGGTGGATTCCACGCAGGTACCACATGGATATGTACGTGGAAATTGGGTAGAATCCACGTGAATATGGTCATCAGATCCACAAAATTTCCACCAAGATGCCAAATTTCCACGTGGGATCCGCATTGATTCCACATGGATTCCACCAACCTACTAATTTCCACCATGGATCCACAAATTCCGCACGGGTCCCACATCATTTCCACGTGGATCCCACATGAATTCAATGTGGATCCATCTCTATTCAACACATTTCCACATAGGATCCACATACATACTTCACGGCAGATGCTACTGTAACATGCTGGAACAGTTTATGGATACTTTAAAGAATATTCAAATGTTTACATAGAAGTTCTTTAATTATTCACAAACCACCTCACTTCTTTTTAGTGGTGTGTAATAAAAAAATCGACAAACTGGAATAAAGGGGCCATAATTCAAGGGAGGATCAATATAAATCTCAACTTGGCATTAAACACTTAAAATTTGGCCATTTCAATTGAATAGGTCTCTGGACACATATTCCAATAAAGGCATTTTCGTAGAGTTTAAACAAAAAAATTACTTGCTGCGAAAGCAGTTTTGACAGAAAGTATTTTATTTTTAAAATATAAGCATTTGAATCGCCACGAGCTGGTCCCTCGCAAAAACGTAATTCGCATCGCTGCCATCTTGAATGACGTCAGGTCCTGCAACAGCGGTCGCGGTGCGTATATTTCTATGCGAAGTTTGAAGCGTTTAGGAGATCACTATTGAAATGTCTTTCATGAACGCACTTTATTTTAATATGCCAAAGCGTTGTTTTAAATGTTGTCTTGTGCCAAAATATAATGACACCAACGGAAATGCCTCCCCACAACTATTTTTTTAATTGCCCGAAACAGGATAATATGGGTGAAGACAGAAGTGCAAGCGAAATGAAACTTTGTCTATGCGATCAAACGTGTGCATTTTTGAACGTTCACTCTGTCTATATTCATTTTACCAATTCTGGAAACTAAATTAAACTTAATTGTATCTTAATTGTGCAGAAACTAGGCCAAAACAAAGCGCCGCCAGTAGTAGCATTGATGCGATTGACATATGGGCTTAATATTGTTCGGTAAAGTTTTTTCATTGATTGAAAAACTGCTAGGAAATTTAATGCATGCACAAATCAGTAATCAGAGTACGAGGGTAATGTGCTGGACATATGTCACGAAAAATCTTTTCCATATCAGGCAATATGCCATGTTTGAAAAAGTTCGCTAAGCAACTTTCAATTATGATTAAAAGACTGAACCCACTGAACCTATCGCTGCTTACTTTTCAAGATTAGATGTCCTAACTTTTATTAATCGCAAGCAGTAATTTTCACCGGTCAATTTCAATTTTCGAAGGTCAGCGTGAACGATGGATGCGTGAATGGCTACTTGTGCACATAAAAACAATTTATTAAACCAAAGTAGTTGTAGACGGGAATATTTATTTCTTTGCATTACCTTCACAATTTAACACATTAGATTCACGTTTCAACATACCGCGTCTGCGTCGAGATCAGCTAATATGCCAAATACACCAATATTACACCACACAACATTAGAATCTAGGATCACGATCGCACTTGCTTGCTGCGACACAGGTTGAATTTTGAAGTTCCTCGTTATATTCGGTAATCAAGGGTTTTTTAATCCCCCTTTGTCTCAATAGCCCAATATATATTTCCCCAAAAGGAAGTTCTTGGAAATCATATCAAAACTCATAACTGCACCATAAGGTTATGCCACTACAAACAAAAGATTTTCACGTTCATTGTATTTTTTATTTAGGCCTTTAAGGCCTGATTACACGATACATTAACACGTACGGGTTAATGTACATTTGCGTGAATGGTTTCTGCTCAACTTGTTCGTTAGTGCATGAACCAAATAGAACAGGATCTATTTTCTGTTCACGCATTCATTCATTTGTACATTTTGGTGTGGTTACACGGGGAATTTTCGCGTTCATGCATATACACATTAACTCGTACGGGTTAATGTATCGTGTAACCAGGCCTTAATCCGAATCCTTGAAAACATCCCAAATGATACATTAATGATATAATGTGCCTGAAAATAGAGAGATGTCGACACATATTGGAGCAGTAATTCAAAGTAAACAAATGGATAAAGTAGATGCCCATAATACATCTTATTTTTGTGGTCCCGAACTTGACGTGCGCAATCCCTGCACGAAATGCTCACTATAGTCTATAGCGAAGACAAGTAGGTATACCTACTTGTCTTCGCCATCCATCAAAATATGTGCTTCCACGACATATTAGTTTATGCTCGGGGCATACCCGAGCACGAACAACATTTTATCGAGCTTAACCTGCACATAGCCGATGGCATCATCGTCGTGTTCCTCACGAACGACCCTAACACCAAAACATTCATCATCGCCATATTATGAATATTACAAAATTCAAATGAACATTCATTTTCAAACATTGACATGCTTTCACCTCGCCATCTTAACTCTTTGGATTTCCGTTTGAATCATGTTTTCTTCGAAGATTGAACGAAGTTACATTTAAACACGGTGTTGATACGTATGAAAACATTGCTAATGTTGAGATTTTCGGAAGATTTCTTGCCTCAGCTTTGACAAACTCAGACTCCATACCTTCTAAAGAAATCATATATGTTCGCAGCCTTCCTTAACCACACCAAAGATATCTAAATCCGACAACAAATGTTGAAAACAACGTCCACAGGTACAGTACGTTCCACCGTTGCCTCTCCATTGCAGGAGCTGACGTCACTTTCAGCCGGCCAATCACAATACGTTTTAGAGTGGGCGTGTTTTCTGGGCATTTCTTTTTCTTATTTCTCGAAAAATACATTAAATAAATGCATAGTTTTCATCGCTAAGGTGTTTTAGTATAATTAACAATTTTTTAAGTAGCATTTCAAGGAGATTTAAAAAATTGTCCAGAGGTCTATTGCTTACGTCGACTCGATATAGCAAATAGTGCGATAGTGCTTCCACCTGGATGGACGCTTAGCACTCATAAATGAGCGACGTCATCGGAAATAGACGTGAGGTTAACACCTTAACATAGAGGCGAAAGATTTCATCATGGATGACATTCTACAATCTAAACGTAAGCTTATTATTATAATTTTCAGTTAAATATTGCTGTCGGATTTTATTTTTACAAATCATCATTCAAATTTGTGACGTTGTACAGGAAATTTACTGTTTGTCTTGACTATAATAACTCAAGCAGTGAACCACGTGCTTCATTCCGTTGGCTTTACACTCTCTGAAAGAGCAGATTTAGGATTCTTACCCAAAATGCACGGCGAAGCCATAAGAAACAACGAAATGTAATTCTACAACATTGTTTTAATGATATCGTTCAGTAATCATCTAGGTTAATCCTTTACGTGACCATGATGCGTCGTTTGCGATCTAAATTACTGGAAAATATTTGTGAAAAATAGGATGAATCAGTCCGTTGTATCCCACTTCACTAAAAATATCCCACGCATTCAGTGGCACGATGAAATTTTTGTGGTATACCGGTCGTATCAATTATGAAGAATTACCTATAATACATCTACCTGTGCATAATATCAAGGAAAATGGCAGAAAACCTAAAAATAGTTTATTTCCCTCTTCAAAGTTTTGTATTGCAGATTATTGCAAGCGATTGAAGTTAAAAAATGAATTTCGTGAATTAGCACAGTAATTAGAAAAGCATTCAGGGACCCAGGAGTATTTAAATGCTCGTTGCATAGTGATGCCATCCATATGGAGGGATTGATTCAAATTTGCATGACAGTAATGGTATAAATGACTGAGCACATATTTCCATTCATCCACATCGGTACTGGTTAAATGCTAATATAATAAGTAAGGACAATACAATATGTGTGATTATACATTATTTTTGAAAGTGAGAAATATTTATGAAAGCTAAAATATTGGACAATATTGGTAATTCTAAAACATGTTAGTGGACAATCTTGTTTTCCAGTGATGGACCCGCGAAGCTTGTTCATTGAATATGAAGGTGGAGACTTCCTAGCAGTAACAGAGTTCCCGAGAATTCATGATTTAACAGATTCTTTCCAGGTGAGCATTATCATGCTAAGCCCACACTAAGTCCATAACGGAGTCCTATCTGCCAATCACTTGCTGGTAATTTGTTCTGAAAGTGCACCATTAACCTTTTCAACTCTGGTGTTGAGTGACACTCGACCCTGCCTAGCTCACTAATATCAGATTAATACATTATTACCTCCTTCGTACTCATTCTAAAAAAGTCAAATGTGTCAAATAAACTCTTTCATAAGAGTGGCATTGAATTTCATTTTTTCCCATCCTTAATTCTAGGGGAATTTAAAAGTTAGATTCCGAGTGTACTACTGGAAACAAGGCTGAAAAAAAATCTGAATACAAAGGGTTAGGAATTCTATTTATTTCTTTGGTGGTTTTGCTTGGTTTGGTTATTAAAACATTTTAAAAACCATCAACTCAGACAAGAACCTGTGTACTAATATATGTGGGTCCTTAATGATTTTCAAACCATACAGTACCTAAACATATCCAGGGTATGTTGATATGAGCTTTAAACAGTGTCTTTGAATTGGTGCACCCACATCATGATGTGACTCAGTGTTACACCCTACATTGCAAGCACCCATGGATAACAATTATTACCCCTCAGCGTGAAGTGATACAAATCAAGACATGGGCACACAATATTTTCTAGTTCATGCTAGGGATACGGACTACAGGATTTTACGTTTATTGTAATTTTTCCTTCCACTTTTTACCATGGAACTGGTCAATAACAACAGAATTAAGGGGTTTTCTTTTATAGCCATCAATTTCCCTTTTATTTTTCAATTTCAATCATACATATAAATATCAGTTTCTTCTCCCAAAATCACTGTTCCTGGATGCAGGATCACATTTATCCCTGGGTAATGTTTTTTATCATCTATTACCACTTACTTAGATTCGATGAGCTCTAGGTTTTACGTAATCAAATAGGTGATGAATGATTTCGAAACAAGGATTTGTGTTCCATCAGCTATACATATCAGTATTATTGCTAAATGTCTTAATGCCTGGGCATCACGATGAGGCCAAAACTATTAACGCATATTAACTGCCAATGTCTCAAGCCAGTTTGAATTAGTAGCACACAGACCTGGTTTTGTGCTTGCATGGCCGTTTGACATACACATATACATAGCCATATCTTCTGAAGTTCAAGGTATGGATTTCTTAGCTATCTCATCATCCTGAGACGATTCTTTACCTGGAGGAGATGCATCATGAAATGCATATAGATATAATATCCACATAGGAACAGAGTATAATCTAGGCCTTTCATGCCAGCCAGTAACTTTTTTGCATGGTAGAACTAAGTCTAGGTCCTGATAATAACCTATTCAAATTTACCTCAGTATCATTTCTGGTACCTCAGGGTTCTTTCTTCTATTGGCTCTATACACAGATTATCAGTTAAACCTTCGATTAGATGGTTTTATTTAGCCTTGTACTGAAAGAGGTAGTGCATTGGACTAAAATATGGTGTTCACAGTCATCGGCAACAGCTTAGACCCCATGGGCTTACTTATACTTCAGTGTTTCTTTTTCCTTATTGCCAAAAATTTAATGGACATGACGGAATGGAACAGTCGGAACAAAACTTTTTTAAAGTAAATACTGAACTGGATTCCTTAATGTCAGCGGGAATACTCTTCCTAAAACCTGGCCCCAGTGATACAGAAAGATTTTTGATAAGCAGTGGTCCTGTGTAGTTTAGCAGTAATTTTTTTATCTTTAGTTTTTTACACAGTTAATGAGTGGGAGTGCCATATCAAAACCATGAAAACGTTATAAACATTCAATTTTCCACAATATTGTTCTGTGAGTTGGCAGTACTGTTACCAATGCTTTAAATAAAGCCCAACAGGTAAAAGCATAAGCAGGAAGGCAAAACCTGCAACAATACAAGTTAACAATGGCTGATCCGCTTGCAACATGCAACCGCGAAGAACAAAGACCTTATTATGTTTTAAAGGAACAAAACTAATTGAAATCCATCAAAGAATGAAAGTCCAGTATGGCGAGGCGCATTTATCACTGCAGCTAGTGTATGAGTAGAGTAAGAAGTTCAGAAACTGGGTGACATCTGCGGCAGATGCTCCCTTCCTAGAACAGGCACACCACATTTTGACACCAGTTTGTTACAGCAACTGATTACTTTGTAATTGGCAAACCTAGTGTGAAATTGGATGAAATTGCTTCAAATATGGACATAAGTCATAGCTCAGTAAATCATTTTCTTCATGCTTTCTTCAGCTTCACAAAGTGTTTACAAGGTGTGTGCCATGGTGTCATACTGCCTGGACAAAATTTGCAACCATTACTGGACATCAATTTGATACTGTTTAACATCCACCAGACCGCATTCTAAGTGATTACCACATGTTTGGCCCAGTCAGAGAGGTGATGGGAGGAAAGAAATTTTTAATTTGGGTAAATAGGTGTACCAGACAGTGCATGAGTGGCTGCACTCACAACTGAATGAAATTTTTTCAAGATGAATCGTTGCAAAGCCTGTGTGCTGTAGAAAATGTGTTTAACATCAGGAAGACTATATTGAAAATTGACACACTAACATTTCACTTTTGTCCAATAAATCACATGCAAATATATTTACGGTTTTCAGCTGACTCCCCCTCATTTATATGTAATTAATTTGGTGGAAGCTTGCAATTGATGATAGGAAGAATAGAGGAAACCTGTTTTATTTACGTGCCAATAACCAACTGTTTGATGTCAGTTCTCTTTTGAACAAAAGTTTTGATGTAACAGAACAGATACTTTTATATTTACTTGAAGACATTGTATTTCCTCTTATACTAGAGATACATAGATAGATAAACGTCTTTATTGGGGTGAGATTGACACTCAAAAGTCCCTTCTTCCATAAAACCCCTCGTCAATACATGAAATATATTATATATATGCATATAAACGTTGTTCTTAATACTCAAAAAATATATAAAATTATAATAGAAAAATAATTAAAATTACAATGAGAAAAAAAATAAGTAACAAAATATACAATGAAGAAAAAAAATTAATATAGTTATACAATATGGAAAATATGAATATAAGGTTTCGATTGGGAAAACCATATAAAATCGACAAGATGGAAATGGAATTATTAAAGTTCGGTGTAAAAGATATGTACAGTTGTGGGAAAAAACATGAGGATATTAGCTGATTTCCATCACGGTAAAAAAAACCCACTGCAGGAAAACACCCACATATGAAGGGGGGTGTGAAAAACCTGTGAAAACCCTACTGAAAGAAGGTGATTAAGATTAAGTGCAAAAATAGTTTAATAAATGTCAGTTGAAAATGTGGTGAAATAATCTTGGGTGCATTTGTATTTGGCCAGTATGATATGTGTCACTCTGCTGGGAAATCATACTATATGATAAGTGTCTCCCTGTTGAGCTTGGAGGAGAATTTTATGTAATGACTTTTGGAAATTAGTGAGCGATGGTGAATTTGTTATGGTACAATCAAGGTTATTCCATTCAAGGCAAGCAGTTAGTGTATATGATTTATTGAATATGATGGTTCGGTGGTCAGGTATCACAAGTTTCTAATTCCCACGTGTGTTGGATCCATCTACTGTGCTGAGTTTTTGAAAATCGTCTTTAAGGTATTTCGGCATTTTGGTGTGTAAAACTTGGTACAGTAATGAGAGAGGATGAAAAAGATGTCGAGAACTGGGTTTCGAGGAGGAGAGACTATTTATGAAATTTGTAGTGGGATCAGATATTTGTAGACTGAAGATGAATCGGATACAGGAATTGAAAGAGCGTTGAAGTTTTAATAAAAGTTCCTGAGATATATCTTGATACACTACATCAGCGTAGTCAAAGTGGGGTTAGAATTAAGGCAGAAACTTGATGTTTTTTTAGAGAGGTAGGGATGAAGTGTCTCAATCTGAGAAGAGGGAATAATGACTTATTGACTGTTCTGCATATCTTAGTTACATGAGATGACCGGGATAGACTTTCATCCATGATTACTCCTATGTTCTTAACCTCCTCACAATAAGGTATTGGCTCATTTGCCATACTTAATTGAGGTAATTCATCTTTTTTAATAGCTTTCAGTATCCTTGGGTTCCAATAATGATTGCTTGCGATTTTCCAGGATTTATACTTTAAAAGTTTGTTTGACTCCAACTATTGATAAATTCAAGGTCATCATTTTTGAGTCTCAGGTTGTTACACAAGTTATCAACATTCAAATGTAAATATATTTGGAGGTCATCCGCATATAGATGATGCTTGCAATTTCTGAGCACTGATGGGCAATCGTTAATGTAAAGAGAAAATGGCAAAGGTCCTAAGATAGAGCCTTGAGGGGCACCTCTATTTGTTTCCACCCACGAGGAGCATGAATCATTACTAATAACTTTCTGTTTTCGACCCGTTAGGTATGAAGTAATCCAGTGAATTGTAGATGAGGAGAAACCCATGCAACTCATTTTTGCTGCAAGGATGTAACTGTCTAGTGAATCAAAAGCCTTACTGAAATCTAGCAAAATAAGTATTGTTACTTCCTTCTTATCCATGGATATTCTTAAGTTGTCTGATATTTTGACTAGTGCAGAAGTGGTACTGTGTCCATGTTCAAAGCCATTATGAAGCTGGTCAAGTATGTTATTGCAGTATAAAAAATTGTTCAATTGTTCACACACAATTTTTTCAAGAACTTTGGAGAGGATCGGAAGAAAGGAAGTAGGGTGGAAATCTTTATCGAGAGTTACTCTTTTTGGGAATTGGTCTGATTAGAGCCCTGACATGGAAAATGGTTTAAAAAAGAGAGGAGTTAAAGATGTTGGTGATGTATGGGAGGATTATAGGGAGCAGCTTTCTTATGAATTCAAGTGGTATTCCATTTGAGCCTTGTACCTTAGATTTTAGTTTCTTGAAAGAAGAAAGTACTTTGAGATTACTCTACTCTTGAAAGATGAACGGGTGACTGGGATGAATTTGAAAACTTTTTCGCGAGAGAGCATTCGAGAATTTTCTTAGCGGTACCTTTTTTCGGCTTGCTCTTTTACCTCCTTTATAATACGACTGGGGGGCTGAGAACATTTTTCATTCAGTGAGTCAAGGCATAAGCCTGGTGGCAGGACACTAATTTTAGATTTACCTATACCATGGACTTGAGTTTGTTTCATAGCATCGCTGGTGAGTTTTTAAATGTTGTTACTGAGTGAAAGAATTTAAGTTTGGCATTTCTTATTAGTGGTTTCGGATTATTTCTGAGAAGTTTATATTTGTGAAATGCTTCGACACCCTGAGTTTCCTTAAATGATATAAAAGCTGAGTCTCGTTTCGCCATTGAGTTTTTTAATTTCTGTATTCAGCCATGGTACACTTGGTTTGGATAACCAAATTATTTTGTTTGGAGCAAATTTGTCTAAGAGATACATTATTAGTGAATTTAAGATATCCACTTTATCATCTACTGTTTCTGTGAATTCAATGGAGGGCCATAGAAGTGTATAAGCTACGTTGAGTAATACAATACTATTTTTTGTAAAACAATTATAATTAAGATCTCAATTTCAGCATCATTACAACCTGTAAGATGATTGTATGTGGCACAATCATTCATATGTGTTACAATTTGTTAATGGATTGTTATTAGTAACTAAATTACAAGCATAGCACAAGTTGTAAATTACTTGAATTTGGCCCTGTAATACAATGGTATTAGAAGACATTTGAGACTGTAAAACCATTGTAATATGATTCTATGGCATTTGTATTGCATGTACATATTGTATTACAGTTCTAATACAAATAACCCTTCTAAATAATTTAATTGTAAAACTACAGCAATACAGCAACACTACTAAATCTGTTCGGTCTGGGATGTAATTCTAGCATTATACTTTAGCTTCTCCCAGACAGCACAGATTTGGTATTATTACCGTTACACAATTGTATTACAATCATATTACAAAAGAGGGCTATTTGTATTATAATTGTATTACAGTTGTAATACTGTGTCAAATTTCCTCTAATACCATTGTATTACAGCTGTATTACGGAGGCAAAATACAAGGGATTTACAAATTGTATTACGTTTGTAACTTAGATCCAATTTACAATCATTTTACGAATTGTATAATGGTTGTATACGTTGTATATTAGTGACAAAATACAATCGTTTTACGAATTGTATTATTGTTGTAATTTAGATCTCAATTACAATTGTTTTACAAAAACAATATTTCATATTACCCCTGTAATTGTGTAGGAAATACGGGATTTTCGAGTAAAAATAAAAGTAATTGCTCTGTAACATTAAATTTCTTTTATTCACAAGAGAACTGTGGTCAAACATAGTTATTGTTACGTACAACAAAACGGGTATCTCCTCAATGCCTCTCACTATCGTGAACTTCCACCAAATAAATAAAATACATAGCAACCGTATACAAAACTATCTATATTCAAAAATATCTACGATATTCTCAACGAAATAATTTCATTAACGAACTCGCTGGTAAATATACAAGTGTTACACACAACATTTATCTTTATAACCCAGGCATTTTTTAAAGATGCGTATCTTCAGTATGTAACGTACGTGAATTCAGTTATGCCGTGAAGGAATGAAGGCGTGAAAACTATATGTGGAACGCTCATGCACATTTACTGGATTCGCATTTCAAGGGTGAACAATTCGTAGGTCTGGTCACACATTGCATAAACTGTTCAAGTTCATGTACTAAAGCATGCCTCATCCGCCCCATTAAAATATCATCGTGAAACCATACGTAACAACTTCTATGAATGAATGGGTGCTCGTCAATGCAATAGAACCAGTTATAATTTCGTCCATCCACACGAACATGGAATCACATGGGTTCATGCATAGTGTAACCAGGCCCTATAAATCATGGCTGAACTTTTTGCTAACTACGCTCCACGTAAATCGAGGCTATTATAAATTATTACGCACAGAGGCATTAGGGAAAAATACATAATACTCTTACCAAGATCTAAAAAGTAAAAATTATGTTCAAAAGCATTTACACTTGCCATTACGTCTCACAAACATTATAACTCGTTTAGGACTTAACGTACGCACACTATTAAAAGCTTACTAACGTTGCTGTGGGTCGGCGGATTCATAATAAACAAACTTAAATTAGCGATACTAGCGGTGTCCTGCGCTAAAGAATCACACCAAGCTTTTGAATGCACGTGAACAATACTTTTGTACTATTTTCTTTATTACAATTGTAATACAATGGTTATACAATCAGGGGTAGTCGCAGAGAGGAAGTGGTCATCACACGATTAAGAATCGGGCATTGCGCCCTGACCCACTCGTACCTCTTTACAGAAGAGAAAATTCCTCCGCGATGTGATGACTGTGACTGCCCTCTCAGTGTGCGACATATCCTGACGGAGTGTGACAAATACCGGGACACACGTAACAGGCTAGGCATCAGCGGCGACCTAGAACACGTTCTAGGCTACGATGCTGATCGCCTGTGCCATGTTATTAACTTTTTAAAAGAAACAAACCTCATTAGTAAAATCTAATCTATTTTCATAAACTGGACCTTTTATACTGCCTCTGATTTTTATTCTATATTTATATTTCTACATATTTATATGTATGCATATTTATTGTTATAAATTAGATTGTGCGTGGTGCAAAATGACCATAGTTGTCGACGCACCCTATAAACCCAAATCTACTACTACTTTGGTTATACAAATTTGTATAATCTTGGCATTTTAATGCTGTTTTACAATCATATTACCATTGGCCACATAGGCACCTTCATATGCGCGCGCACATGACGTTTGTATTATTTTTCGTGTTACAATTGTAATACAATGGTCATACAAATTTGTATGTTCTTGGTATTTTAATGCTGTTTTACAATCATTTTACCATTGGCCACATGGGTACCTTCATATGCGCGTGCACAATACTTTTGTATTATTTTTCATGTTACAATTGAAATACAATGGTTATACAAATTTGTATATTCCTTGTATTTTTGATGCTGTAATACAATAGTATTATGATTGCTCTGTATGAAATGTCCTGTAATACAATTGTATTACAAATGTTTTTACGAAAACTATACAACTTGTAACTGTACAAGAGAATTACAAGTTGTATACCAGTGGCTGTGCTGTCTGGGTTGTAGTATAAAAAGCTACAGTTATATTGAATTTAAAAAATTGACTCTCATTTCAGAGTTTCAAAGATGTAATCTAATTATTATCCCTCTACTTCACTGTATACTCTTAATAGTAACAATCTTATGGCAAAAATAGTTTCACTCAAGTTTCAGTCGAGTCACCAGTTACATTGCAAGGTTTTACAAATTTTTATCACAACTTTATAAGATTTCAAATAAATAAAAACTGCTGCCTTCAAAGGTCAAATACATATAGGCTTTCTTTAATTTATATTTTAATTTACAATGTTGTCACCTAACAGTATAAAGCACACCATTTTGAGTCATCTAAAGTCCCAAAACTCCTTTTTTTAAGAATAGTTAGCATACGTTTATTGAAGGTGACAAAATATTTATTTTTAGATTAATAAACAAAGAAATCAACATTCCATCTAATGCATTCAACTGCTCCAAAATTGGTTTCATTACTTGGAAGATTCTGAATCAGTTGTCTCAACGTTCTATCAACAATGTCTCAATGGAGAATAGCTCCTAATTATAAAGTTGAGTAAAGGCGTGTGTTCTCAGTGACTCTTATGTAAAATGCAATAAGCTATTTGTGAAAGCAGCATTTGGAAAATAAGACCATTTGAAAATTCGCATAAATAAATTATGAATATGCAACAAGTAAACGAGAAACTTGTATTGAACGGCAACCATTGGCCATGTTCACAAATTTTCTTCAATTTTGAATGGTGACTAGCTGTCACTAAATAAGGCATATAATTTAGTTTAAAAGACGGAACTGCACTGGAATTCCAGTCTTCGAAATTGCTGTCTTTCTACCATAAATTATGCTGTAATACCTATCAAAACTGTCAATATCCTGGTAAAATGTCCAAATATTCCATATATCTATTGCTGCATGAACCCATACCTTTTATCTCAGAATTTATGTCTTATTGATTTTTATATCGGTAATGAAATGGCTATTTTTGGGGAAATTTTGTTTCTTGGGATTAAGGTTTTAAACTGAGTACAATTTAAAAAAACAATGAGAACTAGTGAAGTTTGCTACTCAACACCATATAATGTTTCTTTGTGATGTCTGTAGTTCATTCATATAATTCAGAGAACATTATATACACAAAGCAGAAATTACATTTTAATTTCCTCTCATATTAAATTATTCTTCCTGGTTAATTTGCAGGGAATTATGGAAGCAGAGTCTGACACCGAGAAAGAAGAAGCTAAAGCGAAATATTTGATTGCCCTGGATAAGTTAATGAAGACGCAGGACATACTGCTTAAACAGATTGAGATGCTTATGAAACTAAAATATAGAAAGCATGAAAGATTCCTCAGTATCTGGCTCAGACATAGTTTGAGGTATTGAAATTAAATACTGGAAAAATCATTGAAGGTAAATGGTTATAGTTTTAGCATACCAGCCAGTATTCTTCAATTCTCAAATTATGCTATCGCAAAATGCATTATTTCACTTGTTTAAAATGTAATTATAGAGTTTGTCCTTTTTTCATACTCAGCAGACTGTTTTCACACAAATGTAGTTTTGGAACACATGCAAAAACCACTTCTTTTCATTTATCTCTTGCTCCGTAACACTGAAATCCACAATTGAAATGCAAATGCTAATTTTTTCACTTCAATTAGTAACATTATGGTTGAAACTGTTATTCCAATTTCCCTGGAATTAAAAATCCTGTTCTAAATATTGTTTTCATTCTATTGTCATTTACGAGTACACAACTATATTTATTTTTTTTCTTTCTATCAGCATCCAATGAATCTACCACATGCTCCCTCCATTCTTGACATCTTTGAAGTAGGAGATGACCCAAAATATCTCTCAGCTAAACCAATTCCGCTTTCCATCATTTAGTTTGTGACTTCAATTTGAAATCCTAAGTCACAATCTTTTCTCTCTTAAGATCCCAAAAGATGGTTAAAATATGCACCCTAATGGGAACCACTTTATTTCTGTTTGATACAAGAAATATTTAAATATAAGACAAATTACTATTATTTCAACAATTCGCCAGATTATTTCATTAGTTAATATTTTTTTTCCGAACAGTATTATGATGATTAAGTACTATAATATAAAATGGGCAAATATTCTTTATCATACAGGGAGGCAGGTTTTCCTATAAGCAGATGCTGTCGTTGTGGAAAAGCACAGAGCATGTTATGAATTGATCAGCAAAATTGCCTGGCA
This sequence comes from Platycnemis pennipes, assembly GCA_933228895.1. Taxonomy (NCBI): domain Eukaryota; kingdom Metazoa; phylum Arthropoda; class Insecta; order Odonata; family Platycnemididae; genus Platycnemis; species Platycnemis pennipes. The sequence goes on from OW121846.1 coordinate 31,522,147, forward strand.
TTTTTCGCACAAATTTCACCTTATACATATGAAAGCTATCGATGATACATTCATTTATTTTTTTTAAATATATGCACATATCTTTTGTTATGTCTATATCTCTTATTCTCACCCAGCATTTTTCACAAATATCAGCAAGTGAACTGGTGTAGAAACAATTATTAGTTATTAACCCTTCCGCACGGTTCGCCATACACTGCATGGCTTCGGTGGTCAGCCCCATATGCGGTTCTCGGTGTGTGGTACGGTGCGTTACACTCCTTCGGTTAGAATTTTTTTTTCTTTTCTTCTCAGCACTTTTTGAAGGGCAAGTGTTATCGTTGGCCTCTGAGAAGATGCCTCTTGGTTATCATTGCCTTCTGCTACATGAAAAGGCACTCTAGGAAAAAAAAACAATATCTATCCCATCGCCATTGGTAGTCAACCTTGGACTCCTTCGTCATCTCAAAGAGATCTCTTATTCTGCTTGTCTTGTGTTTATGCCGGGCATCTGGATTCTATCTCTCATTATCGCATCCAGTCATATTAGGGGATCTTCGTAAACACTTCTCTCTGAGCATTCATGCTTCGTTCGTTCTTTATATTTTTTATTTTGACTCACAGAGACGTTGGCCACAAAGCCTCATGCCTCACTTCCCAACTGACTCAGTTGGTAGATTACTTTCGTGTGGAGAAGAAGGGCAGGAAGCCGGATACAAATTTACAAATGGACTCTAAAAGGAATAAATCATTTTTGAGTGATGAAGAAATACAAGATATGGTTGAAAATTTGGGTGAAGAAGATGTAGTGCTTCTTGATTCAGGTAGTGAGTGCTCAAGTGAAGAAGAAGGTGATTACTCAGTGAATACCCTTCCCCAAGTTTGCGATAGCGAAGACGAAAGTGACGGTGATACTCCAAGTAGGGCAGATGGTCTTTCTTCCTCTTGGGTCTGGGATGATTTTGATGAATGCAACATTCCAAAAAAAATTCCTTTCATTGGGAAATGTGGTCCAACAGTGCTTGTTGATAATATAGTTGAGTCTTTCACAAATATTTTTGATGATGAAATAATCGAAAAAATCATTTTCGAGACGAACAGGTATGCAAATAATTATTTAGCAAATAATCCACTATCCCTTCGATCACGACTGAACAAATGGAAACCTGTTGATACTGGGGAGATGTATGTGTACTTAGGGTTGATAATGTTGATGGGAATAGTTCAAAAACCCACAATTTGTTCATATTTTTCACGAAACCCACTTCTGGAAACAGAAATTTTCTCCAAAACTATGTCCCAGGACAGATTCGAATGCATCTCACAGTTTTTACATTTTGTTGATAATGATAATATCCGACATTATAATGGCAACAAAAACTTTTCAAAATTCAACCTATCACAGATTACTTGAAGGATAAATTTGAAAAAATGTATTTACCAAAGGAAAATATTGCTGTTGATGAATCTCTCACTCTATGGAAGGGGCGTCTATCATACAAGCAATATATTCCTTTGAAGTCTTCTAAATTTGGTATAAAAACCTTTGAGCTTTGCGAATCTGATACCGGCTACTTATGGAGTTTTGTTGTTTACTCAGGAGCTGATTCAACATTTTCAATTACAGAAACTCCTGATGGGCTCAAGACTTCAGCAATAGTGATAAAAATTATTAGAACATCTTTTTGAAAAAGGCTATTCATCATGGTTAGACAATTATTATAATTCACCAGCTTTGGCTAAATATTTATTGGATCATGGTACAAATGTTGCTGGAACTTTACGATTATCTCGAAAAAACGTTCCAAAAGAGGTAAAGTTAGCAAAGTTGAAGAAAGGAGAACACATAGCGAAAGTTTGCGAAAGAATAATGGTTATGAAGTGGAAAGACAAAAAACCGGTTTCATTTATTTCAACCTTCCATTGCAATAATTTTCGTGAAAAGAATGTAAAAACTAAACCAGTGTGTATTGTAGAATACAACAGCGTAATGGGTGGTGTTGACCTAAAAGACCAAAAGCTTCAGCCATATTTACTAGAACGCAAAAAGACTAAGAAATGGTATATAAAACTATTTAGAAGGTTATTGAATGTTTCCGTTCACAACTCATTAGTAATATTCAATAGCGGTCAAAATAAGGTAGATCATCTAAACTTTCGTCTTCAGCTAATCCAGCAGCTCTTTGAAAAATACAGAGCTAGCTCAAATTCATCGACAGCTAGGAGACCTCCCACAAATCCGTCGCCACGCCGGTTAGTCGAGAGACATTTCATTGAAAAAATACTGCCTACCGCGAAGAAGTCCAGGCCTCAGAGAAGATGCCAAGTGTGCTCAGCTAGAGGCAAAAGGAAGGAAACAGTGTACTGGTGCCCTGACTGCAATGCTGGCTTATGTTTAGAGGAATGCTTCAAAATTTATCACACCAAAGTTAACTTTTAGGACTCAAGTTTGCAAATTCTAAGTGAATAAACACCAAATTATACGGATAGATGTAAGTAAAATTTTTACTACATAAATTAAACATTTTAGTATATTACACTAAATTTTTACATTATTATAATTAAAACTAACAAAGATAAAAATAAATGTTTGCAAAGGTGCACAAAATGAGATTTTTCGCAAATTTAAATACCGCGAGTAGGGCCTGGCTATTTAAATACACTGACCGGCTCGAAGGGTTAATAACGTGCATATTGTGTAAAATCCAATTCTACATACACAGTCAGTTTTTTCAGCTCACACCTCCTACTTCATTCCCATCACTATCACCATTTTCTACTTCCAATACTATTTAATGATATTTCTTAAACACTGATAAATTTTTTGTTAAGACAATCACCAATTTTATAGCAGCATTTCATACAAAGCCATTTATACCTTTATCTTGAGGATTCATTTAACCTGTTTTATATCTACAACTAGTATTCTATCAAATATCTCTTTCTCCCAGTAGCCTATTGCCTTTCTCATTTCTAAAGGGTCTGAAAGACATTTCATGTCTCATGCATTACATATTTCTATACAAATTTTAACCTGAGCATGCCAAATTTCCCTTCATCTCACCACGTGAGCTTTTATATTGCTTGAAAAATTATACCTTTTTACACCTTTTTCATGTTCAGGAACACCCCCATGGTAAGTAAACATGGGATGCCATTCTGAATCGGGGTCACCATTTCACAGACTGATTCAAGGTGGGGTACTAATTACCCAGCTCTGAGTCATAATAATTAAACCCATACCTTCCGGCTAGAACCGTTAAGATTAGAAAAAAAAATTCTGGTTACCAAGGGCAAGCTGGCCTACAATCTTCTGGGACAGTTTTGGCCAGATTCAAGGCTAACTTTACACCTTTCATCATGGCCAGCAAATAACTGATATTAATGTATTAAATTATACATTTGTGTGCAATTTATTTCACTGCTTGGAAACTTTGCATATTAGGCCGGATTTATGTTAATTATTAGAATACTTTTGGATGAAATGTGTTATTTTTTACACTTGGTAATATTTCAGAACTGACAGAATAACAATTGTCAATAATATGACATAGTAAAAATTTTGGGTTTAAATTACACAATATTCTGAAAGTTGTTGAAAAGCCATACTGGTACTGCTGTCTTTTATAAATTTTCAGAACATTTAGCTTACTAACCTAAGGGATATTGGCATATTCTCGGCAGTGTCTTGATGGAAAATAGGAACAATAACTCCTATTAATAGCAGAGTATAGGCACACATTCTAAGCAACTGTCAGTAGAGAATATGGAGACTCCAGAATTTGAGAAACTATATTTTCCAAAAAGGAGGAACAATTTTAATGCAGTTAGGTAATAGAGGTAATAATTATTTTTCTTTGACTATATACTATTCATGCTGACAACCGTGCGGCCAGAATGTCTCACTCAAATTTCAGTCATGTCACCATTTCAAAGGCAGTGCATTAATTATTTCTTAAAAACTCAAAACCTTATATAAGTATGTATGTTTTGTAAAAGTTCTAAAGGCATTGTTCGTTTTTATTAATTTGAAATTCAAAGTTTAGGTATTGGTAGATATGAGAACAACAATAACACAATACTTGGTCATTGCACTTAAAGTGCTGAAAACACTTTCATTTCAATTATAATTTAGTAAAAGTTAATTTAGGTAAAAGAAACACTTCATTCACTTAAATACATGCAGATGTGAACATTTCATCAGAAACATTACTCGGCATTAAATTTGACCCTTCTGTTGTATAAAAATGAAACCTAAAATATGATAAAAAAATCTCTGGAAAGATTGCTACCTCTTGTTGTATTATAATAAAACATTACGACCAACTTATGACACTGTTCAACATAAACATATTGGTATAATTTTTTCATCATTACTAACATTTGCTTAAAATTATATTTCACTATGCATACTGCTGAATGAATTAATAGTTTGAGACCTGGTTTTTATTTAAGGCCCTTTCAAATTTTTTTTAGGGAGAAGTATAAAACCACCAGACAAGGGAAAAAAATGAAGAGATTGAACAAGAAGACAGTAATAGATGTGAATAACCCTAATGTTTATCTTTGGAACAAAATAAATTAATTAATAAATTTTGAATTTATATTAGCGCTGATAACCCCGTACTAGTTTATATTTCTTTTGTCAAGATGTCGGATACCCTCATATGCTAGCTAAAGGTGCCATTTCTATATTGACATTGAATAGAAAGAAATAGGGTTTGCTGGAAGTAAACTAATCCTGTTCGCTGAATTTTCTGATTCCCAAATCCTGTTTTCACTCCATATTTTTATCACGTCATTATATTCCTAGGGCTAGGGAAGAGTACTGTGATCTAACTCATGGGGAAATAGGAATATTTTTTGAGATAGCTTTTCCTCCGAGATTAATAAAAAATGGAGTAGAAGTTCAACATATTACGGAACCGCCCGGAACTCAACTATATATGCCTGGATTTCCACTACATATCCCATTTGATGAACCTGCTTTCCAAGCAGACATGTTTTATTGTAACTAATAATTCAACTATTGTTTTATCTTGTTATTCGGCAGAGTTGGCAAAGGTACTAGTAACACTCTTAGTAGCTCATTGCATAATTCTATAGACTATGATTACTGTAGGAAATTAAGTAGATTCGCATAACTTGTCGATGTACAGACTGCTGACAAAAAAAATTCCAATCAATTCTATTGATCTTGTTTTAATTTAGAAAATACCTCATCCATATCTGGGACACTGTACAATATAAGCCCGAGACAATACCATACATCAAATATGTTTTAAGTAGGAATGGATAAAACTTACACTTCCATTTATTGACATATCAATTGAAATCAATTTTTAAAGCAGAAGGTTGACTCCCCACTCACCACTGAGAATGATGTGAAACATATGCATTGAATTGACAGCTCATTCCTCTCCTTTCATAACACGTTACTCCTTCCAGTGTAAAGAAACAACTCTTTCCCAACTTTGCAAGCAGGGATCCTTTTGTTTTTCTACTGGAGTATTTTATTTATTTATTTATTTTTTATTTAAAAACATTTTTCACATACAGCCATGACGCCAATTTACAGTGAAAAATATAACAAGACATGAATGAGACAAAAAACAATAACAATATAAAAACTAATGAAGAATAAACCAGAAGAGGGAGGAAAACATTCATTTAGCTGACAGATGGGACAAAGCTTGTATGGAGAAATTATTGCATGACAAGTAAAAAGGATCTATGGAGGGAGGGAGTGAGTTTAGAAGGGAGGAGAGGCGGTATAAAAGTGAGCGCTTGGTTAGTGAGATCCTGGGAATAGGTAGATGGAGTAGGGAGCGCGAGCGGGTGGAACGAGTTGGTATTCTAAAATTCAACAGAGAAAGGAGTTCCGGGCAGTCAGAGGTCGAGTTTAAGGTATTATGAAGTAATTTCAAATCCATTTTAAGTCTAAGGTTCTGCAGGTTAGATAAGGAGAGAGAAGACAGCACAGCATCAGAGGACATATTGCGTAAATGTGGGACTCTATGTCTAACTATTTTGGCAAAGAAGTGAGGGATGCATTCAAGGGATTTGAGATTAGTCGGGGCTGACATGGACCAGATAGGGGAGCAATATAAAACTATGGGAAGTACAAGAGTTGAAAAGTAGGAGTGTAGTGCAATGGGATCTTTAATTTCCGTGAAGCGATAAAGAAGGCCTAATAGGGACATCGCTTTCTTTTTTACGGTCTGAATGTGGTCGGAATAATTTAGTTTAGGGTCAGTAATAACACCCAAGTCTCTCATAGTCGTAGTTCTGCTTAAGGGAGATGAATTAATTGTGTAATTGAAAATGGTGGGTTTTGTTTTTAATGCAATAGTCATGATGCTGCATTTTCTAGGGTTTAGCTTTAGTTTCCAAGTATCACACCACAGGGCAGTTTGATTAAGGGCAAGTTGAAGATCTATGCAGTCAGAAGGATTTTTAATTTCCTTGTAAACCTTGCAATCATCAGCGTATAGAAGTACATGAGTTTTGGGGGACTGTAGTTGGGACGGAAGATCATTAATAAATAAATTGAATAGATAAGGTCCAAGGACACTGCCCTGAGGAACTCCAGACGTCACAGGAGACCAAGAGGAAGAGGCACCGGCGAGTATTACCCGCTGGGTTCTGTGGGAGAGAAAGCTAGAGAGGAGGTTAAGGAATCTACCATGTATGCCAAACTGTTGGCTTAATTTATGGAGGAGGAGTGGATGATGAAGACTGTCAAAAGCCTTGGAGAAGTCAAGGTAGATGGTATCAAGCTGATTGGAGTTATCTATTGCACTGACGGCGTGGTGCTGGAAGACAGAGAGATTCGTTTGGCATGATCTACCCGGGAGGAAACCATGCTGTTGGGAGGATAAAAAAGGAGAGGTGAAATAGTAAATCCTGTTTAAAATTATGCGCTCACACACAGAGGATAAAATAGGGAGTAGAGAAATCGGACGATAGTTAGAGACCTCATATTTAGGACCAGATTTATGTACAGGGATGACATTCGCCATTTTCCATTGATAAGGAAAAATTCCAAGGGAAAAGCAGCGATTGAACAGCAGGCTCAGAGGTGTCGCGAGGGAGGACGCACAGTTTCGTACAAAGATGGGGCTGAGGCCATCAGGGCCAGGAGAGCGATGGAGAGGGATTTTGCGGATAAATTGAAGAACTTCCCGGGGGTCGGTCTGTACCTGGGATATACAGTGACTACCATTTGGGGTGAGGAAATGATCGGAGGTGATGGAGAGATTGGATGTAGGCGTTAAACAATCCGAGAAGAATTTTTGGAATAAGTTTGGTCTATTGGGTCCAGCAGCATCATTAGATTCATAGGATAAAGTATCAGGTATGCGGGAGCGATTGCGTCGGCGATTAACAAAAGACCAGAAATTTTTGGGCTTGGTGGTAATGGATGAGCATATACTCTGCGCATACTCTTCGTGGTCTCGGCGGATTAGAGTCTTTGAATAGCGACGTAGTTCTGTGAAAGAACGTCGAGTGTGCACATTTGGAAAAGACGTATACAGGTACCAAGCTCGATTTTTGTTTCCGAGAATATGAATGGTGTCCGCCTTAAACCAGTTGGGGAATTTCTTGGTTCTTGGTTTCACGAGAGGGACGAAGTCCTTTATGGTAAATATTAATATTACTTGTGTGAGATGTAATTTAACTCATTTGCGACAGATGGATAATTCTGCAGAGATAGACATTTTTCAGGGAGAGTAGTTAGGGTGAAGAGAAACCCTTAAACAATACATCTTTCAGTGGAATCCATAATGTCACATTTCTAAGAGAACAATAAAAATTGCAGATGTCTAAAATTGGCGTATTTTTTATCCACGGATAACATCTATGATTAAGGAGTTGAAGTTTTAGGTAGACCAATAATAGACAGATGAAGACTTTCACGGCATGTCAAAGGATCTGATTCGAATAGGCGATGATAGGTTCCTAATGCAAACTAGATTAAAAAAACAAAAAAATACAATATATTATATATGTGCTTTGACCATTTTATTTAAACAATTCAATGTGTCCTTATAGTGACCATTTTAAGCACTTTTTATGGTACTGTGTGTAATATGTTTATAACACTGGGCAATCCCCTAGAGAGGACACCGCAGTCCAATCTTAGAAATCTGTATGCTAATCTTGACTAGTACAGGGGAGCATATTCACATCCTACCAAAACCGCTGCCCCTTAGAGAGGAAAGAAGAGTGTAAATTACCCTGATTGGGAGCAGTATTAAATGTTCTCCGTAAATAGACTATTAAACTTTAAAGAAGCCAAGATGACAATAATGCCTCCGGATTGGGAAAACATTAAGTTTGCCCAACAGAGGAACAAAGCCACCATTAAGCCCCGTAAGAGGGACACATGCAGGGAGTTCTGTGCGAGCATAGACACTGTTCAACAGATAGCGAGTCTCCTATAAGATCCTATCAAAAGACTCAGTGGTGGGAGTGTGGTCTCAGTTGATTCCCTCAGGAGACTTCACTGATTCTGACAAGGAAGCGCTAAAGCCCACTTTCCAGGTACCAGGGAGTTTACGGAAATGCATCATGGGAGGAATCCCATCCATCTCGATTGGTTGGAATGGAAATTCTCCTCCAGCATCGTGATATAAAAAGTTAGAAATGGGCAATTATGAGTTTTATCCCCTTCAAGGTTGTTGGTGAGGATAAGGTATTTCCTGCACTCCTTCAGGAAGGGCAGGATCTGCTCCTCCTCCCATATTTCGTTCCTGCAAGACCTATATATATGTTCCAAAAGCCTGTAGTATCACCAAGGTGGTTTTCATATGTAAACTGGGTTGGACGGACAACACAAGAGCAGACTCCATTCGAGGAAGCAGTCTTATGTCTTTTCTATTGAAAACACTAGAGAATATATTTGACAGGTACAAAAGGGATGGGCATTTATAGGCCCACCCCCTGAAACTGTATCCACGTACGTATCAGAGGTGTAAGTCCACATAGACAGCACTGCACAACCTTGCTAGCAGGATTAAGAGTGTCCTGGAACATGGAATGTATGAACTGGGAGCCTTTCTGGATGTTGAAGGGGCATTTAATAACACGTTTGTTCACGCCCGTGGCCGTGAAACCCCCAGACAAGTAAAACCCCACAGGGATAAAATAAAGAAAGGAGGATGGCCTTTAATGGAACAAAAGAATAAACTAAAGAGAAAACTGTCACAAAATAAAGGGGGTGAAACAGAAGGACGTGGCAGGGCTTGCGCTCCGCGTACCTTGTCCGACGTCTTCCGAGAATCCGCATCAGTCACTCACTCACATACATACATGCCGTGCCGGCAGGCCACACATCCGCTCACTCGCTCGTACAAGTCTCTTGTTCTCTTCTGGGACTAGCCCGCTCAAATCTCTTCCTCCCTCTCGAGCGCCCTCAACGGCCAAAATCGTATTCACAAACCAAAACACGGTCGCGGACACTTGCCACGGCAAAAAGGGAACAGAGGGAGGGAAATCAAAAGAACAAAAAAAGTGGCCAGTCCTCGTGCGAACATCCCGCCCGCCGTGAATCACTTAGATTCACAAAAACAAGGGAAAGAAAGAAGCAAAAAATATACAAAACAAACAAAGCAAAAAACGGGGAAGACAGGAAAGGAAAACAAAAATTAAAGGAATTAATAAATAATAATGAAATCAAAAAAATCCTGTGGGTTCACTGGGGTGAGATAGGTAAAGGTACCAATCGCACCCCGGGCCGCACTAGAGTACCCGACTCCGTCTTTAATTCAGCCACTCTTGCCTCTCCAAGGGAGCCCGGAAACAGGCGAGTGACACGACCCAAGGTCCACTGAGACGGTGAAGAGTTGCGGTCCTTAATCAAAACAAGTTCCCCGATTGAAATTGTGGATCCATCCTTGGTCCACTTGCTTCTCTGCTGTAGAGTATGTAAATACTCCCAGGACCATCTTCGCCAAAATTGGCGGGAAATTTGCCTTATCAATTGATATCGCTGGGGAAGTGGTATCATTTCGTCATTTACTGGCAAAGGCAAGGTTAACACGGGCCTACCGACCAGAAAATGCCCCGGTGTCAAGCAATCCGTCTCAGATGGGTCCGTCGATAAAGCTACTAACGGGCGCGAATTTAAAATGGCCTCGATTTGACCATGGTACTAATACATTAGGTAGGCCATTGCGCATGTCGGTCATATATCGATACCTCTCAGTTTCGATTGTGTGACGTAGTGTGGAGGACAGACCGAGTGAATTCCGTGTGTTGAGCATTGTTTACTTTGAATGGTGAGTTGCTTTTTGGAGGCATTTTTACTCTCTGGGGACAAATACCATCGGAGAAGATGTCTTCCTGTACTGTATTTGGCTGCAACAATAGCCGCCGAAATTGTGAGTGAAAATTGAAGTTTTTTCGTTTCCCTAATGATAGTGAAATGAAAATGAAGTGGGTTCGAGCATGCCGGCGAAAGGACGACTTTAATGTTAAAACAGGTCGGTGAAATCCAGTATCAGTGAATTCTGAATTTAAAAATATTTTGGTGCCTACTATGGCAGCTGTGTTTACATACCTTTTAATTTCGGTGTTGAGTAGAAGTGCTTTAAATGAAAGGTACAATATGTAGCTGCTCGTGAATGGTAATACGTGTTTAAAGTTCCTTTATCTTAAGAAACCAATTTTCCAGGTTTTACCAAGAACTTATAAGAGAAACTCTTTATGTTGGTTATTAATCTTGAAGAATGAGTAGTGTGTCCCGAATACTTGAGTGGAATCAAAAATATTAGATTTCATCATGTTGTGGTAGCTGAAATTATTTGTTACAAGGAACTTTTATTGTTACTGGAGGGTAAGTCATTTGTCCATTGATTGTGTGCAACTTTAAATTCATGGTGTTAGGTTGTTTGATTAACACCTTAAAAATTTTCCAGGTTTTACCAAGAACTTATAAGAGAAACTCCTTATGCTGGTTATTAATCTTGAAGAATGAGTAGTGTGTCCCGAATACTTGAGTGGAATCAAAAATATTAGATTTCATCATGTTGTGGTAGCTGAAATTATTTGTTACAAGGAACTTTTATTGTTACTGGAGGGTAAGTCATTTGTCCATTGATTGTGTGCAACTTTAAATTCATGGTGTAATATGGTTTGATTAAGCCGATAAAATAACTCAGTGGGTAGCTGCATTAAACCAATCTGAGGATTGATGACTAATAATGATGAAGACTTTTGATATTCACACTTTTAAAATTTTCCAGGTGCTTTTGCAGGTGGTGCTATGTTATTGGATTCTTAGTTGATGGCACAGGTCTTGCCAAGATCAGTATCTTACCAAGATTCATAAGGAGAGACAATGTTAATCCTGGTTATTGATGCTGAATAATGAGTAGTGTATGCAGAATGCTTGAGTGGAATAAATCTTATTTCATTTCTTCATTTTGTTGGAGCCAAATGTTGTCTGTTATAAGGAGCTCTCAATTTCTATTTTTTGTCCACTAATTGTGAGAATCTTAACATTCTATGTATAGGCTTGTTTGATATGCACACTTTTCAAAATTTCCCTGGTTTTATCAAGATTCGTACGCTGAGAAACTATTGATGCTGGTTGTGGATGTTGGATTTTGAAGTATGAGAAATGAGTATTGGTTGTGAAATTGACCTCAGTTCTTATTTTACTAAGCCATGTATGATGGAAAACATAAAATCATTGATGCTGATCTTTTGTACAGCAGTCTATGATGAAGGATTTGTGTACTGGTTACCTCTGTGGCAAAAAAATTTTATTTCCTTTGAGTTATCTGATATTTCTATGTTATGTTTGTATTTATTTTATTATGTCCCCAGACATTATTGGCATTTCTATGTGTTCACAATAAATCTAGGTAATTATTATATCATGGATTATGCCGATACTGCATATTACTTTCTTCTGTGAAAAATGGATTGTAGTAAGTTTTTTAATTAGAGAATTGAGTTCTGTGAAGTTTTTCAATTCTTATTTATCTAATTTAAGATATTTTTTCAGGTTTCTGTTGACCTTTTAATCCTGTGGTATTGGAAACAAATTTGGATTTTGTGTTGTGCTTTTTGTTATTGCGAGAGTCACAATCTGGCCATTATTTTGTTGCTTTCTCTTGATTTTCTACTTGAAGGGAAAGAAATGGTTTCATCATGGTAAAAATTTGTCATTTGTTGAGGTGTTTCAATAATCTATTACAACCATTTTTGCTTGGGTAAATTTCCAAAAATAGTGCATATCGATTAGGAAATATATTGAATTTTTATTTACTAGTACTTGAACTTGTCACCCAGCCTTTCTTTTTTCATTTATTACGGATAGACTTGCAAGTTTGCTGGACCTTTTATTAAGAATTTTCTGGAAACCATTTGTTATTTACTTTCCTGTAATCAAGAATAAGTATAGTGGCAGTTTCTGACTGGAATAGTTGTGACTTGCTATTGTGTTATGCTGCTTGCAGATCGGTTTTCCATTTTTGACCTCACTCATTCATTGTGTATATTTATATTCGATGTTGATTAGCCAAAGAAGTTAAATCTTGTACTTGAAAAATCTGACTATTGTATTGTGAATTTTTGTTTTTTTTTCCTTTAAATAAATATTAGTTTGAATTTTTTTCCTTGACAAACAAAATGTTATGGCCTTTTTGTAAATTTAGCAGCATGAATCTTTTCGAGTTCACTGGAGTACAAACGTGCATTACGAGAGGTAACACGGCTCTTTTCCAGGTGCTTTGATAGTGAAAATAGAATAATATAAGTAGAAAATATAGTCTTCAGGTAATGCGGTATTATGTCATTGACTGAAAAATTATTTTATCTGGAAATTTGGTCAGTATTTATATCGTATAGTAGCGATCATTAACAAGTTGAATGCTGACAATTTGCATTCACGCACTGACTAAAATGTCGTTTCTGCATTCTTTTGAAATATATATTTCGAAACCAACCATAAAACGGGCATTCACTTAGTTTATTGTGAGTACCATAAGTTCGCGATAGCCTCAACCACCGTACTAATTCCTGAACTCAACCTTCGTTTTCGTGAACTGAGATTTTTTTTCCGGTACGAATTTCGCCAACACGCACGAAAATATCATAGCATAATTCTCAGCATTATCTAAGAGATGCACAATATCATAATGTCAAATACGTTTTTACTGTCAACAGTATTAAGGCCGCTTTGCACGACACAATTTCTTGTACAAACGCTTGTATGAGGAAATTGTACCGTGTAGAGCGGCAAATTGTGTGGATGCTTGTGCGAATGTCTGATTGACTGTACGGAAAATAGAACCTGTTCTAATTCCATTCAGACAAACACACAATTTCTTTCAGTTTATACAAGCGTTTGTGCAAGAATGTGTAACAAATTGTATCGTGCAAAGCGGTCTTTGGGTTCCATTTTAAACGCCCGCCGCCGCTTGTCCTCCACACTACGTCACAGCGAAGCTGCGCAGAACGGACGCATTTTCGTCCTCGGGAGCGACCTACCTAATGTATTAGTACCATGGATTTGACATAACAAAGTCGCGAACTCCTCAAAAGTGAGAGCATGCCCCTGAGCCACTCTCCGGATGTGGTATTTAACAGACTTTATCCCGGCTTCCCAAATTCCGCCGAAATGCGGTGCAGCGGGCGGATTAAATCGCCATTCTATGGCATTCTCGGGATAAAGGGAGCTGAGAGCTTCCTCATGAGGTCCAGAGCGAATTAGTCGATATAAATCGGTCAAAAATTTATCCGCACCGACAAAATTCGTGCCGCAATCGGAATAAATTACATTGGGTATTCCGCGCCTTGAAATGAATCGTTGAAAAGCCGCAAGAAAGGCGGGAGTTGACAGAGACGTTACCAATTCGAAATGAATGGCTTTTGTTACCAAACAAATAAATAAACAAATGTAAGCTTTGGCAATAGCCGCATTACGACGAATGCTCGTCTTAAACATCAGTGCTACGCCGTAATCGACCTCCACTTAAGCAAAAGCTTCCTGAGGAATGACTCTTGATGCAGGCAAATCAGCCATAACGGGTTGCGTGGTTTTACCCCGATACCGTGAGCAGATCACACATTTAGCAATCTCCGAACGAATTACCACTCTTGCGGATATAATCCAAAGTTGCCTAGAAACCAGTGCTTCGACAGCTCTAGGCCCTCCATGAAGGGATGTCAAGTGATAATGTCGCACAATTAACCTGGAAAAATGCTCATCCTTGGGCAATAGGATCGGTTGCATTGAGCGCATTGAGGGAGAGTGGCATAATGCAAACGACCACCGACTCGGATAAGGCCGCTCGCATCCACAAAGGGGCGAAGGCGACTCATAGGATTAGAGAGTCGGCGGTTTTTATTTATTGATTCAATTAAATCAAGAAAATGAACCTTTTGAACTATTTTTACAACGCATGACAGAGCAGCTGTCCATTCCTTTGAAGATATAGGAGTGCCAATTGCGTGACGCGTTCCTTTGCAAGCAGAATAAAATCTTAACATGAAGGCAGTAACAGGAATAAGGCGAATAAATGACGAAAATTTCTCAATCCATTTGGATGGTCTCTCATTAATTTGAGTCATTCCCATAGTAGTTATCGGCGATTCTATCTCCGGTATAGAATTACTATCTTGTGGACAATATCGTCCCGTCGGCCAATCACATTCTGAGAGTTTGAGAAAAGTTGGCCCGTTCAAAAACTGACACTTAATTAATTCCGACGGCATTAAGCCTCTCGAGGCGGGATCGGCCTGCTTTATATCAGTAGAAACATGTTTCCATGAGGAAACGGGTAATACTTCTAAAATTTCTACAATTCTATTAGCAACAAAAGTTTTAAGTGAATGAGGAGGTATGTTCAACCACGACAAAACGATAGTTGAATCGGTCCATGCTCTCATTAACACACGAACATTTCGATTAGTGAGCGTGTCATTTATGCGGCGCATAAGCTTGGCTAACAGAAGAGCTCCACATAATTCCAATTTTGGAACAGAGATAGTTTTCATGGGGGCAATTTTAGTCTTAGCCGACAGAAAATGCACATTTATTCCGCCGCTTGGAGAGACAGAACGTAAGTAAACAACTGCCGCATATCCACGCTCTGAGGCATCTGAAAACCCGTGCAATTGATATTTCGCTCCTGGGTATATATCTACATACCGTGAAATTTGAACATTACATAGGTCCGAACTTTGGGAAACAAAATCATTCCAGGGATTAGTGATGGACTCGGGCAACGGTTCATCCCATCCTATTCTTAGTTTCCATAATGTCTGCATAAGACATTTTGCCCAAAAGATGACAGGAGCCAATGCCCCAATTGGATCAAATATCCTAGCAATGTTGGATAATAAAGACCGTTTGGACCGAATGGATTGATCAAAAGTTACAAAATATGAAAACGCATCAGCATCTGGGTTCCAAATTATGCCCAAAACCTTAGTCGAAGCTGAATCATCGGGATTAAAAAACATTTGATTTTCCCATTGATCCATAGGGATTTTCGCGAGTAGAGCGGTAGAATTACTAGCCCATTTTCCCAAGGGAAACCCCCCAAGAGCAAGTAAATCAATTAACTGCTGCTGCAAATCCATTGCCTCTCCAATGGTATTCGCGCCTGTAACTACGTCATCCACGTAAGTATCATTTAATAAGGCATCAGCCGCAAGGGGGTAATCAGAACCGTCATCCTTTGCCAATTGGTGAAGAACGCGAATTGCCAGAAAAGGAGATGATACAACCCCATATGTAAGCGTATTAAGTTTATATTCCTTTAACGCTTCCGCGGAATCAGTCCGAAATATTATATGTTGAAACGGGCGATGAGCTTCGGCCAAAAGTATACGACGATACATCTTCGAAATATCTGTAATTACGGCAATAGCATTCAGCCGGAATGCCAAAATAATGTCAAATATTTCTTTTTGCGATTTGGGCCCAGTATATAGCACGTCATTAAGACACTTTCCCGATGTATTATTTGCAGAAGCATCAAAAACTACGCGATATTTCTGTCCGGCTGGAGTATGTTTAACTACGACATGGTGAGGCAAATAAACGGAATCCAAGTCACTAGATTCGGTCATATGACCAAACCGTTCGTATTCCTCCATAAACTGAATATAATTATTTTTTAGATCCTCATTGCGAGATAAGTTGCGCTCCACGTTCAGCCATCGAGATATGGCAATAGATCGGGACTCGCCCAGTGAGGGAGGAAATTGTTTAAAAGGAAGCGTTACAATGTACCTCCCAGTCGCGTCTCTCGAATAAGTCTCCGTAAATAGACGTTCGCAATAGACATCGTCAGGATTTTTATGGATTCGAGGGACTGACTCTTCGATTTGCCAAAACCGACTTAATTCTGTCTCCAAAGGATCATTAATAACTGTACACGAAGACACTACTTCCGCCGTTAAAGAATGCAATTCCGGAATATGTCCTACTAATATCCAGCCAAAAACGGAATTCAAAGCAATCAGCTTATTAGAAGAGAGTATTTTCCGCCCTCCCAACAGAATCCGGGGAAATAAATCCATACCCACCAAAAAGTCAACTTCGGCGGGTTTATCAAAATCCGGATCGGCTAACTGAAGATGACGAACTCTCTTCCTAAAGGAAGGTGGAATAGGGACATGAGGAAGATGCCTTGTAATTTGAGGCAAAACTACAGCATTCGACTTAAGAAGCAAACGAGAAGAGTTACGCGGTGTCATAGTACATTTAACCATACCACTAGGCCGAGTCAGGGGAGTGTGAGATAGACCCATTAAAACTCCGTCATACTGCGTTACCGGTAGTTTTAAACGTTGCACTGCAGCCGCAGAAATTGCAGACACCATCGACCCACAATCAATCATCAACCGCACAGTTTGAGGACTACCTCTAGCGTTCAAAACAGATGCCACTGCCGTACCTAATAAAACCGTGCCCGTTGAACTATAATCGGTGCATGAAGTCACCGTGGAAGGATTAGCGGGTGTGATGGGATCGCTGCTAGTTGACGACGCAACAGAATCCTCCTTTGAATTGGGCAATTGAGACAAAGAGGAGGATCCATTAAGTTCGTCCTTTACTAAGGGCGAAGAATGCAAAGTTACGTGATGATATCCCTTGCATTTCAAGCTTTTGAGACCTTTTCGCGGACACCTTGGGGCTCAATGTCCGGTTCTTAAACATCTAAAGCATAATCCTTTTGACCGAACAAATTCCGAACGTTGTCCAACGCTCAACTCTTTATATTGTGCACATTTATGAAGGAAATGCTTCAAACCACAGAGTGGACATTGTTCTGCTTTGGAAATATTTGACTCAGAAATCTCGTTAGTACTCGCAGACACTGTCATACTAACTTTCACGCGAGGAAGAGATTTCGGCTTGGAGGATGACGTGAGCACTCGCTTCGATACAACACCCTGAGAGGTTTGCAAAACTTTCATTTGTTTCTTAACAAATGTTAAAAGCTGAATGAATGTGGGAAATTCTTCGCCAGCTAATGTCTCTTCGAAACGAGTCAAAATATCTGAATTGACAGCACGCGCCGCTAGACGAAATAAAACAAAATCACCAAGATCGGGAATGTTTCACGTCTTCAATGCAGCATAAATTTCTGAAAATGTGCAGGTAAAATGTTGCATATTAGAAATGGGGTCAGATGAAAGTGGCGTAAATTCAAGTAATTTATCCAAATAGTTAAACCCCAAAACACGAGGATTATTATAAAAATCACAAAGCTCCTTCCAAGCTAGAGAATAATAGACCCCTGCGAAGGGTACAGACTTTATTAAAGCCAATGCACTACCGGATAGAGCGGATTTTAAATACCCAAACTTTTCAATGGGTTCGATGTCGTCCCGGTTATGAATAACTGAAATAAAAAGGTCACGGAAAGTTTCCCACTCGACCAAAGACCCCGAAAATCGAGGAATTTCAAGGACCGGAAGACGAGATCGCTGCATTGACACCGTGGAATTTCCAGGGCGTACTGACGCACGAGAAGAGGCGTTTAAATCGTTAACAGAATCAGCCACAGAGAGCACAAAATAATAATACTCCTCTACCTTTTTGGAGAGTTCTATGTCAACAGAACTTGCATCAGATTTATTACAATCGTGACAAAAGTCACAAATTGCACTCTGTGCCGATTGGAAGTCACAGTATACCTCCTTTAATTCTCCTGCCCTTGAACGAAATATTCTCAATTTAGGAGAATTAATGATACCACTTCCTAAAGCCTCTAATTCGTTCGCGAGTGAATGTGCAGCCATTATCGTATTTAAGACGCGAGCTCGTTTTGAACGAAGTAATTTTAAATGGGTATCAAACGCGTCCCTCGTCATGACTGCAGACCGCTTCCCCTCTTCCGTCTCAGGCATATTGACAGTTGATCACGTCGGGGTCACCAAATTGTTCGCGCCCGTGGCCGTGAAACCCCCAGACAAGTATAACCTCACAGGGATAAAATAAAGAAAGGAGGATGGCCTTTAACGGAACAAACGAATAAACTAAAGAGAAAACTGTCACAAAATAAAGGGGGTGAAACAGAAGGACGTGGCAGGGCTTGCGCCCCGCGTACCTTGTCCGACGTCTTCCGAGAATCCGCATCAGTCACTCACTCACATATATACATGCCGTGCCGGCAGGCCACACGTCCGCTCACTCGCTCGTACAAGTCTCTTGTTCTCTTCTGGGACTAGCCCACACAAATCTCTTCCTCCCTCTCCAGCGCCCTCAACGGCCAAAATCGTATTCACAAAACAAAACACGGTCGCGGACACTTGCCACGGCAAAAAGGGAACAGAGGGAGGGAAATCAAAAGAATAAAAAAAGTGGCCAGTCCTCGTGCGAACAGCCTGGGCTGGGAGCCTTTCTGGATGTCGAAGGGGCATTTAATAACACGTTCTTCGATCAAATCTGCATTGCAGCAGTAGGTAATGTCATCCATGCCATTACTTACTGTCCATAATCCATGTCAATAAGCAGGGGTCAATTACGATCGATAGTGGGACACCTTACTGGGCACTACCAGGTGATGAGGCACCTGTACCTCCTAGGAGTCATAGATTTACTCAGATGTAGGTGGTCCGAAGAAGGGAATGAAACCTCATCCCACATATTATGCTAATGCCCCGCTGTGATGAGGACTCGGAATTGGTACCTGGGTACATCATTTTTGGAACCCAGGGAGCTAAGAGACATCTCTATAGGGGACCGGTTGGCTTTCAGCAAGGCGATTTGTCTCTATTGGTGATTTCTTAAGAAGGGTGGTGGTCACAATGGACCAATAGATCTAAGCCCCTCCCCAGCCAGCACAGTCCACACTGCATCTGTATGCGAAAAGAATGCACTGAGGATGTAATATTTGACAGGATGCGCTGGGTACCGATTTTTCCCTTTGCTTCCTTTGCTATGCGTCAATGCCAACTTTACGTGTTGCAATTTCACCTCCTGTATTTAGAATTTTATGATATTTTAGAAATCATAATTGCATAGTTATCTGTAACATATAGATACATGATTAGAGAGGTGGAAGACGGGGAAATGTACCGCTATATTAATTGCAAATTGTGAAGCTCCTATTAAATTCGTACCTTACCAGTGGAATTTATACATAAAAAACCCTCAATTTTGCCAAATCATTCCGGTGTTAATCCCGAAAAGATTTCACGCAAAGTGTTCCGAAGACGGGAAAAAATCTTTTTCTAACTATGAAAGTCCCGCAGAGAAATAAGTGTGTGGCGTGGATATTGTTTTAATTTTGAAAGATAAGTAATTAATATTAGTTTTCATTTTGAAATCTAAATTATTTGTAATTGTTGACTTGATATCGTTCGTTCACTCATAGATTCACTTGCATTCACACGTAGTGTCTGTCAGCCAAGTGCCATTTATACCATTATAAAGCGCATGTTGGAACCTTCCAGGATAAAATCCTTTTAGAATTCCCCCACATTTACAAACCCGCATCAAGTAAGTAAATCTTCCCCTTCATAGCCCAGAAAGAAGCAACTATAGAGAATATAATGGAAAAATAGTAGTGGGTATCAGTAGAGATGAGTTAATTACCGTAATTTTACAATTGAGGTTAATTACCGTGGTATATTATGGTAATTTTCGAAAATTACAGTAATATTCCGGTAATTTTAAGTTTTTAGCCACAAACCCTTGTTTGAGGACTCAAAACGAAATCAAATAGCATTGAGACATAAACGCCGACGCCTATATCACACATATCACGACACAAAGTTGGCAGCAACACTCAATTTGCCTTTCATTTGTCACACTATGACAAATTTTCGTTCCGTGACATACCTCTGCGAAATGTGCAATTGTTATTTTATTCTAAATTAATCGCGGACACAATGTAATCAAAATCGTTTTAGCCACTTCATTTATAATATCACCCATTCCAATCGTTTCTTCGAGAGGAAGAAATTATCTGAAAAAGAACTTTTCTGAAAATTACCGTTTATTACCGTTGCCCATGTTACCCTTCTCTAGGTAAGAGTGGTGCACTTTACGGCTAGGCGGCATTATTGTCAGTCTCACTGGTAATTCTCGTTTTGGCCGGCAGGTAGCAGCATCTACGACCAATACTATTCGAGGAACGAGTTTTCTCTTCGCATCTTTCTAAACGTGGCGGTATCACCCTTTCGCATCCCTCGGCAGCGGTTGGGCATACGGATGGCATTTTGATGAAAGCATGCGCGCCTACCATTGGCATACGGATGGCATACATATTAGATGCTTTGTGTCGGCTGGGTCAGGCCTACGTTGTGAGGAACTCCAGCACTCGTACAATCTATTTAACCAAAAGAATAACATTCACTCATGAAAAATCTGTTGCAATCGTAAAATTTGTCTAACTTAAATGTAAATGTCTAATCAAACATTTTTAGTTATTTAAATGACAGCGACCAGTCTCTAACGAACTATCGGTTTTTTGGACGGTTCTCGTCCGGGTTCTGTTTCCACTGTCTCCAAGTGGCATAAAGTTTAAAAACATCTCTTTGTTTTTTTCCATTGACTTTACTCTTAAAAATATTAACAAATGATAATTTGTATAACAAATTCTCACAGAAAACAATTTGCAATTTAAAACATTTTTAATAGTATACTGTGCTTAAGATTTCAAGTACTCCTCGCCATGTATTTTGTCCACCCCTTGTCATCAGCATGATGATTTTAACCCTAGCAAATACTCACACCTAAGGATTCTTAAAAATCCTTACATCCCTGGTTAAAATGGCCATAGACAGCCACAGGAAATTTGTGTGGCCGTCTGCGGCCATCCTGTGGCCGTTTGCAGCCATTCTGTGGTCATCTGAGGCCATGCTATGGCCGTTATGTCCAGAGTGTAATCTCTGTGGCCGTGGACATTAATAACCTGTGGCCATAGGAGACATCTGTGACCACGGCTTTTTGCCACCAGAGATCATGGTCACTGTCTCTAACTGATACATTCACCTCATTTCTAATGGCACATACCTTTGAATTTTCCTCATTTTTGGAAGATATATTTCCTCTGTTAAAATGATAACCTATGCGGCACAGACGGTTGGGCCAACATTGGGTAATGGTGCAGCGGTTAGGGAATAATTTGGTTACTTTTTATCCTTTGGGCACACGTTGGGAAACGGTGGCATTTGCACGGATATATTTCCACGGTTTGGAAGCGGTGCAATTTGAATGTTTATTTCCTAGCCGTTGGGCCTACGTTGGGAGATTGTGATGGGAGGGCTATTGGATTACAGTGCTGTGCATGCCGCGCATAGACACACACGCTGTATATCGTCTCACTAAGCACTTTCGCTGTGTTCAGTTCGGTTCGCGGTTGTAGTACGAGAGGTATAGAAGTTTTAGGTGAGCAAAAACCCTAAGAAGTCTGGTTGTGGTGAAGGACTTGCCGAAGTGCCGAAACACTAATATTTCACCTCCTTGATAATCATTAAAAGCATTCAGTATGGACTGGCAATTCAGTTCTGGTTAAACTTAAAACCATTGCTTTTTTACATATTAAAACAAGAAATAAAGTTCTAGGATAAAGAAGTACATTTTTTAAACAATAGCAAATTGATTTTTAATGATAAAATTCAAACACTACTACACACTGCAGTTTATAGAACTTATTTCTTTATTAGAGCACTATCATCAACGATAAATCACAACTTTGGTGCACACTAGCAACTTTAACCCGAATACTCATTTAATAGTTTGCGGTTTTTAAAGGTATCGACTATATCGTTATAATCGCAATGCTTATCGACTTCTACATTCAAAATGGCAGTTGTCATTTGAGTTGTGTGGAGGCAAGCAACTGGAATTACATTGTTCTCAAAACATAGCGTTTTTATGGAGTTGGTCACCATAGGAGATTAATTTAAAATAGGAATTGGCGATTCCCATACGGTGAGTAAATTTTCGTCTTCACAAAGCGAGACCTGAAGAAAATTCACGAATTTTTCAATGTTTTTGTTTATTGAAGTTTTGTATTGATCCGCCCTTCATGACCTTTCTACATTAAGTTCTGACTTCTACATTAACATTAACTTCTAAAAATGACCTTTCTACATTAACTTCTGTAAGCTTCCATGGAAATAGCATTTATAAGCAAAATGCAGCTAAACATGTAAAATTTTGACGCTTTGATGAGATATGATGAGTGAAGCAACAGAAATACTAATGGAGGATAGTATCCAATTCAATTGCAGTAAAAAATAACTGGTAGTAATTGCAGACATAGTGACTTTTAAATTAAGCCTCAAAGAAAGCATATACTTAATAAGGCAGGTACTTCTTCGGAGCGAACCAAACGCACTTCCTAGTCTCGGCTCCAACCATGAAGCTTTCTCTCAGTCCTCAGAACCAACAGTCTGAGGGCACGAGGCGTCACACGAAGATGTTGTCTTGTTTGGAATTCATCGCCTCTCAAAATTTCCCATATCGGGCCTCGATCAATGACGCGGCGTCCGCAGTAGGGGGCCCTCAGGCGCTGGAATCGTCTGTAATAGAAGAATTTTCGGTAAATCATTGTAAAGTAAATCAAAAACTACGAAGATTGGTTATCATGAAAATCACTATACGCCGTCGTAGCAATTACTTGCATTAAAAGATAGCAATTACTAGCATTCGCCGTCTCCTCCACTCCTCCATTTCCATTATTGCGTCATCAATTAGCCATATATTGGCAACAAACTCCATCAACACCATTACGGCGATTCTGTCCATCTCTCTAGCTACACAAATTAACGTCTCTCTAGCAGAATGTGCGGGTAGTGTGGGAGAGTGTAGGATGTATTTACCAAGGCCCGGTAGTTCCCCTTAAATTTTGAAGCCATGCGATTCGCGGCGCCGCCATCTTACCTCGACCCACTTTTCAAAACTTTGAATACGCAGCCTAATCCAATTTTTTCTATTTATTTATGACGGAGGCACAATGAGCAATTCCTTTGATACTATTTCCATTGGTGATAGAAAAACACTGTTTTTATCAGCAAACTGCAAACTCAGAGAGGATTATTCCATTTTTAAGATATATAAGAGCATTGGCTTCTGACTTACTGTCGATGCAGAAATAGAGTTTGGATACAGATAACAAAATAACAGGAGGGCCTATGGAAAAACTGATCACACCGTAATATTTCTTAATTATTTCTGCGCTTTTTGACGGTAAGTTGAAATTTTTGAGGAGCATTATAATATTTTTTCATCGGAAGTTAGGTGCGGAAAAAGTGCCGCTTTTTGATGGTCTTTGAAGAAAGTGACGACTTTGATGATTTGTATCCCAACAACAAGTTGTTCAATAACATTAAGTTTTGAACATGTTTTCGGAGTAAATGACAGTCCCAAGATCAACAGTTCTCCTCCAGTTACACAGGGGTCGAAGGTCACCTAGGTCTAGGTAGGCAAATATGGGCAACAAATGGGACGTAAATGATTGACAAAATACGGACCCTATATATCCATCTTCTCATCTTTTGATCTCCAAGGACTACACGGGATCATAGATCATGAGGTCTATGTGTGTTATTCGGGGCAAAAATGTGTCGTATCTTAGGTTTAATGAAATAGGTGCCAAGTCGATGATAATATTTAAAGATTCCTCTTGTCATCCTATTCACTCCAAGAGTTACGCTGGAGTCACTTTCAGCAACCTCACTTTGGCACCCAGCACCACTCCATTTCTCTTTGGCTTCTGTTCAGGGTTGGTCACGATGGTTAAATTCACCCTGAGAACAATATTCCTTAGTTGAAGGTTGATACAATCGCGATTCACACTATGAGCCGGCGGTGCAATGCATCGTGTATAGAGGGGGCGCACAGTGGTCCAAAATGGGAAAAAATTGGCCAAAATTAAAACCGTCGTTATATCAACGTACTTACAAAGTAAAATAGTTGAATCCCAAGGTTATTGAACTGCTGAATCCGATTTTGAAGTTTTTTTATGTATCTCTAAATGTTAACATTTTAAAGAGATATAATTATTTAAACAATTTCCAAATATTCCTCGGAAGTAATTATCTGGGTACAAAGGACCCACAGCTATTTAGATCATATCTCTCCAAAATATTTACGCAATTAATGAATGCATAGTACTTCGAGATCCATGTAATGCTTCGACCCTGTCGTTTACGGGATTCGAACCCACGACCTTCAGCTACCGGCTTGCGCGTTAGCTACCCATTTAGAATAATTGAATACTTTAATTTAGGTTAAATAATATGATATAAGTGATATATAACTTCTGGAAAAATAGGAAAAAAGATATACTTGATGCTTTCATATAGGTATATTTACTTTGGCATACCTAATCATTTTCATCTAATAAAAGTCTTATTCTGACATCACTATATAGGACTCTTGTCGCTGTGCGTATCAGCAAGTATCAGGGCAAGAAGATTTTTAACTTCAATTGCTAATTTTACCTCAGTTTTCTTCAACACGCCTGATACTTAAATTAATCGATCTGAGACTAACAATGATGTTTGGAATAAGTCTTCAGTTGTTGCCAACTTAGACAATTTCCCCGTGAGATACTCCCGATATCTTTTTATATCCTTATTATTTGCCTTTATGACTTCTTCTAAGAAGTGTCCCATTAGAATAAAAGATTCCTTGGAATATGCTGCTAAGTGGATCAGCATCTTATGCACAGTAGATGGCATGTAATACCGTGCGTAGAGTTGGACATTCAGATCTGTTTCTTGATTAGTTTTGAGCAGTTTCAAGGCCTTTGCTACGATAGTTAATTGAAGCAGTTAGGGCTACCTCAGCTGACAACGTGCTGACTCTGAGTTCTTCTTCTCTTTTCTCTTTCGCTTGACTCCTCAAATAATTTTTTTGGCCGTCGCCCTATTTCAGCATACTCTTGCGAAAATGCAAAATATTATTTTATTACTAACAAATAAAATATTAACATCTTATCAATTAATCGTAATTGTAAAAATGGATGCTCACCGTGCGTACTGGGAAGACATTCACATGAAGGAAGTTTAAACTCCAGCTATAATCAGTTTTTGAACTTTTTCCTGAAAAATTTATCCGAACGCGGGCTTTGTTCCCACTTTTCCAGATACTTGGGGAAAAAATCTCTGCATGCAGCGCATCAGAATGTATTTGGCGGCAACATCTCCGTTTATATTCAATTGAGCAATTAAGTATTCCAGAACGTATTGTTTCTTTGAAGCTAAAGAATATCTATTTCACTTCATAAATTTCTCGTTCAACTCAAGGTTCGTTATCTCTATGACAATCATTACAACTCTTAAGACATAATCTTTTAGGGCTGAAACGAGAACGCTGAACCAAATACCTATAAGAAAATGCTATGCCAACCACAAAAGAGGTCAATCAATAAATATAAAATCAATAAAAACTGCAAAACTAAGAATGATGAATTAAAATTGGAACAAGGAATAGGAATAAACTTATCCATCGTTTTTCTGGCGTATATTGATGATTAGGTGTCAGGCAGGAAAGGTGTTTCTTTCCTCTGAGCAGGACAAGCAGATCAGAACACGCTTCTATGCTCTTCACGCTTCTACACTGAGTATAAATGAGTCCTGGAACGTTTTTGAAGTGTCAATGCTTAAAACTACGGCAGAGTTCGTGGGGGTTGACCGTTATCCTCGTTCCGTAGTATTCCAAGAAATCTTAACGCACGTGCAGAAAGAGTTCTGCTTTGGTGGCCCAAGTGCAATCCGTCCCATCGTCCATGAAGAGCACGCGGCTGGGTTTTTTTGGTTTGAAGGCAATTAATGTGCAACGGAAAGCTGCCCTTTTCAGTCAAAATACCTCTTTCGGGCGGCGAGGGAACAGCAAGGGTATTTTGAAACTTTTATTGCTCGGTGGAAGGCCTTATCCTACTTCCAGAAGCAAGTGGTGGACAGGGTGGTTCAGGCGTAATAGAAATATTAAAATATACGAATACAAAGCAACAACTAATTGCTGAGTAAACATCTGTAGCTTTTCGTTTGGATTATAATTCGTATGATGGTATAAAGGTATATGCTAGCACGTAAACCGACCCTCATTAAAAACAGAGATAGACCTTATTGATGAACTTTGGGTTTACAGGAATATCCAATACGCGAGAAAATAATATAATTTGGTACAAAACAGTGCAAATTATGTATGAAGATGAAATATCTGTAAGATTCCACAAGAGTAACTATTGATAAAACCACTTGGGTCACTGCGCAGCAGTTCGGCCGCCGCCGCCGCTGCGGGCCGAAGATGCGGAGCGGTGCGTAGCGCCACTCAACTTAAAACAGTCTGGAGGTCAGATTAGCAAGTATAAGCAAGATTTTTTTTCTTCATAGTGTTTAATTGGCTTTCCTGCTCATTTCCATATGAAAATGTCAGAGGAGCAAAGAGGAGCACAAAACAATAATGATGCATTTATTAAAAAAATTAATACATAATGGATAAATATTTCTAAAACATTTAAATGGTCAACCAAGTACTCAATTGGAACAAAATGAGCGGATTTTTATTTTATGAGGTATCAAAATTCCATGAAAAAATTAGCGAAGGTCACTTATGTATTTAAAAGCCTTCTACTATCAAGGTAAACTTCACAAAAATTTACAGATTCAACGCGACGGGCGATTAACCCTTGATTTACCCAACTTTCACGAGTGATACACATTAATGTGTGCTAAAGAGAGACCGATTTAGTACCCTATTTTGTAGGCCATATCCTCTACAATACGAAAACACTATTTAAAGTTTCCTTGCAAATAGTCGAAAAATTGACTTTTGGCCAGGTATTTCCGATTTCGGACCACTGTGGGGCGTGAAGCCAAATTAACACAACCTGCATGACAAAAAAGCGCTATCTCGCTACTTACCACTACCCACGACAGTTTAGTGTGAAGAGTGTATCTTTGCAAATTAAAATTTTGGAAAAAAATTCTGAATTTCTTGTATCTCGATGTTTTTACATTTAAACCTTATGAGGCAAAATTTGATTTTATTTTGGACCTTCATTCTGGGGTCAAAAAATCGAATTTTTAAAATGATGCTCACACCGCACAAAACATGGGACCTTATTCTAGCCTTGTATCAAATTTCATCATCGAGTGTCAAATAAAAGTGCCATAAATTTGAGGTCAAATATGACACATAATCCATGGATCAGTCTGCATAGAAACATCGAGTTAACCCGATATTTGTGTTCTTCCGCACTTAAAATGGCAGCCATACACTGAGCAAGTATTAGTCATTAGTCAGGTATTAGCCTCTGATGAACTGTGTTTTCCCTTCAGCAATAAACACCACTATTTTCAGCGAAGCACTTTTCACACTGAACTGTCGTGGGTAGTGGTAAGATGGCGGCATTGCGCAATATGTCGTGCGGGTTGCGTTAGGTTGGCTTCAGCCCCCTCTATACATGATACATTGCACTGCCGATCTATATCTCTATATCTGTGGTATTTACCCACTGCTGTCTCCAAAAGCCTCGGCAGGTCTAACGTATGAGATGCGGTGATCGAAGACGAGAGATAGAGGACCATCTAATGAAAAGATCCAAATACAACCCGTAGCGAGAGTCCAATCGGTGCGAATGTCAAATGCGGTAGAGTAAGGTCCCAGAAAAAGTCAAAATTGTAAGCAGTTAATAACAAATGTAAGCAAAACAAGAAGCAGATTGAAGTTGATTCATATATCAACCACCAGATGTCCTAACCCCAACCTCGCGCTTCACAGTTCGTCACTGTCATTATTTGGCATTATTTCCGTTCACATTTCATGGCGCATTTAGAGAATTTAACCCTCATCATAGCTAATCGGAGTTCAGGAGAGTTGTTATGGTGGGCGATGTTGAGGGGAGAATCCAGGAAAAAACTGCTATAAAAATTGCTTTCTCATGTCCTTAAATAAATATTTTCACCTATATCTCTTTGTTATTCTCTACTCTGTTTTTACAGATCTTGGTGCACGTTCATACTATTACAGGGACTTCTCGGTATGCTCATCAAATTGTAGTTCAATTGATATTCCTTTGGTGGGTTGTTTTCGCAGAAATATTTCTTAAATGGGTTGTTACTTATTTGATATTTATTGGAAATGGGGGTCTTAGTAGGAATTTACGAGTTTTGTCTGCATCAAATATGTCGCGTAGAAGCTGAATATCGAATATTACTAGTGCGATATCACGGTCGATAGATGTTCGATACGATTGCTCCTACGGGAATATAATCGATATATATCCTATTCGTCGATCATTTGTTGTTCTGGTTTTCACCGCTAGGCAGCGCCTATACCCTACTTCGGATCGAGGCACTGTATTGGGAGAGGTTGGCCAAGTGAAAGGCAGGCGCCATTTCTCGTTGCTCGGTGCGCAGCTAATACATGGCCGCTTATGGGCGTATGGAGTAACGGCGTCATTATTATCGAATTATCTCTTTGTCAGCTCACTTAAATGGCTTCTAACACATTTATAGGGAAAATGTCAAAGTTCTAACTTAAACTATGACACAATTTTCCATGAACTCGGCCAAAAATGGTTATTAATTCCAAAACGTTGGGACCGCTGCCGTACAGGAAAGCAGAAGTGGGCGTTGTCCGTCCAGCACGGAGACCACAACAAGATCTTGGCGCAATGTGTGTTGGTAGCTCAGTCCTTTTCATTCCTAATTTTATAGTAAGTTCCGGTTAGAACAAGAATTTTTGCTGAAAATAAACCTCTGGCAACGTACTTGCTAAATGAACGGGTTAAGCCTTGCAATTATAGTATATATGGTAGCATCCTATTAAATTTACGGGGTTCCTGCAAAACATTAAAGGTACTATATCTCAAGCATTAACCGAGCCTTAAACAGAACCCACAAAATATTCCATAATTAAAAAGCTATGAAAATATTACGTACTTTATTCAGCAACTGCAAACTCACCAGCGTTTAATATCGTGGCAACGAATGGAACATAATGCTCTAAAGACTGTTATAATGAAAAATAGACACTGTCACTAGAAGCAGCACGTATAAAATCGAAAACCGGGAGCAGTGGCTATACATTTCCTTCAATATAATCTAAATTTAAACCGGATAACACCGAACTGTTACCTTTACTGTCTCACAGGCAAAACAACGAAGAGAACCGAGCCTTTAAAATCCCTACCATTAAACGTGAAATCAACCAACCCAAGGGGACCAACATTTTGCGAAACCCGCCAAATAAAGGCGTAAAGCCATTGAAAGAACAGTCGAAGCCTAGGATCAACTTTCATTTTAAATTTCGGAAGTAGCAGCGCACCTTAGGAAGAATAACCCAGTCACCTATCTACAGGGTAACACACAGGGCAACTAACAATTAGGTATCGCAAAAGAATAAAAGAAAATAACTGGAATCATAGAGATAATTTTAATAAATCAAGGGCAGTAAGAAAACAGTGCAGAAACAAATATCACGAGGAACACTAGAGCACACAAGTTTAATCAGACAGCTTAGTGGCAAAGGAAATAATTACAAATTACAATCATAACAACAATGCCAGTTAATAATGTTCCTGCATGTGTTCATTCCCTCGTACTTTCTTCGCATATCTGGGTCTTGCATAGCTTTGGGCCTCTCCTAGCACCCAACTCTGTTACTCAACTTACACTGAAAGGAAAAAAATGTAGTGATATTAAATGGAAGGGGAAAAGTAGAATTCAGAACTCTGCAGCTTACACAATATCTTGAAAATCACGTAAATATATCCAACAAACCAGCATCATATATATTGCCACAAAATTATTCAACGTGGTTTGGATCAAGATTTAATAAAACCTTCACGTAGGTATATCAAAATTTAGCGACAGATCTAAGAACAGCACGCAATATCTCAGTCCTTTGAAAATCCTTGAGTAGGCAACTACGTTCATGAAAGTGAAATCAAGTTACAATCCCAAACTTATGTACTCGAGGCAAAATGAGAAAGAACGTATTTGCGCCGTTTCATCATCCCTTTCTACGCACATCGTATTGAAATTACGACGTATTTGCGTTCTCACCAACCACTTTTACTTGAAATGAGGGATGCATGATAATGCTACAATTAACAGCTGGTTTGAAAATAGCTACTTAGCTAACTAGCGCACTAGCGTACTGCCGAATTTTAACTTATTCACGTAAGGAACTAAGATTATTATAATAACGAAATGAAATATTGAATAACAACTTTATTACATTCCTTCAATAGTTAGCAGAGCATGAAAACAATGATTCACAATGGCTGTGAAATAATGTAGTAACCCTAAGTACTCGTTAACAGACCTCGCCGTTTCCTTTTCCCTTTCCACGCACACTACTTGGAAATAACTAGAAATTCTGGAACTCAGGGTTCGACAAACGATTATAATTAAACGCTAACGCCGTCACATTTCACCATTGGGAAGTAAAATAAACAAAAAACGGGATGAATTACTGTGAAATACTCAACATTTCTTAAACACGCCGTTTCATTATCCCTTTCTGCACAAAAAATAATTGGCAAAATAATTCCTGATTCACTAGACGTTTACAAGCGAACGCTAACACCATTATATTTCATCGTCAGCAAGCCAAGTAAGCAAACTAAAGGACATCCGAAGTGGCTGAATAATGTCCAGACCACGCCGTTTCATTATCCATTTCTACGCACATTGCAGCGAATTCAATACATTAATTCCGGAGTTACTATAACGTTTAAAGCTGAACACGTACACCATAATATTTCATCAATAGTTAGCGAATCAAACAAACAAGAGGGTGAAACACAGTGTAAAAAACTTGACCAGACAACACCATCTCACTTCCCCATCTTGCGCAAATTTGTTGGAAAATAACTATTCCAGGATTTGAGAACGATTTTAATTAAATCATTTCACCATTGTACATAATGGAAATTAATGATAGTGCATATATCAACGGGTAGCAAAGGGAAAAAAGAACTGGATGCATCTCAGTGGTTTTCCATCACTTATTTCCTCACCTTTGCATCACTTATTTACTTCTTTTCACGCATTTTGCATTAAATAATACATTCAGGCTTTCTACACCATGAGCAATTAAAAATAATCATATAATATGATGTATTACATCACAAAACGGCATATAACTACGGAACAACATGTCGTCCTACATGCGCATTACTTTACATCGCTTAAAAGTATGAAAAACTACATAGACAACCCACTAAATTACTTCCATCGATACAGCAATACTTGCTCTTATGATTCAAGTAAAATTTTTGGCGTACTTACCTTAATAATGTCGCTGAAAGACAAAATTGCCACAACCTCCTATGCTCTGCAATGCTATCTTCTCCACTCAGCAACGACTAATGGCGTCCACTCAGAGTGGCTTCTGGGAAAAAAGCGATCAGCCAATAGAAAATGAGCGCACCATTTGGCCAACCTCTCCCAATACAGTGGTTCTAACTTCGGAAACCATATCCCTTCAAAGGCGGAAACTCAAACTTTATTTTTCCGTTGGTTCTCCCCTTCATATCCGGATATCCTTTCCCTTGCAGGATATGATATCATTATAATACTGGGATAGTATTATGAAATTGATTGAATATATATACTCTTGTGCTAGCTGGGGCATTAATTATTTAAATATACCGCTGTGTTCGTTTATAACCTTACATGGTGCTTTCGAGTTGTTCCTTATAACATGACGATTATTGGTTGTAGCCGTCACTTAGTGGATGTCCATCCGTAATCTGCTCTATACTATCCGAGGTCATACTAAAATATCATTAGGTATTCTTTTGGCTTAGCTTTTGGTATTAGCTTTGTTTACCATAGCTGTACCTGATTTTTGAAAGGTAAATTGGGTTCATGTGTTTTGGTATTCCATGCAAAAATAGGAGGTGGATGTGATTTACTCGTGTGTCTAAACATGTATTTTTTCAGGAAAACTTTCAAAACTGTCATTCTTGAATATTTATTGCAAGAAAAAGTAGCAAGTAAGATATTTTTAACAGTTATTTCAACAATTACAGTTACACACCTACGAAATCTGAAAGTATTACAAGCTATGCAGACTTAATATATTTCTCAAAGATTAGGTACAACAATAGAAGGATGATTAGCAATAGACCTCTGGACAATTTTTTAAATCTCCTTGAAATGCTACTTAAAAAATTGTTAATTATACTAAAACACCTTAGCGATGAAAACTATGCATTTATTTAATGTATTTTTCGAGAAATAAGAAAAAGAAATGCCCAGAAAACACGCCCACTCTAAAACGTATTGTGATTGGCCGGCTGAAAGTGACGTCAGCTCCTGCAATGGAGAGGCAACGGTGGAACGTACTGTACCTGTGGACGTTGTTTTCAACATTTGTTGTCGGATTTAGATATCTTTGGTGTGGTTAAGGAAGGCTGCGAACATATATGATTTCTTTAGAAGGTATGGAGTCTGAGTTTGTCAAAGCTGAGGCAAGAAATCTTCCGAAAATCTCAACATTAGCAATGTTTTCATACGTATCAACACCGTGTTTAAATGTAACTTCGTTCAATCTTCGAAGAAAACATGATTCAAACGGAAATCCAAAGAGTTAAGATGGCGAGGTGAAAGCATGTCAATGTTTGAAAATGAATGTTCATTTGAATTTTGTAATATTCATAATATGGCGATGATGAATGTTTTGGTGTTAGGGTCGTTCGTGAGGAACACGACGATGATGCCATCGGCTATGTGCAGGTTAAGCTCGATAAAATGTTGTTCGTGCTCGTGTATGCCCCGAGCATAAACTAATATGTCGTGGAAGCACATATTTTGATGGATGGCGAAGACAAGTAGGTATTTATTTATTTATTTATTTTTATTTATTTATTTATTTATAATATCATCCATCGTTCACGCTGACCTTCGAAAATTGAAATTGACCGGTGAAAATTACTGCTTGCGATTGATAAAAGTTAGGACATCTAATCTTGAAAAGTAAGCAGCGATAGGTTCAGTGGGTTCAGTCTTTTAATCATAATTGAAAGTTGCTTAGCGCAGGGGCGCAGCTAGGAATGAAGGCTAGGGGGGGTTTTAGGCACAACCAATACTGGGGGGTATGGAATACCCTCCAGGATAAGCGGGAGGTTCGGGGGCCCTCCCAAAAGCAAAATTATAGTATACTATTAAATTACTTCAGGTAATATTTATTTAAGATCACATAATTATTGTTATGAAATAATTGAAACAGTTTTTAAAAATCACTTAAATTTTTATTCATAAAAATTACAAAGCAATGTTAATTCTGCGTGAATTTTTGGATAGCTCGTAAAGTAGTTCGTCCTCTGTTACTAGAATTCTCTGATGGGTAAAGGCTTAAGCAAGTCCATTTAGGCGTTCTTCTGATGTTTTATTTCTCAAGTACGTCTTCAGTAATTTTAGGGATGAAAATGACCTCACTGCAGTACATGTAGTTACTGGTATTGTTGCCAAAATAGCAAGAAGTGAGTGGACCGTGAGAGTGAGACCAGCATTGCAGTGTTGCAAAGCCTCTACTGCATTTTTTGGCTTCTTTTCCTTTAAAATGTTTTGCCATAATATGATCTCCCCATTTACTCCTGAGGTTTCCAGGTCATAAAAGTCGGCCACCTTTTTAATATCTTCTGAAATGTCACTTGTTTGATTGGGTTGTAATAATGTCTGGAAACTAGTCAGTATTTCTCTGTGCGATTCAAACTTTTTCCCAAATGTCTCAACCGTGTTTATAATAAATGGGATGAACAGTGATCTCCTAAAATATTCTTCAACCGAGTTGGCTGGAAAATTGTCCCTCATTGTCTGCCACCCTGTCGTCCTTGGTTTCGCAACAGGTATCTGGAGATCTGCACATAACTCACTTGCTTTCTTAAAAATAGACGCAAAAGTTTGAGCTGCCTTTTTTCTAGCCTCATCTAACTTCTTTTTCACTGTCATAGCAGACTTAATGGCAGCCGAAAGATCAAGATTTTCTTTCTGTAAATACACACTTAGGCAATGTCAGTGAAAACAAACTCAATAACAAAGAGGCTGATCAAAAAGTCACATTTCTCTATTGCACACTGAAGAAGCTGAGCTGCGTTCTTAGTTCTTAGTCTTACTTAGTTCTTCCCTATCACCGCTTTTAAATATAGGTGTAATGTTAGCTATTTTCCAATCCTTGGGTACTGTGTTTTTCTTTTGTGTTTTATTGAATATTATTTCTAGATAGGGGGCTATTTCAGAAGCTAATGTTTTATATACTCTGGAAGGGATTTGATCGGGACCTGGTGATTCGTTTTTACTAATGCTTTTTAACTGCTGCTCTATTCCGCGACATGAAATTTTTATTTCGGGCATTTGCTCACTGAAAGTGTTCGGCGGTGTTTCCCCTGCGTTGTGTGACGATGAGTTGAATACGCTTTGGAAGAAGGTGTTTAAAGTATTGGCTTATGATATTCGTATGCAATGCATGTTAAAAAAACTAGATTTTCAAAACCCACCGGAACAGAGGGTTATAACCCATTTAAACAGCCCGGTACACAACGTGTTAAGTCGACTGATATTTGTCAACTGGAAACTGGATATTTGAGTCTCTGAAGCAGCAAATTAAGGGGCCTATGAGCTAGAATACCCACTTCTAATACCTTAGCTACGCCACTGCAAGGCACTATTACTTGTTCGTCTTCGTCTTCCATCTGTTCCAAATTGGGAGTTTTGTTTTTGACATCTGTAACAATACAAAAACTTTAATTTTAGGTTTAAAAATTTCTTAATTTAGCTCTTAAGTATTAATTTTAACGTGTGAATAGATTTCTGAAAGTAACTGTGCTGTACTGCTAGTTCTGTATTAAAAAATGGAAGATTGAGTTTACCTGCACACGCTAATGTTGAAGCTTCCTTTGATGCATCCGCACTCTGGCTGAAGAGTCTCCTAATATCCATTTGTGAAGCAGCCAGCACAGTTGAGATGTGATATGTAACGATCGAATACACAGAACAATTCCACTGAGAGCTACAAGTGAATAATAAAAATATAAGACCACCACGACAGTAGACTCGTTCGTTCACAGTAGTTCGAATCACCACCTTGGCGCATGCGCGACTATGTGCTGCGCTGCAGTGTTGCTAATCCGAAAGAAAATTTTACGACTGCAGGCTATGCACCCGCCACCCTCTCGACCTACAAACTGTCCAACTCGGTTCTGTGAATAGTTTGATGTTTTGTTTGTGAGTCATCCGTCCCCCTAATATTAGTTACAAAATTTGCCACGCTAAAATATTTGTATTAAAAAATTTTCTCTGAGCTCTGGGGGGGGGGGGTTTTATCCCCCAAAACCCCCCCTCGCTGCGCCACTGGCTTAGCGAACTTTTTCAAACATGGCATATTGCCTGATATGGAAAAGATTTTTCGTGACATACGTCCAGCACATTTCCCTCGTACTCTGATTACTGATTTGTGCATGTATTAAATTTCCTAGCAGTTTTTCAATCAATGCAAATGCTTTACCGAATAATATTGAGCCTATATGTCAATCGCATGAATAGTACTACTGACGGCGCTTTGTTTTGACCTAGTTTCTGCACAATTAAGAATTAAGTTTTATTTAGCTTCCAGAATTGGTAAAATAAATATAGACAGAGTGAACGCTCAAAAATACACACGTTTGATTGCATAGACAAAGTTTCATTTCGCTTGCACTTCTTTCTTCACCCATATTATCCTGTTTCGGGTAATTAAAAAAAATACTTGTTAAGATGCATTTCCGTCGGTGTCATTATATTTTGGCACAAGACAACATTTAAAACAACGCTTTGGCATATTAAAATAAAGTGCGTTCATGAAAGACATTTCAATAGTGATCTCCTAAACGCTTCAAACTTCGCATAGAAATATACGCACCGCGACCGCTGTTGCAGGACCTGACGTCATTCAAGATGGCAGCGATGCGAATTACGTTTTTGCGAGGGACCAGCTCGTGGCGATTCAAATGCTTATATTTTAAAAATAAAATACTTTGTCAAAACTGCTTTCGCAGCAAGTAATTTTTTTGTTTAAACTCTATGAAAATGCCTTTATTGGAATATGTGTCCAGAGACCTATTCTTGATTTGGGGAGTGGCTTATGTACTGTGGATGTCTTAACAAAAATTTATAGCGTGAAAAAAATAAAGAAAATCGAAGATCGTGATCGTCGGACCTCGGTTGAGTTGACATGGAATGTCCACCGTATTCTCATCAAAACTGTAGGTCAATTGAGATTAGGGCCCAGCACCTACGGGTTCATATAATTCCAACAACTTATTCCAAACCACGTTTCCTCGACGTAAACGCAGTCAAAATGAGTGGACTCGAAACCGGAAATAGTGCGATAGTGCTTCCACCTGGATGGATGTTTACCACTCAAGAATGAGCACCGTCACGGGAATTAGACGTGAGGGTAACACCTTAACATAGACGCCGAAAATTTCAACACGGATTTCACTCTACTTTCGAAACGTAAGCTTATTATTATAATTTTCAGTTAAATATTGCTGTCGGATTTTAATTTTACAGACCATCATTCAAATTTGTGTCGTTGTACAGGAAATTTACTGTTTGTCTTGATTATAATAACTCAAGCGGTGAACCACGTGCTTCATTGTGTTGGATATATACTCTCTGAGAAAGTAGATTAGGATTCATACCCAAAATGCTCGGCGCAGGGATAAGAAACAACGAATAGTAATTGTACAACATTATTTTAATGATATCGTTGAGTAATCATCTAGGTTTATCCTTTACGTGACAATGATGCGTCGTTTGTGATCCAAATTACTGGAAAATATTTGTGAAATATAGGATGAATCAGTCCGTTCTATCCCCCTTCACTAAAAATATCCCACGCATTCAGTGGCATGATGAAATTTTTGTGGTATACCGGTCGTATCAATTATGAAGAATTACCTATAATACATCTACCTGTGCATAATATCAAGAAAAGAGGCAGAAAACCTAAAAATCGTTTATTTCCCTTTTCAAAGTTTTGTATTGCAGATTATTGCAAGCGATTGAAGTTAAAAAATGAATTTCGTGAATTTGCACAGTATTTAGAAAAGCATTCAGGGACCCAGGAGTATTTAAATGCTCGTTGCATAGTGATGCCATCCATATGGAGGGATTGATTCAAATTTGCCTGACAGTAATAGAATATATGACAGCATAATTTCCATTCATCCACATCGGTACTGGTTAAATGCTAACATAATAAGTAAGGACAATACAATATGTGTGTTTATACATCATTTTTGAAAAGTGAGAAATATTGGCAAAAAGTTACAATATTAGACATTATTGGTAATTCTAAAACATGTTAGTGGACAATCTTGTTTTCCAGTGATGGACACGCGAAGGTTGTTCATGGAATTTGAAGGTGGAGACTTCCTAGCAGGCACAGAGTCCCGGACAGTTCATGACTTATCAGATTCTTTCCAGGTGAGCATTATTATGCTAAGCCCACACTAAGTCCATAACGGAGTCCTATCTGCCAATCACATGCTGGTAATTTGTTCTGAAAGTGCACCATTAACCTTTTCAACTCTGGTGTTGAGTGACACTCGACCCTGCCTAGCTCACTAATATCAGATTAATACATTATTACCTCCTTCGTACTCATTCTAAAAAAGTCAAATGTGTCAAATAAACTCTTTCATAAGAGAGGTATTGAATTTCATTTTTTCCCATCCTTAATTCTAGGGTTATTTAAAAGTTAGATTCCGAGTGGACAACTGGAAACAAGGCTGACAAAATCCGAATGCAAAGGGTTAAGAATTCTATTTATTTCTTTGGTGGTTTTGTTTGGTTTGGTTATTAAAGCATTTTAAAAACCGACCACTCTCACATGAACCTGTGTACTAATATATGTGGGTCCCTAACAATTTTCAAACCATGCAGTACCTAAACATATGCAGGGTATGTTGATTTGAGCTTTAAACAGTGTCTTTGAATTGGTTTACCCACATCATGATGTGACTCATTGATACATCCTAACATTGAAAGCACCCATGGATAAAAATTATTACCCTTCAGCTTGAAGTGATACAATTCAAGACATGGGCACACAATATTTTCTAGTTCATGCTAGGGAAACGAAGTACAGTATTTTAAGTTTATTGTAATTTTTCCTTCCACTTTTCACTATGGCACTGGTCAATAACAACAGAAGTAAGGGGTTTTCTTTTATAGCCATCAATTTTCCTTTTATTTTTCAATTTCAATCATACATATAAATCCTAGTTTCTTCTCCCAAAATCACTGTTCCTTGATGCAGGATCACATTTATCCCTGGGTAATGGTTTTTTTGTCATATATTACCACTGACTTTGATTCGATGAGCTCTAGGTTTTACGTAATCAAATAGGTGATGAGTGATTTCGAAACAAGGATTTGTGTTCCATCAGCCAGTTAGTATTAATGGAGAATCTCTTAATGCCTGGGCATCTCGATGAGGCCAAAACTATTAACACTTATTAACTGCCAATGGCTCAAGCCAGTTTGAATTACTAGCATACAGACCTGGTTTTGTGCTTGCATGGCCGTTCGACATACACATGTACATAGCCATATCTTTTGAAGTTCAAGGCATGGATTCCTTAGCCATCTCATCATCCTGAGACGATTCTTTACTTGGAAGAGAGGCATCATGAAATGCATGTAGTTATAATTTCTGCTTAGGAACAGAGAATAATCTAGGCCTTTCATGCCAGCCAGTAACTTTTTTGCATGGTAGAACTAAGTCTAGGTCCTGATAATAACCTATTCCTATTTACCACTGTATCATTTTGGGTTCCTCAGGGTTCTTCCTTCTATTGGCTCTACACACAGATTATCAGTCAAACCTTCGATTAGATGGTTTTATTTAGCCTTGTACTAAAAGAGGTAGTGCATTGGACTAAAATATGGTGTTCATAGTCATCGGCAACAGCTTAGACCTCAACTTATACTTAAGGGATTAATGTTCCTCATTGCCACAAATTGAATGGACATGACGGAATGGAACAGTCAGAATAAAACTTTTTTTAAGTAAATACTGAACTGGATTTCTTGATGTCGGCAGGAATACTCTTTCTAAAACCTGGCCCCAGTGATACAGAAAGATTTTTGATAAGCAGTGGTCCTGTGTAGTTTAGCAGTAATTTTTTTATCTTTAGTTTTTTACACAGTTAATGAGTGGGAGTGCCATATTTAAACCATAAAAACGTTATAAACATTCAATTTACCACAATATTGTTCTGTGAGTTGGCAGTACTGTTACCAATGCTTTAAATAATGCCCAACAGGTAAAAGCATAAGCGGGAAGGCAAAATGCTGCAACAATACAAGTTAACAATGGCTGATCCGCTTGCAACATGCAACAGCGAAGAACAAAGACCTTATTATGTTTTCTGAGCAGTGAAGGAACAAAACGAATTGAAATCCATCAAAGAATTAATGTCCAGTATGGTGAGGCGCATTTATCACTGCAGCTAGTGTATGAGTAGAGTACGAAGTTCAGAAACTGGGTGACATCTGTGGCAGATGCTCCCTTCCCAGGACAGGCACACCGCATTGCGAGACCATTTTGTTACAGCAACTGATTGCATTGTAATGGACAAACCTGGTGTGAAATTGGATGAAATAGCTTCCAATCTGAACATAAGTCATAGCTCAGTAAATCATTTTCTTCATGCTTGCTTCAGCTTCACAAAGTGTTTACAAGGTGTGTGCCATGGTGTCACACTGCCTGGAGAAAATTTGCAACCATTACTGATCATCTATTTGATACTGTTTAGCATCCACCAGACCTCATTCTAAGTGATTACCACATGTTTGGCCCAGTCAGAGAGGTGATGGGATGTAAGAAATTTCTTTTGAGTAAAGAGGTGCACCAGACAGTGCATGAGTGGCTGACTTACAACCGAATGAATTTTTTTCAAGATGAATCGTTGCAAAGCCTGTATGCTGTAGAAAATGTATTTAACATCAGGAAGACTATATTGAAAATTGACACACTAATATTTCACTTTTGTCCAATAAATCACATGCAAATATATTTACGGTTTTCAGCTGACTCCCCCTCATTTATATGTAATTAATTTGGTGGAAGCTCACCATTGATGATAGGAAGAATTGAGGAAACCTGTTTTATTTACGTGCCAATAACCAACTGTTTGATGTCAGTTCTCTTTTGAACAAAAGTTTTGATATAACAGAACAGATACTTTTATATTTACTTGAAGACCTTGTATTTCCTCTTATACTAGAGATACATAGATAGATAAACGTTTTTTTTGGGGTGAGATTGAGACTAAAAAGTCCCTTCTTCCATAAAATCCCTCGTCAATACATGAAATACAGCATATATATGCATATAAACGTTGTTCTAAATACTCAAAAAACATATAAAATTATAATAGAAAAATAATTATAATTACAATGAGGAAAGAAATACGTAACATAATATGACATTTAAAAAAATAATAAATGTAGTTATAAAATATGGAAAATATGAATATAAGGTTTCGATAAGGAAAACCATATAAAATTGACAAGATGGAAATGGTAATATTAAAATTATGTGTAAAAGATATGTACAGTTGTGGGAAAAAACGTGAGGATATTAGCTGATTTCCATCACGGAAAAAAACCCACTGCAGGAAAACACCCACATATGAAGGGGGGAGTGAAAAACCTGTGAAAACCCTACTGAAAGAATGTGATTAAGATTAAGAACAAAAATAGTTAATAAATGTCAGTTGAAAATGTGGTGAAATAACCTTGCATGTATTTGGCATGGTGCATTTGTATTTGGCCAGTATGATACGTGTCACTCTGCTGGGAAATCATACTATATGTTAATTGTCTCCCTGTTCAGCTTGGAATAGAATTTTATGTAATGACTTTTTGAAATTAGTGAGCGATGGTGAATTTGTTATGGTACAATCAAGGTTATTCCATTCAAGGCAAGCAGTTAGTGTATATGATTTATTGAATATGATGGTTCGGTGGTGAGGTATCACAAGTTTCTAATTCCCACGTGTGTTGGATCCATGTACTGTGCTGAGTTTTTGAAAGTCGTCCTTAAGGTATTTCGTCATTTTGGTGTGCAAAACTTGGTACAGTAATGAGAGAGTATGAAAAAGATGTTGAGAACTGGGTTTCGACAAGGAGAGACTATTTATGAAATTTGTAGTGTGATCAGATATTTGTAGACTGAAGATGAATCGGATACAGAAATAGAAAGAGCGTTGAAGTTTTAATGAAAGTTCCTGACATAGATCTTGATACACTACATCAGCATAGTCAAAGTGGGGTAGAAATAAGGCAGAAACTTGATGTTTTTTTAGAGAGGTAGGGATGCAGTGTCTCAATCTGAGAAGGGGGAATAATGACTTATTGACTGTTTTGCATATCTTAGTTACATGAGATGACCAGGACAGACTTTCATCCATGATTACTCCTATGTTCTTAACCTCCTCACAATAAGATATTGGCTCATTTGCCATACTTAATTGGGGTAATTCATCTTTTTTATTAGCTTTCAGTATCCTTGGGTTCCAATAATGATTGTTTGTGATTTTCCAGGATTTATACTTTAAAAGTTTGTTTGACTCCAACTATTGATAAATTCAAGGTCATCATTTATGAGTCTCAGGTTGTTACACAAGTTATCAACATTCAAATGTAAATATATTTGGAGGTAATCCGCGTATAGATGATGCTTGCAATTTCTGAGCACTAATGGGCAATCGTTAATGTAAAGAGAAAATGGCAAAGGTCCTAAGATAGAGCCTTGAGGGGCACCTCTATTTGTTTCGACCCACGAGGAGCATGAATCATTACTAATAACTTTCTGTTTTCGACCCATTAGGTATGAAGTAATCCAGTGAATTGTAGATGAGGAGAAACCCATGCAACTCATTTTCGCTGCAAGGATGTAACTGTCTAGTGAATCGAAAGCCTTACTAAAAGCTAGCAATATAAGTATTGTTACTTCCTTCTTATCCATGGATCTTCTTAAATTGTCTGATATTTTGACTAGTGCAGAAAAGGTACTGTGTCCATATCTAAAGCCATTATGAAGCTGGTCAAGTATGTTATTGCAGCATAAAAATTGTTCAATTGTTCTCACACAATTTTTTCAAGAACTTTGGAGAGGATCGGAAGAAAGGAAGTAGGGTGGAAATCTTTATCGTCAGGAGAGTTACTCTTTTTTGGAATTGGTCTGATTAGAGCCCTGACATGGAAAATGGTTTAAAAAAGAGAGGAGTTAAAGATGTTGGTGATGTACGGGAGGATTAGAGGGAGCAGCTTTCTTATGAATTCAAGTGGTATACCATTTGAGCCTTGTACCTTAGATTTTAGTTTCTTGAAAGAATAAAGTACTTGCATTTGGGTGACTGGGATGAATTTGAATACTTTTTTGCGAGAGTGCATTCGAGAATTTTCTGAGCGGTACCCTTTTAGGGCTTGCTCTTTCACCTCCTTTATAATACGATTAGGGAGCTGAGAACATTTTTCATTCAGTGAGTCAAGGTATAAGCCTAGTGGCAGGACACTATCTTTATATTTACCTATACAAATGGGCTTGAGTTTGTTCCATAGCGTCGCTGGTGAGTTTTCCATTCGCCTCTTAATTTTCTATGGATTTTCTGCCCTTTAAACTCTATTTAATTTTCTGAAAAATTTCACGGAATTAAAAAAAAAAATTTTTTGGAAATTAAAATTATTTCTAATAAATTATTTCAGAATTTATTTTCACCGAATAAAGAAAAAGACTTGTCGTACATAAAATCGGGAAAAAAGAATACCATTAGAACATTGAATTCCATCACGTGACCGGCGAATCACCGGCTCTTTACCTTAAGGCAAAATAAGGTAGACCGGCGAATCGCCGGCGCTTTACCCCAATGAGATAAGTGTTGTTACTGAGTAAAAGAATTTTAAGTTTGGCGTTTCTTATTAATTGTTTCATATTATTTCTGAGAAGTCAATATTTGTAAATAGCTTCCACACCCTGGGTTTCCTTAACTGATATAAAAGCTGAGTCTCGTTTCACCATTGATTTTTTTTAATTTCTGTATTCAGCCATGGTGCACTTGGTTTGAATAACCAAATTATTTTGTCTGGAGCAAATTTGTCTGGGAGATACATTATTAGTGAATTTAAGATATCCACTTTATCACTGTTTCTGCGAATTCAATGGAGGGCCATGGAACTGTATAAGCTACGTTGAGTAATACAAAACTATTTTTTTAAAACAATTATAATTAAGATCTCAATTTCAGCATCATTACAACTTGTAAGATGA
Source organism: Platycnemis pennipes (assembly GCA_933228895.1). Lineage (NCBI taxonomy): Eukaryota > Metazoa > Arthropoda > Insecta > Odonata > Platycnemididae > Platycnemis > Platycnemis pennipes. Next base: position 31,565,897 of record OW121846.1, read on the forward strand.
TTGTATGTGGCACAATCATTCATAAGTGTTACAATTTGTTAATGGATTGTCATTAGTTACTAAATTACATGCATAGCACAATTTGTAAATTACTTGTATTTTGGCCCTGTAATACAAAGGTATTAGAAGACATTTGAGACTGTAAAACCATTGTAATACGATTCTATGGCATTTGTATTGCATGTACATATTGTATTACAGTTCTAATACAAATTACCCTTCTAAATAATTTAATTGTAAAACTACAGCAATACAGCAACACTACCAAATCTGTTCTGTCTAGGATGTAATTCTAGCATTATACTTTAGCTTGTTGTAGTATAAAAAGCTACAGTTATATTGAATTTAAAAAATTGACTCTCATTTCAAAGTTTTAAAGATGTAATCTAATTATTATCCCTCTACTTCACTGTATACTCTTAATAGTAACAATCTTATGGCAAAAATAGTTTCACTCAAGTTTCAGTCGAGTCACCAGTTACATTGCAAGGTTTTACAAATTATATCACAACTTTATAAGATTTCAAATAAATAAACATTGCTGCCTTCAAAGGTCAAATGCATATAGGCTTTCTTTAATTTATATTTTAATTTACAATGTTGTCACCTAACAGTATAAAGCACACCATTTTGAGTCATCTAAAGTCCCAAAACTCCTTTTTTTAAGAATAGTTAGCATACGTTTATTGAAGGTGACAAAAAATTTATTTTTAGATTAATAAACAAAGAAATCAACATTCCATCTAATGCATTCAACTGCTCCAAAATTGGTTTCATTACTTGGAAGATTCTGAATCAGTTGTCTCAACGTTCTATCAACAATGTCTCAATGGAGAATAGCTCCTAATTATAAAGTTGAGTAAAGGCGTGTGTTCTCAGTGACTCTTATGTAAAATGCAATAAGCTATTTGTGAAAGCAGCATTTGGAAAATAAGACAATTTGAAATTCACATATATAAATTATGAATATGAAACAAGTAAACGAGAAACTTGTATTGAACGGCAACCATTGACCATGTTCACAAATTTTCTTCAATTTTGAATGCTGACTAGCTGTCACTAAATAAGGCATATAATTTAGTTAAAAAGACGGAACTGCACTGGAATTCCATTCTTCGAAATTGCTGTCTTTCTACCATAAATTATGCTGTAATACCTATCAAAACTGTCAATATCCTGGTAAAATGTCCAAATATTCCATATATATTCATTGCTGCATGAACCCGTACCTTTTATCTCAGAATTTATGTCTTATTGATTTTTATATCGGTAATGAAATGGCTATTTTTGGGGAAATTTTGTTTCTTGGGATTAAGGTTTTAAACTGAGTACAATTTAAAAAAACAATGAGAACTAGTGAAGTTTGCTACTCAACACCATATAATGTTTCTTTGTGATGTCTGTAGTTCATTCATATAATTCAGAGAACATTATATACACAAAGCAGAAATTACATTTTAATTTCCTCTCATATTAAATTATTCTTCCTGGTTAATTTGCAGGGAATTATGGAAGCAGAGTCTGACACCGAGAAAGAGGAAGCTAAAGCTAAATATTTGATTGCCCTGGATAAGTTAATGAAGAAGCAAGAAATACTGATTAAACAGATTGAGATGGCTATGAAACTTAAATATAAGAAGCATGAGAGATTCTTAACTCATTGTCTCAGACGTAGTAGGAGGTACTGAAATTTAATACTGGAAGATTCATTGAAGGTAAATGGTTATAGTTTTAGCATACCAGCCAGTATTCTTCAATTCTCAAATTAAGCTATCTTAAAATGCATTGTTTCTCTTATTTAAAATGCAATTATAGAGTTTGTCCTTTTCTCATACTCAGCAGACTGTTTTCACACAAATGTAGTTTATGAACACATGCAAAAACCACTTATTTTCATTTATCTCTTCCTCAGTAACACTGAAATCCACAATTGACATGCAAATGCTAATTTTTTTCACTTCAATTAATAACATTATGGTTGAAATTGTTATTCCAATTTCCCTGGAATTAAAAATCCAGTTCTAAATATTGTTTTCATTCTATTGTCATTTACGAGCACACAACTATAGTTATTGTTTTTCGTTCTATCAGCATCCATTGAATCTACCACATGCTCCCTCCATTCTTGACATCTTTGCAGTAGGAAATGACCCAAAATACCTCTCAGCTAAACGAACCCTACTTTCCACCATTTAGTTTGTGACTTCAATTTGAAATCCTAAGTCACAATCTTTTCTCTCCTAAGGTCCTAAAAGATGATTAAAACATATAACCTAATGGGCACCACTTCATTTCTGTTTGATACAAGAAATATTTAAATAGAAGACAAATTACTATTATTTCAACAATTCACCAGATTATTTCACTAGTTAATATTTTTTTTCCAAACAGTATTATGATGACGGAAATAAAACAAGCTCTTTCCCAACCACAATAAATAATGAGTGAGGGGCATGAGGGTTGCATTAAATTCAATTGAAAATGGTTAAGCTCCATTCAGCAGCCACATTTTCTTTGCCACCATGGTGGCTGCTTAAACAGGTTTTACTAATGTAACATCAGTTTCATCGGTTTCCAGTGATTGATGACCTCATACTATAACGTGGTAACCCTATGTCATTCATCAAGTGCTAACATGACTAGAATTTGGAAATCAAGGTTTTCATGAGAGATGGATGAGAGATAAATTCTACCATATTGCTATGTAACTGAAGTCAATTTCTAAGTATTTTGTAAGGTCTTATACTCATTTTCATTTAACCCATGGGGTGCCTATCTCACTATGAGCACTGCTGATATTTTTCGCAAAAGCACCAGCTTCACACACAGTAACTTTACTTCAATGGCTATAAATGTTAATATCAATGGAAATTTTCATTATCAATGATCGTATTATATCATATTATTTATATGTCAGGTTATTTAACTACACAATGTGCTTGCATTTTTTTCATGGGGTATTAGCCGCATAAGTCCTCTTACATAAGAGCCAATCATGCATTTAAAAAGTGTACACAAATACACTCCTTCAGTGCCATATGTAATTGCTGAACTTTGTGTGAACATTGCCAGGCTATTTTACTGATAAATTGATAAGATGTGCTGTGAATGTAGCTTTTTATTGTTTTACTCTCCTCTTGGAAATGCAGACCATCCTTGAGACATTTGCTCACCTAACCTAGAGTGATAACCTAAAAGTACTATGATACAAAATGGAGAAATTTGCTTTATCATACAGAGAGGCAGGTTTTCTGATAAGCAGATGCTGTCGTTATGGAAAAGCACAGAGCATGTTATGAGTCAATCAGTAAAATTGCCTGGCAATTTTCGCACAAATTTCACCAAATACATATGAAAGCTATCGATGAGACATTCATTTATTTTTTTAAAATATATGCACATATCTTTTGTTATCTCTATATCTCTTCATCTCACCCAGCATTTTTCACAAGTATCAGCAAGTGAATGGGTGTAGAAACAATTATTAGTTATAAATAACGTGCATATTGTGTAAAATCCAATTCTACGTACACAGTCAGTTTTTTCAGCTCACACCTCCTACTTCATTCTGACCATTATCACCGTTTTCTACTTCCAATACTATTTACTGATATTTCTTAAACACTGATAAATTTTTTGTTAAGACAATCACCAATTTTATAGCAGCATTTCATACAAAGCCATTTATACCTTTATCTTGAAGATTCATTTGACCTGTTTTATATCTACAACTAGTATTCTATCAAATATCTCTTTCTCCCAGTAGCCTATTGCCTTGCTCATTTCTAAAGGGTCTGCAAGGCATTTCATGTCTCATGCATTACATATTTCTATACAAATTTTAACCTGAGCATGCCAAATTTCCCTTCATCTCACCACGTGAGCTTTTATATTGCTTGAAAAATTATACCTTGTTACACCTTTTTCATGTTCAGGAACACCCCCATGGTAAACATGGGATGCCATTCTGAATCTGGGTCACCATTTCACAGACTGATTCGAGGTGGGGTACCAATTACCCAGCTCTGAGTCATAATAATTAAATCCATACCTTCCGGCTAGAACCGTTAAGATCAGAAAAAAAAATTCTGGTTACAAAGGCCAAGCTGGCTTACAATCTTCTCGGACAGTTTTGGTAAGATTCAAGGCTAACTTTACACCTTTCATCAGGGCCAGCAAATAACTGATATTAATGTATTAAATTATACATTTGTGTGCAATTCATTTCCCTGCTTGGAAACTTTGCATATTAGGCCGGATTTATGTTAATTATTAGAATACTTTTGAATGAAATGTGTAATTTTTTACACTTGGTAATATCTCAGAACTGACAGAATAACAATCGTCAATAATATGACATAGTAAAAATTTTGGGTTTAAATTACACAATATTCTGAAAGTTGTTGAAATGTCATACTGGTACTGCTGTCTTTTATAAATTTTCAGAACATTTAGCTTACTAACCTAAGGGATATTGGCATATTCTCGACAGTGTCTTGATGGAAAATAGGAACAATAATTCCTATTAATAGCAGAGTATAGGCACACATTCTAAGCAACTGTCAGTAGAGCATCTTGAGACTCCAGAATTTGAGAAACTATATTTTCCAAAAAGGAGGAACAATTTTAATGCAGTTAGGTAATAGAGGTAATAATTATTTTTCTTTGAATATATACTATTGATGCTGACAACCGTGCCACCAGAATGTCTCACTCAAATTTCAGTCATGTCACCATTTCAAAGGCAGTGCATTAATTATTTCTTAAAAACTCAATAACCTTATATAACTTATGTAGGTATGTTTTGTAAAAATTTCCAAAGGCACCATTCATTTTAATTATGTTGAAATTCAAAGTTGAAGTGATGGTAGATATGAGAACAACAATAACACACTTCTGGGTCATTGCACTTAAAGTGCTGAAAACACTTTCATTTCAATTATAATTTAGTAAAAGTTAATTTAGGTAAAAGAAACACTTCATTCACTTAAATACATGCAGATGTGAACATTTCATCAGAAACATTACTCGGCATTAAATTTGACCCTTCTGTTGTATAAAAATGAAACCTAAAATATGATAAAAAAATCTCTGGAAAGATTGCTACCTCTTGTTGTATTATAATAAAACATTACGACCAACTTATGACACTGTTCAACATAAACATATTGATATAATTTTTCATCATTACTAACATTTGCTTAAAATTATATTTCACTATGCGTACTGCTGAATGAATTAACAGTTTGAGACCTGGTTTTTATTTAAAGCCCTTTCAAATTTTTTTTTTAGGGAGAAGTATAAAACCGCCAGACAAAGGAAAAAATTGAAGAGGTTGAACAAGAAGACAGTAATAGATGTGAATAATCTTAATGTTTATCTTTGGAACAAAATAAATCAATTAACAAATTTTGAATTTATGTTAGCGCTGATGACCCCGTACTAGTTTATATTTCTTTTGTTAAGATGTCGGATGCCCTCATATGCTAGCTAAAGGTGCCATTTCTATATTGACATTGAATAGAAAGAAATAGGGTTTGCTGGAAGTAAACTAATCCTGTTCGCTGAATTTTCTGATTCCCAAATCCTGTTTTCACTCCATATTTTTATCACGTCATTATATTCCTAGGGCTAGGGAAGAGTGCTGTGATCTAACTCAGGGGGAAATAGGGATATTTTTTGAATTTCTTTATAATATGGAGACATTGAGATAGCTTTTCCTCCGAGATTAATAAAAAATGGGATAAGAAGTTCAACATATTACGGAACCGCCCGGAACTCAACTATATATGCCTGGATTTCAACTACATATCCCATTTGATGAACCTGTTTTCATTGTTGCGTGTTTGTTTCTTAGTATGAACTTTTTTAAATCAATCAGAAACGATCAAAAGGGGATTTCCATACTCCCTGATGGAGAACCAACAGGTTCTGGATTATGTCATGCAACCCATGTCTTGTAGCAGCAGCAGCAATGACGATGAATGGGAAAACATGAGTAGTTCCTGTAAGAATAGTAGTTAAGGGTCTTTTATCGATAGTTACATAATTTAGTAATTGTTTTGTTACATATGTTAGTCATTGCAGTACTGAAATACAATTAATGGAATGCAAATAACGCCACATGAACGTTAAAGGAAATTTTGTGTATAATACGCCCAGCTTATAGGGTATCCATGCAAGTTAATGAAATAAATCTGCTTAGGATCTAAGCAATATAACATTTTGGTTTAGCTTACATTTTCTATTCCTAATATTTTTGATGAGGACAATTACTCAAGAAAATCTAATAGCCTCCTCTTCCTATCGTCCTTTGTTCTAATATCAGTCATTATGTGTGACGAAGAAATAATATATTTCCCAAATTACGAGGTTACACTTATATAAGACATATAGACCAAATTATTATTTATTATTCTCAAATGATCATCATATTTATTTTTGAGATGGTGGAATTCATTTTCCGTCAGCAATTTTCCCGCCATCACAAGTTTTGTCTGCTAGCGCAGACGAACAACGGTGCAGGATGTCTCCTTCTGTTTAGCGCAGATGACGTCAGAGCTGCGATTGGAACACTCTCTGAGCTAAACGGTTTTAAACAGATCACCGCAGATTGGAAAGCACCCATTGTGAACTTGGGTTTCTTTTGGCGGTAAGCGCTTGCTTGTGTGTTTTCAGTGCCACGCTGTGTCGTTGTTTGAATAGAGTCTGATTTGTCGTTAGATACTGTCTGTGTACAGTGTGTGTGAGTGCGTGTGAATGTACGTACATTATAATTTCAAAGTAATAAAGAGCTTGCTTAACTGGTTAAATAGTGGCAAACAAAAAACTTGACATGGCACATCTCAAACATAACAAATAGGGTTATGTTTGAGATGTGCCATATCAGAAAACACTAGTTCATTCAATATTTTTGGGATCTCAATGAACTTAAAGACACCCAATCCAGTTCAATCATGGATGCCATTTTGCAGAAACTGAGTTCTTATGATTTTTCTCATTCTTACCTCAAAGATAACTTTGTTGGATTTGCAAGTGACGGAGCCTCGGTAATGTTAGGAAAGAGGAATGGAGTTGCTCTGACGTTACAGAACATGTTTCCTCACTTGATTGTTTGGCACTGTGCTAACCACAGACTCGAACTACCAGTACACGACACGAGAGATGAGGTTCAAGGTTCTACTCATTTCCATTTTTTCTTTGATAAACGGTATTCTGTCAATAGCATGTCGCCTAAAAATGAAGCTGAGCTTAGAGAATGTGCAGCAGATCTTGGTGAAAAACTAAATAAAGTTGGGAGAATATTTACAATCAGATGGGTTGCCTCAAGTGCTAGAACTGTGAAATCTGTTTGGAATAACTATAGGTCTCTTGTCTAACATTTCACAGAAGCTGCTGCTGATAAATACAGGGATTCTAGAGAAAGGTCTAAACATGCAGGCCATTGCAAAACTTTGAGTTCTTATGAATTTGTTATAAATTTAGCAGTTAAATACGATGCTTTAACCAATTAATGCCCAATGGGTCGTTAGCGACCCACTTCGAAAAAAAATTATAACTCATTAAATACTTTTAGATTTAATCTTAAAATATTTTTATTAGTTTGTTAAAACCTTAAGCTTACGGTATTCAGTGAATTTGCAAATATATGTGCATAACAACATTTACAGTATTTTTTTAAAAACCACATTGTTATGCAACCGTGCCTATCCTTGAACAATTAATTTTTAAATGCTGTTATCCATGAAATATTTTTCCCTAATGGTCATTATTATCTAGTATAAGTTCAAAGACAGTAAATGATCAGCTTTTATTCACATAACTATAGGGGGGACGAAAATATTGGTGTTTAAACTTGCGTGGGTCGCTAACGACCCATTGGGCACAACACCGAAGACCATGTTTCCCGAGACTGGCTTCATTTCGCATGCAGAAGTTTCGGTTTAAATGCCCTATTCAGAACTTTTATAGAGTATTCGGTCATTGTTTCATATTATAGACTTGTGAGAAATGTATTTTAATATTCTTTTCTACGAATCACCTACATTTTCTCTGAATGAAACCATATACTTGTAATTAGACAAGTGTTATGAAATGAAAATTTGTGATACTGCAGGAAAAGAAACTCAACTCCTCTGCATATCGTATTTGAAACATTTTAGAGCAGCTTCTGAGTTTTCTCTGCTCGTAAAGTATGGTATTCGGTTACGTCTCGTTCCTCCAGACATTCCGAACATACTATGTAGTTTTTGGAAAGGCAGTCGAGTAGTCAAAGAATTTTCAGAATTTTCAAATAACTTTTGAGATGTACTGTTTCATTGGTGTATTATATTTGACTGGATATGTCCCACTTCCCCGCTGATGCATGTATTGGGAGGGTGCAGATGATGTCCGGAATTGGTTAGTTGTGAATTCAATGAGGAGAAACCGATTGGAGAAGATTCTAAGATTTCTACAGGTATGCAGAAATGATGCAATAACGCTAGGCAACAGAATGGCGAAAGTGAGACCTTTTCTAAATAATATGAATGAGTCTATCACTCCAAATGCTCCAGATGATAGACTCGTATCAGTTGATGAGTCCAAAATTTCTTATTTCGGAAGGCATGGGTGCAAACAATACATGAAGGGAAAACCAATACGTTTCGGTTTTAAAGTTTGGGTAGCTGCCGATCGTCAGGGGTACTGACTTGACGTAGATTTACACCAGGGAAAACAGGTTGGGGACATACGACCACATAATGTAGGGCTTGGTGAGTCCGTTGTCCTAAAGAAAGCAGATGTTCTCAAGGAAAATTTTCCTGAGGTTAATTTCTTTTTCTATTTTGACAACTATTTTTTTTACTAGTTCAAAGCTTTTGTCAGCATTAGCATCTCGCAGCATATTGGGAACAGGTACTGTCCGATCAAATATAATGGATCACTGCCCCTTGCCTGGTAAAAAAGATATGGAAAAATGTGGGAGGGGAAAATTTGAGACACGAATCAATAAAGTGGAAAATATAGTTGCAGTTGCATGGAAGGATAATAATCTCATGAATGTTATGTCTAATTCTCATGGTATTCACCCAATTCGTCAAGTCTATAGACATTCAGTACCAAAAAATGGTTAAGTTAGCGTACCACAACCACATTTAATTGATCAGTACAACCAAAACATGGGGGTGCGAACCTTCTACGTTTATAGCAGAGTATAGAATTGCAATAAGAGGGAATAAATGGTATATCCGTATTTTATTTTGGTTGTTGGACGTGGCCATGATCAATGCATGGATTCTGATTAAAGCCATGGCAGAGTTTTTGATGCCTCATCATTTAGAAGGCAAGTAGTCCAGACCATTCTTCACAGATATGGTATTGAGCCAAATCTTCCTGGTTCAACAAGTTCTGTGGAGAAAGTAGGGAAGCCAGTCCAGTTACAGCACAGTGGTCATTTGATTATTACAGGGCAACCTAGGCATCCATGTGCAATTTGCTACAGCAAAGCTGTCGGGGCATTGCTTCATAATACGTTCTTTTTTATCACACATGACCTCAAATGTCTTAAAACTGATTTTTAAAGGTAGTTTTCAAGTGGAAGCTGTTAATTTAGTATATAATTTTCCTATTCAAAGTCAGAATTTTTTTTTCACTATACCTACGCCTTTGCTGATAGTCAACCTCATAATTGTGCATGATTATATGACATGTCAGATTAGGAATATGGATAAAAACTAAACAGTTTAATTATTTATTTTTTTGCATTATATTCTCAGGGTTATATGTACACAATTGCATGCCTTTTCAAATGTGTCAGAATCCTGTTGTTTTGTATCTTCTAGAAAGATATTTATTGACTTCTAGTCCATCTATTGTTACATAATTTAAGTTTTTTCAAATTTCTCAGATTCATTGTGTTTTGCATCCATAGAGAAAGTCATTGTAGAATGTTAGTTTACCAATGTTTAAACAATTACATGCCTGTTTAAGTAAGTCAAGTGTGAGGAATATATTTTGAATATTCACGCAATGGATTTGTAAAAACTCTTACTAATTCTTTGCTATGTCAAAACAAATAACAATGTTCTTGCATGAAAAACATAACAAACATCAATTGTTATTAATTTATTATTTGTTGAATTTGGAATGATATTTGCTGAGCAAAATTTTCATGAAAAAAATCTTTTCTCAAAAACATTGGAGTTACACCTTTTTATTTAGGTCATTTATTATTATTAAAAACAATAATTTATTGAAAAAAGTTAAAATAATAACATAATTAATTAAATCAACTATATAAATAGGCAAAAATGTAAGTTGAAACCAATACTGAAGTTATGTAACTTAAAATGCTCGATAAAAACTGTCGATAATATGTACCCCCATACTCATGGGGGTTGTGCCCAATGGGTCGTTAACGACCCACCCTATAACTATTTAAATAATGTTATTAGAATTTTTTAATTATTTTTCTAATAAGCTAGGCTGGGTGTTAATGAAAAAAAATCAATTAAAAAGTATATTCGAAAAGAAAAAAGATCTGGGATTAATGGGTTAATTGAGCTCTCAGATTTATCTTTGCTTCTTCAAAGAAGAGACATGACAATTACCGAAGCTGACAAGACTATAAAACGTAGTATCCGAGTACTGGAGTCCATGGTATATTCTCCAGGTTCTCATGCTGAGGACGCAACTAAAGCAGCTGAAAACAAGGTCTTTAAAGACATTGCGTTACTCAACAACCATAAAGTCGTTCAAATAAATAGTGGCCAGTTTTACCGAAGTCTAGCTGAAAATCTCAAACACAGACTTGTCGCCAATCCTAGCCATGCATCCCATATAGGTTCTCAGACCAAGCAAAGCAGCACAGAAAAAAAAAGAAGCTGAGGACTGAAGTATTGTTGAAAGATCTTGCTCTTGTAGTGACAAAGCATTGGCTATAAGATACTGACATAACTTGTGGAGATAGGAGCATCTCTAATATATGTGAGGTTTTTCGACTTCAAGACAAGAGAAAATACATTCAGGCATTCAGGGAATATGTGGACACGAACATGAAACCTAAAGACCTTGAACAATTACTACAAATAATTGATTCAATTCCAATTTCCACATCAGAATGCGAAAGAGCATTTAGTGATATGAATGACATTCTCACTAAAAAAAGGAGCAGTTTGTTGGTAGAACGAACCGGAAGATTAATTTTCCTCAGAAGTGTTGGGCTGCCATTGGAGAAAATTTAATCCAGAAATTTATGTGCAGTCTTGGCTCAGATCAGGAAGAAGATAAGCTGAAGAAACAGCCTGTCTAAAATGTGACCCACTCAACGAAGTCCACTACGAGTCCATCTGGAACCTCCTTAAGTGATTTTTGGTGAGTACCGCCTAAATTTTTTTCCCAACTACAGCACTGTCTGTTCCTAAGTAGAATTTATATTTACATGCATTTCATGATGCATCTCTTCGAAGTAAAGAATCGTCACAGGATGATGAGATGGCTAAGGAATCCATACCTTGAACTTCAGAAGATATGGCTATGTACATGTGTATGTCGAGCGGCCATGCAAGCACAAAACCATGTCTGTATGCTAGTAATTCAAACTGGCTTGAGACATTGGCAGTTAATATGTGTTAATAGTTTTGGCCTCATCGTGATGCCCAGGCATTAAGACATTCTGCAATAATACTAACTAGCTGATGGAACACATTAAAACTAATGGAACTAATAATGTCACTTCTAATTAGAGAATAATGAATATGTATGCTTTTGTAAATGTTAATAGGTGAGCAGAAAGTGTTATTATGCCTTCATGCTAAGTCAAGTTTTAAATATAACCACAAACTATAGTGTTGACCCACATAGCATGCAAGATTTCAGCAAGTTTGGTTGAGGCTGGCATATGGCTTGCTAAGATTGGCAATCTAGATGCAAGCTTGCTGCAATTTTGCCAATATTGACACGTTCCGTGCAAGTTACGCTCAGTTTGCATGAAGTGTGCCAACCTTGGCAACTTTGCTGCAGGACTCTGGCAACATTGGTAGCAATAGTGCAAGGCCCAAGGCAATTGCAACTATACGGTTCCTACTAAGGGAGGAGTAGAGTTACCTTTGCTTGAACGCGCACGGCTTATTTCCCGTGGAAGAAAAACAATTCGAGCTAAATTGAAGAGGAGCGAGTTAATAGGAAAATTTTGCGCGAAATTAACTTAAGCATGCGTAACGATAAATTAACTGACAAAGAAGAACAAGTTTGTAAAGTCGTGAATACAGATTAATTGTGAATACAGATTAATTGAGTACAGAAAACAGTGGTATTGACGTCAGGGTTTCTACCAAGGATCCCGCGGCCCATCGGATGAAGATGGCGATTACCATATTACTGAGGAAACTCTTATTTATCTCTCCTGGAGTTGAAAGAATATCCGTTATGCACATTCATAACGATCATGCTTACTTTTAGCCCCAAAATGGTCATTGGGGAAATGTTTTAATGATTCAAATACCCGTGTCCATATGTTGTAAAGTTAGTTATCACTAACGAATTCATGCAAGCCAGCAGCTGTATATACACGGCCTCCCAACAGTCATTTGTTAGCGAAGAAGCGCTAGATAGCCATCGTGATATGCATTTCGTTAGGTCGTGTAGGATAAGGTAATAGGACACGTAGGTCAAGTATGTACTGTTAAGAATTATATCTTGCGCGTTTACAAATGCGGGAAAGTCATTTCCTGTTTAAATTTTGAAACTATAGGGGTACTAATGCAAGTAGTGATTTTTTTGTGATACCTAACTAATTTGTTTCACTAGGAACATTGTTACAGCTCCTTTGCACAATTGCATTCCATAGGCAATGTTTTTGTGTGTGGTTCATGAATGCTTTCCTACCCTCGGCGTACCCTCTATTTTTGCCAGGGTTGAAACTTGCACAGGAATTGCGTGAAGCTTGCATGAAACTTGCTGCAAGCTTGCAGTTCAACCTTGCAGCAAGCTTGTAACAGGTGCAGTAGTCAGATTGCAGCAAGCTTGCTGCAAGCTTTAACCTTGCCGATGCAAGCTTACTGCAAGGTTGCTATCTTGCAATGACAAGCTTGCTGCAAGGTTGCAGCAAGCTTGCTTTGCCATGTGGGGAGGTTCAAATAAATGTATTATTTGCAGTAAAAAAATAGACGTGTCAATGGATAAGATTTGATGGATGTACCATGGTATTATTTATTATAAGGTTAATATTTTGAGGACAATTGAAGCACAATTAGTGATTAATGAACTCCCATAGTTTTAAGGAGGAAAAAAAATGTTTTATATCGAAGATTAGCCTTCCATTTGGATCGTAAGCTTTTGTCAATGTAGATTCCGGAAAAATTATGCCATCACCGTATTGTAGACATAAATTACTCTCATTAAGTTGAGAACAATGGATGACCAATTTATCAATAAGAAACGGATCGTGTAAGCAAGTTTGCAAAGGAAAATAATTTTAAATGCCTCCAGAACGTTTCCTGGAGAAGCAATGATAGATAGATTCATGAACGCGATGGAGGCAACAGGCCCACCCATAATTTATCATATCATAATAACATACTCTTGCTCGGATGATCACCCCTTCTCCACTGGCTACGCCAATCATTACGGCAAAATATTTGATAAATCCGAGTACGCAACGACAAGCTAAAGAGTGAATATGATCCTTTACAAAGGATTTTTACGCATCGACTTTAATAAACCTGAATACAGGGAACATAAAAAGAAAAATGAAATTTCTCATATCCCCTGCAGACAATTTCTGAATCCAATATCAAAACGTTGCGTCGGCGGATATAATAGACCTGACTGAGTGAAGCCCCGGCGAGAAGAATTGATTTTCATGGAAATTTACTAGTATCTAAAAAACGAATAAGAAAACAAATGGCACTCTTGAAGACTCTTCTTACTAATTTACATTTTCCTCGTGAATCATGCCTTACGCTAACGCGAGAACAGGAAAAAAAATTATTTTCTGACAAGTTGTAACTTGGATACACTGTAGAAGGGGACGCATAAGGACTCAAGAGCATGGAAATTTAGTATTTATCTTACTCAGATGGAAGAACAAAACGTAACTATCTCACCCTCAAGTCTTCAATCGGCAAATAAGGATTGTCAGGTGAAACAGTTAAACAACATATGACGTTTGGAACAGAGGACAGTCTAGGCCATCAAAATGAATTTAATCGTTAAATTTCCTTACTTTTGGAATATTTTTTAAATATTTAGCAACTTTGAAGCCACTATTATGCCAAGATGACGAAATATTTGCAATCCTCCGCGATTTACTCCAAATAGTGTGTAATTGATCGATTGGACAGCAGGATTAAAATTGAATAAAAAAACGTAAGGTGATAGAATACAGTTAAAGGGAAAAACTTAAATGTCAGACTCACCTGAAAACAGCAGATGCTCAGGATTCTCGGTAGAATTGTGCCGAAAACGTGTGCACTGCTCTAGCAATTACACCACAGCTAAGATGGAGCAACCAAGAAACTCTTCAATTCCTCGGTTCTGAGACGTACAAATTTAATGAACTCGAAAACGCTATAGGAAGTTGCCAGAAAGCAAATGCTGCGACCGAGGAGCGATCCACACTCTTTGGGAGTCAGCGCGAGCAGCAAAGACGCACCTGTGAAATATTCTCCCTCATGTGATTCTTGGTATTTTCAAGGGGGCCACACACCAGGTTGAAATATAATACCGAGGGATATAGGATGCCGAGGGGCGTCACAAAACGCATCACGATCTCCTCCCCTCATCGCTCACCTCTCCCCTACCCGCTCTTCCTCCCGCCTAGGCGCTGCCACACGCTCTCAGGCTGACAGCGGAAATCACAGCGCCGCCAATGGCACACGTAATTTAGAGCGAGGAGTCGTGAAAAACGCGTTGCATAGGTTCACGAGAAAGTTCACTGCGACGCTAAAATACGCTTTATGGAACATTACCATGGTCCAACATTGAGATGAAGGTTTGTTATTTACCCTAATTGAAAATATTTTAAAGAAATATGCGTCCAAGGCTTCATGGTGACATCCTGATTTTGGACAAATTTGCGTTTTTCTGCTATGGAACTAATTATTTAAAGAGTGAAAAGCTCATAACTGAAATACTTGGGCTAAGTATTGATCCTTATTCTAGAGTCCTGCACAAACGGATTTGCAATAATTAGCAAATCTGAGTCGTAAATCAATAACGCGTGGACGTCCGCAGACGCGTTTTCGGTCGGGGTGTGCAGCCCTCTTAAGAAAAACTTCTTTACTGCCGCAGTGATGAGACTTTTCATGGCTAGGAATCACTGAAGCATGTGAGCTCTCAGCCAGCGCACAGTGGGGCCAAATCGCATTTTGCCGGACAAAAGTCCAAAACTGCATTTTATGAGATAACGTCTTGAAATTTGGCACATATACACACAAATGATTGCTAATTATGGAATGGTAAGTCATTTTTCATAGGTATTACTCGTTACTTAGATACAGAGGCTCAAACACGACCAAATTTCGAAGAAAGCGCCCGGTCTCATTTTTCTTCGAAAATCTTAAAAGTTGAGCAGATATAGGAGTAATTAAAGGATTTTTATGAAATAAAAAACATTACCAATTGTGAACAGAGTACTTTGCCTATACTATGCACAAGTTTCAGACATTTTTGCCTATAATTGAGTGCTATTACGTCACAAAATGGCGGACCCTTTTTTTCGACAACATTTTACATAAAGTAGACAATATAATCCTTATTCGGAAAATGGTCTCTGGGATACTTCACCAGAGTATAAATTGAAAATATTTCTAGGTTATTCCGTAAAAATATTTGAAAAAAGTTTGCGACGCCGAGAATAAATTCGATTTTTCGATCGCGCGTCGCGGCCCGGCTCCGCGCAGCGGGACCTGGAAATACCGAGACTCCGTTGGATTGTTCATGTTGTGTGGATAATAACTCCTCGAATATAACTTTTTCAGGCTTTGCATGCTGTCACTAATTTCTAAAGAGTATAAAAGAGTATATAATGAAGATCTTTTGAGGATATTGGTTCTAGAGAATGGATAGGTGCACTCGTAACTGCGGTAATTTTTTTAATTGGATAATTTTCGGAATCATGATGAAAATTATGAACGTCTTTCAGCTCTTGAGCAAGAATGCCGGTTCTCGGGGAACCATGCCTGTTCTCCATAAAAAGGCAACATTTGGGATTCCCTTCTTTACTCTCTCCTCCTCCACCCCGAACTACATCCTACGCCTTTACTCTCCCAGGAGGGTGGCGCAAAACGGAACGTTTTATGACAATGTGTAGTCTTAAAAAAAACATGCCTGCTTGGCAAATTACAACTTGTTGTTGCTCTTTGTTATCTGACTCTTTGATTCGTCAGAAATAATATTAGTGGATACTCTCCTATAAGTAACTTGGAACTAACAATATATGAAAATTGATATTTAATTTTAAGGATTACCTAAAGGGAATCATTTTCACAATATCATTCTTTATAGCTTCTTACAATTAAATTCAAAATTCTGTTTAAAATCAGCATGATTTCATGAGTGTTTACAAAAAGCTCTGTTGTGCTCATTATCATCTGTTTTTATTGAGTGAGATACTGGATCATTAGGTTTGAGGGATGGATTCATTTAAACTTGAGTTTACAGTGGTTTTGCATTTTTATTTCGCAATGCTGATCACACAATGTAATAATGTCAAATTGCAATGCTCTCGACGAAAAGTAAAGTAATCTAGATGAAACACAATTAGATTAATCAATAATATATTAAGGCGAATGGTGAGTGGCCTATGGTGTGAATCTCCCCTGCCGAGATGGAACCACAGTCGATGACTGTCAGCGCTCCATGACATTAACTAAGTGACCTGACCATTTCCAAATATGGCCTTCGTCTCCCCTCGGACACCGTTTGCACCCTCCCCTACATCGCCCATACCCTTGCCCCGCTCCTAACATTGCAACATCGCAGCAGTTTTACAATGTCTCGCTCGGACTGCGTCTAGCCAGAATATCTCGCCTCGGCTGCCTCGGGCGTGAACGGGCAACCTATCCTTGTCTGTGGGAACTGGGAAGCCGTCGCAAGCATTGGTCATTATTCTTTATTCATCGTTTTCTGCAATTTATTTTTCACTATTTGTATCGGAAGAGGACTGCATGATGACTGGCGAAAATATAGTCCTAAAAATAGAGCAATGCGGCGAAAGCCTCGAATCCCAAGGATGTTCATCAGAAGCCACTGGGTAGCCTCGAAAACAATCCACATCGCTCTTACTAAATGAAAAATATTCTACAGCACGTGGGAAGGTAGGAAATAAGACGAGTTCAAAGGGGTCGACAGGAGAGGAATTAGGAATTTGCTGTCCAGCAGCGCATCACAAATCACCATTGCTATGATAATTATTTATCATAGTTCTTTTACAGAATAAAGGTAGGATTTGACAAAGCATCTCCATTCACTGTCAACCCTCTCATCTCGGCGTACTTTTTTTGCATCCGGACCACTTTCCAACACCCTTCATCTGACATGCTTCACAACCCTCTTCTCCTTTTTCGAAGCATTCCACCCTCAACAGCTATCTTCAACATCCTCTCGCCACCTTATATCTACTCGCCCCAGTGACATGCTTTGTCTTATCCTGATTTCCAAATATCTTCCCTCCCCCAACATGTCCTCTGCATCCGCTTTAGTTTTCTTTTCTCTCCGTCCTACGAAGATGACGGCACGAAAGATGTCTGAATCACTTTTCAGGTGGCGAACCAGAATGCTATGTTATAGCATTCTAATGTGTGCTAAATACCTGCTTCTATCTTCTATGCTGAAGTGTTATACGTTAAGTTACTTCATAACGGAGTTCAAAAAGGAGTCCTTGTTCTGTTCCCTCTGTAAAATAGCGCAGCTTATTCTAGGCAAAATTGGAATAAAATACTTATCAACAGAGTAAAAAAGGCTTCAGGTAGGCATTCTTTGATATCAAATCGGCTGTAACAGAACTCGAGTGACATGCAGAATTGTTAAACGGGTAGTAGAGAGTAGAGTGATAGGAGCAAAGTCCTCACGTGGATCATATTCCGGCCAGAACAATTGGACCCGGCAGAAAATTACGCCCTGCATTCGATACTTGCAGAAACCCTTTGACCTGCTCAGAAAAGGCTGCGGGGCATATGTTATACTCGTAGCAAAATTCAATAAAAAACTTTCACAACTGATTACTGTCAGGAGTCAAACCTGAATGTTTTAACAGAAAAGCTTGGCCAGTAATAGCAGCAGAATAGAGAACATTGGAAGCGATGGAAAAGAGTGGTGTTGTAGAAGATTATTGAAGATCAAACGTACAGACTGAAATACGAATAAAGAAGTTGTACGAAGAGTTGGGGAAAGACGTTTTCTGTAGATGCTTTGAATTAGGAGATAAACTGATCGGACATACTATGAGGCATAACAGCCTCCTGATGACAATCATTGAAGGAATAGTAGGCGGATAGAATTACCACGGAAGGCCAAGGATAGATTATCGTAGGCAAATAAATGGATACGTAAAGGTAAGAAAGTATGAGGGAGTAAAGAGGTTCGTTGAGAAGAGTGCAGAATGTAGAGCTACAGCATAGGTACCAATTTTCGGATTGATGCCTGCTAATGACTGAGGAGTAATTCGGTGCATTAACATGGATTTCCTATTCTTTAGCCAACATTGCCGGCAGTATCATGTAATGGAAACTTTAAAAATTTTATAGGTGATTAATTCATCTTTGGTAATAATAGATGTACCTACTTTAACACTGTTCAAACTTTTATTTCCGATTCTCATATTTCCATGGATCGGAAGTCTAGGGTCAATTATTTCGGGATGCAAGGCTTTATTATAAAATTCAAGAAAATTGTTTTCCATGCGATTCTTCCACAATTCACAATTCCGGAAGATTATTTGGATTTTACAGTCAATAGGAGTTCACACCATAAAATTACAAAAGGAATATCGGGAAACATATAATTGTCCCTGAATTTCGCAGTAATTATGGTTTAAAACCATTGGGTTTTCTTGAGTTTAAGATCTTTTTTCAAACAAAAACACTTTATTTCCTTAGCTGCCTGTTTTAATGTCATATGTTCCGATGATATTGGACATTTTACTTCAATGATGCCCCATCATTTGTTTTTCCATCAGGTGTTGCTGCTAGGAAACAGTGTTCGGGATCAACAAAAAGGACGGACACTCTTACTACCCGTTAACTCCTCATATTTCTTAATCGCATTAAGTTCATTTAGGCTACCATATCTCATTGCATCATTTTCAAATGGCTCGGCATAAAACAGTCTTTTCACAAGTGGTTTTCCTTCTCCTACAAATAACACCAAAATTTGATTACGTCAATTTATTCCGTCTTTCATCAAACCATTGCTCGCATTCGGTTTGGACCCGCGCCTCTCTTGTTAGAATGGTACGTTCATCCACATCAGTGGGTGGTGCCACCTATCAGGAATGATGGGGGGTGCTTTGTTTTTTGTATTGTCGCTACTGCTGCCTAGCGATAGTGTGTAAATAATAAATAAATAAAGTGTTGTTCTTCATCTTACGCAACTTATAAAGGAGTAGGATTTATATTTCACATTCACCACGGCTAACATCTCTCTCAAGAGCTTCTATTGACCCCTCAACCGTCAATTTCTTCGTCAGCTCTTCGATTTCTACATCCATTTCCTATTCGTTTATGTCCAATTTCTGACAGAACTCTCCATAATCCTTAGTTTCTTTTGCCTCATAAATTTCCCTAACTTTCCTCTTAGGCTTTTTTACAAGGCACCTCCTAGTTGACTGTAAGCGTTTAGGCCTTTGCTCGCCAAGTCTGTGTATACTTTTGAAAGGGCTTCTTCCACATATCCTTTTCTACGCAGAATAATTCCACACTGGTCCCAGCTGAAAATCAAGCCCCTGCACCCTGCACACGATGAGCATACAAACTACTTTTTCCGCGGTTCACTTGCTTGCCTCCCACAAACTTTGCCACTAACGACATAAAATTCTATGCCAGATTACTAGTATCAATCATGGCTAGCATAATTGATTTCCATACCTAGGGTTTCAATAATTCGTTGACTCTTTCCAGGGCACCCATCTCCTTGTCGTTGAAAATGTTTTCCCTCCCCTCCTGATCATTGCAGTTATATACTTTGCAATTCGAGTGCTGTTGAATACGTGAAGCGGCCCGTTTTTTAGATGTCTAGTCAACTAGTGAGTCGCAGCCATATTTTTCTTTTACTTTCTTTTGTTAGAACTAGTTTCAATTCGGGGTGTTCATCCAGAATTTTGAAGATGGATTTTGTATAACATTTAACCTCGTGATTAGAACAATCACTTTTCTCAACCAGTTTCCCACATTGAACGGATTCACGCACCTTTTCAAAAGCACTCGAATCACCACTGCCTACGAGGAAATGGTATTGCAAGAAAAGTAATTGCATCTCCTCGCTCCGTCGAAATGCCTGAACAGACATGTCAGCTTCCATGCCACGTGATGATCCACTTATGGTGACCAACAACTATATTTGAAGAAAATAAGGGAGATTTCCATATTCTTGACCAAAAATAAGGGAGATTTAGAACACGGCAAATTTCACAACAAAAAAGAAAAAAGCAATGCAGTGTTTGTAAAGAAAATTAAAAATAACTTTATTTTATACTTTGAGAAGGCCTAAATATATTTTGCCGCAGATTTTGCTTCATAAAATAGTTTGCCATCACTTTTTTTCAGTTTTATTAGATTTAAAATTCAATTTACATTTCTTCATGATTACCGGGGGTTTTACTAATTATTATAATTAGTAATTACAAAAAAATAATGCAGGAATATAGGACGTGG
Organism: Platycnemis pennipes; assembly: GCA_933228895.1. NCBI lineage: Eukaryota > Metazoa > Arthropoda > Insecta > Odonata > Platycnemididae > Platycnemis > Platycnemis pennipes. Next base: position 31,586,746 of record OW121846.1, read on the forward strand.
CGATTGCAGGCTGAAGATAACTCTCACAGAAAGTACCACGGTTTACTCATCGGATTTTGTGGAAACAAACATTGCGTCTCTTGAAATGTAAAATAATATCTCTAACAATTAAATGACTTTTAGAAAAGTGACGGCTACATTTTCGCATTCCTCATGTATGTTAAGATGAAACTGATGAAACCACTGTCTAAACATACTGTGATGAAACAGTCAAATCAGCCATGGACAACAATTATATTTAAATCTCAAATGTTTAATCTGTTCTGGTAAGGCTAGGTCATTAGCAGAAACCCGTATTTTTCTGAGAATCGGTTTGATGAAAACAAAAAACGTACAAAATCTGAAGAATTGGTTCATTGTAGTCGTCATCAACCAAATAATTACTTCCCTTGCCATTTCCTGAGACTCCTGGCAGACCTTTTCTTTCGTTTTGAAGATGAGAATAGACCACGTATTTCTTACTTCGAGGATGGTCCTATCTGGCAGTTTCCATGAATATATTTTTTTAGAGATAATTTAAATCGAAGAAATTAATTGTAAATTATTTCTTGACTCACTGATTGTAGAAAAATTTCTTGAAAGATTTACGCTAATTTTAGGCACTTGGAAATAGCTCTCGATTACAAAAGTCGAGACGGACGGAGAGCAACGAAGAGGGACGCATAATCTTGCGATACCCTGCGCCCTGTTCTCTTCTCAGCAAAAACACAAGGTTGCAAGATTTGTCTTTCGTTCGTCCCTCCCCTTAAACGCCTCCAGCAGCATGGCCCTCCCCCTCCAGCGGCATCTCTCCCTCCCCTCCCTCATCGCTCCTCGGGTGCTTCGTAATGGTTCCCTGATTTCGCCGCAAGGGACGCTCCTAGCAGCGCGTTTTTAGCGACTTCTAATTATTCTAATTACTAGTTATTACCTACTCGTAATATTATTTTAAAAACTGGAACTGATTTATGAAGAAACTCGAAAACTTCGTAGTTTTTCGATTTCTATAAATAACAACGCATTCTGCCATTTTGGTAATTTTTTATCATGTTTCTTAATTTTTTGCAAAATGTAAAAAGCACAAAAGAATTTCATTGGTCAAAAAAAGGTGATGGTGAAAGATTCATGTCGATAACTTTATTTGCCTAGCTGCGAGAAGAAAAACCGTTTCAGGGGCAGTCACCATTGGCCTTAAACAAAACTGGAAAGTTGATGTTTTGCATAGAATTTGCTGCGCCATCTCTTACTTATGGTTTAAAAAGAGAAAATAATTTGAAAAGAGGATGGCAATAAACGAGAATGACTCAAATTCATTTTGATATTTTCAGTACCGATAAAATCAATTTAATAATAGAAATGAAATGCCATTACTTATAAGATACTGAAAATAACATAAACAACATTATCCCAAATGATTTTTACCCTCAGAGCATCCTTAGTTTTAACTCACCGAGTCCTCTTCAGGTAGTTGACAAATTTCTGAAAGCACATACCATGTTTATATTTGGGAATGGTTAAGAAGGCGAAAAAACAGTTAGAGGAGATGGGATGATCGTACGTGTACCGATATGCTCCTTGAGAGAGAGATAAGGGTGAGAAGAGATCTGTTTGCGGCAATGAAGGGAAAAACCCAAGAAGGGAATACCCGGAGAAAATGAAAGGAGGGTGGAGGGTCGGCAGAGGTAGTTAGGTCGGCGGTGTTCTAATGAGGGATTAGCAAGGGTGGGTAAGGAAGCGGTTAAGGAAAGGGTGGTTGGTAGCGGGCTCCTGACAATGCGATCGCCTTTTCACTATCCATTCCTTAACCACTCACCCATCCCCACGAATTCGTCACTACAACACCTTTGACCAAACTTTCTTTGCCGATTGTTCGATTCAAGCAAAATTCTTAGTCCTCGGATGAATCGTAACCATCATCTCAGTTTGATTCTATGCTTCTTCTTTGTCTTCTCCTAGTAATAGTTCTCGTAATTCCTTCGGAAGCCTCCTATGAGTCTTCGCAGTCAATGATATGGTGGAGGAAAGCAATAGATCGAACGTGATCAAGCCTTTCGAATAGGTCCTCAATGGTGGCCGTCCTGGAGTGTTTCCGCGTGAATCTTTCTCGAAATTTCATGGCGTCCTTATTGCGGGCCTCCATCGCCTCTTCGGATAGCTGGCCTAAGGGAAGAATTGCCCCTTTCGAAAAATTCGCGCCATGTATGAGTATTTTATGAGCCGTGGTCGGCATATAGGACAATGAATAACATCCCGAAATCCAATTTTATAAATCGTCAATCTGCCTTTGCAAATAATTATTTTCTGCTTTGGAAATTTCCTTCGTCTCTTTGAGCCACTGAACGACGAATGAGCCGGCAAAATCTGATGGACGACTGCCGCGGATCTGCCCAGATATTCGCAGCTAAAACAGGGAAAGTATTAATATTGCCCGTGTGTTCTATATGCGGATTACCCAAAGATAAAATAGATACGCTTGAATCTCTTACCTGAAGAATCATTTACCAGAGTAAGAGGCACTACTGTCGTGGAAAAAGTCATGACACTCGAGTTTACAAGTCAATGACAGTTGTACCCGTAATCCCACATGAAAACAAGTTATGTCAAAAATTAGCAAATTTAATTCTGCGTTTAACTGTGGAAAGTGAAAATTTTTATTTTATCTTGTTAAAATTTTATTGCCTGCGAAACAAAAAAAGTGCCTGTTTTTTCACCGTTTTAAACGGAATGCTCACTTTAAAAATTCATAACTTTAAAAGTATTCATTGGATCGTAACCAAACTTTAATACGAGATAAAGGAACCTGTTTTTAAGGTATGTACAAAGTTTTAAGATAATCGAAGTTGAAATAAAATTGTTCTTGTAAATTTTGTGAAACAACTTTTTCTCAGTACTGCGTGGTCATATCGATACGAATCTTGTTCTGTCATGGAGCTTATGGTAATACAAGGCTAATCGTTTCTCCATATTTAGAATTTATTTAGTTGTTTATTTTATGTGCGCTTACATTTAATTCGGTGTTTCCTCGAACAAGAGGTGTGAAGCGAGCGGGAGGAAATGGACGCATGGCTTCGGAAATCCGTGCGACGTTGCCGCGTTCGACACCATCTGTTGCCATCGGACACCATTTGTTGCATTGTAACTTAAAAAGTTGACGGAAAGGGGTGTACTTTCTTTCGAAAGATAAGAATCCCATCTGTTTAAGTTACAATGCAACAATTATTGTTTATTTTGTGTGCGCTTACATTTAATTCGGTGTTTCCTACATCAAGAGGTGTGAAGCGAACGAGAGGAAACGGACGCATGACCTTGGAAATCCGTGCGACGTTGCCGCATTCGACACCATCCCCGCGCTCCATATGTAGAATCAATACATTTTTGTTGCATTGTAACTTAAACAGATGGGATTCTTATCTTTCGAAAGAAAGTACACCCCTTTCCGTCAACTTTTTAAGTTACAATGCAACAAATGGTGTCCGATGGCAACAGATGGTGTCGAACGCGGCAACGTCGCACGGATTTCCGAAGCCATGCGTCCATTTCCTCCCGCTCGCTTCACACCTCTTGTTCGAGGAAACACCGAATTAAATGTAAGCGCACATAAAATAAACAACTAAATAAATTCTAAATATGGAGAAACGATTAGCCTTGTATTACCATAAGCTCCATGACAGAACAAGATTCGTATCGATATGACCACGCAGTACTGAGAAAAAGTTGTTTCACAAAATTTACAAGAACAATTTTATTTCAACTTCGATTATCTTAAAACTTTGTACATACCTTAAAAACAGGTTCCTTTATCTCGTATTAAAGTTTGGTTACGATCCAATGAATACTTTTAAAGTTATGAATTTTTAAAGTGAGCATTCCGTTTAAAACGGTGAAAAAACAGGCACTTTTTTTGTTTCGCAGGCAATAAAATTTTAACAAGATAAAATAAAAATTTTCACTTTCCACAGTTAAACGCAGAATTAAATTTGCTAATTTTTGACATAACTTGTTTTCATGTGGGATTACGGGTACAACTGTCATTGACTTGTAAACTCGAGTGTCATGACTTTTTCCACGACAGTAGGGATCTTACGAATAAAAATTCATCTAACGAATCTGCTCGTTCCCACAGTTTTTTATATTGGGCGTGGCCCGAACTTCCATCAAATCCCTACTTGCATATTAAAGTGCAATTAACTTCAACGCTGGAGGTTTGCGCTGCAGATACGCACTACAGTACCCGTGAGACCGTGTGATTGAATAAATACTGAAGATTCACTTCGCACATGTTTTCGGTTATACTTATTCCATCGGGGTAATCCGCATCGGGGATACAACTCGTGTCAGTGACTAGGAACGGAGCTTCTAAGTGTATTATACTGACTATAAGTCAGCCCCCTAGTAATCAGTAAGGACAAAACCTACTCAGGTGACATTGACATCTCCGTCACCACATCAGGACTTTTCCTACATTTTAAAGCACTCTCCTTGCCCTACTAAGAGTGGTTGTGATTGAAAATGATTCCGAAAATTATTCAAATAACAAATTTACCTCAGTTACGAGTGAACTGAATGGAGTGCACTGAAGAGCATATGGACACTACTAACTGATCCAATCTTTCGAACCAATATCCTCGAAAGATCTTCATTATATACTCTTTAGAAATCAGTGACAGCATGCAAAGCCTGAAAAAGTTATATTCGAGGAGTTATTATCCACATAACATGAACAATCCAACGGAGTCTCGGTATTTCCAGGTCCCGCTGCGCGGAGCCGGGCCGCGACGCGCGATCGAAAAATCGAGTTTATTCTCGGCGTCGCTAACTTTTTTCAAATATTTTTACGGAATAACCTAGAAATATTTTCAATGTATACTCTGGTGAAGTATCCCAGAGACCATTTTCCGAATAAGGATTATATTGTCTACTTTATGTAAAATGTTGTCTAAAAAAAAGGGTCCGCCATTTTGTGACGTAATAGCACTCAAATATAGGCAAAAATGTCTGAAACTTGTGCATAGTATAGGCAAAGTACCCTGTTCACAATTGATAATGTTTTTTATTTCATAAATATCCTTTAATTATTCCTATATCTGCACAACTTTTAAGATTTTCGAAGAAAAATAAGAGCGGGCGCTTTTTTCGAAATTTGGTCGTGTTTGAGCCACTGTATCTAAGTAACGGGTAATACCTATGAAAAATGACTTACCATTCCATAATTAGCAATCATTTGTGTGTATATGTGCCAAATTTCAAGACGTTATCTCATAAAAAGCAGTTTTGGACTTTTGTCCGGCAAAATGCGATTTGGCCCCACTGTGCAGCGGCGAGTTATGTATGAAATGTATTTGTTTTTAATAGTTTATTCAAAAGTTTGCTTAAAGATCTAAAAGCTGATTGGAAATATACTGTTTCGTAATCAACAGTTTTATTTTTCATTTTAGTCACTTTAAGTTGGTAACTTTGGTAACAGGAGAATAATAGATTGTAGGATTCGATGAATATCAACCGTGAGATTCGAGAATTATCGATTGTGAAAATCAAGGAAAATCGATTGTGATATCTTGGGACCCGTGTGGTATTCTTACGCCTCGTATCTCATCGTATCTCCTTCGTAGCGGACATTTTACTCCTTGATATCTCGTTCGCGTACTGTCCGGTAGTGATGGCATCCATTGACGAAGCGCGGTAGCAGAGCTCCGTATCTACTTCATCATTGGATAGTATCCAGTTACTAAGTGTATACCTACGTTAGAAGCTGTGCTATGAGGGCTGTTGACAGAAGCGGAAGAGAAAAAAAAAGAAGCCGACGCTTTACAGTCCGACGACAAAAGACGAACCCAAATCACCCACTAGCTGTAATCTGCAGCCAAAAACAGCCGTACTGATGATTAGAGATTTCTCATCTTGTATTTTATTCCATTCCATACATATTTTATGAATAAATTGTTCATATTGGCAAATACCTCGTTTATCTGAATTTTCGCTGGTACTGCAACCTCTACCACACAAAATACACAAAGATTTTAACAATAAAGTACACAAATTTGCATAAAAATGCAGATTTGGTCCAATTTGTCTAGATTTTCATGCGTATTATGAGTCTGTTTTGGTATATAATTTCACGGATTTCAGTCTGTAGTGTTTATTTATTGCCCTGAGCCAATGGGATATCAGTCAGGGTGGCTACTGATAACTAATTTTCAAATTCCCTGACTTTTACCTGATGGATTTACCTTTTTCCCTGACTAATCGCCAAAAGGTCTCCTATTATCGGAATATTTTTTTCTGCTAAATTAAATTTTCTTCAAAACTCAGAAAATAATAAAAGCAGAAATAAATACATTAAAAGCTATAAGAATGAAAAATATATTGAACCTCCACCCTTATGAAAAAATATACATAAAACCTTCACAAGCTAAGTCCTCATACAAATTGTACACACTTTCAATGCATTTTTCGCGGCCGCGCATCGTATTCCGTGGCCATGTATGTCTCCATCGATAAAATTACAAATTCACAATGTCTAATTCTTCAAGGATGAGGTGGCGAGTCGCGAGAGTTCTGGGGAATTGAAGATTACTGAAAAGGGATCGAAGGGAAAGTTATTGGCCAATTTACTAGCGGACTCCGGTACAGGTATCACTAGGCTGCGCGAAAAATACAGGCGAAAGCCAAGTTCTTGGATTGGATGAAAATCGGATGGAACGAGTGACTTTTAGAAGCAAATAACAATTTGATTAACGTGGTCATAATCTCTTGATTGTAAAAGGGAAACAAAAATGTAAAAATATTGGCATTTAAACAAAACGTAATCGCGCCACTGAGATGAAAACAGGAGGCAATTAGCAACGACAGCGTCATATTTAGGAATATCATATTTGAGATGGTTTGTGACCTGACTAAATTGCTTCGAGAGGGAGCTAAGGGGGCCATTCAATAATTACGTCGAGCGTGAAAGGTGTGAAGGGAGGACTCTTCTTATGGTCTCGCGAAGGGGGGTATGGAAATCGAAAATGAACTTACGTAATATTTTGTTTACACGTGTGATCGTACTTGTTTTGCCATTTTAGTAATCATCGTCTCGTATTTTCAGAATTACAAGCACGTAGCACAAAACGCGAGGTAAAATCTTCCGAACAACATAGGTAGCCTCGGATTCCTTGTGATGAGCAGAATACACGGTGATCATGAATTTTAACACTACTAGGCAAATATCGCATTAAGGATATACAAAAGGGATATATTGTACGACTGATTCACAACTAAATAATTAAGATTCACAACTGAATTTTCAACGAATTGAAGGGGCTTATTCTATGCACTTCGGCGACGGACATTAGTTTTAGTTGGTGAAATATTTCGGAATAAGGGAGGGAAAGACTGCACGGTGAACGTAATGACAGAAAAAAACGAGAATTTCCTATCCCAGTTCCTCCCTGACTGTTACGAGAATTCCCTGACTATTCCCTGACTTTTCCAGATTTCCGAAATTCCCTGACAATTCCAGGTGTTCCCGGTTTTCCCTGACGATCGCCACCATGTCTGTTTATCTACCCTCCCAGCCCTGTAACGCACAGCACTGAAAGTGAGCAATACCCTAAACTTTCTAGCTGCCTCCCACCCCACCCTCCACTTTCCATCCCCATCCTCCCCCTCTTTTGGAATACATATATATATTTGTATGTCTAGACTTCTGAAATTTTTAAATGATGTGATTTTAAGGTGAACAATAACATTTTCCAAAATCACTTGCTATTGCTTTGCGTATTGTTCACTGCACTCTTAAAAAATTGCCACTCTTGCTCCTTACCAACCAACTTTACTTACCCTCTGGAATCAAATGACCAAGTATTTCCATGTGTATCCCAAATGCCAGTTCCGAAGAGTAAGTGGGATAAATATCCAAGTACGATGTAAATACTCAAGAATGTACCGTGAATAGATTAGCAGCCCGTAATCGCATTTCGTAAAAGAATATTATAAAACAAAAATATTATTAGGTATTGAACATTAACTTATTTTCAACGTCACCCACACACAATGATAATGCCATTACGGTGAGCATTAATTTAGTCAAGCAACAAAACTCTATCACAAATAAAAATGGATGCTTCCCTGCGATTCACATACTTGGATATAATACAATTCTTTACTGATTTTCCAAATGAATGAGGAATTTATTAAGGCGTATCTCCAATTCATTCATTCATCATAAACGAATTACAGTGATATCATAACAGAATAAGAGCCACTCGCAACAAATGAAAATGTTCAAAATGAACTGAAAATTAGCCGAGAGTAGGCATAAAATTATGCATGTGCACTAAAATGGGAAGAGCATTTTAACGAGGATGCAATCGCATTAGCGAAAAAAAAGTCGCCCCCTGCGGGATTCGAACCCGCACCTTCAGGTTAGAAGTCCAACGCGCTACCACTTACGCCAAGGGGACGTTAATAACAACAGCGATTGTTACTAGCTAATTAACGGTCGTTGTTCTATGCATGAATTTCATCTTTCAAGTTTTCTTCATTCCTTATAGCACTCATTCACTTTTCATATGGTTGTTTGTTTTCCTTCGTGGCTAGATGTCAGTTGGTTGCGAGATACAGTTTTTTGCAACCCGTCCATTTTTGCCATTAACGATAGCAATGTAATTAAGTTAATAGTTTATCTGTACATGGAGGTGCCTCATTTGGGAGCAGGTAACGGTTTCAGACCGAAGTTATATCCCCATCGAGGCCCTAATGGTGCAACGAGATCTCAAACCCTAACCACTGACTTGTCCTTGGTTTGAATAGATTTTGCATGAGGCGATGATGTTATCGCCCGCAGTCATGACATCTGCTAGTGACGTAATTTGTTAGCTCCAATGGATGATGGCTGCAACAGCAGTTTTATTTTGATCCTCGATCAGTAATATATAGGGTTTAATTAAGGTATATGGTGTTGAAGGATTTGTAATAATTTTTTGATGACTGGAGTGGATTACATGTGTAAGTGATTACCATTTTTTCCTTTAAAAGTTTACTGACAACCGTGGCTCTTTTTGCATTTCAGGTCACGCGTCTTACCCATGTGACCTGCCCTTCAATGGTAACACCTTGAAGTTTCCAGTGTTGCTACAAAAATGTTTCCCCTGATATCCATTTATGTGTTTGAGCGACATAAAAAACAGTAGGTACCAATCAATTCTCCATGCATATTTTATTAACAATTCCAAAGTTACATTATCGGAGAAGCATACAAATCGGGGCGAAGGAATTTCCTTGACAGAATTTCAGGACGGTACCTATCTGTCTAAAGCACACCCCAATAATGTTCTTTAATTATTATTATCCTTTAGGCACTTGACTTCAAAAACTAATGAAAATTCCTGAATCTCAAGCTTTTATTTGCATGTCTACAGAAATTCAAACTTTCCTGGAAAATTAATTCTAATTAGAAATACATTTACATGGCCTTTAGGACCAACATCCGACTTTGAATTTAATCTTGACGATAACTGTGCCAATATGAGAACGTTAAGATAAAGGCAATAAATTAAGTTATTGATTTTATTTAAACACCAAAAAGTTTAAAAAGGAATTCCTCAGGCTTTACTTGGTGGAACCACGTGATTTTAGCAAGGAGAAGCATGGACCGGTAAGATGATGGCACAACAAATGAAATTTAGGTGGTGTCTCAATAAATTTGGTCGAATTTACAAAGTGGTTTTTCTCCTTGCTACAACCAACACGTTTCTCTTAACCTAGGTATAAGAGGAGATATTTAATAGCTCAATGGTGTGCACATGGCCCAACGGCACAGGCCCAGGAGAATAATTTTATAAAAATTCATAATTAGTTTTAAGACCCTCGAAATTAGTGTAAAATATATTTTTATGCTTATTAATTTCTGCTTTTTCTGGTTTAAATAAGATGGTAAACAAAAAATTACAATATTTTTACTGTGCCATCCAAAGACACAAAAAATAATTCATAATATATGAACATCACACTTACTCTTGTTCTCAAATATAAGTAGCTATAAATCAAAACTGAAAAAAAAACAGAGTAATAGCTGATTTTGCTTTTACACTAACTGACAGCTCGACTAAAGAACTGATATATTTTACTGCTTGTCTAATGTAGGCTCTACCATATGTAGAGCCCAAGTGCCTGAGTTACTTGAATGCAAGTATTGTTAAAGTCAAAGCATTTTCTAGTATATACCAATCAATGCCAATACTTGCTGACTAAAATGGAATACTGAGAGAATGATGTCTTTCTGTCCATGTCGTTTGTGTTTATCCACAACCTTCCTGCATATAACATAACACTCTTTGAGTGCCAGGATAGCTACTACTACCACTAAACATTTATCGATGACCAAATATTCTTCAAATCATCCAGGTTAGGTGGTATTTTAACTACAGATGGGCAAAAGGTTTGGGGAATAGCAGAGTTGTCATATTCGTATATTAAATCACGACTCAAATACTTGAATATTTAATATACCAACCTCGAATACTAGAATTAAAATGCATAGGTTAAATGTTATTCCACTGTAATAAATTAAATTGTTGCCTGGTGAAGGAAAATGCTATCTTGATTAAGGTAAAAATATAATTCCAGTTTTTAAATTTCAAATGTATAATAAAAAACTTAACTACCAAAGAAAAACCATTGAATACAACATTTATAAGCATTAATAAAAGGGCAGATTGCATTAGTACACCTTCAAGTTTCGGCCAGTTATGATATAACCACAAAATAGTGCCAAATTTCTAGTAAATTCAAAATTTACATAAAAGATTAAAGTTGGAAACATTAAATTAGTTGGGAATATTAAAGTTGGTATCACAATCCATATTTACAAGTAATTCTTCCATCATGACCTTCAGCAAGAACAGCATTCCACTCTCCTAAAATAATTAGGTTTCCTCTATTCTTCCCTGTTTTATAACTTCCATGATATCTTTGTAGACATCTTCCTCTTATTCACCTTTGTAGTCCTTTTAGGCATGTAAACCTGTAACACGAGAGTAGTATTATCCTTTCATTTTATTGCAGAAATCTCTTCACACACATTTCAGCCCTCTTTCTGAGCATTATCCCTAATCAATTATTACCATTCAAAGATGTGTATAACACTGTAGGTTCCAATCCAAAGTCTCCTTCTTCGGGATACTTCATTTTGCTGATTCCAGGGATGTCAAGGCCAATTATTTACGTTTAAACCTCCAGGTTTACCAATGTTCTGCAGGTCTGAAGGGATCTCATGTCCCATGTTCCTGCCCTAAATTGTTTATCATATTTGACTGCTGTCATCTCGTGGTTAGTCCCTGCCTGGAGATCTGAGTGAGGGACTATATAATCTCCAGAATATTTTACTTGAGAGGGTTCCAATACATCTTGATAAAATGAAGAGAGTGAATTAGATGCGATTTCCACCAGATGAAATATGGTTGTTTTCCTTGCTTTCCACGTCACAGTATTTCAGCCATTAGAGTATAATTTACACCATGCCTGCGCTGAAATGAGTGTTGCTTTACCAACTACTGTGGTGTCCACTTTCACTCCTATGAAGGAGAGCTGCTGACCTCTCCTCTGGGTGTTTGGGATTCATAATTGTTGGTGGTCTCCTGTTGCCAAGTAACAGCATCGTCAAAGGTTTCTGTAGTATTTGGAAGGCCTATCTTTGAAAAGGGTAGACCAATATCAACTCATAATCCCTCCATGTGCATGTCCATGGCTTTCACTTACCAGGAAGATTTTAATCCTACATCACAAAATTAAGTGAGCAAGCTGTATATTTTTCATAATCTCTTTTCCAATTTTCCATTTGTGGATACACAATTTCTAGTGGTCAGGCTTCCCCACTGCACCCCAATCATTCACCTATGACACAAGATCACAATTGTAAATTCATTGAATTGCAGATTCGTGTCCCAGCAAGCTCGTGAGGAGCATAGTGGAACACAGATTTTCTTGTTGGATTTAGTTTCTCTGGGGGAAAAAGTCATATAAATATTCTCCACACTTACTATCCTTCTTCACTACTCAATTTCAACCGCAAGTGATCCACATTAAGGTGTCTCTGCCTACCTACAGGTTTCTCTTACCCAAACCTGGGTTTACTATTCCTCCAACTAGTTGGCCTGTCGGGTGTCTGGATTTGTGAATTTAAACATCAAGTATAAAAGCTACCACAGGATATCATATTCCAGACATGAATGGGATACTCCGGGGAAATAGTACCTTACAGATACTAGTAACAGATATAGCACAGAAAGCATGCTACCAACTTGTCTGTGGTGAGAAACAGTAATTTTTAGGCACATAAGGCAAAAGAACAAATGGAAATACCAGCTTATAAGTAAGGAAGCAATTCATCGGAACGTATATCTGGAGCATGTTCCTTTATGGCAGTGAGGCATGGACTATGACAGCAGCGGAGAAGAAAAGGGTGGAAGCATTCAAAATATGCTGCTACAGAAGAATAAGGAAGATAAAATGGATTGACCAAGTGACAAATGAAGAAGTCCTAAGAAGAGTGGGAGAAAAGTGAAGTCTGCTGAAAACTATAAAAAGAAGATGGAAAAACCTAATCGGCCATATCTTAAGACACGATGGCCTGATGAAGACAATCGTACAAGGAAAAGTGAACAGGAAGAAAAGAAAAGATAGGCCTCATATGACTTATATACATCAGGTGAAGTACGTGAAAGGGAGGAGGGAGGAACTACATTAATATGAAGATGATGGCCAAAAAGAATTGAGTGGATATCTTCCTCGAACCCTAGGATTGATGACCCATGATGATGATGATGATGAACGCAAAAGAAATTATTTTGGCTGATTATACTTATCTGATATATTGACTAATGTCAATCTTACTACTACTAAACTCATGTTGACATTAAATTGCAATATTTGTAAGATTCCATTTGTGTACATGTCAATTTATTCAAATTGTTCTTCTCTTTATTGAAGGCAATGACACTTGACAAAAACATTGTTTAATACTGGATGATGAAGGATAACTCGGGACGTGGTTCACGGACATGTTTATTGTGAAACATGTTCGAAACATTACACCTACCACTTGAGACATTTCATAATCAGAAGTACTACTTGAACACCTCCCCCTTAAAGATTAAGTTTTACAACAGGCTTACTTGTACGGTCAGAACATCTAGGTTGAGGCTTACCATTAGGTTCATGATTCACTTTTACATTAATATAACCATTTTGTACAACATCAGGGGAAACAGGAACATCATTAGGCAATGAATACTCATTTACATATCATTTGGTCTTTGATAATTTGATGTGCTTAGTATTGCATCTCACAGTTATACCATACCAGTTTTAGCCAGTATGACCTCGGTTCTCTACACCTGTTGAGTATAATTGCTTTTCACCACACTGTTTCCTTATCAGTCTTTGTTACAACTTTATCTCCCTCCTTAAATTGTTGGGGGGCACAACGAGCTAGTTTGTCATGAGACATTTGGTTGATCAACTGCTGACGTTTAAGGGCTGCCTCAATGTGATGCTGAATTTTTGGTTCCAGCACCTCAGAGGTCACAGGCAAAGTGGATCTAAGGATTCTGCTTTGCAAAATTTGGGCAGGTGATGCTTTTAAACAGACTATTGGGGTGTTGTTATACTCCATTAGCAGTTCCCGATAGTCGGTATTATCCTCCTTAGCTTTTACCAGTATTTTTTTTGCCAATACCTACAGCTTTCTCGGCGAGGCCATTACTTTTATGGTAGTGGGGTGAACAAGTGAAAATTGTTATGTCTTTCTGTGCATAGTATGACTTGCACTCCACAGATAGGAATGGCATATTGTCTGCAATGTATTATCTGCAGAGTTTGGGGATATCCAAATCTTGTAAAAACGTTTTGCATAGAATCAATAACAGACTTTGAGTTCCCATTTTTCAAGGGGAATATTTCAATCCAGTGGGATAAGAAGTCTATTATGACTAGGTAAGACCCTGTTCCATAGTCTAGTTTATCGACACCGACTTTATTGAATCTCAAAAAAGGGGTTTTGTGGGGCATTAATGGCTCTTTATAATTGGCAGGCATGAATTTTTCACAAGTTCTACATTGCCTGATGAACTCCTTTATGTCATTAGTGAGGCCAGGCCAATAAAATAATTGGCGTGCCTTAGATATTGCCTTATTAATACCGATATGACCTTAATGAAGTATCTGAATCATTTGAGGTCTTTAGGTCTAGGAAAATTCTATGCCAAAATAGAAGATATAAAGGAAGGCTTTGAACCAAGGGCACTATTTTGCAGAGATAAGGAAAAAAAGATGATCGGTGAAAAGGAATAAATTCTAGAATGGTGGGCTAAATACTTTAGCCCACTGTTGAATGCCACTGCAGAGAGCAGGACACCAGAGTTGGATGAAGAGAAAAGTGGACAACAGTGGCGGACAACACAAGTAGACACTATCTCAGTTCCAGCACCATTCTCAGGGGAAGTATAAGAGGTGATCAAATATGTACCTAAAAAATAACAAAGAGCCAGGAAGTGACAATATTTCTGCAGAGATGATGAAATACTGTGGGGAACAGCTTGCACTTCACATTCACCAACTAATTAGTGAAATATGGGAATCAGAACAGATGCCGGAGGAATGGAGTCTGGCTGGATATCCTGGAGGTAGGAGATTGAGAGGAAGACCTGGGAAAATATGGCTGGATGATGTGAAGGATGATGTGAGGAGGATGGAAATAAAAATATAGGGAGTTAAAGCGAAGGATCGCAGCGACTGGTCCAACATTGTTGCACAGGCCAAAGCCCTACAACTACTGTAGTGCCGAGGAGTAAGTAAGTAAGTATCCATTATAGAGATCGGTAATCTTACATGTTTTGCTAAATCGCTGTGAATTGCATTATGAGAATCCACAATTTTTATTTATGCCTAATTGAAAATATTCTAGTTGGTATGAAGACTTCCGTGGTGATTAGAAGATGATTCGAGGGTTTCCAGTGTGTTTCCGCATTGGTTCATCCTACTGGAAGGCAGTTTTGCAGATGGCATTCCAGAGGGCATCTTCCGGTTCGAAATATAGGAAATTTGACGTCGAAAATATATTTCACCAAGATATAGAAAATATATAGAACAAAGATGTAGGAAATTTGATGGGGCGTGATCTTCAGACCTGAAGATGATGACTGGAATGAATGCCGACATAATTGTCATCCAGAGGAATGAACAAACATGGTAGGAACTTGAAAACCGTGGTGTCATCTCAAAATATTGTAATTTTCATCCATTTCTAAGTAAAATTAAGTTTAATTCCAGAGTTATTAAGGACAACATAACAACCCTTGAGAATATCGAGTTTTTTTTAGCTATATCACTGGTCAGCCAGTTATCCACTTCAAAATTTACTCAACAAAATAATTTTTTTATTCAATGTGGTTTTCAAATTATTAAACAAGTTTCAGTAAGTTTTTTATGTGGTAACCTACAGCAAAACTGTTGAATCAATGCTGCGCAATGGTCTGATGGGAGACCCCCTGTCATCGTCCACCAGTTCAGTTCAAGTATTTTTACTATTCCATAATATCTGCATAAAAATTTATTTTTATTCTTCACAATTTAAACTTCAGTAAAGTTTAAATATACTCCCACAGGAGTTCCTTAATAATAAATTTACCCTATACTCATTCATTTCATAGCATGGATCTTTTCCCAGCCGAAAGATCTCGAGTGTAAATATTTCACCTTTCCGTCAGTAGTGGCACTCTGCACTGCCCTGCTAAGTTCAAATTCATTCATAAAATGGAGCACATTACTGCTCTCTCTCACTCTCTCGTATTTTTGAAGTGTATATGCATGAAACAAGGTAAAAAGTGTTTGATATAGATGGGTATATAAGGCTAAAAGTTATAGAAGGGAATTTTGTTTTTTCAATCTATCGTATTCTTACTCGCATTTAAAACAATCAGTGGGAAAACGGAAAAGACATGGTGTAAATATAGGGTCGTATAAACATTGGAGATATAGGAAATTGGATGATACCCAATAAAAAACTTGTAAATCACCGGAAAACGAAAATTCCGATAATGCAAATATGAAGTTTTACTGTATGCATATTCGAATCATTGTGTCCAACATCATCAGCATGTACAGGTACACACATAACAGTAATCAATAGTTGTTGACAGAAATGAGGAATATTCTCTTCATTGTTCTAAATCATAATTGTTGCAAGCAAGGCCACACACAAACCATTGTGAGTTCCAAGTTAAATTTCATCAAGTTATGCATAATATCTTCTGCTGCAAATGACTTTTAGTGCCAGCTGAGTAATATTTTTGATGATAAATAATGCCGTCTCACCTTCCCCCTTTTGTATTAATTAAGTAAGTGAAGTTTTAATTTCATATCATATGACTTTTAGAATAAAAATGAATCGTTTCCACCATGTAATGGACGATAACCCCATCTACTTATGACTTTTATTTCCCTGCTACAAAGATGGTCCTTGGAGTGAACTGGTAACAGAAGTGGGAGAATAACAAAAAAGTAACAGAAGAATATGAACCATCAAGAAATCCATAAGAGCATATGCGGGTATGCCTGGAATGTTTTAGGTGTACACTTCACCTTTGGGTGGAACACTGTGGAAAATTTGTTATATCAAATCGATTGTGAATGCAACTTGTTGCTGTCATAATTGTTGATTTCTATTAAATCCAAAACGTAGGGTAATAAATGGTCCCTAGGCCATTCCTTGCATTTTCAAGCTTCTCATTACCTACATGCGGTACTCATTATATGGGGCTGCCACTGTACTTGCTTCAAGCAGTTTAGATATAAATGATGTTGGGTACTGACCATCACATCAATTCATTAATAATTATAATTGCTGAATCAACTTTTGAGTTTGAGGTGAAACATTCTTCCATAAATGTATCAGGTTTCCTATGTGAATTTTTCCTTACCAGTGAATTGTCATATCATATTATTTCAGCTTAACCCATTCAATGCGGATGACTGCCCTGGCAGTCATCCGCTCCCAGCCGCCGGCGCGGATGACAACCAGGGCAGTCATGCCCTTGGGATCTTTTTGAATGGTTATAACGGAACTACGCGTGGCCGTTTTGGGGTGCTTTCTTTTCTCCGTTCTGTAGTTGGGTTCTGGCCGTCCTGTCGTGTGCTTCGTTTCTGGTTTCACTGAATTTTAGCTTTTCTGCAGTTTTTCGCGTTTTTACGATTTTTTTGAGTTTTTGCTACTTTTTCGCTGTAGTTCCAGTGTGATATTTTCCGATGTACGTTGTTTTTTTGCGTGTTACATGTGACTACTGAACTACTACTGGCATTCGAGTTTTGCCAATTGATTTTCAGTGTAGCGTTTTATTCTTTGGTTCTATTTTGGTGTTTAACGATGAGGTTAATGTCCTTATTCTTCGGGAGACGGAGAGGAATGGGGAGTGCATATTTTTGAACAACCCATCTCCTAGAGGGAAGATAACGGACTGGAAGCCATTGGATAGGGAGGAGTTTAATGTTTAGTTGGGCCTGCTCTTCCACATGGGGACAATCAGAACAAACCGGATGTCCGATTATTGAAAAACATCGATATTTTTCAATTTTAAATACTCCGGGATTCGATGCCGAGGGATCGTTTCCTAGGGGTATTGCAAGCACTGCACTTTGCTAAAAATCCTGATGAGAATGATCCTGCTCCCAGAGATCGTGTATATAAAATAAGATCCCTTCTACAACTACATCTACATAATACCCTGCAAGCCACCATATAGGTGTGTGGCAGGGGACTAAACTATACTTCTAAACTGCTTCCAGGAGGCGATGGAGGAAGGTAATTGTGCATCGACGAGTCGATGCTACTCTGGAGAGGCCGCTTGGTTTTACGCCAATACCTTCAGGGTAAAGAACACAAGCATGGCATAACAATGTATATGGTTTGTGAACCTGCAGGGTTAGTCCACTGCTTGATTATTTACGCGAGCTCCGGAGATGATCAGTTGGGTGGACGAGGACATGGAGATCAAGTTGTGCATAAACGTTTAGAGAACTTTTAGCGTAATGGAAACAGTGTTTATCTGAACAATTATTATAACAATGTACGTTTAACTAGGGATCTGCTTTCAAGTGAAACGTACTGCACAGCAACCCTGCGAGCGAACAGGAAAGAAAATGTAAAAGGGGTTTTCGGCCAAAAATTGCCAAATGGAGAGGTCATTACTTGCTGGAATAAGTATGGAATTTGCGTCTTTCGATGGAAAGACAAGACAGACGTTGCCATGAATTTCTTTATTTGGAAGCAACTTTGTACCAAATTCACGACCTGGCAGAGGAGAAGCCGTAGCTACTTAGAATAAGTTTAGGGGGGGGAGGGGGTGGATCATTGCGACCAGCTGTTGTCGTACTACACCTGTAAGCACAAAATGCTCAGGTGGTATAAGAAGGTAGGAATCCACATATTTCAGATTATGCTGGTGAACAGCTATATGCTTTATAACAAATATAGCAGGAATAAAAAGAGCCTTTATGCTTTTAGGTTTGAGTTAATTGAGTCCTTACTTTCCAGTAGGACAAAGGCTTTGATTGCTTTTCCTCAACCAAAAAGGGGTCTCGCCCACTTTCCCGCTATAACAGCTGTTGGGGAGAAAGGGAAAAATAGTAGGAGAGATGCAGAGTATGTCACACTAAGGGAGTACGGAAATCTGTGGTGTACATTTGTCCTAACTCTGAGGCCGTGACTTTGCTTGCGCCCTTGCTTACAGGAATTTCATAAAAATATTTTAGTTTTCGTGAAAATCTATTCTCATAGGATTTTTGTTTGCATAATTGTGGATTCCAATATAATACATTTTATAAAGTATTAAGTTTAGATTCATGCTTTAGTCTTTAAATATTGTGTTTTCGTTATTATAATATTTAATAATTCATGATTTTCAAGGTTTTCCGTAAAGACATTTTTCCTGTAGCAAATATTGTAATTCATTTAATTACTGGTGACATCTCTTTTATCATTGCTGTTATAGACTTATTTTTCAGAATATATTTTTTATTTTTTTTATTGTGTACCATTGCATTATTCAAAACTGCTATGTTTGAATGAGTGTGTAAATGTATGTATACATACATTTGTGAGATCTTACGTTTGGAAGAATACTGTACTGCATCGAGCATTTTTGCATACTACGATAAAATACAGTTTATCCAATGCACATCGGATTGATTTATTATTATTGTAAGTAATGCAATTATTTATCCAATGTTTAAAATCACTAGTAAGTCAACGTAGCTCCCTGAGTTCATTACAGTTCCGTATTTCTGAAGTGTATACGCGAGCTTAAAATTCAGAGAACTGGGTGTTCTAAATTGGTAAAAAAAGGAAGTGAACAATGAAATTGAGGAAAAGAGATAGAAGGAACAGGAATTTGGATGGTCAGGGGTTAGAAAAGGAACCACTAGAGGAGAGGAAAGAAAGTGGTGGCTTGGCAGGGGTTGGGAAAAAGGAAGCGACAAGTGAAACCCGAAGGGGGGAGAGGCAGGACAACAGAAATGGTACAATAGACCGAGGCACTCAGCGGCTCATAAACATTTTTACCGAGGACGGGTTTTTCCAAGGATACTAATAGAATCAGTGGGGTTTTCATAGAGACAATTGCAGAATGTCTGCCATGACGAATTCTCAGGCATGCTACGAGCGGGCGACACCCAGCAGACGAGTGATATCACGGGATTCCAAAATAATTTGGCATGATCGCTAATTATATTATGGTAAATATGAACCAGAGAGTATATGCAGTTAGGCTAGCGCGTATAACTATAGTGATAGTGCTGCTGCCTAAGCTACGATCAATATAATTTTATAGTTGTTAGTGGCTTTCATGGAGGCAAAATCTTTGAAGCGCCTAGAGATATGGGGTTTTTTCTTATACATTAGGGAAGGAAAATTTGAGTACAAGGAGAAGGAAAATTTAAAACACTGCTGAGTAAAATGTATTAAACCATTACGAATAGAGAACACATTTTATCTTCATATAACTCAACACAAAGCCGAAATATTTACAGCAAAAAAATGCGATCAAGATAAGTGCAAATTACATGCATTCTTACAGAACAAAAACTAAATTTAAAATATAAGCAGACAAATACCTGTGTGAAAACTTATTTGCTTCGATAAATACATCCATTAACCTCTTATTGAACTTAACCAAGACAGTAATTTGAAGTTTTTCTCTAAAATTTCGCAAAAGAAACGAATCACCGCATCAGTTGTGCGGGTTGCATAAGTCAGGAAACTTCGCCAGGAGCGGATGACATTCCTGAATGTCATTTAAAAAAATTTTTAAAAAGAGATGAAAAAAGGCAAGTACACGTTATTTATATGTATGTTATGCTTAAATTAGGCAAACTAAATAGAATTAGGCAAAAAAACATTCCGACACCGGCAAAGATACCATCATATGGTGCCGCATTGAAAGGGTTAAATGTTGTTGAGTTCAACCCTTAAGGATCTGATGCCCATGTCATAATCATCGAGAGCTTACATTATCTGTGTTCTGCTATGGGAAATATGGCATGATGGAGAATCAAGCCAGTAGTGAGGAACTTTTAATTTTCTTCATCATAAATTGGAATATTTTGTCTGAATTGCCTGAAAATAATTTCCTAACTGATGTTGTGTAAATTGCAGATAACAAAAAAACTCCCTTGCCAGATAATTATCTAATATTCAATTGCAGGCATATGTCTTATAATGGCATTTATAAAATGGGGTACTCTTGCAACATGCAAAATGATCATACTTCATTATCATGGTGACCTTGAAAAGAGTACATTGTTTAATAAGTTTTTTTTATTATGTTAGGATATTTGTCTTTGAATTAATTATAAAAATATGTTTTATTTCTTGAAAGCTATCGTTTTTGTTCATTTTTGCCTTTTTAAAATTTATAGCGACACTTACTAATTTTTTTGTATAAGTTTTTATTTTTGTGACTTGTATTGGATATGATCCAGTGAAATGATACCAGTGAATGAGGATTTTGCTAATAATATGCAAACATTTATGTTCATGGCATTTTATTTTTTTATTATTGAGCATGTACATGTTTGTTGTAAATGTTGTGGGTTAAATAATTCCTTTGTCAGATAATTATATCATTTTCAATTGCTAGCATGTGTGTGATAATGGAATTTAGACATTGGGGTACTAGTTATTTGTGGTACGCAATATGTGTGGTACTCGTTATATGGGTGACACTTGCTAGGTTTCTTGTATTAGTTTTATTTATTTTTACTTGTATTAAATATCATAAAGTGAAATGATACCATTAAATGTGGAATTTGTTAATAATATGTCAACATTTATGTTTATTGCATTTTATATTTGTGATTATTGAGCAGAAACATGTTCGTTAATGAATGGAATTCATTGCACATAATCTTTCTCTACAATATCAGATATGGCATAAACGTATATGTGTAAAATAAATAAAGATTGACAGTCATTCATTGCAATGTTTCCTGGATTTTGTTTACTTTTTCCACTCTTTGTATTCAAGTGTAACATTTCAAATGATGACTATGTTTGTACCAAAAGTCTTTGCTTAAGGTGAGAATCCAAATATTATGTGATTTGATACCTTATGATGCAGTATTATGAATCACTCACATATATATCAGGCCATAATTATATTTCAATAAATTAATTTCCTGTTCAGTGAAGGTTCAATTTATTTGGTTTTGACATGAATTGTCATGGCAATTATACTAAGAATGAAAAGTAGTATTATACTTAGAATTTTCTATTGTATTTCTGTTCTACTTGGAACCGAATTCGCAATTTTGTACACGAAATCGTTGAATGGAAACGATTAATGATTTTTAGTGAAAAAATTAATCTTCTAACCACATAAATTCACTCATAATTCAAAAATTATAATAAGCAAAAGTTGATGCTGAACGAAAAAGCTGCTGTGATAACATTGACGTCATTTCCCTCCTGCCCTTGACTGCTTTTCTGGGAAGGTAAGGGAGTGGAGGGGGTTCTTGGAAGGTCTGCTCGCTCAGATGCTGTTGTAACTACATAACTACATTGGCAGAGACAGTCCATTACAATAAGGCAAAGTAGCTTCGTGGGCTCAGTTGTGATCGGACGAGGTTGATATACATCAGAGGTTGCACCACATTCACTTTTCCAAAAGGGTGAAAAACGTCAGTTTTTCACCGCTAATAACTCGAAAAATTATTGAGGGATAAAAAACGGAAAAATACGGGTCATTTTAGTTTACAAACTCTATCAGATTTGGCAATAAAAAAATCATGGTAAACGACCCCATTCACCTATATCCTTAGAACAGTTAACCCCTCATGTGCTATTTAACAGGAAGAATTATATTTAATCGATGAATTAAATTTGGTAGTGACAGAGATTTTGTGCATATATCAACTTTGCCTTTTTTTCTTATTACCTTTTTAAAAGATTAATATATATACAGTTGAGCATCTTTAATCCGGCACGGTCGGGACCGAAGTGATGCCGGATTAGGGATTTTGCCGGACTATGGGTCATGCATGGCAACTAGTCTATTTCTTACGTCTGGGATGTTTTCATTGAAAGGAGTCAATTATTTATAACAAAATATATTCGTTTGTCATTTACTGAACATTATTGTAAAAAGAGTTACTGAGAATAATCAGAAAGAAATGGTTTCTTAATACACAAAGTATAAATTATTTAAAATTATCGAAGTTGCGGAGTGAGTGAAAATAACGGAATCTAAGCATTGTGCATATTGCTGCACATGTAAAAGTTTCATATTGTTATTGGAAAAGGGTTTAAAAATTGATATTTCTTACGCTGTACTTTGCGTAACATAATTTCCTACCGCGCTCGATTTGTTATCAGCTGATTCAGCGCAATGCCAACGCGTGAGTGTCGTGGCCGCCCATCACTACGTCGCCGCGGGCGACCGGACTGGATTATTCTTTAAAGACCATCATCAAGAGTAGTCTTCCTTCAACAATTTCAGGCTGATCATCGTCATCCCCACTCGGATTTATTGTTATTAATTACCATTTCAATGATTTCATCATCTATGATATGTTGTGTGGTGAGAATATCGTGGCCGCTAACTATCCTTTCGTCTAAATTTACCAATTCCATTTCCTTTAATTCAGGGTTATGGATGATGTTTGCAAACTCCATCATCATATTTTTATCCTCAGAAACATGAAATTTTTTAAATCCCCAATTATTTCGTCTATATCAAACCTTAAAGCAGTCCACAATTTAAACCACGCGTGTTTTTAGAACGGACGGTGAATTGCTATTACCTGCACGTGAAATTTCCCGAATCACGTCTTTTGGATTGATCACGTCTATTTCTAAGAGTGTTTATCCTGCTCCATTAGCATTTGGCCAGAAATACTAACTAAGGCCTTCACTCCGACGCAATATTGCGTATTCGATATCGAAACCATGGTTCACTTCGACGCAATCGAAACCAGGACTTAAAACAGCACTTAAATCTTTTTTCATTGTTTTTCTCTCTGTTATCTACTTCTTCGTGTCACTTTAACAGTAAAATTTTGATGGTTTTTCTCTTTCAGCTTCTTAATGTGCTATATTGTTGAAGATCCCACGTAGTATGTTTCAGTCAAACGCTTTACCGATGTAACGGCATCAAGCTTTTTCACAACTTGCACTTTTTCTGCACTTTTTCTGGTTAACGTTTTGTGCTGTTGCCACAACTGTATGGATGAGACATGTTTTGCGTGAAATATTAGAATATAACCAATAATTTTATCAAATTACGTCTAGTGGTCAATCAAAAATGCGCGCGCCATTGAAAGTGGCCGATCTGTAAATTAGTCGTATTCCGTCTCGGCGATGTCGTCAAATTTATGTTTACTTCAAGTTCCAGAATAATTCCAGTGTAGGCGAAGTACCAGAAATTAATATGTTTAAATTATTCTGATTCTCGAAATAGGAAAATTAACGTTAAGAATGGTATCTCGGTATTAATATAAGAATAATATCTCGGCAGGTTATGAAGCAATGTTCCGGTTAAAAACGTTTCGGCATTTTCCCCTAAGTACCAGATAGTCATGGCAAAATTTCCGGATTATAGGTGCTCCCGGATTAGGGGTTCCCGGATTAAGGGTGCTCAACTGTATATAGCAATTTCAGGAAGCACGTGACGTGTAACACATGTATAATAGTCACTAGTTGCGAGGACATAAAAAATATAGAAAACACAAAAAAGGAACACTCACAAACGAATAAAACAGGGAGCTTTCGAACAGCGTTGCTGTCTTTCTCAACAAGAAAGGAATACTGAGAGGATATGGGGGAAAGGGTATTTAGGAGTGGAAGGGGAATGGAGGGGAAAACGGAGAGTCGGGGAGGGGAAGAAGGAGAAACGGGGAGGGGAAGTGGTGAGGACACATTGTAGTCACAATGAGTACAAGTGTCGGTTAAAAGGACACATTGAGCCCAGGGGGGGTGCATGCCCTGAGGAGGAGTATGCAAGTTTGTTCAAGGGTGTGCAGGTTGACGGCGGAATCTGAGGGAGGGAGGGAGGCAATAACGGAAACATTGAAATATTGACTGAAAGGCATGTCATGAGTAGACGCGTGTTTAGGTACTGGTAGTGATGAGTGCGGGGATGACGGAATACAGGAAGCACGGTGATTATTGACTCTTATGTTAAGAGGGTGGTGCATTGTCCTACATAGAAGGCAGGGCAGAAATTGCATTGGAGGAGGTAGATGATGTTGGTGGAAACACAGGTAGATGAAGGAAAAATTGGCAGAGACCTGAGTGTGGGAAGGAAAGAGGCAGGAGGAGAAGAGAATATAGGGCAAGTCTTGCATCTCGGACGTTTGCATGGAGAGGGGGGGACGTGGGTGTGTGGCACGGATTTGAGAAGCGGGCGGGTAGTTTTGAAAATATTGCTCAAATTAGGCGGTCTTTTGTATGTAATGCGGGGACATTTTGGGAAAAGTTTTGAAGTGGAATTGTGGTCTGAAAGAATAGGGAAAAGATCTTGTAGGACTCGTTGTAAGGAATGTGCGCCAGGGAAGTAGGTGGTGAGTAGAGAAGGGGAATTGCGTTGTTTGCTGTGAGATGGTTGTGGGGTGTAAGGTTTTTTTAGAATTCTTTTTTGGAGAAGGTTTTCTGGGTACCCACGACGGAGAAGGGAGGTGTGTAGATTAGAAAGGTAAATGTGCAAGTCGTCGGGATTGTTACAGATCCTATGTCCGCAGATAGAAAGAGAATAGGGGATGGAGCATTTGGTGTGGGGTGGGTGGCAGCTACTGTGGTGAAGGTATTGTTGCTTGTTGGTGGCTTTAATGTGTACCGAGGTTTTGAATTTACTGTCAGAAAGGGAGATGTCTACGTCCAAGAAAGTGATGTTAGAACTGGAAAAGGAAGAAGTGAAGGAGATAGAGGCTGAAGAATTCAAAGAGGAAACAAAAGTGTTACGGGAGTTGGTGTCGTGGGTCCAGAGGAGGAAAATATCATCAATGTATCTGAGCCAAAGGAGGGTTTGAGAGGGTAGTTAGTCAAGAATTTATCTTCGAAGAGGCCTAGAAAAAGGTTTTTTTGTTTCCTCTTTGAATTCTTCAGCCTGTATCTCCTTCACTTCTTCCTTTTCCAGTTCTAACATCACTTTCTTGGATGTAGGCATCTCCCTTTCTGACAGTAAATTCAAAACCTTTCTGGTTGAGAAAGACGGCAACGCTGTTCGAAAGCTCCTGTTTTATTCGTTTGTGAGTGTTCCTTTTTTGTGTTTTCTATATTTTTTATGTCGTCACAACTAGTGACTATTATACATACGTACATACATACATACATACATATATATATATATATATATATATATATATATATATATATATATATATATGGGTCATTCCATCTCAATTCAACAAACGTTTGTCCCTTAGGGTCTCAGATTTTGATAAAAATTGGTGTATGGGAACAAAATCAACTCAAACTGAATACTCCCAAACATTTTTGTGAAAAAAAATTTTTTGAGCGAATTATGCGTGTTTTAATTTTTTCGCATTTTTAGCAAAAATCCGAGCCTTAAATCATATTATCACTTATATCTCCGCTTGTAATTGTCATACATCAATGATTAATAGCTTTTTTTAAAGCTAACTCTTTATGGAATGCAAATATATTAGTAAACAATTATTTTCTTGTAAACCCTATTGTTGTTAATTACTAATGTTTAAAAAATTGTTAATTAACTTTTCTCAAATACTCCATCTCAGAATCGGCCGAAACTTTTTTTCCGTAATCTGAACATACCCAGCTAACTACTCCAAAAATAAAATTTAGTGGCAATTCATAAATGCGTTTTTTATAAATATTTAAACATTTACTATTTTCTCTCGCGTGGCCCGTCGGCTCCCCCATTTGGAATACATGCAGCAGACACGCGATGAAAGCCTAAAAATTTCCTAAATCCTCAAGTTCGTAGCTATATGAGATAAAAATATATTATAAACTATAAATATTAACAACAATTGTAATTGTTCTTTCACTTTTCGAGCTAAATATTGCGTTGATCCAAATTTCTCTTGAATTTTTGCCACACTCCAGCTTTTAGGCAGTGTAGACAGGACTAAAATTTTTTCACTGTAGGAATTAGCTTCAGCAAATTTGAGTTGACTTGGCATTTCACACCCTGCTAACTCTTATTGGCCGAAGGAAGTTTTTGCTTTTCCCCATACTTTCCCGATTGCTCTTCGATAAACAGAAGTAATTTTATGAATTATTTAATTAGAGTATTTTCTACTCAATTTTTTTCTATTTATTGGTGATGTACCGATTTCGGATAAACTCAGGTTGATTTTTTTCTAGCACAGAATTACGAGGTGAATAAGGTGCACCATCGCTCTCTCCTTGTGAGTCAATGTCATTGCTGGAGTTGTTTGTAGGTAGGGATACATGAGCCTCCGCAAATTGCAAACCAGAAGGCTCCGGTTGTGACAGTACTGCTTCTGCAGACACAAGCTGCTCAGGAACGTCTTCTTGATGACTGATGGGAGACCTTGGTGTGTCACCTTTCGCGACTCCGTTATTCAGAAACCCTCTGCACTGACGATACAATTTTCTGCCCTCGACCAAAGACATCACTCTAGGTCTGAAAATTTTCTATTTGTAATATTTGGCAGTAATTGTATACAAATTAGCAATACAGATAATGCAATGCAGTTTCAGTGGATTATAACACTGCTTTTGACGCTTTGAATAAAAAGCAAGAAACAATTTTTCATGGTTAACGCAAACGGTTCCCACTTTGACACCACTTCTATCCTCGATGAGCTGCAGATCTCTTCGATACATTTAAAGACACTGTCTCGCGAACACTTTCCTCCTCTCACTGCACCGATGGAGCAAATTTTGACACAATTTTGACAATTAGTGTAAAAAACTATGTACGAGAAGAAAGAGAAGGAATCGAATAAGGAGATGCACACGTGGTGACAGACCAAAACAAACTGAGACTTCTTTGGTGAATAAACGCGGCTGTCAACATAAACATGTGCAGCTAGATGGTCTTCTTTCAAGCTTTTAGGCACATACCGCAATGGGCAGAATTGGCCACCAACAGGGTCTTAATAATAGGCTTCTGAAAGGAAGTGGAAAGGTTTTTACGCTCTTGCCCTAATCCGTAGGTGCAATAAAATATTTATTTTTAGAGAGAGCTACGTTTACGGAAAATGTCTCAATGCACGAAAACCACAGCTGCAGGCTCTCGACTTTCATTGAAAATGAAATGTTTTTTCATGGATAAAAAATATTTGGACAGTAAAATCAGAGTTTGCAGTAAATTTGTATACAAAGATAAAAAGAATGAGATAGCAAAAATGAAGACATTTTTCTGCTAGACAAATGGTTCCAAATGCAAAAATTGCATAATTGTAATTTATTTTCATTTCATTTCATCAATGATGAAATATAGTGTTAAAAAAAATAAAAGTTTCGTACAAATTCGCAAAAGTATAAATTGTCACATACTTTTAGCTCAAATAAAATTTAATCCGCCTGGAAACTTAAGTGGGGCTCAATGGTAAATTTAACTGCAAACATCCATTTAACATAACAAATAACAATTGTTGTTAACATTTATAGTTTATAATATATTTTTATCTAATATAGCTACGAACTTGAGGATTTAGGAAATTTTTAGGCTTTCATCGCGTGTCTGCTGCATGTATTCCAAATGGGGGAGCCGACGGGCCGGGCGAGAGAAAATAGTAAATGTTTAAATATTTATAAAAAACGCATTTATGAATTGCCACTAAATTTTATTTTTGGAGTAGTTAGCTGGGTATGTTCAGATTACGGAAAAAAAGTTTCGGCCGATTCTGAGATGGAGTATTTGAGAAAAGTTAATTAACAATTTTTTAAACATTAGTAATTAACAACAATAGGGTTTACAAGAAAATAATTGTTTACTAATATATTTGCATTCCATAAAGAGTTAGCTTTAAAAAGAGCTATTAATCATTGATGTATGACAATTACAAGCGGAGATATAAGTGATAATATGATTTAAGGCTCGGATTTTTGCTAAAAATGCGAAAAAATTAAAACATGCATAATTCGCTCAAAAAAATTTTTTTCACAAAACTGTTTGGGGGTATTCAGTTTGAGCTGATTTTGTTCCCATACACCAATTTTTATCAAAATCTGAGACCCTAAGGGACAAACATTTGTTGAATTGAGATGGAATGACCCCCATATATATATATATACATATATATATATATATATATATATACATATACATATATATATACATATATATATATGTATATATACATATATATACATATATATGTATATATATACACATATATATATACATATACATATATATATATATATATATATATATATATATATATATATATATAAATGCTAGCAACAAGGTGTTGAGGGTGGGGGTGAAGGAAAGGATAATCAGTGGACACTTACCAGTAGATGACCCATGGAGAGCCTGGTGTCCACTGCGCTTTGGAGCTTTCGGGTCACGAACCCTTCTTCAGCTGGAGGAGATCACTACTGGGGTGTCACACTGGAGTCAAGGGTTTCGGTTGGTGTGTGAAAAGGGGATTGGCTAGGGTAAAAAGGAGGGAGGGGGAAGAGGGTGGACTAGGAAGGGGAAATGGAGAGGGAAATTGGACGGGTGGAGAAAGCTAGCGAATGTTGATGCCGGGAGAAGTGGTTGATTTTAATATGGAAATATAGGCGAGCTCCCAGTGACGGAGCTCTAACGTAGATGTTTCAGGTGGGAATGCTCTGATTACCTTCACTCTGAAGCAGTCATTGAAAGGAAGGTTATGAGAATTGGCGTGCTCGGCTACTGGCAACCTTAAATGTCGGGTGACACTGCTCCTATGGTTATTGATTCGCATATTAAAAGAGGTGGTCGTCAGTCCTATATAGAAGGCCTGGCAGTGATTACAGGAAATTTCATAAATTACATTACTCGAAGAGCAGGTTCCTCGAGAATGTATTTGGTATGTGACGTTTGTAACCGGGCTGATAAAGGAGTGGGAATGGGAGTTAATGGGGCATGTGAGGCATCTGGGTTTGTTACAGGGATGTGAGCCAATCGGTTGGAGATCGGAGGCACAAACTGATGATGGTAGTTGTATCTCGCGAATCCAAAGGCTGTTTTGGAGATTGGTAGGACGACGAAAGGAAAGCACGGGAGGTCTCGGGATAAGTGAGGAAGTTAAGGGGGAAGATAAAAGAATACATTGAGCTGACTTAAAGATAGTTTTTAATGCAAAATCTAGGCCCGGATGAAACGTGGTGGCGAAGATGGTAAGATTATTTGGTGATATTTCTTCTGGCTCTGCTGTTGAGCGTGGCTCGTTGCGGGGAGCGCACGCCTTGGCCAGCTGCTCTCGGACTATTGAGGGTGGGTAACCACGGTTGAGGAAGGCTGATTCCAGGTCTTTTAAATAATTGAGGAAGAAATAGGTTTCAGAACAGATACGGCGACCTCGACGTGCCAAAGAGTATGGTAGGGAGCGCTTGCAGTGTTCGGGATGGCAGCTATCCCAGTGTAAGTACTGCTGCAAGTTCGTAGGTTTCACGTGGACCGATGTGCTTATTGTCCTATCATGTAAGTGGATGTCTACATCTAAGAATGTAATGAGCGAGGTGGAAGAGTGGGTGGTGAATTTTAGGCTAGGGTGCGAATTTAATTGTTGAATGAAATTGTTTAGGGTGTCAGTGCCATGCGTCCAAATCATGAAGATGTCGTCTATGTAGCGGAGCCAGATTAAGGGTTTAAGGGGAGATGAGGATAGAAGTTTTTCCTCCCATTTACCTAGAAAACAAGACGCGTAGGAAGGTGCCATCCTCGTTCCCATGGCCGTACCCCTGACCTGAAGAAAATGGCGTCCTCCAAAGGTGAAGTTGTTTTTTGTGAGCACCATTTTCATCAGATCAAGGAGGAATTCGGTGGAGGGACGTGATTCCGTGGGTCTGCTGATTAAAAATTCTTTTGCGGCTGCCAGGCCTTCTTTATGGGGTATGTTGGTGTACAAGGAGCACACATCTATTGTGACCAGGATGGAGCCGGGAGGAAGAGGTGAGTGGAGGAGTTTTAGTTTTTCGAGAAAATGATTTGTGTCACGCACGAAGGACGGCAAGTTGCGGACGAATGGCTGGAGATGGAAGTCAATTAAGGCAGAGATTCTTTCGGTGGGGGAGTTGTAACTAGAGACTATCGGGCGACCA
The DNA here is from genome assembly GCA_933228895.1 of Platycnemis pennipes. Classification (NCBI taxonomy): domain Eukaryota; kingdom Metazoa; phylum Arthropoda; class Insecta; order Odonata; family Platycnemididae; genus Platycnemis; species Platycnemis pennipes. Next base: position 31,617,503 of record OW121846.1, read on the forward strand.
GGGGTGCCAGGCTTGTGTATTTTGGGGAGTAAGTAAAAGGTGGGGGTGCGGGGGTTCGGGGGAATAAGGAGGGAGATCTCACTTTTTGAGAGACCTTCCTTAGGGCCCTCAGAGCGTAGCTTCCGCGCAACTACAGTGAGATACTCGGGGGTTGGATCTGAGGGAAGAGATTTGTAGGAAGAGATGTCGCTCAGTTGGCGATTCGCTTCCTCCTCGTATTTCTGCCGGTCCATTACGACTGTTGTGGAGCCCTTGTCGGCAGGAAGGATGATTATTTTTTGGTTCTTTCTAAGGGAGATAAGGGCATGTAGTTCGTCCCGCGAAATATTCTTAGAGGTCGGGAGGGAATTGGAAAATTCTTGGGACGCTAACTGAGAGGAAATATAATTTAGGTATAATTCAATAGGGTGATTAGCGGGAAGAGTGGGCGGGCAGAAAGACGATGGTTCCTTAAATTTTGAAAGAGGATTTTGCGGTGGAAAATTTCCCTCCTCGTTGGCATTGAGTGCGGCGATGGAGCAGTTAGCGAAGTAATAATTTAGTCTTATGTTCCGCGCGAAGGCATGAAAGTCAGAAAGGAGGCGGAAGTGGTCGAACCTAGGGGTGGGGCAGAAGGAGAGACCCTTGGACAGAAGGGACGATTCTGAGAGGGTGAGTGAGTGGGAGGATAAATTGACGACGGCCTCCTTAGAGCGCTGGTCGCAGGGATTCTGCGTCTGGTCACCAGATGGAAAGGAGGTCCTGGGTTTTTTGGGTATTTTATGGTGCTTGAGCTGTCGCGGAGCGGGGGTGGGCAGACCTAATAGGTCCGCCAAGCAAGGCCTTTCGGCGAAGAGGGGTGCACTAGTGGAAATGGGTTGTCCGAGAGAAAAGGGGAGGGGGAGGCCTAGCCGCAAGTGCTGGAGACAAAGGTTTGAGAGTTTTTTTGTGAGGGCAAGTCGGTGCTTACGTTTTTGGGAAGACGCGCGAGAGAATATTCTCGTTGTGTCTATTCCGTTCATACGGGTCACTTGTTTTAGTTTATTAACGTTTTCCGAGTGGAACTTGGCCATCGTCCGGTACTGAGAGAGCACAGCACGTGTCACGGACAATGAAAAGCTGTATTGGAGGATAGCAAGCGGTTGACGACATTCAGAGTTCAGGCCAGATAGAGGGAGACGAACGGTGAGACCGTTGGGGGATATGCCGAGTTGTAGGCAGGAGGCAAGGAATTCAATATGACAAGAGAGAGATGAGAGTTTATCGAGATGGTATCTCAATTGTTGTATAGACTCCATTGTGACTAGAAAATATGGATAAAGAAAGGCAAAGGAAAGAGAATTCTAAGAAATAAAAGAAGAAAGTGAGTAGTGATAACGAGAAAAGAGAATAAATAATATAAAATATGTAGAAGAGAGAGAAGAGATGTCCTAATAAATGCTAGCAACAAGGTGTTGAGGGTGGGGGTGAAGGAAAGGATAATCAGTGGACACTTACCAGTAGATGACCCATGGAGAGCCTGGTGTCCACTGCGCTTTGGAGCTTTCGGGTCACGAACCCTTCTTCAGCTGGAGGAGATCACTACTGGGGTGTCACACTGGAGTCAAGGGTTTCGGTTGGTGTGTGAAAAGGGGATTGGCTAGGGTAAAAAGGAGGGAGGGGGAAGAGGGTGGACTAGGAAGGGGAAATGGAGAGGGAAATTGGACGGGTGGAGAAAGCTAGCGAATGTTGATGCCGGGAGAAGTGGTTGATTTTAATATGGAAATATAGGCGAGCTCCCAGTGACGGAGCTCTAACGTAGATGTTTCAGGTGGGAATGCTCTGATTACCTTCACTCTGAAGCAGTCATTGAAAGGAAGGTTATGAGAATTGGCGTGCTCGGCTACTGGCAACCTTAAATGTCGGGTGACACTGCTCCTATGGTTATTGATTCGCATATTAAAAGAGGTGGTCGTCAGTCCTATATAGAAGGCCTGGCAGTGATTACAGGAAATTTCATAAATTACATTACTCGAAGAGCAGGTTCCTCGAGAATGTATTTGGTATGTGACGTTTGTAACCGGGCTGATAAAGGAGTGGGAATGGGAGTTAATGGGGCATGTGAGGCATCTGGGTTTGTTACAGGGATGTGAGCCAATCGGTTGGAGATCGGAGGCACAAACTGATGATGGTAGTTGTATCTCGCGAATCCAAAGGCTGTTTTGGAGATTGGTAGGACGACGAAAGGAAAGCACGGGAGGTCTCGGGATAAGTGAGGAAGTTAAGGGGGAAGATAAAAGAATACATTGAGCTGACTTAAAGATAGTTTTTAATGCAAAATCTAGGCCCGGATGAAACGTGGTGGCGAAGATGGTAAGATTATTTGGTGATATTTCTTCTGGCTCTGCTGTTGAGCGTGGCTCGTTGCGGGGAGCGCACGCCTTGGCCAGCTGCTCTCGGACTATTGAGGGTGGGTAACCACGGTTGAGGAAGGCTGATTCCAGGTCTTTTAAATAATTGAGGAAGAAATAGGTTTCAGAACAGATACGGCGACCTCGACGTGCCAAAGAGTATGGTAGGGAGCGCTTGCAGTGTTCGGGATGGCAGCTATCCCAGTGTAAGTACTGCTGCAAGTTCGTAGGTTTCACGTGGACCGATGTGCTTATTGTCCTATCATGTAAGTGGATGTCTACATCTAAGAATGTAATGAGCGAGGTGGAAGAGTGGGTGGTGAATTTTAGGCTAGGGTGCGAATTTAATTGTTGAATGAAATTGTTTAGGGTGTCAGTGCCATGCGTCCAAATCATGAAGATGTCGTCTATGTAGCGGAGCCAGATTAAGGGTTTAAGGGGAGATATATATATATATATATTAATCAGTCAATAAACGCTCATTGGAGCTTACGTGTAGGCACTCGATGAACGAGGAATAAGTCACTTATACACAATAAATAAAAAACATAGACACGAAAAAAGGACACTCACATGTTATGCAGAAATGTTTCGGCGGTGACCGTCCACCTTCGTCAGCCAGAGAGAAGTGAGGCTCGAGGACTTTGGATAAGGAAGTTGACGGGGAGAGGGGGGATGGGGGGGGGAAGAAGAGGAGAGAGATTAAAGGAGTAGGGTTCAATTAATGTGAAAGGTTGAGGCCCGGGAATTCAAATGCCCTCATTACCCATATAAATGAAAGTTCCCATGTTCTGACGTCGATATCAGAAGCAGAATCAGGGAGTTTTTCTAATATAGTGAGGGAAAAACAATTATCAACTGGAAGGTTATGATTCATGGAGTGTAAAGAGACAGGGGGATCATGGCAAGATTTGGTGGAGAAACGGTGGTTGTTAATTCTAAGGGATAAGGGGGTGGTACATTTTCCAATATAAAAGGCAGGGCAGTGGTTGCATATGAGAATATATACTACATTCTTTGACAAGCAATTGGCCGGGAAGCGGAGTCGACGGGAGGTGGTTGGGTGCCTGTGATTGTGGTGCTGGAGGTAATTGTTGATTAGTGGGCAGGTTTTACAGCGCGGGTGGTTGCAGGGCGAAAGGCGGTGGGCAGTGTCATGGACCAGCCAGTACCAAAGGGTTAGTAGATTTGAGGATATCTCTTAGTTTGGCAGGTCGTTTGTAGAATACTAAGGGGCATTGTGGCAAGAGGGAGGATGTCTTATCATTATCTTTAAGGATGGGAAAGAGGTTTTTGAAGATTGCCTTTGATTTGTAGGCCTTAGGAAAGAAAGTTGTACAGATGTTAAGGGCATCTGGTGTTGATGTTTTTTCGCGAGGGGTGTACTGGGAGGAAGGCGGAAGAATTTTGTTTTTCAGTAGTTGGTCGGGATATCCACGGTTACGTAGGGCAGAGTTAAGGTTATCAAGGTATTCGCATAAGGTGGGGGTGTTGTTGCAAATTCGGTGCCCTCTAATGGAGAGGGAGTTAGGGATAGAGCGTTTGATGTAGATGGGGTGGCAACTTTCGAAGTGTAGATATTGCTGGTGGTTGGAAGGTTTTTTATGGACGGAAGTGATGAACTTCCCATTCTGTAGGCAAATGCTGACGTCAAGGAAGGTGATAGACGTATTAGATGAATTAGAGGTGAAGTTGAGGGAAAAGGAAGAGTTGAGTTCCGTCAGGAATTTGTCCAATGATTCTTGGCTGTGGGTCCACAGGAGGAAGATATCGTCAATGACACGAAGGCATAAAAGTGGTTTGAAAGTTTGTTTGGAGAGAAAGGTGTCTTCTAGGTGGCCCATGAAAAGGTTAGGGTAAGCCGGAGCCATTCTAGTTCCCATAGCGGTTCCTTTTGTTTCGAGGTAAAACTTGCTGTCAAAAAAGAACGCATTTTTTGTGAGGACGAATTTGGATAGGTCAAGAAGGAATTCAGTGGATGGAATGTGAGGAGTAGGGCGAGTAGTGATAAAGTGGCGAAGGGAAGACAATCCTTCAGAGTGGGGGATGGAGGTGTAAAGGGAGGTGACGTCAATTGTGACCATTAGAAGATCCGAATTAGGGGGGATAATAATTGAGTGAAGATGGTGGAGGAAGTCAAAGGTATCTCGGATAAAAGAGGGTAAGGAAAGAACTAAGGGTCGTAGATGGTGGTCTATGTATGCGGATATTCTTTCAGTGCGGATATTCTTTCAGTATTCCGCATCTTCCCCCCCCCCCCTAATCATTAATCTGTTCTCAGATGGAGTGCTGCGCTGTATTTCGGTGCAGTAGTCACAGCGATTGCCTAGAACAATAGGCGATATGCCAAAGATCGAAATTTTATCTAAAATTGTTACTGACTATTTATTCTGACTATTTTCTTTTAAGCTAAATGATGGAATTTGGTAGCAGGCTAGTAAAGGTTGTACCTAAGTTTTGTTGAGTCAAAGCAAAATTTTAAAATAATACCTTTTGACCCCTGAAATAGGGTCCAAACTAAAATCCAATCGCCTCATGGGCTTTCAATGTTAAAATATTCGCAATACAAAAAAGACAGAATTACTTAGCGAAACTTACTACAATTATATTTTTGGGCACAAAGAACATGATTGAAGAGCTTTGGAGTTCCAAAATTGTATCCATGAACCCTGGAAGGGCACAGTCAAAGTCACATGGGTTTCAAAAAGTGAATCACCATTACAAACCTGTCGAATCAGAGGTATAAAAATGTGGCAAGGTAGATGGTAAGGTCTTCAGATCCCTCTCGTCATCCCTTGGCCTTCAAGTATTACTCAGGGGTCAAAGGGTGACAGAAGATGAAATGAGGCGAATCATAGGTTTATAAATGTGGCATGGTTAATGGCAAGGTCTTCAGATCCTTCTGGTCATCTCTTGACCAGACCAGACCTTGAGGGTTAGTCAAGGGTCAAAGGTCACATGGGTGACAAAAAGTGAACCAGGTATAAAACAATGTCAAATCGTATATTTCAAAGAGTACCCATTACGATGGCAAGGTCATCAGATCCCTCTTGTCATCCCTTCTTCAAGGGGTACTCAGGTGTCAAAGGTCATTGGGTCGACAAAAAGTGAATTGAGGTTACAAATGTATCAAATCATAAGTATAAAAAGGTTCCATGGTCGATGGCAAGGTCATCAGATCCCTCTTGTCACCCCTTGACTTTCAAGAGGCACTCAGGTGTCAAAGGTCATTGGGTCGACAAAAAGTGAATTGAGGTTACAAATGTATCAAAGCATAAGTATAAAAGGATCCATGGTCGATTGCAAGGTCATCAGATCCCTCTTGTCATCTCTTGAATTTCAAGGGGTACTCAGAGGTCAAAGGTCATAGGGGTGACAAAAAGTGAAACGAAGGCTTAACTATGTGATAACTGTCCATAATTGCTAATTTTTCAGTCATACTGATAGCTTTCACTTAAATTCCTAATAAACTATAGGGTCAACCCAGGAGGAGGATTTCTCGCTGTTGGAGATGGGGACCAGGGGCAACCCCTGGCAATGGTGAACCCCCCACACCATCCCCATCAGCCACCAGGGGTTGGGGAAGGGGACCTGACCCCCCAAGGACATTAGGCTTGTTAGTTCACAGCTTTATTTTCATTGCCTACCCGAGATCTAAAACTTCCACTTCTGCATAATACCAAAAAGAAGAGTTATTGGTGAATATTATTTTCTAATACTGCACAGTCCAGAATCATTCAGTTTCTAGTAATACATTCTTTTAAGATTCTCAGGAAATTCATCAAAAACATATCTCAAGCCAATGCTGAAGAGAATTGTATATGCATATCAAGACTATTATAGTGAATTTTTAAATAATTATTTTGACATAACTGCAGGTGCTTGAATTTCCCTGAAAAGAATGCAGTTCAAAAATATGCAAATAATTATTTCCAACTGGAAAAAGCAATTAATATCTTCAGAATTTTAAACAGTAGAACTGTCATTGAAATGAGGCTTTCATTTTTACATATATTTTGTGATGGAAATCATTCATTCGAGATTAGAGAAAAATATTCACTTCTTCACATGTTCTTCCAAATGGCACATGGGTTTCAAGTAGGTGAAAAGATACTACCATATTTACCCGAATATAAGATGACCTTTTATGACTATATTTCAATTGAAAATATCACAACTTGTCTTCGATTCGAATACAAAGTACCTACACCAACCTGTTTAAATGTTAATGTACACTGAATTGGTTACAAATGATTAATAAATTTATAAGAATGCATTTAACAGGATAAAAAATAATTATAATACTTATGGAAACATTATTACTGAAGGCATTATAATTTTTTCAATAAATGACAGCAAGCAAAGGTGCAATTTTAACCTTCTCTCCAACTTAATGGAAATTGGCTGCTAGAGTAAAAACACTTATTTACACTTTTCTAGGGACTGCTAGAAAAAGTGTAAATTATGGTTAAATGCAAATAGCGGGAAAAGGTCAATTTTCATTTTTACATGAATACTGTAACAATATAGTGTAAATGCATAAATAAGAAACAATGATAAACAGAACTAGAGCAATATTATTAATTATTTCTGAGTGTATAGAGCTCTCCTTATTTATTTTTCTACAATATATTTATATCAATGTTTTTACCAACCCAACCAACCACTGGATATTGTCAAGTCCTTAGTTCCCAAAACTATACATTGCGCAATACCTTTTCTCTTATGACGAAACCATTCAGGGTGATATTTGACAATCTAGAACTGGCAGTTTCTGACAGACTGATTTTTCACAGATTTCCTCACATGTTTCTGAATCACAATGTAATTGTTCGTAATTGTATCCATTATAGAGCCTCCTCGCCGGTATCTCCACCTTGCAATTGTGAGGGGGCTTGCATGCCTAAGTGAACCTGACAGCTATGCCGACGGGAGGCTATGCTACTGGTAGGGCCATCCAAGTCAGAAAAAGGGAAGGATGGTATGATGAAGAATGTAGGGAATCAATCAGGGAAAGGAATGAGGCAAGGAGGAGGAAAGACAGAAGAACAAAACAAATGCAGTCTTTTAGACAAAAGAAAGGAGGCTGACAAGATATGTTGAAGGAAAAAGAAATTATGGTAGAGAAAGAGGATTACAGAGCTGGAGGAACACTACAACACCCTAGAAGTAGGAAAATTCTATGCCAAAATAGAAGATATAAAGGAAGGCTTTCAACCAAGGGCAATATTTTGCAGAGATAAGGAAAAAAAGATGATCGGTGAAAAGGAACAAATTCTAGAATGGTGGGCTAAATACTTTAGCCCACTGTTGAATGCCACTGCAGAGAGCAGGACACCAGATGTGGATGAAGAGGAAAGTGGACAACAGTGGCGGACAACACAAGTAGACACTATCCCAGTTCCAGCACCATTCTCAGGGGAAGTAAAAGAGGTCATCAAATACCTAAAAAATAACAAAGTGCCAGGAAGTGACAATATTTCTGCAGAGATGATGAAATACTGTGGGGAACAGCTTGCACTTCACATTCACCAACTAATTAGTGAAATATGGGAATCAGAACAGATGCCGGAGGAATGGAGTCTGGCTGGATATCCTGGAGGTAAGAGATTGAGAGGAAGACCTGGGAAAATATGGCTGGATGATGTGAAGGATGATTTGAGGAGGATGGAAATAAAAATATAGGGAGTTAAAGCAAAGGATCGCAGCGACTGGTCCAACATTGTCGCACAGGCCAAAGCCCTACAACTACTGTAGCGCCAAGGAGTAAGTAAGTAAGTATCCATTATAGAGATCGGTAATCTTACATGTTTTGCTACATCGCTGCAAATTGCATTATGAGAATCCGCAATTTTTATTTATGCTTAAATTGAAAATATTTTAGTTGGTATGAAGACTTCTGTGGTGATTAGAAGATGATTTAAGGGTTTCCAGTGTGTTTCCGCGATGGTTCATCCTACTGGATGACAGTTTTGCAGATGGCATTCCAGAGGGCATCTTCCGGTCCGAAATATAGGAAATTTGACATCGAAAATATGTATATAGTACCAACATATAGAAAATCTATAGAACAAAGATGTAGGAAATTTGATGGGGTGTGAGAGTCAGACCTGAAGATGGTGACTGGAATGAATGCCGACAAAATTGTCATCCAGAGGAGTGAACAAACACGGAAGGAACCTGAAAACCATGGTGTCACCTGAAAATATTGTAATTTTCATCCATTTCTAAGTAACATTAAGTTTACATTCCGGAATAATTAAGGACAACATAACAACACTTGAGAATATAGAGTTTTTTTTTGGCTATATCACTGGTCAGCCAGTTATCCACTTCAAAATTTTCTCAACAAAATAATTTTATTTATTCAATGTGGTTTTCACATGATTAAACAAGTTTCAGTAAGTTTTTTATGTAGTAACCTATAGCAAAACTGTTGAATCAATGCTGCACAATGGTCTGATGGGAGACCCCCTGTCATCGTCCACCAGTTCAGTTCAAGTATTTTTACTATTCCATGATGTCTGCATAAAAATTTATTTTTATTCCTCACAATATAAACTTCAGTAAAGTTTAAATATACTCCCACGGATGTTCCTTAATTATAAATTATACCCTATACTCATTCATTTCATAGCACGGATCTTTTCCCGGCCGAAAGATCTCGGGTGTATATATTTCATCTTTCCGTCACTAGTGGCACTGTGCACTGCCCTGCTAAGTTCAGATGGGTATATAAGGCTAAAAGTTATAGAAGGGAATTTTGTTTTTGCAATCTATCATATTCTTACTCGCATTTAAAACCATAAGTGGGAAAACGGAAAAGTCATGGTGTAAATATACGGTCCTATAAACATTCGAGATATAGGAAATTGGATGGGACCCAATAAAAAAGTTGTAAATCATGGGAAAACGAAAATTCCGATAACGCAAATATAAGGTTTTACTGTATGCATATTCGAATCATAGTGTCCAACATCATCAGCATGTACAGGTACACACATAACAGTAATCAATAGTTGTTGACAGAAATGAGGAATATTCTCTTCATTGTTCTAAATCATAATTGTTGCAAGCAAGGCCACACACAAACCATTGTGAGTTCCAAGTTAAATTTCATCAAGTTACGCATAATATCTTCTGCTGCAAATGACTTTTAGTGCCAGCTGAGTAATCTTCTTGATGATACATAATGCCGTATCACCTTCCCCCTTTTTTATTAATTAACTAAAAATTAATTAACTAAATGAAGATTTACTTTCAGATCATATGACTTTTAGAATAAAAATGAATCGTTTCCACCATGTAATGGACGATAACCCCATCTACTTATGACTTTTATTTCCCTACTACACAGTTGTTCCTTGGAGTGAACTGGTAACAGAAGTGGGAGAATAACAAAAAAGTAACAGAAGAATATGAACTATCGAGAAATCCATAAGAGCATATGAGGGTATGCCTGGAATGTTTTAGGTGTACACTTGACCTTTGGGTGGAACACTCACTGGAAAATATATAATATCAAATCGATTGCGAATGCAACTTGTTGCTGTCATAATTGTTGATTTCTATTAAATCCAAAACATAGGGTACTAAATGGTCCCTAGGCCATCCCTTGCTTTTTCAAGGTTCTCATTACCTACATGCGGTACTCATTATATGGGGCTGCCACTGTACTTGCTGCAAGCAGTTAAGATATAAATGGTGTTGGGTACTGACCATAATATCAATTCATTAATAATTATAATTGCTGAATCAACTTTTGAGTTTGAGGTGAAACATTCTCCCATAAATGTATCAGGTTTCCTATGTCAAATTTTCCTTACCAGTGAATTGTCATATCATATTACTTCAGCTTAAATGTTGTTGAGTTCAACCCTTAAGGATCTGATGCCCATCTCATAACCATCGAGAGCTTACATTATCTGTGTTCTGCTATGGGAAATACGGCATGATGGAGAATCAAGCAAGTAGTGAGGAACTGTAAATTTCTTCATCATAAATTGGAATATTTCGTCGGAATTGACTGAAAATAATGTCCTAACTGATGTTGTGTAAATTGCGGATAACAAAGGAACTCCCTTGCCAGATAATTATCTAATAATCAATTGCAGGCATATGTCTTATAATGGCATTTATAAAATGGGGTACTCTTGCAACATGCAAAATGATCATACTTCATTATAATCGTGATCCTGAAAAGAGTACATCGTTTAATAAGTTTTTTTTATTATGTTAGGATATTTGGCTTTGAATTAATTATAAAAATATGTTTTATTTCTTGAAAGCTATCGTTTTTGTTTATTTTTGCCTTTTCTAAATTTATAGTGACACTTACTAATTTTTTTGCATTAGTTTTTATTTTTGTGACTTGTATTGGATATCATCCAGTGAAATGATACCAGTGAATGAGGATTTTGCTAATAATATGCAAACATTTATGTTCATGGCATTTTATTTTTTTATTATTGAGCATGTACATGTTTGTTGTCAATGTTGTGGGTAAAATAATTCCTTTGTCATATAATTATATTATTTTCAATAGCTGGCATGTGTGTGATAATGGAATTTAGACATTGGGGTACTCGTTATTTGTGGTACGCAAAATGTGTGGTACTCATTATATGGGTGACACTTGCTAGGTTTCTTGTATTAGTTTTTATTTATTTTTTTACTTGTAATAAATATCATAAAGTGAAATGATACCATTGAATGAGGATTTTGTTAATATTTATGTAAACATTATTTTTATTGCATTTTATTTTTGTGCTTATTGAGCATGAACATGTTCGTTAATGAATGGAATTCATTGCACATAATCTTTCTCTACATTATCAGATACTGCATAAATGTATATGTGTTAAAATAAATAAAGATTGACAGTCATTCATTGCAATGTTTCCTGGATTTTGTTTACTTTTTCCACTCTTTGTATTCAAGTGTAACATTTCAAATGATGACTATGTTTGTACCAAAAGTCTTTGCTTAAGGTGAGAATCCAAATATGATGTGATTTGATACCTTATGATGCAGTATTATGAATCACTCACATATACATCAGGCCATAATTATATTTCAATAAATTAATTTCCTGTTCAGTGAAGGTTCAATTTATTTGGTTTTGACATGAATTGTCATGGCAATTATACTAAGATTGAAAAGTAGTATTATACTTAGAATTTTCTATTGTATTTCTGTTTATTCGGTGCATATGGTTTCTTTCCTCCCTTCTGCATTTTCTAAAATAATGGGGGTGTTTACTTGGAACCGAAATCACAATTTTGTACACGAAATCGTTGAATGGAAACGATAAATGATTTTTAGTGAAAAAATTAATCTTCTAACCACATATACTCACTGCTTTTCTGGGAAGGTAAGGGAGTGGAGGGGGTTCTTGGAAGGTCTGCTCACACAGATGCTGTCATAACTACTACTATTGGCAAAGACAGCTGTGTCCCCCCCATTACAATAGGGCAAAGTAGCTTCATGGGCTCAGTTGTGATCGGACAAAGATGATATACGTCAGAGGTTGCACCACGTCCACTTTTCCAAAAGGGTTAAAAACATCAGTTTTTCACCGCTTATAACTCGAAAAATAATTGACGGATCAAAAAACGGAAAAATACGGGTCATTTTATTTTACAAACTATCAGATTTGGCAATAAAAAAATCATGGTAAATGACCCCATTCACCTGCACCCTATGAACAGTAACCCCTCATGTGCTATTTAACAGGAAGAATTAGATTTAATCGATGAATTAAATTTGGTAGCGACAGAGGTTTTCTGCATACATCAACTTTGCCTTTTTTTCTTATCATCTTTTTAAAAGATTTAGATATATATATTCACAATTGTCCATTTACATAATACCTTTCAATGGCCTATCTATTGGCTCTCTGGTTGAGTTAAAACTGCTAGTGTCACGATCAATCACCCAAAATGCATTATGACATATTTGTAATGTTGCATATCATTCAAATCAGGGATGGCATGAACAATTTCATCAGCCTCTAAAGCCTCAAATATATCAGCATTCAGATGAATATATACTTCACAAATTAAAATGAAGAGCTTAAAATAATATAAAATCAATAATATATCAAACTTCATAGAAATGTGTTCGCCAGTTTTCGCAGTCTACCTGCAGGGAGCTGGCAGTTAAAAAATGTTTATTAACATGAATTTTTTTACCATTTCTTGTGCTTATTGCAGACTTTATCCAAATACCTGTGAATATAGCTTCTTCCCATCTCTTAATGCCCTAATTCATGTGAGGAGATCTCAGTCCACTACACAAAAATTCTGAATTCAATCCAATTGGTAAGAGAAAATCTCTCTTTGTAAACATCCCAAACAAGGATTTCATAAAAGCCATAAGGCCTTTCACTGGTGAAGACTTACTGAAAGAATTTGCAGATACGGTGGAATTCCATCTTAATAAATAAAAACTTGTACCTCCTGTAGAATGGATGGTTTTATGAACAGACATAGGGATCAGCAATTACCTGAGAGCTCAATGCTGATCCAGTCAGAGCAGGAATCGACAAACAAGAATTTGAGCAAAAATCAATCAGAACTTTATTAAGAAACCTACCTCTGGCTGATACATGTGGAACTCACATTTGTCATTTGGCCACATAGCTTATCTCTCTTAAATTCCTTGACCACCAAAATGCATTTCACCTCAGCCTTAAATTCAGTTGGGGTAGAAGGGACCAAGTACCATTCCTGGATGCCTAGGTGAACAAATGGGTCTCGGCTCTCATGCTGTAGGAAGAAGATCAAAATATACATTACCTACATGCTTTGTCCCAAAATTTCTGCTCAAAAAATACTAGGCTATTGTATACTCTAATACAATGTGAGTTAGCCATCTCAGATGAGTCCCACCTGAAGGAGAAAGACATGTCATCTAGGCCCCCAATGTATAAGACTACAGGAAGGAGATGGTCTGAATGACCCCCTTAGGAAACTTTACTTTAGAAAACTTTAAATATAAAGCTTAAAGTGAATTAAATAAATAGTAAAGTGAACAAAACCATCTGCGACATGTACTCTACAGGAGAAATTCCAAGGGACTTCGAGAAAAACATCATCATTCCTATTCCCAAGAAGAATAGGGCGAATAAATGCGAAAATTTTAGGACTATAAGCCTGACACATGCATCGAAGATACTGACCAGGATCATCTACAGAAGAATAGAACGAAAATCAGAGGAGTTCCTGGATGAAGATCAATTCGGATTCAGGAAAAGTAAGGGCACAAGGGAAGCAATATTGGCCCTTAGGCTACTCATAAAGAAGAGAATGGAGAAGAACAAACCGACGTTCATTGCATTTGTGGATTTAGAGAAGGCCTTTGACAACGTGGATTGGGATTCAATGCTTGGAATTCTGAAGGGAATTGGAGTGTCCTACAATGACCGAAGAACTATACACTGTCTGTACAAAAACCAAGTTGCTGTGATTAAATCTGGACCCAGCTGTGAAGAGGCAAGAATAAGGAAAGGAGTGAGACAAGGCTGCGCACTGTCTCCCGTAATTTTTAATGTTTACATTGAGAGAGCCATCAATGAAGTCAAGGAGAAGTGTTCTGGAGTAAACATCCACGGAGAAACAATCAGTACGCTACCATTTGCTGATGACATAGCTCTCATAGCAGAGACAGAGAAGGAGCTCAATAAGATGCTAACAACCATGGAAAGAACTATGGCCAGATATCAGCTGAAGATAAATAAGAAGAAGACTAAGATATTGGTGTGCAGCAAGAAAGAAGAGGTGAAAACCAACGTTAAACTTGGAAAACAGAAACTGGAAGAGGTGAAAGAGTTCTGTTACCTGGGAAGCAGAGTAACCAACGATGGACGAAGTAAGAAAGAAATAATGAGTAGAATAGCCCACAAAAAGAGGGCATTCTTTCAAAAGAAGAATCTACTTACAGCAGGAAATACAAGCATAGAAGTAAGGAAACAGTTCATCAGAACATACATCTGGAGCATTTTTCTTTACGGCAGTGAATCATGGACGATGACAGCAGCGAAGAAGAAAAGGTCTTCAGATCCTTCTGGTCATCTCTTGACCAGACCAGACCTTGAGGGTTAGTCAAGGGTCAAAGGTCACATGGGTGACAAAAAGTGAACCAGGTATAAAACAATGTCAAATCGTATATTTCAAAGAGTACCCATTACGATGGCAAGGTCATCAGATCCCTCTTGTCATCCCTTGACCTTCAAGGGGTACTCAGGTGTCAAAGGTCATTGGGTCGACAAAAAGTGAATTGAGGTTACAAATGTATCAAATCATAAGTATAAAAATGTTCCATGGTCGATGGCAAGGTCATTAGATCCCTCTTGTCACCCCTTGACTTTCAAGAGGCACTCAGGTGTCAAAGGTCATTGGGTCGACAAAAAGTGAATTGAGGTTACAAATGTATCACATCATAAGTATAAAAGGATCCATGGTCGATTGCAAGGTCATCAGATCCCTCTTGTCATCTCTTGACCTTCAAGGGGCACTCAGGTGTGAAAGGTCATTGGGTCGACAAAAAGTGAATTGAGGTTACAAATGTATCAAAGCATAAGTATAAAAGGATCCATGGTCGATTGCAAGGTCATCAGATCCTTCTTGTCACATCTCTTGACCTTCATGGGGTACTCAGAGGTCAAAGGTTGTAGGGGTGAAAAAAAGTGAAACGAGGTTACAAATGTATCGAATCATAGGTTTCAAAGAGTGCCCAATGCGATGGTAAAGTCCCTCCAGGAGTTATCTGGCCTGGACCAGTTGACAACCGGTCACATGAGTCACACGGGTGACAAGAAGTGAATCGAGGTGTCAAATGTATCGAATCATAGTTTTCATAGAGTACCCAACACGATGGTAAAGTCCCTCCAGGAATATCTGGCCATGTCCAGTTGGGCAGAGGCCAAAGCAGATGCAGCCTAGGAAATCAGGGACAGATGCGTCAAATTGTAGCTTCGAAAGGGTGAAGAATTATATGTAAGTCCTTGGTCCTGTTTGTCGTCTACTGACATCAAAGCGCTAAACTAAGATCAATGGTACAGATGTTCAAAATGGCCAGACAGGGACATTGACATGATCTAATTGAGATTTTTTAGGCTGTAAAGTGAAGAGTAAGGTACTCAGATCTCACCTGTCATCTCTGGAACTCTTGGGGTCATATGGTAGTCGTTGATTTCTAGTTTACAAGTGAATGAAAAAAGTCAATTGAAGTTTCAAGTTAATTCTTTTTATTCAATGATAAATACTATATCATATTTTTATTAAAAAAGTATTTTAAATATCCTACAATATCAAAATTTAAAATGAAAATATCGAAGCAGTAACAATGAAAAGTCAAATTTTATTATTCTACGTGCCCTTTATTACAGCCATGCTTAATTGAATTCGCCCGACGAAAGCGTGAATGAATGTGCCTTCCAGCATATTCGTCGATGTGAACTCTGCACACGTTGGAATTATTTTCCTCACTTCCTAGATGGACAGAATTATTTTCTTGGCTACACCTAGAGAACTTTGGCCCTTGCCCAACCCTCGTAGAAAACCAACAGGTCAGAGAATTCCTGGAGGGACTTCACCATCATATTGGTCACACTTTGAAACCTCTTGAAATGATCTCTTTGAAATCACCTGACGATGAAATGATTTGATACATTTGTAGCCCCGATTCACTTTTTGTCGCCCGTGTAACATAGGGGTAACAAACAGTGTACCCGGTCCACATCAATGTCAAATCATATGTTTCAAAGAGTGCCCAATGCGATGGTAAGGTAATCAGTTCCCCTTTGTCATCCCTTGACCTTCATATGTTATTCAGGGGTTAAAGGTTACACGGGTGTCAAAGAGTGCCCAATGTGATGGTTAAGTCCCTCCAGGAATTCTCTGACCTGTTGATTTTCTCTGACGGTTAGGCAAGGGCCAAAGTACACCAGGTGTAGCCAAGAAAACATTTCCGTCCATCTAAAAAGTTGTGAAAGTTATAACAACATTTGCAGAGTGCATATACCCAAATATGCTGGAAGACACATTCACACACGCTTTTATCGGGCGAATTCAATTACATAACACGTTCACTGCGGCCTGCGACACAGTGTCGCGCGGCAAGTGTGTTTCGGCCGGCGGGGGGCGACAGTGTGTCGCTGTTGACTGCCTTACTTTTATAGTGCCCGAATTTGTTTCGCTTGGAGGGAATTTCTTTTCAATGTATTCTCAGCCCCCAGAAAGGTTGACAGATAGTACTGTTGGTTTCCGCCGTGAGTTTAGGGTTTTTTGTTGCCAGCCAAGTGTACTCTTTTTGTAAGGTGAGTTCACTTACTCCTGAATTTTTTTTTGTCGAATTTGATTACCTCATACATATTATTTACAGTTAATTCACTTGGTAGGTATTAGTTTGTATTCAATTTAATCTTTTTTGCCTGTGGCGAGTAACATTTTTGTATTTTTAATGGCTCTCCACACAGTGTTCACACTTTTTTCGAGCAGGTATTTTTCAGACATCGATACAAAATGTGTCAGTGTTGTGTACTCCACTTTCAAAGGCCCGACCCTTTTATCCTTGGAGAAATATTTAACTCATTGTTTGCTTTGACCTCGTCAAGACCGAAGGATATTGCTGACAGCCGTCGTCTAATTTTTTTCTTTCCTGCTCAGTCCACTTTTTCAACGGTAAGTTCTACTTCTTTACGTATATTTGGAGTGATTTGATAAGCTAATATGGGATATCAGGGTCTCTTTTTGCAGCGAGTAAGATTGAAGTATTATTCTATATATTTTTGCTCATTGAATTAAGGGTTTATTACATTGGAGTAATTTTCAATGATTTTTTTAGGGATGGAGAAACCAAAGAATGGCGTCAAACGGCATTTCTCTAATTCGTTGAACTATCATGACGACCCATCTCCCGTTGTTCCTGGCACTTTCTCTGCACTGACGTCGCCTGGACCCTCCTCAAGAGGCCTGCTGTCCGAATCGCCTTCACCTAAGAAAAGGAAATCCTCTGGGCTGGTCAAAAAGCAGTGGACAGATGAGGAGCTACTCGATGCGCTTCAGAATTCTGACTGGGAGGAGGATCTCAATTCTGATTCAGAATCCAGCCCAGTGGAATACACCGAAGATGAGAAAGGTGATGATGATGAAGAAGAGGCAGGTGATGTTAATTTTGTTCCAAATGCAACTCCACCTATTACCGTAACAACCGTGATGTCTGCTAGCCCATCACCAGTACCATCTCCCGGGATTCAAGTGTCCCAAAATCGCGGTGCGGCTATTGTAAATTTACCACCAGAAGCAGAAGGACAATGCTTTCAGCAACCATCAATATCCACTTGGTTTCAAAACGCGCAGCCTTCAGCACAAATTCCTTTTTCAGGAAATTCTGGGTTGAAAATAATTCCTCAAGGAAATAAACCTCTAGATTATTTTTATTTGTTATTTTCCGATCAAATATTTGATTTAGTATTGCATCAGACAAATTTGCAGGCTCAACTTTTATCGTCTAAGGATGTTTCACCGAAAGCTCGCATAAAGGGATGGAAAGATATCAACCGTGATGATTTTGAGGTTTTTTTGGGTTTGCTTTATCTTTCTGGTCATATTCATGTACCCAGTTTTGCACATTATTGGATGAAAAATTCAGTATATAACTTCCCCCTCTTCCGAAATGCCATGGGGCGCGACAAGTTTTTACTTATCCTTAGAACTCTTCACTTTGCGAGAAATCCTCGGCAAGGTGAGCCAAAACCGTCAGACCCACTTTTCAAAATTAACCCCTTGGTAGAGTTATTTCATCAAAGAATGTCAGACATTTATTACCCCTCTAAAGAGTTGAGCATAGATGAGTCAATGTTGTTATGGCGCGGGTGCCTTTTCTTCAGGCAATATATCCAGAATAAGAGGAACAAATATGGCGTCAAACTATACATGTTGACACAGCCAAACGGTCTCTTATTGAAATTTAGAATATATTGTGGTTCGGCTGACAAGGTAGTAGGTGGATCGGGCCATGTTGAAAAGGTTGTGAAACACCTTATGAAAGATCACTTAGATGTAGGTCATGCAGTATACATGGATAATTATTATTCTGGGGTTGGTCTAACAGATTACTTTCTAGATCGTAAAACATACGTAACAGGAACTTTGAAGGCGAACCGAAAAGGTAACCCGTCAGATATAGTGCAAAAAAAGTTGAAACCTGGTAATTTAGAAGCAACTTATACTGATAAAGGCATCTGTGTTCTAAAATGGCGAGACAAACGTGACGTTCTAGTAGTGTCCTCAGAGTTTGGCGCCCGTATATCTGAACACAAATCCCGCTCTGGTAAGGTTACTCAAAAACCTGAGGCTGTCCTAAAATATAAGGAGTTTATGGGAGGGGTCGACAGATGTGACCAATTATTAGCATACTACCCTTGGGAAAGAAAAACTCTCCGTTGGTATGCCAAAGTGGGCGTTCATATATTCCATGTTGTAGTTAACAATGCCTTTCTATTGTATAACAAATTCAGCAATAATGAAAAATTGACTCTCCTGCAATTTCGAGATAGTGTGATTCAATCACTAATATATCAACATTGTCCACCTCTAGAATCATGGGTAGAAAATCCCAGGTCAAAAAACACCCACATACCGAAAGAAGTTCCCAGAAATGAAAAAAATAGAAAAATTAGAAAGAGATGCATTATTTGTAAAAATTCAAATATGCGTGTAGAGTCGAGCTATTACTGCGATCTATGTGCCAGGCAAACCAGGATTATGTCTTGAACGCTGTTTTTCACGATTCCATGGCTATAAATGAAAGACTGTGCTACTTTTTTTACATATTGTTCTTTGTAACAATTTTTTTTATTGCTGAACAATATTTTTGCCAATATTTCTGTGATAAAAAAATTAAGTATAGAGAGTAATGTACAACTCCTTGGTGTCTGAATGTTTATGTTTCTGGAAAGATACTTGGTTTCAATGGACCAAAGAAAAGGATCATAAAAAATGTGCATACTGTACAATCGATCTGGATCTAAAATATATATATTTAGTTTATAGTAACCTTGTTTTATTGATCTAACATGATTAAAGAGAGAATCCGAAAAAGTATGATCATTGGTAAATCCAAGAGGCAACATATAATTTTTTTATACTTGACGTTTTTTTTCAATAATTTATTTTTCATGCATACATGTTTTTGTGGTTGTACGCGTGCGAGTAACCCGGATTAACCATTTTTAAAGCAATTCACGGCTGGACTCCTGTTTTTTTTATGAGATATATTCTACGTGTGCCCAAAATAGCTATGACGCTCTCTAGGCGGAGATCTACGCACAGATAATCGTATTCCACGTACGAACGCTTGCGCAAGCATAAAAATGATTCGCACTGAAAACAACCTATTATTATTGAATACGTATATAAACTTCCTAAGAAACTGAATAAATAAAAAAACTACCACAAACTGCGTATGCCATAGCAAATGTAAACAAGCAGGCATTCCTGTGCATTGCGGGACTGCATAAGCACCGCCTATTTGAGGGGCTTTCGTACGGCGGTAGTCGACACTGTGTCGCAAGTCGTTTTATTTTATAAACAATACCAAAAATACGAAAAATACCTTTGCAATATTAAGTATATGTAAAAAGGAGCGTATTTAAGAACAAAAACATTTCAGCCATTCGGGCGACTAAAGAAATTTAGCCCAGCAGTGAACGTGTTAAGCCTGGCTCAGAATGGAGGGCACGGAGAATTAATAAAATTTGATTTTTCATCCTTACTGCTTCGATATTTTCATTTTAAATTTTGATAGTATGTAAGTTTGGATATTTAAAATACTTTTTGAATTAAAATACGATAAAGTATTTATCATTGAATAAAAGGAATTAACTTAAAACTGCAATTGAATTTTTTCATTCACTTGTAAACTAGAAATCAACGACTACCATATGACCCCAAGAGTTCCAGAGATGACAGGTGAGATCTGAGTACCTTACTCTTCACTTTACAGCCTAAAAAATCTCAATTAGATCATGTCAATGTCCCTGTCTGGCCATTTTGAACATCTGTACCATTGATCTTAGTTTAGCGCTTTGATGTCAGTAGACGACAAACAGGACCAAGGACTTACATATAATTCTTCACCCTTTCGAAGCTACAATTTGACGCATCTGTTGCCCTGATTTCCTAGGCTACATCTGCTTTGGCCTCTGCCCAACTGGACATGGCCAGATATTCCTGGAGGGACTTTACCATCGTATTGGGTACTCTATGAAAACTATGATTCGATACATTTGACACCTCGATTCACTTCTTGTCACCCGTGTGACTCATGTGACCGGTTGTCAACTGGTCAAGGCCAGATAATTCCTGTAGGGACTTTACCATCATATTGGCCACTCTTTGAAAAGTATGATTCGATTCATTTATAACCTCAAATTACATTTTGTCACCCCTTTCACCTTTGACCCCTGAGTAACCCTTGAAGGCCAAGGGATGACCAGAAAGAACTTAAGACCTTACCATTAACCATGGCACCTTTTTAAACCTATGATTCGATACATTTTTAGCCTCATTTCATCTCATGTCACCCTTTGACCCCTGAGTAACCCTTGAAGGTCAAGGGATGACCAGAGGGATCTGATGACCTTGCCATCGACCATGGCACCTTTTTAAACCTATGATTCAATACATTATTAGCCTCATTTCATCTCTTGTCTCCATTTGTCCTTTGACCCCTGAATAACCCTTGAAGGTATAGGGATGACATGAGGGATCTGAAGACCTTACGATCGACCTTGGCCCATTTTTAAACCTATAATTCGACAGGTTTGTAGCGGTGATTCACTTTTTGTAACCCCTGTGACCCTGACTGGTCCTTTCCAGGGGTCTCGCATGCAATTTTCGAACTTCAACGTTCTTCCATCATGTTTTTCTTGCCCAAAAAACATAATAGTTGTAAGTTTCACTAAGTAATTTTGTCTTTTTTGTATTTCGAATATTTTAACATTGAAATCCCATAAGGCAAAATTTGGATTTTATGGTGAACCCTATTTCTGGGGTCAAAAAAAGTTTTATTTTTAAAATTTTGCTTTTACTCAAAAAAGCTTACAACCTTTTTCTAGCCGGTACCAAATTTCATCCATGTGGCTTAAAATAAAGTGTCTAAAATTTTAGGTCAAAAATGACAGATGATCAATGGGAGACTACATTGAAAATACGGTTGGATGGTCCTTTCGGAGCCATTTCTGGGTTTATGTCTGATAAGCACCCCATCACCGAGATGCAAGGTGTTTTTAATAATTGCGAGTTTTGAATCACCACTGAAAATATTTCGTGAATTGACACATAATAAGGTTGAATCTTCATTTTTTAATACTTAAGTAAGAAATAAGCACATACGGAAATTAATTCCAGGCATATTTGTGAGTATCATATTTCTTAATTAATTTGATTGCAACTCCGACAATGTCACTCAATATGCTGTAAATATATATGAAGTTCGCATTTTGAAGTAGGAAGCAGTTGATCTCTTCAAGAGGATTATCAATGGAAAACATCGTAAAAATGCAAAATTAGTGTGCCATCCCTTAAGAGCAATAGCAAATTGGGGAAGACCAAGATGGCGGACAGACCATGCCCACGTTACAGATTCAAGCATTGGCCAGCATAGGAAGCGCCCTCTCCGTATACCTCAATTGATGGAACCAATGACTCCTGCATACAGCCTGCTTTGGTTGACCATGAAGGTAATGCAGCCATGCAGTCAGTCGACAGAAAAGTAGAATTGATGTAGGGGTGAGATTACAGAATGTGAGAAAGTAACGAGCGAATGCTCCACCGCCACTACTAAATTTCATTCAGGAACGAGACAATGTTACAATACCGACAAGAATCTTACGTAATATGGTTCCAGACCCTCGTAGGTAAGACAATGTAAGATAATCCCAACCCCCCACTCTACCCCAACACGTCTTCTGTAATACTTACGGAATTTATATGTTACGTTAATAAACGAGTAAGAAAGTTCAATTTTTTATTTTTTGTCTCTAAAATCCTACCTCGTTCTATATTCGAAAGTGTCCTATATGCAAGTAAATACGGTTATAGGAAGGGTCCAAAACGTGGCAAACCTCACATCAGTGCTAGGAATGAAACAGGGAGTGTGAGGCAAGTGTAGCGACTGCGACGATAGCAACGAACACAGGAGGGAGGGAGGGAGAGGAGAAGCAAAGTCTGCCGGCCAGCCGCTCACTGTGAGCCGAGCGACTTGAGCGAGAGCCGAATGACGAACATAGACTTTGGGCGAGAGCCGAACGCAGTCTTCTGTTGCCGAATGGTGCCCAAAGGCAACCAATTGTGTCCTCATCATAAGGTAGCTTTGTTGGTGGCTTTCCCCAACCATACGTTGGGTCCGGTTCCGGTGATTACCCTATTGTTTTTGTTGCGTCCATTACATTACGAGGTAAGTGATCTTGTCCTAGGTGTTCGATGAACTTCCCTGTCCCCTATGATCCAGTCACTATCCAAATTACTGAGTCTGCCATATGGGCCTTGAATATTCTCAATTTTAATCGGCATGCACTCGGTTTTCATAGGGTTCCTGCTGAGACTGGGGTATTGCCGTATCAAGCCAACTTGGCTAGAAAAGAAGTACGCCAACGGTTATTTTATTAAGGAGTTGTGCCGTGCATGAAATTCAGAGGAAAGGGCGTTCTGTACTGTATGTACGAGTCAGATTGCTGTCACGGCAGGTTTTCAAGCACTTGAACAACATCACAACTCGGACAAACATAAAGATGCCTGTCGCGTCAAGCTATCAACTGGTCAGCTTTGGCTTCTAATTGAGCGCCCTGGTTTAACCCCAGCAGGAGAGGGGCCGACAACCAGCAGAGCTCCAGTTTGCATTACGTACCCAGCTGACCATGGAAACGCTGCCGCTGTGTACTTGCTTGTTGTGTCTCCAACTTCCCTGCAAATTCGTGCGATGGGATCGAAGCTACTTTTCAAGCTATGTTCCCAAATGGACGTGCTGCCAAGATATAGCAATAAATAGTCTAGGCGTATCCCTAAAAACCTTGGAGATGGGAAATCTACTGTCGCCCCTAGACAATTCCTTCAGTGATGATGTCACGGAGGAACTGGCAAAGCTGAGTAGCTGTCAGTCACATGTTCACTTTTTAAGAATTGTGTTGTTGTGGTATACTGTTTTCTTAATCTGCCACGAGATCCTGTGCATCACAGGCCGCCACAGAGTCTCGTGCGGGAGACTCATGTGAGGAGCCGTGTGGCTGCAGGGAAGGCAGTGAGCTGCATGCGGCAGATTTAAAAAGCTGGAATACAGTAAGCATAAGGAAGTCAGTGCACTCACACGTTTATTGCCAATTGTCTTGTTCAGGTGCATGAGAGTGATCGATTAGATTTTCTCAAAGAAGCCAGAGACCACTACGTTGCTGTCTGCTCACACATCCTTAAGAAATCAGCGCTGAAGATGAAAGTGCTTGCGAAGCATTGCCGGTGTATTCACCCCAATGAAAGGACGTCCAAGCGAAGCAGCAGTGACAAAGCGGCAATCGCTCGGAAGCGATTTAAGAGCACCGCCTGCCTGGACATTGAACGGAACTCCTCCTCATCTGACCAAAACCTCACTTCCGATAGAGCCTCAATGTCTGAGCTAACACTTGACTCATACATGGTGGTGAAGGGTGTTATGAGGAAGTATGGCAACAAACTGGAGAATGCTCCAATGACAAGGGCATTTCTAGCTTCTGCCCTTAGTGCTCACACGAAGTATTGTGAGCACATGGAGAATGAGAAGAAGAAAAAGGAAGAGGAAAGTCGTATGGCTGAAGAGGAGTTGGCAAGAAGAGCAAAAGAACAGGAAATATTAAAACAAATAGATGAGGAGCGAGAGAAATTGCGTGATCAGGAGGAAAGGCTTAAAGCTATGAGGAAGACTGAAGAAGAGAAAAGAGCATCAGATAAGCTGGTTGAGGTAGCCATCAAAAGGCTTAAAACTGCTGTAGAAAAGAAAGACATGGAGGGAGTAGCTGTAGCCCAAGCTATTCTTGAAGGAGTGGTGACAGTCCGAAAAGAAGCTACAGAAAAGAGGAAGGAGGCTGAGAAAACTCGGCAAAAGGAGGAGCAGTGCACCTATAAACTTATATCGGACTTCTTCTCCTGCAAGCCCAAGGACACATAAATAAGTAGGTTAAGGTTTTGGTTGTATTTGGTTAATTTCTGGTCATTTTAAATCATTATTTGGTCATTATTTGGGCAAAAATAAGTCATTTTTCCATTAAAATCAACCGGTAGCCAGCCAGCTTGCAGCCCTGATGTAGATAAGAAAGTGTGCTCTTTTTAGGTCAGGAGTTTGACCCATTAAATGAAGATCTTTGTGAAAGAACTGTTGGAAAACCATTAAAAAAACTGTTGAGAAAATCAACAGTTAATTGGGCCAACTGTTGAATTCAACAGTTACTGTTGATAAAACTGTTGAATCTAACAGTTACTGCTGAAAAAAATGTTTAGACAAACAATTGTTTAAAAAAACAAATTAGACCAACTGTTGAATCCAGTAGCTATTGTTGAAAATTAAAAATAGTAAATCAGCCCAACAGTTTAATCCAACAAAGTAACTGTTGAAAATGACAGTTAATGTAGAAATGTCAACAGTAAACTGGTGAAACCAAAAAGTAAACTTTAAACCCAATAAACTGTTGAAATCCAACTGTTAACCATTGAAATCCAACAACAGCTGTTAAATCAGAATTATAATGTTGAACTCATTAGATTATATATGCTGAAAAATTAAATATTAACCACGTAATGACAGGGTAGGTTGAGGAGCTCAAAAAATTTAACCAGATAAATATTGCATTATTTTAGGACACAGTTTGGCAAAGGGATCAAACGTTACAACACTACTAGTAGTTATACTAGTTTGTTTCACATACTAATGGATCTATAAATATTAATTTCTTAACTTATTGCTCAGTGAGAAAATTGATAAATAAATAGTGATCATATATGAGCCCTTCTATAAAATGTCTTTAAGGAAAAATTTCTTACCCGATTTCATTAAGTTCGACATGTTGGTTTGTGCCACAGCAGTAAAATAATTTAATCCATGTAAAAGCTACCTTGGGGAAATTGATTTAAAAAAAACACCAAGGATGTAAGCAATGTAATAAAAATGAAGGTTCCACCTTAAATATTGGATTGCAAAAATATATGGATGCAGCTAAATCCTTTCTCGTGCTCAAGTTGGTTACCACTATCAAATATTGAGTATTCAAGATAAGAACAACAAACTGGTAACAAAAAATATATCGTCCTACAAAATCTAACTAATGCAAAATATATTCATTAATTTTCAACATCATCGAATGGTTGTCTTTACTTTGCAGATATTATTTAATTTAATGCCTATATAGTTTAAGAACTCCTTCTCCCCAAGTTGACGTACCTTCTGTTTCACATCACACTTACGTACATTTCTGTATATCCTGGCAAGTGAAAGGTTTTGTTTTCAAATATTGCTGTGACAATACAAAAAAATAATAATTTTTAACATGTGGGAGAGTACATGCCTTAGACCTTAGGGCAAAGAAAGTGTAATTGAGCTCACCGTGGTATGTCAAGAGTCTTGCCAGCACGATGCTCTAAGTTGCTTTTACCAACTATTTTTTGAATGCTGATGAACTTTAATTATCACAATCAGGCCAGTTCACCCTGCGATGCCGTTGTCTATTCACTAATCCTCTTAAATGGTACTCCTCATTTCTTTCATCATCATAATGAAAGACCCAAGCTAAGAAGCCAACAGACACAGCCTCCTCCTCATTTATTAATTCAAATAAACTGCATTCAGAATCTTTAATTTTAATCAGAAAAGTCAAAGACTGCATTTTCAACATTACATGAGATGAATGAGATTATAGAAGATTCAGCAACTCACTCTACTTTACAGTTGATATGTAGCATTTCAGAAGTGGAAATGCAATAAATATATAATATATGTATAGCAATGATTGTTTTCCAGCTGTTTTATCAAGTAGAAAACAATTGTTGCTAAGCTATTTTGAAATCCATTGAAGAGTAATTATTCTAGATACATATTTTCTAGGTATAATGTATTCATTTATTGTAGATAGTATTTGAATAAAAATTCATTTTCTTCACTTTGAAGAAAGACTCTACTTTGTATCACCAATCCAAATCCAGACCAGTTACAGCCCATCAAAAACTGAAGCATAGTTACAGACTGTCAAAACTACAGTAGATTTACAGATCAAATACAGATCACCGAATATTACACTGCACCTAAAGAAAATATACAGAATAGTTACAGACCAACAGATATTGCAGTGTAGTTATGGACCAGAATCCAGTTCAGTTTCCAGACAATATCCCTTCTCGTTATTGCAATCCAGACAAGTCCAGTCATGTTACAGACTTACTTTCTAGAAATTGGCCTTTCAAGCATTTACAGACAAATTTCAGATTGGTAACAGACTATATATTTTTACCTGGAATGGCATATGAGGAATTGATGCTGCATTTTAAGAGAAAGAGGCCAATACAAAGTGTACCTCAGGGACCCATCAAGGGAAATCCCATGACAAACTCTGGCGAGGTGGAGGAATTAAGTTGAGCGGGATGATTAAACCATATCTCCTGAAGGCCTAAGTATATAAACCACTGGAATTCTAACAAAATGTCAAGTACCCTTCAACATTAATGGAAATGTACTGTTGAATGTTGGATTTCAACTGTTGAACATTAAAATACAACAGTAACTGTTGCGTCTTATCAATAATCTGTTGGAAATTTATACTGTGAATGTTCCAATAGACAACTATTGAAATTTAACAGTGGCTGTCGAATTACAAGACTTAGGCTGTTAAAATACATTAGTAATACTGTTGAATTTCAACAGTAACTGTAGAAATCTAACAGTTTTACACAAAGGGTTGTTTTGATTGAGCGTTAAATTTAACATCTCGGGTACTATTTACAATTTGTCAGAGAAGCACGAGAATAGCAGAGTTAGACAACAGTAACTGTTGCATCTTATCAATAATCTGTTGGAAATTTATACTGTGAATGTTCCAATAGACAACTATTGAAATTTAACAGTGACTGTCGAATTATAAGAGTTAGGCTGTTAAAATAAAACAGTAATACTGTTGAATTTCAACAGTAACTATAGAAATCTAACAGTTGTTTCAAAGGGTTGTTTTGATTGAGCGTTAAATTTATCATCTCAGGTACTATTTACAATTTGTCAGAGAAGCACGAGAATAGATTCTGTATAGCCAGAATATTGTCATGTGTGTGTGTCCTATACGAAAATGCAGATGTCCTCATTCCATTTGTGAATTGAATAGAAAGAGATTAAAGATATCTTATCATTAAAATGTACATGTATTTTGTGATGGTCAACGAAAGACTCGGTGATGTCCATCCCTTGTATCTATTTATTTTTACTACGCGGAAGTTCGTGGTTTGGGCAACCCATTGGTAAATGTTTTTTTCTTTAAGGGTTTATTTGTGTAAATTGATGTAAACGAGTGAATTGTCAGAATATTGTGAATGGATGAATTAAAAGAAAGTGTATTAGTGAACAAAAGTGAAGGTATGGGTAATAGTTTGAGTGAGTGCCTGTATCCACGCTTCGAAAACCCTGGTCGAAAAGACCATCAAATAAGTGAACATCGAAATAGCAGACGACACAGTGGGGCATTCTGGGTGTCAAGGAGAGTAGAGAACAGGAGGCTGAACGGAATAGAGGGAAGGGGTGAAAACCGGTCCGGATCCTCGGCAAGGTTCGGTGGCGGGAAGAGTTTTTTTCACGACCGCAAGAGGCGCTGTTGCAGATCTTCATGCTACATTAGCAATCTTTTACTGAGCGTTTGCATGGTGGAGCAGGGTGCGTCTTGTATATATCAAGCAATTTCTGGAAGTAAAACCTTATTGCAGTCAAAGTTTTGTGAAAATGAGCAAGAATTGTTTTGTGTCTGCATGTTCCAGTGGCTATAGGAGTCAATGCAAGGCCAATAAGGAAAAAGGCGTGAGAAATGCCAGCCTGTTCAAAGCACCTAAGGTAAGCATTACTTTTTTCTCTTTTCATGAAGGGTTACATTCCTTTCCTTCTCTTTAGAACACTTCCATGTAGACTGACAAATATTTCCGGTGAATATTATATAGGTAGATAAATAATGCTTTTCGAACATGAGCATTCCTCGTGTGTAAGGAAAGCACATTGCTTAGACAAAGCATCATCAAGTTTTTTCGTTAACATTTATCGAACCATCACACAAATGTTTTCATTGTTTTTTATGATGCTAAAGTGAATAATCGATAACATTTTTTGATCTTGACTTGCTTGTTTTTATATGCCGTTTCGAATATCATGAAGATTCCCTTCATATGATTTGCTAGGTTCATCTACATCTACGTAATACCCTGCGAGCCACCACAAGGGTGTGTGGCAGGGGAGGTTCGTTCCCAATCGTTCAATAATAGTACGTGACACGAATATGTTTCGTTTTTAATGTTAATTTCTATTGAAGATGCATACATGAAGATGGTTTACCCCATGCCTCTTCACCCTGTAGTGGTTTGTAGTGTGCAATGTTGATGCGGTTGTGAATTTGCCTTGTTTATGGATGATATTGTTCATGTATTTTTTCTATTCAATTCTAAGGTGCAACTAAGTTAATACACATGAGACAATCTTGGTTTTCGACATTGCTTCATGCGCATGGAGGACAAATGCTATTTCCCAAAAGTTCGTCTTTCATTTAGCATGTTTCCTTTACTTAGAATAAACCGTTTCACTTTTCGTTTAAGGGGGCTGCCTAGCTGAGGCCACTCTCATATGTAACGGCTTTTCTATTGTAGTTCTACGATTCCCCGCATAGGTGGTGGGATTAAAAAGTGGAAAGGGTAGGCCCTCTCCCCCCCTTCTCCCCCTCCTCTAGATGTAACATGATAGCTTGCGAGCATCGCTCGCCTCCCTCTAAGTGGTTTGTTATCTCCCCCTCCGTCAACCCAGATGTCTCAACCCGACCTTTTCTTATTTCTGACCTGATGACGGGGTCTCAAATCTTCCAGTACAGTTTCTGGGCATCGTTTTCACTTTTGATAATGGAAGAATTATTCCTCCCGACTTGCACTTGCAATGATGTTTTGTTTAGACCCCCTCCCTCCCCAATTGGCAAGTGAAAGTCCCTATTTATCGGTTCTCGCAGGGCACAAGCCGGAACGCTTGGAATCGGAAGAAGAGAGGGGAAAGAGGAAGAAGGGGGGGGGGAGGAAGGTTTGCCTGCGGAAAGGCAAAAAGCGAAATTTAATACTTTTGATTAGCAGTCGTAGCTGATAAGCGAGAGGCAAGGATGATGGTGAGGGAAATCCTCATCCTAAACAAGTCTTGTGGGTATTATCCTTCTTCGGACCGGGAACAGTGCTGCTAAATTAAAATTTTCAGTCTAGAAAAGAAATTTTAGAAATTGTTACAAAAATCTATGGCTGCATATTCCCGAATCGACAAGTTTTTTTTCAACCCCTTGGAGAATACACATTCGCTTTCCTTAGCAGCAGGCGTGGCCGTTATGAATTTTATGCAGCCATTGTCATTCTATCAGATAACCTAAAATCTTGTAGGTACCTATGCTCCCGTCTGGTTAAATTTATTTGAGCTTGCCACTAACTAACCGCGGTATTACCCGTAAAGCGACAACGGCAAGGTAGAAGCGCGACGATGCCGCAGAGGAAATATCGTTCGCCTTTATCGGGAATCAAACCCAGATATCTCTAGATTTTTGCTTGCTCTTCTATATTTTACGCCCATTATGAAATTCATCTTTGTCTAAACTTATGAAACTCCGAGTTAGAATATGCACAACAGATGTAGGATGAAAAGTGGAAAATTTGTGGCATAATTTAAAAGAATAGTTCCAACAAAGTATGACAAAAATCTTTCATTGGGCTATTGGTTTCAGTGTAGGCCGTTCTATGAAATTCCCCCAAAATAAGCCAAGTCAAAAATACAATATACTCTTCAAACACAGATTATCTAAAGAATGTTTACATATTTTAGAAATGCAGAGTGAAATTGAACAGCAAATGTCAACAAACAGCTTTAAAAATATCACACTGCTATGAAAAACAAGGGAAGCACACGGATTTGCATAATATATTTGTTATATTAGTAATACATGAAAACATGATAAGAGAAAACAATTCGCATGCTATTAAAATTTTGGGAGAACTTGATCCTGCGTTAGTATTTATAAAAGGATAAGGAACATGAATAAACAAAGTCAAGGAAAAATGATGAAAGCACTTCAAATAAGGCTAAAATCCACACTCTCAGAAGATGATTAGGTCTCAAAGGGAAATGGAATGGTTTTTCAATGAGTGTCAGGGTAAGTATTATTCTCCCACGTCACCATCAAACTCTCGTTCAACAGCTTTTAAATGTGATGTAGAATTTCTGGCAAAAGGCTGTCCTTGTAAAATTTTATATATTTTGACCAGAAGTCATAATCTCTGTCAATCGCAAAACTGCCATACCTAACTGGCTCCAAAAAATAAGGTGGCAGTATTTCTTCTCCGTGATATGGAGTTGACCTTGGATCTAGTAAAAATAATCACTCTTTACTTTCAGAGCAGCTTCGCCGTCTATAATCTCACAAGATGCTAATTTCTTTTGAGAGACAGCATACGTTGGATGCGCATCCATGCATACGTATGGACATTTCACCTCGACTATTCCATCGACATCTGACAGGACGCCATCTGGCGTTGCTGCTATGTAAGAGATCCTCCTATCGACAAAACGTCCTGATGGGTTAACCGTATTGCCCCTGAATCTCTCGTACTCCGCTGTCGCCAATGCCTCACCCGCAATTCCATAGTCGGTGGCTTTATTTCCGCGAAAAGATGGGTAGAGTAAAGACTGAACAGTCTTCTCCCGAGAGGTTCCTGCTCTTAATTTACAAACTCGAGCAAAGGTAGAGGCGGTGAGCCTTTTTCTCCGCTAAACATGCCATGTTTGACAGAGGCGTTGAGTTTTGGTAGATGCTTCCAGTTGTCTTGTTTGCTCCTCGCCTAATTTCAGGGAATTTAGGAAATCATATCTCACAGTTAAGTCGATTTCAAACTCCTTCTCGATATTTTGTGGGCCATGCAGGCCATAATGCTGGGCAGGATGTTCCAATTGTCCTTTACATTCAAGACGTCGCTTTGCTCGCATCTCTGCCTTTTTTCGCATCTCTGCCTTTTTTCGAATCTCTGCCTTTTTTCGGAGGCCAGTTTGAATATTTTCGTAAAAAATCCTGGACTCTTGTTTGTGATGCTGCTGTGTATCAATGTATGAACATCTGGTCCTGCATTGAAAGCTGAAGCGGCCACTTCACACCTAGTTTGATATGACCCCCGCTTAAACGTGTGCAGCGAAGATCGGCAAGATTTGTAAAGGGACGATACGATAATTATATTAGCGTAACCAGTCTATTAAATGAATTGAAATGGGAATCATTGTCAGATCGCAGGTTGAAATTTAGACTTAATCTCTTAAACAAATTCCAAGGCAATATTTTCACTGATGATGTTAAAAATATTTTACGAACCCCAACTTACTATGGCAGACTGGACCATAATCATTAAATTAGAGAAATTGATTGCCGAACTGACCGATTCAAAATGTCCTTTTTCCCTCGTACAATTAGAGATACGAATAACGGTAAATATGTCCTATCGTAGAGTAGCAATGAATAGCGTTGGTAGCTGCATGTTGGTATGAGTACTTAAAGTTAACCCTACTAACAGAATTCCGTTGTTTCAGGCGTGACTTCATGGAATTTGCTTAGCATATTGAATGAGAAGCAGTAACTTTGTAATTCCACATGTATTTATTGCAAACGACCTAGGTTTCGACGTAGCACGTCATCATCAGGTGTTGTCACCTGATGATGACGTGCGACGTGCTACGTCGAAACCTAGGTCGTTTGCAATAAATACATGTGGAATTACAAAGTTACTGCTTCTCATTCAACTACTAACAGAATGTTTTTGCATGTTTGCTCTGCAATTTCTATCTTTTTTAAATAGTGTAGTTCTGACTACTATATTAATACTATTCCTTTTTTATGCATGATATGTAGTGTATGTTTGGTGAGAAATGACCCCCTGCCACACACCCTTGTGGTGGTTTGCAGGGTATTATGTAGATGTAGATAGATGTAGATGAAAGCGAAATTTACTCTTTTCCCTCCTACATATTTTGCCACACATGAGTTGAAGGATTCTGCTTGATTGTTGGTTACGTCCAGGATAAAGCTGGGAGTTTGGTTGGCCCAGGAGTTTATCTACTGACATGATATCGTCCCATACCCCAAAGTACATCAA
This sequence comes from Platycnemis pennipes, assembly GCA_933228895.1. NCBI lineage: Eukaryota > Metazoa > Arthropoda > Insecta > Odonata > Platycnemididae > Platycnemis > Platycnemis pennipes. Next base: position 31,650,288 of record OW121846.1, read on the forward strand.
CAGAGGCACACGGTTCTCCTCATGAGACTTTGGTCCACGACAAAAGTACGCCGCACATTTGCTATGATCCTCGAAAACAAGCCGGGGGCCATTCATAATGTCTTTCTGTAGCTCCTTGGGGTCAGCAGTTAACGTACTCTTTCTAAATTTTATGGCAGAAGGTACCGCATTCCTTAACCGATGTAAGTTGTCTCCAATATTTTTCCTAATAGTTACTGGTGCATGGCATTTCCAGTTATTCGTTTTCCTTACTACATCTCTGATGCGGTTGCAGTATTTCGAAGCAAATGGTTCGAGCATTCCACCTTTAGAACAGGAAGCTCTACACCGTATGGCAATACAAGTCTTTGCATGATGCTAGTATCTCCATCGCCTTAAAAAATTATTGAATTTAGTGGAGCATATAGATAGTCGTCTTCTTGAAAACTTGACACATACTAGAGTACTTCTTACCTATGAGTGTATAGCACTTAAAATTATACATTTTAACACTGTTTTGAAGCCTTCTACTATGGTATCTGCTTCCATTGCCGTATAAGAAGAACTCCAGTTCTTAAAACATGTGTGAGGCCTTTCATTATTCGTAGGGTCTTTTGAACCTGCTTGCGTACATAATGCAGTACTTATTTCTTACTCCAATAAATGTTACTTTTTTAGTTATAAATCCCACAACGTAAGCCTGAAAATGTGTTTGCATTAATAGCGACCGATTTGGCGTCCAAGAACAATATACGTACCACTCCTGACAAAGAGTTAGGTATACCTATATATAGTTTGTGCGGTATGATCTTTTTCCCATGATCCGTCACACACCACCGTTATCAAAGGTGTACCATCTTAATCCACTTCCCTGCTTTGATCGCAAATTCACTTTCATCCATAGCCGCTTTCTTCATCTCCTCCCAAGCAACATCATGTATGGCAGGAGCGATGTCGACTTGCTTATTCGGGAATGTTTGGCTGGCCATGTGCGGAACGTTAAAAATTGTACTCATTTCCGCCATTCGGGCGTAACCTAGCCCTATACATATAATATTGGTGACCGGTAATTCAGTTTGGTAATTTTTTATTGCTGAAAATGTTAAAATAATGACCCGATGAATTTTCTTCATGAATCACGTGCTCTTCACTGAAATAAATGATACGTGTGATAAACGTGATAAGTAACCATGCCGTTTCCAATCCATTTCTCATGGAGAATCTTTATTTAATACGTGTAGTAATAACATTTCCACATATTCGCGAATTTGCCATATAAAACTTATGAGCCGTCATCGAAATATGCTTTCCAATGTCCACGACTGCCAGAAAGAATTCCTCGGCTCTTCGTCGACTCAGCTGGGGGGGGTGTTATCTTAGAAGAGGTAACCTGACACCGCTCTAGAACCCTCGCGCTCTCTCACAGAACTAACACATCTGGAGTTTCGTAAACAAGAGGGGTGGAACGCCTTAGGGAAGGAGTGGGGGTAGACCGCTAAGACAGAAATCTTCGGTCGGAACTTCAGCGCACAACGAGTTTAAAAACGCAAAACATGCTCCACAGGGTTTACTATTATGACCTAGCTATACAAATAGCATCAAAAGTTGTTGTTTGAATGTGTAGATGAAGGATCAAGCTTTCTCTAGAGTGGAAGCAAAATCCTCTGTTCCTATTCTAGGCTTCGCAAATAGCGACTAAAAAGGGACAAAAATGGAAAGTTTGGCTATTTTTTATAAACTAACAAATAAACCAATAAAAAATCCATTCCATTTACGCAAAAAAGCAATTCTTTTGCTACAATGGGAAAATTTTCCAAAATACCAGCAGCTACGATAAAGTCGTAGTCGCGTTCATCTTAAGCATCCGCAACGGGCTTTTAGAGGCCGCTAGGGAGCACCCTTAAGTATAAATTGGAAATAGAAATTGTTCCTGCGTGTATTTTTTAGCCAAGCATTGTATTCGTTACACGCACCTTTTATCAACGGATCTGTTTTAAATTGGCACCTTCAATTTTATCAAATATAGAAACTATTATATTAGTCTCTGTAATTGGATTTTAGGATTTATTAAGTACGTACATATCGTGATAAGGGCTAATGTAACGATAAGTGACTTTGTACGTGTTTACGTTAGCGGTGTTGTAAATCATTATGCCAAAAACGACAGTTTGATAGAATTTGTGCAATTTGCATGTAATTTTCGAATTAAACTCTATATTTGCATGCAAAGCTTGAAACTAATTCCGTATACGCATCCTCCGTTCTGGTGCGACAACGACATTGGAGATGCAACTTTCTACTTCTCCTCATGATGCCCTACTTGCAATTAGTTATTGTGAATCAAATGACGTTAACAAGGAAGTTATTAGCTGTATTCCATTGTGGAGTCGTTGATTAATATCTATTTCTACAGGATGAGTGTCTGTTGGCTACGTGGTCTAAGGCAATACGCCAGTAATTCTTGTCATACTGTCTAGCCTAGTGTACATTCCATTTTGTTTAATTCCTCATGTCGCTGAGAGTGTGGTAATAGAGTTATAAGTGATTCTTTTTGTCTATCCTGCATCATAAAGTGCGCTAAAATGTCAGTGAAGTGTGTAGCTCACCAGTAATTCTTGTCATAGTGTCTAGCCTGTGTGTATTCAAGTACGTTTCCCGTAGTAGCATGTATTTCAAATAACAAATTCTTTACTTTTTCTTTCAGTGTGGCTAATGAAAAGTAGTACGTACATCAGAGACGCATTGATCAGACTTGCAAGAAGTAGGGAAGGCATGGACCAGGAGAACAAGGCTTCCTGACTCACATTTCTCATTCATTCCATTACTTTTAACATTGTTCTAATCAGTATGTGTTTATCCCTGTACTTTCTGTGAACTTATTTGATGCCGAATGATGTTTTGAAAAATGTTGCGATTGTAGTCATGGTTTGTGAATAAAAAAATGCTGTGAAATGGAAAATAATGTTTTTTTAATGAAGAGTGTCCCCCTGTTTATTTTTTTGGTGCGATTAATTTTACTTCTGGAATTCGTTACCAGCATTGGGTTTCGCAGGAGGGTTTGGAAAGTGGAGTAATAAGAGATGGTTACATATTGCTTTTATTAAATATGATCCCGTTTGCTTATAATTTTCGTAGGTGTCACATCGAACTCGTTTATTTTGTCAAATTATAGCGTGCTGATGCTATATGTTTAATTCACGGAGTACATGTATAAATAAATGCCTCTACTTTTGAGGGGGCGTGGCGCTTTTGCTTCTGGAGGATACGGCCGCGATAGCAAATTTCTCAAGCGCAATGAGGTCTTTGTTTGAAAGCCTTAGCTTACTCAAGTGCTCACCGTTTGAGTTTTCAGCAGAAGTGCTTGATAAATGTAGCCGTTTGCCTCGCGTGTTTATTTCGGGCTCAACATTGCCTTCATTTTTACGTTTGAAGCAGTACGATTAACGCCGAACATGGCATGAAGACTAACGGTGGCGCCGCGCTGCGGATTCATTTGGTAACTGGAACCTTGCCGGCGCTTCGGACCAAAGCTATTCCATTGCGTTCGGCCTCCTGTTCTCTACTCTCCTTGCTGGGTGTAGACGAAGGGGCATATAACGCCCGCCGGAGACCCACGAAGCTCTCTTGAACGCGCACTCGTGAAGGAGACACTGCTGTTCGAACGCTGCTACGCATTGAGCCAGAGCCAAGTAAGGTGGCCATAATCTGAGAAAGGAGTCGGAGTCCAGGAACTGTCGAGAAACGTAGAGAGAGGTGGAGAAAGCCGAGGCGCATGGGAAACGTCTTCCGAGGTCCGGAGTTTCTTCGTAGGGCTACAAGGTGCTGAGGGTCATCGCGAGCCGCTGATTGTAATCGCCGCCGCCACCCTGCATCAGCTTCCCGGCTCTCCGAGAGAAGAAACCTCATCCGGCTATATTCGTAAGAATTCCTGTCGCAACGTGCTATTCCTCCCGCCCCATTACTCCCCCCTTCTCGATCAACGGCAGTCCCCGACTCCCGGCTAGCCTGCTTTGTGGTTGGCTTCGTTCATGTGGCATCGCTAGACTATTCTCCGTGATTACGAGCCCCTGAATCTCAAGATTGCCAGATTTGCATCTTGCTTAGTGGACTCTAGACCAAGTTAAATTATTGCAAAAAAGGGTATTTTGTGTTATTTGAAGGTGACGCCGTGTGGGAAAAAGTATTAATAATATTAATAATAATAATAATAAACACGAGAGTGTCGGCAAAGGGGCGTTCATATTCCAGGCGGCGAAAAGGGCAGCAGACGGCCTCGGTTTGGACTTGGACCTTACTTCCAGCGGAGAAGCGTGCGAAAAATCAATCTTGTCGCTGGAGGCGGACGTGTTAAAGCTCGAAATAAAGAATGCGGAGCAAAAGATCCTGCTCCGCAAGCATACCGAGAAGCCCATGCATGGAAGTTTCTATCGAAACTTGGAAGCGCATGGGCTATCGAAGGAGCTCACGTTCGCCTTCCTGCGATCCACAGGTCTGAAGTCCGAGACCGAGGGATTCGTGCTTGCGTGCCAGGATGGTGTCATCAACACTAGGGTGGTCCTTATTTTTCGATTTTTCGATTTTCTTTCGGGACACCCCCTCAATTCATGCTAATTGGTGTAAAAACATATCCTGTAAAATATTATTGCAAATGGATAACGGGAAGACGTGCCGCATCGCACTCAAAGTTGTGAAATTTTGGCATTTTTGGCTATTTTTCGGACATGAATGGCGACAAGAAGGCGCTGGTATTTTTTAACTGATTTTCTCTAGTAACCAACGACTCACTGGACATTTGACATGCGGCACCTGCAATAGTTTTCAATTGCGACCGGTGGTTCCCGAGATACGGCCCCAAGAGTGAGCGCGTGCCACCCCAAGTGGCGCTGCCTCGCGCCAATGCTCGAAGCTCCCAAGTCCGTCGCTTCATTCGGCGTTAGTCCTATTCTTTCGACGAAATGCATTGTCAATCGATATTTTCTTAATACAGTTTTAATTTATTAAATTAATTAAAAACAGTGAACATTAATTAAGATTCACTTATTGTATCTTTATTTTTCTTTTATTGCAGGAAACATTTTTGTCAGCACTTAAGCCATACTCTGACGAACAACCCTGATAATAAAACGCTATTTTAAAATTTAAATATCTACTTGAGCTGACATGCTTGATTCTCTGTAACATATCAAAATTCTTTTGACAATGTAGCTCTATTAGATTCTGGGAATTTACGCCTGTAATTAGGCACAACCTTTAGTAAAAATTGTTTCTGACTTTCGTCTTTTGTTAACTTATCATTAAATTCCTCCATCAATTTAACCCCCCTTTCAGCAGAATCATTTACCACTTTCAGTTGCATTGCAATCTTCTGTCCTTCTTCATATGCCCTATCACTTTTCTAGTCAGCTGGATCCTTGGAGAGAAGAGTCATAAGAATTTTAAGTCTTTGGAAAAGATTTTTTGATTCATAAAATATAGTCTTCAAGACCCTTATTGACGAAGAAGTCAATATCTTTCGGAAGCAATGGAAATCTTTTCGGTATCTCGTCACCACAACCAGTGAACCTTGATTCTAGAGCTTCTACCATTCGTCTTTTGGCCACTACTGGTAGATTGTCATCGAAAAAGCCTCGAACTGCAGCATCCAGGGATAAATACCATAAATGGTTCCGAAATTTGCTCATTATCACCTGACTAACTGCACTGTGGATTTTCCTGTATTTATACAAAGTTTTGAAGAACATTATCGAATCCCACCTCGGAGCCGCAATCACATTCGGGGCCTCTACATACAGATGCACAATAAACAAACACATATTACGGATTAAGGTATCTTCCTCGGCTGACAAGGATAACACTTCGCGAAAAAGAATCATTTTCAGGCAGTAAAGCGCTTTCGTCATCCACCTTACATGATGCATAGCACCAGGAACGCGAAACGATATACCGCGCGGAGGAACCCCTCCTAAATATACAACAGTGAGCTCAAAAAGTTCTCGATAGTCCTTCCTGGGGTAATTTCCTGTCAACTGTTGTAGCGCAAACGGTAGAATATTTACAACTTCCTCTTGCAGCACTTCTATCGAACGTCTTTCCTGCATACCTGTTTTGTAATTGTCCTTATCTAATGAAGGCCACATATTCTGAAACATTTTAAACAGAGTAACATTAGGGGCCGAACACTTCCCGAACTTTGCGTCGAAGACACTTTTTAATACCAGCTCGTATATGTGGTGCCGGCATGGTAGAAGCAAGATATCCTTTTTGAGAAGCTGCTCTAATAAAACACATGCGCCATTCAGTCTCCCAGTGTTTGTCGCAGTTGTATCGCAGCAGAATGCTTGCACATTTTCATGTAGGTTCCACTCTTCCAGCATCTGATGCACGGCAACGGCTTGATCTTTGCCACTGCCTGATGGTGAAATGGGAACCCCATGTAGATGCTCAGCTCCCAGACTGGTGGCTATAACAGGGAGCCTATCCACTAGTTCTTTGCCCATCAATGCTGGAAGCAAATTTCCGTCCCAGTTAATGGTAACTGCACCCAGCTCCTCTAGTGCGAATGTTCTGCGTAGGTTTGCTGCACACTCCGCCCGTAAACGCTCGCGGCAGCGACGGATGGATGAGCGATTTATGACAAATTCGTCAACATTTTGGTGAAATGTTTCAGCAGCTGCTATCAAAATGTGAACTGCTTCCCTGTCGCTCACTTTGCATTTATCGAAAACTGCGACAAGTCTCGTAGTGATCAGGTCTCTTCGAGCCCGCTTTACTGTCGGGCTGTAGGAAACACTAGTGGCAACGTTCTCTGCTCTTCCTTCAAAACATTTGGACCCATTACATTCGTCATTGCTGTCCTCTGAAGATATCAGTGGGGATGGTTCAACTATATTTTGGAAAAATTTGCAAAATTTATAAGATTAAAAGTAACTAACAGCAATTTAGTTCTGCATTTGTATATTATCTTTACTATTTCACAGAAGCTATTCAGTAGTGAAAATTATTGACTGGTTTAGGTAAGGTTTAAATAAAAACAAATTATTACCTTTCACAACTTCGTCACCTTTAGACCGCCGCAGTCGTAATTCCTCCTGTTCGCGTCGCAGAAAAGCCTTCCTTTCTCTCTGTCGTAAAGAGTTCTCCAGTCCAAGCATACATCCTGGTCTGCCCTTTTCTCGTTGACTGAGGAGTAACAGTCGGTCTTCTTCTAGAGGTATCATCTTTAAAGCATCGACAAGGGCGATGTCGAACACATCATCGAGGGCTGACACGAATTTTAACTCTTTTTCCCTCTGCGACTGAGTTCTTCGTCCTGAAGATTTTTGCAATAACCGCCACTCCTGGTAGAGACTTTCCAAATTTCCGATGCTGTGCTGAAATTTCCGCGTTGGTATCCGCGCTTTTTCCCAAAAAACTTCCATTTCTTTCAATGCAAGACTAGCACTAGATCGCAAATTTAAATTTACCTTACGAATGTTATAGAAAAGAACCCTTAGCACCTGTCCATTACATGGCAACTTAGAACCAACAATTTGATTCTCATAATGACCAATTAGGAATATTTGATCGGCGTTTCTAGTTTCGTTTCTAAAACCTTTCCAGCACTCCACTTCACTCCAAGCTCCACCTTAGCAGTCGTCTTCAGATCGAAGTAAATCTCTGGCTCCTATGCTGTAAACGTACATGCAAACTGTCCACTTTATATAGGCGAGCCTTGGGCTCGGCCAGCCAGGATTCAAGTCTGTGTGTTGGAGCAATTAATGCGGCCTTTGAATTAATGATTTAAATTTTTCATAAAAAACAATGTTTCATTGAAACATCTCCTTATGTAAACTTTCACGTTTCTCCTATGCCTACATTGTTACTTTATATGAATATGAAACAATTTAATCAGGTGTTGGGCCGTAAGCTTTTTTGTCGAGTCTAAGAGACAAAGATATCCCACATTTCCTTTACATCAGTTAAATATGAAGTAAGTGTAGGTATACTACTGGGTTTATTATTGCGGTCAGAAAACAGCATTCAACTTGAATCTTAATTAATGTTCACTGTTTTTAATTACTTTAATAAATTAAAACTGTATTAAGAAAATATCGATTAACAATGCATTTCGTCGAAAGAATAGGACTAACGCCGAATGAAGCGACGGACTTGGGAGCTTCGAGCATTGGCGCGAGGCGGCGCCACTTGGGGTGGCACGCGCTCACTCTTGGGGCCGTATCTCGGGAACCACCGGTCGCAATTGAAAACTATTGCAGGTGCCGCATGTCAAATGTCCAGTGAGTCGTTGGTTACTAGAGAAAATCAGTTAAAAAATACCAGCGCCTTCTTGTCGCCATTCATGTCCGAAAAATAGCCAAAAATGCCAAAATTTCACAACTTTGAGTGCGATGCGGCACGTCTTCCCGTTATCCAATTGCAATAATATTTTACAGGATATGTTTTTACACCAATTAGCATGAATTGAGGGGGTGTCCCTAAAGAAAATCGAAAAATCGAAAAATAAGGACCACCCTAATCAACACCCTCGTGTACCGTCGCCTCATCTTTGGGGCAAACGTGACGGACACGGGATGCAGAGCGTGCCGAAGGCAGCCGGAGACATTAGGTCATTTACTCTCCGGCTGCAGCTTCTATGCGAAGAACGCATATATTAACCGGCACAACTCAGCTCTGCGGGTGTTGTATTACCATCTAAGACACCATTACGGCATAGACGCGAATCCGGTGCTGCCTTACGTCCCTGGAGACATCGAGTCCGTCGTGGAGAACGATAAGTGTAAGATCTGGTGGAATTATTCCTTCTCCACCTCCAGGCAATTGGAGGCGACGAAGCCTGATATCGTTCTCCTCGACAATCTCTCTCATGCCATGTTCGTGATCGAGTTTTCGGCACCGGCCGAAATGAACATGGCAGCGAAGGAGATTGATAAAAGGACTAAATATCAAGATCTGCTGTGCGAACTCCGGCAAATGTACGCGGGCTACTCTGTGAAACTGGTAGTCCTCATCGTGGGCGTGCTTGGTGGTGTCAAGAGCTCACTGGTCGAAAATCTCAAGTGCATCCCAGCGTGCAGGGCGCGAGCGGATGCACTTGCAAGTGCAATGCAGAAGGCTGTCCTTCTCGGGTCTCTCCGCCTGCTTCGTGCGCATGACCCTAATGCCGGGTAGCCACCTATCCACCGGTGGCGGACGTGGCTACCCCTAGGCACGACCCCTCTCGAGTCCCCGGCAATTATGACGGCAACGAAACCTGATGCTAGCCGGAGACTCGGAGGTGGATGTTACAAAAGTAACAAATAATAATAATAATAATAATAATAATTTATTCCTCATAAAATACATACACGAATACACATTAATGGTACCTCTTTTAATTGAGGAATATAGGTACCCCTTAGGAAACAAAGCTTCCTGCTTCGGGGTTACCGATTCTTTCACAGCTAAGCTAAAGAAAAAAAAACACATCCTACTTGCCATTCAGGTACACTGAATACATGATATTATATCAATGCTGTATTTAAATATTCACATGTTCATGTGCTAATTAGTTTTTTTTAAACAATATTTTGTGATATTAGTAAGTACAGTAGAAAAATGTATGTATATTTTGTGTTATTTGAAGGTGACGCCGTGTGAGAAAATAGTATTTCTGTGTGTGTATTTGAGACGTGAGGCCTGGTCAAAGAAGTGCTTTTTTGTCACTAAGGGTATACTTTTTGTTTCTCGTATTTCTTATATGTTAAAGGTGACGCCGTGTGGGAAAAGTGATTTCAATTCATTAAATGTGATTTCAGAAAAGACGCTATTAAGTATCACTTTGTTGCCTAAATCGCCGATCTTCTTTCCCCCGATCGCATTACTTAGGATTACAATGCGGTATTCGCGGAACCCAGGGAACTCAACCTGTGCCCTTGTTTCTAAATTTTCACTAATCAAAAGTCTAAAGTGGAGGGGCATCACCCGCTTTTCGACTGCACGGTCTTCGCAGGCCGTGACATCCGAATAGCAACCCTTTATTGTGGCGGAACCACGAATCACTCGCCCTGGTTAAATCCCGTGGGGAAGACCGATGTCATATCCGAAAGGGAGGGGTGTGGTTCGGGGCCACTACAATTTATAATGTTTGATAATTTTCTGTACTCCCAAATTATGCTACTAATGCTTAAACTTGCATCATAAAAGTGGTAAAATTGTGATAATCCTTCACGAGCACTGAGGGAAGCCTCCAGGTTTGATGGTAGAACAAGCGCTGGAAAGGTTTTTTAATGTTCACCAGTAACTGAAGAAGCTATCCGTTTAAAAATACTTGTTACACAAAAACTGGTGAGAAACTGGTTAGGCCCACCAGTAAACACAATGAAAAGTACAGCTTGGTAACAATTTCACAGAAATTTCCCGTGGTTACAACCAGTTAAGTCATAGATTCAACATCATATCAGGTGAAATTATAAAAACCCTTGAGCCTATATAGTCAAGTCTAACCTGATGATGTTAACTCTTTGACGAAACCAGTCGTAACCATTAAAACTCTTTTGTGAAATTGTTACCAAGTTGCACTTTTCATTGTGGACATGAAATTTCACATGGTTGGGCCTGAAACCATCAAGCTCACCAGTAACTGATGGAAGTGACATGTAATCAACCCATTATGTAGAATCTTCTCATTAAAACTCTAGCCTTCATAACTTCAATGGATCCCTGATTTTCTGACCATATATTAATCAGAAATTTTATAATGCACACACACCGTGACAAAAACTTTAAGCAAACTTTAGAATTCATCCATAACTTAAGAATAAACCAGGGAAAATTTAGGATATGCTCAAAACTTTAAAAAAAATATTACAAACTTTTGAGATGGATTCATGACGACAGAAAAACTTTTCAATTCAAAAGCTAACTTTAAGAACTTTAAAATTTTAAATTTACTTTAGAAATTACTTAAGTCAATTTCCCTAAGGGCCCTTTAGAAAGTCGTCGACAAAGAGAATGAAAAATCTTCACATGAGAAACCTGCAGCATTTGCTGCTATACCAAATATTGGATCGACCACAGAAAGAATTTCAATATTCTAGGTAAAATGTGAAATCTTGATTAACTTACCACAAGAAAAATGTTGACCACCCTTCCATGCCCAAAGTCAGGCCTGCAGGCTTCCATGTCCCTTTGGCAAATCACACATGGACCAGATGAGCAAATCTGTTAAAAAAAGAATACAGGAAAATGAATGTGCCACCAAAGAGAAACAGTTCCACCTATCCATCTTGGACCATGCATGGTAAGGAACTGTCTGCACAGTGGACTTTGTGTAAGCGGAAGCTACTTGCAATGAAATTTGCTGCTATCATTGGCTGATCGGGAAATAGTAAAGATGGCGAAAAACCCTAGATAATTATAACTGTGAGGTTACAATCTGTCAAAGTCATGGAAGAGAGGTTTACAGTCTAACAGCTCCATCAATCAGAGCCAACCAAGGGCAACCATGCTTCTATCTAATAGGGATCATTCCAAAGCATCATCTCTTCTGACCTGAAGATGTTAACAGAAATATATTTTCAGAGTACATATAGGCATAATTTAATCTATTTCACATCTCTTCTCACAAGTTCCTTTTTGGTATCATCCACAAAATTAGGATTAGCTCAGCAATAAAAACCTTTCTTCTCTCATAATCATCACACTGCAAATAAACGCATTTGCACTGTATCTGAGTGAAATATATTTCAAAGGTTGCTTTTCATATGATTCACATGAACTTGAACAAACCTAGAAATACCATGATATTGTTCACTCGCCAAACATTTTGAGGGCAAGATATGCCATAGATTTGCAACCCTAATAAAAACAATGATATCATAATGAAAACACCAGTGCACACTTGCACTTAGTGCTTACCATTGTATATTCATTCCCTGTTTAAGGAAGCTTTCATTTCTTTGAAAGTGCTAGGAGTTTTGAACAAGTGATGATGCTGGGGTGACCAAATTTTAGAGTTAGGAAGAATGTTTTTTATTAATGGCCTGAATACCTCAACAATGGAGGGGCACTCAATCAGAACAGACAGCATTAACTTTTATACATACCGAGGACCCGTAAATTGATACATAAGTGATATAAATTAATTTGGATGCTGGAGTAGTAGTCATTTTGGGGAGATGACCAACAGCGTTGATCATCCAGTTGTCTCTTTCGGGAGCCGCCGTGTGTGGAGCTTTGTCGTCCAAGCTTTCGCGTCCAATGCAGGCCGCATCATCAGGGTAAAAACCTAAAAAGAAGAAGCGTTTCGGCTATTTATTAAGAGACATGCCCCCCCTCCCTTGGTCGTGTTTGGCATTGTCTCTCGCGTCCCCTCTTGCCCCGCTTACGTCATGAGGTGGTGACTCACCCTCGGTGTTTTGGAGGGCCCTCCCTCAGGTGGCGGACGAATAATTCTCTACCATGCGGCGCCGAGTTTAATGCCGTCGTCACGATTAAAGTTGTCCGGCCGTTTTTCGATTTTGACCGCTTCTCGTATTAGCCTTGGGTAATAGCGTGGTTCCTTCGCTATTACCCGTGTCATGTCAGATAAAATATTATACCTGACGTCAGGACCTCCAGAGGCTGCGTATTCGGCGACTGCAGAATCCTTAGTGTTGCCCTGGATGATCGCTCTCTGATCTTCTTTGAGCCTGCATGCCACTGAGCGCCCTGTTTGCCCGATGTATGTTCTTCCGCATGAACTGGGGATCTCATTGACTCCCTCCGTGAATAAAGGGTGTAGCCGATCCTTAGGTGATGGTAGGACATCTTTGACATTGGTTAGCGGGCTAAACTGTGTCTCAATGTCTGCTTTCCGAAGTACTTTCAAGAGGGGACGCGAGAGACAATGGCAAACAAGGCCAAGAGAGGGGGGCATGTCTCTCAATAAATAGCCTAAATTCTACATGTTTTTAGGTTTTTACCCTGATGATGCGGCGTGCAATGGACGCGAAAGCTTGGACGACAAAGCTCCACACGCGGTGGTTCCCGAAAGAGACAACTGGATATTCTCCACGCTGCGAAAGCGTACGCTCCAGCTTTGATCAATTAAGGATAAGGTGGGTAGAGGTAGTATTAGTTAGGGACATGACAAAGGGTGGAGAGAAATTTGGCATTAGCATAGTTTTTACAAAAGATATCAAGTGGGCCATGGTTAAACGTCTCATCCTAGGGACAAAGCACTGAACTCAAGGTACTCTGCACAGGACTCAGGTGTGGACATGTTTACCAATAAAAAATTTCTGTCACTCCAGGATTTGAACACTCCCTGAGAATCGGAAATCAGTACTCTAGCCACCAGACCAACCCTATCACCTTAGATGCTGGATGTCAAAAATACCATACCTAGAAATAGGTCCTCATTTGGAAAAATAATAGCTTGAAAGCACATACAAAGAAGAAAATTAAAAAAAAAACCTGAAAGCATAAGTTCGCAGATGTATTCTTTGGAGACCCATAACTCAGAATGAATGTTAACAACTTTATGAAAACATGAGGATGCTTGGACTGCTTGAGGCATGGATTTCAGCAGGCAAGGTGTGTTCAAAGAAACAGTTTACTATTGAAATAGCAACTTTTTTCAATAGTTACATGTTATTTAATGTTTTCCACCCTTAAAGAACTCTCCTTGTTTGGCCGCACACCACATTTCTTACAGCTTTCAAATGCCTTCAGATCATATGTTTTGGAGTGCCCTTTAAGTTCTTGTTACAACTTCTTTTGCTGTCATTGTATGAAATGTATGTCACAGTATGATATGTAATGATTGTATGAAATCAACATCCTTTCAAATTGGATTTCAACTTTGAGAAGACAGTCTGCCTGAGGAGTAGGATTAGTGACAGACCAAATTCATCTTGTTTTTGGCCAAATATTTGCTCAAGCAGAGAGATGTGAGTTGTCATGGTGCAGCAAAAACTCTGGTTTCATCAAACCTACATAGCATAAATTTTGACATTACCAGGTGCATTTACAATGTTTCCATCAAATTGAAGTGACACAATCCAACACTCATTTTAACAACTTCATTTGCCTCCCCAACGATTTAAATGCACATATTCATGCACTGAGTACAGGTGAATATTGTCTTGTGTTGTTAAAAGTTGCCCACTTCGAGGATCTTTGTTAATTGAGGATGTCCATGTTTTGAGTCAACTGTTCGAGTCGAAACACTGTAATTGGCTTATTGATTTTACAGAATTTCGATCCTCTCCAAGACACTTTTCCTTAGTTTTAATAAATTAATTTCCCTATAAATAATAAAATCCCTACATTTAATTTCTCCTAAAAATCTTTCTTTTTCACTGAGTCAAAAATTATGCCACTGGTAGCTGCAGCCTCTGATAAGTGCAGCTTTTATGCAGGAATGGCTCATTACAGAAGAAAGCTCCTTGAGGCAATGGAGAGCTATAAGATGCCACTGCTGGGAAAACCTGAGTTAATGATGATGTCATGTGATTTGCATGTAATGAGCTCACTCTATAGTCTTTTTTTGAACACATCTTGTATATGAGACCCTTGCTGGTGTGGTTAATAGCATGATAGCCCTGCTTAAAATGTCTACTGGTTTCAGTAGGATTTTTTAACTGACTCCAACTGAACTCCACTGCACTCTAATTGACTCTGCTGGATCCCAACTGTTTTCTACTGTTATAGTTGCAGTAGCCTACTAACTTGTATTGGTTTCTATGAACCAACTGAACTCTACTGTTTTCTACTGTTCAGGGGCAGGGGCATATAGTCTATAGAGATACATTAATTTTTTTGTCTTAACATTTTATGCCATTAACGTCACTTTACACTGATCATCACAAATGGCTAAAACTTTCCCAAGCAACATCAACTATCGATGTTGGTCCAAAGTTGGCTTTGTGTCGGCCAACCGAAGCAGACTCAAAGCCGAAGTAGGGCTATGGTTGGCCAACCTTGCCGACCAGGTTCAAGTAGCATAGCTGACACAACTTGCCGACATCGGTACAATGGTGGCCCGATGTTTCATTTTTGAGTTCCATGATTTCTGGAAAATCATATCATGGCCACATGAGTGATTTTCCGAGGTGCCGAAAAACTAAATTTTCATCTCCTTGACAATCATTAAAAATTCAGTAAGGACTGGCAATTGAATTCTAGTTAAACTTTAAACCTTTGCGTAAACTTACTGTAAACAGTAGATAACAGTAGCAGTACAGTAGGCTTACTGTAAACAGTAGAATTATAGTAGACTCACTGAAGACAGAGTGTTCCAAAAAGCAAATAGGCTACTGTAAACAGTGGGTGAAATTGCCATCAGGTAGAACTCAGATTGTTGTAACCTCCTCCAGTTATCGATAGTCTTAAATGTACGATCAATATTTTATTTTAAAATTTGATAGCAACAAGATAAAAATCCGATAACAACACGAATTTCAAGAAAGTAATCGTATTCCAAGCATGAAGATGGTGTTTGCGTCTCTGATGTAGCCACTCAGGGTGTTTAAAAATAATGATTGGTACAACTATATTTGAAATGGAGAGAAAATTATCTCTTAATTAACCAAGAAAGCAAGTTTGCAAGAGGGATTATATTTGAAAAAAATCACAGAATATTGAAGAGATACAGAAACAGTTGCAAATTTGGATAAATAAAAAATTTTGTTTTAAATTCAAAATTTAACAATATAGAGAAAATATATAATGAAGAAACACTGAAAACTGAATTAGAGCAATAATATTATTTTTCTTAAAGTAGAGCTGTCCTGATTTATTTTTGTTCGATACATTTATAACAATGTTTCAACCAACCCAAACAACCATAGGAACTTGTCAAGTCCGTAATTCATAAACTTCTGCATTTCATAATGTATTTTTTCTTATGACGAAGCCATTCATGGATATATTTGACAATCTAAGACTTGAAAACCACTTTTTAAGTTGGCAATACTTCATACCATGATTTCTTGGCATTCTCTTTTTTACGACACATGTCTGCGCTAGCTAGTAATTTTCTGAATCACATCGCGATTTTTAATAATGGTATCGATTGTAGAGACCGGTATTTTTAGTTGTTTTGCTATATCAAAGCAAGTTTCATCATGAGAATCCACAATTTTTATTTACGCCTTAATTTTGCATATTCTAGTTTTTCTAGATCTTTTTTCTTTCATATATTGTAGTTGCTGCGAAGGCTCCCGTAGGGATTACAAGATGACTCGAGGGATTCCGTTAATCTATCTAAAAAGGGTACAGAAGCTGTACTCGTCCGCCCATCATCGAACTATTGCGGTGATTTTGGGCCCCAGTTAGGTACCTACGTAATATGAAATTAAAAATTGAAATATTACATTTTTACACTGCTGATGTATTTCATCCCACTTACCCACCAATGCCGCATTTGTATGAAGAAAATACAAGGCGCTAGCCTCATTTGTCAGCATTTAAAGTAATTTTTTATTCTCCCAGGTTGGTCACACCACTGCTACAAGTCAGGTTCACTGTGGGTGCCTCGACGGCAATGCTCACTGGCAAATAAAGTCAACAGTGTGTTTAGTCTCTCAGCTACGCCTAATTTTGGCCTTGTTCAATTTAAACGAGTATATTTTCCAGCACAAAATATTTCGGAGTAGTGTGACTGTTTGATCATAGCTTTGCTTTGGAGTACCATTGTGTTGCGAGTGAGTCCAAGGAAATGGCCGTCAGGAATTTATTTTAAGGCCCAGTCCATATCGATTCAGGCAGGGGCCTTGCCTTCATAGTCTCAGATATTATTGAATTTAACATATGTCAAACTTCAGGACGAAGTAAGTAATACGTATATTTTAGTTTTGTCCAAAAAAATTTTTGGCCCGAGATACAGTCCACTGAACATGGACCCGCGAGCTCTATTTCTCAAATGCGATTTGACAAAATACTAAAATGCTCATATCTCAGGAACGGTTCAAAATATTTTGCTTCTTTTTGTTTTATTTGAAAGATAATAATTTTGTGAATCAAATGATATTCTTTATTTGAAAATGTGTGTCCACATTCTCTTGCTGCAATTTTTTTATTTTATTTTTTTTATTTAAAAAAATTGTTTTTCTTAAAAACGCCAATCCTAAAAATTTTTATTTTTTTTACTGTTTATCGGCACCATAGAGTACTACAATCCCTGAAAAGAAGAACTTCCACTTTTCAGTTTAACAGGTTTTATAAATTAATGTAATTTTTTACCTTCCATGGTGAATTTCTTGATTGCAAGTTTTTATAATTTTGTTATTTTAAAACACCAATCTCAAAACATTTGTACTGTTTGTGATTAACTAAAAACAACAAATGAAACAAAGTTAGGAACTAGTTAAATGTTGATAATTTTTTTAGATTTTCCATATTAATAACCTTCCAAATCATTAATGATCTTCTGGAATAATGTGGAAGATTCTAGATGATTCCAAAACGTAACAGATCCTTCTAGAACAATTTGGAAGCTTCCAGATGATTTCAGATCATAATAGAACACAATTCAACAATCTACAAACTTGCAAATAATTCCAGAATGTAACAAAATACTCTAGAACAATGTGGAAGCTTCCAGATAACTTCCGAAAACCTCTGAGGACAATGTGGAACCTTCCACATAATTAAAGAATGTAACAGAACTTACTAGAACAATCTGAAACTAACCAGAAAATTCTAAATGTTTGACCTAGCATATAATAGGGAGGACACATGAACTGACAGTTCAGTTGTCAACAGTCAAACAAAGAGAGTAGTTAAAAATTTTTTTGTTAACAGTACCTGTGAAGGTTTTTGAGAATTCTGCTGACTGACTGGGTTGTGGTGTTTGTGGAAAAGACTATTTGAAATGTCTTCTGACTGGGGCCATAGGAGAGTGAAGTGTGCTGACTTTTTTCATATCCATAAAAGAGTGATATATAAGACTAGCAAAAAGACTTCAGGTTTGAAATAAGAGTGCTTATTTTAAGACTCTGTTTCAAAGTGAAAATGTTTCCAGTAATGACTTTTTTTCTAAATGCTTTAACACAATATCGAACATGACAATAAGTGAACAAGAAGCCCCCCATGTTGTGTGTGATGCAGATTTTGTAACTGCAGAGGAAGAACTACATATCCTGAATCAGTCAGCTACAAAGGTTGGTGTTAGTCCCGTTAAGAAACCATGGTCAGTGAAGTCAATTCATGAGATGTATGCATCAAGAAAACACAGAGAAATTTCTGGAGCAGTGGATGAGCATACCAGAACAAAACTGACCAAACTCTTCAAAGCAGAAATTCCAACTTCAGAAGAAAATGAACCAAAAGGAGCTTGTGCAACCTGCCAAGAGTTTTTATCAAACATCAGTTCAGCTGTTGAATCATGTGCATCCTACAATGATAAGGTTCAAGTTCTAACAATTATCCCAGTATCCTTTACAAAGAACCAAATTTTGCACCACATTCCATCTGCATCAAAATACATGGTGGACAAGACAAGAAATTTGAGGTCAGCAAAAGGAGTTTTTGGAAAACCAGATCCATTTTATGGTCATCCTGTGAATGAAGCAAATGTTCAAATTGCACAGTCATTTTATCTGGAAGATAAGTGGGACTGTTCTCGCCAGAGTGCCAACAAAAAAGACATTATGACTATGACAGTTGCAGGAGAAAAAGTGGTGAAAGTGAAAAGATACATGACCCACAGCATTAAAGAAACTTTCACCATATATAAGAAGGAACATTCAACATTGCATATTGGAAGATCAAAATTTTATGCATTACGACCTAAGTGGGTTGTTGCACATCCACCTAGAGATGTCTGTTTTGTTTGTACTGGGCAAATTTTAAACTGTGTGGTAGCTTTGAAGAACTTACTTGAAGATATGATATATGACACCTTGGTTGGACATGTGAAGTCGTTAGTGGTCTGTGACATAGAACGAGAGATATGTTTGTTTCAGGACTGTGGTGACTGCCCTGGAAAGGGGGGACTCGACTTACAGACACTTGGTCTGGATAGTGTAGCAGATAACGCTTGGTTGGTTGGTTGGTTATTTAGGGGAGGCGACCGACAGCTGAGGTCATTTGCGCCATATAGGATAGGTGGGTAATTGGGCAATGGTAGGAGTTTTTAGGGAACGGAGAAAGGGTGGAGAGAAACCCGGCGTCGGCATTAGCCTACTCTTAACGAAAGGCGCCAAGGGGACCACGGCTTAACGTCCCATCCGACGGACGGAGTACTGTACTTGAAATGCCCTCCACTAGGCACTCAAGTGGGGACCTGTTTTCCACTGAAAAATCCGCCCCTGCCGGGAATCGAACCCGGGACTTCAAACTCGGGATGGGAGGCCAATACTCTAGCCACCACACCAACCCGATCCCCAGATAACTCTTCTGAAGTTACATATGCAACATGGGAAGAAAATAAACTCATTAAAAAAAGTTGCCATTGATACCTTCTTAGACGAACTTGGGAGGTGGACAGTGATAGCAGTAACACACCAACATCTGAAGAAATTGCAACAAGAACACATTGCAGAAGTGAAGGGATGGGTAGAGGCTGCATGATTAGTGCTTCACTGTGATTTTGCTGAGAACTGGTCTGTGGTTCTACCACAAGAAGTTCAAGGATATCACTGGAGTAATGACCAAGTTTCAATTTTTACAAGAGTGACATATTTTCAGAACAAGACCACAAGTGTTGCAGTTATAAGTGATGACAGAGGACCTGACTCAGCACATGCATTGTTGGCAGTACACAAAATTATTTAATCACTGCAATCACAGGTAGAAAAGATCATAATTATTTCTGATGGTGCCCCTAGTCACTTCAAAAACCGTTACCAACTATTTGAACTTGCAAAGTCTCTTGTTCCAATGGAGTGGGTATACAGTGCTACTGGACATGGTAAGGGGCCCTGTGAGGGTGTAGAGGCCTGCTGAAGCACCATGCAACAAAACATAATATTTCCAGCCCAAGTACAGCTGCAATTCAGAATGCCAAGGAGTTTACAAGAGTGGTGCAGTCACACACATCAATAAACCTGATCCTGTTGCCCAAAGAGGAAGTTGAAGAATTCCGCCAGCAGAAAATAAAAGAATGGTCGAACCAAACTACCCCTGTGAAAGGAATTCAGAAGACACATGTCTGGACTCAAATTGATGGGCGAACTTATATTGCACGAACTTTAAAGAGCAAGAAAGAAGAAATTTCATTTGTCCAACCAAGATCTCATAAATGCCAAGACAATATTCAAATTCACGAACTACTAAAAGGAATGTTTGTGGCCTGTGTGTATGACTGTGACTGGTGGATTGCAGAGATTATAGATATTAGTTGTGTGTTAAGTGAAATCATTGTTAGCTTTATGCTGCCACATGGACCGGCTGCTGGGTATAGATTCCCAGATGAAAGACAGCAACACCACCACCAGTGCTCACTTCCAATTCGCGATATTTTGAAAATTTTGGGTGCCCCAGTTCCTATTGGTTCAACAGGAAGACATCACTCAATATCAAAGGAAGATACTGATGCGGTTGAACAAATTTTTAGTTCATTAAATTGCTAAATTCAGTTCTAAGCAGAGTGCACAGAAGTATGCCTCGGAACCTGTACATTTTTTAACCTGCACATATATTTTGAAAGCTACTGATGTTTGAAACTTGTGTCTGTTACCCATATTTAAGAAGAAAAAAATGTCAAGTAAGACTAGAGATTTTGATTTTATGTGACCAATATCTGAGAATGTGGTAATGGAAACTGGCTTAATGTTTGGACATTTTTTGAATTATTTATAAAACCTGTTAAACTGAAAAGTGGAAGTTCTCCTATTCAGGGATTGTAGTACTCTATGGTGCCGATAAACAGTAAAAAAATAAAAATTTTTAGGATTGGCGTTTTTAAGAAAAACAATTTTTTTAAATAAAAAAAAATAAAATAAAAAAATTGCAGCAAGAGAATGTGGACACACATTTTCAAATAAAGAATATCATTTTATTCACAAAATTATTATCTTTCAAATAAAACAAAAAGAAGCAAAATATTTTGAACCGTTCCTGAGATATGAGCATTTTAGTATTTTGTCAAATCTCGCATTTGAGAAATAGAGCTCGCGGGTCCATGTTCAGTGGACTGTATCTCGGGCCAAAAATTTTTTTGGACAAAACTAAAATATACGTATTACTTACTTCGTCCTGAAGTTTGACATATGTTCAATTCAATAACATCTGAGACTATGAAGGTAAGATTTTTTCTTTGGCTGCCTGAATCGATATGGACTGGGCCTTAATAATCTGCTGACAATTATATGTTCCAACACATTACATGAGATGGTCGTTAGGGATATAGGTTGGTAGTTAGATGGCCGCTCCTTATCGCCACTTTAATAATGGGTGTTGCATTGGCAGTTTTCCAATCCTTCGTTGCGACACGTTCGGCCAAGGATTTAAATATTATTTCCATGTAAGGAGGTATTTCAAACGTTAACATTGGGAGCAAATTTGTTGGGCCATATCTCTTTAAGTAAATTTATTATACCGTCACAAGAAATATCTATTGTTGGAATTAGCAACTGAAAGAAGTCAGGTAAGACGACAGTTGAATCCCCTGAAGGCGGGTAAAAACTATTTGGAAGAAGGAGTTAAATTAGCCTACTTTCTCAAGAGGGTTGTAGCTATTAAACCCTTATCATTTTTATGTGAATTGACAGCAGACTTATTGCCTTGTATCTCCTTCACATATGACCAAAAAACTTTTGTATTCTCCTTTAAATATTCAATAAATATTTTCTTTTAACTTCTGTAAATGCAGTTCTATGGGCTTCCATTACAGTGGATTTTGGCATTTTATACTTTCGATGATAACATTACGGTCATCGGTGGGCATATATATCCTTTTTTCATTTTCGCATTGCTTACTCGCTGTCGTCTGAAGGATTTTATCAATTCCGCATTTTATCACCTTGTTTCTGTGCTTTATTTTTTTTAATTACTAGGGATACATTTATTAACTCGGACCCGGAATAGGCAGGTCCGAATTCCATCAGCCCTCCGCTGATATGCTTTTGGGATAATAATCTAATATCTGAGAAGGATTATATATGATTTTCATATCTGAGAAAGAATCTGTTAAATTACTTTTACAAGTAGCGAATTCCACTATTTTAATAATGTCATCTTATTTTTCGTTCGAAACTCTGGTTCAAAATAAAGAGAATTTCGCAGTAGATACCCTGTAATAATGGGTGTTGCACCAAGTCCCTCGTAGGTCTCGATATTAATCGCTTGTGGTGGGATACCGGTTGCCAGAAAATCAAAAATATTGTCACCTCTTTTAGGTGAAGTAGTTAATTGCTGTATGCTCTTTTAAAAATTTATTTTCTCCTCCTTTGTACGGTGACAGTTTATACAATACTACCACTAATAGGGCCTCCTAAAAAAACTTGATGACGCACACAAAAATAAAAATGTTTCAGTAGGATTTCAGGTTCACCACATGAAAAACCGATGAAGAAATATGCCAAATAAATGGTAGGTACATAGTACAATTGCTTAGTAATTATCAGCCTGCGGTGTTAAAATTTGAAATGGATTCCACAACCATCAGTATAATTTCAATGTCATTGTAGGTACACTTCGTGCTGGTCGTTCCTGAACTCTGCCATGCAAAGAGAGGTTAGAGTGAAAATTATCTAAGAGTTCTTGTTAAAACTGTCAAATTAGTCATTTAACCTGAACTTTAAATGCTACTAGTGTTAAAATTCATTTACATTTTCACGGCGCATATAAATGGATATTCACACATGGTTGCGAAGCAAATTTATGTTGCTGGAAAGGAAGAAAGATTGATAAATGGAGCTAAAAAATAGTTTTTAGTCAAAAACAAATCGAATAAAGATGTTGAAAGAAATTATTAAACACCACATTCTTTTATCCGTTCGTGATAAAAATGTCAACTAAGTACATATCGAGTGTAACTTATTTCAAAATGCATAAGAAGAAACATCTACACCTAATTCAATACTTTTCTTGTGGGAGTAAAAATTAACTATAATGGAGCTTAAAAATCCCAAAATTGTTTTACAAAAACATTCTATTTTAGAGTGTTCCTAAACCATGACAGGGATATTTCCTTGAAATTACACGTGTTTCTTGGCTGCATACAGAAGACAACGAAAGTGGCGATACCGAAGTCAGCTGGCATGTTACCATAATGGCATGCTGCCATGCTGGCATAATGCCCCCCAATACTTCCCAGGTTATTATATCGGGAAGTAACACTTCACGTAAGGATCCGTAGGACGCTCCAAATCGAAAATCGGAAGGAAATAAAACAAAAATCGCCTGACCGGGACTCACGCCCCAAAATCTGTTGTTCTTTTTTGAGATACTGCACAACCCTCTTGAGCTAACCTTGGGACCGAACACTATCGTAGACCCAAGAAACACTATCCTCAGAATCCTTGTTTTTCGAGCGATAAAAGGGCTGCTAGCTGAGGGGCGAGGGAAAGGGAGTAGGAGGGGGATCTGCAGCTTCCTTGCTGGCAGCGCCTTCTTTGGGCGTGGGTGTGGGGCGTTACAAAAATTACGTACAACCATTCTAGGGAGTGACTTAACGATACTTACGGACCATAAGGCGTTAACATTTCTCCTTAAATGCAAGTTAAATAATAGCCGCTTAGCCAGATATTAATCCTTCAAGAATATGCTTTTAAGATGAAATATTGTTCGGGCTAGGAAAACATAGTACCTGATTGGCTGAGCAGGACGATTCCTGAGGTACAGTCTGAAAGACAAATCACCAGTGAGGATTACATGTCAGCCTTAATTGACCCAGAAGTGAAGGAATTTCCGAGAGGCGGGATAGAAAATTTTTCTAGGCTCTAATTGAGGGATATCCACGTAGGAATGATTCATATGAGGATGACGAATTCAATGGATCGCAATTATCCAGAATACGATAAATTTAGCCGCCTGGCGCTAAAGTGTCGTTTAATTTATAATATTGTGTATAAAGGACTGGGGAGAACGAAAGAAGAATACAAAGTGTGGGTACCTAAGGATTTATGGGAAGAATTGATATAGCATGCATACACGAAGTTTGGCCACTTTGGCGTTTCTAAGGTAGTGTGGTAGCTTCGCGAAAAATATTACTGGCCCAAGATGGGAAGGTATGTTAGGATGCTATTGAGATCGTGTGACCTCTGTCAGCGAGTGAAATATCCGAACAGGAGTTATGAAGGTCCAATGGCGAATGTAATTCCGACAGCCTCTAGAGACTTATATGCAGTAGACATGTATGGCGCCCTGCCCAGGGGTCGAAAAAAAATATCTTTTTGTTGTTATAGATGTATTTTCTAAATTTGTGCAGGTGTATCCGTTAACTAAACCCACAGCTCGAAACTGCTTCCGAGCTCTTTTCAACGCACATTTCCCTCTTTGCGGAGCACAGTGGTCGGAAATCGAAAATACCTGGCCAAAATTCAAAAAGTGATTTTTTCAAGCCAGGAAGCTGAAACTTTGCATTAATATTCTCAAAAGACCTCTGCATGCGATGACCCAAAGCATTTTTCTTAGTACACAGCACTTAACAATTAGCATGAGGTCAAAGTTGCACAAATTTCGCAAAAATTGTCTACACTCAATTTTCTCACGAAATCTTCAAAATCAAGCCCATACTAAAGCATTATGTGTAAATAATTGGAATAAAAAGTCATTTCATTAGATGAAACAGTTTTTCGTCTTGGTTCTCATGTAGTCTGCTTACATTTTTGTAATTATTTACCAAAGATATTAAACAAAATGGCAGACCCTCATTTCTGGTAATTTCTTTAATATATGTAGAGAAAAAGTAAATTGCATCGCCGAGCATCACGGAGTAACTTATATGGGGAAACTCTACAAAGCTTCCATAGTGCGAATCCGATGAGTGATGCTGCGACCGTTTGCGACGCCGAATTTCACATCAGTTTTCCGATCGCGCGGTCGAGTCTGGTTGAACCCGCCTGTAGCGGGGAGTAACGTGGCGCGGCAAGTGTGTGGACTGGATTATAGTCGCATCCACTCCGTTTTGGAGATTTTCGAGATACAAACATTGACAAGAACCTCCATGCATTATATTTGGCAGAAATCGCGGAAAAAATTACGCATTTTATCACATGGGGTAAAGGTCTAAGAGGTACTGAAAGACTTCTTTCTTCGGGTGCACCGCGGGAGTTTCTCTTCTTACCAACTTGACATCGCCTACCGACGAATACGTACACTTTTAACGTAGACAGCATGCATACCACACATTTTGGCCAGGTATTTTCGATTTCCGACCATTGTGCGGCGTCCCGAATCGAATTTTTTTCCGATCATGGGAGTCAGTTTACAAGCCGGGGATGGAAAGAAGAATTAGGAAAGAAAGAGGTGCAAGTAATATATTCATCCATTAAGAGACCCCAAACATATCCGAGCGAACGTGTAATGCGTGAGTTATCTCACCTTTTTAGAACATATTGCTGTGAGGATCACACCCGGTGGGTGGAATTAGTGCCATGGGTTAACAAATGGTTCAATGAAATTTTCCATGAGAGTAGAGGATTAACACCAGTAGAGGCACATTTCGGTTATAAACCCTCACGCGAGGATGATGATTTAATAAATATACCCGGTCAAGCCGCGGAATCTCGCGAAAATCTGACGCGTATAGTGCTCAGGAAATTGGATGAAGCAGGTCATAAGAGGAAGCAGAAACAAAAAGGTAAAACTTACTATTTCCGTGTCGGTGATCGCGTGTTGCTCAAGACACCGCGTCCATCGGACACGCGGCAAAATTTGTTTCATAAGTTTTTCCATTTATACACAGGCCCATTTCATATTTCCCGATTTGCGGGACCCAATGCTTGTTACCTCGAGGACGATTCTAAGGGCGAAATTGGGATTTTAATTTTGGTAATTTGAGGCCCTACTATCATCCACCAACCCTAGACCAAGATGGGATGCCCGTGGGGATGTTTGGGTTGATTAATTTCGGTAGAGGTTTGCGGACTTTAATTTTTTTTGTTTAATGAAGCGAGTTTGATTTTTTTTCTTTCATAGACTTAAAAATGGGATTTTTACCTCCCATAGTTACGTCTGGTGGAGGAGTATGTGATGGTCCCCGTTACATGACAGCTGAAAGGCCTATTTATGTTAAAATAATGAAGTGTATTGCGATGTAATTGAGTGCATATCTGGGACGAATCACTAGTTCAAAATGTGTACACCCTGTCACTGCTCTCGGTGCGTCTAGCAGACGACCCTCGCGCAGGGGATCATGGGTATCAGTGATCCCGCCCCTTATTGTCCGAATATATGCCTCAGAAGGTTGAGAAGAGTGTGTTGGGGTGTGTTTCCTGATCCCGTAAATGTAGACGGAAAGAAGGGAAAACAGTGTATGTAATTTTTCACCGTGAACTCTCAACGAAGGTGGTCATTGTTAACTATTTCGAGGATCGAATCAAGTACAGTTCTATTTTCGCCGTAGACTTAATAATCGTGTATGAATATAGCTAATTGTCTCTTGGAATGATCTACCCTTCCGGAACCATTTGGCAGTTTATTACTAATACTTGACTATCCAAATTTTCCATGATCGAACTGTCTGCAATGTGCTCAAACACCTTGCAAGAGACTACCTGATTTGAGGGAAATGAGACTAAAATTACTAGGTTATTTACCCCATCTAGGTTACCCTATCACCGCTTTAAAAAATAGGTGTAATATATGGATGTTTTTTCAGGGGTTTAGGTCCTTGTAAATAAGAACATTTTTTTAACATTTGGCAGACAATTCGGAAAATATATTTTTTACTTCTTAAGGGCTTTAAATTTTTGAAAGGTGAACTTGGATGTGAATTTCTAAACTCCCCAAAAACCAACCATATATTTAAAAGAGGTCTGGAAATCAACCTCCTCTAATAGGTGTAATGTTTCCTACATTCTAATCCTCGGGTACTATGTCACTCTTCATCCACATATACACGATACCCTGCAAGCCACCGCGAGGATGTGTCGCAGAGGGTGAAGATTACCAGGATTGCACCATTGAGATGCAAATAGACTACTACATTGAGTCAAGCTAGATTATAGGGTAACATTCATCTAGATGGTTAGTATATACATAATAAGAAAGGGATTATTGGTTGTTATTACAAGGCATCATTAAAGGGTCTAATGCAACTAGATTATCAGTATTTATAGAATTAAGGTATTAATACATTCATCTACATCTACACCATACCCTGCAAACCACCGCAAGGGTGAGTGGCAGGGGGTGCAGATCACCAATCATGCACTACTAACATGCAAACAAGCAACCAAAGTGTCTCATGCAACTAGATTGTTAGTATATATAGTATTTGAGGGGTTAATACATGCATGATGCACTACAGAATACTCTAAATACTTTCCCCTACCTATCCCTTTGCTATGCTGCCTATTTTGTTCTCTTATAGTACGGGGAAAAATGCTATTTTGAATCTATCGGTACGACGATCTATCTCTCTAATCTTATTTGTCTGGTCGAATCTAGCATAATACGCTGGTGTTTTTAATATGTGCCTAACATCTTCTGTAAAGTTATCCGATTGAAATGTCTCTAATAGAGTTAATCTGTACTTTAATCTACGCTCTGGTAATAATTCCCACCCTAATTCTTATAATTCTGAAACGCTACTTCACCTGTCGTAACACCATTAAACGATCCTAGCTGCTCTACGCTGCACACTGTCTAGTTCTCTGATCAAACCTAATTCATTAGGATCCCATACACTGGCTGCATACTCAAGGTGGGGCCTAACTAGTGAAAAATAGCATCGCTCTTTTGTTTCTCATCACATTTTCCAAGTACTCTTTTTATAAATCCTAGCTTTCTCTTCGCTCGGCCGCATATTTCCCTAATGTGTCTTCCCCACGATAAATACTTAGTTATTGTTAACCCTATTTATCTTATGGTTTCAACGTTTTCGATCTTCGTGTTACTAAAGGTAGGCTCTATCGAATTATTCCTCCTCCAAAAGTTGATAGCTACACCCTTTTTGTGGTTAAGTTCTAACTGTCATTTTTCGCACTACTCTTGAATTGCATATAAATACTTGCTAAGCGATTTCCTGTCCTCTTCTTTTGATATACCCCTGTACACTACCTGAGTGTAAGAGTAAGCATACTACTAACTACGGTACCCAAATCGTTAATGTATAGAAGAAATGAAGCGGACCTACTACGCTACCCTGGGGAACTCCCGATGTGACTTTGTGTCCGACATGACACCATCTATGACTACCGCCCATTTAAGAATTCTTTTACCCAACATACAACGTCTTTATTTATACCAAAACTCTCTAACTTCAAGATTAATTTATCATGAGGAACTATATCGAAAGCCTTTTTAAAATCTAAAAATATCGCATCAACCTCAGTACTGCTTTCGCCGTGGACTAAAATTTCGTGTACGAATAAAGCTAATTGTGTCTCGCAAGATCTACCTTTCCGGAATCCCTGTTGGCTGTTTATGAGTAGTCCCTGACTATCCAAATGCCCCATGATCGAACTGACTACAATGTGCTCAAATATCTTACAAGAGATTGACGTGAGCGAAATAGGTCTGTAGCTACTGGGTTCTTCCCTATCACCGCTTTTAAAAATAGGTGTAATGTTAGCTACTTTCCAATCCTTGGGTAGTGTGTGGTTCTGTAGTGTTTTGTTGAATATTTTTTCTAGGTAGGGGGCTATTTCAGAAGCTAATGTTTTATATATTCTAGAAGGAATTTGATCGGGACCTGGTGATTTGTTTTGGCCTATGCTTTTTCACTGCTGCTCTATTCCGCGACCTGAAATGTTTATTTAGGGCATTTTCTCACTGAAATTGTTCGGCGGTGGTTCCACTGAGTTGTGTGACAATGAGTTGAATACGCATTTGAAGAAGGTGTTTAAAGTATTGGCTTTTTCTACACTGCTGGTGACTCTGATTCCTTTGTCGTTTTTAAATGTGTGCACTGTGGACTTATTTCCCTGAAGCTCTCTCACATATGACCAAAACGCTTTGGGATTGCTTTCTAAATATCCTCCTAACATCTTGCTCTTGAAATGTGATAACGATTTCCGACGTGATTTCCTTGCTCATGCTCTCGATTTTTGATAGTTATGAACTAGCTCATTTTTTTCCTCCACAGATAGACCCCATCCTGCATTTTTCATCTTAGCATAGCATACCCTTTGTCGCTTTAGTGATTTCCTAACCTCCTCGTTATACCACCTTGGCTCTGTATTATCACTAATGAATTTACTTGGTATGTATTTATTAACTGCGTTACGGTTGACCTCAAGAAATTCTCTCCATGAATCCACTGCATTTAATCCTTTGCTTTTTTCGCTAAATAAATGAAACGCTTCCCTCAATCCCTCTTTCATACCGTCGTAATTAGCCTTGCCAAATAAGTATACCCTTCGCCTTGGTTTATAACGACTGTCAACGCCTAAAAGAAATTTTGCGTGCACTATTTTATGATCACTAATTACTGTGTCTGTAACTGTATTTAGAACTCTCTCGGGTATATTTGTTGCTAATAAGTCTACAATGTTCTTTCCCCTGGTCGGGTCTGTTACTAGCTGTTGTAAAGAATGTGACGTAAAGGTGTTCAACAGTGAGTGGCAGAGTTCCTTATCCTTACCTCCTGTAATGGAACTACACGTATTCCAGTCTATCGAAGGAAGATTGAAATCTCCGCCTACTATTATTCCTCTATCATTGTTCCGAGAAAGTAATGTACCTATCTCTGACTCTAGTTTCATTATAGAATTGACGTCTGCGTCCGGTGGCCTGTAATATGCACCTACATATATCTTTTTTGCGTTACTACTTTTACTTTTAACTGTACACGAAATACTTTCGACATTTCGCTCTGAAATGCATCGTGCACTACGGACTACTCGAAAATATTTCCCGTACCTATCCCTTTGCTATGCTGCCTATTAGTACGACAATCTATCTCTCTAATCTTATTTATCTGGTCGAATCTAGCGTAATACGCTAGTGTTTTTTTTTTAAATATACCTAAATTTTTACGTAAAGCTATCCGATTTAAATTCCTGTGAGAGATTTAATCTGTAACTTAACCTACGCTCTGATAATGATTCCCACCCTAATTCTTTTATTAATTCTGGAACACTACTCAACCTATCATGAAACCTTTTAACGAGGCTAGCTGCTCTACGCTGCACAATGTCTAGTTCTCTGATCAAACCTAATTCATTAGGATCCCATACACTGTCTGCATACTCAAGGTGGGGCCTAACAAGTTAAAAGTAGCATCGCTCTTTTGTCTTCTCAATACATTTCCCAAGTACTCTTTTTACAAATCCTAGCTTTCTCTTCGCCCGGCCGCATATTTCCCTAATGTGTCTTCCCCACGATAAATCTTTAGTGATTGTTACTCCTAAATACCTTATGGTTTTAACGCTCTCTATCGTAATATAGTAATGTTATATGATTGCTCTAACGAATGATTCCTTTTCCAAAAATTGACAGCTACACACTTTTCAAGTTTACGTTCTAACTGCCATTGTCGCACCACTCTTGAATTGCATCTAAATCCTTGATAAGCGATTTCCTGTCTTCTTTTGATATACCCCTGTACATTACCGCATCGTCTGCAAAATGACTAAGTGCACTATTAACTACGGTACTCAAATTGTTTATGTATTAAAGAAATAGAAGCAGACCTATTACGCTACCCTGGAGAAAATCCCAATATGACTTTTATTGTGTCCTACGTGATACCATACATGACATCCCCTGCTCTTGCCCACTCAAGAACTCTTTTACACAACATAAAAAGTCTTTATTTATACCAAAACTCTCTAACTTCAAGATTAATTCATCATGAGGAACTTCATCAAATGCCTTTTTAAAATCTAAGAATATCGCATCAACTTCAGTACAGTTTTCGCCGTAGACTAAAATATCGTGTACGAATAAAGCTAATTGTGTCTCGCAAGATCTACCTTTCCGGAATCCCTGTTGGCTGTTTATGAGTAGTCCCTGACTATCCAAATGCCCCATGATCGAACTGACTACAATGTGCTCAAATATCTTACAAGAGATTGACGTGAGTGAAATGGGTCTGTAGCTACTGGGTTCTTCCCTATCACCGCTTTTAAATATAGGTGTAATGTTAGCTACTTTCCAATCCATGGGTACTGTGTGGTTCTGTAGCGTTTTATTGAATATTTATTCTAGATAGGGGGCTATTTCAGAAGCTAATGTTTTATAAGCTCTGGAAGGAATAAAGTTGTTTTCTAATTGTTTTTACTAATGTTTTTTAATTGCTGCTCTATTCCGCGACCTGAAATTTTTATTTCGGGCATCTGCTAACTGAATGTGTTCAGCGGTGGTTCCACTGCAATGTGTGACGATTAGTTTAATACGCTTTGGATGAATGTGTTTAAAGAATTGGCTTTTTCTACACTGCTGGTGACGCTGGTAATGCATTTATCGTTTTTAATTCTGTGCACTGTGGACCTAATTCCCTGAAGCTCTCTCACATATGACCAAAACGCTTTAGGATTGCTATCTAAATGCTCTCAAAACATCTTGCTCATAACATCACTTGCCGACACGATTTTCTTGCTAATGTTCTCGAATTTTTACACTTTTGAATGAACACATTTTTTTCCTCTACTGATAGGCCCCGCCCTGGATTTTTTATCCTAGCTTGGCATATTTTTTAGTAATTTCCTAACCTCCGCGTTATACCACCTTGACTTTGCATTATCACTAATGAATTTACTTGGTATGTACTTATTAACTGCTTCCGGGTGACCTCAAGATGTTCTCTCCACGAATCCTTTGTATCTTTTATTCAACGCATTGTCACACAACTCAGTGGAACCACCGCCGAACAATTTCAGTGAGAAAATGCCCTAAATAAACATTTCAGGTCGCGGAATAGAGCAGCAGTGAAAAAGCATAGGCCAAAACAAATCACCAGGTCCCGATCAAATTCCTTCTAGAATATTTAAAACATTAGCTTCTGAAATAGCCCCCTACCTAGAAAAAATATTCAATAAAACACTACAGAACCACACACTACCCAAGGATTGGAAAGTAGCTAACATTACACCTATTTTTAAAAGCGGTGATAGGGAAGAACCCAGTAGCTACAGACCCATTTCGCTCACGTCAATCTCTTGTAAGATATTTGAGCACATTGTAGTCAGTTCGATCATGGGGCATTTGGATAGTCAGGGACTACTCATAAACAGCCAACAGGGATTCCGGAAAGGTAGATCTTGCGAGACACAATTAGCTTTATTCGTACACGAAATGTTAGTCCACGGCGAAAGCAGTACTGAGGTTGATGCGATATTTTTAGATTTTAAAAAGGCTTTCGATATAGTTCCTCATGATAAATTAATCTTGAAGTTAGAGAGTTTTGGTATAAATAAAGACGTTGTATGTTGGGTAAAAGAATTCTTAAATGGGCGGTAGTCATAGATGGTGTCATGTCGGACACAAAGTCACATCGGGAGTTCCCCAGGGTAGCGTAGTAGGTCCGCTTCATTTCTTCTATACATTAACGATTTGACTTCGGGCGTTCTTCAGGGAGGTGTGATAGTTCCACTATTGTTCCTTTTATGCATAAATGACATTCATCTACATCTACAGCTACATAATACCCTGCAAGCCACCATAAAGGTGTGTGGCAGGGGGTGGATTCTCACCAAACGTGCACTACATATCATGCATAAAAAAGGATAAGTATTGACATTGAAGAAATAGTGGATAGTAATCTTCGATTAGTTGCAGACGATACAGCAGTGTACAGGGAAATTCGCGGATATAATGATAGCTCTCACAAAAGATCTAGAGGCAATTCAAAAGTGGTGCGATACGTTGCAGCTAGGACTAAATTTGAAAAAAGTTTTGTAATGAAATTCTGGTAGAATAACAACTTTCCGGAGTACACCTGACGCATAGAAAAAAGCGGTTTGGATACGGTAGAATCTGCGAAATACCTCGGAGTTTAACTGAAACATGATCTTTCAAGGGGTAAACATTTTCGTGAAATAACTGGTTAAGCTAATCATGAATTGGAATTTCAAAGAAGGGTTCTCGGTAAGTGCTACTAAAAACTTAAAGTAATAATCTTATTTTCCCTAGTTAGACTTTAGTTACAATACGCTGCCAGTATTTGAGATACTTATGATGTAGGACTAGAAACGGAGCTCGAACGCTCACAGTTAAGATTTGCACGAATTGTAAATAGTCGACATTTACGACAGTCTCGTAAGGGTAACAACTTACAAGCCTTCTGCAACTATTAAGATAGAAACGCTGTTCCACCGACACGTCGGTTAAAGTGTAGACTTAATTTTTTGTACAAATACCAAGACGATCTCTCTTCTGACGACACTAAGGACATTTTACGAAACCCGACATACCAAGGCAGGCTAGATCATGAGAAAAAAATTAGAGAAATAGACTGCTGAACGTACAGTTTTAAAATGTCATTTTTCCGCGAACGATAAGAGACCATAACAACTGTAAATGACACTGTACAGTTTGGTTTGTCGTCATGTAGTGTAGCTGTTTTAGTTTATTATCTTAATAATGCCTGCTTACTAACATACTATCGAATACTAACAGCATGTGTCGTTTGTTTTCCATGATTGTTTTTGATCCGTATGCATTTTCACAGTTGTCAATTACTCTAGTTCTTACTATTTCTATCACCTGTAGCATATCTGAAGGTAGTGAGTGCATGTTTCTACGTAGGCATGGCTGTCATTCAATCGTCTTGCTGTTTAATTAGCTTTGTTGTATATAGTGTAGTACATGATTGTGAGAACTCACTCCAGAACAGTTACAGGATAACCCTAAAGCCTTTTGGTCATACGTGAGGGAAGTTCTAGGCAATAGATTAACAAGCAACACTAAGAAACTAAAAAGGTGAAACAGTATCAAGCAATTAGCACAAAGCTAACTTGTGAAACTACTAATTTAAAAAGGTTTACACTGATTCATTTGAGAATACATAAATCTCGGTGAATGACAATTTATAGCAAAAAGATATCGCCACCGGCAGAATATACATCGTTCGCTAGAAATTATCATTCACCGTGTTGGATGTGTTCTCAAATGAATCAGTGAAAACGCTTTGAAAGTAATAAAGCACCAGGTTAGCCTCCTCCATACGCCTTGATAACACTTTGCCTTTTTCGTTTCTTAGCGGATGAAGAGTCGGTTTTTTCCTGAACATACCTCACATATAACAAAAAGACTTTCAGGTTATCCAGCAATTGCTCTACCAGATTTTTCCTTTTAAAATCCGAGAACGTACTCCGATAAGCTTTCTTTGTTACGGATTTAGATCATTTATACTTTTCATTAAGTGAATTATATCTATATATCTAATCTACGACATACCCTGCAAGCCACCTCAAGGGGGTACATCCACACCAGGAACAATGACACAACAAACAAAAATGAACACTACAAAGCAAACACTACACCTTTAAAAGTAATTGGGTAATAAAGAAGAAAAACTACCAAATCCCAATCATGTAGGACACACCCATGAATACCATGCATGCCTTGAAACCCGACACCAATTTCATAGATACTCATGCGTGCAAAAAAAGGCATTGCATGCAAGTCTCACGTTGATTTTAACATTCAGGTAATAAAAAAAATACTATCGACCTACTCTGAATATTACCTCTATAATTATTACCGATTTACGAGATGTTTAACGTTCTGATCACGAATCGTACGCGGAAAAAATGACATTTTAAACCTGTCCGTCCAGCAATCTATCTCCTTAATTTTATTAGAATTATCGAGCCTACCATAATAAGTCGGAGCCAGCAATATATGATTAACGTCATTAATGAAATGTCCCTCCTTAAATTTTCCCAGACGATTAAGTCTATCCCTCCTCGTAAAAGGGAACGAGCCTCAGGTACAGGGCGGGTCGCAGGTGGCGGATAGCGGATGTCCAACAGATATGGTGGACAGCTGTGAATAAGGGGCAACCCGAATAAGCAGCCCCGGACCGAGGCGGCAGCATCACGAGGGTGTGGTGAGGATGACCTGTGGCGTGGTCATACTCGTTAAAAACTACAAAAACCCAACGACGGTGCTGTGTCATGGCGAGTAAGTGCCGCCATTAAATATGCACTGCCCCGTGCTGCCTTGTACGAGTAAGGGGAGGACCCCAAAGGCTAAGAGAAGGTCACTCTGACATAAACCGAGGTCAGACCAAGATGTTTGAGCTGTAGTGAATGCTATTGGCCTAGGAGAAGACGACTCTGAACAAAAACTCCTGGTCCTCCAGGTTGGGGGTTGGGCGCAGGGCTAACTACCTCGCACCGGAAAAAATTATAGTTACGAAACGCCAACACCAAGCCTCGGATAAGGATAGAACATCTGGAAAAAGACCCCAGCTTAGACTAAAGGACATGCGATTTGGAACCTGGAATGCGAGAACCCTGGCCTTACCAGGGAATATGGATATTCTTAGCGAAGAACTAGAAACATATAATATAGACCTTATAGCATTACAAGAAACTAAGTGGCCGTTTTGTGGTATACTAAACTCCAACAAATACCAAATATTGTACAGCGGATGTGATGACGGAAGGCACTAAGCAGGCGTAGGTTTTGCCGTCAAAAAAGTTTTATTAGAATCTGTGATATGTTTTAAAGCGTTAAATGAGAGAATGTGTTATATTTGGTTAAAAGGAAAATTTAATAATATATCTGTGATAAGTTTTTATGCCCCAACTGAAGAAAGTAAGGATGAAGACAAAGATAACTTTTATGTAAAGCTTGAAGAAGTAGTGACCGATATTCCACGATACGACACACTTTTATTGCTAGGTGACGCTAATGCCAAAGTAGGCAAAGAAGATATTTGGAGCAAGGTAGCAGGAAGAGAGAGCCTTCACGAATAATGTAACGACAATGGCACTAGGCTGCTCAGCTTTGCTTGCTCAACAAATTTGCTCGTTGTAAGTACGAAGTTTCCAAGGAAAAGCATATATAAACAGACGTGGACATCTCCTGACGGTCGCACCACAAACCAGATCGACCACATCCTGATAGACAATAGACATGTAAGCTCCGTGACTCAAGTAAGAAGCCTTCGAGGAGCAGAATGCGATACAGATCATTACTTAGTGTTGATGAAAATAAGTCAAAGGTTAAGAATAGAGAAAAGAAACAAAAATAAAGTCGAGGACAGAATAACTTTTGAGAAAAGCAAGATTAATGAATATAAAATTGAACTTAGAAGTAGGTTCTCAGTTTTAGCAGAAGAGAATGAAGAAAAGGGCTTGACAGTAAGACAGGAAGAAGTGGAAGAGATGTGGAAAAGTTTCAAAACTAATATTAAAGAATCAGCAAAAGAAGTGTTTAACATGGAAAAAACTCCCAGAAATCCGTGGTTCGATGAGAATTGTGGGAAGTTAGTACATCTACATCTACATAATACCCAGCAAGCCACCATAAAGGTGTGTGGCAGGGGGTGAACTCTCACCATACATGCACTACATATCATGCATAAAAAAAGGATCAGTACTTTTATAGGTACTATTCAAAACTACGCTATTTAAAAAAAGATAAAAATAGCAAAACATACATGCAAAAACATGCCGTTAGTTGGATTAGCTATAAGTCCTTATACCAACATGCAGCTACCAATGTTATCCATTGCTACACTCGTACTGGATATATTTACTGTTATTCATATCCCTAATAGTACGAGGAAAAAAGGACATTTTGAATCTGTCAGTTCGGCAATCTATTTCTATAATTTTATGATTATGGTCCAGTCTCGATTAGTAAGTTGGGGTCCGCAAAATATTTTTAACATCATCACTGAAAATATGGTATTGGAATTTGTTTAAGAGATTAAGTCTAAATTTCAACCTGCGATCTGACAATGATTCCCAATGTAATTCATTTAATAGACTGGTTACGCTAGTAATGTTATCATACCGTCCCTTTACAAATCTTGCCGATCTTCACTGCACACGTTCAAGTTCGTTATTTAGACCGACTTCGTATGGATCCCATACACAGGCAGCATATTACAAATGAGGTCTTACAAGGGAAAAGTAGCTGATTTCTCGTACATGGTCGTCACATTTACCCAGTACTCTTTTGACGAATCCCAGTTTACGGTTCGCTTGACCCATTATTTCACGAATGTGTTTACCCCAGGAAAGATCATTTGTCAGTCTTATTCCAAGATATTTAATGAATTCCGCGTTTGTTAATTCATTATTACTTATTTTTTAAGTGGTAGGAGGAGAGCTATTCTTTTTCCAAAAGTTCATTACAAGACATTTTTTAAAGTTTAATTCTAACTGCCATGTATCACACCAAGATTCAATTGCTTGTAGGTCAATATTTAAACATTCTTTATCATTTGGGCATAGACTTTCCCTGTACACTACTGCGTCATCGGCAAATAGACGAAGCTTACTTTTTACCACCTTATGGATATCATTTACGTACAAAAGGAATAGGAGTGGACCTATCTCACTACCTTGTGGGACACCCGAGGTGACTTTAATTGCCGGTGAGGAAACACTGTCTAAAACATCTCTTTGAACCCGATCATGCAGAAAATCATTAATCCATGATATAATGTTACTGTCTAACCCATAAGATTTTAATTTCAAAATTAGTTTGCTATGAGAGACCTTGTCAAAACTTTTTTGAAATCTAGAAAAACAGCATCCACTGGAATATTATTTTAGCCAGAAACTAAAATATCGTGGGAAAAGAGAGCAAGTTGAGTTTCGCATGATCTGCTCTTTCGGAAGCCATGCTAAACATTGGACAATAAATTCTGGCTATCTAGGTGTCCCATGATTGAACTGACAATTATATGTTCTAGGATCTTGCATGGAATTGAATGAGTAGAATAGTAGAAGAAAGAAAAGAGGCAAAAATTAAAGCACTTGCTGAAAAAACACAAGCTACCAAGGAAATATATTGACAGGTCAACAGGGAATTGAACAAGGCACTCAGGGCAGAAAAAAGAAAGTACATAAACAATACACTTTCAAGGGCAGAGGAAGACTGCACACAAAATAACACAAGGGATTTTTATACAAAAGTGAGGTCAAAATTTGCTTGACTGCATATTTCCCTGATATGTTTCCCCCACGATAGATCCTAAGTAAGTGTTACACCTAAGTACTTAACTGATTCCAGGTTTACTAATTCCGTTCCTTGAATCAAATAGTTTCTTTCTGTCGAGTTTTTTCTTTTCCAAAAATTTACTGTTTTATGCTCAGTTCTAGTTTCCATTTATCGCACCACGCCTGAATTGCTACGAGGTCCTTTTCTAACGATGCATTGTCTGCCGGACTACTGATTTCTCTATACACTACTGTATCATCTGCAAAAAGCCGAATTCTACGGGGGATCGGGTTGGTGTGGTGGCTAGAGTACTGGCCTCCCATCCCGAGGGCCCGGGTCCGATTCCCGGCAGTGGTGGATTTTTCAGTGGAAAACCGGTCCCCACTTGAGTGCCTAGTGGAGGGCATTTCAAGTGCAGTACTCCGTCCGTCGGATGGGACGTTAAGCCGTGGTCCCTTTGGCGCCTTTCGTTAAGAGTAGGCTAATGCCGACGCCGGGTTTCTCTCCACCCTTTCTCCGTTCGCTAAAAACTCCTACCATTACCCAATTACCCACCTATCCTATATGGCGCAAATGACCTCAGCTGTCGGTCGCCTCCCCTAAATAACCAACCGAATTCTACTATTTACTACAACACTGCCGAGGTCATTGATATATAAAAGAAATCAAAGTGGGCCTATCACACTTCACTGGGGAACATCTGATGTGACACTAACTATATTGGACATGATGCCGTCTATAGTAACTCTCTGTTCGCGGCCAACTAAGAATTGATTAATCCAGCATACTACATGTTTAACCATACCGTAACTTTCTAGCTTTAAGAGCAATCTGTCATGAGGTACTCTATCAAAGGTTTTTTTTTAAATCGAGGAATATCGCATCAACCTGAGCATTATTTTCTCCCGAAACTAATAAGTCGTGTACAAAGAGTGCCAATTGCGTTTCGCATGACTTAGATTTTCGGAAACCGTGTTGGTTATTAAATAACAAATTTTCTCTATCCAAGTGTCCCATCATCGAACTAACTATTATATGTTCCATTATCTTACACGATATCAATGTTAGTGAGATAGGTCTGTAGTTGCTAGGATCTTCTCTATCGCCGGATTTGAATAAAGGTGTAATATTAGCCATTTTCCAGTCTTTGGGAACCACATGCTCAGATAACTATTTACGAAATATTATTTCTAAGTAAGGTGATATTTCTGATGCTAGTGTCTTATAAACGCGTGCCGGAATTTGGTCAGGGCCGGGGGATTTATTGGTGTTTATGTTTTTAAGTTTTGATTTCAGGCATCGGATGTTTAAAATGTTTACTTGGTGGTTCAATTGGATCCAAACTGCTGGTAGTGAAAACGCTTTGGAAATATGTGTTTAACTTATCAGCTTTTTCCAGACTATCATTTATTTTTTCTCCATTGTCATCCCTAAGAGTTTCTATAGTAGATTTATTTCCTTGAACTTCTCTTACATACGACCAAAATGCTTTTGGATTTTCATTCAAATACTTCTAGGGAAAAGAATTTTACTTTTAAAGTCAGCTAAGGCTCTTCGACATTCTTTTTTCGCTAAGTTTTTCGTAATTATGGTGAGCGATGGGCGAATCTGAACCCAGTTTTTACAAAATACATATTAGTAATAACCAGTATGTGGAACCTCTCCATATCGGATATAAAAATTACACTTCGTAATAGTCCACTAAATTGATTTCTCTCTTACGACCCGAGTTTCATCACATAGTGACATATTCAGGTAAAAATGATCAATGTTACTTCCCAAAGCATACAAAATCTGGGAGCGTAGCGGCAAGAGGGGAAATGAGGGAGGGGAGGAAGGCGGGCATTTGAGTGTGGTTGTTGTAGGTAGGAGGCAGAATGGTAAGGAGTAGGGGGAAAATGGCAGCGTTACCCTGGGTAGGGATTTTCCGGCGTTAATGGGCCTCCTAGCAACAGGGGGTGTAGGGAGTGAGGAGAAGGGAAGGATTGGCAAGAAACAAACTCTCACAATACATTTTCTTAGAACTTCTATTCACAATGGTCAATGGTGTTCAGCAAGTCCACGCTCTTGATGAGGGTGAATGTTGTTTGGAGGAAATTTTTTGTGAGTTCGTCAGAGTAAGAGGAAATGCACTTGGCATAACTATTTCTTGGAACCTGATAAAGGCTCACTGATCGATCAGCTCTTGGAAATATCGGAGTTGAGGGAGGGGAATCTCCTTCCATTTCCTTCGGAGTGCAGTATGTTTATCAAATACACGGGAAATTCAGACGCACGGGAAAAAATTGCGAAAATAGCGTTGCGTACTCGTAACGTTGGACAAAAATGGGTTTTTAGAACAACTTTTAACATATCTTTCCGATCTTCGCTGCACGCCTTCTAACTTCGTTTTTCAGCCTCCTTCAAAAATAGGGAGAAGTAGCTTATTTCTCTAACATTTTCGTCCAACTTGCCTAATAATCTTTTCACAAATCTCAATTTATGGTTATTATTAATTCCAAAAACTTTTGCTTCGAATTGCAATTAAGTACAATTACATAATTCAAAGCATCTACATCTACATAATACCCAGCAAGCCACAGTAAGGTGGGGGTGAATTCTCACCAAACATGCACGACATATCGCGCATAAAAAGGATTAATAATAATAAACTAGTCTAAACTTCAATCTTTAAAGAAGATAAAAATAGCAAAGTGAGCATGCAATATAATGCTGTTAGTTGGGTTAGCTTTAAGTCCTTATACCAACATGCAACTGCCTATAATATGGTCTCATATATTTTTTTATTTTTTCCAGGCAACCTCGCCACGATGGAGCAGCAAAATTTTATGGGCGACCATTTTGATTACATCTTGAGAATAAAATTTTGGATAGATTTAAATCTCATTTCTCCTGCGAGCTATTATAGAGCACTAGTGGAAGGTGCCCGTTCTCTTTTAACGGAGGGATGGGGGAATATTTTAATACAACAAATGTTCAGTTTGTACAACAAATTAATTATTTGCTCTTTAAAAACAAATGACCAGATATCAAGGAACTCATAGGACTAGAATGTGAAAACATAGAGGTTTCCATTCCAGTGTAGACACTATAACTAACTATTCGTGTATTTTAATATCCATATACACACATAGTCCCAATTATGTATTAACATAAAGTTCACCACTGGAAGAGCTAATGCAGATGTACGCAAAATAAATGTCAGTAACGGTAGGGTAAGTTACCATCCAGCGGTATTAAATTTAATTGATTACCAATTATTTTGAATTAATCTACATCTACACGATACCCTGCAAGCCACCGCGAGGGTGTGTGGCAGGGAGTGAAGATCACCTGGCATGCACTACTAACATGCATACTAGCAACTATATTGTCTCATGCAACTTGATTGTTAGTGTCTACAGTATTTAAGGGGTAAGACATGCATGATGCACTACATAATACTCTAGAATATTTCCTCTACCTATCCCTTTCCTATGCTGCCTATTCTGTTATCTTATAGTACGGGGGAAAAATGCCATTTTGAATCTATCTGTACGACAATCTATCTCTCTAATCTTATTTATCTGGACGAATCTAGCATAATACGCTGGTGGTTTTAACATGTGCCTAACATCTTCAGTAAAGCAATCTGATTGAAATTTCTCTAATAGATTTAATCTGAACTTTAACCTACGCTCTGATAATGATTCCCACCCTAATTCTTGTATTAATTCTGACACGCTACTCAACCTATCGTAAAACCTTTTGACGAACCTAGCTGCTCTACGCTGCACACTGTCTAGTTCTCTGATCAACCCTAATTCATAAGGACCCCATACACTGGCTGCATACTCAAGGTGGGGCCTAACTAGTGAAAAGTAACATCGCTCTTTTGTCTTCTCATCGCATTTTCAAAGTACTCTTCTTATAAATCCTAGCTTTCACTTCGCTCGGCCGCATATTTCCCTTATGTGTCTTCCCAACGATTAAACCTTAGTTATTGTTACCCCTATTTATCTTATGGTTTCAACGTTTTCGATCTTCGTGTCACTAATTCTATATGATCGCTCTATCTAATTATTCCTCCTCCAAAAATTGACAGCTTTTCACTTTTTAAGGTTAAGTTCTAACTGCCATTTGTAGCACCACACTTGAATTGCATCTAAATCATTGCTAAGCGATTTCCTGTCCTCTTTTTTGATATACCCCTGTACATTACCGCATCGTCTGCAAAAAGTCTAAGCTTACTACTTACTACGGTACTCAAATCGTTTATGTATAAATGAAACAGAAGCGGACCTACTACGCTACCCTGGGGAACTCCCGATGTGACTTTGATGGTATCCGAAATGATACTATCTATGACAACCATCTGCTCTCGCCCACTTAAGAATTCTTTTATCCAACATACAACGTCTTTATCTATACCAAAACTCTCTAACTTCAACATTGGAAACCTAATTACACGGATCAAGTGATACCCTTTGACTCCTGCCATCCCATCGCCCATAAATTAGCCAGTTTCAACAGCATGATCCACCGACTAATCAGTATTCCCCTGTCGACTTCAAACTTTAAAAGTGAACTGAAGACCATAAAATACATAGCCCTGAAGAACGGTTACAGTTTGGATACCATCGACTAATTACTCCGTAATAAACGTAAAAAAACAGGCAGTGAATTTAAACACCTCCCTCCTACTAGGTCCCAGCGCTTCAGACAGAAAGTGGTGCAAAATCCCTTTCCACCATAAATTATCTTACAAGATAGCCAACACCTTTCCTAAAGATAAGTTGCGTGTTTCCTTCTATGCTCCCTTGACTCTATCTAAAGCCCTCTGCTCCAACAAAGACCCCATAGACCACGTCAAAAAGTGCGGTGTTTATCAAATTAAATGCTATTGTGGAGCCATCTACATCGGCCAGACAGGGAATAATTTTTCCACACGCATTAACGAAAACAAAAAGTGCTATATTTTAGGCAACACTAATTCCATTTTCGCCAAACACCTGTTAGAATCCAAACACACATGCAATTTTGATTATAAAGTGCTCCACACCTTAGACAAAGGCAAGAAATTAGACGCCATGGAGCAGGTCGAAATTATTCAACATAGGGATAGGTATCTCCTCAACGATGTGCAATTCTACTCATCCCCCTCCCCACTCCTCTCAATCACTTATCCACTCTGAGTGTTTTTAGACAAGGGCTCCCTCACCTCTACTCACTGGTTTTCCCTGGCCCACGTGAGTTTTCATTGTGCTACCTTAACCAAGTGCCCCCCCGTAACCCCCCTCCCCCACTACGCCTGTGGACACACTCCCCAAGCGTCTCAGCCCCTTCCACGGACCTGGCGTTCGTAGCTTCGCCGCGGGATACCCCTTAGCGGCCAGAGGCCAGTGTTTTCACCGCCACCTTCTTATCTGTGGGCCCGAAGACTAGGAGCGGCCTACTGTGATAATCCCCCCCTCCACTTTGCCACTGTGCCTTCGTCGGGCAAGGCAGAAAGAAGGCGGCCTCTCATCCCGCATGAAGGCGGCCTTCTCCTCCTCCTTCTCCTCCTCCTACTATGTTCCGAGAAGGTAATGTACCTATCTCTGACTCTAGTTCCATTATAGAATTGACGTCTACGTCCGGTGGCCTGTAATACGCACCTACATATATCTTTTTTGCGTTACTATTACTTCTAAGGGAACTCCAAATACTTTCTACATTTTGCTCTGAAATAAGTTCTCTTCTGCTGACATACGGATCCTTTACAGCTATAAATACTCCTCCTCCGTTTCTGCTTACTATATCCTGATGCTCTTTAACAGCTACTGTATTCCACCACATGAAATTGTTATTTCGGGCATTTCACTGAAATTAAGTCCAACCTTTTGGTGAAATGAGACAAGGGTTTCCAAAGCAATCTCATTTTATTTACTAGCAAAAAAATCATCTCCCGATCTTGCACAGATAATCGGCAAATTGTGGTTCTTTTCAGCAATAACCTTAGTATATTTGAATTGTAAAATCGAGTTTTCCACGATTTCTGGAGTCGAACTCATGACCCTTGAGTGCAACTAAACATCGGTTGCCGCAGTTTTTATGTTTTTTACCACAAGAAATTCATCCACCGATGTTTCTTATTTAAACGGCAAATCATGGTTCTGTGGCAGAGAGAATGATATGTATTGATGTGGCTGAGAGAATCACATGTATTACAGCGGTATTCCCACAGACTGGATATGCTCCTCCCCCTCCAAAGTCCCAATCCTAGACAGAGCGCGGCGCCACACTTATCGCTGGCCGTGCGTTCCCAGAGAATCGTATGTATATCTAACGCCCATACGAGATCGGCTACTCCCCCTCCCACGTCCCAATCCTAGACAGAGCGCGGCGCCACACTTATAGCCGGCCGTACGTCCCGCGCTCACACCCATGGTCTCTTCCGCGCTAACAGATCCTTAATGCTTATCGTAAGATTTCCCACAACCAAGCGATGGCGATGCGCCTTCTGGCGCCTCGCCAGATGGCCTAGCTGCCTCTGGTCCATTTGGAAGAATAATTAAGTATCCCGCACTTATGTCCCCTCTAGCCTATAGTCTCTTCCGCGATAA
This sequence comes from Platycnemis pennipes, assembly GCA_933228895.1. Classification (NCBI taxonomy): domain Eukaryota; kingdom Metazoa; phylum Arthropoda; class Insecta; order Odonata; family Platycnemididae; genus Platycnemis; species Platycnemis pennipes. The sequence goes on from OW121846.1 coordinate 31,694,996, forward strand.
CGGATCCTTCGTGCTTATCGCAAGATTTCCCACAGCAAGGCGATGCGCCTTCGCCGCACCGCTGCTGCCGCTGGTTCCTCATCGCCATCTGGAAGAATAATTAAGTATCCCGCGCTCATGATCCCTCGTGCCTATCGCCCGCTTCCCACGACCGAGAGGAGCCTCCACCTGGGTGGCCGCCTGCTGCCCCTTGGTACATCGTCATAGTCGCCGCGGTATGAGGTTGCGACTGGAGCCCGCGCTAACCCTTCCGGGTCCGCGCCCCACTCCTAGGAGAAATTCTCCTTTATAAGCGAGGCAGCGGCCACCGATAGACAGACCTGCCCGGGCTTCGGCCCGGGCTACCCGGGCAAAGGACAGTCCCGGAACCGACCGGCCGCTCCGCGGCCTGGACAGTTGCGAGACCGACCGGCCCCCGCCTGGACAGCGCGAGTCCGACCGGCCTAGTCAGGCCAGGACAGCTCGCTGCCGACCGGCGTCCCCCGCCTGGACAGCGCGAGTCCGACCGGCCACATCGGCCAGGACAGCTCGCGGCCGACCGGCGTCCCCCGCCTGGACAGCGCGAGTCCGACCGGCCACATCGGCCAGGACAGCTCGCGGCCGACCGGCGTCCCCCGCCTGGACAGCGCGAGTCCGACCGGCCACATCGGCAAGGACAGCTCGCGGCCGACCGGCTTCCCCCGCTTGGACAGCGCGAGTCCGACCGGCCTAGTCAGGCCAGGACAGCTCGCGGCCGACCGGCGTCCCCCCGCTTGGACAGCGCGAGTCCGACCGGCCTAGTCAGGCCAGGACAGCTCGCGGCCGACCGGCGTCCCCCCCCCCGCTTGGACAGCGCGAGTCCGACCGGCCTAGTCAGGCCAGGACAGCTCGCGGCCGACCGGCGTCCCCCCGCTTGGACAGCGCGAGTCCGACCGGCCACATCGGCCAAGACAGCTCGCAGCCGACCGGCGCGCCGGGGCGTCCCCCGCCTGGACAGCGCGAGTCCGACCGGCCTCATCAGGCCTGGACAGCTCGCGGCCGACCGGCGTCCACTGACCGAACAGCCATGAGATAGGCCAGCAGTTCCTAGCCCCTCGTTTACCGCCGTATTTCTGTGGTTGCTGCCCATTCTGCCGCCTGGCCCTTTGGTATATTGTATCAAACGCAATAAAACCTGTTCCTTTGGCTAGTGCAAGCCAAGACTTGTAACCTGTTGTGTTATTTCTGCCCACCCGGAAAACCTTGTGTCGCCTTCGTGGCGACAGTTCTTTATAAATACAACATGCGTATATTTGCGAGATAAAGTAAATCTACATAATACCCTGCAAGCCACCATAAAGGTGTTTGGCAGGGGGTGAACTCTCACCAAACATGCACTACATATCACGCAAAAAAAGGATTAGAACTTGTATAGGTACAGTTCAAAACTGCACTATTTAAAAAAAGATAAAAATAGCAAAACATACATGCAAAAACATGCCGTTAGTTGGGTTAGCTATAGGTCCTTATACCAACATGCAGCTACCAAAGTTATCCATTGCTACACTCGTACTGGATATATTTACCGTTATTCATACCCCTAATAGTACGAGGAAAAAAGGACATTTTGAATCTGTCAGTTCGGAAGTCTATTCCTCTCATGTTGTGATTATGGTCCAGTCTACGATAGTAGGTTGGGGTCCGCAAAATATTTTTAACATCATCTACATCTATCTACATCTACATAATACCCTGCAAGCCACCACAAGGGTGTGTGGCAGGGGGTGATTGCTCACCAAACATGCACTACATATCATGCATAAAAAAGGAATAGTATTAATATAGTAGTCAGAACTACACTATTTAAAAGGATAGAAATTGCAAAGAAAACATGCAAAAACATTCTGTTAGTAGGGTTAGCTTTAAGTATTCATACCAACATGCAGCTACCAATGCTATTCATTGCTACTCTCCGATAGGACATATTTACCGTTATTCGTATCTCTTATTGTGCGAGGGAAAAAGGACATTTTGAATCGGTCAGTTCGGCAATCAATTTCTCTAACTTTGGTTAACTCTCTGGTCCAGTCTGCCATAGTAAGTTGGGGTTCGTAAAATATTTTTAACATCATCACTGAAAATATTGCCTTGGAATTTGTGGAAGAGATTAAGTCTAAATTTCAACCTGCGATCTGACAATGATTCCCATTTCAATTCATTTAATAGACTGGTTACGCTAATATAATTATCGTATCGTCCCTCATTCGTCATCATTGAAAATATGGTCTTGGAATTTGTTTAAGAGATTAAGTCTGAATTTCAACCTGTGATCTGACAATGATTCCCAATTTAATTCATTTAATAGACTAGTTACGTTAATAAGGTTATCATACCGTCCTTTTAGAAATCCTGCCGATCTTCGCTGGACTCGTTCAAGTTAGATATTTAGACCAATTTCGTAGGTATTACGTAGATGTAGATAAATGCAGTGTAGTGAGTAAATGTAATGAATGCAGTCCTATAAAAAGGACCCAAACACTGATGTTGAATCACTTTAAGAACTGGGAAAGCAGATAAATACTATCATGTCCCGTAGCAATAAGCGTAATATAATAATAAGTGGCGATTTCAATGCACCATAAATAGACTAGAAAACTTATTGCTTCAAAGCTGGAGGAAGGGACAAGGACATCTGTGAGACTCTATTAGATGTGTTCTCCAACAACTCCATTTAACAATTAGCTACAGCACCTAATAGAGGGGATAACATTCTTGATTTACTGGCAACCAACATCCTTCAACAAGTGACTAAGATTGACACGGTTGATGGAATCAGTGACCACAGAGTTCTAACTGCAAAATTCTCACTAACTTTAGACAAAACTTTTAAGCAAAAAGAAAGACTTTTTTGGACTTTGGTAAAAGGATTTTTATTTTTAAAAGAGCTGACTTTCCTAGCTTTAAAATTTATTTAAGTGTTTCTTTATCCGATTTTAAAAAGTACTCCTTAAACTTACGTACGGAGGGATCATGGAAGTCGTTCATTAATATCATGCGCTCTGGGATCAATAGATATATCCCATGTAACTGTAAAAAAGAAAGCACTGACCCTAGGTGGTACAATGCCGAAGTGAAAAAAACCCTGAGAAGGCTAAATATGTCATGCTAAAATGACTAGTAATAGTAAATACATGCCCACTAATGAGCGTAACGTAATAATGGAAAATTATAAAATTTCAAATTCCACTGAAGAGACAGCCCTTGGTGTGATCAATGCCATCAAAGAATTGAAAAGAAAAACATTTGGGGAACAATTGAAGGAAAATCCAAAAGTCTTTCGGTCCTACGTCAGGGAAGTGCAAGGCCATAAATATGCCGTCCATTCGCTAAAAAATGATAGGGGGGAAATTGTCACAACATTCTTGACAAATTTAACTTGCTAAATTACTTCTTCCAAACCATTTTTAACCCACCTTCCGGCGATTCAACTGTCGTCTTACCTGACCTCTTTCAGCGGCTGATGCAACCTATTGAAATTTCCTGTAATGGTATGAAAAAGTTACTTATTGATATAAGCCGCAACAAATCTCCTGGCCCTCATCTATTTCCCTCCCGCGTGTTAGAGAGTTAGATTCCAAAATTTCTCCCTACCTACAAATAGCATTTAATAAATCCATCACTGAACACGTCGTACCGATGGACTGGAAAGTAGCCGATGTAACACCCATTTTTAAAAGCCGTTATAGGGAGCAGCCATCTAACTACAGACATATCTCTCACTAAACTATCTCTCACATCCATTTCATGCAAGTTCCTATAACATATAATTGTCAGTTCAGTCATGGGACACCTACACAGCCAGAATTTGTTGTCCAACTTTCAGCATGGCTTCCGGAAGAGCAGATCATGGGAAACTCAACTTGCTCTCTTTTCCCACGATATTCTAGTTTCTGGCTAAAATAATATTCCAGTGGATGCTGCTTTTCCAGATTTCAAAAAAGTTTTGATAAGGTGTCCCAAAGCAAACTAATTTTGAAATTAAAATCTTATGGGCTAGACAGTAACATTATATTATGGATAAGTGATTTTCTACATGATCGGGTTCAAAGGGTTGTTTTGGACGGTGTGACCTCACCGGCAATTAAAGTCACTTCGGGTGTCCCACAAGGTAGTGTGATAGGTCCACTACTGTTCCTTCTGTACATTAATGATATCAGTAAGGTGGTAAAAAGTAAGCTTCGTCTATTTGCCGATGACGCAGTTGTGTACAGGGAAATTCTAAGCCCAAACAATAAGCAATATTTAACTGATGACCTACAAGCAATCGAAAATTGGTGTGATACATGGCAGTTAGAATTAATTTTTTTTTAATGAGTTGTAATTAATTTTTGGAAAAAAGAATAGTTCTCCTCCTAGCACATACAATATAAGTAATAATGAAATAAAAAACGTGGAATCCATTAAATATCTTGGAATAAGACTGACACATGATCTTTCCTGGGGTAAATATATGCGTGAAATAATGGGTCACGCGAATCGTAGGCTGGGATTCGTCAAAAGAGTACTGGGTAAATGTGACGATCATGTACGAGAAATCAGCTACTTTTCCCTTGTTAAACCTCATTTGGAATATGCTGCCAGTGTATGGGCTACGAAATCGGTCTAAGTAATGAACTTCAACGTGTGCAGCGAAGATCGGCAAGACTTGTAAAGGGACTATGCGATAATTATATTATCGTAACCAGTCTATTAAATGAATTGAAATCATTGTCAGATCGCAGGTTGAAATTAAGACTTCATCTCTTAAACAAATTCCAAGACAATATTTTCCGTTATGATGTTAAAAATATTTTTCGAACCCCAACTTACTATGGCATTCCGGACCATAATAATAAAATTTGAGAAATTGATTGCCGAACTGATAGATTCAAAATGTCCTTTTTCCCCTCGTACAATTAGAGCTACGAATAACAGGAAATATGTCCAATCGGAGAGAGTAGCATTGGAAAACATTGGTAGCTGCATGTTGGTATGCGTACTTAAAGCTCACCGAATTAGCAGAATGTTTTTGCATTTTTGCTTTGCAATCTTACCTTTTTTATATAGTGAAGTCCTGGCTAGTATATTAAAACTAATCCTTTTTCATTCATGATATGTAGCGCATGTTTGGTGAGAATTCAAGTCAATATCTGTCTGCGCATTCTATAGGCCCCCAAACACTGATGTTGAGTCGTTATTAGAACTGGTAAAGCAGATAAATTCTATAACGTCCCGTAACAGCGAGCGTAATATAATAATAGGTGGAGATTTCAATGCACCATCAACAAACTGGAGAACATAGAACATACTGCTTCAAAGCTGGAGGAAGGGACAAGGACATCTGTGAGTCTCAAATGGAATTGTTCTCCAATAACTCCCTGTCACAACTAGCTACAGCACCTAATAGAGGGGATAACACTCTTGATTTACTGGCAACCAACATCCCACAAAATGTGACAATGATTGACACGGTTGATGGAATCAGTGACCACAGAGTTGTAACTGCAAAATTCTCATTATCTTTAGATAAAAATTTTAAACAAAACAGAAATATTTACATTTACATTTTTAAAATAGCAGACTTTGCTAACTTCAAAATTTATTTAAGAGATTCCTTATCCGATTTCAAAAAGTCTTCCATAAACGTATATACCAAAGATTCATGGAAGTCGTTCATTAATATCATGCGCTCTGGGATCACTAGATATATCCCACGTAAATGTAAAAAAGAAAGCACTGAACCTAGGTGGTACAATGCCGAAGTGAGAAAAACCCCGAGACGGCAGCAAAAATGTCATGCTAAAATGAAAAGAATAAGTAAATATATGCCCACTAATGAGCGGGACGTAACAATGGAAAATTATAAAATTTCGAAATCCAGCGCAAAGACAGCCCTTAGTAATGCGTTCGCAGAATTCCAAAGAAAAACACTTGGGGAACAATTGAAGGAAAATCCAAAAGTCTCTTGGTTCTACGTAGGGGAAGTGCAAGGCCATAAGTCTGCCGTGAATTCACTTAAAAATGATAAGGGGGAAATGGCCACAAACACTCTTGACAAAGTTAACTTGCTAAATTCATTCTTTCAAACCGTTTTTAACCCACCTTCCAGCGATTCAACTGTCGTCTTACCTGACCTATATCAGCGGCTGATGCAGCCAATAGAAATTTCCTGTAATAGTATTGAAAAATTACTTAAAGATTTAAGCCCCAACAAATCTCCTGGCCCTGATCAAATTCCCTCCCGCGTGTATAGAGTGTTAGACTTCGAAATTTCACCCTACCTTGAAATAGTATGTAATAAATCCCTGACCGAACAAGTCGTACCAATGGATTGGAAAGCAGACGATGTAACACCCAATTTTAAAAGTGGTGATAGGGAGCAGACATCTAATTACAGACCTATATTCCTCACATCTATTTCATTCAAGGTCCTAGAACATATAATTGTCAGTTCAGTCATGGGACACCTAGATAGCCAGAATTTATTGTCCAATATTCAGCATGGCTTCTGAAAGAGCAGATCGTGTGAAACTCAACTTGCTCTCTTTTCCCACGATATTTTAGTTTCTGGCGAAAATAATATTCCAGTGGATGCTATATTTCTCGACTTCAAGAAAGCGTTTGACAAGGTTTCTCATAGCAAACTAATTTTGAAATAAAAAATCTTATGGGTTAGACAGTAACATTATATCATGGATAAATGATTTTCTGCATGATCGGGTGCAAAGGGTTGTTTTGGACGGAGTTACCTCACCGGAAACTCTAGTCGGGTGTCCCACAAGGTAGTGTGATAGGTCCACTCCTATTACTTTTGTACATAAATGATATCCATAAGGTGGTAAAAAGTAAGCTTCGTCTGTTTGCCGATGACGCAGTAGTGTACAGGGAAATTCTGGGCCCAAATGATAAAAAATGTTTAAATATTGACCTACAAGCAATTGAAACTTGGTGTGATACATGGCAGTTAGAATTAAACTTTAAAAAATGTCTTGTAATGAATTTTTGGAAAAAGAATAGCTCTCCTCCTAGCACTTACAAAATAAGTAATAATGAATTAACAAACGTGGAATCCATTAAATAACTTGGAATAAGACTGACAAATGATCTTTCCTGGGGCAAACACATACGCGAAATAAGGGTCAAGCGAATCGAAACTGGGATTCATCACAAGAGTATTGGGTAAATGTGACGATCATGCAAGAGTAATCAGCTACTTTTCCCTTGTAAGACCTCATTTGGAATATGCTGCCAGAGTATGGGATCCATACGAAATCGGTATAAATAACGAACTTGAACGTGTGCAGCGAAGATCGGCAAGATTTGTAAAGGGACGGTACGATAACCTTATTAGCGTAACCAGTCTATTAAATGAATTAAATTGGGAATCATTGTCAGATCGCAGGTTGAAATGTAGACCTAATCTCTTAAATAAATTCCAAGAACATATTTTCAGTGACGATGGTAAAAATATTTTGCGGACCCGAACTTACTATGGTAGACTGGACCATAATCACAAAATTAGAGAAATTGTTTGCCGAACTGACAGATTCAAAATTTCCTTTTTTCCTGGTACTATTAGGGATATGTATAAGAGTAAATATATCCAGTACGAGTGTAGCAATGGATAACATTTGTAGCTGCATGTTGGTATAAGGACTTAAAGCTAACCCAACTAACAGCATGTTTTTGCATGTATGCTTTACTATTTTTATTTTAAATAGTGTAGTTTTGAACAGTACCTATACAAGTACTAATCTTTTTTATGCATGATATGTAGTGCATGTTTGGTGAGAGTTCACTCCCTGCCACACACCTTTATGGTGGCTTGCAGGGTATTACATAGATGTAGATGAATGTAGGCTACTGGATGCGCAAAACCAGCGACTACGAAGAGATAATGCAAAAAGTGTCTCCAGTTAAGCCAAAGTAAATATATTCATTATCTACTATTAAAAAAGGAATGAACAAGACGAGCTAAATTAAACACTTTTCAAGGAAATACAAATATATCAAAACATACTAATACCCCATAAGTTCAATAACAATAAGTGATAAAAAATTAGCTATATAAATCTATGGGTTAAACAATAAAGTTTCGCCAAGTAGGGAGTTAGTATTAACTACGTATGCATAAATAAACTCAAGAACATGTTCTTTGTACTTTGCAAAGTAAATTGCGAAGAAAACTCTCAACAAAGAACAGAAACATTTGAAACTAAAGAGACCATTAACAGTTACGTATATAATACACGTTAGGATGGATTATACGGTGCTTAACAGAACATTGTATAAACAACACAATAAATAATGTTGAATTAGAAAATCACTAAAGTAGGAAAATACTATATAATATCACTGAGAGAGACACACTCAGTTTTACTCTCTCTAATTTCATCGTCATGATCTGGCATGTCGTAGTACGCTTGTTTATAATGTAGTCATAAATCTTTAACGAATCTTGAACGTATCCGTTCTAAATCTCTGCAGATTTAATCGGTCCCACAAACTAACAATGATTCACAATCTAATTCTTCCAAAAATTTTAATTTACTGCTAAACCCATCGTAACATCCTTCAACAAACATAACTGCTCTATGCAGCACACCGTTGGGTTCCCTTATCAAACCTAACACATTCGGGTTACTCTAGCAGCATATTCTAGGAGGGGCCAAACATCGCTCTTTCGTCCTTACGTCACGTTCCCCTAGTACACGCTTCATAAATCCTATCTTTCTGTAAGTTTGGCAGCATATTCCCCACATGTGCACGCCACGATAAATGATTAGCAATTGTAACACTCAAGTACCTAAGGGATTCTACGCTTACAACTTTTGTACTGATAGCATTGGATCGCTATATTAAATTACTCCTCCTCAAAAGCTTTATTCAAGACATCCAAGCGTCTTCCGTAATATTCGAGCTATCGACATAAGGTTTCCCCGGGCCTTCCCCCTTTAAACACCATAACCGTCATCATTCACCATCTTAAATCGCTCAAATTGTCCTTTTCCGTCTGTTGTCTCCTTTAAAAAACAACTAGTGCAAATATGAATATCACTAAGGCCAAGCACGATATGGCTGCGGATTCCCGGCTCATTCGGTGGGCCAGACGCCCTGTGTAAACACGACCTTCGATGAGGTCTATAAATTGAGCGGCAACAGGTCCGAGTCCAAAGGTACCGGTGAGACGTTTATTGTGAAGTGGCCGAGGCAAAGCGATGGTTGGAAGGGCACGCCTAGATAGACGATGCCAAAATACAGGACGAGGAAATTTACTTGGCGACCTAAGGCGTAAATAATAATCTCCTCGATACCAGGAGCAAATTCTTTTCAATTGCCATAAGTAAGCTACGGAAGAGCCTCCGTTTCAATGGGAGCAATGAGAATCTCTACACGATGAATTTGAAGAAAAATTTGGGTCGAAATAACATAAAAGAATATCATCTCATATTGCCAAAGGAAAATTTCAGGAAAGGAAAAAAAGCATTAGGATAACGAAACCCTAATCCACATTAAGACTTTCAAATCGCTGCGCCGCCCAATAGGCCGCAACAATAAATCGTCACCCGACACCACTCGAATTAAAACGTATCAAATAATCACTCACCAAGTACACCAAGTATTCGGTCCATCCATTTCCAACCGTGACAGAACACATCCTCGCGGTGGCTCGCAGGGTATTACGTAGATGAACCACAGTCGATGAAGCCTCGTATTCCTCCTCTGTCAAACACTCATGACGCCCAGGGAATGAAGAAAACACGACTCTCTAATATTAGTACACGAATTTCCCCAAGTCTAACGATGTCCAACTCTGTAATATCAAATTACGTTCGTTAAGGTTTCTGAACCAACTAAATCACTCAACAATCGCCCTTTCTTCTAAACTGCCGCAGCCGACCACTCCGCGACCCTTCGCCGCGGATTTTCCGCATCGAATGGTTGCTTTCACAGTGGCCACCAGGTGGCTACGCCACGCCACGCGATTCCCTTTGCGCATGGCAGCAACCGTAGCACGGTACCCTACGGCAAGGCCCGTCTACATCCGATATACAGGGACCTTGCCCTACGGTACCGACAGAAGCGCCATATACGGAAAAATAATGAACTACGTGGAAATACACATAGCTGCGACACACGCAAACTTAAACAGTGGCGGTAAATTGAAAGAGAGATCATGCGGAAATGATAAATGTTTAAGGAAAATTCAATTACTTCTTGTATATTGGATAAAAAGAAACATGTCGCATATGAAAATATGTGAAAATAATTTCAATTTGTACTTAAGATTTCATAACAGGAAAACCGCGGTCTTTGATATAGATAAGACGTTAGGCACATATTTAAAAAAACAGCGTATTATGCTAGATTTAACCAAATAAATAAGATTAGAGAAATAGATTGTCGTACCGATAGATTCCAAATGGCATTTTCCCCCGTACTATAAGAGAACAGAATAGGCAGCAAAGCAAATGGATAGGTAGGGGAAATATTTTAGAGTATTCTGTAGTGCATCATGCATGTCTTACCCCTTAAATACTGTAGACACTAACAATCAAGTTGCATGAGACAATATAGTTGCTAGTTTGCATGTTAGTAGTGCATGCTTGGTGATCTTCACCCCCTGCCACACCACTCGCGGTGGCTTGCAGGGTATCGTGTAGATGTAGATGTAGTCGCCCATGTCGGCACTAACGATGCCGCGAAACGGGGGTCCGAGGATGTAGTGGATTCCGTAAGGGATCTGTGCTCCGAGTTACACCGCGTTCGTGGAGGTCTGATTATCGATATGAGGCTGACTTTATGCAGCTTGGTACCTAGGAAGGATCGGGGGTCGATGGTTTGGAGCCAAGTTTTAGGCATAAATCGGAGACTCCGTGAAATCTGTGGGAGCGAGGGAGCTGAGTTTTTGGACCTCGGGCAGGAGCTGGAAACGTGTCAGGTGCCCCTGAATCGCTCGCGTGTCCACTACACGGACGAGGCTTCATCTTACTAGTAGGTCCGCTTCTATTTGATCAGAGAACTAGACAGTGTGCAGCGTAGAGCAGCTAGGTTCGTTAAAAGGTGTTACGATAGGTTGAGCAGCATTTCAGAATTAATAAAAGAATTAGGGTGGGAATCATTATCAGAGCGTAGGTTAAAGTACAGATTGAATCTATTAGAGTAATTTCAATCGGATAGCTTTACTGAAGATGTTAGGCACATATTTAAAAAAAACACCGTATTATGCTAGATTCGACCAGATAAATAAGATTAGAGAGACAGATTGTCGTACCGATTGATTCAAAATGGCATTTTTCCCCCGTACTATAAGAGAACAGATTAGGCAGCATTGCAAAGGGATAGGTAGGGGTAATATTTTAGAGTAATCTGTAGTGCATGATGCATGTATTAACCTCTCAACTACTATAGATACTGACAATCTAGTTGCATGAGACAGTATAGTTGCTTGTTTGCATGTTAGTAGTGCATGCTTGGTGATCTTCACCCCCTGCCACACACCCTCGCGGAGGCTTGCAGGGTATCGTGCAGATGCAGATGATGGTGAGGCATGGAAAGGATTATAGATGATAATGAGTAATGGATGACAGGAATGGACGACACGAGAAGTAGACACAGATAAAATAGATCGATAAATAGGATGAAGAAAGATACATCTATCTACATCTATATAATACCCTGCAAGCCACCATAAAGGTGTGTGGCAGGGGGTGAACTCTCACTAAACATGCACTACAATTGGCAGGGGGTGAACTCTCACCAAACGTGCACTACATATGGCAGGGGGTGAACTCTCACCAAACATGCACTACATATCATGCATAAAAAAAGGATTAATACTTGTATATCCGCCGCACGGACGAAACTGACCGCGTCCAATACGATGTTAAAAGTTATTAGCTATTTAAATGAGCAACAATTTATTACCGCCATTGTATCACACGTTCTAAGAGAATTACGGGCGTCTTTTGATCGACGTTCTACGATAAAAATTAGCGTTCTTCATGCATCCTTCAGAAAGATACCGTTTACACTTGGCAACGTTGCATATTCTGGAGGTTAAACGCGGTGGTTTTAAACAGCCCAGAGCATTGATAGAGGGAGATCTTTATGGAATAATGTAATAATAACTGTTGAAACATAAGTTTTAATATGTTAAAGTAGTTTAATACATTTTAACTGTTGAGTGCTTGAAATACATTAAAGTTATTGCCTGGAAGATGCCCTATTTGTTATCTACATCTACGTTTATACGATACCCTGCAAGGCACCGAGAAGGTGTTTGGCAGAGGGTGATAATCACCAAGCACGCACTTTAAACAAGCATACATAATACTATAGGATCTCAGGTAACTATATTGTTAGTATCTATATACTATATTAATTTTGTAGCGTGTGTAACGTCGGACAAATACTACGGGAGACAACTCATTTCAATAAAGAAGACGCTACTTTTCAGACTCCTTCATTCTCGCACAAAATCAACAGCCCATCAAGAAAACAACAATCCCTCGCTTCACTCCCCCAGCAACCCACCAATCAAACAAAACAAGTCTCATCAGACGTTACACGTGTCAGTCAGTCATTCAGTATCCGTTTTGTTTTTCTGTCTATCAAGTTTTCAGCTAAAAGAGTGATGTCTGGTGCGTTGACTGTGAATTCTCTGTCTGTATGATGTGGTAGTAATTTTGGATTTTTAGCAGTTTGTAGTATAGAAATAATGCAAAAAAACATGATGTTTGAGAGTGGGAGACAACAAATAATGAAAATATGGTGTAGAAAAAAGTACAAAAATAATCAGAGTGGGACACGTTTCTCTATTTATAACATAGCAATTTCCTTCTCTCTGCGTACGAAATGCTTAAGCAGGTCTGCAGGTCTACAAGGTAATAAGGGATTGGTTGTTAATACATGCAACTTGCACTACAGACTAGTCTAAAATATTTCCCCTACCTATTCCTTTGCTATGCTGCTTATTGTGCTCTCTTACAGTTAGGGGGAAAAATGACATTTTGAATTCATCGGTGCGACAATCTCTCTCTCTTACCTTATTTATCTGGTTTAATCTAATCACGCTGGTGTTTTTAATGTATGCATAACATTTTCATCTACATCTATATCTACACGATACTCTGTAAGCCACCGCGAGGGTGTGGCATGGGATAAAGATCACCAAGCATGTACTACCGTCATGCAAACAAGCAACTATAGGGTCTCATGCAACTAGATTGTTAGTATCTTAATATTAAGGGATTAAAACATGCATCATGCACTATAACCACTCTACAATATTTCCCCTAACTATCCCTTTGCTATGCTGCCTATTCTGTTCTCTTATAGTACGGGGAATATGCCAATTTAAATCTATCAGGTCGACAATCTATCTCTCTAATCTTGTTTATCTGGTCGAATCTAGGATAATATGCTGGAGTTCTTAATTTGTGCCTAACATCTTCAATAAAGCTAACCAATTAAAATTTCTCTAATAGAATTAATCTGTACTTAAACCTATGGTCTGATAATGATTCCCACCCTAGTTCTTTTACCCTTTCGCGCCGGAGTCCTACGCAGGAAAATGCTTTCCTTCTCACGGGTTCCTCTAGAATATTTTTCCACTCCCTGTACGGAGCTCTCTTGAAGCAACGCTTCGAGCAGGTATGTCTTTCCCCCGCTTTGGGACCGGACCCAGCGGGGTTCCCGACCTTTTCCTCGGCCACTGACCAGAGATTATCTTCGCCCTTCTCCAAATGAGAACCCACCTCGGCTTCTGTCCGCGGTCAACTATTTTTAATTCAGTGATTTTTGTTAAATAAATAATAGTAAGACTTTAACTGGGGGTTAATACACAAATAAATTCCTGTTGTTATAAATACCATTTAGAGATTTTAAACGAAATTCTAATGTTAATATTAAGATATTTAGCACAATAGACATAATATCAATGGTTACAATAATAATTATTTCTGTTGTTTCGCAATAAAAGACGTCCGCGCATAATCCAACCATACCCGTGTTTTATATAAAAGCACATGCACTTTTTGGTTATATACCTTCATCAGGAAATATTTTTATGTAAATATATTCGCAATGGTAGCGCGAGATAGATTTTTCTGCCTAGCAATTATTTATTGCATCTCCCAATATTCCATCACGCACGCATGCGGTTTTCTTCTAGTTTTAACATAAATGATTACAACGTAATTATCACTCTTAGCCACATTACACAGAATAAATTTGAATGCTGAACACCAAAAAGATTCAGTTACAAGAAAGTAAAGTTTATTGACTGCTAATAAATTAGCATAAACCACACCCTTCAGCGGGATTTTCAACCTATAATGTATATAATAGATTTAGCGGTATGTTGTGTGGTATTACCATTACAGTTGTTTTCCAATATATGTTCATAAACAAGTAAAACGGAGAGAAAAATATCGGTACTACCTTATCGTCAAATCATAAAAAAACATACGTCTTTGTTCCTCATTGCAATGAAAAATTCTCCAAAATCGGTTTGAATCTCATTGACAGGTGAACTCTGTTAATAATAACGTTAGAGTTCCGTTTAAAATTTCTAGAGATTCAAAAAACATAAGCAATTAACTTTTGGAACTCAATAATGCGATTTAGAAACAAATATGATTTTGGTTTTTCAAATGCATAAATAAAAAAGTGACCGCGAACAACTGCCGAGGGTGAGGCTCGCGCTGCGAAGAAGGGTCGAGATAATCCCCGCCTCGAAGCCGAGGAAGGGTCTTCAGACCCGCGAGGAAGGGTCCTTTATGACACCTTGGACCTTTTCTGCCTACCTGACCCCAGCGACGTTTTAAGACGCCCTTCGTTCTCTTGCGTAGAAAAATCTGCGGCGTTTATAAACGGCCTTCGTTCACAGGAGTGAAAAATCTGCGGCGTTTATAAACGGCGTTCGTAGCGAAAGGGTTAATTCTAATACACTGCTCAACCTATCGTAACCCCTTTTAACGAACCTAGCTGCTCTACGCTGCACACTGACTAGTTCTATGATCAAACCTAATTCATTAGGATCCCATACACTGGCTGCATACTCAAGGTGGGGCCTAACTATTGAAAAGTAACATCGCTCTTTTGTCTTCTCATCACATTTCCCAAGTACTCTTTTTATATATCCTAGCTTTCTCTTCGCTCGGCCGCATATTTCCCTAATGTGTCTTCCCAAATATAAATCCTTAGTCATTGTTACACCTAAATATCTTATGGTTTCAACGTTTTCGATCTTCTTGTCACTAATTTTATAGGTACGGTCTACCGAATTATTCCTCCTCCACAAATTGATAGCTACACATTTTTTAAGGTTAAGCTCCAACTGTAATTTGTCGCAGCACTCCTGAATTGCATATAAATGGTGGTGTTTTCATTGCAGTCAAGAACTCAATCATTAGCAAAGCAGTAATATTTCCCGACAACCCCTTAGAATGTGTTTGGTGTTCATTAACATGCCCTAAATCAAGATCAATATCTGTCTGCGCATTCTATAGGCCCCCAAACACTGATGTTGAGTCATTTTTAGAACTGGGATACCAGATAAATACTATAACGTCCCGTAACAGTGAACGTATTATAATAATAGGTAGAGATTTCAATGCACCATCAATAGACTGGAGAACATACTGCTTCAAAGCTGGAGGAAGGGACAAAGACATCTGTGAGACTCTATTGGATGTTTTCGCAAGTAACTCCCTGACACAATTAGCTACAGCACCTAATAGAGGGGACAACACTCTTGATTTACTGGCAACCAATATCCCACAACATGTGACAATGATTGACACGGTTGATGGAATCAGTGACCACAGAGTTATAACTGCAAAACTCTCGCTATCTTTAGATAAAAATTTTAAACAAAAAAGAAAGATTTACATTTTTAAAAGAGCAGACTTTGCTAACTTTAAAATTTATTTAAGAGATTCCTTATCGGATTTCAAAAAGTCTTCCATAAAGGTTTGTACCAACGATTCATGGAAGTCGTTCATTAATATCATGCGCTCTGGGATCAACAGATTTATCCCTAGTAAATTCAAAAAAGAAAGCACTGAACCTAGGTGGTACAATGCCGAAGTGAGAAAATCCCTGAGACGGCAGCGAATATGTCATGCTAAAATGAATAGAATTAGTAAACATATGCCCACTGATGAGCGTAAAGTAATTATTGAAAATTATAAAATTTCCAAATCCACTGCAAAGACAGCCCTTAGTAATGCATTTGCAGAATTCAAAATAAAAACACTTGGGGTACAATTGAAAGAAAATCCAAAAGTCTTCTGGTCGTACGTAAGGGAAGTGCAAGGCCATAAGTCTGCCGTCCATTCACTTAAAAATGATAGGGGTGAAATGACCACAAACACACACGACAAAGTTAACTTGCTAAATTCCTTCTTCCAAACCGTTTTTAACCCACCTTTGGGGATTCAACTGTCGTATTACCTGACCTCTTTCAGCGGTTGATGCAACCAATTGACATTTCCTGTAATGGTAATGAAAAGTTACTTAAAGATATAAGCCCCAACAAATCTCCTGGCCCTGATCAAATTCCCTCCTGCGTATATAGAGAGTTAGCACCCGAAATTTCCCCCTACCTTGAAATAGTATTTAATAAATCCCTGACCGAACACGTCGTACCGATGGACTGGAAAGCAGCCGATGTAACACCCATTTTTAAAAGTGGTGATAGGGAGCAGCCATCTAACTACAGACCTATATCCCTCACATCCATTTCATGCAAGGTCCTAGAACATATAATTGTCAGTTCAGTCATGGGACACCTAGATAGCCAGAATTTATTGTCCAATGTCCAGCATGGCTTCCGAAAGAGCAGATCGTGTGAAACTCAACTTGCTCTCTTTTCCCACGATATTTTAGTTTCTGGCGAAAATAATATTCCAGTGGATGCTATATTTCTCGACTTCAAGAAGGCTTTTGACAAGGTTTCTCATAGCAAACTAATTTTGAAATTAAAATCTTATGGGTTAGACAGTAACATTTTATCATGGATTAATGATTTTCTGCATGATCGGGTTCAAAGGGTTGTTTTGGACGGTGTTTCCTCACCGGCAATTAAAGTCACTTCGGGTGTCCCACAAGGTAGTGTGATAGGTCCACTCCTATTCCTTTTGTACATTAATGATATCCAAAAGGTGGTAAAAAGTAAGCTTCCTCTGTTTGCCGATGACGCAGTAGTGTACAGGGAAATTCTATGCCCAAACGATAAAGAATATTTAAATATTGACCTACAAGCAATTGAAACTTGGTGTGATACATGGCAGTTACAATTAAACTTTAAGAAATGTCTTGTAATGAATTTTTGGAAAAAGAATAGCTCTCCTCCTACCACCTACAAAATAAGTAATAATGAATGAACAAACGTGGAATCCATTAAATATCTTGGAATAAGACTGACAAATGATCTTTCCTGGGGTAAACACATTCGTGAAATAATGGGTCAAGCGAATCGCAAACTGGGTTTCATTAAAAGAGTATTGGGTAAATGTGACGATCATGTACGAGAAATCAGCTACTTTTCCCTTGTTAGACCACATTTGGAATATGCTGCCAGTGTATGGGATCCCTACGAAATCGGTCTAAGTAATGAACTTGAACGTGTGCAGCGAAGATCGGCAAGATTTGTAAAGGGACGATACGATAATTATATTAGCGTAACCAGTCTATTAAATGAATTGAAATGGGAATCATTGTCAGATCGCAGGTTGAAATGTAGACTTAATCTCTTCCACAAATTCCAAGGCAATATTTTCAGTGATGACGTTAAAAATATTTTACCATAATCCAAACCATTTGGACCATAATCATAAAGTTAGATAAATTGATTGCCGAACTGACCGATTCAAAATGTCCTTTTTCCCTCGCACAATTAGAGATGCGAATAACGGTAAATATGTCCTATCGGAGAGTAGCAATGAATAGCATTGGTAGCTGCATATTGGTATGCGTACTTAAAGCTAACCCTACTAACAGAATGTTTTTGCATGTTTTCTTTGCAATTTCTATCTTTTTTAAATAGTGTAGTTCTGACTACTATATTAATACTATTCCTTTTTTATGCATGATATGTAGTGTAGATTATTATGTAGATGTAGATGTAAATCCTTGCTAAGCGATTTCCTGTCTTCTTCTTTTGATATACCCCTATACACTACCACATCGTCTGCAAAAAGTCTAAGCTTTATACTTACTACGATACTCAAATCGTTTATGTATAAAAGAAATAAAAGCGGACCTACTACTACGTTACCCTGGGGAACTCCCGATGTGACTTCGATTATGTCCGACATGACACCATCTATGACAACCCTCTGCTCTCGCCCACATAAGAATTCTTTTACCCAACATACAACGTCTTTATTTTTACCAAAACTCTCTAACTTCAAGATTAATTTATCATGAGGAACTTTAATGAATGACTTTTTCAAATCTAAAAATATCGCATCAACTTCAGTACTGTTTTCGCCGTAGTTTAAAATATCGTGTACGAATAAAGCTAATTGTGTCTCGCAAGATCTACCTTTCCGGAACCTATGTTGGCTGATTATGAATGAATCCTGACTATCCAAATGCCCCATGATTGAACTGACTACAATGTGCTCAAATATCTTACAAGATATTGACGTGAGTGAATTGGGCCTGTAGTTACTAGGTTCTTCCCTGTCACCGCTTTTAAAAATTGGTGTAATAATAGCTACTTTCCAATCCTTGGGTACTGTGTGTTTCTTTAGTGTTTTATTGAATATTATTTCCATTATGTAAGCGATCCATTTCTCGAATTGTCTTTCTACTTTTATATATCTCAGACTCGGTTCTCCTTTTATTTCTGCTATTTATACTATTTATACTCCTTCCTTCACATTCCATGGTTCCCTGGCATTCATTCCACCCTCAGCCGTTGCAAACCCAATATCCCATCACCTCTTTTTGTCTCATTCATGCGCAACTTTTGACGATTGGCACCCTAATTCTTCTATTAATTCTAAAACGCTCCAAAATCAATCGTAACATCTTTTAACGAAACTAGCTGCTCCACGCTGAACACTTTCTAGCTCTCTAATCAAACCTATTTCATTCGGATACCATACACAAGCTAATGTTTAATGTGGGGCCTGAGTAGTGAGAAGTAACATCGCCTTTTTGTCTTATCATCAGTTTCCAAGTAATCTTTTTATAAATCCTAGCTTTCTCTTGTCTCGGTGGCATATGTGTCCTCCCCACGAAAAATCTTTAGGGATTTTTACACCTAAGTTCCTACTTCCGGCTACAACGCTTTCGATCTTCGAGTCACTAACGCTATAGAATCGTTCTATCAAATTATTCCTCTTCAAAAATGTAATAATTACACACTTTTTAAGGCTAATTTCTAACTGCCATTTGTCGCACCACTCTTGATATACATCTAAATCCTTGATAAGTGATTCTCTATCTTCTTTTGTTAAACCCCTGTGAACTACCACCTAGTCTGCAAAAAGTCTAAGGTTACTACTAACTACGGTACCCAAATCGTTTATGTATAAAAGAAATAGGAGCGGACCTATTACACTACCCAGAGTACTCCCGATGTGACTCTGATTGTGTCCGACATTTTACCATCTATAATAAACCTTCTTCTCTCACCCACTTAAGGATTATTTTACACACCACACAACGTCTTTATTTTTACCAATACTCTCTAACTTCAAGATTAATTCGTTATGAGGAACTTTATCAAATATCTTTCTATAATACCTCACGATTCTTCTTCTCATATCATACTTGATGGTGGACCAGAGGTTTTCAATGTACTGAGTTGCGTTTCCTTATCCCCGGGCTTCCCGAAATGTAGGGAAAGATTAATAGTGCCGTGGATGTACCCTAATTCATTTAATCTGGAGTAACTCCTCAATACTCTCTCAACATTTTTATACAACTGTCTTCACGAAGCTCTGTCACGTATGAGATGTATGGAACAGTAAGGTATGTGAAAGAGAGGAATTAAATTAATATGAAGAGGTTGGCTGATAGAAGAATCGAGTGGAGGGGTGTGTCAAACCAATAGGATTGTTTGCCTAAGATGATGATGATGATTAATATATTAAGTCGGGGGTAAAATATATATAAGAAGATCTGAGATGGCATTGATGAGATAAACAATGTGAGAGAGATAGAATGTCGGATAGATGTTTCCATGTAGTTTTATCCTGGCAGCTCTTAGTTGTTTGCCAGTAGTGCATGTTTTCTTCGTACTGATAGATTCAAAATCCCATTCTTCCCCCACACTATAAGGGATTTGTTGTCTACATCTACATAATACCCTGCGAGCCACCACTACGGTGTGTTGCAGGAGGCATAAGAGAACAGAATAGGAAGCATAGCAAAGGAATAGTTAGGGGAAATATTTTAGAGTAGTTTTGTAGTCATGTAGTGCATGATGCAGGTATTAACAACCAATCCCTTATTACTATGTAGATACTAATAATCTAGTTGCCTGAGACCCTATTGTAGCAAGTTTGCATGCTTACAGCGCATGCTTGGTGATTTCACCCCTTGCCACATATCCTCCCGGTGGCTTGCAGGGTATCGTGTACATTTAGATTAACAAATGTTCACAAATCCAGCTCATCTCCTCTGAATTTTAATTAATTCTTAAATAATCCGTTTTTCCTCGGGTTCCAAATAAGGAAGACATATTTCACCTCCTTTACTATTTGTGCTTTGCCCATGTGCGGAGAAAACTCATCTATTGCAACACATCCTCGAGGATATAGTCAGTACTGAGCCGAACTGACAGATTCAAAATGTCCTTTTTTCCTCGCACAATTAGGGATATGAATAAGGGTAAATATATCCAATACGAATGTAGCAATGGATAACATTGGTAGCTGCATGTTCTTATAAGGACTTGAAGTTAACCCAACTAACAGCATGTTTTTGCATGTATGCTTTGTTATTTTAATTTTTATTACCTATTTTTATCTTTTTTAAAATAGTGTAGTTTAGAACAGCATATAAATACTAATCCTTTTTTATGCATGATATGCAGTGCATGTTTGGTGAGAATTCACCCCACGCCACAAACCTTTATGGTGGCTTGCAGGGTATTATTTAGATGTAGATGTAAATAATAATATAGATGCCAATTCGATTACTGATTTTAGAAAAACGCCTTTTTAACATCATCGATGAAATCCTTTTTGAAATGCCAAGGATGCAACTTGTCAGTTGTCAGTCCGCATTTGGTATATGCTCTGGTGTGCACGGAGATATGGAAGTTTCTCGACATTCATAGACAGGTAGGCGTTGAATGGTCGGAAAGGGACAGCGGGGGGTTAATGGGAAGGGAAGGAAGCGATCGCGGACAGCGGACTCCCTACTGTCTCTCTCCTGCAAAAACTAGCCCTCTCTCCTTTCCCTTGGCCACTGGAGGCGCCTTCGGTGTCATTACATTGCTATCAGGGTAGGTACCTTCCCGCCAACTTGTATGCATGCTTGTTATTTCAAAGGACGCTTGCCGCCCCGAGATAGTCGTAGCATCATAGTTAAACGTGACTGTTATATCAAACTTGTTGCCATGGAGTACACATCCTCATCTACATAATACATCCACATCTACATCTACACGATGCCCTGCAAGCCACCACGAGAGTGTGTGGCAGGGGGTGAAGATCACCAAGCATGAACTACTAACATGCAAACAAGCAACTCTGCAATCCACCATAAAGGCGTGTGACAGAGGGTGCATTCACACCCCACACACACCTTTCACATCCCTACCACACATACTCCATGTTGCTCACGGGATGTTATGTAGTAGTATATCTACTGTATAACCTGAAATTACTGAAATAACGAGGAATGAGGAGGTAAGTGAATTGCTTAATGTATTTAGCGACGAAACAAAGAATTAGAACAGAAGATTCGTGGAGAGAATTTCCTGAGGTCGCCCGTAAAGTTGTCAAAGAGTACACACCAAGCAAATTGAGAAGTATACAGTGTCAAAGTGGTATAACACGGATGTTATGAAATCATTAAAGAAGGGACAAAGGGCATGCCACGCTAGCATAAAGAATGCAAGAGAGGGCCTATCAGTAGAGGAAAAAAAGGGTTAGTTCAAAAGTATAACAAATCGAAGTGTTAGTAAGGAAAGCATGTTGGCAAGCGTCATCGTACTTCAAGAGCAAGATGTTAGGAGAATATTTAGAAAGCAATCCTAAAGCGTTTTGGTCATATGTGAGAGAGAGAACTTCAGGGAAATAGGTCCACAGCATGTTTACACACCTAAAAAAGATAAAGGAATCAGAGTCACCAGCAGTGTAGAAAAATCCAATACATTAAACACCGTCTTCCGAAGCGTATTCAACTCATCGTCACATAAAGCACTGGACCCACCGCCGAAGACATTCTGTGAGCAAATGCCCGAAATAGTTATTTCATGTCGCGGAATAGAGTAGCAGTTAAAAAACATTAGTAAAAACAAATCACCAGGTCCCGATCTAATTCCTTCCAGAGTATATAAAACATAAGCTTCTGAAATAGCCCCCTATCTAGAAATAATATTCAATAAAACATTAAAGAACCACACAGTACCCAAGGATTGGAAAGTAGCTAACATTACACCTATTTTTAAAAGCGGTGATAAGGAAGAACCTAGAAACTACAGACCTATTTCACTCAAGTCAATCTCTTGTTAGGAACTTGAGAAAATTGTAGTCAGCTCAATCATGGGGCATTTGGATAGTTAGAGATTGCTCATAAACAGCCAACATGGATTCCTGAAAGTTAGATCTTGCGAGGCACAATTTGCTTTATTCGTATATGATATTTTAGTCTACGGCGAAAACAGTACTGAAGTTGATGCGATATTTTTAGACTTTAAAAAGGCATTCAATAAAGTTCCTCATGATAAATTATTCTTGAAATTAGGGAGTTTTGGTATAAATAAAGACGTTGTATGTTGGGTAAAAGAATTCTTATGTGGGCGAGAGCAGAGGGTTGTCATAGATGGTATCATGTCGGACACAATCAAAGCGACGTCGGGAGTTCCCCAGGGTAGCGTAGTAGGTCCGCTTTTATTTCTTTTATACATAAACGATTTGAGTATCGTAGTAAGTATAAAGCTTAGACTTTTTGCAGACGATGCGGTAGTGTATAGGGGTATATCAAAAGAAGAAGACAGGAAATCGCTTAGCAAGGATTTAGATGCAATTCAAGAGTGCTGCGACAAATTACAGTTGGAGCTTAACCTTAAAAAGTGTGTAGCTATCAATTTGTGGAGGAGGAATAATTCGGTAGACCGTACCTATAAAATTAGTGACAAGAAGATCGAAAACGCTGAAACCATAAGATATTTAGGTGTAACAATGACTAAGGATTTATATTGGGGAAGACACATTAGGGAAATATGCGGCCGAGCGAAGAGAAAGCTAGGATATATAAAAAGAGTACTTGGGAAATGTGATGAGAAGACAAAAGGGCGATGTTACTTTTCAATAGTTAGGCCCCACCTTGAGTATGCAGCCAGTGTATGGGATCCTAATGAATTAGGTTTGATCATAGAACTAGTCAGTGTGCAGCGTAGAGCAGCTAGGTTCGTTAAAAGGTGTTACGATAGGTTGAGCAGTGTATCAGAATTAATAAAAGAACTAGGGTGGGAATCATTATCAGACCATAGGTTTAAGTACAGATTAATTCTATTAGAGAAATTTTAATTGGTTAGCTTTATTGACGATGTTAGGCACAAATTAAGAACTCCAGCATATTATCCTAGATTCGACCAGATAAACAAGATTAGAGAGATAGATTGTCGAACTGATAGATTTAAATTGGCATATTCCCCGTACTATAAGAGAACAGAATAGGCAGCATAGCAAAGGGATAGTTAGGGGAAATATTGTAGAGTGGTTATAGTGCATGATGCATGTTTTAATCCCTTAATATTAAGATACTAACAATCTAGTTGCATGAGACCCTATAGTTGCTTGTTTGCATGACGGTAGTACATGCTTGGTGATCTTTATCCCATGCCACACCCTCGCGGTGGCTTACAGAGTATCGTGTAGATATAGATGTAGATGAAAATGTTATGCATACATTAAAAACACCAGCGTGATTAGATTAAACCAGATAAATAAGGTAAGAGAGAGAGATTGTCGCACCGATGAATTCAAAATGTCATTTTTCCCCCTAACTGTAAGAGAGCACAATAAGCAGCATAGCAAAGGAATAGGTAGGGGAAATATTTTAGACTAGTCTGTAGTGCAAGATGCATGTATTAACAACCAATCCCTTATTACTATGTAGACCTGCAGACCTGCTGCCTGTCATTCAGGCACTTCTCATAAGCATTTCGTACGCAGAGAGAAGGAAATTGCTATGTTATAAATAGAGAAACGTGTCACTCTGATTATTTTTGTACTTTTTTCTAGATTCAGATTCAAAAACGTTTATTTTCCCCAAATAACATTTACATAAATATATTATAACAATAACAAACAATTATATAAAACTTTGGGGAGCCCTGTTCTAGGATTTATTAATCCTCTTCAGGGTTTGGTGCCTTTATGATTGTATATTCATATTTAAGTCTTTCGTTTCCATCGTTTGTTTCTTATTCGTGGTACGGGAGTGCCTATTGGTCCGGCATTCGCCCGAGGTGCAGGGAAACCCGTAAAACCTGCACGGACCGGCATAACAATTATAAAATATAATGTAAAATATAATAGTTGTAGAATTTGTTTGGCAATAGTAACAATATTAGAAATATTTTCGAAATTTTTAACATAGTTACAATACACCATATTTTCATTATATGTTGTCTCCCACTCTCAAACATCATGTTTTTTGCATTATTTCTATACTACAAACTGCTAAAAATCCAAAACTACTACCACATCATACAGACAGAGAATTCACAGTCAACGCACCAAACATCACTCTTTTAGCTGAAAACTTGATAGACAGAAAAACAAAACGGATACTGAATGACTGACTGACACGTGTAACGTCTGATGAGACTTGTTTTGTTTGATTGGTGGGTTGCTGGGGGAGTGAAGCGGGGGATTGTTGTTTTCTTGATGGGTTGTTGATTTTGTGCGAGAATGAAGGAGTCTGAAAAGTAGCGTCTTCTTTATTGAAATGAGTTGTCTCCCGTAGTATTTGTCCGACGTTACACACGCTACAAAATTAATATAGTATATAGATACTAACAATATAGTTACCTGAGATCCTATAGTATTATGTATGCTTGTTTAAAGTGCGTGCTTGGTGATTATCACCCTCTGCCAAACACCTTCTCGGTGCCTTGCAGGGTATCGTATAAACGTAGATGTAGATAACAAATAGGGCATCTTCCAGGCAATAACTTTAATGTATTTCAAGCACTCAACAGTTAAAATGTATTAAACTACTTTAACATATTAAAACTTATGTTTCAACAGTTATTATTACATTATTCCATAAAGATCTCCCTCTATCAATGCTCTGGGCTGTTTAAAACCACCGCGTTTAACCTCCAGAATATGCAACGTTGCCAAGTGTAAACGGTATCTTTCTGAAGGATGCATGAAGAACGCTAATTTTTATCGTAGAACGTCGATCAAAAGACGCCCGTAATTCTCTTAGAACGTGTGATACAATGGCGGTAATAAATTGTTGCTCATTTAAATAGTTATTAACTTTTAACATCGTATTGGACGCGGTCAGTTTCGTCCGCGCGGCCCCTTGCCGCGAGAGTCCGGTCGCTGTTGAGGGTCGAAGCCGAGCGAGGGACGGATTAGGACGATCGCGAGCAGAGACCCTCGCTAATGACCGCTTACCTGATCTGCCCCCCAGAAAACTACCATTAACCCTTGTATAGGTACTGTTCAAAACTACGCATTATAAAAAAAGAAAAAATAGCAAAACATGCATGCAAAAACATGCCGTGAGTTGGGTTAGCTATAGGTCCTTATACCAACATGCAGCTACCAATGTTATCCGTTGCAACACTCGTACTGGATATATTTAAGATAGGAACAGCGCAATTACGTAGGCGTAACGATGAATACGTGAACTGGCGGAGAGCCGTATTCAGGTGAGTGGATGAAGATGGCCGCACGGTTGTACAAGACAGACATCTTGGAGATAGACAGAGAGATGACAGGAACACAAAACACGAGACGAAGCACACTTACTTTGGCTAATTATCGTGTTTTTTGCAACCCGTCTTCTGGGTCGTTGAGATGAGAATGCCCAGTAAGCGCGCCTTGGAGGTGCGGTTTCGAGGGCAGTGGGGAGGGGGATGGGGAAGTGGTGGGTGAAGGGCAGTTCATCCTTCTGTATCCACTATCTTATGGCCCGCCACGGTAGTCTGGGTCGAGTGGTCGAGGGTTGGGAGAAAGAAACTCAGGAGAGGGGAAGAGGGGTGAGGGGTAGGAGTAAGGGGAATGATGTTAATGATAATGATTATGGGTAATGAATAATATTCAGTCCTTGGGGGTGAATGCTCTCCAGATCGAGATTGTTGACATTTGTACTGTGCGTACTTCTATCCTCGGTGCCGTGGTAGGTAGCCTGTGAATTATTGAGACTGTGAAGCAATCGTCGAAATTTTTGCTATGCGTCTGTGTGTGAGTTGGAACGGGAAAATTTGTGAGACCTGAGTTTGATTTGCGTGATGCTCTGTGGTTATCCATTCGGATGGATAGGTGGGTGGTTCATTCTCCTATATAGAAGGTAGGGCAGTGTTTACATTGCAAGAGATATACATCGTTAGTGGACGTGCAGGTGCCGGAAGCTTCTATTGGGTAGACGGATTTGGTGCTTAGGCTGCAGAAACTGGTGATTCGTAGGAGGATGTTGCAAGTTTTACATTAAGGTCTTCCGCATTTCTGGGGTGGTTGTCTGGGGTCCGCGTGGTGAGTGGTAGTAAGGGAAGGATGGTGGTTTAGGATGCTTCTGAGGTTCGGTAGGCGTCGATAACAAAGGGCCCTTTTTTGGGGAAATGCCCCCCTTGCCACACACCCTCGCGGTGACTTGCAGGGTATCGTGTTGATGTATAAATCTGCGGTGGGGTTGGATAAGATGATTGGAGAGAGTTCTTTAAGAATACTGTTCAGTTTATGAATGCCTGGAAAAAATGTGGTGTACAGGTTAACTGTGTTTTGGGTTTTCACTCTTTTTCTCGGTAAGAAATTGTTTGAGGAGGACAGAATACGTTTTATGATTGATGGATTCAGATACTCTCTTTTGGAGAGAGAGGTGTGGACATTTTTTAGATAGCTGTCTAGTTCCTCAATTGTGCTGCAGATTCTGTGACGCGGATGGAGAGAGAGAAGGGGATTGAGCGTTTAGTGTGCACCTACAACTACACGATACCCTGCAAGCCACCGCTAGGGTGTGTGGCAGGGGATAAAGATCACCTAGAATGCACTACTAACATGCAAACAAGCAACTATAGGGTCCCATGCATCTAGATTGTTAGTATTTATAGTATTGAAGAGGTTAATACATGCATTATGCACTACAGACTACGTTAAAATATTTCACCTACCTATCCCTATGCTATGCAGCCTTTTTGACTTTTGACCGCGTAAAGAACATGCTGTTCGATTGTGTACATCGACATCTACATAATACCCTGCAAGCCACCATAAAGGTGTGTGGCAGGGGGTGAACTCTCACCACACATGCACTACATATCATGCATAAAAAAGATTGGTACTTGTATAGGCACTGTTCAAAACAGAGCTATTTAAAAAAAGATAAAAATAGCAAAGCATACATGCAAAAACATGCTGTTAGTTGGGTTAGCTTTAAGTCCTTATACCAACATGCAGCTACAAATGTTATCCATTGCTACACTCGTACTGGATATATTTACTCTTATACATATCCCTAATAGTACCAGGAAAAAAGGACATTTTGAATCTGTCAGTCCGGCAAACAATTTCTCTAATTTTGTGATTATGGTCCAGTCTACCATAGTAAGTTGGGGTCCGCAAAATATTTTTAACATCATCACTGAAAATATGGTCTTGGAATTTATTTAAGAGATTAGGTCTAAATTTCAACCTGTGATCTGACAATGATTCCCAATTTAATTCATTTAATAGACTGGTTACGCTAATAAGGTTATATTTAAGTAAGGATATATTTACCGTTATTCATATCCCTAATAGTACGAGGAAAAAATGACATTTTGAATCTGACAGTGTAATGTAAGAGGAACTGAATCACAAGTCAATTAATTTCACCGGAAATGAAAAAGAAGAATTACAAAATTTTCTGCATCATTCTACTCAAACATCTGCCGGAATTTAGCAAGAAACGAAATCAAACCATAATGAAATACAGACATCTTTAAAGAGAATATGTAGGATTGATACGCGCATTCTCGTCAGTCGAATCGATGCGATTGAATGTCGCTTGTCGATGGACAGTCACATGGAAGGAGAGGCTATAATAGGATCAATGGTAGAATCGTCTAATATCGAAATAAAACGGGCAGTAATGAACAGGATCTGCGCTTTTAACAGGATCGCATTGAAACAAATTTGCGGCTGAAGTTCTGCTTACGAAATTAGGTGGATAGTGAAAATAGTTATAAAAATGCATAGTGTAACCCGTCCAGTTGATGGAAATTAAAATGCCCAGCGGAGATGTGTGCATCAGTCATTGGCCCTGGAAAAAAAACAACAACATCTGATAAGGTGGAAAGGAAATACACTCTAGAGTATTAACATTGGATTTTGAAAATCACACGTGTAAGCTCATATAATTTGTAGCAACACAAAAAGAGAACAAGTAATTCAAATAATATAGCATACTAAATACAGCGGAAAAATTATCGACAGTATAACAGACATTTTTTGTAGCGCAGATGTATAAACCAAGCTAACAGTTATTCATTAATAATTATTCGTACTTCATGATGTATTCAATTAATTCATAACATTACCTCTTCAATGATGGATGAGCACTTGCTCATCATGGCATCCCCCGATGACGAAACTGAGCTAGCCTATACGTGAAGCACTGCAGTCTGCAATCCGCTCGTCCACTCGCAGCAACTCGTGGTCATCCGCGCTTAAATAGTGGAAAATCGGGGCGGGGAGGCTGGTTGTGTAGTGTGAGACAACCATTAGGGAGGGTGGGTGGGTGGGGAAGTGGCAGGGGTGCTTTCTTCGATATGGGGATCCGTGGAGAGCAGCGGAAGGGGGCGAGAGGGGAGAGTGGGGAAAGTGAGTCGAGGGTCGAATCGGGGACTCCAAGGGCAGCAACACGGCCGAATCGCCACAAATCGCCTCGCCAATTCTTCACCGCTCCGCTATTATCGCTAAATGCCGTGGACAGCAGGAATGACCAACGCCTAGGACTTTGACGGAAGCCGCGGCCACATTGGTGTTAGAGGAAGTGCTCACTTCGAATGACATACAAATTGACGTGAGTCACCGAGTACCACGCCCCAAGCCCACTCGACTCAAAGCACACTATGCGGATTTGATGGAAAAAATACGTAGAGGCGCGTGTTGGGAGCAAATAATCATTGATTTCTCTCATGTCTACTCTTTTTAGAGAGACAGCGCGTACACTTCCTATATATTTCCTGAGCAGCTGTCCATAGAAAAGGAAAGAGACACTTGCTAAATCCTGGCAGTAATTAGTATAAATCATTGGATATGACAAAGGGCGTTGGTTGCAATGTACTTGAGCTCCGTGATTTGAAATAAGTATTAATATTTCTTTTCCCCTGAGGACATTTTCTGAATGTACCTGAAATTCATAAGCGATATCACTTTAGTGATACTGTTTTTATGCTAGTGACACTAATAAATGGGATTAGGCGATTCTTGCTGAAGAATTCGGAATCACATTAGCCTTACGTAAAACCCTGATCACAGGGTGCATTTGTTTTTTCGTCCGCATTGCTCACGCTTCTTAATCTTTCGGAGTGAGGGGTCATCTCCACCGTTCCGTGACGATGGCATTGCACTCGCGGAGCGATGAATGCACGAGGTAGTTTGGGAAATCTGAAGGTTATTGAAAGTGAGAACGAGAAAGCTATGTGAAAGGGATGAATAAACTTTTAAGATCCAGAACAGAAATATATTTGGAATAGTAGTAGACCCCAGTGTGACCAATCTCACGATTGCTTGTGCTCGAAACAAATTCATTTACTCGTTATAATGAGGGAATGATAAACCTTCGGATGAAATATGTTCCTGCTCTAATTACACAATCAACTAAAAATAAGACATGAATGCCGTAAAAATAATATGTTCTCATTATATTCCACCTTTTCTTTTTCCCCTTTTAATCGTGGAGAAAATGAGGCTGCCACATAGAGTTATAATAATTACGTGTCGAATGGGTGAAAATAATCAAAGAAGATGAAATCGACGACTCAAATGTCAGTACTAAAGCGACATCGTCATAAGATACTCTTCAATTTTGTTTGGGAGGAAACCTAGCTATCGACTCAGCCTTTCTTCCCTCGTAGCGAAATATTGTGCATGCAAAAGGATTCGAATAGGTACTAGGTTCGAATACAGGGAGTGGTAAGTTTTACTTTTGGCATAGTGGTAGTTCATTTATGTGCATGAAGTAGAACACTTCAAGTACAGTATGATGTCTTTTTGATGGGAAGAAACACAATGAACCCTTTTCTCTTACAGATCGAAATATGCTAAAGGAGAGTTTTCAAAGCAAATTAAGTGTGTCACTTTCAACCCATCACATTCACTCCTCTATTTTGGCTATCTAATTGCCTTCCCTGGTGATTTTCTCTACGCTTTTCATAGTGTTTAAAAGGCGTTTGAACGTGCTCATAGGCGTTTCTAGGAATTGTCACGGCGCTGGCAGAGTTCTCCGTTACGCTGTCCAGCGGACTGCGCTTACTAGCACCCCCTGAGCACCTTGTAAACACCCTGACCTGGCGTTTCCAAGGTGATCGCAAAGTGGTGATCAACAGTGATCGTTCATCCACATCGTGCACGGCGCTCCAGGGCGTTGCGACAGCGCCGCAAGGGCAGCGCGGCGCCCTCAGGAGAGCTGCGTAACGTTAAGGACGGTGCTTTTCAACCATACAAAGCCTTGTAAGGCGCTTCCTAAAACACCTTTAGCTATCAAAACTTTACCATCGAAGTGCCTACAGAGGTGCTTCGAGAGAGTTTGCGAGACGCTCCGAAACGCTTTACGACGGTGTTCTGAAGGCGTACCAAATGTGCGGAAAAAAACACCAATGTTTACAAGGGAAGGAATAATGGAAGTGCCAATTAACGTCAACTACCGCTGCTCTCCGTAAACGTCCTGGATGACAGTTATGAAAGTGTAGAAGGTTATTCCCTGATTTTCCGCATTAGAGTTTTCGGAGTTATAAATTGAAAATGGTTAAAACTTTTCAAATATAGAGGCTAAAGAGATTTTATTAACTTTTTTAGCTATGATGGGGAGTAACATAGAGTGAATTGCTGCTTATCTGAAGCAACCTACAAAGATTTTCTTCTTTACAAGTAGCCATCTTTGAGCACAAACGTAATCTTCAACCGTGTTATCGATACCAGAAAAATCTTTTGACATTTTAAGGGAGGGGTGTGTCGTGCACAGCCTACGAAGTTCAGCTTTAACATTGTAACGTATTTTAAGGGATTATTTTTCACACCAATAACTTAACAATATATATCAATGTTAGGTTCTCCCAATTTTGATGCCATTTTATAAGCATTAGGCCTGAGCTCAGTTCCATGAGCTAATAATGTATAATGTAGAGTAAATGGCATTTTTACATCGTAAGCTTGACGGAAGGGACATACAAGGTTACTACTATTGGGACATTTACTTAAATTAACACGTAAGGCATCCCATTTTTCGGTTTATAATAGGGGGGAGATTAGGCTGAGAAAGTAAACTAAAGAAAACCAAGGCTCCAACTGCGATAATATGATGATGACGGGTTTCCTAAATTCTAGATTTATTAAAATTCTACTAAGGGAAGAACAAATGTAGACATTTTCTAGGAATGCAGAAAAATAGTGGATTCGAGATGTATTATTTCACTTTTGCATCCACGATAGACCGTTTATGTTTCATTGCAACTAGTTATGCTACTTTTACTTGTGATACATGGCAATTAGAATTAAACTTTAAAAAATGTGTGGTTATGAATGTTTGGAAAAACAATAGCTCTTCTCCTAGCACTTACAAAATAAATAATAAAGAATTAACAACCGTGGAATCCATTAAATATCTTGGAGTAAGACTGACACATGATCTTTCCTGGGGTAAACACATACGTGAAATAATGGGTCAAGCGAATCGTAAACTGGGATTCGTCAAAAGAGTATTGGGTAAATGTGACGATCATGACGATCATTTTCCCTTGTATGACCTCATTTGGAATATGCTTCCAGTGTATGGGATCCCTAATGTCAAAATGTCCTTTTTTCCTCGTACTATTAGGGATATGAATAACGGTAAATGTATTTAGTACGAGTGTAGCAATTGATAACATTGGTAGCTGCATGTTGGTATAAGGACTTAAAGCTAACCCAGCTAACAGCATGTTTTTGCATGTATGCTTTGTTATTTTAATTTTTAACTACAAATTTCATGCATGATATGTAGTGCATGTTTGGTGAGAGTTCACTCCCTGCCACACACCTGTATGGTGGCTTGCAGGGTATTATGTAGATGTAGATAGATGTACTTGTGTTTTGTTGACCATGCGTCCAGGTTAAATTCGAGAACGGGGAACATAATGATGGGAACAATGTGAATAAAAGGTCTTTTGTTAGGATTACTTCTTTTATGTTTGTCTGTTCAACATCCTTGCAAGGGAAGGTGAGACAATTTCCTTTCATAGCCAGGCTCATTGAAATGTGGTAATGTCCACATGTTACCGATGGTGGCCTTGGTGAGATTGCTAAAATCTGGCGTGCCCTTCATTAATGCCTAATGCGTGTACCTTAGTATTAATTGATCCTACTTTCAAAGCGATATTCGTCAGGTTCTATGTCTCATTCTGTTTTGTGGAATTAACATTTCCCGCTAAGGGACGAATGATTTTTCCAAATGACCTTGCAATTCTCCGTGCCCAATTTATTCATCTACTGTGGAGGAAGTGTCAATGCCTCGAGGCAAATCTTATGCAAGAAAATTGTATGAAAATTGGAGCATATACAGAATAAGAAGGATGTGAGGGAATACCAAATTCCTCGCCATTTGGTGCACCCGCTCGGCTGCCTCCCACCAATTTTATTCCGGGCACAAAGAATTGCTATATTTTGATATTAATTAGTCCAATGACTTCAGCGAATCACCTTGTCGCAACGTATCACTGCTAATCATGCAACAAAAATGCATGTTCCGTAGACAAGTTTAGAACCCGCGAGCATTAATTAAGCTTCCAAGTGAATATGATTTCATTAAGCTTCTACTGGTGAATGAAAATTCTTACTAGCAATTCTTTGGGGAAGTAACCAGCAATTGAGTACTAGTTGAAGGTGTTACAGATTTATCCTCTTAAGGTATGAAAAGAAATGTTTAATCAAGTATGTTATGTGGAAGAGCCTTACGCTCAAATGCCGCCTCAGATGCAGACGTCATTCCCGATAGCTACATAATACCCTGCAAGCCACCACAAAGGTGTATGGCAGGGGGTGAATTCTCACCAAACATGCACTACATATCTATCTATCTAGATAGATATGCATATCATGCATTTAAAAGGATTAGTATTAATACATTAGTCTAAACTGCCCTATTTAAAAAAATAAAATGTAAATAAAAAGTTATTAGTTAAATCGCTGTGTACGAAGACTCAATAGGAGCTTGGCACTAATATTAATTATATCTTAATAGAAAAAAAATTAAAAGGAAGAAAAATTCCATTTTTTGTTTCAAGCATACGTGTATTTCCGATGCCTGTAGATGAGAGCGGTGAGATTTCTTCCGTTCTAAGCAAAATATACTCTTCCATTTAGCATTGCGATTGATGACTGTTGAAGGTGTTTAATCATGATGCCCTCAAATTCCTATACCACGTTGATTACGAACTGTGGTTTCTCTGCACGTTGAGGACGGTTTGGAATATTAGTTCCGTTTCCGTTCTATCCTCACTCTAGTCCAACCAACTAGCTTCTGCATCCCCTCATTTGCAGCACTTGGGATGCGATCAAATACTTAAGCGTGCCTGAGGCTTTGATTGTGAAGGGTTCAGTAATAGTACCGGGCCTCTTCTCCCAGTGATGCTATGTAGCCTCTTATGGATTGTACATCGCTGTCTTCTGAAGGGGTTTTGAAACACAAGCTTTAATGTATAGACCCAGAAAATGAAGAGGGTTAATTGCTGCCAAACTATGGCAATATGAGCGTTCTAGCATGATGCAGTAATCATCCTACTGTCCATTTGATGCCTTTCTTGATAGATAATCCACCATTCCAGGTCATATGCCACATTTCACTGAGCGTTTGAATCTTTTAGCTTTAATGAATCGAGTGCATTGTGAAGGGCACTAATGCATAAAATTCGGTGCAAATATGACTTCTATTGTCAGTTACACCCATATTATTTCCCATACATTCACTAAAAAATAAAATTCTCTGCGTTAAAATAGAAGCATTTGGTTGATTGGCTATCGTTTGGTTGACTATATGCATATTGTTCTCGGTTAAGGACAATGCAGGATTTTTCACCACCCGTCATAATAGAAGTCCCCAATGTAAGTAGGTACTACACCAGATTCGGGGTTTAAGCCCTTTAAGACTACACTAGCAATAAGAAACTAAGTTCTCCTGAGGAGTAATCCGCGTAACAAGACATTTATAATGATTCCTAACATCAATTATTATCAAACCCATTTGGAAAAAAAGATTTCAGAAAAAATATATCACCATAGGATCAGTGTGTCGAGGAAGGGTAGGAGAGTGGGCTTCGTATTACTTCAATACAGATAATGGAAATTTTGTTAACATTGAATCGTACAGCCTGAATTAGTGATCAAACAGGTCATCCTAGTTATGTAGGTAACACACCGGCAAGGATGTTTATGGGTGGAAGGTGGGAATCCTTCCTAGGCCATGGATATCATGATTCTTCTAAAAATATGTCCTTACCATATGCCAGAGTGATATGACTTGAGAGAGAGAGAACTCCGAAATCCAAGATTTTTACTACCGCCTCTACCGAGTAATTCCCCCGAGTAAACGCCATAAGAAAGGAATGTTATGCTTACCTCTCTCCATCCCGATGTTGGTTGGTTGGTTGGTTATTCAATGGAGGCGACCGACAGCTGAGGTCATTTGCGCCATTTAGGATAGGTGGGTAATTGGGCAATGGTAGGGGGTTTTTGGGAACGGAGGAAGGGTGGAGAGAAACCCGACGTCGGCATTAGCCTACTCTTTACGAAAGGCGCCAAGGGTACGGAGTACTGAACTGGAAATGCCCTCCACTAGGCACTCGAGCGGGGACAGGTTTTCCACTGAAAAATCCGCCATTGCCGGGAAACGAACCCGAACCCACGGGATGGTACGCCAGTACACTAGCCACCACTCAACCCGATCACCCCCGATGCTGGTATTAGGACTTCAAGCTAATTGCTATTTTTATCTTTTTTAATAAAATTAAAGTTAAGACCAGTATATTATTACTATTTTTTTATGCATGATATGTACCTAACGTCAATACAATTAAGTACATTACTCAGAAGAATGGTTACAGTGCCAGCACTATTGACACATTACTCCGGAAAAAGCTGAAAAAACAGGCCGTAAAATAAAACACGTCCCTCTTACCAGGCCCCAGAGTTCCAGAGAGAAAGTGGTGCAAAATTCCCTTCCACAACCAAATTTCTCTCAAAATAGCTAACAAGTTCCCTAAAGACAAGTCCAAAGTGTCATTATACACCCCCACAAACCTACACAAAGCCCTCTGCGTCAATCAAGATCCCATAGAAGAGTTCAAAAAGTGCTGTGTTTATGAAATCAAGTTCGATTGTGGAGCCAACTACATCGGCCAGACTGTGGAGAATTTTTCCACCTGTATCAGTGAGCACAAAACGTGCTATGTCTCTGGTAACGAAACCTCGTTATTCGCGAGTAACTTCATAGACGCGAAACACTAGTGACTGCAAATTCAACGTGTTCCACACTTTGGAAAAAGGAAAGAAATTGAACGCCATGGAGCAAATGGAAACTATTCAAAGAAGGAACTGGAAGCAGAGTCTTCTCAATGACGTTCAATTTCTTTCGTCCCCCTACCCTCTCCACTCCATCACCTTCCCACGAGCCTTACATTCTTCAAAAGGGCTGCCGCAACTCTAAGCACCGGATCCCCGCCGCACCCTTTCCCCCCTCTCCCCTTCCCCACGCCCTCATACTACTTTGAAAGAATACACCAGGAACCCCAAAGAGCTAATCCTCCTTAACCCGAAGGAACCGACGCTCCGGGGGATGCCAACGCCCGGACCGCTTCACCCTTTCCACCGTGGACTTCACTTGGACTCTCCGTGCGGACATTCCATAGACGCTTAACGACCTGGGCCATCCCCAGATCGCCATCATGCATGGTTTTACCCATTCACACCCACCACCTTTCACCCTCCTCTCAATTCCCATTCCTTGTTCTCTCCAACCTCTCTCTCCCCCCCCCCCCTAACCCTTCTCTCAACCTTTCTCTCCCCTCACTACAATTGTGTATGTATACAGATGTCTGAGATATAATTTTCACCGGATGATGGTGTTGTACACAGAAACCGGTCGAGTAAAAAAGCTTATTCTTGTGGAAAACTGCCAGACTTTTCCTTTCGTCCTTATACCAACATGAAGCTACCAATGTTATCCATTGCTACACACGTCTCGGTTATATTTCCCGTTATTCGTATCCCTAATTGTATGAAGAAAAAAGGACTTCTTAAATCTGTCAGTTCGGCAATCAATTTCTCTAATTTTGTGATCATTGTCCAGTCTACCATAGCAAATTGGGGGTCGCAAAATATTTTAAACATCATCACTGAAAGTATGGTCTTGGAATTTGTTTAAATTATTAAGTCTAGAATTAAACCCGCGATCTGACAATGATTTCCAATTTAATTCATTTACTACACTGGTTCCAATAATATAGTTATCGTACCGTCCCTTTAAAATCTTAACGATCTTTCGTTCGATTTGCACACGTTCAAGATCATTATTTAGACCGATTTCGTAGGGATCCCATACACTGGCAGCATATTCCAAATGAGGCCTTACAAGGGAAGTGTAGCTGATTTATCGTACATGATCGTCATCTCAGTACTCTATTGATGAATCCCAGCTTGCGATTCGCTTAACCCATTATTTCACGTGTGTGTTTACACCAGATATAATCATGCGTCAGTATCATTCCAAGATATTTAATGAGTTCCACGTTTGTTAATTCATTATTACTTTTTGTGTAAGTCCTAGGAGGAGAATTATTCTTTTTCCAATAATTCAATACCACACATTAAAAAAAAATAATTCTAACAGCCATGTATCACACCAATTTTCAATTACTTGTAGGTCATCATTTAAATATTCTTTATCGTTTGGGCATAAAAATTCCCTGTACACTATTCGTCATCGGCAAATAGACTTTTGACCACCTTATTGATATCATCTATTACAGAAGGAACAGGAATGGACCTATCACACTACCTTGTGGGACACCCGAAGTGACTTTAATTGACTGTGAGGTAACACCCCCCGAAGCAACTCTTTGCGATACAGGGTTGGTGAATAAAACACTTCGAAGAACTTTACGCAAGCAGAAATTGTTAGAGTGTGCAATTTCTCATATGTAAAAAACAAAAGAAATATGTTGATTGGTATCATAGTTACGGTGAGGCAATAATATACTGTTGTTGATTGATTGAGTTGTATCGTGAACGTGTCTGTAATACTTCCAAAGACAATAAAATAATAAGAACATAAATTACAACAGGTTATGGGCACAGACATATTATAAAAGAAGAAAAGTTTTATGTGGATCTGTTTAACTCAGTGCTTTGCCGCGGTGTCTCGGGCGTTTTGTGGAAATTTGAAGAAAGTGAAAATAGATTATTCTGTTTAACTGGAGACCTTAAAAATGGAAGAAGAAGACAAATTTAAGATGCAACAACTAGACGGGAAAAATTACGATAGTTTGAAATTCTTAATGGAATTAATACTGGACGAAAAGAATGTAAGGTGTATAATAGAGAAGCCGTATTCAGAAATTATAGCGCCTTACGCGTCTGCCCCAGATGGTGAAACCACAGCAGCGAAGAAATCAAAAGAAGTGAAGTTGGAAGAATATGAGAGAGATAATAAGAGAACGAAGAGATATATCGCTGAAAGAATCAAAATGGAGCTGTTGGAAATAGTTAAAGGTTTCTTCACTGCTCACGAAATGTGGATTGCTCTGAAAAAGAGATACGAGGAAAGGTCCATGGCAAGTGTAATTAGTCTCACAAAGAAATTTCACAATCTAAGATATTTGCCTACTCAAAACACGTTTGAGGAATTTTGTACAGAATTTGATAAGACTGTTCGTGAACTTAATGAAGCGGGAACCAAGTATGATCTAGGGCAACAGATTATTCATTTTCTCATTAATATGCCAAGTGAATATGATAGTGTAATAACTTCATTACGAACTGTTGCTGCAACTCAAGATTTAAATATGGAAATAGTGAGACAGCAAATAGAAGAATATGAGGAAGGCCATGACAGAAAGAAGAGACTGAAATAAGTGAATTTCCAGCCCACGGCATTTGCTAGGTTCAGAAGAAGAGGAGGTATGACTTCACCAAAGCCAATTTTTCGATTTCCATGCAATAATTTTGGAAGAGTTGGACACAAGATTGCTGACTGCATCCGACGGGGAGGTGGTGCCTATCAACAGCATCGAGGACGCGGTGGACGCGAAGGATGCGGTACCTTTCGGGGAGGTCGTGGGAATCAGCATCAGCAGAGCAGCTAGGGCCATCAGGATCGGAATTCAAGCAGCTATCGTGGCCGAGGTGGTATGAATAATAATAATAGAGGTAGTCTTAAAGCTCATATTACAAATATGAGAGCCAATACTAATTAAAATTACCAAACTAATGAACTAAATGGTGAAGAAGTAACTTATAATTTTGTAACTGAAGT
Organism: Platycnemis pennipes; assembly: GCA_933228895.1. Classification (NCBI taxonomy): domain Eukaryota; kingdom Metazoa; phylum Arthropoda; class Insecta; order Odonata; family Platycnemididae; genus Platycnemis; species Platycnemis pennipes. The sequence goes on from OW121846.1 coordinate 31,734,134, forward strand.
TGAAGCATGCTATATTGAGGGTAAAGCTGATAAGGAGAATGCATCCACAGATGACTGGGTTATGCACTCCGGTGCATCTGAACATTTGGTGAGAACTGATACCCTAGCTAGTAATATTAGAATTCTTGAAAAACCAGTAAAAATACTCATTGCTAGAACCAAAGATTATAGAATTGCTGAAAAGATATGTGACATTCATGCTTCCACACTAGTAAATGGTAAGATTATAAACATTAATTTCTCAGATGTTTTGATGGTTGACCAATTGAAGTGCAATTTGCTTTCTATTTCCAAACTTGAAGACAAAGGTAATAAAATGTTCATTAATGATGGTGAATTTACAATTGTTAATAAGAAACAAAATAGAGTTGTAGGAGTTGGTACAAGGGATGGTAGTCTGTATAAATTAGAGTTGAATCTAACTGGTCAGTGTTATAATGCTACTATTTCTGGTGATTTATGGCACAGGAGACTTGGAAATATCAGTGATGTTGTAATGAGAAATTAGTTAAATGTGTGGATGGTATTGATTCCATTGATAAGGTACGTAAAATTTTTTGTGAAATCTGTATTTCAGGAAAACAAACTAGTGTTCCACATACTCAAACCAGAGAAAGAGCAACAAGGGAACTAGAAAGAGTTAATTCTGATTTAACTGGCCCTATTACTCCAACTGCCTATAATGGAGTCAGATATTTGATGAGTTTTGTTGATGATTTTACACATTTTTGTGTCACATACGGACTTAAGGAGAAATCAGAAGCTGCAGGATTTGTAAGACAGTATGTTGCAATGGCAACAAGTAGATTCAATTGTAAAGTGGTACAGTTCAGATGTGATAATGGTGGGGAATATGTAAATGAAGAATTAATTAAATTCTTTGAGGAACAAGGGATTCAATGGGAACTTACGATCCCTTATACTTCTCAATTAAATGGAGTAGCTGAACGTATGAACAGAACAAGTAAGGACAAAGCTAGGTGTATGTTAATTGGCAGTAACTTAAAGATATCTTTCTGGATTGAAGCAGCTTTATCAGCTGTGTATTTAATTAATAGAATACCGACTAAAGCTATTGATTCTTTAAAAGTTCCAGCGGACCTCTGGTATGGCACTCGTCAAAATTAAAGGAAACTGAGAGTTTTTGGTTGTGTTGCCTATGTCAAAAAGAACAAAAATGAACTTATAGGAAAATTTGACGAAAAGACTAAGAAATGTATTTTTATAGGTTATGGTCCCAATGGGTTTAAGTTGTGGAGTTTAACTGAGAATAAAGTGATATCGGCATGTGATGTTATATTTAATGAAAATAAGACTAAATTTGATGGGGAAAATTATGTAGAACTCTGGAATGAAAGTAGGAATGAAAATGTAGAAGAAAGCGATAGTGAAACTGAGAATGTGGAAGAAGATCAAGGATTGAGGGGGAGCACAAGAGTAGTAAATACTCTTACTTATCTTGGAGGTCATGTGACATTAGCTAATAATGACTTGATTCACAGAGAGGATCAAGATAAAATAGAACACTGCTTGTTGACTCATTTTCTTTCTGATGAAAACACTAAACCTCTAACTCACGCGATTGAAGAAAATTCTAATTTAGTTTTAAATTGTAGCTTTGTAGCTTTTCCTGACAGTGTTCCTGAAACGTTGGATGAGATAGAAGGTAGGAGTGATAATAAGGAATGGATGAGGGCTGTACAGGAGGATATGAATGCACCTCAGAAAAATACAACTTGGGAATTAGTTCAATGTCCACCAGATAGAAAACCGATTAAATGTAAGTGGGTTTTTGCTCTAAAAAGAGATGGTAATGGAGAAATAATCAGATATAAAGCTAGATTAGTGGCAAAGGGATGTTCACAAAACACGGTATAGATATATATAGAGATATATGCACCTGTAGCAAGACTGTCATCACTTAGAACTCTGTTAAGTGTAATTAATCATAAAAATATGTATACCCATCAGTTGGACGTAAGGAACACTTTTTTGAATGGAGTGTTGAAAGAAGATAACTATATGATACCCCCTGAAGGTTTGAAAGTTAAAGAAGGAATGGTATGTAAGTTAAAGAAAGCATTGTACGGACTGAAACAGGCTCCTATGGAGTGGAACTTTAAGTTTCATGAGTTTATAACCAAACTTAATTATAATCAATGTGTAAGTGATAAATGTTTGTATGTAAGATGTCTAAGTTCTACTATTGACTGTGTTTTGTTGTATGTAGATGATATAATTGTTGCCAGTAAGGAAAGGGGTCAATTGAGAGTACTGTAAGAAAATTAAGAGAAGAATTTCAAATGAGAGATCTTGGTGAATTAAACTATTTCTAGGGTATAAAGATTGAAAGAAGAGAGGGAAGTATGTTTCTGAGTCAAACTAAATATACTGAAAAATTACTTGAGAGATTTAATATGGTTACAGAAAATCCAAAAGATACTCTTTTGGCATCTGGTAAATTCTCTGATGTTTAATCAGAACCAATTCAACATAATAGATATAGAGAGTTGATAGGAGGACTTATGTATGCATGTGTAGCAACAAGGCCAGATATTTCGGCATCAATTAGTTTTTATGGTCAATATCAGACCAAACCCACTAAAGCTCTTTGGACTGGTTTAAAAAGAGTTCTGTGTTATTTAAACGGAACTAAGAACTATGGATTGTTATTCAAGGGTCTTAATGATAGCAATGTTGTTGGGTACGCAGATGCAGACTATGCTAATCATAATGATAGAAAGTCTGTGTTAGACTATGTTTTCAAAGTTTTTGGAGATGCAGTTGTTTGGGCTTCAAGAAAACAGCGCACAGTTGCACTTTCATCTACTGAAGCTGAGTTTTATGCCCTAGCTTCAGCTACTGCAGAACTGCTCTGGTTGTATAATTTACTAATTGAATTGAAAATTGAGGTGAAACATCCAATAGTTATATATGAAGATAATCAAGCTTGTATTATTCTTTATCAAAATGGGATTAAAGAGACCGAAGCATATCGATGTAAAATACAATTTTGTAAGGGATTTAGTTAATAAGAAGTTGTTAGATGTTCAATTCTACCTACTGATTGTCAAGTAGCAGACATTTTCACCAAAGAGTTACCATATACATCATTTGTAAAACACAGAGCAGAACTTGGTCAGACTGAAGGATAATGACGTAAAGTTGTATATTGTGTTAAATGAATAAATTAAAATATAAGGGTATAGATGAATGAGAAATTGAGAAGGAGTGTTAGAGTGTGCAATTTCTCATATGTAAAAAAAAATTAATATGTTGATTGGTATCATAGTTACGGTGAAGCAATAATATACTGTTGTTGATTGATTGAGTTGATTCGTGAACGTGTCTGTAATAATTCCAAATAAAATAAAATAATAAGAACATAAATTACAACAGAAATAAACCTAAAAGGTTAGGTACAGAAGAGGAAAAGAAAGTAGATCATGATGAGATCATGGTGTATTTTTTGTAACATCATTTTTATTTTCATTGTCAGATCGCAGGTTTAAATTTAGATTAAAACTCTAAAACGAATTCCAAGACCATATTTTCAGTGATGATGTTAAAAATATTTAGCGGACCCCAACTTACTATGGTAGACTGGACCATAATCACAAAATTAGAGAATTTGATTGCCAAACTGACAGATTCAAAATGTCCTTTTTCCCTGGTACTATTAGGGATATGAAAAACGTTAAATATATCCAGTAAATCCTAAATCCAGTATCCTAAATCCAGTACGAGTGTAGCAATGGATAACATTGGTAGCGGCATGTTGGTACAAGGACTTAAAGCTAACCCAACTAACAGTGTGTTTTAGCATGCATGCTTTGCTATTTTTATCTTTTTTTAAATATTGTAGCAATGAACAGAAACTATATAAATAATAAAAAAGCCCATCACGACGTGAAGGTTTTGATATTGATATTATTTAACTTTTCAGATGTGAGGCAAAATTTATCCATTTGATGATGGAGAAATATAAACCTTTTTAACAGTAAAAGGTCATCTGTTGGTGCATTTCACCCAATTAGATTCGTTATCATCAATAAAAGACTCCACATATGAGATAAAGTACCTGAAGCAAATACCTGTCGAGTGGAGGCTCGCCGTCGTGGAAGAACAACTAAAACCGTCACATGACGGATGACCGTCCTAGTTTTAAGGAAAGATAATGAAAATAGACTTAGAGCTTTTGAGCTGTGGCATAATAAGCTTAAACTAGGAAAGGTAGGTTCAAAAGAGAGCGACATTGGAAGTTATATATTTATTAGGAATGGAAAGAAATTCTATTGAGGATATTAGGAGAATGTAGAGTGTGGATGGAGAATAAAATGAAGGGCGATGGTGTTTTGAAAGACGTGACTGAAGGATGAATATTAGGTAAGCAGGAAATAGGGAGGAGGACGGGTAGTTAGGATAGAGTTATGGGAGGTAGGGAAATGAGGGGCCTTGTATGAAATATAGGGGTGCGCGAACAATTAAATATCCATGTAGGCTATCATCAACGGTAGAAATCTAATGGTAATAATAATTATTAAGGAGTGATATACATAGCCTTTTTTTCTTTGCTAGTTATCACATCAATGGGAAATTTTTTTACGCAGGTGATGTACTGCGCGGAAGTTGCGACTAATTCCCTCTTACTGCTGCAAGTAAATATATATGGGTTGCATATGAACAACTGGCCAAAATGCGTTGAGAATTCTCTCTTATATGAATTGATAATTGATATTCTACAATTTATAATGAGATTTGAAAAACATGAAAAGTCCTAAAATTTTGTTTTACAATTTAGAGTTTATCTGTTTGTTTATTGTATTGAGTAATTGAGTGCTACTCCTTAAACACGGTAGCATTCAGCAAAACGTTTCATCGAAGGCGATCTTTTTGAAGCAAACAAATGGTGTTTTCTTGTTATTGTGACGTTAAAAAACAAACATTTACAATATATACCCCTGTACGCAATTCAAGATCCTTATTTTGCGCACATTCATAGCTAATGCAGCGTTTCACGCGTTACGCGACCTGCGATCGACATGACAATGATTTTTTAAATAGTTATCACAAACTGCCTAAATTAATAAATGCGAGGGAATTGTGATCATAAATGACACTTTAGGTTATTTTAGTGATATTCAGGCAATAAAAGAATTATTAGCATAATATGCGTTGTTAAATATTTGAGATCTATGAAGAAAAGGTAGCAATACATTTTTTTCCTCGAGATAGTTCTTTGCTAATCTCAAGTCTACATCTGCTATCATTGTCGCAATGAAAACATTCAATATCCGCACTTGGTATAGCTCACAAACATTGAAATCAAATACCGGAATTTAGATGAAATTTATTACAATGTGTACCTTCTTTCAATCATGCTGTAATATGTGAAATCATTGCCAATAAAGTGCATCAAAGATACCACAACCAATATAGGATTCTGTTTGTGCTCCTGTTGCATGTATAAGAATATCTGCGAAGCTATGTGAATCAATCTGATCCGTAATCCTACATAACAATTTTAAAAAATCCTTGGCCATTAACCATCCCATGTATTAAGTATTAGTCATTTTATCACATCATCATCAATGGTCAACAATCCTTGGATTCATTCACCCTGATGTCGATGGCGGACTTAGCCTTCGAAATGTTGGTGCCTAAAAACACTTGGACCCGCTTGGACACCCGAGAACTCTTCTTCCAATCCTTGGATTGGTTTGACGCAGCCCTCCTCTTCATTCTTGTCGAGTCCAACCTCTTCAAATTGAAGTAATTCTTCTCTTTTACATGCCTCACGACCTGTTGCAGGTGTCTCATACGAAGCCTCTTTTTTCTAATCTTACCGTTTAATTTCCTTTGACGATTGTTTTCATCGGGCCAACGTGTCTAAATATATGGCCGATTAACTTGCCCCGTCTTCTTCTTAGGGCATTCATAAGACTTCTGTTTCTCCACTTCTTAGGACCTCCTCGTTACTTACTCGGCCGAATTCGGGGAAAAAGGTCATTTTGAATCTGTCAGTTTGGCAATCAATTACTCTGATTTTGTAATCATGGTCCACTCCACCATAGTAAGTTGGGGTTCGCAGAATATGTTTACGTCATCACTGAAAATATATTCATGGAATTTGTTGAAGAGATTATGTCTAAATTTCATCCTGCGATCTGATAATAATTCCCATTTTAATTCATTTAACAGACTGGTTACGCTAGCATGGTTATCTAATCGTCCCTATACAAATCTAGCCGATTTCGCCGCACACGCTCAAGTTCATTAAATAGACCGATTTCGTAGGGATACCATATACTGGCAGCATATTCTAAATGAGGTATAACTAGGGAAAAGTAGCTGATTTCGCGGACATGATCGTCACATTTACCCAATACTCTTGTGATGAATCCCAGTTTCGATTAGATTGCCCCATTATTTCACATATGTGTTTACCGCAGGGAAGATAATAGAATGCTGTCCTCCATACGCCCTCACCACTTTAGTCAAGGGTATCCAATTCTTGCGTTTTCGATTTCTTTTACGGCAATTTTCTAATATTTATCACACAATTGGTCTAATGTATATATGCTTTCTATATTAATAAAACCTCTTATTTTTGGCCAACGATGACTTTACCATTAGCAGAATCCTATACGTAACTGATGCAGAATTATAACAATTTGCCATTACGTCCACAAGATAATGTTTGAGTGCAAAATTAATAAGAGATTGTTTTCTGAAATATTAGAGTGAAAGTGAGTGAATTCGGTACCTATTTTTGGATTACAATGTGGCACTTTTTTGGTCCCTCCCCCCCCCCCTCCCTCTCGTTGGACATAACCCATCGGCGGAATAATTAGCCTCCGGACTTAGCCGAAGGAGAAGACCCAACGACGCCAACAATGCCTGCGATTCCAAAATGCATTGATTCCGGACTGCAGCGTTCCGACAAAGCGCGCCGCCAAACCGCGCCGCCAAACCGCGCCGTCCAACCGCGCCGTCCAACCGCGCCGTCCAACCGCGCCGTCCCCTCTCCAGAGGCGCGATCACTTATATAGCCCTCAGATCGCGGAAGAAGACTCAGAAGTTAGGCCATCGTACGAGCCGTTATTTGGTGTTCCCCCGCCGGTGTGAAAAAAGAGTTCCAGATGACCCAATCATGCGCTTCCACCTCGCCCTCTAGACATCATGCCACTTTCCCTCCCCTAAATTGCACCTATGGAATTCCACGTTAATACCCCATTGCACTTTGACCTTCACGAAAATACCCCCTCCTTACCCCAGAGAATATCTCTCCTCTCACGCCCTCTGTTCGAGTCGAGACGGCAACGTGTTCACTTCGTGGCGAGTTCAGCGGAGACTTGGTGATTGTCGAGTCTCCTTAGCGCCATGGACTCTTGGTGCAAGTTATTAGCTTTTCCCTTAATTGTGAAGAGTATTGCAATTTTGTTGGTTTGTACTTTGTCTTTTGTTGTTTAAATACAGTGTTTGATTTAGTTAGATTCTCTTACTTTTGTGGTTTTTTTCTATATTTGACCTCATCTTGCTCACCCGTCTTGGACAGAATTTTTGTCCCCTGGACAAGCGTTTCTCGTGAACTGATGTTCTTCCTTCGAGGAACGCTGCACCAATAAAGTTTTCCACAAAGTCCTTCACAACTACCTTGTGTGAAAACTGGAAAAAGTGTCATGAAGCATCTTGCTAAGCACTAAACTTACCCGGGAAGGTCGGAATAAGTTTAGTGCAAAATGTTATATAAGATTTGGGGTCCGTCAAAAAGGAACTAGGGTTTATCTCATGAAGCTTAAGTCATTTGTACCGTGTAGAAAAAGTGTAATTAGGTAAAGATAGTAACTTTTCAGGTGCGGAGTAAGTATAAGTAAGCTTACAAGTAAGGAAACACTTCACCAAAACGTGTATCCAGAGCATGTTTCTTTACAATAGTGAGGTATGGACGATGACTGCAGCGGACGAGAAGTGTGGAAGCATTCGAAATGTGGTGCTACCAAAGAGTGATGAAGATTTAAGTGGATCGGCCAAGTAAGTAAAGAGGAGGTCCTAAGAAGTGGAGAAACAGAAGTCTTATGAATGCCCTAAGAAGAAGACGGCTTCACGGGAATCGAACCCGAACCCTCGAGATCGTGGGCCAGTACTATAGCCACCACACAAACCCGATCCCCCCCGATGATAGTTTAAGGACTTAAAGCTGATTGCTATTTTAATCTTTAAAAAAAAAGTTTAAGTTTAGACTAATATATTATAGTAATATTTTTTGATTGATATGTAAGGCATGTTTGGTGAGAATTCACCCCCTGCCACACACCTTAATCTAAATCTCGTCTAAATCTACATAATACCCTGCATGCCACCATAAAGGTGTGTGGCAGGGGGTGAACTCTCACCAAACATGCATTATATATCATGCATAAAAAAAGGATTAGTACTTGTATAGGTACTGTTCAAAACTACGCTATTTAAAAAAAAGAAAAATAACAAAACATACATGCAAAATCATGCCGTTAGTTGGGTTAGCTATAAGTCCTTATACTAACATGCAGCTACCAATGTTATCCATTGCTACACTCGTACTGGATATATTTACCGTTATTCATATCCCTAATAGCCTTCCTATTTATAATTTTGACCTGCATGTTCAAATCAACGTGTGACTTGCATGCAATGCGTTTTTTTGCATGCATGAATATCTATAAAATTTGTGTCGGGTTTCAAGGCATGCATGGTATTCATGGGTGTATCCTACATGAATGGGATTTGGTAGTTTTTCTTCTTTTTTCCCCAATTACTATTAAGGTACATTGTTTGCTTTGTAGTGTTCATTTTTGTTTGTTGTGTCATTGTTCCTGGTGTGGACTCACCCCCTGCCACACACCCTAGAGGTGGCTTGCAGGGTATGTCGTAAATATAGATATAGATAGATATAGACAATAGTACGAGGAGAAAAGGACATTTTGAATCTGTCAGTTAGGCAATCTATTTCTCTAATTTTGTGATTATTGTCCAGTCTACCATAGTAATTTGGGTTCCGCAAATTATTTTTAACATCATCACTGAAAATATGGTCTTGGAATTTGTTTAAGAGATGAAGTCTTAATTCCAACCTGCGATCTGACAATTATTCCCAATTTTATTCATTTAATAGACTGGTTACGCTAGTAAGGTTAACATACCGTCACTTTACAAATCTTGCCGATTATCGCTGCACACGTTCAAGTTCGTTATGTAGACCGATTTCGTAGGGATCCCATACACTGGCAGCATATTCCAAACGAGGTCTTACAAGGGAAAAGTAGCTGATTTCTCGTACATGATCGTCACATTTACCCAGTACTCTTTTGACGAATCCCAGTTTATGATTCGCTTGACCCATTATTTCACGTATGTGTTTACCCCAGGAAAGATCATGTGTCAGTTTTATTCCAAGATATTTAATGGATTTCACGGTTGTTAATTCATTCTTACTCATTTTGTAAGTGCTAGAAGGAGAGCTATTCTTTTTCCAAAAGTTCATAACCACACATTTTTTAAAGTTTAATTCTAACTGCCATGTATCACACCAATTTTCGATTGCTTGTAGGTCATCATTTAAATATTGCTTATCGTTTGGGCTTTGAATTTCCCTGTACACAACTGCGTCATCGGCAAATAGACGAAGCTTACTTTTTACCGCCTTATGGATATCATTTATTTACAAAATGAATAGGATTGGACCTATCACACTATCTTGTGGGACACCCGAAGTGACCTTTATTGCCGGTGAGGTAACACCGACCAAAACAACCCTTTGCACCCCCGATCATGCAGATAATCATTTATCCAAGATATAATGATACCGGTTTACCCATAATATTTTAATTTCAAAATTAATTTGCCATGAGACACCTTGTCAAAAGCTTTCTTGAAGTCGAGAAATATATCATCCACGGGAAAATTATATTCGCCAGAAAATAAAATATCGTGGGAAAAGAGAGCAAGTTAAGTTTCACATGATGTGCTCTTTCAGAAGCCATGCTGAACATTAGACAATAAAATCTGGCTATCTAGGTGTCCCATGACTGAACAGACAATTATATGTTCTAGGACCTTGCATGAAATGGATGTGAGGGATATAGGTCTGTAGTTAGATGGCTGCTCCCTATCACCACTTTTAAAAATGGGTGTTACATCGGCTGCTTTCCAGTCCATCGGTACGACTTGTTCGGTCAGGGATTTATTAAATACTATTTCAAGGTAGGGGGAAATTTCGGAGGCTAACTCTTTATATACGTGGGAGGGAATTTGATCAGGGCCAAAATGGTGGCTTGCAGGGTATTATATAGATGTAGCTGCTCCCTTTCGATTCCATTGAAGTATTAATATAGTAACCTTTAAGAGAGTGTGGTGGCTTAGTGGGAAAAGCGCTTGGCTACTGATCGAATGGTCCCGGGTTCAAATCCAGGTGAACCCTGTGGACGCCCAAGGACGAAAATTCTTTGGAGTGCGAGGTGGCCCAGGGAAAGAAACTGCCCCCCCTGCCCTGAGTGTGTGAATTTCACCCGCCTGTGGCTTAGTTCTGGGTGAGCTCTACCCTCGCATTTCCAAACCAACCATCGCACAGTGGGGCCAAATCGCATTTTGCCGAACAAAAGTCCAAAACTGCTTTTTATGAGATAACGTCTTGAAATTTGGTACATATACACACAAATGATTGCTGATTATGGAATTGTAAGCCATTTTTCATAGGTATTACCCGTTACTTAGATACAGAGGCTCAAACACGACCAAATTTCGAAAAAAGCGCCAGCTCTCATTTTTCTTCGAAAATCTTAAAAGTTGAGCAGATATAGGAGTAATTAAAGGATTTTTATGAAATAAAAAACATTACCAGTTGTGAACACGGTACTGTGCCTATACTATGCATAAGTTTCAGACATTTTTGCCTATATTTGAGTGCTATTACGTCACAAAATGGCGGACCCTTTTTTTAGACAAAATTTAACATAAAGTAGACAATATAATCCTTATTCGGAAAATGGTCTCTGGGATACTTCATCAGAGTATAAATTGAAGATATTTCTAGGTTATTCCGTAAAAGTATTTGAAAAAAGTTTGCGACGCCGAGAATAAACTCGATTTTTGGATCGCGCGTCGCGGCCCGGCTCCGCGCAGCGGGACCTGGAAATACCGAGACTCCGTTGGATTGTTCATGTTGTGTGGATAATAACTCCTCGAATATAACTTTTTTAGGCTTTGCATACTGTCACTGATTTCTAAAAATTCTATACTGATGATTTTTCGAGGATATTGGTTCTAGAGAATGGATTAGTGCACTCGTAACTGCGGTAATTTTTTTATTTGGATAATTTTCGGAATCATGCTGAAAATTATGAACGTCTTTCAGCTCTTGAGCAAGAATGCCGGTTCTCGGGGAACCATGCCCGTTCTCCATAAAAAGGCAACATTTGGGTTTCCCTTCTTTACTCTCTCCTCCTCCACCCCGAACTACATCCTACGCCTTTACTCTCCCAGGAGGGTGGCGCAAAACGGAACGTTTTATGACAATGTGTAGTCTTAAAAAAAACATGCCTGCTTGGCAAATTACAACTTGTTGTTGCTCTTTGTTATCTGATTCTTTGATGCGTCAGAAATAATATTAGTGGATATTCTCCTATAAGTAACTTGGAACTGACAATATATGAAAAATGATATTTAATTTTAAGGATTACCCTAAGGGAATCATTTTCACAATATCATTCTTTATAGCTTCTTACAATGAAAGTCAAAATTCTGTTTAAAATCAGCATGATTTCATTAGTGTTTACAAAAAGCTCTGTTGTGCGCATTATCATGTTTGTATAGAGGGAGATACTGGATCATTAGGTTTGAGGGATGGATTAATTTAAACTTGAGATTACAGTGGTTTTGCATTTTTATTTCGCAATGCTGATCACACAATGTAATAATGTCAAATTGCAATGCTCTCGGCGAAAAGTAAAGTAATATAGATGAAACACAATTAGATTAGTCAATAATATATTAAACAAAACTGGAAACTGATGTTGTTTTGCATAGAATTTGCTGCGCCATCTCTTAGTTATGGTTTAAAATGAGAAAGTAATTTGAAAAGAGGATGGCAATAAACGAGAATGACTTAAATTTATTTTGATATTGTCAGTACCGATATAATCAATGCTACAATATAAATGAAATGCCATTACTTGTAAGATACTGAAAAGAACATAAATATCATTATCCCAAATGATTTTCACCCTCAGAGCATCCTTAGTTTTAACTCACCGAGTCCTCTTCAGGTAGTTGACAAATTTCTGAAAGCACATACCATGTTTATATTTGGGAATGGTTAAGAAGGCGAAGAAACAGTTAGAGGATATGGGTTGTTCGTACGTGTACCGATACGCTCCTTGAGAGAGAGATAAGGGTGAGAAGAGGTCTGTTTGCGCCAATGAAGGGAAAAACGCAAGAAGGGAATACCTGGAGAAAATGAAAGGAGGGTGGAGGGACGGCAGAGGAAGTTAGGTCGGCGGTGTTCAAATCAGGGATTAGCAAGGGTGGGTAAGGGAGCGGTTAAGGAAAGGGTGGTTGGTAGCGGGCTCCTGACAATGCGATCGCCTTTTCACTATCATTTCCTTAACCACTCACCCATCCCCACGAATTCGTCACTACAACACCTTTGACCAAACTTTCTTTGCCGATTGTTCGTTTCAAGAAAAATTCTTAGTCCTCGGACGAGTCGTAACCATCATCTCAGTTTGATTCCATGCTTCTTCTTTGTCTTCTATTATTAATAGTCTCGTAATTCCTTCGGAAGCCTCCTATCAGTCTTCGAAGTCAATGATATGGTGGAGGAAAGCAACGGATCGAACGTGATCAAGTCTTTTGAATAGGTCCTCAATGGTGGTCGTCCTGGAGTGTTTCCGCTTGAATCTTTCTCGAAATTTCATAGCGTCCTTATTGCGGGCCTCCATCGCCTTCTCGGATAGCTGGCCTAAGGGGAGAATTGCCCCTTTCGAAAAATCCGCGCCCTGTATGAGTACTTTATGGACCTTGTCCGGCATATAGGACAATGAATAACATCCCGAAATCCAATTTTATAAATCGTCAATCTGCCTTTGCAAATAATTATTTTCTGTCTTGGCAATTTCCTTCGTCTCTATGAACCACTGAAGACTAATGGGCCGGTAAAATCTGATGGACGACGGCCACGGATTTACCCAGATAATCACAGCTAAAACAGGGAAAGTATTAATATTGCCCGTTTGTTCTATATGCGGATTAGCCAAAGATAAAATAGATACGCTTGAATCTCTTACCTGATGAATCATTTACCAAAGTAAGAGGCACTAGGGATCTCATGAATAAAAATTCATCTAACGAATCTGCTCTTTCCCACAGTTTTTTATATTGAGTGTGGCCCGAACTTCCATCAAATCCGTACTTGCATATTAAAGTGCAATTAACTTCATCGCTGGAGGTTTGCGCTGTAGATACGCACTACAGTGCCCGTGAGACCGTGTGATTGAATAAATATTGAAGATTCACTTGGCACATGTTTTCGGTTATACTTATTCCATCGGAGTAATCCGCATCGGGGATACAACTCGTGTCCGTGACTAAGAACGGAGCTTCTAAGTGTATTATACTGACTATAAGTCAGCCCCCTAGTGATCAATAACGACAAAACCTCCTCAGGTGACATCTCCGTCACCACATCAGGACTTTTCCTACATTTGAAAGCACTCTCCTTGCCCTACTAAGAGTGGTTGTGATTGAAAATTATTCCGAAAATTATTCAAATAACAAATTTACCTCAGTTACGAGTGAACTGAATGGAGTGCACTAAAGAACATATGGACACTACAAACTGATCCATTCTTTCGAACCAATATCCTCGAAAAATCTTCAGTATAGAATTTTTAGAAATCAGTGACAGCATGCAAAGCCTAAAAAAGTTATATTCGAGGAGCTTTTATCCACACAACATGAACAATCCAACGGAGTCTCGGTATTTCCAGGTCCCGCTGCGCAGAGCCGGGCCGCGACGCGCGATCCAGAAATCGAGTTTATTCTCGGCGTCGCAAACTTTTTTCAAATACTTTTACGGAATAACCTAGAAATATCTTCAATTTATACTCTGATGAAGTATCCCAGAGACCATTTTCCGAATAAGGATTATATTGTCTACTTTATGTTAAATTTTGTCTAAAAAAAGGGTCCGCCATTTTGTGACGTAATAGCACTCAAATATAGGCAAAAATGTCTGAAACTTATGCATAGTATAGGCACAGTACCGTGTTCACAACTGGTAATGTTTTTTATTTCATAAAAATCCTTTAATTACTCCTATATCTGCTCAACTTTTAAGATTTTCGAAGAAAAATGAGAGCTGGCGCTTTTTTCGAAATTTGGTCGTGTTTGAGCCTCTGTATCTAAGTAACGGGTAATACCTATGAAAAATGGCTTACAATTCCATAATCAGCAATCATTTGTGTGTATATGTACCAAATTTCAAGACGTTATCTCATAAAAAGCAGTTTTGGACTTTTGTCCGGCAAAATGCGATTTGGCCCCACTGTGCATCGGGTCAAATCACTGAGTGAGTGAAAGTAACCTTATGGCAAAGAGGCATCTGCATCTACGTAATACCCTGCGAGCCTTGACGAGGGTGCGTGGCAGGGGATGATGTTCTCCCAACATGCACCATTGACATGCAACTAGGATATTTAATGGAGACATGCTACATATGTAGGTCACAAGAATGTAGATGGTTAGCATATACATGCTTAGTAAGAAAGGGATGTTTGGTTGTTATTACAAGCATCCTGTAGTCTGCACTAATAATATTTCACCTACCTATCCCTTTGCTACGCTGCATATTGTGCTCTCCATTATCGTACACGGGAAAAATGACATTTTAAACTATCGTTATGACAATCTATCTCTCTAAATTTTTAATCTGATCAAACCTAACATCATACACAGGGGTTCTAAATAATATATCAAATGTCATCTGTGAACAAATCGGTTTCGAATTTACTTAAACTTTTAGCCTAAACTTTATCCTGCGTTCTGATAGTAATTACATCCTAGTTCTTCTATTGAACCCGTGTAATACTTATGAAATTATCATAACGGCCTTTAACAAATCTAGCGGGTCTCTTCTGCACACGCTCTAATTCTTTTAACATACCTTCCAAGTACGGATCCCATATACTATCGGTATACTCTAAATGATAATTCATGCTCGTAATAAAAAGATAAAGAGAGTTTTGAGACCTCTGATGGAACCACAATTTATGTCTCGGTTAAATAACGAGAAATAAGGTCCGTGACGTGAGCGATGGCAGCATACTTTTGCAGGTCTATCAAGTTTTAATTCTTTATCGCGAATACTCCGGCATCACCCTTTGCAATTATCTTCGCTACTCTAAAGTTTGGCCATTATCCACCGTGTGTAGCCCATATATAGCCGTATTATGGGTAGAATTATTCTAAAGTGCAGTCCTTATCGTTGCATCAAATGAACGCCTCTAAACAAAGGAATTCCTTGCTTACCTCTCTCCGGCTCAATGGTCTCTTGATTCTATTTAAGCGTGAATGAATATACCTTTGTGAAAATATGTTTTTAAACTTCATTGTACTTTCCCATTGTTACATTTTATCACATTTATTCTCATTCGAAGGGAAGAAGAGATTTATGAGGGCCATATCCTAAAGTAAAACCGTTGTGCTTGAATTTATATACTAAGTCAAGGCTGCATGAATCCATTGCACTAATGACTGACAGTCCAAAGTTCCTGGGTGAAAGGAGATCATAGTGATTGTAATGGGGATTGTACTAGAACTTCCTCTGATTTACGTCTTTTGTGAATGGTAAAACATATATGCTCTATAAATAAATTTTCTAATTATGATACATAAGTTTATTCATTCGTTATTGCTTATCCTGTCTATCGGAGCATCGCCGATGGATACCCCTTAGTGGCCATTGGTCAGAGATACTATTGCCATCTTCCTCCTTTCGAGCTTGAAGACCAGGGGCGGCCCAAGGTGATAATTCTTAGAGGTACTGTATTGGGAGAGGTTGGCCAGGTGAAAGGTATGCGCCATTACTCGTTGCTCGGAGCGCTGCGAATACATGACCGCTTATGGGCGTACGGAGTAACGGCATCATTATTATCCAAATATCTCGTTATCAGCGCAATTCAATGGCTTTTAACACATTTGTAGGCATGCCATAGAAGTTTTAACGTAAACTACAAAACCATTTCACGTGAAATCGGCCAAAAATGGCAATTATTTCGAAAAGCTAGGGCAGCTACTGCTCACGATAGCAGAAGCAATTGGATGTTGCCCGTTCAGCATGGCGACCACCACATGTGTTGGGAGCTGCCCGTTTCATCGAAACCTTTACAACTAGTTTCAGTTAGAACAAGTTTTCCTATAACATAAACCTCTGACAAGGTCCTGAAAAAATGCTGCCTCAACTTTCGGAATGAACGCAAAAAGCCGTGCAATTACAGTTCACGTGCTAAATGTGAAATTTACGGGGGCTCTGGAAAACATGAAAAGCACTGAATCTCAAAATCAAACGAACCCTATACAGAATCAACAATTTAGATACTGCATGTATAAAAACTTGGAAAATACTACGTAGTTTATTCAGCAATTACAAACTCACCCTTTAATATCATGGCAACGTATTGCTCTGTAAGATACCCTTACTTGACCGTCACGATAAAAATTTTACGTAAGGTCGATAGTAGCAGCACAAATAAAATCAAATACCGGGATCAGTGGCTGTACATTCCCTTCATTATGCCTAATGTAAATTTAGACTGGTACGCCGAACTGATAACTTTAGTGACCCACAGGAAAAACCATGATAACCCCTGTCCTTAAAAGTGATATCCAACAACCTAAAGTACTACCTCCCAAGGGGACCATCATTTTGTAGAACCAGTACTTTAAAGAAATAATTAAAACACTATCATTAACATAAATCTAAAACAAGGCTCAATTTCCGGAAGCAGTAGCTCACCCTATGACGAATAACCCAGTGCATTAAGGACAGGCCACAACCAATATTGCAAAAGAATAAAAGAAAACTGAGATCATGGAGAAAATTTTAATAAATCAAGGGCAGCAAGAAAACAGACATTAACGGTACAGAAACAAATATCAAGGAAAACTATTAATCACCCAAATGTAATAAGACAGCTTACAGGGAAAGGAAATAATTGAAAACTGCAATCATGACTGCTCAGGTTAATAAAGTTCCTACAGGTAGGTACTTTCTTCACCTATCAGGGTCTTGCTCGAACTTCAGGCCTCTCCTGGCATGCAACTCTGCTTCTCAACTTACACTGGAAAAAAATGCAGTGGCATGTATTTATGACAAAATACAGTTAAGAACTCAGCAGCTTGCCCAAAACCTTACAGTAGTCATAAATAGCTCTTAAACAACAAACCATCATCATAGATTACCATCAGACTATTCAGTATGGTGTTGATTAGGGAAAGAAAATACCAATAAAAAATTTCCTATGGTGAACTCTTACACCATGTGTGCAGTACAGAGACATATATTATTGAACAACACCATCCACATAATCAACCACCTAAATAATACTTAAAAAAAGCATAGGTTACAGGCAGTAACAACACAAAGAACTCTCGAGGATACTTAGGAGTAACATTTAAAAGTCAGAAAAATCAGCACATTGCCTCCTTTGAAACGCAGTGCAAGGGAGACAATTGGGAATATAATAACACATCTTAATGCAATAGAGGTTCATCAAGGAAATAACAGGGACTCATCATTCTCCTGAACCGAATATTCATAAATAACCAATGCAGTGGAAGACTATACCAAAAATGAGCAACAAGGCCATCATCAATAAAAGGTGACATAATGCTATCGTGAGCACCTGATATCAAATTGAAACATGTAATGAGTAACTAAACTTCGACAGGCCATCATTGTAAATTCCCAATCGGCTCTCACATTGACCAACCCATAATGAGTAGACGCCCCTCCTTCATATATTTAAGAAGTTCCATCATAGACCTCTGAGAAAGGTAGCTCCTTCTATACTTTCTGCTCACTTCCTTATACATTCATCATCATTCCTAAATACTTTTCACGTTCACCAATCAAGTCACTGATGTCATTAGGCATAGTGTGTAAAGCCTTGAATTCACCTCTATACAGACAAGGTACGAGGAGGAAGACACTCGTCTGGAGTTAGCCACTGAAAGGAAATATAAAGATGTAAACAGTACTTGCACTCCCACATTTATTTCACACATCTTCCTCATTGGCTTACCAGACATGACATTTAAGGCATAGTACATAAAGGGCAGCATTCATTATCATGCACCTGAATATATTTAAAGACAGAATTCCAGGGACATCAACACCAGCAGTCAACAATCATAAGAATCATAGTAGTGCAGTTGACTGTCTTATCGACCGACATATTCGTGATGACTAGATACATGTAAGAGGTACTTCCCATATGTAAGAAGTTCCATCACAGCATCACATAACAAAGCAGTATACACAACAATAAATGAAAATGTATAATCAAAAGGAAGACAAACATTGATCACCTGAAACGAAGAGAGACATTACAAGAGAGATTGCACTTCCAATATATATCCAACTCGCATAATTACTAGTCTCCAACAAACACTTACCAATCAAGTGATGCAATAATGGAGGGACATACTGTATAGGGCCAGCAGTCTCGTACAGCATCACAGAACAAAGTAGTATATACAACAATAAATGACAACAAATAATCAAAAGGAAGATAAACTTCCACAGTGATCACCTGATACGAAGAGAGACATTACATGAGAGATTGCACTTCCAAAATGTATCCAACTCGCATAATTAGTAGTCTCAATGTACTTACCAATGGAGCAACAAATGGAAATGTTATACAACAAAATCCACATAATGGCATTCCTCCATAACATATCACCTGAAATATTAAATATCATACCATAGATCAATGTCCTGAACCTAAGTAATAAGAAATCATATATAACATTTCCAACAAAAATGATTCTCATATGGGCATGAAATGTTACTTATCAACCTACATGATACGGGCAATCTCTGTTATCATTGCCACACTTTTGCTGCCCTCCTCTATCCTCTTCTCTTGTCTCTTTCTATGCCTATTTTCTGCGCCCCATAGCCGTAGGCGAAAACGACCAAATATTTGTAGAAGCTTCCGTAAAATGCTGTGGCAAGGAGAAGCAACTGACTTTATCTTTCCTGCGATGGCCATGAATTCATTTGTCAGGGTGATGGTGTTGACTTGAGCAATGGCCCCAGTTGCTGTCAGCTGGCGACAGAATCCCTCGCACTCAAAGAGCAGGTCGAAGCACGACTCTGACTCAAATGTCAATAGCCCTTCTGTGAATGACCGCAGTTTTATGAGTTGATGATAAGGGTAACTTACATCGCAGTCAGGTGCTTGCAGCAATGGCTGCACACATGAGTCACAGACCTTAGCATTCTGCTTTACCACTGACATGAGGTAGCCACTGACGTAGTACAGAACATTGACCTCAGCCTCCGAAAGAGTCAATGGCCCCATCAACCAATCTTCCGGAAGGTCTAAGGAAATCCCATTTCCAACCCCCGACTTCCTCTTCCTATGTAAGCCTCCTACATCCGTCAGTGTTTTACTCTCATCACAATCATAGCTACGGCTACTGCCGTGCTTCAAGTACTGGCTGACAGTGGCCAGCTTAATTTCAGGCTTCACTTGAGCAGCAGAGGGTAAAGTATACAGCCTTCGCAGGTCTGAGAAGAAGTTCTCAATGCAGTCCTGTGAGAAACGAGACGTGAGGAGGAATGTCACAGATTTGTCGTGCAAGTATAAATGCTGCAGGCTGAGTACTGTCTTTGTTGCCAAAATGAGACCACTTTGGCAAGGCTTCCACGTCCCCTTCCTTCCAAATGTAATTCCCTCAAAGATAAGGGCTAATACCGGACTCCTCGAAGTCATCAGCTTGAACCATGTGTCGATCAGACCAAAGAATCAAGCTGTAGTCTTCATGCCTTGATCCTGACCACCATATTCTGCTAGGTAATTCAGGCCCGCACTAACACTGTGGCTCAGCAGTTTTCTTGCTTTCCCTACTTTCATTTTATCGAAGTGGACAATGTGAATATCACCCTCACGAAGCTTATGGGCAAGCTTAAGCTGGCAACTGCTCTGATCCTTAGAGAGAGCGTCTATATGCTCAGCACGAACTTGCCCTTTAGGGAGACCCATGCTTTCCATAGTTAGGAAGCCAATGCTCAGTAAGGCGGAACGGATGTTCTTATATACATGTGGGACATCAGGCATGAAGAACGGCCGCCTTGAAGCATCGCAAGTATGTGAGCGGCTGTTCACAGTCTGCAAGTATTTGCCAACCACTACTCCAAATGACTTCCAAATAGCCTGGTTAGAGGGCCCCATGTCACAGGTTATTGTGGAAACCCTAAGCCCCATAGCCTCTGCTTCCCTTACGAGAGTGGCAACAAGTGGGGTTAAAGTGGCCCCATCCACTTTATCCATTAAATATCTTGGAATTAGACTAACACATGATCTTTCCTGGGATAAACACATACGTGAAATAATGGGTCAAGCGAATCGTAAACTGGGATTCGTCAACAGATTACTGGGTAAATGTGACGATCATGTACGAGAAATCAGCTACTTTTCCCTTGTAAGACCTCGTTTGGAATATGCTGCCAGTGTATGGGATCCCTACGAAATCGGTATAAATAACGAAATTGAACGTGTGCAGCGAAGATCGGCAAGATTTGGACAGGGACAGTATGATAACCTTATTAGCGTAACCAGTCTATTAAATGAATTAAATTGGGAATCATTGTCAGATCACCGGTGGAAATTAAGACTTCATCTCCTAAACGAATTCCAAGACCATATTTTCAGTGATGATATTAAAAATATTTTGCGGACCCCAACTTACTAATCGAGACTGGACCATAATCATAAAATTAGAGAAATAGATTGCCGAACTGACAGATTCAAAATGTCCTTTTTTCCTCGTACTATTAGGGATATGAATATCGGTAAACATATCCAGTACGAGTCTAGAAATGGCTAACATTGGTTGCTGCATGTTGGTATAAGGACTTATAGCTAACCCAACTAACGGCATGTTTTTGCATGTATGTTTTGCTATTTTTATTTTTTTTAAATAGCGTAGTTTTGAACAGTACTATAAATGTACCTACTAATCCTTTTTTTATGCATGATATGTAGTGCACGTTTGGTGAGAGTTCACCCCCTGCCACACGCCTTTATGGTGGCTTTCAGGGTATTATGTGGATGTAGATGTAGATCACCTGTGAAGTGTTGCCCCACAGCTTGTTTCCACCTGTTTGTTACACCAACAAGCATATAAATGAGCACCTTGGTTACTTAACCACAGTCACCAGGAAGAGTGGCATTGCCATTTAGTGACTGGGTGATCATTTCAAAGTCCAATCCAGGAGAAATGGACATCTCATCAAACACCAAGGTCCACTCTCTCTCCAGGAAAGCCATGGAATGCACTCTTAATGCCATTTATGGACGTCAGTCAAAACACCTGGCTGAAAGCTCAGATGCTCAACCCTTCTCCTCAATGTCCTCAGAAAAGGCAAAGTGAGGTACTTTAACTTTTCGTCATAACCTTTGCAGCCACAAGAAAATCGGAGTTGGAAAGCCTTTGTTAGGGCCTGATACTCCCACTTCCTTATTGTCTTTTTAACTGGGTGCAGGGCTACAATCTGGCCACTGAAGGAACCATTTTTAGCCAGAGTTAAAACAGAAAACCTTTTATTAAGCCGCCTATAAGGGTCTCGGCAGGACTTCAGCTTCCTCGTCAACATCCGCAAATATTTTCGCTGGGATGTCACCAGCACCCTAAGGCAGGACACCTCTAATGCCAATGCCTAACATACTTCGGTGCAAGTTACCGGAGAGTTAACCCCCTGGGGAGAAACCTCAAAGCCAACACCATCCAAAATGAGGGTTTCCCCACCTTCAGTAGCTGATTTCATGTTATCTTGAAGATTTGTCAAAGGTAAATCACCTGTGTCTCCATCCACAGGTAATTTTTCATCAACCACTACCGTGTAAGAACTTTCTGCCCCCAAGTCCTTAGCATAGCAGTGGTCATGGATTACTCCATAACCAACCGCTATACTTTGTTCGGGCTGACAGAAGGACTGTGGCACCTCTTCTTGGGAGCTGGACGACAAACAGGGCCTTACTGGTGGGGAAAAATGTTGGCACAGCAGAAAGCTTAAGCTTTCTTGTACCGTACACACGCATCTTCTCCCATTGGTTTGCCGTGAAGTGATCCTGAAAACAAGCAAATGCAGATATGAAAAAAATCACATGAAAGGTATATTTTTTTTAAAGTGAGGAAAAGGCAGCGATAGTAGTTATAAATTTATGGCTACATTGCGTGTAAGCCACCTCAAGGGTGTTGCAGGGGGTGAAAATCACCAAATACACTACTTGCATTCAACAGTGTTCAACTACCTACTTACTACAACAATTCAACAATGAAAAGCTACTATTATGTTAGATATTATGGTCAAGTGCAACTAGGTGGTTGGTAAAAACATATTAATGAATTGATTACTCTGTACCAAATATTTTCATAAATATATTTATCGGTATTACCCTATTATGCAAGTGTTAGTAATGCTTAACAATGGATCATCCACCACAGAATACCCTACCAATGTTTTAACTACCTAACCCATTGGTATTCTGCCTATTGTACTCTTTAATATTATTAGCTTAAATATCGCATGTTAAGAAATCAGCAATGCTGCTGAGAACATACTATATCTATTTGATTCTCAGAACAGTGCGTTTCTCTCATGTCTCCCACTGAGTGCAAATGCAAAATTACCTCAGTTTAACTGTAAATACAGAGAAACACCCAAATAATCAAGGAAATAGCTTTGTTACAGTCATAGCAGAGGTTCAATATGTGAAGGTTGTAAGTGAAAACCATTTCACTTGCAATCTTACGATACATTCCCATGGTCAGAGGAATGGACCACATAAGTATGAATTCTGAATTTCTCCATGCAACAGCAATAGGCAAGACGGCATTTGTAGCACCAACATATATCACCTGCCGATCTTGAAAGTGGGTTCTTTGAGATTAAATTAAAAATTCCTATGCATGGACAATGAAGTAACACACTACATAACACTTAAAACAGATGAGTATCAACGTTAAAAATAGTTTCCCTTGGTTTGCTACAGAAGAGACTGGAATATTCAGTTACACAATACTGAAGAGCAAATGCCAAGTTATGTAAAAAAGGGAAAACTTGAAGAGCTAGAAGTGACCACTGATCAATGCCACAAGCAACAAATGCACAATAATAACTGGAATCGCTAATTCCAAGCCACCAAGAGACAAAAAATATGTGCGGAAAATTTTACTAAGTAGTAGCCCTTGTCCTTTCCAGACATTGATTTTACATGATACATGAAACCCTCTTCAGGAACACTTGAAAACTATTTATACCTTTTAAACTATAGATACGTACTAAATGAATGCACACAGAGATACATAATTGCTATTGCACTTACTTTGCAGAGATAGAAGTGTACGAGGCTCGCCAGTTTTCCCGGTTCACCTTAGCTTCCCACGCCTTCCTCCTGGCAGGGTCTTTAGGGAAAGCCTTCAGTATTTTCCCATCTGCAGACTTGTTGCTGCACCCATACGCGGAACAGTTCAGCATAATGCTAAGTCCCGCTTTAAAGAAGAAGGAGTTTTAATTTTGTAAGTCATTAAAGGTCCACAACAGATGTACGTAATTCATAGTAAATAAATACGTTATTATCCACGAGGACTTCACGTAGATTCATCAAAATAAATAAAAACAGCGTATAATATCTCACTCCTTTGAAATCCTTGAATAGTGTGAGTATCAATCATCATTTAGCGTTCTTGAAAGTGAAATCAAGTGACAATCCCAAACTTCTAAAACAAGAAGAAAACGATTAAATACGATGGCCACTTTCAGTTAGAATGAGGGATGCATAACACGATGTACAAATAGTGTACTGCCGAATTTAAACTTATGAAGAGGAACGAAGATAATAATGAAATGCAGTTAATGCTATTTATACATCTACTACTACATCTGCAAGCCGCCACAAATGTGTGTGGCAGGGGATGAATTCTCACCAAACATATACTACATATCATGCATTTAAAAGGATTTTATTAATATATTAGTTTAACACTTTCCGGTCTGACCGAATGTGAAGTGCTGAACTCTCCTGGACTGCCATTTTTCAATGGTTTTCTTAAGTCATTTGTTATAAACTATTTACCTTCAATGTTGTTTTTTTTTAATGTGTATTATAGTTTCTACTTTTTTCTTTCAAATGAAACAGTTTTCAAGTCATTGTTTTTAATAGTTTTTTTTAAATTTATTTTTAAACATTTGATTGTTTTGCGTCTCAGAAAAAATTCCTACCTACTCGTTACGTGTTTTGTAAAGCAATTTCGCCATGAAAACGGTTACTTTCAATAACAATAATGAGAATTGGATTATAGATTTATTTTCATCACAATTTTCCATTATTTATAATGGTTTACAATTTACCAAAACATCAAATTTTTCATATATACATACTTTACAACTATGACAATGCAACCCGCACTGCACAAAGTGATAATTTTCTTCGATAAGCGTTGAAATGAATACAAATTCGGTTCCGTTTCAACAAGTCACCAAAATACACCTCCTTTATGTAACTGTATCCATTATAATTCAGGTATTGATTGTTTTAGATAATTGCCTTTTGTGTGATACTGTGGAAGACAATCCGGCACACTCAGTCCTACATCGCACTTCTCGCAAAACCAACGTGTTTCTTTCAGTGTCTCCTTGCCGGTCGTAGCTTTCCATCTCTCTGAGCAGAATTTGCACACTGGCGGGGTTGGTTTTGTTCACTTCTGAGACATTTTTTTAGGAAAATGTCGCCCTGATAAGTGATTCCCTTGAGAAGTGAATGAAGAGGATGAAGATTCAATTCCTATCTCTCATTTCTCGGCAAACTTCTTCGCTAACTTGGCAATGCAGCCAATGGCAATCCAGCGTGGTGGATTTAGGTGGTTTCAGTGGACTCATTTTGCAAATTATAAATGAATCTACGACCGTAATCATAAATCCATGAAAAAATATCTTTTTCCACCATTTTGTTTATTTTCTATGAAAAGTATAGTAACTCATTTACTGATGCTAGATCAACTCTGGTCTCTCTCTGGTTTCAGCCAACAATTACATTTCTGTCTTCATCTTAGAAGGTCAGTGGAAGATAATGAGTACCGGTTTGCTTCGTTTGCATTGCCTTGATGGTGTCCGTGGTGAAGAGTAATAAGAAGTCCCATTTATTTTTGGTGTTGTCAATTTCAGCCAAAACTTCTTGCTTTTTTCACACGTTGGTAGAAATAGTTGCACGCCACTCTCTGACCAGGAAGAGTTGATTTCGATTGGCGGTACATGTTGCGTAGTATCTAAAAAGGTAATATAGATCTTCATTCAATAAAAACATCAAGTCTAACTGTGCACAAGTTCAGGTACTGAAAGGTAAAACTCAGAAAATATATTTCCGTTTGTAAGTGTAATTTTCTCTCACCTGAATCCCTGCTGCCTCCAAAAACCGCATCCTCAGCTGGAACAATATTTGCATCGTCCGAAGAAAAAGTATATGCATTTATGAACAATCAAGGCATTTGGATTCCATTTCTTTTTTTATTCCGGCAGGATAATAAAATGTAATGAATATTCTTAATCCTTCCTATTCCATGTCGTCATTGGATTCATCAAAATTACTTCCTGAATCTTCAGCTAAAATGTCCTTATTTTCCGATTCGTAAATCTGAGTTCCCGCCATATTACCCAAGAATTAGATAAAACATTTTGCGATAGGAATGGAAAAAATTAGAGAAACAAACTCTACGTAAAGAAATAACAGCTAGAAAATCTCCGATCGTATGGTTGGTGGAAGGTCGAGTGAGTTGCATACATAGTGCCAGTACTAAAAATTGGACAAAATGTAGTAGGAAGGATCGAAATACTGAAGTTGGTGTACGACAAAAATAAACATATTACATCGATAGTCGGTCCATAGAGAATAATAATATGTGACGCACAAAAGCAATGGAAGAAAGCAACACGAGTAATGAACGCGTGAAAAAGAGACGTCTCGCAGCACGTAAGGGATCCGGTAATATACGGGAGGGAGCAATAGAAAACGACTGCTGAGAAAAGTCAGACATAGTTGTCATAGTGAGATTCGGAAACTCTAAAGTTACTATCTGATACAAAGAACGTATTAGTCGAGAATGAAAGATAATCCCATGCGAAAACATTGTACACGACAGAAAAAAATGATGAACGTAGCAGATACGGGAATAGTCGGCATGGAAAAGTGACTGGGCCCGTATCACGTACGGGCATAGACTCGAAAGTGTTAAACTGCACTGTTTACAAGGAGAAAAATAGCTAACTAAGCATGCAAAAACGTGCTCTTAGTTGGGTCAACTTAATGTCCTTGCACCAAAATGCAACTACCTATACTATGGATTGATTTACTCGTATTGGACATGTCTAACGCTTTTCATGTTCCTAATTGTACGAGGAAAAATGGACAATTGAATTTTCATTAATTTTAAACTACCGATATGGCATTTATTTAAATAGTCGATCATAATCATGTCTATGGTCTACGGAGTCTGCAGCGCCAATAGCCGCCAGCCTTACAACCTCGTGGTTCGCGCAAGCGAAAATAAAGATCCGCGGAACATGGTGCTTCGGACCTGATCGAACAGTACAAGGAAATACAATTAAAGTATCTAGCAAAAGTACTGGCTAAAAAAGCCACGCGTGGGACGACTCAAAGAAAAGTGGTTGGAGCAGAAAAAGGAAAGCATCGCTCTTATTACATCTCGACGACTCGTAAGACCTTGCGAGATTTGAGCTGCTTTTGGAGATCAGCATCAACGGCGGACTCGGCGGCCACAGCATCCACGGACGTAAAGAGAGGAGCAGCGAGCGAGAGCCACCCGGAGAGGACCATATGCATCCCGAAAGGTAAGCTCGTTGCTTATATGGGTTACCAATTTTTCCTCTTCCTCTCCCCTCCTGAAAATGGTGGAGATAAAATCGCAGCTTTATAGACGTGGAGTAATAAAAAACATATACCATCTTTGAGAAAATTCAATATCGAATGTAGAGAAGGACCGACATCGGATATTATCCAGATAAAGAGGAGGCTGGAAACATTAAAGAAGGAATTTTTGGCCTATGATACCATTCAACGTGAATTAGAGGAAATAGAGGAAGAAAACCGGGAGGAACGGACGGATGAAAGAATGAAGATAATAGAGCAGTACGATGACGTCATTTCTGACGCTTAAATTCTAATATTTTCAGTAAACTCGCGCGTTGGATCAAATGAGCCTTCTGCCACCGAGTCAGCAATCCTTCAGTTACAACAGTTCCATGGATATCTAATTCCTTTCTATGCGAAGCAATTTGCCGCGAAACCATTCCCATGCCCGCGGATCGAGAGGAGTGGAGTGAGAAGAGCAAGCAATGGTCGGGAACGCGGAGAAATAATAAAGGCACGAGCAACAGAACTATGATGACCAAATTTGGCCGAAAAAGCTCAGTTTGTAACAAGGATCGTTCTCTGTTTGCGTGTAAAAAATTTCTAAACCACTCGTTCGCGAAACGGATCCAAAGAGCTAAGGACTCCGCCTTGTGCCTGATATACCTGAATTCACATGGCACTAGTCCCTGCAGATTCAAGACATGCCGTATTTGTGATCGTCCACAACATTCTCTCCTGCATGAGCACATCGCAAGTGATAACTAAAGGACTTGAGGCATGTACAGAAATACAAGGAGGCACCTCATTATCAACTAAAACTGCGTCTAAGCAGATAATTACGAGTGCTTTCATAAAGGTAGTGAATAAACATCATGCAATTGAATGCCGAGCACTGCCTGACACGTGTTCTACTGTCCATTTAATGAATGAAGGGCTGGCAGACCCAGAATCCCACATTCCACAGGATGTATCCAGCGAAGACGCTTATAGTGAAATGAAATTTCAAAATGACAGTGCAGCCGCTTAAAAACGAGCCATACTCTTGGAGAAAGCGAAGATTTTTGACCCTCTTGGAGGATTGGGATCGATTATTCTTCATGCTAAAATAATTATGCAGGAGATATGGAAACTCAACCTTCGCTGGGAGGAATCAGAAACAAGCGTAATTTGCACGTTGTGGACAGAATTTTGCCGGCAAATTCATCAAATCAAGCAACTTTCTTTCGCTCGCAGAGCGCTTCTTCCGCAAGCAGTCTCAATTCAGCTGCACGGGTTTTGTGATGCAAGTAACAAGGGTTGTGGTGCTTGCATTTATTATAGATTGGTGGACGGTGAAGGAAGAACATTGTGCCAATTACTGTGCGCGAAGTCGCGAGTGGCCCCCCGAAAAACTATGACGCTGCCTCGGCTAGAGTAGTGTGCTGCACAATTGCTATTTACATCACATCAGCAGCCGTTTTTAAGGCAGAGAAGTTAATTTTTGGTCGGATTCTTCCGTAACGCTACAGTGGATAAATTCATCGCCACATAGTTTAAAGACATTTGTGGCCAACCGAGTCTCCGAAATACAAACGGTGGCTCTCGGGTCGGAATGGAGACATGTACGGCCGCAAGATAATCCCACCAACGGACTCTCAAGAGGCCAACTGCCCTTGGAATGCACAATAGCAGAAATTTGCCCTTGGAATGTCTACATAACGCCCTATGGATCAAAGGACCGCCGTTGTTGATGAGCGGAGAAACCTCCTGGCCCTAGTCAACAATCCCAGGTCTATTTATTGATTTACAGGAAGTTCGATAGAACACATGCTTTACGTCCAAGACCGCAAGAAAAGATGATGAGCATCCAAATATCGGCCTAGAAAATGAACTACAGCCTAATTTCGAAATTTTTGAAAAATTCTCCTCTTATGCTACCTTGAAGATATTCGTAGCTATTGCCATGTATCACAAGCCAGGGCTTTGTTACGCCGGAAATCTGCATCCAAAGGATCTGATAGACGCAGAAAAAATAATTATTCGATATCTGCAATCTGTATGGTTCATAGGAGAAATTAACGACCTCCGAAAAAACGGAGAATTGAAGAAGAACAGCAAGGTTCCCCCTCTCTCACACTTTTTTGACGAAGACGGAATATTAAGAGTGGGCGGGCAGTTGAAACTCTGCGAACTGTCCTACTGTCAAAGGTATCCTATGCTTTTGCCACGATCAACCTATGCAGCTGAAATCATTATTCGGGATTTTCACCAAGATACCATCATTCCCGGATTAAAACCACATTATGCATGCTCCGGCAAAAGTTTTGGCTATTGGACGGGCGAAATCAAGTGCGTAAGGTTAAAGGAGCTGAATGAAGTGCTTTCGAACACATCCAACGACCGTGGAATACACAATGGGAGAGCTGCCACAGGTACGATTAACTCAGGCAAGAGCTTTCCTTAACGTGAGCGTGGATTATTGTGGCCCATTTTATATAAAAGGAGAAAAAACACCGGAATACCAAGCAGTTCAAGGTTTATATTTCGATCATTGTCTTTATAGCCATCAAGGCATTGCACCTAGAGCTTGTCAGCGATTTGACGAGCGAAGGTTTTCTAGCAGCGTTAAGGCGCTTCATGGCGGGACGCGGGAAACCACCAAACATATACAGACAATGCGTCAAATCTAGTCAGTGCCTCCAACGAGCTGAAGAAAATCTATTCCAAACTACGGTCTGATGTCATTTGTGACAAAACCCTCAAGTTCTTAGCCGACCAGGAAATCATATGGCATTTTACGCCGCCTTTATCCCCACATTTCGGAGGTTTGTGGGAATCCACAGTCAAGCTATTCAAACATCACGTCAAACGGGTAGTCACCACCTTACTCTTTACCTTTGAAGAGCTCGACATCTTCATAATAGAAGTAGAAGCGATTCTTAACTCCCGTCCTCTCACTCCCATGTCCTCCGATCACAATGACCCTTCCGCGCTCACTCCCAGTCACATTTTAATTGGCGATTCTTTAACGAGCTTACCAGAGATTTGCGTCCGCGATGTACATTCCAACAGGTTATCAAGATGGCAGCACATTCAAAAGGTGCGTCAGCACTTTTGGACGAGGTGGTACAAAGAGTATCTCAATGAGCTGAACATTCGACACTAGTGGACGTCCGGAAAACACTGTCACCGAAGGGTCAGTGGTTTTGTTGAGAGATGATGTGTGTGGCGCGAGCGTAGGTTCGCGCCCGAGGAGTCGGGGCGTGAAGCGGTCACGGGGCTCTCAGCGGGCCGAGTTGACGGAGGGGGAGGGGGGAGTGTTTGGAGGGGAAGCACCCCTCTCGTGGCAGCGGTGGAGGAGTAGGAGGGGCCTGGTGGTGGTGTGGGGTCGAGGACGTCCGACGAAGCGCCCTGACTGCGAGTATCAGCCGATGCGTTCAAGGTCACCAGCTGGGCCAGAGGTTCCGGGGAGGAGGGGTTGTCGGAGCAGCGAATGGGGCTCGAGACGAAGTCACTCGCGGTGACACTCGTCTCACACTCACTAATTAACGCACTTGTAATTTTACTATGGGTATAAACTGGGAGCACTGGAGTACATACTGTGGAGACCAATATGCCTTGTTCCCGTCGCAGGAGAGTGCTGGGCGTTGATGTCTCTTCGGTACGGTCTAGAGAGTTGAGGCTTCCAATGTTTCGAATCGGTGATCCGTAGCTTATCTTTGGTGAAGTTGGTGAAGTAGGTGTGGATGAAGCCATTATGGTTGCTACGGGTGCAGCAGCAATTATGGTAGATTGGTTAGAAGTCACGCTTTCTCCTGAATCGCCTTCCGCCGACTCCGAGTCCGACCGGGCATTCGCCCGGCCGGCGGCCTCTTCCCCGCGGAACGACAATCCGAGTTGACGGTTAGCACAAATTAAGTTGTTTAAACAAAACTACGATGGTCACAGATATGGCTGTTTTACAAAACGATGCAAAAAGCACTCACGCACACGTGGATTCAGAAACCCAAGCGATGCGCGGAATTTATCACACGAAAAAACTCTGAAAATTCGGGAGCTAGGCAGAGAGCGTCCGAACGTCACGGAGTCAAGTGTGTGTGTGTGTGTGTTTATTATTATTATTATTATTATTTTATTTTTTCGGTAAAAATCTACAAATTAACTGAAAGCACTACATTGGATCCACAATAGTGATAGATGGTGTTTTTTTCTCTGTCCGGAGCGGTTGGCCAGGGATAGTTCGCTCCCAGGGGATTGAGACCGCCTGCTCGCGATCTTCTCTCCCTGCCTTGAAACCAAGGGGTCGACAATCATGCGATATATCGTATAGATTACTTTAATCGATTGTGGATGGGAAAACTTTTCCTCCACTAGGCCCGCGAGAGGCGCTGCGGAGGCCGATTTCTGAGATTCTGGCTCCTGATTGGCCGATTGGTTGAGATCAGCCATGTTAAGGAGTCTGTAAAATTGCTGTTGTGTTGAGTTCACCGATATGCTAAATTAAAGCATAATTGAGTGTTTACCGAGATAATTTTCTGTATTTGAGTGTGTTTTAAAGTGGAATCAACATGGCTACCTCATAAACTTGTGCCACTCTAGTGAAAGAGTGCAAGTGATGTTCGTATTATTTGCTTCGGTTATCGAAGGTGACAGCGTTTGTTTACTTTAAAGTTGGCCGATAACTACAATGTCGTAGATGTTTCGTAAAGTATATACAAAGGCTTTATGCATTATTACCGGAAACATCTTCTTTCACGGAACAATGTCCCAGATATGTTGGAAGGTAAGTGTATTAATGTAATTTTATGATCTCGGCCGTGCATCATATCGTTGAAGTGTTATTGTTTTGAAATGAATGGTTGGTATAAGTTCACAATATGCTCACACGATTTTCCTTTGTATTTCACGGATTCTCTCGACGTTCTACCCAAGGGAACTTTTGATCTCTGTGCAGTGACAATCGACGATGGGAATGATTATTCTGAGGTGACTGCACTGCCAAGCACAATATCTTACGTATGTAATTTAGTGAAATTTCACATGTGGCATTAAAAAACTAATCTGTGAATATTGTGTCGTCGACAGGATAAGTGGTATTTCTTACTCATTTCTTTTGATAATAATCATTAGCATGTAGCAGAAAATAGGAGTCGTTACCTTAACAAATTACACAGAAAACTAGTTCTGAGGAAACGTTCTCATATCGCATCATAACAAAGTACATGATGATGATTATTCATTGAAAAATGGGTCGTGTGTGAGTGTGGATAAATTTGTGATGTGTAAATGTTAAAATAATTTGTTAGTCATTGTCATACCGTGATAAGGCAGTGGCATAATTTCGTGATAACTAACACTATGTGGTGTTGCGGCTTAATGTTTTCGTAGAATTAATTCCATGCTTTTGAGAGGTATACACCGGTTTTTCGCGATTTTTGGCACATTTTAGCTACTTATTTGTTTTGAATAATTATCTATTTTTGCTTAATTCGTATTTTTGCTAATTAATAACATCGAGCTTGGTGTGGAATTGATCGATTCATAGTCAAGTTATATACCTAATTAGAGAGTTCTTAGTGCATGGTTTTCTCATTTTTGTTTACATGTTTTTAAGTGAATTCATCCTCTGTCTCAATTATTCTTTGCTGGTACAAGTTTATCCCATTGCCATGAAAAATCATGGCCGATTTTTACTTTCTTCTGACAAAAGTAATTATTTATGCCTCTAGAAAATATGCATTTGGTGTTCTCATGTGGCCCAATAAAATGATCATATGATGCATAAGAGAGACAACCGAAGTGGAGATTAGAATCTATTTTAGGATTATATTATGAACTTGTGGAATTTTTTGTGTATTTAGCTTATAAGTGATATAATTTGTGGTGTGTGCGGCGTAGTGATATATTAGGGAACTCTATTAAACAGAACCCTCAGTTGTTAATATATGTGGATGGAATGACAGTACCAGGTTGCTGGTTCACATTCTGTTTTTTTTTTTCACATGATGGATTTTCAATCACATCCCTGTGGAACAGATGTTGTGTGGACTTCTGTTTGTCTATTTTGTATGTTTATACCTAGCTGGATTGGGTAGCCGTCTCAAGGCAATTTTTATAACTCTCACAAATGTAGCCCATAAGGATCATCATAATAGGTTATCCCTCTGACCACGCCTAGGTGGTTGTCCTCAGGAAGGAAGGATCAGGTAGTGTGAGGGCATGTAATAGAAGGAAGATAGAACATATCCATGTTATATTTATTTTCTTTATACATTTCAAGAAGGCTTTTGCCAACTTTTGAATGGCTTAAATCAGCTGAAACTAAATAGAATGCAGTGGATTTGTTATGGTTTTTTGTTTACTGTTTCATCCTTTGATGTATTTTCAGGTCGACCTGAATCATTCCAGGCATAGATACTACAGTCTTGGTACTACAGCAGGTTTAGGAAGTTCATGTATAATTATTTACAAGTTTCTCTCCTCCATGCATCAGAGGATTATGCATCAATATTACATACTTTTTGCCAAATGCTAGTCATCCAAATTTAATTTGAGTTGTGTGTGAAATATGCCATGTTATGTAATTAGTGATTTCTGTTAAACCATACGAATTCTATATCCTATCATTGTCTGTTGTTTGACCAAATAAGAATGTTTATTTGCACCAATCTACTTTTACTAAATGTCGGTATTCTACTTTGAATGATTTGTTTTGTATTGTGATTTTGTTTTGAAGTTAATAAATATTTTTTCGTCAAATGCTGGCTTTTATCATTACAGTATTCCTGGTTATCACCTTCCAGCTGACCTCGACTAGTTCCTTCGGTCCTATCAAAAGTTAGCCCATTTCTTTACACTATGGGGATTCATCAGTAATATCTTAAAGGGAATAAAAATCGTTGTTTTCCGTAAAATTCTATTCAAATCAGCAAAATAGTTTGGAAATTGTAATGTTAAATGAGAGCAAATCGAAATAGTGACTTAATTACGATTCAAACCTAGCGGCGACCGTTTCGCGATTTTCTCGCTTCTCACGATTCTCTCGCGGTTCTCGGGACCCGTATCCTCCTGACACGAAGCCACCAGGTGGCGCTAGTGTCCAGAAACCTATACGCATTGGCCTTATGGCAGTGTCATCCCCTTGTTGAAACTATCCGATGCCGCACCGACTGGATTTCCTTAGGGTGATGGTTGGGACTTGCAGACTGAGTCCACGCACCGTCTCCGGCATGGCTTTGTGGATAGGTTTTTTTCTAAAAACAATATAGAAAGACCGGATGAGCAAAGTGGGGGATAAAGCGGGCAGAGAAAATGAAAGGGTAGTGAATAGGAGAGGTAAGAAGATAGGTAGGTAAATAAATAAATAAATAGGTAGTCACAGCCAAGGATGCGGAATGCCGAAAAGTACAAGAGTCGCGTCGGGGCTAGACGGGCTGGTAGTATGTGAGGGGTCATTTAAAAATTAAAGCCAGTTTTCCGTCCTGACTATTGCAGATAACATTTATATAGCACCAGAATGTATTGAATTTTTCGATGGTATTATGTATGACGTGGTATTTCCTCGAATTCATTACAATGGATTGTAGTTTCTTTTGAAGTTTATTGGTATAATCAACGTCTTTCTTTTTTCCTTTGAAGAAAAGTGTTAGCTCTTCATAAATTGCACTTTTAGTGGTGGTAAGGAGAAAGTTTGATAATCGGAGACCAATGTCGTCCGGACGGTTGAGGGGTAAGCTGCTGTATAACTGATACAGATATAGTTGGTCTTTCCCTAGTAACACCTTTATAGCTTTTATAATTGTCTGCCATACACTTTTTACTCTTTTACATGCTATTTCAAGATGCCAAGCGTTTCCTTCTGCATGGTCGCACCAGGGGCAATTCTTATTTGGACGAGAGCCGGTGGCGTATAAGAACCGGGAATCAGCCCATCTGTCGTGGGCTAGACGCCATGGGTTATCGACATCTCTTCCAGTACTTGGCGAGACGCGGATGGCCGACCAGTACACCTTCTCGTGATAGAGCCCTTTAAGTGGCCAACCGTTGCCATTTAAAAGGAAGTTTGTTTCCATGTACATTAGTCTTTTAGCTATAGGAAGCTGTGGGCGTTTCTTTTTTATGCTCAGGAAGCAGAGGGCGGTAGCTGTTTGTGGAGTGGATGATAGAGAGCTAGCAGGTGGAGCGGATTGCAGTTCGAAGATTGAAGCGGCTTTGATCAGGCTATTGTAGTAGCTGTCGAGGAGGGGGCACCTCTTGAATTCTTGTATATCTATGAACAGTTCGAAGGTTTGACTCTTGTTTCTATAGTTTTTTAAACTTTCCTGTGCCACTATTCGCCAAGGGGAGTCAGAGGGTCCTTGTAGTAGTCGCTGTAAGAAGAGCATTCTGAATGTCATTCCGTCATCCACCAAGACAATCCAAACGTTCTGTCTCTGACGGAACGTTTGGATTGTCTTGGTGGATGACGGAAAAATGTGTTTTAAGGAAACTTCTCAGATCTGCTATGTTTGTTAATTCCTTGCCGTCTACCCTAAGCTTGTTCAAAATTTTGGGTCGGCACTTTAACGCCCATCTCCCCAGATGATTATTGGCACTGCCATCAGAATCGGTTAACGTATTCCATCCTAGTGTTGCCATTATTTTTTCCGCATGAAAGATTGATTTTTGGGTGTACGCGGGCGTTTTATTAATTTCCCTCAGCCACTGTTTATATCTTATTGAAAAATCCTTGACATCCCTTTTTAAGGCTTCCCATTTAGCAGTGGCATTGTCGTTTTCCGAAGCTATATTAACTATTAGAGATTTCATTGATGTTACGTATGTTTCATCTTCTAGCAGTGAGTTGTCAAGCCGCCAGTATGGAGAGGTCGGAACATTCCCCTGCACTTTAACCTGCATCGTAATGCTTTTGTGATCAGAAAAGCTATCATGGAGAGTCACGTAGTTGACGGCGGAGGCTTGATCGGCTGATATGTAGAACCGGTCCAGACGAGCTGATGATCGAGGTGTGGAAAAGGTATATCCGCATTTGTTACGGTATAGGAGGCGCCATGTATCCACGAGAGCGCTTCCGTTCACTACATTTCCTAGCGCGCGCGCGTAGTGTGGGTGCCTCTCCACCTGACCTGATCTGTCATCTTCGGGGTGCAGAGTGGTGTTGAAATCACCGCCCAGGATAATGGTAGGAGAAATGGCGGGTGGCAGGCTCTCCAAGTAGTCGTGTAGTGAGTCTATCACTTGAAGGGCTACATTGGCGTCTCTTGATCCATAAAAGCATATTATTAATATTATGTTGGCAGTTGGAGTATTATTGAGGCAGAGTTTTATGACATTTGCGTGTCCTTGAAAGATTACATCGTGTTTTATTACGTAATCGGACAAGGCGTTCCTGACCGCGATAGCCGTTCCTGTTTGTGGTGTCAATGGTGGGCAGAGGTATATTTGATAACCTGGGAGACCAACAGCAGGAATGGATGTAGTATTCATCTCCTGGAGGAGGATGATATCTGGTTTCCGGTCAGCAACATACGTCATTAGTCGGGCCCATTTGGGGAGGCTTCGCACGGATTTCACGTTGAGAGAGGTAATTGTCAATTTATCCATTATAAAACTAATTAATTAATTAATCAGGGACAAAAAAACCTTTACTTTTCAAGGTGCGTTATCAAACGGTGCATTCGAGCACGCAGCTTTTCGGAGACATGCGGTTTTATATGCGCGAGTATTTCACACAGACCTTCTATGTCTTGTGTGTACTTTTTTGCTATTGTTACTTGCCTTGGCACGTTTCGATTGTGTGTCTCTTCGAGAAGGGAGATGAGTGAATTTGCCCCGAGTACACAGTTGGAAGCGTTATCACGAACGGTGATTTCGATTGTGGCTTTGTCTAAAACATCAAGATGGTAACCACTTGGTTTTTCACTTCCTCCTTCCTTGGTGGCTTTCTTCTTCTGGGCGGGAGTTGTTGCTGGAGAGTTGTCGTCAGATTGTGGTCTCTTTGGTGGGCGGTAAGATAGTGCTTGGTCGTCGGATGTGTCTTCAAAGAAGAAGGAGTCCGTGTCGAATTGATACATGGCACCAGATGTAGACTCTGTGTCGTCAATCCTCTGCACCGTTGAGGCACTGGCGTTGATTGGAATTTCTGAGCAAGAGCTCTGCAGGGTATCTGAGATAAATCTTGGGGAGGGTGGTGTGGTTGCGGTAATAGAGGGTTGGGTTATATCAGGTGGAGTCTGTGGGGTGACTTGGAGGGGAGGGGGGGGGAGGAGAAGCAGGGGTATTGGGAATCAGGTCTAATGTTTGTGAATCATCCGATGAGTTCTCAGGCATATGCAGTTGATCTTGAAGTTTAATGGGATCGGTATTAAGGGTATTGAATACCTACCCGGAAAACGGCTGCGCAGACTCTTGCGAGATCGAAGATTACGAGCGTAATATGACACATAGAGATGAACTGTTTTCACAGTTCGTTAGAACAAAGACAAATAATGTGGGAGAATGGATCACATGTTTCGAGTATATTTCATTTCAAATGCTATAGGCGCTGAAAAAGGTGAAAATATCTCATTTTCTGCTGTCTTTCTGACGATACACAAATCGTAATTGAAGCATCTCTTCCATTAACCTTAGGGATTCATCCTTCTCCTTTAAAATGACACCAATCCCAACGACGTTAGAAGGGTAATAACTTAGCATTGAATCATTTCCTGGACCATGTTTTCACTATTTTGAGCGCGGAAACTATTCGTCTCTTTGGCGCTGCATGGAGCTTTAGAGGGGCCTCTCCCACTCCCGCTAACGGTCCTCCCCACCTCCTGTCTCTCTCTCTTCCTTCCCCTCTCGCGCTCCCCTCCAGCCCTCCTGGGAAAGCCGGCGCGAGTAGAGATAAGGGTTTTGTTTCACAATGTCGCAGCTGCATTGGTTTGGTTTAGGCCGAAGCGATGTCTCGAAGAGCGAATTGAGTTTTTATTTTGGTGCCTTTCGACATTGAGAGTGAAAGGATCAAGAATCTGAAAAGCTACCAAGGAAAGAATACGAAACATATCTTTCATGGAAAAACGGGAATTTCAAGAAAAACTTGCAAGTGATGTACCTACTACAACAGTACCAATCAATTTTCAATTGACCCATTGGTTTCGAAGTTAGCAGGGGTTTGCGTTGTTTACAACAACTCCATCAATTTTAGTGGTATAAACAATTTGTTTTCTGCAAACTGTTACTAATAGATCTGGCTTCCTTATATCAAAATCGCAAGTTATTGGAACAAAAACTACAGGAATACCAAGCGCTCAAAGTTGGGCAACTTGATTTTACGCGCAAAAAACGGGTACTTTTTTGAGAAAAAATTAAGTACAGGAAATACTATGGAGCCGAAGATTTTTTGAAGTAAATGATCCAACGTAGAAATAAACTCTCTCTCGTATGCTTTTTGTTGCATTGAAATTGATCGCTTCGTTTAGACGATAGAGCTCCTCAAACTCGGGTGTCTAGCTTTTTTTTACAGACAGTAAGTATTTTCATCCATATCATCATCTTCATTGCACTAAATAGAGAGAACTCCACCGATTAACAATATCGCCTGAACCGAGACGAACCCGGGTCCCTCGATTACGCGTAGAATGCTTTACCACTAGAAGCACCAGAGTGGTAATTTTGACCGTTTTTGAAATTCAAATACTGACAGTTTTTTTCACAATGGTTAGAAATTGTTGAAATTTCGTGACTTTTAATGAACTTTAGTCTAACTTTCACATGCCAAAAATGATTAGTTTTGGTCTGTTACTTATTGAAATATTAATTTATCATACCTAAAAGCGCCGGAGCGGTCGTTTTGACGGTATTATAAATTTTCATCTTATAGTTATTTTTTCCTTTCAAATAAGATTTTTCTGGCATGACAGGTTGTAGTCACGTGATTAAATTGAATTTACATGTTTCCTTGCATGATTCCTGAGAATTTTCTTTTTTAATTACTATTCTGCAATCACATCGAAGGAGTTTTTCATAGATTTTCTCACAGTTGTCTCAAGATATACATAAAAACAGGATAGGATACAGGTACACAGTTCTGCTTTATCCCAAGACATGGGAAAGGCGCTCTTTTACACCACCCTTATCGCCCCTTTTTTATCCTTACACGGTCAGTCAAGATCTGACCGCGCTTTGGGTAGGAGCTGTACCCCGATGCTTCTAAGCATGTCCCAAGGACACGGTCTTACTTCGTAACTACTTAAAAATATTTTGGAAGAAAATCCGGAACCATCACCAAAAGCCAATCGCAGGGTATATAAAGATTATGTATCTAACGCATGATGCATATTTATCGATGAACGTACGCTCCGGAACATCAAAATATGCACTGAAGTGGAAGCAGATGGGTGAGAGATATTGGACAACAACTGCTGAAGAAATTGAAGCTATTATTGATCTAAGGCTTGCACGAGGAGCATATGATTGTGATTCACTAGATTATGATATGCTATGATCTAGTGATTAGCCAGCGTTTTTCCCTCAGACGATGCCACGAAACATGTCTGCAGCTCATGCAGTACCTAAGTTTCGATGTTCTCGGGACAAGATCTCAGCGTCTCAATGCAGATAAATTTGAATTGGTGTTCGAAATATGGAGCAATTTTGTGGGAAACTGTATAGCCTGCCATAGTCCTAGTGAATACCTATCCTTGAACGAGCAGCTTTTTCCAACTAAAGGTAGGTGTAGATTCACTCAGTGCACACATGCATACAAATAAACCAGACAAATTTGGAATCAAGTTCTGGGTTAGCAGATGTAAATTCCATCAGGTTAGCAGATGTAAATTCCGAATATTTATGCAATGGGTTTCTATATCTGAAGAAATATAATCCTCCCAACGAAAGTCTCCTTGACAATGTTGTTTTACGCTTATTACGTTCGGACATAGTACCTTAATTCAGGACAAGACGTCACGGCAGATAGTGATTTCATGTAAATGAATTTGACGAAAAACTAAACGAAATTAGCATTGATATTGTTGGAAC
Organism: Platycnemis pennipes; assembly: GCA_933228895.1. Lineage (NCBI taxonomy): Eukaryota > Metazoa > Arthropoda > Insecta > Odonata > Platycnemididae > Platycnemis > Platycnemis pennipes. The sequence continues at coordinate 31,774,324 of OW121846.1, forward strand.
AATGAAAAGAATCAGGCGTGGAGTCCCCGAAGAAGTTCAAACGTCTAAGGCGTCAAGTTGTACGATACCACAGTCATAAAACACAACGACATTACAATGACAGTATACCAAGATGAAAAAAACATATTGGTGCTGAGAACCATACATCCCAGCATTGAAATACTACATGTACAGAAAAAGATAATGAGATTCAGTCAGTTTCTACGACACCACAAAATATGGAGTAGATATACCGGACCAAATGACAAGGAATAACACTAGGTGCGCAGGATCTCGCCGATGGCCTGTCAAATTTTATACAGTATCCTAGGGGGCTGTGTTTGAAACCGTCGGGATTATCTCTAATAGGTAACCAAGGAGTCACGTGGTATACACACGAATGCTTTGCAAATTTGGTGTGTTAAAACCGCTGATTGCAACCTCATTCTTTGTTTACACTTGTGTTATATCTCAACTTGGGGCTCTTTAGTTGGAATAGGTGAGAAAAACTCAAGTGAAAACAATTAATGATGTTGTAAAGAGCGATTCAGACACATTAAATTTTGAAACCATTCGTGTAGGTATCACGTGACTCCTTGGTTACCTATTTGAAATAATTCCGACGGTTTCAAACACAACTCCCCTAGATTTAGCTGCAATTAACGCATGAGTGATATAGGAAGAGATCACCTCACAAAACATCAGCGGCCATAAATTTATTTTGAATTTAACTGAAGAACTGCGTAGCGAGTATATCAAGTCACAGCCGGGACCATCTCATTTCATTTCAGATACAAAAAATTAGAAAAAGACATCAGTGTCAGGTAAAAAATGGAAACGAAACAAAACTATATAAAATGTTCAATATGCCAAAAATATACGTACGGAAAATGCACAGAATCTTACGAAAAGAAAATGAAATGGAAATTGAAAAAATTATAATATGTGTTCCGTGTCGTGAAAATAAAGTTAAGTGCGGTAGAGATGGTATTCCATAGCTATATACATGGTTATATGCTGTTACCTACATTAGAAACAATTCCTGATACTAAATACAGTATATATAATTGCTCAACATAATATTTATCCACTAAACTACCACTAACTATATCGTGTATATCGCAATTGATGATAATTCTTTAATTCCAAAGTTTGTGTAAAAGCGAAAATAAATAAATTGCTTATAAATCTTATTAATTACTTTTAAAATGTAAATATTATTTGATAATATGACGATATCACCTAAAAATTGAATAAATGCATAAATTTATTCATATACACCGCGAAATCAAGACATAACACCTACCGATTAATATTACCGCCGCCGGCGCTTTTAGATATGGGGAAAACCTGTGGGCTGAAATCGAAAAAAGCTATCAAAAATCATATCATCCCTATTTCTATAGATAGAACGACGAAATCTTCCCAACTATTTTTTCTTATGCTTCTAGACATAAATATTACGGAATTTAGCCAAAATATGGTCCGGGGTCTTTTATTAAACAAATTAGTGAAGACTGAAGAAATCCAAAAATCGACTAGGCGTACCATTGCAGTATAGAGGGTTTATTTTATTTTAATAAATGGTTATTATTTAAAACGTAAGCTGTTTTAAATATATTTAAATTTGTTAAACAAAATATTACATATTAAGCACATAAAATTATTTTTTAGAAATAATATTAATGGCCTGCAAAATCACCCTGGACGATGGCCATAGATTTGAACAGATAGCTTCACCTTTATGAAAAATATGAATAATATAAACAAATTAAAAAGTTATTTAGCTGGCTAGTGATTGCTCGAAAATGTTTTAATCTTGTTCACCTTTCTCTCACATCATCCAGCCGACGAAGTGGTACAAGAGATGTAGCGAATATGCTTTCATCAGTGGCATTCGGCTCCTACCATACGTGCTTGTATTGAGAGTATCCCGAACTGCCATCGAACCCCTATTTGCATATGAGGAAAAGGTTAAAGGTCCTTCATCTCTGATCATCTCTGAATCTTGAAGATGTTATAGTGCGAGAGGCTGTGTGGTTCAGCGGTTCTTGAAGGCTCACTTCACATTTTTTCCCCTGTTGATATGCCCTCTGGGTATGAAGCATTCTTCTGAAATCTAATCCTTTCATAACTAAGGTAAAGCTTGTGTCCACATTTTTGGCAGACTTGCGAAGTATTTCATATTGCAATTTCGTTAAATTGCAATGAACAATCAACGTCAGAGCGTCAACTCATTTTGAGTTGCAGGCATTGTCCTCCATTTTTTTTAACATTCGTTTTCCTCGGGTGGGGGTTGTTGCAGTCATTTCAGTTATTATTTTCGCTGCCGCGTCATTCCCTTCGCAGCGCAATGTCATGGATATGGTTGTCGATGGTTCTGTTGCTGACGCTTTCTCTCTTAAATTTGCTATTTTTCTTCTTTTCGTTCTATCACTAGACCTCTCAAATTCTTTTTTCGGCCTTCCTTTGCCTTTTCACTCAGAAGAACATGCAACTAGATTGCAATGCAATATAAATTTTCTTGGAGTAAAATACAGCCAATGGAAATATGTTAACCATTGAACAGTACCAACCTGAGTTGGGATTTGCAAGCAGATATTTATACATGTCCGCTGGGAACAGTATATCCTTTTCTAAACAACAGCGAAGTTTTTATCTAAACCTGTCGTTAGTCCAATTACATTCATCCCATTTTTGAAGCATGAATTGAATAAATTGTGTGCATGACATTAGTCAAAATTTCCTTCATTTTCATGTATTTTCCTTGATTAAACTTACTGTGAAGACATTGCAAGGCTAATTTTCCTTTGGAGTACACCGAATATCCACTTGTATTCAAAATCATGACATGCATTTCTTTTCGGGTCACTTTCGAGGGGTCTGTTTTTTTCTTATTCAGAATTTCAATTATATGAATCACCGGAGAAGCAATCAAAATTAGGATAGAATTCCCTACGTAATACACGCAAAGTCACTGAGACAGTTGTCTAGGGAAACTTACCTCATTATCGATCTTAGTATCGTCAAGTTCGGAAGGTATTTTTCGTACGAATCCTGAAGCAGATATGAGATGCGTAAATTATCTTTATAATGAGGATGACTATAACATTCTGCGATTAGCTTTATGGTTTTTGGTAATGAGTTGAGGGAGTATACTAAAGTACCGTTTATATGTTCCTCTATTTGCATTCTCCAAGATTTCTATCCCTATGGAATGCATATAATAGCACATAACTTAAAATCGATCCAACAAATAATTACCTTCCTGGATACCCATATCTTTTGGTCTTGCATTTATGGTTGTTGATAATTTTTACTCGTATTTCATGTAAGCGCTTGTTCTATTTAGCACAATTATTATTTAAGAATCAAAATAAGTACTTATATACGTCAAGCCTTCTATAATCCTACACATTCGCGAGAGATTTTTATTTAAAGTTAATTTCGTTTAAACTTTAATTTAAGTTTAAATTCGTAGACAACACCCTTGACTTTGTGCAATGGTTTACATTCATAATTACAAGCTGTAAAAATGCTAGAGTAAAATAATACATGGCCATAATCAAATTCACATAGCAGACTTCCAAGGCGACTCTGAGCTCTAGGATTATCTATCTATTCCCCAAAACTTGCTCACGATTTGAGAAACTGCAAGGTCATCAGCTCCTCCACACGATCCTTCTATCTCAACAATACCTCCCCTCCATTCCCTCTCCTCAATACCCTTCCCCTCTACTCGATTCCATCCCCTCCCCAAATTCCTTCCCCACCCCACCTCCGCCGGGCTTACGGCCTTGTGGTGGCGAACTTCCGAACTATCTGCAGCTGGCTGGAGCTGATCCGTTAAATCGCTGGTTTGAATTCGTAGTCAACACCCTTAAGGGTGTTCAACACCTCGCCAAATAATGCCGCTGCAGACTATTTTTATTTTAAATGCCATGCTCGTATTATGATAGATACGTCCATTTTGTTTTCATTATATTATGCGCAAAGGTTGAGTATTTGGTCCTATCCAGGAAATATCTTCTCTAAGCCTTGCAAATCAAGAAATCGCATATTAAACTTTACTGTTTTTATGCGTTTTTGAACGCCTATCGCAGCGGTGTATGAACGTAAATGGAAAATTCCTTCGACACAGCCAATCTATAATTCTACATATTAAAGAAGAGACTAATGCCATGTGCTCGTCTTACGACCCATTCCTGCAGCATCTAAAATTGCGAGACAATGCATCGCGTTCACCGAACTAAACGCAAGCTGAGGCTTTCCCCTCATATTTTTCCCGCCCAATCTTCCCCTCCTCTCCCCATTCCACAGCTTCATCTCGCCTCCGAGACGCTCCGAGAGGGAGAGGCGGAGGGGGGAGGGCTTCCTTATCTCTAAGCGATCAAGTTTCATCCTCGTTCGAAGAGCAGTGTGGAAGGTTGACGGAGGGTCTGGGCCTGTATTCTGTATCTCCAAACCGATCGGTACGGGAGACCTTCCGTCGGTTTGGATGGCAAACCGACGAAGAGGGAACATCGGTGCGATTCTGTATGCAACCGATCGGTGCGGCGGCGACCTCCAGTCGGTGCGAAACAGGGAATCCTACCGACACCTAATTGCTGTCGGTACGCACGGGTTTCAGTCGGTTTGGTTTGTTTTCCGCGATACCAATACTTGAAGGCGAGGTTATTGGAGATAATTATCATTTTTTGTTGGATATATTTGCGAGGTAAGTATGCATTTAAAATGTTGAGAATATATTATAATACTTACACGAAGTTTACTTGACAACATAATGTAATTAACGTGAGTGGAGGTGAACTGAGAATGTGTAACGTTGCCAATAACAATACGAGTGAAGATTAGAAAAAAAGGTAATAAGATATCACTAATATTGATAATTTTCTCGGAATACTCTGTACGAGACTTCATTTTACCATTGCGCTAACGTTTTATGTAACGTAGCAGACGATATTAGGTGTATCGAAATCTTGCATTATCTTTCCGTGTGTACACCGGTGAACGGCAGCAATACGCTGTCATTTTATGTGCGGTGTATTTGCTTTTGCCTCCGTTATTTTCGTAGATATATATTTCCGCTCTGCTTCAATGGAATATTGCTTTTCTCGGTCTTCGCACCCTCATTGCAATGTCACGACTATCCACTGGGAAATCCTATTGTTGGTTTCCTAGATGAACCAACCAAACTTTCTCATTGTGAAAGGTAGCAGTGTTAAATTCTACTTATAACTTAACGAGTGATTACTCCACCCAATGTGAAAAGTTTATAAAAACGATTCTGTCGGGCATCTAACACCAACTTCAACTCATTACTATTATAGAAATAACTAAATGACTACTGAATGTTAAATATTAACGCTCGCTGTCGTCAATTAAGTGCATACTTCTTATTGAAAAGTGCTATTATGATGTAATAGCTTATCAAGATAATGCTTTCTGACGCAATTACTCTTCGGCTCTCACAAATGTTAAAGCAATTGTTTTGTAAATGTATATTAAACCGCTAAGAGTTGAAATTGTCTTGAAAATTGTAAACACTTGGAAGTACATTTCAATAGTATGGCACAACGTTGATTTCAGTTTGTCCTCTACTCCCATTTGAATAAAACCTATGTATGTAATTTCCAACAGCATAATAAACATTAACATCAATATCAGCCATGGCATCTACTTGATTACCCACAAAGAATATGAAGTGTAAGATAAATACATGTCATCTTACACTATTCCTTATCACATCTCCCTCGCTATATTGTTGAGTTATAAGGCTTCTCTTTCGTTCAATAATGTTAGGGCAGATGTTATTCGAGGAAAGTAGGCAATTTGGCATGGAACAATAATTTCTTAGGGTATCAGTGACTGAATGAAAGTTAATAGACAGATATGAGGCAGCAAAATTAAAGAAACTGTTAAGGATTTGGAACTACCTTACAATAATTTGTATTTCCATCTATATGTTGCATTACTGGAATCAAACTTAATAATTATTCAGCAATGGATGCGGTGGGATTCCTGAGGAACCTCCGGAGGCGGAGAAGAGAGAGGCATCTCCGAGTGTTAAGGCACATACGTCTTCACCTGCGGCAACTAAGGGATGCTTCGGATCCCTTCCAACTAAGTGAAGAAATGTTTCGTGGGTTGTATCGTGTAACCCAGGACATAGCAAGGGGATTGATAGAGGAGTTGCGTCCAGCACTGGAGGCTGGACAAAGGGTGACTCGTATACCTTTGGAGATAAAAGTATGTACATACAACCATCAGCTTCCGTCCACAGTCTAGTACATAAACCATTGAATAACAGCAGCATTCCCTCTTCAGGTACTATGTTCACTCCACTTCTATGGCCAAGGCAGTTACCAGCGGTCCACTGGCAGTGACAGCCAAGTGGCATTAAGCCAGCCGAGTGTGAGTAGGGCCATAACAGAGGTGACACTGGCTCTGAATTCCCCACGGGTGTTGAGTAAATGGGTAGTGTTCCCAAGAGGGAATAATGAAAGAGCAGAGGCAATCCATAGGTGAGATTGAACTTCTTTCAATAATTTACAATGATGTATCATAGTTGACATGGTGGAAATTTCCCACTTTGAGATGGTGAAATAAATTTGCAATTTTCCATTAGAATGGTAGTTTCATTGACAACTACCATTCCCATGGAAAACTGCATACATATATATTTACCCATCTCATTCTTTTGGTCAGCTTCAAAATATGTATTTTCCTTATCTTATTTCTGCTTCATCATTCTCATGGAATAATGCTCTGCTAAAATCCAGCAGTAGATCCATCCCTACCACAATTGCATACCTAATAGATAATGGTGACAAATAACAGAAGGAAACATGATATCAACATTTTATTAAATTATTACACAAGGATACACTTCACTTAAGCAAACAAATAATAGAATATCACTCACTGAAAACAAACCAAAATAAATAAGCAGCTGACTTTAAGGTACATATGTAAAATAAAAAAAATAATGAAAGGAAAATAAATATACTTAGAAAAATATAAAAATGACTATATACACTACATCCTCTGTAGGTGCTGGTTTATCCTGAAAAAAAGAGGATATCACATATTAATTTTTTGTTTTTTTTTAGGAACTATCAAGCCTCAGGAATACCTGGAGTCCTGGGGTATGTAGATGGAACCCAAATATCGCTGAAGGCCCCAAGGGAAGAGGAAAACTTATTCTTGAATAGAAAGCATTACCACTCAATAAACGCACAAATTGTATGTACATGTTTCCCACCCACCAATTTCATGGCTAATAAGGTCGCATGTTTTATAAAGTTAACCTTTTCTCTTTCAGGTTTGTGATTCAGACTTCAGAATATTCAACATTTTGGCCAGGTATCCGGGGAGTACCCATGACTCCTTTGTTTGGGCCAATTCAGCAATTCGCCAGCAGCTAATTGACATTTGGGCTACAGGTGAAAGATGTTGGGTGCTAGGTAAGGTTTGTTTCGGCCTCAGAAAACTAAGTCCAGATTTGATTGAGTTACTAGCCACTGATTCGTACAATATTTCTGTATGATGTGAAACTAATGCTATCTGGAAAATAACACTAATTTTTCTGACCATACCAGTCTTCAACATTTAAAAGTAATTGAAAATAGGTAATTTCAAGCCCTTTCTATACAGTGTTGAGTGTGAATAGGGGCAGGGTGTGTGAATAGTTGAGTGAGGATGGAATCAATATAGATGGGAAGTGCGTTACTGCACCACGGTGAGGGCAGGTTCATTAATCCTCCAGTAATATAAGTGTCACTTATGCCTCGGAATGACTCCACTATATAAATGTTTGAGATTTAAAGTATTGCAGATGCAAATGCTTATAATTTTAGTAGTATATGTGATAAACATGAAAGTTGGCTCTCAGCCTGAAACCTTGATGGGTCACAGAATGGTCAGAATAAATAATACTGAGGTTTCATTGAGTGTGTGTAGTTTCATAACAAGTGGTTCAACCACGATATCATTAGTAATTTGATAAATAACTCCATAGGTGATTCCGGCTACCCTCTTGAGCCATGGCTCCATACACCAATTATAAATGCTGAAGAGGGGACTCCAGAGGCACGCTACACTCGCTTTCACGTAAGGGCTCGCTCTGCCGTAGAGCGGTGCATTGGGCTGTTGAAGGGCAGATTTAGATGCCTCCTTCAGGCAAGGAAGCTAGAATATGGCCCACTAAAAGTGTGCCAATTTGCCAATGCCTGCAGTGTCCTCCATAATATGTGTGTTTTGGGTGGAGTGCCTTTTGAAGAAGAAGAGATTGTGATGGACAATGGGGAGGTGATGGGACCACCAGTGGAGCCGGTAGCAAGGGCTATGCTCCAGGAGGCAAGGGCAGTGCGGCAGGGAGTAATCAGACGCCTACAAAATTAGGTCAGTTAAAATTCGACAAAAACCTGCATTTTCAGTTTATATACACCAATTTACTCACGCGTCTCTGACCTCCCCAATTGTCTCCACAAGGGATTTGAGGAGGTCCTTAACTGCTGAGGAATTTTCAGCCAACACCTCAATACCAGCTGCCGCTCTGGATGCCGTCGGCGACCTGCTCATTGCAGAGGAGGGCACGGTCCTCATATTCATCATGATCAGGATCTGAAGATAGAATAATAAAATTTTTAAAACAGCAATTATTTTATGCTTTTAATACATTTCCCTAAGCAATACCTACAAATACCATGCTTTTAATCCGATTCTGAAATACTCTGATGCCTTCTAATGCAGCATCCTTAGCTGCTGAGAAAAAAATCACTCACCACACACCCTCCTCTTCTTTGCTGGAGGTGTTGCGGTGTCTGCCACCGGGGAGGCCATCAGGTGGGCGCCTTCCTCCTCCGACAGAGGGATTGTGATGCACCCATCTGGCTGCACTGCTATTATCTGTAAAACATGTTTTTGTTATAACCAATGAAACCTACATTGAAAAACTTAATGAAATGATCCTCTCACCTTCACCCCAAAAAGAGAATTAATCAACACCTCACCTCCATGGCGTCAATAGTCCCTGTTATGCCACTGACTGCCGTTTCTCCTATAAAAGCTAGGAGCTTCTCTTCCATGGCAGTCAGTGGCACAACCTTCGATGGGCCACCACCGGTCATGGAGGCAGATTTTCGCAGCTTGGCAGCCTTGGCTTTCACGTCTGAACGCCAGTCCTGCCATGACTACAAGAAATACTCCATATTATATAAGAAAAGAAACAAATTGTTTGCAGTAAAATACCAAAATTTACCCTGGACCACTTCTCGGGAGTTTTTGAGGCCCCGGTTGAGCAGGAATTCAACTTTCCTGCCAACTCCTCCCACATCCTGGCCTTCACAACTCCCCCAAGTGGTGTGGCAATCCGCCCAGTGGCAAAATCTGGATGCTCTTCCATATAAGTGAGCATTATTTCCCGCTGCTGCAGGGTGATTTTCTTAGTAATTCCTGAAATACATAAATTATTCGCTATGTGGTCCCTTAGAGTCAGGAAAGACTTAATGGTAATGCTTACCATTAAGTCTTTCCTAATGACACAGTGTTATATTGCAAACAGTAATTTTTAATTGAAACAAAATATAATTGATCCATCGTTCCCAGTAAAAACACAAGTTTGCACATTTCATTGCACATACATTTAGCTTTTTTTCACGTGGATTTTGCAGAAAATATGTATAATACTAACGTAGTCCTTTGGACCAAATAAAACCCATGCAACTGTTATCCACCATTACTCGTTTACCAACATAGAGCACACGAATCAGAGTTACAACTTTTAAATTTGATTTTGAACACTGACGGACTTCAATCCTTTTCAAAACAACATTATCATCATTTTTGATGGGACACCGCTTAGAAAAAACTTGATTCCTAAAATTAATTGGCACAGTAAAATGAAATCAAACATCCGCGTATGCCTAAATTACGATATCCCCTCAAATCTTACTAGCCAAACAACTGGAGTTTTAACTTAAATAAGCGTAGCCTATCTTACCCAATTTAATAAGTAACTCTACCGGTTTTACAACTTAAGGTTTTTCTCAATGGATATTAAGACGACAAATTGACACTATGGGCTAAGTAACAACAGTGCGCAACCGTGATGAAATACTTAAAACAATAATTAATGCCATCGATTAAAACAAGAATTAACACTCGCGCTAACTCCGTTCCGTGAAATAAAAGCAATGGATATATCATTTAGTTATCCCTCGCACAACATTTCTTTCTAAGACATATTCCACTCCATTTGGAGGAAGTATCATACTTTCCTTCGCAATATTTTCGCAGAGCACTTTATAAATCCATGTTTCAAGAAAATATTTAATCAAAAATGCAAAAAATATTATGCATATCTAAATCAGAGCTTTCAGCATGTAAATATTGATATAACAAGCATTCATTACTTACCGCTGGTACCGCTACCTTCCATGGTTTACGCTGCTTATCTTTTGGCGGTAGAAGTTGCTCGCCGTATTTCACTCTTCATCTGTTTTTCTCTTGCCTCCGGTTGGCAGATACGTATCACGTGACGTCAACCTTCGGGAACACTCGGAAATCTGCTCCCTCTCCTTCTTTTTCCTGGGAGGGGGAAGCAAACCGACTGGATTTGCCACCGACAGCCATACAGAATCTATCGAGATGGTTTTGTCGGTGCGGGAGGGCCAGTCGGTACGGAATCTGTTCCGGTCGGTTGAGTGAAAAGGTAAACCGATCGGTATGGAACCGACAAAATACAGAATACAGGCCCTGAGCGATCTTGGCGAGATATTCCACTGTGTGTCTGGGCGTCGAGAAAAGGATCAACCTATTTCTTTCAAAACCTCCACAAACTAATTTTTATGCTATTTATTCACACCAATTTGTTTTTTTAATACGAAATATCGTGTCGTTAGTTTCATATTTTGACATTGCTGTTTAGAACAATTGCTAAATATTGAGTTTTCGTATTGTTTGGTGATAATTGAAACTGATAATTAATTGAAATTGGATAATTAAAATGAGACTATTACAATGCTTCGAACGATTTTTATTTAGTTTTCAACTGCCAAATAACAATGACTTTATAGTTTGAATTTCATTCAAAAAATGTAAATTAAATGTTAGTCTCATTAACATTAATAATTGAAAAACAATCCTACATTTTTGCAGGAAAATTTGTGGACTTAACTCACGCGTTCACAAATTAAAACCAAGAAGTAACGATAATGCAAGGAGAGATTGTACTTCTTGCACATAAATATCTCTTGTGAGCCACATTTTAAATCTATTATAGAAATTTAAAACGGATAGCTTTACTGAAGATATGTTAGGCACATACCTATTAAAAACAAGCGTATTGGTTTAGATTCAACCGGAATTATTAAGATTAGAAAGAGAGAGATTGTCGTACTGATAGATTCAAAATGTAATTTTTCCCCGTACTATAAGAAAACACAATACGCATCATTGCAAAGGGATAGTTAGGTGAAATATTGTAGAGTTGTCTGGAGTGCATAATGCATGTATTAACAACCAATCCCTTTGTTACTAAGTAGTTAATAACAGTCAAGCTGTAGCATGTAACATGTTTCCATGCAGTAGCCAATTGCATGTCAATAGTTCCATGCAGTAGTCTTGTGCATGTTTGATGATCTCCACCCCCTGCCGCACACCCTCGCGGTGGCTTGCAGGGAATCACATAGATGTAGATTTGTTATACCATTTTCTACCGTCACCTGCTACAATAGTATGAGAAGCAATATCCTGCCTCATGGAATCTGATAGACTCCCTTTCCTGTGTGCGGCCCTATTTCGTGATTCTTGTTCCTTTGCTATCGCATCCAACCGTGATGTCCTCCGCTCGCAGTAGACCTAACGTCATGCATGATTGAAAATTTAGTAATGTAATGTTACTATAATTTACGATCCTGTGCAATTTCCAATTGTTGACTACGCACTTATCAAGCGCACTGTTAAAAAGTAGCCACGAACATCCTTTCATCCTGGCTTTTATTTCGTAGTTACCAACTCCGTTTTCATGGACATCCACCCCACCCACATTATACACCCCTGTTATATAATGATATGCTATTTGGTTAGTGCATATTCTCAATGTTTTTCGTGATATTGCCTTAGCTTTTTGCCTTGGGAAGAGGAGATAAGGGGCCCACATATGTTACAACGGCGAACACTAAATTATCTTACCAATGCACTATGAGGATTTAATTATTTTCGTCATTTTGGCAATAGCAAGTTCCTATCTTTCTCTCACTTAACGTGCGATTGATGGTCAGAGATACTGAATGCTGGTAAAGCATATTTTTGTGTACCTGTAACCCAATGAGGAACTGACACACTTTTCTTCGTTTTTATCTTAATATATGTCTTATAAGATCTCACGAACATTTGTTCGTGGGTCACTTAGCATGGGTTACAATGCGAACTGAGTCCAAATTCTTGTTCCTTTGCTATCGCATCCAACCGTGATGTCCTCCACTCGCAGTAGACCTAACGTCATGCATGATTGAAAATTTAGTAATGTAATGTTACTATAATTTACGATCCTGTGCAATTTCCAATTGTTGACTACGCACTTATCAAGCGCACTGTTCTAAAGTAGCCACGAACATCTTTCCCTCCTGGCTTTTATTTCGTAGTTGCCAACTCCGTTTTCATGGACATCCACCCCACCCACATTATACACCCCTGTTATATAATGATATGCTATTTGGTTAGTGCATATTCTCAATGTTTTTCGTGATATAGCCTTAGCTTTTTGCCTTGGGAAGAGGAGATAAGGGGCCCACATATGTCATAACGGCGAACACTAAATTATCTTACCAATGCACTATGAGGATTTAATCATTTTCGTCATTTTGGCAATAGCTAGTTCCTATCTTTCTCTCACTTAACGTGCGATTGATGGTCAGAGATACTGAAATATAATATTTGTTTCTTGAACCTTGCCATGCTTTCTCAAATGATTTTTTACTCTTTGTCAGGATATTAGCTCCAATACATTTTGTTTATGGTTGAGAATGGTACCCCGTAAAAAATATATATTTGCCAAAAACCTTTCCGAGATTATCGTGGATTATTTGGTGACTGTGATTCTTTATTTATCGCGAGTATATTTTCACTGAAAATGAAAATATAGCCTACGTCACGATCAAAAATTAAGAGAAAATGTCAAAAGGTGTCACACTTTCGTGAGTATTTTTAGCACTTCTTGAGAAATAGCCACGTAGTATGATGGTAAAGCATATTTTTGTGTACCTGTAACCAAATGAGGAACTGACACACTTTTCTTCGTTTTTATCTTAATATATGTCTTATAAGATCTCATGAACATTTGTTCATGGGTCACTTAGCATGGGTTACAATGCGAACTGAGTCCAAATGAGATTCAGACCCATACGTAGTCATTATTTACAATTACACGTTAAATTAAATTTTGTCATAATAGCATTTACTTAGTTGACTAAATTAAATATTATTACATGAGTCACAATCAACTTGTACGACATGATATGAGGATTTGAACCTTTACCGTACCATATCCACACTTATTGAACAACATATCCCGCTGTAAGGCGCTGCCCTTATCAATGTCGACACAAAAAATAAAAAAGCACTACGAAATTTGCTCACACTATCGCCTGCATTGCATTTCAATAATAACATGGTTAGTATGATTAAGGGGCTACACTTCAAATCGTTAGGGGGAAAAATCAAGTAGCGTGCAGGATTTAGCACGAATTGAACAGTATGAGACGGAAGGTAGATTTTCCCACGAGGAATCATAATTTGTTTCCACAAGGCAGCAACTGCATCTTAGACTAGTGACTGCTCGTAATTAGGGTAACTTTTGCTCTTGCAGAACAGAGCCACCGACCTTACTACATATTGATGGTGTAGCAACTGAGACTCTTTTAACGATAACGTACACCTGAAGATGACTTAAAATGATAAAACTCGGTCATTCATGATTTGGAATGCAATTAATTCACTCTATTCCATGGGCCCTTCGGTATTTATGACATGTACAACGACATTAACCGCAGGCTAGTTACTCGGAGGATCATTTGTACAGCATTTGACAGTTGAGCTCACCGCTTATGCACAAAGAAATTCGCTCTGACGTCGCTTGAACGTGAACTAGTTCAGCGGCGTCGGAAGTGAGGGGCAGGGGGGGCATTCGGCCCCCCCCCCAGAATTTGCCCCGGGCCCTTGAAAAATTAGTCTTCATTATTAAAAATCAAATTTCACTTGTTTCCATCTTGCCTTTTCCCTTTTGACGCATATCCTACTATCTTCATATGCACTTTTAGCGGAATTCTAGTGTCTACCCCCTCCTATCCGCAAAAAATGCGGGCCCTTTTCAAGGTAAGCCCCTCCTAGCGAAAATAGTTCCGACGCTCCTGGACTAGTTCCTTTGAAAGAAACAAATAGACGATTAGTTGCATATTCATTCAATTGCAAATAGCTGAGGCGTATTGATGGAAACACTGATGTCTCTATCAAACCATTATTTTGTTTCTTTACCGACATTTTTTTTAATTCTCTAGTTCCTTATAGCCACTTGGTTATGAAACTTACAAGAAAATGTTTCATTTCCAAAAATAAAATATAGGAATATCCTCGGAGTATTTTCACGAGGACGAAAAAGTGGACACGTTATGCCCCAAAAGTGGCTACTATTAACTCATTCACAAATTTTTATCTCTTTCGTGTTATATGATCACACTTAGAACTTTCAATTATACCATTCCTAATATTAAAACTCGGATATTGGACAAGATATGCGAAACAGCAAAAAAGTTTCTGTTCAAAATGAGCGCAACCTCTGATTTTGAAAAGTTCATTTATTTCTTGGTAAAGTAAATTCGACAAATTATAAAATACTGGGCTGTAACGTCATCTAATCAGATGACTTAACACTGCTTAATTAATAACTTAATGTCTGCTCAAAGTTTTGGAAAATGCTCCATTTAATGCAATATTTCAGTTTTTTAGTTACAAAATTTTCATCATCATCATCGGTCAGCAATTCTAGGATTGGTTTCACACATTCTTCCACTCGGATCTTCTATCGGCCAACCTTTTCATATCAGCGTAATGGCTCTTTTTTACATCCTTTACAACCTGTTCCATGTATCACATACGAGGCCTACCTAATCTTCCCGTTCAATTTTCCTTCGACGATTGTCTTCATCAGGCCATTGTGTCTCAAGATATGGCCGATTAAGTTGTCCCGTTTCTTTTTAGTTTTCAGCATACCTCTCTTTTGTCCCACTCTTATTAGCACTTCCTCGTTACTTACTCGGTCGATCCATTAAATCTTCGTCATTCTTCTGTAACACCACATTTCGAATGCCCACACTCTTTTCTTCTCCGCTGCTGTCATCGTCCATGCTGCCGCTAAGAAACATGCTCCAGACGTACGTCCTGATGAATTGTTTCCTTACTTCTACACTTGTATTTCTAGCTGTTAGTAGATTCTTCTCTTGATAGAATGCCCTCTTTGCTTGAGCTATTTTACTGATCTTTCGTGCTTCAACCATCTTTAGTTGCTTCGTTTGTGACTTTTACTACGGCGGTTGTGATTTTTAAACAATAAGTTGATAACCGCTACATAAATTATGTCGTCTGCTGAACTCCAGTATTCTTTCTCCTCTTTCGTTTCGATTTTCCAAACCATATTTCCAGATATTCTTCCATATTAACTTTCGTCAACGACAGCGTTCCAGTCGCCTAAAATAATTAGGTTTTCTTTTCGTTTTACCAGTTTTATAACTGCCGTGATATCTTCGGAGGCGTCATCCACTCATTCATCTTCGTAGACCGACGTAGGCATGTGAACGTGCACCACAATGGTATCCGTAGGCTTGTTCTCAATCTCCACATTATAATCCTGTCACTGTAGTGCAGGAAGCTCTTCACGCGCAGTCCTGTACTCTTCCTGAGCATTATGCCTACTCCAGTGTTACCATTCAGTGATCCGGTTTGAATAATTCTGTAACTTCCGCTCCAGAAGTCTCCTTCGGGCCATCTCATTTCACTGATTCCTAATACACCGAGGTCCACTCTCTGCATTTCCACCTTCAGGTTCAATATTCCGTATGTCCAAAGTGATCACACGTTCCAATTTCCTACCCTAAAATGTTTATCACACTTGACTGATGTAGTTTCTCGGGTAGTCCCCGCCCAGAGATCCGAATGGGGGACTATTTTACCTCCGGAATATTTTACTCTAGAGGGTTCCATCACGTCTTGATAGAAAGAAAAGAGTGGAGTAGCTGCGACTCCTCGGGATAATAATGTGGTGGTTTCTCCTTGCCTTCCACATCGCAGTACTCTAGCCGCTAAAGTAAATGTTACCACGCCTGTAATGAAATGGGTGTCGGTCTACCGACCACTGTGGTCTCCACCTTCATTCATAAGAATAAGAGCTGCTGCTCTCTCCTCCGGGTTCTGAGAAGGGTAATTGTTGGCGATATCTTCACAGGATCTGTATTAATTGAAGGCCTACCTTACCCAGGGATAGCTTTTCGTCCACGACTGCTTATTTGACGAGTAAACTCGCTTATCTCGCAGCTAATCTCTATATCTAGAGAACGACTCGCCATCCGCAACGCGGCGAACGCACTTGGTGGCTTTAAGCTCAGCCGCGAGTATAAAATATTGCATACTGATAAATAAAACTTAGTTATAATTAAATTAAAATATTCTCAATGCACATCTTCCGCAGTAATTTTGCTTCATGGGTGCCCGATATGCACCGAAAAAGCATACATGAGTTAGTTTTTGTTATTTCAGTGTCATATGCGACTAGTGAAACTCTCCGGCAAATACAGCAGCAGCGAGGCCAATGAGTAGGGAAAGGGTACGGAAGGAAACGATTTTCCACAAACCTGTAGCCCTGTAGATACTCACATAATTTAACTAACGGTTGCAAACGTCCGGAACCCTTCAAACGAAATTTCAATTTTATGGTTTTGTTAAGGAATTCTAAAAAATTCGCCACTGTACGACGGGTGGATTTTTTTTAGTTTTGATTAGCTCTCGAGGAAGGGTGCGTGTGGCTGTGTTCTCCAGCGTCCAGAAGTGACGGCGTTATGGAAGAGTCCACGAAGCCTTATAGAAAAGCGCAGTATCGTAAAGGATACAACAAAACGAAGAGGAGAGATTGCAACGTGTAGAATTCGATTCGCAGGGAAAAAACCAAAAAAGGCATTTATTTCACAATATTAAATTTACGAGATGATTAAATGTAAGGGCTCCTTCGTAGGCTCCTTCGTAAAAAATTTCGTAAACAAATCGTGGATCCTTGTTATCCGAAGGGCGTGAAGATCCGGTAAACAGCTATGCAGTAATGGTGAATATAATCAGTGAACTTTAATAATTTGTTGTTACACTCTTTCTAAGAGTGATGTTAATATATTGATTTTATGTGCTCATAAACTGTATTTTCATTGTATTACTGCTTTATATAACCTTTTTGATTTCCTGTGCTAATGTTAGTTGGTAATTTGTATACGAATTTCTACTGCAGGCTGTCATTAATGCCATTTATGTTTCTGTTTTCTCAACTTTTAATTTTGTGTAACAATGCACAGAATGGAAGATATACCTTATTTACGAATGGTTAAGTTAATTTTCAGGGTGATCATACTTAACTTGCTCATTATAATTACTAATTGTAACTAGTGAGTGCATAGTAGCCCAGTGGGTAGAGCGTTCAGTAACAGATTCAATTCCGGACGAAGCACTTTGGCATGATATCGCGGTTTGAATTTCAGTATCAGACCAAGGTTTATTTAAAACTTTTACAAGACCACAGATTTCAAGGAAACACGACCCGGGTTTCAGCGAATGATCGCCATCATCTGGTGTCACCACCTGATGATGGCGATCATTCGCTGAAACCCGGGTCGTGTTTCCTTGAAATCTGTGGTCTTGTAAAAGTTTTAAATAAACCTCGGTGTAATGGAATACCACAAAGTTACTTCACAACGTATTTTATTCAGTATCAGAGTTGTGTAAGTCGGAAAACTGGCCTCTTTACCCTGAATGTGTGAATTTCACTCACCTTCCACCTTAGTACGGCGGAACTCAACCCTGTCAAACCAGTCATTGGGTTTAATTGAGGGAATTATTGTAAATATGGTGAATTACCTGCGAAGAAAAAAGTTTTTTCACTAATAATCTCAATTTAAAACGGCGTGTTAATAAATGTTGAGCATTGGCCATTAATACCGTTTAGTCCGTTTCGTTTCTGGTGTGTATAAAAGCGTATTCAATTTAACCGTAAAATCATAATGATAACCGAAAAACGTAAATGCACAACGTTCATAAACGAAATTTTTTGTTGCCTCCGCCATTGATATTCAAGTAAAAGTACTCTGGTAACAGTTAGAGGAAAATATGTGAGGGCCCTGTAAATAGTAGGAAACTGTAGAGAAATAACATTGAACTTTAACATTAATGAAAGACAAGAGTCGGAGTTAGTCGCATATGCTAGGGGGAAAGACAATATTTTAATTAACCTCATTAAAAATGCTCACAATTACTTTACGAGGGCAACGTGCATCCCGCTAAAATAAATCATGGATGACTAATTTAATAACTTCAGTTCTTAACATTTGACAACCACAAAAACTGCACTACAAATCCAAGGCAACGCCGACAATCCCAGAACCCTTTAGGTGTTTTCAATTTTAGGTAATTGCTGACCTTTCTTACTCTCGACCACAACGAAGACGAGGAAAACAATTCACCGGCTCCGAAAAGAGAGCTCTCGACCTTATCTGTGTTCTGAGAAACTTGATCGCCTTGCGGATTTCGCAAGCCCTCCTGTCGCCGCCCCCGAAAAATCCCAGCTGCGACATATCAGGTCCCTCCCCTCAACTCCCCATTCCACTTTCCACGGTGGCGACGCTGATGGCAACTCACAAGAACTACTAGAGCCGCGAGATCATGGTGAGATGAGAAGCCGTTAAATCGGACTATTCAAAATGCGTTGAACACCCTTAA
The DNA here is from genome assembly GCA_933228895.1 of Platycnemis pennipes. Classification (NCBI taxonomy): domain Eukaryota; kingdom Metazoa; phylum Arthropoda; class Insecta; order Odonata; family Platycnemididae; genus Platycnemis; species Platycnemis pennipes. The sequence goes on from OW121846.1 coordinate 31,793,329, forward strand.
GGCGTTATGGTACCGTCGGCCGCGGGCAGTTTTGGGCGACCGTTTCCGGCCTTTTTTCGCGCTGTCCGTGTTTATATATCACTCAACTACGGGATAACTATTGAAGATAGAGACGTGCGATTTTCTTTATTTGATTCAGGAGATATCATTCCACATAACGATTGGAAAGAAAAAATTTTATTTCTCCAGGTTAGCGAGAAAATCAAGCTGAACTTTGGCTTATTAAAACTTGCTTGGAAGACAGAAATTCAAAAATCGGAAAAAATCAAAAAATGGCGACATCATTCTTCTACAAGTACCTTTATGCACATAGGTCAGAATTAGTTTCCTAAGCCGCTATCATCAAAGCCGTGGACCTCTGCACGCCGAAAATCTTAATTTTTTCGGCCACTGCAGAGGTCGACCGCGCCGTTACGAGCCATTTTCCCATTCCATTCTCCCCACCGTCTCTCGTCAGCGGCAACATTGTGTCACCCTCCCTCCTTCGCTCCTCATCCCTCTCACGTGGGTCGCTCCCAGAAGTCTGGCGAGGGTCAGATTACATGCAGACTCTGAGTTCAGTTCTTAGAAATGTTTGCGTAAGTCAGAGCTTCCATTCCATTGCTTTGGTCGAGATCTCACCTTTTTGATCTCACCTTTTTGCCAGAAGTTTTATAACCCTCCAAGTTCATATTTAACGTTTTGCAATGACTACTATTTGTATAGAGAAATACATTAGAGGTGAAATAATGATAATAACGCTTCGTTCGCACTCGCGGCACTTATAATTACCCATTCGGCACTATCCTTTAATTTATTTATTTAAGCATTAATCACTCTTCATCAATTCATTGTAATGGAAAACAGTTGCTACATCTTCCATTCACCACTTGCAGCAAATAATAACTTACTTGGTCCTCCGTGATCTCATATGAGGAAGAGCATTAACAAAAACAATTACCAATATAAATTTCGGTTTTACCTGCAAAACCTTTCTCCTTTAAAGTACGTCCGAAATTAAGAAGGGTTAAGGGATTGAAATTTAGAGGAAAACGCACGCTGATACGGCCATAGTGTTACGCGGCCGTTGCGAAGGACGAGAAGAAGAAATAAGCAAGTAAAAATTTGAAATTGTGCGTAATTAAGGGGGTTCAAAAAGAAATTTGTGGGAGATAGAGAAACAAAATATATCGGTGGTGGAATGTGTTACAAGGTGATAAGATACTGCGTATGGAGCAAAACGATACTGCGTATGGAACCAATTAGTAACAAAACTGGAATTTTAACTGAAAAGCCTTCGACTGAATATGTTTCGCTGACTGGCAGGAATAAAAAGTATGTGCATGCTAGGAAAAAAATGTATCGACCATTAAAATTGTTATTTTTTTACGTGTTGTTATACATATTCAGATTAAAAAGGAAAGCAGGTGTTACCTAAATAACTAACGTTGATATTAAGTTCTTCGCCTGTTCTCTTTAAACATCAGTCAATCTTCTCTCGAGACTTATCATCGCAAAAGTAAATTTTTGAGTTTGTTGCGAATAACTACCAAGTATGTTCGATTAAAAAATACCATCAACTATATTCGCTCTTTCGCCTAAAAGCAGCAGTCGTCATAGGTCAATCAGTATTTACCCCTGCACGCCGAAAATCTTAATTGTTTCGTCGGAGTGAACCGTGCTGTGGACCCTACTGCGCTGACACAGCGCGCCGCCCGCAGCGGCAACGTGTAGGTGGTGGGGGTGAGTGATTTCGTCGTCCGCTCAAGGTTTCTGCTGCCTAGGTTCTTCACTCTGTTTCTAGCATTCGTGGTGATCCTTCGGGACGTGATATCGCGTAGGAGAAACTTATAACGCCTTTATAAGTACTCGTGCTTTTAAGTGTGAACTCAAGAGATGGGAAATGGGAAGAGAAACTGTTACAAGAAGAAGAGATGCTTCATAGGAATACGGAAGTAAGTAATTCGATAAAAGTGCATGCAAGTGCTCTATTTTCCAGAGTAATATATTTCTCGTCTTGTAATGGGCAAGATCTTTTCAAGCGTAAAGTTTTGCTCCATATTGGTCCTATTTATTCTTATTTCGTGCAAAATTTGATTACGTAGTTTATTATGCTGGAAAGTAATTATTCTATTCGTGTGTAGCTGTACCGTGTGTGTTTGTATAGATCAGAAGGAATTAAACGTGATAAGAAATTGAGTATTGAAAAAGGAAGTAAACCGGGTATAAGTAGAAAGTGTGCAGACTGCTTTTCAATTGCGAATTGTAAATTACGACAAAGGTTATTTTATGAGGTTTGTTTGGCTCTAGTCTTTGGTCTGCAGCATGTCGCAAAGCAGCACGTGGCAAGGAAAGTTCCAGCATTTGTCCTGCCCTGGTTAACGACGATCACATTGCTAAGGCTTCCGAAGATGTTGTAAAATACACAAGGTGGGTTTGGTAAGCGGACAGTTCCAGCATCTCCGTATTTATTTCTCCTTTTAGAAGAATTTTTCCGGATATTAGCATGTTTCATATATTTATATAAGCTGTGGTGTTAAATCTTTAAGAGAATCCATGAAAAGGAATGCGGTCGAAACAGAAGTCAGGGGAGAAGAAGGGAGTGAAGCAGACCTCAGCGTGTTTCACGCCACGTCAGACTCCACCCCACACCACGAAGCATCTGAAATGGCCGAAACCTCCACTCCTCGTCGTGGGCTACCATTCAATTTGGACAAATACAGAATGGAAATGTCGATTGATGTATCTCCCATTAAACCGCTAGAATTACGCCAAAGGTGATAAATCCGGTATCATGTTTTGCTTCTATGATGCCAACGTTTGAGAGACGTTCAATTTATTTATGCCAAACATTATTTCCAGACCTCAAGTACCAAATACCGCAAATGAAAATCCTGGGCCAAATCCACTGAACGACAAGAGCCGCAGCATAGTCCAACAATTCTTCCTGTTCTCTCAGATTTTATCTGACAGACACAAGTTTGGCTGTTCATTTATGGATTGTGAATACATAGGTCAATGGGTGAATGGTCTTCGTTGCCACTGGAAGTTCCGTTGCAAAATGTGCAGGAAAGAGACCGTGATCCACAGTCAGGATGACTCTGGGGTGGTTATGGACGTGAATGACGCAGCAGTAACGGGGATAATTGCTGGTGGCGGGGGCTACTCTAACCTCAGTCCACTATGCGCAGCCCTCAACATGCACTGCATGACCGCCAAGACATACGGTAAATATGAGGATAAGCTGGGCGAAATAATTTACAGTGTTGCATCCCAGGAAATGGTTATGGCAGGGCACGAGGAAAAGAAAATTGCTGTCAACGAGGGCTCCGTTGACAAGGAGGGTAGACCTGCTATCACTGTCATCGCTGATGGGATGTGGGGCAAGCGAAGCTACAAGACAAAGTATGATTCGCCGTCTGGACAGGTAAGAAGTCACTGCTAAATACTGAAGTGTTGTTTTTTAAGCTAGGGCCCTAAAATAAGCTCGACATTTTAAATCTATTGGTGCAAAAATTAGTGTCCTTAATGTTGTTAATCTTGTTTCCTTACGTGATAAACTATGAAATTGTAATGTTTCAGTTGGTGTCCTGCATCCTATTCATTTCATAAATACGTATTAAATTCCCTTTTCACATTAAATGCACATTCGCACATGCCCTTTGTGCATGTTTGATGTGACTCACCACCCGTCACAACCCTCGAGGTGTCTTGTAAGATAGTTTGTTAAAGAGAAGAACTAATTCCGAGATATACCTACGTATCTTTCTCAGATGCAGTTTACTTTTACACTCACTGTCTGTATGATCCTGTGTATTAATACAATGTTGAGCCTTAATAATTTTCTTGGTGGCCCAGGAAAATTCGTCAGCCGCCCAAGTCTGCCTTGCTCTCTTCGCGCTTGAAGCGTCCCTCATTCTCACGTCTCTAACAGCAAAATTACTACATTTTACATTTACTACATTTACATTATAGATTAATAGTATATAGAGCCGTGCCGATGTTACGCTACATGGGCACAGCTCCGCTGTAAAATTGCATGCTCTAGTCAACCATTTCGTGAACGGCTCGTGAATGCTTGTCAACGCTCTCTGGAGCGCGTCGGATGTTCCCAGGCACCTCACCGACCACTCCACCGCGGACCAGCGTCACGACGATCCCCTATCGCTTCCGAAACGCTCCCGAAAACGCTCCCAGTGGTCCATAATCTGCTCGCCGGACACTACCGCGACACTTCCTAAGGCCTCCAACAACACTCGGCCGCTGCTTCCTTCCAGAGCACTCCGCTCTGCCGCTCCCCCAACCTTTATCGCCGCTCCCGTTCCCACTGGGGAGACTAGGGATAATAATGCAAATGATTTTTAATATCACCAGGGATATGGGGGATTGTATAACTGAGCTAATTTAGCCACGGAGTGCCGTTTAGAGGTAGGAAAGGTTGGAAATAAATACTTTGACAGGGGCGTCGGAACTATTTTCGCTTGGAGGGGCCAACCTAGAATAGGGCCCGGCTCCTATGCAAAGGGTCCAAATTTTTTTGCGGACAGGAGGGGATAGAGACTAGAATTCCGCTAAACGTGCATATGAAGGAAGTAGAATATGTGTCAGAAGGGAAAAAGCAAGCTGGAAACAGGTGAAATTTAATTTTTATTAATGAAGACTCATTTCTCAAGGGTCCGGGGCAAATTCTGGGGGGCCGAATGCCCCCCCAGAATTTGCCCCCCCTGTCCCCCACTTCCGACGCCGCTGTACTGTGATGTCGTTTTATGTTGTATACGATAAAAATTTTTTGACATTAATGGATGTGAATGAGATTTGTCCTCGGGGAATTTGTCCTATCATGATCGGAAGTGAAAAATAGAATAAAGTACAATGGCATCGTAGCTAAACTCATTACCGACTTAACTGTTTATCTTTATTATTTTTCATATCAGTTACTTTTCAGGCTGTTTTACATCCCATGTTCACTCTGTGCAGTACATTAGAAGGGCACAAAGTCGTATATTAAAATGTGTCCACATCATGTTTCGTTATGATTAAATTTTTGAATAGCAATCCTACTTCCGCACACAGATTGGCAGTCTGTGGATTGGAAATCTCGCGAATTTCAATCCCGCGTCGAGTATGGTCTCAACAGTAAGCTTCGGTATAAGTAAGGTTAGACCAAGTTGTAGCACTTAAAACCTAACGCTACCATTTGTACGACCACTCATACTGACTGTTTTTCTTTTATGCATGACATTAAATCATCTTTTAAACCTCTATTCCGTTGTGGATGAATGTTTTTCCCAATACCGATAGGATTAGTTGTCTCATCGGTCGCTGAGTAACGTGCCGATTGTGACGTCAATGAAGATGAAGATGAGTCAATTAGATCAAAGTGAGCATCACACCGTCGCTTAGCTGGGCGGGAGATCTCAAGGGCTCACCCACGATGCCGCGTTTACACACTCCCCTCCGCTCTTTCTATTTCCGACCAATATTCGTACAAGAGTGGTAAAACTAGGCCTACCAGTTAAATGCCGTTCGGTCCACTTAACTCCGACGAGTGATAATTTGAGTCCATTCAACGCCAGCCATGGTTAGGAATTTCCCCACGGAAACAGTAGTTAAAAGATTCTGGCGTCTCAGTTTTAGAATTCGGACCTTTGGGTCTTGACGGTCTTGACTCAGAACCTTTCCTTCCCTTGGGAGCTGGTGACCTCCGTCTCCTACCGAAACGAAGTGCATTACTCAGAATGGATTTACAATGCTTGAATCTCAAGACCACGGAGGCTTTAAAGTACCAATATTATAAATGGAGTAGGAAAGCTCCTGAGTCATCCTGAATGTCATCAAAATAGCTCCAGTTGAAATGATTAATTAAACCAGCTACAACAACCAAATGTACAATTGCAACTGCGATCAACCAAATAATATTTTAGACAGTAATAGTTTACAGCGAAGATGTATGGGGAAATTAGAACACGTGCTACGATTTTGATGTAGAAGCATGTAGGGCATTAATTATTTTAGCATATTCATGTTTCGAATAATTATCCACAGTCTGTATAAAAACCAGGTAGCTGTGATTAAATCTGGACCCAGCTGTGAAGAGGTAGGAATATTGAAAGGAGTGAGACAAGGCTGTGCACTGTCTCCCGTAATTTTTAATGTTTACATCGAGAGAGCCATCAAACATATCAAGAATGGAGAAGAACAGACCGACATTCATTGCATTTGTGGATTTAGAGAAAGCGTTTGACAACGTGGATTGGGATTCAATGCTTGGAATTCTGAAGGGAATTGGAGTGTCCTACAATGACCGAAGAATTATAAACAGTCTGTACAAAAACCAAGTTTCGGTGTTTAAATTTGGACCCAGTTGTGAAGAGGCAAGAATAAGGAAAGGAGTGAGACAAGGCTGCGCACTGTCTCCCGTAATTTTTAATGTTTACATCGAGAGAGCCATAAATGAAGTCAAGGAGAAGTGTTCTGGGGTGAACATCCACGGAGAAACAATCAGCATGCTACGATTCGCTGATGACATAGCTCTCATAGCAGAGACAGAGAGGGATCTGAACAAGATTCTAGTAACCATGGAAAGGACAATGCAGAGATATCAACTGATGATAAATAAGAAGAAAACTAAGAAAATGCAGTAAGAGAGAGGAGGCCAAAACCAACGTTATATTAGGAAAACAGAAACTGGAAGAGGTGAATGAGTTCTGTTGCCTGGGAAGCAGAGTAACCAACGATGGACAAAGCAAGAAAGAAATAGTAAGTAGAATAGCCCTGGCAAAGAGGGCATTATGCCAAAATAAGAATCACTCACAGCTGGAAATACAAGCGTAGAAGTGAAGAAACAATTCATCAGGACGTACATCAGGAGCATGTTTCTTTAAGGCAGTGAGGCATGGACGATGACAGCGGCGGAGAAGAAAAGGGTGGAAGAATCTGAAATATGGAGCTATCGAAGAATGATGAACATTAAATGGATCGACCGAGAAGGTAACGAGGAAGTCCTAAGAAGAGTGGGAGAGAAGAGAAGTCTGCTGACAACTCTAAAAAGAAGAAAGGACAACTTAATCGGCCATATCTTGAGACACGATGGGCTGATGAAAGTAATCGTCGAGGGAAAAGTGAACGGGAAGATTGGAAAAGGCAGGCCTCGTATGAGATACATGGAACAGGTTGTGAAGAATGTAAAAGAGAAGAATTACGTCACAATGAAAAGGTTGGCCGATAGAAGAATAGATTGGAGAGCTGCGTCAATCCAATCCTACGATTATTGACCAATGATGATGTTCATGTTTCAAGATTACATTCTCATACATGTTCCATAGCCTAATTATGGATTAATTACTGAAGTTACATAAAGTCTTAAATTATCAATAATTAATACATTACTCTGCACGTATCAGGAATTAATTTATACGGGTATCGAGAATTAGAGTATTACCTACCTACAATTTTCTACCTACAAAGTTATTATACATTTTTGCCAAGCAAAGTTGTAGCATCAGTTGCATGTAAGTGGTGCAATCACGGACTGGTACGTTAGCACACCTGCATAACAAGTAAGTGATAATTTCAATCTCTTTTGATAATCCCTCCCTGCTTCCAACCCTTGCGATGGCTTGCGGGGTATTATGTCTGTTAAGCAAGGGAATGCTGGGGAAATCGCACTTATAACTGACCGAGGGGTTGGGGACAGGTTATTATAATCACTGGAAAAACTCATTATTAGATGAGACTAGTGGCGAATTCACACAAAGTTATCGCAGCGGCCTCTTTTACTGCTCTTCCTTGCGCGTTGAAAACAGGTCTGTTTTGACCTCAAAATACTCCACCATTGAGGCTGAACAATAGGGTGGGCCGAAAAAAGGTTTTTTTTCCGGATCAAATTTGCCCTATGCGGGAAAGTTGTGTACTGATATCAGGATCTCGCATGCAAAATTTTTTCGAAATCGGATAATATTAACCACTGCCGCCCGAGCTCTAAAGTTTAAAATTTTGCGAAAATTCAGGCGGAAATGGGAAACAAACGGTTATGGAGAATAATTTGTTGCGAATACTGGAATATTGGTAAATAGTAACGATAGATACATGTTTTTAGATTACAACACTGAAATTTGAAGTTTATTTGACGAAATCTATGGCTTATACGATGCCTAAGAATAAACAGCTAATTTAGAGTATAGGCAACCCGCACAACAACAAAAATTTTACACGCTCCAAGCATCACTTCAAATAGATCATTTTTGGGAGCCGTATTTGGGATAAATTAATATTTTTACGAATGCAGTTCCTTTATAAATGTCTCATACTTCATTTGGGTATAGATAATACTTTAAAACAGAAGAAAAAGCGGTACGTTTTGAAACTAACTTAAATTATGGCGAAGAATCACAGCCTGTTATTCATCACAAATGTGATTAAACATTTAATTTCCTCGGTATATACTGCAATATCCAATAATTGGTTCTTTCCCCCCTGAGCTGCAGATATTCTTCGCAAATCCAGCGAATTCGTGTGTCGTAAATGCCTGTGAATTAGATTGCAAAAGGAGTGGGTGTTCACTCGGAGACAAAGCGGGATGCGCGCTGGGAAAGATATTACGAATCAGACATTTTAATACTCTAGTGCAGTCCAAACGAATGGGGTCGTTTACCATATTTTTTTTATTGCCGAATCTGATAGAGTTTGTAAAATAAAAGGACCCGTATTTTTCCGTTTTCTGATCCGACAATTATTTCCCGAGTTATAAGCGGCGAAAAACTGATGTTTTTAACCCTTTCGGAAAAGTGGGTGTGGTGCAACCTCTGATGTATATCGACTTCGTCCAATCACAACTGAGCCCGCGAAGCTACATCGTCTTATCGCAAAGGGGGGGACACAGCTGACTCGGCCAATGGGAGCGATTTCGACAGCATCTGTGTGAGCAGACCTTCCGAGAACCCCCCTCCACTCCCTTCCCCCTCCCCTGAAAGCAGCCAAGGGCGGGAGGAAAATGACGTCAATGTTATCACAGCAGCATTTTCGGTGGGCGTCACCTTTTGCTTATTTTAATTTTTGATTTATGAGTGAATGGTTGTGGTTAGAAGATTAATTTTTTCACTAAAATTCATTTTTGGTACCCATCTAACGATTTCGTAAATTGCGATTTCGGTTCCGAGTAAACGCCCCCATTCTTTTGTTAAAAAAGGTTGTTATAGCTACGATCTCCTCATCAGAAGATAGTAGCTTTTTCTAAGAACTTTGGTAAATGGTAGTGGTTCACTGTAGGAAATGATTTATCTCTGTGTACGGTATATACGTGCTCCTCCAACTGGCACTTTCTTGGTAATCCGGGAGTTAACTAGTCCCTAAGCGATATTAGGTACAGCTAGTTCAACGTGAGTCAGGTATGATAAAGATGGTCAGTGGTCGAGCTAAGTAAAGTATGAATGTGACGGAGGTTATCCTTATCTGGCCCCAGCGATGAGTTGATCGTGAATACTTCGGTGATAAAATGGCATAGAATTCTCATACAAGACATATTCCATTGTAAACACTCCTAACTGATGTAAAACCCCCTCATCTCATGCTGTTACTATCGTCTCTCATTAACTCACCATATTCGTTGCAATATTTTATTTTCCTTGGGGATTCCCATCCGCTGTCGGACAAGATGCGTATTTCACTTCATAAGCTTGAGGTAGTCAGTCAGTTGGTATTCATTTCTGTGAGTGAATAACTACATTGTGCAGCGTACTGTGGTTTCGGTTGCAAGAAGATTAAAGCAATGGCGAAAATACAGAAAAAGCTTGAAAGGTGTGGATAGAGGTGTCTGATATTTGGTGCACCCGAAAAGTTCGCGGGTAATGTTTTGCCTTCTTATGAGGAGATGATGAATATATTTGTACTCTCGGTACATTCAAGAAGAAAGTGGAAATACCGATACATCTGTGCCGGGAATCGCGGAGACGGTGGCTTATGCCATTGAAGACATTTGGAATAGATCCTCTATACCAGTTGTCGGACATAAGCAAATTGTGAGACGAATTATTCAATACTATGGAAAATACCGCAATAATCTTCGATCTGTCAACAAGAAGACTTTCGTTGATCTGAAGCAAAACTTTCTTCGTCACGCGTGTCAGCTGTTTGATGTTGCGGCATGTGAATTCTCTAGTGGAACTGATTGTGTTTGTGATAATACCACCAAAGTACCATTTTTAGAACGTGTATTCCTTCAGGACCAGAGAAGTGATAGAAAACTGAGTATCAGTGCCATTGATGTCCAGGAAACTAAAAAGAGGGAGAGGAAATAGAATGGGTTAGAGAAAAAAGATCATCAGAATGAGCCACACTAACTGAGCAAGAAGTTCCTGAGATTTGGAAAGACTCAAGTGAAGAAACGTCTGCAGATGAAGAATTACGCGACGCAAGTGATGTTGATGATTTTTTTGGAAAAAATATGGGAAAGATTCTGTATATCGAAACGAGCTGCTGCAGCACTCGCATCCGCGCTTCTAGTTGATATCGGGATGGTTTCTCAAGGAGACCAAGTGTTTTTTCAAGTGGAGAATGCCTGGAGAGTGTTTCAGCGAGAAGTCCGGGGAAAATGTTTCATTCCAGGTGGACCAGTACAGCAATTCGTATTCTTCGATTATATGTTTCAACCAAAACTCCCTCAAAAGAACAGATGACATTGGCAACTTTTGTGATGAAAGTATAAACTCCTATGTGGTTCGTGATAAAATTAAGACCACAATGCACGGAAGGTCCGAAGAATATCATGAACATGATACATTTCATGAAATATATGGATCGAGACATCAAATTACGCCTTTACTCAATCATTCAGTAAAACGCTTTTTTTGTTCGCCCAGAGAATATTCTGCTTGCAATGCTAGCCGAAGAGAGAAGACCGATCCGTGAAATGGCCGTCGAAAAAATATTAAAATCAGAACAAAATTTGAAGAAGGAATTTAGGAAATTCGAATCTCCAACTATGAATTTTGATGCACAAGATTACGTCTACTTAGTTGACTGGAAAACAATAGCGGTAACTCAACCACCTTTAATAGCTGATATCATAAGCAAAGATTTGGGAGATATTCTGAAGGAAGGGGTTTTGTTGAAAGTACCCCCATTTGCATGCCACACACAAGCAGTTGAAGGGATGGTACAAATGCTCACGGTGGCGTCAAAATCCGTGTGCAGTCCAGAAAGCAGGCATGAATGAGCATCATGCATAGAAGGCCGAAAACTTCAACCAAAATTTGAAAATAAAGCACAGCATAAGGTATCATAAGAACCGGTGATAGCCAGATACCTACAAACGTGCCCCATGTAAGGGTGGTTTGGGAGGGAACGGGTGGAACTCGATAGTAGCCACCTCCTCGTGGTGAGTTCTGGGTAGTTTCTCCACGAAAATAGCAAAGAGCTACTCAAATAAATATTTGGTGATTAGGCTGTGCCTTAATCCTACCTTGATTAACTGATTTTTTGTGGTAATAGCTCAACATGCATAAAATTCTTCATCATAATTGAGGTTAGTTTAAAAGAAAATGAACTTTACCGTCTGTTTTAATGTATTATCTATACCCAAATGAAGTATGAGACATTTAGAAAGGAAATGCATTCGAAAAAATATTAATTTATCCCAAATACGGCTCCCAAAAATTACCTATCTGAAGTGATGCTTGGAGCGTGTAAAATTTTTTGTTGTTGTGCGGGTTGCATATACTCTAAATTAGCTGTTTATTCTTAGGCATCGTATAAGCCATAGATTTCGTCAAATAAACTTCAATTTTCAGTGTTGTAATCTAAAAACATGTATCTAACGTTGAAATTTACCAATACTCCAGTATTCGCAACAAATTATTCTCCATAACCGTTTGTTTCCCATTTCCGCCTGAATGTTCGCAAAATTTTAAACTTTAGAGCTCGGGCGGCAGTGGTTAATATTATCCGATTTCGAAAAAATTTTGCATGCGAGATCCTGATATCAGTACACAACTTTCCCGCATAGGGCAAATTTGATCCGGAAAAAAAACCTTTTTTCGGCCCACCCTACTGAACAATGCCGTTTCTCAATGACCTCGGTTAGCTATGCTCTCCATTCAATCATTCTCCTTCCCATCAGTCCCCATCACCGAAATCTTCCATTTGAATCCGCCTTTATGCTTGACTGCTCTTAATGTTGCAGCAGATCTCATGCGACTACTCAAAGAATAACAAATTCTTCGGCAATGGTCTCCTTGGTCCCTGCGTCGTGATAAGTCTCAGCGAGCTCTTTCGTGAATCCCTACTGCTATGGGAGGTGATGCATTTTCTTTCTTTATTGCGTCACTCGTTTAAAAATGTGTTCATGCTTTCGTTGAATAGTAATGGTCGTAATTTTTTGCATACCAACTCAAACCACCTCAACATGTGTGATATGTGTGTAAAAAGAACTTTAGACACAGTATCCTTCGCGAAACATTTCAGTCAAGACCATCTTCTAGTCTTTGAAATTCATGCACCTTTGATAATGACACGGAATTGTAAATAACGTAGAACATGCGCGACTCATATTATTGGTTTCTTTGTGTTGAATAATTGGCAGTATAAGTTTTTGGAGGGTCTTGGTGATGTCCCCTGCCACATATCGCCCCCTGCCACACATCAGCGTGGTCGCTTGCAGTGTTTATGAAGACACGTAGATGTATCGCACCAATGTTGGTGGGTCCACGCTCGCTAACCAGGTCTCTTCAATCAATGACAATCTATTGACAATGCATTAACGGAAAATAACTAATGCTTTCCTATATTCAGTCTTCCTCCGTCCCTTAAACTTACTTCCACTATTCAAACCCCTTCCCCGAATTGTAGGAAATTTTGAATTATATGCCACTTAACATTCAGGTATTTTTAATTTCAATGAACGTAATAAGAATTTCATGGTCAAAAATACGTAATAAACAGTATAGCTTAGGTAATGTAGACGTATACACATGAGGTATGGAGTTTCATAGTAATATACCGCTTCCGTCAGAAAAGTTGGACCTGACGCTGTTTGTATTTGATTGTGGAAATAGAAACCTTGGGATACGCCGATACCGGTAACTGCGATACTGAAAAATTCACCAATATTTTGATGGCATAGTTTTTTGCCATTACATGGTGAAAAACCTATTGCCAGTCCTATTGACAAAAGAATCCACAGCTCTTGAAGAAGCCTTGGTTTTCGTTTTCCCGCGAGTTGATCCTGCCTTTACTTTTTCTTCAAATTGAATGGATGCGTTCTCCTCGTGTGTTGTTTAAGATTGTTTAGGGTGAAAAATCGAGCCTTGACTGTGTAAATTGTGTCTGTAAAAGTTGTGTAAAAGTCTGATTGCAGTGTTGAGAATGCAATCCTCTAGATTGCATTCTCAACACAACTCCTTCACCAAGTTATCACATGGCAATCCAGATGGCTCTGAACAAAAGTAACGGACTTAAATGAACGGAATTAAAAGTTAACGGAAGTTAATAAGACTGTTAATAGTTTTTGGATTTAACTTTAAAGTTAAATCGTTAAGCAATATGTTAACTTCGATAATTAACGGATTAACGCTTTTCTGCCCAGCTATGCATATCAGTCATTACACTTAATTCAATACAGTTATTACGTTTCACCCAATGCACTCATTACTTTTCAGTCAATACATTGATTGCGTGCTCATTATATTTCACTCAATTCATCAGTTTCATTGACGGAGTCTGAAATATTTCCGACGAGGTCCGCTTTTCCGAAATTCAATCACCTGCGTCTTTTTCCCAAATGCTTCCCTCTCGACCTCGAGAGCGAAAGTGAGAATGAATCATTTCAGTGTTTGTGAAACCCACGGCCTTCACAGTTCAAGAGCGAGTCAATTCTTCGATTTAGTTCCTTGCTTTCTTCGTACGAGGCAACAACACAATCCCGAACAGCTGATCAGCGATGTGAAATCCGCGCGAGAATGCTTGGAGGCGTTTCCGTGTCGTAAAAAGAAGTTGCTCGGAATTTGTGTGATGGTTTATCGTGTGTTACCTGTGCAGTGTTTCATCCGCCAACATAACCTCGCAAGTGAGATATGAATATTAGTGGTATAGTTTTGTGAATTACATGATAACTGAGCAAGTTATATTGTGAAGTGTTCGTATGCTTCGCGGTTATAAGTGCCTTGCCAAGAAGAATTAACCAGTAATTGTTGCAGTGAAGCTACCCTTGCAGTAATCAGAGCACACTGGTCCTTTTCAAGACTTTCCGTAAAGGTAAGCAATCGCATTGGCTTACTTTCATTCCCAATATTTACGTAGCTACCACGTTCAAATGTGATTTGCGTTCCTGAGTAGTTCTGCGTGATACCGACGAATTTCGTCGTTGTTGCGGTCGGAAGGTTTCTGTTAGCAAGCACCATTCTTTGTTTGGAATTCAACGTATATACGATACACTCGATACTTCCCATTATATCCAGAAAGCAAGCATCCAAAAGGGTGTTTGGCAGGGGCTTACAGTGGTTTTATTGATTAATTTATTTAATCTAATTTTCTAACCATGGTCGAGTATAATAAAATTCCCATTTGAACGTCGGGCATGTAAATCTGAAAACATCTGTCATGCAAATAATTCAAAAACTGCAATAATTCTTCTCACTGTTAACTGAAATCAGTTATCGTCTAAATTTAAGAGTTGGTAGACCAGAGATAAAACGTCTGCTCAGTGCAAAATGCTATGATATGTAGTTGTTTGAAAACAATTTCTTTTCTAAATATTTTAATCTAGCACATATTTCAGGTAGTTGAGAATTACAACAGTCCACTGCGTGTTCAGTCACTTTTTCCCGCCAAAACGAGTAGTTAGCTGAAGTAATAGCCGATGGCGCTCTTAATTTTATAATAAACTATTTTCGAAAACAAACCATGCTACAATTATAGGGAAATATTAATATCCGAAATGTATATCCAGTAATAGAATTAGCAAGAGAATGTTCAAATCCGCGATATTCCTTTTATGTTTTCGAAATTGTTATTCACGACGAATTATCATTGCACTTTGGTGATTGGTCCAGTTTGGTTGACGTCATGCCAGAACGTGGCATTTACATGCGTGATCAGACATCGGTTATCAGTATTCGTTGGTGCGCGGTGACGGAAGGACAGGTGAGTTTTCAGCCCCAGTTCAAGGAAGTTGTAGTTTTAGTCACTTTGCTTTATCAACGTAAATTGAGTTTGCAGTGACTTTGAGGGGAAATTGAAATAACTTCGTAACTTATCTTCCTCTTTGTACGAAGAATAGAGATATATTTCGAGTGATTTACTTCACGAAATTTAAAATCCTAGTTTTACATAGTAATTCCCCCCTGTAAATATTTCAAGTAATACTCTTTCCGTAGATTGATGGATATTTACAGCAGAAGTGCAGCAAATGTGGTGGTTACAAATGTTAATGGTTTGAATTTGTTACAGGGAGAAGTTGAGTTACGTGCGCCGATAAAGCTGGAACTTCGTCATCGATCACACGGGTGAAGGAAAACTGGGAATTCGAGAGACTGGCTTCGAGGAACTCTCTTCAGTATGGTAAGTCATTATTAATATTTTTCATTCACGAGAGTTTTTATTTTCGAATAAAGTTGTCTGGTTACAAATGTTAATGGTTTGAATTTGTTACAGGGAGAAGTTGAGTTACGTGCGCCGATAAAGCTGGAACTTCGTCATCGATCACACGGGTGAAGGAAAACTGGGAATTCGAGAGACTGGCTTCGAGGAACTCTCTTCAGTATGGTAAGTCATTATTAATATTTTTCATTCACGAGAGTTTTTATTTTCGAATAAAGTTGTCTGCGTCTTTTATTGTGATTCTATTACTTCTGATCGATACCAGGTCGTGTCTTCTGATATTCTCAGTTTCCCGCCAAAAATCTCGAAGGGTTGTTTCGGGTCACTAGAATGTTCTCGGACGTTTCTCGACTGTTCTAGCTACGTTTCGACGCTAGACCATTAACGCTGTTAGATATTGAAGTCTGTTTCTCTATCGATTTGTTTGAAATTAATCTAATTCCGAGATTAAAGGATTTCCGTTTCGAAACTGAAGTTGAACGTACAGTCTCGTATGCTCACTTGCACCCTTTAATATTAATTTATTTTTGCGGATTACTTTAGTTTCGTGATCCTATTTCTTAGCTATCGATATCTATATCATTAGCCTCGTAGTCTTGTATGCATTCAGCAATGCAAAATGTAAAATTTTCCTGTTCTGAGGTCACTTGCATTTTCCTATGAACCTTTGATTACATTGACCACGAAATCAAAAAGTTAAACATTTGTATTTGAAGTTATTTTACTCGTTCTTAATTTGAAATGACCCCAGGCTTTAATTTTCGAATTTTGAAACAAAAATCGACTTTTGAACTACAAATGTATGATGATTTAAGTAGCGTAGCCGGATTGTTACTACAGGTAGGAGACATCTGCATCTACACGATACCCTGCAAGCTACCGCGAGGGTGTGTGGCAGGGGGTAAAGATCACCAAGCATGCACTACCGACATGCAAATAAGCAACTATATTGTCTCAAGCAACCAGATTGTTAGTATCTATAGTATTTAAGGAGTTAATACATGTATCATGCACTACAGAATACTCTAAAATATTTCCCCTACGATAGGTAGCTTTGGCAAAGGCAGCATAGCCTTTGATATGCTGCCTATTCATCTACATAATACCCTGCAAGCCACCATAAAGGTGTGTGGCAGGGGGTGAACTCTCACCAAACATGCACTACATATCATTCATAAAAATAAAAGGATCAGTACTTTTATAGGTACTGTTCAAAACTACGCTATTTAAAAATAGATACTGTTCTGTTCTCTTATAGTATGGGGGAAAAATGCCATTTTGAATCTATCGGTACGACAATCTATCTCTCTAATCTTATTTAACTGGTCGAAGCTAGCATAATACGCTGGTTTTTTTAATATATGCCAAACATCTTCAGTAAATCTATCCGATTGAAATTTCTGTAATAGATTCAATCTGTACTTTAACCTACTCTCTGATAATGATTCCCACCCTAATTCTTGTACTAGTTCTGAAACACTACTCAACCTATCGTCACACCTTTTGACGAACCTAGCTGCTCTACGCTGCA
The DNA here is from genome assembly GCA_933228895.1 of Platycnemis pennipes. Classification (NCBI taxonomy): domain Eukaryota; kingdom Metazoa; phylum Arthropoda; class Insecta; order Odonata; family Platycnemididae; genus Platycnemis; species Platycnemis pennipes. Next base: position 31,810,430 of record OW121846.1, read on the forward strand.
CACTGTCTAGTTCTCTGATCAACCCTAATTCATTAGGATCCCATGCACTGGCTGCATACTCAAGGTGGGGCCTAACTAATGAAAAATAGCATCGCTCTTTTGTCTTCTCATCACATTTTCCAAGTACTCTTTTTATAAATCCTAGGTTTCTCTTCGCTCGGCCGCATATTTGTCTTATGTGTCTTCCCCACGATAAATCCTTAGTGATTGTTACACCTAAATATCTTATGGTTTCAACGTTTTCGATCTACGGAGACCGAGACGGAGAGCACTAGAAGATAGAAAACGATGCAGCATTATTGATATGCACCAATATTTTTCGTTATGGAGCAGCAGATACGATGGTGCCTTGGAAGTGTATAGTTCACGAATAGATGGAAAAAGATTTAGCAATGAGAATGCCAATTAACTAGATAGTCTCTCGTGAGATTTGCTTTGACTTTTGTGCTTTCCATCGTCGTTCTCGCCTTCGTACGGTCGGGTTCATTTGCATTTTTGGGTTTCATAAAATTTTTCATTTTAGGGTAAATTTGAATTATTTCTAGAGTATTTTTCCTCATTTATTCATATCGATAAATGACTTATTATCCACGCCTTCGCATGTTAATGTACTCGGAAAGTATAGACAGTTTATATTTTGAGTTGATGATCAAGAACAAGGAAACTTTACTTGAATTCCTACCATCTGCTTTCGTGTGCAGAATTTTTTGATTGAATGTCACTCATCGTTTATTTGAAGGAATAGTGAAATCTATTGGACAGTATTCATTCCTCAATCACAATTTTTAGTGTTCCTTACGTCGTAAATATTTAATGTAGCTGAGCAAATGGAGACTTAAGTTTAAAACCAGTATCTAACTGCATATAACTGTAATTCTTGGTAAATGTAACGAGTTCAAATCTGAGTTTGTGGGTCCACGTCATATGTCATGAGATTTATGGATCATCCGCGAACGGTTAGTTTAGATTTCCGACTTGGTAAGAATACTACACAGTTTACTCGTGAACGTTACATATTTTGTTATCTGATTGACTGAAATTTTGAATAAGGGTAAGAGCCTTTGGATTAAAAGCATATCCCTAGTTAAGAGGGATTGTTAAACAAATTGCTTGAGTCTTTGGTGATAATTATTGAATTCCTTCGCGGTAAATTTCTAGCTAAATAATATTTAATGCTCAATTGTTTGAGTTATTCCGACGGGTAACTTGAAATGTCATAGTTTTTAAGATTAGTGTTGTTTGTGAACTTGTATGACTAATGCGCGTATATGTAATGTAATTGATAGAACTTATGAGCTACCTGTGCCCATCATTAGCATATTTTGTCTTTGCAATGCAGTTCAATCCGAAGCAGTAATTTCGGCGTTCTAACATGAGATGTGTACGTTGTGGGATTTACTATGTGAATAAACTTTTCTTCGATTATATTTAAAACCCATTAATTTTAATGGTTTATGGCAGAAATCCATAGGCTTTAGGTATTTCAGGAAGGTTTATCACGAGGTTTATCACATAGTGAGGTTTAATACTTTGCACACTATCCAAACCATGTAATTGAGGATAGGTTAAAAGTGTTTACATCTTGCCTTCAGTTCGCAAGATTAAATTTCAGGATTAATCACGCCGTAGTAAATTAACATCGCATGTTTAAACCATCAAGGTTTTTTCGCGCATTCTATTTGGTGTACTTTTTTATTTTAAAATTTTTGTGCTGGTCATTGCATTGAAAAGATCTCTTTGATCACTAGGCGATGTCAAGGAACGTGGGGTAAAGGATATTTTGCTCGCCCGTTTGGATTGCAATACTTGTCACGTGTTGTTGAATCACCTGTAAAATGTTTTAAGTAGTTTAGATTGTAGTTAGTGTACTTCAAGTGATATTAGACTAATTCAAAATGATAGCGAACATGTAAAAATGGATCTCAATCCTGGTTTATTGATTTACATTCAATATATGGTTGACTCACCCCTTTTATTGTCGTGTAAGTGAGAAATATAATATTTTTTTCAGTATGCTGCAAAGTTCAAAGGGAGTGATATTCATTAATCAATCTAATTTAATATAATTGAATGGCTTAGTCCCGTTATCGCCGAGGGTGGAGCAATGTGATTTAATGCATTAAGTGATTAACAGTGTTATAACTGTTTTTTTAAAAGAAATTTCAACTAAGAGAATCGAGGCTAGTTCGTAACAGCAACTCATTTAGGCCATCGAAAAATATTCATAAAAATATGATAGCCTAATTTTATATGACGGCCTTCGTAATTCCAGTTTAAATCACACATAGTTCTCTCACTTGAAGGGACATGAAATAGAGCACCTTCGTTCCGATGCTGAATTAATTCTATTTGTTGCATGTGTACTCATTTCGGTGATATTATGCGTGTATCGGTGACTCATCTTTGTGGCTGTATGCGAGAGGCCAGTTTGTTATAATCTTAGATACTAACAATCTAGTTGCATGAGACCCTTTAGTTGCTTGCTTGCATGCTAGTAGTGCATGCTTGGTGACCTTCACCCCCTGCCACACACCCTCGCGGTGTCTTGCAGGGTATCGTGTAGATGTAGATGTTTGTTATTGACTTTCGTGAATATAATAATTATCACGCATTAATGATCAGTGCCTGCCTGTATTAATTTCGTATAGGCAATGGACAAGTGGGTGGTCCCAGAAGTATCTGATCAAACGAAGAATACAAAACAATTAGGGCGAAGAAGAAGGAAGAAATATTAACTTTAACTGATTTTGCTCACCGCAATAGCAGATGTGCGAATTTGTGCAATATCTTGATTAAACAACTTTCTTTCAGGGTAAGTACGTGTAGAAATTTACTGCGAGTGCACTGTGAGTTTCTGACAAAATATTACTTCGAAACTGTGATATGTCCCCGTTTTAAACGCTTATAGTTCACGTAAAGTTTGGCAGAACATTGTTTTATTCCACCAAAGTTAAAAAGCTTGCATGAAATATGTCAGTTAACTAACATTATTGAATCCACATGAATAGAGAGAGTGAGAAGGTACATGGGCATGTATAATATGAACCCGCCCATTATGCATGTACTATTTCTCCGCTGGTTCTCCTTTCGACTATAGGTATAGTATTCCATGTTTTTCAGAGACCCACTCTTTGAGACCGTAAAGGATAGGAGTACATTTTTATTGATGTTGCTGAACACTTATAATTATCTTCAACGTATTAAACTTCCCCTGCTTATTTTAACTTCCTGTCGGCCTGGAATGGAAAGGTTTTTATCATTTTATTTAGCTCGGTAACAGGATCTATTTATAAAATAACATTTTTTTAATTTTAAAGTTATTTTGGAAACATCTTTGCTCAAGACGTTTCAATGCAGCATATAGCATATATCCTATCGCTTGTAAATGCTTTTACATTTTGTAATTTAAAAGGTGCAATACAGATGCAGTCATCCCAATCCTCTGAGGGGTTATAAGAGAATTATCATGTTGTAGTAAATTTACTAATCTTTCACTCAATAATGCAAGCAAGTTAAGAGGATTACTAAAGGCTTAGAAGAGACAGGTTAATTTAGACAGGCCAACTGTGATGCATTACGCATGTACAATACATCAGTGAAGCTTGATTTCGGCTATAGTTTCGATTTTAGAGTTTATTTCTCTCAGGTTAGAGTTTGATTATTAAAATTTTGAGCTCAAGGCAACTGGAAGTTAGGGAATGTCACTCTATTACCCCACCAAATTTACTATGAATATTTATCGATTTCTCTTGCTCCTCAAGCATATTAATGTAAAAAAAACTCTGCGTAGCATTTTTAGTTACTCGCATTTAATTTGTGAAATTTATTAGCGTTAAAATGGTTTTGAGTTTATTTTTTCTGCAGATGCGTTGTAATAAGGGGTAGGGTCATGGAGATTACAGACTCAAGGTGGGGCTCAGAAGACCGCTCTCGTGTTTGTTTTAGTTTTAGGTCGAAAGTTGCTCTAGTTTTTCCTCGATAATCTCAGTATCCTATCTATCGATATTTGGGCACAATATCTGTACCATTAACCATGTTATTCCACGAATTTAAGTGACTTATACATTTTTCTTAGATAATTGTATTTATGTCGTCAACATAGGTCCTAAAGTTTCTTTTAGACCCAGCGCACTTTATTCATTTGTAAGCTAAGATCATCATATTTACATTATTCTTCTCCTTAAATCTGTACCTCCACAATTCTCTTCATCAATATTAAGATATGGCAGATGATATCGTCCCGCCTTCCTCGCCCCCCTACGAACGTTTTCCGCCGTCTCGTGATTGGCTAACGTAGTCGGACAAGGACAATACACTTGTTATCAAAGGCAGAAGACTGAGACTAAGGATATATGTGAACGCAGTTTATTAGCTACCTTTATTAGCAATATTTACTTGCGATGTGTAAATAGCATGATATGAAAAGTATTCAGCAGCAATCCTACCTTATTGACTCATACATTGAATTATTAACTTACAACTTCTCCATGTTCTTATTTCGTTCTTTTAGTGTCTCTTAAGATTTTTATTTTGCACATAACACGAATGAAAATTTTTTAAATGTAAGCTGTGTATACTATGACCGTAGGTAATAAAAAAATTCTATCCAATATGTTATTCTTCAACATGACCTTTTTATAACTTAGAGAATAGGAATTTTGACAACTGATATAATATATAAAAAATATTAGTATTTCATTTGTACATTTTTTGATTGTTTTGACGTCACGCATATTTAAATCAAATTCTTTTTTTTGTCGTTGCAGGACGATGCCGAACATGGTTTGTAAAGTCCATTCACGGAAGGTGACGGGGTTAGAGTGAAGAATCTTCATGGGTGCCCGAAACGGAAGAACAAGAAGCAGTCTCAACAGGAGGACTAACATTGGTTTGCTAATGGCTTGCAATGCTATGGTAAAACTAACTTTGTTTCAGGTTCTACGATCTAAAAGGCAAAGTAAGCATGTTTAAGCGTGAGTAGAATCCATGACTAATTTTGTTTGTTGTATTTGTCATAGGAGCCCATTGCTCCGATTTCTAGACGATATCAGATCTGATATACCTCTGGTAAAATGTGAAGGTAATTGGGTAAATCAAGCTTGATTAATGGTGTTAAGATACGGTAATTGATGTCGGGGCACCGACTCTATCTGGTACTATGGAGTACTGGTCCTCCAAATATAAGGCCACTTGCCTGGGTCAGCGAGTCGACTCTAGGCAGGGATATGTGTGTTCTATATGATGTGATGTCCTAAATTTTATGTTTATTGTTTTTTCTTGTATGTGTTATATGTGCCTATTTTCATTGGTGTGATGTATGATTTTTGTGAGCAATGTTTTCATTTTTTATGCTGTTTTATTCAGATCCTTTCACAGATAATAAGGCGCCTTACCAACGCCCCGGCCTGATAGTGGGTAGGATATGTAGTCAGTTTCCAATATTTTGAATCGAAGGCCCTTCTGGCCCGTCGTAACTGTAGGTTAGATAGGATAATGCTTTTAGCTGATTGATTTATTTTGTGGATGTTGAGCTTGCTCTAGAGTAAAATTTCAAAATTAATGGAATTGGTTCGTCAGTTACGATGTGCATCCAGGTGTACTAAGTTTCTGAGCGACCATTCCTCGCATTTTTAAGAAATGAACTTTCGGCATTCTGTTTTAAATGTGAGCAACTTGGCATTCAATCTGTATTGCTTGCATGTTCATTATGTTCACTAACCCGCTCTCTCCTTAGGTTCCCTCCACATCGCCCCGGCCTGATAGAGGGTAGGATATGTAGTCAGTTTCCAATATTTTGAATCGAAGGCCCTTCTGGCCCGTCGTAACTGTAGGTTAGATAGGATAATGCTTTTAGCTGATTGATTTATTTTGTGGATGTTGAGCGTGCTCTAGAGTTAAATTTCAAAATTAATGGAATTGGTTCGTCAGTTACGATTGCATCCAGGTGTACTTAGTTTCTGAGCGACCATTCCTCGCATTTTTAAGAAATGCACTTTCGGCATTCTGTTTTAAATGTGAGCAACTTGGCATTCAATCTGTATTGCTTGCATGTTCATTATGTTCACTAACCCGCTCTCTCCTTAGGTACCTCCACAACGCCCCGGCCTGATAGAGAGTAGGATATGTAGTCAGTTTCCAATATTTTGAATCGAAGGCCCTTCTGGCCCGTCGTAACTGTAGGTTAGATAGGATAATGCGTTTAGCTGATAGATTTATTTTGTGGATGTTGAGCTTGCTCTAGAGTTAAATTTCAAAATTAATGGAATTGGTTCGTCAGTTACGATGTGCATCCAGGTGTACTTAGTTTCTGAGCGACCATTCCTCGCATTTTTAAGAAATGCACTTTCGGCATTCTGTTTTAAATGTGAGCAACTTGGCATTCAATCTGTATTGCTTGCATGTTCATTATGTTCACTAACCCGCTCTCTCCTTAGGTACCTCCACAACGCCCCGGCCTGATAGAGAGTAGGATATGTAGTCAGTTTCCAATATTTTGAATCGAAGGCCCTTCTGGCCCGTCGTAACTGTAGGTTAGATAGGATAATGCGTTTAGCTGATAGATTTATTTTGTGGATGTTGAGCTTGCTCTAGAGTTAAATTTCAAAATTAATGGAAATGGTTCGTCAGTTACGATGTGCATCCAGGTGTACTTAGTTTCTGAGCGACCATTCCTTGCATTTTTAAGAAATGCACTTTCGGCATTCTGTTTTAAATGTGAGCAACTTGGCATTCAATCTGTATTGCTTGCATGTTCATTATGTTCACTAACCCGCTCTCTCCTTAGGTTCCCTCCACATCGCCCCGGCCTGATAGAGGGTAGGATATGTAGTCAGTTTCCAATATTTTGAATCGAAGGCCCTTCTGGCCCGTCTTAACTGTAGGTTAGATAGGATATTGCGTTTAGCTGATAGCTTCATTTTGTGGATGCGAAGAATGCTCTTGTATTAAAATTCAAAATTCACTGAATTTGTGTCTCTGACGCTGCCTCCCTTTTAATGTGAATAGCATACGTCTAGTTTTCTCTATCAGAATTTTTGAATCTTTTTTTTTGGAATTTTCAATTAAATCGAGCAACTTCGCATCCAATTGACTTACTTTGTGTATATTAACCCGCTCTCTCCTTTAGAATCCTCACATCGCCCCGGACAGTAGTGCAGTGATAGTGACCAGTGTTTTCTGTGAACGAGAAGAAGTGACTGTGGTGTCAGTGTTGTGTCAGTGTGGAATCAGTGTATTTTAAGTGAGTGCCGAATTTAACAGTTGGTGGGATTCAAGAGGACATGTTGGACTCAAGTGTATGGAATTTTATGTAAATGTGTGCTTGTTTTTTTTTTTGCTCCTCCCTGAATCTACCCTTCCCATTGCTTCGCAGTGACAGCGGACACGAAGGAAGAGAGAGCGGCCACGACTACCAATGGCTACAAAGGCGTTATGAATTTACGTTTGTACATTTCGATTGATTTATTTATTTATGGTCTTATATTCTGCCAATATTTTATCTATTACCTTATCTTTAGCACTTATAGTGTGTAGGGCTTGCATATCGGTCGTTTGACCCGGGTCAATCCAGTTGAGGTCGTTGCACTCCGGTTTTGCCTTGTGCACAGGCTCTTAGTTTTTGACATAGGCAGGAAATACACTCATTGCGCCATTTTGCGCTACAATATCATGTCATGCATCACGAAATATGACATAAATTCATATTATTACCCTTTTTTACGATTTTTTGCAATTGCTTGTTTAATTTTTGACGGTTTAATTCACTTTCTTTTTCAGGTTTTTCGATTAATATGTTTTCTTTTACGGGAATTACCCCAATTCATTTAATATTCTTTTGCAGGTAAATGTGTGAATGGTACGTTTGTGTTCTGTTGACTGATGTATGCGTGATGATGAACAGGGTCAGCGCCGATAGGTATGCGAATGAAATAGGTAGGCCTAGGGTATATAGGCAGTAGAATTAGTTTAGCGGGTGGTTGGATTTTAGATGGGGAAGCTAGGGCTTAATGTCGCAGGTTCTTAGTTCTTAGACCGCTTGATCTCGTCGCGTCTCTTGCCCTGGCCCTGGGAGTGAATGCGTGGAATAGACCTCTGCGCAGCCCGGAGGGGAACGAAGGGGGAAACGCCACGTTAAATAAAGGTTAATGAGCCGATGAGCGTAACCTCTTGGGTCGGCATGGAATAACGCTCGTGAGTGAGTGTGTTGTGTGAATGATATAATTGGATACAATAATAACCCTTTTCAAAGTAATCATAAATGCTACCAAATAAATTTAAAAGTTATTATATGTTGTTGTTATACTGAAATACCATTGATCAACCTCCTTAGACTTAAATGGATTACCCACTGAGCGTACAATAATATTTTCTCTTATGAAAATGTTTCCCTTCTTGTGTCATCCGAAGTCCCCTTTCATTCATCGATCTCCCCATGACCTTGCGTTCTGCGATTATATTTTCTGCAAGCTTCTGTGAGTTTTGAGCGGTTGTATTTTGGCACCAAGTCCTGTCGTCTGTTTTAAACTTGATACGTACCATGGTTTTCAAACCCAGCCTTTCAATAGATTATTTGAATGTTGTTAATATAAATAGACACATTTTTTCTGCCTCAACATTAACGATTTTGATTACCATATCCCTGTTGGTTGATGATTTTCCTCCTCCAATTTCTAGTTTATATTTAATTACGTTTTCATTTCATAGCTATTCTTTGCCCTCGTCCTTTTTCTTATTTAGAGTATAAACACCAAAGATTTCCTCCATGTGTAGGCTATCAGATCAGCACGTTTTACCTGAAAATACCTTGGTAAATTTTTATATTTCAGTTATCACTCAGGCGTTGGTTGCATTGAATTCGCATGGACTCAATTATGTAAAGGAAAACTATTACGTAGATAAAACTATCTAAAATACTTCAAATGTGAGGATACTTTATATTTTGCTATTTTTTAAACGTGTTTAAGTGTTGAGCAAGTCAAAAATGTTTTAAGGTGTATTGTTTTAAGTCACTCTCCAGTTTTTGATTTGGAATTTTAAATACGCGAATGAGTGCCTAAAAGGTGGTTTTTATGGTAATTTTTATCCTGTGTTTTTATATCATTTTCACTATGACCCTTACTTTATGTGTGGTATCATTTTATTCTTTGAGATGTACATTTTTTTCAATATTTAGGCCATGAAACGACTCCATTGCATTGAAACTACTTTGTAATCATTGAACAATGATTTGAAAAAAGAGGCTCGAAATAGCTGCAATAACTACAAACGGCTGCCATATCTGAATCATATTTAAATCTTTATAACTTTCATCTACTATCTATAACTTCATTCTATTATTTTTGGAATTTAATTCATCGTTTTTTCGTTATAACTATGACCTCATTTTACTGCCAAATATTTGCTATTGTCGTTTGCTGTTTATCTTTTGACTTGCATCATATTCTGCTTTTCTTATGTTTTAATGTGTTTATTTCTTCATTTATATCATGGTTTTTCATTTTTTTTACTGTCCGTGCAAAGCGTTGTTTGACGTATGCAACTCTACTTCCACTTAAATCTAGTGACATGAATTGACTCCATCTATTCCTGCAAATATATTGTAAGTATACCTATGCTGTTTAGTGAAATGTATAGTGATTTACACAGTTGACATGTGAAGTAATGATCATGTAATAATAATTATCATTGTCTCCTGACTGACACCAAAATGGACTAACACCCAAATTTGCATTACATTTTTTTTGGTTTCCTTATTTTTTGTCGCAATAACTACGTAATTAAAGAATACAAGGTTATTACCATTTTAACCTGTTTATGGTTTATCTAACCACATCCGGAACAAGCAAACGCTTTACGCTCTATATCATTGAAGCCCGAGTAAATACTGACGTTTTCGCTAAATGAGACATAAATCTATGCGGTAATAATTTACCTCGTCGTGATCAGTTTGATTAATGTATAAGTAAATAAAGTGTCGTTATTTTCAATATTTTGGCTCTTTGTAGCAGACCTAATTGAGAGCTATTAGGAAAAAAAGCTTGTCGAAGGAATTATGTACATCAAAAGTTTATTCTCTGTTATTGTTTTTCATCCTGGGTATTTCAGGCAATGTTCACCTTTTTTCTGTCGAGGGTCCCATTTACAAAGTTTTCATGGAATCTGGTTAAGTTACAACTTTTGTATTGACAATAAATCTTTATTAAATATTTTGTTCATTTATTGACATTCATATTTGTGTGGAAAAGTATTTGTAATATTAATTGTAATGGAGTATGTTGCTCTTTTACTATTCTTCACACATCATGCATATGTTAATCAAATATATTTGTGGTGTAATTCAACATTAATGTTTTTGATCTATGTTATTACGGTGAAATTATACTCTGTATAGTGTCATTAGCTGGTCACTTTTGTTATTAAACCAATTATGGATTGCTACATTTGAACCTTATTCTTGAAAGTTGAAAAAAAACTCCTGCTTACTAACGAAATATTCTTCGAATACCTATTATAAATCTGTGATAAAATATTCGTCGAATGACATATTTCATAAATTGCCAATCGAATGTTTTGCGGTTTACATTGTCATGTGCAATTACATTTATATAAATATTCCACCGTATTTTACCATAGGGATTTTTGAAATCATTAACAAATTTTAAGTTAATTTTAAGTTATGTTAATTAAATTCATATAATCTGTTTTCGAAAGAATTTGGTGATTTAACATTTTTTCGTTATATTAGGTATACTTATGTTGTCATATTGGGCATTCGTGATTCGACAATATTTGACATCCGACTCGTACTCTTGGACAGGTACCTACATTTCTTCTTGGATCATTGCGTGTTTTTGTGGTAGCATAGTTGTCCGTCCCCTTTCCCCGCCAACAATAAATCAGTTGGGGGTCTGCCGGTTGACTGATTATGGATTACAAAGGTAGAAAAATGTACATTTACTGTTCCCATGGCAAGGATTTGTTTACCACAACGTGTCCGTCAACTTTCTATGCTGATTACCGCATCAGTATACCAAATGGCCCTTTCCTGTATTTCAGTTTCATTTGAAAGCCAGCTTTCGCTTATCTTCTCCAAAAGTATTATCTGAAAAATTATCATTATCTGAATGCATTTCTGTTTTTAATAATACTGCAAACTCTATACTAATTGCTGCTTTATACATTTTATCGTTAAACATATAATTTATAATTATTTATTTAATTTAATTTAATTTTTTCCTAATATTGCTTTACCTGTGTCAAGATGACACTGCTAATTTGATATTACATTGTAAAAAGAAGGTTTTAATTTTTTCTAGTCTACACTACTAATCGCCATTTGGCAACCTTCAAGTATTAGGGTATACTTAAAGAGATTCCTTCCGTAACGGTTAGAAACTTGGCCATAACAGAACTGAAGTAATTATTACTTTTTTAACATTCATTGAGATCTGATGGTTTAATGTTAGCATTATATGTTGTAGCTTGTATTCTGGTGCTAGGATCCAAGACGAAGAACATTAACCGACTGGACCAATATCCTCCGCATTTTGTGAAAATATATGTATGTCGAATAAAATATTGCTATATTACTCACATAAAACTCTCATATATATTTTTTTTCTCCGTATGCTCTGCTCTAGTAGTATGGTAGATTATGGTAGTATGGTAATAGATATCACATTTAGCAAAAGTGTGTTATTATTTTGGTATCATCGAAATTCCTTGACTACAGCTCAAACTTTCAGCTGCGAAGGATTGATTTTGCATAAACAAAATACTCGATTATTCAACTTTTTAGGAGAGTGTTGGCAGGTATTTGAACGTGATGTCAACTCCTAATGCAAACACTGAGATGCACTGCTTACAACTACTTTCTAACTGGCGCAATGGAGAATCTCTTATTGAACTTTGTAAATTTAAATTTGGGATCTTTGATCTATTTAATGAAATTTTATGATATTATAGTTTAATTCTCTATCTTTCACTGTGATTTTTTTAAAAATTTGATGGTTTGTGATATAATTGTGATACAATGCGTTTTTTAAGCTTCTCTTGGTGAATGACTTTCACTTGGCCGATTCCAATCTAATGGATTCGCTTAAATAGAACTTTAATTTACATGATGTACAAGTTTTAGGCAATGTTTATTTGTCGTAATCGGTCCGAGGGAAAATGTTTTGTCTTATGCGAGAGTATTTTGTTTATTTCGCAGCAGATACATTTTTGTATGCAGATGTAGTTTTAAGAAATATTTTCCTGTATTGTTAAGAATGACGGCAAACAAGCAAAAATTGACCCTGCATTCACTGGATGCTGAGAAATTATACGAAACTATTTGGACTGAAGAAAAAATATTTATCGTCCATAATATCAAATGTCGTTCTTCAAATGCCCATAGATTTCAGTTTTGACTTCCATTTTGTTGCATTTTAGCTACATGAGATGTAACTTCTTATGACTCTACGACGTTATTTGCTGTGCTCATTATTATCCTGCAGCACTCATTGGATTAAAATGCATAAATGAGTGCCATTTAGGGTCAAATTTTTATTTTGTACCTTGAATAAAATATGTTGTCATTTTTAATTTTCTGATTTTTTTCTTTATATGCGGTACATTATAATTTATGGTCACTTTTACATTGTATTTTTTGTTTTGAGGGAAAATGTTTTGTCTTATGCGAGAGTATTTTCTTTATTTCGCAGCAGATACATTTTTATATGCAGATGTAGTTTTAAGAAATATTTACTGGATTAAAATAGTTTTTCACATTTAACCCGGAGTATTTCTATTGTGCAATCATCAGAAACGGAAAGATTTTTCTGCCGCCTTAATTTGGCCAGTCACTAAAATGTAATTTAAAATTAGGTTAAAAATTTTTCTGAATAATAAAACTCATTAATTTATTAAAGGCGCGAATTCGCGTCCTTAGCTATCTTGGCAAAGTCTTGAATGTATGTAACTCTGCAATACCCTCAAAATAATTCACGATTATTGCTGTTAAATTACCCATCCACAGTTTTCTTTTGTGCTACTCAAGATATGGTTTTGGATTTAAGCACTATATTTTATAACCTATCAATTGCATGGTATGCTATATCGACAATATATAATGTGGTCTATCGATTTCAATAATACTTCCGACCTACTCTACTCGTGTATCTTCTTGGTATGAGAGTTATTGTATGGGGACGCAGGTCATTTATAAGTCGGTAAACTGAGAGTAACTAGTCGAGAAATGATGTGCTGATATAATCATTCGGTGATCATTGCGTAAATATAATATGGGGTTTACCACACAGGCAGAAAACGGGTTCTGGGAACCATCATACTATATTTGATCCACTGCTAATTGCTTTAGTCTGAAGAGTGTTTAGCAACGATACATGTTCCCTTTTTTCCACTTTACCCTGCGTGTGACCAAATGTATCACAAAACCTGCGAATACAATCTTAGCCTCCAGTTCAGTTGGTTGGATTCAGTTAAATTTTCTGTGATTCTCTACCCAACTCTGTGCTCATACCAAGAGAAACAGCATCCGAGAATGAAACTGCCAATATTGAATTTTAGGCTAAGCTTTATTTGACGGCTAAAAGAAAGTTGAAGGATAGGACTTCCTGCTTCTTCAAACAATACAATATTAAGTAAGTAGGGAATCACAGGAGCAGTTATTTATTGCTTAGGGTTTTGGGGATCGTTTGGGTGGCCGTGACATTGAAAATAATGATATGTTCCAGAAAAAAATAATTTTATTTTTTTTAATTTTTAGCTATCAGAAATAAAATACTTTTCAACTTTATAATAATTTTACCTGAAAAAGATGAGTTCTTACTGTGCATATGCTAAAAAATACACATACCTTAAAATTATTACATTTTTTTTCGTCAAAGAAAAAAACTTCACATTCAAGAAATACATGTTCATTACAGCTATTGAATACGTTCCCATCGAAATGCAGGAAATGATGTAATTCAATACACAGACAATGCATGTGACATACATTTTGTAATTCAGAAAAAACGTAAACTTTAATAATGACATTTAAAAACAGAGTACTTGCAAAGAAAATATGAAATGATTGGAAAGGAATGTTTACAAAAGAATTAACACAATTATTGAAGTAATACTAATTTACATTGCAAGGATTACTTCATAAATGAAATTAAATTTTAATAACTGTGGTACAATCGAAAGCATGGTTCTAAGCATAAAGCAGGTTCATCAGGGCACATGGCACAGTGAAAAGAAACATCTTTTCTCAGCTTATTTTTTAGACACAATTTGCATTTTCTCCTTTTTGTTCTTCCCTTGGAGTCCCCTTTTATGAACTGTGGCAAATGCATTTTTCCGTGGATTTCCTTCTAAATGTTGTCACATTGGGATCTGTTTCCAACAATTTTCTAATAATAAATTCCCTGAATTGCAATAGGGCCAACTTACTCCCACTAAATCTGTTATAGAGAATATAGGCATTTCCTAAAGACATCTCCAAGAAGTGTAGGCCTACCCTGACGTTCCATCTAAGTGTTCGTCTTTCAGCGTAATAATAGAATAAAAGCTGGTCTGCTCTGTCAATTCCGCCCATATGCTTATTATAATGAATGACCTGCTCTGGCCTTTCTTCTGCTTTCCCTCTCTTGTTAATTATTCTCTTTACCTCACCACCAAATTCAGTCGATGAGGTCATGACTTCCCTTCTATCCTTCCATTTAGTGACACAGAGACCTTCACTTGTGTAGCGGCTTATGCATTCACCCTTTTTTAATTTAGCAGGTATAATGTCCTTAAGAACCCCGCGCCTGGATGAGCGTAATGTTCCTGTGGAAAAAATCTTTTTCAACTCCAGTGACAAACTTGGGCTGTTGTAGAAATTGTCCATGTATACTGCATGCCCGGCATTCTCATAATCTGAAAGAAGTTTCTTTACGACTTTTTCTGTGTGGCCAATTCCACCTACTTCTTTGTCGTGAGATCCAGTGTAGACCAAGTTATCTATAACAAGTCCATCTGGCTCTGCTAACATATAAATTTTAACCCCGTACTTGTGCCTTTTGCCTTGAATATATTGTCTAAAATATAATCTACCCCTCCACATAACCATTGACTCGTCCAGACTAAGTTCTTTCTTTGGATAATAAATTTTTTTCATGTTGTTTCTGAAGGCTTCAATAATATTTCTAATTTTATAAAGGGGATCAGCTGGCTTCGGCTCACCAGGAAGGGGGTTCCTACCAAAATGGAGAGCCCGCAGTATGGCTAAAAATCTATCTCTTGGCATTGCTTCAGTGAAAACAGGAAAATTATAAAGTTCATTTTTGCACCAATATTGAGCAATTGCCGGAAGTCTCACAATTCCCATCAAGTAAATAATCTCTAGGAATTTTCGAAACTCTTCCAAACAAATATCAACCCATTTTCCTTCATTTGCACCTCACCATAAATGTTTGTCTCTTGCAGGATGAAATTGAGCATCGAGTCATTGGCTAAAAGAGTAAAAAAAGCCATGGGGTCGTTTCCAGCATTAGGAACCCTCAGTCCAGCATTACCAGTAAATTCAATATTGCCAGTTATTTGTTGCCGGTTGACAAACCAAACAATACCTTTTTCTTCCTCACTCAGGACACTAGGCTGCTCTTCATCACTCCGTTCATCGTCGGATAGGTCGAAAGGTCCGATTTCCTCCAGAATATCCTCTTCTGATGTTTCTGAATTACAGTCACTTTCCTCAATCAAAGCATTTTCCAATTCATCCTCCTTTATAATTTCACACATCCTCCGCCGGCGACCCACTCCGGAGGTTGATGGTTGAGAATCCATACCACAATGAATACAACAGCCTAGAGAAGAAAATAAATTTCCAAAAAACTGAGAAAAATATTACCTAAATAAATAAAACATTAACAACGAAATTTCTCCAGATAACTTACCTGATATTATTGGGTTCAAGCTGAAGTAATTTTTCCTGGTGGATTTTCCAAGAAAGCGGCGGGAGAGGTCTTGTGATATACGGCAGCGGCAATGAATGATTTTGCTCGAATAAGGCTGCTGCACGACTCAGCTGTCTTATATAATATTCCTTCTCCGGTAACATTCATTGTGTATACATTTTAGCTGAACACTCATAAGTCTTTTCTGTATGTGTTGGCCACTAAAATCAAACATCCTCGCGGGGCGTGTGTCGCAAGTTTGGCGTACATAGTCTTGTGGCCATTGCAAACTTTGTCAGAGATTGTGCTAAGGATCACTTTCATTCGTATTCCTTATTCACCCGTATCGTGAATGAAACTTAATATACATACAAACTAGAGGACAATGGTTGGTCTGAATTCTACTGCTCGATGTCAAGCTGAGGACAATGAATACAACACCAAATCTCACCACTCAACCTCTTTCATCCAACACCAAATCACATAGAATGTTCTAAAGGCGGAGGAAATGATTATTATCCCAAATATTACGCAAGAAAAGGTTTGATAAGTAACTTATAATTAAGGAATAATGAAACTGATAGGAAATAATACGGTAATATCTTCATTAATCAGGTTTTAGTGACGTCATACATCCAACTACATTTTCATGGAATAATTTTTAAAAAAATATAGCCCATTGGAAACTGTTGTCTCTAAAACAAACAAAGAGGTATGATTAAGGATCTAGCATCGAAAAAGAAAGTATTTGTTAAAAAACGAGGAAAAGAAAAATTCATGAAAATCGGTCATTAAGAGACGCGAATGCGCGTCCTTCGGTATCCTGGCAATGCACCTCGGACGCGCATTCGCGTCCTTCGGGTTGAACGTGTTAATCGTCCATAATATCAAATGTCGTTCTTCAAATGCCCATAGAATTCAGTTTTGACTTCCATTTTGTTGCACTTTAGCTACATGAGATGTAACTTCTTATGACTCTACGACGTTATTTGCTGTGCTCATTATTATCCTGCAGCACTCATTGGATTAAAATGCATAAATGAGTGCCATTTAAGGTCACATTTTTATTTTGTACCTTGAATAAAATATGCTGTCATTTTTAATTTCCTCATTTTTTTCTTTATATGCGGTACATTATAATTTATGGTCACTTTTACATTGTATTTTTTTTTAATGAATTTACTTTGTATTGAAGGCTTCAATTAGCTGCTTTCCCTTTTTTAAATCGAATTAATAAAATTATGGACTCTATGATTTGATTTTGATATGATAAAGCTAATTGTGTCTCGCAAGATCTAACTTTCCGGAATCCAAGTTGGCTGTTTATGAGTAATCCATGATTATCCAAATGTCCCCTGATTGAACTCACTACAATGTGCTCAAATATCAAAGGGAATTCGCTATATCAAAATATGAGGAGTGAAATTACAACAAATCAAGAACTTCACCTATCTCCGCAATAGTTAATATTTTGCGATGGAAGCATGACCAACATCAACCGAAGAATAGCACAGGCCAAGGAGCCTTTCCTGAAGAAGAGGCAACTACATGGCTCAAAAACCTTCAGTTACCAACAAGAAAGCACTCAATCAAGACATAAATATCGAGAAATAATTGACGAATCAAAAAACGGAAAAATACGGACATTTTTATTTTACAAACTCTATCATATTCGGCAATAAAAAATATGGTGTACGACCAACTTCCATGAAGAAACATGCTCCATATGTATGTTATGGTGAAATGTTTCCTCACTTCCACACCTGTATTCTCAGCTGTAAGCAGATTCATCTTTTGGTAGAATGCCCTCTTTGCCCGGGTCGTTCTACTGATCATGTCCTTCTTTTAACTCCCTTCGCTAGTTTTTCGCCAAATTAGACAGCAATACTACACGTTCACCGCTCCTAACTTTTGCTTCCCTAGTTTAACAATATTGCATTGGCCCTTTTCTTCTCTTGCATACCTTGGTTTTCTTTTTGTTCATCTTCAGAGATAATATATGGCCACCGTCTTTTCCATGTTAACAGAAGTCATCTTAATTACATTAACTTACTCATTCGTAACTTTGTGGTATTCCATTTTAAGGTTTCTGTGATGTATTACGTTTACTTATACCACTTCTTTTTTTAAAAATAAAGCGACCCGGGTTTCAATGAATAATCATCATCATCATCAGGCGTAAATTATTTACCTTATTATTGTAACCTTAGTTACGTAACGGAAGAAGAGATGAATTTTGAAACGGTCGCCAGAATGGGGAAAAAGATGTGTAAATGTATGCGTTGATGAGAGTGTTGTCCTGGTTATTAAAAATTTTTAGAATTTCTAACTGCTCTCTAGAATCTAATTCGCGGCGGTCATTGCATAATTTTAATATATTCATTTTAAAATCGCTCCTATAGCAGTTACATATTAAGTGCTTAGCAAAATTACTTATATCGCCCTTGCTGTTTTTGTAAGCACTTAAATGTTCTTTCTTCCTCACTCCGAAGCTTCTTCCTGTCTTCCCCACGCAGACACCATTGGAATCGCTGCATTTTAATGAATATATTCCACATTTGTCTAGTTCATCTATCGGATCCTTACATTTTACCAGCAGCCTTCGGAGAGTGGCATTAGGTCTAAAAGCCATGCGGAATTTGTCTCTTGGTAAATGATGAGCCATTTTCAGAGAAACTGCATCCAGGTACGTCACCGTGCACCACTGCTTCTTTTTACTCTAGTCCGCCGAAAACATTTGGTCGATAGCCAGTCTTCTCTGTTTTTTAAAAACTAATTTGTCTATTAAATTTTGTGAATAACCGTTGGCTGAAGCAATTTGTTTGATTGTGATGATTTCTTTCCGGAAGTCTTCTTTTGACAGTGGTATCTTGAACAGGCGATGAATCATGAAATGAAAAGTCGTAAGTTTGTGCGAGTAATGGTGTCTTTAACTTGCCAGGATGACATGATCGGTATAACAAGGTTTCCGAAAAATGGAGAAGGAATGCGGGTACTTATCGAGTTTAATTGTAAGATCCAGAGAATTTAAGCAATGGTTGGTGTCTCTTTCACAGGTAAATGAAATTGTAGGACGGATATCACTCACAAAATTCAAGAACATATCCAGTTGCCGATCAGTTCCTTTCCAAAGTATGTACAATTATATCGTCAACGTACCGGTACCAGTATACCACAGAATTTAGTAGGGTTTTTTCTGAACTAAAACTTTTTTCTTCCAAATTAGAATTAGAATCTAGAGAGCAGTTAGAAATACTATAAATTTTTAATAACCAGTACAACACTCTCATCAACGCATACATTTACACATCTTTTTCCCCCATTCTGGCGTCCTTTTCAAAATTCTCTTCTTCCGTTACGTAACTAAGGTTACAATAATAAGATAAATAATTTAAGCCTGATGATGATGATTATTCATCGGAATCCGGGTCGCTTTATTTAAAAAAAAAGAAATTGTATAAGTAAAAGTAATACATCCCAGAAACTTTAAAATGGAATACCACAAAGTTACGAATGAGTTAGTTAATGTGGTTCTTGAAGCAAGTACAGCTACTCAAGTTAAGTTATACAGGAAGTTATTCATCAAGAAACGGATCGCCTCCCTCAATACCTACTTCAACAGCATGTGTCTCCGGCAGAATCTTACCCCATCCTACTGGAACATCACTACATCTTCAAGATCACCAGCCGCCATCCAAGCAGTAAGGAAGGCTTCAAGTGAATGGATTCGGAGAGAATTAAGAAAATGGTACGGAATCCGGGATAGCATTTCTTACTATCTTATACAATGAATGGAAGAAGAGGCACATTGTGTGACCCCCTATAAATTAATGATGAATATGTAACTAGGGTAAGCGTAGTTCGTATCAGCGGCAAACGTCGACCATGTTTACGAACTTTCTTCGATTTTGAATCGTGACTAGCGGTGACTAGTTCCGTTATGTTATTTGTCGTGAAAATACGAGAGTTTTGCCGGAATTCCATTTCTTAAAACTTTTGTATTTGCACCATAAATTATGCGGCAGAACCCATCAACAGACTCTTATTTCCATAGTTTGTAATTTCGAAAAAAAATCACGTTATGTTTGGTTTAATAGACCAACAGTGATTTCAGTGCGTATATTTTGTAAAAGTTGCGCCACCTACGAATGCATTAAAAATAGCATTTCTATCGATACTTAGTCCTGAAACGTAATGAATTCGTGTTTTATCGTTTTATGGCCGCTATTTCGTGTAACGTCGTGGTATTTTCATAAAGCGACTTCCTTGGACCCCTAATAATAACATTAAGTTATATAACGTATGATCACAATGAAAATAAACAAGACTCAAATCAATTAAATATTAAAGTTCAACTCTAAACGGGAAAAATTAATATTTAAAGATTCTCAAATTACCCAATGTTAAAATTTTAACTATTTTTAGCGCAGTAAGAAGCTGCTCGTCCTACCGTGATTCTTCTTCTCCTTTTACTCCTTACTTTATCACATAAAAATTACTACTTTTCATAAAAATATAGTTTTACTCTTAATAAAAAAGTTAAAATACAGTCAGCGTAGAAGTCACTTAGGACTTCGATGATAGTGTTCATGCGCACAAACATATGAATATAAAAAAGTTTGATGAAGACAGCTAAAGAATCAAAGGATGCTTTGCATGTTAGAAAAATTTACTAGAGTGTAGAAAAAAAAGGATCTCTCTGTGTCCATTGCACATATTTTAATCTATTTATTCTATTCTATTCTATTCTAAACTATTTTAATCCAGTAAATATTTCTTAAAACTACATCTGCATATAAAAATGTATCTGCTGCGAAATAAAGAAAATACTCTCGCATAAGACAAAACATTTTCCCTCAAAACAAAAAATACAATGTAAAAGTGACCATAAATTATAATGTACCGCATATAAAGAAAAAAATCAGAAAATTAAAAATGACAACATATTTTATTCAAGGTACAAAATAAAAATTTGACCCTAAATGGCACTCATTTATGCATTTTAATCCAATGAGTGCTGCAGGATAATAATGAGCACAGCAAATAACGTCGTAGAGTCATAAGAAGTTACATCTCATGTAGCTAAAATGCAACAAAATGGAAGTCAAAACTGAAATCTATGGGCATTTGAAGAACGACATTTGATATTATGGACGATAAATATTTTTTCTTCAGTCCAAATAGTTTCGTATAATTTCTCAGCATCCAGTGAATGCAGGGTCAATTTTTGCTTGTTTGCCGTCATTCTTAACAATACAGGAAAATATTTCTTAAAACTACATCTGCATACAAAAATGTATCTGCTGCGAAATAAACAAAATACTCTCGCATAAGACAAAACATTTTCCCTCGGACCGATTACGACAAATAAACATTGCCTAAAACTTGTACATCATGTAAATTAAAGTTCTATTTAAGCGAATCCATTAGATTGGAATCGGCCAAGTGAAAGTCATTCACCAAGAGAAGCTTAAAAAACGCATTGTATCACAATTATATCACAAACCATCAAATTTTTAAAAAAATCACAGTGAAAGATAGAGAATTAAACTATAATATCATAAAATTTCATTAAATAGATCAAAGATCCCAAATTTAAATTTACAAAGTTCAATAAGAGATTCTCCATTGCGCCAGTTAGAAAGTAGTTGTAAGCAGTGCATCTCAGTGTTTGCATTAGGAGTTGACATCACGTTCAAATACCTGCCAACACTCTCCTAAAAAGTTGAATAATCGAGTATTTTGTTTATGCAAAATCAATCCTTCGCAGCTGAAAGTTTGAGCTGTAGTCAAGGAATTTCGATGATACCAAAATAATAACACACTTTTGCTAAATGTGATATCTATTACCATACTACCATAATCTACCATACTACTAGAGCAGAGCATACGGAGAAAAAAAATATATATGAGAGTTTTATGTGAGTAATATAGCAATATTTTATTCGACATACATATATTTTCACAAAATGCGGAGGATATTGGTCCAGTCGGTTAATGTTCTTCGTCTTGGATCCTAGCACCAGAATACAAGCTACAACATATAATGCTAACATTAAACCATCAGATCTCAATGAATGTTAAAAAAGTAATAATTACTTCAGTTCTGTTATGGCCGAGTTTCTAACCGTTACGGAAGGAATCTCTTTAAGTATACCCTAATACTTGAAGGTTGCCAAATGGCGATTAGTAGTGTAGACTAGAAAAAATTAAAACCTTCTTTTTACAATGTAATATCAAATTAGCAGTGTCATCTTGACACAGGTAAAGCAATATTAGGAAAAAATTAAATTAAATTAAATAAATAATTATAAATTATATGTTTAACGATAAAATGTATAAAGCAGCAATTAGTATAGAGTTTGCAGTATTATTAAAAACAGAAATGCATTCAGATAATGATAATTTTTCAGATAATACTTTTGGAGAAGATAAGCGAAAGCTGGCTTTCAAATGAAACTGAAATACAGGAAAGGGCCATTTGGTATACTGATGCGGTAATCAGCATAGAAAGTTGACGGACACGTTGTGGTAAACAAATCCTTGCCATGGGAACAGTAAATGTACATTTTTCTACCTTTGTAATCCATAATCAGTCAACCGGCAGACCCCCAACTGATTTATTGTTGGCGGGGAAAGGGGACGGACAACTATGCTACCACAAAAACACGCAATGATCCAAGAAGAAATGTAGGTACCTGTCCAAGAGTACGAGTCGGATGTCAAATATTGTCGAATCACGAATGCCCAATATGACAACATAAGTATACCTAATATAACGAAAAAATGTTAAATCACCAAATTCTTTCGAAAACAGATTATATGAATTTAATTAACATAACTTAAAATTAACTTAAAATTTGTTAATGATTTCAAAAATCCCTATGGTAAAATACGGTGGAATATTTATATAAATGTAATTGCACATGACAATGTAAACCGCAAAACATTCGATTGGCAATTTATGAAATATGTCATTCGACGAATATTTTATCACAGATTTATAATAGGTATTCGAAGAATATTTCGTTAGTAAGCAGGAGTTTTTTTTCAACTTTCAAGAATAAGGTTCAAATGTAGCAATCCATAATTGGTTTAATAACAAAAGTGACCAGCTAATGACACTATACAGAGTATAATTTCACCGTAATAACATAGATCAAAAACATTAATGTTGAATTACACCACAAATATATTTGATTAACATATGCATGATGTGTGAAGAATAGTAAAAGAGCAACATACTCCATTACAATTAATATTACAAATACTTTTCCACACAAATATGAATGTCAATAAATGAACAAAATATTTAATAAAGATTTATTGTCAATACAAAAGTTGTAACTTAACCAGATTCCATGAAAACTTTGTAAATGGGACCCTCGACAGAAAAAAGGTGAACATTGCCTGAAATACCCAGGATGAAAAACAATAACAGAGAATAAACTTTTGATGTACATAATTCCTTCGACAAGCTTTTTTTCCTAATAGCTCTCAATTAGGTCTGCTACAAAGAGCCAAAATATTGAAAATAACGACACTTTATTTACTTATACATTAATCAAACTGATCACGACGAGGTAAATTATTACCGCATAGATTTATGTCTCATTTAGCGAAAACGTCAGTATTTACTCGGGCTTCAATGATATAGAGCGTAAAGCGTTTGCTTGTTCCGGATGTGGTTAGATAAACCATAAACAGGTTAAAATGGTAATAACCTTGTATTCTTTAATTACGTAGTTATTGCGACAAAAAATAAGGAAACCAAAAAAAATGTAATGCAAATTTGGGTGTTAGTCCATTTTGGTGTCAGTCAGGAGACAATGATAATTATTATTACATGATCATTACTTCACATGTCAACTGTGTAAATCACTATACATTTCACTAAACAGCATAGGTATACTTACAATATATTTGCAGGAATAGATGGAGTCAATTCATGTCACTAGATTTAAGTGGAAGTAGAGTTGCATACGTCAAACAACGCTTTGCACGGACAGTAAAAAAAATGAAAAACCATGATATAAATGAAGAAATAAACACATTAAAACATAAGAAAAGCAGAATATGATGCAAGTCAAAAGATAAACAGCAAACGACAATAGCAAATATTTGGCAGTAAAATGAGGTCATAGTTATAACGAAAAAACGATGAATTAAATTCCAAAAATAATAGAATGAAGTTATAGATAGTAGATGAAAGTTATAAAGATTTAAATATGATTCAGATATGGCAGCCGTTTGTAGTTATTGCAGCTATTTCGAGCCTCTTTTTTCAAATCATTGTTCAATGATTACAAAGTAGTTTCAATGCAATGGAGTCGTTTCATGGCCTAAATATTGAAAAAAATGTACATCTCAAAGAATAAAATGATACCACACATAAAGTAAGGGTCATAGTGAAAATGATATAAAAACACAGGATAAAAATTACCATAAAAACCACCTTTTAGGCACTCATTCGCGTATTTAAAATTCCAAATCAAAAACTGGAGAGTGACTTAAAACAATACACCTTAAAACATTTTTGACTTGCTCAACACTTAAACACGTTTAAAAAATAGCAAAATATAAAGTATCCTCACATTTGAAGTATTTTAGATAGTTTTATCTACGTAATAGTTTTCCTTTACATAATTGAGTCCATGCGAATTCAATGCAACCAACGCCTGAGTGATAACTGAAATATAAAAATTTACCAAGGTATTTTCAGGTAAAACGTGCTGATCTGATAGCCTACACATGGAGGAAATCTTTGGTGTTTATACTCTAAATAAGAAAAAGGACGAGGGCAAAGAATAGCTATGAAATGAAAACGTAATTAAATATAAACTAGAAATTGGAGGAGGAAAATCATCAACCAACAGGGATATGGTAATCAAAATCGTTAATGTTGAGGCAGAAAAAATGTGTCTATTTATATTAACAACATTCAAATAATCTATTGAAAGGCTGGGTTTGAAAACCATGGTACGTATCAAGTTTAAAACAGACGACAGGACTTGGTGCCAAAATACAACCGCTCAAAACTCACAGAAGCTTGCAGAAAATATAATCGCAGAACGCAAGGTCATGGGGAGATCGATGAATGAAAGGGGACTTCGGATGACACAAGAAGGGAAACATTTTCATAAGAGAAAATATTATTGTACGCTCAGTGGGTAATCCATTTAAGTCTAAGGAGGTTGATCAATGGTATTTCAGTATAACAACAACATATAATAACTTTTAAATTTATTTGGTAGCATTTATGATTACTTTGAAAAGGGTTATTATTGTATCCAATTATATCATTCACACAACACACTCACTCACGAGCGTTATTCCATGCCGACCCAAGAGGTTACGCTCATCGGCTCATTAACCTTTATTTAACGTGGCGTTTCCCCCTTCGTTCCCCTCCGGGCTGCGCAGAGGTCTATTCCACGCATTCACTCCCAGGGCCAGGGCAAGAGACGCGACGAGATCAAGCGGTCTAAGAACTAAGAACCTGCGACATTAAGCCCTAGCTTCCCCATCTAAAATCCAACCACCCGCTAAACTAATTCTACTGCCTATATACCCTAGGCCTACCTATTTCATTCGCATACCTATCGGCGCTGACCCTGTTCATCATCACGCATACATCAGTCAACAGAACACAAACGTACCATTCACACATTTACCTGCAAAAGAATATTAAATGAATTGGGGTAATTCCCGTAAAAGAAAACATATTAATCGAAAAACCTGAAAAAGAAAGTGAATTAAACCGTCAAAAATTAAACAAGCAATTGCAAAAAATCGTAAAAAAGGGTAATAATATGAATTTATGTCATATTTCGTGATGCATGACATGATATTGTAGCGCAAAATGGCGCAATGAGTGTATTTCCTGCCTATGTCAAAAACTAAGAGCCTGTGCACAAGGCAAAACCGGAGTGCAACGACCTCAACTGGATTGACCCGGGTCAAACGACCGATATGCAAGCCCTACACACTATAAGTGCTAAAGATAAGGTAATAGATAAAATATTGGCAGAATATAAGACCATAAATAAATAAATCAATCGAAATGTACAAACGTAAATTCATAACGCCTTTGTAGCCATTGGTAGTCGTGGCCGCTCTCTCTTCCTTCGTGTCCGCTGTCACTGCGAAGCAATGGGAAGGGTAGATTCAGGGAGGAGCAAAAAAAAAACAAGCACACATTTACATAAAATTCCATACACTTGAGTCCAACATGTCCTCTTGAATCCCACCAACTGTTAAATTCGGCACTCACTTAAAATACACTGATTCCACACTGACACAACACTGACACCACAGTCACTTCTTCTCGTTCACAGAAAACACTGGTCACTATCACTGCACTACTGTCCGGGGCGATGTGAGGATTCTAAAGGAGAGAGCGGGTTAATATACACAAAGTAAGTCAATTGGATGCGAAGGTGCTCGATTTAATTGAAAATTCCAAAAAAAAAGATTCAAAAATTCTGATAGAGAAAACTAGACGTATGCTATTCACATTAAAAGGGAGGCAGCGTCAGAGACACAAATTCAGTGAATTTTGAATTTTAATACAAGAGCATTCTTCGCATCCACAAAATGAAGCTATCAGCTAAACGCAATATCCTATCTAACCTACAGTTAAGACGGGCCAGAAGGGCCTTCGATTCAAAATATTGGAAACTGACTACATATCCTACCCTCTATCAGGCCGGGGCGATGTGGAGGGAACCTAAGGAGAGAGCGGGTTAGTGAACATAATGAACATGCAAGCAATACAGATTGAATGCCAAGTTGCTCACATTTAAAACAGAATGCCGAAAGTGCATTTCTTAAAAATGCAAGGAATGGTCGCTCAGAAACTAAGTACACCTGGATGCACATCGTAACTGACGAACCATTTCCATTAATTTTGAAATTTAACTCTAGAGCAAGCTCAACATCCACAAAATAAATCTATCAGCTAAACGCATTATCCTATCTAACCTACAGTTACGACGGGCCAGAAGGGCCTTCGATTCAAAATATTGGAAACTGACTACATATCCTACTCTCTATCAGGCCGGGGCGTTGTGGAGGTACCTAAGGAGAGAGCGGGTTAGTGAACATAATGAACATGCAAGCAATACAGATTGAATGCCAAGTTGCTCACATTTAAAACAGAATGCCGAAAGTGCATTTCTTAAAAATGCGAGGAATGGTCGCTCAGAAACTAAGTACACCTGGATGCACATCGTAACTGACGAACCAATTCCATTAATTTTGAAATTTAACTCTAGAGCAAGCTCAACATCCACAAAATAAATCTATCAGCTAAACGCATTATCCTATCTAACCTACAGTTACGACGGGCCAGAAGGGCCTTCGATTCAAAATATTGGAAACTGACTACATATCCTACTCTCTATCAGGCCGGGGCGTTGTGGAGGTACCTAAGGAGAGAGCGGGTTAGTGAACATAATGAACATGCAAGCAATACAGATTGAATGCCAAGTTGCTCACATTTAAAACAGAATGCCGAAAGTGCATTTCTTAAAAATGCGAGGAATGGTCGCTCAGAAACTAAGTACACCTGGATGCACATCGTAACTGACGAACCAATTCCATTAATTTTGAAATTTAACTCTAGAGCACGCTCAACATCCACAAAATAAATCAATCAGCTAAAAGCATTATCCTATCTAACCTACAGTTACGACGGGCCAGAAGGGCCTTCGATTCAAAATATTGGAAACTGACTACATATCCTACCCTCTATCAGGCCGGGACGATGTGGAGGGAACCTAAGGAGAGAGCGGGTTAGTGAACATAATGAACATGCAAGCAATACAGATTGAATGCCAAGTTGCTCACATTTAAAACAGAATGCCGAAAGTGCATTTCTTAAAAATGCGAGGAATGGTCGCTCAGAAACTTAGTACACCTGGATGCACATCGTAACTGACGAACCAATTCCATTAATTTTGAAATTTAACTCTAGAGCAAGCTCAACATCCACAAAAAAAAACAATCAGCTAAAAGCATTATCCTATCTAACCTACAGTTACGACGGGCCAGAAGGGCCTGTGATTCAAAATATTGGAAACTGACTACATATCCTACTCTCTATCAGGCCGGGGCGTTGTGGAGGTACCTAAGGAGAGAGCGGGTTAGTGAACATATTAAACATGCAAGCAATACAGATTGAATGCCAAGTTGCTCACATTTAAAACAGAATGCCGAAAGTGCATTTCTTAAAAATGCGAGGAATGGTCGCTCAGAAACTAAGTACACATTGATGCACATCGTAACTGACGAACCAATTTCATTAATTTTGAAATTTAACTCTAGAGCAAGCTCAACATCCACAAAATAAATCTATCAGCTAAACGCATTATCCTATCTAACCTACAGTTACGACGGGCCAGAAGGGCCTTCGATTCAAAATATTGGAAACTGACTACATATCCTACTCTCTATCAGGCCGGGGCGTTGTGGAGGTACCTAAGGAGAGAGCGGGTTAGTGAACATAATGAACATGCAAGCAATACAGATTGAATGCCAAGTTGCTCACATTTAAAACAGAATGCCGAAAGTGCATTTCTTAAAAATGCGAGGAATGGTCGCTCAGAAACTAAGTACACCTGGATGCACATCGTAACTGACGAACCAATTCCATTAATTTTGAAATTTAACTCTAGAGCACGCTCAACATCCACAAAATAAATCAATCAGCTAAAAGCATTATCCTATCTAACCTACAGTTACGACGGGCCAGAAGGGCCTTCGATTCAAAATATTGGAAACTGACTACATATCCTACCCTCTATCAGGCCGGGGCGATGTGGAGGGAACCTAAGGAGAGAGCGGGTTAGTGAACATAATGAACATGCAAGCAATACAGATTGAATGCCAAGTTGCTCACATTTAAAACAGAATGCCGAAAGTGCATTTCTTAAAAATGCGAGGAATGGTCGCTCAGAAACTTAGTACACCTGGATGCACATCGTAACTGACGAACCAATTCCATTAATTTTGAAATTTAACTCTAGAGCAAGCTCAACATCCACAAAAAAAAACAATCAGCTAAAAGCATTATCCTATCTAACCTACAGTTACGACGGGCCAGAAGGGCCTGTGATTCAAAATATTGGAAACTGACTATATATCCTACTCTCTATCAGGCCGGGGCGTTGTGGAGGTACCTAAGGAGAGAGCGGGTTAGTGAACATATTAAACATGCAAGCAATACAGATTGAATGCCAAGTTGCTCACATTTAAAACAGAATGCCGAAAGTGCATTTCTTAAAAATGCGAGGAATGGTCGCTCAGAAACTAAGTACACATTGATGCACATCGTAACTGACGAACCAATTTCATTAATTTTGAAATTTAACTCTAGAGCAAGCTCAACATCCACAAAATAAATATATCAGCTAAACGCATTATCCTATCTAACCTACCGTTACGACGGGCCAGAAGGGCCTTTGATTCAAAATATTGCAAACTGACTACATATCCTACCCACTATCAGGCCGGGGCGTTGGTAAGGCGCCTTATTATCTGTGAAAGGATCTGAATAAAACAGCATAAAAAATGAAAACATTGCTCACAAAAATCATACATCACACCAATGAAAATAGGCACATATAACACATACAAGAAAAAACAATAAACATAAAATTTAGGACATCACATCATATAGAACACACATATCCCTGCCTAGAGTCGACTCGCTGACCCAGGCAAGTGGCCTTATATTTGGAGGACCAGTACTCCATAGTACCAGATAGAGTCGGTGCCCCGACATCAATTACCGTATCTTAACACCATTAATCAAGCTTGATTTACCCAATTACCTTCACATTTTACCAGAGGTATATCAGATCTGATATCGTCTAGAAATCGGAGCAATGGGCTCCTATGACAAATACAACAAACAAAATTAGTCATGGATTCTACTCACGCTTAAACATGCTTACTTTGCCTTTTAGATCGTAGAACCTGAAACAAAGTTAGTTTTACCATAGCATTGCAAGCCATTAGCAAACCAATGTTAGTCCTCCTGTTGAGACTGCTTCTTGTTCTTCCGTTTCGGGCACCCATGAAGATTCTTCACTCTAACCCCGTCACCTTCCGTGAATGGACTTTACAAACCATGTTCGGCATCGTCCTGCAACGACAAAAAAAAGAATTTGATTTAAATATGCGTGACGTCAAAACAATCAAAAAATGTACAAATGAAATACTAATATTTTTTATATATTATATCAGTTGTCAAAATTCCTATTCTCTAAGTTATAAAAAGGTCATGTTGAAGAATAACATATTGGATAGAATTTTTTTATTACCTACGGTCATAGTATACACAGCTTACATTTAAAAAATTTTCATTCGTGTTATGTGCAAAATAAAAATCTTAAGAGACACTAAAAGAACGAAATAAGAACATGGAGAAGTTGTAAGTTAATAATTCAATGTATGAGTCAATAAGGTAGGATTGCTGCTGAATACTTTTCATATCATGCTATTTACACATCGCAAGTAAATATTGCTAATAAAGGTAGCTAATAAACTGCGTTCACATATATCCTTAGTCTCAGTCTTCTGCCTTTGATAACAAGTGTATTGTCCTTGTCCGACTACGTTAGCCAATCACGAGACGGCGGAAAACGTTCGTAGGGGGGCGAGGAAGGCGGGACGATATCATCTGCCATATCTTAATATTGATGAAGAGAATTGTGGAGGTACAGATTTAAGGAGAAGAATAATGTAAATATGATGATCTTAGCTTACAAATGAATAAAGTGCGCTGGGTCTAAAAGAAACTTTAGGACCTATGTTGACGACATAAATACAATTATCTAAGAAAAATGTATAAGTCACTTAAATTCGTGGAATAACATGGTTAATGGTACAGATATTGTGCCCAAATATCGATAGATAGGATACTGAGATTATCGAGGAAAAACTAGAGCAACTTTCGACCTAAAACTAAAACAAACACGAGAGCGGTCTTCTGAGCCCCACCTTGAGTCTGTAATCTCCATGACCCTACCCCTTATTACAACGCATCTGCAGAAAAAATAAACTCAAAACCATTTTAACGCTAATAAATTTCACAAATTAAATGCGAGTAACTAAAAATGCTACGCAGAGTTTTTTTTACATTAATATGCTTGAGGAGCAAGAGAAATCGATAAATATTCATAGTAAATTTGGTGGGGTAATAGAGTGACATTCCCTAACTTCCAGTTGCCTTGAGCTCAAAATTTTAATAATCAAACTCTAACCTGAGAGAAATAAACTCTAAAATCGAAACTATAGCCGAAATCAAGCTTCACTGATGTATTGTACATGCGTAATGCATCACAGTTGGCCTGTCTAAATTAACCTGTCTCTTCTAAGCCTTTAGTAATCCTCTTAACTTGCTTGCATTATTGAGTGAAAGATTAGTAAATTTACTACAACATGATAATTCTCTTATAACCCCTCAGAGGATTGGGATGACTGCATCTGTATTGCACCTTTTAAATTACAAAATGTAAAAGCATTTACAAGCGATAGGATATATGCTATATGCTGCATTGAAACGTCTTGAGCAAAGATGTTTCCAAAATAACTTTAAAATTAAAAAAATGTTATTTTATAAATAGATCCTGTTACCGAGCTAAATAAAATGATAAAAACCTTTCCATTCCAGGCCGACAGGAAGTTAAAATAAGCAGGGGAAGTTTAATACGTTGAAGATAATTATAAGTGTTCAGCAACATCAATAAAAATGTACTCCTATCCTTTACGGTCTCAAAGAGTGGGTCTCTGAAAAACATGGAATACTATACCTATAGTCGAAAGGAGAACCAGCGGAGAAATAGTACATGCATAATGGGCGGGTTCATATTATACATGCCCATGTACCTTCTCACTCTCTCTATTCATGTGGATTCAATAATGTTAGTTAACTGACATATTTCATGCAAGCTTTTTAACTTTGGTGGAATAAAACAATGTTCTGCCAAACTTTACGTGAACTATAAGCGTTTAAAACGGGGACATATCACAGTTTCGAAGTAATATTTTGTCAGAAACTCACAGTGCACTCGCAGTAAATTTCTACACGTACTTACCCTGAAAGAAAGTTGTTTAATCAAGATATTGCACAAATTCGCACATCTGCTATTGCGGTGAGCAAAATCAGTTAAAGTTAATATTTCTTCCTTCTTCTTCGCCCTAATTGTTTTGTATTCTTCGTTTGATCAGATACTTCTGGGACCACCCACTTGTCCATTGCC
Organism: Platycnemis pennipes; assembly: GCA_933228895.1. Lineage (NCBI taxonomy): Eukaryota > Metazoa > Arthropoda > Insecta > Odonata > Platycnemididae > Platycnemis > Platycnemis pennipes. The sequence goes on from OW121846.1 coordinate 31,842,624, forward strand.
TATACGAAATTAATACAGGCAGGCACTGATCATTAATGCGTGATAATTATTATATTCACGAAAGTCAATAACAAACATCTACATCTACACGATACCCTGCAAGACACCGCGAGGGTGTGTGGCAGGGGGTGAAGGTCACCAAGCATGCACTACTAGCATGCAAGCAAGCAACTAAAGGGTCTCATGCAACTAGATTGTTAGTATCTAAGATTATAACAAACTGGCCTCTCGCATACAGCCACAAAGATGAGTCACCGATACACGCATAATATCACCGAAATGAGTACACATGCAACAAATAGAATTAATTCAGCATCGGAACGAAGGTGCTCTATTTCATGTCCCTTCAAGTGAGAGAACTATGTGTGATTTAAACTGGAATTACGAAGGCCGTCATATAAAATTAGGCTATCATATTTTTATGAATATTTTTCGATGGCCTAAATGAGTTGCTGTTACGAACTAGCCTCGATTCTCTTAGTTGAAATTTCTTTTAAAAAAACAGTTATAACACTGTTAATCACTTAATGCATTAAATCACATTGCTCCACCCTCGGCGATAACGGGACTAAGCCATTCAATTATATTAAATTAGATTGATTAATGAATATCACTCCCTTTGAACTTTGCAGCATACTGAAAAAAATATTATATTTCTCACTTACACGACAATAAAAGGGGTGAGTCAACCATATATTGAATGTAAATCAATAAACCAGGATTGAGATCCATTTTTACATGTTCGCTATCATTTTGAATTAGTCTAATATCACTTGAAGTACACTAACTACAATCTAAACTACTTAAAACATTTTACAGGTGATTCAACAACACGTGACAAGTATTGCAATCCAAACGGGCGAGCAAAATATCCTTTACCCCACGTTCCTTGACATCGCCTAGTGATCAAAGAGATCTTTTCAATGCAATGACCAGCACAAAAATTTTAAAATAAAAAAGTACACCAAATAGAATGCGCGAAAAAACCTTGATGGTTTAAACATGCGATGTTAATTTACTACGGCGTGATTAATCCTGAAATTTAATCTTGCGAACTGAAGGCAAGATGTAAACACTTTTAACCTATCCTCAATTACATGGTTTGGATAGTGTGCAAAGTATTAAACCTCACTATGTGATAAACCTCGTGATAAACCTTCCTGAAATACCTAAAGCCTATGGATTTCTGCCATAAACCATTAAAATTAATGGGTTTTAAATATAATCGAAGAAAAGTTTATTCACATAGTAAATCCCACAACGTACACATCTCATGTTAGAACGCCGAAATTACTGCTTCGGATTGAACTGCATTGCAAAGACAAAATATGATAATGATGGGCACAGGTAGCTCATAAGTTCTATCAATTACATTACATATACGCGCATTAGTCATACAAGTTCACAAACAACACTAATCTTAAAAACTATGACATTTCAAGTTACCCGTCGGAATAACTCAAACAATTGAGCATTAAATATTATTTAGCTAGAAATTTACCGCGAAGGAATTCAATAATTATCACCAAAGACTCAAGCAATTTGTTTAACAATCCCTCTTAACTAGGGATATGCTTTTAATCCAAAGGCTCTTACCCTTATTCAAAATTTCAGTCAATCAGATAACAAAATATGTAACGTTCACGAGTAAACTGTGTAGTATTCTTACCAAGTCGGAAATCTAAACTAACCGTTCGCGGATGATCCATAAATCTCATGACATATGACGTGGACCCACAAACTCAGATTTGAACTCGTTACATTTACCAAGAATTACAGTTATATGCAGTTAGATACTGGTTTTAAACTTAAGTCTCCATTTGCTCAGCTACATTAAATATTTACGACGTAAGGAACACTAAAAATTGTGATTGAGGAATGAATACTGTCCAATAGATTTCACTATTCCTTCAAATAAACGATGAGTGACATTCAATCAAAAAATTCTGCACACGAAAGCAGATGGTAGGAATTCAAGTAAAGTTTCCTTGTTCTTGATCATCAACTCAAAATATAAACTGTCTATACTTTCCGAGTACATTAACAGGCGAAGGCGTGGATAATAAGTCATTTATCGATATGAATAAATGAGGAAAAATACTCTAGAAATAATTCAAATTTACCCTAAAATGAAAAATTTTATGAAACCCAAAAATGCAAATGAACCCGACCGTACGAAGGCGAGAACGACGATGGAAAGCACAAAAGTCAAAGCAAATCTCACGAGAGACTATCTAGTTAATTGGCATTCTCATTGCTAAATCTTTTTCCATCTATTCGTGAACTATACACTTCCAAGGCACCATCGTATCTGCTGCTCCATAACGAAAAATATTGGTGCATATCAATAATGCTGCATCGTTTTCTATCTTCTAGTGCTCTCCGTCTCGGTCTCCGTAGATCGAAAACGTTGAAACCATAAGATATTTAGGTGTAACAATCACTAAGGATTTATCGTGGGGAAGACACATAAGACAAATATGCGGCCGAGCGAAGAGAAACCTAGGATTTATAAAAAGAGTACTTGGAAAATGTGATGAGAAGACAAAAGAGCGATGCTATTTTTCATTAGTAAGGCCCCACCTTGAGTATGCAGCCAGTGCATGGGATCCTAATGAATTAGGGTTGATCAGAGAACTAGACAGTGTGCAGCGTAGAGCAGCTAGGTTCGTCAAAAGGTGTGACGATAGGTTGAGTAGTGTTTCAGAACTAGTACAAGAATTAGGGTGGGAATCATTATCAGAGAGTAGGTTAAAGTACAGATTGAATCTATTACAGAAATTTCAATCGGATAGATTTACTGAAGATGTTTGGCATATATTAAAAAAACCAGCGTATTATGCTAGCTTCGACCAGTTAAATAAGATTAGAGAGATAGATTGTCGTACCGATAGATTCAAAATGGCATTTTTCCCCCATACTATAAGAGAACAGAACAGTATCTATTTTTAAATAGCGTAGTTTTGAACAGTACCTATAAAAGTACTGATCCTTTTATTTTTATGAATGATATGTAGTGCATGTTTGGTGAGAGTTCACCCCCTGCCACACACCTTTATGGTGGCTTGCAGGGTATTATGTAGATGAATAGGCAGCATATCAAAGGCTATGCTGCCTTTGCCAAAGCTACCTATCGTAGGGGAAATATTTTAGAGTATTCTGTAGTGCATGATACATGTATTAACTCCTTAAATACTATAGATACTAACAATCTGGTTGCTTGAGACAATATAGTTGCTTATTTGCATGTCGGTAGTGCATGCTTGGTGATCTTTACCCCCTGCCACACACCCTCGCGGTAGCTTGCAGGGTATCGTGTAGATGCAGATGTCTCCTACCTGTAGTAACAATCCGGCTACGCTACTTAAATCATCATACATTTGTAGTTCAAAAGTCGATTTTTGTTTCAAAATTCGAAAATTAAAGCCTGGGGTCATTTCAAATTAAGAACGAGTAAAATAACTTCAAATACAAATGTTTAACTTTTTGATTTCGTGGTCAATGTAATCAAAGGTTCATAGGAAAATGCAAGTGACCTCAGAACAGGAAAATTTTACATTTTGCATTGCTGAATGCATACAAGACTACGAGGCTAATGATATAGATATCGATAGCTAAGAAATAGGATCACGAAACTAAAGTAATCCGCAAAAATAAATTAATATTAAAGGGTGCAAGTGAGCATACGAGACTGTACGTTCAACTTCAGTTTCGAAACGGAAATCCTTTAATCTCGGAATTAGATTAATTTCAAACAAATCGATAGAGAAACAGACTTCAATATCTAACAGCGTTAATGGTCTAGCGTCGAAACGTAGCTAGAACAGTCGAGAAACGTCCGAGAACATTCTAGTGACCCGAAACAACCCTTCGAGATTTTTGGCGGGAAACTGAGAATATCAGAAGACACGACCTGGTATCGATCAGAAGTAATAGAATCACAATAAAAGACGCAGACAACTTTATTCGAAAATAAAAACTCTCGTGAATGAAAAATATTAATAATGACTTACCATACTGAAGAGAGTTCCTCGAAGCCAGTCTCTCGAATTCCCAGTTTTCCTTCACCCGTGTGATCGATGACGAAGTTCCAGCTTTATCGGCGCACGTAACTCAACTTCTCCCTGTAACAAATTCAAACCATTAACATTTGTAACCAGACAACTTTATTCGAAAATAAAAACTCTCGTGAATGAAAAATATTAATAATGACTTACCATACTGAAGAGAGTTCCTCGAAGCCAGTCTCTCGAATTCCCAGTTTTCCTTCACCCGTGTGATCGATGACGAAGTTCCAGCTTTATCGGCGCACGTAACTCAACTTCTCCCTGTAACAAATTCAAACCATTAACATTTGTAACCACCACATTTGCTGCACTTCTGCTGTAAATATCCATCAATCTACGGAAAGAGTATTACTTGAAATATTTACAGGGGGGAATTACTATGTAAAACTAGGATTTTAAATTTCGTGAAGTAAATCACTCGAAATATATCTCTATTCTTCGTACAAAGAGGAAGATAAGTTACGAAGTTATTTCAATTTCCCCTCAAAGTCACTGCAAACTCAATTTACGTTGATAAAGCAAAGTGACTAAAACTACAACTTCCTTGAACTGGGGCTGAAAACTCACCTGTCCTTCCGTCACCGCGCACCAACGAATACTGATAACCGATGTCTGATCACGCATGTAAATGCCACGTTCTGGCATGACGTCAACCAAACTGGACCAATCACCAAAGTGCAATGATAATTCGTCGTGAATAACAATTTCGAAAACATAAAAGGAATATCGCGGATTTGAACATTCTCTTGCTAATTCTATTACTGGATATACATTTCGGATATTAATATTTCCCTATAATTGTAGCATGGTTTGTTTTCGAAAATAGTTTATTATAAAATTAAGAGCGCCATCGGCTATTACTTCAGCTAACTACTCGTTTTGGCGGGAAAAAGTGACTGAACACGCAGTGGACTGTTGTAATTCTCAACTACCTGAAATATGTGCTAGATTAAAATATTTAGAAAAGAAATTGTTTTCAAACAACTACATATCATAGCATTTTGCACTGAGCAGACGTTTTATCTCTGGTCTACCAACTCTTAAATTTAGACGATAACTGATTTCAGTTAACAGTGAGAAGAATTATTGCAGTTTTTGAATTATTTGCATGACAGATGTTTTCAGATTTACATGCCCGACGTTCAAATGGGAATTTTATTATACTCGACCATGGTTAGAAAATTAGATTAAATAAATTAATCAATAAAACCACTGTAAGCCCCTGCCAAACACCCTTTTGGATGCTTGCTTTCTGGATATAATGGGAAGTATCGAGTGTATCGTATATACGTTGAATTCCAAACAAAGAATGGTGCTTGCTAACAGAAACCTTCCGACCGCAACAACGACGAAATTCGTCGGTATCACGCAGAACTACTCAGGAACGCAAATCACATTTGAACGTGGTAGCTACGTAAATATTGGGAATGAAAGTAAGCCAATGCGATTGCTTACCTTTACGGAAAGTCTTGAAAAGGACCAGTGTGCTCTGATTACTGCAAGGGTAGCTTCACTGCAACAATTACTGGTTAATTCTTCTTGGCAAGGCACTTATAACCGCGAAGCATACGAACACTTCACAATATAACTTGCTCAGTTATCATGTAATTCACAAAACTATACCACTAATATTCATATCTCACTTGCGAGGTTATGTTGGCGGATGAAACACTGCACAGGTAACACACGATAAACCATCACACAAATTCCGAGCAACTTCTTTTTACGACACGGAAACGCCTCCAAGCATTCTCGCGCGGATTTCACATCGCTGATCAGCTGTTCGGGATTGTGTTGTTGCCTCGTACGAAGAAAGCAAGGAACTAAATCGAAGAATTGACTCGCTCTTGAACTGTGAAGGCCGTGGGTTTCACAAACACTGAAATGATTCATTCTCACTTTCGCTCTCGAGGTCGAGAGGGAAGCATTTGGGAAAAAGACGCAGGTGATTGAATTTCGGAAAAGCGGACCTCGTCGGAAATATTTCAGACTCCGTCAATGAAACTGATGAATTGAGTGAAATATAATGAGCACGCAATCAATGTATTGACTGAAAAGTAATGAGTGCATTGGGTGAAACGTAATAACTGTATTGAATTAAGTGTAATGACTGATATGCATAGCTGGGCAGAAAAGCGTTAATCCGTTAATTATCGAAGTTAACATATTGCTTAACGATTTAACTTTAAAGTTAAATCCAAAAACTATTAACAGTCTTATTAACTTCCGTTAACTTTTAATTCCGTTCATTTAAGTCCGTTACTTTTGTTCAGAGCCATCTGGATTGCCATGTGATAACTTGGTGAAGGAGTTGTGTTGAGAATGCAATCTAGAGGATTGCATTCTCAACACTGCAATCAGACTTTTACACAACTTTTACAGACACAATTTACACAGTCAAGGCTCGATTTTTCACCCTAAACAATCTTAAACAACACACGAGGAGAACGCATCCATTCAATTTGAAGAAAAAGTAAAGGCAGGATCAACTCGCGGGAAAACGAAAACCAAGGCTTCTTCAAGAGCTGTGGATTCTTTTGTCAATAGGACTGGCAATAGGTTTTTCACCATGTAATGGCAAAAAACTATGCCATCAAAATATTGGTGAATTTTTCAGTATCGCAGTTACCGGTATCGGCGTATCCCAAGGTTTCTATTTCCACAATCAAATACAAACAGCGTCAGGTCCAACTTTTCTGACGGAAGCGGTATATTACTATGAAACTCCATACCTCATGTGTATACGTCTACATTACCTAAGCTATACTGTTTATTACGTATTTTTGACCATGAAATTCTTATTACGTTCATTGAAATTAAAAATACCTGAATGTTAAGTGGCATATAATTCAAAATTTCCTACAATTCGGGGAAGGGGTTTGAATAGTGGAAGTAAGTTTAAGGGACGGAGGAAGACTGAATATAGGAAAGCATTAGTTATTTTCCGTTAATGCATTGTCAATAGATTGTCATTGATTGAAGAGACCTGGTTAGCGAGCGTGGACCCACCAACATTGGTGCGATACTTAATACATCTACGTGTCTTCATAAACACTGCAAGCGACCACGCTGATGTGTGGCAGGGGGCGATATGTGGCAGGGGACATCACCAAGACCCTCCAAAAACTTATACTGCCAATTATTCAACACAAAGAAACCAATAATATGAGTCGCGCATGTTCTACGTTATTTACAATTCCGTGTCATTATCAAAGGTGCATGAATTTCAAAGACTAGAAGATGGTCTTGACTGAAATGTTTCGCGAAGGATACTGTGTCTAAAGTTCTTTTTACACACATATCACACATGTTGAGGTGGTTTGAGTTGGTATGCAAAAAATTACGACCATTACTATTCAACGAAAGCATGAACACATTTTTAAACGAGTGACGCAATAAAGAAAGAAAATGCATCACCTCCCATAGCAGTAGGGATTCACGAAAGAGCTCGCTGAGACTTATCACGACGCAGGGACCAAGGAGACCATTGCCGAAGAATTTGTTATTCTTTGAGTAGTCGCATGAGATCTGCTGCAACATTAAGAGCAGTCAAGCATAAAGGCGGATTCAAATGGAAGATTTCGGTGATGGGGACTGATGGGAAGGAGAATGATTGAATGGAGAGCATAGCTAACCGAGGTCATTGAGAAACGGCATTGTTCAGCCTCAATGGTGGAGTATTTTGAGGTCAAAACAGACCTGTTTTCAACGCGCAAGGAAGAGCAGTAAAAGAGGCCGCTGCGATAACTTTGTGTGAATTCGCCACTAGTCTCATCTAATAATGAGTTTTTCCAGTGATTATAATATCCTGTCCCCAACCCCTCGGTCAGTTATAAGTGCGATTTCCCCAGCATTCCCTTGCTTAACAGACATAATACCCCGCAAGCCATCGCAAGGGTTGGAAGCAGGGAGGGATTATCAAAAGAGATTGAAATTATCACTTACTTGTTATGCAGGTGTGCTAACGTACCAGTCCGTGATTGCACCACTTACATGCAACTGATGCTACAACTTTGCTTGGCAAAAATGTATAATAACTTTGTAGGTAGAAAATTGTAGGTAGGTAATACTCTAATTCTCGATACCCGTATAAATTAATTCCTGATACGTGCAGAGTAATGTATTAATTATTGATAATTTAAGACTTTATGTAACTTCAGTAATTAATCCATAATTAGGCTATGGAACATGTATGAGAATGTAATCTTGAAACATGAACATCATCATTGGTCAATAATCGTAGGATTGGATTGACGCAGCTCTCCAATCTATTCTTCTATCGGCCAACCTTTTCATTGTGACGTAATTCTTCTCTTTTACATTCTTCACAACCTGTTCCATGTATCTCATACGAGGCCTGCCTTTTCCAATCTTCCCGTTCACTTTTCCCTCGACGATTACTTTCATCAGCCCATCGTGTCTCAAGATATGGCCGATTAAGTTGTCCTTTCTTCTTTTTAGAGTTGTCAGCAGACTTCTCTTCTCTCCCACTCTTCTTAGGACTTCCTCGTTACCTTCTCGGTCGATCCATTTAATGTTCATCATTCTTCGATAGCTCCATATTTCAGATTCTTCCACCCTTTTCTTCTCCGCCGCTGTCATCGTCCATGCCTCACTGCCTTAAAGAAACATGCTCCTGATGTACGTCCTGATGAATTGTTTCTTCACTTCTACGCTTGTATTTCCAGCTGTGAGTGATTCTTATTTTGGCATAATGCCCTCTTTGCCAGGGCTATTCTACTTACTATTTCTTTCTTGCTTTGTCCATCGTTGGTTACTCTGCTTCCCAGGCAACAGAACTCATTCACCTCTTCCAGTTTCTGTTTTCCTAATATAACGTTGGTTTTGGCCTCCTCTCTCTTACTGCATTTTCTTAGTTTTCTTCTTATTTATCATCAGTTGATATCTCTGCATTGTCCTTTCCATGGTTACTAGAATCTTGTTCAGATCCCTCTCTGTCTCTGCTATGAGAGCTATGTCATCAGCGAATCGTAGCATGCTGATTGTTTCTCCGTGGATGTTCACCCCAGAACACTTCTCCTTGACTTCATTTATGGCTCTCTCGATGTAAACATTAAAAATTACGGGAGACAGTGCGCAGCCTTGTCTCACTCCTTTCCTTATTCTTGCCTCTTCACAACTGGGTCCAAATTTAAACACCGAAACTTGGTTTTTGTACAGACTGTTTATAATTCTTCGGTCATTGTAGGACACTCCAATTCCCTTCAGAATTCCAAGCATTGAATCCCAATCCACGTTGTCAAACGCTTTCTCTAAATCCACAAATGCAATGAATGTCGGTCTGTTCTTCTCCATTCTTGATATGTTTGATGGCTCTCTCGATGTAAACATTAAAAATTACGGGAGACAGTGCACAGCCTTGTCTCACTCCTTTCAATATTCCTACCTCTTCACAGCTGGGTCCAGATTTAATCACAGCTACCTGGTTTTTATACAGACTGTGGATAATTATTCGAAACATGAATATGCTAAAATAATTAATGCCCTACATGCTTCTACATCAAAATCGTAGCACGTGTTCTAATTTCCCCATACATCTTCGCTGTAAACTATTACTGTCTAAAATATTATTTGGTTGATCGCAGTTGCAATTGTACATTTGGTTGTTGTAGCTGGTTTAATTAATCATTTCAACTGGAGCTATTTTGATGACATTCAGGATGACTCAGGAGCTTTCCTACTCCATTTATAATATTGGTACTTTAAAGCCTCCGTGGTCTTGAGATTCAAGCATTGTAAATCCATTCTGAGTAATGCACTTCGTTTCGGTAGGAGACGGAGGTCACCAGCTCCCAAGGGAAGGAAAGGTTCTGAGTCAAGACCGTCAAGACCCAAAGGTCCGAATTCTAAAACTGAGACGCCAGAATCTTTTGACTACTGTTTCCGTGGGGAAATTCCTAACCATGGCTGGCGTTGAATGGACTCAAATTATCACTCGTCGGAGTTAAGTGGACCGAACGGCATTTAACTGGTAGGCCTAGTTTTACCACTCTTGTACGAATATTGGTCGGAAATAGAAAGAGCGGAGGGGAGTGTGTAAACGCGGCATCGTGGGTGGGCCCTTGAGATCTCCCGCCCAGCTAAGCGACGGTGTGATGCTCACTTTGATCTAATTGACTCATCTTCATCTTCATTGACGTCACAATCGGCACGTTACTCAGCGACCGATGAGCCAACTAATCCTATCGGTATTGGGAAAAACATTCATCCACAACGGAATAGAGGTTTAAAAGATGATTTAATGTCATGCATAAAAGAAAAACAGTCAGTATGAGTGGTCGTACAAATGGTAGCGTTAGGTTTTAAGTGCTACAACTTGGTCTAACCTTACTTATACCGAAGCTTACTGTTGAGACCATACTCGACGCGGGATTGAAATTCGCGAGAGTTCCAATCCACAGACTGCCAATCTGTGTGCGGAAGTAGGATTGCTATTCAAAAATTTAATCATAACGAAGCATGATGTGGACACATTTTAATATACGACTTTGTGCCCTTCTAATGTACTGCACAGAGTGAACATGGGATGTAAAACAGCCTGAAAAGTAACTGATATGAAAAATAATAAAGATAAACAGTTAAGTCGGTAATGAGTTTAGCTACGATGCCATTGTACTTTATTCTATTTTTCACTTCCGATCATGATAGGACAAATTCCCCGAGGACAAATCTCATTCACATCCATTAATGTCAAAAAATTTTTATCGTATACAACATAAAACGACATCACAGTACAGCGGCGTCGGAAGTGGGGGACAGGGGGGGCAAATTCTGGGGGGGCATTCGGCCCCCCAGAATTTGCCCCGGACCCTTGAGAAATGAGTCTTCATTAATAAAAATTAAATTTCACCTGTTTCCAGCTTGCTTTTTCCCTTCTGACACATATTCTACTTCCTTCATATGCACGTTTAGCGGAATTCTAGTCTCTATCCCCTCCTGTCCGCAAAAAAATTTGGACCCTTTGCATAGGAGCCGGGCCCTATTCTAGGTTGGCCCCTCCAAGCGAAAATAGTTCCGACGCCCCTGTCAAAGTATTTATTTCCAACCTTTCCTACCTCTAAACGGCACTCCGTGGCTAAATTAGCTCAGTTATACAATCCCCCATATCCCTGGTGATATTAAAAATCATTTGCATTATTATCCCTAGTCTCCCCAGTGGGAACGGGAGCGGCGATAAAGGTTGGGGGAGCGGCAGAGCGGAGTGCTCTGGAAGGAAGCAGCGGCCGAGTGTCATTCACGTCCATAACCACCCCAGAGTCATCCTGACTGTGGATCACGGTCTCTTTCCTGCACATTTTGCAACGGAACTTCCAGTGGCAACGAAGACCATTCACCCATTGACCTATGTATTCACAATCCATAAATGAACAGCCAAACTTGTGTCTGTCAGATAAAATCTGAGAGAACAGGAAGAATTGTTGGACTATGCTGCGGCTCTTGTCGTTCAGTGGATTTGGCCCAGGATTTTCATTTGCGGTATTTGGTACTTGAGGTCTGGAAATAATGTTTGGCATAAATAAATTGAACGTCTCTCAAACGTTGGCATCATAGAAGCAAAACATGATACCGGATTTATCACCTTTGGCGTAATTCTAGCGGTTTAATGGGAGATACATCAATCGACATTTCCATTCTGTATTTGTCCAAATTGAATGGTAGCCCACGACGAGGAGTGGAGGTTTCGGCCATTTCAGATGCTTCGTGGTGTGGGGTGGAGTCTGACGTGGCGTGAAACACGCTGAGGTCTGCTTCACTCCCTTCTTCTCCCCTGACTTCTGTTTCGACCGCATTCCTTTTCATGGATTCTCTTAAAGATTTAACACCACAGCTTATATAAATATATGAAACATGCTAATATCCGGAAAAATTCTTCTAAAAGGAGAAATAAATACGGAGATGCTGGAACTGTCCGCTTACCAAACCCACCTTGTGTATTTTACAACATCTTCGGAAGCCTTAGCAATGTGATCGTCGTTAACCAGGGCAGGACAAATGCTGGAACTTTCCTTGCCACGTGCTGCTTTGCGACATGCTGCAGACCAAAGACTAGAGCCAAACAAACCTCATAAAATAACCTTTGTCGTAATTTACAATTCGCAATTGAAAAGCAGTCTGCACACTTTCTACTTATACCCGGTTTACTTCCTTTTTCAATACTCAATTTCTTATCACGTTTAATTCCTTCTGATCTATACAAACACACACGGTACAGCTACACACGAATAGAATAATTACTTTCCAGCATAATAAACTACGTAATCAAATTTTGCACGAAATAAGAATAAATAGGACCAATATGGAGCAAAACTTTACGCTTGAAAAGATCTTGCCCATTACAAGACGAGAAATATATTACTCTGGAAAATAGAGCACTTGCATGCACTTTTATCGAATTACTTACTTCCGTATTCCTATGAAGCATCTCTTCTTCTTGTAACAGTTTCTCTTCCCATTTCCCATCTCTTGAGTTCACACTTAAAAGCACGAGTACTTATAAAGGCGTTATAAGTTTCTCCTACGCGATATCACGTCCCGAAGGATCACCACGAATGCTAGAAACAGAGTGAAGAACCTAGGCAGCAGAAACCTTGAGCGGACGACGAAATCACTCACCCCCACCACCTACACGTTGCCGCTGCGGGCGGCGCGCTGTGTCAGCGCAGTAGGGTCCACAGCACGGTTCACTCCGACGAAACAATTAAGATTTTCGGCGTGCAGGGGTAAATACTGATTGACCTATGACGACTGCTGCTTTTAGGCGAAAGAGCGAATATAGTTGATGGTATTTTTTAATCGAACATACTTGGTAGTTATTCGCAACAAACTCAAAAATTTACTTTTGCGATGATAAGTCTCGAGAGAAGATTGACTGATGTTTAAAGAGAACAGGCGAAGAACTTAATATCAACGTTAGTTATTTAGGTAACACCTGCTTTCCTTTTTAATCTGAATATGTATAACAACACGTAAAAAAATAACAATTTTAATGGTCGATACATTTTTTTCCTAGCATGCACATACTTTTTATTCCTGCCAGTCAGCGAAACATATTCAGTCGAAGGCTTTTCAGTTAAAATTCCAGTTTTGTTACTAATTGGTTCCATACGCAGTATCGTTTTGCTCCATACGCAGTATCTTATCACCTTGTAACACATTCCACCACCGATATATTTTGTTTCTCTATCTCCCACAAATTTCTTTTTGAACCCCCTTAATTACGCACAATTTCAAATTTTTACTTGCTTATTTCTTCTTCTCGTCCTTCGCAACGGCCGCGTAACACTATGGCCGTATCAGCGTGCGTTTTCCTCTAAATTTCAATCCCTTAACCCTTCTTAATTTCGGACGTACTTTAAAGGAGAAAGGTTTTGCAGGTAAAACCGAAATTTATATTGGTAATTGTTTTTGTTAATGCTCTTCCTCATATGAGATCACGGAGGACCAAGTAAGTTATTATTTGCTGCAAGTGGTGAATGGAAGATGTAGCAACTGTTTTCCATTACAATGAATTGATGAAGAGTGATTAATGCTTAAATAAATAAATTAAAGGATAGTGCCGAATGGGTAATTATAAAGTGCCGCGAGTGCGAACGAAGCGTTATTATCATTATTTCACCTCTAATGTATTTCTCTATACAAATAGTAGTCATTGCAAAACGTTAAATATGAACTTGGAGGGTTATAAAACTTCTGGCAAAAAGGTGAGATCAAAAAGGTGAGATCTCGACCAAAGCAATGGAATGGAAGCTCTGACTTACGCAAACATTTCTAAGAACTGAACTCAGAGTCTGCATGTAATCTGACCCTCGCCAGACTTCTGGGAGCGACCCACGTGAGAGGGATGAGGAGCGAAGGAGGGAGGGTGACACAATGTTGCCGCTGACGAGAGACGGTGGGGAGAATGGAATGGGAAAATGGCTCGTAACGGCGCGGTCGACCTCTGCAGTGGCCGAAAAAATTAAGATTTTCGGCGTGCAGGGGTCCACGGCTTTGATGATAGCGGCTTAGGAAACTAATTCTGACCTATGTGCATAAAGGTACTTGTAGAAGAATGATGTCGCCATTTTTTGATTTTTTCCGATTTTTGAATTTCTGTCTTCCAAGCAAGTTTTAATAAGCCAAAGTTCAGCTTGATTTTCTCGCTAACCTGGAGAAATAAAATTTTTTCTTTCCAATCGTTATGTGGAATGATATCTCCTGAATCAAATAAAGAAAATCGCACGTCTCTATCTTCAATAGTTATCCCGTAGTTGAGTGATATATAAACACGGACAGCGCGAAAAAAGGCCGGAAACGGTCGCCCAAAACTGCCCGCGGCCGAGGGTACCATAACGCCTTAACCAGATTGAGCCACAGCAACGCGTGGCCGGGTCAGCTTGTCTTAAATAACTAAGAAAATTAACTCTAAAAGGATATTCTTATGACGGAGGTATAAAAACTGCATGCAAATTAGAGTATATAAAATCGTGGATTGGCGATTACGGGACAGGTTCTTATGAAAAGACTAACATACCACTAAATCCTTTGGGTTTAAATACCATATCTAATAATACCCAGGTATTTCATTTACATTCAGCATAAAAGGGTATCTAATCCTAGTTTAATTTCTAAATTTCGTAGAATATAAAACATTATTTTACTTAAAAATATAAATTTCACCTAAAAAATTTAAAGAAAATAAAAACAACTATTGACTACTAACTGTTGACTACTAACCAATAATAATCTTTTTCTCCAATCGTGTAACTGCGGTTGCTGGAACGAAATTCACCGGAAATATAAAATTTGCTCTATCCAAAGTTACTTCATTAAACAATAAAAATTACTATAGCATTAATCTTTCAGGAAACAAAAACTGTATATAAAACAAAAATAAAAAGATCTTTAGCAAGGATAAAACTTCTTTTTTATGAAAAGTAAAAATTAATATTTAAGTAAATTCACTCGATAACAAATATCTAGAGAAATATTTAGTACATTTTCTGCCCATTGAATAGCAAAAGATAGGGACATTTCATCTTAGTTAAAAATAACTAAATTATATACTTATTAAATGGGGCGTTTAGCAAGGATAAAACTTCTTTTTTATGAAAAGTAAAAATAAATATTTAAGTAAATTCACTGGATAACAAATACCTAGAGACTATGATCATATTAAATTCTTATATGATATTTTATAATTATTCATTATAATATAAATATTTATACTTATAATAAATAAATAATAATTATCGCTAATTTTTAATGTAATTTGGTGACATAATTAATATATATTAGATATTCTCATATAAAAATAAATAATAACTCTATCATATAATAATTAATTATATTGATAGTAAATTCTTATATAATATTTTATAAGTTATGTACTTATATGGATATTGTGACGGATCCACCCACCTAACCCGCGTTTTACTAGGGGACGGCCGCACACATAGGGATCCGCGTTTGAGCCCACGAGGGGCGTACTCCGCGAAGTCCAAAATAAAATTAAGGATCCCCCCGAGTCGTTCGATATTCTGATGCATACAAGGGGAATAATGGGGACTGACCTTCCCATCAACTGGGACGGAACACACACCAATTCTTTTCACAAGTTTATTGCGGCCCTTGGCCAAAAGTGAATAACAAACACAACATTCTTAAATGACACTTAAACAGAATGTGAATGAATGCACTGATGAACATGAGACGAAAGTGAGGGTGATTATAACAAATGATATGGATGATGATGAAACACTATGAAGACATGATAAAAAAATAAATGGAATAACAAATGCAACCGATAATTCGCACGGCAGGAGCCGCGTAGGGTGAGAACTCCCTTGGCGAAATGAGCGCTTTTAACAAATGCACTGTACAAAAGAGTTACGTTAGGACGATAGGTTCTGGGGTTGCTTTCTAAAGTCCAACCACTCCTGAATTTCTTGGGGCGAAGAGGTTCTCCCACGGTGCCAAAGGGGGGGGGGGAGGGGGTATAGTGGCTCGTGACCAAGGTCTGTAGAGTAGACCATATGTCCCTGCGTCACACAGGCGACAGGTTTTCGAATCTCTCCACTGCCTGAGTCATCCTGGTCCCAACGCCTCGGCCCGGCTTGTTGCGGAGCGTTTCGTCTGGCCCCTTATTCAACGAGATGCTCGCGCTTGGAGCCGAGCCTGTGTGCCATGCCAACGAGCCAAAATTACCCGGCACGTCTCTTCACCACTTGGACACTTCGTACCACCGTCCGCCCGTTTTAAGCATGTTCATCTGGACATCATTGGTCCACTACCATCGGCCAATCACTTCCAGTACTGCCTTACAGCAATAGACCGTTTCTCCCGCTGGCCAGAAGTCTTCCCTCTGGAGCGGATCACGGCTGAAGATGTCGCAGACGCATTCACCCGTGGCTGGATATCCAGATTCGGCTGCCCGGAACGCATAACAACTGACCAAGGCCGCCAATTCGAGTCAAAGCTATTACACGCTTTATCAGCATACATAGGCGCACATCGCTCTCGATCATCAGCTTATCACCCCCAAGCAAACGGCATGGTAGAGCGCCTACATAGACAATTAAAGGCAGCAATTATGTGCCACCCCGGCTCATCGTGGTACGAAGCCCTGCCAATAGTGCTCCTCGGAATCCGGAGCGCCTTCAAGGAGGATATTCAGGCATCGACCGCGGAGATGCTGTACGGCGAACCACTAAAACTCCCTGGGGAATTCATTCAACCAACTCCCAACGCCGAGCATCCCTTGGACACCACCCTATTCGTGGACCGGCTTCGGCAAATTACAGCTCGTTTGCGACCTGTTCCTGCCTCACGCCATGCCACACCTGGGATCTTCATTTTTAAGGATCTTGCCACATGCACGCATGTCTTCTTAAGAGACGACACCGTGCGTGGCGCCTTAAGACCTCCGTACACCGGCCCATACCGCGTGCTCAGCCGGGACAACAAGAATTTCACGCTGCGTATAAAGGACAATAATATTATTGTTTCTATTGACAGGGTAAAACCAGCCTTTATTTTGGCCGACGACATCCCTGCGGTGCCCAACCCCGGAGACGAAGCAGCCCGCGAACAATGCACACCCGCCTTATCACCACCAGACATGCCGCCTACGGTGACGACGCGATACGGCCGCCGAGTGCATTTTCCTGATCGCTATCTCCCATAACTGTTAGCCTACAACGGACTTCCAGTCTCCGCAGGGGGCTGGTGTGGCACCATTCAACCAGCTCCCGGTCTGGCTTCAACGTCTTGGTGAGGCACCATTCAACCAGCTCCCGGTCTGGACGTCTTCGAAACTTCGAGACGGGGCTTCGAGAAAGTTCCGGAGAGGTGTGGAACCCTCGTCGACGTGTATAAAAGCTTTCTCCCGCTACACCCGGGCAGACAGACCGGAACGAACCACCCGCGAGTGTATCTTGGACTGAACGAGAGAATAAAAGGAAATACGCACGGACGCTTGTGTAATTCTTAACGCCTTATCCCACAACGTCGTACCGATGGACTGGAAAGCAGCCGATGTATCACCCATTTTTAAAAGTGGTGATAGGGAGCAGCCATCTAACTACAGACCTATATCCCTCACATCCATTTCATGCAAGGTCCTAGAACATATAATTGTCAGTTCAGTCATGGGACACCTAGATAGCCAGAATTTATTGTCCAATGTCCAGCATGGCTTCCGAAAGAGCAGATCGTGTGAAACTCAACTTGCTCTCTTTTCCCACGATATTTTAGTTTCTGGCGAAAATAATATTCCAGTGGATGCTATATTTCTCGACTTCAAGAAGGCTTTTGACAAGGTTTCTCATAGCAAACTAATTTTGAAATTAAAATCTTATGGGTTAGACAGTAACATTATATCATGGATTATTGATTTTCTGCATGATCGGGTTCAAAGTGTTGTTTTGGACGGTGTTTCCTCACCGGCAATTAAAGTCACTTCGGGTGTCCCACAAGGTAGTGTGATAGGTCCACTCCTATTCCTTTTGTACATTAATGATATCCAAAAGGTGGTAAAAAGTAAGCTTCGTCTATTTGCCGATGACGCAGTAGTGTACAGGGAAATTCTATGCCCAAACGATAAAGAATATTTAAATATTGACCTACAAGCAATTGAAACTTGGTGTGATACATGGCAGTTAGAATTAAACTTTAAGAAATGTCTTGTAATGAATTTTTGGAAAAAGAATAGCTCTCCTCCTACCACTTACAAAATAAGTAATAATGAATTAACAAACGTGGACTCCATTAAATATCTTGGAATAAGACTGACAAATGATCTTTCCTCGGGTAAACACATTCGTGAAATAATGGGTCAAGCGAATCGCAAACTGGGTTTCATTAAAAGAGTATTGGGTAAATGTGACGATTATGTACGAGAAATCAGCTACTTTTCCCTTGTTAGACCTCATTTGGAATATGCTGCCAGTGTATGGGATCCCTACGAAATCGGTCTAAGTAATGAACTTGAACGTGTGCAGCGAAGATCGGCAAGATTTGTAAAGGGACGAACCGATAATTATATTAGCGTAACCAGTCTATTAAATGAATTGAAATGGGAATCATTGTCAGATCGCAGGTTGAAATTTAGACTTAATCTCTTACACAAATTCCAAGGCAATATTTTCAGTGATGATGTTAAAAGTATTTTACGAACCACAACTTACTATGGCAGACTGAACCATAATCATAAAGTTAGAGAAATTGATTGCCGAACTGACCGATTCAAAATGTCCTTTTTCCCTCGCACAATTAGAGATACGAATAACGGTAAATATGTCCTATCGGAGAGTAGCAATGAATAGCATTGGTAGCTGCATGTTGGTATGAGTACTTAAAGCTAACCCTACTAACAGAATGTTTTTGCATGTTTTCTTTGCAATTTCTATCTTTTTTAAATAGTGTAGTTCTGACTACTATATTAATACTATTCCTTTTTTATGCATGATATGTAGTGCATGTTTGGTGAGCAATCACCTCTGCCACACACCCTTGTGGTGGCTTGCAGGGTATTATGCAGATGTAGATGTAGTAATGTTGAAGCCCATTTTCGGAGAAATCATAGAATCCTGAAGTTTGCTATGAAAGTCCCTCACGGGGGTTCATTGAAAATCCAGCAAGTAGCTTG